>JAUMJJ010000194.1:8206666-10680000 GCA_033556795.1 Tapera naevia | reverse complement strand
TGGAGGAGGAGGATGTGAATACCAATTCCTCACTCCTGGTAAAATCCCTCCCAGCATAAATCGCCTGATTAGATATCCTCATGATTTCAGAGCTGCCAATATTCTAGGGCCATTTCTGCTTGAAAAATAAAAATGACACCAGGTGACAGCAGGGTAGCACATGGCTCAGATCCAATTCATTTTCTACTTTGCAGGCCCAGGGAATCGAAGCTGAAGGGAGGATTCTGAGGCCAGGGTGGCCACCAGGGTAGGCTGGAGGGGCCAGGGGGAGCATGGTGAAGAAAGAAGCCATTGTGATCCCCTCTCCTCTTCTCCCCAAGCTGCCATCTCAGCCACTCTGCAGGGATCACTGCCCTCACGGCATGGTCACTCTTGTGCTGCTGGCCCTGATTGGCAAATCAGCCACACGCTTGTGGCATTTGGCTGGTGGTGGTCTGGGCACTAATGGAGACCCCTACTAAAGGGACAGCGTAGGAGGGAAAAGAACTCCATGGTAAGAACAGGTGAAATGTGTGTTATTGACATCTTTTACAATTCAAAGTGGTCTATAGTGTCAGGAAAACATTTTCCCCCATTAAATAAACAATCTGCCAGACAGTTTCAGGCCCTGTCACTCCTCGTCAGTCTCCCCAGCAGCAGTTTGGCAGGTTCTGGCACACTTCCTTCACTTCAATCCTACAAAAAGAAGCCTAGCACTGAAGGAGGGGAGTTGGCCATCCCTTGGAGGTGACAACTCTTTGCTCGTGGTGATCAGCAGGAAGCCAGAAGGATGCTCCAGCAAAGGGGATGGGTGTGGTCTCCAATGGATCTCTGGGGCAATACCTGGACCTTGGCAAAGCCACATCAGGAAGCCCAGGGTGGTAGTACATGAAGAGAAAAGGGCTAGCCACCAACACAAACTGGCCCTCCCCATACGTCAGGGCTGACAAGGCTGCAGCGGCAGGAGCACAAGTCTTAATCTCAGCTCCTGCACTTCCTTGATGCATAATCCCGTGCTGCTGCCAGTGTTTCCATCCCCTATCTCTGTAGACTAGTCAGGGCAAATGTTGGCACACACTTATGTTTGCCCAAGGCCTGGCACAGCAGAGCCCTTCTCCTGTGTCCACAGCTTGGCTGGGGGCAAAGGCACAGTAATGTCCACAGGAGGCACTGCCTCTCAGTGATACCCACACGGTGATCCAGGAGGGGCAGCAGAAAAGGTGAATATCCTTCGAGGGGACACAGAACGTCACGCTCAGCAAGGCTTGTCCTCTTTAAAGGGATGTTGATGCAGCAGATGAAGTGTTTTTTTTCTGCAAGGACACAGCAGCTTTTCAAACGGTAGCAAATGCTTTCTCCAAGTTACTCAGTTACACGTTCCAAACTCCCAAACTACACAAATCTCCTGAGAAAATGCAAGTCAGTCAGAGAGAAATCTTGGAGCCACTTCAAACGTTTTGCCAATAATTCATGCAATGAGATTAAAAAAGCCATTTCTTCCTTTGCCAAGTACACAGAGACCAGAGTGTTCTCTATTGTGTAGGAACATCACAGCATGTAGCATTTGACAAGGAAAGGTCACCGGGGAGGGGCCACAACTCCTTTTTTAAGACACTGCTACCGGTGTCCTTTGGAAAAACTGGTTTTACTCTGTAGAAAAAAACATAATTGAATGCCCAGCTAACTAGGCTGAAATACCTGCCTGTGGTTCCTTTTAAAGAGACTTTGTTGTAGGATTCTCTGCTCTTTATCCATCCTGGGCCCAGTCTTCCAGTGGTGTAAATCAGCAGGCACCCATTGATTTATACTGTCTGAACAGCACTCTAAAACCACACTGCAGCAAAGGCAAGATACCAGGCAGTAGAAACAAGCTGAGAGTGGAGGCTCAGGTTAAAAGAAATCTCAGGGCATGATGTGCCTGATTCTCCTGGACTTCCAGGGACCGTACAGCATCTTTTTCAAGGGAGTGAGAAAGCTATTGGAAACTAACCTTTAGTCAGACAAAGTAGGACATGGAAAGACAGACACTAGGAGCCACAAATTACCATAAATCTAGTAATGCTTCCGAAAATGTTTCTTCATCCACACTGACAGCAGGGTGAGGAATGAATTCCAGCCACAGTGTACCTTTATAGTAATTGTGCCACTTCTTTCATTCTTTAAGACAACTATTGTGCCCCACAAAAATCCAGCCACATTGAATGTGCAGACTTCTACAAGCCACAACATGAAGAACTTCTCTGGAAACACACAGAAAACCTCTGAAAATAGTTTGCTGATTTAAGTAGCAAGTCGATGTGACAGGATAGACTTCAAAATACCATTGTAAACACTCGCCAAAACTCAACCGTGGTGTAAGAACAGCTCATAAGACACCACAACAGAAACACAGATCCAAAATTCCCTCTCATTGTAATCAAAATGGAGCCATTTCATCATGACTGATTTCATTGTGTCATCATCAATTTATCCTATGTGAAGTGAGAGACGACCCTCAGCTCCAGGGGATTTAGAAAATGCTACGGGAGAGTGAGAAGCATGTTGGGGGGCTCTGGAAACACCACTAGAAGCTGTCTGAAGAAATCTCACAACAATCTCAGAACAGGCCATATTCACAGCTAGACACAACAGCAGGACAAAGCCAGGCTGCAGGGCTATTAGAGGATCTGTGGAAGTAAGAATGCAGGAAATACGAGGCTGTCCATCCAGTGGTCTGTCTAAGCCCATAACCTGTCGCCAACAGTGACTGTAATTCAGGAAAAAAAAACCTCTGCAAGAGGTAATTACGTAACAAGGTACAAGTAACAAGATTTTCATGTAACCAGCTCCCAAGTACTGGCAGTTTTTAGCTGGCTCCTCTACAGCGCAAATCCCATCCCAGACTTGACAGCACTTCTAAAATTCAGAATTTCAGAATTCCTTATGATCTACTTTAAACAGCCCATCTCTTTCTGCATTTTGCCAAGATCACAGCCTCATCATATCATTGTGCTGCAGAGTTTCATAACAGTGCACCTGGCTGAAATAAAAAACAAACAAAAAATTTTTCAGCCAGTGCTGAGTTACTACTAATTCAATTTCAGTGGCTGCCAATCATTGCCTTCTAGAGAGGCCCGTGAAAGGCAACTTGTTTTGTTATTGAGCAGACAGAAGGCATTCTGGTAGTTGTTAAAGAGTTTCTAGGAAATTAGAAAACCCTATGGCAATAGCAGGATGAGTTCCATGTGTGTGCGCCCTTGGAGGGAGAGCCTGGTGACTCCAGCTGACGGTATGATCCTGGGCATGCTGGGAAGGCCTGTTTGCTTCATAGCTGTGAACAGGATTAGCTGATGGAATTTGATCTCATTTGTAAACTAGTGAGCTGGGCTGGTATATGGATACCAGTAAATCCCAGTAACTTCTCTGGTAGTTACAAAAGAGCCACTTCTTCACCCGAATTAGCACAGATTACACAATTAATGTTTACACAAGCACCCAAGCACCCTGTCCACTACAGCTGATGGAACATGTAAATGCCCGGTAGAAATACCTGTGATTATCTTGTAGGGGACAGCTGCAATTCCTGGGAAACAGAAAATAAACCCTCCAATAAAAAATTAGTATTTTTGTCTTTGAGGGGAACTTTCTTAAGATGTATTGGGATGGAAGATGACATTGCAGGACCACTGATAAAAACTGTATTGTGATGTCTCTTTTCAAAAGTTCATGCCTGGCAAAGCCCAGCAAAAAGCCAGTGACATTTCTATTTTTACGTCATTCATTCTTTAACAGATAGCCAGCAAATTCCAAAGACAAAACACACCAAGAATCCTCCTTGCTGGTAAAATAAAAAAAGCATCAACATTAGCTTGTGTCAAGCTATAGAATGGTAAAGAGATCAGAACTGGTTTAGAGCTTATGAAGTGGAGAAAGAAAGGGAAAAAACCTGTGAAAACACCGAGTACCATTTTTTTTTAATCTGTGGCTAACAGGTTGCTGGCTCCAGCAGGCTGTAGGACCTGCAGCACACATAGGGAAGGACTTAATAGAACTCTTGGAAGGCACCATTTATTATTCATCTGGAAACCTAGTTAATGCCAATGGGATTTCTTCTCCCTCATAAATGTGAACAATTTTTACTTAGAGCAGTCAAGTGACCACTAGGGCTTCTTCATCCTGTGGGACTGCAGAGTACAGTTTAAAGCAGTTTTATTAACTTTAGTTTAAATCACTTCCAGTACTGATCCCCCTAAAGATCAAAGCTGTTCCATCATTTATAGCTGGCAGGCAGTAAAACCCTTACGTAAATCTGTAAGTCCCCTTGTTAAGTTTAACATTCATCACTTAACACCACTTAGCAACCAACCAGGGGAGAGTATGCCTGCCCAGGCCGGTCGGTCCCATCTGTATCTTTGTATTGAGGATCCAAGGCTACATTAAAGGAGTCAAAGGCTTTGTCTGGTATCTGCTCCTCCAAAAGACACAAATGGGAGATGGGTCTTGGAGAGTGCATCTTTGCTCCCCATTTCATCTGTGCCCCTGTGGTAACTATAGCTGAATTCCTTAAGTTACTAGAAAATCTCAGAGAGCTGAAAAAAAAACATTTTGTGCCTAATGAGGCCTTCTTGGACCACAGTGTCATCAGACACTACCATGTCCTGCTAATGAGCTTCACTCTGTGCAGTGTGGAGCTGCACTGAATTGAACTCTCCCCATAGGATGGCACGCTATGAACTGGCAGATTAAAATTTCCACTGTACCAGGGACAGTTGCAAGGCACTGGGATGGCATCCAACTTCATCTAAGTGGAGTAGGGGTTGAGAACATGAATTTATAACCAGCAAACATCAATGAGGCGTAGGGAGCCATGTGTACAGCATACACTTGGGAAAGAAGGCTGGGGACTAGAGAAGAGTTGATTCCACCTAATGTAGGGCAAGCAGCACATGAAAGGACCATATCCATCCACTAGAAAACAATATGGGAGAATACAGAGACAGGACCATCACAGCTTAAAAAAAATGTGTCAAACTAATATTAAAGCAATGTTTTCCCTCCTTGGGTTTTGAGAATACATTCTGTACAGCCAAGGATGTTTGGAAGGAGACCCATCAGCCCTATGTAGGGGCCATAGTAGTAAGAGGGCAAATGGAGGTCCCTAAGAGATGACAAGTCTGGAATACAAACCGTAACAGAAGGAGCAATCAAAGATGAAGGTGTTTACATAAGGTAGAAACAGAAGCTTCACAAGATAACAAAAGAAAAACTAGAAGATTTAAAGATGGATACAATCCAGAAGAAAACTACAGCTACCCAGCTTAACAGTTTCTGTTCCCCTTTAACTGCTACAAGTGCAGGGTCTTTTCTACGTAACGTGTTAAACCATTTTTTTGGGAAACTTTTTTTTTTTTCTGAAGTTTCCTCCTCTTTTTATTTCCCACTCCTATTTCTCTCCTTCCTCTCTCCTGCTCCCCACCTCTCTCCAGGCAGAGAGATGTTTCTCTCAGCTGCTTCTGTGCCTGTGACTTTACTGCATGGGGGAAGTCAGTCCGGAAGGTCACCTCTTTCATCAAGTATTCTATTTGCATCCAAAATTGTATGTACATGAAAAATGTGGTCGTGTGTTGCACCTAGCTGCAGACGCAGATGAAATTCTGTGGAAAGCCTGATGCACACTAACCTTTGCAGATGGTGCAGCTATTGCTGAAAAATGGATTGCTTAATAAAGCATATCATCCGACATATTTGCTGCTTGGCTAGCCAAATAGAAGTTGTTTTTTGCACAAATTTCCTTGTCAAATTTGTCAATGTTCATGTCATTTTTGCTTTAGGTCACAGAGCAAGGTGCAAATTCTTGGCATCTTTACTAGTTGCAAGCCAATTTCAGCTATTTCTAACAATGAAGTGAATTTCTCTGAGGATAAGACACTCACTTTATAGGGAGGAAAGGAAAACATCAGGAAGTGGATAATTTTTTTTCTGAGATTTTGTGTTGTTGCTTTTTCTATTTTCTTTTTTTCTCTTTCTTTCTGAGGGGTAGACAACTTTTGCATTCATTTACAGACCTTGTTAATTCATAGCAGAGAGAATGAGGCCTTTTAGCTTATTGAAGCATTAATTTTGGTTGACTACTTGGTGCAAGATATACACAGATTTTTGCATTGATGCACAGAAAATGTATCCCTTTTCCCTGTGCAGGAAAATTCAGAAGAGAAGATCCATTCCTTTGGCCTTCTCAGATATGGAAGGCAGGGAATTCTCCGCTTCCGGCTGTCTTCTAGAAGAGTCCTTTTTTTTAAGCCTCACAGCCTCTTGTGCTAAAAGCCATATAATATATGTTTTGTTTGGTTTTCTACCTGACCTGTAATCTTTGGCTCTGCCTATAGACACATTCTGTTTCCTGCTCAGAAGCACTATTTTCAAGCTTATTCTCTTCCTCCTGGGTTTCGGATCTTTTGGCTATATGATCCCTTCGCAGACATAGTCATAACAGGCAACTATACTCAGAAGCAAAAGTGAAGACCACCAATACCGTGTTTGTTATGATAACAATCTCAGCTGGGGGAGGCTTTTAAAAGTGCAGCATGCTCTTACAGCACTGCCATGAGGAAAGAGTACCAATCCTAGGCACTGGGGTGCAGTCTTTCAAGAGGGGCACAGGAAACATGAGCAGCTCCTGTAAGTAAACATGGTGCACGTGTGGAAGAGCTGGAGCCCCATTCAAGTCCTTCTTCCATCTTGTGGCATGGCCAAGTCAGGTTATAGGAAAGAGGGCACTTCTGGGCCTCAGTGACCCCTCAGAAGACCAAACCTTACTCCTTCAGCGGTAATGCATGCAGTGCTGGCGGCATACACTTTGGGGTACATACAGCCATCCACCCAAATGTACTAGAGTTTATCTGACCCTCTGCAAGGAGGGCTGAAATTTAGACATCAGACATGATATTTATTTTGCATTTCCATTTTTGTTCAGTACCTCAGTGGATACAGTGTTTTCCAGTAACAGATGCATTCCTCTGCACACTGTGCTATGTTCCTGCAGCAATTAAATTTCTCTTTGGAGGATTAATTTCTCCCTGAATTCCTCCCCATACAAAGTCCTTTATCAAGAATAACCTGTTCCAAAGATGCACTATTTGCCAAATATATCCTCAAATGATCTATTCCTATAAAAAGGAGGACTTTGCTGCAGGACACAGGCATTTGATATAATCCTGCTTAACTCCCATATAGCCTGCCCCTTTAGAAAGTACAATCTTCTGCAGGGAACATTTTATTTACAAGGTTTATTTTGTTAGCAGGTGTATTCCCACTAGTAAGTTTTCCACTGCACCATTTTTTTTTAAAGGTCTTGTTTGGTAGCCAGATAGCCGAGACTGCCTGTGATAAAGCCAGCACAAGTGATTAATAGCAAAGTCTCTGCCATTTTATTATTAATAGCAGTGTGTTGACTCAATTAAATCCAGCCTGCTTTTTTTGGCAGGCCTTTGCAATTATACATATCATTATGGGCTGCAGCCCAAATGCATCCTGGGAGTAGACCAGAACTCCACATTAACTTTCTTTGGCTCTCTCTTTGCAGGTTGGCCACTGTAACATGTGGGCTATAACCAATCCGGGCTGCTTCAGGGATGGTAGAATAGAGAAAGAAGGACAAATGGCAGAGGTGGGGATCACACCTAGAAAGGGCATGCTCCCCCACAGCCATAAACAGCCTGGCAAAGCAAATGCTGGATCCACCCCTCCACAATAAACCCCATAAACACAATGTAATGTGTCTGGACAGTACCTGTTACCGGCAGGGGTGATTTTCCAGCACACTGAGGGGAGTGTTCAGTAAGCCTTTCCAAAACAGACTTGCAAGCAGCTTGGCCTGGCATGAAAAGGCACTGAACTGAGGTTCAAGCCTTTATTTTGAGACAGGCTCCAGCAACTTGTGCTTCATAGTAGTAAGAGACTCATCTCCTAGTAAACCTGGAATACCCCAAACCTTCAGTACCCTGAAGCATGCTGTAGGTGTACTCGAGTGCTGGGCACACTGCCTCTACTTTTTGAAACATCTCAAGTAGTCCATTGGGAGGAAAGTCAGTCATGGGGCTGAAACGTAAGACTAAAACAGAGCCAAGTTATCTCAGCACTGATACGGACGCCAAGTGTCATGGCAGGTGAGTCCTCTATTCATACAAAGTCATGAGGCGTTTTCACTAGTCTCAAAATCAAGAGATTCATGAGTCTTTTAGCTCACTTGTTATTTGGAAGCACCAATTTTGAGTGTCTAAATAGTCAATGGGAAGATTCAGACACAAAGTTAGGTTGCTTTACCTCGGACTTTGAAGGAAGCCAGATTCTGAGGACCCTGGACAGCTGGTAAAGTGAAGCACTTGTGGTTTTCTCACAGTCTTTTGTGACAGCCCATCCATAAAATTATGCCCTGTTAATCATGGGAGAAAGATCTTTTTGGATGCGAATCTCATTAGACTTAACATACACAGCACCTAGCACAGTGAAAGGCTGATCTGAGTTTTATGCCTGAGTTTCACCCAGGTAACAAATCATAGTCATGAAGTGCTAGAGGAATAACCAGGCCTGGCCCCATGCAAAAGTAGTATATGTTGCCCAGTGGCACTGACCCATCAATGTCCTTTGCAGACAGGGTGGGCTCTGTCTTCCTGCAACCTGCTAACCAGAACTGGCAACTGCTGTTGTATCCTCTGGTTTGCATGTGATCTACGATATCTCTTACTATGACTCCTGGATTTTATTTCCCAAGCCCACTGCTTTCTACAGCTGCAGATCTGGATTATTCTCTCCAGTGGAGCCTGGAGATATTGCACCTTCCTGTAAGTACCCAGGGCACCACTCCTCATCCTGAAACATTAGAGGAGATCCCACCAGCCACAGCTGAAACCCCACAAAAAAACAGTAGATCCTAGTTCCCATTACTTCAACACAGCGAGATTTGCAGCTGAAGGCTCTTTGCAGCTTGTGCTACTTCATCTTCCAGAAGGCCATTAAGACAGGAGGGCACACTGTGCTTTCCATCCAAGCTTGGCCTGATTCCATCCATGTCATCCATCTGGTTTATTTGCTGGCATCAGATAATCCACAGCTGTGGGGCTCTTGCTATACCAGGGTGGAAGGGTTTAAGCGCTTGGCCTATAATCTCCTCCAAGTGCCTGAAGTACCTCTATGGAAATAATTCTGCTGCTGGACAAGGAAGCGCAGAAGTGCTCTGCTGTCTATATTCCCCTGTACAGCTCTCACCAGTTGCAGAGAAGACTTGAGTTACAGCCAGCTCCAGCCATTGACAAAGCTGATAGTTGTAAGGGACTGCAGCACTGAATACAGAGACAAACCACGTGTCCCACAGATCTATAGATCTAACAGATCTGTGGAGGTCCTCAAGGAAAGTTCTCATCAGTCTCTGCAGATGCCTAACTCCATAAGCCCTTCTTGGATGTGCCAGATAAGGAAGAGTCCAGCTGGCATCCTCAACTGAGCTTTCGCTTGTGAAGGGGAGGGATGTATTGCTGTTTCTACAGACCCAGATGGTGAGTGGCTTCCCACCATCACCTCCCTTGCTTCTTCCACTGCGGAGGATGGATTTCCAAATCCAAGGCCAACCTTTGGCAGGGAAAGTCTCCAAACTCTCACCTTTCTTTCTGAAGGTCAAAACAGAGTTTTTGAAGAATGAGCGCCTCCCTGAGGAACATCAGCAACACCAGCAAACACCACTCATGACAAAGCTTGAGTTCAAGTACTCTCAAAGTGCCCCAGGGATGCCCACAGAGCAGTAGAGAAGAGGAGACCAGGAGGATTGGCAAAGATATTAGGGGATTTTGGACAATTGTGTTTATTCCCAGACAAAAGACGATGCAAATCCCTGGCTGTGGCTTACAAGAGTGCCTCTCCTAGCAGTACACCTGTGTTGCCCATGCCTAGAATCATATGAAAGACAAATACAACTCTGGTTGATGATTTTTGAAAATCTTTTTGAAGTTATACCCTTCCTAGACTAGGTGGACACAGCAGGCACATCCACACAATGACTGGACAATGGCATTTAATTTAAAGATACGTTAAAAAAACTAATACACTTATTCTGTTACTGTTTCAATGAGAAACTCATTTTCATTTTTAGATATATGGCACTGCCCGCCTATGAAGCTGGGCAGAGGAAAGGGACTTTTTTGGCAGGTTATTAGAAGCAATAGTTAATTCTCTTCCAAACACATATGCTTTCCACCCTGCTAGGCTGCCAGATCCAGACTGATAAGTCTCAAACATGGGAGAATGGGACTCGAGCATGCCTTCCTCTCAAAATTCCCTTAACCTCAGGATGAGAGACCACCAGAGAAGAGATGATCAGACATTTGCAAGGGCTGTCCCTGTCGCTGCAGGATCAGTTAGTGGGAACTGAGCTGTTATTTCTTCCCTGTTATCAGTTACGGCAGGAACTTCCTTGCCTTGTGGCTGAAGCTGCGTTGTACCAATGACTCACAGAACATAACTACACCATGTAAAATGTCATTTTGTGTTTGTCATTAATAAGGTTTCAATTAATAATATGAATTTCCAGGAATACCCAGAGCCTGAAACTCAGCACTGTGCTGCCTAGCAGAGCCAATCAGGGCGCTTTCAGAGTCAAGCCACAATTAAGTAGTTTTGCTTTCCAGGAAAGATCACTCCTTGCTGCTGCAGTTGGAAAATCCTAACCCCAGCACATGTACAGACTCTACAGCCCCATGTGAGATAAGATCTCTTGTGACTTAGAGGATCCCAGAAGGACTTGGGTGCAAAGGTTTTATTTTTAAATATCACAAGACCGGATTCTGCTTACTTGCTGGTGTGTTACCCATGAATGTATGTGGGGTCATTGAGCGGTAGAAGCAGGAAGACAAGAACCAGAGCTGTGTTTAGAAGAGCCGTAGTCAAAATCAAATTCATCCAAAATCACAAGCACTATTGCAATGCCAGCTGACACCCAATCTCCCATCATATATGCAGTTTTAAAATAACCAGTGTACTCACATTAAGTTTTTCCCTGTTCTCAGCACAGGAAACCATGGGCAGATTTAAGCATGTATAGAACACATATCAGCCTTTCTGAAGGCAGATCTAAAAAGCATGAGGACATGGCCTAGTCCATGTTTATGCCCTTCACACACATCAAGGCAAAACCAAGGAATGCATTGCACCTTCTACTCCCTGCATACAGCTCACCTTACCTGGAGGAAAATATTCTTCCCTCTGGTGTGCAGACAAAGGTATCCCTAAGGACACCCACTCTCACAGACACACAGAGCAAGGCATCTTCCTCATTTCAGCATCACTTGTGCAATTCTTCTCTGTGCCTACTGTCATACATAATCTCTCACTCTCTGTACACATCTATGTCCATCCAAAACATATGCACCCTCTCAGTAATCAGGCATGCAGACACATGCTCACACACACCACCCCCAGGAGGAGCTCCAGGTATTGAGAGGTAATCCTCCCAGCTCAGAGAGCCTGGTGAATGGAATAATTAATTTTCTGACAAGCACGAATATCATGCATAGGCAGCCACCCGGACACAGTGGAACATTTCCAGCCAATATCCATGCGATCCGGATATCGTGATTCATCCATCCCCAGCCTCTGCTCTCAGCAGAGCTGACGGCAGCAAAACTGAGCTTGCTGTACTGATTGGGAAGGCCTCCCAGATCTGGCTGGCTGGCTGGCCCGGATGGTAGAAGACAGCTGAACTGCCGTGCTTAGCCCTCTCCTCCCTACAAGCAAAACCAGAGAGAATTTCCAGCTCCCATTCCTCAACCTACTACTCCCACATGAAATTAATTGCCCCTCAACACCCACCCCATACTCTGATCTCTGGGGTAGGGGAAGAGAATTGCACAAGCAGCATCAGTCTGCTTCATCCTGACAGTCGTCCCCAGCGGAGAATTAAGGGCAAGTCCATGATGCAAGGACACTAATCATCTAGGCTAAAAATAGAATACCTCTCAGCCCCCAGTTTCTTCCCATCCTGGATTAAGTCAACTTGTTCTCCTTCATCTTATTGAGAGGGGTTAAAATGCTAGTGGAAAATTAACTACAGACCCTAATCCTAGAGAAGAGAGGAAGAGGGAGCTTATAGAAGGACAGAGGATGCTAGGTAGAATGGCATTCTCAGACAGCAGTTCAAATTGCACCCTAAACTGGAGGATTCTCAGTTACAGAGCTATGATCCCCCTAAAGGCTAAGACAGAAGCGATATGCTTCTCTGCAAATGTTCAGTCAGATTTGCTTTAGCATAATTGACCAGTCTAGACAGGAATGGAAAGAACTAGCTTATGATGCTGGAGATCTGAGTCCTACTTCCAGCTCTACATATGATCAGGGACAAGTCGCCTGTGTTCCACAACCATAAGATAAACACAGAAATACTTGTCTTGACTGGTTTGCCTGTAAGCTCCTTGGACTACAAGTTCATCAAGGACTCTTGTCAAGAGCTGGACCAAGACAACACTAGTTGCCTTATAACAAAAGGATCCCTTGCCACTGTAGTACAAGCATGCATGGCTACAGACTCACAAGTATTGTCATTGGCACATTGCCCAAGATACGCATGTGTATCCATGATCCTTGCATGGTGCCACACACATCACATCAGCAGCCTCTGCACACATCCCACCTCTTCAGTGCTTTTATCTTGGAATTCACATCAGGGAAGAAAATACCTAGCACAACCCTTTCCAGAAGGTCAGGAACTTAACTCTGTACTCTTAGAGGGGACTTTGCTGAGGATTTTTGCAAGAGTTCAAGTCTGAGCCAAACTTCAGTGTGACAAAGTCAACTTTCCATTGTGTAGGTTGAGTTCTATCAGCCTTCAGTTCTTACCCTTCCCAATACGCTTGGATCTTCAAATTTTTTCATCCACAGTCATGATGCTTAGAAATATTTCTTGGCTTTTATTGGAAACTGGCAAATTTAACACTTTTTCACATGTATGAGAAACCTCTTGATCTTCCTCTCTTTTTCTCTAAGAGAAGCTAGGAAATGAACTCAGGGGAAATATTTTACCATAAAATTGATGTCTACAAGTAAAAGCAGAGTCACTAAATGAAAAGCTAAAGGTCCTTAGTCATGCTGAATTTGCTTTTTCAGCTCCTGGGGTTGTTGCCCATCCACAAGAGCTCAGTATGTCGCTATTTATATTTGCTAATAAGTCCCACAAAAGAGAGAAAGGATTGTTATGTAGGTCATTGCCCTAGTCCAGCGTACATTGGGAAATTCCCATGGATACTTACAATACAGAAGCAAATAAAGACATCCTGATACCTGCCTAGTAAAAGATACAGCTGTCTTCTCAAAGAGTGATGTACAAATGTGATGAGGAATCAGTCAAAACCCTGGATTAGATGTGGGTTCTAACTCCACTTTCTTCATGCTAATGAAACTTCCCAGCCCTGCACGGAGTGGTTGAAGATGCTTTGCCCAAGACCCTGGGATTAAAAAAAAGAAAATAAACACACCACAGGTGGAGTTTCAAGAGTACAAAGAAGACTTTTTGAAGTGTAAGTCAGTGAGATGTGTGCTCCTAAGTCCCTCCCTAAGAGTAAAATAAAAAGCAGAGGATATATAAGGCTGCTAAGTAAAATTTTTTTTCCACCTCTTCCTATTTTTTCTACATTCCACCTGCAATGTTCTTTTGTTTCATTGCAGAACATTGATTTCATGTTCTTGTATCTTTATATGCGTATGTATGCACATACACAGGCACATATATTTTATGTATAAGCAAATGTATATACACAGGCCTAGCCTAGGGAGTGTGTTTATACATGTAAAGCAACTGGGTATTTACAAGCTGTTTCTAAGGTTATAATACGCATTACAGTTATGAACTGCTTCATTAATCTGCCAATCAGATTGTTTTCTCTTTCACCCCTCTTCTGTGTTACTCTGTTTTGAAAGTGAGGGTGTGGATGGGTGTATGTGAAGTGTATTATTTCAGACAGTGCAGACACACAGACACACATGGATGCACGCCCAGAAATTAATATGGTTTCATTGCTGTCTCCCCAGGAGCTTGGCTGTGGCCTACCCTCTGGACTTAACTAGCCACAGAGGTACCTCACACGGTCATTTATCATCCGGTCCCTGGCCTAGCCAACGGCACCAGGGTCCGGGTGTTACTTCCCCAGCCAGCCTGGCTCCTTCACCGGAGGAGGAGCCTGTCTGCAGCGTGTTTGCAGTTTGGAATCACTGCTCATGGGCTAGTCCCCAATAAACCCCCCAAAAGTGCTGATCTGCTGAAAGCAGCTGACACTGATGGATCTGCTTGCATCTTGCCTTTCAGTCCGACTGCAAGAGAAGAGAGAGAGGAAGAGAAACAAAGGCAGAGATTAACTCTTTTGTCACAGAGCTCTGCAGTTTTACAAGGCAAGATAAAGCTGCTGTCCATGTTGGGTGCAGATGGGACCAGCTCAGCACAGTCTGTCTGATTCTCTATGGAGTCCATTCCAGGAGAGAAAAAAAAAAGCCTGAATGGCACAATGATTTAGTGTCAGGGCCAGTGCTGCCTAACCAAGCCTTTTAACTTTCCTTGCAGTTGCAACAACAGCCAGGGAGACCAGCAAGGATATCTGGACATGGTCCTGGGCCACTGGCTCTGGGTATTCCTACTGGAATAAGGGGGCTGAACAAGAGGACTGCCAGAGTTTCCTTCCCGCCTCAACCATTCTGCAGTTCTATGCTTCTTCCAGACCTGCACATCAGCCGTTGAACCAACAACACTGTTTGCACCTGGACTGCTTTAAGTACAACACGGCAGGTACACCCAGACAAATGCACCAGGCCAGATTTACACATACAGTGCAGACCCTTGAGGGGTGGCACATGCTGCTCAGCCAGCAAGGGACACTCGTGGACGCAGATTCAATAGCTACGGATACCCAGGTGGGTTCATACATTCTTGCATATGATATCGTTAATAAGTAGGTTTTGCTTGTTTGTGATCCCAGGCATCAGACTCCCCAAATCAGGTCTCAAGCTACCATTTGTGTACCCCTTCATAAGAGTTAGTCAGAATATTTTAATATCATTTTGTTTAATCAAGTGGTGGATCCACTTGGATCAAGTTTTTCTTGACATAATTGCAGTTCCAATGGGCTCAGATACAAACACCCAGCCCACATTTTGATGTCATTCAGCTTCACAAGAAGCATTTGGAAGATTTTCCTCTCCTCTTGCTGTGCTAGAAAGAAACGTCAGCAGTTGCCAAAGAGCAGGACCACCACCTTCCAGACCTCCTCTCTGCAATGATGTGTATGTATGTATCCACATGGATGTGCGTTTTCCCCAAGTGGCCACATACGGGGTTCAATGCCAATATGGATAGAGATTCACCCTGTCTCTTCTAGTGCACAGCTGTATTGAGCACTGACACCACAGGTATGATAGGATCCCGAATTCTTGTTTGCCCCTCAGTTGTAAGAACAAATGCCCTCAGAGAGGCAGACTGCTCTACACCAATCCTGAACAGACAGGCACATACCTTCATGAATACTACAAGCAAAAGAGTAACAACAATAATATTAGTGCTAATTGTTGTTTGTAAAAATGTTCTTCTACCTATAGAGAAACTCATTTCAGTTGTAACTGTTATTTTCATTGATTTTGTGAGAGCAAGAGAGATACTTTTTCTAGGTTCTTCTTAAAAAAAATCCATACAATCATTTTCCAGTTTCAACAGAAGCCTCTGGATAGCATCTTTTATTTAAAAAGTTAAGTTTTTTTGAATCAAGAAAGAGAGATAACCTGTGCAAGTAAAAATCCATTTCCCCAAGACTTGTTTGTCCTGCATTTGTGTTGCACAGTTCACAAGTATTCCCAGGAACTTCAGGCAAACCAGGCACTGGGTAAAGTACAAATTAGCATGAATAAAGTGGGCAGTGTTTTGGGGTTTCTGTCAGGCCTTGCACTGCCAAGCCCCGTGCAGCTTTACAAACACAGAGAAAGAACCTGTCACAACTGCAATTCATCCATCATAAAGTACATCAATAAAGACAAGTACATTACACTTGGACATGGGCACACTCTGAAACACAGACACGTCACCACAGCAAGAAGTCCTGCTCTCACATACAGTCCACTGAACATGCAGTCCTTCCTGAAACGCAAACAAGATCTCCAAGCCAATGAACAGAATATTAGGGGCTGGGGGGAGAGAGTCTGGAGATTTTTAATTTGGGTACTTTTTCTAATTCCTAGCGGGAAAAAAAAGGCCTTTTAAAATAAACATGTTACAAAAAAAAACCCAAACAAACCCAAATATTTTCTGCTGAACTCTTGGCATTCTTTTTGCCACATCTTTCCAGGTTTTGTCTATTGCCCCACATTTTCTTACAACAAAAAATTCTAAAAGCTAAAGCAGACTCACAGAGTCTAAAAGGGGCTTGTAGTATACTATTTGTATCTACAGGATGATTTAAAATGAAACTTGAAACAGAGGATCTGTTCTAAAGCCTGAAAACAACTTTGAAATTTGAAACTTTCCTAACACACACATATAACAAAAATAATGTCACCATGTCAAATGAAGACAGACTAGGAAACAAACCCACCGAGGAATTATCGATCATCTCTTCACAGGTCCTTAATAAAATCTTGGTCTAAAATCCATCCGCGCTACACCGTCTGACACACACTGAGATGAAATACGGTGTGTGCTCTTGGCATCTAACACTCTGATGAACCATTTGTAAAATCTCCACAGAATTTCACATTCTCAGTAGCACGCTTTTTCTAGGGGTGTGATTTTCAACTTTAATTTTATCTCTGGCTCTTAAAATATGAGCCTCTGAAGGGTTTCTAAAAACATCTGTAGATGACCATAGAGCTGGTTGGAACTTGCCTTTCCCGATAACTTTTGCAGACTCAATTAGGAACAGCCCAAGGTCCCCAGGGGCTCCTGTGAGCCCTGAAACTTATATTTGCTGCTGAAAGGGCTGCATGGACTGCTTGAATTCCAGTCATGGAGGTTTGCAGTTCCAGGGTTAGCCAGACTCAGTTGTAAAAACCTCTGAACAAAACTTGTCTCTCTCTCTCTCTCCATCTCAGAATGCTGACAGCACCGAGAGGTACTTAAGAAGGCCACTTGAGCAAGCAGCTGCTTTCAAGCACCTGAGGAGTGCTGGTAGAGCAGTGAATTCCTGGTGTGCTGCAGGTTGGGCAAGTGCGTAAACTGGAGAAGTGGAGCGCTAAGCAGCCACTGCCAAGATGCTCCTATCAGCAAGTGTGCCCAGTCACTGGAGCCCCGTGCCCTGAGGCAGCACATGTACAGGACAGGACCTGTTCCCCACCTTAGGCACCCACCTCAGTGCCTTCCACTCCCAGCAAGACCACAAGGGCCCATTTATTCTAAGATATGAAATTTGTGTTTTTTCTTTATTGCACTTTAATGAAACCCTGTTTATTCTAGGAATTTAATTCTTTCCATCTATTATGTTTAGACAACTCATTAACAATCATTTGTTATCATTAGACTTCAATTTTAAGCTCCTTTTCCCAGAGGAGGCAATGCAGTGCTTTTAAAAATATTTGCATCATAAACAATTTCTGGGCCCCTTGTGCCATCTATTGCCCTGGTCTTTCCTCCCTTCTTACCAGCCCTTCTGCTTATCCAGACCAGAAAGTGCTGGGATTTTGGCTGAGTCTAGGGTGATGCATGTTTCCCCTGCACCTGCAGCTGTGGAGGCTTCTGCATCCAGACAGCAGCCTGGTGCATTAATAGCAAACTCTTCAAATCCCAGGTCATGTAATGGTGAGCTGCTCTTTCCACTGGGATTAATGACTACATTCTGCAGCTGAATTTGTTAGGGCCTGTTAAAGGCAGTGTGCTAGCCTGGGATAATGCGTGGGCCTCGTTCTGCTCATTTATAGTTGTTCAGCTCCACTGGATTTAGTGAAGTCATTCCTGATTTGCAGCAGGGTCTCTCATGTGCATGCTAGATAAGCACTACGTCACATTTTGCATTCATTGACAGCTCCCAGAGGGCAAAAATCTGATCCCTGTTAATGTCATGTAAATCCAGATCAACATTCACTGAGGCCGCAAGGCATCCCTGGGATATGAAGTGGCATCAGTGTGTATGGAGTGTGGCCTGCATCATGAATCCTGCCCTGGTAGGAGGCAGGTCCCTTAAGTTGTATAGAAAGGAGGAAAAGATTTGGTTTTCTCCTCCCATTTTTTCCTAAGTTTTGCTCGGTGTTGTGTTCATCATGTGCTGCTTATCACGAGCCACAACCAGTAAAATGAAGTAAAAATCATTATCCTTGGATCTTTTTATGAATGTTTTGATCTCCAAAATCTCATTTCAAATTATGCTTCAAAAATATTGGACATGCCAGCCATGTCCACTCTTTCCCACACCTCGGTGAGCAAACCAATGACACATCTGTTAGAGAGAAGTTTCTGTATTGTTAGCGACATTGTTAGATCATCTCAGTCAGTGTCAATTCTTGTGCTACTGCTAATGCATTTTCATTGCTGTCTTGATACCCTGGGATTTTGCTTTTAAAGCTCATCTGATGGTGTTACCCAAAGTCCAGTAACAGGACAGGAATGCATATTTTGGAACTGTTGTGTTTCACTAGAGTCCTTGAATTGGCAGTCCAAAAGAAAACTGCTGCCCAAAGGCCTTAGTTCTACATAGTTCTAAGTCTGTGCAACAACTTTGGAGTCCATTCATAGGCTTTTCACTTGTCCAAAATCCCCTTCACATCAAGAGCAAAGGAGGTATTGTATTCAGTCAAATTTTGCTGGGTAGAGTACACACACAGGGGAACAGCAAACTGGGTCACTCCACCTGTTAAAGGTTTCCATGTGGATGCCTGTAGCTTAAATGAAGATGGAAAAACTCCAGACAAAATATCAGGGAATTTTCACAGAGTTTTTACATCTCTGACAAATTTTACGGCCTGTGCTAGAGATAATGATGATCCCAGCTGCAAGGCTCCGCCCTGCAGGCCAAATAAATTCCTGTAATTTTCCATCCTACCTGTTGTTATTCTGATCCAATTAAAGTCATTACAATTAAGTGAAAAGTTATGATTGGCTAATTGGATTTGGGAAGGTAGAACACCCATCATAGGCCAGGTTAAATTAAGGTTTCCTTGAAATTTCAAAAGTAACTGGCTGGTTAGAAGAGGTAGGCTCCATCTTTGGTGAGCTCTAGCTCAGAGAAAAGGGATTAGTTAGTTGCTGAGTAAACTCCCTGCTGCCTTGTGTCAATGGAGCTTTCCAATTCCGATGCCTTCATCAGAGTCTTTATTTTTTGGAATCCACCTCCTATCCTTTGCAGATCTCCCATGTGCCCCTTCTAAAAGTCTCTAGTTTGATCCCACACCGTTCACCATATCTCTTGCTTTCTCTAAATATCAGTGCAGCCCTCTCCCCAGAAACGTGATCTCCCATAGTTTTGAGGGCTGCTTTTGTGCACGTCGTGAGCATGATTAAACCTGGGTCCTGGATGTGAGAAATTACTCAAACTCCTCTGAAGTCAAATGGAAGTTTTACTACTGTAGTTGCAAAGGTTCAGCACATGGAGAGCTCTAAACACTTCTCCAAACACTCAGTGACCAACTCTTTCCAAGTGCCCTAGATGCAGACTCCTGTAGCTCAAATCATGCAGTAAGGTAAATATGATAAAAGATCAGTTTCCATTAGTATTTGGAAGAGAACAAAGGCCTATCGGTGATGTTTCCAACATAAACCAATCAAAAGCAATGTATTGTATCTGTTAAAACCAGAAGGTTCACTGAAAGTCATTAAAATATTTTATCATAGATTCTGAGTACTTTCTAAATTTTAAGCTTCTAGTAAGTCCTCAGGCTATTTATTCTGATGTAATGCCCACCTTGGACACAGAAACATTGAAAAGATAAACTGAAAGGACAGCTGACACTATCATATTCTTACCTGATTCTAAGAGATGGGAGTTTCAGAAACTCAGTAGCTTTCATGAAACCTGCAACGAAAACAGAAGACTTACCAACACTACCACCAAATGCACAATAAGCCTCCTGAGTAAGGTCAAGTAGCAATTAAGACATTTATCCTAACAGACATTAGCAAAAATAAACAATAGTTGAAACAGAACTTAGATTCCCAGTTTCAGGAAGCTTTAAAAATGCAATGTTGTTTTTTGATTTGGCTCTTTTTTTTTTCAATCATGCCTGAGTGTTTAGAAAATCACAGCTATTTTCAATCTTGCACCCAAAACACAAGATTGCTGGGTATGTGATATTTGTAAATATTTGCAGCATCAAATGCTGAGGATAAGAATCACTTGAACCACTGCCTGGCATACCTTTGCTGCTATTGAAATTGAAGAGTTGAAGAGGATCAGCTGAAGAAATAGACCATTTCTCTTCTACTTGTTGCATTATGGTTTATGTTTCCACCTCGATAACTGTGGTGGAAATATGTTCCCTGTCCCACTATTTCTAACCCCCTTGAGGATTTTTCAAGGCTCATTTCAGCTGAGTCCTTTTTGGCAAGCCTGGGCCTTCCAACCAAGGACATTGCTACTGAAAAGTCTTCAACATGCTGCTTTTACACAAATGTAACGTGTCCTTCTTCCTCTGTGGTCTTGCCAGTATTGGACCACAAGCCAGAAACTGCCAGAACCAAGTTCCTAGCTTCTCCTGATCTTGGCATTGACTGCCTTTCAGAATCTGGCCCCTGAGGCTTCACAGTTGGCTCTTGAAAAGAAAAAGGGCCCCTCCTTAAAATCACAGTCCATGCAAGCGTGTGTCTTCCATTAAAATTAACATGCTGGACAGCAGATGGGACAAACACATGCTAGAGGCCAGATCCTTATGTGGGTTACACCAGCATCATATACAAACTTGAGGGAACAAGGGCAAACAATGGAACTAGAGCAATTTACATGAGCAGTAGGTCTGCCCTCCTGCTGGCTAGCAATAACAGTTTGGATTTTCAGGCAGGGGGGAAGAAAGAGAGAAATGAATACCTTTATACAAAATTCAGGCCCACTAAAAAGCCTTCTGAAGAGGATCCGTGCTGTGACACTTCATATTGGATTCAGATGCATTGAAGAAAAAAAAAAAAAAACCAAAAACCACACCACCACATCATTTTGCTAAAGCACAGGCCAACAGGCTCCATAAACAACTTTAGAGAAACACAATTACCTCAGGGACACAGAAGTGACTTCGCTTTTCCCTCTCTGCAAAGCACCCAGTGTTCAGACAGTGCACAGAGGAGGGATGCATGACACTTCATAAATGAAGTGCATCCTCCCTGGAAAGCCTTGACCTCTCTGAATGGAAGACCTAGATCCTGAACCAAACTTTCTCTTCCTTACCTAACTGTCCTCTTAATTGTTGGCCTCACTGATGTGAGGACACTCGTTCCTTCTTACTATTTCTCTTTCAAGGCTTGTATCTGGACACCCTCAAGGTCAGAAGGACCACACAACTTCATGGTTTTAACAGAGACCTCCTTTTCTCCATGAGTTTTCACACATCCTTCTCTTTGGGATACAATATCTTCAGTTCCTTTCACTCAGATTGTGCATAAACACTGTCCATTTATTTCTTTGTGCTTTTCAAAGGAAAATGGCACTTCCGTAGAATGCTGTGAAAATTCCAACGGGACATTAGGAGTAGAAGGGATTGTCTGCGTAGATAGTCAGACACTCTTGGATTCCTGACAACAGTGAATTCGAAGCACATCCACTTTTGGATCCTTCAGTAAGTGTATCACGAAGATTTCTGTGCTCCCAGGTCAAACGTGTCTCCTTCATGGACAAGCTGTCTGGACACATCTGGCATGTTATCAAATTAATTTCCATTGAGCTTGATCCAATGTTCATCAAAGTCAATAGTAACATTTCCTGGGTCATGCCAGAGGTCCACTAATGTTCTTTACCTTCCCATATGTAATCATTTAATTACCTCCCACTAATTACCTCTGCAGGGAACTTTAAGATGTTCAGTCTGCAACACCTCTTCCTGATGCTCCCTGGATCAAATCTTTGCCCAAGACAAGGGTACCGGCCTGACCTATGTCATAGGAAGGGTTCTGCAGACCCCTTATTGACTCACAAGAGAGTCAACAGCAAGCAAGGGGGAAAATATATTTATCATTACTTCTCCGGATCAGGATATATTTCCTGAATGACTCATTGGAGCAGGAAACTCTGGCCACATCTATGGGTAACTGCAAGCATGTCTGTTTCTATGTCCAAAGACAACTGACCCCAGATGTCGAAGAGGACTGCTACTCTAAAAAAAGATAAAGGTTTCAGCTCAACTTCAAGAAAGAGGCAAAAGCAAATGATCAGAGAGAGGGAGAAAGCAACAGAGACAGAGATAAAGAGAAAAAACCAAGGGGAAGATGATTTTCTATCAACAAAACAGCAGGGACAAATTCTAGTTCATCTCATCGGAAACATCTCCTTCATGTGCAAACACCGCCTGGAGCCAGCACTAATCTCCCAGATTAAAGCCTTTTAATAGTAATTAGTCCTCTCTGCACTAACCCACTGGACACTCCACTGCATATTTGGGAAAGGGGGGAGGCTGGAGGGTGTGTCACCAACAGTTTAACTCATAAGTGCCCTTATGTGTGTGAATGCTTGTCTTCCACAAACATGTTTGCGTATAGGCCAGGAAGCCTTGACAGTGGAACCTGTTTGGATTGTAGCACAGAATGGGATCACAACAGCTAGATCTGGGTGATGTGCATTAAATACTCAGGTGAGCTGGATCAAGCCCAGATGCAGGAGGTAGAATTTCAGAATGGCAACATGGCAAGCCAGAAGCATTAGTCAGCTACGGTCAGAAGCACTGACCTACCACCAGCTCCAAGGGCTATCCCAGCTGGCAACAAGAGACAGCCACAGGCAACAAGATGTCCTTAGAGCTACCTTCATGCTACCAGTCTGCTGAAGCAGCCTTGGTACTGCTCCTCCCCAGGACACCTTCCACCATCCCTGGAGAAGAGAAGGAGAGATATTTTTAAAATTAGTTTTGGTTGGTTCTTCTCTGCATCCTGTCCAAGGCCTTCTGTGACCTCTCTGTGAGTGTTCATAGGAGACACGAGCTAGTGCCCCATTTGGGTTTGGCAGAGGGAGCAGATCCCACCTCCTGCACAGGGTGGGAGGGAGCCAGATACATCAAAAAAATCAGGTCCTACAGAAAGGACCTCAGATTGCATTCCAGCCCCCGTCAATAAAATGAGCAGCTTGACTGAAATGGCTGAGAGGGGGAAGAGGAAAGTAGAGGACACTGGTGCGAAATAGCAGTCTCTGCACAGAGACTTTGAACTTCCCAAATGACAAGCCAAGCAGAATTTCTTGGAAGGACCCACATCAGCTGTCCTTCCAGCTATTAGACCACACAAACAGCACAGAGAAAAACCTTCCATGAGGTGACTGTAGGGAACGAAGGGAAAACTACCCTGAGTCATTATTATCCTCTCCTCCATGAAGAGTGGGAGCTGGCAGAACCCCTGCACAACCCTTTGGTGCCCCCCACCCTCTAACACACACACACACCATCCATAGGGGTAGTGCAATTGCTATTCAGGCTGGGGGCTGAAGATAGTCTCCTGGCCCTTCTTCTAATGTAAGGTTATTGTAATTGATATGAAGGTAATTGATAATGTGTTACGGTGAATAATGTCTTCAATTTTCTGCTAAATCCCATTTTTGTAGCCATCTGGGCTCCTCCAACTGCCCCCCTGGGACGCAGAGTAATAGATAGTAATTATTCTCAAGTCATTTACTTTTTCAAAGTGTTTAGTGCTTATCTGTTTTACAATTAAAATGGAAACGACCCTGATTCACTTCCTTTCTTTTTTATTTAAATAGCATTCACACACACACACACACTCTCCTACACTCACTGAAGCCTGGAGGGTGTGTGCCTGTATGCGTGAGTGCATGTGTGAGTCCACATTATTGTCATACAGAAACATACAGGGCAGAATTATGTAGTTCATCATGCACTTTCACTCTGAGGTGCTAGGAGAGTACAATCACACAACACTAAGAAATACAAATTGTGTTCTTTCCCTCCTCCCTGCTTGTCCCCATGGTGACGCTCAGAGAGAATGCCATAAATGTACCCTACAGAAACATGCCTGGGGAGGGATGGATCCAGTGCACAACTTAACTATACAACACCTTGCAACTTAGGCCAGAAACACACCACTAAATAATCTTACCTGACCTATGTCTGGGGACCATGTATTTCCACAGGATCAGCCACTGATCTGGAAATCAACTGCAAGTGCATGAAAATGACAACATTTTGCCCCAATACTGGTAATCTGTGTAAAGATAAATCTGCTTGTTGTATTGACACAGACACAGTTAGACCTAGAAGAATACAGTTAGGCATATAAATGCAGAGACCCGTATTAATATACAGAATATGTCAAAATACACATGTAAATAAACTAATGCATTACCAATGAAAAGCATACTCTGCACAGCGGTTAAACCTATTTCGGTATATGATCCAAACCTCCCCAGCATTAGCAGAACCCCTTTAGGTTCTGCTCAGCTTGTGTTCTGCCAGGTGAGATGTAAATGAGCATATCCACAATGTTCATGGAGGGTCACCATGTTGGATTTAAGGATTGCTTTAACAGTTGTAACCTAAACCTCGGTAACCAATGCACAGACATGTCTGCAGCTGCAAACTGGCTTAGTGAAACTCTGGCAAGGAGGGCTAATAGGAAAATAGTCCAGGAACTTTCCTAGGGCACATTTTTGGCTAAGAAAATCCAACCCATATAAAGCTGAGCTCCAACAAGCAAAAATAAACCCAAGTGAAATGCTGCTGTTCCTATGGTTTGAGAAGGAGTCTGAACCAGGGACTGTGTCAGAAAGTGTGGTCTGTAGGACTTCAGAATGAGACTATACAGCTAATCTTAAGAGTCAGTGCTCTGCCATGCCCTTCCATCACCATCTCCACTACCAGACTACAGGCTGCTTCAACTGCAGCAAAGCTTGCCTCACTGCTATTTTAAAGATTCTGCCTTAGCCCCAGAGTCCTAAAAAGGTAGGTACAGGCTGGTGTTGAAGCAGAAGCTAAGGGAAGATCATGAGGATATTGGGACAATCCTCCGTAATGTTTTACACACTCCAGGTCGCAAGCATTCATCCAGAACTCAAAGATCAAGTCTTTTAAAGATGACTTGCTCATACCCAATCATGATTCAGACCAAATGAGTGCCTGACATCTGAATGAACCCAGAATTCTGCATCTCAAGGCAGACTCAAAAGTTAGGCAACTATTTTGGAAAAACATTTACGGTACTGAATTTGGATTATAAAACTGATCTTCCCAGACACATATCCATACCTTCAGAGTCAAACCCTCACCAGAGCAGCACAAGAGGAATCAAAAGCTCCAGCCCACTTTCTGCTCCCCAACTAACTCTGTTAGCATTTGCTAACAGAGGCTGATACTTACCCAGAACAAAGGGAGAAAAGACACTACCCCCCTGTGATGAGTATCTTACACGCTGTTCCCTCTCTAAAAGCCAGGATACAGAGCCATTCCCTATTTTAGCTGATGGATGAGTCAACCTTGTTAATCTTCTTAATTAATTTAATATTGAATATATATTTTTTCCTGTCTGAAAAATCAGATGACAGCTTCCACAATCAGCCCTACAACCCATGTCACCACTGCTACAGCCAAGGCCTTTCTCCTTTCTCCCTGTAAGCTACTGGAGTGTTTCTGTCCTTTGCTGTCAGGCAAGGGTGGCCCAGGGCTTTGAGTAGGAAGATTCTTTTGTTCTTTTGTTTGTGTTTGTAATTGTTTGGGGCTGTTCAGTCTTTTTTTTCCATCTTCCCTCTCTTTCTGTTTCCTTTTTAATTCTTTTTAATGACTTTCCCCGATGCAATTGGCAGAGGACCGAGCAGAGACTGCTTCCCCCTGCTGAGAGGGAAACAAGACTGAGGGAAAAGGGCACCAAGGGAACTGTTCACATCCTCTATTCATCTCTGCCAGTCCCTGTTCCCTGGTGACTAGCCCCATGCAGCCTGGCTGTGTAGAGCTAGCATGGAACGAAGCAGAACCTGTGCCAGGAAAATCACAGCTGGTACCACAAGGTCTGTCTGTGTCAGATGTGTCAAAGAAAGCTTGGGTGTCCTGACCTTGAGTGTGGCCTATATGGTCCTACCACAAAGTCAGCAATGTGGGCTGAGGAGGAGGAAAAGGGGTCATGGTTCGCGTGGGGCCAGCAGAAGTCTCCTAACCATGGAGGGTGGCTGGAGACGACAACTCAGCTATTACTAAACACAAAGAAGTGCTGTAGCTTGGGAAACGTTCTGCTGGGGAACCAAGGAGCTTGACAGAAGCAAGCTTAAGACTCCTACAGTACTCACAAACTGCCTAGTCTAGATGTTCCTGGGCAATACCATCCTTTGTTCCGGCAGTTCCCCAGCTTCAGCCTGGGAATGAGCTTGGTAAAATTCAGATGGCTGTTCCTCCATCTGCTCCATGGTACTTGGCTGTATGTACATCAGGGAGCAGGGTGACTAGCTGGGCAGGAAGAAGTGCAACATGGAAGCACTTCACAAAGAAGAAAATTTGCTCCAGCTGATTACATTTGGTGAAGACCAACGCATTCTCTCACACAGGCTCCGTCTCAGCCAGTTGCATGGAGTGGTTCACCTTGGTGAACAGCTCCCACGCTGCACTGCACACAGGACAGCTCTGGAAAAGCAGCTGCTGCCATAGCAGGCTTTCCTGATTGCCAGGCTGCTGCTAATGAGCCATGCATATGCCAGGGTTGCAAAGAGAGAAGGAGAGAACTCTGAGCTGCCAGTGGCATGAGCTAGAACAGAGGGGCTGGTGGCTGGTGAAAAAACCATGCACTCACTATCTCTGTAGGGGACACACATCCCAAAAGGTCCCTCCCCTAGGGCATGCCAATTTAATCCTTCATTTTTCCAGCACTGAAGAGGAGCTGTGATCTCTGCTACACCATGTAATAGTTGTTTGATAATCAATCATCTTATAAGCAAGAAATTTCAAAGAATTTTGGCTTTGTTTTCTGTTGGGGGAATACATAGCATGTGCTACTTACTGTCATTGATTCTGGAGGTTTTTGACTTGGAAAATGAAAAATCTCAAAGTACAAATTCCTTTGGAGTTCCCACTGCCCTCTCAACTTGCAGGCAGATGAGAAGGATGGAGAGCATGTGTAAGTGTAGGCTGGGAAAAATCAATGCAGTGACCCAGGTACTTCCACGCTGAGATGAATACATCCAAACCACACCTAACTGATGTGTACTCTGAAACAACTATAGTCAAGATACCAGCACCTGAATGGTATTCTCTACTGGTGTTTCTATTCTCTGTGAACTGGCAAGGGCTTTTACCACATAGTCTCTCTCCATACTAGGGATATCTGGTTCTTTCTGTTCATTAGCAGGTGGGCACAGAAAATGGTTGTTTAGATGCTTGTTGATGTCATTAATTTGTACACTGTGAAACTGAGCATTTTACATTCATAGGCTTCTCCTCTGCTTTCCCATAAAGCAGTTCCTTAACCTTTCCTCATAGGCCCTGGTTTCCAGCTCTGTGTTCCCTCCTTGGTCTTCTTTGTGGACACTTTCCAACAGACCAACATAGCCATAGAACATAGCCTTCAGCACCGGACAAAACTCCACTGCAATAGGCCAAAGAGCTGCAGGGACCTCTTGCGCCTCAGCAGAGACCCTGGCAATGATATACTCAATACCCAAACACTTTCTTATTGAGGATTGCAGTCCCAGCACCTGCCAGATAGTGCGCAAGTTCCCCCATTCCTTAGTCACACAGAGCCATTGCATCTACTGACTATCACTTGCTTAATTTTAGTGTTTTCCTCCAGCATATCAAGCTATTTTGAGTTACAACCCTGTCCTCCAATGGAATTACGACCTTCTTCCAGCTTACTACCTCAGGCAAATTATCTCAGGTTGCTTTCCATTTTTTTTATCAAAATCACTAATACAAATACTGATCAGAAGTAGGCCCATGTCAATCCCCCTGCAAAAACGCCTACCTTTTCAAGGAATAATTATGTAACAGATTAGGACCATGTTGTGTTCAGACAGAAGTTAATTTGCACGAGTAAGAACCTGACCTCTGTTGGGGCCTGATTCAGCCACGTCGAATGAGTGAAAAGGAGGTATTGTAAGAGGGCAAGTGGTGGAAATCAGCTCTGAAAAATCAGAGCAGAGGTTCAACCAAGAATGACTGATAGCTCAAGCTGGGGCTAAAATCGGGGAAATCCCAGGACTACAGTTTCAGATGAAAAACCTGTTGACTGCCATTCCCTTTCCAGCCTAATGGGCTGGAAGAGAAGAACAGAGAGAATCAGAAACCCTCAGCAGATTGCTTCCAGCTCTGGCTTTTCTCTTGCAATATATGGTATGCGTGGATGCCAAGCAGCAGCGGGGGAGAATCATAGTGGTTAGATGATGTTCTCTCCTTCTGCTCTGCCACCATATAGCACTTCACCCTGGTGAAGAAAATCGAAAATGAAAAGATTTTAGGTTGATAAAATAAGAAAAAATAGAAAGTAGATATTGTAAAAGCTGCAACATCTTGAAACGTGCTTGAATAAAAGTGTTTCTAATACAAGAATAAGGCAATAGCTTTATAAAAAGCTTTATTCACATTATCTTAGTTAAGAATATGCATTTTTCATTTTAAAAAGTACTGGAATTTTGGGAGGAATCCTCTATAAAAGTGATTCAGGAACAACCAGAAGTACACAAAGGAAGTACCCAGACCTCATAGGAGAATGGAGGGGGAAAAAATCAAATGTGGAAGATTGTCTGAAAAAATACTTAAACCACTGGATTAAAATAGCAGCACAACAACAAAGGGTAAAAGCATATTTACAGCAAGTGACACTGTTCCCTGCTCACTGCAATATATTCACCACTCAGTCTTCCCCTTGATATGTGATGCAATCTCTGGGTCTCCTGCAGGAGTTTCGGGGTTGCAGCTTGACAGGCTGTTCTACGTTCAAAGCCAAAACAATTACATCCAGGTAGATGGAGAGTTGCACAACCCCATGGGCCTGTCCAGAGGGAACAGAGACAATGGTAGCACAAATGCTCTTTCAACAAAGCAGCAGGGAGATCTGGCAGATACTGGCAGCTCAGTGACAGGCTGGATGGTAGCCAGAGGGTCCGTGAGCCCAACAGCTCTGGTGTGTGCAGTACAACCTAAACCACTCACAGCCACAGAAGAGAGGTTTGTTGAGCATTTGAGAAGCCGGGTAACACATTCTTCACTTACAAAGCACAATGAGCTAAAAGTAACCTATTAGCAGGCCCCATTGCTCTGTCAAGAATCAAAAATCATAAGGCAGGGAAAACACATTTAAAAATATGTACTTTGATCCCTTTAGGCATAAATATCCACATACAGAAGGGAGCCTCTACTACTCTACAGGGAGTCTCAATCCACCTATGGTGGACATCTATCTATAGAACTTTGAAGCTAACTATAAGCAATTCCCTCACTCAATTTCACAATTCTCTCAAATTATCAAGCCCTCACTCCTTCCCTTTTTCCAGCAGGTATTTTTTTCAGGTCAAAAACCTTTTCAGTAAATTTTAGAAGACTTATAATATAGAAGAAGAAGGTAAAGTTTGCCACTACCAAAAAAAAACCAAAAAAAACCCAACCAAACAAACGAAAAAAACCAAAACAAAACAAAAATTCCCCCAGAAATATTTCAATGGCTATGATCTACTCTGTGGGTTAGTATGGCCTGAGATCTCTCTCCAGATTCCTCTCCCAAAGCACTGTGATAAAAACACGCTTAGAGAGTCTCTACATAAACTCCACCTGGAAAGACTGCCTTTCTCCCACAGAACTTGTCTGATACGAAGGAAGTCAGCAGAACACAGACTAGAGGAGAGAAATATGTCAGTATTGAGGAACCGTAAGACTGCAAGCTTTGTGTTTCCCAGCCAGACCTTCAAAAGAATCAAAAAGAAACATGTTTGTTACTGGAGACTGTGCCAGGACAAGGATCTTGTCATTACTGTTGTTCTCAGTGACCATGAGCAGAAAATAACACCAAAGCTTAACTGGTCTTGGCTGTGCACAACAGGACAGTCCCAAGCAGGACTGCTGCAGACTGTTACCGCCAGTTCTTGACACTACATACCCATCCTAAGCAAAACCATCCCATGGCTTCTCTTTCCTTTCCATTGGAAACGCTCCTCTAGTAAGTAACCCCCAGTTGCAGCGTATCGCATAAAATAGTGACAAGGTAGGGCCAAGGTCAAGCTGGGAAGCCAGTGCATACATTGAGGTCTGGATTGGCAAGATCCATAGCAGGTACAAGTATCACAGTCTCTGATCCACAAATAGCCACTCCTCCGACATTACACAGTCAGACATTGAAGGCCCAATGACAAGCTTAAATAGAGCACCTGTGCCCATAGGTCAAGGTCCTTGATGAGACTGGCCAGGATGATTAAGGCCTATCAGTGTACTCAGAGCCCTGACAAAATCTTTGCCAAGCTTCAGCAGAAGTTCACATGAAATTCAGCAAGAACCAGGAAACCTGAATGAGATTATTCCTTTACTGGGTCAGGTTCTATATCTAATGTTAAGAGCTGGACAAGCAGATATCCACCCTGGAAAGTACAGAGTGTTTCTAAAGGTTATGGAGCAACCTCAAAAAAAGGTGGCAGTTCTTAAGTCCTACAGCTTTAAGCACAGTCCTGTCCTTTACACTGTTCTTTGGTTTCCACAGCCTAGAAAACAGGCTATTAATACTGACTGATTCTATAGGATGCTATTGGAGTTATAGTTCCTCAAGACTCGTTCAGGGAGAAACAAATGGCGATCCCATGTGTCAAACTGAACCCACATGGCCTAGGCATCTTGGCAATGCACCTGCTGGGAGGGACAAGATGTAAGGAAAGCTGAGACAAACTGCATCAGTGAATTAGTGCCATTGCCTCGTTTCATTCCACTCAGGACATCAGACAGGTCTTCCACTGAAGTGCCTTCATGATGAAGGAATGGCAAATAGCATGAGCACAAATTCAGTTTGTATTGATATCCACTGGTTAAGACTAGTGGAAATCCTCAGAGTGATGTTCAGCTCTGGAACAACACTCACAGTACCCATTGGACCAGTCCAATTCAAACTCTCTCCTTCCAGTGCCTAATACAGCCTGTATTTTTCTGGGGAGTAAGTTCTAGCATACAACCAAAGGCCACACCTTCAGCCCGGCAGCACTCCATGGAGTGGGGAAGCCATGGTTGAGAGCCTGGGCACTGCACTGAGGTCAGCTGAGGTTAGACAGGAACTGAGACAGACCAGGTCCCCCTTCCCTGCCAAAGACTGCATATGTCTCTGCTCTCCTTTCCCAGGCAGGACAGCAGCCCAAAGGTCAAGTAGCCCTCTCTTAATAACTTTCCCCCTGACTTCTGTCCTCCTCCATGATGTTGGATGATGCATGATGTTGGACTCATCATTCCTGCACAAACCAGCTGCAGCAGCAATGTGGGTCCCTCTCCTGCCCTGCTGCCTTCCCTGGCTCACTTCTTGCCTGTAACCAGGCAAGCCCATTCCATCCTGCCCAGGGCTGGTGAGCAGGGACGAGGCAGGTCATGGATAACCAGGGGTGGGGGCTGAGGCTCGTCCCCCCAAGATGACTTCAGCTGCATTCCAGTGAGCCTGGCAACCTCCCGCACATACAAATAAAAGGAAATGAGAAACTCGGCAACAAAGAAACTGGCAGGGAAGCCACAGAGGCATATAGGAACGGGAAAAGAGATTAAAAACAGGCTCAAGAGCCCCAGCGTGCTGAGCCTTCCTCTCTAAAGCCTCCCTTTAACTTTGATGGGGGAGCACAGGGGTCTTCTTTTCACTTGAAAGGGCAAGAGGAGGGGCTGGATAAAAGGGATCCACCATCATCCGGAATTGAGAGCACAAGAACATGCTACAAAGCTTAAATAAAACAAAAAAAAAAAAATAATTGCAGACACCCAGCTTCCCTGCATACCTTCCTTGGTGGAAATCAGGAGCTGGGATCTGAACCTGGGCAGAGAAGAGATCAAAGTGAAGATGCTACAGGAAGAAGCTTAATAAAAACTAATGCAAAGTAGTTTGGTGAATCCTCTTCCTAATGTCCTTCTTTGTTTTTGGTTTGGTTTGGTTTGATTTTCTTAGCAATAGGATATTGTGCATTTGAAGCCCTGCAATTTATAATGGCATATACTGATTTGTATTGATACTGTATGTTATTTAGGAGTCCATGTCATTATATTAGATCCCATAATTGTGTTTCTATGTGTTAGGATAACTCATAAACATGCTATGCTGCTTAGAATTTTAGCTGGCACTGAAACTATTTAAATCAATCTTTTGCAATACTGAGATGAATTCACCTGCAGTATATACTGCAGAATCTACAGTACACTTTGAGGTCTGTGAAAGACCAAGTCAGAACCCTGTGCTTTGTAAATCATTAGCTGTGTGGTTTCCCACATGGAGTATACATGTTGTGGAGCTGTGTGATCGTGGATGTAACATCTGCCTTGCTCTTCATGCATCAATAAATCTCAAGCACTTAGCTAAATCTAGAGTGGGGAAGAAGACAACACTTCCCATCAAAGGGATAGATTGTATTAGAAAGTAAGTGGGAAACACCCAGAAAAGCCTGACACAAACCCCCCTCTCAGGATGAGAAGAGGCTCACTGTGCAGATTTGTGGCAGTGTAAGACAACAGGCAAAGAATTTGCACTAGATCTGAGAAGAGCCCAAAGCTGCTGTTTCACCAGAGTTGAAGTCTGATTCCTTGGATGAGATAGTTCTTCTGAAACATCCTTGGATGTTAACAGGGTTGTTGGTAGAGAAAATCATTACTGCTTCTAGACACATACCTATCACACACCCGGATGATCTTTCCTCATGTTCCTTAGAGAATAGTAGCAGGCAGTAACAAAACATCAAGAGGCACCATGGGGCTCAGAAGGCTGTATAAACTACCCTGTGAGGGCACAGGCCTCGGCAGCAGGACTCCAGGAGCTACCTTGGAGGGCTTTCTCCCAGGCAGACACTATTCCAGGAACACCGTCTCCCACTGATACACAGTGAACTCAGTTCAAGAGCAGTCTAGCACAGTAGACACCTGACTGAGCATCCACATATCATCAATCCCCTTAGTAGCTGGACTAGGTCCATTTACACAGAACAGCAATGAAGGAATGGATTAGGACTGGGACTTGAATGCAGAAGATCTAGTGAATGTCTCCTCTGCTCTCTGGCTCTGAGGGTCAGAGTGATTCAGATATTCATGTGTGCACCCAAGATACCTGCGCTGAAAAAAGGGGGAAATTTAGAACAAAGGAGCAAATTTTTCTATAGGGTTTCCAGCATTCAACATCAGATGAGAAATTTTCTTTCACAATTCAAGAAAGATGTGTGCTCCTTTTGGTTTCTTTAAATCCCAGCCTTAGGCGAACTCAGATAGACGGAGGATTTTGAAGCCAAAGGGCTGGATTCCTGGTTGTATAAACACAACAGCTCCTAAGGGTTTTATGCTGAATCAATGGACATGCGACATTTTCCAAGGTAGCCATAAGTTGGAAAGTTCAAGCAGTGAGACTATCTTCTCAAGACAGTATGACATCATCAGGGAAGAGCCAGGATACTTCTTTCCATTTCTGCTACTGTGAGCCTCTAACCTGCTCTGGACCTGAATATCACCATATGCAGAGAGGAAAATTGTTCCTTGTCCCTTAGGCCTTGTCCCTAATCCAGTTTTGCCGAGATCCCCATGGGAACTTTCATCCACAACAAGTGCATACAAGTGACTCTCCATATTCCCACCATCCTCCACCAGGACCCATAGGCAGGACTAAGTCCACCTTCATGTGGTCCCACTCCCAATGCCTATGCTTACCTATGTTCAGCAAATTTAAGCAAAGGGGTGGAACCACAGAACAGAAAAGGGAAGGAGCTGGGCCTTACCTCCAATTTAGACTTTCTACAGGATGTTGGGGAAGAACTCCAAACTGCTGGTTTCCTCTCTGCAAACAGATGAGCTATACTCTTAATCTCTCTTTGCCAAGGGGGGGTAACACTTCTTTCCCACAGCTCCAGACCCCATAGCACAAGCTAGCAGTGAGATTGACTGAGAGTTGGGACAGCCCTGTTCATGGCTTCTGGCCCACTACATGTCTTATTGAATCTGTAAAAATATCAACCTAAAACTGAGCTCCCTGGCCTGGAAAAAATAAGGCTATTGAAGCTGCCTTGGCAAGGCTGCATGGCAGTACTGTGGCATCACATCTCTGTCCTTATAGGATGTGAGCTGCAAGCTGACTCTGCTTAGAGAGAACATTAACTACACCTCTTTATTATTGAGAAGAAATTTATTGGAGACATCCCTCCCTCTCTCCAGCTTCTCCTTTACCTTCGCGGAAAAGTAAACATTTAATTTTTTTTGTTGTTAATAGATTTAATGTTCATTTGTCGGTAGCCTAGGGGCAGGAACGCGTGACATTTCAAATAATTGTTGTTTCAGGGGTATCCTCTGGAGGAAAATGCTGCAAAAGTGTGGAGAAGATTTAAGTAAATTACTGTGTCAGCTTCTATTTATTCCTTACATGATTGCCAGAGGCAGGGCTGCGAGATAACCATTAGAGGCCCAGCCATAAAACAGGGAAGCAGAATTTCAAAAAGCCGGAGTGCCATTACTGGAAAGTTAGTGTGTAACATGTTAAATTATCCCCAAAGTAGGGGGAGGTGGGAGAGGGCGAAGCACATGTCAAAGAGTGAGAGAAAAAAAAAGAGAAAAAGAGGTACTGTGAGTGAAAGGACAGAATTGCTCTATAGGGAAGGAGTGAAAAATTAGATAGATAGATAGATAGATAGATAGATAGATAGATAGATAGATAGATAGATAGACAGATAGATAGACAGACAGACACAGATAGACAGACAGACAAACAAACAGCAAAAGAAGGAATGAAGACTAGGGCAGTCCTAGAGTCCAACTCTGAGGGCCTCCCATGGTGCTTGAGGACCAGGGTGTTCAGTTTTGGAGTCTTCTCTGAGGGTGTTGAGGTGGAATGACCCAGGAAGAAGAACAGTTGGGCACTGCATTCGAGGCCTTTCAAAGCTATGTGATGACTCAGATAAAATGGAGTGAAATCACTCATTTTCCTATAGCAAGAAAAGATTGCAGACTTGGCAAATCCAGTTGCCTTTGTGCAAGCAGCAAGTAGTTTGGGTCTAGTGTCCTCCAACTTTGTTGCCTTCATGTCTCTGAAGCACAACCAGAGGCTCTAAATAGAGTTCAGTCACAACCAAAGGCTTTAAAGATAGTCCAATATCCTGCTCATTGAGACATCTTGGCTTTTTTTCCTTTGCTTTTAACTCCTCTTCACTTTTTACCTCCAAAAGGTATTCTATTACCCCAATAAGTGTCCGGTTTGGTTTGGTACTGGATGGAGTTCCAACCCAAGCATGACTGCTCAGTTCTTCCTTTGTATGCAGGCACTTGTGGTTCCATCAGGAAAAGCCTTGGTTCTGAGAAGAAGCAGCAGGGGCAGGAAGAACTGCAAAAACATTGCATGTTCAAAAAAATAGCAACCGAGAACTAACAGGGAGAAGCATAGAGCAGATATGTTTGCTAAGAGCAAACTGCTTTCTCCCTACATGGTCTTTTTTACAAGGGTGTAGGCCAGGGAAGAGAAGAAAGAGGTAGGCATCAAGATACTGAACCAGCCCACAGCATGGGCCAGTGTGAAGGAGGCATGTCAGAATCTAGGACACTGTTCCTTTCTCTCCCTGTCCCAGTGAGAGCCTTTGTCTGCCTGGCTGATCCACTGAGTTCTTTGAGGTATACTACATGAGTGTGGAGGCAAGGGAAGCATGTGGAGATGAAAGCTTCAACATTGCCAGCAATATGTAGGACACCCCAACAGAATCTAGATGTTGGCTAGCTAGTGGGAAGGCACGTCTCTCCACCCAGCACAATCAGCTTCATGCTCTGCCTTAACAGATTCCTCCACTCTCCCATGTCTCAACTGGTGTATCACCCAAAAGACCAGTGAGGGGCAGAGGCAGCCCCAGCTCTGCTCGAGTCCATGGACACTGCTGCAGGATGATGCTCAGGCTGAAAGTCATGCAATTCTTGAAAACAAAAAGAAGGAAGTGGGATATGTTCTAACATTGTCTCAGGTTCTAACGTTGAAGCTGACAGAAAGGGACAGGAGGCAGTTCGCTAACCATTGAAGGCAGGAGGAGGTCCCATAGAGTAGTAAGTAGGTTGTATCTGCCACACACAGGATTTCTGTTGAAGTGTCTAACACAGCAGGAGAAAAGGCCCCACACCCCTTTGCTGTAATCAGGCCTGGCCCTTCCAATGCTCTCACAGTTCAGCCATCCCTTGGCTTCCTGCACCTAACACTCCTTCTCATGTCCATTTGTACTGCTCTGGCCAGCCCCTGCCTGTCCTGCACCAGCAACCCTCTGCTCCTGTTTACTACTCATGCTCTACAGCTTGGCACTGCCCTCTGACTCATTGCCCAGAAGCTGCTGGTTCCCTTTTTCTTTCTTTGTAATTTATTTATATAATGAAAAACAATTAAGTTCCAAAAAGTCTTATTTATCCCAGAGATCTGGTTTTCTCTTCCCCAGCATCACTCTTCATTTGTTCCTGCTATTGCTTCATTTTTCCTCACTCTTTTGTCCAAGGCAAGCTCAACTCTGTGGGAGCCAAGGGGCTAACAAACTTGGGACGAGGGCCCTGAGGCCCCAGCCTTCCCAAACCAACAGTTCTGCTCCCAGCCTCTCACTCAATAGGGTGGGAGTCCAACCACACACTCCACAATAAATAACCAGGGAGATTTTTTTTAACGACTCACAAGGAAGAGTTGCTGGCTAAATCATTGCTAACTCTCAACCTCCTCAATATTTCTTTGCTAATAGACTTCAGGTTTAATTGAAGGATCTTCTCTGGACTCTGTCTAAGGCACCATTTTCTCTTTAACCCCACTGCTCACAGCCTCACAAAAGCCAATCCATTAAGGGTCTTCATTAGTTTGAGCACCAGCCAACCACCCAAGCGGCAAAGGTCAAACACAGTCACCTGTCACAACATGGCAGTAAAACTACTAATTGTATGGGAACAAATGAGATAAAAAGATGGTACTATTATGCTATTTGATTTATTTTGTTTCCAAAGAGTCATTTAAGTCTAATTTACTTTGCAAGCTGTAGAGTGGGCCTGTGTGGATACAGATACTTGTGTGAGCAAGTGTGGGTGAGTACACATGTGCATGTGTGTATCTTTCTCTCTCTCATGCACACATACACACGTGGATGCACAAACAGGGGTCTGAAATGCAAGTCTGGAGAATCATAAAATCATGGCACCATAAAGACTTACAATTAACCCTTCATACTTGCAGAATCCCACACCACACCAAGATGGCTCTGTGACAATGGCACAGAGTCACATGAGCCCTACTGCTGCCAGCTCAGTTGCCCATGCACCGTTCAGCTGCAATGGCAACGGCCAAGGCAGCCAGTGCTCAGTCCCATTTTGGAAGGGCATTTGCTTTGGAAACCTTTCTTCCTTTTTTTTGTGCTCAGGAGGAGAAAATGGCCCACATGCCCTCTGGTGGACAAACGCCACTTTGCAGCTCTGGGATACAAATGGCAAGCTGAAAGTGGCCATATTTGTAGGTAAAAAAAGAAATCATCTCTAAAAGTGATTTTTAAAACCTTGCTTTCTCTCCAGCTTGTCCTGGTAATCATGTTCTCAGCAAATGTCTGGGACTGTCAACTGAAAAAACGTAGGCTTTCCGAGGCACAAAAACTAAAGCCCAGTCCAACTTCTTTATTGTACATGACAAACCAACACAGCCATCTTCACTAACAGTTTCCATTACCAGGTAAGAGTATAATTTTTCCTGGAAGAAGATGTATACACAACTTCTTCTGGAATAAAGACCTCCTATTCAAACACAGGACCCAGTCTCAGGCTTTGTAGTCATCCTTCAGCAGAGTAGACCAAACATTCAGCAGGACCAGGACAAGAGTTTCCATAGATTTTAAAAGATAATGCTGATTACAACTTTGATACTGAATATCAGTCACCAAGACTTCTCTGAGTAGAGGTGAAACATTCAGGGGCTTTTCAAAGAATAGAGCTACCCATGATCATGCACTAGGGACACCATTTTGGCATCTTTGTGGTTAGGATCAACTCTTTCAGGGCAATGCAGACAAGAAAGTAAGGGACTACAAGCTCTTGCAACATACAAATGTGGGGAGATATCACCACCTTGTAGCAATGAGATAGCTCCCTCCTGCACACCTGTGTGGTGTGATACATGGCCAGACTTCATGGGTAGAGTTGGTGGGAGAGTAGGACTTTTCCCATGAAGGCAGCAATGTAATTTCTGCTTTTCTCTGAAGTCTTTTTGACTTTGTCTCTTCATCAGGGTGTCATACAGATCATCACAATCAATACTTACTATTATGTGTTGTACAGCTAATAAACAATCTGAAAGGAAAAACATTCACTTGAAACATCTCAGAGCATTATGAAGGCTGTTTTCTAATGCCTACTTGCAAAGGCAAGCCCTTTAGTTATGATAAATGTAACTGGACAAAGACAGCTAAAACTAAGACTAGGAAGTAATAAAGAATGAACAAATAGTTCCTGGGTAAACATAGCTGAGGAAAGAACCTGGGGAAGATGAAAACAGATGAGTGTACGGTCACAGTATCACAGTATCACAGTATCACAGTATCACAGTATCATAAGGTTGGAAAGGACCTCTGAGATCATCAAGTCCAACCTATAACCTAACACTAACACCAACCATCATCTAAACCATGGCACAACCATGGTCACTACCAGTGCACATAGCGGCAAGGATTACACAGCTGATAATACAACTAGGATATTGGTAAGTTCTGGCTAGAGGGGGATACAAGTTCCCCTCTGAAGCAGTAAGAGCATTTCTGCACACTTCTGGCTAGCTCGGCTGTGTTGGACTGCTATGGCCTAGCTGTTCAGACATGGTCGCCTCTCAAAGAAGAGCCAGGGTCTCGCCTGTTAAGCTCAATCAAACATGTCCTTGCGTTCACTCCAGCAAGCAGATTAGCGAGACTTAACTTGTTCTTGGCATTATGGGAGATCACATGGGCATCTGTGAAAAACGAAAAGCAATATATGCCATGCCCCTCCTGTTCTGATGCTCCTAGAGTCCAGCGGTCTTCAAGTCCTAGGTTTTCTCTTGCTGCTGAAAACAGGGAGGACCTTGATCGCAGCTTCATGTGCTCATGGTGATTTAGATTAACCAATACCATCTTTAGGGACACCACCAGGATCCCACCAGCCCAAACTCATTAGCCCTTAGCTAACAAAGGGCTCATGAGAAAAATATATTCCCTCAGCCTGTATTTAGAAAAAGACATTTCCTATCATGGGTGAGAAACATACTCCACCAAGTTTGTGACGCATCATCACAGCTACCAGCAGGACCCCACAGTGGAGCTGATTTCTGGGAAGAAGGGAAAATTAGAAGCTTTTTGTTAGCAGTGGGTCATTTCCACCATGTGAAAGTATCCAACCAGCTCTAAATCGTCTCCAGAACTGGAAAAAGGGGAAAGGAGGGGGATGGAAAGTGCATTAAAACACTTCTCCCTTTTTTTGTTATTCAAAGGTTGCATTTTGATCCACCTTTTCTTCTGTCAAAATCTGAAAAATAATAAACCACGCAGGGCTTCCTGGGATATTTTTCCCCATTCCCCAGATATTCGCATAATACAAGAGAGCAAGCAGCATTTCACAGTTTCAGTGGAGTCTAAATTTGTTTTTCTGGCAACTAAATGCACACACACACACTGCTGCCTACAGCATTAGCAGATCCTGCCTGAAGTGGAAAGTCAAGGAACAAAAAGGATGCAATGCCAGAATGAAAACTGCCTTGTAGTGTTAAAGCCCTTAAAACCACACTGCATTATGGTATCTGTTTCAATTACACAATTTCAACTATATTTCCAAGGAAATGGCTCCTTGATTTAGTGCTTAGGATGGTGTTCCCATAATAAGTGGCTCTGCCTTTATTTTATTCTCTTTTTGTTCACTGTTAGGTGCTATGCACTATGCTCTCTGAATGAAGTTTTTGTGAAGACAAAACCATCTACTTCCGTCTCCTATGGGTTTCTTTCTGGTGTTCATAGCAAAAGTGGTTGAGTGCTTTTTTGAGTTGAACCCACCTTTTTTTCTAAAACCAGGACTTGTTATTTTGATTCTAGAGACAAGAAACTGAGGCATACAGGAATGGAGATCCAAAGGCATTTGACTGATTTTGGAAACCCTTTCTGTTTTCAGTGCACTTAGCTCACTCTGTGCAACCACCAGAATACCCATTATATTAAAAAATTACATCTATGACTCAGAGCCATACCTCAAGATAAAGCAGGGGAAAGCATGACCCTAAAAATTAGTGAATTATTACTGGGGCAAAGAGATTCATCTGATCACTCTTTGAAACTCCACTTTCACTAACCATGCAGTGAGCTTTTCTTCACCAAAAAGAAGTAAGTAAAGAGGCAGAGGCCCTATGGGCAAATCTCACTCTGCTCCACTCCTGAGCACATCCAGGTTGAATACTGAAGGAAACAGGAATACTATTTAAAATGTTTGTAACCTAATATTTGTGTTTAAGGAATACAGACAAAGGTGCCTGGCAGAAGTTATCAGATCTTCACCATACTAATGTTGACATAAAACATACTAATGTAATCTTAAGAAATGCCTATTTTTATTCTGTGGAAGAGGGGAAAGATGACATTCTTAGCTTGCTTTTCCAACATGTGAGAAAATCACATACTGTGCCCCCCCGCAATCCAAACCAAAAGAAAAAAAGGCCAGGCACCACACTGTCAAGAATAATTGGCTGTGCAAACACAATTTAGGAGGCAGCAGATTTGCAGAAAAGTATCTTGGAGCGATGATGAATCACATCTATGAGTCAACTATGTCAAGCTTTTCAAGAAAAAAAAAATAAAAGCAGCTACCACACCAGGATTATGAACAGCAGCCTTTTGCAAGACATGTGAATTACTCTTCCTTCTATAATCTATCCCAGAAAGGTCTCCTTTGGTGGGCTGCTTTCCATATGGGGCAATTCGAGCAATGTGCAAATTTACTCAGGACTATGAGTCCTCCGGAGTGGGAAACGAATGATCAGACATCTGTGAAGATGAGATAAAAGACCAAAAGAATTGTTTAGTTGAAAAAATTTATCAAGGAGAGACATGGCAGCAGTATACTAACAAGTGAAAGAAGGAAGGAATAAATTTTTTGCATGTCACTGACAGATACAAGAAGAAGTTATGGGTTTAAACTACAACAACAACCAAAAAAAAGATTTATTTTGGACATTGGGAGGAATGTTAGAGTAGTAAATATTGCAATAGATTTCCCTGGAGAGAGGAGGATGACTTCAGTGGAGGTTTCTAAGAGCAGATTAGACAAACATCTGTTAGAACTGCTTGGATAAGTGTGGTCTTTCCTTGGGAGCAGAGGTATAGGCAAAGATATCCTGAATAAAGCTCAGTCCTCATCAGATTACAGCACTGTGATCCAGAACACGGGATGCTAGTTTTACCAAGACAAATAAGTAAAACAAAATTGTTTAAAATTGTTTAAGATTATATTTTTCCCAAAAAAATGTTAGTTAATAAATGTAAAAATGGGAAATGTAGAATGAATGTAAGAAGAGGGGAGACTTAGATTAGAAAAGTTTTACTGTGAGGGTAGTGAGGCACTGGAAAAAGTACTGAGAAGCCAGGTTGGATGAGACTTTGAGCAACTTGATTCTAGTGGAAAGTGTCCCTGCCCATGGCAGAGGGATTGGAACTAGATGATTTTTAAAGTCCCTTCCAACCCAAACCTTCTACGATTCTGCTATTTAGACCACCAGAAACCTCACAGAGAACCTCACAATGTCCGCTTCCCACATCACGCTCTGCAGTCGCAAGTCGGCATGTTCATTCTGAACGCTGTTGGCCATTTGGTCCTGTGAGCACAAGCAGAGGGAGCACTCATTGGCCTCGCCGTTCCCCATGAGCCCGGGAGCGGCGGATGTGTCCCGAGAAGGCCGGCGGAGCGAGGCCAGAGGCGGCGCCTTCAGCACCGCGGAGAGCAGCCTCCGCCCGCCACCCGTGCAGCGCCTGCGCCCGAGCTCCGGGAGCTGAACTGTCCCGCCATCTCCGGGAAACTGGACAGGTTCCTTACTGGGGGAACTTCTAACCCGACCTGTCTGCCAGTTACAGCGTAAAACCTTGCCTAGTCCATGATTTATTCAGGCTTACCTTGCTCGGGCTGAAAACTATTCAGAGGAACCAGTTAAATCTGAGTGGTAACAGTTTCCAAAGCAGAACTCTAAATTATAGTTTAACTTTGCACCGATTTTTTATCTAAAAATAGTATATTGAATAAAGGTCTTCCTACCATTCATTATCTCGGAGAAAAAAACACGTAGCTCTGTATTGCTGTAAGGAAACATCCTAGCATCATTTGTTCCCATTGTATATGGCACCAGGTCATTAACTAAGCTGGTGAAGTAATTCACCAATTTGCTAGCCATCCTGTAACCAGAAAAGCAGTTACTTGGGTAATCAGATAATTGCATTTTACGTTTTCAAGTAACTCTTAACAACCAGGAACTAATTGATATCCATAACACCCCAATGAGCTATGTATGCTTTCTTACCTCTTACAGCCTAGGGAAACTGAGGCAAAGAGCTTTGTCCCAGACTATAACACCTAATCAGATCAAATAAAGAGCTGGAATAAACTGGTTCTCAGTCCTGTATTTACTCCATCCCCGGGAAACACGTGAAGGATATTTGTACACATATGATGAAGATCCAGCAACTACCAGATCATCAACTAAACCATCAGTCAGCCTAATAATTAGCCAATTAATTAGCAACCACCCAAAGCAGATTCGTTCACTCGGGTATCCATCTAACACTGTACTAGCAGCAAAGTTGGATAGAGAAATCAAAACAAGAAATGGAACAGCAGTGCTTTGCCACATACCAGGCCCTGGCCAGCTTTCAAAGAGAGAACAGTGGTCAGCTTTAAAGCCCAGCATGGCAGCTGAGTTTCTTGGTGACTGATGTACACAGGCCCATGTTCCCACGTCCTGGAGCAGGGCAGGAGTCCCAACAAGCTTTCCAGGGGGCCAGGGGCAATTCACATAATTCACTGTGTACTGGGAGCAGGCAAAGTTTCAGCTGTGCCTTCACAAACTACTTCCGAGCGGTACACTTTCAAGGTAGTGTCATGCTGGGAGTCTGATAAAAAAAAGGAACCTGTCCTTATCGCACAGGGCTTGGTGCATTAGCCGTCTTCCAGTTCAAACCCTTCCTACTAAATCCATTTTCCCAACTGGAAACTGCCAGAGACAGGATTCCTGCTGAATTGAGAGAGATCTAAAAATATGGAGAGCAAGGAGGGAATCTCCCAAAAGAAAGTGTGGCAAAGCAGAAAACTTTGGGCACTTCCATTTACGGTGGTTGTAGAATACCAAGGCTCAGAATTACTCACCCAAGAAGTCTAGAGACAGAGAGCAGCTGCAGTGAAAAGTCAAGAATCTGTATTAAAGAGAAAGGGTTTTTTTGCAAGTAAAGTCTTCTGTGTTAAGTGACTAGAGAGATTTTGTTGAAGTCAAAAGTCTTAGGTTATTTTAGGGTTTTTTTTTGTTGTTGTTGTGACTGTTATTGCTATTTTATTTGTTGTTGTTGTTAACCCCTGGACTTACAGTGAAGAAAAATTCGTATCTTCCAGACCACTGTATCAGTTAGCCAAGAGCCCTCAAATGTCCAGTTAAAAATCTTTGAGAGTTTTTAACATGGAGTAAAAAGGGAATAGCAGCTAAAATTATATTTAAAGCTATTTTAGATTCATAGCCCATGCCATCAAGGGGTGAAAGGCTAATTGGAAAGGAGAAGTTTTTAACCCTGAAAAAAAAAAAGTGAGTGAAACATAGAACATTTTAGTTATCTTTATGTAAACTTTTCTTCATCATTTGAGGGATTAACGGTACAAATTTCTCGCAACAGAGAAAAGCAACTAAAATCATATGGTCTGCTAAAAGACGAAGGCCACACCAGCGGTAGTTCCGCAGGACAGAACCGAGTGTACAACATTGTACATATTCTGCACTAATTAGCTTAATCAAACAATTATTTTCCTCCTTCTAAAATAAGACATTTTATTCAAGTATTTTAATCAGGCTTGAAGATATAAGTCCAGCCTCATAAAAGATGATGTAACTATGCCTTAACCTTTCACAATCCGTTAGCTGAGCTCTGCAACCCACTTTCAGCCTCCGTGAATTGCCCAGTGAAGAGCCACCATAAGCTAGTTCTAGCTGGGGCAGGCTGGAAGCAGGGCTCCAGAGCAGCTATGTGGGCTTAGCTAATGGGCGATAACTTCTTATACTGTAATGCACTTGCAATAGTGACACCACGTATTTGCTTTAGGCTTACCCTTCATGCTAATGCCATTAAAATGGTGTGGCTCAGCAGTTCCTAAAGGGATTATCATGAGCCTCCATTTGAGGAGCTCCTCATTTGATTCTCTGAGCTGCAACTTGATCTACAGGATGGGTGTTAGGCATCATCCCCACACTCAAGCTGCTTCTCCTTATGGAAAATCTACAGCATGTTTTTCAAAAAAGTGTGAAAATAATATTGATAGAGGTCCCTTCTCCAGCCTGCAGAAGTGCCAGGTGGTCTCTTGGGAAGCCCAGCAATCTCCCTGCATCTCCAAGGTCCACAAAGCTGTTTGTCCATAGTGGCTGAGCATCAGGCTAGTAAGGAGGCCATGAAGTGATCTCCTGCAGCAGAAAAACCTGTGTGGGGATATGTGAAAAATAACCCTGACTTTCTAATCCTAGCTGTGAGCAAACAATTAGCAGGAAGCAGAGGCAAACAGGAAAGCTGATTTAATTATGTGACACTGATACAGCCAGTGAACTGGAGGGAAGGGAAGGGGGGAGGCAAGGCGGGGAGCTGGGGATGTGGGGTCAAAACAGTTTGTAAAAATCTGTTTCACAAAAGCTGTTGTTCCCCTCGGGGCAGAGAGAGATTACCGTGGCTCAGTGTCTATCAAACACGGGAAGAGAATAGGGCCAGGGGCAATGAGACAGCTTCCGAGTATGAAGGGCCCTTCTTCTTCTCCGCAGCAACCAACAGCCTGCCAAAGAATTCCTGTAAGCTCTTGGCGGCTTTGTGTGCCTGCCCGGGCTGTGGGCAGCACTGCAGCAGGCCTGCCTATTGTCGGCAGGGCTCAAAGGGAGCAGGGGAGAGAAAAGGGGAGCTGGGGGGAAGAAGAGGGCTTAAGGGGGCTTGTTGTTATCAAAGCTGCAGAGGTTATTGTGCTGAATCAGAATCATGCTGCTTCTGAGCCCCTTCAGTTTGGCTGTTAATGGAGGCACTGCAGGGAGACAGAGGGTGGGATTTGCTCCATGTAAACTCGCTGAGGTCTCCTTCTGCATGCACTTTGCTCGCTTAGACCCTCTGGCTCAGAGCAGACGTGTGCAGAGACAGGTGGCCCTGCACCCTCCTTTCCCATATCCACGAGCATCTATAAACACCTGCCAAGGGAACCAGGCTCACATGCACTCCTCACCGACACACCTGCTATAGGCACACATTCAGATGTGCACAGAGCAAACACCCCTGCTTACACACACAGATACACCTTATGGATTCAGAGATAAATACATGCACATCCAGATCTGCAAAGGCAACAGTTCACTGCTGAAAGCGTCTACAGCTGAACATACAGATATATTTGATGGCTCATATGCATACCCTCAACATCTGGATGCAAGTCTTTAACCCAACACACAGAGTCAGATAAACCTACACAAAACAGTATGTAAGCATGGTTTTCCTGGCATGCACAAATGAGAAGGTCTCGAGACCCTGTCTCAGAGATCAAGAGCACATGGGACAGTTAGCAGAAGGGATGCTAAGTCATGTTGTTTTAAAACATTCATCTGCATTGCAGGAAAGGAGAAGCTGAAGGCCCCTGTGGAGCAAAAGCCTCAGGAAGGGGCTTGTGAGTTGCCTGCTATTTTGCAAATGCTGATGCTCTGTGCCATGAACTAAGATACTCCCAGAACACTGTGTTCCAAACACCCTCCAAAGGCCCTGACTGGCCAGAGGAAGGGCCTGATAACTGAAACTGGGAAATACCCCAAGGGACCACAGGGTCAGGGTGAGCAGGGTGGAAGACGCAGATCCCAATTCAAACTCTGACCTGACTTGGATCAGGGTAAATCAGCACTTATGTGAGGCAGTTCTCAAAGCCTGGCACGCAAGTCCCACAGATTCCATGAGGGGTCCAAGCATCAGACATGAAATCATAACAGAAACTTTTAATGGGGACCAAAACCTCTATCTTCCTATCCACAAAAGCTTGCCCAGAAGAAATATCAACCAAAGCCCCTTCAAGGCACTGTGCCAGAAGGAGGTTCCACATGCATATCAGACCCACAGCCAAGACCTTGACGGAAGTGTTCCTGCTTCCCAGAGGCCTGTTCCACTTCTTACTCTAAGCTTGGCTGTAAAAGGAAATCACTGTGAGAAAATCTCCACTAACCCCCCTTCTTTCTGGAAGGAAATTTTCTTCATGCTCACGACAACCACGCTGGTAGAAGCTCTGCTCCACAGCGGCTAAGACCACACCTGACCACAACTCTGGTCAAAACGTCCTTCACCAGCTCAGTGTGGATGGTGCAGGGCTGGTGCCCTACACAGCAGCCAGACCCTCTCCTATTCCTAAGTTGGCCCCACTCATCAGTCTCAGGAAGATTATTCATCCTTCAACCTGCTGATTCACCATATTAGTGCCAGTTGTACCCTGTCCAGACTCACCAAAACACATGTAAGAGAGCCATGTAAACATAAACACATGTGCACATGTAGGGTAAGTGCAATTCCGCTACACCTAGCATATTCTTCTTCATCCCTTCTCCTCCCATTCCCACCCCATTGCCCAGCAGATGCTGCTGAGCTGGCCCAGGAAAACAGGCAGGGAGCTGGGAAGAGGATGAAGACGTACCCCAAGAGGGAGAGCAGCAGGCTCTAACAACCCTTGTAGAAAAAGTAGGGGGGCTGAGGCTGTGGGGGAGGGGATGGAGGCAAGGCAGTGAGGGCTTCTCATTGTGAGGGAAATTTTATTTTTAACAGATGCTAAGGCAGATGGCACAGAATTAACAGAAAATGGGAGAGGAAAAAAGAGGAAGAACATTACTGGCTCCAGAGAGAGTGGACATTAAAAAAATAAAGAATAAGGGAATGAAAACAAGTTTAAGTACTCTCTCCAGAGGAGGGGGGGAGGGAAAGCGTGAGGCAGAGCAGGGATGAAGCAGCGTGATAATAACCAAAGGCGTGAAATTGCAAAAGTAAAATTTGTGGCACTCGGGAGGGGCTGATAAGGCCCCAGCTTCATTGCAAAACTCACTCAGAAATTACTGATGTGGTGTTTTAGCCTTTATCATTAATAATAATCGAGAGTGGGGAGCTGGGTAGGGGCGCCTGAAACAAAGAGGAAGAGAAATCGTGTGAGCCTCTGAAACCTGGGGAAGTAGGAAGAGGCAGCAAGAGGACAGCTGGGGAAGAGGATCAGAGAAAGGCGTTCAAATGAGGGAGAAAAGGGACAAGAAGGCAAGGGAAGGCTGAAAAAGGAAAAGGAAGGTATGTCAGCCAAGAAAACAGAGAAGGAGGAAAGAACCAGAGGAGAAAAGTTAAAGGACGTGAGGAGAACAAAGGGGAAAGGTGGCCAAATAGGAGTTGGGGAAGAAAACATGGAAAAGTGAGGAGAAGGGGGGAAAGGTGGTTGCAGGAAGAAGAGGGTGAATGAATGGAGAAATTTGAGCAGAGATGAAATAGTGGGAGAAGACAGAGTGCAGGACAGGGAGCAAGAGAGAGAGAGACAAAGAGATATGGCCCTGCCACTCTCCTCCCAAATTAATCGAGGATACATCAACCCAAGCCACTAAAACAGAGCTATTATGAATGGGTTAGTCACAGGTGGAGTTAAAGGCCTACAGAGGGATATTAGCCAAAATTGAGTGGCTTTTAATTTCTTTCTAACGAGAGATTGTGGCTGGGGAGCCAGACACTGTCTCAGCTTAGCTAGGCCTGAAGGCAGCTGAACACGGGAGCCGGCAGCCTCCCACAGCCACGCTACACCACAGGCAAGCTGACCTGTGCAGTACTCGCAGTGAGGTGGAAAAGACACATGTGAGCTGACCTGCCCTCTCTGTGCAATGCAACGGCACAGCCACATGTCATGGCATGGGGACACAGACAACAAAGCTGGCAGGAACCCACTGGACTGCTCAGCTTCCTCTCTGCACCAGCACAGGGCTGTGCTGGTAGACGGATGGACAGAGCTTGTGCTTCACAATCCGTCAGTGAGTTGGAGGGGATTCACCCTGCACATCAGGGCTTTGCTTTTTATTGGGAGGAAGATCCCCTTGCACTGCAGCCTGCTCATTGCCCTCCTGGAGAGACTGAGGATCTTCAACACAAGACCAGGACATCTGGGTTCTATTTCTGGCTCTGCTGCTGGCAATTCACCACATTTCTCCATTTCCCCATCTGCTATCTGGGAATAATGCAGTATTGTTAAAACTAAGCACTTAAAAATGATGAATCAGATCATCTCTCCATTCCAAAATCGTGAGATTGGTTTGAAAAATCACGACACCTTCAAGAAGGATAGGGCCATGTGCAAGAGAATTCCCACGTCTTTGGAGAACTTGGTCTGTGGGACTCTAATTCCCATGCAAGATTTTCTACAAGATTTAGAAAGAGGTTTCTTTATTTTCTTGAGCTTAAAGTTCATCTGGCCACATGATGTTGGGACGGTGTGCAGAAAAAAAATCTCAAGAACTGGTAATACTAAGTAACATGATTTTTTTCCTCTAGAGCCATGTGCAAATTTTCCATAAAAACCTCTCACTTCTCAAAATGTCACTTCATCAAACCCAAAGGGAGGCGTCAGTTTCTAACAACTATCTCTCCCTGAAGCAACTTCAGAGAGGAGAAAGAAAACACACAAAAAAAATCATGGTAATATCCAGCTTTGATATTTCCTAAGCAAAACCACTTGCTTTATGATTGAAAATGACTATTCAAGTTTAAGTTCTAGACCAGACCATTTAGGCTTAAAAGGGACATTCAAATGGTAAAACGTTGTGCTGGGAGTAAAATATTTCATTTCTTCCAATACAAAATTTGGTGCTAGAGTATAGGGAGAGGGAGATGGGCTCAGGATGAGCATCAAAGTATTCTTTTGTGAAAGAAATTACATTTTGGAGCAGAGGTAACTGCGGCTTACAAATTCTCATAGAAAATAATTTATTTCCTGCCTAGATCCAGTTTCCTTCTAAATGAGATGTTTTAAGGACTGCAGATAGTATGTGCTAAATCCTCTGAAGTTATTTATTGATTTCATCCATTGCCCATATGATCCAACCTAAATAATCCCCACAAACACTTTCATCTCGTTGTTCAAATATTCAGACGTCTTCTCCCTTTCCAAGCTGAACCTAGGTTTGCTTGTGATGGTTGTGGAGTTCATTCAGGAGTGGATGGGCTTTCAGGTGAAAGACACACACCGAATGAGTTGTAAAGTGTGTGTGACCTCTGAGCCAACAAAAACACTTCTGCAGAATATATTTGAAGGCAGCAGGAAGGACTGCTGCAAATCAAGGTGGACTCACATTACAGTGGCATAGAAACACAGTGGTACATGTGATTATACAGGTGGTGCTCTTTGTGGATCATGTATTACACATGTTCTAAATCATAAAACCCCACAGAAGCTGTTCCTGGTTCATGCAACAGCATATGAAATCCTATAACAACAACCAGGTCTAATAAGCAGGAGTCGCGTCTAGAAATCATCTGCTAATTCATAAACTTGAGACACAGACAATCTTAGTGGCAAACTAAATCTGTATCACTTCTCTGGATCTTAATGTTACTTGGGTGAAGAAACTTTATCCTTCTAATGAAAAAACTGCAAATAGAAGGGATATCATTCACATGAGGGTGTCACCCTGTGCTGCGGGCAAAGGACCTGGAAGCAGAGTTGCTGTATTCCAGGCTCAGCTCAGCTTCAGCACTTTGCCTCCAGATTCACCAGAAAACAAGACCACGTGCCAAGGGTATCTAGTTAGGGACTTTCATTTATTTAAAAAATTACAAGCTATCTTTCTTTCAAAGACACAAGAGAAAGATTGTGTGTGTCCTCCTCTTAGTCAAACGGTGAGTTCAAATGGGAGAGGTCAGCAGTGCTAGAGTCTGGCTTGTCCATCTTCTGAACTTCCTCCACACCTCCAGCTGGATGATCTCTTGTCTGTCCCTCAGGGAAACAGTCCTAAGACATGGAATTCAGCTTTCAGGGAGAATTTACCTTCTCAATGAGATGGGGGGACCTTAAGGAGTATCTTTATAGGAGACAGAACAGAACATTCTAGAGTAAGAATGTCCCAGGAGATGAAGGAAAGCAGGCGTAAGTGATCAGAGCACATGGAAAGTGCACAAACAACACAGGAAGGGAACAAGACCCCAGCAACAAAGCACCGAATAAAGTCAGTGTACATGCTTACTCAGAGCCCTCAGACTTCGATGTGCAGGTTTTCCAGCTTGCTCACTCACACAGGAGCACCAGCTGAGTGTCCAGTGTTTCCTGTTGGTGATTCTTCTGCCTCATCTGTCCGCACAGAGCAAGGACATTCCCTATTCTCATGAAAACCTTTTTGAATAGGAACCATCCCCCCTGGGCTGCCAGCTGAGGCCACTCCCTGGAGAGCTACACCCCTCTCAGAGTCTATTAAAGCTCAATTACCGAGGCCTGCCTCGTTGCCTGGCAAAGGGAGGTAGGATGCTTCTTTCCCTCCCAGGGTCGGGGTTGCTTTACTATGGTCCAGCCAGCTCACATCTATGTAGCAATTTAATTAGATCAAACCAAGTACAAGAGGTGAGGGGAGGAAGGCAGTGAGGGGAAAATCTGTAAGAAGGCAACTCAGAAAGTCACTAATGCTTGTCCAGGCAAAACTGGCTGGGCCAGCAATGACAAAAGGCATGTTGCTGATTTGCAATGCAGGTACAATGGAGCCATCTTCATTTACACAAGTAGGGACTTCCTGGCCTCACAGACCTTGTCCCACTAGCATTTTCCCATGCCAGCCCAGCCCGAATATGATCCACTCATGCTTTCTTAGGGACCAAAACCACTCTCTCCCAAATATTCCACTTCCATTCTGCTGCCTCACTATTCCCCAGGAGGTTTTGCATCTCCAGCAGTCAAGTCCCGGCCTTCTTCACACATCGACAAAAAGTTGTCATCAACGCCAACGCATTAAGTTTCTATCACGGATAAATAGCTTCCCTCCCACCCACACCTTCCCTTCTTGTATGTAGCTTCTGGGGTCTGAGTCCATACATGGAATTATAAAGTAGATCAGTCATACAGATATCAGTTGTGTTTCGTTTGTTACTAAGAATAATTTCGGGCAAAGAAAATAAACGAAGCTGAAAAAACATAAAAGCATTTATTTCATTCCTCGTCCCTTAAGGACCCATGCTCTCCACAGCTGCTTACATCAGTGAAGAAGGTAGGGGCAAGGGAAAGAAGGACACACTGTCACACTGAAGGTCTAACTGTGGTTTACCATGTCTCCCATCATGGTCCACAAGACTCCGAATGTCACACAGAGATAAAGAGGTAAAAGCCTCAGGTGCCTCTGAAAAGCATCCTTTATCCTCATCACACAGGCGAGGAAACTAAGGCAGGGGAAAATCCTGGTAGTCATTTACAAAACCTCTGAGAGATGTGCCTGAGAACCAGAGACAGGTGAAGCAGGGTCCCCTAAGCACCAGGCTGCCTGTCTTCCTTGGTATGCTGTGACACCTGCCACCAGCTCAGGAACAAGGCAACAGAAGAGAGAAAACTCATCAAATATAAACCATTCACAGGCGTCACAGAATAGACACTCAGTCCAGAAGGGTCTGTACAATATCCCATCTCCAAATTGTAAATCACCACTCGCCTCCAAGATAAACTTGAGACCTCTGGTAGAAGGCACATTGAGTCACAAGACAAGAGTAGGTCCTGCTAAAGCCTTCCCTGTTCCATGTTTCTGGCAGAAGTCGGGATCTATGGGAATGCTCTCCAGAGCTGCTCCTGAAAATCGTTTCTGGTGCTGAGCAGGTATAGTAGAATGTAGCAGTGCAGGGAAACATGGATGGTCCAGCATCTCCAAGCTTGCGGGTGCACAGCAGAGCAGGGTCAGCTTTACTCCTTGTACAGCCAGGAGACAAAAGCCCTCTTGGGTGCAGAGGTGAGCTGCCAAGAAAATACCTGAACCCTAAAGCTTCTCCTCTTGCATTGAACTGACAGAACATACCATGCAGCATGGAGCAGTGTCAGGACCTGGCCAGTTTCACACTGCAGAGTGCACATCCTCTGCTGCCAGCTGTGTCAAGCCTTCAGCTTTCTGCCTCTTGGCAGGACTCTAGAACATCCCTTGCTCTTCTGCAGCACCTTCCTCACTGGGGTCCTCCAAAATACTCACTTTCTGGACAAGAGCAGTGAGGTCAGCAAGAATTGATACTTTCTCACTGTCATTAAATATGTCACTTTAGATTGGACAGAAGAGAGACATCGGCATTTTATCTGGTAAAGAAAGCATGGGCTGTGTAAGTGCCATTGTCCATACACAGAATGGAAGGGATGGGACAGGGGAATTGGCATATCTTCCCACTCAGGCTGGACACCAGGGACGATGGTGACGTCTGTCCAACAGACATCAGTCCCACTCAGATCACACCTCTAGGGTCCATTTTCCAGGATGGCCTGGTATATGTCCAGTTCCCTTGAAAGTAACAGCATGAAGAGGCTATGGCTGTACAGTCAGATCCCAAAGAGAAAAACCAAGTCACTGTGTGCCCTATAGTTCATAGAGGCAACCATGTCCAGAGTGCTAGCGTTTTTCATTCCTTGGCAGAACTGCAACACGGGGTACCACAATGCCCTGGCTCCCAGGCACACATGGTACACACAGCCCTGAGATTGGAGTGAGGCCTGTAAAGAGGATGCTGCTGTCACAGTCCCTTTAGACCTTGATGAAAACTCAAGTGCTTGCTGCAGATAACCACTTTTCCTAGGTTTATTCTGGCCTTTTTGATACTTGCTGCTTCTCTTCAAACTTCAGCAACTGTAGACATGACATTTTAGGTGATATGAATTTGGAGGGTGAGGTGTTGAAGGGCAAAGTTTTAGCTGTCTTTTAGTGAAAGAAAACAGATTCAACAATCCCAGAAGGCAATAAAAATAAAATTACACCAAAGCCAATGCAGTTTTGTTTTGTAATTTACTGGCTTTGGCTCTAGACATGCTGAAAAAATCCTCCCATCAAAATTCCACCAGCACAAAGAGCATGAAAGGTCCCATGTGTGCAGCAGAAATACTTTGTCCCTTTCTTATTCAGAAAAAGCCCAAAGTGAATCTCTGCAGTCCAAGCCAGGCTCACTTACTTCAGCCAAAAAGGAATTGTACCAACCTGGTGATTCATGGACTGCCAGAACTTCATTTAAGAGGAGTCTTGATTTTGTACCATCCCTGGTTTAAAACCTCAGAGCCTCATAAGTGAACATGTCCTTGAAAAAGAGAAAGGATAGGGTCAAAAAGGAAGAGGTCAGGCCTCCCACACACTGGTGAGGGAGATCTCCAAGGAGACGACATGCATTAATAGAGCTGCCCAAGTCTGAGCAGCCTCATACTTGGTGTATTGAAATCCCACTGAAGAGTGTGTCAACTTGAGTGGAGTTAAGCAGTGACTGGAAAACTCCAGCAGTATACCAGTGCAAGCATAAAGTAAAAGGCTCTGCTGCACACTAGAAAAGGCATAAAAAGGAAGGTGAACTGAGGTGAGGTGGCTTAGGCCACCCAGCAAGCCTAAGGTGATGAAGGAGGATTAAATATTCGCTCATGTGCTGCCTGTGTCCATTGCTGCAGCTGCCTCCTGCTGAGGTATCAGGACCTGACATCACAAAGCACCTTATTCCTGGCACAGGCATCTGACACAGTCAAGATGGGCACCAAATTTATACTTGACTAAAACCATGGCATGATGCAGTGCCTAGGAAACCCTATATGTCGTGCTCCTAGGCAAAGATTTAAGGCAGCCCCTTTCCTAGAGAACTAAGGAAAAATATCCTTCTTGCCCCCATCCCCAGACATTGCTCCCTGGAGCTTTACACCAAAAGGACCACAAAGACTTAGAGGAGGGATGGGGACACAGTGAGAGGATCTCATATCAGGGAATGGGGTAAGATCAAAAAAAAAAAAAAAAGGAAGAAAAAAAGATGGAAGAGAGGCAGTGAGCAGAGGCAGAGAAAGAAAAAAAGAAAAAAGGAGTGGGAAGGGAGAAAGTGAGAAAAAGAGAGAGAGTGAGAAAAATGACAGGAGCTGAATTTTCGGCGCCCTCACTTTAAATCAAGATAAAAGACTGAAATGGAAAATAACAGTCCAGAGAAACCCCTGGACGGCTTTGGGCGTTAATGGAAACACATGGCTGAAGGCTGTAGTGTTGTCAGCTTCCCCGTGCTCTGACATTCCTTTCTGATAATCCGGCCTGCCATAAAATTAGAATAGCAAATACCTCCTGACAAAGATGCATGTTTCCCTCTATTGTGCCATCATAAAAAAAACTCCGCTGGTGACTCGAGGAGCCGCAAACTTCAATTTAAATTTACAGTGCGGCGGAAGGAAAGTGATATGCACTCAAAAATTTTAATAACCTATTAAGTTACGACTTCAATTTCATTTTATGAATATTTTCCTTGGGGAGCAGTGCTATCACAGAGAAAGATAGAAATTTAAAAAAGATAAATAGTGCCATTAATCTCCAACATTTCTCTTCCATTATCCTTGAAAATTAGGAGTTATTTTTGTTCAGATCTTCATGTAATTAGCTCCCTACACTTGATTCACTAGCCAGAAAATGACCATGTTCAGAAAATTAAAAATTTGTCATTAAGTGGAATTTAACATAATATCATTTATCTTTATCTATTCCCCAGCTGACAGCAGGAGCCTTGGAAGTGATACAGGCTTCTGTGTCAGAGAGTAGAGGCAAGTCCTCGACATGAGAGGGAGAGAACGGCAGTTGGGGAGGGGGATGCTATAAGAATGTGGGAGGGTAGTGAGAAAGGGGGAGTGTGCGAGACAAAAAGGAAGCAGGAGTTGGAGTCAAGGGAAGAAGGGGAGAAAATGAGCAGCAGGACATGGGAGAAGAGGGAAAATGCAGGGGGGAGTCGAAGGAGCAGGGCAGACAGCCAGGCAGGGCAAGGGGTGGAGCGGGGAGCAAGAGAGCTGAGGAAGAGGAGGGCAGGGAAAGATAGCAAGGTAGGGCTCTCTGCTGGGGTCAATAGCAGAGCTCAGAAAGGGCTACCATGAAGCCAGCTGAGTGTCGCAATGAGGGTCTGGTGAAATTCAGACCTGACAGGATTCCTGAGCATAGTTGCTAGCTTCACCTGGGCTGGATGAACACCAAGGCACTGGTTTCCTGCTGGTGGCTTTCTCTATTTCTTTGCCTGTCCCAGTCCACCAGTCCCCCATGAAACACAGGGAAGGACCCTGCAAAAATCCTCACCAAGGTCATTGGACGGCTTTTGCTGCCTATTAAACATCTAAAGCCTATATTGGCTACAAGATCCAAACAAATATTGTGTTAGCAGACCTCCTCCTCTTCAAACATTTCAAAGTACCCTCTATCACATCGTTATCACCTTGTACAGAAGGGAAACCATGCACAGAACAGGTCTTTGATTTGTCTGTGATGGCAAGATCTGAAGCAGGGTTAGGATAAGAACCCTGACCAGACTGGCAGACTCTTTGAGACCTGCTCTAGCTCATACTTTGTACTCCTTTTCCTCTACTAATTCTGCGTGCATACCAGAGGTGCATCAAGTCCAGTTCTCCAGCATGGGTTGAACTACAAGAAGTCTCTTCAGTTTTCTGAATCCCTCTCATGGACCAAAAATGTTAGCCTCCTAACCATCTCTTTTAATCTTTGTCTCTCCTACTCTCCTACTCTCAGTGGCTAGATCTGATAAAATATCTCTCTGGAGAAAATGAAAGAGAATAGGTAGAAGGAAGGAGAAGAACATCATAAAGCAAACACTGTGGGCAGGAGCTATTTTAAATAACTGGCTAGCTAAAAAAGCCAAGGACATTAGCTACTCAGCAGTTCCATCACAAGAGCTTGAGCTATTTTAAGCAAATCTCTTTGCCTCTCTGTTCTGGCTTAAAGTTTAGGGATTTTTCCGCTTCTCCCAGAGAAGTTTTGGGGAGTTTTATTTAGCTGCTTTCCCTTCTCCTATATATTAATATTCAAACTTTGTATGCACATTTTATTCTTATTTTGTTTTACAAGTCTGATGAAGGGTATTGGGCAGGAAGCCATAAAGATTTGTACTTCATTAGAAACAGGCTTAATGACCTTGCACTCTGCTATGTATTCTTCTGTGCAAAATGTAACACAGATTTTTGCACAAGTATCTACTGGACAGTGCATATTGTGCCATAGATCCGTACAACAAGAAACACAAAACAGCAGAGGAACATTCACCATGCTCTGTGGCTGCGATTGTTTAATGCAACCTAGGGAGTTAAGCATGAAAAAAAAATCTCACACGATAGCATTCTCCCAAAGGTTCCTGCAAGCCACGGTTAGCAGCCACAAATTACCAGCCCACATGCATCAACCCATTTTTTCTACTTCTAAAAGGACCAGATGGGTTAGGGTCACTTTGCTCATGCTGTAACTGGACACATGAAGGTATTGCAAGTATCTTGGCACTACAGCAAACCAACAGCAGAGCCAGGCCTGGACCCCATCCTCTATGGCTTCTGCAGGCAACCACACATTGCTGCCTGGGTATGGCTCAGGCAGCTTCCTTATTCTAGTGCACACATAGCTGGAGCCAACAACAGGGTTGGATGAGCATAGGTCTGTCTACTGGTTTTTACTGTGTATTGGGTATGGCTCTAGATCAGATTCTTAGCCAGAGTAAATGAAACTACAGTGAAGTAAAGGGCTGTCTCTAGGAATCTGTTCCAGTACCCATTTTTTTTTGTCTCCAGCATACTGTAGCCATGTCTCTTTCCAGTTTGAGGGCTGAGCGGAAGTACCCAATCCTCACCAGTGCAGAGCAAACTCTTTCCAGCCAATGATTTGAAATGTCAATAATGAGCTTATCTCTTCAGCAGGCCATGTCCAAACTGCTGACTGAAACAGTCACCAGTCTGGAGGGCCCAGACTGGAAAGGAGGAAGGCTGAGTACACAGGCACAGGGGAGAAATGTTGATCCTTGTGGGGCATCTCCCCATGGAAACACTGATCTGACCCACAAACTCATGTGAAGCATTTCCCTGTGTCTGTGCTGGGGCTGGTCCCTAACCTCTTACGAGAGAAATAAGGAATGTGATTTCCTCTCAGTACCCCATTGCCAAAACCTTTTCACTGTGCATTCCAGAATATACTCTTTCCACTCTGGCTCTCAAAACCACCCTGTACCCCCAGGTCACCTCTCTTACACCCTCGCGCTTAGCCTCAGGGTCCTCCTTTCCCATTCCTCCACAAACTCTTCCTTTTGTCCTTTCCCTTTTTTTTCTGTCTTTACTCTGGTTTTGCCCTCGCTTTTCTCCACTTCTAGAGCTGTTTGATTCATGGTAGTCTCAAGGCAGAGGCTAAAACCCCTTCCTCTCTTACCCATTTACTATATGATTTACAAAAGTGCTTTCACTTTGTTCCCTTCTTCCTTGACTTGTCAGCGTCCTTGCTGCTCCGCTTAAAATCAGTTCTGCTCCTCTTTCCCTCTACTGTCTTTCTCTACCCACTTCAACTCTTCCATATCCTTACAGGCTAAGCCAAACTCTTCTCTTCCTCTCCGCCATGCAGCCCTTGGCCCGTCCCCTCCTGTCTCTCACATCCCTTTCTCATGCTCCCCCTCCCCACCAGAGCCTCAGCACTGCAGCCTTAAAGCAGGATAAATGGATATGGATATCGTACAATAAAACCTTCAGAATGGAGAGTTTTGTGCAAGTGAACAGCAGCCAAGCCTGAGAGACTGAAAATTGGATAAAGGGATTAAAACAGTAGCACATTAACAGGAGATTTAGAGTGTAATAAACTCATTTCATAATAATATGTGCGTTGGGGCTGGTAATAAATCATCACGGGATCCCTGCCTTCCGCAGTGCCGGAACGAGGCAGTGACCCGAAAGCAGGGTAGGATTTCAGCGAGATGTGGATTAATTTCACAGGGTTCTTGGCCAGGAATAGAGCGGCTGTGCCATTGCCGTACAGCTGCTGTTGCTGCTACTGCTGCCTTTCTACAAAAAAAACCCACAAAATGCAAACAAATGAGACCAAACCAGAGGACCTGCCAGCACTGGCCCACGTGTTTGTGGAGAGGGGTGGGCAGGACGCCTTCACCAGCACAACCCCAAAGGCCAAACACCACTACTTCTCAGTCACCTCCCTGGACAACATTCTGCTCCCTTTCTATGCAGACTTGTGGGGTAAAGATGATAAAACACCAACAGGGAAGAAGCCAGCTAGACAAAAATGCTATGGCCCAAATAACTCTGCCTAAGACAGTAAAGTCAGAAAAATGTAACAATCACATGCAGTAGATACACCAGCCTGGCGGGCAACCCAAAATGTAACCTTAGGACAGGCGAGGATGGGGGAAAGCTGAGACCTCAACTCACATCTGTTGCACAAAGCCCATGAAAAGTCACAAAAGACATGAAGCTTCAGACTAAAAAAGGGAGCAGAACAGCATGCTGGAATGTTCCCAGAGAAAGAATACAGATGGATCCAAGCCATAACACAATTAGGTGAAGCAAGGACTTTGCAGCAGGAGGTAATAAAGGAATAAAGAACAGGAAAATGAAGTACAAGTGTCCTGGAATAAAAAACAAAGGGCTTGAGAAGGCCTTGGGGTGACAGGGACAGGTGATCATATCTTAAGGAAAACTGGGGAGCAAAAAATAAAAGTGCCCCAAAAGAGGACCACTAAGCTCACAACCATCAAGGCACTGATCAGATGACAGGAGCTGGTCTCTACTTCTTGCCATTGCATCCATGGAGGTTGCTTGGATGGTGAGCTCTCAGGGGAGGTCCTGCCTTGTTTTACTACAACCCGTAAGAGCATGGTCCACAGTCTGTGAGAAAAATACAGGAGAGCATCTTGATATTGATGCAAATGGATGTGAAAATAAGAGCCTGTATTGAAGAAAAGACAGGATAGGCCAATCTTAAAGCAAATACTCTAAACATTAGTCAAGCCTAAACTGGCATAAAGAAGGGGTAAACTTAAATGAGAGAAATGCAACATTATGAAGACTGAAGAGGAAGTGAATGACCAGCAAGACAAAATTCTGATCTCGAAAGTAGACTTAGAGGTTGAAGATCTGCACGTTCATGGAGATTTATCTTTGCAAGTACCCCTAGGGTTAGCACAATGATGCTTATGTAGACAAGACCAGAGTCACAACTCTGGACTTCCCTGAAAAATATTAACCTCTACACTGTGTTACCCATATACAGTGGTAACAAAGTCCTCAGCTCATGAATCAGCCATCTGCCTGTGCGAACAGATTGAGGGTGTTCAAACAAAACAAGGCATATAACTTCCTCAAATGGAAGCCTAAGCCTTGTAAGAAGCCTGCATTTGAGGCAGAAAGCTGCATTCACATGCAGTGTTTTTTTACATGTGTGTAGTGGCTGCTTACAATCCACCTGCCCTGCACAAATCCCTCAAGGAAACCCTGTTTCTTTAACAAAAGGAGTTTTGCAGCATCATGCAAGTGTGTGCAGTAGGCATAACAAACACCTATGAATTTCATAGCATCAGATTGGGAGGTAGGCTAAAGTTGCATGTCTGGATTTTTAAAAAGGTATTTGACATCACATTGAAGGATGGATTGAGGGTGAATGCAAAACGCGGAGAAAGACAAGGTTGTAGAAAAATGGAGAAACAAGACTTAATCAGACAGAAAGGTTGAGTATCTCAGAGCTGCTTGAGATTCGTTCAGTCAAGGGACAAAAAACGGGCCCCAGAACTGCTTGAAAATCATGTCCACAGATCTCCAAAGAAGAAAGCAGAGGAAAGGAACAGACAAAACATCAGGTCGCAGTTGACTGTCCTGAATTTCCAAACTTCTCCAAGGAAACCAAAATACTAAGGTTTACAAGCTCTGGACAAAACCAAAACATTTCATAGCCATTGCAGTGAAGAGTAGCACAGGTAGCCAGTATTAGGTTGAAGGCCCAGGTCTTACCTCGCTCCAAGGGAGGCCACCAGCCTGGCTTGTGGACAGGGTCCTGCACAAGGCAGATAGTCCAGCCTTGGCTTATGCCAACTACTTGTCACTAATGCAGACTCAAACAGGTCTAGCTTTAGTATTCTGTGCCTCCATACCAGCTGAAATGTCTACTTGGGATGGAGGAGGTGAATGGCCTTACTCCTCTTCTGAATCACTCGGTGCTAGGACTGAAGTTTGACTCTGTCCTTTGCCCCTGAGTGCCCAGAGCACAAACTTATTAACAATACTAGGTCATTCTCTCCTGCTAGTATAGATCAGGCAGCTTAACTTCCACTCAGTGAATTCATACCATATCATTGGAGACTTTCTTGTGTTCCCACCAGAATTTTTATTTCAATTAAATTACATTGTGTTTTAAGGAAAAAGCTTTACAAAATATATTACCACCAGTCCCATCTTCCCAGCCAACTGTTTCACACTGAAATACTTAGTGAACACTTGATTCTTGTTACGAATTGTTGTTGTGCATAGCACTGAAAGCAACACCACAGACAGTCTAAGGGTGCTAAGACCTGCAGCCTGGGTCTCTTGTTGCCTATACTTATCCCATACCAAGCAGCTGCATTATAAGGCAGGGGCTGATTCTTACATTTCAGCGTTAGACTTGATAAAAAATACAGAATATCATTCAAAAGTAAAATGTGCAGCAAGCAAAAGATTGGGGACTTTTTCAACAGAAAAAGACATCTAAAAACACATTTCAGAGATCAGTTCCAGACTATAATGGCCATTTATGGCTAATAAACACAGGAACAAGTAGATCCATGTTTTGAAAAATGCATTGATTGAAACAAACTCAGTTTTAGCAAGTCCCTTAAAACAAAAAAGCAGTATATTTAAAGAAAAGTCTTCGAAAACTAGAAATGTTACTCAAAATAAATTATAGTTTTTACAAACACTGGAAAATGTGGTCAAAAAAATCTAAGCAGGTCAGCTTGGCTGTCAGACCATAGTAGTGAGAAAAAGGGAAAGCAGGAAGGTAAAGTTCACTTTGCAAGTTTTTTTCCTCCAGTAGTAAGGGGTGATCCTAGCTCAGCGATGCTGTGGAAAGATGGGAGTCCCAAGTCTCTGAGTAAGGTGGTCAAATGGTACAAAAAACTACCGGTGGTACACCACAGTTACACATGCCCACTGAGAGAAGAGGTTGGAGCCCAAAGCCTTTCACACAGACCACATAAACAGTGTGTGACCCTCATGGCAATTTCACCCAGGTAGGAGGATGTCACAGTGGTAAGCGGTAGCAGCACTGCTGATCATCTAAGCTGGCTTTCACTCATTACCACAGTTCTTGCCACATCACTGAAGTGTAAATTCACTCAGTAACTCACACTATCTTCACCATTGCAAAATTGTACTCAAGAAGCACTAATGAAACAGGAGAAATTGGATTTGCATTGAAGTCAACCTACCACTTCAGCTGTCAGTCACTGCCAGTCAAGGGCTGTAAGCTCCATCCAGACAGATGCTCCTGTTAGCAAACTGGCCATGGGAACCTAGGAAGCCAGGGACTAGAAGTGAATAAATTCAGCACAGGATCTTCATAATCCCACACACAAAACAAGAGCAAATAAGACCAACTCCTGTGTAGTGAACAGCGAAGCACAAGAGTGCACTCCTCTGAACAGTGAACCACAGCACCAAGGGGCTGTAAAGCACCTTGATTCCTTTTGTACTGAATTCAAGAGAGGTATTTTTTCCCACACTAGGTGATAAGGAGAAAATTCCAGAAAATCTACAATCAATTTGACAGATCATTTCAGCTGGAAAATACAGGTAGCTCCGAAAATGCTGAAGGATCAGAGTTCAATGTCCTCCAAATATTACTTCCTGGCTATGAGTCATAACTATTTCCTTTGTGTAAAAACAGGCCAACATTAGAAAAAGGGCTGAAGATAGCTAAACAAAAGATGTCCTTTTTTTCATTAAACGTAAAGGCTTGGATAGCCCCAAAATTATATTTTCATGAGAAAGAAAAGGAATAACAGACAAAGGTAGAAAAGTATTTTTAAGTGGGTCTTATTGTGGGTTTTTCCCCATTTAATAAAAAAAAAAAGCAAAGCAAGACATAAGGGATTTTTTTTTTTTTTACATGAAAAGTCATGGTTGTTTCACAACATCCCCCTTCTTCACTAAGATTAAAAAAATCTAATTTGTTTCCCCACAACTGGGGCATAGATACAGTGGCCTGCAGCAGTTTCAGGGCTGCCTTATTGGAAAGGGCCACCTTGCAGGACACATTGCAGCAGCCATAGGGCCAGTGAGCTAAGGTGCGTCATTGGCTGATTTTTTTTTTTTTGGTCCCAAAATGCCATAGTAATGCATTTGCATGATGGTATCCTGGCCAGAAATCACTTTCCAGGCAGTTTAGTGGTATGACATGATATGTTGCCGACACTAAATCTAGTCTGGGAGGCAATAATCCATCCCCAATGCTGATTCTTCTGATTATTGAAGGCATCAGGATAAATTAAATGTTTGCTGTTAATTATACTACCTGGCCTACAGACAAAACAACTTGTTCTGTAACCTTCTATGGTATTATTAGCTTGAGGTGCTCATATTAGGTGATCTGCGAAGACCATCCTGTGTTGACAGAAATGGCAATGCTGTATTCAAGCACTGACTCCATTCACAACAGAAAGAACCTGGGCAGCTCTAGTCAGTGCTACTAAGGTGAGCCAGGAGACCTACACCTGCTGGGTTTTTTTTATTTTTGTGGTCATAACACTTGCCACATATTGGAAAGACCAGCTAGTGTGGCATTACTAAGTTCCTGCATGGACAGTTCCTCCTTATGTAAATTTCAATTGGACAACAGAAGTGTCTTCTTCAATTCCCGTGCAAATGAGTTATTTAACATTTCCTTGAATGTAAATGAATGCAGACACAAACAAGTTGCTTCACTTTGGTGAAATGGTGAAATAATCAATGGCATAAATATGAGATCAGAACAGAAAATGAGGCAGAAATTCTGCAGGAAAACCTCAAGTTGAACAGCAGTTACCAGTGAAAAGTTGTTCTGGAAAGAAGAAACAAATCTCACGGATAGTATAAAGAGGTGCACAAATGATTAGGAATGCCAGACCTCTCTGAATTGGTAAGGTTTCAGCTGGAATATTAAATCTAGGTCTGGATCCAGCATTCAAGAGAAATGTTGGCAAATAAGAGCTATTTGTGAAGAGAAGTAAGATTGGTCTGAAATCTGGAAAGCATGACCTGAAAAGCTGGAAAGAATTGGAGATGTTCTGTCTAGAAGTGAGAACGCTTAGGAGAAACATCTTCCTAGTAGATAAAAGCTAGACAAAAAGGAAGGCAGTAAGCCCTTCACCATGTCAACGTGGAGAACGGAACAAAGCTAAAACTATAGCAAGATTTAGATCAGCCATGAGGACAAAGTTTCTGGAGCTGTGAACTTGTGCTAGAGGCTAGTGAAGCACTGGTGCAGACTGCTGTAGGGCAGCCGTGATGCCTCCGTCACGGAAAGTTTTCAAGGACAGAAAATTAGTTAGAAAGTTAGAAAATATCTATCTGAGGTCTTGCCCCACAGAAAAGGGTGGAACAGATAATCTCATGGTGCTAATTCCAATCTTAATTTTTCAGATAATCGTATTCAAATTGAAGAATCACAGTAAAGCTGATTGATATATTCTAGGCCGTATATTAGACCAGTAGCAAGAAAACGCTGACAATCAGGAACTGATACACGTGCACCAGTGATATTTCTTTCTCAATTTTTTTCAGCTAGTACTGTAGCAAAGAGAATGGTAATATACTATGATTTCCCCTTCCTTAGTGTCCTAAAATGTTTCCAAATTGCCATAACCAAAAGGCTGTATTTACATAAGCATAAACATGTATTGGCACAAATAGAAACATTTCTCTTTATTAAAAATGAAATATTTTTTCTTCTTGAGGTTTTGTGTTCGTTTGGGATTTTTTAATGTTAAGAATTAAAATCATAATTCTCTACAAATCCGTACTGCATCAAGGAATAGAGGCATTTTTTTAAAAATAAGAGAAAATCCAACATTTAGACTTGTTCAGAACTGTATTTCCTGAGAAAATACCAAAAAAATGTGAATGTTTTTCTGATCATTCCATATATACCTTTTCTTCTGAAAAAGAATTGGCATTTCTGAGTCCAGATTTCAGAATCAATCTAAACACCTTTGTGTTACTATCTTCTGGAAGGCAACAGCAAGAATTTTGGGATCCTCAGATATGTGAAGAGGCACAGGGTTAACGGTCTTTAGGACTTTATGGTCAATGAGCATTGTATGACAATAGTGTCTTTATATAATACAGTGAACTTTTTATACTGCTTAAGAGATCCCAACTTGGACTCCGCGCTCACTCGCTGACACACCACTTTCAGAGTAACACAGATGTGATCCACTCACAGATGAACTCTTACATGTTCTTAATATGTTAAGAAATTAGTTCCTACTCCATGTTGAACTTGCCAAATCTGCTTCTACTGCTCTCACAGGGCCAAAATCTTTGCTGGCAGAATTTAATAGGATCCCTTGGTATTCATTGATGCTGCCCTTGTCCCTGCATATTCTTGTTACATTGATCTAGTTTATTTATTATAAGTAGCTGGTACAATATACGCAACTCTACGTGGCTGTTTCCCAGGATTAGGTAACTAAGTCAGCAAAATACTTGCTTCAGAACATACACAGAGTCCATCACAGGAACTCGTGCATTGTCTATAGTGAGTTGCAAGTAGGAGAAAGAGGAATGATGTAAACCAAGAGTCATTAAATCCACCACCTCTTTCCAAAGGGTGAAACACACGAACATCCATCCAAACACAACCTATGTGCTTCACTACGAACAAGACTTATGCAGGTTAAATTGTGCTTCTGTGCAGAATCGATTTGCCCCTTTGCACCTTGTGCAAATTGACATCTTCATGTTATCCTCACAAAGCCCTGTTGAGCTGGCATGGATCCCACCCCCAGCTAAGAATCTGAAGGTTTCCATTCAGTGACAAAACTCCACATTTTCGATACTGCTTGGTTGCTATCACCGCCAGATAAGTCTGTTCATCCCATGATCTGCCCTGCCTTTCTGTCAAACCAGAAATACAGCTGTTACTTTCATTTCTCTCAAAGGTCCCGCACATGCAGATCTTGCTGCAAAGTAAGGGACATACTTTGTCTGAACTTCATGGCTTTTATCACCTGAGTACTAGTCATTTTCAATATGTTTCTGTTGAGTTAATGGAAAAATATGGGAGCCCTCCAGTGGTAAAAATAATACCTTTAATTTCCGATAGATGATAACCAGAGACTGTAACCTAGCAGATAAAGTGCCTACTTCAGCTTTCAAAGGTGCAGCAGTTGAGTACAGAACCGTATCTTCAGTACCTTTTCTGTTCACTTTATTCCACTTATGCTGCTTTAATTAATACCCATTGATTCAACAGGGCCGTAATAACAATAGCTACCCTCACCAGCGGGTCAAATTCAGATATGCAGTAAGGTATGTAAAAGCTGTTGGAGGAAGGGTGCATGAAAGGATGAAAACTTAGGGCTTGTTTTGAAGAAGTAAAACCAAACATAATGTAGATGCACTGATCTTCACCAGAGCTAAAGCACACCTGATTACATTCAGCTGAAACAATAAAAGCCTCTGCTTCAAAGGAAAACTTTATTCTTCATAGGTACAGTTTTAAAGCTGGGGGTTTCGAATACTGAACTTCTATCAGCTGTGAGAACAGAAAGGTAAAGAAACATATTATTAGATTCATTCAGTTCCACTCTTTGATGCTACCTACTGTCTCCCCCCATGAGTTTCAGCTGTAAAACCACGCATTTATCAAAATCTAGTATGCTGGAAAAGGGAAAAAATAGGGAAGAAAGATTAGTCTAAGTTTTCTGTTGGCAAAACGAAAAAAATTTGAAGTGTTTCAGAGGAACTAAAATGTACTATTTTACTCCAAGTTACTGCTTGTAATACGGTATTAGATTTTCTTCCTATAATTCTTTGAAGTTGCACTTAAAATAAAGCTCAAAATAACCAATATAACAGGGAAAAATGAAAGCTTATTTTGCTTGTAAATCTTAGAAGAAAATATTTACATTTTCCTCTATTTTTTCTTGGTAAAAAAACATAGTTTTCAACCAGAATACAATTTACCTGGTATGATAACAGTCATAGAGGTAGTGGCAAGAGGCAAAAGACCACATTATGCATTACAGCTACAAAACCAGTAATGGGAGTTGCTCCTTTATTTTGCTACATATGTGAACCCGTGCAAAGCATTCACATAGCTGTCTCAAAGCCTTTTCCTCTGGTGTCCATAATTGTAACTGAAAGGCTCAGAGAGACCTATGTGAGGCCAATGCATGCCATATCATCATTTCGGAAATAAACCAGTTGTTTTTTCTTAAACAAAAACAAAGCAAGGAAAGGACACCAATAGTGGGGAACTCTGCAAAAGTGGCAAACTCACCCTGCAAATAACTGCAGTAAAGCATGTTCCTCAAAGAGGCACCCTATCACTTTGCCAGTAAGTAGAAGCTCATGGTAGCAGCCTGCTCTAGTCACATCACAGTTCCATGGACCTGCAGTGCTGGAGGTTTTCCTGCTAGTTGGTCGTTCCTGGCAGATGTCAGTCCATAACATCACGGACCATAGTACATAACACAGCCTATATCCAGGTAACCATGTCCATTACATTTACATGCCTCCTTATATCTGATCACAAGGACCAAGCTGCCCTAGTCAGGGTCCAGTCTCACACTGTGCAGCAGTCCTTCCCCAGTGCTAGGAGCTATAGTTACAGCCAGAAGCTACAGCTGTAGCTCAGAAGTCCTTCAGGACTTTGTCTTCATATTGTGCACTACAGGGAAAGAAAAGGTAGTTTGGGTTGAAACAAATAGGTGCGCTGGAAAAATCCAATACACAAATCAGATTTGCAACAATATAAGACGTTCATTTAAAGCACACAAGGGTTAAAGCATTTCCTTACCCAACACAGCAACTCACAGTTCAGAAAGCATGCTTCCCTCAGGCCTGCACAGAGCATGGCTCTGAGAAATGGACTTGACCCTCAGACACACAAGGACCTCTCATCAGGAAAGCAGAAGGCAAGATCCACGGCGCAGATCTGAGAGGAGAAAACATTGATGGCCCGTGCAGCATCTGTTCTGCCTGCTAGTAAATAGGCTCAGCTCACCCTGACTATCTTCAGAGCCAGTTGCCTGATGCAAACACCATAATGTTTTGCATCAAGGTCTTGCTTCTGTACTGTTCACAGTGCTGGAAAAGGAGTTTCCCAGTTACCCTCCCAGTCTCTTCTATCTGTGCATAGAGCACAGAAGAAAACAGAGTAAAAGATGCTAGGAGAATCTTTGGGATAAGCAGCCCACTCTCTGAACTTTCTTTTAAATTATTCCTTTGTCAAGTTTTTGCTCCCTTCTCATTGATACTCTAGCTAATGGTGTTGCACAGAGGAATGAGAGAGCTTGGGCTGTGCCACAAATATCTTGGGTGGGGAAGCCAGGCTTTGCACCAAAGCCCTGTCCAAATTCCAACCAATAGCTGTCCAAGACAAAAATTGCCTTCTTTAGACTTCAGAATTAACACGTATTTGAGATGAATATGAACAGCTCACAGTTATATTACACTTTAGTAGTATTCATTCTACTTTTACATTGTTCTGGGTTTATGAAACTAGGAAAAGTTAATTTAACTATCAATAGGAGGGCGTTCTCCAAGGATAGAAGACTTATATAAATGGCCTAGAGTTCATAGCCAACCTTACACTATCATCTCTCATTATCGAGTGTAGCCCAGGAAAGGAGGGGAGGTAAAGCGAAGAGGAAATCTGCCCTGCACACTATTGCATTGTGGATAGTGGCAAATGCTCCCAGAGCCAGTCATGAGTTGGAAAGCAATCTCCAGTCTCAGTTTGACTCCCCATAGACAGGACATAGCTATGCAGTGTGGTATTCCTGATTCTTCAACCACATGCAAAAAGTTTCACAAAAAACCCAGGTTTCGCTCTTTCAATCTCACCGATGATATTCCTCATAGCTGGCATCACCATTGACCAAAGGTACATATGATAAAAGGTAAATATGATAGAAGGCAAATAAAAAAGCAATCTGCCATATCTCCTGTTCGCATGGAGAACTTTGGTGTTGGCTTCATCTTCCTCTGATCCAGCCCCACATTTAGAAAGCCATTCTTAATAGTTCTGCTTTTAAGCTGTTCAGATAAAAACTGCATTATGCTGCTTAAGAGTTAAACATAGCATTAACTTCAGCATTTCAGAATTTTGTACTGCGTCTACCCTGTGTCATCACCTGCTAACACTGGGTGAGTGCAGAAGAGAACACATGAAGACAAGGAAAACTCTTGACATCAAGTGCACATAGACATGGATTCCTGCTGCCATTCACAGTGCTTGGAGCAGGTATGATCAGCTACAACCACAATGCCAATCATAAGTGGGAATGAGCTGTCTTCCCTTCAGAAGTTCAGACCTCTCCAGACTGTTATTTACTAGAATCCAAGCAAGAAACTCAGAAGCAAACAAATGTTTCTGAGCCACCTCTCAGCACTGCAGATGGGAACACTAACTATAGATTTTCCTCTCCCGCATATTTCTCTCTGTGACTGTCAGGTCAAATACACAATTATCTAAATTGATATGCCCCTGCTTCTCTCATTCTACAACTATGTCTATCACTGTTTCCCTCTCCTCTACTTCTATTACATCCACATGATGGCCTTTACCGATTTGGAAGATCTCCATGGCGAGCTATGTTGTGTGCAGAGTATTTGCCAGTAATGGAAGCAATGTCCAGCTTCCAGTGCTTGTCCCAAACATCATTTTTAAAGCCCTATAAGAAAAATAGAAGACCACAGAAAGCACCTGTGTTTCATGAAGACCATGCTGATAGCAAATGTACTCTTCTGGCCTTCCCAGACACCCTAGAAGATTACCATCCATGTTTGTTATGACACAATATGCCAGGTATGGATTTATTTTGTTCTCCCTTCTCCCATTTTTGTTTTTAAAAAACACAGCATCACAGCATATCAGCCACCATTGCCGCAGCAGCTCTGTGCAAGTCACATCAATTCCATTCCCAGGGGTGCAAACCAATTTCTCTTGTTTTTCCGACCGTCTCTCTGGCTGAACCTCCAGCAGCCTTCAATCCCATTAATCCAAGCACTGCTGGCGATGACGAAGACTGATTTCACCAGCAAACGATCAATTTGTATCTCCCACCCTTTCTTCTTTTTTTTCCTTTTTTTAGTGCGATGTACAAAATATCATGAAAAAGGCGTTAGTAGTGATAGTTCCACAACAGTGAAATAATAGAGTAATAAGGCAATCCACTTTTGACCTTGCAGGACAGCTAATTCATCTACCCATCTATCTTAATTATTCCCTGGGTTACAAAATAGAAACTGTACAATTCATTCATTCCACAGTGACAATTCCATTTTCCACCCCCAGTAAAGCACCATCCTTTCTCTGAAGTGATCCTGCCATAGACCACATCCCTTCTCAGCCTACTCACACAAGCCCACATGCAAACAGTCATTAAAGGTCTGACTCAAAGCCTATTTAAGTTGATCAAGTCAGGCCCTCGCTGGACCCAACATGCTCTAGTCTGTGCCCTCCATACCTTCCCCTTACTTCTAAGCAAACAAGAAATCAGCCACCTTCATAAGCCATATCAAAAGCAGCAGTGGGATCTCTGGCAGAGTAAATAGGTGTTCAGACAGGCTAACTTTGTCCTGGGAGACTGATCTTTTCAGATCTTCTCTCACGTTGATGAGAAGAGGACATCTTAGACAAAGGTGTGTATTGCCTAGGAAAAGTCTATGAAATATGTCTTCAATGGATAAGAACAAGATAGAATCTCAGAATCTGGATAGCAGATTGTGATAAGGGTACAGAGAATACATAGGCCAGAAGTTAGAGAAGATTCAAAGAGCATCTTCTGATGGCACTGAGTCTCAAACATCTGAGTCTTGCATCCATACAATCTGATCTTTCTGTTGCTTCGCTTCAGAGGTTGAATCCTACAACCTACCCATTTTTAGGCATGGCATCTACAAGTAGACTGTTTGCACATGACTCTCCAACCTGCAGAGAACGGCTGTTGTGAAAGAACGTCTCCCACTGTTCTCTGAAAGAGCTAAGGTTAGTCTTCACCTCCAGTAGGTAAAGGCATCCTTTGGCATTTGCAATGCCAAAACTTCACAACGCCCCTTGCAAACTATCAGTTGCTAGAAAGAAAGTGGAATATCAATCACAGAAGAAAGTAACGAGACATGTCATTCACAGGGAGCAGTGGCAGCTGAGATGCATCCCACTGACCCTTGGCTGTTCCTCCTGTAAGCTAAATTGAAACAAAAAAAGGAAGAAATCAAGATACAGCTCCAGGTACAGGTCAGGTCTGCTACCAGGAAGAGTGCTGGCCACCAATATATTCTTGAAGAATTGTACTTTCCTATCATCCCATTTCTACGCAGATGTCAAGGACATCCTTGGGCTCCACAGCTCATCTGTTCCTCTACTTAGTATCTCCAGATCCCTTTTGGACTTCTCAGCAAGCCAGATTCTTTTTCCCCTGCTTACCCTCATCTGTCTCACTTCCATTACTTTACTCTCTTTATACTGCTCAAGCCTATATCTCTGTTTGTCTTTTCAACATCCAGTTCTCCTTGTCTCAAACATATACTGCTCTCTTCCTTAATGCCACTAAACCCAGTACTTCCTTTCCTCTGTCAGTAACAGATCTTAGCTTAATTTCCTTTCCTGACGGTTTCTGCCCTTTCATCACATTTGTCTCCAATCTTTGCTGCCCTACCACACCAAATCCTTTCTATTTCTCACACCCCCATCCTCTCACCTCCTGGACTCCTCTACTTGCCTCACACAGTCCATCCACACTTTTGATTCACTTTAGGAAGGCAACTTAGTCTTCCACCAACTTCACTCTGCTGATAGAAGCTCTGCTCCCTGATCTCTTTTCCTACACCTACCTTCACTTTTCCCTTACTGTTTTTTATACTTACTGTTTTCCCTGCCCCATTATCTCAGCAACTTACTCTGCTTCCTTCTCCTCATAATTCTTTACATGTAGACATCCTGCTTCCTTTGTCACGTCTAGTCTGACTGTAATTGCTTAAGAGAAGTGAGCATATCTTCTTATGTGAAATTTGTACAGTGCCTTTTCAATATACAGCACTTTGAATGATTATTATGAATACACTACTAATACAAAGATACCACCTTGGACCCAGAAATTCCTCAGGTACAGATTGCTGCAAGCAGCTAAGTACATTAAGGAAATATCAGAGCTGCTTGCCTCTTTCTTGCAGTTTTCCCCACCTAAGTTTGCCCCAGAAGCTCCTGTCAGGAACAAGATCCTGGGCCACTGTTTAAACACAGAGGAAAGACAACACCCTACAGCTCAAGAGAGTGTAACTGAAGCCTGAAGGCATATACAGAGTGGGCAGGAAAACCCACACCACTGACAATAAACACCCAGAAAACTGTATAGATGACTTCAGACTCCTTAGTGCAGAGGTGTCTACTGACACAAAGTCCTCTGAAGACACAGAGTCAGTTGATAAGAGCCTGGAACAGAAATGTGCGCAGAATTTAGGTCGATTGAGTAGAGCCCAGGATGCCACTGAGCAATGAAAACAGCAAAGTAAAATCCCCAAGGCAGAGGCTGGACCAGTGGCACTGCAACATATGCCATTCCACTTGGTGCCTCAATGTGTGTTTCAACACAGCCTGCATAATATGTCCAGGCTTTTGGGAAGCAACAAGTGGGCACAAACACAAGATCTACAGTGAATAATATTATAGCGGGACATAGAGGTCATGTGTGACTGGAAGTACCAGCAGCAAAGCAGGGCAAGCTGATGCACAAGTATAGTTGATGCAGGTTGCCACAAGCTGTTACACTGGAATTAAAAAATTACCCCAGCCTGTACCATAACTGCTCCAAGTCCCAGAAGAGAAGCATTACAATGCCATAGTGCAGAATGATACATAACTGCTTTTCCAGTTAAGATCCTGACTACTAGCTGAGGAAGATGCATTTCAGTGCCTGACTGATGCAGGTTCCCTGGTTGACCTCAGTCAATTCACATGACATGCTTTGAAGACCATCATCACACAAAGAAGGACCACAATCTTTCATCTGATTCTTGGCATTGTCTAGACAGGATAGCCTTTGTGGCACGTCCTGTCTCCAGCATCCATATAAAGTTCACATTCTTATTCCACAAAAACTCAAGGATCCAAAGAGGCTGACCCCAAGACCCCGCAGTTTCCCCTAAGCCACAGCCTGGGTTTTGCTGTTTCCCAGAAAGTCCCCATCCCCCACACTTCCATCTTTTTGCATTATTTTCTATAATCCTCTTCCTTCCCCTTTTCTTCAGAGACTGATTACCATCCAGTCAAGCACCTGAGAGTCTAGTCCTCTCTTACCTTCAGGTGTCTTTAAATACTATGGCTATGAACTATAAGACACTCATAGGTGGCCAGCTGTTCTGTTATCATGGTTACAGGATGACAAAGGGGCTGGCCCTGAAGCCTGGCATCATGTGATATTTTTTTCCAACAACACAGAATTTACACTAGAGAAGCTTCATTCTCCCCTAAAGAATTAACCTTTCTGCACCTCCCGCTGTGCTGGTGGTATGCAGAACATTTCCCATCTCAGGCATAGTTACCAGTTTCTTTCCTGGCACTGGATATGGAGTATAGCCAGACAGCTGAATGTTTGATCTTCTTGATGGCTGGTGCACGTACACAGCTTTTGAGTCATGAACTTCCTTGTTCCCTAGGAGAGCAAAGTTTCTTGCTCAGCTGAAAATTAACTTCTGGGTTGCACTTACTCACTTCCTGCAAAGCAGCTTTGAAAGCAAAGTACTACACTCCACAGATCTCATGACCAACCTTTCCCAGGCACTCCTCAAGACAAAAGAAGGGGAAAAAAGCAAGGTGGAGGGAAGAAAGAGGAAAATCATGGTCCTGACCAGAGAAGAAGTTTCAGAGGAGAGAAAGAGGAAGAGGGAATGAGAATGGAGCGAAGGAGAGAGAAAGGAAATGGGGGAGAGAGGAGCAGCAATAATAAGGTCATTTGTTACAGGAGCTACTCCTATTCTGTGTGTATGTAACACAATTTGAGCTAATTGTATTGCCCTCACTTTGGGGACGCTGCTGTCTGTCTCTGAAGCTTTTTCTAATTTCCCCCCTTAATGTACGATTTCAGAATCTTTCATTCTAATGATTTTAATGCAATCAGCAAAACTATGCATGTAATTGTCTTTGGCACAGCACTCGCTGGAGTGGCACTCAGGGACAGCTCCCTGAACCCAGGACTCCGGCAGGAGAATGCAAAACAGGCCTGTTTTCAATCACTGCGGCAGAAGGCAGCCGGCAACGTCTGCGAAAGGCTGCCGAAAAAAAACATTTGTCGGAAGACAATGACAAAAAAGGGGGTCTCAGCTCGGTGCTATTCAGAGACAATTTGTAAGCACGGCTGTTGAAGTCGATCCAAAGGCTCCGGAACAGCTGGAGCTTTGCAGTGATTGATAAGTGCGCCCAGGAGAACTTCATTTCTGCCTGAATGAAGACAAAAGCCCCGCGATGCTGGGCGGATGGGTAATGTCACTATCATTAAGTAGTGAGAGTGGATATGCCAGACCTTCAGATGGGGACACAGTCAGGGCTATGAAGAGAGGTCAGGGCACCCTCCCTTCCTTCCCATCACTGCCGGCTCTTTCTCTTCCCTGACTCCCTGCTCATCGCACACACACTTTCAGCACAAACACCCCCTTTGCTAATTGCAAGGACCACATAATAAAAGTTCCCCTAGCTTGTGAATACCACGCCATAGGTCTCTCCCTCTTCTCTTCATGACTGCCGTGTACACACTCCTTCCAGACCTACTAGGGCTGGTTCTGCCAGTGGATACTCCAGGCCATCCAGATGAACCTTGTCCATGGACAATGTCAGTGTTGCTCATGATCCCACACTCAGAACACACCACACTTGAGAGCCACCCTCAGTACCCACACTTGGGCGACTCCCACCAAAGACTGCTTGTCTCCTTCCTACCTATATCGCTTATCAATATCTTCTGAAATCCAAAGCCTACGTTTCTGTAGTCAAACCTAGTTGACATTTTTGGGCAACTTCATGAAATCATTTAGAGCACCACCACAGGAGATGAGAGCACATGACATACAAAGCAGATCACAGTAGAACTGAATTGACATCTATCTATGCGCTTTGCGCAGAATCTCATTTGTCTTAAGGCTTGCCTGGTTTTGGATGTTTGCTGACATGGTCTCTTTTTCCCTGCAGAGTTACCAGATCTCACATACAACAGTCAGCACGAAAAGTATTGGAGACAAGTAAGTAGATGGTAATCTCAACTTTAGCCTTGTGCTTTTTTCATGGTGGAAACAAAGCTGGAAAATACAATCCAAGTTGTTCTGAAACAAGAAACAAAATTAAAGGACCCTTTACTCATCAAATTACCCTTGGTGCTGCCCACAACTAGTTAAATTCAAGAGCTGTCTACTCAGTTTCTACATATTCAGTAGACAGGACACCAGACACCTCAAACTCTGCAGCACAGTTGGGAATCAGTAGGGTACCTCAGAAGGTGTCAGAAAACAGTCCTAGGTAATGATGACAACCATGCAGGAAGAGGAACAAACTGCTTGAAATTGCTCCAAGCATGCATCACAAATCCTCAGAGGATCTAAGAACCCACCTCAAACACTTGCTCTTTCCAATCCAAGTAGTGAACCCTTCTCTTTTCTCCTGCTGTCAATGGACAACCTAGGCAATGCCAGAGATTAGACCTCTTCCAAAAACCCCACAGAATCTTCCCTGCAGCAAGAAACATTAGTCTGTCGCCTACTGGGGTGCTTTAAGGAATGTGGAGGCAAAAGAAATCGTGATGGAGTTCCTACTGGCAGACAGCCTACCACTACTGCACTTCCTGGTGATGTTTTAGGCCACATCCTCTCACCTAATGGAGTTAACCTCCAGTTAGATGACAGCCTAAAAAACATAGAGCTAGAGTTCTCCAGCGGACATTCTGGTCCAGGATATTCTCACCCACCAATAGCTGAGATTGACTGATCACTAATGGAGAAGAACCTGAAGAAAGATGAAAAGCTTCAGAGTCAGGAGGCTGAGGACCATTTCCAAACTCTGTTGCTGACCTGGACCAAATCATACCTGTTCTGCTATATCGTTCTCTTTTTCTACTTTTCTGCCTTTGAGAGCTCTACAGTGCATAGTCCAGGCTGCCATTCAGCTATACAGCAACAAACTCTCACCCTGGGGTGGAGCATAACCTGTCCCAGCAGTAACATTTCCAACAGTCCCTTCGTACCAGCACTCAGAATGTATCTGCCACATTGCCACCATGTCACAAGGTATTGAAGAAAGTCATTCAGGGAAAGCAGAAACTCCACCTATCAAATTACCTCTGAGCCCCTCTGTGCTTCAGATCAAATTCATCTGAAACTTTTAGGAGCTCTGTCACCACCGCACACCTTGGTTCCCATATCCTTCAGAGATAAGCTGCCCGGAGAGCGGATGCCCAGAGAACCCAGAGATGTTGTCCTTTCCAGAAGATGATCTCTATTTTCTCATCTTGAACAACCAACTATTTAGAACCAGAGATGCATAAACTCACATTTTTTTTTTACTTATTTGATGGCATCCATGTCAGCAACACTGTCTCGCCTTAGACACTTAGTTCTTTGGGTAACAGAAAATTTTGTCTTATGTTTGTACAAAATCTACCACGTGCCCAAGCCTCTCAACCACCACAGGAAGAAGCAGCAGCCTCCATAGTGCTCCAGCATACACACAGAAATCTACCTGACATCCCTCTGTGCCTTCTGCTAGTGGTGAAAGCAGGATCAGCTGAAATTCCCCTCAATCTCCCTCTAGTTTCCAAACTCCAGGAGCTTTTTGCTGAAGTAATGCAATTTTTTTTTTTGACTGACTTACACCCAGTTAGCCAGCATCTTGCTCTCTCTGCAGGCTGATGGAATACCACACGCCAGTGATCATCAAGAAAGCCAGATCCTATCAGCCTGTGGAGAAGCACCAGCCTCACTGTTGTTTGTACATGTCCTCTGGAATATCCACATTCAGCACTGCCCTTGGCAAAACAACCACCAAAATATGCATGTCATTTCCTAATCTCACTGTCTCCAGAGCTGGCACTGGCTGATTGTTCTGCCTTCCTCCTCAGACATCTAAATAGTTACACAGAGCACTAGAGCACTGGTGGGATTTCAAGTGGCTGGTCTTTGGTTTGCGCTTTGGAAGGCCCATTGTGGATATCCCTCCTTAACTGGTAGCATGACTGACTGCAGGAGGAGAACAGCTCTTGAAGCCTCTCAGGAGTAGATGTTCACAGTAGACCTCTTCTGGGGAGGGAAACAGACACGACTTAGTGGTCCCTGTCAACCAAGAAAGAAACAGAATTCCAAAGTTCCAGTGGCTTACATTTCCTCTCTTCCACTAATTCTATTTCAGTTTCTGTACCTCCACCCCACGGATAGCTGCAATGATACAGGGACCTGCTTCTGAAGGCAGAGAGGTATCTTTTTTTCAGGAACTGTACATTCAGCAGTGATGTTAGAAGTAACATAGCAGAGCAAAGCCTTAACAGTGAGCAGAACAAACGTACCCAGCTTTAATGAACTAATCTGAACCTGCAGAAACTTTATTCCAACTAAGTAAAGACCCTCCAAGCCTCCACTCGAGCTCAGTCAGGTCTAAGCCTCCAGCAAAGAGACTATCAGTTACAGCAACGTGTTCCCCACAAGACACTCAATTTCTCATTGCTAACAGCTTCCAGAAGGTGAAGAAGAAATTACCCAAGCATTTCACTGCTGCAAGAGCTCCTGTTGCTGATTTTTGGTCACAGAATAGGATTTAGCAAAGTCTCTAAAGATATTTTCCCAGTCTCTTACACCAGTCTGGGATGTCTGTTTAGCCTGATCATCCCAGTGACTGTAGGTCAGCTTTCATTTGCCGCCTGTAGCATGACTGACAATACTGTCAGGTCCAGTAAAACCTTCACATGCAGGTGGAGCAATGGTGAATACTGTGTTCTTTCGATATGGTCATGCTGTCAGGCATGAGATCACAAGTCTCCTCCTTGACTGCACACAGCCTGCATCACATCCTTTTGAGCATAGGTACCTCAAGCGTCCAGGAGCACCAGGCTCATGGCCAAGCAGGCTCACACAAGCTGTACACAGGCTGCACACAAGGCATTTACAGGGACAGTCAGGAGGTGGTCTGTGCTTTTAGGCCTGTACAGATACAGCCTCTGTTCTCACCAGGTTAACACATGGCAGAACCAAAGGTAGAACCATGATCTCAGAGACCTATTCTGACCTGAACCCAAATAGCAACAGCAGTTATTGGCAGGTTTTGATGCCTTTGTGGTCCTCCCTGCCCTAAGCCATGATGGCAGGGCCAAGTAGGACCCAAAACCTCCTCCAATATGGCTTTGTCCCCACACACTGATTTATGCAGCAATAAGTAGTGATCAATCTTGACAGAGAGCGTTCAAGTGCCTGGCATGCTGTAGGGAGCAAGGCAGTGTCTGCTATAGGAGATGGTCCCTGGCCTGCTTCTCTTGATCACTCCAGAGAATTCACACCACCCTGCTCCCTCCTCTTGAAAGGTGATAACAAAGGTGTGAGTTTCTAAGCCTGACTGGCTCATGAAGTTAAAACCCAGTGAACCTGACCAGATCAGTGATAAAGCCAGAGCTCTGCTGAATTGGTCATTCTCTTGCTCTTGCCTTCTTTTGCCTGACCCCTCTTTTGCATGGTTCATAGAATCGGCAAAACTCCCTGACACAGAAACTGGAAGACACTCGATCTGTCGGTAACAATTTCCAGCAGCTTTGACAGAAACAGGCAGAGCACAGGAAGAATAAAAAAAAAGGGAAAGGAGAGAAAAAAAAAGAAAATAATTTCTCCTGCCTTCTATTCTGCCTTTCATTTTTTTCTCAGGCTTCCCCTCTTTCCTGGTGCTGTGTGACCATTTCCTTTCCTTTGTCTGCTGCTGGACATATAAGACAATCCATGGGCTGCAGAAGGTATCCCAATCTGAGTCATGAAGCAAACTAATTCATCATAGAGAAAAGACTGTCTGCACACAGAAGGGCAGATGAACATTTCTTACTCTAAAACCCTCATTGCTCTGGCAGCACACTGGTTCCGTGTCCAGGCCTGGGGTCCCTCACACTGGCAGGGAGGCTTGGAACATGTAAAAAGATCAGTGAAGAAGATGGGGCTAGTGATGATTTATATATATATATGCATGTGCTATTCATCTTTTTTAGGTCAGCTTTGCTGGGAGAGGGGAAGTTTTCACTTTATTCTGCAGAGTGATGTGTGGCCTGGGACCATCAGTGTGGTTTTACTCACTAGATGCCTGGCCCAGTCTTTGATCTTTCCAACTCTCATCACTGTGGCTTCAAGCCTTCAAGCTTCACAGAAGATTGGAGAAGACTCTGTGTCAGAGCATACAGACTGAGACTTCTGTAGCCTCTTCTAGTCTGTACATCTGACACTACCACTGTAGGAGAATGGACTCCAAAACCCAGGCACTTTCTCCCCATCCCTGAATTCCGTTGTCCTTCCCTAAGCGAAAGTCATTCCAACCAAGCACCTAGGGAGATGTGAGTACACAGTATGATGCTTGTCTTTTCAGATAACCTATATTTCAGTCCAGGTCCATTCTAGGCAAAAATTAGATCAGTGAGAATTGTGGGTAGTGAAATATGTGTTGCATCTTCAGAGCTGTATTTTTATTCACCTCCCTCTACCATTGAAGGAAATGTTTTTCAGAACAGGTGACCTTTTGAAGAAGGCAAGATGCAAGATGGTAGGAACAAAAAACCATGGCTCTGATGAGCCAATGGCCAAGAAACAACAGTATCTGTTATACAGGGACTAATTTCCATCACAATAAAATTAGGCTATTATATTATCATAAAACCTGCACCTTCAGATAACACACACCCTTGGAAGGGTCCCTTCTTGAAAATAAGACTTTACATAACACAAGTCACCTTCACAGAGGGAGAATGGAAGAGCATTGGAGAGTAAATAGAAGATTTGACAACATTAAAAAGCAGAGAACATGCTTGGCTAATGGATCACAGCAAATCAGACTTTACATTTAGCCTAGGCGCTGCATATGTGAGATATCAGCAGGACATGACACAGAGCGATATCCACCATGAAGCCTTTTCCCTCAAAAGACAAAGCACATCTGGCTCAGAGTCTACTTGGTATTTCATGGCCTAGGTGAGACTGGGGACTATGAAACCAAGGTCACAGACTGATTTATTTTTAACTCTTAACACATACGAAAATTCAAAAGAAAATCTTTACTCCTTCCTCCATGGGAAAAGCATCATCAGTGTCCGTTTACAGCAGGAATTGGTCTCGGGTTTGAAGAGAAGGCCGAACTCTAACCTTGGCAGTAATCAGTTCTCAGAGTCTTCCTGAAGGCAGGAGATTGCCTCTCCATCCAGCTCTTTTCTGTGCCAGGATGGTGCCCAGCCTCATTGGCTTTGAGTGCCATAACGCATAAAAAAAAAGGGAAACCCAACAGGTGAAGTCGCAATTGCCTTTCCTGTCTGATACAGCTGATCAGAGCTCTGCAAAGGCAGCTGCTTGTTTCCTTCTTAAGAGATAATTACAGCAGCTAGAAAACACCATTTGCCACGTTGCTTTTAATTCATATCAGCAGAACTGACAGTTTCAGCTACACTCACTCAGAGGCTGCAGGTAGAAGCCTGGAGTTGCTCCAGCCTTGACTGCAAAGGGCTGGTAGGCTTTCATCTCAGCCCTCACCATCACCTCCCTTTGCTTTGCCTTGACCCACTTAGTCCCTCTGCTTTCCTGTGTCTGCTCAACGTACCATTCAGTCATCTGTAGTCAGCAGTTACACCCACTGTTGTGAAGGGATGGGTGATATTGTGTTTGAGACATTGCTGCTGCTCTCGGAAGATCATGAGTTCAGGTCTACTGCAAGTTACCTGACCACACCCTGAAGAAGCTGCAAAAGCTCCCCAGGTTACTTTTTCCCAGCTAGCCATACAGCAGCTACCATAACCCAGCCGTGAGCTAGCTTGTGTTTGGAAATGCTCTTGCTGCCAGTGAAGCTGCAGACTGGCTGAGTGCTCCAGCAACTGCTAACAGGTTGTTTATATAGCAAAATCTGGGACAGGGAGGATAAGGGGTGGATCTTGCACACCACAAGCTAGAAACACTTGCTGTTCACTGGTGGGACTGGGGAGATTCTAGAATTGGAATATACAGATTCAACAGCATAGTTAAAGAAAGAGAAAGGGACAAATTAGATACCTCATAAGACTGAGCAGGAAGAGGCTGCAAGAGACTCTCTCTTCAGAAAACCAGAATACCATCCTTGCAACCTGGTAGCCACGTCCATTTAGACTGCATAGTCTTCAGAGCAGCTATTTCCTCCTATCATGCTTTGCACAGCACCTAGCACCATGGGCCCCAGTTGACATGGGGCCACCAGAAGACCAGCAGCAGAAGAGAAGAAATGAAAATATACAAACTCAATCTATGGAACATCCCTCAAGCAGAAACCACACAGTGAGCCACAACTATTTCTAGTGCCTCTGAAAACAAGCTTAGAATTGGCCCAATTTGCCTCTATACAAATTGATGAAAAAAGTGAGAGACTTAAAACCTAGGGAGTCTCAGCCATGAAAGTCAGGAAGGGAAAATGAGGAAGCACATCAAGCCCTGTCTGTACAGCTGCACTCTCTTGTAAATCATTGTGCAGTGGATGCTTCAAGATTCTGTCTACCACAACCATACCAATTTTGGATTTATGCCAGCATGGCAGTTTGAAGTGAACAGTCAAATCACTGGACACCAAGGATAAATAAGATTTTTACTAATCCTGCTTTCGCAGCAGGATGCTAGAAAATTTATCTGACCTTTGTTGAATAAGCTCAATATGTCCCTTGAGAGATGGTGAATTACTGTGAACGAGCAAAGAACGGATGCCCCAGGCCATAGCCTGCAGAGAAAGGTTTATCCTGCACACAAGGGGCTGCAATCCACTCGCTTCCCAGGAAAACGCATTTCTTTTATGCTAAGTGGAATAGACCACCCCACCCTACTGCAAAGCCAGTTGTGCCCAATCTACAAAGGGACTTTTAGGAGTAAGGAAGGCATTGTGCACTGTGCGGCTTTTGAGCTGTGCCACTGGAAACACTCACTGAGAAAGTCGAGCTGCCAAGAGAAGAGCTCTTGCCCTGAGATGTCGCTGCCATGGCTAACTGTTTCCCTGCTCACGGCTTGCTCTCTGAACTGCCAGCACATACACCTGTGTGGGGCTTTCAGGAGGATAGTGGAAGACAGGAAACATCTGGGAGACAAGCCCATCAAAGACCTCAGTGTTGCTGGCTCCATTTACTGATATGCTACAAATTCAGGGCACAACGTGGACCAGCACAGTACCACAACCAGATGTAGCCAGACTGAATCTTATTGCTACACAGCACATTTCCTTTGGGAAATTTAAAACCTTCAAAAACACCTGTCCACCTGTTCCAACTTGACTAGCTGGAATTCAGGCCACCTCATCTGACTGGCTGAGGTGCCAGGTGTGACAGAGCAGTACTATATGAGGATTTTTCATCCATGTTCTGTCTAAGGTGGATTTGATGAGACACAGAGGTCATATAGGGTGATAGCAGCTGAGACTGACATGCTACAAACAGAAATGCAGACTACTTCCTTTCTAGTTGTAATAGGACAGAAAACAATATTACAGAGCTGCATCTAGAGTCTTTTATTCAGTAACTAAACAGCTGGAGCAGAAAACTGATATGGGCTAGACCCTTCAGAGTGAACTGAGCTAGGAATAATCCCACCTGCAAAGATGTGTCCAGCATTACATTTCTGGGTATCCACAGTTTCTCCAGGTGCCACTAGTTCCTTTCACAACATCAGGTAGTGAGGAGTAGGGATGGGCAAAATGCGTTTAGAAATTATTTTTTCCTGGTTCTCATTCTTTAAGCAATCCCTAGTAGTTTGGATAGACAAAAACCTGGATTGTCTCCACGTGGCAAATTAAAAAAAAAAAAAAAAATCTGCTCCATGATGGTTTGACCTCTCTTTATTTTACTCTCTCCCTCTGTCTTCCCCCAACTCAGACCTCTCAAAAGTTCTCACCTGAAAGAGAACACAGGTTCTAGTGTTCATAAAAACAGAAACATTTTTATTTTAGTTTTGAAGCTTATTCCAATGACCCTGCTCTGGTGGGGGTAGGGAAAGGGGATCATTCATCGTGGCTGAACAGCATAATTCCATTTTCCAGGCTCTGAAATGAGAGCCTCACTGCTGATTAAGTCAAAAAAGGGAAAAGCTCCTCTGTGTCATTTTTCTCCTTTTCCTCACCCCAAGTCTTTCACCCACCCCTGTGTTCCAGCAGGCTCTCTGAAGATGAAGGGGAGAGAAGCAGAAAGGTTGGTGTCTCATGGGAAACCCACACCTCTCAATATTCAGAATATTGAATAAGAAATGTCAGAGGAGTTATCAATCTTACTTTGATGGCACAAGGAACTTCATTTGTTAGTGCAGTATGTGAAAGGAGCCTTTCAGAGCCATTCACTGACTCTTCAAAACATATTCCACCACTGGAGCTTTGTGATTGCTCATTCTACACAGTGTCCAGGTAGGAAAGGAAGCCCCATCCAGTCCTGCCAATCCATCCTAGGCAGCAAGGGAGGTGCAAACAAGTAGAAGTACATATAATGGCAGCAGTGCTGTGCAGAGCAGCAGTAGCATTAGGCAACGGCCAGTTCTTACCTGGTGGAAAGTCGCTTATGCTACTTCAATTGTCCTGTGACGTGTGATGATATAGACCAAAATATGTAATGGAATTAGGCAAACTCTCTGCTGACACCAATGATTATAGCATCAGTGGAACCAACTGAGTTTAACCCTATTCCTCAACTGTAGGCTCAGCCAGAGCCATTTTAATCATCATAAGCATGTCAGCGCTCTTCCCAACCTCCTCCTTAGTCCCAGTGTATGCAGAGAGAAGTTTCAGCAGGGACTGGAGAGCAGCATAATTCTGAGATATGCCAAATAACCCCAACTCAATGATCAGACACTACACACAGCAGTATGGAGACCTGGAACCTGGCTCCCAGCAGAGCAGCAGCGGAGCTGGGATTAGGCTCCAATGAGATCAAAGGGAAATTATACTGGTAGGGAAGCACCTATAAAAATATGTATGTACTTAAACACACAAACATATACTCTCAGCACTGCAAAAGTTTCAAGTGAAAGACAGGTTAGCTACATGACAAGCAAGGACAGGGTCAGAACTTCTTACTGGTGAAGAAAGATAACACTGTTATTGGGTCATAGGCTGCAGGTCATGTATCTGGTCCATGTGGTTCTCTGGCTCCTTGTTAACCCTGCAGTTCATGAGGATGACATTTCTAACCCACATCTGTTTTCTGCATTGTGTGGTCTGTAGCCTTCAGATTTACACAAATACCCCTTTTGAGCAACCAGAAGGGACAGGATTCAGTCTTCCCCTAATTCATCTCTTCTGCCATTCCATGATTTTTCCTAAAAAATCAGCAGTTGTAGTTGAGGCTGAAGCACATAGTATGTGACCTAATTTCTTTCTTCACTTGCTACTAAATACTGTAAATTGCAGACAAATAAGATACATGTAAGCTCCAGTAAACCTACAAGAGACCATACAGGTGTTGCTCTCTGATCAACATTTTCAAGCCTTGAAAATAAAGGTTTAAATCCTAAATGCACATTCTCTGCTGCTCAAAAGTTAGTATAAGCAGCACATCTGTTCAAGGGGGGGATAGAAATCAGGACACCCCACAGTATTCGGTGACTACCCTTGCATTTAAGAAGCAGATGGTGGAGATAAGTAAAGCACCCTTGATTCACAGAGAGCTACATTGATTTAAGCTAGCTAAAGGTTTAGACCCCAACTTTTATACAGCCAAGTTTGGAAATGCTGGACTGCTGCTGTTTCCTGCAGAGCCCACGTGAGCAAACGAGGTGCTCTTGTTTATGACAGACCACTGTGCAGAAAAAAATCTCTTAGTCTCAAACCTGACCTTTCCATCAGAGGTCACCAAAAAGTCATCAGTGATTTCATCAGATATCCACCAACTCAATTGCCCTTACGTGCACACATAGCAGTAACAACGTACAGGTCACAATCATTTCCTTGTGTGAGTCAGTCACTCTGAGCCCAAGGCCACCAGTTAGAAGAAAGAAAGATCACCTGAGATCCTGAATTAGATTTCTGCTCTTGGCTCAGATCTCATTCTCAGAAATATGCCTGTTGAGTAATTACAGGAATTATACACCCAGTTTAGCATTGCAGGAGGGTGTCCTAGGGACAAGGGGGCTGCACTGCAACAGCATAAACCGGTACGGCTCTACCGGCAGCCCAGCACCTCCACTCAGATTGTGGCTCTGCTCCAGCATGTTTAACCCATGGATTTGTTTGGCTAATGTCCGATGTTAGCAAAGGAAAGACAATAAAGAGATGAAATAATAATACAGACATGAGGCTGATAATTTCCTAAAGAGGAAACACTTACTCTAGCTGTCAATGATTTGCAGGGTCATGTTGTTCACTGTGGACATATTTTATTGTCTTTATTTATCACATTAACTTCTGGAGTCCTCAGGAGCCCCACACAGAAACCTGGGCTGCGTAGTGCAAGGTGCTGTACAAATACAGAAAACTGTCAGGGAAGTAAAGGCACCGTCATCCGTCAGCTGCTGCCACTGCAGAAGATACTGCAGATTCGCAGCAGGATATAAAAGAGGCAGTAGGGGGAAGATGGCAGGTGTCCAGAGTGCCAGAATATTTCTCAACTCAGCACAGAACAAAAAGATTCTCTTCACTCCATCAAGTTTATAGAGTTAAGTTCACAAACACTAAATGTTTGCATCAGTTTTAACACTTTCTTACTGGCCACAAGGCTGTCAAAATGCAGAGGAACTGCCTGCACAGCCAGAATCCTGATCAGGAGATTACCCAATAATCATTATTATTATTGGTATTATTACTATAGATTTATACAGGCTGTCTCTATCAAGAGAGACATTGCATTCCCCTTGTGAAATAACATTTACTTTGCTCTTCACAGAAGAATTAGAGGCTTTATAGGTAAAAATATACTGGCAAGTTACTCCAAAAGAACTCTGAGGGAAAGCAGAGGACTACACCAAATATGTACATTTGCATATCCTTTTGCAGTGATGTAAATCAGGAAAAATGTTCCTGAAGTCACTCCACTAGTATAAATCAGTGCAGCTCACTGACTTCATATAAAAACCCCACAGATGTAGTGCAGGCAAAAGCATGCAATCAGGCCCTGTCCGAGATCTCCCCATGTCCATATGCTGTTATTCATTACAAAGTATGATCTCAATGCCTAGAGGCTCCTAGGAAGGCCAAAGTCCCCATTCCACTGTACTCTGCCATGATCAGTAATGACATACAGCACCTGCTTCAACAATTTGCAATGAAAGGAGACTGAAACCAGGTATATTCCAGATACATTCTCAGATTATGAAAATACTGCCAGGTCTCATATGGTAAGCCCACGCAAGCTCACCTTTTTCTTCAAGCCTCAGCTCCCAGTCTAGCAAGTTGATGAGATCTTGCAGAGAAACGCTTCTTTATTACCTAAAGAAGCCTCACAGCTCAGACCTCCAGGCTGGCCTTTCTGCCCACTTCTGGTTTCCAACTGTATCTTCTGTGCATGGCACATTAGCCACTGGCTGGGTTGGCTCTCAATCCTATTTGTGCTAAATCAGTCTAAAAGGAAGCAGAAGCCCAAAGAACAAAACAGCAGGAAGCAAAGACTAGCTAAAAAAATGCCACTACAACACTGTAAGTCAGAATTAACACAAACTTTCCAGACAGTTTTCAATGTGCCTGAATTTGAGTCAGAATTACGAATTCCATTTGCACATTTATTTTACTTACTGATTATTCATATCTAAAGAAATCATTTATCTCTGTCAGGAAAAAAAGTGAAATACCAACACACACATGGAAGGAAATTAAACATACCACTGCTCTGAGACAGTGGCTTGGGACCAATGCAGAGCTGGCAGCCTGAACCCTTGTGAGAAATAGTACGGTTTCTCCCTGCTCTGGTGTGTTCTTGACCATTATTTAACTGAGTTCTTTTACTTAAAGGGAGAAACCCAAGTCACCCAAAGAGAACCTGCTGCTATTACCCACACATACAGTTACTAACCAAAAAAGAAACATAAGAGACTGTCCTGGCCCTCCATGGCCCAGGTAGAAGGAGAACCATGGCTGTTAGCAGCCAGACTTAAAGGCCTCTTTGAAGTGCAGCGTCCTTTCTAGACCATGCTGCAGGTCCTAGAGATACCTACAACTCTGCAGCACAGGGCTACTGAGTTTCCAACACGAAAACTTCCAGGATTCAGTGGGAGACAGCTCCAGGACCAAGCCTGTGCCAGAAGGACCATCCAGGATCTCTTTGCATCTCTGTGACTCTCATATCCTACAAAAGTCACAGAAAGGACGAGGCTGGAATGGACCTCTGGAGATTGTCTAGTCCAAGGCCCCAGTTCAAAACAGACAACAAGAGGAGGTTGCACAGGGTCAGGTTCTAGATATCTCCAAGAATGGAGACTTCATAACCTCTCTGGGAAATCTGTTACAGTATTTGACCACCCCATAAAAATTGCTGGTACATGGTTCACACATGGAGATACCAAGCCACCTCCTGATCTGATTTGTCAGCACTGTGTTAGAAATGAAAAGGAATAGTGTCACTGACCCTAGTCAGCATGTTACCAGAGTGTTGTAACAAACTTACTGCAATAGTATTTGAAGTCCAGTCTCAGGACCCCATGTGTTACATCTGTCACACCATGAACAGACAAGATGGAGAAAGAACGAGAAATAGGAGGTAGAGAGGTGGCATGGCTCAGTTTAGCTCACACAATACGCAGGATTAAAATCTGGGTCTCCAAATCCCCTGCTCACTTCACAGCATCAGGTGTGGCATGCTAAAAATCCCACAACAAAGCAGCTTTCTGTGTTGCACTTTGCCACCAAAGTGGGTGACATTCTTCACAGTAAGTACAACCTTTTACAAGTTTAGCCTTTACCTTTTCACATTTATAGATCTGAAAAGGAAGGACTTTCTACAAGACAGTTCCTTGTTTGAGGGACATGCTCAGGTCTCTATTGCAGTGATTCACCTTCAGAAAAAAATTAATTCTTATGTAAAACATCTGAGGTCACTAAACTTATCTGCTCCTGCTACTGCAACATGGATTAATCATGGAAATAGAAAACAGCCACAAAATAGGAATTTTCAGATGGACCAAGGGTCACACGTGCCTACAGGACTCTTAGAGGCCCATAGGTCTCCTCCTCGTTAAACTTGCCAGGGGCAAACACACATCCCCTGCACTATGGTCTGTGATCTTGTTCATAGGAACATGTAATTCCTCCATCCAGGGCAGGGATACACCTGCCCAGAAAGCAACCTCTTTTTCTATTTGTTACCTCCCACCAGCACTTCTCTGGTTAAACAAAAAGCAGAAGGAAAGTTAAGGAGCAGCAACAGCTGCTCTGGTGTCTTCCCCAGATGTTCGGCTTTGTTCAGCCCATTAACAGTTTGAGAAATCATTCGTCAGCAAAGGTTTTGCTGCCTTGCAGGCTTATCTCTGAAACAACATGGTACTTACAGAAGAACTTGCTCACACCCTGCCACACTTAGCACCTAGAAACCCCTGGTCTATTCTTAATCCACCACACAGAATCTTCTCCCTGGGTTGCAGAAATTGTTGACTGCCATGATGGACAGAGATGTGAAGAGGCATCCACCCACCCAGTTAAGACTGCCTGTGTGCACTCTCAAAAGTCAGTCTGAATGTTTCATGAATAAAGACCAATCTTTCTAGGTTCTGTGCTTCAGCATATCTCCCTGCTAAAGTGCTTTCTTCTCCTGATTATCATTCAATTACTGTTATGATTCTCTGTTACAGAGGCTGATTGTAGAGGTCAGTAAAAGGGAGAATTACAAGGAGTGTTAATGTTGAGATAGGGATATGGTTGAGACACGGTGGAGCAGAGTGACTAGTATCCAAAGTTACAGCAGGTCAAATTACAAACAACAAAGGGCAGTTTAGGAGGGCCAGTGTTAGGACCTCTTAACACTGAGTATCAAGGACTTGGAAATGAACCACAGTGACACGAGCTAATAGTCAAAGGGATACAGTCAAGACCAATTACAAGTGTTAACTGCCAATTAAAATGTCAGGGCCAATATCAGGGCCGCTACGAAGATCAATTATGGGATTACAGCAAAGGCCCACAAATAGATATGAACAAAGCCCACCTGCAGCCACATAGAGAAACTGAGATGAGGAGCTTCCAAAAGTGGGGGGAAAACTGGTTTCCATTGAGGCAGTTGGAAGGCAGAGGCTCACTCTCCCGCAGTTGGCACAACTGAGGTTCAGCGAAGTACAGGAAAAAAGGACGATTTACTCCATGTGGGGTTTCAGTCTGGAGGTCGGTGTTTGTAAGGAGCAGAGTAAGATTTGACTTACATTCTCCACAATGCTAACAGTTTCATGGTTGCAAAGAACTACCAAGGGGAGCAAGAGACAGTTGTGTTTACAAAAGGCTCACTGAAAAAGAGCACAGCTCTATCAGCCTGATAGGTGTGAAATCCAGACCTCCTGTACTGCTTCTTTGCTGGTGTTAACACCAGTGAAACCAGGATCAGAGGTTTTAAGCTCAGCCTTGCTCCCTCCATGCTTAATTACCTGTCCATCCATAAGCACATTATGCGGTGCGTGAAAGGGCTTCTCAAACCACTGCTAAGCACTCCAGCTGTTTCAGAGCAGCAGACAAGGCTTTATGAATAACCTTAGAGCTTTTTCCCTGTCTTTGAAGGGCTCACACATTGCTCTTAGGACCTGACACACCTTCTGAGGTTGCATAGACATTCTCAAACATTTTGAAAGCATCTAGCCACAACTACCACACAATCAGGACAGCGGTACACAAATATGATCTCTCCTTTGCCCTCCAAATTCATCTACGTGAGGAGTGAAGTCAGAGCATAAGGAAGGCAGGCAAGCAGAGAAGCCATGCTGGGCTGGAGGAACACACATGTAGGTCTCCCTGGGGCCTGAACTTTGGTTTGTTCGAAGGAAGATACCTGGATCAGGCACATTCCCTCCAACTGCAAAGCTCTGTTCCAAGTTTCCTCTCCCCTGGTATCAACCCATCTATACCTAAATGATCCCTGCTTTGAAGAAAATTGCTAAACGTCTGTAGAGACTGACCACATCCACCTTTGGGGCAGGACACGTGCCAGTCCAGAACCTTTCACATGTGGAAGAGACAGTGATCCTCTGCATGACAGCCCTAGACAGATCGTATTACACAGTCCTTAATACCACAGAGAATCCTCAGATTTCTTTGGAGCTGCAAGACCCACAGCAACAAAATCAGCTGCAACCTCACAGCACATCTGCCCCTGCAGCATGACCAAGACAACGCTGAAACCCCACCCCAAAAACCTATCTTTCTTAACCAAGCAGCCATCCTTACACTGCCCAGCTCCCAAACTATGCTGCAGCACCACTTGCCCAGCTTTTACCGCGTGCCTTTTACCAGCTGAACAAGATCCCCTGAACCCTGTGCCATGCAGAGGCAGCCAGTCAGAACAGCACTACTTTCCCAGCTCACCTCCAAGATGCTGCTGTAAATCTGAAGAGACATTGTCTTACCTGCCACAGCCTTACCTCCTTGGCTGCCAGCAACGGCAAAGGGACTGGTGAAAAATGTTGTAAATTAATTAACATCAGACCTCTTGTAGCTGTTTGTTACTGTAAACAAACATTTTAATATGCAGTAATTAATTAAATCTGCCATGCTGTCCCACTCCTCCCATTGATCTTTCTTCAGCTTTTCTTCTGCTCTGCCTCATCTTTTTCGCTTGGTGAAACAGATCACTCGCAAACAGGAACACCACTTTCCCAGTGGTCCAACAGCAGCGACCCAATTCAGAGAGATCATTTTCCTCTTCTTAATCAAATGCTCATTCCCTTTTTTTGCCCATACATACTGTTTTTTTCCTTCTCTTGTGCGCATTCTTTTCTCCCTCTGACATCTCCTTCCCATTTATCAAATGTAAATTGGTTTTGGTAAAAAGGTTTGAACACCAACACTTACCAGTTATTCCCCCCGCAAAAAAAATCCATCACATTATGTATCTTGGCACTATCCACTTTCCTTCAACAGAGTCTTTCCAGCTATTTTTATTCTCTCAGCTCTAAGCTGAGCCCTAAGTTTTCTCTTAAGCTGTAGGCAAGCTGTACGAGGCAATGCTCAGACAAAACACATCTCGCCTAAGTTTTCCTACCAGCTCCAGCTTGTATTTGATAACCCATTAACAGTCCCATGGCAATACTGCTCTGTTTTACCTTCCTGCCATCTCTAAACACTAAGAGAATCCAACTGTAACGCTAAGATTTCTGCAAAGCTGTAGACAGAGACCCACAGGCACCACCCAGTCAGACCTGGTCATTTTGAATCTGAAAGGTTACAGTTGGTGTTTAGATCCAGTACTAGGGGTAAAAAATGAGAAAGCTCAGGAGGGCAGCTGGAGCAGGGCTGAAAACACAAAGCAAGTACTGTCAGGAGGTCAAGGATGAAAGAAGTGTTCCTACTGAAAGGGTGATCTCTCCTTTGACTAATGAAGAAAAGGTCAGTTTAAATAGAAAAGCCATAGTTACAACTGGTAGAAAGAGCAAGCCTAGCACTCCAGTCAGAGAAGGCTGAAGAGCATCAAGGAGCAGGAAGAGGCTGCTCCATGAAGGAAGATGTGAGCCGAGGAACCTAAGGCAACCACAGGAGAGACAACACTTACCAACCAGAGTGCAGTTTCATGGAATCTAAACAGGACTTCCAGGACAGGGCTCATCAGCATCCCTAGATGAGACAACGTGTTTAATTAGATTCAGGGTCCTTCCAGGAAGCCTAGTCAGGAGCATCACGAGATGGTGCTATCAGCAGGACTGAAGACAAAGCTAAAGCTTTGTCCCAGATCCTTCCACAAGACCAAGCTGAAGATGGGCGTGCCTAAAACAAGAAACAATGAATGAAAGGCCAGACCTTAGACGAAATGAAAACTCCAAGAGCAGGTGTGGGACCCAGGTGAGGCTTGTCAGGCTAATCAAGTGCACAAACAGCTCTCAGAGCCCTGACTACAGCTCCTCTCCCCCAGTGTGTGTCTAGGTACTGTCTGTGAAACAATCTAGTTGGTGTGGGTTGCCATGGGAATATTTTAAGTGGGACATGGAGCCAAGGCAGGAGGGACTTGGACCTTTATCACAACTAGAACAGGGATGTGACGTGAAGGACCTCAAGGATATTTAGATCAGCTCTCTTTCCCAGTTTCGCAGCAAATATCAATTTGTACTGGGCCTAACCCAGTTTAGGTTTCATATGGCATATTCGCCTTCTCATTTCCATGCATCCAAAATCATGGTAATATTTGGATGGCATGAATGCATGGGTTTGTTGGATGAGGACTGAGATTTCAGAGTGTCTCTGAATGTGCATAAAGATGGAGGTAGGCTTATGAGAAGGAATTTACGTATAGGTACGCTTGTATAATAAATGCTATGGCAATGCACATTGCTTGTAGAATGATTGTTCTCATTGATAGGTTGTACCATCTTCATCTTTGTGCAACATCTCCAAAGACATTCAACAAAATTTTACTCCCACAGGAAAAAAAAATGTTAGTATGGATGGAGTTAAGACAGCTCTGTGTGAAGCAGGAGACAGCTGGAGCAGAAATGAGTTACAGTTCTTTTCCTGTACTGGCTTACACTCAGCAGGGAGAAGTTGCTTTCCTGGCAGTGAGGACAACCACCCAAAGAACCATTCCAAAAGCCAGTACCAGGAGTTGTGAGCTCCTTTCTGCTATCCCAACTGCTTCATGTGATATTTATTCTTTTCAAAGAACAGAATTTTCACACCAGGCCAATCTGCCAATGACATTTTGCACAGAGACCTCCAGGTTTGTTCCAATGCTGGAGGAGAGCATCCCAACCTTAACAAGACTGTCAGGGTGCCCTAAGGTTGTGTCGTGCTTATCAAATCATGGGCTTCACTGTGGAAGCTGGATCCAGCGAAGTCAACCAGAGTCATGAATACCCAGCACCTCTAAGGAGAAGGCCCTGCATTTGCAGTTTTATTATCCATTTTTCTTTTAATGTCCTGCACACTTGAGAAACCCTGTGTGAGAGTCAGACTGAGAGAGGGAGAGGGAGAGAGAGAACTCATCATGCCCATAAAAAGGACAGATTCTGATTAGCTGAAGTTATAAAAATGATTTATCCTTGCAAACATTATTTCTACTTGTATTGTTTGCCTGCAAGCGTTAACATCACGTCACGGACACTGTAGCTAGACTCAGTCATCCCTTGAGACAGGACAGATGGCTAACGTCCCCTTCCCATCAAAGAAACCCCCCAACGTAGAATTGGGGTGACCAGAAGAAAGACTTTGCTCTGGCTCTTGGCACTTCCGAGCCTCAGGGGAGCATTCATCCTTGTGCAACCAAAATAGAGTCCCTTGCACTGAGAAGAGCAGTCCTGATGTCGGCTTCTTCTCCTCTCTGCTTGGCATTTCCCAAGCAGGAGAAGCATGCTGAGTCCTGCCTATATTGTGCACTTTCCCCGCCTCCTGCCAGCCCAGAACTGGGTTTATTTCCTTATCCGTGATTATTGTAAAGAGGAGCAGAATGAAATGCAGATGCAAAACATGCTCGTAAGAATTTCCTCTCTCTCCCCCATCTGCCAGAGAATAGATTTTAATCTTTAATCCATGAGCAATCAGCGAACACTAGCGAATTGCAAATTACAGATGTTTTACTGTCTTTGGCATTTTTAGCTTCCTCGCTTCCCCACTGCCACTCAGTGTCTTTCTCGCATCCTCCCCTCTTCTGCATTCATCGAATGCCACGCGCCATCACCAAAACCATATGACACTGTCATCATTTGGTAATTAAACCTTTACTCACTTTAAATACGCAAAGCTGGCTGGGGTAAGCAGCATTTAACCCTTTCCTGACAGGTTCTGTGCATATCTGTAATGAACAGAAGGTGGGGACAGAAGACAGAACAGTAGGTGAGAGGAAGCCCAAAGTCTGAAACCAGGTCCAAGTGCTGATGGCTTTCCTTGAAATCATCCCTGCTCTCAGAGAGGCTAAAAAAGATGGCAAAAGTCTCTGCTTGTTTCCACTTACCTTGTTTTCTGGGCTGTGGTACAACTGACAGAGAAGAGCAGAGGCTCTGCTGTTAAACTCCAGGGGCTATTGGAAGACACTAAGTCCCTGAAGAAAATAATCTTCAGGAACTGATCACTGCAGCTTTAACCCTGTACCACACTTTTGTACTAAGCAATTACAGACTCAGCCCTGGACTAACTCTGGCTGCATCAGGCTGTTTATTAGCACAAGCTGTGCCAGTCTAAGTGGGCTTGCTTTGACTCTTTGCTGCCAGGATAGAGGCCTCCCAAAGAAAATCAGGTGCACGAGCAACAGACATCAGATGTAGGAGCATAGGCAACTCTTCAAGAGGGGTGGAAAGTAGGTTTGCAACCACCCTTCCTTTCTCCTTAAACTGTAGTGAGGTTGGTACAACTGAACCTCTCTGCGTACATCATCTGACTTTGTTCCTGGGAGTATATTTCAGCTGCAAAAGACAGAAAAGAACGTTTACACTGCCTCAATTGAAAGCTTATAAAGAAAAGAAAAAGTATGGCACAATATGCCTTCAGCAAGTGCTGCTGTAGTGGCATAGGTGTCTTCTCTTAGACTGGCTTACAGCAGGGGTCACAGGAGAATCCAAAGCACCAGAGAGCACCCATTTTCACCAGTCCACAAGCGATTCAAATTCCCAGTGAAGGTTACATTGCAACTCTTTATCACAGCCCAAGTTAAATTAGCAATGGAGAGAGCTAACCATGGCAAGAAAGAGTGGAAGGGAGGGAGGTAGCTGTAGTTATTTTGCCATAGATTGGCAGGGCCTGCTTTCCCTGTAAGAATGCTGCAACATTTGGGGAAACATAAATAACAGTTGACAAGAGACAGCACCGCAGAGACAGGCAGTAATTGTTTCACCTCCCTCTGTGCCCTGTCCACTGTGGGCTCCCAAGGAACTACCTTTGTATCTTAGCTCGAGGCAGCAGCTCAGGGCGCCTCTGGACCAGGAACAGCAAGAGCCTTAATCATTTCCTACAAGTTTGTCAATTTAACAAGTGTTTGCCCAAGGGGCACCTGTCTTCCTGCCTGCCTTTATTCCTCTCTCTGCTTGTTTGTTTGTGAGCTGGTGCATTCTGCTTGCTATCACCAGCTTCACACAAGTCTGGCTTTAAGCCGGATGTGACCCTCATTAGAAGGAAAGCAGTTAACCCCAGTTTCAGAGGTTACTAACTGGTATCCTCTCCACTTTCTACCTTCATCTTTGTTTTTCCATCACCTCTCTTTCATGTATGTGCAGACTGCTGCATTCACAAGAAGAAACAGTGATCCTTCGTTCCTTCCCTGACTGTCTCCCTGCACCCTGCACTGGAGACTGAGCTTACCCCACAGCAGCTGGAGCTGAGTGCGTCAAAAGGCTGAGCACTGGCTGTCCTTGAAAATGTTGCCTTTCAGCCAAGTTCCCACAGGAGGTAGGGCAGCAACAGGGAGCTCTAGTTCATCAAGACATTTTGGAGCAGCGTTCCGCTGCTGGGTGTCTCAGCTGAAAGCACATGTGTGTTGGGTGAGGAGGAGGAAGGCAGTAGTGAGAATCAGCAGCTGAAGGGAAATGGCCACCCTCCTCTCCCTGAGCCAGGGCCCCAGGCCCTCTCAGAGTGCAGCAGGATGAAACACAGAACTTGGCAATTTCCACAATGCTTCAGATCACTAAAAACTAGGTCCTAAATATGGTTTTCATTCTATTTTTCTTTTGAATGCACTAATAATAAAAAAGTTTCCATAAGAAAGAATTTAAGTGCCTAATTCGAAATCTATTCTTTTGTTTCAGATTTCTCAGGGCAGGGCTTACTCTCACAGATATTCCAGTTAGGCATAGCCCTGAATACCATTGTAATGTGACATTAGAACCACTCAACATTACCTCAACAAAACAATTTACTCCCTATCACTTTACTCTGAGCTTCTGTTCACAGAAAGCTTTGGATTTTGGTGCCAAAAATGCCCAAGACTTGGCCTTAACCCTAGCCCAAATCTTAGGCTTGAGAGCCAACTCACCCATCTCTACAATAAAGTAGAATGTAGGACACAGAAATCCAGAGGCACTGGATCTCTTCCTTACTGTAAAGATCTATCAGATTCTGGTAAAAAAATAGCACTGTTCAGTCTTTATATTCTGACCCAAATCCAAGTGATAACAAGAACTGTCATGGCCATAACAAGAGGCAGCAGAGGCATCAGCCTTGGTGAGAGCCAGGCATCTCTCTAAGGATGATGATAACCCTGCAGAACACATTGATTTTGGCTCCCTTAACTTAAAACTTTACTTGAATGTTAATGGACAGCCAATCCTTACAATTAAGAGAAATTTAAGACTTAGTAGCTGTGAAAGCCCTGTGGGGTCCAACTAAACTTGTGTCTAGTCATTGGAGAGATGTTTCTCCAGCCTATATTTGGGGCTACAGGAAGAGTTTTGTTATAGTTTGGTTGTGAGACTATAACATTTGAAGCTTCTAGTTCAATCAGTGCCTCACAGTGCTGAGCCCTCTCTTTTCAGGAGAGAACTGTGTTTGATTAGCAGCAATGCAGTATTTCTTCCTGAATTACTTGCATGGATTTCATTGTTCTGGTATTTCAACACCAAGTTTGGTTTTGGAGGTCCCTTCACAACACCTTCAATTCTGTTATTGATGTCTTAAAGACAGGATACTAGCACAGAGTAAATCCAGCAGCTATCTCCTACAATGAGCTAAGCCATAAATGGGATCCAAACCTCCTAAATGTTCCTACTGTAGATTTGATTTAGCCTTAAATATTAAATGTGATCAAATGGCCAAAGAAATAATTAAAGATGGGAGTGGGAAGACAGTGCTGGAATTTACTCCTCTGTGAGATGGGGCAAGGAAAAAAGGATTGACTGCAAAACATGCTTGCATTCTAGACATAGCTTTTATTATGGAGGTGGATGGAAAGAGGTCAGGCAACAGGACATTACTGCAGGAAGGCAGGAGCAATAATCCCAAGAAACCTTTCAGCCACAGTGAGTTTTTTGCAGTAAGGCTGGCCTTGAGCTTTGTACATAGGTCAGGCTCTCATTGATTACAAATTAAGACTTGCCTGGACTATGATTGACTCGAGAAAGGGGCAAGCAAAAGAGCACCCACTGAGCCACTTGGATTCACAGCAGGCAGGTTACATCTCACAGAAACCATACAAGAGGTAAGAAGTCTCAAGTCCAATGGAAAACCTCTAAGGATGCTCATTTGCTTTTATTGATCTTTGAAACAGAGAAGAAATGCTTTGCAAGAGCCTGAAGGACACAACAGCTACTGTTGGGATTGTCACCTTTGACAACCTATCAGTGTGAATAACAGGGGACCATAGATCCTAGTGTTTCACTGCAGCTGCAGGAAACCCACAAGCTGACAGCAGAATTTGTCTCTGTAAGCTGCCCTGTGCTCTCTCCATGCTTGGAACTGCATCACAGCCAGTCCAAGACTTCGTGCCCCATGGCACGTTTCACATGCCAGCCGTGGTTTATAATCTCAGTCTCCTCACCACTGGCAGGCAAGTCTTTAAGAAAAATGGGTGCAAAACCCAGGAAATTTGTGTCCTTATTAATCACTGTTAATGCTGGCAGGGGAAGGCAAGTCCTGGACTCTATCAGCATACAGCAAGGAGAGAGTGAGAACTGGAAAGACCACTTCCCAAATCATAAACAAGGCCCTAGGGCAGAGCCCATAGTGACTCAGGTGCAATCAGAGAAGCTGGAGTAGGTTTACATGTTCCCTGCAATCTGACACAAAGATGGACAGAACCAAAACAGACATACCAGGGCATTTTCCACCTGCCCATCTGATCAAGAGAAGTCTCTTCCACCTTCCCCATCCAGTTCTGGGTGAAGAACATCTTTCTAGGTTGTTTATAACAAAGATGATGTGTTTAAGAAAAGATGAACAAACAACAACACATGGAGCATTTTCCAAGTCCTGTTAAGAGGATAGGGAGACAGAAATGCAGCTGCCCTTTCACATCAATTTCAGCTCCTCTCCAGCAGCTATGGCCATAGCCTGCTGGGTGGCAGAGTCAGAGCAATGTGTTTCTCTGCAGCACTCCTCTCTGCGTGCCACTGCTGTCAGAGACCCCAGGCAGGACAGAACAGAAATGGGCTATGCCCTTGCTCAACACTGTCCGTAAAACATCCACCACTGTGTAACTAATGGGGAGATCAGTGAGGAATTTTTTAGGAAACAGATCTGATTACTCCTGCTCAGCCCTTCCCATCTCCCTTCTACAACTATGCTGTACATTTTGCCGGGGTGAGAGCAAAAGCTTAGGTTAGGCAGGCAGAACAAAAAGGAGGAGAGGGACTGAGCGCAGCAGAACAGAAAAGTTCTGTACTTAGGGGAGTAGAAGATGACACAGGAGGAGAGCTGAAAGCAAACTAACAATAACAAACTTTGGAAAGTCAGTATTTGACACCATACACACTGCTGAGTTTTCATCACTGGTTTTCTCCAAGCTTAAACAGAAAGCATATGGCTTGCCTCATTTGATCTTGGGAGGTATAATAACTGGAGTATTTCAGTGCAGGCCACTGTGTATCTCTACCCTCCCCTCTAGCACACTAAAAGATCATGTAGAATAATACAGCCGCCTCTTAGCACACTGCCCAATAACAGCACAGAGCAGTCTGCACTATGAACTGCAAGGGGAGAAGGAGACATTGCAATATAGAATGGACATGCAGCCCAGATGACTGCCATGGAAACAACTTGGCTAGCCTGGCTCCATCAGGGAGGAATACTTGCCCTAGGCCAGTGACCCAGCAGGGAGACCATGCTGTTGAAGAGAATAGGAGCCCATTTCCAGACTGCTTCTTCCATTCCGCCTGCCAGCTTCAGCTGTTCCCCTGTTGTCAAGCTTTGGCCAGGTACTTCCCATCAAAATTATTCTCAGCATCTACTTTTGATTTTTCCCAGGCCAAAACAACTGAGGTTACATGGGAAGATCCCAGAGTGACCACCATACTGCTTGAGAGCTTCAGACAGCAATGGAGTCTTTGCTCCTGGAGCTCTTGGTTGAAAAATTGCAAAGTAGGAAAATATTTGGAAGTATTTAACCTGACCATCCAGCAAATGGAGATGAGAAAGTCTTAATTAGAGTGTGCTAGGAAAAGAAACACAAGCCACTTCCCTTCTCAGTGCCTTTTTTGTTCCTCTCAACTTTTCCCCTCAAGCCACCTCACTCCCTCCCACCCCAATTTCTTTAGATGCATGTACTCTGCATGTTTGTACAGCACCTTGCACACAACTACGCTGGCCTCTGCTGGGCTACCTGGGCTCACAGCAGTAACAATGGTAAGCTCCATTGACAGAAAGTCTACTGGGGGAACTGTGAAAGGTCTGGAACACAAATGGACTTGTATCAGTAGGGGAGGAGGTGGTGAGAAGTCCAGAAGTACTGTAGCAGCCTTGATAAAAAGGCCTAGCAAAAACCTCATAGAAAAGTAACATCAAATGGGCTTGCACAGAGTACCATCATGTTAACTGAAACCTGGCTGATGGCCCATAAAACAAAGGTAAAACAACATGGTAACAATCCACACAGGGGAGGGAATACCTGAATTTGTCATCAGACCAATTCACAGGTTTATTAATGGTATAAAGCAAAGGATATTAAACACTAAAGCGGATAAAACAAATTCTCTTATTTGTCAGCTCAACATCTAAGACAGGGCCACCACTCACCAACCCATTTATGGTCTAATACATGTAAACTCTTCTACAAAGTTATGGCCATGGCCCCCATGGTTCGTTGGTCACTTCCCTTTCAAGAATGAAATAAACTTCAACTGGCTCAGCATCCAAAAGGATAAGGGAATCTCTATGTCCAGCAAAGCTGAAGGCAGACTCATGTGCTCAGAGTTACACAAGTGCTTAATGGTTGAATGACACTATACTTAATCATGATAAAATCCTAATGTAAAAGTAGGCAAGGGCGTGAACACCAGCTATACCATAGCAATTTCCCATGGGTGCTTTCTAATACCTAGGAAATTCACAGTAGCCTAGTCCTAATTTTTTTCATGGTTTGGGGCTTTGTTTTTTGTTTGGGAGTTTTGCAAGTTTGGGTTTTTCGGAGGGTACAGGGGCATGGAGAAAGACTTTGCCCTTGGAGTGCTGCAGGATAAGGGCATGCACAGAAACTTCCCAAAATAGCCAACACTCAAGGCATTCCCAAGCTCATTTCACCCCACAATAACTTGTTTAGTTGACTCCCAAGCAGCCAATGATGAGAATTTGCCATTTTCTGTTACTCTCTGTGGACGTTTGTGCAATAGGACACCATGCCAGTTGCTCCCAGGAAGTGACTATCAGGCCACTTGCCAGCGTCTGTGTGATCATCACTTTAATTAGTTTGGCTGTAACTCTGTGATAAACACATGCCAGTCACAGAGCAAGCAGATACCTTCCCAGATTTCTCTGGTGGCATCTGAGAAACCAGCCAGAAGGAAAACAAGGAAGAATGTGGTTTTTCAGCAAGCAGATGGAAAAGTCAGGTCAGAAAAGATATTGAGCTGGCCCCAAGCTGCAATATACAAGTCCCATGAGCAAAGTGGGGGATGGCTAATGAAAGACAGAAGGAAGAAGCAGCATCTCTACAGGGCACCAGAGGCAGAGGAAGGTCTCCCTAGGCATAATAGCAGTGAAGCAGGCAAGAGTGTGCTTGCAGGTTGTAAGTGCCCAGAGAAAGAGGATGGAAGCCTTGGAGTTATTTAAGTCACTTGAAGCTTGCCTAAATAAGGCATTTGATCACACACAGTGAAAAATAAACCTCTGTTGACCGCCTGGGGAGGAACAGCCAAAGGACCAAACCATATTCCTTGTGCAGGTGTGGTTCCCACCAGGACAGAGATGAAGATTTCAGCTCTCCCAGAGCATTGTGCAGTGGGCAGCAATGCAGCCAAATGCAGGCAGAGCAATACTGAGGGCTCCTTGCAGGCTCCAGAATCAGTATTGGGAAGTTTGGCTCATCATCAGCCCCTGATGTGAGTTCCTTCCTTTGCCCAAGCAGACTGCTGATTAACTAGGAATTAAGCTGGCATGAGACAAGAGCTTGTTGATGTCTCTATAATGCTTCAGCTGATAGACAAAAATAATTTTCATGTTATCTATTCTGCTTCATCTTCTGCAAACACGCCTGGTACTGCCAGACTGTCAGTCAAGGTCCTCGCAATACTGCAGTTTTACACTTTTACTCAACAGGAGGAGATGTGCAGCTCGCTCACAATCCCTTACCCACACATACACATTCAACCATTTGCAGACTGATGCATTCATGTATGTCCCCACACATTCACACTCATGACTCAGACACCCACACATGTTCATGTACAGGAGTCCCCAAGATGCCCGCATATGGGCATCCACCAAATGCCTAAACATAAACTGTTGTGCCTGTATTGTCATGTATAGAAGCACACTTTCTCATCTCAATCTAAGGCACAACCATGTGAATATAAAGGTATATGCACGTTTGAAGATGCCTTCACTTGAAGGGATACATTCATTCTCATATACATTCACCACCCATGCATTCACACACACCTCAGCACAGATAGCATATGCAAATCCCATACTCTTTAGATATGCTAAGGCAAAAATTAATATTTACTTACATACAAGACATATGCATGTAATATGCATATTTGAACATGCCTGTAAAAGAGTGTAAATGCACTGCAAACCTACAGAAAGAAATATTTTAAGTCACATTCATGTATGTGTGCATGAAGCAGCCTCACTGAGAAATTAATTGCTGAGTATTCTGTAAGAAGGGGAGGAATTGTTCTTTACTAAAGATCAAAGTCTTCAACTCTTCATAGTTCATTATTGTGGCAGAAACATGGAGCAGTTCTAAATTGCAGATATTTGTTACTGTCATTAACATTAAAGGCTCCTCACAAGACAGCTTAAGATAGCAAAAAATTGTGCCGTGTTCCTCGTGCCCAGCATACAGTCAGCTCCAGCATCATGATACTGCAGCAATATCATGTTCCAGGCAAGGAATCAGGAACCCACAGCACTAGGAGTTGTACAAAATGATCCTGACTTTAAAGAGTTCATATCTGACATCCAAAATCCTCAGTGCCCCATGCAGCAAGACAAGCAATTACAGCAGTAGGGCCTGTTTTGCCTGGAGGAGCAGTACCTGCTCACACTCTTTCTTCCTTCATACCCTGCACTCACTTTCCCAGCCACATGCTTCTGTGCCACCGGATTCCTTGCAAACACATCCAGCTTTTCTCTTTGGACTCACCAGTGGGAACCTGGTTCTCGCCATCCTCCGCAAACAATGACAGTGAGTTGCAGATAGAGCTGTGCAAGAGCTAAAACCAGCAGCAGAGCAGCCATCAGCATGCGAAGTTCAGAGTGAACTGTGAAACCTTCCTGTAAGTGAAGCAGTATTAAGCACAGAATCCAACTCGAACTAATTACGGACTATGAACAATACCCAAATTAGCAAGTTTAAAGACAGACCAGGCATGTCCACATGATATAATGCTCTCTGACTCACATTTACATCAGCAACACAATCATTGATATGAATTTGGATTTTCCCGTGCTTTGAAGTATATTTCTCTCTCTGAAACTGCTAGTTCATAAGTTCTGGTCTTTCCAATGTGAATTTTTTATACTCTTTTTGAAAATTAATTTTCTTCAGAAGTCAGTGATCTGCTAGCAGTGGAAAAACTATATGTATGAACCTATTTGTTTCAGAATTACATCTTTCACTCCTCTTTCGCTAACCTGGTCCCTGAGAAGTGTGAGACACTAAGTCCAAAAATGGTGGCACTTGCACAGAACAGACTTTGGCAGATCTGCCTCAAAATCAGTTCAGTAGTCATGGACTGGCTTCAAACTGTGTGTGAATGTTCTCTTAACAGAAGCAGCAGTTTGGGAAAAAAAAAAACCACAATTAAGTGGAAAAACTCCCCAGTGTAGTTCAGTTGTTAAACTGAAGGAATTCAAGTTAACTTTGCATTGCACACCAATAGCAAATATGCAGGGGCTACTATCCCAGGATAAGAGCACACTAAATGTTGAGACAAGGCCCACAGGTTTTCATACAGAGTTGTAGGCATAAGGGCTTATAAGAGAGCAAGCGTGAGTGCACAAGAAAAGCATCTAGCAATGCATTCTCCAAGTATTCTCCCAGGCTGCAGGAAAAAAATGATACTGGCACTAAAAGATCCTAACTTATATGTTAAATGGGAGAAGAGAGACTGAAAATACGTTTAAGGCCTCTAGAAGGAATAAACAGAGACTACAAAGGTTTTCACTAAAAAGAACATAAAAGCATATTAGCTGAAGAAAAAAAGGAGCTGGTGATATAAACGGTTCTTAATCTGTCCAACAGGATTTGTCTGACCTAGAAGCCTTCAGTGACCCTAGAAAATGGTTTTGAAATATTGATTTCACAGACAGCAGAGTTAAGAGGGACAGATGCCCGCCACCACCTCACAAAACGTTAAACTCTTGCCTTTCAAGGATTTTTTGAGTTCTAATGGTGAGCAGACACTAGCTAGTATGGTCGTTTGGCTAATCCTTTGACTTCTTGACTACAGCCAAAGCATGAATAAAGAGCAGCAAGAACCCCAAATAATACCTCAACAGCACCTGCAGACCTCTGTTTGCAAGATCATTTCTCAAGAAGTGAAAACCTGAATGGAAAGTGCAAAGCACTGGAGCAGCTCTGCAAGACAAGCAGAAGCATCTGTCACTGAGCAAGCAATGAGCCAGCTACAGGGGAGTCCAATCAGGAGTAAAAAGAGACAGGGTCAGCAAGGACTGAATGAAACATAACAATATGGGTCCACAATCCCCAAAAGTCATAACGTAAAGATGTAGCTGGAGACAAACTGCAATATACATAGAAAGGGTATGTCCAGGAGATAAGCTACAATGTAAACTCAAAGTCTCTCCAAAGGGCCAAGGGGAGAAGTGCACCTACAGCATAACCAAAACAGGTCTCAAGTCTGAGCTTTGATGAGGTCCCAGGCCTCAGCCCAATGTCCCACATATGTGGGGCATGTGGAGGCTTCAGGTGAGGCCAGTCAAGGCCATTAAGATCTATTGGGGCATTCAGAGCCCTTTCCTAAGGAGAAAGTAGATTTGTCTAAAAAGGATGTGCCCAGCATAACATACAAGTCTTGCTCAAAGCAGAGTGCTGTGTAGTCCATGCTACTCCAGAGACATCCCAAGAAAGATTACCCAGAGACCACCTGAGCGCTTCTGCAAAGAGGAGCTGAAGAAGAGTCTGAGTGGGATCCAGGAAGTCTGGTGCAACCTGCTTGTCTCTGCACTAAAAAAAGATCAAACCTGCTCTTGGTTTTGTCCAGGTCTGAGGGGACAGCTTAGATATTTTGTTTAATAGTCCTTCACTAGGTTAGCAATGACCTGGTTCCAAGCTCTGTTTTTCTTTGTCTTCCATCTACTTTTGCCTTTGCTCCTTACCAGTAACATAGAAATACTATTATTTGTTCTTCCTACTTATCTGCTTTGTACTAATTCTGAAAAGCATTTCTGAAAGCATTCCATGAAGTTCTCAGATAGATGTTTTGAAGAATAATAATTCTTTCCTAAAACAAGATTTTAGAGCAAAGACTAGTTTATATTACACCTTTGCCCTACATAATGACATCAGAGTATTAACTAGTTAAATAATAACATTTCTGTTAAAATAATTTAATCCCCCTGCATGATATCACTTTTTTTTAGACAAACTTGCACCTCTGGGACCTGTTCACCATTAAAAAAAAAGAGAAGAAGCAATACCAACAAAGTTATAACGTTACAATACCTGTTTTAAATTGTATAGCTGAAAAATTAAAAATTTAGTTGTGCTCTGTGTGTGGTTTGGTTTAGGTTTTTCTTTAACCTTGGACCCTCTGAATTATTGTGATTACCCAATTGTAGGCTTCTAAGGGAGGAAAATAAGCTTTATACTCTGAAATGACCAGAAAGCTTGTTGTGTGGTTTTAAAGAAGGAAGCTGTTTTGATTCATAAAATATACAAGAATCCCATTGTCATCCCAAGACATTTTATCAGTAATGAATAAGTTACAATTTGAGAGATAAGCAAATTAACAATAAACTTTACAGTCTTCTCAATTAATGGCTGAGGTTTGAGCTAAGATTTTCCTTGCAACTATATTAGGCTACAAAGATACTCTTTTAAATACATGAAATCTGAGAGTTGCCTATAACCACTTGACTCCAGGAACTGAGAGAAATTACTGTTAGGATAATTGCAGAGACACTATCCCAAGAGCTGTCCATGCAACTTCTGGGAGGTGGCTGGTAGACAAGGTTGAGAAGCAACCCTCTCCCATGCCCTTGCAACAAACACACAAATCCCTCTAATATTTCACCATGCAAGACTTCAGTTGAGCCTGAAAACAAAGTTCTTAAATGCTAACAACGACCAAGGGAAATAACAACATCCAATCCATGTTAAAAATACGCTCCCTGGGCTAAAGGGCACTCAGTTCATTACTGCTGTATGATTTCTTTTGCTGCTGGGTGTTGATCATTTGTACTTGCAAGTCTAATTCATTTGTAAGAGCATCTAGAGGCTTGGGAGTTTCTGTGTGTGGGGAGGTGATTTCCAACCTCATTTACATCTAAAGGGATATATTTTATTAGAAGTCCTTTTAAGTGCATCTCCTGCACATGTACCTCTTTGAGATCCATCTCGGACCACCCAGCAAAACAAACAGCAAGGACTTGGATGTTTCCAGCCCAGCTGAGTTCAACTGAAAACAGAGAGCGAGGTGCGTTTGGATACTGATGCCAGCAGGACTTGCTCTAAGGATGCAGCTCTGTGGAGCATCTCAATCAATCCACAGACAGAATTACAGAGGAAGAAGGAAAATAAGTGCCTAACTTTCCCTTCTGGTGGGCAGCTCTGAGAAGGATGCCAGCTCATGCCTGCAGAACCGTCAGCTTCCAGGATGTCAGCAGAAAGCAACAGAAAAGGCTGGGGGTGCAGAAAGACTAGAGCTGGGCAGGCCATGCCCCTCAGGCCCAGTGGAGCAGCACGGGCTGGGCAAGCATCATCCTGGGGGCTCCTGAAGCTTCATCCCCTCCCCGAAGAGGGAAGCTGAAATAAAAGGCAGAAGGAGCCTTGTGTGTGTTTTTATTATTATTATTTCTGATTAAAGAGGAATTCATTTCATCTTTGCCTCCTGCCAGGGGCTGAGGTGCCGCCATTGAGGTTAACGGTGCGGAAGAATACAAAAAAATTTCATTGAGGAGGATTATAAAAGTTACTAGCTGGAACATTAACAGAAGAGTAACTTGTAAAAAATGCAATATTACAATATTCACAAGGACGGTAGAGCGTGGTAAAGCTATAAAATTCAACATTAAAATCTTCTACAGCCTAGATAACCTAGTTAACAAACATTGTATTGGAACTACTTTTTTCCACCGTTCTGAGGGGTGTTCGGGGCCGGGGGTGGAGGGACCAGGACCGGGGTGCGGGGCCAGGGGGGCGGGGGCGGGAGGCGGGGGTCAGAGCCCCTCTCCCCTCTGTGCTTGGTTGTTCCTCCCCAAAGAAGCGCGATCTTAAACGGGGATAAATAAAGGCGTGGAGCCGGCGCTGCTCCAGCCCCTGATTCAGCGCTGATGAACTTTTTGTCATTAGCAAACCGTGGGAAGCGATTTGTCTCATCCAAACCCGCAAACGGGAAGCACCGATTCGTGTCATTTGTCACCAGCACCAAGTGCCCATATAAATAACAGCCAATACGTTTCGCTGAGCCGGTTGAATTCTAAGAGGCAAAACACCGGCAGCCGTTTGTTGAGTTGCTTTTTTTTTTTTTTAAAAAAAAAAAAAAAAAAAAAAAAAAAAAAAAAAAAAGATAGGATTCAGGCGTTATTATTATTACTACTTATTACTACTACTACTACTATTACCATTATCGCTGCTCCTAATAATAGTTGTTCTCATGCAATGACGCCAACATTTAAAATTAAACCTATGCCATCCCTTCAAAATCGGCTCGGAGGAGAGCCGGTTGGCTTCAAAGTCTCGCTACACCCAGCGAAACTTATTTCTCTCGCAACAGGAGGAGACAGCATTTCTTCTTGTTAGGTGTTGTTTTAACGTTGTTTGCCGCTGCATCTTTCTCCCCCTCTTTCTGCTTTCCGGGGCCGCGGGAAGCAGAGAGTGTGAAAGGGCCGGGAGAGAGGGAGAGAGAATTGCTCTGAGCGACTGCGGAGTGGAATTCAGTTCCCTGGGGAGTCAGCAGACAGTTTGTGGAGATGTTACTCCAGAGTTTCAGACTATGATAAATATGATAATTTGTATAAAATTTGAATGGGTTCTTGTTTTCAGGGAGAATGCCTCCGATGATGAATGTTCATGATTTTCAGATAGATGGCTGATAAAAAGTGTATTGAATTGTTGAAAGCGATTTTAATTTTAATTCTCTACCTGCAGATGTCTGATAATAATAATGTCTCCTAATAAAATAGGAAGGTGTCAGTTTAAGCAGCAGTATTTCGCTTCACTTCACCCTTCCCATCCCCAGACTGTGGCAACATTAACCTCTTCTTATAAAAAGGCACATAAAATTATTATAATTACAGAGTTATTAATTTTAAAAAGAGGGTTAGCAGGATTTTTTATTATTATTAATAGAGCTCACACAGTACCCCTGCAAGTAAATCCCCGTGTGAAATGATGGATCCGATTGGTAATTCTATTATTAGATATTGCCTAGGAATTGCCTTTCGGGTTTTTAATTAGAGTAATTGGAACTAGAAGAGGCGGGGCTAATTATTTTTATTTTCCCCCTTTGTTATTATTTAAAAGTCATTGATAATGCTCTTTGCATTCAGATCTCGACTTCAGGAGCAGACTTACAACAAAGCAACAAAGGAAAAACAGACAGATCCCCGGGTCTGGAGGTTGAAACTCCCAAGCCAGCAGTGTGCGTGTATTAGGTTAATTGGGTTTTGTAGGTTTGGGGGATCTCACAGGAGACCATCCCCAATCCAGCTCCCACCGCCTCTGATCTGGGCTGATGTCTCACGTGCCAAAAAAAAAAAAAAAAAAAAAAAAAAAAAGAAGCCCACAACAACAACAACTCTGGTAACATGAAATCAATGACCTGGCAGTTACACTCTAATTAGCGCCTCCTGCCAAGCAGCCCAACGCCAGCCCAGGCAAATCACACGCAGGCACACGCAGCCCCGGGGGAAGCGGGAAGCAGGCGAGGCAACCTCGGCGGGGGCAGCCCGGCTCCATCCGGAGCCTTCCCGCTGCTGCTCCCACCCGCGGCCGCCGCTCGCTCACCCGCGGCGCGGAGAAAGGCGGGAGGCTACTCGGCCGCTGTCCCCGCGCCTCGCGAAGAGGGGACCGACCCCGCTCGGCTCGCCGAGGGTCAGCCGCCCAGCAGACCCCGGGCTTCGGTCTCGTTTGCCCGAGCTATTTTTTTCTCGCCCTGAGAGAAGCAGACAACACTGTGCATTCGTCAGAAAGGCAGGAATTTGGTTGACTCCGAGCTTCGTAATACAGGGAGAAAAAAAAGCTGGATAAATGACTCGATAGTGTAAATTAGTGTGGAGGGTGCAAATCGCCTCCCAGAGAAGTGCGATTTTATAAACAACAGCATCATCTGGCAAAAGGATAAAGAACTGTGCAGAGCTCGCAGCCTTTCTAAAACATTGCGTTGATACTTAGTACATGCACAAGAGCGGAGAGAGATATACATGTGATATATATGTGCGCAAACACAAGCTTTGCGAGCATACGGGAGCGTTCCCTCTCAAATCTCTGCACAGGTGCACCTCTTCACGTATTAAGTGTTCCCTTTCTGTCTCCAAACGAAATGGTTATATGCCATAAAAAAAATATATAAATTAGTGTCTCTTCATTTTGATATAGATTCGGGTTTAGATTATATATTTTGTATATATCGCCATGTATTTCTCTCCACAGGCGAATGTATTTCGGGTATGTGCGCATAGTTATGAATATAACACATACAGTTACGCGGGGAATCTGAGAATTGGCAATACATCTAGCAATAAGAGAAGTCGTTAGATATATACTTGCATAAAGGATCGTGTACAGTTACATTAAGTTCCATTAAGAGAGAGAATGTCGGTCTGCACCGTTTCGCACACGAAATGACAATTATAAGTTCCTGACTACAGAGCAGGAGGAAATTGCCAGCAGCTGGGGTAATCCGGTCTCCCCTCCTAGTGCCTGAGACCTCCTTCCCACCGGGATGCTGAGGGACTTAGCAAACCGGAGGTGGGGTGGAAAGGCGTTTATTCAGTGCAATTAGAAAGCAGGTACCGCTTTAAAAAAAAAAAAAAAAAAAAAAAAAAAGAAAAGAAAAAAGTGGGGGGACTTCTTAAGGGGAAAAGGAGTTAAAATTATTGTTTAAAAAAAATGCACATAAACGAGTCTAACAAAGTGGGGAAGCAGAAGCAGCTTGGCGTGTAAGGTATCATACTGGAACTGCTTCTGCTTCAAACCTCGGGATTAATCAAAGAAATCGGTGCGGCTGATGAGGAGTTATTCAGCAGCTGAGCTCTGGAAAACTGCATCTCTGCTTTCTTTATACATTTTATTATTTTCAATTGGGTTGAAAAATTAGGAGTGTTTAGAGAAAAGAAATACACATTTCTTCTTCCAGCGGGCTGGAAAGCTCTGATTTTATCTTCCCCATCCCCCCTTCCCTTTCTTATCTTTCCTACTCTTCCTGTTTTTCCTTTTCCGAAGTTTGCAGGTGGCGGCCGCAGGGAAGGATGCGTTTGAGAAAAATGAGACATTGAAGCATTTTTGGGAGGGGAGTGTTCTCCTGCGCCCTTCCCTCAGCATCCAGGGTCCTATTCCCACTGATGATCTCAGTCTTGGAAGCCAGCAGCCCAGGCGTTTTGCTCCGACGACAGAATGGGAATAGGGATCTGAGCTATTCCTGGCAAATTTCCTTTATTGTGCCTTTACATTTCCCCCTAGCACGGCTAGGCAAATTCTCCTTTGTCCGCTTACGAGTAGCTGCAGCAGGGGTGGGGGTGCCCGCCCTTTACAGGGACATTCGTCGATGACAAAACTTTCTTGGGAAACTTGCGGGTAGACTCAGATGCTGGCATTCAGGCCAAAGATGGCAGCTGCCAAAGATGCCCATTGCCATCAGCCCTCCTCAACTTTCTCCGCTTCTAAAATGAACGTGAACCAGCCTGTTTCCAGGCTGGCCATCTCCTCCCGCGACTATCTTTAAGTGCAATTCTTCAATACTTTTGAACTGCAATCTCTGTGTCTTGGCTGGCTCAGAGGCAAAGTTGACAACTTAAGTTACTGTCACGAGTGGGACGAGGCAGGAGTGGCCGCTGCCCTCCACACCCACTCGCAGGAGTGTCACGGCCGACCGTGGCCACGCACACAGGGACCGCTCGGGAAACGATCCCCCAAAATCTTCTCCTATCGATCGCCGGGCTGAAAGCAGCGCCTTGCATCTCTCCCCTGACGGCGGTGTGTAATGTTGCAGGGGGTAGGGCGACGAGGAGAAGACTTCCTGGGCCAATTTATCAGTTATTAAAGGACCCTTCTTGGACCTACAGAGCTCAGGGGCATTTCTCATCTCAACTCCAAATAGGAAAAAAAAAAAAAAATGTAGTCAGCTATCTTTAATCATTGACTCGAGGGCACATTTCACATCATCTCTCAAATCTGCATTTTTTATGAAGTGGCCAAAACGTGTGCTGTGTGCCTAATTTTCTCTCCCTTATAGGCGTTAAGAAGAGTAATGAGAAATCGGCTGGAAATTAACTTGCTTCTGCCCCTGCAGCCTTCTCCCCTCATGAGAGACTGGAACTTTTATCTATCCCCTTCGTACACACTTTTATAGCAACTGGTTCGGAGTCTGGGGGCTGCTGGGGGTGGCGGGGCAGGTTGAGCGGAGGCGGGCAGGGAGCTGGCCGCAGCGGGGCTGGGAGACAGACCTGCAAACTTCCCTTTTCTCTGCAGCTCCCAGACCACAAAAGGGATTCTTGTCACAAGGACAATGGTTGTGTTCCCGGGATAAGATGAAAAGCACACGAGTTACATCTCCCTGGCTTTTACTCTTCTCCTCAATATACCTCTCCCAAACCTACTCCAGCCCCCGAAACTCTCTGAAAGCTCAGTGCGCCCCAGAGATCCGGGGAGGCAGTGGGTGTAGGAGGATATTTATATCTTAGCTTTTAATATACGGAAACGCATTATCATTGTTGTCGTTATTGGTCCTCTTATCATTATTAATGCCTGGGGTATTGGAGTTTTCCACCGAGGTTTGGAGTTTTCCACCTACGTGGGGGCGTGTAAGGACAGGCTGCCTGGGAAGGGAGAGCCACTTCATTTCCTCACTTCTCCTCACCTTGAGGTCTTTCTTTTGTTGTTCCCGTAGCCGATCCCCAACCCTCGCCTCCCCCGCCCGGCAAGTGAGCGGAACCGGGCAGCCTGGCCGTGCCACCGCCCTGCCGCGGGGCAGGTTTTCCAGCTCTCCACCTCTGGGAGAGAGTGGTGCCCGAAGAGAGCGGGTTCTTCTCGTCCCGGGGAAGAGACGTGCCGGGGAACTGTTGCTTCTGCCCGCCGACCCACACCGGCTCCCGAGGGGATGTCAGGAGCCGCTCGCTCCCCGGGCTGCCAAGGGACCCGAGGGCGAGAGCTCTGTGTTCCCGGGGTGAGGCCCTGGCTCCTGGGGCGTCGTGCGGAGCGCCACGATGTGCCTGCTCCCCCTGCTTCTAGGGACCCGCAGCCCCGCAATAAGAAAGGGGAGTGAATCTAAAAAGGAAAGTGCGGGAGAGAAATAATTCTTACAGCTCCAAACAGCGTTAAGCTGAGATTTAGGAGCTCCATAAAATGCCAATGGGGAAATTGCCTCGGTACGAGTTGCCATAAATGTTTCTACTTTTCTGTTCTAATTCTGATGCCTAAGAACTGTTTGACGGCTCTTAAAAACTTAACTTTTCTTTTCCTTGCTCTTCCTCTGCCTGCTGACTCCTTTCTTTATGGCCACAAGGGCTAGCAGAGATTTTTCCCCTTCATTTTCTGTTTCTCTTCTCATATTTTATATTTTTCGCATTAAAATTTTATCTTCGTTCTGTCTATTTATTCACACATCCTCCTTTCACCTGCAAATTAAACATCACCCTCTTTCATTCGGTCTTATTTTCTTTAATATTGCTAAAAATAAATGTCTGTTTTTCCATGTACCCATTAATCCCAATATCCATCTTCACAGGCCCATCCTTTTTTTATTTCCCCCTCTTTCGTACAGGGCGAGCTCTCTGGGGTTTAACGTGATCTTTCAGTTTTCCCTTTCTTTTTCTTTCTGGCAACGAAGACCGGGTGACCCCCGCCTGTCTGTCTCTCTCTCTCACTTCTCCCCTATTCCACGCAGCGACTTCTCACACTCCCCGAGCCCCAGAGGTAGCCCCTGCCGGCCTAGGCTCTCCCTAAGCACAGGGCATCCACAGGCCCCCCGGCTGAGAAACTTGTATCGAACTGTCTGGGAAGCAAGCAGCGACCACGCTGACGCCTCCCGACGCCCCGGGAGATCGCTCCCTCCCGGCCCCGCCAGGACCTCTGGAGACCTCGCCCGGCTGTGGCAGTCAGGGAGGACGGGAGGGGTGCGTGGAAACACCTCGGGAACCGTCGTGAACCTGAACGTCGCCTCAGGGCTGCAGCCCCCGCGGCTGCCGGGGCCAGGGCAGATGCCCGCTGCCAGGCGCCGCCGATCTGCACTGCCCCCTCTGGCGGGACGCTAGCCCCGCTGTAGGGGGGGCGAGAGCCCGGGGCAGAGGGGGTGCACACACACGCAAGTGCCAGGGGTGTCGGCCGGGCCCCGGCAGGGGACCCGGCTCCGCGCAGTCGGCCAAGCTCGCTGTCCCGGGACGCCTGCCCAGCCCGCTCCTCCAGCACGTGCCACGGAACGGCCTGGCCCTTCGGTTCCACACCGAGTCCGCAGTACCAGCGTCGTCGGCCGCAGCTCCACCGGCTCCCACCCACCCGTCCTCCCCGCCAGCACTCCGATATCCCTCCGGAGAGATCCGGCGGCACTGGGAGCCCCTGCGAGCGTGTCCCGCGGGCAGGCGGGCGGGTCCCGTCCCGTGAGAGAGAACTCACCGCCGCCCCGGGCGCTCGCCCCCGCCCCGCTCTTCTCGCGATCCCCTTCCCACTTCACTGCTCTGCCATGGGCCCAGCCCCTCGAATGGCAGCGTCTCCCCGTGTCAGCAGCATCCCTCCAACTCTGGTAGCTCAAAGTGTTCCTGCTCATCCCACAGTCTCTACGGAGAATCCCCACCAGGAGCGGAGGCCCACTCCGTCCTCTGCTCCTCTCCGCTTTCCTTTGTCCTGCCCAGTTTCACCACCAGGGCCAAAGGCACCGGGTGGCCACTCCAGCACTAAGGCAACCGTGCAGGGCACAGCGGCAGCGACACGGTAGTCCCCGCACCACTGAAGTCACCCCGAAACTGGGAAAGGGGCCGGATCTGCACTGAGCTCGGCTGCTGATCCCAGGGACTCCTTGGCCGGGCTCGAGCCTCGCCGCTGCTCCTGCATGTCCCTGACAGGTTCCTCAGCACCTCCCCTCCTTAATATCTTCTCTCTCCTTCAGAGTACGCCCTGCCTCAGGGAAAGGGAGAGGAGACGCTGGACAAAAGAAGAGGTCCACATTTCTTTACGATCCTTCTGTGCTAAGCACTGTGCTTCTCCCCTTGCCACGGAAAAGCCTCCCTGTTCCTCTTGTCGCTGCTGCCTGTCCTATTACCTGTTGCAGTCGCTGTATGTATTGGTCTATGGGGAAAGAGTCTGCCCCTCTCTTGCATACCACAACCCCACGAGGAGTTAATTCCCTAAAACATTCACTCCCGGTTTTCTTTCCTAAACCGCGCAGGCAGCCGGAGCCCCGAGCCCACAGCGGAGGAGCCGGGGGTCTCCTCGAGGGGGTTATGCCCACCTGCCCTCCTGCAGCAAGAGAGGAGGCAGCTGGTGCTTGCTTGGGAGTCCGGAGAGCCGAGCTCCCGCTGCCTCCCCGTTTTCCTGGGAACTTTCTATTCCGAAGTTAACAATTAACTGCAGGAAAGCAGGCAATTTTCTTCGGAATGTGAACTATTTCCTTTATCCAGCAGATAGATGGGGTGATTGATTAATATGGAAATTGATATTAAAATATGGGTCGTAGGCAGGAATACTTCTCCTGTAGTCACAGCCGCACGACTACAGTCGCACGGAGGAACAGCCGTCCAGGGCAAGTGATGCACCGAGCTACTGCCAAAGGTTTTCCTGGTTCGCCAAGAAATGCTTTAATTGTGAAATATATGTGGATATAATTCTTCTAGCTCACATTAATGCATTCTGAACAGTGCTGAACAAAAGGGCACAGAGAGGGCACAGAAGCATTCACATGCGGGAAGAAGCGCCGGGGTCCCGCCGCAGAAGGAGGTAGTGGGATAAAGCACGGTGGTCACCTCGGGAGGACAGGCGAGGGGAAATCCACATGCTGGCAGGGTAGGTGGGTAAAGAACAGAGATCCACCCCTGTAAGATGGCATACAGCCAAACAGGTACCCTACACCCGTTTGTTGGGTGCCAGGTTGCTGCAAAGGGAGAAACGAGAGATTACAGCAGGGAAGTCTGTAATTCTAGACTCGAGTTAAACAGTACTTCAGCACGGCTTTAAGGTAGGAAGAGACGTGTGTCCGTAAATGTATCCACGAGTCTCCCGCCCTTAATAGCTCACCCCTTTCACCTGCAGTAGCACTTAGGCTCTTTGGTTAAGGGTCGCAGTTTGGCACCAAGGGGACTGTTACATCCCGGGAGCCTGGAGAAGCCTGTTCCTCGGGCATCCCAGCCCCAAAATGTGTTGTTCTCCCTCGGCCGGCCCCGTTCTAATTAACCGGCACCTCTTTTAATGAAGAGGAGGACTCACTCGGCGGCGCCCCCGGCTTTGCCCAGGAGCGCCCAGCCCTACGCCGTCCTTGCCAACCCCGGCCGGGTGGAGACCCCCCAGGCGGCCCCGGCCCGGTTGCCCAGCCCGACTGGCCGCCCCCTTCCCCGCAGGGGTGCCTGGTGAAGGAACCTTCTCGCGAGCCGCTCGGCTCAGCTCCTGGGGATATTTTTCACGCTCCTTTTCCCCCGTCCCTCTCTCTGTCGAGTTACATCTTTTCTTTTACTACTATATCTTTCTCTCGGGGAGAGGGGAAATTTTCCAGCCCTCTTTGCTGCTTTTCCCTCTTTCCAGGCTTTGCCCATCTCCCCTTTTCCCTCCGTTTCCCTGACCCCCGCCCTCCCCCGCCGTCGTTTGTTTGTCCCGGTGCCCGGAAGATCATCGCAGTGTATGAAGTTCTAACTGGTTTGTGTCAGGCAGCTCTCTCTAAGCAGCCTGGCGTGACGGATTAAACATCAACTAGTTAAATAAAAATTAATATCAACTGCCTCCTAACTTCTAATGTCATGTTGTTTATAACTAATGAACTGATTAGGGGATAAACACATCAGGAAGACATTTCTGCTTCCCTGCTCTTTCGAGAGAGATTTGCAGAATTCAAAGTAAATCTCCCAGAGTCCCTCCTGGGTTTTTCCCGCACCACTTTGGGGAGGGAGGAGGGGGATTCCGTGGGGTTTGTTGGGGCTAGGTAGTAGCAATCTGGTGCGTGTGTGAAGGTTAGCTGGACTTATTTAAACATCTCTCCCTGGAAGCACGTTTCAGAGCGTGCGGCTGCGAGTAGGACTCGGGTTGTAGCGGGGTGAGGAACCTCTCCAGACAGATCTGGCAGCTGCTACAGACCGGGCTGGAGATGACGTCTTAGAAAAATTCTCATTGCTGCCATTATTGAATTGTAGAGTCCCATTATAATATTTAAAATGAAACTTTTTTTGCTTGAAGCAGCTATCGATGCTTTTTAAGTGTTATGAAGGAAAGCACTCCCTCCACCCTCTTTATTTTCACAGTGATCCACTTGTCTGGGACATACCTTTCGTCAGTCCACGTTGTTAACATTTTCCTGAGCACTTTGGAAAAAGAAAAACATACACACACAAACCCCCCAACAGCCTCATCTTGGAGAGGTCCCAAGCTTTTAAATACTGTTTGCCCGGCACTGCCGGCTCTGACAAGACGATAATAGCAGGGGAAGGTTTTTAAAACCAATTTAGCAAATGCAGAAATGTAATTTTAATGAAGAATCGATAGTAGAATGGTTCATTTTTCCTAGGAATCCTTGTTGGAGCTGAGAGAGACTTTCAATCAATGGGGAGATGGAAGAGGGGGATAGAAAGAGAGAAAGAAAAATATTCACTCAGTGATGTCTTTAGCACTGGGAATTTTTCTTCTTTTCTTTAGAGCTTTGTTTTGTTTATTATTTATTTTCAGTCGCGAAGCCTTTACCGAAACGCGGCCGTAGGAGCAAGAAAGAAACGAATGGGAAGATAAATGGACTGATGGGATGCATGGGCAGACAGATAACCTCAGAAGCACAAAGCCAGGCGCTCACAAGGGCAGACTTCACAGGACTGTCCTCCTTAGCCTCCAAAGTAAACGGCGGAATCGCCGCCACCCCACCTATGACTGCCCGGGCCCCTGAGCCGAGCGCTGCCAGCTCCCGGGTGGGCTCCACCGCATGGATCCCCCCTCCTGCCGCAGTCAGAGCCCATCGCTTCCCTTTTCAACTTGGAGGAAGTTCCTCCTCTGTCCCGCGACCCCCTCTGCCAGCCTCTCTCCGAGCACATTTTTATGGTAATAAGACAACAAATTAATCTGCTGTTGTAACAAGACTTCCCTACAGGTAGCCAGTTTGCGGGAGGGGGGCAAGGGGAAGCAGATTCAAAGTCTAGACGCAGCCCCCCACCCCCGCACCCTCCCCCCCCGCAGGACACCCCCCCAGCCCCTTTCCTCCCCGGCTGCACAGCTCTGCTACACTGGAGCAGGTGAGTTCCTCTCCACTTTTATAAGCAGCAGCGCTGCATTTGCTTTGATTGTTATTTATTTTCCCATCCTTTTAGCCTGTCCCGGCTCAGTAGAGCGGCATTTCTTTCTCTATGGCTGACTATTTTTTTTTTTTTTTTGGTGGTGGTGCTCTGGTGTGTGTGTGTTGTTATCTAAACCGTTTAGTTTTGGGTGGTTGCGCCTAGATCTCGAAAGTCAGCGGGGGAAAGCAAGACACCCAAGCGGGGAGGAGAGAAGCGAAGAAAAGGCCGCAGCGGATCTCCCGGTTCGCAGCCGTCCCGGGGAGACGGGCCATTAGGCAGAGGAGCCATGGCTCAAAGCTCAGGGAGAGCAGGTAAGGGGGAGGGGGGGGGCTCTGAATATTCAGCAGAGAGGGATGAGACCATCATCCTCATCTCCCTCCTTTGGCAGGAGGTAGCCTGCCTCTGCTCTCCTCCACACACACCCTCCTTGCCTCGCCAAATCACCCTCTACCACCTGCCAACGCACCTGCTAAATGTCCCCCTTTCCTAATGGGTGCCCGCTCCAGCTCTCCCTCGAAGAGCTGCGTTCGCGCAAGGGCCCGTAGTGGAGCCTCCAAAGGCGAGGCAGAGCCCGGCCGAGCCCCGTCCTCTCCCTTCGCCGTCCCCCGAGCTCTCGGGCCGGCGGTACAATGTCCCACCACCCGCTCCACTCTGGTTTCGGTGATTTACCCCGATCCCGGAGTTCCTTCCCGCCCATAGAAAGTTTAGGGCATCACTTAAACTCTTCCCCCACCGATTCGCTCCCCACCCTGTGAAACTCGCTGTGCTGTGTAGCTTTTTTTTGCTTCTGGACCCGCCGTGCCCGCGCGGGGGCTTTCGGGCTGGGGCACCATCGCCCCCGCGCGGGGCTGGCTCCGCGCCCCCCGAACCCTGTCTCGCCGGCGGACATGTCTCCAGGTCGTCCCACTCTCCCCTTTCCCCGTCGTCGATTTTATGATTTGCAAACAAAGCTTCAAACAAACCCCGCTGGAGAGGAGAGGTTTCCCCGGCGCTACCGATCGCGGTAAAAGCACAATTACCCGGTTTGGTTCCTTCAAATTACGCATATAAACGGAGCTTTTGATTTAAGATTTTTCGGGGGGGGGGGGGGGGGGGGGGAAGAACAGAAACCTAAACGAAGGTTTAAAATGCAAACCTTGCCGACTGTCAGTACAGAGCCGAGCCGCTGCCCCGGTTGCCAGCCATTTGTTGAAGGGAAGGCTTGGGAAGAAAGGCTCCGGCGGGCGCTGGGAACCGAGGCTGACGGCTCCCGTTTTCTTTTGTCATTGCTGGTGGAGTCGCAGGGTGAGATACCCTCGTCTAGAGAGTCACTCAGGTACACAGAGAGACACGTACGGAGGTAAATAAAAGCACCTGCCCTTCAGAAAACCAGATCTCTTTTCTGTCGATAGCTTGCCCATAAATAAACGAATGTGCACCACCTCGGTAAATCTTAATACTAAATACGTTGTATTTGTGTGTATATGGATATATATACACACACGTAGGAACATATATTTTAATAATTGAACCAATTAAACCTATTACATGTTGTATATTACATATAAATATGACAAAGATTCATCAAAACATAAGGAAAAAATATAAAGGGAACGAAAATGGCCTCCTAAAAGAAAAGACCACAACGGCATTTTTCTGCTGTGCTACACCGAAAACGTTTTAGGTCGAAACTGAAAAAAAAAAAACTCGAGAAAGTTTGAAAACCCCTCGATTCCTTTTCCCTTCTGTGTTTTTAAAGGATCTGCTGAAGTCCCTTTGCATCTGAGGTTTAAATAGGGAGATCAATAGAAAACAGTTGTAATGATCTAATTAATTATGGCAAAATTAAAAGCGAGTAGAAAATCAATCTCTGATGGTGTTGAAGATGGAATTAAATTGATAGTCCATCTGTTCACCTCCTAGACCGTATAAATATGCAACCCAAGGACGGAGCTTAAGGGATCAAACTGCCTGGGAGACTTTCTCTCAATCTCTCTCTCTTCACTTCTTTCCTTTCTGAAGTTCAGCCCTGCACACTCAGGCTGCCCGTGCTCCCACTCGCAGCCCTGTGTTTGCCCAGCGTTTCTCCCCTCGCTGGACACACGCAAAAGACGTTTGTGCCGAGAAACTCAAACCGGCAACAGCACCCCGCAAATCTGAGCGTGAAAAGCCGTATGGTGGGAAAGGGGGTACAAAAAAAGGAGGACGAGGAGACAGCGTTCAGTGACAGTGTGTTCCCTATCGTGCTGTTTTTAAATCAAACAGACAGGCTTGATGATGATGATGATGATGATTACGGCTACAGAGTAGTTTGAGGACGCTCTCCCTCTCTCTAAGGGCCTTTTTTACGTCGATCGGAGTTTCAGAAAACTCATCCGTTTCTCTAGCTGGATTTCTATAGAATACCGTGTGTGCGCTGGCCGGGAGAGACGACACATTGAATTAGTGTTATTTGTCAGTTTTTTCCGACCGTGTGAAACTCTAAAGGCAGATACTCAACGGCAGGATCTCGGTGTCGCCCTGTCCTAACGCCGGCCCCCTCCACGTCCCCGGCTGTCCCGCTGGGCCGGCCTTTCCCGGGCGGGCACCGGGCACTCTGCGCCGGATTTCCCTCGGGCTTCCTGCACCCCACCGCCTTCCCACCGCCGCGATATGCGTCTGTTCTGCCAGGAGAATTGGAGAGAGACCATGCAATTCCTATATTCGCCCGTCTAAAAAAACAATAGTAATAAAGAAATACCCTTTCTCTCTCCATTTCCTATCTGATTTGTAGTTGCGGAGCGCACATTAACCGCAGAGAGCTCGGATGAGTTGTCAGGCTGCAGGAGTTCCCTACCATTCCGACCCCTTTTTAATTGTGAAAAATGAAAGCTAGGATCTGTGGTTCCGTTGGAAAACAACCGAACAAACCGATGATGTTTATCACCCGGCTTACAGCTGCGTGGGGTGGGATGGAGTGCGGTGCGTGTGTATTTAAGTAAGTGAAGTCTAAATATAAATCAGCTCAGAGGGGGAGTCCCAGGCCCGGCTCCAGCCGTGTGTGCACTCTCCCGCCGGGTCTCTGCTTTGCGTGTAGGGCTTAAAAAAACGTCCGTGTGTCCCCAAGTTGTGTTAATTTAGCTCTGCCAGACCCCGAGAGCCGATGGGGAGAGCCCCGCCGGCTTCGCCCGGCCTGGGGCCGATCCCAGTGCTCAGCGCAGAGCCGGGGAGGAGGGTGGGGGTGGGGGAGATAGTGGGGGGGGGGCGGGGGTTGCCAGTGGGGACTTAGTTCCCTGCCAAAGTTTGCCTTCCCCTCACACTTCCCAATCCGGCCAGAAAGAGTGCCCAGGGGCAGCTGCCCGCAGCACCAATCGGATTTATTAATTGATGTATTGAAAAGAAGGATTGATTGACATCTCCTAATGGAAATTACAGCTCCGCTTTCCTGCTGAACGCTACCCTCCCGGCTATCCCTTCATAAAGAAACCCTTGAGGCGAAAGACAGATTTTCATTTAAAGTGCCCCCGTCCTCAATTTCACAGGTTAGATACATTTTAAACACAGACACACATATTGCAAATTAGAAGCTAATTTAATTATAAATCAAAACTGGGCATAAATCTGCACTCACCACAAAGGATCCATTTAGCAGAATGCAACCACCTCCCCTAACCCTGGAAAGCTGCCTTGCAGAAATAACACTGTATATACATTGTCAAAGTTATGGATTGTGTACAGTTCAAAGAGGTCCACTGGAAGGGGTAAAACCCCGTGTGTCAGAAATTAGCCGATTACATGGTGACAATTTCTCTTTCTCCTAGAGAAAGGAATTCTCCGTTAAACAAAAGTTTGCATAGATGTAGAAGTTGTAATTCTGAACTTACAGACTGGGAGGGAGTCGGAAGCGGCAGAATTTTGAAGTCCAGCAGGTCAGGATCAACAAACGCGCCCACACACGCACAGACACGCACACGCACACACGCACCCACAGAGCCGGGGTTCATATTGATTGGTGACGTTTGCTTTGCAAATCTCAGAGAGGAGAGAAAGGAGGGAAGGGATCAGGGTGCAAGAGAAGAGAAGGCGAGACAGGCAGCTAGGAAAACCGATCCGCGACTCGGAAGAGCTCGCTCCATCCCTCTATCCAGGATCCGCTCGTCCTCTGCCTCTGCTGTGCGCCGCTCTCCCTCGCCCGCACGGTTGCTCCTTGACTCTGCCCCTCTCCCTTGCTCACAGTTCAGTTCTTCCCCGCCCCTTCCAGCTCCTGTTTTTAAGTTAAAATTATCCCTTTCTCTCCTTCGTTTAATCTCTCATCTTCGTCCACCACACTTAAGGGAACCCTTCTTTCAGCCCCTCCGTTTCTCTGCAGACTCCATCCCCCTCTCGCTGTCTCTAGCTCTGTGTCTTCCCCCTCCGATGCACTAAACTCCGAGGCCATTAACAGCTGATGTTAAGGAGGAATGACTCTTCCTGCCTCTCTTTTTAATTAGGCGCCGAACTTGGGCTTTCGCGTCTCCCAGTCTAGGGAAGGAAAGTGAATGAGTGAGCCCCCTTGCGCAAAGGGGACAAGCAGAGAGAGAACTGAAATCGCCCGGCTTTCCCAGAAAGAGCAAAGAGGGGAGAAAGTTTACCCACCAACTTACGACCAGAGCATCTCGAAGCCCTGCAGACCTTCATCGTCCACGCCTCTTCCCCCTTCTCCTCCCCCCCCCCCCCCCCCCCCCCCCCCCCCCCTCCCCCCGCCGATTCCAAACACTATTTAGCAAGCATCATCCCTAGTGCCCGGCCGGGCAAGTCCCAGCCCTCACCTGCGGCTCGCACCGGGCGGGGGGGGTGCTCCGGTCCTTTGTTGGTGCGTTTCCAGCCTTTGTTTAACTGTGGAAACGAACCTGCCCGAGTCCCGGGGCACCCCCCCGGCACCGGAGAGCCGAATGTGGCGGAAGGAAGCGGGGGCAGAGCCAGGTCTCACAACGGGACTGGGCAAGAGCTGCCAGAAACGAGAGCGGGGCAATTTGCCCGGGGGAGCTGAATTCGTATAGAAATTGTCCTGGCTCAGGTTGGCTGGGAAGGAAAAGGGAAAGGGAGAAGGAAAGGAAGAAAGACGTAGAGAGAGAAGGCAAAGAAAGAGGGAGAAAGGCAAGAGAGGGAGAGAGAAAGAAAGGAAGAAAATGAGAGAAAAATACATGGGAAAGAAACAGGGAAAGTAGGAATGGGAGGGAGACAGAAAGAAGGAAAGTAAGAAAGAAGAAATGAAGCCTCGAGAGACATATATCACTTTCTAATGCGTATCCGAAGAAGTCTGCTCCCAACTTTCCCTGCTGGCCCTGCGGAGGGAGCAGAGCGCAGCAGCCACCCCTCTCCCCGACAGGTCTCTTTGTGAGATCATTTTTGGAGATGTGAATCCCTGGCAGTCATTACCACACTTTGGCCCCTCTGCTGGAATTACCCTTTCCGGGGACTTTAATGGGCAAGCCATAGGGTTTTTCGCTGATCCGCAGCAGTTTTCTCTCCCTCCCCGTTTTTATGGGTGTATTATAGTTAGGGGTTATATAAATGTTTTTGCGTGTGATAACTGTAAATCCTAACATTTGCAAATGGCCCGGAGGCAAACCAACCTTGGACAGGCATAGAGGGGGAGGGAGGGTCTCCCATTACTGCTGATTAAAAGGAGACTTTAATAAGCGTCTAATTCACTCATCGAGAGTTTTATGGAGAAATTAGAGGACAAAATAAAATAATAATAAAAAAAAGACATCTCTAGCATGGGGGGAGGAGATAGCAGAGGGGGGCTACCACACCTCTACCCCAGCGGCAGCCCAGGGCAAAGGGAAGAGGCAGCTGGGCCTCACCGGTGCCATAGCCTTCCATCACGGAAAGGGCAGGAGGGTTCACATCTGGGCCAGCTCCTCTGGGGTAGCGAAGCAGCACAGATTCCTCCTGCCCTCACCCCCACCCCAGCTCCGCCGCTCCGGGGCAAAGAAACGAGCAGGCAGAGGGGCGGAGAGGCTCCTCTACCGAACGACAGACACAACCAGAGAAATGTGGCAAGGGGATTGTGACAAGAAGCGATGCCTGCCTCTCTGGGATCCAGGTTCGGGGAACCTGCTTGCAGCCAGGGCTCCCCCAAGCCCGGGGCCAGGTGCGAGGCTCGGGGGCAAGGGGATGGACGGAGGACTAAGCCCGGCGCCGGGAGCCGTGTGCCCGCTCACTGCCTACCTGCTTAGGGATGGGGCAGGCTCGGGCTGTCAGCCCTGAGGCTCTCCCTGTCCCCATATGTCTGTGGCCCAGGAGTGTTGGAGACTTGCCCCAGCTCCGGTCGGCCCGGTGCTCTAAGAGGCGGCTTTGTTGCAGAAGTGTCTCTTCACATTGTTGGCTTTTCTCCCCCTCTTTCTTCCTTTTTTTTTTTTTCCCTTCTTTCCCCCTCAATGAGGCTGTAAAAGGTCTCCGGCTTGTCTCGTTTTTGTGGCAACCGCTCTCTTGTAAAGAGGAGAGGTTAAAGTGTCGGTGACTGAATAAAGAGCAGCACACGTGGGCTATTACCATTCAGGGCAAACAAATGCAGAGAAGGGAAAAGCCAGCAGCAGGCAGGGCGAGGGGGGATCGCGGCCCCCCCGGCGCACACACGCACCCGCCCCGCTGGCAGGGCCCGTCCGCCGGCCTCCTCACGGCCCCAGCATTCCCCAGACATGCAACCCACCCATGGCTCACAAAAGAGTGAGAGAAAGAGAGAGGGGGGAGACATGAGGGGGTCTTAGATGGGAAAAAAAGAAAGTAGCTTGAGGGGGAATGTGCTGTGGAGTGTGAAATTGCAGCCCGTGGTGCTCCATATTGTACCAGAAGCTCTCCAAAAACTCATCCTACAACGTGACCAGAGGTGCTTAGAAGAGGAGAGAGAGAGGGAGAGGGGGTGAGGGGCTCAGAGGCACAGGGGGAGAGGAAGGATGGGGGTCTTTTATTCTTTTCGCGCTCTCTTATTAATCGATCCTTTAAAACCTAACTTTGTGTCTATTTGTTAAACTCGGCCACGAAGAGCAGTCTCGGGGCTCCTGGGCAGAGCGGCTGGAGGGGGCGCGGAGTGGCGGCAGGGCTCTGCCTCCCCTTGCCCTACCCAGCCCGGTTAAAAACTCCGAGGCGCTTTGATACCACTCCATGTCCACGCTGTTGCCCTGCACCTCGGCCCTGCCCCATAGCCCTCTCCCTCCCGGGGAAGATCAGACCCCCAGTACCCCTATAGCAAAGGAGAAATCCCTGGTCTGGACATCCCTTTGCCCTGGGTGTTGGCTGGGGAGAGGCAGCGGAATGCTTTCTAAGGCCAGAAATTACTCTGTCCTCAGACAAAGCACACCAAAATTTTCCCAGGAATTTTTTTTTTTCTCAAAGCGTCTCCTTCCTTGAAGAACCTTCTCAAACACACATGCTGACTCCTTCCCTTAAATGTTAACATCCTTGGGCTCTTTCTTTTTTCTTTATAGTTTCACAGCCAGGGATTTTGTCCCTGACTTTCTCACGCGAAGTTAAATTAGTTGTCACAGATCATAAAAACACATAGATGGTCAGCGCATATTTATCCTGTATGTTCGTAAATGTGGTGCTGGAAGTATTAAGGGTAGAGCTAAACCACCTCCGAACTACTAACACTTAAGCTGAGAGTGCTCGCACTCTTGGCAAGGGGAGCAGCCGGACTGTGTGCTGAGCCGAAGAGCTGGCAGCACCTCGAAGTGATATAAATCCCGAACTTCTGCCCCTGCAGCACGCTATTCTGCTGGTCATCTTTAACTTGTTCCCAGTAATGAGCGACACACAACCCGTAGAAAAACTCGGAGCCAACGTGGGCGCAAGTCCTGGCTTTGGAGACAATGACAATCAGAGACAGTTTTACTTCAGGCCTGACTTTTCCAAGGGAGCCCCCCAGCCGCTCGACCCCTATTGTTCCCGGGCGGAGTGCCCTTCCCCGGTTGGCAGCGGAGGAGAGAAGGCAACTGTCGAGAACAGCGTTTGTTTAACCCGTTTCTCAGGGCCAAGGCGAGAAGCGGGAGAGCCAAGGCAGCACCGGAGAACGAGCATTTCGGAGGGGAGCTGACAGGGCCCTCCTGTCTATGTGTATTGGAGCCGGGTGTGGCAAACAGGATCAATGGAGAAGATTTAGGCTTGATCCGTTGGAGAAAGCCGCCTAATGAGCAGACCGAAAGATAGCTATCGTCTCAACTCCCCCAAAAGTTTATTTTTCTTGAAATTTCCGCAGGGAGGCGGGCGCCTCTTTTGAAGTGTAAATGTTTCCAGCTTAGGAGGGTAGAGCTGGGTTAGTGAAGAAGGGGGAGATCCTCGGGTTCTCTTTGAGAAAAAGAAATAAAAGCAATGGAGAAAAAAAAGAGAGAAGAGAGGAGAAGAGAGGAGAAGAGAGGAGAAGAGAGGAGAAGAGAGGAGAAGAGAGGAGAAGAGAGGAGAAGAGAAGAGAAGAGAAGAGAAGAGAAGAGAAGAGAAGAGAAGAGAAGAGAAGAGAAGAGAAGAGAAGAGAAGAGAAGAGAAGAGAAGAGAAGAGAAGAGAAGAGAAGAGAAGAGAAGAGAAGAGAAGAGAAGAGAAGAGAAGAGAAGAGAAGAGAAGAGAAGAGAAGAGAAGAGAAGAGAAGAGAAGAGAAGAGAAGAGCAGAAGACCACCATGGGCTGGTGAAGTGGGAATAGGTTGAGGAATCCGTGCTGTGCCATGGGCGTGGGAAGACCACAGTCTCAGTCTCGTCTGGTCCCGCCGGGCACACGGCCGTGCCCGGGCCGCGGGGACAGGACGGTATTTTTAATTTGGGCAGACAGCATATATTCGGTGGATTTAAATGTTGACAAAGCAGTTCTTCCAGGAAGCCTGGTGTGGGAAGGGGCACTAGGTGATATTGTGGTATGTGTGGTGGGGGAAGGGGACAGCAGGCGAGGAGCATTTTCCTTCCTTTATATTATTTTTCTCTCTTATTTATTTTTTTCCTTCCATTTGCGCCACCCATTCCCTTCCTCATTCCTTCCCCTCTTTGCTTTTTGAGAAAGTCTTGGTTTACGAGGCTCGGGGCTCCCCCGTTTACACTGGCTATCTCCGCGCCGTGGGATTGAAGCTTCGTCTCACAGAGTGCTCACTTTGTGTATTCATTGAGTCTCTTATTGCTACTTTTCTCCTCACTGAGATGGAGAAACGGCAATAGGGAGTGATGAACTACTGCAAAACACATTCTCGGGAGGAGGTCTGGGGTCTGCCCCGGCCCACCAAGCTGTTATCTCTTCACCGTGCAATCAACAGTTATAAACGCCCAGAGCCATCTCTGGGAGAGACAAAAATGAACACCCCAAGTGTCAACGACGGCATGGGCAGGAGGCGGTGAGGAAGCTCCCTGGAAGCAGAGGCCCCGGGGATGAGGCAGTTAGGGAAGGCAGACACAACGTTGTGAAATATACCCTTCCTCCTGCCCCCTCCTCCCAGCCTCTCCTCCGGCCTTGGCTGCGCGCCTGAGCCCGTCCCGAAGGGCGCGAGGCGGCCGGGGCTGATCGGGGCGGAAGGGAGGAAGAGGAGGGGGAACGGCTGGAAGACGAGAAGCGACCACCAGAACGTTCGGCGGAGGGGAGTTAGGAAAGGGCCGTTTACAGCCAAAGAGAGGGCGGGAGCGGCAGGGAGGCCACAGGGGTTGAGGGAATCGGCTGCTGCTGTGGGGAGGATTCGGTACCCCCCGCCGGCAGGTGGGCGCGGGGCCGGGACTCATGTCAGCCTCACTGCCGGCCCGCGCCCACCACCGCCCCTTGCCCGCGCCGCCAAGCCGACCGGAGGGCGCCATCTAGGGGCCGCGACGGGGAGCGCCACCGCTCCGCACCTGCGCCCGGCTGCCCCTTCCACCTCTGCGCGGGGGCGGCCCGGCCGCGGAACCGGCTGCCTGCTAGGGGATGAGGCAGCGGCCGATAAAGGGAGCCAGCGGTCGGGGGCGCCGCGGCTCGAGTGGGCGAGCCGAGGCTGGCGGGGCGGGCAGGGCCGGGGGCGCGGCGGCGAGGGGAACACCCGTGGCCCAGCGGCGGGGCTGTCCGCGGAGCGCAGCGGCCGCTCGCAAACTTGGAAGGAGTTCACGCGGGGGGGTGTGGTGCGAACAGGCGCCCTCCCAGCCGGGCGGCAGCGATGGGCGCTCCTGATCAAGTAGCGCAGGCCTCGCTCCCCTGCAAAACCTACCCGACGCGGGCTGGCACCTGCGTCTCAGCCACAGCGCAGCCCCGGGACCCGGCGCTCCCCGACCGCACATTCACCAGCCGCTGGTGTCAAAACAAAACAAAACAAAAATCCGTTTGTTTTTTAAATAATCTGGTGGTTTGTTTTTGTTTTTCACACAAGGGAAAGAGGGGGGTGGGGGCAGAGAAAGATAAAACATCAGCTGAAGTGCCAAAATGATTTATGAGACAGTGGAAAATATTTCATAAAGATCCCTCCGAGATTCTTTACTTAAACCAGATAGAAAACTAAGGGGCTACTTCGTGACAGATGAGCAGAGAGATGGGAAAGGATGGAGAAAGAAAAGAGTAGAAGAAGAAAGTACATTACAGGTGATGATACACTTGCAGACTGAAAATCAAAACTGAGTTCACAGCAATTTCTTCCTTGTATTTTTACCCCTGGTTATTACCCTAAAGAGGCGTTTCTCCTATGCGCTGTCGCGCTGCTAGGTCAAAGCCACGTCCGCTTTAGCCATAGAGGGTTTTTTTTGTGAAATAATTTTTAAATCTCACTCTAGCATTAAAAAGGAGGAAAAAAAAAAAAAAGCACCAGAGTTGTGGAAAGTGGGAGCTTGGATTTCTGCTATTTCACCAAACGCGCGTGAGGCGAAACTTTGCAATGGCTGAAATGTGTCCAACCCATTGGTTCGGAGAGGTGCAAGAAGTTCTTGCTTTCTCTCTTTCACTCCGTCCTTTGCTTTCTCTCGATCTCCCAAGCTGATATTTTTTCTTAATTTTGTTCTTTATGTTCTCTCTCCTCTCTTTCTCCTTTTTCCTTTCCTCTCTCCTTCACCTCCCTTCTCCCTGTATCTCCCCGTCCTTCTCTCACTCTAAGCTGCTCACCGTGGAAGCCTCAACGTGTATCGAATCCCCCCCCCCCCCCCCTCCCCCTCCCGCTTCATCCCAAGTTAAGTCTCCGTTAAAAAAAGAGCAGGGCGCGAGATGAAACTGCCAAGCCGTGCATGCGGCTGTGTGTGCGTGTGTTAAATAAGGGAGCCGAAGCTCCGGAGGCGCAAGTGACAACAAAGCAGGGCTGACGTCCCCCACCGCGGGCCGGCCCGGGGTGCTGCGAGCGGGCGGCCGTGGCTCCTCCGCCGCCGGGTCCCGAAGGCGACGGCCCCCCCGCGCCGAGCGCCGCCGACCCGGCCCTCCTCTCTCCGTTCTTTCTCACCCTCTCTCTCTCTCTCTCTCTCTCTCTCCCTCTCATTCTCATTCTCATTCTCTCTCTCTCTCTCTCTCTCTCTCTCTCTCTCTCTCTCTCTCTCTCTCTCTCTCTCTCCCCCCTCTCTCTCCCTCCCTCTCTCTCCCTCTCTCCCTCTCCTCTCCTCTCCTGGCCGTGCTCGGCTCGGCGCGCTGGCGAATCAGAGAGTGTCGGAATCTATTGCCTTTGTCTGACAAGTCATCCATCTCCGGGGAGGCGGGCGGGGGGCTGAGGGCGCTGCGGCTTTTAGAGAGACACACACCGGGAGCGGAGGCTCCAGTCTCCGGCCCCGGCTCTTCGCAAGCACTTCCCACTTCGGGCGAAAGTCCGCCGGGCGTCAGATCCTCCGCCCGGCCGAGAGGAGGGGGCGCGTCCGCCCGCCGCTCGCAGCTTTCCCGGGGATTGCTACTCCGCTTTGAACTTAAATGAACTATCCCCGACCGCGGGAGGAGGGAGAGCCGCGTCCCCCGCGCCTTCTGCCGCCCGCCGCACCCAGCTACGGCACCCCCTCCCCGGCGCCGGGGATGCTCTGAACCCCCTCAGCCATGACACCCACCTGCCCCCCGGCGCTGACAGCCCCTCGCTCCCACGGACGCTGCTGACTCCGCCGGCCCGGCGCCCCGGCCCTCAGAGCCGGCGCAGCCCTCCCGCCCCCCGGAAAGTGCTCCGCACCCCGCTACGCCGGGCAGGGGGGCAGCACGCCCCGCCGCTCCCCTCCTCTCCTTGTGTGTTTTTTTGTTTTCTTTTCTTTTTCTTTTGTTTTGTTTTGTTTGTTTTGTTTTTTTCTCCCCTAAGTCTTGAAGTTGAATTTTAGAGGCGACACGGCGGCTTCAGCCGATTTCTTCCCCTTCCTTTGCCTCCCCATGGATATGCACTGCAAGGCAGACCCCTTCTCAGCAATGCACCGTGAGTACTGGAGCCCGGCTCCTTCCGTTGCTCTCCCTCTTTCTCATCCCTCCATTCCTCCTTCCCCAACCATTCTTCCTTACCTGATCCTTCTCCAGGTCCATCTTTTCACCGTCAGCCTCTCCTCCCCTGGCCGAACTCGATCTTAGAGAGCTGTTCAGAAGGCAGGACGGGCATCCTTGGCCCCGGCGGCAGAGCGAGGGTCGGGGCTAGCCCCGGGCCCGCAGTGCTCCGTCGCGGCGGCGGGATGGGGGCCAGGACCCACAGCCCGGGGGGCAGTGGGCTGTGTGCGGCTGCGGCTGTGCTGTGCTGTGTGTGTGCGAAAGAAAACAGCCGTGAACCAGTTCTTTCCTCCGCAAAGGCACTTTCTTCATCGCCCCTTGGACAACACAAGTTTATTCCGACTTGTGTCAGCCCCCGGGGCTGGACTCTTTCCCTGCCCTGCTGGGCCAGGGCTTCCCGCAACCCTGTGTGGCTGTGAACCCATACTTCTCCTCGCGATCTGATGCTGTTCACTTTCATTCTGGATTTCAGTGGCAGAGAGGGGGGAAAACAGTTTCAAAGTAATGGCGGGTTGGTCGGTGGATGTTCCGTGCTTCGGTTTGCTTTGGATTGGTTAAATGTTGTACTGAAAGAAAAATAGGACAATTGTATGGCTGGGAGATCTGGCGGCTCCGGAGGCTCCCAAGAAGTCACGATCTCTCCTGGTTTATTTACCAGATCCCCGATGAGCTTTTAAAATGCATTCTTGGCAGAGGAAAATGCTTTCGTGACATGTTTTCACTTTAAAGAACCTTTCTGTAAGAGGGGATTCAGGAAAGCGAAAGGACCCCTTTAATAGGGATTGTAACAAGGAATATTCAGGGATATTAATTTCACCGCCAGGAGAGAAAATAGTTCCGAGATTTAAATTAAAGAAAATAAATACAAATGGGAAGCAGAGATTGAGAGCATCTTGAGCCAGGAAATGAATAATTAAGAGCAATTTGTAACTTTTGACACTGAAACTTTTGAGGACACGCCCAGTCTGCTGCATAAAAAACAAACCGAAAAGATATAAAATGGAAATGCTTGAAGTTTAAAAAATCTCGGGATTGTAGTAGGAAGGAAGGCGCAGAAATACAAACCCATGATAAGATTCCCCCAACGTGGAAATAGGCAACTATCCTACTGTTTCCAAATTAAGGATTTACAGGATATATTGCTTAAAATTTAGGATTTATTTTTCGAAGACCTTTATTAGTCCGTGCCTTAGACGTTGTTTTTAGGATCCAGTGCTGCGACCTGCTTTCAGACGCGATTGCAGTCATTCTGCCTCCAGTACGATCCGGAACATGTAGGCAGCGAAAGAGGCGTTTCACTGTCTCTGTTTTTTAAAAAACTCTACTGAGATTTGTCAACAATTTTGGCTTCCGACTAAAAACAGAAAAATCAACATTGATTTGTTCCCTAAAGTGTGTTTCTAGAGCCACAGATCTAGATATTAATAACCAAATAAAATACACGCGGCTGCGGATACGTGACAAGCAGAGACAGTAAACCACGAAAGCGGTACGACGGGCTGGCTGTGTGTGTATGCAGGCTCTGGCACTTACACACGGATAAACACACGTAAATATCTCACTACTCTCATAGAAATAACCTTCGAAAAGCATGGAGCAGAGCAAAACAAACTCGTGTGAAAAATATCCGGTCTGCAATAATTTGAATTATTAATTTTTAATCTTTTTTGCATCTGTTGCCTTTTAATACTTTGTAATGCGAGTTATAAAAGGTGCTTTGAATTATTTATCGTGGAGTTGCCAAAGAAATTGCTGTCTTGTAACTTTAGAGGCAACATGTGCAGAAGGGCTTCTGAAAGAATGAAGAAAACACACGGCAACAAATACCCGTAGGTTTTAATACAGGGAGATAAATATCCCCCCTCCCCTCTGAAACCGTAAATATTTAAAAAAAAAAAAAAAAAAAAAAAACAACTAACAAAAGAATGCAACAAATAACCCCGGTTCATCGGGAAGGGACGGGGAAGCCAGCCGGCCCCCGGGTCGAGGCAGCTGGGAGGGGATATGTGGAGGTGTTACCGAAGGGGTGGGGGAGATGGAAAAAAACTCTATTTGTGTGAAAGGACTTGGATCGATCGCAGGGCAATGAGAGTTTCCACTAAGTTCAGAGCCAATAAGTCAGTGTCAGAAGCAGGGGAGGAAAAAAAAAACTCAGCGAAAATACAAACAGATCATTTTTCAGCAAACGGCAAAACGAACTAAGATCTCTTGGCGAGGAAGATAGAGAAGGTTAGGGTTGTGTGAAAGGAAAGCTTTAATACAGTGTGCACTCCACAGCTATATCAGCTGGATATGCCTGAGATAGAGACACCCAGGTAGTAGCACCAACGAAGCTGCATCACCCGCCAGTGTCCATCTCTTCACACGCCCGGGCAAATGCTAACGGCTCCCATCCCTAATGCAGACCACCCCAGGTGCAAGCGGTTCACAATCGCCTGTCTTGCTGAGTCCCCAGAGGAGATATTTCTCTTTATTCCCGTCACCTCGTTCCTCCTGCCTCGGCTTAGCAGGTGCATAATTATTTTTTTCGCCAAGTTATTTCTCGAAATGGAGAAAGATCGGGAAAAAAAACCAATCCTAGCAGTCCTATCTGAGAGAGATCATTTTTTGTTTTGGCTTGGAAGGGTTGAACAGAGGAAAACGACGCATTTTAGATTTTCCCTGAATTAGATTTTGGGGGAGGGGAAAGACGGAACTGTGCAAATCTGTTAGATTTTTATTTATTTTTTTTTTCCCCGGAATAATTTTTCCTTAAAGATCGAAATCTGAGGAGACAGAGGATCTGTGTGTAAACAAGCACCGGCCCCGAGACACAAAATATTTTATTTCTCTCTGTATATCTGCAACTCCCATTCGAAAATAACGGGAGAGGACGCGTTTCGTGGGGGACACGCCGCGGGGTGAGGGAGGGCGGGTTTCACCAGTAACCGTAATTGACAATGTGATAGAAAATCGTGGCAAGAAAAGGAAAGACGAGGGGAAAATCCCAAGCGCAGAGAGAAGGGGGACCGCGGCAGGGTCTGCTCAGAGCCGCTAAGCAGCTGAGCTCCTGAGTTTGGGAGCGCATCTCTCCCCAGCTCTTGGGAGAAGAGTCGGCGCGGGCACTGCCCCCACCACCATGGCCCTGAGGAGCCGCCACGCCGGGGTCCCGGGAGAGGACTGCGGGCGGGAGAGGTGCCCTCCGGCCCAGGGAGGGGAGACGGCGTACGCGGGTACTGTCCCCGCTAGCCTCCGGCTCGGGAAAATTCACTCTGCCTTCTCCTTCCTTCCCATCTGCCCTCCTTTCTCTTCCTTTCTTATTTCCTCTTTTCTTTCTTTCTTTTTCTTCCTTTCTCGCTAGTTTTCCTCTTTCTTCCTTTCCCTTTCCTTTCTGTCTTTATCCTTCCTTCTCACGTTATCTTCCTTTCTCTCTCATTCTCTTTCTTTCCTTGTTTTTTTTCCTCTTTCTGTATTGCTCTCTTTCTCTCTCTTTATCTTCTTATATCTCTTCCCCACATCCTGTTCCCCCACCCCTCCCCGGACCCCCCGCCATCACCCCCATCCATCTGTAATGTTTGGACATTTTGCAGTACGAGTGTCGAAGAATCCACGACTAACGGTGTGTTTCTGGTGTGCGTGGGTTGTTGTGTTTTTTTTTTTATTTCTCTTTCCCCAGCAGGGCACGGGGGTGTGAACCAGCTCGGGGGGGTGTTTGTGAACGGCAGGCCCCTACCTGACGTGGTGAGACAAAGGATAGTGGAGCTGGCTCACCAGGGGGTGCGACCCTGTGACATTTCCAGGCAGCTGCGGGTCAGCCACGGTTGTGTCAGCAAGATCCTGGGCAGGTAAGGAAAGAGGCAGCTTCTTTTCCTCCCCTGGGACGGCAGCGGTGCATCCCTCCCCCGCTCCGCTGTGACCTTCCGCCCTTCCCTTTGCGCCCCACTCTCCCCGCGCGCTCCGGCTTCTCCGCGCCGTGGGAACCCGTGGTTGAGCCGGGCCCCCTTCTCCGGCCGGCAAGGAAGTGTCCTGTCCGCCCCCCCCCCCCCCCCCCCCCCGCTTCCTCCGGCGGTGTTTAGAAACTCCTGGGAAGATAATTTAAGAGGGGTGGGCGAGCGGGCGGGAAAGGGAAGAGATTAAAAACTAAAGAACGACCAAAAAACACACCCCACTGCCAACAACAAAAAAACCCAACTCATAACAATCCGTGAGCGGCCTCATCAAATACACGGGTAAACCAACAAATAACGGGGCAAATAAATAAATAAATACCCGCGATGTGGTCTCCGCCAGACGGGGTGTGAACCCCCGGCGGAGCGGAGTCAGCGGCCAGTGAAGCAAGCGTTGCCGTGCCCTCTGAGGACGGCCGGCGGGAGACGGGCCAGGGCTGCCCCGTGCGAGGGACTTGGGGACTGAACCGCGCTGCCGCACCCGCAACCCTGCCAGCCCCTTGAACCAGATGCGTGGGTATGAGCCCTACACTGGCCGCCCAGCCCGGGGGCTTCGCCTCCTGTTTTGTTTCCCGATCCCTGTGCCTGAAACGAATGTGTACGGGGGAAGGGGGGCAGCGAACAGTCCAGCGCCCTTCGGTTCGTACATACAAATAAAAAAGAAAAAAAAAAAAGACGGGGGAGGAGGGAGAAAATTAAAAAAAAAAAAAAAGAAAAAAAAAAAGAGAGAGATGTAGCGAGCCCTTGTAAAGGAGAACGGATTTGCGCAGTCCCGGGCGCCCCGCGGTGCCGTGCCATGCGGCACCCGAGCCGCCGCGGGCCGCCGCCGGGGTGTGCGCGGGGCCGAGGGCGCCCCGAGGGGCAGGCGGGGCTGCTCCGAGCACTGCAGGTCCCTGACCGTCTTTTGTGCAGGTATTATGAGACGGGGAGCATCAAGCCTGGCGTGATCGGTGGCTCCAAACCCAAAGTGGCAACCCCCAAAGTAGTGGACAAAATCGCCGAGTACAAGAGACAGAACCCGACAATGTTCGCCTGGGAGATCCGGGACAGGCTTCTCGCCGAGGGCATCTGCGACAACGACACGGTTCCCAGCGTCTCCTCCATAAACAGGTAAGAGCAGCCCCACAGTCCTGCTCGCGGCCCGGTCGCCTCTTTACGGCCCCATAAAACCCCTCTCAGCAGCGCGGGCGGCCCAGTCCCCAAGTCCCTCCTCGGTCTGGTTTAGATCCAGCCTGCTGCAGCCCCCCGCCCGCAGTGGGAGCCCTGGGCACGGCCCGAGGGCGCTGCCCGGCGCCACTGTGACCCTCGCGCCCAGTGCTGGGCAGCAGCTGTGCCCGGGGTTCGCTGCGCGCCGCGGGGCTACAGCCTGCTCTACAGCCTGCTCTGCCGCCTGCCCCGGCCGGGCAGCGCTGCTGCCAGCACACATGCGCTCCCGCCGAGCCGCCCGGCGGTGCCGCAAAGTCTGGGGGCTGCTGGGGCTGGCGGGCGGCGGAGCCAGGTTCGCCTCCAGCACCCTTTCCTGGCTGTAGGTGACCGCCAGTGTCGCCAGGGTACTGGCGCTCTGAGCCGAAAAGCTGCCGCTATCCGCTGCCAAGCCGGGCTCACAGCCTCGAGCCACTGAGTCTTGGAGGATGCTTCCCGTGCACCCACTCCTCCGGTTCACTCCTCATCTCTAGCCCCGAGGGAACTAAACTTGCGAGGGGGTCCTTTCCCCCGGTTGGAGAGCGCTGCGGCTGCCGGCTCTGGCTGATCCCTGCCCTGGCGGGAGGCTGGGAAGCAGCGAGATCGATTGAGCACCAGCGAATAATTTTCCCCCAGCTGCTAGGATGTGAGTTTTGTTGGTGGGGGGACTCGGATTTGGTCTCAGGTTTGAGGTGACAAAAATAACCGCGTGACAGGCAAAAAAAAAAAATAGGATCGATGCAGGAGAAAAAGGCTGGTGATAGATGTAATCAAGTGCTAACACATTGCACAGTGTTCAGAGTGTTCACATGCCCGCACATTCAAATGCAACATACATCAGATATTCACACTTAAGCACAAGGTGAAAGTAATTATGCTCCTTTAGAGTAGTGTATGTACAGATACCTTGACTGTGCCCACAGAAATACAACCTCTGGAAACAGAGTAACACAAGGATATTTGCAAAGGGTACATACCTAGGTACAAAATACCTCAACAACAAAGTAAGAATACATGAAATTTCACACGCAGTCCCAAATATACGTCGCTTTCCACTCAAATAAATGTGTATAGGGTATACGTAAATATGCATGCAGGCTTTTGTAGAGTCCACATAGATAAAAACACACAAGTCAGTATATTTGCCCTTTTGATATATAACAAGTTTAGCCAGATTATTTTTTTAAAACCTGTTATATTTATAGCAAGAGAAGCAAAAAATAAATAGCAGGGAACACACAGTGATATTTTTTGTCTTGCGCTTTTCCTGGCAGATTTATCAAAATATGTCTAATAACTCAGACTGTGTATTTCTAAATCTGGCATCCTATATAAATGGGTTTTAATATTTTGCAAATGATATGGAATTATCCCAAATCATCTTGAAAACAGCAGGTAGAATTAGCTAGTGGAATGTACCTTGGCTAAGAAAGATTCCCTCAGACACACTGTCTCTGTAATATACTGCTAGGCTACCCTAGGAAATTATCCCTGTGTGTGCCATCTGTATTAAAATGGTTATTAAGTTATGAACAGGGTAACATAATACTGATCGGCTAATTATACACCCTCTTAAAAAACCTCTAGGTCTCTGTTACTCTCTCTGTCAGGTATTGAAATAATAACAGTTTGACATTCAGACACCTTACAAAGGCAGCTGCGGAAAGACAGTCAGCTATCCCTGGGAGGAATTAAGCTGGTGGTGCAGGAGTCTAGAGGAACGACTGTGGGCTCTTTGGAGGAATAGCATATATGGACCCGACACACATGTACACTTCAGCTAACTCAAGGGATGTTAGCATCCAAATGTCACTGAAGTTTCAGCCTTATACCTGCCAGACCTGATGCCTTGTGTGGAGGTTGTGATATCCCAGGCAGAAGGCTGAGTGCCAAGTTTTGCTCCTGCCTTTGCTACCAGTTTGCGGCAGGGTTTTGGAGGCTTTTGTACCTCAGTTTCCCGAAGACTGATCTTCCTCAGAAGCAGGTGGGGACAGATGTCAGATTGCGCTTATAAAATGCTTTGAGAAGGAGAAGTGCTTTGTTGCTGCTAAGTATTATTATATTAAAAAGACTCGTCTGTGACCCAACATTGTTTGATTCATACTGTGATGGTGTTTGAGAGTGTAGTCACCAAGGCAGAAGAGCATTTTGACTTCATATGATTAAATCTTTGTCTGTTCCTTTTAAACATTCAGACCCAACTTCCCATTTTTTTGCTTTTGTATGGGGCTCCTCAAAACCCACATCTGTGAGGAAGTGAGCCCATCTTATTAGAGGTCATAAAATTTGCAAGTCTATGCTAGGCAAGCACAGGAGAGCGAACTGGGAAAAAGATGTAGCAGAATAGGAAATAATGAGTATATTAAGAGACCAATCCTGGTGCTGTGGAGACTAGTGTGAGCTTCATCGTTCCAGTGACTTTTGTGATGCTAGCTCACAAAACTTGCAAAACCCAAAGTGAGGACTAAGTTCATAATTTAAATACAAATTTTTCTCTCTCCCGTTGTCAAAAAGTATATATAGAATTGGGTCAATCATTTGTAATAGCACATCCCTTACCCGTGGTACGATCACAAATTGGAGTTAATCTAACACTCCAACTCTCTGAACAGCTTCAGATAGATGTAATTTTTAAAGCCAACCTTCAATAACTATCTCTCTTTGTATTTTTGCAAAATGGGGATGTTCCAGGGCAAAAACTGCAGTGGCCCAATGTCCAGAACTTTCAGATCTACATCGACGAGTAGTTTAACATCTTGAGACCATAAATGAGGCATATGCAGAAATAGGATAACTTATCTGTATCCCTAGAAAGACTGTGAATACTGCACTTCAAAATTGAGATATTTTTGTATATGGAAAATCATGACTTTTTGTTATTATAAGATTTTCTGAAAATGTATTAGTTACATTTTATTCTCTTTCTTTCTGGGTATTAGTCTAACATTAACAAAGGCTTTTGGGTGAGAAAGTACCAAAACCCACAATTTCAATTCAATTTTTAAAGTCTCCCTAAAACATTTAAAAAAGTCTGTTTTCCATTAATTATTTTTTGTGTTGCATAAATTCTATGTATTTACATTGCACTGATCTGTCAGTATGGCACTGCGAATATCGGGATACATTTGAAAAGACATTTAATTCAGTACTGCAACTTATCAGAAACTTGTTAATACCAAATTCATGCAGATAAATGCTAGATACAAAGTCTAGTGAAAAACATGACTTTGTCAAGATTCGGGAAAAAAAAGTTAAGTCTTCTGCTACGTGGTAGTTTTCCTTTAATTATGGCAAAAAAAGTCTAGAGTGCACCAGCAAAGCACACCAGAACTGACAGGATTATGATAGAACAAATCTCTGCATCAGGAGCAAACCTGTTCCCGCTTCATTCATTAGGTAGTATACAGTATAAACCAGTATAAACCTTTTGTGTATGTGTAGGTATACACACGTATACACACACACATATACATGCACACACATGTAAACACACACACATATATACAGTGCATGTAATTGAGAAGCAAGCAGGTGAAAAAAGCTCTTAATTCTTTGGTAAGCCATTAATGCTTACTTTAAATCTCCCGAGCACCTTGCTTCTTGAGCCACCCCAAACTTTTCCATCTACTGTGTGACTATTAATGAGTTATCTTTGGTCGTTTTGGGTTAAAATATTTCAACTAGATCTAGGCGCTGCTGTAAGCTTTGTGGCCATCTCCTAAGTATGAACTTGGAGGCAAATGTTAATGGGAATTTTTTGTTTGTTCTTTGCCGCACATACAGTTAGCCTAAGAACATAGGTTTCATGAGATAATAATCACCTCAGAAAAATCTTTTGAATTAGACAATGTACTCTGGTAGGAACATGATGGAGCACATCAGGGACATGCATTCACAGTTACGCAGTACATGATGTGATGGACATTGTAGTTTAAACATTATTTCCTGATTCTCTCAAATTAACAAATTCGTTACAGGTCCAGAAAGGCAAAGCAAAGCTCCCCCCAGCCCTTAGTTTGTCTTTTTTTCATCCCAGCTCTCCTGTGGCTGGGATCAGTACTAGGACAGTTAGTCCTTATCCAAGGAATGTCGAAGCCAACGCATTAGGGAGTTCAGTCATCCTTCTGGATACACTTTGGACCCTGAATTCCTGAGAGCAGACCTAACTAATACCCCATTGCAGTTGAGCCATTAGATGTTTTCTCAGTCTTCCCTTAGGTATCTGGTCTACATTAATTTCTAGTGCTAAGTGTTTCGTTTGGGGAGATGCTTCCAGTTTCATTATATGACAATTGGCTAATGAGTACTAGTTAAAGTCTCCAATAATGATGTGCTTTTAAAAATACATATGGAAAGACACAGACATTGATTCAGGTTATAATAACCAGTAAAATATACTTGTACACTGACATATTATTGAGCATGCGACCAATTTCAGTGGCCATGGGCAGTGGCAGTAGTTTAGAGCGAAGAATGGTTTATTAGGAGATCAGATTTCTCTTACCATTTCTGCCATTAACTTTCTGGTTGATCTTGGGCAGGTAGTATGGACTCTCATGAGGCTGATTTACTATCTGTAAAATGAAAATAAAGGTATTTAGCTACCTTTGTAAAACACAGTTACCTTTCACTAAAAATTCCCATGGAGTTCAACACGTAACGATAAAAGGTTCAAAACTGGAGCTGGGTTGGTTTATATCAGTGAAGGCTTTAGCAATGCAAGAGAGATAGAATTGAACAGAATCTCAGTTGAGGTAAATGTAATGCCTCAAGACAAACGATTGAGTCTAGCAAAGGCAGGTGTATTAGGGCAAGGGCTGTGTCAAGTGTGGAAGAAATCAATGTTATGCAAACAGAGCTTTCTGAGTCACTCTAACTAGCCCGGCTTAAGAATTTCTCCAAAGGATACCCTGGCCAAATTAACTGGTCAGTCTCTTCCTGTCTTTCTCACCAAATAAATCTGGAATTCTTTGAGAACAGGTAATGAATCTAGAGAGAAGCTGGAAGAGTGCAGAGTATCTCTAATAGCAGCTTGATCATAGTGACCAAAAGTAGTGACAACTGCATGGTCTGCAGTGAGCACAGTCAATTGTACAGTTTTAACTAGCAAGCATGTGTGTCACAAACCTATCTCCAGCACCAGTATTTAGTAGCCATCTGTGAGTTTTCTCAATAGAGAGGCCAAGAATTAGACTGTCTGTGTAGACTGGATTTAGCCTCTGACTGACAATGAATTGGCACAAAGCAGGGGTGAAGAAAACTTGTCTGACAGCACCCAACAGAGTTTAGCAGGTCTTGTAATCTGGCACTTGTTACCACACACAGAAGAAATTCAGGATCTTTGCAGGGATCCTCTCACTTAGTTGATGCTGAGTCTAAGGTTCTCATTCAATTTCCTGCAGCAGGGCATACTCTCAAGATAGAAGACTTCTAGTGCCAGTTTCTTTCAGCTGAGGAAAGAATGCAGTCGGGTCACACAGGGCTTCATTACAAGAAATATACTTTAAATTCAGATACTTTTCCATCAGACACAAACCTGGTATTATCTTCTTTTTATCATTGCAAATAAAGGACAGGCTTATAAAGCAGAGGTTACAGACAATGTTACTACAGCTGAAAGGGTAAATGAATGCTCACAGCATTTCTCTTTGTCTAATTCCTCATATCGGGCCACTGGAAGGTTGTGTAGTGGGAACTACAATAAGCTAGCCGCATTTTTTTCTGATTTTCATATTGCAGAGATATTAGCTCAACAGAGGCAGTTAGCAAGTAAAATTGGTTGTGCTTGGGAAGTTTTGTGCTCCCTGTTCTGTGAGCCTCAAAGTTCAAAACCATATCGATCTCTTTGATCACGCCAAAATTGCAGACTTTCCTTTTTGTATAGATATACAGAAAGCTTGATTTTTGTCAGAAGTTACATTTTCAAGCTTTTGCATCTAGTGAATGATTGCTGCATTCTGCCATAGAGGTAGCTGCATTTCAGTGCTGGGTGAATGAGTCTTTCGGAGCTAAACCTCATTTACCAGAATCACTATAATGTGAAAAACTCATTTGACTTTTGGAGGAAAGAGGAGAAAATATAAGTGGCTTTGGCCAAGCAGTGACAAAGTGGTGAGAACAATATAGTGATCTGAAGGGCATGGTCCCTCCAACAGGAAAGGAATTATTCACGTTTAAACAAAGCAGTATAGCCAGGAACGAAGGAAGGGAAATAAGAAAGGAAATATTTAAATAGTAGTAGAAGGTATCCCCTGATAGGGAGGTCCATTAAGTTGTGGAATTGCATCCCACAGGAATTCCTGATTTCTTGGAATATGGTAACTAGATGGCATTAATAACAAGCAAACATGCAATAAGAAATAATCTTGTGTTGGCTAAGGAGATACATAATGCTTTATCGGGCCAGCTGGACCCTTTATGATATGATGACATGATGCATACAAAACAAAGTTGTGTTTCCAGCCAAACGTACCAAAAATCCCCGAAAACCTGCCTCTGATCCTAGCACCCATTCAAACAAAAGAGTTCCATATTACGTGAATAAAGAGATACGACTTCAAAACAGTAGAACGAGGCTGAGCTTCACTTAAATTCCATAGTCTTTAATTAAGGCATGTTGAAATTCAAATGTAGTTTATGCTTTCTACTTACAATAAGCAACATGTTTAGGGATCCCCCTTTGGTAAAAGTGACTGTAAACGGAAAGGTAGAGACCTCCAAAAGCAGTTGTCATTGACCTGACAAAAGTGCAGCTAACTAGGGCTTTAGGAAATCCCATCTGTGCGTATATGGCTCTGAGGAAGATTGCTATTCCTGAAAGCATCAGAAGGGTTTGATTTTTTTTCCCCAAAAAATCATTCTTTAAACTGAAAGCTAACAGGAATGAGGATTTTTCCACTATAATCCATATTAATCTACTGGAGCCTATAGATGTGTGGCCATATTTACCAGTCCCAGCTGTTTACAAATGCCAAGGCAGAGCCTAAATCATGCAATTGGCATAAAAATAATGAGTACTTGTATTACAACATGGGTTTGGTTTTACTTGTTTTCTCTTTACCCTAAATTTTTAAAGGTATTTGGGTATCTGACTCCCATTAAATTATTTTAAAAACACCTTAGCAATGCAGCGCTTTGAGCCTTCAGAGAGTAAATAGGCCCCTTTTCAAGCACTGGAAACATAGTTTATTAAATTTAAACTGAGATTCTTATGCTATCACTTGTCTAGAGGAGCTGGAAAACCCACAACAAACACTGTTAGGCTTGTGATGAAATACTAGGCAGTATGATATTCTGCACTAGAGTCCAATTTTCTCTAGTGCCAGTAGGTGAGAGCTGATTTTGAAGCACTTATATGGCTATCTACCCAGCTGAAAATCACAAATCTAATAACTTGGTTTCCAAACTCCTCAGAGTGCACTTAGAAATATTAATTTCCAATCAATTTGTACCTGCTAATATTTCTGAACACTCACTTGTGATGACAGAGTCAGCAATGCTGATGCTTACTGCTTCTATTGCAATAGCATAAAAAGGCTCTGCTCTGTGCATAGATCACAGCCCGTTGTCCAAAACAGGCACAGCGTAAATACGAATTTCTTTTGAAAGGTTCTTCTAGAAAATCAGCATAGATACGTGTCTTTATTTATGCCACCCCCTTAGCTTCTACTAGGTTCATAATTCAGACAGTCCTCGAGGTTTCAGGGATCCTGAAAAAAAAGATCTTTGTCTGTTATAGGAAATGAGATATCTGTCCAGGGCTCGCCCACCAGCTCATGTCTAGGTGAAAGGCAGAGTAAAGCTGGAGAACCCTCTTCTTTGGGCTCACATCTGACAAGACAGAGGCTGAACGCTAGGTAGATTGCAACAGCCTCCCCCTTCTTCCCTGATAAGTAGGCATATAAATAAATAAATAAACGGCATCCTAACTGCACTGAGAACTCAATAAAACAATCACATCAAATATGAGGAGGTATAAATCTCTTGTCTGCACAGGTAACCCACTCAATTGCTTTTATTATGGCTCAGTCTGACTCCATTTATTACCATCCATGGCCTGGGTGAAGGATGTTTGCATGTAGGGTGGTCTCCTGGTGAAATCCTATGCCTGGAGCAGTGACAGTCAGCCCATACGGAGGTGGATTTTGGTGGGGAGACCAAAGGCAGATCCATCTGTCTGCATGAAAACCAATCAATAACCCTGTAACTAGACCCCTAGTTGCTGGGAAATGGACAACACAGTAGTTCAGTCCTGGAGCTGTAGGAGAAGAATAGCTGTGGTTGGGGTGTGAAGAATGACAGGATGTATGCATGAAGTGTTTGAGACATATAGACAGAATACATCTGTCCACATAGATATCGAGAAGGAGGGATGGGATAGGAGGAACATAGAGACTCCATTTATATATAGCAGGTGAATCTGAAAGGCTGATGTGTTCAGAGGTGAGTATAGGGAAGCAGAGTTACACTGTGGGTTTTTTTATATACGACGTTTATAAGGGGACTGTGAGTGCAATCCACATAGGTACCTTTGGGTAAATGTGCCTGCTGGCTGGATACTACATATGAGTATATTGGTCTACGGCAGGGCACATGAATCTCTGGGTAGGCACATAGACGGTGACACAAAATGCTAGTAGGCTACAGGAAGCATATGCAGGAATTTGATGTGGTCAGGGAATGATACTCCTTTGTCCTCTGTCTGGCTTGGGATTTATGTGTGTACTAGTTTTGACAGAGAAAAGAAAGAGTGATGCGCCAAAAGCCTAAGTTAACGAACTATGAGTTCACAGATATGCTTCCCAGAAAATGCTATGTATGAAACATTTACCCAAACCTCACTGTTAAGTCAGGAAAGGAGATTCTGGTGGCTTGTCTCTGCTTATATGAAAAATAGAAGTAGGACATTCGCTGCTGCTGTCAACCCCTAGCTCTGCAGTTCCTCTAGTGTTTCTAAAATCTGCACAGTGTATTGTTCCCTAGGCTTTTATAACTCCCCCAACACATGCACACAAGCATACACACACAAATATGCTGGAGTTTGCTTTATTAATTGTTCTCTCCTGGAGGGGCAATTTATTTTTTATTCCTTTGGTTCCATTTTGAATAGTTTCTCCTCCTTCCAAGGTAAGCACCCTCCCTGCCTGCAGAGTCCAAGGCATAGGGTTAAATCTCCATCCCTAGTTGGGAGGCAAATTGCATCAAGAGTAGTGATTATCTCTTCTCAAAATGCCCATCACTGTATTTCAGTTGAGAGGGGTGGTACCCATGTTTTGCAAGTCAGATTGATGTCTGTTCATTAATTTATAAAAGGAAATGCAGACACCGCGACCAGGCAACAAAGTCACAAAAGAAACCCTCACATATCTGTCAGACAGGGTGCCCTGCGCCACCTCTAGTTTCAGGGTAGTTTGAATGCTTCAGGCAACAATAACAGTACCGTTTCTTTAGCCAGGGAGGGTTAATATCCCAGCCCTTTGATTCCCAGAACTAGTCCTTATCTTCTTTAAGCTGGGCTGAAATATGAGGGCAACCTCATTACCCCACTGCCCATTTTCAAGCTCTCACTTTAAAATTGTGATAAGAATATTTGGGCACTAATATTTGGGCACTTCTTAAAGGGATATAAGTCCCTTCTAACATATCCACGTTTCTCTAAAAATCCTTTTAAGAACAATTTTTAGTCATTTGCAATTAAAAAGAAAGATCACAGCACATTGTAGCTATGTAATAGTGCCTGCTGTTATTATTTTCTTAAATTTATGCTTTTTTTGTTTTTTTGAATTTATTAAACATTTATACATAAATTATACATACACAAAAATACATACACTTACTTATAAAATCAATATGGAAAGGAGGAGATGTAGAAGAGAAAAGGAAGGAATAATTTTTCTAAAGAAAAGGAGATTGTGTTTGCACACGGAGTGCATGGGGAAACTGTATTTCTGGGACGTGCTACGTACAAATGGGCCAAGGGTGTGCAATCAGAGGCAGAGTGGAAAATGTGCAATGTGACAAATTTCCTCTCCCTACAGAACAAACAGCAAATTTAGAGTTTTAAAGAGACCATGTCTGTGGTGCTGCCTCTGGCAGACAGCCACAAGAAGAGGGTCCCAGAGTGGGCAGAGGGCACACCGTAAGGATGGAGTGAAAGGCTAAGGCAGATTTGACTTGTCAAAACCAGAACTGCTATGGTCTCATAGAAGCAGTCTTGGCCAACTGTGCCAAACAACATGCAGAGAGTTGTCCAATGTTGACATACAACTACCTTACGTTACTTTAAGAATTTCAGGCTACCTGTGTGCCTGAGTTGGGGGTCTGTGTGTGTAAGCACAGACAGAATGTCTGGACAGGATGGGGACAGAGTAAGCGCATCTGGCTGTGCACAGATTCTTGTTAGATGCACAAGTGGAGAACCGGGCGGGAGCTACATGTCTGAGGTTGTATGCTTGCACATCAGAAAGTGCACGTAAATTTGTAAGAAGATGACTGCCATGATTCCAACTCCCTTTTGCAGATTGCATGAATTTTTTTGATCTGCAAGTATTTAAAGAAAAATACACGCCTATGGGTGACCCCTACAGGGGGTCTTGGTGCCCAGTGGACAAAACTGGCAGAGCTGGTGGCACAGGGAGACATGAAGTGGAAGGTAGCATAGCCCTTTTCAAGTGGATTTGTATACAAGGAAGTATCCTTGGCACAGGAAAAGGCAGAGGATAAAGTGAGCCTGGGGAATATAGTCTTCAGAAGACTGCAAAAGGAGGGTTCCGGCCTTGTAAACGAAGCCTTTGTACTGTTTAGAGCACCGCCTTTCCAAAATGAAAGCCCCTTCTACACCATTTGAATATGCTCCTGGATCATTCTGTGGACAGTTAAGTAATTTGAGCATGGAAAGCCAGGTGCGTTTGTGCAGATAGACTGCTGAGTCTGTATTGTTCCAGTAGGCAGTCTTCTTTGTAATAGATATTTGGGGAAGACATGCCCTATACCCCATGACTTGTGTATGAGGAGGAGTGTGGGCGTATCACTAGGGCAACATATCCATCTGGGAGTATAGGCTTATAGCAAGTGGGTATCACTGGCTTGTGTAAGAACTAAGGATAGTATTATCTATGGTTATGACATGGAAGCGATGTTGTAACTCTGCAGTTACATGCAAGGAGTCATAAGGGCAACAAAAGGTAGGGCGACACCTGACTAGGAAGCCTGCTTAGTCTTGCGGGGCTCTGGAGAGGATACGGTGTGACTGCTTCCTGATGGCAGGGTGCTCATGTGAATGCACTGATGAACTGTGGCTGTAAACAGATGTTTGGGGGACCTTGCAATGCTCCATGCTCTTGTCAGCAGTTCTTTTGGGTAGACCTAGGTATAGGTTGATATGGCAGCCACACCAGTGACATGCGAGGAGAATGCAGTCTGTGAGATGGGCAGTGTTCATTACACAAACATATCGCAAGTGTGTGTATGGCAGATTGGCATCTGCTAAAATGGGTAAATACAGAAGGCGTACAGCAGGGTGGATACACATAGGGATACCTACCACATTGGAGAGAATGAGTGGTGCATGTGGTGTGATGGATTTGTTAGGGAGTGGACATGTGCTAGTTCAACTGATATGTGATGGAAGAAGGGGGTACCTGGGGAAATTTGGGACAGGGAGTTACACTGAAGGAGATCTTTCTAATCATAGCTATATTTTAATGCACTGGACTCCACCCTCCTCTCCCTTCCCTTCCCCTCCCCTCCCCTCCCACTCTTCTCCTCATTACCCAGGTTATCTTGTTTGGGTTAAGAGGCCAATTTCAACAGACTATAATTGAAGAGTGAAGGGAATCTGATAAGATAAGGAAGGGACATCATTCCTCAAGGGATCAATAGAGGTTTCATGTTCCTCCTTCCCCTGCTGTGTCCCTAACACGCTAACACTCTGTCCATGGGCCTGGTTTATTTGCTCTGCTGTCTACAAGCCAGGAAAGGAAGCGTGGGAGTAAGGGGGGGTCTTGTCACACAGCCAGAGCAGGGGAGGGAACAGTGGGGACACTGTTGGTGATAGAGGAGGGAAGGGGACAGGGTGAGACCAGCCCCTCTGGGAGCCAAGAGGAGGCAGGGAGGTGACAAGCCTGATGCCCTCCTGGCTCTGGCAGAGGCATGGACTCACAGGGGAGGTGTTCACCTTTGGCCTTTTATCTCAGTGTTGTACTCTGCAGGAGAAGGATATTGATAATTTGTCTAGATTTAGATCTGCTTTTATTAGCACCACCATGCAGATGCGCTCAAAGCTTTTTAAAAGCATTGATGGGGCAACTCTCAGGACTCCTCCAGGTGGGGGAGGTATAATTACCCCTACCAAAAGAAGGGCTGGTATCTGCTGCTGATTAGGTTTATGTTAGGATCTGAGGTTTAGTCTTGATGACCCCAGTATCTAACAAGCCCTTCTTAGCATTTTCCTGGACAAAACCACATGAAGCTGCCTCAGCAGTGAACACAGGTCCCTTCATGGCAGAGCTGCCAGGGTTCCCATACTGCAAAGGCAGAGTTTGTTCCCCTTCTGCCTTGTGTCCCTTGGCAGGAAGGCACATACCTCACACAAAGCAACGTGAGATCCTGCAAAGCCATGCAGCAAGGATCAGTGCAGAGAAGTCCCTCCAGGAGGCCCATCCTCTCACACCAGGTGAGCACTGTGGGTGCTCCCTGTCCCCATGGCCAGCATAGGGATGCTTGGGCGCAGGGAGACAAGCTGAGAGGTCAGCACAGTGCAGGATCCAATCCAGATTCCATTCAAAAGAGCTGGGCAAGTTTCTGGAGAGCCTGAGACACAGAGGGGTCTGGGGCTGAGATATCTTCTTCCAGCTGATTTCTCTTTTATTTTTAACACCCAGAGAAACAGACGCTGAGAGCAAGTCAGTCATGCAGTGAGCATGTGGCAGAGTTGGGAATACAACCCAGATCCCCTGACTCCCAACCTCAAGCTTTAACCACTAGACCATGCTTCCCTCTAAGCCACCTTGAACTTTCCTCAGTGAGGATGGGGGCTACTAAGCCTCTGTGGGCTGCAGTTTACCAAGCTGTCAGGAGTGTGCTCACTGGACCGCCTCACCAGAGACAGCCTTCTTCATGCACGCTAAAAAAGTTGAAAAGAAATTCATTTCATGGCCGGTGGTTGCTTAAAAAAGGCGATTCCAGCATATGTATGTGATAAATGTTAACTGTGCATTAATCGCATTAAAGAGGACCCTATAAACTTTTCATTTCTAATTAAATTCTGGCCAGTGATTCTGGCGAAGCCAGCACACTCCAGGCCTTTGTTTATGTGGAAAATTAAAATGCAAATACAATGGAATTTATTTCCATTACTAGAGTGATATGCTGGGCTCCTCTGTTTAACAGCCTCCAATTATTTTCAAACAGGTCTCTCTCCCTCTCCCTCTCCACCCCTCCTCTCCTTTCCTCGCTCCCTCATTTTTTTCCTCTCTGTATTACCTTGATGCTGCTACCCCAGTGTGAGGGGTGGGAGCTGGTAAAGCAGTGGGTGGTACCAGGGTGGTGTCATCTGTTCAAGGTCAAAATCAGGCAGAAATACTGAGGAGGAAAGCGGGGGAAAAGAGTGGGAGAGCACAAACAAGGAGGCAGGGGAAGTAACAAGGTCTGAGCTAATGCAAGGACGAGTAAGGTGTTACCTGTTAACAACCTCAGTGAAGAATACAAGCTAAACTCATAGACTTGCTAAATCCCAGACGTGTAGGTGACCTGACTGAGAGAGGTCATGAGTCTTTCCCCCATGGGATATTTTGTTGAGGGGGTACAGTTGAGAGCTTTCTCTGAAAGTTTTCATGGATTTTTCACAGCATTTTTCGTAGACTTTGTTTGGATGTGACTGCTGCTGGGCCAAGTCCTGATGGCTGAGAAAGCACAGAACAGACCCTAATGCTAGACACATTGCCTGCACAGGGCAAATAAATCCATGCAGCAGTGACACATAATCATCAGCTGAAAAATAACTGAAGTCTTTTGTTCATTTAAAAGGGACCAAATGTGGCTACACTGTCTCAAGGCATTAGCGCACAATATCCACACAAGCCAGAAGCCATTGTGCAAACCCAGAGATTCATTGTACGTTTAAAATTCCTTAACACATATATTTACTGCTAAATGCTGCTGAGATAGAATCCCATTTTTTCTTACATATAGAAGAGACCCAGGTCAGTTCTGACATGGGAACATTGCCAGGTAGTCACACACAGATCAGAGGCATCTGCTAACTGACACGAATGCCCTTCTGTTCATTAGTATAGAAAGTCATACAGGAAGACCCTTGCAAAGACAGGCGCACACTTCACTGTAGATGTATGTAGCCATTCATAGATCCCTTTACAGAGTCAGTCAAATCTATTTGAAACTGCACAGTATAGTCTTGCATATATTTGTAACAAAACTTAGGATATGGAGACTTACCCTAAAACATAACTGAGAAGCCTTAGCAAAACCCCTGAGTATACCAGCAGGCACACACCCATGTAAGCATACTCACATAGCCTTAGAAATACGCTGACACACACACGGTTATTCACACCTAAGTGGCCACAGTCCTTGAAGCATGCGGCCGAGAACCAGCCAGATGTGCCACTCTGTGTGTCCCACACACGCTCACGGTGTGCCCTCAGCACGTCCCGCTGGCAGCGAGAGCTCACGAGCCAAAGGGATATTCTTTTAGTGCATGCAAACATCTTAAGGAATCAGCTAGTGTAAATGATCCTGCCCCAGCCGAGACAGGGAAACAGGAGAAGGACGCATTCACTTACAACACTGAAAAGAGGCCATTACCCAGTCAAACAACCCAATCCCTGACATCATTATTCAATACACAGGAGCCCTGAAATGCACACTAACTCAATCACAGAGACACACGATTACAAAATAATACTGATGGAATCAATGAGACAGACATGCGGTCATACAAAGCGCACCCACCCTGGTGTTAATATACAATAACAGCTGCCCAACATGCAAATACAAAATAGCCATTCACAACCACAATAGCAAAACACGGGGGCCCACATTCTCAAAGGAAACTTGAAAACTCTGGCAACAAAACCCACCCTTGCCAAAGGGGTCTTAGGGCAAAATGTAGGCTGTGGGCAAAATCTGGCTGTTGACAGCCTATCGTAAAAAATAGTAAAAGCCTCAGCGAAGACCACACTGAGCATGTTCATGTCCTAGTGCCGCCAGGGTGCTCAGGATCCTGCAGGGTTGCACCCACAGCCGTTGAAATAGACAGATACAGTGAAGTGACACCTTTGCTCAAAGACCAAAAGCAGCATGCGGTCACTCTTAACACAAGCAGGAGTGCATGACGTTCAGGACTCACTCCAACACAAGCCAATGTAAGGAAGCAAAAACTACGGACTATCAGAAATGCCACACTGTGAACAGATAAAAACACTCTTCAGCACCCAAAGCCACAGAACCATCTCACAGACTTGCCTATGCAAGACAGCCCAATACTCTTCCCAAACCATGGCAGCACACCCAAATCTATCACAGTACTAGTGTTCTTCCCCTTTAGAGAGGAAAGAATCCAAGTGCCCACATAAAACATGCTTTTAACATGCTAAATAACTGATCTTCCTTGTGCTTCCCAGGCTGTGCCAGAGCATGCTAACCCATGAGCTTAACACAAGGCCAGAACAGCCAGCTTTTGCAAATCCTCCATGGTCTTTTGGGGAGGGAGACAGGGGAATGGGACTCTTAAGTCCTTTCCCTGGCATAACAGGCATCAGCTTGTACCAGATAGCGTGCATGAGGATATGCCATTATTGAAAGTGCCAGCAAGGTTGGGGGAAGGCTGCTGTGGGTTGTGTGTGCCTCCATGTATTGTGTGTACAGGAATTCCCCTTCCTCTACTGACTGCCACTGCTTGTAGCCATTAAAAAGCCCAGGTCCTCATGCTGGGTGTTCAGTGAGTATTGATTCAGTCTGCAAGCAATTTTAATATTTCTTCAGGGACTTTCCAGCAACAGCACAAGTCATTAATTCACCCTCCCAAATTGCTTATTCAATAGCAGGAACATGGCTCCTGAATAAAGTCCCAGAATTTATGTGACTCACATGAGTCAGGAGGTCAAACAACTGTTATGGAGCGAAGTTAAAAATCCAAATAAAATATTGACACTTTTTTGGGGAGTGGGAGGAGGGGGAAGGGGGAAGGGAAAGAAAAGGTATTTAAAATAGGGTTTTGTTGCAATGCCCCCAGGATAAAGAACGGAAGGAGATTGAAGACAAGTTGGAGTTTGTAAAATCAATGGGATTTATTGCATATCTGCTTGGCATTTAATAACTCCTTCCTTTCCACCTCCCGCTGCTCTGTATGTACATGGGAGAGATAAACTCTTCAACAACCACAAATAGCCAGCCACAAATTACACAGATGGACAACCAAACACATGAAGGCACACACATGCAGGGATGAATATTACTGTAAGATAGTGGCATAACATCAGAAGATCCTCTCAAGACCCAGGATTTTGACTGAGATAGGCAGAGCCCATCACAGATGGCATTACACATGTCCATGTGGTAGGTGACAGTCTATGAAAAAAATAGATGGGAGAGGAGACTGAGGCATGGACTGAATTAAAAGAGCCTGCTCAGTCAGAGAGCCCATCAACAGGATGGCTGGATCAGGATACATGTCTCTATGCCCAGTTAGGTTTTACTGCAGAAGGCCTCTGTCTTTTATGGGATTGAAAGCACACAAGTCACAAACATCAGACCACAAGAAGGCCTTTGTCTCACAGGAAGGACAGCCGAACCACATGAGAAGGAATGCATGCATAGACATTGCGTAAGCTCATCTGTATGTGGATAGAGGTACACACAGGTACAAATACGTACGTGCTTTTCGTGAGCTCACCACCATTCAGAAAGCACCACAGCCAGATTATACACACGTAGAAACATGCCTGCAGACACAGACATGCATATGAATGTGCGTGCAAATGCACAAGCACTTACACGCACACAGCCTCTTATAGCTGTCTAACCACACAAAAAAAAATCACACAAGTTGATGTGTTGCTACAAACCTAGATTTTACTTACAGTGGTATCTTTTAGCTGGCAGCATGTAAACAGATGCCCACGCATCCCCAAATGCATTCTGCATGAGCATATTAACAGGATTATATTGTATTAGTAACTGTTTCAGTGAAACTATGCTAATTTTCTACCAGTCAAAGTTCAGAGACTGTAGTAGCCATCAAAAATATTTATTAATTATTGTTAACTCCATAAAAAACAAGCACAAAAAATATAGCCTAACCATCTAATCAAATAGTACTTGATGGCTTGGGATATTTAAGTGGGCTTTCTTTGCTTTATTTGATTTTTTTTGTGTGTCTGGTTGACTTTTTAGCAAAGATGTAGGGCAGGTGCTTTCTCTGAGTTGGGATTTTCCAAAAGATATTTTCAAAGGGCTTTTTATTTTTGTATTGTTCTAAAAAATGTTTGGCAACATTTTCCTCCTAAGACAGCTTTTGACAAAATACACAATGTGGTTTTAAAATTAAGAAAGGGTGTAAAAAGCTTGACATTTCCATAATGAGGCTTTAAAAAGTATAATATTTTTGCATTATAAATATGCTTCTGTTATTACTAAGATTGTTTTGTTCATGATTGATTTTGCAACTGCCCTTTAGAAATGGCAAGATAGAACCTTTTTGCCACCTTATACTGTCTTCTGTCTTCTTAGACTACAATATAATCAAGAAATAATGTAAAGGCAGTATCTTTAAATACCATTCCCTGTGTTTCTCTGTACTCTGCTACCTATGAATCCTAGTTGCATCTGATCTTGTCCAATATCAGTTAGATCAAAAAATGAAATACATGCTAATTTACAGCTAGAGGTATTCTGATTCATTAGGTGAACAAATACTTAATTCAGATTAAGGAGACTGTGTTTTGAAATAATGGAACTAGATAAAATCACTAAGATTATCTAGAATATCATTATTTTCGTATGATAAATATGAAAAGTATCTTGTAATTTGTAATACAGCATTCTACTGCAAAAGCTTAAAGTTTGAATAATTAAATAGTTACAATTCAGGTTTTGACATAGTGTTAAACAGTTGCTGCACCTCTTCTGTGCTTACCCTAGCTAGTGCCTGGCTTAATGCATGAAGATCTGGACAAATCAGGCCTAGAAATCACTAAAGCTCATGTGAGAAAAAGTTGTCTGCATGGTACTGTAAGGATGAGGAAACACTTGTGTGTGGGAGGATCATTTAAAATGCTGCTCTTGGAGGCTGTTTGTCAATTCGGAGTTGTTGAAGGAGTCTCAGCTGAGATGGTTTCATTGACAGGGAATAGGAACAAGAGGCTTGTTTACACAGGGGCAAATGAGTAGATTAATCTGGATTAACATTGCAAGTGCACTGGTTAAAAGCATTAAAACATTGTTTAGATGCTCATTCAAAATTTGATTGTTCTAAATTGAATTTAGTTTACTTCATTTCCAAAGTGAATTAAGCTGAACTAAATTAAAGCTGCCTTAATTCTAAACAAGCAAGGCAGAAGTGTAATGTAGTTTAACTAGACCACTCTAATTTCACACATTCGGTTAATTCAAATTAGTTATTTTGCACAGCTGTATGTAGGTGAACCCTCAGACTGCTAACTCCTATGGACAGAGACTATGGCCAGGAAAAGGAGACCCAAAAGTCCGAGTTGCTGAAGGCCCACAGAAATCCGTAGCTCTGCAGTTACTCACACGGATGCCAGATACATGGTTTAGAAATAGAACAGCTCTGCACTCACAAACGTACACAACTATGCAGATGTACAAACAGTTGTGGGCCTTGTAATACAGCAAGGTTCCACATTGATTATATAACAGTATTCAGATATGTTGGATATTACATCATGGATATTACAGCCTTTTTACGGATGAGTTCTAGGTGGTTATGACTTATTATTTGTAATAACTGTGCTTGGTGCTGTGCAAAAACATCCATATAGGTAACTGGTGATGGTTACAAGCCACATATCTGAACAGCCTATTTGCCCATTAAACTCTGTTAAAAAATGTAATGGTTGAATAAATGTTTATTAATTTTTCATGGGGTCTGAATATATGATATGTGACCCAGATGTCTAATTCCATATAGCCATAGTTATAAATGCAGGTCTATAGGCAAAGATAAACAAGTATGGACATTGTGGGGTAAATGAAAACATACTAAGAGACAATTGCAAGCACAACATAGACACATAAACAAATATATAAGTCGTATTTTCTAAGCATTAGACCTGTGGTTTATTATTTCAATGTGGTTTTGAATTAGAATTTTAATAAATTTCTACATACATTTCAGTGTAGTCGGACCCTGCTGTTTTAATAAAATCTAATTATATTATTCTGATTTAATTTTTTTTAGCATAGTCTATCATTCACCTTAAAATGGTCATTTTAAAGAGAAAAAAACAAATTTTCCATTCTGATTAGACTTAAATTCTATTCACAATTTTGTTAATTTCTTTAAAACCCAAGGTAAAAATAACATTAGATCTGAATTGATACATTCCCAGTGCTGTTTTTTTTTTATTTTGGGCAAACATCTACTGATAAAGGATCCACTATGAAATTTTCATCAGTTCTGACAAACGTAAGGGAGGCGCACACGATGAGACCCCTGTGAAGGGAATCATTTACTTACCCAACACGTGCAAATGCATACCGCAATAGAGCTCTCCACAGGATACGGAGATAATACACAATGCTGTTAAACCCAGAAGTTATAAAGTCCTGAGTCCAAAATGAAGAGACTGGCATAAAATTCTCCAGGCCATAAATAAGAATGTATTTAAGTTTTTTCCTTTGCCTCCAGTTCTGGCCCCTTTGGGAGGCAGCCAGGTCCCACTTCCACCTGGTCTTTGCAGCCATGAAAGCCAGAAATACCTTGGTATTAAATGAAAGCTGAACTAATTGCTTATCTTTAAGATCTGAGGTTTTATACAAAATACCAGGTATGGCATAACTTGCAAGAGAGTTGAGAATGTTATCTACATTTATCTGATTCCTCCCACTTCAAGACTCCTTTCCTAGTACACACATGTCTTCTGTTAATCAAAATGAATGTCCACAAGGAATTCAGCACAGACTCCTGAATTTTAATAACTGGAAATGGGCTCAAAGCAAAGCTTTCAATTAAAAGTTCCCATGCTCCAGATTAAGATATTTAACCTTGGCAAGCCCATGTGTTTCTGTAGGTCTTCTTAACTCACCTGCTGGCACAGCCTCTGTTCTGACAGCTCTGGCTGGTGCTGCGTGGCGGCAGTGCAGTGTGCTGGCAGCTCGTAGGGCTGTACCCTACGCCAGCTCCATGCTGCTGCAGCAACACTGCTAGCAGGACCTGAGCTGGCCAGTCCGTAGGTAACAGAAGATGCTGCTTTGAACTGCAGTCATTGCAGTGTAGGTGTACTCATAGAAAATTACTTACTAGTAAGAGCTTAAAAATGGGCATTTTCATGGCAGAAATCTCTTGCCAGTGAAGGAGACCTAGCCGCTGGCAATGCTTCTCTCCTGCTCTCTTCCCGTGGCTTGTCATTTTTGAAGCTTTCAGTCTTTCCTTGCAGAGAGTCTGCAAGGATGTTTCTACTTACGTTGAGGCAGTGTGGTAGGTCTGTACCTGCAAGGCTGGGCACTGTCATGGGTGCTGTGAGTTGAATGCCTGCACCATGCTTGCCTGTGATGTTAGAATTTGGACTTGATGAGGTAGGTTGTGCTTCCCAGGCCTGTGTTACTGCATCCAGGACCAGCAGAACCCTTTTTATCTTTTAAGATTTCCTTAATTCACCTTAAATCCAGGATGTCAAACATCTACACCCAGGATCAAGGTTGCTCCCAATATATTGTAAACTGTATGAGATCTTCTAGATGTTCAGATTTTAATGAATTTCTGGCTTTCCTGACTGCAAAGAAAGCCTTCCAAATGTGAGCTGAGTGTAATAAAAGTAGAAACACCTGCCTGAGGACATTTCTATGCTGCAGTCACTGCTTGACTGTAGATCATGTGGATATAGTTTAGCCAGCTTTAAGCCAGCCAGCTCGAGTCCTGATGGCTCTGTAGCCACAGTTTTGTAGAGCGCAACTTCTATTCAAGCACACTTTCTGTTTTCCAGATGGGTTTTGCCCCCTTAACACAAATGCACTTGGCTGAATTGGAAAATGTTTCTTAAAGCCTAATGCAGCAATTTATTGTAGGAAGTCAGATAGGAAACCTATACACATGGGGCTGAACACTGTCAACCCTATCAGTACCAGTGGCATGAAGTTGTGCGTTAATGCTCAGCAGAATGAGTTGGCAGGCCAATCCCCTGCCTGGCAGATCTTTCCCCCCCAAGAAGATGGGCATCTTCACCTTTCCTTCCACACTTCTTCCTTGTGTGTGGACTTGTACCATGTAGCACAGCAGAACGGGAATGGGCAAGGATCTGCTAGAAGCTGAACGTTAATGCTCTGCTCAAATTAAATGAAATAAAACCATATGGTGTCATCATGGGTCACCGATTTAAAACAACAACAAAAAAATCCTAGCTTCTCTCTAAGCCCTTTAGATAGTAAAAGTGCTGCTGTGAATTCTGCCTCTGAATTCAGAGTGCAGCCAAGAAATGCAGTGAGAGAAGAGGGCAGGACTGGACTTTTCTGTTGTGTTTGGAGTGTGCAGGCTAACCTGGAAGAAAGTGACACTTTGTCCTTCTTGTCTTCAGGCATGATGTCAGTGTAGCTCCAGTGAAGCTGATGGACCTACAGAGATTAGCAGCAGATAAGGAGTCAGATCTTCTCAGAGAGGGCTGAGATTGCGTTTTGGGATATGTGAGGCATCTCCATTTTGACTTCTAATCTATCTGGAAGGTTCAGAAAAATACATAATCGCTCTCCAGGCACCTTTTAGGACTATCTATCTATCTATCTATCTATCTATCTGATCTATTATAGTTGCACTTACAAATATATAATATAACGTTGTATGTGATCACCCTTCTCTTCTCTCCCTTTCCAAAAGGTAGGGAGAAGGAAATTGTAATTTTCATGACAGGAGAGTTTGAGTTTGAATGTGTGAATGTTGATTGTGCCCCCTGAATATGGCAGGGTTTGAAGGCATTCTGCTGTCTTGGCAGGGAGCACGAGAGCCTCAGGCCAGCTAGCAAGGAAGCAGAGTCTGCTGCTCCTGCCAATGTCAGCTGTTGTTCTGAGGGCTGCAAGTGTTGCAGTAGGTTTTGAGAGCAGTAGGAGAAGCTACTGCTCTCCCACAATGGAAATTATGTTGTGGCTTTTGGGGGGCAACTGCAGCTCTGATCTTCCCAACTACATCTGCAGCTGCAAATTCAAATGCAACCACCAAAGCCAGTGCAGCTGAAATACAGCTTCTGTTGCCTTTGCCTACCTCCCTTCCCTTCATGTACAGCCACTGTCAGCAGGGTACATGTCACTTCTGCTTCAAACAGGGGAACAAAGCCAATACTGTGCTACAGCTCGCTGAAGCACTTACTTGGCCCCTGTTATTAGAGAGTCTGAGCCCTTCACTCCTCCTTCCAGCTGTCCTCACTGTGCCCCAGGTGGCACGGCAATGCTCCTATCTTCACACTTCAGGCAGGAAACAGAGCACAGAGAGAAATGCCATTTGTCCAAAGTCTTGATGAGAGGTCCATGACAGAGCAAGGAACTGAAGCCCTTTCCCTAAGTCAGATTAGGCTCTAACTATCAGCCTTTCCACTTCCTTTCCTTCACCTCCAAATTCCTTGATTGTTTTCCTCACCATGCTTTCCATTTTGTGAAAACAAGACATATTTTACCCCTTTCTTTTGTTCAGCTGTATCTTGACCCATGCACACAAACATAAAGACTCTCTCCTATTTGAACCAAAGCTGTGTTCAGAGCTCTTTGTGCCTGTGCAGCACCAGTCTACAAGTGGGTATTGTTGGCTTCATGGGAGCTGTTACGCTGGAGCCCAAATCTTCATCTTCCTATCTCGTGTTCTCCCTCTTTTCCTTGGGCATGCTTTGACACCAGCATCACTGGGATGGTCATGAGCCCTTTTGTAGGAAGCAGTCTGATGCAGAGAAGGCATCACTGTCTCACTTATCCCTGCAGCAAGTCCCCTGCAGGCTGCCTTGTCTCGGCCACCAGCACAGCCCGTGGCTCAGCAGTACAGCCCTGCGCTAATTAAGCTGTGCGGCACAGCAGGGTGTGTGTTCCTTGGCCATCACAGCCTCCCTTGGACACACTGCAGAGAAAAGGCTGAAGCTTCGCAATGTTAGCCTTCCAAGAACTGCTTTAATTGCCCAGTAATGCACACCCTGGGGTCTTGTAATGTGCTTCTAATATGGAGCATTTAAAATACGAATACTCCAAAACAATTACCAGGAGTTTGATGCTCTGCTGAGTGATCCTTCCACTCTGAAAAGTAATCCGTGACAAAGTAATATGGTCAAAGTAAGGATACCAGTGCTTCCTGAAATCTGTCAGGGTTTCCTCAGGCAGCAGGACACACCACTCTTTCCCTTAGTACAACTTCACTCTATTCTTCTAGGATTAAAAGAATTGCTATACTGGGACTCCAGATGGTTCAGACCGACCTCATCTCCTTCTGATCAGCCCTAGCATGATTTTTTTATTTGAGATGCTGTCTCAAGACTCTGCCAGGAGTTGTAAGAGAGGACAAACCACAGAGTATGTCAAGCTATAAGAGATTTTGGATAGAAATATCAGAGAAGCAAGGGACATTTCCTATGATCTGTCATTCTTCTAGTAAATAATCTCTGGACAGGATTAGAAGTCATTTTTTTACTGGCTTATTTACAAGGAGTGAAAGTAAGTTCTTCTTGCAAAGGAGTATGGCTCAGCTAATTCTAACTTCTAATGTTTCTTTATACGTTCCTGACCAAATTTGATTAGGCCTTGTTACATTTGTCGTAGTAGGAGAGATGTTTTTTGTCCGTCCATCTGCAATCAGAATCAGCAAAAGGAGTTGCATTAAAACTGCTGAAAATAACGCAATAGAAATCAAACATTGGGAATTTGTTATATACTGCAGAACGTTTAAGAACGTCAAAGGCATTTGGAAACGGGCAGTTGATTTCAGCTGGAGTTGTATGCAGTAGAAAGAGTTACTGAAAGCCAGCTGTGGTAAGTCGTGAATTCCAGGAATGGATGTATAATTCACAGTATGATACTATGGACTGTAATGACATTATATGCCATTACTTAAGATAATATCACATATTAAATTTAGATTGTGAAATGAAGTTCAGTTGCTTTACTGCAATCAAAGATCTATAAATGACCTGTTGATGAAACTTCATAAGGTCATGTATTAAATCCATGTATATTCTCTGAAACTCAAATTAGACGACTTGTGTAAAAGCCTCCCACTGGAAAATGAAAAATGGGAATTTACAGTACCAGTTTAGGCCCCTAATTAAACACAAACACTGTTATTGGAATCACTGACTGTGATGGAATTAAAGCAGGGATTAATTTAGTCCAAAGTGACAATTTATTTTGGAGAAAAGAAAGATGTTTGAACATGGCTGCATTTACTTCAAGAAATAAGCACTGCTGACTGGTTTGCAAGGATTTGTGTCCCTTCTCCTTCTGGGAAGGGCTGAGGAAGTGTTCTGCAAAAAGTCTTGTCTTTCTCCAGTGTCTAGGGTCAAAAACAAGCCCTCAAAGGCAACCAGAGTTGATCAAGGTTTTGCTCCCTCTTACACAGCAGTAATCCAGAAATCCTGGGTTTGAGGCAGCAGAGCTGGCTTAGTGTGTATTTCAGTCTCTGGTAAGGGTGAGCAGCTTTCAGCAGTCCTGAAGTTTAAAGACAGCATTATTATGCTGCGTCTGTTGCTACAGGACCAGGTCAGCTCTGTTCGTCTTTCATCTGCTGTTTCATTAGGTGGTCTTGTGTAGGACAGACTCACTTGAAGCCTCTTAAAGCAGCAGCAGCAATGCCTGGCAGTTCTGCTGTTTATTACTGTCCCTAGATGAATTGACCCAGGGGGATGCACTGCTGTATTCTGTACTGAGTGTTAGGGTCCTGACATTTCTCTTTTTCCCTTACAACACTAGAGTTCAGTCATGACTGGAGGGCAAAGAAGCACTGCTTGGGGAGAGCCTTTTCATGATGTGCTGCTTCTTTTAGCTATAGGAAATAACTTCTACCTGAGACCTCATGAGATTTGCTGTGCATTTGATGCCAGTAATTACTTGACCCAAGCTACTGGTTGCTGCACAACCAGAACTTCTCCCCTTTGCTCCCTGTTTCCAGAAACTTTTTCTTGAAAATCAGTTTCCTTCTTGGGAGGGGAACATTTTTGAACAGAGCCTTTCACCTCTGGGTCACTAGCTGAAATCTGGCCCTGCTTGGTGGTGACCAAAAATCATTACCAGCTGACAGCTACTTGGTGAAATGAGCTGGTGAGCTTAATTCTGGTTTCTAATGGACACATCTCAGTAAACACAGTCACAACTGGCACTAAGTGGCATTCTCAGCTGAGAGACCATGAATTGAATGGAGAATGAAATTGAACCTTCCTCTTTGTCCCCTGCCTGGGTTTTTGAAGCATTATGGACAGGCATTTTATACCACCATCAATTCACAGGCTGTTTTTACTCTAAATGGATTTTTGAAACTCTGAAGTTTTCATGCAGCATGATTCAGCACAGCCTGATGGACCATCTCAGTGTAATTTGACTTACCTTATGGTTCCCCTCAGTAGAGGCTGAGCTGTCTGATGCTACCTCCCAGTATAAATGGAGAATCTGATGTCATATCTCGGTATGAATGGAACCGTCTGATGTCACCTCAGTGCTAACAGGATGTTTTATAGTACGTCATTTAAGGCTGCAGGGTAAATCTAATCCATTCACTATGCTACACTACAATAGAACATAATACAGTATAATGTGTACGTTAACTTAGGACCCCTCAGGCAAGTTTTGGATAGACGGATGAATGGATGGATAGATACATTTATACAAAGTATACATACATTATATCACTCTATTGATTTTTAAAAAGTTCCAGGTCTGCTTGGCTATAATGAGATTTTTGAACTTTGTGTTGCGATCAATGAGGGGAATATTATTGGCCTGGAGAATTGATATACCCGCTCTCTGTGGCTTGTTCTGCTCCTGGACTGCCCCTGCCCCCAAGGTGTACGATTCCATCAGACACTTAACCTCTTTTACAGTGTCATCAGGCTAAAAGGAATCTAATAGTGACACGGGACTTGTGCTCAGCACTCTGGCACTATTGCTTTCCTGTCACAAATAATTTATAGCTTTCTATTTCCATCCCTTTGCCTGCACCCCATCCCCTCTTTCTGTTTCTCTGGGCTAGGGGAAATCAATAAACTCACACAACCAGAGTGGCACTTCAGGGGGCTTTAGAGGGAATGTGAGAGAAAAGAAAAAAAAAAAACAGAAAAGAAGAAAAAAGTTATATTATTTGCCCTAGCTCAAACTTCTCAGACCAGCTCCTCAGATAGTGGAAATCAACATGACCTCAGAATCTGGCCCCAAGACCTTTAGGTGCCTTCTGTATAGGTCCTCAGCAGCTACAGATTAGGGCCCTTGGTACCACTGACCTATATTGGGTGAAAATCTGAATATCCAGCCCCAGCTGGAACCCTAATGTTCCCTGTTTCCAGCTACTGCCCATGTTTCATCATGTGTATATTGCAGCTTCCTAAACTTCTGAGGTGATGCAGTCTGAAATACCTTTCTTTTCCTAAAAAGTTTCACTCTTGGTAGTTGTGCTTTTCCAAAAAAATGCCCTCTCAATGTCTCTGCCTATCTTTATCCATGCTATACTGCCCACTGGTCACACATTAGCTCTTTGAAGTTTTTGCCAACTTATTCTTTAGAACAAATCTTTAAGGGAAGCTCTCTGGCAGGCAGGGAGAATGTATTATTTGCTTTCACTTCCTGGAGGGATTTTTGGGGAGAAGTTAAAGCTAATACAATGCAGGACTGGGAGTTCCAGAAACTCAGGCTGATGAGCATCTGAAGCCTTCACCCAGTTGGAGAGGCTCATTTTAATCTCAGAAGGGAATTTCGTTTCCACAGCCTCCACAGGTCATGGCTTATTTCCCAAGTTCCTTGATGAGACAGTCAATCTGAGTCACAGATACCCAGCATCTGCCAGTAGGCAGGGACCCTGCCAGTCAAGTACTAGGTGGTAGTGATTTTCCTTCATCACTGACCTCAGGTGGATTTAAACCAGTGACCTAGAGGTGAAATATTTCACATAACAAAAATGGAGCCCTGACAATTACAACTCAGTTTATTCTCATTTTGAGATGCATTATGAGCTTTGTGGCATTCAATAAGACATCTTTTTGAGCTCCCATGCTATGTTCATTCACCACCTGATAAACACCAGGTTTTGCCCTCTTTGCTGACCTTCTTTTTCCTGCTGATCTATATCCCATCACCACTTCCTACAGATGTCTTCTGCTCTCACCCTCTTATTTGTGAAGGCCAAGGGCTTTGGGCAAGTTTTCTATCAGTTCAAAGCATTCATTTCTATGCTAAAAAGGTATTTTTTAGGTACACACCAAAATTTAATCTACACCGCCGTAAATCCAGCAGAGCCTCTATTAGCTGCGAAGACTGCCTTGTGATCATGCTGGCAGATCACTTCATAAATGATAATTCTGTTGCTAACACACAGGACATCCTAGCTCATTCACTGAGCATCATAGTTACGCAGTGAATACCAAAGTTTGGGGAAAAGATGACAGAGCAGAGCAAGGACAGTTCTCTGGGAACTGAATCATTTTAGCAGCAGAATCAGGACCTCAATAAGGCAAATTAACCTACTCTGCTGCACCCAGACCTCAGATCAGGCCTTCAGGTTCTATCACAGGTATACAAGGGCACAGAGAAGCTGCAGTTGAGTTCTGAACATGTTTTGCTCTTTTCCAGGATCATCAGAACCAAAGTTCAGCAACCTTTTCACCCAACACCAGATGGGAGTGGGACAGGTGTGACTGCACCAGGACATACTATTGGTAAGAATATTGGCATGAGGGGTGGTGACAGGACAAGTGGAAATGAGGATGAAGCTTAGTTGAGGGAACAATGTTTGACAAGCAGATACTAAGCAGACCAAAAGGGAGAAGGGAGCGCGGGGAAGGAAACCTCAATGGAAAGCAAAGGTTTCTGCTCTTTGTTTCCCTCATTGCATTGCAGAGAAGGGAATCATGGCAGAAAAAAATCCCAAGGTAGGGGCTTGCCCAAAGTGATTCTGCCTTAACATCCATTTCACGTTCATGCTCTCTCCCTCACCTCCCTAGAGAGGTATTTGCTATCCTGTCTAAGCCCCAGTCTTCACCTTTTATCTCCTTCTTACTCTGACTCTCTTTTCCCCCTCTCTCCCAGTTTCACTTCTGTTCCTTTTCTGGAACTGGTCCATTTTTTAGGGATAGTAATACACAGACCAGGGTAAGATATTCCTGATGCCTCACAACATTGTTCTAGCTCTGCAGTCAGGTATTCCATGGGTGTATTTCACTGTGAAAATGCATTTTCTGCTGAGTGAGATGGGTTTATCGAGGTGAGCAGAAGATGGAGGCTGTAATAAAGTGACCAAATTTCTCCAAGTCTGTTGTGTTTAGGACACTGTGCTAGATGTGTGATGAGGTACTTTTCACTGATAACTCTGTGGGTTTTATTGTCTGCTGTTAGCATAGTTTTATCCATTAAAAATTCAGAGCAGGAAAATGCTGTATTTTGGGATACTGTGAAATACAGTGACTTTTTCATGGCGTAAGGCACTTAGATACTGTCGGTTACTGAGAATCAGCTATACAAGGATTTACTGGAAAGTACTGGTCTACATGGCAGAGCTATACACAAACTCTGTTCAGGAGAAAAATGAAATTAATGGGCCAGTATGAAAGAGCGTTTCTAGATGTCCTTTTAATTTGGGCTTTCTCACTGGACTGGCAATCACTGACCACAACAGATGGAGTTGGCAGATATTATTCCTTTTTGGAAAAGTAGTGAAATATCTAGGGAATGCATTGTCTGAGCTGACATAGTGGTTGTGAGTGCTTCTTCTGGAATCTCCCATTGCTCTGGGATGTACTTGGAGTGTGGGTCTACATTGAATAGTGTTGACAGGTTCTGCTCCATACTGGAGAGCTTGTATTGGAGGAATTGATTGCTTCAGGTCAGTTTTTATGAGCTGAGTGATGAGTAGTGGCTTGTAAGACAACTGGGATATTCTCCCCATCAGTGGGACATCCTGGGACAGAATGGGCATGCCTACTGGATGCATAGCTCTACATGTCTGTACTCTAAAGCCTTGATTATCACAAAGTGATCATTTCTAATCTGGATGGCTTGTCATTTCTGATATATTGGAAAATCATGAGCAGACTTGGACAGCCCTGAGTGGCAAGAGGAGTCTGCCTGTTGGCATTGATCAGTGCAAAAGGAAGACACTAGATTTTTTTTAATCTGGGTTAACTCACCATTTGTTCTAGTAGGGAACTGAATTTGTTGGCCCAACACTGAAGTTCTTCTAAGCTATGCTAAGAAGGTAATTTTTCAATGAGTGTTTTGCGTGGATGCGTAAGAGGCTAGTCAGACTAAACTAGAACATGTACACCCTTGTGGAAAAATGCTAAGAGGAAATGATCTGTCAAAATACAGATGGACTAGGAAGTCACTAGAGAATGTGGCCTATGCAGCATGGCACTCTGTTACCATAACATGCACTGGGAAGCCTGCTCTGAACTGGGATATAACAACAAGGTTTAGCTTCTTGATGGAATACTCTTGCTTGTTAATAATGGCCCAGTACTGGAAGGCTGTGGAGCTATGGTATAGGAATGGTCTGACAAAGCTGGGATGCAGCAACGTTAGTGGTAGAGCAAGTGAGTATGAGACATTCAGTGTGAGGGACTGGGAGTCTGCTTAGTGCCCAGGCTTTCCTCTGAGACTGGTGGCATGCATTGCTTCCAGCTGGGGGATCCCTAAGTGCTATGCTGATCTCCTCATGGCCCCTTTTCCCTTTTCCTTTTGTCCAGTGCCCAGCACAGCATCCCCTCCCGTCTCCAGTGCCTCCAATGATCCAGTGGGCTCTTACTCCATTAACGGGATCCTGGGGATTCCTCGGTCGAATGGCGAGAAGAGGAAACGTGATGAAGGTAGGGGGAGGGGAGAAGTTCATCCTCCCTTTTATATTCTTTGTCCACATGTACAGGCTCCAATTTCAAGCCAAGGTTTGCAGCTGCTCCCAGGGCTAGATCAGTTTTAGCAACAGAGACCAGTTCCCCACCACTGCCCTGCTGGCTTGGAATACTCTTCTTCCGAGGCCCTTTCATGACAGGCTGCATCTCCAGACATCTGCTCGGCAGGCAGAGAGCCGTCTCCATTGCTGGAGCTGATCCCAAGTTCATTCACTGCTGGAAACTGCTGGAACTGAACTTCTCAGGTACCAGCAGGTGCCTGGACTTTGAACTGCGGGTAAACGTGGTTTCCCCAAATCACTTGTTTTCAAACAAAATGCTATCTCAGAGAAGCGCCAGCAATGTGGGAGTTATTTTTCATTCCCTTGCAAACAAGTTACTTCCCTGTGATGTGCCATGACCTATGTTACCTGGTGATCTTAAAGGCCCAGTTTTCTATGCCATGCTTACAACAGTCTGAAAGCAGAACAAGAGATCTTCTGAGTACTGTGGCCTTAAGGTTGTTATCTAACCCTTTCTCTAGGACTCTAAGGAATTAGGATTAAGCTGTCTCCTTTTCCTTTCTAACTGCTGGGCAGGACTTAGGGCAAAATGAATCCTGAAATGAACCAAAAGCTGGAGCCTTGGGTCTAGATAGAGTGAATCAGAAGGGGTGAGTAAGGTCTTGTTGCTCTTATAGTAGCTTTGTAAACTTTACTTTCTTCAATCTTGCTCTTTTAATTTGATGATCTCAAAAATTGAGGGCCAGGAGGTGAACTTTGCAAAGAGTAGTGCCTGACCAGGTTGTTCGGTTCAGTCCTGCCTTCAATATGTTGTTTTCTACTGATGCCTGTTGCATGGGGGGAACCTCTTAGCAGTAGAGGTGACTTGATGTGTTGCATGTGCTGTAACCTCAAGGCTGCGGGGTGCAAGAGAACATGAGGGTTCTCTGTGATGTGTGGTGAAAAGAGAAAGCTCTGGAGAGACATGCTGCATTTTGGGGTTTTGCTTGTCATTTTCTCAGCATTGGTTCTGATGAGGTTCACATCTGTAAGTTTTAGATCCAAATAAACACAATAATCCCAAGAAAAAAAAAGGAAGTCATCATGACCCCTTTCAGCCTAATACAAAGTAAAAGTAGAGATAAGGACACAATCCAGCTCCTATTAGGACAAATTGGAGGATTTTTGCTGATGTCATTGGAAATTGGATCAGGCCCCAGAGGAAGATCCATTTCCCAGCTAGATGGCAGTAGGGCCCAGCTAAGAGAAAAGTATAGCAATGGAAGGGCTGAGTCAATGCCTCAAAGTCAAAAAAGCCAGGAATAAGAGACTGCAAACATTGCAAACCCTTCCAGCATTTTCCATCATTACATATACAGGAAATAGTGACATTACAAACTGAGTGACAAGTTTCTTTAATGGTTGTGTCAATCTCTTGGCAGTTACTTGGGTTTTTGTGAACCCCAGTTCTTATACAGTCCAGAGTAGTAATCACCACTCTCAACATGGTGCCTCTACGTCTCATTTTGAAAGTAAGCTGTTCAATCTGGTTGTAGCAGCTATTATTTCCAAATATCTGGAAAGATCATCCCATTTTCGATGCAGTCACACAGTTACATCCAGACTCAGAACCTGAGCTATTTTTGGAGCAGTACAATTAAACACAGAAACAACTATGCAGCCATCTAAGATTGTGACACTTCAGAATGATATATTGACAATAAGAACAACTCTCTGTGTCTGTCCTTAATTCATCTCAGATTTGATTTATGAAGGGCAAACAACACCGTGAAACTCCGTGCTGTTGGCCAGGAGCCCACGTATCCCACTAGGAATCAAAAAGGTACTAGACAATCCTGGAGACGTTGCTTGTCTGTAGCTCTCAGAGTTTTAGGTGGCAGTTACATGGCACAGCTGCAACTGCCTTAGAGAAAAACCTTCATCTTGCGATCCGAGATATCTGCTGCAGGGAGATGTCATGCTCCTGTCCCAGAGAAACCTCACCTGGGACATGCCACCAGCTGCTGAACACCCCTAGCCAGGAGTTGAATTATCTGGGCTCACACTGGCCTTAAGAAATTCTGAAAGACATCATCACTTTGCAGAGTTGTGTCCTGAGGCTAGAAGGTCCCACCGGGACATTTTGCACAGCCTGTGACTTGCACTCACTCCTGGGCAATCTTCCCTGTAGCTCTGAGGGCTCTGATTATTTGTAGCTGAGGTGGGGATTAGGAAAGCCAGGAAGAAATCCGGTGCAGGTGTTGCTTTCATGCTCATGTTGGATATATACACCTTCTCAGCGTTTTGCAGAGATTTTGAGCATGATTTTGTTGTAGTTTCTTAACCATGGGGTTTATTCTCAAGTTGAAAAGCCCTTATGAGCTCCCAATGCACATCTTTCCCAGTATTTTGGGGGTGGCTCTTCACTAAAGGAGGCAGAAGAAGTGGCACTCCTCTCTCTTTCTTTCCGCTCTGTTGGACCAGCTCTGCTGCAAGGATTCATCTGTGAGGAATGCAGTTCAGCAGAAAAGGGGGAAGTACCAAGCTGCTCCTGAATCCCTGGTTCCGTAAACCTTGTTAGCAACCTCTGCAGTGGCTGTGGAGAACAGGATGGGAGAAGGACAGAGGAGCCTCTCTCTGAGCACACCCCCTCTCCGAGGTCCTCCTTGCTGCAGCTGGTGCCTGCATTAGACAGTAGCACAGATGATTAAGAAGAGGAGAGATAATTATATGTCAAGATGATGTAGCAGAACTCCCAAGCTGGACAGAAGGATCCAGACGGATGCATGAGGTGGCCTTAGCGATGGACGCTGACAGCTAGGTGTGTTCTTTACAGGGAGTTATAGGGAAGAGGGGATATTCCAACTTACCAAATGTGCTGGTTGCTACTGCAAGGGTGGCCTGAGAAGACTATGGTATTGAGAGAGAGGTAGCAGGGAGGTAGCTCTGAGTCACAACTAGTCACAACAATGAACTGTCAGATCACAAGTTTTTCATCAAAACTCAGTGTTATCTTCCTCAGGTGAGTGCCTAGGAAGGATGTTCAGGATGTGCCCTGTTAAGACCATGTATTAGTTTTCTTTCAGGTTTTGACCAGAGATTGTAAACCCTCTTTCTTCAGTGACAGATTAGACAAAGGAGAAAGTTGGTCACCCAAGATTTTTTAAACAATTTAGCTGAAGAACTTCACCACCACTTGTGTAGCAAAGTGTGTGCCATTTCTTGCAGTTTAAGGGCACAGCCAATGTTGCTATAATTTCCCTCCGACTTAACCCACCATCTTCCAGAGACAGAAGTGGCCCTGCAGCATGTAATCACTTTCCCAAGAACCGGGGAGGATCTTGCAGTATCAAGCTGCAGCTGGAAACAGGAATTCCTGGTCCTTCACAATCCTAATGCTGTACTAAGCTGCGATGGCAGGCCAAGCTCAGCAGTGATTGTCAGACTAAGGAGCAGCAATAAGAAGAGTAGAAGGATAAAGGGGAAAAATATGCAAATATTTCTGTTGTTCCATGACCCCCTGATTGATAGCTAAAAGGATGCGAATTGGGGTGACCCAGAGACACTAACAAAAAATCAATATCGCTCATACTGTACCCTTAAGCACTGTACCAAGATAAAAATGGAGAGATGGGGAGGAAGGGAAGGACAGATAGATAGATGGATAGACAGATAAATAGATAATATGAAAACAGCATTTCAAACTGTTCCCTGCATAGCACAGCATCTCCAGCTGAGTGAAACTTTTGAGATCCTTACAAAACCGCTCTTATCAGAAATAGCTTTTTCTCTTCATAACAGGCCACAAACAGACTTCTTCTATAAACCCGAATTCTCATTTGGGATTCACGTTCCAATGAGGCTGGTGCTGTAACAATCTCAGCATTATTAATCTTGGTCCCTGACAATATCTGCAGTATTTGACAGCATTACTGGCAATAATATCTGCAGTGCCGACAATGGCAGAGATAATATCCCCCAGTATTATCAGCATTAGCAGGGATCATATCTGCAGTCTGTTATTGGCGGGAGCAGACGTAATGTGTCCAGTATTATTAGTATCAGTAGTAATAAAACCCACAGGCTTGTTACTACGATCAGTGCTAATATCAGCAGTAGGTCTGTGGGAGAGGAAGGGACGGACTGATTGCTACTGTAAATGGAAATAATACTCAGGCTGTTTTCAGTAAAGGAATCCCCAGCAGAGATGGGAAAGCAAATCTAAGAAAGCATAAGTGCCTCCTTTCCTTTCTTCACCTGACATTTTGATGATTAGAGTGATTTATATCAAAGTAAGCGATGCAGGGCTGTGTCAGTGCAGGGGAACAGTAGAGGGTCACCAACATTTTAGCAGATGTGTTGGTGTTTTCCAGAGAATATTAGCTGTATCAGTGCAGGTGGTTCACTGTACTCTTGCAAATGGGGCTGAGCTATGCAGAACAGGTTGCCTACTGGCAGTTGGGACATTTGCTTTATGAGTCTTGTAGCTGCAGGATGTGCAGTGTCACTGCACTTCTCTTTGGTGCTGCACGCATACTTTTCTGACTGTTATTACCACAACACCCTCTATTGAGAAGCATTGCTTTTGTTACAGGTGGTTTTCTCTTCCTTCACTCCAAATGGGAGAACTCTGACTGCAGGGCTGGGTTTTTGACAGTGTTCAGCTTGGGGATTTTCCTACTTGGCCATGATCTCATTTTCCTACTGGGAAAGTAGAAAGGCTTCCTTCAGGTGGACTGTGAGGCAGGGAGGTCTGCAACTGTCCCGGTCCTGAAACTTGTTTTTTTAAATACTGCCCCAGGACACAGACTGTCATGAAGAAAATTTTTAACTCAATTGTTTAAGTGGAAAGTAGAGCAGAGAGGAGAGATGTATAATGTGTTCAAGAAGGTCTGAGTTTTTAAGCAGATATACAGCAGCTGCATACCACTGCAAGTATGATCCCATTTGTGTTGTTCAGAGTGGCAATGATAATATAATTTGGGAGACATGGTTTGACATTGCAGGCGATTTTGGATCAGTGGCATCAATATGTGTTTGCAAACAGTGTGGCTGTGGCAATCGTGTTGTAACTTTAGTTGTGGGTTTGTGACACTAATGATGAGATTACCTGTATCACTGCTTGCTATGCTGCCCCATTACACTCAAGGCAATTACACTCTTCACAGAGGTGGCTGTGAATTGTTTCTGATGGTATGTCTGCATCATTGCATGCAGTAGGGTTGTTTCACTGTGGTAATTGTTGGCACCCTGCTGCAGGCTGTACTGTCATTGAAATTCATGTAGTTGTTACTGTAGCTGATGTAATGTGTTGACTGGCAACAGGCAGTCACCTGGCTATGAGAGTGAAGTCAATATGACTATGTCACTGCAGTGCTGTGTTGAGAGTTTTGTGTTTTCATGAAGTATGACCATATTGTTCCACAGCATTCTGAGGTTGTTTCAGGACATACAGCATGCTTAGGCTGTTGTCTGCAGTATGATAATGCTTTACCATTGCTGCAGTTGTACTAGTGCAGAGAGGTCTAATCCTTAACTATCCTGTAGGGAAATACATTTGTTTTCCTATGCTGTCTGCATACGTTCACAAAGAGCATGTGTGAGTCATTCCACTTGATTGTATCATGGCACCTGATGTATCTTCATCTTTGGGTGTATTTCTGTTCTCCCAAAACTGTTGTGTTGTTGGAGACAACAGAGCATGTTCAGACCTCTGCAGGTGACACAACAGCACTACAGTTTGTGGAGTGGCTGCATTGTTTTGTGCTATGATTTCCTGTCACCATAACTAACATGTTTGCATTATCTATATTATCGCTTTATTTCAGGTCAGAAATAGTTTTAATGACACTGGAGACACATGCAGTTATATTGCCTCAGGTGCTAACCCCATGTTCCAACCATCACACAGAGTTACGGGGTGTGCACTCAGTAGTTTATGGCTAGGCATATGGGGTGAGCAGTTTCTGCAGTGTTTCACACTCTGACACTGTCTTTCTCCTACTTTCCCTGGGGCTGTGTTATTTCATGCAGTGTGGCTGAGTTTCCAGGGGCTCTCAGTTTGCAGCGATGGTGTATTACTGCAAACAACAGTGGTCATGCCACACGTCCAGTCTTGATGTGGCTATACACAAGTGTAGGTAATACTCCCTTCCATTCTAAATTGAAGAGGAAGTTTATTCTCAGCAGCCACCCATCTCTCCCTCCTGAGGGTCGTTGGCTGGCAGGATTCAGGACATAAGGGACTGTTATTCATCCTGCACCTTTCTAAACAAACTGCAGGAGGATGGTCAGAAAAGGGAGAGTATGTGTGGAAAGAAATAGAGAGGAGGGGGAAACTGATTGAATAAGCACAGCACAGCACCATCGGAAATGTGGGCTGCTGCACCATGAATCTGGAGGTCAGTCTGCAAGCGAGAGAGACAGTATATATATATGTGTGTGTGTGTGTGTGTGTGTGTGTGTGTGCACTCTGTGAAGGTTTTGGGGTACACATTGCTCAGGAGGACTTCAGGTAAGGGAGAGTTAAAAGCTTACATCACAGAAAGCAGTTTGGACAGAATGCTCTGCTTCTAAAGCTTATAGGGCTGCTTAGTTTGGCAGGGTTTGGTACTATCTGAAGACAAGCTGGTCTGGCTTCAGCTGTATTTGTGTGTGTCTGCCTGTGCGTTTGTGTTTGTATTTCTGTGTTAGGATTACTAGTTTCTACATAACTGTGCTTATGTACTGGGGTGAGGGGCAGGTTGGATCCGTATTTTTGTGCATGCCTATGGAGACCTGGAAAATGTGTATGTTAAGCTGTGTATACTGTGGATCATGTGGATATCTGGGTGTATACAGCTCAACATTAGTGCTATGTATTTCCATGAATGCCAGGTGTTTGTATTCACATTTTGAGCGTATATGTGAATGTTGTATATTTGTATGTATATTTTGTGTGTACGTGTTTTTACGTATTTGGAGTATCACTGTATCTTTGTGGTAGCTGCATATGAATATGTAGCCTGTTAGTGCTGTGCACTTCTGTATATAGTTTGTACAGATGTGTATTTGCATTAGGGTTATGTATTTGTGTGTATGTTGTATATATATATTGGTTGGTTTTGCCTGTGTGAAGATTGTTTATTTATGTAAATAGTTTGTATTTGTTTCTATGATTTAATTTTGTATATGTAATTTTAAGGAAATTTCTTGGAGTTCCAGGTGTTTGTTTAGTTAGTGTATGTACATTTTTGTAAGTTGTTTATTCAGAAATTACAAATTTAATTGACGTGCACCTGCATTAGTACCTCCTTGTGTCACAGTTTTCATTCTTGTGTCTTTAAACATTATTGGCTACGTTTGCAAGTCTTACTTATGTGTAGAGCTTTTCTTTTAAGCTTATTTGTGTGAGTGCTGTGAATGTATGCTGTTTATTTATGGGCATTTCATTTGTGGTTAGATCTTTTTCCCCTTTTTGACTCATTCCTGCGAGGGGTTGTTGCAGCTAATGTGTCAGCAGGAGTTAAAGAGCTACAACTCTTCCCAGTGTCTCTGCCTGCTCCATGTCTCCACCTGTGCAGAGGCTGCTCCCTAGCTTTGTTGGTGCCTCTCTCTGTGGATCTTCTTGCTCACTCTAGAAGAGTTGTGCATTGGTTCTGCCTTCATTCAAGGACGTGACTGTTAACATTTTTTTATGGATTAAAAAAGTAAAGGAGTCAGAGGGAGCACTGTGCCTGGATCCCAGGTTAATGCACAGTGGATAACAGAATAAACTGCAAAAGTGACTGGGAATAGCTGGCGATGTGCAGGCAAATAGTGTTTTTAGACTGTTATTGGTGACGTTGCAATGGGACATGAGACTGGTAAAACAGTGGAGCAGGATGGTATGAAAGTGAGAGATTGGGATGACACTGTTTTGGGGCCAGGTGGCATGGCAATGAGACATAAGGGCAATACTGCTATGGAGTCCAGGTGACATGACACTGAGGCACAAGAGGGATCAAGGTGACATGCCAATGACCCAGGCTGATCTGTCAGAACTGAGAGGGCTGGGAAACCTCCATCAAGAATCTGTTGAATAAGGCAAAGGAGAATAGGAGGAACAGGGTGAAGAAGACCTGTATAGTGGCTGTAGGAGCTGTAGGAACCAGGTCATCATCAGTGTATGGCATGCAGTGTCTCCACGAGGAAATCAGTTGTATCCTGGTGTGAAGGGCTGGAGCAATCTGTTAGCAGCGGCTGTTTGCATCACAGTGATGGAGAGCAGGGATAACACAGTCATGAAATCAGGTGATGGACATATCCTGTGATTGTAACCCTGGCCATAGGGACTGTATGGGCAGGGACACTGTTCCCAGTTGCTGGAAAAACAAAGAACGTAATGGGCAGTAAAATAAAAACAAAGGAGACTTGGAAGCACCTGACAGCCCTAATTCATCACAGCCCAAGATTTTTTTTCCCCCCTCATGTTCCCATTATATTTGTTTGTAAAAGTGGAAATCAATTTTGAAGGTAATTTTCTGGAAAGAATGGAAGGGAGGTGGGAGGGCCGGATAAGGCAGAGATGGCAAGAGGAAAAAAAAAATTTAGGCCAGGCACAGCCCAGGGGCAGCTCTTGGCAAGGTGAAAGAAAATTGCATATTCAATCTCCATCCATGAATCTCCCTTGCTGCTGCCCGCCTCCTGCTCAAAAACAATGAAGGCTTTCTCCCCTACGCTGCACAACGCCTGAGTATCAGCGCTCACTTTAACTTCAGGGTCATTAATTCACCTGATTATTGCAGGAGAGGAGAGGGTTGCAGAGGCATCCGTTCTAAAGAGCCCTCCCTTAGCTCATCCTTTGATTAGTTTGGGGTGGGGGGAGTTGAGATAATATGTTGTCTTGGACTCAGTTTAAAATGGGAGGGGTTGAAGTGGGGGTGGAAGGAGGTAAAGGTGGAAAAGGAAAAGATGTGGCCCGGCTTGCTATGGAAGGGAGGATCAGAATACAGTTATTCTTGCATCCCTCTGTTGTGGTGTTATTGCAAATTAAAAGTAGCATGTTCCACTCCGTAGCTATCTTTCATGGAGGGGAGGGGCATGGGTATATGTCGGCATGGAGATGGGGGGGATCTTATCATTGCTTCTTCAGCAGCCCAGTGTAGTGTCACCCTGTGAGGTGACATTTGAATTTACAATTCCGCTGAGAAAAGCCATTAATTCACAAATTAACATTTCTCCCTCTCTCTCTCTAGCTCTCTCTCTCTTCCTCTCTCTCTCTCTCTCTCTCTCCCCCTCTATCTCACATGGATGTGCAAGCAATTGAAAAGACAAAGGAAATAGCCTTAAGGAAGAGACTTTACTGCTACTCTGTCTGTGCAGAGATTGCTACTACTGCTTCTAGATAGATAAACCAATTACCTGAGCTGCTCTGTTCATGGCAACCTGCTAATACCTCCTTTTGTAGAGCTGACTCCATTGCTGGATTACACTGTGTGTATCTCATTAATGTAAACCAGCACGATACTGGGCACTGTCCCTGACCCTTATTGCCAGAGCTCTGTAGTGGAAGAGGGAGCTGGGAGAGAAGTCAAGAACAGAGGGAGGCACAACAGAGGTAGGCACAACATACTTCCTAATGCATAGGCACCAGGCTACACAGAGAACCTGATCAGCTTGCATGTGCTGAGCTTAGAGGAGGTGGGGGCTTCCCTTTTACAGAGGAGACTGCATGACTTTAACCTTGATCTCCTCCGTCTCTTGGCAAGTACTGAGAGTGCTGAATAAGAGGCCTCATGTGTTGGTACAAGGTATGGGCAGCCCCTTGTAGCTCCATTCTCAGCATTACATTGAGTTTTTTCCGGGTGTAGAAATGTGTAGAAATGCTAGGCAGATGCAGGGGTGTGAGTACAAAAGCTACATATACATACCTGTAGGCAGATGTAGCTGACTGCACCCAGGAGCTAACTGACTCACAGAGGTACGTAACAAACCTCAGAATAAGAAGCGAAAGTAAGCACTCTAGCGTATGGACTGAGAGGGCCAGATTTCTCTATAGTGCAACTCCACTGAAAGTCAGTCAGTGACACCTGTGGAGGTGTTCTTGTCAAAGGCAAACACTAGACACTACTTCCACTCAAACCCCAGTGTTTTTCTTATTCTATTTTGTTGCTCTCTCCTTTCATGCTTTTTCTCACATGCTTACTTCTGCTATCACTGCTGCTATGGATGCTTGGATAGCAAATGTGTACAGTACACACACGTGTGTGTGTGTAGACACTCAGCCACATGCTCATGCCATCCCAGGAACATATCTGTGACACTAGCAGCCTTGCTGACATGGCTTCTCCATAACTGGTCTGGTGAGATCTCTTCCTCCAGGCCTTCCTGCTGGGGTGCACACTGGCAGGCAGCTTTCTGAGCATCTTCTGGTGCTCTCTGCAGACAGCCTTCTAGGAACATGCCTGGCTACTGTTGTCCTTTAGCCTGGTCACACACCTACCTGTGTTTGGGGAGAAAAATGTCCTAGTAATGTGGTTTGTATAAAGCCTTGCACGTTAAGTTGTGCTGACTAAGAATTCTGCCTATGCAGAATTGGACAGAACTCTTCACCAACAGTTTTTTCACCCCATAAGGGTTTGATAAGCCCTGTTCAAGACATTCTCCTAACTTTCATGAAAGGTGGAAGCTTGTAGGGGGCAGTTCTCCAGGTAAAATTAAAAACAGATCAGAACTACTGCTTCTGGAAGCATGGTCTCCACATGCTCAGCACATGGAGTATGTGCTCTTCTTCAGCACTGCCTTGGTTCCTTAAATCTTCCTAAAACCATATCTTCTTAACAAGAGCATCTGCCTCTCTGACATTCCCAGTGCCCCACACAGTGCACAGCACATGGCTGGGGAGCAGAATCCCGCAGCTGGCGCTGGAAGACGGATCACAAGCAGCGGAGGAATCGGCAGGCAGTGCCAGTAATTCAAACCATCCTGACCGTTCAGTGAACCCGAACCTGCTGACCTTGACAGCACTAAACAAGCAGCGGCCTCAGGAATCCCAACCTTTAGAGAGGCATAGGCAGAGGACGGCTCCTGCTTGCTCTCTACCTTTCTCTCTCTCTCTTTCTTTCTCTCTCTCTCTTTTTCCAGTCACATCCCGAAGCCAAGGGGGCCCAACAGCAAATCCCCAGTGCACCAATTAGCTCCTAATTTGGCTATCTCTGCACTCCCAGGTCTACATCAATGTAACGTTAAACATTGCTTGCTGTTCATAGGTGGAAATCATTCCTATAGAGGGGTGTCTTCTTGTGCTAAAGGAAAACACTAAGCACCTTGTTCTCAGAACCAGAGAGAAACCCCTCCTCCCAAAATGGGGACTGCTGCTGTTTGGAAGGAAAGCAGGAGCTCTTTGCTTCCCTAAATGATGGCATCAGATCCTCCAGCCTTTTTTCACTGGATCCCCAGGGGAAGCAACGAGATCTCACCAAGTGATTAGCCTGTGAGAATCCTGGCTGGATAGATGAGACGCAGGAAGGTGACTGGAGTAGGGAGGAGAGAGATAAAAAACAGTGTACTTGATTGTGCCACAAGAACTTGCATTGAAGAAAAATACAGTTTGTGAACATTTTAAGACCTCTTCAGAGAATATTGGAATTTCCTCCAGCTACCACTGTGGCTGCCAAGCAAGACCTGAAAAGAGCAGCATTTTGTGTTGGCCTGTAGAGGCTAGGCTCTAAGACTTTGCATAGGGAGGACAACTCACTGAACAACAGTTGGCCTGAAAGATGCAGTTACAGATACCTATCTATTGACACATAACAGACATGTCTGTCTGTCTTCTATCTATCTCCATCCATAATTCTTTGAAGGTGATTTTTCCATGCATCAATCAGATAAAATACAGGACATTTTGAATAGGTGTTAAATGCAATTCATGCCCATTTTAAGGCCATTTGAAATGACAGAGTTTTGTCAAAGGGCCTAAAAATAATGCATACGTCCACATTTCCCCTTTGCTTTTCTTTCATCCATCCAAGCATCCTGCTGCATGTATCCTATCAAGTTCAAGGTACAAAGTCCTCTTCCCAAACAGGTGAACAGTTACAACAAAACACGCAGGAGCACAGTGCCAGAACAGGAACAGTTGATGGATATCACTATTTCTGTTTGGATGTGGAGTAGGATTTCTTTCTCTCACTGGCTCTGCCTTTTTCAGGAGCTCAGAGGTGTTTTTCTGCTTTTAAGCCAGGGGACCTGCATCACAACAGGTTTGTAGGCAACTGATTAAACCTTAATGAGGTGGTTATTGTGTGTGAAATGTCCATCAAGTCTTGAGTGCTTTCTAGTCCTCTCTTAGGAGATTTAGAAAAGGACATGTACACTTCCATGCTTAGTGTCCCAAAGGACCTGTTTTTTTTTGCTTTGGATTTTGGCATCCAGTGTTGGAAGAGGTAGGCCTTGAACAGAAGAGTTGACCTTGCAAGCAGATCAGAACTACCCTAGAATTCAGGACAACTTTACTATATTCTGGTTGATTAAAAAAAATACCTCATTAGCTAATCTTCAAAAATACTTAACGCCTCTTCTCTGCACAGCCCTCTTGTTTGTGAAACAGATTGGTACCCATGACTGAGCACCCTTGTTTTTGGACTACTTCTTAAAATCTGGAACATACCTTTGACATACATCTCATAGAGTTCATAACAATATATGTTCCTTCACATACCAGTAAAGGCCTTTACATGAGCTCATGCAGAAAGATTCCAAATTACTCTACTAACGATTTACAGTTATTATAGGAATGAGCATTCAAAAAAAACAGAGTTTGCATAGTCCATGCAGATTGCAGCATATTGCAAGCCTGTAGCTCTTTCATTGCATGGCATTTTGCAATTACCCATCCTGTATTTGTTTATTAGCCTTCTCATTCTGAAGATCTCATTTACTACTGAAATGTGGCTGACTCTCAGGTGGACCATGGCAGATGTTGAACAATACAGAGCACCGACAGTGAGATTTTGCTGTGCCGTGTCCAAATGAAACCACAGGAGAATTAAGATATGCTGTGGGTAATCACTCAGGCTGGATTTTGTTCAGGACAGCCAGGTTAATGTCTGCACTCTTGCAAAAAATGCCATGGGAATTTTAATGACTCTGAGTGATTCGAGCCTTTGTTTTATGGCATGTCAAAAATGGCACCTCTAAAAACACTCCGCTTGAGCACTGGTTTAGTGCTGACTCAGAAGAGCTTCCAGTAGCATGATTCACTAGCATCTGGCTCAGGGGCAGGCACCTGTGTGTGTGAGGCAAAAGCGTGTATGAGGGGGAAATAAGGTGGAATGAAAGGAAGGGAGAATTTAGAGCAAAGGCAATTGAAGGAGAGGAGGTATTAAGAGGCCCATTAGCAGGGGACCAAGTCAATGGTATCCAGCAGGCTGAAGAGGAATTAATGTTTTCTAGACTGTGCATTAGATATATCCATGGCCTGATCCAGATCTGCTGAGTCCCAGTAGGGTGGCTTCTCAGGTGCTAGTGTGCTCCACTGGAATCTCAGAGATCTCCCAGAAACTGGGAGATGGGGCTGGATGGGGACAGCCCAGGTTTGTGCTGCCTCCCTTGTCTCTAGCAGGCCTGATAACAGTGTTGATATGCATCTCAGGCAAAGCACTGGTTGAGAAAAAAAAAAAACTCTGAGTGTGGCAGTGTCAGCGCTCGCTGTTGTTCGACAGTGTAAAATTAAATTAATAAAGCCCCCAACACAGGAAAACATAACAGGAAATTAATGGCCTTTACTGTCGCTCTGATGCAGTCATTTGCAACCCTGCTTTCCGCACCAAAGGCTTCATAAATGCAAGCAGTTTCTCTAAACAAGCATAGTTAGGGCTGCATGTGATGTAATTTTTTGTGTTGCTTCTCTCCTTCAGAGCTAACAAAAGCCACCCTTTTTTAAGTGATCACCAAGGGGAATCCTGTCAAGAAGTAGCTCCCCAACAAATGGGCTTAGGAAGATGAGAGGAGGGATCTAAGTCAGACAATAAGGCTAAGAACATCTTATGCCATGCAGAGGGAACAGCACAGCTCCCGGTGCCCCGTTTTCCTGTGGCAGCAGCTCTTCCTGAGGGCTCTGCACTAAAGGCGATGTTGTGGACACTATAACAACATAAATCAGAATAACCCTTCTGATAACCTTCAGGATGTGTAAATCAGTATAACCACTAAATGCACTTCAGACTGAGACTTACAGATTTACTCTAACTAGAGGATCTGGCTTGCTCTATGGTAGTGCAGCTTGCTACTCTGCCAGCATAAAGAAGGTGAGTGTACTGGGTCCTGGAGGCAGCTGCATTTCTATCTGGCTAATAGTCAAGCCTAATAGTGCTAGTAAGAGATATTGGACCCACACTTTGTCCCTCATTACAATGGTATAAATCCCCAGTGCCTCTTATGAGGTAAGGGAATTGTGCATTTGCAACAACCTGACTGAGAGCAGAATACGCCCATTCACTTCCAACACACCCAAAGGTCACGAAGCTGCAGTGACTGCTCACACAGAAGCCACTAGCTTTGACTACCCAGGCTAACACACCTCATCTGCACTTGCACACATGCTATAGTACATGTTGTACACACGTCTGAGGCAGCTACTTGCAGCCTAACAGTCAGAAAGGCTTTTTACAGGGGTATTCAGTAAGGCTGGACATGCTGATTATTACTATCTCATGCACAAACCTAAGTCAGTACAGACTTAGTTTCCCAGATGCTCTGGGCTGGATTTGCAATCATACACTTAGATGCTGTAGTAAATACATATGATTTTCATACGCATACACACAGTCACTTCCTTAAATGCACATTTGCATGCTCCCGTGATAATTCAAGACAGATCTGAGTACACACTTCATTTACACATTTGCACACACAATTAATTTCATTTACATTCTCATTGAGCATTGCCATTTTGCTTATGTAAGCCCTGCATTAAAGCTGCACTGCCCATCGCTGCTCCATCTGAGGTACTCTGTCATAGATAACCCCTGTGTTAAAAGAACTGCAGCCCCCAGCTGTCAGGCACTGGCACACATCTCATTCTTCCTTGGTCAGGCACACTAACTTCTCTGCACGAGCAGCCTTCATTGCGCACCAGTTCCTCAACTGTGGTATAGCTTCATTTCAAAACACAAAGTCTCTTTGTTTCTGAGCCTTTCTGCTCTGAAACTGAGCATGTAAGTAACAAATACCCACAGTTTATGTGTCACTGGCACACAAATTACACAGAGAAACATGGACCAGCGCAGTATCATCAATTTGCATAGTCAGATTCAGGCTTGTGGACTCCCTTGAGGCAAGTGGACACAGGAATCCAAACAACTGCGGAGGTCATAAAGGCTGATACATTTCTTGGGGTGATATTCCTCCAGCAGTCATCTCCCACTATCCCTATTTCTGCAGGATACTGTACATAACCTTAACTGGTACCATATCTTTGTTCACTATTACAGTATAGATCCCTGATAACATTCCTTCTCTATGCACGGCTGGACCTTGCCAGCACCTTCTATGATCTCTCATCTCTATCCTACACTCACTTGGGATACTTTCCACCTGAATTTGAGGTCCATATTTCTCCTCACTATTCCCGTTATCACAATCAAAGCCCTGACAATTCTTGCAGCACTAATACGTGCTGAAATACAGAACTGATCCATCTACAGATAATGTCTTCTTTCACACTGCCTAAAAGGCTGAAAAAATTCTTCTGGAAGGAAATGTAACCCAAATTTTACAGCCTTCCTTTTCCAAACCCTTCTGAGTAGGGCAAGAAAATTAGTCCAGTGAAAAGATCCCTGGATTAGGGCTGCCAGTCCTTGCCCTTGTCCTTGCTATGGGGAGTACAGTATTAGTTTAATAATCATTGAGGATGCAAACAGAGTCTCTAGAAACATTGTGACAGCTGGACTGGATCAGCTTGTACAGACCAGGACAGCAGTACCAGACACTTCTTACCACATGAAAATGTGTGATCTGCTCCCTCAGCCAAGGTCTTTGTCCGTGGTCTTTTCCTTGTTTGGGGGTCAGATCAGATACTGATGCAGAAGCTCTGTTATTCTCAGCAGGAGCTTGATGCCAGGGTTTGAAGCCTAGGTCTGATAGCTGCTTCCTGCACCCACACGGAATGCAGCGCAAGGGTCTGCATGGGGCTGGCTGCTGTGAATGACAAGCGCTGGCTATCGATCGCGTTCTGAACTCGGCCCAGCCGATAGAAGGTAATTAATGACTCCATTTGCCTCAGTACCGAGGAGAACAATTGAGTTTGAAACTGCAACAACTGGCAGTGCAGGGAAAGGCCCCCCCGGGATGTCCAGGAAAGATGCCTGACAGGCCCGGGCTGCATGGGGACACAGGAAAACGCATCAGAGGGGGAAAAAAGAGAAGAGAAATCGGATAAAGGGAAAGAACAGTCTTACTACAAAGGGTGATGTGGGAAAGGGCAGCATGTGTAGCCACGAGTGCCTGGAGAGTGGGACAGGGATGCTCTGGGTTAAGCACCCCAGCAGGGACAGTGACAAAGGCAGGCTGGGGAGAGGATAGGGTCACCTTGCTGGCGCAGAGGGGTGGCATTTCAACAGCCAGCTCAGCACTGCTATGTTAGACAGATGCGTTTCCCTTGGAGGCTTTGACAATTAGATGGGTTCTGCTGTGTCACCTGGCTGGCAGTTCTCATGCCAGTCATATTTGCTTTTATTATGACTGTGATTTTTATTGGTAGTGCTGTGAGATCCCAGCTGAGACTGGGGCCCCATGAGGCAGCAGACAGACACATCACACAGTAGCTCCTGCCCCAAAATAGAACATTATCTCCCTGTTTGTGTGCCAGTTGCACAGCTTCTCATGACCCTCCTACGTGTTTCTGTGTAACAAAGGTTTTCCTATGTCAGCAATAATTCTGAATTATTTGTTGATATGGCCCCATCCCACTGAGCAAAGATGCTCTCTGTCACCTGTAGCCAGCGAAGTTAACTGTATTACCCTGCTTTGTCCTACTTGTACATGATGGTATCTTTGTGGCTTCCAGACCTCAAAATGTCTCTTTATTTTGGAGCTATTTAATGGGCATATTCCCTGTGTCAGGTGTAGTTAAGGTTGTCCCTTTGTCCTCTGGCATAGCATTTCCTTGTTATCTGTCAGGATAATTCTGTGACACATGCGGAGCATTTCTGTGTGGAGTCTTGCGTCGAAGGTTTACACTGAACGTTGGCTATGTGCACTCCCTCGGCAGCCCCTCAGGAGGAGAGATGTTTCCTGTCACATGTGCAAGGCCAGCCCTGATCACATTGACAGCAACTCTGTGCTTTTGTGAGGGACACAGCGACAGAGGCCATGGTTCACCTCTCAGGCTGTTTGTTAAGGTCCTTCTGATTTAAGAGAGAGGTGTCTCTGTGTCACAGTACCACAGAGTTTTCCTTGCCAGTAAAAAGGGGACTAGGAAGGGTGATGATGCTTCTTAATGGTACAGCTAGTGCAGTTAGCTAGGCGGCATCCCCAGATCTATCCTGCAGCTGAAGCCTTGCGTCTCTACAGCACTGGTTCCAAGAGCTGCTTTCTTGGCAAATATCCATCCCTTAGTCTTTTACTCCTAGCGCTGTTCTTCATCAGTTGAAGAAACTGTTGCTCATGACAGTGCCATTCCTCATGGGATCTGCTAGTCTTTCCCAATTCAAATTTTCCTCATGAGGCCTCCCTTTGCTTTCACCCACAAGCCTTTGATGGACCCCATCTCTTCCCCAGAGTCCTCTCTGCTCCTTACTACCATGTTTGCTCATACCCACGTAATTGTGAACTCCCGTACTTTGTATATTATAGTTTTTGAGGCTTCTCCTCATAGTCCAGCTCACAGAGTCATACGCTTAGATGAGAATTGAAACTTTAATCTAAAACCAGAGATAAGCATCTGTCCCTTACAGTTTCAGGGAAAAAATGTAAACACATCCTCTATAGGTTTTGACACCAGAAAACAAACATAGAGGGTTTACAGTCCTTTGGCTTTTAAGAAAATATAATGATCTGTGCCTGTGATTGTCTCAGTGTTAGCAAGACAAGACGTATAAATCTGTCTTTCAGGATAATCTCTGTGAAACTTTCTCCACTTCAGAAGTAAAACCCTTACGCACAGCTCAAATTATTGCTCTGTGAAGTTTGGGATTTGTGTGCCCTACCTTTATTAAGTCTAATACTACTGCAAGCTGTTTAGACCAGGTCCACCTCAAGGCCTCGACGTTGCCTACAGGCCTCTGTCAACAGTTTCTTTACTTTTGTAGATTTTAAAGCCTAGGCCATGGCAGAGTGCCCTTCCCCATATCCAGAACACCCATCTAAACTAAAGCAATACCTTTCTCCTTACAACTTTTCCACCACTTCCCATCTATTTGCTTGCTTTAATCATTCTGATTTCCTGTCTAACTCTATTCTTCCCTTTCTCCTTTCTTCTTATTTTTCTTTCATTTCCCACTGACTATACAGGTCCTTTCTTATCAGCTGGCCCTGAGTTTCCCAAATGCACACACGTACTTAGGTGCATGCACGCGTGCACGTGCACACATGCTGACACAAATAAATAAATAAATAAATAAATAAATAAAAAGGTCAGTGAGCAGAGCAGCAATAACCCCTAAAACAGTACTATCAGAGGGACATGATTGATCAATTGAATTCCATAGCGGCTGAAAAATGTGGGATTAAGTAGTGTATTATACGCACAATGAGTTGAGGCATGATGTTCATTTCAAGTTCATTTCGCCAGCCCTCTGCCACCAGATCAGGCAATCAATAGGGGCAGCAGATATCATATATCACCTCTCTCCGTGCTAGGGAGAGAGCACCATAATCTCTCGCAAATTTAGAGTGACAGATTTGTCAAGATCTGAAGGGCCCCTGAATAAATGAAGGAAAAGAGACTCCTACAGCGACTTGAGAAAGCTGTGGTTTCAGCTTCTTTGCACGAAGGCATGGTCTGTGCACACACGGGAGACACCTGTGCACAGGGCTCTACAGGCAGACAGGAATTGCAAATATATGTGCATGTGTGTGTTAATCTGTGCAACTCACTAAGGGTAAAATCCAGTTTAGAAAGATAGAAGGAAGGATTGGAAGGAACCTTAAAGATTATCTAGGTCCAACTGCCCTGACATGGGCAAGGACACCTTCCACTATGTCAGGTAGCTCAAAGCCTCATTCAACCTGGTCTTGAACACTTCCAGGGATGGAGCATCCACTACTTTTTTGGGCAACCTGTTCCAGTGCCTCACTACCCTAACAGTAAAAAATTTCTTCCTAATAGCTAATCTATGTCTCCCTTCTTTCAGCTTAAAACCATTACCCCTCATCCTATCACTACACTCCCTGATAAAGAGCCCCTCCCCAGCTTTCTGCACCTCCCATACAAGGACAGGCGCTCCACCCATACAAGGCCCTCCTCTGGACTTGTTTCAACCAATCTATGTCTTCCTGCGTTGAGGACACCAGAGCAGAACAATCAATACAAGTTTTACTGTATACCTTAACACCCATCCACTCATACCAAACACCATGCACAGTACAGGGCTACTTGAAAATCAAGTATAACCTAAACCAGCTGCTGTAGACAAACAGCTGCTCCAGCATGTACAGTGACACAGAAGCTAAAAAATACCAGAATCATGATCTACTGCACAAACACCCATGTGTATTAGCATCATGGTGTGCACAGTCACACACACTGACTGACACATGGAAAAATCCTCAAAGGCAAACAGCTTCACAGGCTGTAGCCAGGTTGAGCGCTGATACAGAAACACACATTGTTTTTTTTCTCCTGAGCCTGGCCCCCGGAGTTCTTTGACAGCTTTCTGTAGGGAGGACCAGAGAGAAGTGCCTACTGGAATTGGGAGCATGAGCCTTGAGCTACCCTAGTCCTCCTGAAAGCCACCCCATGCAGTAACAGCCCAGTCCACCTAAAACATGAAGACTGCACTGACACAGACAGCATGCAGTACTCCAAGCCTGGTCTTTGCTTTGTTTTTGCTTTGTCATGAATGTCATGAACTCCAGCTTTCAGGAACTTGAGAATCTCCCCTTGTGTGAAAAAGCCTGAGTGGAGCAGAAAATGCCAGGGATCAGTGCCAGTAAAGAGCCCTGCTCTGGCTAGGGGTGGAAAAGAAAGAGAGAAGGGGCTGCTCGAGGGAAGGCTGCTGGCTGGGACAAATCAATATGTAATATTTTCTATGGTCTTGTGAGTGGTACTGTACTATGTTACTGTATATAATGTACTATTGATTATATCATATTGTATAATCACCTATAAATGGATATATCTCATAGCCAGAAGGCAGCAGGCTCAGTTATAACTCCGGGCCACCAGCTGGGCATTAACTGTGCCAGGAAAATACACATCTTGGCACCATCCATGAGCTAAAAGATGAAGCAGTGGAGCAGCATTGTTCTGACTGGTGCACAGTGAGCGCCACTCCAGATTCTTGGGAGCATTGTCTGCCCATGAGCACACTCGCAATCACATGGAGGAAGGAAAAGGTCTATAAAGATCCTCCAACCAATTTCTTGACAGGCAGCAAGTTTCTGAGATTCACAGACTAGAAGCCACTGAGAAAGTCTGAATTATGAGGAATAACAGTGAAAAAGTAGCGACATAATTGCAGCACAAGAGGAAGAACCTGATTTTAGGTTAGACAGGGTGATAAGGCAGTCAGACTTGTGTCTGATGAAACACAGTAGGTAGGGATTCAGTATGGAGTGTATGGAGGTATATCAGCATGGATGAGATGGAATTATAACCGGTAACACCAAAGTTAGGCTGAGAGATGACAGCAGAAAGATACTCAGCACAGTTGGAGAAGATTATAATGAGCAGACTTGCCTCAGTGAGATGAGGGATTATGACAAAGGAAGATTCACTTCAGCTGGGACAGGAGGTTATAAAAGACAGACTCACCTTGGATATGACAGATGCTAATAGCAGGAGACTCACTTCAGTTAAAAAGGGGTTATAACTGAGATAAATGCACCTCATTTGAATTGGGGAATAACAGGGAAAAAAAACATGTGGGTGATAAGATGGTTTATCACAGGGAAAGATTAACTTTGGATGGGGCAGGGCATTTATAATGGACTCACCTCGGAGGGGGTGAGTAGGCTGTAAGAGATGTGGGGCACAACAGAGGTAAAAGCACTCGGAACATGGCAGGGGACACTGGACTGAGTCAGAGGGCTGTTGCAGGGACAGAGATGCACTTCTGGTGATGCTTCTACCAGAAAAGGACTTTTTTCCTAGTAAGAACAAAGGAATACCAGAAAGGCTGATTCCCACTGAGTAGGACGAGGTTTTGTAATACGGTAATTCATTTTGGATAGGAAGAGGGACTGACACAGATAAAGATTCATCTCATTTTAGAAAGGAGTTTTATAACAGAGATTTGGGTCATGATAAATTATTCGTACGAGAATGCAATAGAGATCATAACAGAAACCAATGTATGTTGGATGGGACAGTCACCCCACAGGGAGACTCATCTCTGGTGAAACATGGAGTCAGAAACAGGTTCATTCCTGTTATCTGAGGGGGATGAAAGTTTCATCTGGGGTATGACAGGACAAGATCAGAGGAGAAGGAATTTATAACTTCTGTTGGGACTGGGAAGCTGCAACAGAGACTGACTCCCTTCCAAGCTGTAAAAGAGCCCTTTCTCCATTCCAGGCTTCTCAGCCCTCTCCAGTACAGGTCCATCCCCAGCACTCTCTTTTTTCTGTGAGTTGCCTCTCCAGTAGAGTTCTAGCGATGCTAATCGCTGTGCTTTGTTCCCATTTTATGCTCAGCAAAGGAGATTTGGCAATTTTTAACACTGAAAATCAGCGGAACCGAAACTCATCTCTGAGCTGAGTGCCATTCTCCACAGCTTCACTCATCATGGGTAGGAGAGTCCCGCGGAGCCCATGGGAGTAGCACAGCTGCTCCAGCAGACAGGAAGGGACTTCCCTTGGGTCCTCGTGGCCTCCCCTTCCATCAGAAGTGGCACAGCTTCCTGGGTGGAGGTGGAGGGCCCTGCTTTTCCCACTCTGTCCTTGTCCTCCATCCTTGCTGATCTGAGCCAGGGTGGTGCTAACTCCCTGTTTTCTCTGTCTGTGCCCTGCAGATGTATCCGAGGGCTCAGTTCCAAATGGAGATTCCCAGAGCAGCGTGGACAGTTTGCGGAAGCACCTTCGTGGAGACACTTTCACCCAGCAGCAGCTGGAAGCTTTAGATCGAGTTTTTGAGCGTCCTTCTTACCCTGACGTCTTTCAAACATCAGAGCACATCAAATCTGAGCAGGTGAGGGCCCAGCCTGAAAATGGGGACCCACAGGCACCTGTAGGATGATGGCAGGGAGTTTGCCTCACCGAAACCACTCTTCCCTTCTTCAACCCTTGTTCTCACACTGACCTGTTATTACACATATGCATTTACATTTTACAGCACTTTGTGGCTGTAAATATATCATTGTGGTGATGCACGTGTATACACGAGCTCTATTTCCTCCCATGAACTTGCCATGTACATGCACACTGTGCTCTCCCTAAATCCCTGTGTCCATCTTTCCCTCTGCAGGTACGCAGGCATGTTCTTGCCATGAACATGCAGACACTGCCATGCATGTTTACCAGCAGATAGCATTGCATGGAAACTCCTGCACTTTGATACAACACTGGTGACCAGTGAGCCACAGTGTTGGGCTTTAACAGAGCATTTTCCTTTGTGGCCCAAAGCTGAGACTTGACTCCCATCTCCAACCTAGTTTTCTGCACTTCTGCAGCTCTGTCCCCCCTTTCCCTTACTCCCTCACTCCCCCATGCCTTTTATCCCATAAGCTGTTTGTCTTAATAAAATGAAAATCAAAAGTCTTTTTAAACCGCCCCAAGCCATAAACCAACAAAGGAAGAGAAGGAGAGGCTGGCTGTGGACTCCCTTTATCCCAGAGTCCCTGGGTTTATTACAATGAATAACCTTTATTTACTTTCATTAGACTATTAAGCACCAGCACAGTCATTTTTCCCCCTGAAACTCTGAGCAGGGCCCATAAAGCAAATCTGAAGCCTAATTGAGTTCATTTTAATTTCTCTCCGATCACAGCGAATTACTCTGGTGATAAATCAGGGGGCAGGCTCACCCCCAGTAGAAGGCCTAATTTGCAGCTAATTACAAAACTGATTTCTACAGGAAGATCAATACGAGAAGGAATTGGAAATGACTAGGCAGTCCTAGCCAAGCAGGGACAGGGGCAGGGAGGGGGCAGAAAGCAGGGAGCCCACTGGAGGAGGGGGAGATGTAGGGCGGGGGTTGGGGAAGTGCATGGAAAAAAACGGAGCAGAAAGAGCAGAAAATCAGTTTTAATTTAACGTAATATTAATCAGAGCAACTTTTCCTGCTGTTTTGTAGCCTTCCCGATTTCTCCAGCTCCCGCGTCTGGTCCAGAGGCTGCCACAATAAAAAGGCAATTACTAGAGCCTTTCGGACAGGACACCCTTTCAGATTCAATGGCTGTCACCCTCCCACCCTTCTGTTAGCCATGTGGCTCCCCCCTCCCCAATTTCATACCCCAATGCACAGAGTGATAGAGGCAGGGGATGAGGGCTCTTTGTTTGTATTTAAAGAGCTAGGACAGAGGTAACAGCGGAGGGGAGGCAGACGACTCAGCAGAGAGCCTTGCTACAGTGGGCCAACACTGGCTTCTTTCTACAGCCTGCCTGTCCCAGTCATATCATTGCTTTCCTCTGCCCCAGCTGTCCTTGTCACCAGGGCAAATACCTCCCACCTCCACTCAGTCAAGAGGAGGGGACATGGGTTTCCCCTTTCTTCTCCCCTGGGCTGGCCCCGGCAGCCATCCCCGTCTCCACAGCACTGAACGAAGGCTCAGTTGTACCCAGATAATGGGCCAGATCCCTCACCCTGCTTCCCCTTCATAGTGGCACACAAGCAGGTGGGATAGTTCATCCTAGGAATAATCCCCTGCATCCCTCTTGTCGCTTCATCTTCTTCATTTTCTCCTCCTCCTCCTCTTCCATCTGTGCAGGGGTTTGCATCTCTCCTCTTCCTCCCCCCCATCTGTACACCCTTCCCTTTCTCCTGGCGCATCAATAGCAAGCTGTCTTTTTCCTCTCTTCCCCAGGGTAATGAGTACTCCCTCCCAGCTCTGACCCCTGGTCTCGATGAAGTCAAATCAAGTCTATCCAGCTCTGCTAACCCAGACCTGGGGACAAATGTGTCAGGACCCCAGACGTACCCTGTGGTGACCGGTAAGCTGCCTGACGAAACAGCAGAACCAAGCTTTTTATTTATTTCCCTCATCACCATTAGCTTCTGCTTTTTTCTGCTAATGCAAGGTATCCCTCTGTGGCGAACACGGAAAGAGACAGAAAGACTGTGAAGGACATAGGGTCTCAAGAGAAGCTTCAAATTCAGAGTAATGACAGTTTTGGTACACCTAGAAGTGCCCAGGTGTGACTTAAAGACAAGCAAACCCAGGCATGAATTGGGAACTTGTGTGCCCAGATGGGGCTTAGGGGTGGATGTTCATGGAGGACAAGTGTGTCCAAATACACGCTGTGATTTTTTCCTTTGTGTCTGAAAGCAAGAGGGACATGGCTTACCCATGATCAGCACTTGGTTTTCTCAGGAAGAAATAATAATTCAAGTTTTATTCAGCCCTAGCTTTTGGAAGAGGCATTTACAAACTAAATACTGAGCTCTGCTAAACTGTGACTGCTAAACTCAGTTTTCCTTAAGTCCATGAATCTCTACCAGCAGCTGGTAAAAAAATTTGTTCACAGCCTTCCCCCTTCCCTCACAGGTGGGGACATTAAACTCAGGTGTGACTGGAGGGTAGGAAATGAGAGTAAGTGCAAGGTAGTAGAGGAACTCGGAGACAATTTCTGCAGCAGCTGCTCCACAGAAACTTCCTCTTCACTAATGGCACATGCAAGACCTGAGTGGTACAGGGTTGTCCTGGGGCCAGAGGGTACACCATCCTGATAGCAGTGCTAAGACTGCTGCCCTGTGTGTATCTAGAGCCATAAGGAGATATTCTGGTGCCACAACCCTTCTTCTCAGCTTTAGTTGCCCCTGCTCCCACAGCTTCCATAGATTAGCACAGCTCCTGGGTAGCTGGAGCAAGGCCCCAGTGACTCACTCCAGTTTGGTATATGCCCCTTACCCTATAAGTGCTATGGCTCCTCTAGAAACTTCACAGTGTAAGTTGAGAAGTAACTCATGAGAAAGAGATGCAGGTCCTGTTAGCAAAGGAAGGAGCTGTTGACTCTTGGCCAGGAAGCTGCCCTCTGATGGCTCAGAATCAAGAGCACTGGAGTTTGAATCTCAGCCTTTTTTTTTTTTTCCTAGAAGCCCCAGCTAATAGCCCCTGAGGTCAAAGCATCTCATGGCTGAAGTGGGCAGTTGTTGCTTTTTCAGCAAACACTGAGGAAATGCATATTGTTGCATGCAACTTTTGGCTACCAGGAACTTTGGGAGCAGGCAGGATTAGTAAGAGTTACCCCAAATACAGAGGAGATCCAGTGTGAAGTCTGCAAAATGCCATGGAGAACCATGAGGACACAAACTGCATTTTTAGGGAGTGTCTAGAAGGTGTAACTTCCCCATACTTTTTTTTCATGGCGTTTACTGCTATCAGGCTTAATCCAGGTTCCCTGTAGCCATGCAGGTTCTTAGCCATCCAGAAAAAAATGACTCAGCTGTGGCAAAATTTTCTACCTTTCTTTGTATTTGCATATGCAATGCAAAACTCAGCTGGTGTCCATCTACCATTTAGCAGATCTACACCTCTTAAAGGAAATAAATTCCTGTCCTTGGTGGGCAAAGCCAGTAGGAGAGCAGTACCGTCCTTCTTTCATGGAAGACAGGTCCCCATAGCTGGATATAAAGGCGAGCCGTCTAAAATCAGAGTTTGAGATTCAAAGAAGCCATGAAAGTAGTTCTTTTTAGTCTTTCTGCCTAAGTGAAGATGGTGCATTCCAGCCTGTTAATATAAAAGCAGAATTCCGGAAGGCTGGGGACAATGTACATTTGGACTTGATGCTGACAGGTAGATAGCAGGAGATAGATTTAGCCTTACAGAAGAGGCTGTGGGCTGAGGCTGAAAATCTTCGTGTCTCTGCCACCCGGTGCCAATACCACTTTGTTCCCTGCAACACTCTCAGCTCAGCTCAGGAACATCCCCATCGTATCCATCTGGATCAAAGAGTGAGAAAAGTTCATTTCAGACCCAGCTTGACATTCCCAGGTGGCAACTTAGCACTAACATCTCAATCTGTATGCGACATTTCAATCAACACAGAGTAACAAAAGCAGAACTATTAGCACTGGGAGATGTTCACTAGTGGTAATGATGGGGAAACTCAGAAACTGGGAATGAAAAGGGGAAAAAAAAAATAAAAACTTTGAAAGGCAGCAGGGGAAGAGGGGCGGAGAATTTTTCCTCTACACTTAGGCCAGGATCCAATGTTTGGATTAATGGTGCCATTACCCAAGAAAGGACTTCAGATAATGCTCATTCTTAAAATGTTTTTCCTGGCAATTAAATGGTTGCAGTTATTGATCTTCATTGATCTGATGTCCTCAATTTGCATAATCTATTAAAGATGAATGATTCATTATATGTTTGCTATGGGGCTTGGCAATGCTTTCAGGAAGGACCAGAAGGATGAGGAACTCAGTGCTGCCTCGTGATCTATTCTGGCCATGAAATAAAGGAAGAGGCTGGGAGCATGCAGATTTCTTTGGTGTCATCACCCAGTTCCCTTTCCCAAGAAGGGATTTTTGAGTTAACAGCAAGTGCTGAATTACGGGGTGCCTCTTTGAAGTGCCTCTCTTCTCTTGTCCCAGGGCAGTCTGTGAACACAGGTGATATATGAAAAAAATGTGAAACAAATACACCCACACAGGGTGAAAAATCTGTGTGCAGTCACATTGGGATGTAAGATTTAGCTTCAGTCCACAAGAAAGTCTCCCCAGCTCTGTTTTCCTAGACAGAATAAAGTATCACTAGCTCTTTCCAAACCAAAGCTATCTGGCACTGGATGCTTGCCATTTCTGAAGACTTCAGAGAAAGTCCTGGCTCATAACTAGCTTGCTTCAGCAACTGCTCTGAGCTCACACCGTTCTGAGAATACACCTCTGCAAAAGCCATCAAAATCTGAACAATATGTAACAACCTAAAATCTTGGAATGTAGTGAGATAGTTAAGTACAGATGTTGCTGAAGTCCCTTTTTCTGTCTGTGAGATTCCTAGAATTAAAGAACTAGAAATGCTGCAAAATAGGCAGCCACCTCCCCAATATGCAGGAAAGCCTACCCTAAAGTCCTAGGCATTGATTCAAAGACACAGCTTAGCACCACATTTAGATAAAGCCCAGCCTTGCCTAGTACTGCCAATATCAAACACTGTCTTCCAGACAGTAATTCTATCTAATGCATCTTTGATGGTCCATTTATTACTTACATCTCCCAAAGCAACTAAATAAAAACTTCTGCTTGCTATGGAGCAGACACGTCACCATTTTTCTCCCCATTAAATATCTACAAGGAATTTCCATGAATGAGCTGACTCTTAGGAGTTAGCTGGGCACTAGGCTAGGACACATATTCCCGCTGGCTTCTGTATGGAATAGACAATGTAGAAATTTTCAGCTTCCTTGAGAAGTACCAGAGAGAGAAAGCTCTTAAGAGCTGCCTGAGAACACCACCTCACCTCTTCTTTCACACACAGACCAGTGAGCCAGCTACATCTTGCCTCCAAGCTGCATGGCCATCATAGCTAGATTGATGTAGATCCCTGACAGTTTCTTGGACAGTATCTTTTGACACCAATCAGATCTCCTAGAAGCAAAAATCCAAGGTTTAACATAAGGCCCAAACATGCAGCTGAACAGCAAAACAACAATTCTATTGTTCAGAAGTGTTCTACTTCAGTTAGTTTTATTGAAGGCAAACAGCCCAGGCAGATGAGTGTAAATCTGTATGGGGCTAAGTAAAACCAGAAAACCTCAATAGCTTTCTTTTATTCAGTAGTTTCCACAGGTCTTTGATTTTGGCAGGTACTCAGTAGCTAAAAACTGAGAGGCGAGCACAGGAGATCCTCAAGATACTGGCAGTAGCAACAGGAGTACTTTAAAAACATAAGGTTGTTCGCAGAAGCCTTGATTCCTTTGAGAATGAATGTTAACATCCTTCTTTGAACACCATCAGAAGTCACATCTTTTGGAACAAGCATGCATGAAAGAAGTGAAGTGTCTTCAAACCAGATTCTGAGTTCTGGGGACTTTGATTAATAGTTTGGGAGCAAAATCTTTTCCAACTCAATTATCTAGCCCAAAAGTTACCCAACAGAGAGGCAACAACTATGGGAAATAAAACACAATGGACTTCTCATGTAATGCTTGAAATTTGCTTGTTAACAGACTACTAAAGGGGAGGACTTACCTACTAGATGGATTGTAAAATTACACTAAAGGTAAAGGAAAACTTCCCTTAATTGAATTTTGGCAATTTTAACTAAATAGACCTTGTTTGCCAGCCCACTGCGATCAGCGAGATCTACAAAGAAAAGTAAAGGTAAAAGATAAGACCAATAAAAACGGGGCAAAAAAAAGCAGTGCAGCAACTTCTACTATTGACTGAAATGGGAGAATGTGTCCCCTTCTCTTCCTGTGAGGAGGTTTCTGAGTAATTCTGTGCAATGGTTAGCACCTATTAAAAAGGAACACGTAACTTTTAAAATCATCATCACCCACCAAAACAGATGCCAGGTCCTGTATAGAAAATGTTTTCTTTTCTATGGGAAAGAAATTTTTCCCTAAAGCAATAAGTATCATCCAGGATGAGAAATCCTGGTGACAACTGACACTGTGTCAAACAAGGCACCAAAAAAGCACAAACCACATTGGTCTCACTTTCCTTCAGACATCCGCTCTCTGGCATAGGGTGAGATTTTTGATCAGTTTAAGTTAATTTTTTTAATTCATACATGAACATATGCAAAACCAAATTCTAATTACTGACATTAAGGCTATGTGCTATGTCTGAAATACATTAAAAAAATAGTACTTAAACAGCATCTGATTTCTATAAAAGTTTTCACAAAAGTTGTGATGCTAAGCACAGAGGAATCACTAGCTAGACACCTGTATTCAAAGTTTTTCTGAAATGATAAACAATCTGTTGAGAACTTCAGCCTCCTGCAAGGTTAAAAGATATTATTTCCTTTGTTTCAGCTTAGTGACTGAACTGAAGAGAATTTTGTTCAGTTCAATAACCAGGTCATTCAAAACTAAGAAACAAACTAGTATTTGAAAAAGCAGGAACATTTGTTTTCCTTGTCAATGAATTAAGCTTGGTGTAAAAGGATGAGATCTATTAATTCTAAAATTGGCCTCTAAAATCAGTTCAATTTCCTTCTCATATATATACTTTTCTTCATTTAAAAAGTAGTTTTTAATGCAAAACCTGCTTAGAAAAGCTTGTGTTTTCTGTTCTAGTATAATTAGGATGTCAGGAAACTTGTGGTCATTTTATTTAATTAGCATGAATAATTACAAATACTGTTTTTAATTTAATTCTAATTTCCATCCAAATATAACTTGACACAGATCACAAGTAAAAAGTTAATAATCTAATATAATAATATTGACTCATCATTCACTATTTTCTCATATAATAATATGTAAAGACAAATTATATTAAACAACATAATTGTTTAAATAAATATGCACAGATGCAGTTCATTTACTTAGCAAAAATCGAAATAACTACATTTAGTGTAAATTCTGTATTTGTCAAGAGATTTGTTACCACCCATAAAAACCAACCTTTTAGAAAACAGCCCTATAGTGCAAATATAAAACAAGTTGATCCAGCTTGCTGTTTTAAACTAACCATTACATGCAATTGTACTTATATCATTACACTGAGAGGGGGAGCATTTCCTTCCCCTTTTCCTTTTTCATACTGGTGAAAATTTCCTCTTTTGCCCCAATACTTTTGCCTCTGACACCAGTGAGTAATAACCCTGATCAGGGCTTCACTGAGCTGACTTGAGAAGACCTTTTTAACAAGCTGTTAAGGGCCTCAAACTGGCTGTGATGACAGCAAATCCTACATATGCAGATCTGCGCTCTGTGGCAGAGCATCACAGCTGCAGCTGCCAGCAGTCAGGCAGTGTGTTGGGCACATATCTGGATGCCCCAATGCCCTGAAAATTGAATATGGTAATCATTCACGTGGTTGTTACAAGGTTGTTACTATCCTGCCTCATCAAAATGAAGAAGGTATTTTCTGCAAGGAAGCCACTCCTGTATTTAAGATCAGGAATTGGCAGTAGGTGTCTGCAGGACCTCCAAATTTCATCATTTCCTATCCCTAAGAAGAGATAATATCTTCTTATCTAGTCAAGGAATTTGGAAAGGCAAAAGGTGCTACTATTCTTCTCCAAGACCAAATGGCTAAGGGTCATAGTCAGTCAGATGAATGATCTCTGGAACAGACAGGAATAGCAGGAAGAGGAAGGGAATTACTTAAACTATTTCCATGCTTTCCCTGACAATAATTTCACGATACTGTAGAAGGTGGCTTGTGGGCTTGGAAGGTGTATTGAAGTGAGGAACGCAGAAATGGAAGGGCCCAAAAGAAATAATGTCTTCTTTTTCCTTAAATCAGCATTTAAGTAAGAAATTGCAGTGAATGACAATAATATTGTGTAATGACAATAGCAGTGAATTGACATTCCCAGTCTGATTTCCCTCAGCAAGGGGACAGCGTTGCAGACTGCCACAATCTATGCTGCAGGATAAAAAGGGACTCTTTTTTAGAGAAAATAATTATATTGTCTTTCCAACAGTTATCTGAAAGATCCAATAAGTATGGCTATGATGAAAATTGTTGTGATGGAGAAATTTGCCCACTGACAGCAAAGACTGCTTTATATCTGAGTTAAGCAACACCTGTCAGCAGGTGTTAATAACTTTTGATCTCCATCAGTTGTACTGGATTTAACCAGGCCAGCTGCTTGTACAATTGAAATTGTCCACTGCAGTCTTTCACAGAAATGGAGAGCTTATGGCTGTCTTTGGCCTTTCTTTGTAGGTTTAGGATTGCTGTAGGCTATCCAGGAAGATCTGTCTTACCTTATGATCAGTAGACTATCATTATGATGAAACCTTGGAAATACCTATAATGAGGACTTTTTGAAAAACTAATGTTGTTCTAATTACATTTCTCAGCATATATTTCAAAAGCATCTTGTTTAAGAGGTAACATTCAAGTCCCAGTCCACCAAAGAATAAACACATGCTAGTTTTTAAGGCAGGAAGTACCTGCCCAACCTGATGGACTGGGACTCAGGAAAGGGGACAACAATATGAACTCCACTGAACTTCTTTGTTGGCCAAGAGTACAAGGTGCGCATCTTTTTCACTCCCCCCACCTCAGGACTTTAAAGCACATCTTCGTTCATCAGCTCCCATCTGCAAACAAAGGTACATGGAGCCAATGAAGGTGACTTCAGTGGAATTCTCAAGTGATCAATACTAACACTACTCAACTAGCTTCAAAGAGTAGGTCCAGATCACAGGGCTACTGGAAGCTCTGCTCTGTAGAAGCTTTACTTTGTAGGAAGATGATGGAACTTTTTCTCTCCAAAGTAACATACAGAGTTAGCAGGTCAGTTTATTTGGAGAGCAGCAGTGAATTAGATCAGAAACAAAATCTAGATTTATAAAATTCAGCTTTATAAAAAAATGGGGCAGGTAGATTTCAAAACTCGACATTAGTGAAGCCATGACAGTTTTGTCCCTCAGGGGAAAGCAGTCAAAGGTTGTTTCTTCAAACATTTATTTCAACAACCTACAAGTATTGGGATAGGAACATGGATGGATCTGTGCAGAAAAATAAAATAAAGGTGAACATGCAAGGCTCATTCTCCAATCAGCAGGAATACAAAGAGAAGACAAGAAAGGTACAATGAGAGGTAGGTTAGTCTCTGCACACTTTTCACTTGTAATAAAGATTTGTTATGATCACTGAGAAAAATATGATATTTATTTTCAATGCAACTTGCATAATGCTCTTGCCAAAGAAAAGCTAGGAATAGAAGAAAAAGTGACATGCCGGAAAGCAAAAAGTGATAGGTATGCTCTGTTAGGGCATTTTTGTCCTTTGCATGACTTATAGAATTTCTTGAGGCAAGATTCTCATGTGGGATAATGTAATGTGAATCCACTGGCTGTAGTGTAAACTCACCAGTTGATTAATGTTGAGGACCCAGTCCCATTCTGTTTGCCACAATAAAATATCTCTAAGGAATGGAGAATGCAAATATGGAAAAAAGATGTTTCAATGGTGGGTACAAGCATAGGATTCAAAACACCTGAGAAAACATTCAGCTTTGGCACAGGGTTCCTATGCAAACTTGGATACCTCTCCTCTGGGCTCAGTTCCTCATAGATAAAACAGTGATCCCTATGGGATGTTGTAAGGATATGTGTTCTAAAGAGGCACTGGGGTCATATAAATATTTGATAGAGACCCCAGGAAAAGATGAAGAATGCTAAACATTGTGAAGATGGTGAGCAGTGTTGTTAAGTAGTTGTGTACAAGCCATCCTTTATGCAGAGATGTGTCATCTTGATATTCTTTTCTTACTGAAAAGGAAAGGAGCACTGGGTGCAGGTAGCTTAACCTCCAAAAAGCAAGCAATGAAAAACAAGCAGCTTATGCAGTCCTGCAAACTTCCCCTGCTTCCGTTCCCTTCAGCAGCAGAAAGCACAATAAAAGCTGAGACGCATCGTTGCAGGAACCCAAAGCTGTGAATCTTCCTCTCACCCTGTCTGGCTGAAATCCCTTCATTCATGGGGGGAATTTAGGCCAGAGATCACCAGTTCTAGCTCTATGCCAGAATAACAGAGGAGAGGGTTAGAAAGGAAGAAAAACAGCCATAACTCAACAAGTACAGTCAGAAAGAGAGGAGCAGAAGATGCAAAAATAACACAATCCTCTGCTATGTTTCTACCTATATCCCCACCCTGCTGAGCCTTTCAGATTTCCCCCATCATGACATTACCTAATTTTTTTGCAACTTATAAACAGAAACATTGTTTGCCATTTAGAAAAGAGAAGTATGGGACAGGAATAGATTTTTGCCGCTTTGTGGGGTTGCAAACTCATTCCATCCCCCATTTGATTACAAGTCAGTATTCCAGCCTTTAGGAATGACACTGACAGATAGTTCGGGGTTTCCTGATGCAGCCTTACTGAGGGACAACCCCCAAGACACAGGCAAGCCAGTAGGGCACTGCTCCACATCTTGCTGGCTTGCTGGTACTAGCAGGACTTTGGATAGGAAGGGGCAAGTCCTCCATCACAAATACGAAAGAATTAGAGAACAGAGAAAATCAGAAGTGAAAACAAAAAAAGGTGTAGCTGAAGTTTTAGATGGTTAAAATGAAAAATGGGACTGTGCCATTCATAGGTGGATAGATAAATCAATCAATTGATCCCACCTACACTAACACACTTTGGAGCTATAATTCACTGCCAGGGCAATTATTCCAGCATAGCAATGGCAAGAGTTACACTGGAGACAGAATTCAGGTGCTTTTAGTCAGGGGAGAGTTGGACAACAAAGGAGTAAAAATTGATAAATGCCATCCACCAGTAAAGATACATGGGATCTAAGTTTTACCTGTGCAGTTGCAGAGCATAAAGGGAGGACAGACAGACAGATAAATAGACACGTAAAAGTCTGAGGTCTGGTTGTGCAATCATTCGCTGTCTGACCTTATCCCAGCCTTTTCTTCACTACTCTTGGAGAGAAAAGTGTTTAGCAATATTGTGTCCTGGTCTCTTTGCTACGTTACTGTTGATTTCTTTATCATCCTGCACTGAGTAAGTTGCGCTGCTTCTGGGAGGTGCAATGAATTTTTCTTCATAAGCCTTGGTGTGTTCAAGAGGGCTGGGCTCATCTCTGCTGTGAGTCTGACAGGGTCTTTAATAGCCTCACAACACCGGTACAAATAGCTCCTGGTCCCTTAACCCTTCTCAGCTTTGCAAGGCAAGACCTAGCACTGTTGTTCCCATTGCAAGGGCTTTAGACAGTCTTTCAGGCTGAAATCCTCTCCTTGGTGGCTGGGCAGAGCGGAAATCCAGGGGCTGGATCAGATTGGCCTAATGCTACAGCAGCTTAAGCGGTCTGTTTTACCAGAGATTATGGTTTCACTTACACAGAGCGCCTGAAAAATGCTGTGGTTTAGGAAGGATTATAGCTGAAAATTCCATGCTTTAAAAGAGAAATAAAGCAGGGGAGGGACTAGGAAAGCCAGTGTGCCTGGGGGCTGTGCAAACAGCATTAACCTCTGCCCATAGCACCTCTTGCTTCTGCCCACCCATGCTTCCCATGTCCATCATCTTCTTTGCCCTTTCCTCTTGCATAGTGTGGAGGGCTGAAAAAGAGGCCAGAAAATGCTCAAGACCAAAGTGTTCCTAGTTTATTTAAGTATGACTGTCCAATGGCTTCCTTGAAAAATATCACTTCACTTGCAGCCCCTGAAAGCCAGGGGTCTGGCCCTCTGCCTGTAGACAGATCTATTCATCCAGATTATCTAGTATCAACATTATTTGGAGAAAGGCTTTGGCACTCCCAGGCTGCTGGTGGTGGCTCTGCCTGTCTGGCTTGAAGGTAAATCTGTGCACTCCTTGCCATCTGATGACAGAGGATGCCGGAGAAAAATAGCTTTGGGGGTTCTCCATCTACAGAGACCGGCACTGGCATGTGAAGGCTCACTGGTAAGATTGTATGATAGTATATAGTTGCAAAATCAGAAGCTGGGTGCTGATATGCTACCTACTCTGGTGACTTTTAATTGACTGTGCAACACGAACCAGATACTCCAGCTTCTATTCTCCATCTCCTCCACAGAAGGCCCTTGCTAAACAGAACTTCGTATATCAAAAAGGGAGAAGAAATTATGATCCTCACTTAGCACATCAGACACTTCACATGAGTAAACTAAATAAAGAGGAACCGTACAGCTTTTGGCCAAGACTGATCCTTCCCAATCAATCAAATCATGAACATATGCCTTTGCTGCAAAGGAGTCTCAGTGATCAGAGACTTTTACTGGCCATCCAGGTTAGAGGTACTTTGAGGAGAACACAGATGGCAAAGTATCATTTTTGCCAGGTAGCAAACCTTTAGGAAACAAATGCTTCAGGATAAATGACATTAACAGATAGAAACTGCCCGGCTCTTTATTGTCTAGGTGAGCATTGCAGCCTCACAATAAGGTACCTAGAGTTAATTAAGTCAGTTCTACATTAATGAAGTCAGATTTATGACCTAGTTATATGTCACATTTATATTTCTCTGTACAAATCAAAAGCACCAGAACTAACTTATTTCACAGGCCATTGGCAACAGTAGCCTTCATGGCAAGAGGTGGCTTTCATTTATTGGCTTTAATTTGTTTACCTGAGGGTGGATGGTTTGCTAGGTGATTTGGATTGGATCTGATCACATCATCCATACTTCTCTTTCAGGTGTTCAAATACAGGACTCTATTACTGCTGACCCAACAACAGTGGGTGTTCTGGAGTACCCATGCTTTAGGTCACAGAATTCTCCAACTCCCAAACCTCTTTCTTGGCAGCCAAGTTAGCAGTTTCAAAGCTGTATCTATTTGCTTATGCAAATCTTCACATCAGAAATGAAAGTCCAATGCAAACAACAAAGAAAATGAGACCTTTTATAAGTACCCCACACTTCCTCTCTACCATTGTATCTCTCTGTCAAGGTACTTGTCTGTCAACACTATACTCTGGAAAAAAACAGAGTCAGTGCTGACTGCTTCTATGGTCAAAGCTCCAAAGTGTGTTTGACCTATCTGTCTATCCAACTGTTAATTGCACAGTCCCAATTTCATTTTAATCACCTCAAACTTCAGCTACACCTTTTTTTGTCAAAGTTTTTACACAGTTTGGCTTGAGAAACTTTGGCCATTACACCAAGCATCCTGTTTAATAGATGATCGTAACCGTGCTGCTCTCATGGGGAAGTTTACCTTTGGTTTGAAGAGACAAAAGGTGTAATTCCCTGGGCCAAACCGTGTAAATGCAGCATCTTTACATGCCCTTGGCCAGTGAGAGAAAGCAGCAGGAAAGGGAGCACAGAAGCTTCAGAGCATTCTTCTCCTTCCCAATCCTATGCTTCTTCCTGTCCTCCTCTCCCGCATGTTCCCTCCCTCACCTCCCCTTTTCCTGCATCCCATTCCTCCCATCTGCCACTGCACTCCGTTCTCGTCTCCTGCTGCCCCTGCAGAGGCATCCCTGCAGTCAGAGCCTATCCCTCAGGTGCATTTACTGCTGTTTTCTCAGCACTGGCTCCTCTGATCTACTCCTAACCTTTTATTTTTATTTTTGTTTTTAAATTAATTTCCCTGTAGATTTTAACCACTCCATTTTCATTTACCCATTTTGTTCTTCCTCTCCTCCCCTCCCCACCCTCCTCTTCCTCCCCCTGTTCCCTTTGTCTGTCTGTGTCCATCCCTTACCCTACCACAGAAAACCTCTCCTCTCCCCTCAGTATAAAGCAAGAGCCTCATGGAGCCTCTCTCACCCCTTTCACCCCCACCACGCCGGTCGGCTCTGGGCAGGCTGATCTTCAGCCCTTCCACATGGCCCTTTCAGATGATGCGTCCACGCCTTGCTACAGTGCCTTCCTTCATCATGGTGCCCACTTTGGGCAGTCCAGCAGCCAGCCTCTGATAGCAGGTAACCGGCCTTGGCCACAAACTCAGTGGGGATGCTGCAGGCAAGGGGTTCAGTTTCGTCTGATGGGGAGACCAGTAAATGCTGCAATCTCTTTGAGTGCAAGTGGGAACCAGAGCAACCACGTTCCAGTTCTGTGGATGCAGCATGTGTTCTAAGGTCTGTGGAGATTCACAAAAAGATTTCATGCCTGTCCTTCATTTTTTAGAATAAAATGGGAAAAGAAGCTCTTAACTACCTAGAAGTGGCTTTGTGTCCCAGTTGGATGGGTCTGAGACTTAGTATAGAAACATTTGTCCTGTGTTACCTCAATAGCCATAATGCCTCTGAGTATTGTAGGCCCAGCAAGGGTACTGTGTGCTACCCTAAGGTATATGATAGCAGCTTGAATAATCTAGCCAGGTCTAGGACTGACAGGGTTGTTTAGCATGGCCTGTAGAAACTACTAAGTTAATAAAATACATAGGCAGTTAGCGTGCACTGCCATAGCTATGTTGTGAGCAATATTTGAGTCACCTGGTTTGAGAGTGTCAATGCGAGCTGGTGTCTTCAAACAGCAGACCAAGTAGTTAAGAAACAGAAGCATCACATCTGAATGTCAAGACCAGGAAGGGTGGGTGAGCTACTATAATGTCTTACAGCCAAATCAATACAGACCTGAGGTATATGGCCTTTAAGGGAAGAATAGAAGTGAAGAAATAGGTTGCAAACATGGCAGCACTCAGGAGAAGCATGTTAGAGGGGAGGAAGGAGAAGTATCAAGTAGGTACTAGGAGAGACTTCTGTGACTGAAGGTGACTGAAGCAACATTGCTGCAGAAGCTCAGAGGTGGCTTGGATGAAATAGTGGGAATCATTTTAGGTGACCACTGAGGCTGTTGTCACTCCGCTGTCGAAGAATGTATTCCAGAAAATAAAGTCTTAGCGCAGACCACAGTTCCTAATGCTCAAGAAACACATCTTACCTCTGCCTCCTTCATGTTCCTGTATTATTTTTCTCTTTTGATCTAACATCCTCCCTTTGTCTTGTCAGGTGAGATTTGCATTTCTAAACCTCCCTATAGGAAAGCAGCAAGTAACAGCAGAGAAGGCTTTTGTGCTCATAACACTGTCTTGGCCCAATAAGAGCCTCTGAGCTCTGGGCACTTCCTAAGCCAAGGAGTCTCCTGACAGACTCTCTCTAACAATATAGTTTTCTGGGGCTGCAGTCATACATGACCACCCTTTAGCCTAGGAGGTACTGTGTTTCAGAAGAGGCACGTGTCTTAGAACCCTTATTGGAGAATTAGACATGGGAGAAAGCATTCAAAAGCTCAAACAATGTCAGTGATGAATGTGCTGTTCCTCGCTCAGAAGGTTCGTGGAGAAGGGAGAATGGCTGGAGTTGGAAGCATGTTATGATCAGGATAGGTGCTAGCTATGCATAGCACTGGAGAACAAGAATTTAAGAATCCTGTCTACCTGTTGGTAATGGAAGAAGGTAATGGCAGGGACCTTCTTGTATATAAAAGCAATTTAAGAGTCTCTCTGGGGGACTCCTATTCGTGTTGCTGATACTGTTTGTTATCTTCTTTTCCAAGACTGGGATTCTGACTGATTATCACTTCTGAATGAATCTTACACACTGAGTTTTGCACATCAGCCTCTGTTCACTCATGTCTAAACAAAAACAGAAGGGTGCACAGATCGAGTAGCAGAGTGAGTGTGTATGTGTTCCCACTTGAATGGAAGTATCAACATGAATTAATTTTCCTGCTGCTACATAATGTTCTAAGTCTTCAGTGATACTCTTTTCTCGCTCATCATCTGTGGTAATTTGTCAGGCTAGTCAATATATGAAACTAAAAGGACATGAATTTTAAGCATAAAACTTTCTTGCCTTAAAAGAATGCAAGAAAGTGAAAAATAATTACATCTAGTAGATGTTAACCACACAGCTCCAAATCACTAAAGGAATGATAGTGATAAAAAGAGTAGAAGAGTGCAGAATATACATGCCAGAGGGATTATATATTTATTTTTTATCAATATGGAGGACTGTCTGGAAGATGGCTCATCTGTTGTCTGGTAACTCTGTGCCATTATCTAAGAGGAGGTGAGCTAGGAACATCAGCTACCAATCAGGAACCTCTTCAGGGAGAAAGGATGTAGTTGCATTTCTTTCTTCTTGAACAAATAACCTCAGTAATCTTTAGTCAAGAACTATGAAAGTAATGACACTGGTTTAGCCTGTCTCATCCCAGAGAAACTTCCTCCCTTTAGTTTAATGCTCCATATTGATTAGTTTTTGCTTTGCTGTATAACTGTTACTTCTTTCTGATTCCCCAGACAGGGGAATCCCTGTTCCAGGGCCTGCTTTATGAATTATCAATCTGCCACGAGTAGAACTAAAGCAACTCTTGCTCTTCTTTCATTCACATATCCCAGAACAATTCCAATGATTCTAGTGGTGTTAATGGGCCACGCTTAATCTGTGACTTCTAAAGGCAAATCAGACTCCAGCCCTTCATTTAGAGCAGGCAGGAGAGACAAAATTTATCAAAAGAACAACAAATGGCACAAACTTCTTGGTGAGCTACAGTTCACCTAGGAAATGTGAAAGGCTTTGGATGCAGGTTGAAGTCTCAGTAGGCAGCATTGGAAATTCAGCTGTAAATCTCCCAGCAGCTGTGGGGGAAAGATTATCTTAATTTATTTAGCCTTTTTTTCCCCTTTTATTTTGTTTGTTTTGTTTTGGCTTGAAACTCCTAGCAGCTTCTGAGATTATTTTAGTTCATTTAAATGCAATAAGCACTAACAGCAAAATGCCCTTCTGACTGGCCCGTTTTCAGGCTCACCAGTCCAAATGAGCCTCTGGCACCAACCAAGCAGCCTCCAGCTGCACTTCCTAAGAGATGAAAAATAAACTACAATCATCCACCCAATCCACACCCCTCTCTACTACTTTGGTAGAGAAAAGATGTCACGACTTTAGGTATTACTAACAAAAACTTGTACCTGTGATAAAAACAAAGTAGGACTCAAACTAATTTGCATGATCCTATTATTATATATATTCATCAACACCTAGAAGGAGTCAAACCAGCATTTATCTCATGCTAATCACTGTGCAAATGTATTAGAAGTGTGCCCTTACACCAAAGAGTTTGCAGCATAAAAAGAAGCACAGAGATGTGCTTCTCACAGAGAGGTGAAGTGACTTGCATAAAATCATCAGCAGGTGAATGGCAGCAGTGGGAAGAGAGACAAGCACAGAAAAGTCTTGAATCACTTTCCAATACCTTCCACATTGATTATGCCCTAAAGCAACATCACCACAGTTTTGGAACTGCATCTACTGCACACAGACACAGGACCTCAGCCATTATCTGTGCAGCTTAGGGCCATTTTGATTTCATTAATAAAATAGAACCAAAATCTACAATGAAACAAAACAAATTCTTTTGAGCCACACAAAACTAAGTTTTGACATCCATCCTTGCAGTGTGAAATCAAAAGTGACACAATCTTCCCCCAAAATTTTCAGTGGATGGACAGCATTTATGTAAGAGAAGGCTGCACAGCACTTGCCTATCAAGCTGCTATTCATGTGACGGTGGGGCAAAAAGTGATATCAAATCAATACTGAAAGATCTTATCCCTATTGATCACTTGCCCTGATTCTTTCCCTTTCCAGGTCGTGATATGGCAAGCACCACTTTGCCTGGCTACCCACCCCATGTTCCCCCAACTGGACAAGGCAGCTACCCAACATCAACTCTTGCAGGAATGGTTCCTGGTAAGTCAGCCTCCAGACTTCAGTAATGGTGCACATGTTTGAATGGTGTACTGGCATTGTAAGAGCTTTCCCAGCTGTCTTTGCTACTGCTTTACTGATATTAAGGCTTATTCTTTTCATAAAGAAATTATGCCTATAACCAATATAGCTAACAATACTTTCTGCAACATATCTCTTTCCCCCTAGTAACTGATTCACTGCTGCTATGGGCAACGAGCTATCTGTAACCTGTGGCAATTAATTGGTAATTAATTAACCTTAGTATTCATTAACTAATGTAATTATTTTCCAATGACCCGTGTAGACTATTATGTACTACTTGTGGCTTAGGATATCCAGCTATCCACTAACTTAAGGTAACAACTTACCTTCTATCTAAAGCCAGGGCATCAAATTGAAAATCATCAGTGGTAATTTAATACCTGCAGTTTTTGGAGACCTAGTGTCCATAGCCTAAACTAGCTAAGAACTCAGCAATGATTAACAGCATTTCAGGAGAAACTAACTATTCAGCTTCAACAACAAACTACTTCCCCATCTCCTTTTTGTAGGATAGTGCCACCAATCTAAGAAACTATCTGCGTAATTCCACACTCAAAAGCAAACTGTTCCTTTGCTACTCAATGCCTTTGGAGAAATACTTTCTCTTGGCAACTGGATTCTCCCGCTGTTTAGGGAGAAGTGAGGACCATTTACCCTAGGCCAATTGAAGAGTTTATTTCCCCAGCCTCTATTCCCGGTTCCTATGATGACAGTTATCCCCAGAAGATACATGAAGAGGCAGAGTTTTTGTTTCTCAGTCATGGTAGCTCAGAACTCAACTTCGTCTGCCACTGATTTCTGTTTATGTTACTGCCTTGAGTTGTGATGGCTAAGAGGCAGGTGCATAGTTCGTTCTGCAACCTCTGCCACTGGAGGGATGACTCCAGAACTGAAGGAGCAGAAAGCTGGGGACAGAAAGCTCTTAAATCACCACAGTATGACTTGCTGGGGCTTATGAGTGAAAAGCCTAACTTAACCCTCCTCCAAATCTCAGAAGATCTAGCTAAACAAACATACACTGCCATGAGGACAGTGAAAACATCACTAATACAAAATGCCTGCAGGTCAGAGTCTTAACATTTTTAAATGACAAATCACTGCTTATATACCATGAAGTACTGGCTAATACCTGTGGTCATATTCCAGAGGTAACAAGCTACCTATCACTTACGATTCTAAGGTATAACAAAATCTCGGCTTCTGCTGTGAAGATGATGTGATTGACCTCCAGATTAGGAAAATATAGTGGATTGGTACCCTCCTCATGCCCACTTTAGTTCCTTGGTATAGATGACCAGCTTGCTGAACTTTTGGCATGGTGCAGACTTGGCAAATTTTAGGGCATCTCCTTCTACATGACATTTTCCAGGAGATGCTTTGGTTTCAGAATCAAGAGAAGTACTAAGACAATATACATCAATTAAAAACCTACACACAGTAACAGAATGTAGACTCAGTTCTCAACATTTCAGTCAAAACTTATACAAGGTTATGGCATATAGAAATGATTAATAACATAAAATACCTGGTTCTTTGAACAGGAAGTATTTCTAAAAACCAGGCGTCATCTCAACTTCTAACTGGTCATCAATGTTAACACATCCACATTCATTAAAGTTTAACATCCTCTTCCACAAGGATTCTGACATCTGGATGGACAAATATTTTAAGACCACCAATCACAGGGGTCACTTATCAAAGAATAGGCTATTTCATCTCCTTGATGTGGATGCTACTTATCTGTAAGACAGCAGTGTCCCCAAAATCATATAAATACTTCCTAATATAAAAGGAACAGGATGATCAAGGAAGAAGTTGAGTTATACTTCAAAGAAAAAAGAAAAGATTATTCAAGTCAACTGGACATTTTTATATTAAATCTGATGTCACCATTCAATTAAAGGAAGTTTTTCCAGTGGCCTGCTTGGGCATCCTGCAGTAGTTACTGCATCTTTCTAGAGAGCAATCAAGTTCTGGTTGTTTCAGTCATACTCACTGTCATCCCACCTGGTCAGCCTTGCTATTCCCTGTCCTGCTATTTGGTCTAGTGACTGAGCCAACTAGCTGGAGATAAAGAGGCTTCCTGGAAGGAACTGACTTTAATGGTCACACATTTCTTCCAGCCACTACTCTCTGTCAGGGCCAAAAGTGAATGCCTAAGGAAGGATATATAGTAGAAGCAAACACATATCAGTACTGTCTCAAAAGATCTCCCAGCCTACCAACAAGATTAAACACTCTTGATAGTTTCCTCCTTTCACAAACATAAACAGTGTCTCTTGAACCCCACCTACATATAACCTTTCACATCTGTACGAACCTAGCAATATTATTGAAACTACCCTGACTTAACTACTTCTCTTAAACTCTGCCACCTAGCTCCGTGAACCTAGCCTCTACTTACTCCCTCATCAGTCATCGTTCAGATAGAATGACAAACCCATTACAGATACTAAGAATACTGTTAGTAAAGGTTCCCAGAGCACAGATTGCATAGAATATAGGCCTCATGAGATCGATCCTCTGTGCTTGCTTGCAACCTCTGTTACCAGCCCAGGCTGAACAGAGAAAACAAATACTATGTCGACAATGGTTTGTTACATGACCTTAGGCCGAGAAAGATCAGGGGACAGTGCTTTAACCACATTGGAAACAAGAAGCCACCAAGATGACCACTCAGGGACTATCTTTAAGAAACATACTGACATACAAACAAATCTTACTGTACAGATGCGAGTGAATATGAAAAACTGGCTCTGTCTTCACTAAATAAAGGTGCAGAGCTAAAACCAGAATTGGTCAGAAAGCAAAATTTCTAACCCATGCAAATCTCTGATTCTTTCACACTTGTTTTCATCTTACATTGGGCCGAGGAGTCAGAATCTCGAAATTGTTCAATTTGCAAACATCAGATGAAACATTTCAATAACATCAACATGTTCTAGATGTCAAGACATATTAATGTAATAAAATAGTTGAAAGGAAATTAAATTAGATGAGAAAGGCCAAATGAAACAAAACAAGAAAGTTTAAGCATAATAGTTTGTTTCAATTTGCAGTCGTTTCAGAACTTTTCTTTCCAAAACTCAATTGAAGCTGACAAGATCATTCAAAATATTTCCATTTCAATGAGACAGCACTTCCCAGTGGAAAACTGTTTCAGAGAAGATTGTTTGACCTGAGCTAACCAAAGCTGCTCTGTTCTATCTGCGACAACCTTCTACTAGACTTCTGCTTGTATAGTCTAAAGAAGAGCTTGTGTCTGGGTAGAACATGCATGCAACATGGTCAGTCATGCGTGCAAATATCTCTGAAGTTTATACGAATGATGTGGGAAGATGCGTATCCTGCATTTGCCCTTGCCTATAACTTCAGGTCGCACACACTTGAAAAAGCAGGGTTTAGTCACCCAAAGAAGGACAAATCAGGTATTGTGCTACACTTAACCTATATGTCTGAGAGATGTTTCCTGCACAGGTAACAGAGCACCTGTCTCAAATTTTTCCTCTTTCCCAGAAAGGCCATCAAGTTTCTGCACTGTTTTGTGAAGTGAGCATCCGCTGAAGAGAATTGCAGTTTATGCAGAGCAGCGTAGTGCCTGCAGAGAGGGCTGGCGATGGCAACGGCAGGGAGTCGTTAAACAGAATCCAATGTTGATGAGGAAATTACACTTGTTTCATTAGTGATTGGGGAAGGCGATAGCTCAGTTCCTCTTGGTCACAGTTGAGCTCAAAAGCTCATTATCCTGCTGCATGCATGCTTTCACTCCTCGTCAATAAACACTGTTTCCAGTGGCTGCCCTCCCTCCTCCCCAGCTCTCCACAGATGAGGCTCTTTCTCCTCTACTTAACCCATGCTTTAGGAACACTAAACAGTTTAGGGTGACAACTCAGAAGAGGGTGAGAGAGAAGACTTCAAATATCAGAACTTCTCTCCAAGCAAAGAAGCAATGTTTATACGATGCATTTCAAACCAGAAATTCTCATCTGGATAGGTTTTTTCCTTCTTTTGGGGTCCAAACTCATTCCTATATATCCCACAGATAAGTAACTTCAGTCCAGATGATTCTGGACTACGCATAGATTTTTGCCTTTATCCTATCCCACAGCATCTTTGTCACCTTAGCAGGTTTCACCTATTCCTTCCCAGCCAGCTGTTAGTTTTTTTAGTGCACAATGGATAGATATGGAAACGTGGAGTTATCATCATTAAAACAGTATTTAGCAAAGTCTGTCACACAAAGTGAGGTTTTACGCTGAAATGAAAAACTACTGTGATCAAAATATGGTGATTGTTTTTGATACATACACATTTTCATACTGACTACTTTGGTTATTACCCTGAGTGTCTTTAAAAAACCTGGATGGACAGATCTTTCTCAAATTTAAACTAGTGCAAATCCCTTGACTTCAACGCACTTCATTTCCACCATCCGAGAAACTGTGGATTTGCCTTTAATTCTATGGTGAGGGAAGACTTGCAGGGATTACAGTATAATTGACATTTGGTCATTGTATCACAGGCATCTAGCTCATCTTCCGTTGCCTTCTTTCTGCATTCAATGGTATCTAGCAGGAACCCCAGGTGCCTTCCAAACACCTCTGTCATAACAACTCCACCTCAGGGCAGACCAGAAGCTAATAGTCATGCTGTTCTTTCACTGTGTTTTAAGTTGGTACTGCATTAAACTGAGGTTATGATCAGATAATGCAATGTTTTTATTTAACATGATAATATATTTTTAAGTTTTGGGCAACTTATTTATTTTGAATGCAGCACCAGACCTCCTCAGTTACCAAATATAATTCCCTTAGCCCTGTAAAACAAGAAGACTCCGCTCCTTATGCACAATAAAACTGAACATTTAAGAAGACTACAACATTTGAATCTTGGAACCTTTTATAAGACAAAACTCACAGGTATTTTGGTTTGGGCCCATTTAAACTGAACATGAAAAATGGAAGTAGCCTAGCTTGTCTTTCAGATTCAGAATAACACATAAAGAACTAATCATTAGAAAATTATTTTCTGGAATGGAATACAGCAAGTTTTCTGCGTAATTCACTAACTGAGCATAAAGGTAGGGTTCATTATATATGTATCACTTGTCTAACACCATCATATAGAGAAAGGAAAGGATTAGAATCATGGAATCATAGAATGATCTGAGTTGGAATAGACCCACAAGGATCATTGAGTTTAACTCTTATGCCTGCATAGGATAATCCCATCAGTCACACCATGTGTCTGAGGGTATTGTCCAAATGCTTCTTGAATATTGTTAGCTTGGCGCTGTCACTGCTTCCTTGGGGAGCCAGTGCTGCCTCACCTTCTGGGTGAAGAACCTTTTCTTAATATCCAACTGAAACCTCCCCCAGCATGTCTTCCTGCTATTCCCTTGAGTCCTATCATTGGTCACCAGAGAGAAGACATCAGCGCCTGTTGGTCATCCTTCCCTTGTGAGGAAGCAGTAAACGGCTATGAGGTCCCTCCTCAGTCTCTTCTCCAGGCCAAACAGACCAAGTGCCTTCAGTCTCTCCTCATATGATTTCTCCTCCAGACCCTTCACCAGCTTTTTGCACTCCTCTGGACATTCTCCAGTAGTTTGATGTATTTGATTCATGTGGTTTCCATTTTGTTCATATTTAAGCCCACCCTACTCTCAGGACTTTTCCAATACTGAACAATACTCTTCGCCACAAATACATCATCACCATCAGTACTTTACAAACAAAAATTAGCAATACATATTGTCATCAACAGCACTGCTGGTTCCACTGAGTTTACTGTGAGCTTGTCCCATCAAGGTTCCATGTGTACTGTCTTGACGCTACTGCAGCACCTTAGATTTTTTTAAAAGAAATCTGATAGTTAATCGCAGAAAAAGCTTGATTATGCAATCCTACTTCAACCTCAGAATAGGAAGTCAGAAGTCAATGATAAATAAACCAAATTTTTATTTGTATTATTGAATTTCATTGCTTTAAATTAATTTCTTGATGTGAAGAGGTCAATCTTATAATTTTTAGTTGTATGAGTAACCAACATTGTACTGGAAGAACACTACAGTGTCCTGACGGACACAGTCACAGCTGGGCAAGGAAGGCAAATACACTAGTTTTCCTGCTGGCTTATGGATTCAACATGAACACTGGTTTGAGGGAACAGCAGACATAAATCTTCATTTTTAACTGAATCCCACACTTTCCTTGCTTTCTTCCAGGGAGCGAGTTCTCAGGGAACCCCTACAGCCACCCTCAGTACACAACCTACAATGAGGCCTGGCGGTTCAGCAACCCTGCATTACTAAGTGAGTACCTCTTTCCCACAGCACACCCCCAGCCTCGCGCTCCTTCTGTTTGTCTCTTTGTTTTCTTTTCTTTTTTTTTGGTTTGTTTGTTTCTAAAGTGAGCTTCCAACTATTTGGCCAGGTGAGAGGCCTTTTTCCTCACTTTCCAGTCCAGTGTCCAGATGGGTATTACTTCATCTGTGCTTTGTATCTGTTCTGAAGCCAATTCCTTTTCTGTGAGATGGTTCAGAATTCCAGTTCAGCTCTGGCTTCTCCATGGGCTGCATCTGCAGTTTATTCCAGATGAGATCAGAAGTTAAATTCAGGTTCTGCTAGTCTTCTGAGTTCAATTGCCATACATCCAAAGTCTGGTTAAAAATGCAGATGAGGTTTTACTCCTCTCCCAAGTTAAATTCACAGTCATTTCTTGGGGAGCTGGAAATACCATAGAAGTTCTTCCTATTGGGACCAATTGGAACAGTGTCCAGAGTGGGAGACGGGCTGCATTACTAAGTTTATAACAGCTTATAGTTTTCTTGCACGGATATATCAATCTTCAGAAATAGTCAGGGTTTTTTTTGCGAGGAAGAAACCTCCCATAATATCATACCTTCTAACAGAACATTTCTTTGCAAGGGAATAGGAAGAGATATATTATGTGTAAAATAAATCAGCTGTGATTATTACCTACGTATTTACTGAGGTCTAACAACAAATAGATACACATTTGCTTCCAGTGTTGTTAAAGCTCAGTAAATATGACCTTAATAATCAATTACTATTTAACAGATATTCAATAATGGTCCAGAGAGCTTTCATGTCAAATGTGATGAAAATCTCAAAAGATAAAACATCGTAATTTTGTTTCATTTCTCCCCTCCTTGTTTTAAAAGTGACCCGCTATACTTTGTCAGGTTTGCTTACAACATGTGGGCCTTACACTTTCCTTGTGGCTGCACAGCAAGTGTAGTGTATTGGTGCTGCAATGCCCACAGGCGTCCCTCTCGGCAACCTACTGGTGGTCAGAAGGAGCAAAAGGATCTCCTTCCTGCAGAGGGGCTTCAGAGCCAGAGGCCAGCGTAGTACCTATCCACTGAAATGTGGCTCTTGGCTGGCTTCTACTGATTGCTTTTCCCTAATCCCATTAAAAGCTGAGTCTCCAAGTTTATTCTTTTGGTTCCTTTCCGTTTTTTATTCCTTTCCTTTCCTTTTCTTTTCCGTTCTCCTTTGTTTATTTTCTTTGTTTTATTGGTTTTGTTTTTTGTTTTGGTTTTGGTTTTGGTTTTGTTTTGTTTTTGTTTTTTTTTTTTTTACTGTTTGTCCTTTCAACCAGTCCATTCTTCTCCTGTGTTAACTTTCAGGTTCCCCTTATTATTATAGTGCCACATCCCGGGGCTCCGCACCTCCCACTGCTGCCGCTGCCTATGACCGCCACTAGTTACCATGGAAACCACATGAAACTGCAGGGTGACAGCTTAGGCCTCCACATTGTACCTGTCTGATCACCTCTTTACATCCCTGGGAAAGGTGAAGAGACTTTCTTCGTTCCTCCCCACAGTCCAGTTTCTTCCTCTTCTACATGAAGGCACAGGACCAAGCACTCATCACACAAGACTGAGACCCCTGTCCTCCCCATGCCCTCCGTCCTGACCGCTCCCCCCATGCTGGGAAGAGCCTACGGCCAAGTGGCTTCTCCTGCGGGAGCCCTCCACTGTGCCTGGGCAAAGCTCAGCCACGCAAAGTCTCCTTGGCTTCCAGGACTTGAGGGGACTGGGAAGCAATGCAGCTGGCAACCATTGTCTTACTGGACCTCCTTCTTCTGGGAGTGGTAAGGGCCAGGGGAAGCAGGGGAGAATGCCACTCATGAAACACTGTTCCCCAAAGATACCCTCTTCTGTGGTGGACTCCTCGTGTAACCTGTCATGCTCACCCTGTTTCCCAGGACAGAGGGAACAGTCTGGCTAGAGCAGAGATGGCAGTACAGAGACCTGGCCCATCTGGCAATGAAGAAAAGGACCAAGTAACTATCTGCACCCCACGAGGGGTTCTCTGTGCACCTCATCCCCACTCTCCAGCATGGCTTCCCCCATAGTTGCCTGCACTTCACATGTGGTGACTTTGCAGGCCAGAGTTGGGAGGAACCTCACATATACACCCACAATTTCTGTGACACACAATCAGCTCAGACAGGAGGATGGAGCAACATCTACAAACCAACCGACGAAATGAAGAAATATATAAATAGATATATAAATATAACTGTGTTTTTATGCTTTGTCATGAAGGTCTGTAAAAAGGAAAAAAAAAAAAGAACAAAGCCAGAACAAAGCCCCAATTTTCTAAAAAACCCAAGCAAACAAAAACAACAAAAAAACACAAAATAATAATTTAAAAACCCTACAAAAATAAAACTCCCAAGTCCCATCCATCCCTGCCACCTGAATGGCAGATGAATTCCTCTGACGTTTGATGCTCCTCTTTCACTCTAGGGTTTTGTTTCTTTTCTGTTTTGCACTACAATGGGATGGTGGTATTGGAGAGGATTGGATACCAGATCCACCCTGGTCACCTCCTCCTCCCCCTTTCCCAAATCCTGTCTCTGGGAGCAGTGTGGACAAGTCACATCTGACAAAGTTACCAAACACATCAGTGAACAAAAAAAGCACTCTGAGTCAACAAACGTTTTCCATGTCACTGGTTGGCGAACAAAGAAAACAAGCCCAGCTGCGCTCTAACTGCGCTGTGTGGTGGGAAGGAAAGTGCAGGGCTTCATGCAGGCCCATCCGATTGCCCTCTGGACAGCTGAGACTGACATGGACAAATTCAGGATTGGCTGGGATTATTGCTTGGTTTCCTAGCCCTTAGCTGCCACCCGTTTTACCTTAACCCCTGTATCCGTGATGACTTCAGTTCACCCACATCCCAACTTCCACAATTTTAGATATGCCCAACACCCATTCTCCAGATCCCCATGGTGGATGACAACAGTCTCATTATCTATGCCCAACACCTAATTTCCTAACCACTACAGTGTTGCTGTATGAGTCCCCTTTGATTCCCAGTCCATCTGCTCATACACATACTAATTTATAGGCCTCCATTCAAATCCATATGCCTGCATCCTACCAGCCAGTCCCAACATGCAGCCCCATCGTTTCATCTTCATCTTCCTATACTGTGCACTCTTAATATTTATCCCTTATCCCAAATACTCAACTGATGATTCTCTAGGGATTCTCTGCTCCTTTTTGGTTCCAAAGTGACTGGCAAACACTGTTCTGCAAAGACTGTTAATAGAAATGCTTATTACTCCTGTATTGTCAGCAAACTCATATACTGTTCCTTGCACTGACACTTCCTAAAAAATATTCAAAGAAAACACAAAGGCAGCTATAGCCTGTCCCCAGGACATCAAGTCTGCCAAAGTAGATCCTTGTTGTTTTAGAGAGGTTTCAGATAAAACTTGTGGGCTACTGTCCATGGACAAAGTCAGGATAGAGAATCAAACCCCTGAAGGGCATAAAAGTGAACAGCAGAGCAATCTGTACAGCCAATATTATGTATAAAATCCAAATTTCCCAGCCTCAGAGGAGATGTGGTTGTGGACTCGGTATTCTGTCTCCAAGTTTAACTTGTATGTATGAAATCCATCATCGGTAATCAGCTGTGTTGAACCCAAAGGCCCCTTTCACCTAACACTTTTAGCCCTTGCATGGGTCTGTGATTATAGGTCTGTGTCTTCTTTAATGGGAAGGGTTGTTTTTTTTTTTTTGCGGGGGGGTGGGGGGGATATGTTTACATAGAAGATATAGAGCTAAAATCTGTTCCTGTACAGAATAAAATTGAAGAGGTTACTCCTGATCTATTAAAACTGTTATTCTGCACATCTTACCTCTGAGTAACCTGCTGCAAATAAGAGTTCTTATACTGTCACCAAGACCAGAATTTGGCCCATTATTCTATATGAGAATAAAATCCCGAGTAATTTCTAAAAATTTACTTTCACTACTCCTGTTTTCCTCCACAGACACCAGTTAGATGCTGGAGTCTCCATTTTAGCCTCTCAGTACAGCCTTTGCTCTACTTGTGCACCACCCAGCTTCACTCAGCAGGTGGTTGGGGCAGAGGCAGTAAATCCCAGGACCAACAAGGAGAACCTCCTGGTGAGGCTAGAGAAAAGGAGGCCGCCATACCTTAGGTGGCAGCCTGCAGCCCAGGGGCCACCTCAACAGAAGCTAGCAGCTCAGAAATGCTTATTGTAATGGTGGTTTGCTAAACTTGAGACACAAGCTAGGGTATGAAAACAGGATTTGGTTGGCTCACTCATAGCTGGTTTGATTTGACCCTTGGAGGACCAAATCCGTTGTTGGTGTAACTCCACTGATAAAATTGGATTTTCACCAGGCATTGGATTGGTCTATAAAGTTCACAAGAATGGCATGCAGTTTGACCAGGAAAATTAAAAGGAAAGCAGAATTATGCAAAGGACTGGGCAGTCTAATCCTCTTCCACCACCATCTGTAGACCCCCATGCGAATGTACTGAATTACATTTGCCAAAGAGTTTCTTGTGTTGGTTGTTTTGATTTACAGTCGGTGGATGCATTGTAAAGCAGTATTATAGCTAAAGTCTAGTAGCTGACACAGGGATTTATGTGGTGATATTATGCAGAAGAAAACCATCAATATTCATATAGATTCCATTAGACTGGACTATGCAGGAAACGCAAGAATTCTACCAATTATTTAATATTATGTTATTTGCAAAAACAATTGCTGCTTTGTAGGAAGATAATGTGTGTAATGTGAAGGCAATTCCTCTTGTATATAAGTTCATCTCCATCTTCATCATAGTAGTTATTAAAACAGCCTCGTCTCATCCTGTAGATAAGGAACACGCTGTCTGTACTGTGCAAGTCTCATTGTGCTCAATGAAAACAAAATGATGTGTTCAATAAAACACAGCACAAATCCGGAACCTAAGGGAACAGCCAAACCTTGGAAGGACCCCTTCTCCAACAACCAACAGTTGCAGCTGCTTTGTTATAGGTGGATTTTTTTTTTCATTTTTCTTTCAAAAGTTTTACAGGAAAAAATGAAGAAGAATTGGAGGAAGAAATCACTATGCAAAATCCAGTGAAGTCTGTGACTCACATCTCTCTCCTCCATTCTGGTGTCTCTTCCCTTTCTCCCATTCCTTTCTCACATCCTTTCCATTCAATTTCCATCTTTCTCTTTTATTATTCCTCATTCCCAAGGCATTTTTCTATCCAGAGAGGGAACAGCATTAGTGATACGAGAGTAGATATCTGGGAACTCAAACTCCCCAGTTCTTGTGGCTCTAGAGACCCTTTGTCAAGTCCAATTTCCCCACTATGCCTCAATTCAAATCTTCTGTAAAATAGGGATAACAATAGTTCCTAATTCATAGGGAGATTGTGCAGTTGAATTAATTAGCACTGCCTCAGTGCTTTGAGATCCTAGAAAGAAAATTCCACCAGTGTTAAGTATTATTCTGAGTAATAATTAATATTTCTATTAACATTTCTCTCTTTTCCTTTTTCTCACAAATCATTCTTCGTTTCATTATTCTTCTTCATCAGCTCTCCCTTTCAGGTTTTTCTTCTATTATTCTTAGCTCTGCTGCTACTACTGCTTTATCTAACAGGCCAAGCAGGAGTGTTGTGTGACTGGATCTCCTTCTGTCACCATTTTTTCACAGGGGAGGAATCTCATGAGTTCCCAAGTGCCATACTTGCTGCAAGCAACAGGGACCATGGCATTTAAAACTGAGCAGCACTTTTCAAGGTCTGTTCTCTGAAGCTCTCATCTCGTTTTGGCCCAGTGAGATGTGGGGCAAGAAGGAGGGAGGTTTGCACAGGGTGGATGCAGTACAGCTGATGACCTTGTGACTTGTAAATCTGTTGGGGAGGGGTTTTGGCAGTGAGCCCTGATGTGGAAATACAGAGAAGTCTGCATGCTTTCTGACCCATCAGTAGCGATGATTAAACTTCAGTATTAATCACAAGCCAAATGTGAAGACGTTAAAGAACAAAAAATCCTGCACCTCTTTCTCCTATTGAGTATATTATTATATATGCATATAAACATTTTCCTAAAGGAATTTTTGGTTTGCTGAGCTGTTGGGGAAAAGAAACATCTTTTTTTTTTTTTCTTAAGGAAAAGCACTCATCTGGGAAAAGAAATAATCATAGCTGCCCCCTTTGGCACTAACAGAATGGGGGCTTCTGAGGGACCCCACAAATAGCACAGTGTGCTCCTTGGCTGGGCCCAGGATGGTGGCAAACTTGCAAAGCAGGAAGGAAGAACCAAACAGTGACAATTACAGAACTGATGACATATCCAGCTATAAGCAGCTCTGGTGATGCTCTCCAGGCTAAGCTACACATTAGAGTGGGGAGGGGGCCAGTGCCAGGTGCAGGGTCATGTCCATTCTAGGCTGCTGCAGCCACTCTTGGCTTTTTCTCATTGCTTCAGTTCTGACTTTTTTTTTTTCTCTTTTTGTGCACATGAAAAATAAAAACAATTTTTTTTTTTTTGGTATGTCATTCTTGTGGCTTCTGGCTTGTTTCTTTTTCCCTCTCCTCTCTCTCCTCCTCATTGCTTCTCTCTCTCCAGTGGATTCCCCTTGAGGTTTCCAGGATGTGATATCTGTTGCACCTGGCACCCTTCTGGCACCATGTAAACAACACTATGATTGCGAACAACCCCCACACCGTGTGATGCAAGGCACTGTACACACTTGCAACACCCTACAGTGCAATCCAGGCTCCAAGCCCTCACCAAGCCACCACCCTGCCCCTGTTCATCGCCAGCAGGACTCCTTCTATTGATCTCACTCAATTGAATCCCAATGATCCATAACACACTGGGTGTCCCCAGGTAGTTCAGAAAATCAAAATGCTGTTGCGTAGTCGCAACATCAGAAAGATGCAGGGTAACCCAGAGTCCCCTTTCCTTCTATGCCTGTTTCCTCATAGCTCCAACTGGGGATGAGCAACACTTGGTCAGTGTCCCTCAAGGAGGATTTTAAATCTTCCAGCCCTGATGCTCTGTCAGAGCAATACAGGAGCTCTGTACAAGTTCTCATCAAAGGGAGGGTGGCTGACAGCTCTCAGGTCTTACCCTCACTTCTCTGCTATCCTGGTTTTAGTTTCACCAGAGGAACTCTGTTAGCCTGATGTTTTATTGTACCTTGTGGTCTCTTAATCTCTGTCTGTTTTGGTCAGTTATGGGGCAAAATCAAATGCAAAGTCATTAATAACCATTCTCCAAGTTATTCATTGTCCACCTAAAAGACCTAGGCATTATATTAAGATATGCTATAAACATACCAAATACTGAGGTATTCACTCAGTTTTTTCCTTGTTCAAGCATTAATTCTCCAGGAAGTCAAATGCAGTTTAAGATCATAGAAGCGAAGTAAAATGTAGCAAGGAGTCAGGCAAGGCTAAATCAATTTTGCTTCTACAATTTTTAGTCATTTGAATATATTTTCACAACAGCTCATGAAAGCCAGTGGGGCACATTTTCTGCCTCTGTGTGTCTTAAGGAAAGGCTACGCAGAAGTTCTGTCATGAAATCAAATGCTTTCATGAAGCTTTTGCTTGTCAGAGAGTTAAAACATTTCCTTTTGTTTCAGTGTATATTTTTCCCTTGCAGTATTAACAGAATAGGATGAAAATCCTCCAGCAGGGCATTTTCCATAAGTGAAAGTCAATTTGTTGAAACCCAAACAGTCTGTAAAAGCAATTAAATTTCCAAAACACTGCAGTAAAACTGCCTGGCAACTATCTTGCAGTCAGAGATCCCAGGTTTCCAGGGTCCGTTGCCTGCAAGACAGACAGGCCCAGGATGTGATGTGCAGGGACAGGCTTGTGCTCAACATGAGAACAAAACTGGATTTGAAAATTCTGAAATCTTTTCTGCATCAGAATTATCTTCCTCTACCAGCATTTAGGTATTAAGAATAAAAGAGTGGATTAATAGATGAGATCCTGGAAACATCCTGGAAACTGACTAAAATCAAAGGAAATTACTAATGTACATTTGCTGTCAGAGGTGGGTGAAAGGCTAAGTATCAACAGACAGATGCCCTAGAAGAAAGGGAAATAGATTTTCAAAATCCATCCTGGTAAATTAATCTCAGAAGAAAGAGCTAGAATCTAGCATGATCATCTCATTTGTACTGCATTTTAAAAAAGCCCAGAGAACTGCACCCTGACATTCCTGTGTAAGTCTCCATAACTGATAGTTGAACTATAGCAAAACGTTTGCAACTTCCAAGAACTTCTATGTCTTGCAAAAAAAAAAATGCTTGCATGAAAGAGCTGTTTCTACCATTCCAACTAGTATTATGTTCCTTTAATAATCCTGCATAACCAGTGGGAGTTCTCAGTGTGAAAATATTGTGTGATAAAACTATAAAGAGCACCACAATCTGTCTCCTAATGAGGAAAATAATATTGTAAGAGATTATGCAACACGAAGTAAAGAAATTCTCTTTATAATTATTCTGACAAAAAAAATAAAGAAGAGTTTGAACATTCTGAGATTATGGTGACCTTCTTTAAAAATAAATACATTCTTTAATAGGGTGTAGGCAAGGAAAGACAATACACACCTGAAGGTACTAATTGAGCTAGTGGATGTATTTACTGGACATACAATCAATATGAAAAACTATAAGGACCAGAAGCTGGGGAATGGCAAAAATGGAAGAACAGCAAACATGATATCAATGCTTTAAAGGAAAAAAATGATCATGAAAATACCATCTAGGAAATCGACACAGTGATGCTTGTATCCAAAGGAAAATACTTAAAAACATTAAAGGAAGGATCAGCTCACTAAACAAGTAATAGTTAATGAAGATGCACATAGTAAACTGTCTGTGCATCAATTCTTGTCTGCTTTAGATAGCTAGGAATATCCTCAGGATAGCTAAAATATGTGATTCAGGAGCTGTCTACAGTGAAGCAAAGAAAGTTTGTTGGAACTATATTGCCAACCCCTCAAACCTGAAAATCATGAACCAAACACAAACAAAAATCACAAGATTGACTGGAAATAATGAAACTTTCATACAAAACTATATACAGCTGTGTATATTATAAGAATGAAAGAACTTTTATTTCACTTCCAATTATAGTGTTCTTAAGACATCTATAACTACATTAGTAATTGCACCTCTTCCACTGTGAGAGTCAGAAATTCACTTCTTTTAATGAAAAGCGAGCATCTCACCACATCACAGGGTCATGGTGGTCTAGTGCTTTGGAAAGCAGCTCAAATGTCACAAGACGTGGAAATCGCCCTGTAACTCCTTGGCAAGGCTGACAAAGCTGGTCTGATACCAAGACTTGTCAAAGACTTGGTTTTTTTCCTGCCTCCTGCTGTGTGACACTTTGGTGGAAGCTGCCTATCTAAAGCACGTTTGATCATCTTGGGTTCAAAATTTCATAGCAACTGCTTGGAGAGGACCTTTCTCTACTGTTTCTTATCCTCCTAGCAGAATACCCTGCCTTGTTTTCCACCCATTCCTTCAAGATCCCTTTCAGTGCCTTGCCAGTTCTCTTGCCCCAGGCATACTGTCTCTCAGCATTGCGCATCACGTGGAAAACATAGATTTCCTTCTTCATTCTTTGCCCCCTGCCCTCTCAAATGTAAACCCTCCCGTGTCCCTTGTTGTACACACCGGGGAGATCATCCTGCACCCCACGCTCCCTGCTCAGGCACTATTGCCTTCTCTAAGGACAAAGACCCCTTTCCCCCACACATTCTAACTGTTTTCTGTTGCTTTCTACAGTTCCCTTTACCACTCTGATAGGAACACCAGGTTTCAGGACAGAGGCAACATCCATCTAACTAGCATCCATCTAGCTACCGGAGTAAGTAAATGCTGACCAGCTGAAACTGAAACCACCTGTGTCTTCAGTCCCCAGAAGAAAATCTGTAAGGGACTGTCTTGACACAATGCAATGCATGGCTATGGTTTCACGAGGAACTGCACATTAGCCTTTGCTGAAGGATAAGCTTTCTGTTATGAAACACAACAAAAATCACTTCGCTTCTAAATTGTCTGCTTTCAAAACATATTATTTGCCTCAGAATTACTTTGGCTTTGCCCCCTGTGCCTATTCAAATGGAGACAAATTGTTCTGTTTTAAAAAGACACACCAACAATGAAATATTACAAACATAATGACTTCCAGCCTGAGACCAATTTCAAACAGACCCTGTTGAAGACTTATGAAAAGAAGACAAACGAAACCTACACAGAAAACCCAAACAGTATAAGAATGAACACTTGAAATTTCACACAGATATAGTACCTCTGTGTACAGAAGCAAGAAAGATTTTTCCTCCAGGTCAGCCTTCATCAGATTGTAGGTTTACTAAAAATCTGTATTTGGCACCTCCTTAATACACCAGCAATGGTTACTTATAGTGCCTAGCTAATCAGGCAGCTTCCACATACATAGTTTTCAGAGTCATATGTGAAAGCTAAATCATCATTAACAAGCAAATCAATCTAAAGCCCCTTATTTTCATGCCCCTTTCTTTAACATCAAGACCAGTAGTTAATTTACATTTTTAAAATCTCTAGTTTATTTTTAAGGAAACTGCTTCTAACTGAGGAAAGTGAGTTTATGGACTTAGATGCATGGTACTGGCAGCTCTTCTACTGACTATTTTTTGTTCTTACTGTTGGCTAATTGAGAAAGATTGAAAATCAGTTCTCTAGATATGCTTCAAATCTGAGGGCACGACATTCAATCCTGAAATCCAAATTTCTACCCAACGATATCCAGCTAACAAACAGCTGTCTAGCCCATCAAGAAAGTTTATATATCCTATCCCCCTGCTAAAGCTAAGTAGAAATAAGATAATAGCTTGCTAACGCCATCAGCTGAGACAACCTTTTATCTCAAGCAGACACGGTCCACCCTCAAAAGTCCAAGACAGACTCTGCACAGAATCATTCTTCTTGAGTGTCACGGATTCCCTGTTCTAAATTGAAAACTCCTGGAGAAAAAAAAATAACAGAAAAAGAACTGAGCCAAGGCTGCAAAGCTGTGTACCCTAAATTTAGCAAGTGCCATAATACAGGAAAACCAGCCAGAACTCTGGAGACAATGTGCCAAGAGGAACAGGAGAGAAATTAAATTAACCTGTCATACTTCTTGCTCTTTAACTTTGTAGAGTCTATTAGTAACACAGGGTAAGAACAGAAACCCCTTATACACTCCCACTCCCTGTGCATTGGTCTCCCCTACCATTCACCTTTGTCCAGCGATCCATTTACATCATACAAATGTAATACACTGGTAGGCTAAATCTGCTAATAAACTAGGTTGTGAGCATGTTATACTTACTTAGTATTCAGTTTGCTCTTTTATAAATGATTTGGTAGAGAATCAGGCCCTCCTCTCCCTCTCAAGCTGACTCTCATCTGATTCTAATTCAATTTCTCTGCCTATTGTTTATTTCACTGCTCCCCTGTGAAGTGTCAAATGCTGATGTTCCGTCAGCCTAGAACTGTCGTTTATATTTGTCATTCAGTCCTTGTTAAAAAATAAAACAGGACTGCGCCTCCTTGGTGCGCTCTGCCTGGGAATTCCCTGTGGTAAAATTAGTCCATTTAGATGGAAAGTTTTGTGTCACTCCCCTGTCTAAATTGGCAGATCTGGCTCTTTTGCAAAAACCAATAAACTGTGAACCTTGATGCATCTGTCAATCAAATTCATCTTTCGTGAGCAAAGCCAGATGACAACAAAAGCTGGGCAGGCTTCTCTGATTGGTTCTTCTCATTTAGGCATATCAGGAGGCACCTGTCACTCCTCTGGCTCAGCATCGTGCTCAGAGGGACTCCATTCACGGAGAGATGAAGCCTTATTGGGGGCTGGGATGGGAAAGAAGGAAGGGGGAGTTTACTCTCCTCACTTTCAGTACAATCTGCAGCTTGGCTCTTTCCTCATGGCTCTGATGAGAGGCAAGGAACTGGCATCACTTTTAGTTCTGGATGTGTTTTTTTCACATCTTAAGCTTTGATTTCTTAAACTATGCAGGTTTCTTGGTGGCTAATGTAGCAGGAGTGATAAATGTGACATGCTACATCCCTGGGGCTCTTGAGACCGAGACATGATAATACAGAGGAGAGAGAGGACATATTCCAAACCCCTTTCCAAAGCTGCTGTGTGCACCCTGCCTATTTGGTCACCCACTGAGCAGAAGCAGAGAGGGTATTTCTATCTTTCTGCTAGGAAAGGATTGCAGACTGATTGAATGAATGAGGCCTTCCATGTCAAGGGAAATATTTTTTATAAAGGTGTATAAGAGGATGAAAAATGACAGCAAAGAGCAATAGCTCACACCACGGTGCCTGAGAGAAGCTGTGGCACTTAGGAGCTGATGATACCTGCAGGAATGATCCCCAGAGAGATCAGACATCAGGGGACACCTCCACTTGTCCGGTTTTCACTGGAAAATCTGCTGTGTGCCCCAAAGAAGGGTGCCAAAATTTTTATTAATTGGGTTTTATGCATTAAAAAAGATAATTTAGCCTAATTTTTCAAAGTGCAATCATTTGCGTATTTGCATTAGGTTGCCATCGAACCATTCAAGAAAGTTGTTCTTCCACGGAGCTGCCGCTTGATGATGGATTCATGTTGCCTTTTAAGTGCTCCATCACAAACCTCATCTCAGTCACCTGTATTTTTTCCTTCTACTTTGTTTTACTCAGAACATCTTTGCCTTCATATGTCACTTAAATTGTGTGCAAGTATCAATGTAATTGTCTTGGCAGTGCAGTAGTTGGCCAGTTCTATGAAAATCAGAATATGGTACACAACATTCTGACAGTTGCCTCACAAGTCTCATGAAAGTTTTGTGCTTTGGATCCAATTACAGGATATATGATATAAGGTGAAAATTTCAGCCTTTCTAAAACAATCTGAGTTCATTTGGTTGCACCATCCAGTTTCAATTACAGGCTCAAAAAGACAAGACAAAGAGCTTAAAAACAAATAGCAAAAAAAACTCTTTATGACATTTAAGCTCATGTCATTATTCTTGCAGGTGCAGGAAAGCAATTCTTGCATACTGAGTGTTTGAGACTTGCCTAACTGGGCATACAAAATGATGATTTTCATGTAAGAGATTAATCTGGTAAAACATTGACCAGATGATGCTGGTTAGCATTCACATACATGTTTGCTGCACTGCAAGTATAAGGTCAAAATACAATCTGTACATCATTGTCTGGGGTCTTGAAAAGACTGACCCTTATAGCAGGCAGCTAAAAAGGTGCTGAATGAGTACACAAAGTAGCATAGTCACAGGCTACAGTCATGGAGAGAAACATTACAGTCCCTCTGTATTGTGATTATGAACCATATTACAACATCATCTAGAGATGCTGGAACTGATTCTGTGCATTATGTGCTGTACAAAGTAAGATATCATTCCTGTTCTGACCAACCTACTCATCATTAGACAAAATAGAGAGAGGGAGTCGTTCAATGCTGCTCACCTGATCATTGACAGAAAGGGAATGACACACAAATCTCACCAACTGTGCCAGCACACTGGATCCTCCTGCCCTTGATGCAAGTATGAATAAAATCAAAGGAGGCATCCATCAATTTACCCTAGCAGAAGGATGCTGGGAAGCAATCACATTCTAGGAAGAATTCTAGGTGTTTCCTCAGACCCTCACTGACATACCTTAAAAGGTTTGCCAGATTCTTGAGAAAGTAAATGAAAGAAAAGATAATTAATCTTCAACATAGGTTTTCTACCTGCTGGATCCTTTCTGGCAGGGGCATACATACACATAATGTAAAATATGTCTTAGCAAATGACTTTAAAATGCTGTGACAAAGTGGAAAGAAAGTGCTAACAGATAGCTCACAGAAGCACATCAATAGCCCAAGGAATGGCAAAAATAGCTGTTAATACAGGGAGACGCTTGGCCAGGATTCCCAAAAGCAGCTCTCTGAAATGTGCTCCATATTCAGGGATATAACCAACACCATAACTTTCCCAAATCACTGACAACCCAACACTTTTCCTGTTCATGAGCATCTATGCTTGTTGGAGATGAACTCAGGTAGTGAGATTTCCTTCCACGAATTCCTATTCCAGTACAGTATTTTGAGGATTCACTAGCCAGTAACCATAAGAAACTGGTCAGTACTCTGTTTCACCTTTGCCAGAATATTCCAAAAGGCTTGGTTTCTACAGCTGTAATCAGCCCCTCAAAAGGGTCTAAGTGTGAGGCATGTAAATATCTATAGCTCAGTATTTTTATTAGAAGACTTTGTGGAATGTCTGGGACACTCAGCTGTGCATTACACACTGAGCTTTTTTGAAAATTTTTGCAGTATTTGCTAAAGAACCCTGAAAACCTACCCATCATTTTTTCTCTAATCTGACCTGAGCTTTAATTAAGTATTTTATTTTTAACTTACCCTTCTTTAAAAGTCTCTTCTCTAAGTTCATTAGGAAAAATATTCCCCTATTCTTCTACCAGTTAGGATATATATTCACTATCCACCTTCTGTTTAAGTTTCACTGTACATCAGAAGGGACTTAAAATATACCCTCTGCTCCAATTGTTTCATTGTGCTCCCTTTTCTGTCTCTATCAGATGATCACTCTCACTAGATTAAGGTTATTACTGACTGTAGCAGGAATTCCCTTACTGCTTTGTGTTTGCACAGCAGGTATCATAGTGGGCTCCTGGCCCACACCAGCAGTCTCAAACAGCCACCACAAAATAGAGTATAAACAATAAAACATTTTTGAGAAAGGCCACAAAGTACCATTTCTGTGAAACCTTCTGGTGATGCCAAACATTTCTTCTTTTTGGAGGCAACTTCTATGCCATTACTGACTTCCCAGAAAATCCTGCTCCGGGTCAAGGTGCCACATGAGAAGTTCCCACCAAAGGCAGGGGAAAGAGTGGAAACAAAACTGACGGGAACTCACAACAGTCTTTGATTCTAGAAACTTGGCACAGCCTTTATTGCTCTCTCTGGTATTGTCCTGTGTGCCTTTCTATTTTTATGTTTGAGTATATATTGCCTATTTTGACCTGTTCTTTGTTTATTCATGTGTTTTACCGCTTCATATGTATTTAGCTTGGCTTGTACAGCAAGAGCAGAAAATCAATAATATTATGATTTGCTCCAAGACTGAGCACAGGCATCACCTCTTCTCTCAGAAGAGAGGCAAACACCAGAATATTTGGGACCTATGATGAAGAACGTGGCAGGGGTAGGTAGATGTTTATGTGGTTATATCACAGGGCTAAGCTTCATCATTTTTGTGTTCCATTCTGAGGTGGCTGGGAGGAAAGAAGGCAAGGCTTTTTGGAGCCCTTCCTTCTCCATGAGTCATACATCAGCAAAGGTACTAGATTTGTGTCATCTCTGAACTATGAAGGCTTTAATACAAGGAAAAGCAAAATCTTTGATACATCTCTTCCCTTGCGCAGCAATTTAGAATAAAGAGAAGCTGAGCCAGGATTATTTGGTTACATACACACAGAACTGCATATGTGGCTTTTGTGCAATACAAACCTGTGTACTATAACTGAGCATCAAAGCCCACATTACATAGCCAAATAAAAGTCTCAAAAGATAGATGGAATCTTACTACTGAGTTTGATTTATGCTCCAGAAACACAGAAGGCTTCTCATGCTCTTAATTTGGCAAAACAGACACTTTTCATTTTGAAATTCCAGGTGCTGTTAGTAGAGGAGATATGTACTGACAAAACTCATATTGCTGCAAACTTCCTTATACTCCTTCTCCTCACACATAAGTGTTGTGATTACAGGTCCTCTCACTTTGTCCCATCAGCACAATTTCAAAGAGACAAGAGTGTGGTGAATCTGTAAGCCACTGATCACCTGATTTGCTTGGCAAAGATGGAGAACATTTTTCCTGACACTATTTCTCCCTAGGCACCCAAAACTAGCCAGCTTTTTTCAGCCATCTCTTATTCAAATGCTGAACAAGTAACTTAAGATGTAACACAGACTGAAGAGGCCAAAAAGAGAAGAAAAAGGTCGTTAAAAGGAGAGATGGAAACAGTCTGAAAACAAAAGCACTAGTCATCATCTTTTTGTGAACATGACCCATACATCTTCCCTAAAATTAACATGGTGTAAAGGAGTTCCTTCATGCTACACTTTTTTGCTGCCAAAGTATCACAGTATTACAGTATCACAGTATCACAAGGTTGGAAAGGACCTCTGAGATCATCAAGTCAAACCTATAACCCAACACTAACGCCAACCCATCATCTAAACCATGGCACTCAGTGCCTCATCCAGTCTCCCCTTAAACATCTCCAGGGTCGGCGACTCCACCACCTCCCTGGGCAGCACATTCCAATGACCAATCACCCTTTCAGTGAAGAACTGTTTCCTCACATGAAGCCTAAACTTTCCCTGACGAAGCTTAAGTCCATGCCCTCTAGTTCTGCCACTGGTCACCTGAGAGAAGAGACCAACCCCTGCCCGACTACAACCTCCTTTTAGGTAGTTGCAGAGAGCAATGAGGTCTCCCCTGAGCCTCCTCTTCTCCAGACTAAACAGCCCCAACTCCCTCAGTTGCTCCTCATAGGGCTTGTGCTCCAGCCCCTTCACCATCTTCGTTGCCCTCCTCTGAACACATTCCAGTATCCTAACATCTTTCCCAAACTGGGGGGCCCAGAACTGGACACAATATTCAAGATGAGGCCTGACCAGTGCCGAGTACAGGGGGACAATAACTTCTCTGGTCCTGCTTACTACACTATTCCTGATGCAGGCCAGAATGCCATTGGCCTTCTTGGCCACCAGTGGTTTCTGCTGTGAATTCCAGCTTGATTCCAGTGTTTGAAAACACAGCACTGAAAGCAACAAACTTGTTTATGCAATCAGTTATGGTCCCCAACCCAAGCAATTAGATTTTAGCTTTCTGCCCAAGGTCACCACCTTTTATCAGTCCTACAGCCAGATGGATGTTTATCTATGTTGAGGTTAAGTCCCTCAGACTCACCAGAGAGTTCCTATCTAGCTCAGCTAATGCTACAATATTGGTATGACACGTTGCTTGTGCCCTTCTAAAGACAGAGATCGACTCTACAAACGACAGTGAAAATCTGTCAGTTCTGCTCATGACTGAGTATCCACTTGGCTGGGAGGTTAGTCCCCTGAATTTCCTTTTACTAGCCATAAATACACTTGGTTAAAGACAAATTGCTATGCAGACTAATATCATCTCTAGCAACACATCAAGGTTTTCTGCTTCTCTCCCAGGCACTGGTGATCTGTCTTAGAATACCTCTGTTAGGACTTCTAGGAGCAACAGACTTCCCACAGCCTCATCTGGAATCAAAAGCATATAGAAGGCATTCAGGGATCTCTTATCTTCAAGTGATCATAATAATTCTTTCTTACAAGTCTCACACGACTACAAAATCTCTTGGTTTTATCCAGATTATATACATCTTTCTATTAACTTCCATTCCATATCAACCATTACATAATGAGACAAATCATTATTATCACTGTTATTGTCACCATCAAGTATACAAGGATCTTTATCAAGTTCTTCTGGGCTCCAGGCAGAAATCTTAGCTGAACCATTCACTCAAAGATCCTTCCAAATTCAAATCCCACTCACTTCTTCAGGAATTTTATGCTCTGTTTTACAACTATGCCATTTTCTTACCTTCATCTGTGCTCCATGTGGTCTGTTGCTGTGCTTTGACCTCTGCATCCCCTGGTGTCAGAAAGGCTCTTAATTGGAATTCATCAAAACGGTTCCTGAACACTTCCCAGAAGGCAAGCCAGAGGCTTCTTTAGCAGAACCAGACCCTGCAGGTCATAAGAACACAAGAAAAAAAAAAAAAACTTGATTAGATTACAAAGCAGAAAATTCAAAGCTGATTAAAACCTTTTCCCAACAGTCTGTATTTTGATCGACTGAATTCGTAATCACAGGAACCAAGATTCCAGAAAAGACAGGACAGTTTTATAGATTAAAAAAAAAAAACAAACAAAACAACAAAACAAAACAAAGCCAAAAAATCAGCATTATGAGCATTCGACAAGCAGTCTGGAAAGATATGAACATTTCCGGAGTCAAGACACAACCTGCAGGTTACTTGAGTTCCCAACAAACTGCAGATACTTCCTATTTCTGCCTATTGCACAGTTCTTCTGCATTCCTCTTAAGAATCCATTGAGACTACTGTTAGAGATGTTACACCAGACAAAACAGGAGCCTGGCCCAGTCTGACAAATCCTGCACTCCTGTATCCATAGATTTGGCACTAAAAGTGAGATAAGTCAGCCTGCAACTCTGGCCTACATTTCTTATCATAGACACTGCTTCAGGAGGTGCATACTGAATAATTTTTAAGTCCAGTTTTCTAAACGCAACCTGCTTGGAGCTTATTTTAGCCCATTTTGTCTCCACTATTTTATGCAGACTTCTGCTTTGAATTATTGCCTTTTCAGCTGCAGGAGTTTTTTCACCTCCATTACACAATGCAGAAAGATCTGTGTTGTTTCAGGTTTTACTCTCTCTTTTCAAATTTTATGGGTATTATGAAAATGTTTGGTTCTCTATCCCAAAGGTTCAGTGACATAAGTGAAAATACACCCATTTACTCCATTAATGTGTCCTATGTCATGTTCATCTGACTGGCTTAGAACAGCCTGATCATAATCATTTTTCTCAGAAGCCTGATTTGCCTTCTGTATCCAACACTGTCAATCAGAAGTCCAAAGTCAAAAGAGTTACATTCCTGTAAACAGTGTGTAAGCGAAACTGGAATCAGGCACTGACTTCTAAGATAGCTGTTTTCAAGCTCATTGCCACAGCTGCCCCAGAGGAGACTCCTTGTGCACTGTGATCATCTTGTCTGGCCTCTGATACGAGATACCCATAGGGCTGCTTTGAATTAATTCCTGATGTGGGTCCAATAGCTGGGATTGAGCTAGGGGAATCTGTTTCTGAAGAACATTTGCTACCAAGTATAAAGGTTTGAGTGCTGGAAAATACAGTGAACCCTAGCTAAAATATTTTGACAGGTGATTACCTGCACTGTTGGAAATACGCACATTATTTCTGGTTGAATCTACCTACTATCAACTCACAGCTGCTGGAGCTTGTCAGATCTTTGTATACTACGCTGCAGAGCCTTTGCTACCAAACTGTATGTTCTTCATTTTAGTTCCCATTTATAGAAGTATAGTACTGCTAAACTTGTTTTTAATGAGGAAAAAAACCCCAACATTTATAAATAACCTGCATTTAGACTTCATATCTCTGTGTGGAGATGCTTTTTCTAAAAAGTTGCTCAAGTCCTATACAAGCACCTTCCCATCAGCAATCAACAATGTTTTTGTTCTGTGGGATTGTAACCAATCAGATTCTCTCTTCACAAACACCACATTTCAGACTGGTCCTTTCCAAGCACCACACGCATCTCCCAAGTTTTCTGATTAAGCTTTGTCAGTTTGCATGACTTCTATGCAGAAAAAATCACTGCTCAGTTACTATTGTCATCATGGTTAATATGTATATGTTAATTCCTATAAGCATTTTTTTGGTGTCCTAAACTACAGCAAAGGGTGAGTTCTCACCCCAAAAAATTTTACATTTTAGGATCCCACATAAAAAAAAATTCTGCACTTGTGTGTTTCCTCCTTAAACCCACTATCTCATGTTACAACTGTTATTTTGGATCAGCTCATCTCTAATGAGAACATTTCTGGGTTTGATCCCCTGCATTACAGATGAATCTAAGCTTTGTTTACTTGAGTAACTGCAGTGGAAACCTGTTACAAAAGCCTTGAGAAGGAGCTGCCTGCACCATTTTCTTGGATTGATCATACTAAGAGAAGGAAAATAGGTATGTTTGTAAATAAATCTTCTCTCTACCCAATATCCCTTTGCATGGCTGTCTTTTCCTGTATGCTTGCTCTTAGTGCAGTAACACTAACTGGCTTTCTAATTGGCAGGAATCTTGGGAGCCCTATAAAAAGCCTCTCTCTTAAATCCTCTGCAGTTTGACTATGCCAGCTACCTACTTTCTACCTCTCCTCACCTTACTTGCTCCACTTTCGCACTCTAGAAGATTTGATGCTCAGATGTTCTCAGATAGGATACAGGCTAGAAGACTGACCGAGCCCAGGGTGAAAAAAAACAATGTACAGACAACCATAAACAATCAGTTAGTTCCATCTGGTAAAAATGGTGCAATTGAGCATCAGGGAGAATTTTTTGCATTTGCATTATACCTGACTAAACAAAATAAGAGAAAGACCATCCACCGTCACACCACTTGTCTTTCACCACCCCCAATTCAGGACTTGCCACTCCAATTCAGTTCAGTCTCCAGGTTGTTCATGATATGGGCACTCTTTTTGTCAGACGGATCGATGAAACCTTTGGTTCCAAGAGAAAGATGATGACTGAATGCTTCTAAACAGAGCGACAGTCACCTAAGAAATAAAAGCGGGTCCTACAAGCCCGCATCTAAAGGCTCTGGAATGGCAATTTCACAAATGCTGAGCTCTTACCTAATGCTACTCCCAGAGCTGGAAAGCTACTGGTAACTCTTCCACTAATTTCAGCATTGAATATTTTGGTGGAACATCACACAGCGTAGGGAAGGCTGGAGGAGGAGGTAGAGGTGAAGATGACCCTAATGGGAGCTTATCCTCTACATGTGCATGTGCAACCAACATTTCATAGACATATCTCCCTCTGCTCAAGTCTTTAGTATGCCTCTTTATGCCACTCAAAGATACCTAAAAAATAAAAAAAAAAAATTTAAAAAATGTATTTAAACTTTATTAAAATAATTTTGTTTAATCCAAATCTTTCTGGCTTTGGTTTGTTTTAACATTATCCATGCTGTAGCACATGCATGTGCACATACACCCACATTTCTGCATTCAGAAGTTGTGAACCCAGAGGGTCTAAAATGATCATGTGGGTTGTGCTGTCTAGAAACTGAATCCATATGCCAGAGTCACTACATTTTAATGACAAGGTAATCACAATGTAATTTTAATTATATTGGGAAGTCTCTCATTGTTCCTATCTTGGACAATGTGAAATTAAGTAACCTGAGATTGTCAAAGGTGCCTATGGGACCAGGTACCCCCTTCTGATCCATCCAGAGGGGAAACTGGGAACCCAGACCACTAATGTTGTTTTGTAAGATGTGATTCCTTCTTGGATGTCTCTGACTGGTAGATACAATGGCTGAGACACCGCTCAGTACCTACAGAAAAAGTATTTGGGCATTTATCAGCATTTTGAGGGTTAATCAGGCTTGTGACTAGCTTCTCACTCACTTTGGTGTAAGGAAGAATTAGAGATGTGGGCATGGAAGCTTCTAGTTGAGCCCCAAAGATGCCACACAGCAACTACTAGCTTTTACTGTTTGGGTTTTCTTTTTCTTCCCCCACCCCAAGCCATGCTGCAAAGTGGGAAAACCAGCATCCTGACTCTGTGATGAGACAAGTGACACTCCGTTCCTCCCTCCTTCTTCTCCTCTTGTGCATTATCCAACACACTGAGTTGGACTGGAGGGAGTCAAAGAAGAACAAAAATTTTCCTCTCTTTCATTTTATTTTTTTTAAACAATGTCCTCCTCCACCTCCCCTTTCTTCTACTCCTCCTCTTCTTCATCCTCCCACCAACCCCCATCCTGTCCATCACCCCTCATCCCACTCACACACCACTCCCCCCCTTTACCAGTATCCAACACTGTCAACCCAAACACATGATAAATTGCCCTGTCAACAGAATTCATTCAGGGACCAATTAATTCCACAGAAATGAACCAGGAGCCATCAGTTGCTGAAAAACTCCAAGTGCAGGGAGCGAGGAAGCTAGCTTTGTGAGAGAGAGAGAGAGAGAGAGAGGCTTGGGAAGTTAGTCTGACAGAAATTGGTCATTTAATGCTTAAGTGCACCGTAGACAGCCCTGTCATAGCAGCAGGCATGGCAAAAACTCCCCCAGTGCTTTATTTATTAATTATGTGGAGCAGCACGGGGGTCACTTCACTGTCTCAATACAGACTCATCAACTTTACTTCTTGTCACTGGAAGAGATCCCACAGCATGTGGGATAGAGGACCAGGCCTTATCCTGGCTCTGCCTCCTGCCATCCTGCTACAATACAGGCTAAAAGCAAGTTTGCAAGAGCACCACCTGTGCCCTCAGTGAGAGTGGGCAGCAGCGCGCAGGGACAGAAGAACGGTCAGAAGCGTGAGGCAAACCATTATCCTGCTGCTACCCCGCACTGCAGCAGAGGTGGTAGGAGCCTGGAGATTTCATTTGCAAAGCTTCCTCATTATCCTACTTCAAATTCTCCTTAGCCATGATGCCTGCAAAAATCTGACAGCAGTTAGGCTGCTGATGTATTATGAGTACTGCCTATCCTGCTGATCAATAGCATCTCATTGCTCCTTCCCATATTCCCTCAGCTGTCCAAATTAGCCATTGCTTCTTGACTCATACGTTTAAGCTCTCTGAGGGAAAGACCATCTTTCTTTAGCATGCGAGTACAACACCACACAATGCCAGATTCTACTCTCTGAGAAGTACTTCTTGAATGGTAGTAACAGAAATAATAATAACAACAGTTCAACCCTTTTACGGAATCACAGAAAATAAGTCTGGAATTGACTGTAGGAGATTGTTAAGATCCTGTCAAGGCAGGATCAACCCTTGTTAAAGTACTTCTAAACGTTTTTGTCTAGCCTGTTTTTAAGGTCAACAATGAAGGTTACAGAGCCTCCCTAAGCCATCCACCCTAGTGCTCCACTACCCCATTCCCCTCTCCACTATGCTGTGGCTTTAAGGTTAGAACACACACACACTTCCTTCTGCAGAAAATATCAAGCCAGGCCCTGAGATATATATCCACCTTTAAACAAGATACAGAAACATATCTCTACCATATGGCAGAGAGTTAGAAATAATGCATGGGCTGCTTTTCACATTCTCTTGTCTGGCTGGAAAACAACAGGATGAATACTGATTTAATCCAATATAACATATATTTTCCAATTGGGTCAGTAGAACCAAAACTTCATTCTCCATACAAAATCACAAAGAAATCCTGGGAGTGGTGATATTGCACTGGCACTGAAGTGTTTAAGATTTCCACTTGCAATTCTGCTGATTCAAGTGGCCAAGTGAAGAAGAAACATCTCTTCCTCCACACATAATTACTGGCGTCCCATGAAGAACTGCAGTGTTAGAACACTTCTAGTTTACACATTATTTATTCTGGTGTCTGGAGACACAGAGGTAGACTTAAAAGATTTTGATTCCTGGTCTGGACTTCCCCAACCTTGGGGAGTATTTAAATATGGGGCTTAAGGACTTTTCTTCTGCAGATGTCTCTCTAAATACACACCTGTCCCTCCATGCTTATCAGCACAATAGGAATATACAAACTACAGCAGAAGTCTGAGTTGGTGAATGATTGAAGTTCTATCTTGGCAAAAAGCTTTACCTCTCCTAACCCAATCATGGTCTGTTCTAAAGGGGCAATGAATCCTTGCCCTATCTATCACAGTACAGGGAGGGGAGAACAGACCTACCAGTTCAGACAGAACCTCCAAAACCATCAAGGCATGTTAGATTTAGTTTAATGCCATAACATACAAGATGCATCCTCCTGATTTGGGGCTATCAGCCAAATCCTTCCAAAGCTTGGAGGACACTTTGGAGTGATATCCTAGACCACTCCCCTTGCACCAATTCCTACCCTAGAGGCAAGATCACAACTGTACAACCACCTTATGGCACCGCAGGCCAGCTGACAAACTGGAATAACTGTGTCAGTTTCCTTAAAAGAGTGATGTATTGCACAAGCAAGGTCCTCAAGACCCAACAGTGTCTCTAAAGAGCATATCTCGAACAATAGAAGCCAGGAAGTGAACGTCTGATCCAATGACAATCTGTATTTATGTATCTATATCTATATTTATGGTTCCTCTCCCTCAGTATATACCCAGTAATGCATAGATCTTAGTGTGTTGTGGACAATATAGCCTGATCAGGAAATTCAGTTGACAAAGGACTATTTAAGTCACACAGAACCTTTACAAATCCCTTCCAAGATCAGTTGTAGTAGAGTTTCTCAATCAGGTTTTAAGTGCACTTTTTAGCATTCATTTTTTTGCTAGCAACCAATATTTCATGGAGAAATTTAGATGAAAAGTGTTTTCTGTTCCATAGTTTCATATGAGAAGAGGAAGAGAATCTTTTATTTCAGCTCATCAGCAATGTACATGAACAAAGATGATTTTAGCTCATCTGCAGGATGTACAGTCTGCAGTAATCTTTACCACTGACTCCTAGGTAACTGCCTGCAGTGTGACTATTAGTATGCATGCAGAAACAGTAGTCACTCCCTTCATTTTTTGTAATCTTTACAATATAGTAGTAGTCAGAAAAAAAAACAGTCATTTTCTCATGGAAAAAAAACCCCAGAATTGATAACCCAGGGATCCCTGTTAGTTCTGTACATTTCATTCCTGTGCTTCATCTGAAAAGTAGTGGGGAAAACAATGCATTAAAAATGAAACTTACGTATATAACTGATAGTTTTTGGCCTTTAAAACCTCGTATTTCAGTTATTCAGAATGGGGATCATGTTACAAGCTAATTGTCTCAATTTACAGCTAATATTCAGAATCAAACATTCAATTAACATAATTTTCACTAGATTGTAACATCTTTGTAAAGGGAACCATGAATGCTCAGGTCACGAGATATTGTAGTGATACTATAAATAAACAAAACAACACATAAACAGATGTTTTAAAACATTCTTACTTGGCACCAGAAATAAACTACTTTACAAAGCAGGTATGACAGGAGAACTCAGATATGAAACAGTTTTCATAGTGGACGATTTAATAATAATCAGGTCAGAAAATTTACTTTTTGTCTTGGGACAGACTTTCTTAGGGAGAGGCTGATCACCTTAATTGTGTAAAAGGATAGGCAATAAAGACAAAACCCACTCAGTGGAATGAAAGGATATTCTGGGCTCCTGTTTGCTTTACCCCAAGAGTCATCTCCGTTACAGGAGCACCTGGTATTGTGCTCTTACAGGTTTGTTCAGTGCTTTGTCCTCAAAGAGGCCACTCTGCAGACCAAAAAACTCAGGCAGCATGTCCCTGCACTGCAGTTCTGCTGTGGACATCATTTCCTATAATCCCTTCTGCTTTGAAGCACATGTTTTTCTCAAAGCATCACCTCCTGTCAGTATATGGCAACTTACCTGCCTCAGTTAGAACACAACAAGCCATCAGTTCCCAGTGCAAAACCATCAAACCACTTCACAGTGGCATCACGGGGAGTTACTCTGTGATGCAGCTGATAATGATTATGAGGAGGGGCCTAGTGGATTTCCGTGGGTATAGATTACCATCATCCACATCGAGGACATAGGCCTTGCAACACACGATTCCAGGAGAGCAATGTGGACTGTTGTTGGTACCTTTTCTTGGAAGAACAGCCTGCCTCTGTAAATCTGTAGGCTGTTAACTTCATCAACAGCAGATGATGAAAAGTGGAATTCAGCTGATGAACTTTCTAGTAATAGGGGTTGCTGTTCAACAAATCAAAGACAGTCTTAAAATCTCAGAAGCAAAAAATCTTGGGGATGATTGAAGTTTTCCTTCTCCTTTTCAATCCTTTCACCTTCTCAGTCACATGGCTAGTAAAGCATTGTTCTAGAAATGAAAGTTATATCTTAATTTAATGATTTACCTCATGGCACTGATATTTAAAAGAAGATCTATAATTAAAATATTACAAAGACTTCACAGTTGATAATGCTGGTAATGCTGGACTGAGTAATCCCAGTCTTGGATATATAAAGGGCTTAATAATGCAGAAAGCGGTATGAAGACTGTACATACTCTCTCCTTGCAGGACAGCTGCATCTGCCCATAATACCAAAACAGTTCTTCTAACACAGGGACTGCTGGACTCACTTCCCAGGAGAGGAAGATCTTGGTAGCCTAAAGGACAGCAGAGAGTTCTGACCCTGCCTCACTTACTCTTCTCAGGTCATATTTTTCTTTAAGCTGCCGTGTGGCACTGCCTGCTGTGCCCCGCTGCTCTCCGAGCGTGGAGGTCAGTGCTGGGGCCCTGTCACTTCAACAGTGGCATCACAGCACAAAAGAACGCACACTGCCCTTGCCTTCCTGGAAATCTCAAGTTTGCACTATCTTATTTGATTCTTCTAGGCTGAACTGAATGTTCTTCCCATTAAAATAGCTGGAACCACTCAACACCACCCAGATGGGTTTTCCAGTAGTTCGTCATAAATGCACCTATGTTCACTTGCCCAAAAGGCTGAGGAAGACAGTATCAATGCACCAGTGCAGGACTGCAAGGATTGGCCTTACTAGATGCAAAGTACTTGTAAGGACTGAAGACCTACACATTCGAGGCCTACATATGAGAATATGATCTAACAAGAAGAGAGAGCTCCTGCCATAACGGTGGCAGGAGCCACTGTCATTTTGCAAACAGGAGAACCTTGGTTTGGCACTGGAGCTTACAATGAGTGCCTGTTTTCCAGAAGGCCAAGCTGCCTTCATTTTCTGCATGACAAGAGTTTTCAAAGAACACCTGAATAATTCAGGGAGGCTTTGATCTAAATGCAGACGAACACAGGCACAAACTGTTCCAGAGCCAGCTGGGAAGCAGTACGCCTGGCACTTCTTACTCCTGCCACATCTCCTTGACACCTGATCCTAGGCCAGCAGGTCTCCCAGCTTTCATTGTATGAAAGCTCAGTGATGTGTTTGGTGTCAGTGGAGACGCCATAGTTCTCTCAGCCCCCACAGTCTCTCTCTCAGTGTGTTACTCATTTACCTCTTGAGAACCATGGTGGGCCATGAGAACACATGCTGCTCCACAGGTCTCCTTTCAAGGATGGATCAAGATTGCCCTTTGGGGAGAAAAATTCAATATGGCCACATCACTGCTTGGCTGAAATTACCTCCAATCCAAGAGGCAAAAGTTTCTGCAAGGGACACTTTGGGTCTGGTTTTGGGTTGTGACAGAATCAAAGTTGGGGTAGATGTTTTGTATGCAGCTATGAGAGAAGCTGACAAGAACTTTTATTAAGCCTCTGTGATACTTTTCAGGTAATTGTGCATCTTGAGTCAGGCTTTATTCAACCTGTCAGAGTTCACCCTGACCTGAACAGGACCATCTGTGATTTACATCAGCACAACCAGGAAAATAATCCTTTAAAGCTTCAAGGTATACACCTTTCATTTGCAGCTTCTGGTGTAACAGCGACTTGATGCTATACCAATGACTTGATTTTGTCCAAGTGAATGGAGAACATACATTGAAAATTAATTTATTCATGTCGACTTAAACAGACCAAGTCTCGATTTGCACAATCACGAGGAAAGTAAGAATCAAAGTATGAGCACTCAGATTCCAGTAATTTTCCTATAACTACTCTTTAAAGCATGCTTTTCTCTCTTTTTGACTAAACTATAAACTACTATATGAGTCATGAAGGTTTCTCTGATGTTGATGTATCTCCCTATACTGATTTGTATGCCTGGACATCCACTGTGCTAAGGAGCCCGTCTGCAGTTCCACCTTCCACTGGACCGTGTGTATGTTCTGACCCAAAGGAATTGGGATCAAAAACAAAAAAAGCAGAAATTAATATAACTACAGGCTCTCTATGCAGTTTTTGTGTCATGTAAAAGCATCGCTCTCTCATACAAACAAGACACAATGCAATTCTTCCCACTCACAGTAACTGCCTTGCTAGCAGCTTTTCAAGGACACGTTTGAATGGCTCTCACCACCAGTTTCTCAGCTTTGTCCAGGCATTGCTCACTTTGGCCTCAGACTAACACAGGAACTCAGAACTACATCCATTTTACATCTGGGGAGTTGAGGTACAGGAATTAATTACTCTGTGCATGGTCACACTGCAACTCATAGCCCAGCAGTGAATCGAAGTAATGTCATTTAGATGCCACTTAATGTCACTTAGTATTTGATCTCCTAGACTGTTCTTCCCACAGCTGATCACCCTTTTGGATGTAAATCAGCCACTAGAGCTGGAGGAAAGGCACTGTAAATTTTGATATTGAGAGAGGGAAAGAAATCGCTATAAAAAAATAAGAAAGAGAACAACCTATCTGGCAGGATTTGCAAAGGGAAAAATATGCTGTGATTAGCAATTGAATGTTCTGAGGTATGGAAACTTCCCTTTGCAATGCTGATGGCTCTGCTTCCTAGAATCTTCTGTGACCTTTCAGCCAAGCAGTGACACGTGTCTGCGAATCCAGAAATGGGCTCTTTGTCCTTCAGGACCAGGGCTACATTCTTGTCGTGTGTTATGCATTGCTTATGCAGCAGGCTTCTGGTCCTTGTTTTTTCAAGAAAACCCAAAGTGATAACTTGGAGTGGAAATTGACAGGTTAGGTACATCCAGTCCTGCAATTCCCAAGCCTCTTCTTAGCTCCTTGATTTACCAATCACGGAATGACAAGTTTCATAGCATGAGGATAGGGACTAGGCTCTGTGCCGCAAAGAGAAGAGAGAAAAGGTAATGAGTAGGAATAAGGGATGGAATTAAAGAAAATAAACAGTCCTGGAGTGCAGACTCTGGGAAGCAATATTATCTGAATGCATTGTCCCAGTCAAGCTCGCAATTCTATTCAGAGGAGTACCATTACATACACAGTGTTTGCAGACTCAGGCCATGATTAAACAGCAATGACATGTAGCAGCCTATGAAGGAAAGCAGTGGGTGTTAAAATGCTTAGCTGTTTTTCTTTTGAGAAATCAAGTGTGCTTCAAAGATAACAGTCCATGAAGATTAAGCTGCTACCGCAGCAAAGGAGAAAAGCAGATGGAGACACCAGCACTGCCACAGACGAGTACACAGAGATGTTTAAAGGCTGGAGATTTTATCAGCCCCTGCTCAAGGAGGACTGTAGGTTTCAGTTGGAAGGTGAAGAGCGGCCAAGAGAAAAGGAAGGGAGGAACGTGAGATAGATGCATTTCATTAATTAAAAGATTAATTAGCACCATAAAAGCAGGCACCATGGATTACAGCAACTGTCAGCAAAGAGCAGTGACAGCTGCAGTGGAGCTGGCCGGCCGCTCCCATCCCCAGCCACTGGCCATCTCTCCACCTCAAGCCATTGGGGCAGTAAAGTGAGCCAGCTTGGAAATCATGGAGGGCTCCCAAAAAGATGGGCAACTTGGAGGATGGATCTCGTCCAGACTGTGCAATGAGCTGGTGTTGCTTTTTTAAACTTTCCATGTCACCTTGAGCAAATCACTGGTCTTGCTATGCTCCAGTTCCTGAAATAGGAAGATATTTCTTCCGAACTGCCAATTTAAATTGTAAGACCTTTGGGGCAGAGAGTAGAGTACACCTTCTACCATATTTATAAGGGATCAGCTAGCACTGAAGAAGGGCTGCAGTAAAGAGCTAGTCAGCTGGTAACCAGAGTGCAGATGCATATAGATAAAGTTAGGAAAAACATTCATGCACTCCCTCCTCCCAACGATGTACCTTTCATATCAATGAAGTATTTTGTAATTTCATCATGTCAGAGGTATTTTAAAACTAAAAATTCAAAAGCAAATATTATCAGTTTATTTTCTGATAAATGTTCATAATTTTATTGAAAACATACTCAAATGTTTTCTTTGTAAAAGATCAGAATACAAAAAGGCTCTAAAAATCATACCATCTTGATTTTGCCAAAGTGAAATATTTACATTGCTCTTAAAATTACTTCCTTCTGTTTAGTCAAGGTTCTCAAAAACTCTTCTTGTTCTGGGTCACAGCACAATTTTGATGTATTAAAATTGCTAAAAAACTCTGTATTTACAATCATCCAATTTACAAACCACTCCCAGCACATTCCACTGCAGCACCATCACCAGCATATACTGTTCACATGTGAAGCATCTTTTTATTTGCTATTCAGTATCTTTTAATCCCATAAATATATATTTTTTTGGAAGTCAAATAAAGTGTGCTACAGCCTGCAGCTCAGTTACATATATGTCCAGCATTCCACTGAAGATCCTATTTGTTCCATAAAACCACAGCAGGTACTTCCATGGGTGTCAGAAACAGAGACCAGAAATCTCAGGGGAGAGCACTCTCTAGGGTCTCTTGCTCTCAGCTTTCTAACTCTCAAAGACACAAAAGCATCCTTGCAGAAATTTCTTAGTTTCTCATTGCCTTAAATTCTCCAAGTACAAACTGAACATAATATCTAATCCAGCTTCACAATATGTTGTAGAGCAGTTGTATTTGTCTGTGTCTGTGGTGCAAAGAGACACTTGGGAGGGCAGAACAAAGTAACTGAAATGGAGTTGGTACCTCCTAGTTACAGAAACAAGCACAGTTCCTCTTCAAAATCCTGCATGTCCCAGGCAGACTTTGAGAATCTTCAGAGACAGAAAACTAAGCCCAGCAATGGGCTGGGGTTTTTTCCTGTGCTCTTAACTGCCACTGAAAGTCACATACATCATCTGGACTCTAATAAGGGGGAAAACTGCTGGTCCACTGCTGTTCAACCTGCCATTTGGATTGTAACTTGTGAGGGACCCATTCTTGGCTCCAAGCACAGGGTGCAGAACTAGGAGATGAACCTGCAGACTTACTATTCAACATTGGGTGACTCATTTCTCTTTCCCCAGGACTCAGTTTCCCCAATAGCAAGAAGGAGAGGGAGGGAGGTAAATGACCTAGCTCCTGCAACCATTAGAAGGATACTGTTCACCCTCATTCAAAGCACACATTGTCTGTCAAAAAGATGTGTCATAAGCATCTTCTGACTCAGATCCTCTATTATCTGTGAGAGCTCCCTGCTCCTTTAAGGTGCTGGAACCAGTGTCCTGTAAGGCTCTGTAAATGCCTGCTATGCTCCCAGCAGCCATCTCGGCACAGAGTCAGACTCTGCGTTGTTCCAGTCTATTTTATCACAATTTATTTCGTAACAGGTTACAAATGTGGCATCTGATGAAAATAATGAGCCTTGATGTCACTTAGTGCACAAGGTTCCTGATGTGTGTGCAGGGAATAGCAAATAAGAGCCAGCCTGACCTCCTCACAGGTGCCAGCACAATTGGTCCCACGGCAGCACCTTCCCACTGTGCTCTGTCTCAGTGAGTCTCATCCACCAGCCACATTCAGGCCCTGTCAAAGACACTGCAGCATCAAGGTCAAGCCCAAAGCAACCCACAAAGAGGCCAATCTCTACAGTGATGGGCCAATGTCCTTTAGGAACTCACCCAGCAGTCAGTAGGCGAGGTTTTAAGGACCCCAGTTATGCCCCCACGTGCACCTGTGTCTGACTTCCGAAGGCATGGGTCATCCAAGGGCAGGGACCAGCACATTGTGAGGAAATGGTCCCTCTTCTCATCTTAGCATTGTTAGTACGATGGGAAAAAATTCCAATGAAAAAAATGACCGAAAATCAAGAGAAAGGTTACCCAGTTCTTAAATGACTAAGTACTCCTGGTCTTAGGGGCTGCTCAAACCAAGCTGTACCAAAGACTTGCTAGGTGGCCTTGAGCAAAGTTCCTTTGCTCTTCTCAGTCTTGTTTTCCTATACTCCATGGGATGGCCCTGAGGGTAAATCTGATAAAGACAGCCTCTGACTATGGACATAGATTAAGGACCTAGCAGCTGGTGGGGAAAGGTACAAGCACAAGTGATACTGAGCAGAGAGGGAAGAGTCACAGAAGATGGGATAACCATGGAAAAGAACAAGAAAAAAAAGGCTAAGGCCGCTATAGGAATAGAAAGCAAAAAATGAAAAGGGAAGGGGTCAGCTCTTCATTCATACTCTAAAGTTTTGTGTGTCCCCCCTCCTTTTTTTCCTTTTTTTTTTTGAGCTGGGGTTTACTAGAGATTTTCAAAGTTTCTACTTAAAAAAAAAAAACACCCCACCCCATGCATTTAGATGGAGAAGTAGGACAATAAGCCATTCTTGGAGTCATTAGTATTTTTTGATGCCTTGGCTAGGCATCCTGACCTTACTGAATACTGTGTCTGGAATGCACCAGATTTAAATTCTTGAAAATCCCCTAGATCCCCTAGATCCTGCTCAGAGGAAAGGAGTCTTGTAGCTCCTAATATTTATTATTATTACTATTTAAGTTTTATTTCAATGTACAGAAATAAGCCATGGCTACATGCAGACTACTAGTCTCTCAGGAACAGGAGATGGGGCAGGGTTGAGGGGAGTGGAACAAAGTTTCACTCTTTCCGCCCAGCAACACCAATTTTAAAAGTTACCTGAAATGTAGGAGGCTCTTAGAATACTAGTGCTTGACTATGGGACAAGAGGTGAGAACTGCAGTCTTGGTTTGCTTCCCAGAGTGTGTTCAAAATTCAAATCTTGATTCCCCATGTGTGAGGATACAGTCTTCCCAGATTCCAGACCATTTAGATTACAAAGCCTCTGGGATGCAATCTACTTGCCCGTTTATTTTTTTTAAGATAAACAAACACAACAACAAAACTCAGAACAAGACAAAAAACTTATCATGACAAGGGCTCTGATATCATGAGAGCCTTTTATTGCTACTGTAAGATAAACACACCACTCCTATCATTAAAATCTCATCCTCTTCCCTAGAGCCTCAACACTGCTCATAGACAGGTCATTGAACGTAGCCCATGTACAAAGGGAAATGGCAGCAGGACAAGAGAGGGTGGATGAGGACATGCTGAGTATTTATGTTTGTTGAGCTAGTGGTCACCGTGACACCTAGTTTTTTTCCCCTTGAGTTGACAGCTTAAGGCATACAAGAAATGCAAATCATAGCTTTTGGTGTGCATTATCTGGCACTGAGCCTAACACGGAAGTATCTGACCAGGGAGAAAATATAAGGTATGAAAGGGCTTTTTTAAACTAGCAGAGAAATACTTAAAAAGAACAAATGGCTTGAAAGTTAGGACAAAAACAAATTTATATGGAAAACACCGCCCACAATTTTGATTTACTCTCTTAATGTCACCTGTATAACACGTGCTTCACTTAGGAAGCCAGAGTAGATGATTTCACGATTCCTTCTATTTTTAAATAATTTTTTTCTGATACGTACTAACCCAGTGCTGCCAGGTCGCTCATAAGTTCTTTATCTTCTTTCCTGATCTTGGTCAGCATACCTACCTTTGTCACACCTACAAGTACCTCTTCCCTTTGTTCATCCCTTTTTCAGGTCATTAGCAAATATAGCAACAAGTGCTGGCATTGGTACAAGTTGCCTGTTTTGCCTGAATGCTTCTTTCAGCAATATAAATGTTCTCATCACATCCCTTGCCAGTCTGCTTCCAAACGGATTCTTGTATTCAGAGAAAAAGAACTTCCTATTACCACTTCACTGTATGAGAGTATCCGGGTTCCAGCAGCCAAGGCATTTTCTCTAAATCTCTGTCCACAGTCATTTGAGAGCTCTCCATCTGTAAGGAAGTCTGAGCATTCCTATTTTGCATGTGTAAAAGTATGCCACAAGAGACCAATGTCCAGATGCACAAAGCCTTTAAATGCCTAATTCTCACTGATCTCAGTGCTGAGTTACCCTATGGATAAGAGCTCACACGACTTTGTGAGGAGAGAGCTCTACTTACAAATCCTATGTCTTAGCCAAAGTGCTTTGGGATCACTAAAATAGACCCCCAACACCAGAGAGCTTTCATGCTCACACATGCACAATATTGTACAGTCAGGAGACAGATACACTAAAGCCAATGTGTGAAGCAGTTACTGTCTCTCTTCTCTTCAAAACACCTGCATAACCAAGGCCAGCTCAACTTTGCACCCAGAGAACAGCCTTCTCTGTCTCTACATACTACAACCCCTAACCCCTGGGGCCTGCTGACTGCGACAGATAGGAAAGCTCTCTGCAGCAGAGTGTCTGCTGGAATGTTTTTTAATTATCTCTGCAAAGTATGGACTGTGTATCATCATTAACTGGACTAAACACTGACGGTCAGTGAGTCAGGTACCAGTAAACGGTGCAATTAACAGCCAGAGGAAAGAAGTGTATTCAATCTGAAAGCTTTCTTTCTCAATCCATCTCCACTCATCACCCAAAGTGCTGAGCAGTGGACTTTTACTTTCAATTACATTAATCAGGTTAATTCCAAGTTAAAGTCAACATTTTAATCAAGAGGCAGCAAACTCATGCAGGGGCTGAGAGGAAGAAAGAAAGAAGAATAAGGGAAAGAGGAAGGAGAAGGAAAGAAAGAAGTATAGAATATGTAGGGAGAGAAAGCAAGATGTTACAGTGAGGGCCATCACTGAAAGAATTAACTGTGATAAATACAGAATAAGCTTTTATGTTGGACATCTAAGTTAAATGGGGTTAGCATTTACCTCCTTTGTATCTTTGGAATGCTGGGCTGTTGCAGGGGGAAATCTGGAATGTATATCAGAGCAGTCTCAGGAGCACTGCATTTTATGGCAAGGACTGTCCACAGGAATATCTTTTCTAAAGAGTCTATAACAACCAGAGTCAAAGCCCCATCCTACTATGACTTCTGTCTGCCCAGGCATAACTCTCCTCCATGTCCTGTAATGCATAAAACCAGCGCGTGCTTAAAAACCATACTAGGTGCTCCAGCACATTGAACAGAAATTCTGCCTGTACCTGCAGCTGAATCAATCACATTAACACTACTGGGGGATCCAGCGGTGCACAAATCAGATACTAATGACTGAAGAAATATGGCGTTGTTTCAAAAAAGTCTGCTCTGATGAGCCCATTGCACGAATGTATGATTTCAAAAGGACTTGTGTGTTTAATTTCATTTATGTCCTTTATAGACCAAGTGATCTAGATTTGCAAAAAAATCACAGAAAGGATGCTGGAAGGTTCATCTGGGCTGAAGGTACTCACTCTTGCCAGGGGTAACATAATGTGTGTAGGGTAAGATGGAGAGCTTGGTTTCTGGCCCATCACAACCTTTCTTTCACAGTTATATTAGTTCACAATTTACAGAGGATGTTCAGGGTGCAGCTCCTGTTCCACAGAGTGCTACTGAGTCCTGCAAGAGAAGCAGTCTCACTGGCTGTGGTGTTTCATGACTGCCTCCTGGAGAGTGAAGCTACTAGTCCTTAGGCTGAATCACAGCCGGCACTCGCTCTGGTCCTGAGCAAACTCTGTTAATTCTCAGCTCAGAGCACAATGCCAGTTTTTTCTCTTGGAGGCTTGACCAAGAATTCAGAGGCAGACTCAGCAGATGGGAAACGAAGACAGTTCAACAAAGCAAGTGTACTGTTCTGCACCTCCTGAGGAAAAACCCCATGCAGTTTAGGGGTTGACCAGCTGGAATACAAGCTCTGTAGAGAAGGACTTGGGAGTCCTAGTGGACACCAATTTGGCCATGAGCCAGCAATGTGCCCTCTTGACCAAGAAGGCAAATGGTATCCTGGGGTGCATCAAGAAGAACATAGCAAGCATGTCGAGGGAGCATATCCTCCCCTTCTACTCTGCCCTAGTGAGGCCAGATCTGGAGTATTGTGCCCAGTTCTGGGCTCCCCAGTTCAAGAAAGAAAAGGAACTACTGGAGAAAGTTCAGTGGAGGGCCACAAAGATACTTAGGGGACTGAAGTATATCTCTTATGAAGACAGGATGAGAGACCTGCATCTATTCAGCCTGGAGAAGACTGAGAGGGGACCTTATCAATGCTTATCAATATCTAAAGGGCAGGTGTCAAGAGTATAAGGTCATACTCTTCTCAACAGTGCCCAGTCAGAGGACAAGAGGCAACAGCTACAAAGTGGAGCACAGGAAGTTGCACCTTAACATGGGAAAAAGCTCCTTTAGGGAGAGGGTGACAAAGCAAGGGAACAGGCTGCCCAAGGAGGTTGTGGAGTCTCCTGCTCTAGAGATATTCAAAACCTGCCTGAATGCACTCCTGTGCAGCCCGCTGTAGGTGAACCTGCTTTAGCACAGCAGTCGGACTAGATGACTTCAGCTGAAATATTTCTCCCAGCCATGACTTACCCATGCAATAGGGACTACAGTGCTGCAATGTTTTCCCAAAGCTTTGACAAAAGAGCAGTAATTTAGCTTTTTTTTTTTTTTTTAAAAATAAGGCAATTGCAGGCATGTATTGGTAATTTTTAATTAAATCCTACCCAGGACCACATTGCACCTTTGAGCCATCCAGACAGTATCTTTAACATCTCAAAGGAAATATAAAATAATTATATGTTAGGAATCTGAAACAACAAAACAATGCAAAAGGACTGAGAAGCACACAAGGAAAAGATAGATGTAAAGTGAGGAAAAGCACATAATAGAAAGATGTTTTTATGTGGCACCTACTAAAATTCAAGCTTAGAGGTCTTTCAAACAGCAGCAGGCATTGCAGTTCTGTTCCCATGCTTGTGAAGTTTGAGAATATAATGACAGCCATGTGCCCCAACAGAGCAGAATCGTACCTGCCTTTGGAAGGGAGTGAGAGTCAATGAAACATTGCCATCCATTGCCATCAGGAGCAGAGCTCCAGGACTTTCTCCTCAGCAGGAGCTCAGTTCCAGTACTTTTGAATTTAAATTTTAAAAAGTTCCTCGCTGTTTTGCTTGAGCAGAGAAATAAATGATGCAAAAATAGAAAGACTGGAGTAAATAAAATAAGAGCAAGCAGTTAATTAGTGGATTTTATCAAGAATGCCCTACCGTGCTCATTCTTCCTCCAGCTTTCCCCACTTCCCTACTGTGCTTGGTGCTCTACTCAGACCCACATTGAAGAAATAGAAGCGTGCCCCTCCACTGCCTTCTCCCCTCACCTCTGCTCGGCAGTTCAGATCTGCTTTGCAGCACAGCTGGAGCTGGAAGATACCTCTGTGCCACCTTAACCAGCACTCCTGAATGCCAGTTTTTCTAGAAACATCTCATTGTTTTCCCACCCTCCTCTCCCCACAGCCAGGAAGCACAACAGGTTTCCCCTAGGAGTAGGGAGGAAGGTAGGAATGTGATAGCTTAGCAAATCAGACTGGGATCCAGACTGAACATGAACTGATAAAGAAAGATTCTGCCAGGCCAGTGGAAAAAGCAAATTCCCTTTGTCTGCAGGCAACCTCCTGAATCTGAGAAACATTGCTAAAGTCAGCGAGGGCCAGGAGAAGCAGAAGCACAAGGGAGCTGGATCTCTGGGCACACAGTACTGTTCCTGGCCGCACTGCTGAGCAGTTTGTATCCATGCCTCAGTCATTGCCACACCTACTGTTGGTTTAATGTCTCTGCACAGACCTTTCCTATGCTGCACACCTCTCATGGAACAACCCTCATGGTTAAGGTTTAATTCTTGATCGATACCTGGCTGGCAAAACCACACCTGAAGATGTAGTAATAATGGCAAAAATGGGTTTATAGCTGCAGCTTGTTTCACTTGTGTTTAATAGGAAAGTACAGAGCTGTTTTGCAACCACAGTAGAAACCTTCACTGGTACATTATCCTGATATTTCTATACCTTAAAATCTCCGCACGTACATATGGTTTTACCATATGCCTGTAGATAGCCCAGTTCTTGACAGCCAGTTACAGGGGCTACTGAAATGTTATTAGGAATAGGGTACCGTTGTAAAAAAAAACTAACCCATATCTTGAATGCTGAGGAACTCTCAGATCCAGCTCCATCCTGCACAGCAATACCATCACACCCTAGTGTAGCTAGGGAAACCAAATCATAGAACAGGAAAAAATCATTTTCATAATGAGATTCAACGATTTTGACCTCTTTCTATTCAGCAATCCTATCCTCAGTATCTTCAAAACAGGATTAGGCTACTGTGTTCACCAACTTAATTCACTGTCAACTGTGTTGCTTTTCACATCTCATGCTATTGCTTTCCTGGGGCTCAAACCTTCATCATTAGCCCTGCATATACACCTCACAACTTATAAACCTCTCTATCTTACTGTGTGCTTTGAAACTGGATCCACATTGCTATGATGCCTGCTGATTCCTCTCATCCTGAGGCTCTGGGAAGCCATGTGGAGTGGAAAGCAGAATTAGTGGTCCTGAACCCATTGGCAGAGCTCCCATTTCAATGTAGTTCAAGGAAAAAATACAAACCACAGCTCCCAGGGACGGAAAATGTCTGGGAGGTCATGTTCTCCTCTGAACACATTCTGACTTGCTGGGGGCTACAAAGTTCCCCAATCTCTGCACTCCTCGGTGGTGCGGGAAGTTTAGGAGAAAGAAAGGAGAGTCTCCTTTCCATTCCACTTCCCCTGCCAAGAGATTCTTGTTGGAGGAAGGATGTGTTATTGATTCCTCTCCTTCCACCCTCTCCAGAAGTATGAGGCCTGGGCTGGGTGGAGTCGGGCTCAATCATAATTGCATTTGCATAATACATTTTACCTTTCTCTTCTTCGCTGTAGTTTTCTGAACTTGCCAAGTTGCAAGCTGACCCTGCAAGCCAAGGCATGATTAACTGAGAAATTCACAGCAGCACCACTTTAATCAAAGGGGACAGAGGTTACAACAGCTCAATATTAGTGATAACCAGCCTTTGATCCACAGAGCTAGGCCAAGCCTGGCAGGCAAGCTGTGAGGAAATGCACCGTCAGGGCTTTTGTGGGGAAATAACACCTTATTAACCCCTTCATCTAACCTGCTGTGGGTGAGCAGAGAGAATCACCAGAAAAAAGTCCCTTTCAGAGTCTTAATTACAGCCCACAAAGCTGCTCCTTTTTAAGTCTGTACCTAAAGGTGTTAGATTCCAGCAAAAATCCAACTCCATCTCACAAAACCTATAAACTGACTTGTAATGGTGGTGACAGCTGCTAAACGCTCCTGCCTCTGCTCCAGACTGACCACTGGGATGGAGTCCAGAGACAGGCTGACACAGAGGCAGTGCAGGCTGTTGGCTGTAGAACTTCCCTCCACGTCCATAGACACAGGCTGTGCTCCCAAGCCTGCTCCCCACTGCCGTGCTGCCCTGAGCGAGTCACTCAATCTTCTCTGCCTTTCCTTCCCTTTCCTTGCTTTCTGCCCATCCTCCCTCTTTTGCTTGAGGAACATGCAGTTCTGGTACTATCTAAAATAATGTAGCTAACCTGATCGAACATTAATGTGGCCTTCTACAAATAATTAAAGATCATTCTCCTAGCCACATTGTGCCAAAGATAATATGAAATCTAAATAATGGGAATTTTTTTGTTACAATTCAGTATGTAGACCTGAAACAGAAAACTGACTCAGAATCCCAGAGTTATGGTATCTATGAAGAAACTGAAAATTCCTTTTTTTTTTTTTTTTGTGGGAACTTTCCATTTTGAAATTATTGAACCTAGGACTGGAAATACTCCCCTCAAAAAGAAATACGTCTTAGAATAAATTTCCTGATAGAAAGAAATTTGGGTTCAATCAAAATGTTTTATTCCAATTTTAGAAAAATATTTTAATGTTCTTGCTTAAAGAACCTTCTAAGTATTTTAGAATCAAACACATTTTTGAACAAACATTATTTTGAAGTGAAAAATACTTTCACTTTCAAAGAAGCTAAATGGAAGGTGTCAGCAGTACTGAGAGGCTTCCATCAAACACTTGTGTGAAACAAAATCTCAGTGAAACTGACATTTCAGTGATAAGTTTCTGTTTGCAGTTGAACAGTCTTCTCTGGTGGAAAACACATTCTTAAACCAAAGCAATTCCCCTGATTATCTTTTTTTGAGAGGACTCAACTAAAATAAAGTGTGACCTTTCTGAATGCTTTTTATTCACCCACCCTTACCACCTTCCCTCAAACGAAGACTTGGCTGGAGACCTAGCAAGAAGTTCCATCTTTGCTCAGAGACTGAAAGGATGCAAAGTTTTCCAATCAAGACCTTTGTTAAACATTGTTTAAGAAAGGGATCAGACCTTTTCAAACTGGGGGCCAGCAAGAGTGGTGAAATTAGCTTGGGTACTCCCAAACCAATGTGATGTGGAATCCAAGTACCTTCCCAATGAAAATGAGGCTTTCCAACACACTCACATTATAATTTTGGGTCACAATTTTAAAAAATTGCTTGAGCCCATTTTTGATGGATTGTTTCTAGACACCTTCAGGAGTCCTCCTTTTGAAAACCAAGGGGCTGAGAAACACACAACTTTCCCAGACTGCTATTGTGCCTATAAACAGCTGCAGGCAACTGTTGTGTTTAACAGATTAAAACCCATCAAGCCCTTTGCAAAGCTATACCTTAGCTGGAAGAATTCAGCACTCGCTGTGTGGATCCCAGTTTTACAGGACTCAGCATCCTCTACCTCTTTTTCCATGTCACTTCCTCGTGGATGATTCTCAGCTTTTCCCATCACTTTTAATTTCCTTCTTCCTGTTACACACCTTTTGTGCCTCGATTTTTTTTTTTTTAATTTCTGAGAACATAGAAGGGAACAACAAATCTCATTCTGACAGAAGGAAAATAATTTCAGCAAAGGTGTATTATATACCATAAACCTGCACTGCAGTTTCTAACCTCTCCCATGTGCCTCAGCAAAACGAACAGATCAAGAGTTACCAAAAACATGAACAAAGCCTCTGCCCTAGCAAGTGCAGGATACAGCCCATTGGAAGAGGATAACAACAGATATCATATCAAGCCCATTCAGCACGTTGACGAGTATCTGCTTATGTGCTAACACAAGGATTTGGCTGCTTCCCTCCCCTTTTCTTCTCTACCCCCCTGCACATCCATTCATTAATTGATACCTGATCATCTCACGAACATATTTCCCTCTTTCCCAAGGGCAGGTCCACCTCCTTTTCTCTATTCTCTGCCATTAAGGCAGGTCTCACATCACCATGCACAGCGGTACATGCACAGCTCCGAACACCTCAGGGCAGGCACATCATTTCCAATTGTGAGCAAATGCTGTTGGTTTTCATTAATCTGCAGACACTATATTTGCCAATTTCTCCAACTTTTCTTTCTCACTTTCTCTTTCTGCTCCGAGGCAGGTGAGTGCATCAATTTTCTTCTCATCTGTGGCAGTTAAATTAAATGGAATCGGCCTGATTGCTGAAAATCAAAGAGAAGGCTGATAAAGCAATTAAATCCCTCTAATTCCTCCTCTTGAAAAGGTGCAGCTTGGCTCAGAAGATAATTAACTTCATAATGAAAACCCTTCTCCATCGTTCTAGGCTTTCGTTCCTTCTTGTTTTTGGTAGAGGTGGTAGGTTACCGAGAGAAGAAAGGGGACGCTATAGCAATAAACATGGCTTCCTTGGGCATGGCAGACAACTGCGTGTATGCATCATGTCAGAGCCTCTCCAAGGGCTTCATGTGAGCAAATTCTGCTACATTGGGCAGAACGTGCCATGGTGTTTGCTCTGCTGTTATACAAAAGCTCTCTCAGGGTAACATTCTTGTCACTAGCTTTCAGCTTTGCCCTGTGCCCAGCCCATGAAGACTATCAAAGCCAAATCCAATTGTAACAGCTTCAGCTACAGCAATTTCAATTTTTAGCTATGGGATTCATTTGTTAAATCTCTGATATAACAAACAGAACAGCAGCTTCACATTAAACACTAAATTTATATTGTAACTGATTGTTACAGAAAATAGGCAGGCATGGATATTTAGAGCCATAAATTCAATCTCCTTAATCCACTTATCTCTCAGCATTTGGACATTTGCTCCTTGCCACTTCACTTCTGTTGGGAGCTGGAAGGCTCTCTCAGATCTAAGCATTCATCTTTCAACTCTCTTATTCTTCCAAGTGTCAGCCCACACTAGACTATTTTCTACTTTTCTCTGAGCATGCTCCTGTTGGTCCAGGTCCTCTTGGTAGCAGAGCACCTGCCACTATCCTACATGCAGTCACAATCCAGCGTGCAAGTGTAATCATCCTACTTCTGCTCCAGGAAATTATACTCTAGGCATGAATTTCATATGAGCGACATGTTTCCAGTTGGGTCTCCCAGGTGCCATACAAGGCGAGACCATTGTATCAATACTCTGTGGCATGCACAGCCTGGTCTTTCACTAAGCCTCATGCCCTTTAATTTGCGAACAGGGGAGTCAGTAATTCCAATGAAAATAAGTGGACAAATCTATCTTCCTCAGTATTGTGCCACTCAAACTATATATAAAATATTACAGATGTGTAAGGGGAGGACAACTGGTGCATTGGCTTCCACAGTTCAAGATACATCTCAGTGCACACTGGCACCTAATTTCCCAACAGGCAAATATCTATCGATGTTTCTACTTTACAAAATTATTTCTGCTATTAAAAAAAAATCTCTTCTTCAGGTTAAATTCACATCCCTTTTGCCATATAATCAGCTTCAGTTTTCTAGGTTAAATAACTCTTGACTAATTCTTGCCAATTTTTTACAAAACATATAATTAATATATTCTGTATATTGCCATTCACCAAAATTTGGCCAAATAAAAAATGGAAGTATATTACTGTTAATGGCAATACCATATCACCCCTGTGAAAAGATACTTTCTGCTGTAACTCTTCTCTTTCTGTAGAGAGGAAAAGATATCAAATTTGTTCAGAACTGAAGAAGGAATTTTGCTTCCTAAAAATAATTAACTGGCCTGTCACCTGTCCCTGATGAAATTTGCCACGGGGTTTTTAATTACCACAAATGATCTGCTCAATGCTGCTGTACCATACGCAGAGAACAGCACTCTTAAAATAGCATAGAATGCCCAGAAAAGCCTTGAGACCATTTTCTATGTATACTGAAAAGAGCCTTCTTTTAGCGTTGTATCTGGGTGTAGCTGATTTATAGGACAGAAATGCTTTAAAGAATAGAGCTTAGACTCTCTTACTCAGTCTGGTTGTGGCCAAGACCTGTTAACTTTATGTAAAGAAATATTCTGTGCATGCCGTGTTGACTCCCCAGCACTTTCCTGGCAGCCCTAAGGGTAGTGTTTCTGAATGGACTCCAAGCCAATCCCAGGGGAACTTCTGTCCCATCCTGTTTGATTTGTGAGCTCTAACCAGATCTCATCCAAAGGTGGTGCAGCCTCAAGCTTTTGGCATCCCTGTATTGTTCCCTCTTTGACAAATGGTTTATTTTTGCTGCAGCAGTAAATCTGGCAGCCATTGTTTACTCCTCTGTCTATGCATTCGTCAGCAGGAATATCCACAGCTCTGCAAACCTCAAACCCTTAGCTAACAAATGGCTGTGCACTCCATTAGTGCTTACTCTGCACCACGGAGATCCCTTCTCGCAGGCATTAGAAGATAATGCAAAGAAAGCTTCTGACCTTACGAAAAATGGAGACAGAGCCTTGGGTTCACAGAACCCAACTCAGCAAGTAGAGCAAGCAGCCACTGCCTATCATCCAGTCAAGAGAGAAGACCTTCCCATTCAGATCCTACTGTTAGACTCCATGCTTTGCTGACAGCCAGTATTTTGCTTTTAACATCCCAAGAGATGCTCTGTTACCTAAGATAAGTCCATCACAAGCTTAAGGATTAATTGTGTGTTTGGTTATCAGCAATGTTAATATTGCTAAAAAATCAATTCTATGTGATTGCCAGTACCACTTTAATCCAGAGATCTTCAAATATGTCAGCAACACACATCTGAAAGGTAATCCACTATCAGCTCTCCTTCCTACAAATGAGAGAGAAGAGGCATAAATACACAATAAGGTTACACTGGAAACCAGTGGCAAAGTGAGGATTCAAGCATCTTGATTTATGCTAACAAGAAGATGAAATATTTACACATTTGGTCCAGCACAAGTTAAACAGGGTATGGAAGACACAGAAGAACCTTAAATAGGTATTGTGTAGTGAGGCTGCTGAACAGGGAGAACAGATCCATCTACATGCACACGTGTGTACCTCTATCCAATAAATAGTTTCTCTTGTTCTACGTATGTTATTCTGCACCCATTTTCCCTGGAAAAGGTACCACTGACTTTGATAGTGGAGGATCCGCTCCTCTGTTTATCATTTGGAAGAAACACATGGAGTGCTTTGGAAAGAGTTGTGTGTCACCATGTGTACACTGAATGCATATTTTCCCTCTCCTTATAATTATTTCCTTCCTTATTAATGAGGCACCCTTCAGGTTCACCTAAAACCAAGGCTCCTTCTTGGGCCACTCTGCTCCAAGCAGCAGAGAAGAAACAGACACAGTCAATCACCTGCCTGTGAGCTGCAGGAATGTGTCACACCAAGGGGAAACGTGCAACATAATAAGACCTTAGCACACCCTTCAATACTGGTAAGCAAGAAACACAGGAATGCATGCTCACTGGCATACACATACACAATGGAGAGGCATAAATACACACAATCATTGGCTGCACAAAGACAGGCACAGGCAGAAGCATACTTAAAATCCAACACATCAAACACACAGAAACAAGACACAAACATACAAAGCTAAAGGCAGATACATACACACGTAAAGAGGAACACACATACTCAGCCCTCATTTACACATACACACTGTCACAGAATGGGAGAGACACAGAAATGGAAGTACCTGCATTTACACACACACATACATATCCAGAGCTATATCCAGATACATCCTGCACATAGACTATCGAAGTCACAATGTAGCACAGTGAGGACTTTCCAGCTAATTCCACTACCTAGGAATAAAGGTCTATTCTCATCCTTTCTTTCTCCACTGTAGGGAGCAGTATATGGGATGTAGCACCCAGGACTATGGTGGAGGAAGAGTGACATCATTCAGCTTGGGCAGTTTTAGCCAGGGCAAAGGGACATCATAGTGTGGGTTAGGCATTAGGGAATATGGCTGGGATGACTGAGCAGGAGGTTTGTATTTCAATAAACCAGGGGCTGTAACACTCACTGAACTGAACAGCTTAAAGCCTTGTTAAAAGCAATGGTGCAGCATTCTAACCGGAGGGGCTGTGTTGTCATACAAATGAGATGAGTTTATTTTCTGAGCCGTACCATTTGTTCTGACAGGCAGGGTGGCTGTAAAAGCTGGCGAAGGCACAGCAGGGAGCCCAGCTCTGCTCACAGCGAGACACCGAGGAGAGGAGAGGCAGAGCTGCACCAGAGTTTGGACCCAACCCAAGTCCCTGCCTCTGCCTTCTGTAAGCAACAGCCTCTAAAGAAAGAGACTGAGAGATGAACCAGCCGGCTGTAATATTGTGGAACAAATGCATTCTAATGAGAGGTGCCTGGCAGCCCCACGGGCACTCCACGTGTGCCCATCTCCTCCTGGCCTCCCCACCTCCCGCCTGGCTGCTTGATGCTGCCTGGGTCTGTTTTCTAACAGCCAAAGATGCTGCACCAGGGACTTGGACACACACAGCAGGGAGCACATCCAACTCAAGTGTTTTCCTGTGTTGCTCCATGCCAAGTTGCTGTAAAATGTTTACTGAGGTGCCACCTGAAATGAGCCAGGATCTGGATCTCCTGGATGCCACCCTGTTATCTGGGCTGTTGGAAACCCTGTGGTGCATTTCCTGCATCCAGTGCCTGTCTCTTCCTGAAGCTCTTGGAAGGCCTCTTCTACCACAGGACAAGATAATGCTCAGTAAAGAAAGTAAAAATAACTTTATCCTTGCTTCTCCAGTAGGGAAAACAGACTTCATAAAACAAGGTGACTAGTTTGAAACCTGACAATGAGCCAGAACATCACGTGTCTCTTACTAAAACTACTGGAGAACATGACCTTATCCTGGGAATACATCTACCAGGCAGCAATATGGCTGGTGGAAAGTACACCACGGGTGCTGCCAGCGCAGACCTAGAAAATGCAAGCACCAGCATTCCAGAGTAGTAGCCGTACCTTAGAAATCAATAGCAGGCATATGGTATCACAGTTTCACTTGCAGGGTGTTTTTTGTATTTGAGAGACTACCAACATTATTTAAACAATAGATACCAGGGCCTTTGTATCACTTCTCCTCTGACCCATTTGCCAAGTTCTAGAGCAAAACTTTTCATTGCAATTGCAAAAGGATGTAGTTTTCTTTTGGCTGCTGGGACACCACCAAAACCATACTACTGCCACTCTCTCCCCGTCACCAGCAGCAGACGCACAGAAAGGCAGGGACACCAGCCATCATGAAGTTTTTTGCTTACTAAAACAAGTTTATTGTTTAAGAACAGAGAATATAGTCTCTTCCAGATCTGGAAAGCAACATTGACCCTTGGTCTCACTGGCTCATCCATATCCTAGTCTGTCCTCTGAGACTGTTAGTAAAAGTGCTAGTTTTGTCATGTTTACAGGTCAAAAATTTCACTCATTTTCCAGCTCTATTTGTTGCATTTCACTAATTAGGATGCAGAAATTGTGAACTCTTGCTCACTGGCATTAGCTTGCAGTGAGAAGAAGCAAAAGATTCCCTATTCCATCACTAGTTCCAGAAGGCATTTAGCCACTCACAGTAAAAAGCAGACAACAGGAGATCAGGGATGATAGTCTCCCTTTAATGTGTAATAGTTTATCTGAATCGATTTAAATGGCTGGAAAACATCACAAGGACAGAAGGTTTAAGTTCTGGCTGCAAAAAAATGACCCCAGTCTCTCCTGGGTGCCATATAACGAGAGCAAAGAGACTGCACTGAGAACAAACTCAGCGCTATGAGGATAGTCTGCCTGTTGGAAGAAGCACAGTAGGGATGACAGCCTGGAGAATAATCATGAGATGGAGGCACCTTATCCAAACAACTCTGGACATCTGTGATCAGACTGGCAATATCTACGACACCCAAGGTATGTAGGCATGCGGAACTCCTTTCGGTTCCTGAGAAATTCTCATATCTAACTTTGAGTCCACTTTTAATACGCCATTAAATGGCTATAAATAGAACTTCTTGCTTTAACTCTTTTAACTAACTCCTTACACATTAATACTAGGTATCTGGAATGTAAATTAGAATAAGCAAAAAAAAATGTAAAATTGGCTTCTTGCTCCTATTTGTATCAATTTCCAGCACATCTTCTACAGTACACAGCAGACTTCCCAGTCCTGTTACTAATGACGAGTTTATATTGGCCTGGAGCTATGTTATTCGTGCAGTGATAGCAGCACTATCCTGATCAGTGGTTGGATCAAGCCTATGGGGGAATAAGTGAAATGACCATTGTGGCTGTACTCAATTGAGTGAGTTCAAAGGAGAAGAAGTTTTTTGATCACCTCCTTGTTATCAGCTCCTGACTGCTTCATCTCCTCTTCACACAGCTGAGGTGGGGGATAGAAAAGGAGAACAAGACAGATAGCCAGAGGGCAGTCTCAGTACTAAGGCATCACATTGTGACAGCACCGTTTGGCCAATACCCTAGAAAATTAATTCAAGACCATTAGGGCTAAAAGTACCCAGTTCAATCTGACACTCTGTCAGGTACAGGGGGAAACACATAACATGCACTCATCTCCTGGATACACATGCATACAGTAGATGCAATTCCTGTCCAACAGAGGCTGAAGATCATATGTGCTTCAGGTCCCAAATCTCTGGCTCATCTGGGACAGAACTAGTGCTCACATCTAATATTTTACATACCTCTGCCACTGAGATACAGTTCTTAACAGCCTGTTGGCATTAAACACCTGCAACATCAAGCAGTAGAGCAGCTTATTTCCAGGAGTGGCCCCCGCCAACTCCCAGGTACTCCTGGGGTCTATTTTCAAAGAGAGATAAATAGTGCTTTTAATTAGCACCTTCCATTTTCATTTGAGCCTCAGGACTTTTGGAGCTGGTCCCAAGGGGGAGACCAGGAATCCCAGGAAAATCAATCTTAATTCAAACCAGTAATAAAAAGCAGAACACTTGCTTCATAGGTCTTGCAATGAATCTCTTCAGTACAAACTCCCCTTGCATAACCTTCGGCCTCTTAATGCAGTGAGGAAGAGACTCTCAGAAGTACTTTCATTTATGTTTCATCCTACTTTTTTACATTTCCCATCTGAACAGGTTAAAACAGAACAGAAGCTCAGAATGTTCACACCTGGTCAGTGAAAACTTCAGGAGACCTGAAAAACTGAAAGAACAGTCCAGAAGCCTCTAGTATAACAGCAGCAGAGCCATCTATGATGCTGTTTCTCAAGGAGATGATGCAAATACTTTATTCTTCCTTGCCTAGAAACATACTCTCCATCATTCATGAAAGCCATCAGATAGCTGAGGATAACGTAACTTGGCTATGTAAGAAAATAATATTAAAAAGATTTTGTGAAGTTTATCAGAATAATCTTAACACCTTTCCACTTGTCTAGGGCCAAATGCCAGAAGAGCTCAGCACACTGGCAAGTAAAATACTCCATAGACACCTCTCTCTGCTTCTCTCCTGCATCTTGCACCAATACAGAATCTTGACACACTATGCCCTCCACTGTGTAACCCTGCAATTGATGCCCAGCACACAGTAAGAGGTGCCAGGAGTTACACCGTTTTAATCTCTGGGTTGATTCCATCTTTCTGGATGTCACTAGCCATACAGATCTGTCCAACACTCCCAGCAATGCCTGCTGCAGAAGGACTACTCGAGCCTCTCCAGAGGTATTACTGAACACGCCCACCACATTCCTCCATCACCTTTACCACAGTACCTTTCAGGTGTAGTCACAATTTCTGTATGTCCAGCCTTCATTTTTGATGTCAAGGGAGGTGAACAATTAATTTGTGCCATTTCAGAGTGAGCAAAGCCCCTGCTTAGCCATCTCAAATGAATTTTAATCTACAAATAGTACACAATGAAAGCCATCAGAAGAGACTGACAGGACTCCCAGAAGCATGCAAGTCAAGAACTGCTTGTTAAATTGAATGCCTCCATTAGGTCAACAGTGCAGCAAATACCATCAAAAAATAAGCTGCAAACCTCAGAAGGAATGCTTATTCTCAGATGCAGAACTGGCATCAACAAAGCAGAAAACCAGACCTGAGGACCAGTGATGCTACTAATGACAATAAACACAGAAGTTTCAAGACTGACAGGGGATTTACAGTTCTGCAGCTGGAAAGCAGTGGTTCAGACAACAGGCAGGGCTGCAGATCCAATTCCTTGCAGACAAGAAGACAAGATGGGGTTGGTATTATTACCCATGCTGAAAATGCAAAATGTCTCTCAGAGACAGAGGAGTTCAGATATGAGAACAAACCTTCTGAGCTTGTTTATCAACGGTCTGAAAAAAAAACAGAATGGCTCTAAGTTATTCTGCAACCATTCCCAAATGCTAGCCAAGATCTGCCACAAGCTCCAAGACTGCTGGCTCCAGAACCCACTTAGGATGCCAGAATGCTGGCTGTGCAGCCTACCATGTGTCTGCAGAAATCTGCTTCCCTAGTTTAATCTAAGCTTGTCAAGTTTTGTTTCTGGAACCCATCCTGAGCAGCAGCCAGGAATTGCAGCAGGGCCAGACTCTGTAATAGTGTTGTCCCACTCTGTGTTCTAGCATGGCCACACACCAGCAGTATCCTGGTTTTCGAACCCACTGCGGAGCAGTCAGAAGCCAGTCTGTTGGGAAATGTAGAAACACTGATCAAATTCTGCTCATGAAGTTCTGCATCAGTAAATCCCACCACATCTACTAAGGACATCTACATTCAGCAAAAATTGTTCTGAAACACATCTCCAGACACTTCGAAGAATTATTAGGAGGCTGAAATGCACATCAGTACATTTTTTTCCACCAACCTTATTACTGATAAAATGAAAGTGCAAAACCTAGAGATCCAGTGACTTTTTCTTCAGTGGAGAGTTCCAGCTGAGGTCTAGAGGGCAGATCCACACATACATATCTACATCTGCCTCTTTAAATCTCTTAGAGAAGAGAAAAGAAGAGCAGACAGCGCTGGTCTGGGATGTACCCCCGCTGGCCAGACCTTGGGGCCTCTTCAATAGGATTTAAAGTCCAAATGAGGTCTACGTCTATTAAAAAAGAGCCTGCTCACAGATCAGAAATCCTCAGAGAGTTGTGGTCTGTCACTCTGGGGCAATTGGTTTCTCTCTGATATGTGCAATGGGAAAAGGGAACATTATGAGAAAGGAAGGACAAAAAGAAGAGACTACAACAGAAACAAAAATGTACTGCTTAGCATCTTCGTAGAGATCTCAGTGCATCTGTATGTCAGGACTCCAAATACTCTTTCTTCTTCTGCACACGCTGCCAGTCCAATTGCCAGTCATAACAGGTCTTGCTTCCAATCCACTTTCCCCCATCAAATAATCCCCATCCAGGCCTGGGAGCAACACGGATGGGGATGGCTTCCAAGCTTTTGTCACTAGCTCTTCACAAAACCACAGCTGTACTGATACACTACCCAACACCCAAGTTCGTGCCTACTTAAACTTCCAATGCCTCTTTACCCTCACACACTACTGTACGCACAGTACACAGCAAAGCCATTTTTAAAAAAGCAACACCCCCCAAAACCCCTCCTCCCCCCCAAACCAAACCAAACCAAACAAACAAACACAACACCACAGAAAAAAAAAAAAAAGACCACTTGAAACAACTTAGTATCCAAGACAGGAGAGAGGGCTTCCTAACTCTGCGCATTTTTCCTTTACCCCCTCTATACTGTCTAAAGTTTCCTGCTACAAAGCTTGAGGCCCCAGCCTCTGCAGCTTGTGGGAGCCGGCTGACAGCAGCTGTAGCCAACACAGCTGGAGTGTTCCAGAGGCTGAAGTGATGGGACTTTGACTATGCATGCTGACTGAGAGGTAACTATACTTACTAGCTATGTTAAGATATTTGATGGAGACAAAGACTGCTACAAAAGCATCTGCAGTGTTGTATGTAACCTGGGTCTGGCTACAGACAGCTCCACAGCTGCAAAATACATGCAGGGTCAGCTTAGAATGCAAACAGAAGATTGCCATGGAAGACTTGCACCCCAAAGGTATAGTGCCACTACTGTAACCTCTGTGTGATCACCTATTCCTTTCCAATGGCACAAGGAGCCTTCTTGCCAGGCCAGGAAACACATGAACAGGGCACTGCTGATCACCAGCCAGCCTTGCCTGGTAAAGTACCACCTGGAGGCATAAATCAAGCTAGGTAAAGAATAATTTCCAGACTGCTTTCAAGTTCTCAAAAATTGTGTTCTTTCTGCACAGGAACAGAAACAAAACCTTTTAAATGTGACTTTTTGGGCTCCCCAATGAAAATATCCAGTTGTCATTGAAAAAAGTCATTTTTTCATTTAGGTAAATTTTCCTTGGGTAGAAGGAACATGGGGTTCTTTATATCAGAATCAGGGTGAAAAATGCACTAAGAGTGCATATTAATGCAGAATATTTCTGCTTCAGCTTATTTCAAGGAAATTACGTTGAATCACAACTGCCCAGACTAGCTCTAAGCAGAGGAAGCCAGGCCAAAGCCCCAAGGCTGCTCCAGTTCATTAATCCAAGTCAGGGTGGTAGGCTGCAACCAGGAAGGTTTACAGCCACCTTTGTGCTCCCACTAGCTAAGGCAGCTCGGATGAAGGCCAGGATCAGCGCCTGTTGTCACTCCGTTTCTGTCCCTCTCTCCCCTCCCTTTCTCTTTCTCAGTAAATCCCAGAGGGCACATTTCCGTGCCAGAATAAGCCTCTTCCAGAGGAGCGAAGGGAACGCACAGAGCCGCTAATGAGAACAAAATTGGAGAGCGAACCCCCGGGCTGGCGAGCGCCTGCACCAACTCCCCCCGCTCCCGCGGCCCCGGGGAGGGAGCCCCGCGCCCCCTGCCCTCAGCCCCTAGCTCCCCTGCCCCGAGCTTCCCGGCCTTTCTAAGGCAGGCTGCAGGAAAGGCAGCAGAATAGCCTTTATCATGCAAATAACAAGAGTAAATGGGCAAATTCCCCGGTGGGCACTTGAGTGAAATGCAGAGCTTCTGGCAGCGGGGAGGGGGATCAGGGGAGGGGGTGCTTTATTTGCAGGTCTCTGCTCTAATTTAACTGCAATGGCAGCTAAAGGAGACACCAGGGACCTGCTCTCATCCTCGGCACTGTGTTCCCGCCGCCTGCCAGGGCCACGGGGCAGAGAGCGGGAGAGAGGGAGCGCTACAGCCTGCGGGGGGGCTGCGGGGCCGGGGCTGACGCGCCCTAAAGACGGGCTGATGCCCTCTTCGCTGGGCTCCTCCACCGCGCTCACGAAGCCATTCCAGAAGACGGGCAGGAAAGGAGGAGTGTGCGCGAGGGCTCCAGGGAGAAGCGCTTTCATCTGCTCTCTCCCAGGCCTCCAGGAGACAAGGCTTCACTGCGGCTCCGGGAGACCTTCCCTGCCCTCCATCCCAGCAGCGCTCCCAGAGCTGCGGCAGCCGCCGCTCCGGCCCCGCAGGAAGGCGACTGCGGGCTGCGCAACCTGGCAGAGACGGATCAAGGAGACACCTCCTCATGGCAATAGCAAACTGAAGAGTCAGCGCTCAGTGCCTGCGCGAGCCCCTTGCATTGCAGGTCGAGGTTTGGTGTCAAGCCTAGCCAAGCAGCCAACCCGAACATGGGATGACAGAGAAAAAGGGCCTGGCATCCAGGTATCATACAGCTGATAACCCACCTGCCAGTGCCAGTAACGCCACAATGAGCTTCCAGCTTCACCACAGAACTGTGTATCAAACCACTTCTTCTCTGGGTTGGGACCAGAGAACAACGATGGCCCCAGACGACTTTGTGCTGTGCTGCTTTCTGCAAAATGGCAATAGTACAGACATCCCGAGCCTCATGAGCTGGGGGTGGTGAAGCCTGTGCTAGTTATACTGAAAAAACCTTTGGGAGGACACCAGGGTCCTCAGAGAATGGTGAAGTAGAAACAACTACATTGCAGAAATAGAGGATCAAAGATAAGGGACAGCAAATGAATGTAAAACCCAAGCAAATGAATGTAAAACCCAGGTAAATTAAAAGGAGATGTAGTCAGAGCCAGAGGAGAGACAGAGAGTAAGAGAAAACTCACCACAACTTTCTAAACTTTTCCTGCAGCTTACAAGAAGGCCCCACCATGAGTGGAACTGAACTCTAAATCATAGTCAGAAGTTTTCAAAGGATGTTTGGGAGATATCCAGCTCATCAACTGCAAAGCCCAGAGCTTGAGAAGCATCCCCACTTTTCCAAAGGTTGGAATTGAGGATCGCTTTTTCCATGCCAGTTTTCATCACAATCTGCTCTACTCAAGCCAAGGACCTCAAAACATTTTGCACCAGTTCTCAGTATGAACCCTCCAGCTGCATAAGGGTGGTGGGAAAATGCCTTTCTGTCCTTCAGACAACCTGAGAAGCTGAGACAGGCAAAAGCTAAGTGACTGAGCCAAGACAATGTAATACATCCATGGCAGAGCGAAAGTTAAAATGGGGATTTTCCTGCATGAAGCCACCCCTTATAATCCAAGCTACAAAAGTCCTCTTTCTTAAGCTCTGATACCCAACCTTCTCCCTCCTCTTACTATACCCGAAAAGCTGAAACAGGGCAGCCACCTGTCTTTCAAACAGCACCTCCTAGTTCCAGTGCTTTGACAGAGGTGGCACACTCAGGAGTGGGTGAGGATGCCCAGTTGGCTCCCTCCATGCAGCCCCATCTGAGACCGAGAGAGTCCCGCTCATTGGCCTCAGGGAGCAGTGGGGGGATACAAGGCAGCAGCCATGACTCATTTGGCATTCTGAGAGGCTGGTGTGCAGCATCCCCATGCCGGCAGGGGGTAAATGAGAGCTCAGACATGAGTTATTGGAGCACTTACATTCCCAGATTCTCCAAAACGTCAGAAAAGGACAAACTGCTTAGTTGTAAAGAGCCCGGGGGGTGTGAATGGGGGAGGAGAAGGAGGAGGGAGCTGTGTCAAACTAGTTTCATGAAGCAGAGACTTTGAAATTAAACTCATAAGAGCTATGGATTAGAAAGGGAAGGAGGAGGGAACCAACCTCCAAGGTTTAGCCTGGAAGCCCACAAGCCTCTAGTGTGGATTCTGACAGCAAACTTGGGACCCACCTAGCATCTCTCACCATCAGTCAGTGGGATCGGAAGGCCAAGAACAGCACAGTCCAGAGTCAACTGTTACCACTTGGCTGCCTGGCTGCCTGCTAGGCTGTATTATTTGAGAGGCAGCTTCAGTTGTTCAGGAGCAGAAAGAAGAAAAGCTGGGAAGAAAGGGCAGCAGTAATTTTTGTCAAAAAGGGACTGTTTGTGGGTACCACAAATATTGGAAAACACCCAAACTTTTGATAGACCTGAGTCACATCTAGACTTAACTACAATAAGCCTCAATCAAACAAGCAGTCTTTAACTAAGCAGTACTGGTCACAAACTAAGGAGTTACACAGTGGGGAGGTCCTTACCACACCTTCATGCAATAATATTCAGGAGAAACAGAGTGAAACTGAGGTCTTGGTGCCCAGAGACATGCATAGGACATCCTAGAGGAAACTTGGACCTAGTTCAGTTTCTATAGATAAATCTTCCAGTAATTAGAGATATACAACAGCTCATTAGAGGGATCAGCAGATAGCACTCTTCATGGCACTTTTCACCATACTCAGGATGGTGCAAATCAGATTCATATAAATTGTTGGTTTGATCAATACAGTGAGATGAGAAGAACCAGCCTGGCATTCCCCTACTGAACAGCACAGAGAAAAGAATAAAAAAAAAAAAAAAAAAGCAGAGCCTGATGGGGAAGAGGTGTTGGAGAAAGCTTGCCTAAATTATGACAAGTTCTTTTGTGATGCTGTGACTTTTGCTTAGTATCATTGAGATATTACATTGAGACAGTGTGTCTCATCATGATAAAATTTCACTAACTGCATACTTCTCAGAATCACGGGAAATACATTTTCCCTAACCTCAACAACCAGTTGTTTGGATTACTGGTGGGTTTTGGTGACTGGTTTGTTTGTTTTTTTCTGAACAATAAGTGATGAGGATGATGACATTGTGTTAGGAGAAACATCCTGTGAAAAAGTACATTTCCAGCTCCTTCTGACTTCTCCTTACTTCTCTGTCTTGCCAGGCTTAGATATGGCCTCAGCATGGCACTACCATGTCATGTCACCTCCAACCTATTGAAGACCTACATGTTCGAGTAAATGCTCCAGAAGCTGCCTCTTCTATGCTCGCCTTGGCACATGTAAAGGAAGATCCCCATCAAAGAGCTATACTGTATTGCATGAGGGACCTGCCCTGCTCACTGACTGCCACACAAACTTAGGGTCCTCAACATTTTGCAAGATCACACCCTAGCTGAAAAAAACATCTAAACTGAAGGTCCATCCTCCTCCCAGCTTTTGGAAAATTTAGGTTGTTTCACAGCCAGAATGTCCTGCCAGATGCTACCACAATTTTGGTGACAATAAAGTCATCTGTCACGGGAACTTGCTCATCATCTTCATGTTGTCCTTCTCAAGATACCCCTTTTCAGGGGAGTACCATACTGATACCAGAAGTTTCATCTGGTACATTTCCCATTACTTTGCTCCTGGGGTCTTTGAAGGATCCAGTCAAAAAATCTGTTCTCTTGGTTTCATACTTTTCTCCCTTGTGTTTGTAATTTAGATTTAAATGCACTTACTAAAATCTGCTATTCTCTCTACCTTGCCTATTGGTGGCATCTCTTCTCTCCCTTCCCCTTAGCACCATTCCCCTTATTTTTCTTCTGTATTTTCTCTGCACAACTTTTCTCTCAGATTCTCCCTGCTAAGAAATTCCGTTTCATCTCTTAGATGCTCAAAGAAATAGCAGATCCTGATTCATTTTGTACCAGCTCTCCATTCCCCATTTCAATACCCCCAATCTCCCAAGAACAATCCCTTGGCTGCACCTTCAAATCCTCATCTTCCCACATATCACCCCACCCTGCTTACTCATTCATTTTCCATCTGCATCTCTCTCCTCCCGGATTCTTCCCTAAGTCTCGGTGATAAAAGTGCCAGATTGGAGTTGCTGTGTAAAGAGGGTTCATTTGCCATTTGCCACCATATGGGCCCAAAAGCAAAATCGTCAGCTAAGCGATTAAATCAAGTATGTCGAACAAAATGTTATGAACTGACATTATGGGTATATAATTTTATGCCATTTGTTGCCATCTGTTTATCTAAACAGCCCTCGTTCCACACAAACACACAGAAGTCTCTGCCATGCTCACAAGGCTTCAGTGCAAGGGTCACAGTGCCTCCCTTTTCCTCCTTTCCTCTTTCTCTTATTCTGTCCTTCCATTCTTTCTGTCTGTCTGCATTCACCAGGGACTTCACTTTGGAGTCTGGCCATAGACACATCTTCCACTGCACTCCAGCACAGTTTTATAGGAAACCACCCCACTATAATCAAGGAGGTTGCCTTGGAGAATGAGGTGTACTCTCTTGCCTTCAGACTCTATCCAAGTTAATTTCTATACAAGAAAATTAAGAAAGTATTGGACCAGAAGAGGGGGAAGCAGAGAAGGAGATAGAGGAACAAGTGGATGGTCAGCAGAGGGGTGTTATCTGTTTGCCCCCAGCTGGAACAGAAGAGAAGCAAGACAAGAACAGGCTATGCCAGTTCTTTTGCTCAGCTGAACTTTCTCTGTGCTTCATTTTACTTTTTCCTGTGATTTCAAATGGATCACAGTCTATTTCAAGGTTAGTTAAATGTGGTGGCTGTGACAGACTGCAGACAGACCTGTTGACTCCTTAGCCATCCTGCTCTCTCTAAGAATATGAAGGCATTGTTTGAAGTTCCTACTTACTTCTCTAGCAAATGCTTAACACAGGAAGAAATCATAAGAAGCTCCCCATTCTGTGGGCTGAATTTGTTCCTCGGTTTTAAGGTTCTTCTGACGAAGCTTGAAACAGATATCAAAGACACTATGTAGTCAAACTTTTACTCTTTATTTCAAAAGGGGAGAAGCTACTGCCTCTACCAATTCAGCCAGAACAGACAGAAGATCCAGACAATAGTTTATCTCAAGACTTTTAAAAGATAATTCTCCCATTTGCACTACATTTTGAATCCAAGTTTCCCTAACCCACCATGCAGATGAGGTACTAGGCCTTCATGATGACCACTGAGAAGACAGGGCAGTAACTATGCCTGAGCCAAGAACAAGTCTTTTCTCAAGGGCTACCTCATGAGTTTAAGAGGGTATTGGCAGCCAAGCAAGAAAAATATTTCAGCCACTTACAAGTGTGGCTGGCTAACAGTTTTAAAGAACTTTAGTGCTGCCTTTTTAACGAATTGATCTTTCATTCAACGTCCTTGCTTTCCAGATGTCATTAGTCTTTGGTGGAAATAGCATTTCAATGATTGTCCCTGTAATTCTGAATGTGACAGGTGGATGGGGACATTTAGCTTTCCTGTTTCCCAAACAAAAAACAGTCCACAGTACAGCCTGTAAAGAGAGCCAGCTCCTTCTCTGCAAATCCCTCTTTCCCCCTCACATAATTTCGATCAATTTGAGTATTTTGGGGTGAAGAGCTGTTAGAAGAGGAAAATACAAATCTCTCTTCACTCTATAAGTGTCCCATCCCCATTCACAGGGCTACTGAACTGAGCATATGTCTCTGAGCATGGTGTAAAGAGGAAGAGATTATGCTTCCATTACTACTGCAAAACTGGGCTCAGGCATTTTTCAAGCATCTGGAGCCCAGGTTTTGCTCAGAAGCCAGCACTTGGCCTCAAAAGTTCATGTATTTCATAGGTAGTGGGTAGGTTTAGCTCCAAAGTGATTTGGCCATGAACTGTCTCTTTATGTTGGTTGTATTCAACTACTGACAGTGCTATATTTAACGTTTCCAGGCCATCTGACATACACTGTGACATATAGTAAGGGTCAGCTCACAGCTGGAACATGGAAAACCTCTGCTGCTTCTCCCCAGAAAAACTTTGCGTGCACAGGGAAAACTGAAAACCTACTTTAAAATGCTTAAGAGATTCCTATACGTCTGGTGGATTTTGGGTGAGGCCCAAAATCCTGGCAGTTCACAAATAATTTTACAGCAAGCCCATGCTAATAAACAGGAGCTCCTTCCTTACCAAGGCCATTGCTGGTCTTGTCTTTCCTCAACTGAGGAACTATGGACACACAGCACTACCAAGGGGGTTCTCAGCATTTGACAGCATCAGGTCCTCTGTGCCCAACTGCTCTGCTGAAAGCACAGTACACTGATACATTCGGGCCAGTTCTAGGCTGAGCACAGGCAGCTGTCTGCTTAACTGATAATACAGCTTCGCGCTGCATGTGCATGGCTGCATTTCATTCCTGCTAGGAGAGAAACAATGGAACACCTCAAAGACCCCTAGAGAGCCTCAGCTAGTTCAGAGACAACAATTCACCTACTTAGAGGAACAGGCTGGCATAAACACAGCCCACCTGTGCTCTGGGTACTGTACCAGCTTCCCATCTGCTCCCAAGTGCAACTGAAGGTGGTCATTTTAATCTAATAAGTGTTTGATTACTTTTTTCTTAGAGGCCACCTCTCTGCCAGCACATCCCCAACTACTGCCCTCATCAAATGGGCCTCTACTTGCAGCTTTTGTCTGCTGGGTATGGCTGTCAGCAGAGGTGCAATAGTCAGCCTATGCAGGCAGCTACACTGCTCTCTGGTCAAAAGTTTTGTTTCCAATGCAGGTTGGAAGGAGAGAGAGGAGTGAATGGCTGAGTGGCTGGTCATTCCTGCTTCCCAGGAGTGAGAGCATAGCAAGAAGGGAGGGGAGGGGAGGGGAGGGGAGGGGAGGGGAGGGGAGGGGAGGGGAGGGGAGGGGAGGGGAGGGGAGGGGAGGGAGAGGGGAGGGGAGGGAGAGGGGAGGGGAGGGGAGGGAGAGGGGAGGGGAGGGGAGGGAGAGGGGAAGGGGGGGAGGGAGGGGGAGGGGAGGGGAGGGGAGGGAGGGGGGAGGGAGAGAGGGAGGGGGAGGGGAGGGGAGGGAGAGGGGGAGGGAGAGAGGGAGGGGGAGGGGGAGGGGGAGAGGACCACCAGAGCAACAAATTCCTCCAGAGTGATATGGACACCGTGACCTTTAAAATGATTGCATTACAAGCCTGAGAACAATTAAGACATTCAATAATCTTCAGCTGTTATCTAGGCTTAAGCCAGCACATTATCAAAACCACCATAATTAACTCCTTTTAGAATGCAGAAGGGGGAGGAGTGAAAATAGAAAAATTACAAATTGGAAGTGATACAGTTTCTAATACTGGTTGTAATAATGTCAGGGAAAGGAGCACCCGATACTGGGGAAAAAAATATGTTATGTCCTGGATGTCATAAAGAAAATGTATTCATTGGACAGCCAGGAGGCCAAAATTACCAAAAAAAGAGTTGAAGATGTATTACAAGGAGTTAGAATGAACACGGTAAGAAATACAAGTGGAAAATCCAAACTGTCTCAGATTCTACAACAGCTAAATCAAAAGCTAAAATAAACTGGTAATCATAATGTAAACAGAAGAATCATCAACATGATAAAACTCCCTAACTACTGTGGGAAAAAAGATGAAGAGTCTTTTACTAATGTACAGAGCTTAAAGGTAACTAACAATGTAAAAATAAACATATTTTATTGTCTATGCAAAGAAAAATATTGGAGAAAGACTACCAGATCTTTTTGTACAGTGGATACATAAGTCGGATTCAAAAAACAGTGCTCTCATTTGTGCTGACTGCACCCTCCTTTAGAGAAATGCTGTTTCTGCAGACTGCCATTTGGGTTGTTACTAGAACAACAAACTGTTGATGGTATGGATACAGATGGCATTTTAAGCTGGGGTAAAACAGCAGAAGAAAATAATCAAAGGCTCAAGGCAATTTTGAAGAGAGCAAAAGCTGCTGGGCTGAATGGGCATAAAATATGTAAATCCCTTTTAAGTGAGAAAACATACCCTCCAGCAAAAGCAGAAAAGCATGCAGGTAGATCATGATAAAGCTGAAATCACCATCAAAACCCATCCTTCAACAAAGAAGTACCAACATACCTTGGAAGGGTAAACTGTGCAGAGAACACAAGCCCAAACTAGCTGTATTAACCAGTGACCCTAGAGCACCACTCTCTAGAAATGTCTAAAGAACATAAGATCAAAATCTCAATTAAAATAGTGAAACATTAAAAGAGCTAAAGGAAATACCTTGTAGACCTTAGGACAATAAGCACAGAATTAATTCAAGTATCAGTGGCCATTTCAAAGAGAGTAGTGACATCATCATCATTTTACAACAGAATATTCAATACAGAAAGGTGCAACATATCTCTTTGGCATTAACATAAACAAGGAGACAATGAAACAGGGTACACTTCTCCTTTTTTCCCATCTTTTTTAATATAACTCTGCGTTCTCTGACATAACCAATAATTCCATTTTGTCATTGCCCAGACAAGCCTTTAAGAATAAAGGTATATTTTCAAGTGAAAGTAGTGGAGAGTTCTGCTGACCACTGACCTGATCTCCAGGGCGTTTAACAGAAGTCCAGGAAAGGAGTCCAGAGCTTAATTGTGTGCATATCAGTCTCATTTTAAAATTAATAAGTTTGTCTCAAATTTTGGACAATAATTTCCTGGAGGAAAGGCTGCATTTTCACTGAAATAATTAACACAGAGTTTGGGAAAGCATGCTTCCAACCACTTAAGGGGGAGCACTTATAGGAATTAAGGAGAGTCTCTAAAAATGGTGATTCCCAAGATGCTAATCTGTCTTCACAATGTTAGGATTGTACTGGTTATGTGGGAACTGAGATATCTTAAAGGCACCTCCAAATTATTTTATACCGGCCAAAGGTGAGCAGAATTCTAGCAGGGAAAAAAAAAAGCTATGTGAAGCAGAAGACTTGTGTGGATGATAGGGAATAGCATAACAGTCTTGAAAAAATATTATGCATTTGAAGCCAAACACTTCCACTTAGAACCATAGAATGATTTGAGTTGGAAGGGTCCTTAAAGATCATCCAGTTCCAAGCCCCCTGCCATGAGCAGGGACACTTTCCACTCAATAAGGTTGCTCAAAGCCTCATCCGACCTGGCCTTAAGCACCTGCAGGAGTAGGGTATCCACAATTTCTCTGGATAACCTGTTCCAGTGCCTCACCACCCTCACAGTAAAAATTTCTTCCTAATATTGAATCTAAATCTACTCTCTTTCAGCATAAAACCATTATCTCCCATTCCATCACTGCACTCCCTGGTATAGAGCCCCTGCCTGTCTTTCCTGTAGGCTCCCTTTAAGTATTGGAATGTTGCTCTTAAGGTCTACCTGAAGCCTTCTCTTCTCAAGGCTGAACAACCCCAACTCTCTCAGCCTGTCCTCACAGGGGAGCTGTTCCAGGTCTCTGATCATCTTCATGGCCTCCTCTGGACTCCTCTCTAACAGATTCAGGTCCTTCCTGTGCTGAGGACTCCAGAACTGAATACTCCAGAGTATGCAGTACTCATAGGAGCAGAGTAGAGGGGGAGAATCACCTCCCTTGACCTCCTGGTCACAATCTTTTGATATAGCCCAGGATACCGTTGGCTTTCTGGGCTGCAAGCGCACATTGTTGGCTCACATTGAGCTTCTCATCCACCAAACACCCAGGTCCTTCTCTTCAGGGCTACTCTCAGTCCCTTCTCTGCTCAGCCTGTATTTATGCTTAGGATTGCCCCAACCCAGATGCAGGACCTTGCACTTGGCCTTCTTGAACTTCATGAGGTTTGCACAGGCCCACCTCTCAAGCCTGTCAAGGTCCCTCTGGCTAGCATCCCCTCCCACCAGCGTGTCAACTGCACCACACAGCTTGGTGCCATCTGCAAAAGGTACCCTCAATCCTACTCTCCATGTCTCCAACAAAGATGTCAAACACCACCGGTCCCGATACCAGCCCCTGCCACTCATCACCAGTCTGGCACTTCCACAGCTTAGTTTTATGAGAATGTATTAAATCTAAATGTGCAAGTCATAAGTAATTTTTCTAATCCTAGTGTACCTGACATAGTAACATCTGACAGGTAGCTGGCACTTACTGAGGAGGGATTACAAGAATTCAAGCACCATGCAGAAAAGTACCAGGCAAATTACATAATGCATAGTCCTCCTCAACCCCAGTCCAGTCCCAGGATGGTGGAAAACAACATCAAGTTAATCAAGTACCTATTGAAAAAGAGTGAAGACCCAGACACCAACCTTCATTCAACTTTGTTTTTTTGATGGATAGCACTGGTAAACACTCTCATTTTACCTCCTGACACTTTATGCAGAAGAAAGCCTTAAGAAAAGGATTGATGAAATTTATACTACAGGACCTCAGAATCACAGATGTGGGAAATACATATATAATTAATCTGAAACCCAGTATGATTTCCAGGGAGATAGTTTTCATTAAATGAAAATTTTTATAATTTCAAAGCAATTGCAACAATAATTTCAGTCAAAATGTGAAAAACAGCTCCCCCCAAAATGCTGATAGTATTGGCAACGCATTGTGAAATGCATTGGTTTTGTTAAGCAAGCAGTTGAAAAATCAATAAAAGGGAAGTTTGATTGACACAGTCAGATGTCTTCTTCAGACAAACAGCAGATCGCAACAAATACCAACTCATACCTACTGGGTTTTAGGATTCTACCCTAGGCAGACAAATAAGGGCAATTTCTCTTTGTTATTAGCTACTTCAGGTCTTTGGAGAAAGCCCGGTTAACAGTAAAGAATTGATCACATACTTAAAGGGAATTTTCCCCAGTCAGAGCACTTTAACTATAAGCATTCTGGGAAAAGGCTATCTTATTTTACTTCTGTACATTACTGGTGCTAGAGAATACATGACCAAGGCTCTACAAGTCAGTTAGTCTTTCATGGCAGCGTGAGAACACATTTGAAGATTCACCAAAGCCTCCTCTTCTCTACACAGCATCTACATTACTCCTATTGACTTGTATAGTCCCCAATTCCTATCTCCAAATTTCTCCTCTTCTTCCTGACATGGAGGTGACTCATAATTCTACTCATCATGACTTAACTATCAAAGTGCCACAGTCATACTGTATATACTTTGGATGAGATGCTATCAAATTGTCAACTACCTCCTGGGACCAGGGTAAGATCTAAACAACTTGTGAGATCTGGTATTCTACACAGATGGATAAGGAAGCATATAATCCCCTCCCACAATACTCATCAGCAATCAGATAAAATCATCAGATGTATTGTATCCCATCCTTTCCAATATGGACTAGGTTTTGCTTACATCCCACCTTTACTAGGCAATTCAGGTGGGATCCTTTGGATCTGATACTGTTGACCTTCTGTGAATACATACACCTGGCACATGCAGTGGACACATACCCTGGGCTAGACGCTTATAGCCATTTCAAAACTAACAAAATAGCTGGTAGCACTCAACGTCTTGCTTCTACTTCAAATCTATCAATAATTGTAGGTAATAAAACTCAGACCCTGAATCACAATTTGGCAAATTAGAATGAAATGAGAGGAAGCTAGAAGTTAAGCTTAGGAACCAGGGAACAAATCACCTGCCACAATGTGACAGACAAGCTGTTAGAGGTCTTAATAAAACAAATTTGAGTGATGTCTGCCCATTCTGGAACTGAATCAAGTCCAGAGAAACTGACTCTCTTTGAAGTTAGAAAAAGCTGGGAGGTGAATCTAGATCCTTTTTATCCCTTTTCCTCTCTTGTGAAACAGTGCAGGGCACATACCACACGAGGACTACTGAGTGTTTGATTTCATTGCAGTGTACTTACCAGTCTGCTTTCTGCATATTGCACTACAGTTCCGTCACTCAAACCACTCCAGACTTCAGCAAGAATTGATTCTGGCCCTGTTCTTCCTTCTGTGGCATTGGCTGACATTGGGAAAATGAACCATGCTGGAGAGGACTATATATTAGCCTTCCCGTCAATGCCATGGGGGCAGTGCAAGAAGCCTGGGTTGATACTTCACAATAAGCAGGAGTCCTCTTTTTACATTGAAAAACACTTGCTGCATGCAGAGACAAGAAAATAAGGGAAATAAAGTCAGAACCCAGATGGTGCCTAGAAATTACTACTTACAGGATTAGGCCTCAACACGGCAGGAGTAAATAGATCTAGAATGAGCTTTGCTTACATATAGAAAGTCTAGAGATGCAAGCTGCAAGAAAGACATCTTGCAGTGCCTTTCAAACATGAAGCCTTGCTCCTCCAGCTCAGCAGAAGAAGGAATCCTACCCCTTTGCCTTCCTCCAGATGAGGAAGCATCTCCATTGTTGCTCTATAGATGCCAAATAAATGCCTCATGTATTTGTCCCTCTGTTTTTCCAATAAGAATAGAATAGCATCCTAGCATGGCAGGAACCTTAAGTAGGAAAGGATCTAGCAGGACAGATGGATGAGCAAAGTAGTAATTCCAGAGGAAAGCTACTGTCATCCCATTAAAGATGAGGTTAAAGGTAGCAGCAATGAAAGAGTGGGAGATATTTCACTGGGGGAAATGGAGTGGCACCGAGCTTTGAAATTGCACTGCACGAGAATATTAATAAAAAAGTTAATGACGCAATGTGCTTTTTGCTCCACATTAATTACACTTTTACATTCCAGTTTTTAATGCATTTCGCACTAGACTTTATTTTACATTCCAGGAAGGGGAAAATATAATTGCAGCTTTAATTTCTATAGCCAAACCCTGATAAGATCACAGCTGTGAAAATCTCATAAAAAGCTTTAAATTAAGTTAAAAAAACAGTTCTCTTCCCTCCTCCTCTTGCTTCTCTTCCTGCATGAGGTGCCATCATCAAAAATGGTGAAAGTGTTGGTTCAAGGTAGCGTTGTTCCCTGGCATGGAGATCTTTTCTGACGTCAGTAGCAGTTATGAGGCCTGCACTATCTAACACCCAGTACCACTACTGGGGCTCATCTACCTCGCTGTGCCACCAGTGGGAATAAATCCCCTACCAGTGACCTCTTGGGTGTGCAGGACCCCAGCTATAACATTCATAGTTCTGGTTATTATCAAAGGCAAAATCCTTGTGCTGGGGCTATACATGCACAGACAAGACTGAAAAGATCACACTGCTACAGACTGCCAACTGAGGCTTGGTGAAATGAATGGTTTACATGAGATAAATCAGAAAGCCTGTGTGAGTGACAGGAATTGCGGATTATTGTTTAAATCTTGTCAGAGATGCCTTCCACCACTGCAGAAATAAAGATAGATCCAATAAGATATTGTGAAAGTGAAGTAGCCTGGCACTCCTACCTTCTTCCTTTGCAATACATAAGCTCTGGGGCTGGCGACAGGGAGTCTTTGTAGAGACAATGTCCCCTCTACAGCTAAACAATGTGTCAAGTCCTAAGGAATCACTCCACATGTACCCCTACTTTGACTTTGACTCTCCCTTCACTCAGAAATCCCAGTAGATTTCAGGATCCAACAAAGGCATCATGCAAATTGCAGCATGACTACACATCTGCATCACAGCCAGTCATTTCATTCAGGAGTGTGAAGAAGGGTCATCTCATCACTGTGTCTACAGCCCTCAGGGCAGTGAAAGCAGCACAGCCCCACTGAGTGTGCATAGCACTCCTACTGTGTTGGTATCAAGATATAGAAGTCTGTATATGCTCAGAGCAGTCTGCTAGTATAGTGTATTTTCATTCCCCTTCCTATAAATTACTATAGTTATGGAGATGAGTTGAGACTGTGCTTGCATCTGCACAAAACCAAAGGGGAAACAGACCTTCATCTATTTCTAGTACCAGTTACCCTCAACTTGAAGCAGTCGAGCACCCCTTTCCACCTATTTCCTTTTTGTTATTCATGCTGTGGATACTGCCCCATCACTTTGATCATCCACATTCTCATCCCAGGAACTCCAGGACAAGCCACTGACCTTGTCATGTATCAAAAGTTATCTCTTCCAACGTAACGTCAGCATTCCTAAATTTGTGGATCTCTATCTCAAGATCCTTAAACATAAGATACAGTATCATAAAAGTGAGAGATCCATCCTCCTGCTCTTGAAACAATCACTTATACCAGCATCTTCCTTGGCATGTATTCCTCCATGGACCCAAGTAACTTCTGTTGGAAGCCTGTGACCTTGCTGAACCACTTGTCCTTGGACTCTGACCTCTCTCTCTCTCTCAAGTGTCCAAACTGGATAACCCTGATTTTTCTTTCCTGAATTCAAACCTGGTCTTCCAATTCGACTAGTCTCTGCATTCCTGTCCACCGCTACCACCTATGCCTGTTCTTGTGACTTCATGCGAGAGAGTAGAAATCTCAATCAACCAGAGTTTCTGCAGTAGGAGGGCACAGTCAAAGCACCTTATTCCAACCTCATGCAGACTGGAGAACATGAGCTGTAAAGGTTTTGTTCAACCTCTTGAGCTCCTTCTCCAGGAGAAATTCCCAATTTACACCACTGTAAACAAAAGCAGAATCCATCACTCACAGCCGTATTACTTTCCTTGATTGTTCCCTACATGCAAAAAGCATGAGGAATGTATTTTCACAAGTGAGAGAGACAGACAGAAGAAAATAGGAGAGATTGAAAGAAAGAAGAGAGAGGCTCTAAAACCTCATTTTCCTGGTAATTTACTCTTCTATTCAGTTGGGTCCTGCTGCTTGTAAGCCTATTCCTGTTACAATATTAGATATAAACAAGTAAACTGTGTAATGGATCACATTAAGCAGGCCCTGCATCTTGAGGCAGGATTTAATTTGCATGGCAGATTATCTTGTCTGCAGTAGGAGAGGCACCCTGGGGCACTGACTGCATTAATAGGATCTAGTCTCTTAAAATCCATTAAGTCAATTGAGTGGACCAGTCTATAATCTCATTTCAAATCCAGCGTGAAAATGCTTAAACACTAGCCCTATGACACCAATGGTGGAGAAGTGACTAAAGGGACATTGGAGACCTCGCTGTGCCATATTGCCTGCCTGCTGGGAGTGGGGAAGGGAGGGGGGAAGGGTAGGGCTCATTCTCTTTTAACAAACTCCATTCAGAAAGATGCTGGTAACAGGAGTGAGGAGAGGAGGCAGGAGCTACCTAAGGCGAAAGACTGCGGAGTTTATCCCAAGTAATGACAGTGTATTGCTAAACAACATGAATTCACTGATGTAGTTCTGGATACCTTATTGCTCTGACACAGTCAGAAATACTGGACTGTGAAGGGAGAATGCCTTTAAAAGGATTCCTACTATGAGTCACTGAGAACAGGGATTTCCAAACTGTATAGAAAGCAGGACAAGTCTGAGAAATGCAGTACAGCAATTAAAGTAAAGGAGTAAAATATGAGAAATCAAATCTGTGGAAACCCAGGCTTGTGGCCTCTCTCCTCTGGACTGCCACCGGTGGGGAATGTTCTTGAACTTGGACATACTTGCCCAGCTGATCTAAGTAAGCTTTTCCCACTTGGCCCATAGGAGAAAATTAGATAAAAGGTCAGTTTGTCTTAAAAAGCCTGGCCACAAGCTGCCCAAGGCTTATTGTAAAATATTTAGCATATTTAGTCTCCAGTCTGAGGTCTGGGCACCCTGACCACACTCCACTAACTCTGTAACCATAAATAGCAATAACAATAGTAGATGACAGCCAAAGCCAGATATAGTGAAAGCACACAGACAGAAACTCAAAAGGAAGAAAAAAAGACATAAAAGCATAACCTCAAAATTGAAATAGTAAGAAACCTCCAGGACCAGACAGTGTTTATGCAAACACTCTAAAGAAATCAAACTATAAAGAAGTTACTAACAAAAATATTCTATTTATCATTAAAAACAGCCACTCCCCCATCAGGCTGGAGAAGAGCCAACAATGTGCACTTCTTTTAAAAGAGGTGCTAAAGGCAGTCATGGAAATTATAGACCTCAGTAAGCCTTAGGCCAGCATCAGTAAAAATAGTTGAGAAAATCATTAAAGATAGCGTTACAAAGCACCAGGCTAGGAGAGCATAATGTGGTAAAGAAGCAGCTCAGCTTCTCCAAGCTGACTTTCTCACCTGCTGCGGTTCCTTGGAAGTGTCAGCAGCTCTGAAGAAGCAATGATAAGTAGGAGTCACCTAGTTATTAAGAATTTCACACAACACACATTCCAAAATTTTAAGGCTCCACTCCCACTAACACACATAAGCATCAAGGGTGGGATTTTCATAGTACACCATTGATTTCAAAAGAAGAAGAATGGAAGTGATACTATGTTCTTTTAAGAATCCCATTCCTCAAATTGTGGCAATGTCTCAAAGGATCAAATGCAGGCAACTAAAACCCAAAAGACAGGCCTCATCCACACAAGTACAAGTGAGCTTTAGCAGTCGGCTCTAGCAGGCTGCTGAAGTGGCTGGTTTGTGGGGCACACACGGGACCCTGTGTCCTCTATAACTGCAATGGATGCCAGGTGACCACACCAGGCACGTCCTCAATGCTGAAGCATGTTGAGGACAGGCTACTGCTGAAAGGGCTGTAGCAGCACTGTTCAATAGCTTACTATTGAAGAGTGGCAGAATATTGCCCAGAGCCATTTCAAGCTACTGTGAGTGAGGCCGGCCCCACAAGCCCATGGGATCCAAGAGGTCAGAGGCAAATTGATTGTGTTCCTAAGCATTTACGCAAAGTCCAAAATGGCAATTGTAAGAAAAACCTGCTCCGTAGCCAATAAACCACCCACTTCCAGTTCCACAATCGTGTGGCTTTACTCTTATATTTACAGTATCTTGAATGTAGTTGATTTACATGCTTCCACTTCTCCTTATTTCTTCCCAGCTGGAGATCTTCCAGCTTGCTGTGTCTGGCAGCACTCACACTGTTACAGGTCTCAGCACTAATCCTGCCTCTGTCAACATACAGTTTCTCCTTCCTAGCCCTTTAAATGCTGCCACACCTGCTGCCCCGGGTAATCATGTAATGGGAGCATGAGGAACTGATATTAATTCAGTGATGACTACCAATCATAACAAGCCAAATGTATTTTCCATTTCAGGAGATCTCCCAACTCTGATTGCTAGATGTTATGTATCGGGGAGAATCACTACACACCCATCCTGTCCTTATTCCCTTCCTTAAATATTCTCTTTGTAGGGAGACAGGATCCCGTGGAAGATGGATCTTTGGTTTGATCCAGTGCACCAGAATTATATTCTGAGCTCTGGACTCTTGCACACCAGAGTCTTCCCATATTTGCAGAAGCATAAGCACAGCCCCTGCTCTCTTCCTTCATAGCTGCTTATTTTGAATGCCACCCTCCCCAAATGGACACAAACATTCACACAGTGGCTTGAGCTCAAACTCAACATTTTCTCAGCAGTCCTCACCCAAATTGCTGAACATAACCTCCAGGATCATGAAGGATAATGGCAGTCACGCTCCTTTGAACTCTAAAATTGCACTAGGTAGTGCCACAGGACCCCTGGTGGGGTAGATGCCTGCAGACGAATATCCCTTCTACAGACAAGTTGATATAAGAAGGGGGAGATCTTTTGCCTGGGGTGAAAAACTGCTACATGCCCTGGAGAGATGTAGAAGGAAATTTTTAGCTCCTGGGGTTTATTGCTGGTTTTGAGCCATTCTCTGCTGCCCCTAAAGAAGGCTTGTGGCTTAAAGACACAACCAAGGCTGTCACCTTTTCTTAAGCATATACCATGACACAAATAAACTGCAATTTGCAGACCAAACCACATCATCCTGCCCACTCACAGTCACTCATGGGATGCCCTGCCTTATCACAGACCAACAATATTCCTTTTCTTTGAAGGTTCGCTGTTTGCAAACCACAGTATCGTGTACCTCTCCCACACAAACCACCGATCAAATGCCTCCTCTTTTCCAAACCACAGACTTGTCCCAGGGGCCCAAAGAAGCATTTGTCGAGCAGTTCACTTTCTGCTAGACACACATATGCAGGACTGTGCAGTCTCTGCAATATGTGGTAGAAGGGAAAACATTTCCCCTTAGATACTCCAAATGCATGTCTGAGATACACAAAACCACCCAGTCACTCATACCCGCCTGTAGGGAAGCACAGTAGAAACTGAGGTGAGTTTATAGATGGAGTAAAAACAGCAGAGCAAGGGTGAGAGGTTTACTTCTGTACCATGAAAACCAAGACTCAAATTACAGTAGAATACACCAAGAATCATTTTAACACTATCCTTCTGCTCTCCACCTCCTGCTTCCATTTTACAAGAAAGCAGCTCAATTCTAGGCCTTACATAAAGGAAAAATTGAATGTGTATCCTTCCTGAAGCCATCAGTATCTGCTCAAGACTGACAAGATCTTGAAACAACAGTTCAAGAAGCACAGACTGCCCTATTCATCTCCCTGAGTGGCTCACTTGCCTCCTGATGATAATCTGCTAAATATCTACACTTAATTAGTTTGCTGTTCCTTGAAGCAAGTAAGAATGCAATGTGAAAATTGTTCAAGAACTATCTTTATATAAGCTACTCAAAGAGACAATTAATTTTGTTGAAAAAGTAGCTGACAGTTTTGGGGAATGCCTCAACTTATCTTTCCCTCATCAAGAATAACTCAGATTCAATAAGTCCAAAAAGACACCAAGACAGACAAGCAAAAGAACAATACAAGGCTCTTCAAGGTGACCTCTAGAGCCCAGAGTGTGACTGAATGGATGTTATGGGCTTCTGGTGTGCTTCAAAGAAGAGTCTATTTCCATTTGGGGGTGAGAAAAGTCATGAATTGCACTTAAGTGAGGAGGCAGGAGGAAACATGCAGTTTCAGGAGACCAACACGAACATTAGAGAGGTCTCTGGCTTGGAGATATGAGGAACAGAGAACAAAGCAAAGCTAGTCTCTCTGGTCAATTTAACTATGCATTCCTAAACAGAAGGAAATAAAATAAAGGATTGATATGAAAAGAATAAGTCTTTGAAAATAACTCAAATATGTCAGCACTACAACTTTGCCCAGGACTGGCAAGTATGGTGCAAGTGTGCAGTGAAGAGTGTGGGAACAGACAGTCGAATTCAGCATCCATCATGGGGACTCTATTTAAGGTGAAAAGAAAGATGGGGTTCCATGGGCCTCAGCAAGTCAGAGATGAGAGGAGAGCTTCTACCCAATAATGATTTCATTAATTTTCTGTATAAGTCTTGCATTAATTTTCTGTATTATGTTTACCTGTTACCACAACACTGGTTCTTCCTAACTATATGCAACAACATAAGTAACAGACTGCTGCTCCCATGGATACGTTCCTTTGCTTCCTATCCCACAGTGTATGGCTCCTATATCCTCCAAGTGTACAAGAAGCTAACATTATGTAGTAGTTAGTTTATTTCAAAGAAAGAGTTCTGCTAGAACTTTCTATGCAAATGGCCTAGAAATGTAACATAAAAGCAACACAGATTTTGGGTTTATTTGCTTTGTAGTGACAATATTTTTAGTATGTTCTAACACATTTACGTACTCCCAAGCTCAAGCAGTGGAGTCCTGCTCTAGACTAGGACATGCCCATGTGAGAGCACAAGCCCTCTGGGCCTGTCACTGGGAAGCAAAGGATCCAGGCACCAGGCTATAAGGTGAGAACATAAAAGCAAACATTGGTTAGCACCTGGGGAGGGAATCCCACTCATTCCTTCCCCTAGGTGCTTTATCTACCTTCTTGTGTCTATTCTATGGCTCTATAACATGTGTAAATCTGAAGCCTTCCTTCCTCCCTCACCACAGACCTGTAGACCCTAGAGGTCTCAGATTGCCAGGGAAAATTACTTTCAACATGTGGCAAGGCAGGAGTTGAAGTTGGTTAAGCTGTTTGTCTTCTTAGTGCTGCAGTAATTTCCCAGCTGAATTCTGAACTCCAGAAAAAAGGACAAGGATGGAGGGGTGGAGGGCAAGCAGAGGAAACAACGACTTCGTCATTCAACAAGAGTTTGTGAGAGAGAAGGTTATATTGGGGGACCACCAAACGCGACGTCTTTCATTGCCCCACCTCCCACAATGCAAAGGTGCAGTGTTACCTCTTCTCCAGCCCCCCCACCCCCTCATCCACCCCCAGCCAAAGTATTCCCGAACTCACCATATAATGCAGTTTTTCATGGCGTGCCTGCTTATCAGAGCTCTGAAACTATGTGAGACATGCATGCAGACAATGGGCCTGTCTCTCAGCCATGGAGGGCTCTGAAGGGATCCCTTTCAGCGCTCACAGATTGCTCTGTGTTTCATTAATTGACAGACTCGGCCAAGTCTGACAGCAGTAGCGTGCAGCTGGTGCGGGCTGCTCTGTCTCAGGTAGGCCACCTTTCAGCACGGAAATTGCTTTTGATTGGCTTTATTGGAAGTAGCTTCTCCTGTTCAGATGGCAAAAGCCTCTTGTATTTTAATGGCTGACAGTTTAGGACAAACTCTCTTTCCCAGAAGATTACCTCTTTTCCCCATTTCCAAAGTCTCTTAGACCTAAGCAGGCTATCTTGAAAAGGATGGAACCTCAAACATAAGGAACAACTTTATTTGGTCAGAACTGTTCAGGATCTGGGACTTTCTGGAGCCCAGTTTCTTTTACCTCTTAAAACTCCAAGAATTTGGCTAAAGCCTGAAAAACTAAGGTCACAAAGCAAGAACAAGCTAACAAGTGCTAACCGGAAGTTCTTGATTTCAGTGCATGCTCTAAAGCTTCAGTGTGAGAGCCTAGGCTGCAACTTTCAAGAAGGCCTGCAGAAGTTGGTCTCTGCTGTCCTCTAGAAGTCAGTGGAGGCTAGAAATTAAATTCTCCTCAGACTACTTTCAGCCTGAAGTATCTCTGGCACCAGTTATTTATAAAGAGTCTCCAGCATGCAAATGAGCATTTCTTGGTCAGGGGCGAGGGGAGGGAAGGAGGATGATGAGTCTAGAATGTTCATCTTTAAGTTGGTAGCATGAATGTGAGTATCCTGTCTTTTCCTCCACTCTCTGGTATGCTAGAAAGGCTGTACAGGCTAAGATGTCACATGCTTCATGGGCTACTCATGTAGTCCCCAGTTCTTTTCGTCATTCAAGATATCCCAGCTGGGAGAAATGAACGAGGCTTCAGCTTTATAAGGGAAAATTGCAAAAGTAATTTCCAATGCCTTCCACAGCCTTTCCTTTGTCAAAGTTCTGTTGGCCTTAAGATTTTTTCTTTACATTTGCACTTGGCTTTTTATTGCATTTGGTATAGCTTTGCTTAACAACATATAGAGCCAGGTTCAATTTTTAGGGGTCATTAGCAAAGACCACTTTGAGAACCCACTCAGAAACCTGCGAAAATTAAACTAAACTACTTGGGCACTCAATGAGCTATGCTTTTCCACAAATGACGACTCAAATGACCTAACCAACCCCTTCTTCAATGAAGGGAGAAAAGAAACAGAAATGGAAAGAAAAAAACGAGTTCAAATAATTACCAACTGCACCTTTCTCAAAGGAGGGCAAGAAGAATTTAAAGCTCGCCACTCTGGTGCAGAAACAGCTGCGGCAGCGAGCTGCTTCCTATTACCTTCAGTAACACACAATCTAGTGTGGCTGTGCCAAGTCTCAGGACTCTTGTCCTCTGCTCTCCCAGGTAGTAAGGTGGCACCAGGTTGCAGCTGTCCACACAGGCATCCCAGCCCATTTCTCCCATGCATTCCTCCTTCCCTAACCAGCCTTGTTAGCCACTGTCCCCATCAGGATTTTCTGCTTAGCCACTGCTCTTCTCATCAGTTGCTCTCACATCCTGTTTCTTCCTTTGTGTGGTATCTGGGTTTTAACAGGCATACCACAACATGTGCTCCATGAAATATCTATACTGTCTGATACGGTCTTTTAAAACAGCTTTTTGCTGTTCCTTTGCATTCCAGGGTTGTAAAGTATCCTCTCCCATAAGGCACTCTCAGGCAATTGCTTTGTCCAGCTTCATACACAGTGTTGCAACTACGTAATACTCCTCCCAGTTATAACAGCATTTTTTTAAACAGAAACAATGCAAATACAAGAAAACATAAAAGAAGGTTAAAGCTGTGTCAGGCCTTACCACAGATCCCTCTCCTTTCCCTCTACCACATGACAACATAATATTCCTTTTCTTCAGGGCTTCATCCTTCTATCTCCTCCTAGGAAACACTTTTTTTGAGGTATCAGACTACTAGAAATGGGATACGGAGGTGCTGAAGAGGAAGGCACAGGTGCTGTTGCAGTAGACTCCGTGTTTGAGAGTCATTTCCCAACTTAGCCAGCTTTGCCATCTCTGCTGAAACCTCTACAAATGGTCCACACATGAGGACTGAGGGGACTGGCATCCACCATCAGATACAAAGACTGCACGTTCATTACCCTTGCCCTGTCCAGGTCTTGGCCAAGACACTAAAGCAAAAGGGAAGCTTGTATGCAATCAAACCACTCGACTAGGATTTGAGGAATCTGCATTCCCTTTTAACAGTGACATAAGATGCTCTAAATTTCTTTTAAAAATTCCAGACACTTCCTTGAAAAGCACAGACCATATTTCCTACAGAACTTAAGGTTTCTCATGCCACTTCTCAGCTATGTAAGGTATTTAAAAACAATGGTGTTTAATCCTTTATATATATTATTGATAGAGAGAGAATACGAATTTCTATCAGAAGGTCCACACATCAAACTATCAGAAATATCAGTGTTATGCAAAAACAGCATCACAAGTTGCTCCACTATGGCACCTGGGCATTTTCAGTGTGACATCAGTGAAATCTTCCTCTCTCTTTTGCATACATCTCTGTATGATGTATTTCTTGATGAATTGTTTTAGCTGATTTGTTTCATGTTGGTCTCTACCTTCCTTTGCTTAATGTTATCTGGATTGGCTGCCTGAACAGCAGGGGATGTGAAGTTAAAGGGAGTTTTTTTTCACAGAAGACTATCTTGCAGGATTTGCTGAAGATGCTCAGAACTGGATTCATCTGCTTCCTGAAGTCCAATCACCATTCCAAGGACAGACTTGCTTCATCCTCACCTCGAGCATGTTCATTCCTATAAGCTGCAGTATACTGGTTGTCATATGAAAAACTGACCTTTAAGGTATGTAAGGATTATATCTTAAGAACAAATCACTATAGTTGAGATTTTCTTGGCTGAAGACAGTGTCAATTAGACTTGTACATGTACACCGACAGGGGAGGCTACAGGCTCCATGGCACACGGAAGAAGCACAGGGCAAATAGTACAGGTCCCTCATGAGATATGCGCTAACCTCCAGGGAACTCGGCTCTGCATACACTACATAACACAGAAGGAAGTAGATTTTCTGCTGGGCATAAACTGTTGAGCCTCATGTTCCTTTTTCTCAGGCAGACAAGAATTCAGACTTTTGCTAGGTGGGCTGACATGCTACGTGCTAGGATAGACAACACAGGCACACTTGCACTGTCACAGACAACATTATCCTCACACTGTGCATCACCCCTTTGGCAATCACAGGCTTATATTTTGATTTATAACCCAAGGATCTTTCCCAGGGTTTACACCACTCTTTCAATACCTGACAGCACATGCTGTCAGGTCCAGCAAGAGCAAATTCTCTAGGGCTTTTGGGACAAACTAAAAAAGAGTGGTCAGAAAAGCACTGAGAAAGACACAACAGTGGCACAAATTCTCATCAAAGGGGGATTGATCTGCAAGGCTTTTTTCCTCATGTGAAAGTGTTTCATTGGGAAAGACTCCAAGCCAAAGAGAAGAGGCCCAGAAGTCAGCCAGGGAAAATGCTTCTGATTTTGCTAGGTGTCATCTGGATAAACAGCAAATGCTGTCATCCCCTGATGCTATTTGGGCTAAGGAGGCAACCGACCACCAAAGGTCTGAAAGGCCCTCAAGTAACTGTGCTGGAAAGTCCAATGTTTTCATCATGACCACTCCAGTGGGAATCTGGTCATAGACATTTCAAGTTACTGTGCTCATAACCTATTGTAAGGTTTTGCAAAGCTCCCAGCACTGGTTAGCCCAGGCAAGGGCAAGAGGTCCAAGGAACATGGCTCACAACTAAAAGACTCTGGGGATTTCCCAGTCCCTGGGGTCAGAAGGGGGAAAAGACTATGAAGGATGGGGGCACAGGGGGTGGCAGGGAAGAGAGATGTTCCAGGACTGCATGTAATGACTGCCATGGGGCCAAGCACATAGCCAGGGCTCTGAAGCAACCCTTACACGGTAATGTCAGTCATTTCCACTGGTGGGGGAGGCGAGGAAGAGAGCTAGGAGAGTAGCTCAGCTGCAGCAAAGCCACACAAAGTTGGTCTGTTCGGCTGCCTTTGTGGCACTGTTGTATTTATTGAAGGCAGCAGCAGTTTGTTCTGTCCTTTCAGTTACTGTACGGGACCCGATCAGGGTGCAGATGGGACTACAAAGCAGCCCTTGTTGTCAGTAATGTGACTCACATGTCAGGCTCTTATTTGCTGTCAGTGGCTTTATTAAAGTCTACAGTTTCAGACCCTAGACCCTTGCCTATTGTATCCCCTGGCCCCAGAGATTCTCTTAGGGACTGCTCACAATTACCAACTCTCTCACAAGAGCACACAAACACACTGAGCTGGCATAGCAACTGTGCACTCAGGGGTGATGCCCCGGCTAAAGACAAGCTGGGGCGCTTTTCATCTTTAAAACTAATACATGTACAAAAATGGACAGGACAGACCAGAGGCCATGTCTGGAACAGGATCTCTCCCTGTAAGACCACCTGGTAACACACACATTCATTCACGTTCATTTATTCATATGTTCTGCCCTTACAGATATGCTAATACTCACACGTGCATTCATGGCTATGTTCTCCCCCATGGCAACACACACATTCACACACATGCTTACTTACAGGTTTGCAAACACATGCTTGTGCACTGATGGGCCCAACATCTGCACATTGCACACCACACAGTCATGTCAAGAAGCCCCCCTTGGGTACTCGTAGTCCTCACTGTCACACAGGCAGGCACACATACTCTCACCACTGCACTCTAACACTCAGCTGCACACAGCTCACAGACTGTAGTCTCACAGTGATGTATATGATATATTTTCACATACTCAGTAGGCACTAGTGTGCCTGCACAATCACAAATACACCCAGATAAGAATTCCCACAAAGGCACTCACATCCCTTCACTTACAATTTTTTCAAGTAGAACAAAATTCCCATTTCAGATACTCAGCTGAAGTTAAAGACTGTTTCCTAGGCAAATCTTACTGTAAAAGGTTCAGGCTTTGATCTCTACATAAATACAGAGCAATTCCTCTGACTTTACTAGATGCTAGGGTTGCTGAGGAGAGAATCCTCACTTCCTTCTGGCATGAAATTCCCTTTCAATGCCATGGTTCTTCCCCTGCACTAAAGAGGTCTCTTTCTAATCTTAAACTAGAAAGCAGGAGACTTGCCACCAGCCCTGCTGCAGTGCAGAAAATCTATCCCCCTCAATCAGACACCTACAGGAGAAATCAAGAAATGGGCTATCAAGACTACTAAAAAATGCCAGAATAAGAATGGAGAAAAACAGGACAGAAGCAGTCAGGAACAGCTCCTGCATAAAGAGAGAGGAAAAAAAACCCAACACCCCAACACAAGTTCAAGAATGAGAATGCAGATGCTATGATAACAAAGGGGGACTGGCTCGGACATCTGGGGTGTCAGTGGGAATCCTTCCACTGACTTCTGCATTGGGTTATACATGGTGTCTCACCAGCAGTTTCTGTTCCAGAGTCTCTTCAGCAACAGCAATGAAATAACTATCACACACACATGCTGCACATCTCAAATCAGAAAAGTTATATAAGCCCACACTTCTTCTCATTTCCGTTCAAAAAGAGCTTACAAATATATATATAACACTAATAGCAAGCTAACCTCAATAAGAATCCTGTCCGTGATTCCCTGCGTAAGCACCCTGCGATACAAGGTAGTATAATTCTCCCATATTACGAAATGGCTGTGAGATAAATACTTTTTTTTGTCCAGGTCACAGAACAGTCCTTCCAAGTCCTCTTCAACTGACTTAAGTACAAAACCAGCTTCCATTCTACACAAACCTCAACTCCACACAACCATGACAAAACTTGTGGGCTCTGATCTGCAATGGCAAACGACCATCTGTGGGCTTTATGGACCTTGGAGACTGAAAAAGGATCATGATGTTGGAGCACTGGATCCTTCACACTCCAGCACAAACCACATTAGCCAGCCACTTAAGCAGCTCTGAATGATTCATTAGCTTTGGTATTTTTTATTGCTTGTTGTTAAATTTCTGTGTTGCTTCTGTATTGGTGTACACTGCTATATACCTGTTTTATTCTACCAAAAGAAAGGTGAATGTCAATAATCAGGTAATGTCAGAAGTGCTCTAGATATGAATGAAAGCTGTCATTTAAAAAACAACCCTGTACTTTAATACTGTAATTGTGATTATTGCTGCAACTTTAATCTCATAGGACAAATCCTTTAACTGCAGAATTCACATAGGATATTTCAAACTAAAATACTCTACATTTACATCTCTGGAAATAGATATGAAGAAAAAATGTCCAAAAGAACAATTATATTGATTAGTAAGGGCTCTGTGTCTGCATGGATTTGTTTCTGCATTTTATTTTATACTTCTAGGCAATTATTCTGAAATCAAACTAAACATATTTTAAAAAAATCTCTTCAGATTTGGGAGCCAATAATACATAGCAAGGACCTGATATTTTAGAAAAGATTTGTTTCTTAAAGAATCTAAGTCTGAGTTTCTAAACAATACAAATCTTGTTCCAAAAATAAACCTTAAAATAGGGAATATAAGGAAAACAGAACTGTACCAAAGTAAAAGATAAAGCACCTTCAAGTGCTAGAAACCGATTTATTGCTATTTATCATCATATGGAGTGAACAACACAGATTGCACTATTATAAAACACAAGGATACTTCAAGTCACCTAACTGCAGAATTATATATATATTTGACTCATATACAGATGTATGTATTTATTTGATCTCGTTCTGACTATAAAAAGGTTAGTACTTCTGTTTCTTCATGGAATTCTGCAAGCTTCCAAACAACCTTACTTTTAGTCACAGGTCAAATAGCATGGGAGTGGGTCTGGACTGGTAGGAATGGCTCCATATTTGTGCCAGCATTAAGGAGAAGGCTGTATAAGGTTTGTAAAATGAGATCAAGGCTGGTGAGAAGCATAAAACATCACATAAAGCAATACAGATCTACAATTGTCTTACTGCACTGTTTCTGTTAGTGGACCCGGAACTGCTTTGCAAATTATTACTGTTCTGCTATTGCTGCATATGATGGTAGCCCCAGTGGACTTGATCTGAAACCAGTCCCTCCCCAAGCTGGGCATAACAATGACCCTTCCCCTACACTTTTTAGCCTAGCCAGAGTTTATAACCAGAACATGCTAGAACCTGCTTGAAAACTGTTTATATTAAAACACAGCAGATCCGGGGACGGTGCATGTTTATCTGCTGTAGCATGATTTTACCCCAGACTAAATAGTTTGATTACTTGCCTCTACAGAAGGGCCTTTTAAGATCACTTTGACCCTACTTAGTTGACTTTAACATAGTTTGGCTGCAATTTCAAGCTCTTGAGTATGCAGATCATATTCAGATCATATAATAAATATAAACAGAGTATAAAAGCAGGGCCTCTAGACAATCCAAAATATAGGTGTAACTAAGCAGTCCACATACCACTAAGCTTTATAACGATTGTCTCTCTGGCCTGGAAACTTGCCATGCCCTTCTGCTATGTTACTGCACAGCTGACCTTCCTAGCCTGCCTCAAGGACCTTCACAGCTACCTATAATTTTAACATCTCTTATCTTGGGCAAGAAAAGAGCACCCACTTCTTGTCTCCCTCTACTCCCACACCCAATGTTAATTGCTGGATCTCCAAATTAGTGCCCTTTGCCTCCTCCTGGGTTGCCCTTTATGAAGTAACAGGGTTCTTTAAAAATGCCTCTAGGTTGTTTTATTGGTCTTCATCAAAAGCCCACCTTTAAAGTCCTTTATAACTACATTTTCATTTGGTTATGCTGCTAAGGCTGCTCCAGACAATCTCCATACATCCCCCAAGCCATGTTTTATTCTCATCACTGGTTGTCTTCTAGCTTACAGTTCAGTTTTGAATCTCTAGAGCAAAGATCTTTCTTCCCCGTTTTCAGCAGCTGTTTAAGCAAAACATCAAGGCTTTAGGGAATGAACTTGAAAATTAAGTTCTTGCAATTGGTTTCAGACTCTGCTGTTTCGCTTTGTAACCTTAGTCTTTGCTTCCTTCTCTAAAAAAGGGTCTGCTTGCCTTCAAGAGCATTTGCCAAACATGCAAAATTTTATGAATTAAAGATCAGGTCCCACAGGTCTGATCCAGTTTGCACTGAAGCAAAATTCCTACTATCATCAGAGAACGCCCCAGTGTGTGATTTAATCCAAACAATCACACCAAAATTATTACTCCAAAGAATTGGGCCACCTATTTGGATTTTCATACCTCTGTTGTCACCATGCAATCAGACCAGACCAGCAAACTCCAGATGCTGGTGCAATTCAAAGCCCCTTGGGTAACTGTCTGACCATCTCTGGTGGTAACTAGGTAGAACAGTAAAGGTCATCACCCTGTTAATACCTTCACTGAAAAGCTCCATCTTCTAGCTCATGAATTAAAAGATCTGAGTCTGGCAGCTGACAACACATCCTCAGTGTGGCATTATATCAGCTGCATTAAATTGTGTTTGTGGAAGTGCAAGAACTGCAGGATATTGACATGACTGGGAAAATGTAACAGCATTTCCCCTAATTCAGGCACACGGCCCAATCCTGTAGACATTTTGCCTTAAGGGGGTTTATCTACTGACACAGCTTAGGACTGTGCTGGCTCTCTCTTCAAGTTTCTATCTGCTGGCCCTGCTTCCTAGATAAATAGCTATACTCATAGAGAAAAACCTGCACTAATAAAAACACAGACAGCCAGAAATCTGCTGCCAACAAGTAAAATATCCTATATTTCACCACTCTGCCATGGGAGAGTCATATCTCACTGAACAAATATTCATTCTCAGCCACTGTGCTAATGCTTAAAAGGGTCTCCAACATATCTTGGAAAAATGACTGAAAACCAAGGCAGTATGAGTTTCAGATTCTCCTTGCTTTGTTTTGCCTCTCCTCCTCTCCTTCCTCCCCATACACTTGGGATAATTTGAAGAGAAGGCAATTTTAGATTTTTCCACTTGTTCTTATTTTTTAAGTCTCCCCTCTTTCCAAATAAGTTGAGCAGAACAGCGCTTTTGCCTGGGTTTGATTTTTTTGTTGTTGTTTGGGGGGGTTGTTTGGTTGGTTTTTTAACCAAGTTCAATCAGAATCAAAAGCACTGGCTTCTCTGCTGTCAGTTAGTTATAATCACCTGGTCAGGTCATAATCTTCTCTGTTAAGACTGCTAGAGCTTTGAAGCAAAGAATCATCTTTTGTTTGTTCTGCATTCGTATGTTGCTTAGCACAGCGATGCCTTTGTAGGTAATGTGGATCCTTGGCATTCCAGCAATATGAATAATAAATACTATTGAGTGAGGCTTGCAGCAGTGGATGTGGTGGGTGGTCTCCCTGATGTAAGTAAGCAAAATCTGAAATAAATTATTTGTCCCCAAGGCACACCTGGTCTTAAAGTTCTCTGGGCCTATGTTTTTTGTGACTGCAAGACCCATAAGCACAAGGATGCCCCCCGTTATAAATGACTACTTGGAAAAAAATCAGCTTCTGGATTGCCACGAATCAAGAGGCCACCTCCGTCAAATAAGTAATAAAGCCATGCCCTTACATCATTTTTATAGCTTGGGGCAAGCAAAGACACTATCTTCTCAAATTCCCTTTCTGCTTTCTAACAAACAGGGAATTCTTCTCTGCTTGCTTACTAAAAAGTTTGTGTCATTCTGATGCAAACTCTTAACAAACTTCTACCTTCTAGGGCAGCAGAGGCTACGTTTCCTAAGAAAAATCTCTCACTATTTACTGATAACACAGTCATATATAATTGCATTTGTTCTCATAACTCAGAACAAGTGTGCTTTGAGATCCTTCAGAATGACAGACACTATATGGTAATGTAATCAGTTATTATATGACAGATGGCATTTCAGAAAAGATACTGACCCAAACACAGTTCCTTATAAAACATACACACCTTGTACAAGGCTTCCCTATCTGAAAAGCATGAGCAAAGAAAGGAAGCCAAACATTTCACAGAAAGCAAGTGCTAACTATTACACCACTTTCAAAACTCATGCTCCTGGCTGCACAGAGCTTTAGGAAGTGTCATTACACTAGAATATTTTTTTAAAAAAAAAAAAAGATATGAAGAGAACTGCTTGGTATACAAGAGAAGAAGAGGAACATTATACTGCCAGGATTAGAAAAAGACACACAATGCTTACCTGTACCTGCCTCAGCTCCCCACCTGGCCCTACAGAGCTCAAGCTCCCACTTGTACATGGCAGTAATGGATTGCTGTATAACATGGCTTCTCTGGATCTAGTCCTTCTCTGCCCTCACCCCAGCCCGTGCATGCAGTTCATGTTTATATACTTGGGGCAGCATTAAGAAGGTTGATTCTAGCTTCTGTAGCTATACGTGTAAAGCAAATAGCAGGACAGAGACTGATCTTGGATACGTTAGAAGTAATATCGATATCGAAAATACCATTGCTGGGAAAGAATCAAAAAGTTCCTTTTGGTGATTCAGTTTTTCTAGTTGGAGTTAAGGATGAAAAACAAATTCTCTTCTAGTCCCGAATGTAATCCCACTAAGAAACATGTTTCACATCAACAAACGCTAATAGAAAATGTTCCCCACTGCTCTCATGAAACTGTTATGCAGATGAAACATGTTTCCTGCCAATAACGACAAGTTACCTGCGGTTAAAACAGCAGCTAATCAGGTTTACTCACCATTAACGTGAAATGAACATGATGCTAAGACTACAAAATGCTGGATCAAAACCTCCATGGCAGCGAGTTGGCTGTACCAAGTGTGAAGTTCTTATCGTGTTCTCTAAGCACTATAAGCACAAGACTTTGAAGACTGCTTTGTTACACCTAAGACATCATTGGTGGAAGATGCCTATTTATGGTATCAGGCAGGGAGTTATCTGTGGCTTTCATCTGCTCTCCTGCTTAACGTGCATTTCCCTTTACTTTGTCTTCCGGTAACACAAGCTGCTTACAGGGTTGCCCTATCCACAACTCACTGGTGACCAACAGCCTTCCCCATTCAAGTCTGACTGCCTCCTTCAAAACAAAGTTGAAGGCATTTTACTCCCCAAAAGCAAACAAGTAAATTAATGTCCAGTTCAATGCCTTAGTTCAGCATTTTGGTCCAAACAAGATGATTACAAATTTCAAGTACATCAAGTGGCATTTTGTCAAGAAAGATGACATTTAATCACAAAATTTGACAGTAGAAGTTCTCTGTAAAAATCTAACTCTAGTGTCCCAAGTTCCTTGCTATGGCCATTCACGTCACAAATATAATTAGCAGCACTGGAACAGGTCATGATCAGACATGCCAATGCCACTATATTTGATACTGAATTAAATATACAGAGACTTGTAGTTGTCCCTTCAACTCCTCCAAGCACCATGACTTCCACCACATTCTCCAGATGCTATTCCCATATGCTAGCTCACACCCTCTGCCCAGAATAAAGCATATACAATCCCAGCAGAGGCACAGGGATACAGCCATCAGCACATATCATTTACAGATCAGTCTCAATTTTTACTCAGCAAGGCTCTACATACATTCCAGTATAAAAGCACAAGGATCTTTCAATCCTTATAGAGAAGCAGCATTTGGCACTTTCAACCATAAAGATCTGTATGTACCAGACCATACCTATCAGCTGGCATCAATCAGCATCAAACCCCTTCAATACAAAGAAATTACGTAATTTATTCACCACTCAAGGGCCGAGCTCACTTATTTTTCGAAAACTGAATTTTCTATTCTCTATAGCAAAGTCACTGAATACACAGATTATCTGTACCAGAGCCACTCAGACAGCTCAGGTTAAGTAGGGTCATATCTCGGGTGCAAGGCTCTCCCTTAACCATGCAAACGCAGCTCTCTGGTGTCAGTAGACTCAAATGTCTTATTGCTAATTTTGAAGCAAGAGAAAAATGTTTGGTCTGTAGTAAAGGCTGGCGTTTTTGTTATGAACAGAGGTGGATATTCGCTGAATTCTGCAAGATAAGCTAGCACAAATAGATTCACATTGTCTGGTGGCAATGAGAATATAGTGTATAGCGCCGGCATGTTTGGGATTTGAGTTGAAATTGGGGACAGCAGGCCCAAGTGTCAAAATTATTACTGACATCTGTCAGACCTCTAGAAGAAAATCAAGGTCTGATACCACTAGACAAGAATGCCACATTCTGGGTTTCTAAGCTGTGGTCAAAAGTAGGATTAGAGTTGGAGATAGATTCTGTAACAAGAAAGATCCGAGGGGAAAATTAATTGTCTAAATCTTTAAGACTCTCAGAAATGGATGAAAGTTGGTGTCGCTACAGTCACATATTTATTCTTAGTTTTCCACTGATGGCAAGTGTCTGGGCAGAGGTCAGAGCAGGGTTAGGATTACAATTAGGCTCTAGCTTAGCATTCCAGAAATCAGGCTCTGCTAAACAATTTTTATTGCTCAATTCTGCCAAACCTGCTCAGAGATAAGTAGATTAAAATGTATCATTTTTAATTGTCAGACAGAATGGGGTTACTGAGCCATGATCAATGCTGGAGCCAGAATAGCATCATTGCTTGAGGTAAGATAAGTGGTAAAATCAGTACCAGCATATTTAAACATCTTCCCATTAACTTTTGGACATAACTGAATTTCTAGGCCATCACCCATGCCAGGAATAAAGTGAGGACTAAAACTAAGATTTAGCATACAGTTCTGTGCAGTCAGGTTTACTGATGAATTCTGTCCAGCCTGCTGTAGGATTGTAGCCTGCCTCAGTGGATTTGAATTTTTCATAGTTAATGCTCAGAGATCAATGGTTCTTTAGTCATAGATGATGTCGTGAGTAGCTCACACTTAGGGCTTGGGACAGGAGGCTCTGAAGTTTCCACTGTAGAACTCTCCTAGGCCCTCAGTGGTAAGACAAAAGGCTGATAGTCTCAAACACTGCGTTTAATTTTGGGCAGCACTTACGTCCCTTGTGTTACAGTGATCAGAGAGGTTAGGATTTGGCTTGGTCTCAGGATTCGTGATGGGAGCTTTTAACGCTTAGTTTTGTCTGGTCCTTGAAGAAAAATCAAGTGCAGCTGCCAGCACATTTAAATGTGTTATGCTGAGGAAACCATGGATAGCCAGGCTGTGAACAGCCCTCGGGTTGGAGATAGCATTAGGGTTTGATCTGGAGTTGAAGGCTGCACAGAGACAGGTTCATTGCTAGAGAAAAGCACACTCATAGACCTTATCCCTAAACTTCAGACACAACTGAATTCTCACACTATCATAGAATCATTTAGGTTGGAAAAGACCTTAAAGATCAGAGTCTTGCCTACTCTGTCAGACACCAGTATTTGGGAAGGCTTCAGCAGAGGACTTTGGACAGGCAAGTACATAAAACAACCCTTGTGACAGGAGCTCCAGTGCTATACTGCTTCAGTATGTTTAGCCTGAAGAAACAAATTATGAGCAGTGATGTCAGCAGATTTAGCAATCTAAGCTTAATTTCCAAGCCACATGGGCTATGAACACTCAGGTAGGGTTCATGGGATTACCATTTGGGTTAGGATGCTCAGCGGTGTGCAGGAAATTACTAGATTCTGCCTTGTCTGCTGAGGCAATTTCACGGTGAAATATAGAAATGTGCCTTGAAAAAATCCAAACCACAGCCTTTTCCTGCCCCCAGTGTAAATATGGAGCTCTTGCCAATCATTTTGTCACATATACCAAAATTTCTACCATTTTCTTTGGAGATGCAGTTCTGTTTACCCATTTCATCTTGCACCTTAGCAACCACAAATGCACACATCCATGCCTCTGTACTTCCTTCGATGGCAGGCAGTTGTTGCATTTTCACACTTGGTGAAGGTCTCGCGAAGGTTTCACACATTTCACAGTGACGAGGCCCTAGAGGACAGATCTATGCAGGGATCAATAGCAGCCTGGCTTACTGCTAGTTTAGACCTTGTTGTCTCGTTTGAGACACACCTCTCGTTTTTATCCTGCATCCTAAGCCGGCAGGGCTGGCGTTTGGCGTTTCCTCCTGCGCAGCCTGGCCATGCCGCGGGGCTGAGGAGCTGCCGCGGGTCGGGGTCCATGCACGGAGCAGGCGCCGCGCTTCTGCGGAGGAAACGCCGCCGCGCCCGCGGGCCCTCCCGCGGCGGGAAACCTCCCGCCGGCACCGCCCGCCCGGGCTGCCGGGCCTCGAGTCCCGCCGGCCCCGCCCGCGACCCTTCCCAGGTGTAAGGGGAGAGGCCTCCCCGGAGACGGCCCGGGCAGCCCCCAGCCCCGCCGCAAAGCGCAGGCTGCGGCGCCCCCTGCTGGCGGCCGCGCCTCGGCTGCCCCGGCGGCGGGGGCTCAGCCTTCGGCCCTCGCTCACCCTCTGGCCCTCGCTCAGCTCCCCAGGCCCTCGGCTCCGTTCGCTCCCTCCCTGTCTGCCGAGGAGAGGTCAATGCTCTCTGCCGAGAAGCCCTATTCAAAAATAAGCAGGATCCCCCAAACATTCTGCATGCTCCCCCCGCCCCTCGCAGCGCTAAAATAGCCAAGTTTGCATGCAAACCCCCACCTGGCCCCATTTCACCAGATGCACATTCATTTCTATTCCTTTTCATTCTTCACACAACATGTTATAATCTTTGATCATCATTTGTTTAAATTGTATAAGTAATCTGCCCAGTTTTAATAGGATTTTTCTATGAATCGGCAACAAACCATGAAATGTGATATTTTCACCATGACCGACCCAGGAAATTAGTCAACTTTGTCCTTGATTTACATGGGGCCTGGCCAACTTCTCACACACCACAGTGGCAAGAACTCACTGCCTGCTCCCTCTACATTTCCATTCTTTATTTATTTCCTTCCTCTTTCGGAGCAGTTAAGTATACCACGGAAGCCCAGATTTGTCATCCATAAACAGAGCCTGAATTCAGCAATGTCTCTATGACTGCTGAAGTAACCCAAATTAATAAGCAAGACCCCATAAAAGGGGATTGGTGAAAAGCACCAGAGATTTATTATTATTGTTATTAAATACAATACATTGGGAGATATTGTTTTCAGCCTTTGCTTCTGATCCTTCGGAGGACAATGGGATAATTTCTTAGAGTTTTACACAGCAAGTATAATAAAAGTAAGCTTCCTCAAAACAAAGCTAAGATTCTATGATTATGGTAGGAACTGAGGCTTACAGGAAAAAATAACTGCTGTGGTAGTCAAAATAAAATGGCCACATTCAGAAATGATGAGCCACTTCTGGGGCAGATATCAATATAGCAGTTTGAGTCAATCCTTCTGTCCACCCAAGTGTTTTGCTTTACTTTAAATAATGCCCAGTTTCCTTCCTAGCCTATATGAAAATGGCTTTTATTTCACAACTTCAGTTTGTGGGCTTGTTTTTTCACCTCACTGTTTGATGGCATATGTACATGCAAGCTTTTGACAGAAAGTATAGCTGTGAGGCAATAATTTGGCACAGAGACTGTCACGCAAAAACACACGGCATGGTCCCTGCCTGGATAACAAGTTCCTCAACTTGGGCACACGAGTTCAGTCCTCCTCATGGTGATAGGTTCCCAGTTCCCATACCATACTGCTCAACAGGAGACTATGGCTGTATGGAGACAGCTGTTCTTCCAGACACTCTAGGCTCATGAGCAACTTCTCAAAGAACATGAAGACACTGCAAGGCAGCCTGGACAAACACAGGGCAGCCTGCAGAAGCCTACTGTTAGCTATTTAAATGGGTAGGAGAAAGAAGAAAGCGGTCCTTCAACTATTTCCCCAGGCAGCCACAAGACAGACAGCCCATCTATACCGAGAGAACAGGAGGACACGTTGCCACTTACGTTCAGTACTGCTAAGCTTCTGTGATTCCACCCCAACAGGTGCCCTGCATGAACACGCAAACACTAAGAATGTCCCCAGCTAGAACGTGTAATTATTACAGCGTTACAGAACATATCACATCTATATTCAAAGTTCTCCCTATACAAACATGGTCCCTGTGCGTGTTAGCACACAGCGTTTGTTCTGGGTTCCCCAGTGCAGAGTCTGAGCCACTATGACAGCTGCATCTGTGGTCTGGTGGGTAGCTCATGCAGCAGTGGAGGAGCCAGGGTTCTGGGCCACACCTTGTTCCTAAGCCCACTTCAGACCTCACATTGCCCATTTTCCTCCACTGCCTATTTCAGGTTAAAAACTCTTGCAGACAGGAGCTGTCTCTTACTGCATGCACGTTGTAACAAAGCAGGGTAGGGACTGGCCATCAGCTGGCTCTTCAGGTGCTTCTCTTATCCCTGAGCCTTTCTTGGCTCACCCAGAGAAGTCACCACATTCCTTACCATCAAACTAAAACAGGAGACTGCTCCTGCCCGGGCAGCCAGATTCTGTGCCCTGGAGGACTTTCCAGTCCAAGCCTCCCTGCCCCCACATCCCATGCACTCCCCAGCACATCACCCCTCTCTGCTCCCCGGCTGTGAACAGCCCCTAAGGTTAGGTTTTATATTTCTTACCCGCTGGCCCCTCCACTCCCACCAAGTCAAACTTCAACCAAACAAAAAAGAAAACAGAGGGAGAGAAAGGAAGAAAGAAAGGCCCCAAGAGTCTCCCGGTTGTTCCAATCAGGTCACTGTTTCCATACCAATTAGGACAGATGCAAAGCACATTATTAAAAATAGGTCTGCAGACCCATCTATGTTGATTATTGTCCTCCATTTCCGTCCCCAGCCAACTCCGTTAATTAATAAAGAAACTGCCAGAGAAGGAGGGGGAGAAAGGGTGGCAGGGATTCCCCTGACTGGAGCCTCCTGTTCAGAGAGTTCAAGAGAGAAATTGGACACTTGAGCCCCTCTGCCATTTTCCATTGTGTGTGTTTTTCCTAATGAACGGTTTAGTGATGCAGGGCTGGAAGTCAGCTTTACCCCACCCCCATCCATCATTAAGTGACCCAGTAAGAGGCATTTAGTACTTAACCCTCTCTAGAAAAAGTCAGATTGTTGTGGGGCTGGCTCTTTCCTCTCCAACTATCCCTTCCCTTCTCCTCAGTATGTCTGTCTCCGAAACCATCTTGGCATTTTTGGAGGGGAATGTTCTTCCTTAGAAAGGCCCTAGAAAAATACAGCAGGGATGAGATCCTGGCATTGTTGACATTGGCGGGGCCAGAATTTCACTCTCACAACTGTAAAACCATCTCTGCCTCTGATAGGGCAAAGACATTGATGGAGAGATGTCCCTGTAGCGTGTGCAAGGGATGTTGCTGATCAATATACATGTTGATTTGCAAGAGGAGAAAGAATACATAGTCAGTAAAAGTCAAGGAAGGCTGTGAAAAACTTAAGTGATAGATAACACTTGCAACAGAGAGCATGCTTGTCTCCTTCTATTTCTGCTAGCCCTGCAGGACTCTTCTCTGGCCAAAACTAATTTATCTTCATAACCCTTCCTCAAAAAGCAGGACAGCATTATTAGTCCCGTTTTGACAGTGGGGAAACTGAGTCAAGGACAAACTAACCTGGCCAAATCATTTAATGAGTCAGAGCTAAAAATGGAAGTGTCCAGACCAAGGTTTCTCAGCCAGTGCCTTTGCTTTAAAGCAGAAGTTAGGGGGATGCAGAGAGGTTAAATGAACCATTATCATAATTAGACTTGATGAAAGCAAATCTGGGGTTGGGCCCAAGATGGCAGATCACTTTTACCTTGAATGAATGTATGTCAGTGCATCTCCTAAAAGTTTTCTATTAAAATGCCCTCGTGAGCTCTGAACCTGTGAGGTACAAGTCCTAGATATAATTTAGAGTACAAAAGGCCCTGCACGATCTCGGTCACATCACTTGATCTCTAATGACCTCTACAGGCTCTGACCATCGTTAAAACAAGGGCTGTCACATCCATTTGGACTGTAAGCTATTTTTGCAAGGTCTGTTTCTTACTAACGCACTTTTACAACCCTCATTTCTGTGATATTGGGAATCACTGATACTTCTGGAATAAGAACAGCCACAAATTGCAGCCATGTCTGCATCTCTGAGCTGACAGGCAGAACACATTCACAAGCACAAGCAGGAAGAACTGTAAAGCATAAGCAAAACACCCACCTGCAGATGCCAGCAAGGCTGTTCATCTGCAGACTGACTGCAATTTCCAATTAAATACCAAGCTACTTTCACACAGACTATTCTTTCATTAGACTGAAGGGTTTTGTTTTCCTTTTCCTGAGTCACTCTTTACCAGAGACTTTCCAGATCACATGTTTTATTTTTCACAAGGGCTCTAATGCACCACATAATAAAAACTCATGTCATGAGTTCAGAAAATCCACTACAGGCTTCAAAAATACACAAAAAAAGAGGCTTGGATAGAACAGAGGTTGGGGTTTTTTTCAGCCAAATCATTTTTATGGCACCCTCCACCCAGCAAACTGAATTGCTGGAAACATCAGATGATTAATTTAACTCTGAGGTGTGATAATGTGCTTTCCTACATGACAGAGCTGAGCTTCTACTCTAGTATCAAGCCTACTATCATGGAGGAATGCTACCATGAACAGATAACCACTTAGCCTGACATCCCCATTTTTGTAAGAATCACTAATAACTCATGATGCCAACAATCAACTGTCAGCAGGGATACATTTCAAGTTCACCTGAAAAAACATACATGATGAGAAATAAGAAACCTAGAAATCAAGATCATCAAGATGCCTATAGAGGAGAAAAAGGTCTGGGAAATAACTGTTGCAATGAACTCCATACTGGAAGTGGAATATACCTCTGTATCATGAGACAATTCCACGTACATAGATGATAAATTGCAGTCAGTCATCCAGGCACAGAAACAAAAGCCACAGGAGGTCTGCATGTACCAAGAAGCAGTCTTTTGATCCTACTGTACTAAGAACGATGCATTTTCACCATTTCGTTTTCTGCAGGGATCAAAATATGTGCAAGGCTGGGTACTACCTTTTCAATAGCTACACTTGAAATGTACCACCTTAGCATGCACACCTGTAACTGAACCAAGAATACCTAGAATTAGAAATAGGACCTGTATTCTTCATGGGTCAAGTCCAGAGAGAGAAAAAAGAAACCCTGTAACACATGAAAGGGCCACAGAAACTTGGACTATTCTCTGTCCCACCCTCATGCATGGTTGATATATCATGTCAAGAGAGAGCTCTCGGAACACTCTTTTCCTTTTTCTCCTTCCGAAAGCAGAGCCCTTGCCCTGTGAATGGGACTTCATAACCTTTCATTGGCTGTCTGCAAGGTGCAGGGCTGACAGAACCATGGGAGAAACCCTTCTTCCTTGGGAAAACTTCATCCTTCATGTCATTTCCTTCTGGAGCTGAGGCCCAGAGTAGCCAAAATCTGACACTTTAAATCAGTCAATGGGACACACCATCAGCTTGGAAAACAGCACCATACTGCCTCACATTTATCTTGTGGAGCCAATTTCAGAGGCACTTCATTTCTGAAGCACTTTTAGGCCCTGGTACAATTTACGCAGGGCACACTCTGCTCTCCAGCTAAGTAAACATTGTTTTGTTTTCTTTAGCCCTTGAGAGCTCTTGCCTCCAGCATCCTCCCAAGGGGAAAGGAGCAGGGCCTCTTGTGTCGGTTGAGTGCTCACATGAGAGGCTGGTAAAAAGAAAGGGGTCCCTCTTGGCTCATGTACAGAAGAAACACAACACATGATGCAGCACAAGATGCAGAGCTTATCCTGTATCTGGACCTGCTCACTGTGTGTTTGCTCACCTCCTCCTCTACCGATTTGTGAGCAAGTCTCTGACCTGACTGGAATAAACCCTTCAGCAGATGCTTCCATAACTTCCTGAGAGGCATGCTGGTGGCTCCTTGTTGGAGAGCCCTTAGATCAGACGGAGAGCAGCCAAGTGTGTCTAAAGCATGCAGGAGGGCCCTTCAAAGTACAGAGAGCCGAGCCATCCTCCAGCTGCTAAATAAATACAACCATCAGCAACAGAAAACCATCACTCCACAAAATTGATACAGGATTTGCCAGAAAAACTTAATACCAGCAAAAGCAACACAGTGCTGAGGGAGGATGAGACTATTTAAAGGCAAGAGAATGCCGAGGGTGAGTAACGGTGCTAGCAAGAGGCAAGCCAGTGCTAAGGGGCAAAAGCTAGTATGAGTAGAAATTTAATAATTTCAAATTGGCCTCTTCTCTGGAACCAATTGGTATATCAGTCACCAGAGAAATACGGATGATAGAAAATAGTGACAAAGAGCTAAAAAAAAACCAAAGCCAACACAAGTAGAGACCATGCAGACTTCACCTAAGGTAGCACTGCATTCCTAAACTAGAGCAAGAAAAGCCAGAGCAGGAGAAAAGCCAAGCTGGAGAACTAGTCAGCATCTAATCCATTGAAAGGCACCACAACAAAAATAATAGCTTCAGGCCTAACTCAAATCACATGTGAACTGGTGTTCAATGAATTATAGGTAGAACTGAGCATGCCTTAATTCCCAAGAAGCAAGATGACCAAATATAGAGTCAATCCATTATTGCAATGAAACTCCATAACTGAGCTACCAAGTTTAAGAAGGGGAAAATTAAAAACCCAGTAAAAGCAGACAGAGGAAGGATATTTCCTGATTCTTAAACCACACCACAGCCTTTGCAGTTTACTGTCAAAGTTACATCCTCTGCACCACTGCCTCTGTCTTATGAGAAGAATTTGAGTTACCACACTAGTCTAGTGAAATTTCAATGATAGGACAAAATAGATGGGAAGCCAGAGGTTTTATTGAATGAAATATTATGGCATTGACTCGTGACTCATTTTAGTACTCCAGTCCATAGAAAGCTCTAAAGGCATCTGCTTTCCCAACATATTCATCTTTTCACACAATCCAATACTTTTAATGCTACTTATGGCCCCTGCGCTTGCAGTGTCAAGAATATTCAGCCCTCCTTTCTCAATATAGTTTGCAAAATCCCATCCCTTTCTTCTTACAGTATATACAAGAAATGTATGAACAAAATTGACCTCGCTATGTAGTTATGTCCTAGATAGGATTTGAATTGACAGCCCTGGATTCAGACACCCTGTGTAATAGTAGGCAGATGATCAGGTTTCAAAGCTCAGAGTTAACTGACATCCTACTATTATTTCAATGGGTTTTGAATGAGACTCTTAAGTGTTTTTTTTCCAGTTAATATGAAACATGTATTTACACTGTAAGCTCCCGCAGGCAGAGACTGTAACTTTTCGCACAACTGAAATTTAAGTGACAATTATGCTCTGGTCCTGCTGCAGCATACTGATTTGTGGACTGGGAAGGGACCAAAAGGGGACCCATCCTCTTTAGTACATTTCCTGCTTTGAGTTGTATAGCCTTATTTTTTTTGTAACTGAGTAAACAAATACACTACAGCCAGAGAAGCAAGTTTCAGAGAGAGAATTAGAAGTCCAGTTCTCTATGATCTTATTCCTTCACTCAGTCCATCAGATGCAACAACTCCCAAAAAGTAATCTAGGCTTGACATTGCTGCTCAGAACCTCAGGAAAGACCTGAAGTATCTTATGTCAAAATTTGCAGGCCACAAGAATATAGTGGTCTTTACTGTTGATCAGAATGCCCATTCACAGCTCAAATCATAGTCCAACCCTTGGAAGAAAACAGGTTTTGACCCTTTATCTGCACGTGTCCTCTTTGCTCTTGCCAAAAGCATGTGCACTATCCAAGGACAATTATCTCCAGCACCCTTTACCACCAAGTTTATTTATGTTAAAGTAAGCCTGAGTTTTCCTTCCTCCCAGCATTATACTTTTCCTCCAGATTTTTCCCTGTGTTCCTGCTCTCTTTCCCCCAGTGAACACCACAAACACAGCTCCTAAAGTCCTGCCAGAAAATATAAGGCTGAGAAAAGCATGGCCCACACAGAAAAGCCCCAGAATGACTCCTGGGCTTCATCCTACCACCACCTGCCCCTGTGGCCCTAGAAAAGCTGGTGACATAACAGCTGGAACATCACCCAAATCTTCACTAATTATCTCCACAGACTTCAATGTCCTCCAGAACCATTTGGAGGATCTTCCTAATTACTAGCCAGACAATGGAGACTGGAGTCAGGTCCCTGGAATCCTCTAGCCTGCCAGTCCCAGCCATGCATGTTCCTATTTGGCCTCTGAGGCTGACTGTTCTATATGGAGACCTCCACCTCGCACTCCTCTACTTCCATCTCCACCCAGCTCCCTCCCTGCCCCCATCACAACCACCCCCAGCATGAGGATTTTATGAATGAAACTTTCTGACAGTTATGGGGTTGGCAGAGTCCTATTCAGCAAGCTGGGGAATGTGTGAACGTCAGGCTTCATTAGAGACTTCTCCCAGTCAGCTGATAGCTCATTAACTTAAAGTGGCCTCTTGTTTTAAAACCTCAGAGACCAGGAGGTGGGGTGTAGAGAAGGGGGGATGGTTTTCATTGTTCCTCTTGCCTCTCTCTCCCTCTGCCCCCTGTGAGATTAGGTGCCCTTGGAGGGGAGAGAGAGAGGCTAAAACAACTTTAATTAGTTACTTTCAAAGATTTTCTCCCCCTTTCTTCCTTTTTTTTTGTGTGTGTGGAGCAGGGGGGGTCTCTCAGCTGGGTTTTTCTGCATGGAGGAGCTCACGTCATTATGCTTAAATCCAGCTCCTCCATCCTTTGTCTCCTGGCCAACAATAGAAGAGGGCTTTGTAAAAGGCTCCTTCCAAAACTCCTGGAGACTGTCTGAAAAGGAAGATGGGGTGAGGACTCCTCTCCTTCCTCCCTCGGGCACAAAAGTGACAAGTCTGTGGCCTGTGCCAACAGCTTTCCTGTGTTAGGAGCTAGTACTGGGGTAAATAGGGCAAACAGAGTGCTGATTCCTAAGCCGCTGCTCTGTCAAATGAAAAGTGGAGCCCATACTCACATCAGAAAGTGTCTGGTAACTGTTTTCTGTGTGGATTTAAGGTCAGGCTGGAACTCTGGACATCAACGTCAGTTTTAGGGCTTTATCCCAAGTCCTGATCCTCCTCTGTCCTTTAAAGAGATAATTGAAGCCCCGAAGAGTATCCTGTACCCTAGAGCAGCAGGAGCTACAGTGCCAACCTCCAGCTTCTCTTATAGCTCATATTTCAGTATTGCAAAGAAACATTTCTTTTAATAAATTCTCTTCAGGCCCATCCACAAAAGAGATGTGCCTCTGAAGAGGATATTGGTTGAAGTACAGTGAGTAGATGGGTTTATGTGTGAGGCAGAAAAATCAACCATGAATTGTGATCTTACCAGGACATTTATAGACTCTAAAACACATTTAACAACACCTTCTTTGCCTGTTTAAATTAGAAGTTGCCAAGATTTTGGACTAATAGACTCATAGCTTTCAAACTTTATTCTTAATATTCCAGCATAGACACAAGAATTGATGAGTTGGTGAATGTTGCAGTTGAAGGTGATACCAAGGAGTAGGTGCAGATTGTCTACCATGGCTTCATGAAGCAGATTCAAAATCAACAGTGTGGACTACAGGCTTTTCTGGGAAAAAAAAAATCTACTGCACTTTTAAGCACTCCATACCCAATTTGGTGAGCTTTCTTACATGAACCTAAACAGCTTTTGCAAGATCTTAGAAACAAGGATCTTCACTCCCTTGCAGCTACAGAAAATACAGAACATAAACCTGTTCCCTTTCAAGTCAGTGGCATTCACCTTTTACCTTTCTGGGGAAATGGAGGGCAGGATTTTGCCTCCACTTCAACACCTACAGGCTAAAGTGGTTTGGAGTCATTTGTGCTGTGATCCTGTCAGTTTTCACAAGCGAAGTAAGAGTGGCTGTCTCACTGCACAGTCCTGCACAGAGCTGTGCTGTGTACAGCAGTGCTGCTAAAGCAGTCAGTTGGTGTCTCCAGTTAGTGGTAGGAGGCACCATCCTGCAGGACTTAAGACTTTCCACTAAGAATGTAAACTAAACTTTTTTGACACTTTTCTTTTGCAAGTCACTACAAGACTGTTCTATTTGGCAAGGGCTACAAGGATGATGACTCTTTCTCTCTGTTGTATCCCTTATCTACTATTTTTCCTGTCCTAATTTTCCCCCACCCCTAAACCTTGTAGTTTGTGGAGATTTTTTAAGTTAAACACCTACAACATCCTACCCTAGAAGTTACTGTATTTCAAAAGTAGTAAACATGATTCTTATACACTAGTCAGAGGCAGAATCATGTTCTGTCATTGGATGTCTAATGAGCCTGGCATTAAATAAACTCTGCGAGTATTACTTTTCTTTGCTTTAATGACAGCACCATGAAGTTTCTTCCCTTGCTGACTGCAAGTATTTTAAAAGACAGACTCGTTTGTGTTGGTGGAAATTTCAAATTCTCTGCCCTCTGCATCAAAAAATGTACTACATTTTGTGATGAGTCACATCAATTTTCACTTGCCACAAAGGGGTAGGCCCAAATGTTTTCAGGCAAGGCCACTCCCCAGATCTTGTTACATCATTGTTGACTTGAGAGCAAGGAAGCCTTCAGCTCTTTGTTGCAGTTACCACCAGCAACAGCTGTACTTATCAAAATATTGTTTTTTTCCCCCAAGGAAAGCATAAGGATTACTCTTACAAGACACTTAGCAGTAGAATTAAGTCAAATTTACAATAAGAGACAAGCAAAGACAGTAGTACTATAAAGGCAGACAGAAAGAACACTACAATACTAAGTTTTGCTTATCTCTTGGTGATACAGAAGCATGCCAACATCACAATGCACCAAGTACTACACATGTGCAGTTAAAAGATAACCCATGAGATGTTTAACTATGAGTGGGGTTCCAGCCTTTGGATCTAAACCCAGAAGTCCACACAGCCAACACAATGAAGTCTAAAGAAGTTGAACAAACAGAAGAGCAGCTCATCAACACAGGCTGTGGCTCACTGATGGGAAAGGGACGCTGCACTGTGCAAGTCTGTGTTAGACAAGACAGAAAAGAAGAGAGGAGGAACTGTTAGAGAAGACAGAAGAGAGGAGGAACTGTTGTCTTCCTCACTTTACATTTGGGCAATGCAAAAGACAGAGCGTGTCTTCTCACAATCAAAATGTACGTTTAACAGAACCAGAAACAAAAGCTACATTGCCTGACTCTCACTCCACAGACTTTGCTTAAAAATAAAAATCCTATAATAAAGAAAACAGGACAAAATAGAAAAAAGCCTGGGTTTTAGACCAGTGGATTTACTGACATTATTTCAAGCTAAAAACTTTATCTTCTCCATATCTTTACAGCACCACAACTGCACCAAAATACTGTTTCACTGAAAAACTGCGTTCACCTCCTCTTTTTTAACATTTTCCTTCATAAAATGGAAGCAGGGCAGAATCTGCCATGCAGTATGACAGCTCCTGTGAGGCTGGCAGTTAAAAAAGACTGAGCAAAAGATGGGTCAGAACATACCAACCAGTGGGCAGCAAAAGTTCTGTGTATGGCAGTGACATTCAAATAGGAATTGCCCAAAGACATACAGCACTGACATTTTAAACTTCTTTCCCAGCATGAAGGCTGCATCATGACATGATCCAAATTTAACCTCATAGGCCACAGCTGGGATGCTCCCAGTACCCAAGGTAGCTAATGCAGGCTTTGCTGAATTGATTTATTTCTTAGCACCAGATAGAAGCCCAAAGCACCTTTTACTTCTCAGTCTAATGCACAATATCTGTCATATGGAGGCCTAGGTTTTTATATCACTGTAATACTGTGAGACTTCAGCCAACATGAGGGCCATCTCCCTTGCTGGATGCACACATAGGAAGAAACACTTCTTATTCAAGAAGTTTGCGATATGAACAGACTAAACAGAAAAAGTCTAGATATTAAATGACTTGCCAAGGTCACTGGACAAGACAATGTTATATCTAGGACAGGGCATAGTTGCCTGATGTTTCTGCTCCAAGGTTAAGGTGATTCCTGGAACAAAGCAGCTTGGTGCACACAATGTCCTCACTTCTTTGAACATCTTTTACCTAGTGATCAATCTACTACAGGACGGCGTGACACAATCATTCCCTCCATGCACATGGCACAGACTCCAGGATTAGCACATAGATAACCACTGCAGCAACACAGGCTATGTATTATTGCTGTGCTATGCCAGATAAGAAATTCACTTAGATACTGATAACTTCCTTAAGGCATGCTCAGTAAAAAAATGCTAAAAATCTACCAGCATCTTCCAGGGCACTAGACTTCCCTTCACTATAAGTACTTTATTTTTTTCCCCCGAGCACTTTTCCATTTCAAATCCCCAGTCACAGAATATGAAGAAGGGAAGACAAACTTAACAGCTGAACCAAAATTAGTGTTCTTGTAAGAGCTGTTAACTGCTTTGATACTTGCTAAGGCTACAAGCATTTGATTTTAGTTCTCTGCTTCCGCTGCAGCTCTGGAAATGTCCCAGCAGGTGCTGGTCTAAGGTTTACAGGTATTGTCCCACTTGTCTAACTTAGGAATTTTCGGGCAATGAGTATCACAGCTGCCTTTTTTCTTTTACATTATGGTGTAACACACACTCTTCCTTTTTTCCCCCTCCCCTCTCATTCAACGCCCAAAAAACAACTGTGGTACCAAGCAGCATGAATCCTCCTATACCAGACAGTGCAATGCATTTATCTTCCCTGAAGATGAAAAAGTATGTCTCATGCCAAAAACTGGCTGGAGGAGGAGGAAGATGCTCTGTTCAGTGGAGCATCTCCTGGCTAGTGGGAAGTGACACACATTCTCTATAACCAAAACTACATGAGGATGAACTTTTGACTTCAACCCCTGCCAGACTGAAGAATTTGAAACTTCTTTGTCTTCTCTCCTTGTAAAACAATCCCTTTTCACTGTGATGTCTTGTGCGAAGGTGGCAAATAAGGCTCAGCCTTCTGTCATGGCCCATATCATTCCAGATTTAGCCTGACATCATCAAAGCTCATGCTGAACTACCAACTTCTCTCCTTGTTTTCATCAATTTGATGCTTTTTTTCTAAACATATCCATGTGTCACAACTCTGACGGCATGCCTTTCCTAGCTGTCTTTTCCTCCTCCACTGTCACTATTTCATTTATGTATACAAAGATTCCTAGATCAAATACAGATCACTCAACATCCTGACATTCTCAAGAGCTGGCTATGAACTCTGATTATCACAGAAAATTTCTCCTAAAACAAGTATCAAACAGAGTCCATTTTCTTTTCTCAGTGAAACCGCAGCCAGCATAATCCTGACACGTAAAACTTCCACATGCTCAGCCACTGGACAACACTATGGCATAAGGAGACGGTGAGTCATCACTTAGAGCTCTGAGTTTCTGCAGGTGCTGTACTTGGCAGGGAAAGTTGAGGTCATAGCTAAGAGACTGGTACATTACTGAAAATGATACTTATTTGTGATAAAAGGCAATTACAAAACTCAGCATAGTGGGAAAATGCAAAGCAATGATATGTCCTCACTTCCCAAAAGCGATTTAGGGGAGTTTCAGAACATTTAAGAGGAGAGGGCATTTCCAACAGCACAGCCCTTCAAGTACCAAAGTGCTGGCAACTGTACAATCAATAATGAAACATTTGCCCATATCCCGTCAGCTAATATCAAGGAAGAGTGGAATTCTTTCTATTTTAACCCAGTTCAGGCAGGTTCTAACAATGTTTGGTTAGTTATGAAATTCTACTAGGCAAGAGGAAATGATACCAGTAACAAGTCTGTCACCAAAGACAGCATAAGAAGAAAAAGGCTGCCAGGAGGCCGCACTGAAAGAAGGAAGCAGCGCTGCAACTAGGAAAAGTTAGGGAGAGGATTCTTGCAGAAACATCATTATGAGGGATCAGGAAGAAAAGGCCATCTACTTGGTGCCTATTCTGAAGGACACAATGTTGTCAAGGAAGAAACCAGAGAACTAAAGAAAGAAATAAATCAATATGAAGTTCTTTCAGGAATGCAATGAGCACAGGGGGTGCTTATGTTTGGCAGCCCCAGGACACTTGCAGCCCTGGCTTGGATTGTGTGGATATGTTTTTGACTTGTCCCGGTCAGCAGATTAATGGCATTAACGAAGTTTCCATTAGCATCGGAGATTGGGGAGGAGGGTGAAGAGACAGAGGCGTCCAAGCGGAAAGCCACATGACTGCAGAATTGATAAGGCTAAAGATGAAACGGAGCTTCATTGGCAGAAGAGAGGCCAGGAAATGCCACTACAAATTAGCCCCAGGCCTCATTTCTTTTCCCTTCATTATCCAAACCCCTTCAGGAAAAGAATGGAGGAGGTTATGACCCTCTCCCAACACACACATACACAGATATTGAGTGAGTCTCTCTCAATGAACATAGACGTGGGTATATCTGTGTGTGTCTAAGACTCTGTGTGTGTGGTATATTCGTGTCTAGACAAATCTATATTAATATATTAAGTAAAAAACAATATGTATCTTCATCAATATATATCTACATTTATGTATATGTAAGGGCATGTATTCTCATATCTACAATCTTTGCAGCTAAACCATGTAATTTTTTTTCATATCAGGGAGCTTTTATTGAAAGTAGTGCTATTGAAAGCAATGCCATTGAAAGCAAAGACCTTGCACAATTCAGGGGAAGTTCCAGCACCCGAACATGCTGTATGTGTCCTCAGTAACTTGCATATGACTTACAGAGGTACTGGGCCTTATATAAGTTTTGGCATATATGTTTTCCTTCAGACTTATCCCCGTACCTGCTTCTGAAAGTCTACATACAAGGCATTCTCTGAGGGCACCTACATTCTTTCACATGTATTTTTTTTTTCTTCTGTGTGTGCATCTGTATTCCACCAATTACGTGTTTGCTTGTCCCTGTGTCCCAGCTATCTCTCTTTTGTGCATAAGTACCTTTTTCAGAAGTCTGCAAACCTCAAATAAGTTCTGGTCTATGTACACACTTCTGCGTGCCTTTCTGTTTGTGTATCTTTGAATATATGTGCATGGAAATACTTGTGTCTGCATTTGTCAAAGTTCTTCTGTAAATTACATATAAACTATTCTGTGTAAAACTGGACAAGTTTTGCTGCCTGTCCCTGTGCATATCATTCTTCAGTAAATACAAAAAAATCTATTTGTTGTTATTGACTACTTATTACTCCTGAAAATTAATGAATACAGGTAAATACAACAGTGAATACTGAGAAATGTCTGTCATAAGAAACACAAATTCCATTATATGAGAACTAGCTAAGTAGAACAGAGTAGAGAATGAGATTCATTTTAGCTAGTCATACATATCCAACAAATATAGGGAGAGGAAGATGATTTCCTGCATAGATTAAAGAAAAACATTTTGCCAAGTCTAATGACATCTATGTGTTGTTAGTAAGAATGGTAGGTTCTCTTCAAAGAGACAGTTAGCCATAGGCTACTAACATGAGAGACAACTTTGCCTAAGGGTAAACAAGAAAACAAACTCCTTCTGCCTTTGGAAAACAAAAAGAAGAGAGGAAAAAAGCCGGGGAATGGTGTGTAAATGGAGCTTTGTGCAATGGTGCACTGTTATGTGAGATGTATGTGACAATAGCTCTGAAACCCTATGCGAGCAAACTCATAAAAGAGGTCACTGTCTCTTTAATTAAAGCTCCCTGGTTAGAGGTTAAAAACAAACCCAGTGTTTTATGACCAGGTGTGTGTGTGAAAGAGATGGGAACTCGATCCCCAGCCCAGTGGCACAGCAGCAGAGAGGAGATAAGGGAGGAAAGCTTTTTATTAAGGTGTCACTTTAATGCTGCACCAGGCAAGGCAAACGCTGGAGAGGCAGGACACACAGCCTCCAGGGACCAAGAAGGCTGCAACAGGGCAGTACCATGAAAGGAGAATGCTGGAGAGGCAGGCCAAGCCCCCAGAAGCAAGTCCCCCAGACCCTCCTGAATAGGAGAGAGGAATCTAGGAGTATCAGCTGAAAAAGGAAAAGCACCAAAAAGGTATGGGGTAAATAGCAACCATTACTAATCTCTAAGACCCACAGAGGCAAAGAGGACAGCGACCATGTTGTATCTCTCAGTTGGCAAATAAGGAGGGAGAAAGAGCAACTACAGAGCCCTTGTCGGTAGGGCTTGAGAGGAGTTAACCCTTCATAAAGCAGTCTGCAGGCAAGAGCCTCATATTGTTTGTGAAACAATAGGTACTAAACTGATCCTAGCATCTAATAAAATGCAAAACCAAGATAAGAAGCAGAGAGGTTGCACCCTCTTCCTGAGCCTTTCCTGTCAGTGATGTTTCTATTGCTCAAGACATTCATGCCCATGACACCATTACTGACAGCAAATCACACTTGGAAACTGGGGCTTCCATTTGCCATATAATCTAATCTTTAGATCTCTCTTCTAAGGTACCTGTCACTATAATATTGAACTCTAATGAAGTGCCTATATCCCATGGGTCCATTTGGTTACGGGTCTTTTCTTTACAGAGCCTCCAGCTGTCATTCCCCGTCCCTTAAACTTATCAACAAGGAAAACATCAGTCAGTTCTCTTTTGTACTAGCACTGAGAGCTACAAATGCTCAACTTGAAACAGGAGGCAGACCAGAACCAAGTCCCGGGTTGCAGGCCACAATCTCTCCTGGGTAGAAACATAACACAAGCCTTATATACCCCTGTCTCCGGGCTCTTGAAACCATGTGTTTTGAAGCACAAAACCTGAACTCCAACTTCAGCATTGCTATGATTATCCCAAAAGTTGAAATGACACAACTATGAGATACTCAGCAGACAAATTTACTACAGTAATTACAAAAGAAAGTTGAAATGTAACATGGAACAAAAAAACCTTTTGAACCTGCCATCTCACTGCACAGCTACGTAAATAACAGCAACAAAGCATGTTCTTGAAGTGCCATATTATGAACAAACAAAAGGGTAACAGGTATTTTTCTTTTTGAATGCATGCATTTTTCTCTAAATTTTCTTTAATTTGTATTTTTCTTTAAGAAAATGTAGATAAAATTTTGGTAGATACACCAGCACAACATTTACTGCATTCATTGAAAATACCACATACCTATGGATGGCAAATGCAAAATGAGAAATGCAGAAGAACAAAAAGGATAGAGGATAGAGCTGACTACAGTTGCAGAGACATATTTTACTCTCCTGCTGTGTATTTTAGGTTTATTTCCAGATCAGATTAAATATCCTATCTCGAAGCTATATTCAAGTAAATTGAGGCACAGAGATGAAGTCTGACTACATAGAATTAGGAACACAACTGAGACTCAGCCTTGTTCAAGAAAAAGAACAATTGATCACTCCAGCAAACTTCCAACACTGCTTCTTCCATTTCTTGAGACCTTTCAACACAGAAAGATGCCTTTTTTCAAAACATATCAGTTACTAGGTTTGATCCTGAACAACTGGGTGAAATTCTGCAGGCTGTAGCATGCAGCAGGCCACATACAAGCAGGTCACATACAAGCTAATAGTCCTTCTGGGTCTGAAAACTATGAAAACTGAAGATTAAAGTAATTCCTGGTGTAAATCCACCGGAATCAACTGAATTTTGCCAAGAATGGGTTTAAACTGGTTATAGTAGCCTGTTTGCTGATAGAAGACAGACAAGGCTCTGAACTACAATTCCATCATCTTTATCCCCTTGTAACACACATAATTCTCCCACATAATGTTTCCACAGTCATGACTGCCCCTCTTTTTACACACAATATTAAGTCTGACTTCTAATTTCCAAAGTAGTGGCACTAATTCATTGGTGGTATAACTCTTACTATCAGTAAAGTTAGACTACAACTGAATTTAACACTTTCTAGTTTCACAGCTTGTCTTTATTCAACAGTCTGTGCCTAATGTTCCAAGCTGATAAGTATTCTGTATATAAAACAGTTAAGAAGAACATAGAAGTAGTAGAACAAAGATTTGTTTGTCTAAGATGGAAGCACTCAAAATACAGATTTACATTGATTGTAAATTTCTTTCAGAATTGTCTATATATTTCAGCCTAGATAAACTGATTTTCTGAAGATCCAAATCATTTAGTTTCATATGCTGAATATGAAGTGTATACCCCTTTAAATTCAAATCTGTAATGCTTTCTTAAGATGTAGTTCAATTTTTTTTTAATCAAAAAAAAACAACCACACTAAATGTAAACATATGAAGCCTAAGCAAAAAAAAAAAACCTTGTTTTAAACTAGAGGAATTATCCTCCCACTTGCACCATATCCTCAACTTTCTTGGTGCTGTAGACAAACAAACAGATCCATCATTGGAAATATCCTACTACAACATCCAACAGCCCAAACTGGTTTTCCTTGGGCTGAATTTTCTAAGCCTTGCTCACTTCTACCCTACTGCCCCTCACACTGAAGCAAAGCAAGTGGAGCTTCTGTAACGATGTGTAGCAGTTAACAGGGATAACAACTTCCATATACTTTGCACTTACTGTAAATAGTCACATAAAGTGTGGGACATGGGACATATGTTTATAGTCCCATGCTGAGCAGAAGCATCTGCTCTGTTGGGTCTCCTAAAACAAGAGTTCAGTGGCAAGAGCAAATTACTTGTTTGTTGGGTTTGGGGTGGGGTTTGGGTTTGGGTCTGGTTTTGTTTGGGTTTTTTTGCACATCTTCCAGCTTTGCTTCTTGCCTCTTCCACCTGCCTTCCCAGGTCTGAGGAAAATACTGTCTCCCGTTAGTAGAATGTATTAACTTATACATAATTTCTGTACTTTTCTTGTTTTGGTGGAACAGTAAGGAACAGGTCACTGCAGCTATGCTGATTTATAAGAACTCTTTGAAAAGCTAGGTACAAGTTTTAATTTACTCCCTTCATTACTAAAGTGATTAAGCAGTAATATAGGTTGCAAAAGACCTAGCTGCAAAAGCTGTGCCTTTGCCATACCTTCTTTGCCAATAACTATAGCTACTTGGATTTTTTGACGTTTTTCAGGCTGGAAATGTAGATTCAGCACAATAAAACTTTTTTCAGAGAGCAAACACTTTTGAAAAATTACATTAAAACATTTGATGAAAAAAAATTTTAAAATTTGTATGAAAAAATCCAGTTTTCGTATCCAAAGTTACACCCAATAATAAGCTCTTTTCAAAAAGCAGCTCTTTATTCCCATTTGACAGTTCAAGATCATCGAAGTTTTCAATTCTCTCCACAGATACAAACCAATGTTTGATATTTTTGCCCACTGTAGTTCATAAAAGTGCTCACAATTTTAATTTCTCATCCTTGCTCAAGAAAGAACAATTTCTCAGAATTTAGAGTTTTTTCCATAGAAGTCTCACCTAATTTACCATAATTTTGTTGTACCACTCCACAAATATCAGTATTGTATTTGTGCCTCGGTTCTTTATGTACAGAACTGAAATAACACTGCCCCCACTTACTATGGCCCTGAAAACCTGGGACGTTTATTGAGATATTTAGATATTATAAGCTTTGAGGCATGAAACTACTGTAAAGTTGCCCCCAAAGTTATAGCTAGCCAATCTTAAGCATTTAGGAATTTTAAAAAGTGTACAAATTCAGTAATTAAATCATAGGGACCTAATAGTGTAGTAGACTAAAAACTAAATTGGATACCAGACTGACTGATACTTCAAAAGCATCTTGGCGACCATAGTCACACAGTCTTAACTTTTTCTTTGTTCACTCTAGCATTATCCTGAAATTGAGAGGTACAAGTTCAGTATTCTTTGTGTAAGGTTCTGAGAGAGGAAGACACATCCTTAGGATTAAAGGTAGCTATATGAGATTGTGTAATATAAATTCAATTCCAAACTCAGCTACAGTTTTCCGACAGTAAACAAGCCATTTGCTTTCTCAGTTTCCTTTACTTAATCTCAGGGCTTTTTATCATATTCAATTCTTACGAAGATTTTGTAATGTGTTTCTCAAATCCAATACTCTGTGTTTGTATGGGTCATTCTAGATGCTCCTATAAAGTAACTAAGACTAATAATATTTACATGTACAGCTTCCTGAATCAGAAACAGCTATAAACCAGTATAGGCTGGTGGAGGAGGTGGGGGAAAAAAAGGGTAGAGAATTAAGAACAAGCTGAATGTGAATATTTTATAAAAGCAAAAAAGTTTATGCCTCCTACAAAATATGCCTAATTAAGCAGAGCTCTTGCATAACTCTACTTTGAGAATCACTTTCACACAAAGATTCCCTCTCTTATTGCAAACGCTGTTCCCATATATGCACTGTGGGGTAAGATAGTCAAGAATTTGTTTTCTAATATTGCTTTCATATAGTTCAGTATACAATCTGTGGAAGTGCCAAGACAAAACCAGCAGTGAGATATTCTTCTAACTAAGAAGGGCGAGATAATGAAAGGAGAAAATATTAGAGAAGACTCTTGCAGATAAAAAGTGATATATACGTATGGATGAGTTTTGCTATTTTTCCTACCCTATTTTGTAGGACAGAAAAAGATTACGATAAGAGAAAGAGAAGGTAGAAACTGCATAAAAATCCTAACAATCTCTTACATACAATTACATAAAATTAAGCTCTGCTGGTTGGGACTACAGACCAAAGGAGATCCAGTGGAAGAATACCTCCAGGAAATGCCATATATTCTGGACAGGAGACACAGAATGCAGGACTGACTACATTTACTCTGAGCAAGGGGTGCCTACTGCAATGTCCCCCAAGGCTCTCCATCATTCAGTCAGCTATCTCAGGGACCAGACTGGCGTGTCCCACAGCTTCCTCCCCATCAGTGTCCCTACCTGCCTCTGCAGAGAAACTAGGAAGAACTAGTGCATGGTTGAGCCTCGCCCTTCCATTCCCATATGGGACAGACACAAATGAGACACATGTGGTCTCTAAAGCATTTCTGGGCTCTCCAGTTTGCACGTATCCATAGCAACCAAAACTGAGATGTAACAGAGAGCGGCACAGCAACAGTGGTGGGAGATGCCAGGAAATGGCTCATAAAGAAACTGACCAAAATATCAGCAACACTTTGCTCCTGGAAAGGAAAGTGTCTGTTAGCCACTATCAGTTCTAAACCCACCAAGTTTCCCTCCTTGCTGTTTTCGCCTACAAAATAAAATTAATATAGTCCCCCACAGACACTTCTTCTTACAGCCTGACACACCTTCTCTTTCTTCTACAAACCCTAGAAATTATCTTATAAATGGAATTACAATAGTTCTCCTCTACATTTTGTCCAAGAGAGAGAAATAAGGTTAAAGTAAAAGCAGGGGCAGCACTACAGGGACTGTACAAAACCGATATTGTAACAGCTCTTCAGAGCTAGATAACGACCTGGAGAAGTCCCTGTAGAGATGATCATGTACTGCTTCCCTATAAGGGAAAGAATGGCTGATGTAATATCCCCTTTTACATCTCTCATTCCCCACTTCTTGCCTCACCCCATTTTTCCTCTGCTCTTTAAATTACTTCATTTCACAAACTGTATGAAACACAGTGAGGAAACCACAAATAGAATTTAAAGGTAATGTCGCCTGAAATTTGGAGACAGACTTTCCCTCCCAGTGTCCACCGCTGCCTTTTTGACAGTACTTCAAACAACAAAGTAGAGGCTAACAGTTCTTACCCTTACTAGTATGAGTCCTAACAAACCAGCTCTCTTCAAAACCCAGTCCTCCTCTTCCTCTGTTCCTACATCTTTCTTTTTCTGCTGCTGTTCTCTCCTTGGCTTTTGCTCATTCCTGCCCATGTCTTTCCTCTGTTCCTTTTCTCCCTCTCCCCCATTTCCATTCCAAAAGTCTTCAGTTAAAAGCGTTGCCTGAAGCAAGATCACATCTCCAATAAGAGAGGCAACTTCATTACAGTTTAACATAAAAAGATCAGCTGATATCGATCCATAATTTGGACAAGTGCCATGCTATTGACAGGAAGACAAAATAAGTTAGAATGGCCATGTTTCAAAAAATTCTGTATGTACACTCAATCACTAAAACAGAAATTGCAACCGGGTACATAATAACACAGCCGTGTTCTCTATTTCCCCTGTAGATCAATGCTAATATGAGGAGGGCCACAGAAGATGGATGTTGCCGACAGAAAACCTTGAAATTCCAGTTTAGGACTTGGGTGGCTTTATGGATAATAGAGTGTGTGTGTACAATGGCAGTCTAATTTAAATATGAAAGACAGCACTTGTTCCTTAATACCTGAGAATGCCCTGCTTCAAAGCAGTCACTTCTGCATTTAAACTCCTGTTAGGGAAAACAGACACTGACCTGCCTAAGATCAGTACACAAGCTTTGGTTCACAAACCTAGGGAATCCCAGCTCCATTACTCTGCGGGGTTAGAAAATCATAGGACAACATGCCCTCAAATACTCATAAATACACAGAAAAATACATGAACTTTCATATTTCATACAATCACTCTGCTAGGTGGCAATTTTCCCAGAAGGTAGGGGGTGGCAGGAGAGGCAGAGTATTTCTTTCTGCTACTTTTACTAGAAACCGTTTTGCCAGGCTGCTCAAGGGCCACAAAATTTCTAGCCTATGTTGACTGTGTTTCACTAGTAAGGGTTATGACCCCAACACAACAGACGTTTAAACTGGTCATCAAGCAGCCAATAAAGGAACTTCAACACTTAAAATACAGTCCTCTACTATTTTACCTAACACAAATAGGTATTTACTGTAACAGATATATATTCTTTTTACAGATCAATTGTTACAGGTAATAAAACAGCCAGACAAGGCATTTTACCAAAAGCAATTCTTTTTGACTACTTAACTCTGTTAAGGTCAAATTCCACACACGCCCTGCCCCCCAAGAAGGTTGGATCCAATCACACTTCATACGGGAGGGTTGCAAAAAAAAAGCAAAACAAGCAATGCCAGCGTTCCCAGGAAGTTAATACTCAAAAAAACCTCAGCCTTGAGACATGTATCTCTACCATTCCTGCCTAAAAGACTCCTGTAGCTCACAGCAGTGAACGCATTTTTTTCCTCTAAGCCCCCTTATTTGAGACCAATGTAACTCATTTAGTAATGCATTGCACACTACTCCTGATTATGTAGGAATACCAAGTAATTGAAGAGAAATAATACGCATCAATGACTAGGATTTTTACCAGGATTTATCCCTTCCTGCTTCCTTCAGATTGACACGTTCATCTTCAAGGCTGAGAACTATAAGGTGCACAGTTAACTCAAAACTCTGACATTGAATTGGTAAATCCTTCCCTTCCGTATAAAAGGAGAAATATATATGCATATATCTTTCTCTGCTTTCACAACTCCTATTCAGGAAGCTTCTTCAGTACTTTGAAGCAACATGTTCATGTTGCTGACGTTACATTGCATGAACAGGGAGTATTTTGTAAAAGATATATAATCTGGGTCATTCAGAGAAAGTGCTCATTTTCAAATTGTTCAGTAAAGCAGACTCACTTTCCAGAAAAGATGCTGCCCCATCAAAACCTGAGTTCGCATTTCAGCCTTTATCTTGGCAACAAGCCAAACTTTTCTTCAGGTACTCCTGCATTTTTTGAGGTACACAAAACCCATACTGAGATTTGTGACTCATGCCCATTATTAGTTTAGTCAGATTATAGACAGTTTTGATGTCTGGTTCTCAGTACAATGCTGCAATGTTTAGGACATGTATGGGAACAGCAAAGGCTGGGGCTGTTAACCGCATTTCTATTGACCACAGACTTTTATAGACCTAACTGCAGAGGGGCTGTACCAGCAGAAATTATGTAAGAGCCACAGGTCTTCAGAGCATCCTTACACTCATGAAATCTTCTCTAGTTTGTTATAACTGCCCTTTCACCTCCTTCTTCCTCCCTCCTTCTGAGCCCATCTGGCTGATAGGTCAAAAGTGAGGACATCTGTGCACAAAGCCATTGAAGCTGGGAGATTATTTGCTAACTCTGGAGTTCGGTTCCCACCTGAAGCACCTGCCGTTGGCCCTGACTCACATCTGGGGCGAATCCACTTACCGGTGGCCCCTGATTCACCTGCTGTTTGCTCTGTTAGCGTCATTGGAGGGGTATGCCAGGAGCACGGCCTGTCTCCTTCCCACATGGGGCTTCCCGGGAGCTATCGCTCCCAGCCCGCTGCACCTGGATGCTGCAGTGGCAAAGCTCCTTTTGCGGCCTCCGAGTGGCACCTAGTGCTAAGCTGACGCACTGCTCCTCGGCAGTGCCTGCTCTGCCATGGTTATCATGCAAATCATTCCACCTGCTGCCCCAAAACCAGGACCAAGGACTAAGTCTTGGAAAACAAGCAAAATAATCAGGCTGCCTCAAAGAAATGATTGCACTTCTCATAAACCGAAGCACTAACTGATCCACGGGAAGCAATCAGCAGCACCGTAAAATAAGAAAGGAAGTAAGTTTATCCTTCTGGTTAACCAGAATGTGCTGAAGAGGGTAATTTCTATACAGCTCAAACTAGAAGATGGCAGGTTCTATTTAACAGCATTCACCCTCCACTGTACACTTGGGAACAGCCTGCTCAGAGAAGCAGTGGAATTGCCATCCCCAGAGGTGTTCAAAAAACATGTTGGTGTGGCACTTCAGATCATGGGTTAGTAGATATGGTGGTGTTGGGCCTTCAATTGGACTTCTCTTAGAGGTCTTTTTCAACCTCAATGATTCTGTGACTGTGATTCTGGTTACAGTGTTTTTACTAACAGGTACCTAGTGAAATCTGACTGAAATTACAAAGCATTTCTTCCAAGATCATGCCTGCTCCCAGATACTCCAACTTTTGTTCACTGCTGCTCAGAATAAATTTGTCTCCTAACCCTATTTTTTCAAACTAATTTTTCCTCTTCTTCTATATGCCAGGCAAATCTAAAAAGCAGAACCCTCCAAGAGCAGGACATCAAAAGAAGATGAGGAACTGGATGCACTTCCAGACAATACTTTTCAGATACCAAAAATCACAGCCATCAGAATCAAAAGACACAAATTGCCTGGAGCTCCTGAGGGAACTCCTGAAGATAGCATCCAGGGGTTTTTATTATATTACTTTTTTTTTTTAATTACATGATTTACTCAAGTATAATTTTATGGTGTATGATTTAATCAGAATGCTCTGCAGGCAGGTACATTATCCTAGCTGAGTATGTTTCCTCTTTTCAGATTGGCTGAGATGAAGTGGTTGGATATGTTAAAGAAAAGCCACAAAATTATATAAGAAGTGTTTAGCTTTGTAATACGCTTTTCAGTAGAAGGTCTCAAAGTATTTTAAGAATAAAAGGTCAAATGCTGCTTGCCTTCCTTTGTCCGTCTGTGAAATTAGGATACCACATAAAGACAGAGGGAGAGGAAGATCAGAACCCGTGTTCTGAGCTCTTTCCAGCACAGAAATAGTGAGATTTTTCCCATTACATCCAAACAAAAGAAATTAGAGATAGCAGTAAGACAGAGTGCTTAAATCATGTTCTGATCCTCTCCATATTTTAGTTCTGCCGACTGCAAAAGTCAGGCATTTATTATGTAAATTCAAAGACATGTTCAAATATAGCTAGATATGTAGCATAATTTTCCAGTTCTTAAAATTCCTCCAAATTACAGAAAGCCTTCACACTTGAATTCTGGCTGAATTAGCTGCTACAAAAAATAGAAGACAAAAATCACTTTCACATATGATTGCAACAGAAGAACAGATCCTGTCAGTATTCTATCTATGGCAATGGCAAACTAACAATCCTCTAATAAATTAAATTTAAAAGTTTGGCCTTGGTCTGGCAAACTGTGCAATATCTACATTGGAACATGGCTGAGAAGAAGGGTTCTAGGGTCAGAAAGTTCTTCTTGGCCGTAAAGCCAGCATTCACAGGTTAAAAGCAAGAAATCACAACAGTATTGATGCTCCAAATATCAGTTGCTTCAGAACAATTCATTCATCGTCAGCAGACTGTTGTCCAAGGGTAGAAATAGCACTGAGAAAGCCCTGTATCACACCTGCCAAGAAATTTTTATAACTGTGTGTTATGAGAGCCATACGCAATGACTAAGACCAAGCCTGTTACTGAACTCTTAACTAGCTACACTTCCAAGAAGCTCAGAAAAGCTGATCCAATGTAGAGCACACAGCACTTAACAAGGTCTGCAACCCACACACCATGTACTACTTAGCAGTCTAAAAACTCCTCCTATGGGATCATCTGACATTGTCAACTTGGGAAGTTCTATTTGCTGTAACTTCTACCAACTTCAAAAGTACATTTTCAACTGGCTTAAGTACATCACCATCCTATATAAGAGCACCAAGGGCCTTTTGCAGAACAAAACCTTCTTCAGGGTGCTTCCAGGATCATCATCTTACCGCTCCTTGGCCAAATCAAAGGAGCAGCTTGAGATACCCTGGCCCCTTACAGACTAGCTTTGCTCAACATGCAATTGAAGACTGAAGAAACCCTTCATTACACATTTATTTTCTTTTTTTCATATCCTCATATACTCCTAAGTAGCGCACTTGTAACTGCAGGATGAATCAGGAACACAAATTTCTGATTTCTTTTTTGGGCTCTGCCACAGACTCATACTAAGACTTTTGGAAATACATGTCATCTTTCTGAGCTCCAGCCTACTGTATATAAAATTATAAGACACAAGTGTAAAACACAATAAGTTCCCTGACAGAAACACACAAATTATTCATTGACTTATTATTCACATATTTTGCTATTTATTTTTAGATAAATTGCTCATTTCTTTGCCACCAGAAAAAAAGATTTTTATACCTGTGAACACTAGAAAGCTCAATAAGTCGTAATACAGGAATGAAATAGATTTGTTTGTCACAGACCTCAGAATTATCTGTTATTTGACTACAAGATTTTCTAACTGTGATAAGATGTACATGTAGCAGTAATTGAGAGAAGGCAAAAAGTGATAAAAAGAACCAAGAAAATGTTTACATAGAGCTTTCTTGTCACCAAAGAAGAGTTAAGACAAAAAGGCTCTAATAAATCTAACTGTAACCTCAATATGCAAATTAATTTATGTGCAATACTCTGAAATTGTAACATGAATTTTCTCAGAAGCAATGAAAATAAACACCTTTCGGATTTCAAATTAAGCACATGTGTAATCAACAGTGAAAGAAATATGAGAGCGTGACAATAGCATTTTCAGAGTTTAATGACTTTGCTTTCAGTTGTCTGCCTTCTACAAGAAACCCGGCAGAGGGCTCCAGGACCCCAGTCTTGCTCGCTGTCCTGAAAAGCAGCAGTCCTCCTCAGTTCCTGCAAGACTGAAATTAGGGAGTTGGAGTCTCCTTTGGTTGAGCAGAAACAGAACTTGTTTATGTTTCTGTACAGATCTGAGAATGAACACTCATTGCTGTGTAAAAGAAAAAAAAAAAAGACTTCTCAAAATACATGGATTCTAAATTGCAAAAATGGGTCTCTGTAGAGGATTGAATAAAAATAATAAAAATGTAGTTTGGTTTAGTAAGAAAAGCAGTGGACAAAAATTAAAGCTGTGTACTGGTATTCTAGGCTTAACAACAGGGAAAATACTTTGAACAGTCTCAAGGACACATATGAACTGAAAAAAAAAAATGATTAACTGAAAAAAATAAAGCCACAATACCAAGAAATGCATCCTAGACCTCCTTTCTTCAGATCAATCCCCCCCCCCAGTGAAGACTTTAAAGCCAGAGTAGACAAAAAATGCAGAATACGCATTGTAGGGAACATGCCTGTATTAAGCAGGGGGCAAAATCAGGTGGAAAGGATCCTTTTTTGGTCTCAGATCTCAATTTAAATATGAAAGAGAAGCATGTGCAACAGTTAAAAGTACGTGCAAATATAAACCACCTACATATTAAAATGCCACGGAACAAACTTAGTCAAGTACATTATACAACAAGGAGTTAATAATAAGCTGGAGAAGGAACAATTTTTGTCTGGCTTGATTCAACACACATGCATTATTCATCACATTTGTGAAAGAATATGAATCCCATCAAATAATTAGATGGTGTGTTAACCTCCTCGCTTTGCAGCAGCCTGTGACTGACAAGTAGAAGGGCTCTCCAAGAACAATTTCCTGTGCTGTGGCTCCCTTCCGCCTAGACCTTTGGTGAAGGGTGTGTTTTGTGTGTTTGTATAGGGAATCCCTGGGGAGTTTTTATTGAGCTTTAGGTCAAAACCCTCTGAATTTAACTTACAATTGGGGAGCTATTAGATGTCATATTTGTTCCAGTGTCTATTACCAGTACTACAATACTGGTAATCTTCCATTAGCATAAATTAAACAAAAAAAAACACTCCTAAATCACTTTGGAATAGGGTACGATGGGAAGGTGAAATACCAAATTGCAGCAAAGTACACTAAAAGAGAGATGTCTAAGTAGTTAGAAGAGAATTTTAGTGGCATTTTAACTTATTTAGATTCTCTCAGACCTCTGTTTTGAAAGTCAAAGTGGTTTTCTCCTCCCTTCATTACCCCCAGGATAGACTGCCCTGCTCAGCGGCCAGATTGATGGTCAGTTTCCAAATATTTGTAGTAGGAAAAAAAAAAAGCAAACAGAGGTCCTGTCTATTGTTGTTCTGAAATCTAATTTACAAATCATAGGATTTGTAAGGATTTACAAATTGTCTGAACTGATGGCATCTGAGAACTCTCAAAATTTCTCATGGGAGTCAAGGTTTCTAAGCAATTAAAGGAAACTACAAAGCAGACACAAGCAAAACAAATAAATCCTTAAATTCTGCTGATGAATAGGTTGCTGTAAACCACCTGTGGAAAAAGCTGGTAGAACCTCATATGCTCTAATCACATAAACTAACTTCAGAAGTTCAGTCAAGAATTGACAAGTGAAGTTAGGTCAGACAAGGTAATCACAATTGTTTCTCTTACCTTTAAAGATTGTTAATTTCTGGGGTTTTTCTTCTCCAAAATTTCCCTTCCACTTCACTGTGATGTATGTGAACTTCCACCGTGTACCTGCCCCAGAAGCAGCTGCATTTTCAGCATGTCCTTTATATAGGGGGAATCACATAAACTGAAACTCATCCTAACCTTATCTGTACAATTAATTATATTCATAACAATGTCAAGGGAGGAATGCATACACATTTAAACAGAAATAAACAATGGAAACTGACTCTCCTCTTAATGACACTAGAATGAGTGTGCTATTCCTTGCCCAGCTGGCATTACTCTGGATTCTTCCTGGTATTGCCAAAGGCAGAATCAGATTCATTTGTTCGCTATTTAGCAACACACTGCTGAGTAGCATGAGAATAACTACACCTTGCTATTTCCGGATTTTTATGAAGGAGAAGTACCTGGTATCACACAATTACTGCTCCAGACCTGGTCTAAGAAGCACCTGCTGTCATCAGAACCAAGTGAATGGACAGGCAGCTCACCTGACTGGAGAAGAGGGACTGCAGCCAGCGAGTGGGGCAAAAGCAACAGTCCTACCCCACAGTGACTTCTCAAAGAGCCCAGGGCCCCGCTAATGTACAGCAGTCCTCCAAAACAACAAAATAAAGGAATAAGCAGCAGCTCGTCAAGGACAGGGTGGAGCAAGGAGGTTTACAGCAGAAAACAAAACAGAGCCAGGAGACCCTGCACACAGCTCCAAGCTTTTGCAAAGCCAGCAGCTTAGGCAATACCCCCAGACAGCACTTCCACGTGACAAGAGCTTCAGCCAAGGAGAAGTACTCCAAGGAGCAGGGCAGCTTTGCCCGAACTCTTGAAAATATGAGTTTTTCATCAGGGAACAGGATCTTTTGCACCGGGCAGGGAGGAGAATTTCACTCAGTCTTTACCTCCGCTACCAGAGGCCACGTTCTCAGGCCCCGCTGAGCACCCACGGCCAGACATGCCTGCAGCTCCCACCCCAGGCCACACTTTCTTTCCTCCCTGCCCTCGCCCCACGTGCTGCCTCGCACCCCGCTCGCCGCCGGGGCTGCCCCGGGCACACCGAGGCTTGGGGACACGACAGCCCCGAAGGCCTCCGCGCGGCCGCCTCACGGCTCCTGACCGCAACTAAGATGGCGGCGAGAGGAGCCCGCCAGCACAGAGCCGCTCTACCCTCCCGCGCCCGCCTCTATGACATGCGCGATCACGTGACGCTTTCAACCGCGCCGCGCGGGCCGTGCGCCGGGAGGGAGCGAGGCCGCGGCGGGAGCGTGCGGGCGATCAGGTGACCCCTGCCCCCCTCGTACACACACTCCGGCAGCGCGCGCGCGCCCGATCCCTGCCCCGCGGAGCCGCCGGGAGGGAGCGGGCGGGTGACCCCGCTGCGGGGGGACCCGGCGGGCCGGGACCCGGGGCGCCAGCCCGCAGCTCCCCTCACCGCCAGGGCCGGTGTCCCCGCGGCGGCTGGAGCCTGATAAATCCGGGCGCTAGGCTGCATGCGGGGGCACGCGCAGCGAGACGGGTCCTGTCCGGGAGAGAGGCCGGAGGGCGCTGGCCGAGGCCGCGGAACCGGGGCCGCCCGCGCTGAGCCCAGCCCGCTGCCCGTGGAGGCGATAGAACGGCCCGCGGGGGGAGCTGGAGCCGCTCGGGGGGCGCGCCGGGCGCTCGGCGGGGCGGGGGCCGCACGCAGCGGTTTCAGGCAGTTGTAGGCATTGATGAGGTGTCCCCTCAGCCTGCTCTTCTCTAGATTAAACAACCCCAGTTCCCTCAGCCGCTCCTCATAAGACTTGTTCTCCAGCCCCTTCACCAGCCTTGTTGCTCTTCTCTGAACGCACTCCAGCACCTCAATGTCTTTCTTATAGAGGGGCCCAAAACTGAACACAGTACTCGAGGTGTGGCCTCACTGGTGCCGAGTACAGGGGCACCATCACTTCCCTGGTCCTGCTGGACATGTTATTTCTGATACAGTCCAAGATGCCATTGGCCTTCTTAGCCACCAGGGCCACTGCTGGCTCGTATTCAGCCAGTTGTCAACCAACACTCCCAGGTCCTTCTCTGACAGGCAGTTTTCCAGCTACTCTTCCCCAGGTCTGTAATGCTGAATGGGGTTGCGGTGTCATAGGTGCAGGAACCAGCACTTGGCCTATTGAACCTCAACCAGAAGCAAGTTCTGCTTCACCGCGGCAATGTGGCATCTGCAATATACCGTGAAGTTCAGAGACCGCTGCAGGCTGTGCTACAGATATTGTAAATGTTGAGAAACATCCCAACTTGGCAGTGAATTTGAAGGCTGGCGAGTATGGTGTTCTCACACCCAGTGAGCCTTCCACATAGTATGTTTTATTGCAAAGGATAAAACTGTACGCTTTGCGTTAGGGAAACGATCACGAATGACAAAACACACAACAAGGCCAACAGCATCCTGGCTTGTATCAGAAACAGTGCAGCCAGCAAGAGTGGACAAGTGATGGTGCTGCTGTACTCAGTCTTGGTGAGGCCACACCTTGAATCCTGTGTTCAGTTTTGGGCTCCTCACTACAAGAAAGACATTGAGGTGCTGGAACGTGTCCAGAGAAGGGCAGCAAGGCTGGTGAAGGGTCTGGAGCTCCAGTCTTAAAATGAGTAGCTGAGGAAATGGGGTTGTTTAGCCTACAGAAAAGAAGGCTGAGAGGAAACCTTACCGCTCTCTACCACTGCCTGAAAGGAGATTGTAGTGAGGTGGGTGTTGGTCTCTTCTCCCAGGTAACCAGCAACAGGATGAGAGGAAATATCCTCAGGTTGCGCCAGGGGAGGTTTAACCTGGATATTAGGAAATACTTACTTCACAAAAAGGGTTGTCAAGCATTAGAATATGCTGCCCAGGGAAGTGATGGAGTCACCATGCATAGAGGTATTTAAAAGACATGTGGATATGGTGCTTACAGACATGGTTTAATGATGGATTTGGCAGTGTTACATTTATGGTTGGACTCAATGATCTTCGACGTCTTTTCCAACCTCAATGATTCTGTGACATAAAGCATAAAGACACCAATATACAGAGATTGATTCTGTTGTGCTCCTGCTCCAGCTAATTCAGCTTTCCTTTCCCAACTCTCTTAACTTGGGCCAAGCAGTCATAGGATGGACCACCAAATCTTCTCTAGACACTGAAGCAACTTGTAAGCGCTGGTAGTGAGTGGAAGTCCTCATACAGGTCATACTACTGCCCAGGTAAGGGCCCCATGTCAGCAGAGCACCACCCAAGTACAGCCATCCAGCATAGATCTGGGGGAGAGGGACTACTGTCGTTACTGGCATTACTGTCTTCTATTGCTGTAATTTACTGGGACTAACTTGTTAACAAAAGTCTTATTTTAATGTTAGAGCATTAAGCAGATAATTGTGTTAGCATGCACAATGACCTCAGCCTGCTTTCCCATAGCAACCACACCACGAAAGTCCTTTCAGGGACTTTGTTAGCAAGCAAAACCAAAAATGGGATCATTGAAATTACATATGAAAGGTGTTACTCAGCCCAGAAAGCTTTCTTTTAAGCCAGCAAAGTTTCAGGAGGTAAAGTAGTTCAGTGGAATATAGCCACAGCTCACACTCTATTCTGCAGGTCTGCCTTTTGAGAGATTTTCTCTGAGGTTGTATGTCACAAGCTACACTGAGAGCTCCCAGGAATTGCACTTCCACAAACTCAAGCAGACATGCAAACGCAGAGCTGCATGAGACAGCTCTATTTCAAGAAAATACCCACTGAATCTGAAAGACCAGAAGACCTTCAGGACTTGTCTTCCACAAGCTTCATTTGGCCAAGACCTTGGGGACCCAGGTTCCCCAGATATTAAGTTTCAAAAGGACTGTTTACTGGGGAGTAAAATATCTCCCCCATGTCAGAAAATGATCAAATGCAAGTGCATTTATCTCTCTTGATGCCTCTGATTATGTAGGAGCAGAGATGAAAGGTGAAAGGGCAGTGGCTGACCCTTGAAGAAATGCTTGTTCACATAGCTGCTTCCTTCAGTGTAAGACTGTGTTTTTGTCATTTAATGGGTTTCCTTTCTTCAAAGGGAGGCTGAAGGTGTCAGCTTGCCTTCTCTGCATGTAAACCTTAAATCCAAATGTGCTGGTGGATTGATTCGTCTGAGATGCCAGAGAGAATTTATACTCAGTGAAAATCCGCTGGCTTCTTTCCTCTCACTGACACAAGAAAATGGATTTTGTTCAAATACAGCATGGTAACTTCACAGGAAAATACATGGATATTTTCAAACACTTCACACAGGCACTTCTTATAGTTGTCAGAGGTTGGGGAATGGATCCAAGGCCAGTTAGTGACTGGCCATAGCTATAATACTCCTGTTGCTGAATTATTTTTTTTTCTGTGTTTTTCTTGTCCCGGTCGGACACTTGCCTGCAAGTGCCTTTGATTAAGGAGATGAGTGACTTTGCCTGCTCTATTGATCAGAATGAATTACCAGCAGCTAATTTATGGACCTCACAACAGTGCCTTTGACATGGTGAATTGTGCTCTGTTGTTCAGGTAATTGGGTTGTCAGGAAATGTTATTGGTTACTATACAGTTATCTCTTATAGAATATTGGTCTGTTTCATGGAAATGGACAAAATCTTTTAGACTTCCAGTTTTCAGGATGTCACGAAGACTTTCAGTACGAAGGCAATAAGCATTCTTCTTGATAATGATGGTTGGGAAAAAAAAACATTTTAACTGCTGTATGTTGATTTTCTTAGCAATAGCTGCAGGAAAGTTTAAGTGATTAGATGGCTTTTGTGTTTAGCTTTGAACACAGAAAATTGAGGCAGTTCTATATGAGAACATCTCACTGTTTGTGTGTCGCTGCTGTGAGTTTCTTTCAGTGTTTGTCTTCCTTCTGCCCCAAGGGAATGGCACTGACAGAGGGATTCAGTAAGAGGTGGTCTTTTGGGTAGCAAAACCTGCATCTATTCAAAGCCCTGAAGAGTAGAAGAGAACAGGCTGGGAAATCTGATGGGGAATCACTGCAGGGAGCTGCAATGTGGGATGTCATACACCCAGCAGAGCACTTTTACATGAGCCTGTGTCACAGTTTTCTTCCTCAGTAAGGAGAGTCAGATCCCAGGACCCTTAATGTGACCATAATCAGAAGCAGGTCTGGCTGGCTTGGGTGTGCTCCTGTGGACTGACACTAACAGAGGAGTGCATGTGTGTTCTTGACACCAGCAGTGGTGCCAGTGCAGAGCAGAGCTGGAATGGGCCCTGAAACTGCAGATGGACCTGCCAACAGGCTGCTGGGCTTTGGTTGTCTCTAGGTTGCACAAGAGCAGTGCTGAGAAGCATGGGGTATGTTTTCGTTCTGTCCTGCTAGCTCTGGAAGTCTTATCTCTGGAAATGCCACTTTTTTGACTCTCGTGGGAACCGTCTCTCAGCAGTCTGCACAACTGCTCTACAAGGTCTGTGACAAACAGACCTGGTCAGGTTCTGGTGTGGTTGGAATGAGGGAGCTGCACTGGTGGGAGCATGATGACCTTTGGAAGCTCTGGCTATTGACCACATCAGTTTCTCTATATGCAAGGCTAGTTGCCTTCCTTGGGAAGAACTTGGTGCTTACACCAGCAGTTTGTCTACCAGCAGCTTTGTAGACCCAAGGGTAGAGGAATGGTTAAGGAATGGGCTTTCTCCACACAGTTCAGTCCAGGCCCAGTACTGATAGCTGAAAGAGGTCTGTGGGCAGCCCCTCTCTGCCATTGCTTCTGTAGGAGCTCTGTGAGTCTTAAAACTCCCCTGAGTTTTGGATTATCAAGTGCCCCTTGTTGCTGCTGCATCATCTGCAGAATGGCTCATTTACTAGGCTCAACAACAGGCTCCTGTTTGGGCAGGATTCCTTTGGCACTCTGTGCCTGACCTGGAGACCTTTGATATTTTGGCTGGCAGACTAGTTGTCCGTGCCCTGCTTGGTATTTCCCTGTAAAATACGCTCTAGGTTCTGCTTTCTTTAGGAGACTTTACCCTTTCTTCCCACTCATTTTTGAGTCCAAGCATCACAGCGAATGCTCTTAGCTTGAAAGTCCACCCCTTTCTGCACTGAGCATGCAAATCCACTACCCGCTGCTTCCTCGACGGATAGCACAGTATTCCAGCTTAGGAGGGGTCTCTGAGGACAGGCAGCCGGACACATCTGTATTCCAGCTTTGCTTCCACAAGGGGACATTTTAAATATACACTGACAGCATCAACACGAGTAGGAGAGGCCTCAGAGATTGGGCTGCGTTGGACTGGTACTTCCAATGAATCCTCATACTGCTGCTTTTTGCTGATATCTTTTGCTGCTGTTACCCAGGGACAAGACACATTGATGGAGTTAATGGATTCTTCTGATGAGAAGAGTATACTTGCTATACCACGCTTACCTTTTGATCTTGTTGATATTTTGATCTACTTTTTGCCTCTGAAATTACATGAAGTTTTCTTTTTCTTCCTCTTTTTTAGAAAAAAAAAGGTTTAGAGAGACATGGAGCTTGAAAGAATCATTCGAGACACACTGACCCGCTTCATCCAGTCCCACATCACTGCAGCAGACCTCAGGTATGTTGAGATGCAAAGATCCAACATCATTGGTTTACCTTGAACGTTGCATTAGTTATCCCTCTGCATAGTATACTGAACTCCAAGTGGAGCTCTGTGGCTTTCCTGTGCTTTATGTTGCTTTTCCTTAAGTCAGATCCAGAATGCAGGTAATTTGCACAGGCTCTGATGTGAATGCTTGAACAACTATTGTTTAGCATTGCAATCTAGCAATGTCATTACTTTGACAACCAAGATGATTAATTTCCTGTCCAGTAATATACATTATAATATGGGATTCCCTACATTCCACGGTACTTCCAAAAGGCGTTCTAAGCAGTATGATGCTTCGTTAGGGCTCTCCCTATTTTAAGCTCTGCACACAGAGATACAGCCACCTTGAGACTGGAACACAGCAGTTACTTTTGCAACTGGAGGCAGCAGTGACAGGAGCATGGAGAGCAGCAAGCAGAAAGCACTGCATCTTATAGAAATTGCAAATTGGCAGAATATGATATCACCTGAAACACTAGGGAGCGTAGAAAAGTCAGGGTTTGAATACTTGGAATATTTTTATTAGCTCAGCTAACCTACCATCTAGGCACATGCTGGGCCTTCCATTCAGTGCTGCCAACACTCAGCCACTAACCACCTGCTACCTGGCTTTACTGATGGGATCTGCCATAAGATACAGTCCACATAGGTCCTTCTGCTGCTCTGTTATAGGAAGTCAGAAGGTTAGATGGAATGGAAATAGAGAGAAAGAGAGAATAAAACCAAGCCTATTAACGCCCCTGTCATGTCCTGTATTCTTTCTGTGTCCAGTGGGATGGATGATGTTTTCTTCTCTTATATCACGAGTGTCCTGGAAGAGCTGGGCTCACCGGAGTCCTCCGAGGAGACCTTTGACATGGACACTTTTGTGGAAATGATGGAGGCATATATTCCTGGTTTTGCAGAAGTCCACAGGTATGTGAATGTTTTATATGTGCATGTCATGCAGTGGGGCCTGGACCCAAACCCCTTAGTACCATGAATTCTTTTGTTATACCCAGTTGAAGACATATTAGTACTGAACCTATGCCTTTATTATTGAGTCAAGCTTTGCCTGAAGGTGCAGATGCCAGTCCCAATATAGTTTGCAAGTAGGTCCTTGGTGATCTGAAATACCTGTCTATTTTATTGAGTCTCCTATCAAGTCTTCTCTTTCTATAGAGGTGGCAAAGTAGGATAGGCTTCTGCTTTTATTCCTCACACTAATTATACAGTTTCCATCTCTTGCAGTGGGGATGTTTGTGAAATGATGTTCTCTCTATCAGAAAGGCTTGTTGAAGCTCGCAACAAAGGTGAGTTACACAAACAGTTTCAGCACAAGAAGGTATATTCTGCGTACGTTTTAAGTCTTGTGTTTGCAGTTTATCACAGGATAAAATACAATCTTGTTTGCCACAGTTAGGGTCTCATAAACTAGCCTGATTTGCTTGACATTTTTATTTTCTAATATTCAGTCAGGCTTTTGGTATCAACACAGGGGAGGCTTGAGTTATATGGAATACTGCCCAAGACATACTGGGGTGAAACACACTTGATCAGATCTCCAGACACCTCTGCTGACATCAAATACAGAATAACAAGGAAGAAATAACAAATACAGGGCTGCTTGTTGAAATTCTAGTATGTTAATTCTGAAAGTGGAGATTTCTGCCTTGCTCTGATAGCCATGTGCCTAAAGGACAGTACTGCTGGGCAGTCTGTGTCAGGTGCATCAGGAAAAAGAGAATCACTTCTAGACTTTGAGTATCCTCAAAACTCACTTCCCATTCACCCATGAACCCTGCCACGGATGCAAAATCAGCACTGGCTTGCACTATGCAAGGACTGCAGAAGGCTTCACTATCCCAATGACCCTTTCTAACCTCAGCATTCACAGATCAACTGGATGGCTATATTAACCAGCCTCAAAGGTAAAGAACAGAAAGTTAAAGTGCCTGGATATTAAACCTTTCAGGACATACTAGTGTGGGGTTTGCTTATCTAACAACATCACTGCTGTCTTGCCAGAAGATTACACAATGTAGAACAGACAGTCCTGTCTTTTATCTTCCTTGCTGCTTTCTTGAACTTGACAAAACCTACTGCTCTCTTCTGGTCCCTGGCACCTTACCCTCTGAGGGTCCTGATGTAGCCAGTGTGGAAGGACAGCACCATCACAGTTTCAAGAGAGGACAGGACAAAAGTGAAATGATTCTTCTTACAGTGACAAAGAAACAGCCTGTAAAGAGAGATGCATCAGAGTAACCTGGATCACAGGATGTGCTGGCTCACAGACAGCCTGGGAACTACCAGTGTGTATTCCCAAATTTAAAATCAAAACCTCACCTTAGTTCAAAGTTGAAGCAAACACGCATTCTTTGAAAAGGAACAAAAATACCATAAGCACTCACAGCCAAAGTTATAGAGGGCTGAGAATTAACAGGTAGAATTGAATTTGCAAGCACTCCATGCCTACTAAGCATGGAAATGCACCACTCGGGCACTCCAGCATGCACTAGCACCGCCTTCCTTCAGGTCAGTGTGAGTAGAGCTGCAGCTGTCCCTGCTGAGGGCAGGAGGAACAGTATTTTTTTCCAGCCTTGCCACTTAAGAAGGGATTTGCTTTGGCACGCAACATACTAGCAGTCTAATACCAACAGAAAGTGCAGGACTCTATAGCCTTAGTGTGACTGTTCCTCAGGAGATATTACTGTGTCTTTTAAGAAAAACTTTGCCAAAAGGCTGTGGAAAGCGGGAGTGAAACACCTTCTGAAGACCTGACCAAGAGCCAGGAGCCTGGGGCTGGAGCCTGCAATGGGGAAAGGCCGTGCACTCCAGCAGACGGAGCTGAGTCCCAGGTATGAGCACCCGGCAAAGGAGCAGGAGCACTAGGGACAGTCACCCAGCACTAGGCTACCAGCACCACCTGGGGGCATTTTCTGGCTCTGGAAGGAGCATAGGCTGTGACACACCATCACTGGTGTCTCTGATCTCCTGCATTGTAATGGCCTGAGCAAGACTGTGTTAGTAAGTCGAAAAATAAAAGTAGACACTGCCAAAAGAGTGTGAGCCACGAGTCTGGCTCATCTTTTGCAGTCACTGAGGCGGTAGGGCAAGAAAGAGCCTGTCCCAGTGCCCTCAGAGATCCCACAGCAGCACCGCGAGGATGTCTCTGCAGCGGTAGCCAAGCTCCAACCTGTTTCACTCTGTTCCCCTGGCCTCACTCCACAGTTCAAGCTGGATCACCTCTTCTCTCCCCAGCTGTCATGCAGTATCTGGTCCTACTCTCAATGGCCCTCTTTGCTGCGCATCTACTGAGCTATAGAGCACTGAATCATTGTGTAGCAGCATTCAGCATGACCCATGCTACAGACATTGTAGCACCTGCCAGATCCACCTCACCTCCTTCCCTGCAGGTCTGCTTGTCCTTCTCCAGTACTGATCTCTTCCTGCTCTGAAGCTCAGTCATTCTGTGTCCTTAGCCTTCTAAGCAAATGCTGCTGTTGTGCTTTTTTCTGATGTAGCCATAAGTGACTGTTTAGCCGTCCATTCACTTGCCAATCAAAGCATGTATAAATTCACAAGGTGAGGGGGAGTTCAAGCATTCACACCACAGTGTCCAGAAAGCTCAATCCTAAGGAGACATACAGCATGGCCACACAGGTGGGCCAGTTCAGAGAAGCCCAGCTTTAAAGAAAGTTGAGATACAGGGGGAGGAGATTAAGGAAGAGTGATGTTTTGTCCTTGCAAAGAAACAGACCCGTGTTAGCTTCAGGAATAGGATTTAGACATGCTTGTAAGGAGAGCCTTCAGCTAAAAGCAAGCTGAATTTCCTGATAATTCAGAGCCAGAGAGACCTTTTTCAATAGCCATCTCCTCACTGTATTTCCAACTTATCTCTGTCTCTTGCTCCAACTAGGAAGGTGATGCATTGAAGGATGGGGTTGAGCTGCTACTGGAGATGTTCCCAACCTGTACCTTGAGCCAGGCGGAGAAGGCACTCGCCATGGCCTTGGGGAACTTGGAGGAGGCAGTACAGTTAATTGTGGAGGAGAAGGTGGAAATTGGCCCAGAAGGTGTGAAGGTACTGTACACTGATCTGGGTGACAGCAGGGCAGAGCTAAGGGATATACAAGTGTCCCAGCCAGTAGAGTCACCCAGAGCAACAGCTCCTCTCCCTCCCTTGGCTTTCTTGAGTACACATTGCAACCACAGCTGACCCAGCACCCCAGCAGAGTTGGGCTCAGCAAGCTAGCAGGGAGTAGCTGTACACCCCATGTGTTGCACAGCTCATGCACCTGCTTTGTCTCCTCCCAGGAACTGGCACGGCCCCGCAGAGCACCCAATCACGAGGAACTAAAGCAGGTCATCCTGCAGAAGTAAGTACCCAGCAGCAAAGAACCCCTTCTTCTGCTGCCTAGAAAGGAAGAGGTGGCAGTGTGGGGAAGGCCAGAGTGACCATGTGGTTTATTAAAAACTTCAGGTGTACAATGCTTAGTCAGGATGCCACAAAGCTGATATGGTTATAGCTAAACATGTCTAAGCACAAATACAATCATAAGGTCGGAAGAAAACAAGTTTGGGTTTCTTTTAGAGCTCTGGCACAGAGCTGGATACCTACACCAGCTGGGTCACAGCACTGGCTGTATGTGAGGTACAATGTAAATCACAGCACTGTTAGCTCAGGTCCTGGTTAAAGGTTTAAGGCACAAACACCAGACTGTAGGTCAGGTAACACATGGTGACTTGTAGAACTACAGCAACTCATTGATACCTCCATCCTGGGAGACAGTCCAAACAAGGCTAAAGATATCTTTAAGAGAATACCTGTACAGCAAGACTAAAAGGATTAAATCTCAGTTGCTGATGGTGTGAATTCAATGCATTTAAAGAAACCTCTCTGAAGTCCCTGGTGGATTTCTTGGGAATAAAAGTGGCTTTAAAATTACTTCCCTTTATTCAGTCCCAAAAGCATTTAACTCTCAGTTAAATGTGGTTTTGTTGATCTGCTTGAAGATCTCAGCTTTCACGAATACCCTCCTTGCAGGCATGCAGATTCCTTGTTGGTCTAGCCACATCTTTTCTACCACTTTACATCCTCCACAGCGACAGAATAAGCAGTCAATGGGCTATGGGAGAAAAAGCAAGGCAGAATGGCATCCAGACAGAATTAGCAATCCCTGTCTTTGCCTGTCTCCTGTGTAGGCTTGTTTCAGAGTAACATGCAACGGAACAAAAAAAGCAGCAGCTGCTAGTTATGTTTCTGGGAACTTAACTTTAATGACATTTTAGCAACATCCCGTACTTTAAACATCACTCAAGCACAGGTACAGAGAGCAGATCACCATAGCTGAAGATACACAGGAGCAACTATACTAACAACTGAGGGAGAATTCATGGTGAGCTGTGCTGTCTGCCTGCTAAACCAGCACCAAAGGCTCAAGAGTAGTAACTCAGCAGTACAGCAAGCAAATGCTTGGACCCTGATGTTTCAGTCACACAGGGAATGAGGTGATGCTTTTATGAAGTTGCTTCCAGCACAAACCTGTTTCATAGTCAAGTAGTAGGTGGAGTGAGAAAGGAACACCATGTCTTCACAGCAGAAACAGCCAGCTTGGTCCTGTAATCTCACTTTGTCTCCTTTAGCTGCTGTTACTTGGCCCGAGAAGGAGCAAAGCTGCCCTAATGGCAGAGCATGCCAGACTGTGGCACCTCTCTCAGTTCTTCAGGGGCTATTGCCATTCTCTACAGCCAGAGTTTTCAGTACATTTCACATATGGCCAAGAATGCCTTTCCAGGAGAATCCTGCTGGATTCTCACCAGAATGGCACATTTCTCCCCTGTTCCAGAGGGGAATGTTAAGTGCACGTAGCTGCAATCTAGGCAAGGACACGTTGCACCACCACAAACCAGCCGGGAGAGAAAGGACATATGGGCTGTGAATAGCCCCAGGCAATGCACATTACAGTGTTCAGTACATGCTTCTTGTGTTTCAGATACATGATGGTGGACAGTGCAGATGATCAGAAGACACATCGGCCAGCTCCACCAAAAGAGGTAAGAGCAGCAGTCCCAGCTCACCAGCAGTTTGAATGTCCTTTGGCTACAAGCTTTAAAAATCAGGCTGCAGGTACAAAAGCAACAGGGCAGACCAAAGGCAGGTCTGTTCACAGAGCCCGCTAGTCAGCAAAGAGGGAAGATTAGCTTAGCTGAGGTGCTGCAGGGTCTGTCAGTTCCTACCATTCTTGCCTAGCATGGCTCCTGCTTTCCACCAGGAGACAGCTTCCTTCTCAGTTTTGGTCAAGATTCTCAACACTAAGGATGGGTAAAGCAGCCCACTCCAGTCTTCCTGCACCTGCCTTGGGGAGCACAGGTCTGCTTCTGCTTGTTACCCTCCCTCTCTGTAGCAGTGTGGCTGTCCATCCACTTGGTGTTCATGTCTTTCCTCTACAGGCTCCCAAGAAATTGATCCGCTATATCGATAACCAGGTGGTGAGTACAAAGGGAGAGAGGTACAAAGACATCAAGAAGCCTGAGAGCGAGGAGATGAAGAGAACCTACATCAGCCTCAAACCAGCCAGGAAGTACAAGTTCCACTGATGGCCAGGTCCTTCTGCTCTTCAGCGTCCACCTCGCTGGCCAGGCATGGCAGGATGGGCATGTGGCACTAGGGATGAGGGGACTCCTGCAGCTGCCACTAACTGGAACTAACCTGGGAGCCAGGACACTGCTTTCAGCTTCCTCAACTAACCTGGGTGACAAGGAGAAGACTTCTCTCCTTGTGTAGCTGTCCCTCTGTCCACAGGAGTAAGCCGCAGTGGCTCTCTGGGGCCTGAGCATTCTCTGCTATTCCTTGCATGGGATGTTTTTAGATTTAAGATGTTGCTTGTGCTTTTGCAGCAAGCTTTTTACAAGTCTGCGTGCACTGTTGCTTTAAACTGAGTGCCAGTAATAAAAGATGATGTGAGTTGGTGTGTAGTTCAGCTGGGAGCATGCACATGCTTTATGGATGCCACCTCAGTCTCTCCAAGGGCCAAAGGTAAGAGCAGGGTCATCCTCTCTACTGTCTTCATCACATTCACCACAAGATGTGGCTGCTATTTGGTTAACCACCTAGCAGATACAAGGGCCAAGGCTGAACTCCAGACCAGTTAGGCTCTACATGTCAACAAAACCTGCAGCACTCCATAAACTCCAGCTGACAGCATGGCTAGGGCTCCTGCCATTGGCATTCAACAGTGATGACAAAAGCTCCAGCCACGTGACATACAGCAGGGTACAGCAGCAGGCCTGGACGCTACTGAAATACTAAGTCAGAAGCTGGAAGTAATGAACAGCACCAAGCAACTGCTTTCAGTGACAGCACAGCTAGCTTTGGTGTTTTTCTATCAGTGAAACTGCAGTTGGGAGTGTGTTCTCACCCCAAAATGATTCTCACCTTGCAGTAGCCTAGGTCTACACACACACACTGCCTGCACAGGGACCATGCCAGGCTGGCCAGGGGCTGTGGAATGAAGCTGGGCTCACACTGCCCTCCTCCCAGAGCCTAGAAGGGCCTGCCCTCTCCCAGGAGGAGGACTGGTGACTCATTTCTGCTCCAGCTGGCCTGGTTTGTTCCACAGCTCTGGTGGCATGCCCTGCACACCCACCCCAAGAGACAGCCCCCACCAAACACTCTCCTGCTCTCCACACAACTGCTGCTTAGTGATTTAAAATGCAACAAATACAAAACCTATCTATAAGCTGGCCTGGCCAAGGCCTGTTCAGCACCATGGTGTTCCAGTAAGTCACTGGTGCTCTCCATGCCACTGCAGAGGGAGTTACTTTCCCCAGAAGTACCAACAAAGCCCACTCACAAACACCTAGTGACTGCTAAACAACCCCAGAGGAAAGAGCAAGCCCCACTCAGGCCAGCCTCACCAATGGGACCAACCTCTCCCTCTGCATATCTCCACAGCAGCTGGTTCTGGCATCCTCCTGGGATGCCAGTATCGAGTCAATCCCTCCCCTCCCCAACAGCAGCAGTTCTAGATCTGGAGGTTGATGAAAGGGGCAAAGCCAACCACATCCTGCAGGAGAACCAGCGCCCTCTGTAGTGGAGGCTCCACATCCAGCTCCACCCCACGGCTTCGGAGGATGCTCAGGCTGGATTCGGCCACGTTGTGGCAATGCTTCACCTTCAGTGAGCGCAGCTTGGGACAGTACTCAGCCAGGAACCTGCCAAGAAAGACAGCATATGCAGGTTGCAAGCCAGGACTCCTAAGTGCACCACTCGCCCTCCCAGCAGTCTAGCACTCACAACCATGCCACACACACATCACCCTGTGCGAGCAGCACCCTGGTAGGCTGAGAGAAACTCAAGGGATATGGTCGGATACCAAACCTACCCTCCCTTACACGCTGGGAAATATGCTGTTAGTTAGCACACAGTGCCTCCCCTGAAGGGCCTGCTAGTGGCTTCTACCACAGCCTGAGCTCTCATTGCTTTCAACATGAAGAAATATTGCTTTTCTCTCTGGTTCTCTTCCTTTCCCCATCCCAGACACCTTCTATCCCCACCCTGGCTCCCCACACTGCTCAGCACCTGATGGAATCATTCTTGACTCGCAGACACCCCGTAAGGTCCAGGTGCTCCAGCTCAGGGCAGCACTTAGCAATTTCCTCGACAGCCATGTCACCCACATTGGCATTGACAGCCAGCGACAGAGACTTGAGCGTGCTGCACTTCTGCACTAGGTAGCAGATGGCCTCATCCTTCAGCTGGCGACAGGCCGTCAGGTCCACAGCCTCCAGTGCTTTGCAGTGGTCAGCCAGGCTGCGCAGGGACAGGCTGTCCACCCACTCACAGTGAGCCAGGGAGAGCCGGCGCAGGTTGGGACAGCTCAGCGAGATGGCCACCAGTGCATGGCGGCTGAGCTGGACACAGCCCTTCAGCTGGATCTGGTGCAGGTGGTGATTCTGCCCGATGACTGGGAGCAGCTCCCTGTCTGTCAGCCAGTCAGAGCAGTTTTGAAGCGCCAGCTGCTGCAGTACTTCATTGTCCTTCAGCAGGTTAACAAAAGCAGCTCGAGGGATGGCAGGTCCGATCTGCATGGAGAACCCAGCAAGAATGAGGCATCCCCCATGCTTTCAGATCAGCCTGATCCTCATCAAATACTTTCTTCCCCTCCTCTCTTCCACAGTGACAGGGGTGATCAAAGCTAGCCCTCTCCACATCTCAGGGCAAATCCTGCCATCAGGTTCTCCTCCTCTCATGCCACGGGTACTGCTACATGCAAGAAGATGCTCAGGTATCCTCCACCCCCCATCACTACCCCTGCATTTTATATACTTGTGATGAGCTCCATACCTCTGTTTTCCAAAACCTTTGCTAGACCACTCTGTGTCCTCACAGAATAGCTGATACTCTTGTCTTTCCAAGTCCCAGTTCTCTCCCTGAAGATCAAGCACGGAGTTATCTCTGTCAGACCCACCCTACTGCACAACCTCCATGAGTATTGACAGGCCAGGCCCTGCCACTCCACTGCTGGCTTGTGTTTCTGCCAGCTGGTGCCCCATAATGGCTTGGGTGGAGCTTCAAGACTCAGTCTTCCCAAGGCCTCCTGCTAAAGACAGTGGCATTACTGGGCCCTGAATCACTGCCTCTCCTCCCTGAGCCCATCTGTCCTGTCTCACTCCCAGGACATGAACCCAAGCTTCTGAACAGAAATCAGCCTCCTTGAGACAGGGGTTTCTTCTCCCCATGTAGTCAGATGCTCCCCATTAACTCCAGAGCAGTAGGACATCTGCATCTCCCCCAGCCTGAGCCATCCAATACCTGGCTTGAGTCAAAGCAGCGCATGTTGGCCAAGTACAGTTGGATGAGAGACTGGAATGACTTGCTGACCCTCTGCAGGCTCAGGAGCTGCTGCAGTGGTAGATGACAGAGGATATGTGGAACCAAGATGTCTTCCCAGGGCAGGTCCAGGAGGCATCCCCTGGAGGGGGTCAAACTCATCATCAGACACTGGGGAGACGGGCTATGGTGACAGCCAGGCTAGATCACCTCACACCTACTGCCAGGTGCCTCTAGGAGGAACAGCCAGAAAGAGAGACTCAGTGACACCTCCCAGTCAGCCCACAGGGTAAAACCCCTCCGCAAGCCGTCAGCAGGGCAGGTACCACATGCGTCACCTCCTCCCTAGGCTGGGACATTCACTGCTTAAGCATCCGAGTCCACCTGCCTGCACTATCCTCCGGGAGAGCCCGTGTGGGGCTTCCCACCAGCTTCTTGAGTCGTCCCTGACCCTCAGTGAAACTGCTGCAGCACCACCGCACCTCCCGCACGGCAGCCGCGTCAGCTTTCCTGTTTAAGCATGGCCCTGCCCGGCAGCCAGTCCCTGCACCCACCGCCACTCGGGCAGAGCAACGCGGCTCCGGGCTCCCCTCAGACACGGTTTCCTCGAACGAGCGGGGACGCGACAGCGCTGCGGCGATGAGCCCACGGCCCCTAGAAGGGCAGGAGCCGCGGAAGGGGCAGAGGGGTCCCAGCAGCCCCTGAGATGAGGCTGGAGGCCGCCGTCAGACCCCGCCTCAGCAGAGCCCACAGCCGCGGAGTCCCCTCGCCCCCGCAGGGCCCCGCGTCGGCCTCACAGACCAGCCATCCCCACCCCCCCCACACCCCCGCCGCAGACGAAGGGCTGGAAACCCGACAGAGCCCGCGTCCCGTCCCCCACCCCGGTCCCGCAAGGCCCGCAACCCGGTCCGGTACCGCCGACCGCTCCGTTCCACCACGCTCACCCCGCCCCGGCGTCCAGCCGTGACGTCACGGGCGGGCGGAAGTGCGCGCGCCCCCGCCTCGGCCACGCCCCCACGGCAACGCGCACGTGACCGGCGGGGAGCGGAGAGGCGGGGACCGAGAGGAGAAGAGCGACTCCGGCGCTGCGGGGAGGCAGCGCGGCTCCAGCGGCTCCCGCCGGCTGCGGCGCGGCGCTCGCACCGGTCCCGGTGCAGAAACTCCCCAGTGCACACCACCTGTCCCAGCTCACCAGTTATCCCAGCTCCCCCGTGCTCACCGATTCCCCACTTATCCCAGTTCCCGAGTGCGCACTGGTTCTCCCGGTACCCAGCTCCCCACGACCCCTGTTCCCGGCGCGCACCTGCGACTCCCGCCCCGCGCCATCCCCGCTGCGCCCCTGCCTCCCCGGCGCACCCCTGCCCCGGGAGGACTCGCGCATGCGCAACGCGGCGGCGCTGTCCGTTCAGCACCACGCGGAGCCCGGACCCGCCGGACCTGCCGCTGTCGGTGAGAGACGGCGCCGCCCCCGGTCCCGACAGATTCCCCCCCGGCCCGGGCCCCCAGAACCTCCGCCCGGCCCCACTGCTCTCCCAGCCGGCTCTGCCGCCCCGTCCTCGCCCGCAGGAGCGGAGGGACTCCCACCCTCACCGGCAGCTGCTGGGCCCCCTCTCCCGTCGGTACCGGCCTGCCCCGCTCCCTTCCCCAGCGCCTGGCACAGCCCTGCTCGTCCCCGGGCCGCCTCCCCCAACACGTAAACCCCCACCCCTCCAAGCGGCTCTCCGTGTCTCTCTCCCCTGCCGGTGCTCTCCTGCCCCTCCCCGGCAGCCCCCGCGGAGGAGAGGCCCGGACTCCTGCCGGCGCAGTTGCCATAACGACTCCTGCAGGAACAGATGCTGCTGTTGCTCCACTGGTGTCCCTCGCAGTGCCGGTTTGCGCGGCAGGCAGCCCGCATTGTTATGGCGCTCCTCCCGACTCCCACCACAGCTCGGGGCTGGCCCTGGGTGGCTAACCCCATCCCTGGCTCGGATCTGAGCCCTTCCACTTTGTACTGCATCAAGCTGCCGATTACTGCTGGCAACAGACACTATAAAAAGATGCACTTGGCAAGAGCAGGGCCTACAACAGTGAATGAATCCCACATTCCTGCTCCCAGATTCCGTGGAATAAGTCCAAGTTCTCTAGAAAATGGTGACCTATCTATGCACCCTGGTCTGCTCATTGCCTCCCAGTGTGGAGGATAGTTTGGGGAAAAATCTTAGCCTAGTAACTGTCCTCTGGGGACACCTACCTGTACTACTTGTCTGCCCCTGGACAAGCACCTGCACCTTGAGGGTTTCAGTGGCTCCCTGTGTTGCCATAGTGCTTTTCTCATTTACAGAAGGACAGGTGAGGCAGGGATTTTCAGTTTTCTAAAGCAGCTGAGAATGCCCCCAGCCGTGGCCTGGGACAGCCCATCCTTCCCCTGTGGTGGGGACATAGAAAGCTCTGGAAATGTTGATCCTGTTTCTAAACCAGGAGGGTTTGTTTTGGCATTCTGGAGGTTTCAGCCCTGTGCTCACTCCGTTCTTGAGTTCCTGCTCTGAAACAGAAGTGTGACATCCAGCAGGGACTCCCATAACATTGCTTGTATAAGTGAATGACTGTGACTGAAATTGGCTACAAGCAGGCTTTTTGAAATAGTGGTGTTGGTCTGGATAGGAGGTAAGGGAGCACCAGTGAGCAAGGGAGTGCAATGCTCAGTTATGCCTGGCCTTTGCTGAAGGCTTTCTGTGCCAGAACCAAGCTGGATGGGAGTCCCCAGCTTGTGTTGAGTCCCTGCTTAGAGGAGCTGTGTTGTGGATTGCTTGTTAACCTTCCTGAGCAACATGGATGCTGGAGTGGCAAGCAGGCCCAGCTCTATTCCCACATCAACATCTATTTAGGTATTTTATTTAATCTGATCCAGCTGGTTTGGCTGAATCACTTCCCTGGGAACCTGCTGGTAGCAGGGCTTAGAAGAGGGCTGGGAGTCAGCCCTGATAATCTGGAGACCACAAGGAGGCTGGAAGGCACTGTTATAGTAGAGGCAAAAATCAGAAATAGTTGTATTCGTTTGGTCTCTGTTGCACCCAAGCCTTTTCCCGGCTTGCACTGCACATGGAGAAGGTGTAGTCTCCCCTATCTTTAAGACCTGGTGCCAAAGCAGAGCCTCAAGTGTTGGTTCATGCAGAGCCATCTCCACTGAACCACTTATGGCACTGTTCAGGAACCATACTTAATCCAGTTCACTTCAGCCTGCTTGCAGGGCAGCAGGCACTGCCAGAGCTGGAGCACAGCTGGCTTGTCTGCAGATGCAGCTCTTATGGTCAGCATTGCCCTGAGAAACAACGAGCAGCTTTTGGATTCCACAGCCTGAAAACAGGTTCTCTAACGCAACACCACAGTGAGTTCAGTGGGGTGCTTGCTCTGACAAGCCTCTTTAGCATCTGAGCCCAGTGCAGCCCTGAGTTTGCTGTCTCAGCATTTAGGGGAGCACAAGCAAGTTAGGGAAGGGAAGGTTGAGCATGCCAGCTGTGTCAGGGCACAGCAAGGGTGGCTGCCCTTGAAAGTGCCAGGGCTTTCCCAGCCCCTCAGTAGCTGGCCAGTGCCTAGTGGAGGTAACCAGGTTCAGACACCCTATGATCAACAGGCAGGGCCGTGACTGAAGTCCACCTAGAATATCCTTCTACAGGGGAGAGTCCAGACCAACAGTGCCCATAGCCCAGCATAAAAATTGCTTAGCTAATCTAAGCTAGAGACCAGAATTCCTACAATATTGCTTAATAGGAGCTTAGAGCCCCAAGCTGAGCTTAAGTAGGATCCCTGAACCCATGGACAGGAGCTGGTGTAGGTTTTAGGTGAGGCTGGTTAGGACCACTAAGGTTTATTAGCACCCCAGGGCCATGACAGCTGTTGGTCTCTGGTGGAGTTAGTAGGCAGGTTTGAGGCTATGGCTACAGAGATGTATGTGCCATGTACTAGATGTCATGGACAGTTTCCACCTATGAAATGCTCAGACTGTTCTCTTTCTTTTCTGTAGGTTTATTGCAGGTGCGGGAAGAGTATCAGAGCATGTTACTGCATTGTAGGGACGTATGCTGAGACACAGCTTTACACCATCAGGATGTCAAGAAGAGCTAGCAATCTAGGATTACACCAACGGTAAGGATTTCAAACCAGTGATGGTTTTGTGCTCATGTCTGTAAAGTTTTCCGATATGCAAAGTTGCGGTATGGCTGTACATCACTGCCACACAGGGCTTGGGTGGTGTTATCCACTGTAGCTTAGCAGTGAAGGGACAGCTTAAATCAGGCAAGCTTGAAGAACCTGAGCGTTGTTCTGCTCTGTTCAGTCAAGAGTAGCAGCAATCTTCTGCCTTTCTGGTGGTATGTGCTTTGCCTAAAGTGAGTCTGTGTTTTTCTCGAAAGGTGTCTCCTTTTTAAACTTCAGCTAGATGCACGTTTCTAGTTAAGCCCTAATATTGCAAACTGGTCTGCCAAAACAGTTCCCAAGTTTGCTATCATGTCAGGGACATCCCTTAAGACCAGGGGAATTCACCTTGCTAGTCAAGCAGTAGGATAAGGGCATAGCTTGGGCTAAAAACTTCCTGAAATAATCTTGGATAATGGCCAGCTTCTAGATTTTAAAGAGGATGTGGGAAAGATTATCACAACTGCTTCTGTAAGACTATTAATTTATCTTCTAAAAGGAAATTAAAAGGCTGTTGTCCTGTTCATGTGCAAGTCTACTGGTGTCTGTAAGTGCTGTGAGTTCAGTAGTAAGCCTGGAGGAGAGAGGACCTGAGAGCTGGGGAAGTGGAGCTGACAAGCACTTATGTTAACGCAGCTAGCCTGATTTCAGCATATGTTCTGCTATCTCCATGGCACAGTATGCACTTGGTGTCAAAGGCTGCCTCTTGCAAGTCCAGTGAGGTGAGCTTGGAGGTGCTTCTCTTTCCAGGGGGAACTGCATCTGTAATAATTCACCAGACAAATGCCCATCACTTCTATTTTGTCCCCTCATAAGACATTGTTCTGGACAAAGTGCTTCTGAAGCTGCCTGTTCCCAGAAGCAGTGCTGGGCTGTGACACCTGTGGTGTTTGTAGAGCAGTTGGGGAGCTGCCTTCAACAAGCAGGGCACACTGTTCAGTCCTGTGGCTGTCCTGTTATCCTAGTGAGCACTGCTGTCCTGTGAAGGAAAGCAGGGCTCCTACGTCAGGCCTTGAGCTGATCTGTAGTGATGAGAGACCAAGCTGAGCCCCGAAGGCAGGAAGCAGATTAGCTCACAACAACTGCTGGTGCAGCTTTCTTGTATCTTTCCTGGAAACATATGGTGCTGGTTGCTCTCAAACCCAGGGCATGGCCTTAGGTCTGATCCTGCTGGCATCTTCAGCCTCATGAACATCCCCCTGAAGCTGAACAGAGGGTTCGGTCAGCTACACTGCTGCAAGGCAGTGCTGGTGCCCGGCTGTACTTTTGAAGAGCCTAGGGAAACAGTTTGGTCTTGAATTCATCTTGGAAGCAGGGGTGAGGTTTAGGGAATTTCAGCGTGAAGGGAGGGGAGTCTCATGGTTAGAAGAGCTGACTTCAAGCAACAAATCCCAGCCTTTTTTTTTTCCCAGAGTTGCTCCTGATTTGCTGACTGATCTTGGGCAAGTCTTCTCCACCCATGACCCTTGGCTTTCCCTTGCATTGAAAATGCAGTTATTTCCATATCAAAGGCGTATTAAGGAGTTTGTGGGGTTTCCTCAAGCCTGCTGGGGTCTCTAGAGGCTGATGTTTTGGAAGAGTATAACTTATTTTCAAGAGATTGGTATGATGCCGACCCAGCACTAACCCGCTGTCCTAAGACACCTTGTATAATGGCTTGACACCTCGCTGGCTAAACATATTTAGCCTTTACAGGTTTCTACTAATCTTAAATGGGACAAGAGACAAGATCTTTTCAAGGACACCAGAAGCCCTGCAATTTTCACTTCATAAGATGTGAGATCTGGGTGCATGTTGCATCCCAGAAGTTGAGTAAAATCTCTCAATGTTGATTTTCCTTAGACTTTCACCAGGTTCTTTCAAAAGATCTGGCACCATATTCTCTCTGGCTACAGAATTAATCTGACATGCTCCATCACTCTCAAGATTGGAGTGAACCACAGCAGGATTTCTTGTTTGCATGGGAGAAGGTGTTGAGCCCACAGGGCAAACTCTGCTCTTAGTGAGTGCTGAGGTTGCACAGGAGCCACTCTTAAGCTGGTAAAACAGGAACAGGAACCCATGATGCCTTCTGTTCAGCTCTTCCCTGTATGTGCCACCTTCCTTTTCTCTTACTGAGAAAAAACTGACTATGCAGTCGGGACTTAAAAAAAAAATAAAAATTGAAAAAAATGAAACAAGCAAAGTAAAGGCAAGCTGTGTAAGTCAGGTTTGGAAGAGGAACATACACGAGGAGCTCCTAGCTACACACCAGTGTGGGCCTTTTCTGCAACACCTCCTTTATTAACCCACAGCTTCCAAGCTTTCAGCGTGTCCTTTGCATATGTCACATCTCCATGGTCTTAGGTTTTGTTCATTTCCTCATTATGCCTGTAATTACTCCTCCTTAACTGACTTCTTAGGGTTTATGCACCTTCTGTACAATTCTGTATGGGAGCACACTCTCCCTCTGCTGGGTCCGACTGTGTGCCTGGGGCTTGCTGTTTCTTTTCTTCTTAAGATACTCCCTGTATTCATTGCTTTTACTCCCCATTTCATCCTTTCACCTTTCCCCATGTGAATCTTGGGGCTGAAGGTAGGGGAAGGGATCACTTCCCGCAGAGATTAGCTGGAGATCTGCTCAAAAATCTGCTCTGCAGCACAAGTCATGACCTAGGAGGTTCACCAAAGAACTGGTTATTTGGGTGGTTTCAGACTAAATTTGCCTCTTTGATGCAGTGCCTCACCACAGTGAGGTGAGTCTGATGAGTGACCTGCTGGCACCCAGGAAGCTCCGTCCTCAGTAGTGAGCGCATCCCACCAGCCGGAAATCTCCTGCTTTCCTTCAAGACCATCTTTTCCCTGAACATCTTTTTACCAAGAGATACTCCCACACAATTGTTCCCCTAACTGCTGTGTAGGGAGATTATTTATGGCTCAGGCTGCGCAGAGGCCCCACCTCCCACGTCCCCAGGACAGGTTTACCATGCTGGCATTTCTGCCTTCATCCTGAATGAGCAATGCTGGTGCAGGGGGAAGCCCGCTTGCTGCACGGGTGCTGCCCAGGGCTGGGACAGGCTCAGGGGATTTCTACCACAGCAGGTGTTCCCAGGTTGTCACAGAAATATTTTGTTACAGGTCACTCTGAGTCCCAGCATACAGTTTTCCCTACCTCTGTTCCATGCCTCTGCTCTTCCAAGCCCTTGTTCCTCCTGCGGGACGGAGCAGACCCAACTAGGAGCTGGGACACTGGGAAGGGCACTGGCAGTTGGGCAGGAAGCAGCTATCCTTCACATAAGCAGTAGTCTTCACTGGCTCTTCTATCTGGTAACAGATTTTGCAGTCTGTGTCCTTTTTTCAGAGTGTCTTTTGCCCTGAAAAATCCTGCTATGGTCCCATGTGCCCAGCCCACACAAGATAGTGGCAAGAGGCACAGGATGCTGTGGGCATGCTCTCCCTGAAGCCAGGTCTGGGCAGAAGCCTGAAGATTGGGCAGGGCGGGCATGAAGGATCTCCAGCACTGCGTTTTTGCCCTGAGCAAGCTATAAAGCAACACTTGTATAACAGACTATCAAGGAAGGATGTTTTCACCGTTTATCCTTAACAACCAGCCTCATGAAATAACACATAAGTGCATCAGTCCATTAAAGATTTGCCTTATACTGCAGTGGATTTTTTAATATACAGCTATGATGTGGTTGAACGTTGGCATCAGAGGCTAAAGGCATTATTTAGAGCCATATAGTTAAGTCTAGGCCCTGAGGGAATGCATGCAACCTAGTTGGTTGCTCTGGAGCCCTCAATGCAGAGATGAGAGGAGTTCATCTTTCCTTGCCCTCACTGGGACCCATCTCCTGCAGGACTGGAGTTGCTATTTCCATGGTGCTTTCAGTGAGCTGGATGAGGAGTGCCCACCTGCTGATGGTGTCTCTGCTTGCTGTGCCTTGAGGCCAAAGCACATGCCTACTGACCTTGGCAGCAGTGGTCAGAGCATGACCCTTATGCCCTTTACAGTGCCTTAAGCTCAAGCTGTACCAAAGGACAGTACTGCTCTGACAGCCCTCTTGCACTCAGGGAAGCAGTCCAAAGGTGTGCCAGGGTGTTTACTTCAAGTGGAGTTGCATCTGCAGGAGACAGTGCCTTTCAAGAGACTGATCTGTGTACCTTGGAACAGACAGAGCATCAGCCCCTCGTGGAACCACCTGGGGGAAGGAGTCCTTGTCTACCTCCTCCCCACCCAAGTATCTAGGTCTGTACAGTTGCCAGGACACTATGACATCCCAGGATAGTCTCTTCCAAGCAAGAAGTTCATCACTGTTCTGCCCCAGTGATACCCACGCCCTTCTGGGCTCAGGAAGGAGAGGTGCATTGTGTGTTTTTGAAGATGAACAAGGACAATGCTGGCAGTAGTTAGAATGACTCGTGGAAGCTGTCTGTGGCAAGGCTTGAGGAACTAGCAGAGATTAGGATGCCGAAAGGGGTGACATGGAGCCAGGTGGACTCTCATGTAGGAAGGATATGGTACCTGCCAGCAAGGACTGGAGGTGCTGAAGTGCACAAGTGACAGTATCTTACTCCCAGTGCATGGTACTCCTGGTATTCTAGCTAAGTCCACTAGGTTGGGACTGTGGGGTAGAGCACTGGGGACCCTCCCTCTCCCCTTCTTGTTCCTCTGCAGAGAGGCTCCCTGCTCCCTCCTGTTTGGCATCAGCTAGGCAGGGGTTTGCAGTAGGAGGGACCAGGGGATCCAAGGCTAAATCCTGATCCAGCTGGGCTTATGTCAGTGCTGGCCCGACCCCTGTGTGTATGCACATCCTTCAGGAGTTACAGGGCTGTGGGAAGGTGAGAGTGATATGGAGCAGAGTGCAGTAGGGAGAACAACAGCTACGGTGGGGAAAATGTGTGGTTTAGAAGGAAATGTGTTTTCTGTGGATAGCCTGGATCTTCAGCCAGGATAGTAGAAGACGTCTCCCTTACCCTCTGCAGCTCTCAGCAGGGCTTCCTGCAGGTGCTGGGAATGCACAGGCATGCCTTGTCCTGGTACAGGCATGCCTTGTCCTGGTACAGACATGCTGAAAAAGCACTGAGCTCTTGCACTTGGTTAAATTTGTCACTCTGACAGCGACTTAGAGAAAAGCCTTCCCCCTCCCCGCCCTCCTGCCATCAAGAAGCTGCTGAAGGAATCAGGTCGTTGATCCCACAGCAGCAAGGCCCTTAATTAGCCGAACTTCCCGGAGCCTGCCAGGAAAGCTGACTGTGTACAAGGCAGCTCAGGGACCTGTAGTCCCTGGTGAGGGGAGAGGGGCCCCACACAGGCAGGAGCCAGGAGAAGGAGGGAGAAAATGGCAGTGCTTCAATGCATTAGATATGAGGAGAGCCAGCCTGCCCAGCGTGCTACGTCCTCCCTGTGTCCCTGTGCCTGGGAGGAGAGAAGAGGACACACTTTCTGGGTGGCAGTGAGGGCAGATGGGCATGGAGCTGGGCTCACTGCAGACAGGGAAAGCATCATGGAGGGGCTTTCCCCAAATTCCTTTTGTAGGCATGGTGTGCACGCGAGGCTCTGGCTCCCCTGGGCCTTTCCTCTCACACACATTTAATAATGATCGCTGGGCTGGATAATAAAGTGCCATTTAATAGCAAATCGATCTGGCAGCCTGGGCAGGCAGGGAGTGCTGGCTGCCAGCCCCAGCAGCTGCCGCGTGCAGATCCAGCATGGAGGAAGCGCAGTGGCCAGAGGCCCTGTTATAACACCCCTCACCTTGGCAGCTAGCTGCCCCATGTGGGCTCTGCTCACACCCACCTCCAGTGTCATCAGAGCCACTGGGCAAGACACAAAGGATGGGTGAAGGGGTTTCCTGAGACTGGGGTGGATGGTGAAATAGTGAAGTCAGGTCTCTTGTGGCCTGGGACATCTCGGTACCTTTGCTGTGGGGTGCTTGGGGTCAGACTACCCTTGGAGAGATGACTCTCCAGCAGGGATGCTGCTGCCCGGGGCCAAGGGCCAGTATCTTGCTGGGGATGGCTGGTGTCCCAGCACATGGCGGCTTTTATCTTCTTGTCCCCAAGCAGGCTGTGCCCTGTAGTACAGACCACAACACACATGGTTGTGCAGGCTCATGCATGAGGACATGTGCCCAAATCATGTATGCTGCCGAGCAGGGACACAACGCACATGGTGATGTGCGCGCCGGTAAACGGGGCCGTGCACACCAGGACACATAGGTGTGTGTGGTGTTACAACGGGACACCCACAGTGGTATTCGGGGTCGTGCCTGCCCGTACGTGAGGCCGAGTTCACGCTAGCACATGGGGATGTGCACATGGGGACACCAGGACCTGCACGGGGTTACACAAGGATGCGCACGGCGTTATCTCTGCACGCGCACACGGGGGGACGCGCACCCCGCGGACGCTCCCCGCTCTGCGCGTCCCGGTGCCACCGGCTGGGGCGGGGCGCGGCGCCCGGCAAGGGCTTCCCATTGGCTGCCGGGGCTGTCGGCGGGGCGGAGTGACAGGACGGGACGGGATTACCGCGGCGGGGAGCGGCGGGCAGGGACCAGTATCACCGCACCAAGCCCGACGAGGCGGGCCGAGCCGAACCGAGCCGAGCCGAACCTGACCGAGCCGAGCCTAGCCTGACTGAGCCGAGCCGAGCCGAGCCGTGCGGGCGGGCGGCAGCGCGGAGCGCGGGATGCGGCGGCGGCGGCAGTGGCAGTGCCGGTAAGGCGCGGGGCGGCGGGGAGCTGGGAAAGTTGGAGCAGTTGTTGCGGGGGCCGGGGCGGCTCGTCGCCCTCGCGGCAGCGGCGACCGGCGGGCCGTACCGGGCCGCGCTGGTCCCGGCGGGTGCCCCGGCCGCCGCTGTCGCGGAGCGTCTCCGCTGTGCCGGGGCGCCAGCCCGGGCGGGGGGGGGGGGGGGCAGGCCGGGGCGCGCGGCGAGCAGCTCCGCGGGGGAAGCGGGCGGGCGGCCCTCCTGGCCGGGGGGGTGCTCCTTGCTCATCCGGCTGGATGTCACATCCACTCAGGGCTGATCCCACCGAGACGGGAGGTGCCGGGTGAGGGAGGCCGAGCTAGGGGGGGCGCTGAGGGAAAGGCAGGCTCAGCCCCAGCTTGGAAGGGGGGGGGCACGCCCCCTACCACGACACCCCCTCGGGAAGGTGTTCCCTGTTCCTCCCACAGCTCTACAGCACGCCAGGCACCCCTCCTCGATCACCGGTACCCTCCTCCCCCCAGACTGCTGTGTGGACTTCCAGAATGTAAAGGCACCTCCTGGGGGCCATCCTACCCCGGGTCCGTCAGGTGGCCCGACGCCCACAGCCTGGGTTCCCTCTTCCCTGCCATCGCTGCTGTCAGCCGTACCACATCCAGCACACAGATATGGCCCATCGTGTGCATGCAGCCTTGCACTTCTTGATTCCCTCCCATCCCCGTCCTGTTCTTTGTCCGTTCCCCTTGCATCCTCCCCCAGCTCGTGCACGCTGTCCCCGCACACCCTGGACGTGGGTGTACTCTTCCCCCGCAGTGTAAGTAGTTCCTGCTGTCTGCTGCCTTCATCCCCCATCGCCCTGCTCAGCCAGGCAGGCACCTGCACAGAGAGTAACCACCCCCTGTTGCACCAGGTACTGCTCAAAGCAAAGGCCAGGGAAAATCCCTGGACATCCCTTTGGCTGCTAAGGAGGGACAGCCAGAAGGAGCAAGTTTCTTGAGTGTAGAAGATGTTTTACTGAAGAAATCAAATCCCCTACTGATGTGCACCCCCTGGCTACCACACTGCAGCTTCTGAGTTTTTCTCTTTGAATGTGTGCCCTTATGCAGCCTCGTCGGCCTCTCTGTGGCTTTCCTTTGCAGGACTTCTGCCTTCAGGCAGTGGGCCCAGCAAGGCTCCCGCCAGCCCACTGGTGCCTTACAGTCCAACCCATTCATCACAGTGATTTAAAGAGCATCAACTTATTTCACAATGTAAATCAGCAAGCAGGAAACTTTAGCTCTGTCATTGGTTTTTCATCTCTGTTCATTTGTGCTTTTTGCCTTGTATTGTTGAAGAAAAGCACACTGCTGGATGGTGTAGCTATCCAGCTTCGGTGGCTCACAGGCAGGCATGGCCTTTACTCTGAATTTGATAATTTGCCTTTGATAAGCAGGAGGACACACTGTGCTTATTTAATTTATTTTAGCAATAACTCATATGCGTTGAGATAGGCTGTTTTTTGTAGATTTGTTATGTTATAGTGAATACCATCTATTTCTAGTGATATTTTTTTTTTACTTGGCGTGTGTTTCAGGCTGCATTGAGATAAAAAGTGAAATTTCATTTGAACTGTATAAACCCCACATCTTTATATCAGTTAACTTCAGCAACCTTGAATGTGAACACAATCATAACAGGGGTAAAAGATTGTAAAAACATTGAAATATTAAAAAAGGGAGTTTTTTTTGTGGTGAATGAATTACAGATTGCTATGCTCAGCAGGAGACAGATTTTTTAGCAGTGCAATAGTGCAGATAGATGGGCATCTGCCCCACAGGGGCGTTTGGGACTATTTTATTCAGAGTTATGTCTCTGCATCTCTGGAGCTTGAACACCATTGAAAATCTGGCCCCACATTCTTCAGGAATTTAATCCTGTCTTGTTTGTACTTGGAAAGAGGAAGAAGAAATCATGCTTTTCTCCATTTGCAACTGGCATTTGGTTTCAAATTATGAGATCTACGTGAGGGATTTGGTATCTGTCAGAAGGCAAAAAGCAGCTAAGGCAGAGTCTTCTCTGCCCACCAAAAATTCAGAGAAGCTTGGGGAATGATAAAGACAGGTTTTAGCTTCACTAGGAGAAAGAAAACCATTGGCAGCGCTGCCAATGGTGCCGGGAGGATTCTGTGTCCAGCTTTCCCCTTCAGGTGGCCACCTGCCACTTTGGGGTGGCTGGTCTCCAGATCAATGGTCTCTGAGCAGAGGCAGGCAGGCAGGCAACCTGTGTGTGGGGCTGGATGTGCTCTGTTCCCTCAGGGTCAGATTGTCGCAACTACAGCTTTTTTGGATCTGCAGGTGTTGACAGCTCTGTCTGTGCCACAGATAGCGGCTGTGGTGTGTGCTGGTGTGACACACTTCAAACCCAGGCTGACCTCCAAAGAGAGAGGCTTCTTGCTTATGCTGCTCATATTAAGCTCCTTAAGCAAGTGTAATTGGAGGATGTCTTAGTGATCCAGTATATAATTCCCCCCACCGCCCCCGCCCCTTATTGAAGTGATTTTAGTAGGCTGTGGGTAGTAAATATATTCAACCAAAAGCAGGATGAATGAAAACCATTTTAAACTGCGTAGCATGCTTTCCTGCTGTGCCCGGCGTGCTGGTCTGTGGGGGAAGTGCCTGAGCATCTTGACTGCCCTGGGAAGAAAGCAAACACCTCAGGGAGTCTGGGGAATTGAACAAAGGGATGCCATGCAGTGCTGCTGGTGTGATGACCACAACAAACCTTGGAGGGACCAAATTTGAAGGGGGTCGTCTCACCTGGGGCATCTTTTTCTCCTGCTGTGAGGGCAGAGCACCTTTTACCTGTACTCTCCATGGCCCTAGACTCCTTCTTGTGTCCTCCTTCCCCTAACCAGTTTTCCTCGCCCTTGTTTCAGGGCTGCCTGAGGATGCATCGCCCTTTGACCTGGCCATCATCTCAGGGGTGCTGCAAACCCGCCTTACCATCCCTGCGCCACTCTGCCGGGCTCTGGACCTAACACGTCTGCACCCTCTTCCAGAGGGATGGCCCAGGCTGGGGGACCCGTCCGGTTCCACCCCGAGAAGGGATGTGCAGCCTCACCCCCGCCGTTGCCCCGCGGGCTGGACCAGAGGCTGTGGCTGGCTGGGGGGAGCCCCGAGGCCCTGAGGCACAGCCCACCACGCTGCCTCACCCCTAACCTCAACGCAGGCCGCCTGCACCTCCTGCGCAAGGGCCTGGCCCCCGATGTCCACCGCTGCCCCCTCGGCCTCTACAACAGCACTGGCTCCTTGGTTCGCAAGCCAGTGGAGACGCTTGGCAATGGGAGCTGCCCGGGTGTGGGGCGCCTGACAGCCCCCTGCACCCCTCGGCGGGGCCAGCCCAGCACGCCGCTCAGCTCCCCAGGCAGCCGCAGCCCACTGGTGGCAGCAGCCCCAGAGGGACACAGCTCTGTTGTCACCTTCCGCTTCATCGAGAAGGCCAGTGTACGGACCCTGGGCAGCCTGCCACCACTGCAGCCCTGCTGGGACAGTGGCTCCCAGCTCAGCCGCAGCCTGGAGCTCGGCAGGGATGCGCGGTCCCCCCAGCCCCTGCCCCAGGAGCGACTCCTGCGCACACTGAAGCTGGAGACCTCTGCATCTGACCCGCTCCTGGCTGAGGGCAGGATCCTGGGGGGGACACATCTATGCAGGAAGGAGCCCTGCACCCTGAATACCAACTGCCTCTGCCGCTCCCTCACCAATGGACTGCCAGAGGATTTCCCTGCCTTTGACAGGAGCCCCCCGAAGCCAGACCTCCGAGCCCAGGTAGGTGCCAGAGTGCCCTGCCGCAGGTGCAGGCTCTGCCCTGCTGACCATTGCCCACTCACTGCTCTCCCCTCTGCAGGGCAGCGCGTGGCCATACCCCCGGCAGAGCTCAGCCCATGCCCAGCGCATCGCCAGGGCCAAGTGGGAATTCTTCTATGGCTCCTCGGACACACCAAAGACAGGTAAGAAGTCGGTGGGGGAGTGCCCTCAGCCAGACCAACCTCTCCTTTGCAAGTGTGAATTTCTGTCAGGACTCCCTCTGGGGCTGCCTAAGCCTCAGGACTTGTTGAAACGCAGGGAACAGCTGAGATCCCCCCCAAGATCAGCCAGTCCATGTTCTAGATCCTGCATGCATCAGCCTCCTCATAGAGTCCCCTGCAGCCATGCAAAGCATCGTGCAAAGGGGATGATGCAGAGCCATAACCAACAGCAACTCCCCACTGCCTCTGCAGAAGGGCTTCGGGGTTCAGGTTGGAGCTTAGAGCTGGTTGTGGGTGCACTTCCCCTCTCTGCCTCTCCCCACCCTTTTTTCCTTCTGGCTCCTTGTCTCCATTTGCCAGTGCCCATCACACACCCCCCCCTTCTTTTGAGGGATGTGTGATGATGCAGAAGCATCCCAGCACTCCCCAGCACAGCTATCTGCAGCTCTGAGTGCTTGGGGCTCCCTTGCAGGCTTTTCTGTCCTCGACTCTACTCCCCTAGCCGAGCCCTCCCAGAAACTGATCTGTCCACTGCCGAACAAGCTGCCAGCGTCAATGCCCGAGCATAGCTTGAGCCATGTGGAGGTGGAGATCGAGATGTCCCCTCCGAGCGGGCAGAAGCCTGGCTCCTGCGAGACCGGGATTATAAGGAGGACGGTGAAGTACTCTGAGACAGACCTGGACACCGTGCCGCTGAGGTGCTATCGCGAAACTAACATTGATGATATCCTGGCTGAGAAGGAGGAGGTGGATTCGGCGATTGAGAGCCAGAAGGACAGCGAGAGCAACCCAAGCTTTGGGGGCACTCCAGGCAGGCGGAACAGCACATCAGAGGAGCCACCCACCCGGGGCACCAGCTGCCCGAAGGATGGGCTGCGGGGTGGACACGCGGATGAGGATGATGAGGTGTTTGAGGCGACAAGGAAGGAGAACAGGGAAAGGTGAGGATCCATGTATGAGGACAAAAAACTGCTCTCGCCCTCCTTATTGTCCCCTGCATGGTAAAATGGACTCTGCTGAAAGAGTGCTTAGGTTAAAAACCCACCATCTGAGCTGTGGCGGTCAGGCGTGGTCCTGGATCACCCAACTGGAGTTGGGACTGGGGCTAGGACTGGGACTGAGGCTGGGACTGGGACTGGTAGAGGGCCCTCGCCACCCCATGGGAATCATGAGGCAGTGCTGGTGATCCAGCCCCACTCTGATGGGGTGATCCCCTGAAGCTAAGGTCTCCCAGCTGCACTGAGACTTCCCAGTGTAAGTCTCACCAGGTTAATTACATTCTCCCCCTATTCTGGTGGATGTTTGGATGACAGGGCACCTGAGCCCAGGCCATGTCCTGGAGCTGCTGTGTGCTGGCAGCATTGCCAGACTGCCCTTCCCTCTACAGACAGCTGTGCTTTGATGGCAGGAGTGATCCCTTTTACTTGGCCTTGATAGGTGTTTGCCATGTTTGGGCAAGAGTGGGGGATGCATGGGGCTGGAAAAAGCCTTTTGATGTCTTTCATATCATTTTTCACTTTTGTGGCAAAACACCCTGTGCTGGGAGGCTGATGGAGTGGATGCCACCAGGTTATCATCCAGTTGCCCACTCATGGACAGCTAACGCCACCCAAGCTGCTGTCTGCCCCGTGCCAGGCACTCACAGTCAGTACCTAAGGGAGATGGTGTTTCGGCCTGGCAGCATGAGATTCTCTGCCTGTGGATTGCCTTCTGGAGTGGTGGTTTGACTGTGAGGAGGGACAGGCATCATCAGCCTGCCCCAGGAAGTTTCAAGAGGGGAAGGAGCTCCAGAAGACTGTATGGGACAGCTGCCTGGAGGGGAAAGGCATGGTAGTGAGACAGAGATGCCTGTGCAGGCAGTGGCAGCTAAGGGCATCTCCTGATATGTGTATAGGCAAAGAGTCTTGGGTGGGATGATGGGGCTCAGCATCATCAGCAAGAGCTCCACAGGAGTGGGGAGAAGTCTCACCTCAGAAATGCCAATGCTTGGGATGCTGCATGGAGGCATGCACTCACTTAGCTGTGCAAAAAGCAGGTGGTGAGCATTTAGATATAAGAAAAGGAGAAGGGTGGTTTTGATGTCTGCCGTGAGGTCTGCAGTGGGAAAAGATAATGAAAATATAATCCCTAGTGGTGCCCCAGTGCTGAAAAAAAGAAGTATAAAGGTGCTGGGCTGATGGGGTGGGAAGATATGTGTCCCAAGGGGAGATAGGTTCCTGCCAGTTTGTCCAGCCTTTGTGCCTCTGGCAAGAAGGGATGAATACATCCCTCCTTGCCACCTACCCTGTCCTCAAAAACTTTGGATTCTAGAGAAAAGCTGAAAATAAGTCATTTATTATATATTTTTTCCCAAATGAATGCTGATAGAAATTTTGAGTACAGTATTGAGTTATTATCACTGCAAGAAAGTTCTTTAAATTACTGTAACTATTATCTTGCATAGTGATATTTTATTCCCAACTATGTACTAAACCACTGCAATTCCTATGAGCCGTAAGCCTAGATTTGCGTTTTGTGCTTTGAGACACCTTATTGTAGCTCCCTATAGAGCGCTGGAAAGCTTGGACATGTCATTTAGTGCATTGTTGCCCCTAAAGACAGTGCTCCCAATATAATTACCAATTTGTATATAGGGGTATCGTGTTCTTTGTAGACTGGAGGCCTTTTTGATTTTCAGTACCTTGAATACTCCTCTGGTAGGTGCAGACCCTGTGAGCAGTGTCTTGAAAATCAAGAGCCTCAAGCCACAAGCATGTTAAGTCCCTGCATCGCAGCCCTGGGTTTTTGCTTACGCACTGTTTCTGAGCTCTGCAGCTGCAGTCCTCCTCCCTGTTTACCAGTCACTAGTATTGATGCTTTCTACTTCAAGCTTTCTGCTTTGCCTGCTCACAGGAGAGGTGATGCCAAGGTAACAACAAAGCCCCTCAGGCTCCCCAGAGCGGGCACCGTTCTGCTGCTGCAGGAGCTGCTATACTCCAGACCTGGCCCAGTTACTGGGAAAGACCAGCCCTATGAATTTACTGAAGTACCTTTGGATACTGATTTGTGGCATTTAGACACGTAAATCCCTTTGAAAAATCTAGCCTTAAATGTTTAGCACCCTCTACAAGGGGCATTTTGGCTTGGTACTGTCTTGTCCTTCATATTTTGGCCAAAGGGCAACTTCTTTGGTAATTTACTCTCCCAAAATGAGAGCATGCTAACAGCTGGTAGGCATTGGTCTAAAAAAAACCCAACACCAAATCAAACATGACATGGAAAGTGATGGAAGAAACGGTATCTTCTAGCAAATCTGCTCGCTGAATATATTTAGTCAGATCTACTGACTCTAATGACTAGTCTAAGCCTTTGCTGTCTTTGTTCCCATTAGTCCTGGAGACCTGTCAGCGAGAGCAGGCTCAGTTCCCTTCCTCCCCAGGCAGCAGCAGACGTGTTGGCTAAGCTGGAGTCAGGGCCTGGCTTGGCCCACAGCCCTGGTGCCTTGGGCTGATAAGAGAGAAGCAGCTTGCTGAGGGTGCCCCACTCCACAAGAGTGCAGAGGGCTGGAAGGAGGGAGAAACACCTTTTCTCCCTGCAAGCAGAGCAGCCTCACCCAGGAAAGCCCTTGGATCTACTACCTGGGGGGCCTTTTCAGAGCCTTTGTGCTCGCTGCTTTATTGAGAGAAAAATAGCTGCGGGGCAACCCTTGTTGGGGATTGAAAAAATGGTTATGGCCCTGACTTCATCAAACGCTTAAGCATAGGCTTAGCTTGCCTCAGTAGCCACAAGCCTCTGATGTGCTGTGTGGAGGCTGAGCATCCAGGCCAGAACCCAACTTGGCCACAGAGCCGCAGCCCAGGCTCATGCTCGGCTTATGCTGGTGGGGCTGGAATGGGGATTCTTGGGGTGATGAGCTGAGGGGAGATGCCTGTGGCTTATAGGGAAGGACTGAGGGCAGTGTGACCCCAGCATGACAGCATGGATGTGATAGGGGAGTGTGAGCAGCCAGCGAGGTATTGCAGCGCCCATGGTCAGCACCTGCAGCTGAAGATGGGTCAGAGTTGGACACTGAGCCCTAACAGCAGGCAGCTGCCAAGCTGGAGGAGATGTGTAAAGAAGCCTGGGGAAATGCAAAGACCTGCTGGGGCTGGTCTGTACAAGAGCTTTGTTCAGAGAGGAATAAAGCGAGGGGATGCTGGGTGGTGCTGTACGGCCTCACCTTCTTTGGGCAGAGCTGGGAACTTTGCACAGTGCCTGCTGTGCCTGTGCAGGCAGGAGGAGTGGGGCACAGCTGGGGCAGTCAGGGGTCTGGAGGGTCACAGGAGCATTTGGCTGAGAGAGAAAACTGCTGAGGGCCTGAGGACAGAGATTTTCTCCTCCCCCAGCTGCTGAGGATGGTGTGGCTCTGCAGTACTGGGTGGGTGAGCCCCTTTCTGCAGCTGCCGAAGTCCAGTTTGCAGACTCCTGCCCCTGTGGGCAGACCTTTATCTGAAGTGCTGCTGACTTTGGCACCAACATGCAATGCAGTGTGGCTGTCAGCTCCTGGGATCCACTTCCCCTCTTTATCTGCCTGGCCTTCTCCAGACAAAGGCTGATTGCCTCCCACCCCAGCTCAAGGCTGGAAACACGTTTGCTTTCCTGCTGCCTGTCGCCCTTGCACAGATGCTCACTTATGGCCTATATATCTCCTCCCCTCCTCTGCTCCTCCCAGATGTGTTTGTCTGGCTTGGTGATGGGGCAATGACCCTTCCTGGGGGGCCAGAGTGGGGCACAGGGTGAGCTCATGAAGCATCTAGATCTGAGCAGGAATGGTGTTTGTAGGCACCATTGCACCTGTGCTGCTGCAGCTAGATCCTTCTAGAGTTAAACAGCTTTGCTCATGATATTTCAGATTAGATAGATTGCTTCCAGTGTTCATATGGTGTGGACAAAACCAGCTGTGTTTTTTCTGTGGCTTGGTGGCAATATACTTCATCACAAGAATGAGCCCAGCTCCCTCTCCTGGCAAACTTCTGTCTGTTGGCATTGTCCTCCCCAGCACAGCCTGTCACCGTCCCTGTGGATTCGAGGTGCAAAATGAAGTCAGCAGCACTAGCTTGGTTTAGTAGCATGCAGCTGGGTGGGAAGGACAGTGAATGCACAGTTACATCTGTAAAGCTCATCTGCAGATTTGCCTTGTCCTTGCCAGAAAGCCACCCCAGCGATGGCTGCTTCTGAGGCTCCTGTGGGAATGGCAAGAGCATTCAGCAGTGCTGCATAACCAGGGAAATGCTGGTAGATGGGTGAGAGCAGTCTCCATCTTCCTGGCTTACCCGCACCCAGCTTCATTGCGCTCCCATTGAAGCCAGCTGGCACTCTGGAAGAGTGAAGTTGCCAGCTCTTGACCTGCTGAAGTAATTAGGGTGAGATTTTTGAGTGCTGTGTGAAGGCTAATGAGTGAAAATCATTTGATGCTTGTAATGGCAGCACATCTTCTAAACCCTCTGTATGAAGCTGTTTGTTCGTAACAAATGTTATGACAAGCTGGAGCAGTTTCTCTCCTTTAATCAGAGGAGAGAGTGGCATGGCAAGTCCTTGCTTTTCTGCTGCTTTAATAAAACTATAGTGGCTTATGAGTAAAGTTTTTTGTGCTTGTGCTGAAGCGTTGATATTCCCTGTGTTGGAAACATCCCTATTGTCATGTATTCAGATAGATGGGGAGGTTGCACTTCACCTCATTTACAGGACAAAACACTGGGGGATCAGGGTCTAGAAAATTCTGTGTTGAGCTGGATCCAGACCTGCACTGGAGACAGGCTGGGCCTTCCTGTGGGGCTGATCCTTGATAAGATGATAAGCCAGGACCAAGCTTGACCTCGAGGACATGGGCCAGTTCCAGGCCCTGAGCCCAGAGCTGGGTGCGAGGCTCTCTCTGTACTGCCTGGGGAAATCTGGGGCTCAGCATTGCATTATGCTGGGTCGTAGATGTCTCCTGGAACTCAACACTGCCTTGTGCTGGGTCCCAGACATGTCCTGTGACCAGCCAGCAGACCTTGCAGATGGGTGGTGGTCGTGCTCTGAGCACAGTGCTCAGCAGCCACAGTGCTGCATTCATGGAGGAAGGTGTGACGCTGTGCTGAGGAGCTTCAGCAGGAGCCTTCTGGGTACCAGGAGCTCTGAAGGCTCATGCGAAATTCAGCCACTTCCAGATTTGGTTGCAAATGGAGCTTTTCCACATCATGCTTCTGGTGCTTGAGCCTTTTATTGGATGTAAGCGCAAGTCAAGAGACTGGGAGCAGTAGCCATCTCATAAGCTTCTTATGAGGATGAGCCACTAAAAGGAAGAAAAGTCTGTGGTGCATTAAAGTAGAAGCATATGTCTGGAGGGAGGCCAGTTCAGTCCCTCTTCCCATTATGGCTTGGGCAGGCGAGGCATTTCCTTGGAGGTCTACAGATGTTCAGAGGAGATTTCTGCCCTCCCCTCTTTTTTCCTGGAGCAGTGTGGCCTTTTGTTTTGGGGCTTTGATCCCTTGCTCCTCAGTGACCAGTTCTTCTTGCTTTCTTTCCCTCTAGGAATATGGACCGAGATGCACAGGGTATGCTCAAGTCTCCAGTGCCCTTCCTTCTAGGGCACAGCCTCTCCAAGGATGGCATGGACTCTTTCAGCAAGCATTTTGAGAGCATCATGGAGTCCCATCGAGCGAAAGGCACATCTTACACCAGCCTGGACTCCATTGACATACTCTCCTCCCCAGCCTGCACCCATGGGTCCTTTTTCACTTTTGACCTCCCGACACTCACCCCAGAAATACAGGGACAGATCCGAGACAGCGCCAAGCTGATCGAGGAGAACTTTGCTCCTCTGGCTCACTTGGAGCCAGAGTCTGGGACTAGTTCAGCCACAGATGCACCCTGGATGGAGAGGGAGGAGGAGCAGGGGAGACGAAGGAAGGGTGCTCAGCACAACCCTTGCTGCTCAGAGGACAGCTTTGGTACTCCCTTGGCCTCCAACATGAGGTGAGTGACCAAAGCTGCTTGCTGTCCAGCTGGGCCACAAAGGCTCACTGTGGAGTTTAACCCTATGTGGTGTGTTTCGCAGTCAGAGCCTAACCTCTGTTGCGCATTTCCTTCATCTTTGCTAGCTTTGTTGGTGCTGAAGGGCTGTGAAATTTCCTCCAGCCTAGCAAGCCGTGAGTCCCAGGACTTCAGTCCTGTGGTGGTTCCTGTTGCAGGACAGTCTAGCATCTGTTAGTGACTGTGGTGACAGGCCAGCCAGAAGTCGAGTACCAGCTGAAATTCAACAGCCTTTCCCTCCTGGAGGCCAGGAGTTCCTGATACTGCTGCATCCCTCACCATCTGAGTAGCAAACTCTTATTTCTTGAGAGCAGGAGTCCCATGGTCTTGTACTTATTGTGTTGGCCTTCTGAACCTCCTCAGACTTGTGCATGTTGAGAGATGGAAGGCAGAGATGAACACAGCCCACCAGAGGCTCCCTGTATGTTGCTCTGAGCCTGCCTGCACCCAGGCTCAGGATGGTACCCCATGCCTGGGGAGATCTTTGGTGGAGAGGGCTAGGGGAGCTCAGGCCCACCACTTCCAATCTGTCCCTATATGAGACCATGTCCAGGCAGAGACACTACTTTCCTGCTCTCCTCCCCGCTCCAGCAAAGTCTCGAGCTGAGGCACTTGTGATGTGGCAAGTTGGCAGGCCATTCGCTTTTCCAGGGTATGCTTATCTGGTGCATGGTCAGGCGCGGTCTGGATGTCAGGTCTGGCCCAGTGGCTCAGCTGCAGAGCTGGCAGCTCTCAGAAAACTTGTTGTCTCAGTTATGCCAGCGCTGACCTTTTTGTTTGCATTGCCTCTTTGCTAGCTCTCTCTGCCCAGTTACCTTCTGTGCAATGCCAGAGACTCCTGAATCCTTCAACCACTTTCTAGGCTTTGGTCTTTTCCCCACCAAACTTTTGGGCTTGGTCTTTTCTAGACCGCTTCTGGTCGCAACCTGCACCATCCTCAATGCTCAGCTTGGGGTGATCAGGTGGGGATCTGAGCTCTGTGTCCTCTATGGTGTCTGCAGTCAAGAGAGGAGAGTGGGGTATCAGATATTCTCTGTGGTCCCTGGATCATTCCAAGGGCACTTTTGGGGCAGAGAGATGCTGGGTTAGGCCCTCCCTTTCTTTGGTGCCACAGGGGCGAGACGGGGCGAAGTAAGGCAAGGTTTGTGCTGTAAAACTGGTGATGTCTGACAGACATGAAACAGAAAAGGGTGGCAGTATCCAGCTGTGATCAGTGTGCTCTGCAGGAAGAATTGGCTTCCTATTCCTCTGCCAAGGCAAGGGACAGAAACAGAGCTCCCTGGAGAAACAAAGGGGAAAGCAGGGCTTTCTGTCAAGGGAGAGACACAAGACGTTTCCTCTTTGCCTGTCACTGGTGCTCCCAATTTTCTAGACTCTGAGTGGAGTTGGCCATGAAACTGAAGCTTCCCAAGTAGTTTGAAGAAGTGTCTGGCCTGATTAGTCAAAGGTTCCCATGAGTTGGAGTCAGCGGCTCCTATTGGCAGTCAGGGCCTACGTGAGGAGGGAGTACCCTTGTGGCATTCCCATTAAGGGGTCTTTAATGGAAATTGCTGTTGAAAGGAGGTCAGAAGCCTCTGTAGTCATTATAATGCAGCTTCACCTGTGCCAGCAGGGCCAAGCAGTACAGACCAACTGCCACCAGCTCAGGTGGACTGGGGACCCTGGGCACAGTGGTTCCACAGCGGTGGCTGTGCTTTTTGCTGACTGTCAGTCTCAGGGCTGGCAGAGGTGCCCTCAGGCTGCAGGTCTTTGGCATGAGGGGTGACTGGTGATGAATACCACTGAGTCCAGACCTGTGTATCCTGCTCTGCGGCTGTCCCTCTTGTGCCTCTGAAACTGTTGAAGTTCTTTGTTTCAGTGATTGGGGTCTCGATGGCCCTGCAGCTTGTGACTTTCCATATCTCTGAGTGGCAGGAGCAGCCAAACTGGTGATGCCCCCTGCATTGCCAGGGAGACATGGTGTCTGCTGGGCAGACTTGGCATCCCCTGCAGCTGATGGCCTTGCTTCATGCAGCTTTATGGCTCATGCCAAGGCCCTGGTGTCCCTCAGGATGTGATAGTCTGAGACCATGCTTTTATCTTGAACTTGCGCATGGGGAATGTGTCGAAGTGCAGACCCAGCGAGGCCTCCAGGGCGCCGAGATGCCTGTGCCTCCTCCAGTGGCCTTGGGCTAAAAGTAAGGGAGCATTGGCTGAACAAGGATCAGAGTGTGGGACCTCCCTCCCCATCCTTCCACAGCGGTGCCTCGGTGGCACCCCCAGTGTGTGAGAAGATTATTGCCCTGTTTGGGGAGGTGAAGTTTATAGGTCCTCCACAAAGGGTTGAAGTCGAAGCGGTCTGTCCCCAGGGCTGTGACGGTGATCCACCGAGTGTGTGGGGGAAGCAGAGCCCCCCCGGGGCCGGCAGGACTGGCCGGGGGCAGATGCGGTGCAGGAGAAATGGCCGGACAGGAGCTGGGGCAGCCCTGAAGGCTGCAGGCAGGTCTCTCCTGCCGTGGCAGTCAGACTTTTGCAGCTGCAGCTGCAGATCCCTGGGCTTTGCCAGGCTGCTCGGTGCGGGCAGGCGGCCGTAGCCCCCCTCAGCTGCTGCAGTCCCGTGCCCGGCCGGGGGCTGCCGGCCCCGCAGGCGGGGTGGGGTGTAAACGGGCAAATCGCGTGTCGGTGCGGGTGCGAGAGCCCTGACGCGCTGCGGCGCGGCTTCCCTGCCCATCGCACCGCTCCGGAGCCGGTGCCGGCCGCGGCACAGTCCTGCGGCTCCCCGGGGAGCGCCAGGGGAAGGCGGGAGGCGACCTCTGCTCTGCGGGCTCCGCCGGGAGCCGGGCAGGGGCGTCATCGCGAGGCGCGGGGAGAAGGGCCGGCAGGAGCAGCGGCAGCGGAGTGAGGGCAGCGCGGGGCAGAGCACAGCCCGGCCCCTGCGTGCCCGCTCGGGCGGCCCGCGGGGTGGCGGCCGCCGCTGGCGGGGAGGCGCCGGGGCTCAAAGCTGCCTCCCTGCCAGACCGCGGCTGCGAGCGCCGGGCCCTGCCGGCAGCTCCGCTGTGTCTCTTTTGAAGGTCCCTTTGTTACTGCAGCGGTCGTGGGGAGGCAGTGCCCTCGCCCCCCAAGGCCAGCGCAGGTCTGTCAGCTGCCCTGGGCTCCCAGTTGGCACTGGGCAAACTGGTGAGATAATGCCCTGAGGGCTGTTGCCCAGCTTAGAGCTCCGTGGGGTGGATTCGGAATGTGGTGCAGGGGGCAGGGTAGAGAGCTGAGCTGGGGAAGGAGGGCAACGAGAGAAGAACAGAGATAGGGGATGGAAGGGAGGGTGCAGGGTGGGAGCACAGGAGGAGGACAAGGCTAGGGTGCTGAAGGAAGATGTCTCACCACAAGCATTGACACAGCAAGAAATGGGCATGAGCCCAGGATGAATCTTCCCCCAAGTGTTTCCATGTTGAGTCGTGAAGGGCAGCAAGAATTGAGGCACAGGACTTGTCAGCCCTCCACAGCATGGATGATGGGGGCTGCAGGCAGGATCCCAGGGCTGGCAGAGCTGCCTGCAGAGACATGGACAGTTGCATATCCATGTGGGATGCAGCCCCTCATGTCAGGTGTTAATTACAGACCCTGGGTCTGATCCAGAGCCCCAAGGCTGGGCTTTGCCCAAGGTCCTGAGAGACCTAGGTTTCCCTGCGCTGACCCTGTGGCATCTTTGTCTCTGAAGGAGAGGACAACCCTCCACCCAGCAGGTGAGTAACTGGATTTTAAGGCTCTCAGCTGGCTGTAGAAATGGTTTGGGGGATTGCAGAGTTAGCCTCTGTCCTCTGCAGGAGTGGTTGTGTCCCCCACAAAAGGGGCTGGTGAGATGCGGTGATAAAAGACAAGCAGCCATCTCCAGAGAGGACTGGTGCTCCAGGTGAGGCTCTGGAAGTCTACAGAGAAACAGGACAGAGGAGGGGCACAGCTGCCCAAAGTTCAGTTCTGCCTTGATCTGGCAGCACTAACGCTGATGGATGCCAGTGTGGCTGGGTGATATGAGGACCAGGTTGGACTCCAGAGTTGCCAGAAAGCAGGACCAGCCATGCTTGTGGTTGGAGGCTGCCTGGCTGCCCTTCAACTGTCCTCTCAGCCTTAACTTAAATTCTGCAAGGAATGAACTAGCCCAGATCCTGGCTGTCATAAATCAAAGTCGCTCCTCTGAGACCAATGGAGGGAGCTGCGTTTATTTAGCTCAGCCAAAGATCCGGTCTGGTACATTCTTAGCAGCGATATTATGCAGGCTGGGCTCACTTGGTGGAGGCATCTACCCATGCATGTGGGGCATCAGGAATTGAGGGTAGAGTGCTCCACTTCCCCATGTATGTGTCCATCACAGACTTGGACCAGGCTCCCTGCCCTGTCCCTTCATGGTGCAGGATGCAAACCAGCATCCTGTAGGGACCAAGTGGCACTTGGGTTGTGGTTGGAGGTTTTGAATTTCCTAGAGCAGGTATGTCACCTGGAAATGTGTCAGGCAGGACCTGGACAATCCAGGAGCTCAGTTGAGCACCCCCAGCTGAAAACAATGGTCACCTGTCTCCAGGGGTATCTCTCCTTCCAGCTTCTGGGAAGCAGGGTGTTGGTGCAGGGAGGGTACCACCATGCAGATACATCCTTGCTGGTAGCCAGGAGCTAGAGGTCAGCCCTCCAGGGTAGGCTTTGCTGAGCTAGTTTCTTATTGCTGCCCCACATCCAGGAGAGGAGATTTGCTCTTGGTTGCTGGTAGCCATGGAGAGAACATGGTGCCAAGTGAGCCCAGTTTGTGGTAGCAAGGTAGGGAGGATGTCAGTGCTCCTGTAGTGACGCACCGCATTGCAGCTAGGGAAGGTGCTGTGGTCTCTCCTGCTGGGCTCCAAGCAGTTGGCCAGAGGAGGAATATTGGGGCGAGATGAGGATCTGGCTCCAGGAAAGGAACGTTTGGCCCTGAGAAGGAACATTTGAGCCTGGAGAAGCGTGTGGCCGTGGCGAAGGAGTGTCTGTGGTGCAGTGGCCCCAAGCAGCACTGCAGTCCTGCAGCAACTCCCCAGGACTGGGAGCACAACGTGGTCCTTGTGCTGAGCTGAGATGGGAGGTGGCTGGTAAAGAGCCTCTGTCTCAGGGCAAGCCCTGAACTGTATCACATGCCTTCCTCACAGAGATCCCCAGAAACACCTTGCTGCTGTTGACACAGGTGTTGGGGACCCAACCTCCCTAGTGAATGCCTTAGGTGACAGGGGGACCTGTGCTCCCAGCGATGTCAGGGGTGGCAGTGGCTGTCCTAGGCTGGCAGCAGGGAGAGGGATGAGCTAGCGCTAGGTCTGCTCGGGATGACTCATTGCAAGGCACACTGAGGATACTCACACAATACCAAATTCGATCTTTATTCCTTAAGTGTGCGCCAGTTCTCAGGTTGAAAATATATCTAATGTAAAAAATGTTTCTTCAAGCCAAACTGAAATGTCAGTTTAGAAAATACACTAAAAAAAACCCCACTCTGAGACATTAGGTCATTGGCAAGAAAATTAGCATCACCTCAGTTGTCTCAGATATGGACAAGTCTCTTTGCACTGTCCTGCATTTGCTTGAGGATTGTGATCCTGATTTTCTCTCTTGAAGCTGCATGTTCTCTAAGCTAGCTAGAGCTTGGAGTGGTGAAAGATGGGTGCCACAAATGAGGCACTCCCAGCCTATTGAGGCTTATAATCCATATTTAACGGCATGCGAGTGGCTTTAGTGCTGGAAGAAACCCCAATTCATGGCATGGCTGGGTATTCCCTCATCCTGAGAGCAAGGTTATGCTTTGCTGATGTAAAACCCCAAATCAGTATGGGTACTTGGTGAGGGAAGGGATAGCTAGAGCGGCTAGAGCGGCTTTGAGCCCCAGGCTGTGATCCCAGCATGCCAATTGCAAGAAGTAAGGCAGGAATTGCAGCCACAGGTTGGGAGCATGCAGGGAGATACAGATCTTTAAGGATTATAGAGTTTTTTTAACTAATCCTGTGACTGGATACTCAGCTCTGGGTAGAAAAATCGAGGACCACAGGTTGGGAAGAGAGGTCACAGGGGAAGACTCAGAGGTCTAGATTTGCCCCCGGATGCTCCAGGAACCAGACACATGAGGGAGGACAACCTCTTAGGCAGGAAAGGCAAGGTCTAGAAAGGGTATCAGGAGTTTTTAGTCACGCTTGAGAAGAATGGAAAGGTCTTCAGAGGGTGACTGAGCAGCTGCTTGCTCTAGAGCTGACAGTGGAGCACGAGGAGTGGTAGAAGGGTAGTTTTGAGTTTTGTAGCTCAGCCTGTGGGTAGGTAAGCAGCTTGGATCTGCTGGGCTGGAAAGGGGACAGTGCCTGTGCCCGCTGATGGCAGATAGAGTTTTAGCAAAAAATAGTCACTACAACCCATGGCTGTCAGGTACTGCCACTGGGATGGATTCGAATCTTCTGCTGCGGGGAAGCGAAGAGCCTGTGAGCCCTGTCCTTGGCTGAGGGTACAGTGGCTGCAGCTGGACAAGGAGCCGAAGAGGGGCTGAGGTGTGTGTCCAGCATTGGCCCAGCACCAAGCCTGATGTGCTGATGGGCACTCCCTAGGGTGGTTTTGACCCTGCTAGCCAGTGCAGGCACAGCCAAGCACAGCTGGAGGGCAGAGGGCACCAGGACCCATGCCAGTGGCACCTTTGGATGCAGCCACCCTATATTGGGAGGAGAAGAGCTTTTGGGCAGGTAAGGTGTGCTGGTGAAGTGGATGGTGATGCTGGAGGCCTCCTGCCCAGTGCAGATCACCAGAGCAGGTGGGCTTAGAGCTGGTGAGCTCCTAGTGACCTTGTGGCCCTTCTCGTGGCTCCTCCCACTGGAGAGGCATGGGATCTGTGGGGAGGGCTGGGGTGAAATAGGCATGGATCTGCCCTGGGCCACCCATCCAGGTCAATTGCCATCTGGCACTGCCAAGCTCAGTGTTGGTCAGAGCCAAGCACGTCTCCCCAGGGACTTGCAGGGTGTCAGAGCTGCTTTCACTATGAAAGTATCTGGCCCGTGGAATTTGGGTACAGAGCAGCTTCCCACACAAGCTGGAGTTGCCAGGAGGGTGGGCAGAAGGCACCTGAGAACCCCCTGAGGCATGGGGCAGCCTGTCAGTGCTGTGCAGGGCTGCCCTGGGACAGGCAGCGCTAAGCAGCGAGGAACCTTGTCCTTTGTGGGAGAAGTGGAGCCTCAAGGAGATTGGCCTGGGTAACTGGCTCAGGAGAGCAGGCCTCTTAAAAGTCAATTAGAGACTTTTAAAAATAAATCAGACTGGAACATTGAGAAGGCTGCCAGAAAATTTGGGCGAGGTCAGAGTTGCTTAACGTTCGTTGTTTATTAGATTCAGCCATTTTTTTCATTGGGATAACTTCTGTGCTGCTGAGTCAGGCTGCTTCGGGGGCTAAGCCAAGAGCATCTCCTAACGTAGCCATTTAAGGCATGGTGGGCTGAGAGCTGATGCACAGCCTGAAGAAGACAGTACACCCCACTGTGGGCTGGGAGGCCAGGGTGGGGTTCCTTTGTCTTTGCCCTCTGTGCCTCAGTTTTGCCATCTGTGAATTGCTTTCATGTGGGAAAAGGCGAGTGAAGGAATTACAGTCATCTTGTCTGAGTAGAAACTGCACTCAGGAGCAGCATAAGGAGTTGTCCAGGTTAAAAAATGAGTGCAGATCTGTAGGACAGTGTGATGTGCACATGTTTCTGCTCAAAGTCTCCACTACAGCTGAGCTTGGCAAAGCCTGAGCCCACAGATGCAGCTTCACGGGCTCAGTGTGAGGGACTTTGAAGCAGTTGTCCAGTCTCTCCACATCCAGTTTGGACATGGATTTGGGTGCCTTGGTCCTGTCATCAGTCACTGGAGCTGTCCTGTCACCCCACCTCTCTTCCAGCCACATCCCCAAACTTTCCCTTAGTCCCAGACCTGACCTTGGAGTGTTTCTAACCAGTGTTGTTCACCTTGGGTCCCAGAAGTGAGCAGCTGTTCTCCAATACAGGGTGAGAAACCTGCATTTCCTGAGGAGCTGAACGGGGAGAGGATCTGTAGGCAGGCTAACATGGAGTGTCCCTTCCCATTGCAGCGACCACCCCCTGAGCCAGCTGGCTTTGGACTCAGACTTGGAGATGGACAGCGTGGAGCAGCTAGCCCTGGGCAGCACGGACACCCTCTCCAATGGGCACAAGGCTGACCTGGAGGCTGCCAAACGCCTGGCCAAGAGGCTCTATAACCTGGATGGCTTTAAAAAAGCTGATGTGGCCCGCCACTTGGGGAAGAAGTACGTGTGGGTATTTGCATGGAATGTTCTGTTCTGCAGGGAGCCCACTGGCACCCACAGTGCACCCACAGCTGCTTGTGGGGCACCAGGCTGGCAGAGAATAGCTGGCAGGACCCCAAAAACCCCTGTGACTGATACATCTGTACCAGTTGTTCCCTCTAAAGGCCTTAAAACCTAAGAGACATCCAAGTTTTGGTACCTTCCTACCATGACTGAATCTTGGATGCTCCTGTAAGGTGCTGGGGCAGGGGGATGGCTAGCGGACCTCTTGTGGGCCCTTCCATCTCTAGCTTCTTGAGTTTCTCTTATGTGCCCAGTTTTCTCATTGAATCTGTGAGTGACTCCTCTGAGTTTCATGAGAATGTGGGGTCTCTGTCCTGAGTGCACTTCCCACAGCCCTGGGGAGTTGCCAGCCTCCTAGAATCCACCCCACCCCTGTGAGGCTTCAGCTGTCTCCACAGTCTGGTCAATCCCACTCTTGCCCACCCCTTTTCTGTTTCAGCAACGAGTTCAGCAGAATGGTGGCAGGGGAATATCTGAAGTTCTTTGTGTTCACGGGGATGAGCCTGGACCAGGCTCTCAGGTCAGACCTGAGTGTGTGTACATGTGCGTGTGTGTAGTGGCCCCCAAGTGGAGTCCCAGCAGACTGTGCCCTCTGCAGCTCCACACCCACACAGAGATCTCCAGGAGCAGGCAGACCCAATGGCTCCCACCTAGTGATCCTCTTACCTCTTAAATATGGGAGAGTGGTTCCTAAAGTGGTCTCTCAGCCACACAACCAAGAAAGAACATTCCTGGCCTTAACTCAGTGATCGGTGTGGTTGGATGACAGGTTCACCTAGGACTGGCTTTTCAGGCCTTGTGCCAAGACCATCATGGTGTTACCCCACCTCCTTTCCCATTGTAGTTTCTGATGCTGGTTGTTGGTCTCTGTGATGTGCAGTCAGGATATGGTGGTGTGGGCTTGAAGGGGGGTCCTGCAGTGGTCTGGAAGGGATGTATTACAACAGGGCTTCATCCAGCACACAGGGGACTCTTCAAACCAGAAAGAATAGCTCCATTCCTGTGCAGGGCGGGTTGGAGAAGCTGCTGGTGGGCTTCACGTGTGACCAATGCTGCTGCTGCTGCTTCTTCAGGTCCTTTCTAAAGGAGCTGGCTTTGATGGGAGAGACACAAGAGCGAGAGCGAGTGTTGGCTCATTTTTCCCAGCGTTATTATGAGTGTAATCCCAACGCCATCTCTTCAGAGGGTAAGAAATTGTGTGTGTCCACCTGTGCATGTGTGTGTGTTTCAGGTGAGCCCATGCATTCCTCAGCTCCCTGAAGATGCTCAAACTGAAACCAGAGAGCAGGCTGAGAACCTGTATTGATGCCTTAGGAGACAGCCCTGGTTACAGAGATGTCATTTCCCTCAAGTGACAGATGCTTTATGTTTTTGGTTTTTTTTTAAAAAAATCCTCCTGTAGTTGGATCATGCATGATTAGGGCTCAACCCATCCTTAATTCTGACCTTGAGCAGATTAGCACAAGGCCCTCCTCACAAAATAGACTTCAGCTGAGGGAATAGCCAGGTGAGAAAACTCAGGTGTCCAGCACTTGGTGTGACACAGACACCCACTTTGCACTGTTTCATGTCTTTGTGCAATTCCTGTGTGCATTCATGTGCTGAGTTTGCTCTGGGTTGGCTCTGGGGCAGGTAAGGCTTGGACTGGCTGGCTGGCAGAGCACTATACTGGTCCCACCTTGCTCTGCAGGATTATCTGCAGCATTGCTGCCTGGCTGAAGAGGCTGCCCGCCTGCAGGCTTGGAAAGGAGTTCGTACTCTTGGGTTTGGGACCAGCTTTTAATTCAGTGGCTTCCTACCTACTCACCTGCATGCTGCCAGCACCATGCTGACTGCTGTGTGCCCTGCGTGCCTGGGATGGGAGGAGTCTTGGGGCAGAGCCCTTGTGCCCTGCTTGAGGTGCTGAGGGGCTGGAGCACCAGATGTGGGGCTGAGCCACGGGCTTTAATTCCTGTCCTATGCTTGTGCTGCAGACGGAGCCCACACCCTCACCTGTGCCCTGATGCTGCTGAACACAGATCTGCATGGACATGTAAGTTGCTGCTCCTGTTGGCCCCATTGGTCTCCTGTCCCCACTGCCTTGAACTGCAGGTATGGGACCCTGGATCCATGAGAGCTGGTCAACCTTCCTGTATCTGGGGAGAAGAGAGGGCAAAGGAAAGCTGAGTGAGAGAGGGAGTGAATGAGAGAGTGGATCTTTGGAGGAGACATGCTGAGCTGGAAGATTTGGAGGTGGGATAAGGACAGAAGAGGAAAGTGGACAGGGTGACAGTGTGGGAGTGAGATTCCAAAAGTTGCTGTCATAGGAGCAGGTAGCACCCAACTCAGCAAAAGGAGGCTATTGAAGACTCCTGGTGTCTAGGCAAAGTTGGCAGCTTCCATGCACCTTCAGGTCCCTTACCCCACCGCAAAAATAGGCGGTCTGTTTCAGGGCTGTGGGACTGGCTGCAGCCAGCACTGCCCCTCTGGCCCAAAGGTAACCCCCTCTGTTTCTCTTCTCCTGACTCCCCCCAGAACATTGGGAAGAGAATGTCCTGCTCTGATTTCATTGGCAACTTGGAGGGTCTCAATGGAGGCACTGACTTCCCCAAGGAGCTGCTCAAGGTAAATTTAGTTGCTCTCCCTGGTCAGCCAAGCAACAGGAGCAAGCCAGAGAGCTTTGGGTGGGATCTCATGAATGGCTATGTGAGATGCAGTGAAAGTGTCCATCCTCATGCAGGAATGTTGGTGGTCCCTTTGCCTGCAGCTTTCTTCCTGCCTTGCTGAGGGCAACATGGGCTGCCTTGTTCCTCAAGAAGGACACCGGCGCTCCGGCTGGGGTTCTGATGCCCTTGCTGCTCTTGGTCTGCCTACATCGCAGGCAAGGAGGCACATGTGGGGGCAGCATGCAAGGGCTAGTTTGCCCAGCTGTAGCCAGAGGCTTTGTGGTATTGACCCCACGGTACTCAGCCCTTTGTGGTTCCCTGGAACACTGGAGCCCAAAGCCATGGCCAGGCCTTCAAGTCAGAGCCAGCCTAGGTGGCAGAAGGAACATTTCTGGTGACGCGGACAAGGCATGGTGATGGAAAGGGTGGGTTGGTGATTAAAGTCCCACAGCTGGGAACTCACCACCCTTGTGACAGGGGGGATTTTTGCCTTCTCCCTGCCTGACCCAGTACCTGATGGGGCTTGGCCAGGGAAAGCAGCATTCAAGTGAGCACCTCCAGCCTCAGACTGCTGCACTTCTCCAGCCTATTGTCAGGAGGGTTTTCTGAGCTGCCCTCTCCCCATCTCAGGCTCTGGGAACAAGATTAGTTCCATGGGACCTGCTGGGCAGAAACCATTGCTGTTGGTAAAGTGCTACAAATGGCAAACACTCATGATGTAGAAGGTGGGTTCCCACAGGGTGCTGGAGCCATGACAGGAGATACAGTCGATGAAAAGGAAATGGAGGGTGAAAAGCTGAGCTCCCTTTTCAGCCTCTGTGGGTCTATTCCTGGCTGTGTCGCTCACCCCATCATTAAGGGGTTACCAGCAGCTCTCAATAGGGCTGTCCTCCCTCTCAGCCCACGCTTTGCCAGTAAAAGGAGTTGCTCAGGAAAAATTCTTCTCTAATTTTAAACCCAGCTCCAGAAAAGGCTTTAAGCACTCAAAATGAAATGGAAACATCCAAAATGAGGACCCTAAACCCCTACTCTCCAGTGCTGCTGCACCCTGGAGCATCTGAGCTCCGCAGGCTCCTTGGCATGCCTCTTTTGCAGCCCCCAAGCACCTCACAGTTGGGTACCTGCACTTCAGGCACCACCACATCCCTGCTAAACTTCACCCTGAGAAGTACCAGTAGTTTAAACGCATGAGATAAAGTTACCCCATCAGATCCCAGCCAGTGGGAAACAGGACAGTGAGCAAGTGCCACGAAACTACAGGTTTTCTCTTGTGGGTAGGAGCTACGTGTAAGGCAGTGAAGGGAGGCTGCAGTGCTGCAGCACAGCCCCACACAGCTGTGCCTGCAGCCCAGCAGCGGGGAGGCTGCTCTGCTAAATATGGCCTGTTCCCTCTGCAGCTGTGGTGCTTCCCACTGCTGCTTTTCAGCCGCCTCTGTATGGGAGCTGTGTTGGGGATGGGGGAGCAAAAGGCAGCATGAGGAACCACGCTTAGGGCAGGATACAGCTCCTCACCTGAAGCACTGCTGTGCTTCAGGGAGCCTCTGCCCGTGCAAGGGGAAGCAGGGTCCTGAGGCAGGTGAGATGGGGAAAGTGCCATCAGCGTGTGCTGGAGAGGGGGCCAGCAAGGAATGATGCCTGAAGGGGCTGTGACTCTCCTGGGCAACCTTTGCCAGGCTCAGCTGGAGAAGACACCCTCTCCCTTCTGCCCACTGCTCTTGGCTGCTTGGTGCTTTGGTTCCCTCACAGGCTCAGGAGGCAGAGAAATGGGGAAAGGCTCTCCCGTTGCCCTCCCTGTGTCAGCCTGTGCTAGCCATGTTACCCCAGTTAGGATGCTGCCTCCTCGGGGACTGAGGCTCCTCAGTAATCGTGCCGCACAGCTGGCTGGCTAATTTTAGCGCTCCAGGAGCACACACATTTCCTAAGGGCAGCAGGGGAGGGGAAGGACTGGCAGGCTTCACAGGAGCTTCCCAAAGCTCAAGATTGGATCTTGAGCAGCTCCAGCAGCACAGAAGAAAGGTCCTGCTAGTTTTCCCAAGCCTGTCTGGGGAGATAGAGCAGGCTGGTACCCCACAGGCTTCAGAGCTGAAGGGCTGGAGGTGGCCCCCACCACACAACACTCACCACTGGGGAACTGGGACAGCAGGGAAGGATGTAGATGGCTGCAAGAGACGTAAGGCTACCATGCCCTATGACTCTGGGGTCAGCATCAGGAATAGACCCACAGGGAGCCTGGGCACTCCTCTCATCTTTGGCTGCAGGGAGTCCCAAGAGAAACACAGCACGATGCCTGAGAGCGGGTGGCAGCTTGAGTCAGATGGGAACTTTATCTGCTACTAGATAATACATATAAACAATCCCAGTTTTATGCAGAAGAAATGAAAACACTTGAAAGCTTATGCTTTCACAGCTGAGCACCACATCCCCCTCACTGGCAATGCCTTGCTGTGCCCTGCGTGGCACTGCTGCTGGAGCTAAGGCAGCAATGTCTTGCTGGCACTGCTGCTGGATGTCCTTTCCTCTGGGTCTGAAAGGTCTCTTGGAGAATTATACTCTAGAGGCCGGGCTGCCCAACTCTGCGACTCAGGTGTCCTCCCACCAGGGCAGGGAGCCCTGCCAGGGTTATAAGAACTTGTGTAATGCCATACCTGAGGATGCCCACATCTGCTGGCTTGGACCCAAACTCCTGTGGCCAAATGAAGGCAGCTCCCCATGCAGCAAGGAAGGAGTCAAAGAGGGATTGTTATCCTTAGAGCTGGTGGTGTTCTGGTTAGCTCTTGAGATGCTGCACTTCTCCTATCAGTGTGACTTTGGTCCAGGCCCCCTAGGATTTCAATCACTGTTGATGGTTGTCTGGTACAGTTCAGATGTGGATTTGACCTTTACATGATTGACCACTTTTTGGAGCCTTAGCTCTTTCTCATCTTTCTTACTTTCTTAGCTTAACACTGTGCTTTCCTGGCTGGTAGCAACGCAGGAGGGCCAGATCAGCCCCCATTTCTCCCTGGTGCTGCTTAGTGATTGCCGCAACGAGCCAAATCTGTGCTGCCTTCCAGCCTGGGAGCCAGAGCGCTTCACAGATGTTAATGAATTAAGCCTGACAATGCAGTCGGTTGCCTGGGGGAGGAAGGTAGGATGGGCCCCCACCTTCCAGCTTGGAGGCATAACTGCAGGGCGCAGATGCTCAGGGTGCTGGGTGAGTGATTAGCAATGCGAAGAAAGCCCCAGCTCCGAGTTCTGAGCTATAATCTCAGGAATGCTTGCTTGCTCAGTCTAATCCCTCAGGCTATATTTTTTTTTTTGCCTATTTCTCCTGGGAGTGATACGCTGTCCTGCCCCTGTCTCCCAGGCTCCCCTGGCCTCAGGAGCAGCCCAGCACCTCTGGTGGGCTGGGCACCCATGCCCACTTCTTCACAAGTTTTGTCTAGTGATCACTGTGCCAAGCAGTTAGGACAGAGTGGAAAATTTCCCCTTCTCCACTGTCCGCATCTCCTATTCAGTCAAGCCTAACTAAATTACGCATCGAACCTCATGCCTTCTGTGAGGATGACCAGCCCTTTGCTTCTTCACTGGTACAGCTGCCTGGAGCGTCTACCTCCTGCCCTTACCCAGCCAAATGACTCCAGCTACTAATTTTTCTGGCCTGACGTCAAAGGCATGGGCAGGAGGGTCAGGTGTGGGGTGGGCACCGGAGATGGACAAGCCGGGAACTACTTGGAGATCGCCGGTGCAGACAGGGTTGCAGCAGCAGCTCTGCAGCCTGCCCGGCTGGCACACAGCGGAGGAGCTGCCTGCCTGGTGGAGCGCAGGAAGCCCACGGGATGTCACCGCCGCTGCCCCCCAGCCCCGAAGCGCCCAGCCACCTGCTGGGGCGGATAGGAGCGGGGAGGGACGGCTGCTGCGCCGGGAGCCGCTCCGGCGGCCCGTGCGGCACCGCCGGGGTCGGTGCCCGCGGTGCGGTGTGGCCAGTGCCCCGCGGCCGGCCCCGCGCTCGGCGCCGCGGCCGCCATTGGCTGCGCGGGCGGGCCCCGCCCCTGCCAGGCGGCGGCGGGGGGCCCGGCCCGGCTTCAACAGGCGGCGGCGGCGCGGGCAGGGCAGGGCAGGGCGGGCAGCGCTCCCGCGGCCGCCACCATGATCGGCGTCAACAGCATCAACAGCAGCGCGGGGCGCATGCGGTCCCGCTCCATGTGTTCGGTGCGCTACGGGCGCAACTACCGCGGTGCGGAGACCTTCTGCTACGGATGGCCGCAGCGCTCCCGCACCCTCAAGCCGGTGCTCTACACCGACCTGGTGGTCAGCCGCCTGCAGAGCCGCCGCAAGAAGAAGCCGGTAAGGGGAGTGGGGAGGGGGGGACGAGGGGGGGCGCAGCGCTCTGGCCGGGGGGCACGGACGGACAGACAGACAGCCGCCCGCTGCCGGAGCCCCAGCGGATGTAGCGAGCCGTCAGCCCCATCTCCCTCCACAGCCCGATATCTGCGGAGCCGGGCCCTTCTGCGCCCCACCGCCCCCAGCCCTCCCACCCTCCCCGCGCCCCCCGAGCGCGGCGAGACTCGGGTGACATTGCGCTGCTGTCGGTGGCTTGGCAGCAGCGCCTGTTGGAAAACATCGCCGCGAGAAGAATCCAGGACAGAGCCGTTCCGCTGGGTCTAGCCCTCCGGCTTAGCACAAGTGACAAGCGCTGCGGGCTCCCCGCCAGGGGCTGTGCGGAGCCGGGCCAGCCCGGCTAGGACACAGCGGTACTCGGCTGGCGGCGGGGCAGCGCGGAGGGGCAGCGTCGTAGCCCCGGCTTCCAGCCGAGAGGAGCTGGAGAGGAAGAAGCGGCTGTCTGGACAAAAAAGGGGACTTTCTACGGCCAAGAGCTTGCTTGCTGCAAGCCAGCATCCGTTTTGGAGGTGCTAGGCTGGTGTGCATCAGCCCTAGATGGGGAGCAGCAAACAGGCTGTCTCTGGGCACGTCCTGCCCCGGCCGGGTGCCTGCCTGCCGTGTAGCATCCACAGAAGAGTCCTTGCCCGCCCCTGCGGTGCAGGTAGGCTGGAGCAAGGCAGACAGGGTTACCCCAGAGTGCTTGGGCTGTCCCCGTGGTCAAAACCAGCCTGGTGGGGCCATGAGGCCATGACAAGCGGCGGTGCTGTCGTAGTGCAGTACGGTCTGGGGGCAGCATTAAGTTGTGACGCATTGGGATGGAAACAAGCAGTTGGAAGGGGGACGCTAGGTCGCTGCTTGCCTTGCTGTAGGGCTGCACTGGGAGGGCTGGAGTAATCTGCCGTCCTCTAGTAGGTAGTTGACTGGGCAAGAAATGTTTTAAAAGAGGCTGGTGCAGCTTGTGATGTTGCTGAGTTGAAAGCATGGGGCATGGGTGCGTAGCCATCCCCCACTGCCTGCATCAAGGAGGAAGGTGACACGCAGGACACTGTCCCCATGACAGCCCAGCCAATGGAGAAAAAAAGTCTGTCCCCAAGTCACTCCACTGTGTGTGGACACAAGAGCCCCTCTGCAGTGGAGGGGGCAACACATGGAGTGTGCGCAGCAAGGTTGGTGCGTGCCAGGTGATGAGTTGTTCTTGAGCATGGGTTGTGTGTGCTGGGCAGGCAGTGGGGGTGGAGGGGGTGCTGTGAAGGTGAATAAGGGACCTGGCATATGTATAGTTCCCACTGATTTGCACCCCTAGTGTGACAGTGCGGTTTGTATCTGTGCAGTTTGGGGGTCTGGGTGCCTGGGGAACCTGAGAGAGATTTGTGGCTGGGTGTAGAGAAGCGTCTTTTGCTAAGGAAAAGTTGGGGAAAGCCAGCAGCTTAGCTCTTGTATTGAAATGCTGCCAGGCACGGAGAGGGGGGAAAAATGACCAGGGAGGGTGCTTGGTAACTATGAAGTCTGTCTTGCAGAATGTCAAGCAGCTGTGGCTGGTCACAGGGCCAGCAGGAGGAAGAGGAACTTCGACCTGCATAGGGCATCTTGCAGTGCTGAGAGCCATTATGTTACTTAGGACATGAACCAGCAGACTTGGAAAGAGGATGTGTCCGTAAGAGTTGTGATCTGTAAAAGAGACATGGCAGAAAGGGTTAATACCCTCTGCCAGATGCCTAAATTTCCTCTTTAACCCTCCTCTGTTACTTGAATGCTGTGTTACAGCCCTCAGTACAATTTCTTCTCTGCCAAAGCTATGTCCAGGCCATCTTGCTGCCTGGCTCCCCAAACCGGTCCTGGATCTCCCCTCTGGTCTATTCTGAGCTGAGGAGCTGAATTGGGGATGTCCTTTCCTTGCCTTCCTTGCATAGGGTCATCCCCAGCAGAAATGGCATTAAGGCTGGGCTGGAGTATCAGAGCCACCTGTGTGTTGCCCAATGCAGACCCTCATGGAGAAGTTTGCGAGAGCAGGACTCAGCAACATCCTCTCAGCCTGCTTTCGGAAGGCAGGGCACCAAAGAAAGATGTTGTTGATTCAGTTAGAAATCCCGCTGGGACAATATATTCGTAAGTCTCTGGTGTTGCGCATGTCCAGGGCAGAGCTGGCTGGCTGGTCCGGCGTGCTGCAGCAGTGAGCTCATAACCTGGCCATGACAAAAAAACGCCAGCCACACTTGCAGCGAAATGGGGCCAGTGCCCTGCTTTCTCTTGGGTGGTTGTTCCAAGTTCAGAGCTGCCAAGAGGTACGATCCTTTTGATCACTTAGGAATGAATCCATGGAGCAAAGGCAGCTTGGAGGGGGGGACTTGCTGAGCAATGAAACCAGTGTCTCTGGTCCCTGCTGACATGGTTGTGAATTAGGCTTCAGGAGCCTGCACTGCCTGTGCTTCCCCAGCAGAAATAGCCTGTGCCCCAAAAAGCCCAGAGTTTAGTGGACTGGTAAGAGTTAGTTCTGACAGGAGTTGGTACTGCCACAGGCCCAGAAAAGCAGGATGGGCTTTGTGTCTGGAGTGCATCTTCTCAGCTAGGACTTGGACTGAATCCACCAGCTTTGTTCCTGACACCAGTGTCGGCTGTGATGGCATTTAGCCAAGCAGAGACTTGGCAGGATGTAGATGTAAAGCTTTGCATTGCCCTCTCAGTACCTTTAGTCTCCTCATTTGCCTCTCACTATGCCCCCGCGCAGCAGTGCTGAGCAGCCCCTGCTCCTCATCTCTGAGGTGGGGGTACTTGGCATCTCCTGCCTGGAAAAGGCCAGTGGGATGCTGTCAGAGCTTGTAGCAGGGTGACTGGGGCCTTTTGAAGATACAAGGCAGTTCAGTCTTTGAAGTGTTTACCAACAGTCCCGGAGCCTGGGTTTTGTAGCGTGGTGCTCTGCCAAGCTGTTCTCCGGCCCTGTGCCATCCAGAATTACTCCCTGAGGATCTTCTGACATCAGTTCATTCACTCGGCGTTTAGCAGCAATCCTCCTGGCAAGTGTGGCCCGTGCCTTCCTCTGGTGCAGCACCTCGCCCTCCAAAATCCCCACTCAGCTGGCTCAAGTCTCCTTTCCTTGGGGACAGGGAACTGACCTCTGTTGAGCTGGGTGGAAGCTAAGCCATGCATCCCATCCTGCCTGCTGCAGTTCCCAGTCCCCAGCTCTCTCTGCCAGCTTTCCCGTCTCCTTCTTGTGTCTGTTAGTTCTCAACATCTCTTGTCTGCATCCCCAGCAGTGAGTAAAATCCTTTTCCTCCTGTTTTCTGTGGTGACTCCTTATCACCTACATTGCTCTGAGATACCTGCCTCTTCCCCTGCTCTTCTCTCAGGTTATATTCTGCAGGTCTTTGTGTTGTTGTGTTGTGTTTTTTTATCCCCAGGCTCTTCACAGAATCATGGAAATCTCTATTTTTCTTTGCAACCCGTGATCCTCTGGCCACCTCACACCCAGCGTACAGGTGGAGACCCCCTGCTCACACGCCCCTCCAGTGCCTAGGCTTCAAAAATGGGGCCAAGGTCTAATCTCTTCTCAGGCACTGAGGCGGGTATGGCCCTTGTGAGCTCTGTGAGCCTCCTGTCTTCCCAGGAAACAAGTGAAGCTCGCTTTCCACCTGCTAGATTGGGGTGATCCTTTTCCTCCTCTGAGAAACAAGCTGTTGCTGTGCAAGCATCTGCCTGGAAGGGAAGTGAAGGAGGAGCTGGGTCCCCGCTCCATCCTGGCCACTGTGTCTCTCAGGGGAGTGATGGATGTCCCTTCCCCAGACACTGCTAGGGCCTGTCTGCTGGCTGGCTTTCCTCGCCCCCTGCACACCTCCAGTTGTACTTTCTCAGTCACAAGCAAGCTCTTTCCACAGCAGTCTCTGGGCCAGTGATGGATGTTGACAGCTGCCTGAACAGCCTGTGCAAGACTCAATTATTTTCTCCCAAGGATGATGCCTTCCAGATCTTGCTCCAAAGTGCTCTGCAAGCGCTGTATTGAAACCCTCTCCAGAGCCTCTCTGGCTGGAGAGCTGTGCTCAGTGCCTCTGGCTTGCACCCAGCTCAGACCAGACAAATTCTTGGGATTGGGGCCCTGGAGCATCCTGCTGCAGGCAGGCTCAGCTTGTTTCTGTGTTGAGATGCAGGCGGCGGGTCCTGCCTTGCTCAGTTTGGCAGTGTTTGGGCCAGCAGGGAGGGCAGGGTGCTTGAGGCGTTAGGACAGGCCACAGCCACCCCAAGCAGCAGCAGCTCAGCAGTAGGCAAACACCTGCTCTGCCTTGACCAGCCACAAGGTCCTTTGAGGTCTTCATGAATCACAGTGTGCTGGTGTGTCTGCAAGTTCAGACCAGCGTCCTGTTGAAGTCTCTCCCAAAGCTTATGCGTGCTCCTGGCACAGGAGCATGCTGTTACTGTGGAACACTGGGTGCTCCTCTGCAAGCTCATGACAAGCAGCTGGTGGCGGGGCGGATACCGGCTGTGGTGTATCACGGCATGGAGATGCTGGAGGCACTGGGGCAGGCTGAGGTCATGCTGAGCAGGACACAGCCATGCACCATCGAAGTCCAGCCTGAAGGCTTGCTCTCCTCGGGCCTGGGCTTCCCGAAGGCCATCATTTTGGCCAGCCTGGGACACCCTGGAACTGGGAGAAGTCATTCTCCAAAGAGAGTGGAAATGTTCAGTGTGCCTCGCCATGATACTGCTGACTGAGCCACTGTTGCAGGCAGGGAGGGAGGGAGGGGAGGAGAATGGAAACAGCCAGGACTGTCACCAGCACTGCGCCCCAGACATGCATGGCTGGCCTGGCCAGGCCAGGACTGGACCAGGATGAATGGGCCTAGAGTTGCCTTAACCTTCCATGCCTCTGGGATGGCCGCTCCATCCCTGGAACAGCTCCCTGGCCTGACCCCACACTGCTGACCCCTACTTTTCTTTTTGCAGGCACTGTATGGCTCCATCAAGAATGAGAAGCTACAGTGGGCCATGTGAGTACCCTTTCCAGAGAATACTGCTGGGCAGCAGGGCCATCCTGCTGTGGAGGAGGACTTCCCTGCCCCTGCCACCCTCACCGGAGCATCACCTTGCCCTAGAGGCCCATCAGCTGTGATGCTGCAGGGCTGTGAGGATGTGAGATGAGATGTGTTGCAATGGGATGGGAGATGAAGAGCTGCGGTGGTAACGTACCCCTGGCTGCCCTCAGCACCCCGGTGGGGAACCATTACCTGGTGTGCTGCAGGAAGGGTGCCTGAGGCCAGCTCCCCACAGCTTTGGTGTTGCTGTATGGCTTGGCAGCTGTGCCTGGGGTGGGAACAGGCAAGCTTTTAGGGTGGTTGTGGTTGTGCTGAGGCCCCACAGGGGGGCCTGCACCCTCGCCCACAGCTGCCATCTCCAGCAGCAGGAGCAGCAGCGCTTGCGCTGTGGGGATTAATCAGCCCGGTGGTACCGCCAGCGCTGAGCACTCGAGCTGCTGCCATGGAGACACCGGCAGATGCTGAGGGGTTTAATTAGCAGTGAGCGGGTCTGAGAGGGGGTTGGAGCAGCCACTCTGGGCTCCCATATCTTCCTGCCGGGTGGAGGGAGCAGCACCGGGGCAGCCTGCCCACGGTGCAAGGGGCCATGACCACAGTGGAGAGTGTGAGCTGGGGCCGGCTCCCTCCTGCTGCTGGGGCTACTTGCATCCTGCCCACCTGCGCTCCTGCCTCTGGGCTGGTGCTGCCCAAGGCCTCCCTACCACAGGCTCCATGCACCCCTTTGCTGATGGCTCTGAGCACCATAGCCAACTGCTGCCCTAAAGGAGTGGGAACTGAAGCCTTAGTTTCTCTTCCAGGGGATTTCCCTCTGGACCCTCTCTCCTGCCAGCTGCTGCCTGCAAGCCATTACCATGGGTCGGGGAACTGTGGTGGTGCCAAGCCCCAGGGCACTGTTCCTCCACAGCTCCTGCCTCATTGGCTTGGCCAGCAACAGTCCCAGCCCTGTCCGTAAAGGCTCCTTGCTCCCTGGGGCAAGCATGGCTCCTAACCCTGAACCAGCAGCAGACACCCCTATTTCTTGTTTTTCAAGGCGACAGGCAGCACTTCAGCTGCCAGCCTAGAGGGGCACAGAGGCATGACTGGGTTTGGGATGCTCTCCAGTGGTGATGGGAGACTGCTCAGCCTGGTCTGCTACTTCTGGCCTACTTTTCAGAAGCCAGACCTAAAAGTGGTACCAGCAAGTGGAAGGCTTGGTGTTTGCTGTCCTTGTCAAGGTAACAAACCCTTTCCCCACCCAAATCTGTGCCTGGCAGAGATGAGGAAGAGCTGAGAAAGTCTCTTTCGGAGTTGGCAGACCCCAACCCTAAGACAATCAAGCGCATCAGCTGCAGTAACCCTTTTCTGGACTTCTCCCAAGACTCCAGCATTGCCACCTACAAGCATGGACTGTTAGTGCGCAAGATCCACGCTGATCCTGACTGCAAGAAAAGTGAGTGCCTGGGAAGCCCGTGGACTGGTCAGAGGCCGAGATGGAAGAAGATAGTGCAGCTGCTGCTTGCAGCAGTGGGAAGGCAGCAGGCAGGGAGGTAGGGTTGCCTCCCAGGGGGATGCACGCTTGCCACAGGATGATGAGACCAAAGGAAGGTGTCCTGTGGTGCAACAAGCAAGCTGCATAGTTGGCTGCTGCAGGTTGGGCACTGCTAGGCACATTCACTGTTTCCACTGTAAAAATCCCCTCTAAGCCCTGGCCAGCTAATGCTGCCTTGATCTGATTAGATGCAGCCGCCCTCCGAAGCCAGCATTAACTGGCGGGCAGCACAGCCTCATCTTCATCCTGGAGCAGGGAGGCAGCGGTGCAGCTGAATGCGGGCGGCGAGGCGAGAAGCGCAGCAGTGCTGGCCCCGGGAGGCGGCGGGCAGCCCCCCTGCCAGCAGCACCATCTGCTAGCCACGCGGCCGGCACGGGCTCAGGTGTGCGGGGACAGTCTTGGCATGCTGCCTGTCCCCGGGGTGGGATGACGTGCACCATGGCAGGCTGGGTGGAAGAGGATGAGGGGGAGACGCCTTCCTTCTGCTTGGTGCCATGGCTGATGTCTGGGCTGTTCTCTCCTCCCTGGCAGCGCCCCGAGGGAAGCGTGGCTGGAAGCCCTTCCACGCCATCTTGAAGGGGATGATTCTTTATCTGCAGAAGGTAGGCAGCAGTGGGGCCACTTGTGTCTGCGTCAGGGAGAGGCATCATTCCCCAAACCAGGGAAGGAGGTCACAGCAATCCCCACGGCAGCGAGAGAAAGGCTTCAGTGCATGGCATCAAAAAGCCCATCCTAACCAGACTTGGCACCACCCCTGCTTGAACCATAGCTTGGGTACTTCGTGGCATCTCTGTTCCCATTGTACTTGGGTTCAGAGTGGGTGGTGAAAGTGACTGCCAACTGAAGGCTCTGCATGCAGGGGCTTGGCTGGGGAGAGAGGAGGCACTGGGGCCTTTGCTCGAGGGGCAGTATGAGCTGCAGATCCAGAATCCAGCAGGCACACACACTGCCCAGCTGCAGGATAGCAGCAAACAGCCACCATGCTGTTGCCAAGCCCATGCACCTGGCTTGTGCAGCCTTTGTGCATGGGTATAGCAAGAGCTGGATGCAGAGCCTGCAGCACCCTGTTAGAGGGTGATGTCTAAGCCCTACCAATGCAAGCACTCGCCTACAGTCCCCACAGCCTCATAGAGCTGACTCATGGTGGGGTTCATCCCAAAGCTGGTCCTGAAACACCCTGTGATTTGCAGGAGGAGTATAAGCCAGGGAAGGCGCTAGCGGAAGAGGAACTTAAGAATGCTATTAGCATCCACCATTCGCTTGCCACACGGGCGTCTGACTACAGCAAGCGACCCAATGTATTCTACCTCAGGACAGCTGACTGGAGAGTCTTCCTCTTTCAAGCACAGTGAGTCCGCCAGGATCACCAGCTGGGCCCCCTCTTGGGTGCAGAGGCTTGTCCAGCTGCAGTGGAGGGTGGGATGGCGCTTAGGGCCACATTGTTCTCTCCTGTCCTGGCTCTTTCTGGAAGGAAAGGGTCTTGGTGTCAGCACTGGGCTTTGCCTAGTTGCTCTTCTTCCCACCCCGATGGGGTTGTTATGGCCTGAGTCGCTGTGGGCAGAGCCCCAGCTGCAGTGGCAGGCCTGGAGAACCCAGATCTCATCTGCAGGGTAGGTTCCTCTGCCTATGACACTTGGAGCCCATCTGTGGTTTGATCTTTCTCACCAGGAACCCTGAACAGATGCACTCATGGATCACTCGTATCAATGTGGTAGCAGCCATGTTCTCCGCGCCCCCTTTCCCTGCAGCCATTGGCTCCCAGAAGAAGTTCAGCCGACCACTGCTGCCCAGCTCCTGCACCAGGCTGTCCCAGGTGGGCCATGGTGTGGAGGCAGCCAGGAGCATGAGACAGAACTCCTGGATCTGCTGGTGGAACTGTCTCCTGTAGCAGGACCCATAGGGTGCCTCATGCCCAGCTGCTTCTCAGTAGGATATAGGGCTCAGGGAGGGTGGCCAGGTAGACATGGAGCAAGAAATGCTGAAGCTGGGGGCAGGCAGCAAAGTCTTGTTCCTTGCAAACAAACCTGGCTGGACCTAGGAGGAGGAAAAAAACCTGTTCTGGCCCCAGCTGGCTCACATTGCCAGAGGGCAGAGCAGAGGGCAGAGTGGGGCACTAATATGGTGCTACCCTTTTCTAGGAGGAGCAGGTGAAGAGCCACGAGAGCAAGTTCAAGACTATGTCAGCAGAGCTGCTGGAACATCGCTCCTCACTGCCTGAGAAGAAGGTGAAGGGGAAGGAGTATGAGGAGCTGAAGCAGAAGGAGGAGTACTTGGAGTTTGAGGTGAGCTGGTCAGGCCTCACCTTGAATACTGTGTCCAGTTCTGGGCCCCCCAATTTGGGAAGGATGTTAGGATACTGGAATGTGTTCAGAGGAGGGCAACGAAGATGGTGAGGGGGCTGGAGCACAAGCCCTATGAGGAGCAACTGAGGGAGTTGGGGCTGTTTAGTCTGGAGAAGAGGAGGCTCAGGGGAGACCTCATTGCTCTCTACAACTACCTAAAAGGAGGTTGTAGTCGGGCAGGGATTGGTCTCTTCTCTCAGGTGACCAGTGGCAGAACCAGAGGGCATGGACTTAAGCTTCGTCAGGGAAAGTTTAGACTTGATGTGAGGAAAAAATTCTTCACTGAAAGGGTGATTGGCCATTGGAATGGGCTGCCCAGGGAGGTGGTGGAGTCACCGACCCTGGAGGTGTTTAAAGGGAGACTGGATGAGGCACTGAGTGCCATGGTTTAGATGATGGTTGGTGTTAGTGTTGGTGTTAGTGTTAGGTTATAGGTTGGACTTGATGATCTCAGAGGTCCTTTCCAACCTTGTGATACTGTGATACCTCCCCCCCTCACCCCCAGCCCCTCTGCCTCTGCCCACTTGGCCATGCTGAGTGATGGGACCTGCCCACCTCCCTGTCAGTTTAATTGCACTGTGCTACTGCCATGCTCTGGGACCACAAGCATCCCCCCACCCTGGGATGCTGGCTGGGGTAGAGGGACCGCCCAGCTTGCCAATCTCTCTCTGCTGCACTGTGTCCTCCAGAAATCCCGTTATGGTACCTACGCCATGCTGTTGCGGGCCAAGCTGAAGGCTGGCTCCGAGGACCTGGCAGCGTTTGAGTCCACCCTCTTTGACGCAGCGGGTGGGGAGGACGATGGCCTGAAAAAATCCCGCTCCAGCCCCTCGCTCAACGCAGAGCCCTCCAGCATGGGCACCAAGGTGAAGCGCAATGTCTCGGAGCGCACTGGCCGCCAGCCCCTTGGCCACCCCCAGAAGTCATAAGCACTGGGCATCAGCCACCCACACTGCGGCTCAGTTCCTGCCCTTCCAGCGCCGGGATGAGGGGCTATGTGCCTGCCGAGACCCTGCATGAGTACGTCCATCTGCAGCACAAACTAAGGGGGTGGTCAGCCCTTCCCTGGCCACCAGCACTCGCCAGGCAGGGCTGCGGCTCCTCTGCTGGAAACAGCGGCAGAGCAGGATGGTCCCTGGTCCTTGCCTGCGGGAGCTGACAGCACCATCAGACTTGTTCATGCCCGTCCTTGTCCTGCACTTGGCTGCAGGACCCAGTTCTCCTGCCCTGGGGAAGGGGAACAACCAAACTCACCCACTGGGCTCAATCCTGCAGTGGCTAAAAAAACAACAAACAACAAACCCCAAATCCTGCAGTAAAACAAAGCCAGCGGCTGCTTCTTCTCCAGCTCCATTGTGCTATGGGGACAGACAGGAGGGGGCCGGTCCTGGCCTGTCCCCTATCCTGGGGCTGGTGCCCAGGGGAGCCAGGGCAACGGCACCTGGGCTCCTTCTTGTCACCCCAGACACCTCTGCACCCTCCCTGCTTTCTTACAACTTTTGAATGGTTTTTGTGATACAGTTTTGCACTTTTTAGTATCAGATTGAGCTGACCACCAGGGAAGTTTTTGGAGGGGGGGCTACTTTTGATGCTTTTTCGGAACTGTTTAAAAAACAAATGAAACCATAAATGCAGCCATGTCCTGTAGGCACTGCACCCTGCAGGGAGGAGGTTTTTATGCAGACTCAGGGGGGAGACACCCCTGCCCCGCCCTGCAGCAAGCGTGTGCTCCTGCTTCTCCCCAGCCCTGCTCCAACACCAGCAATCCTTTGGAGACAGACAGCCCTGCGGCCATCAGCATCAAGGAGGTAGCCTTGGGAGGGCAGCACCTATTGCTATGTTTGTGGCTGTGAGGGGGGTGGGCTCATGTGCCGGTGCTTTATGACCCCGTCCAGCAGCCTAGACCAGCCCTGTTTGTACCAGGTGGGTGTGAGAGCATGGTACTCGGGGCATGCTGGGCAGTAGCATGGACATACTTCCACCAGGAAGGTGACCCAAGAAGTCAAGGTTGACCTGGGGCTCCCCACTGCTCTACAGGGCTGGCACAGGCCAGAGCCAGCATTCTTTCCCATGCCGCTGCTTTAACATATGGCCGGGGCCTTGGAGGCTGCCAGCAAAGCCAGGCCTGCAGCAATGCAAGTTCCTCATGCTGCAATAGTGGTGGTGTAACCCCTTTCCCAGCCATGGACTCCCTCCTTGCTAAGGTGAGGGGCAGGCTGGAGCAGCCCCCACCATCCCAGGATGGGCTGGAGGATGCTCATTCTGAGCAAGGTGCCAGAGGGAAGGGTCTGGGGACAGCAGAAGGGCTGCAGGCAGAGGCTGTCACACACGCTGTTCTCAGTTGCCGGGGACCTCAGCTGGTTTCAGCACTGACTTTGCGAATGTGTCAAACTTTTTATTCTGCTCTTTTGAGTCTATTGCAAAAAAAAAAAAAAAATCCACCCTTGCCTCAGGCGTCTCAGGGGGGAAAAAAAAAACCTTTGTACAGCTTTGTCTCTTAGTTACTGAAGTAAAACTCGCTCTTCACTTCTTGTGTATGTTCTGGTTTCTTCCCCACAGTTGGAGACAGCCCTGGCATGGAGGGATGCTGAGGAGGGGCCAGCAGCTGCCTCCTTGCTGCCAGACGCCCAGCCCCAAGGAGGGCCCAAGGGGCTTAGTGCTCACCAGCTTAGGGCCGGGGCTGGAGAGAGGGAGGGCAAAGGCTAATGGAAACTGTGTCCATTTATTCAGAAGAGGGACTATTAAATAAGAGCAGAGAGGGGCAGGAGCTGGCTGTGTCCCATCCCACTGAGTCCAGGCAGCCAGGCCCCAAGTCCAGAAGGCACTTGCGTGAGCAGTATGAGAGGCAATACAGCCCCTCTGGCTGGGTGTGGCAGCTGTTGGCCCCTCAGTGGACTTGTGGTTGCTGGCTGTGAGGCAGTTCACTCCCTGGCCCTGGCTTCTGAGCCAGCGTGGGCACCTGCTCCTCTTCCACTGACTCGCTGCCATAGGCACTGTCTTCCTTCAACTCTGCAAAACAAGCCCCGGGTGCTGTTAGCGATGGAGAGAAGGGGGTCGGGGAGGCAGCATGAACACCCCCCGCCCCCCCAGCCCCTTGCTCCCCATACCTGTGCTTTGCAGCTTCTCCAGTGCCTCGGTTTTGTGGAGCATCCTCACAGCCTTGCGGAGCCCCATGGAGTCCAGTGCCTCCAGCAGCCCCCCCAGGCTGCCTCCTGCCAGCTACAGAGAGAGGACATTGAGCAGAGCTGGAAGCCAAATGCGCAGGAGGGATCGGGACACTCTAGCTGGGCACTGACCTCATAACTGCGCAGGAGACTGATGCTGGGTGAGGGAGTGTCTTTGTAGGTCTCCACCAGGCTGCAAAGCCCCAGCCGCTTGGCCAGCTCGATCCAGTCTGACCCACTGCACTCCTGGTTCAGCAGCTGCTCCAGCCCCAGCAGCGCCTCACTGTCCAGCGACAGGACCTTCCCTGTGTGGGAGAGTTGCCTCCATCAGATAATGCCCATCTCCTCTGATGGAGGGTCCTGCCCTGGTCACAGCACTTCTGTGGAGAAAGGGACTCCTCACCTGGCTGAGGGGCAGTGGGCAGCTCTGCCTCAGGGCCCTGTTGTGATGCTTGCAGCAGGATCTCACGCACCTGTGGACAGATGCGCAGACATCAACATCCTCCAAAGCACTGGCCCACCCACTCCACTTTCCCATGCCACGGCTCCCTCCCAGATCATGGAGGGGTACAGCCATCCTCACAGGAGCACATTCAGGAGCTCTATCTCATGCTTGCCATGGCCCCTGCAGAAACACTCCCAGGGAATCTAACACCCCACACACCTTCTGGCTCCGAGTCAGGTCCAGGGGTGTGTGGCAGCGGCGCTGCCTGTGCCCTGCCTGCCTGTGCTCCTGCACAGGGGGCTCAGGGTTGGTGCTGCACTCCATGGCCGGAACCTGCTCCCCCAGCTCCATGGCCAGCTCCTGCTCCTCGGCATCGGCGTCCGTGTCACTGCTGGCCTCTGATGACGATGAGCTCACAGGCTCATCGTTCTCACACAGCACATCTGCCCCTGTCAGGGAAGGGTAACTGAGCCCCCAGAAGGGCAGCTTGGCCCGGGGCGCTGAGGCACAAGCAGCTGGGGCTGTGGAGAGGGGAGGGAGAGCAGCACCTTACCGGCTTTGAGGAGCAGTTTGGTGAGTGTAGGGGAGCCCAGGCCTGCAGCCAGATGCAGGGGGGTGTTCCCGGCAAAGGTCCGGCTGTTGATATCTGCTCCCAACTATGAAGAAAGTTGTGAGGCCTTGAGAATGGGCTCCCTTGTCACCCCACGACCTCAGAGGACTCCCACCTTCCCTAGGGCCCTGGGAGAGGGCCTGCACCCCATCCCTCAACTACCAACCATCCATCCTCCCTGTACCTTCTTCACCAGGTGGGTGGCCATGTTCAGGTTCTCCATCTCCACAGCCAGGTGCAGGGGGGTCCTCCCCCCCTGCCTCTCCACTGCATTCACGTCTGCTCCCTTCCAGACCAGCAGGTCCAGGCAGGCCAAACTCCTGGCCTTCACAGCCAAGTGTACAGGCAAGAGGCCTGCAACAGGGGGAGAGGCTCAGCAGCCCTCCAGCCGAGCTCACAACAGCACTGCCAGGTTCCTGCACATCCTCTCCCAGCCCAACTCACCATGGAAATTGGGCAAGCGGAGCAGGTAAGGGGCAGTCGAGCCCAAGTGGGCCAGCAGTGTCCTCAGCACCTCTTCATCACCAGTCTGGAGTGCCAGGTGCAGCAGGGAATTACCATAGCGGTCCAGCAGGGTCGGGTCAGCACGGGCTTGCAGCAGGAGCTGGACCACTTGGGGCTGCTTGGTGATGACTGCCAGATGCAGCGGTGTCTGTGGGACAGCAGCAATCCCTCAGCAGTGCTTGCAGAATGAGTCGAGTCATGCACCAACATCCCTGCCAGTGTGGCTGCACCGTGCTGAGCCCTGCAACTTCTCGCAACAGGAGCAGCAACAGGAGCAGCAATAGGAGTCCCTAAGGTCAGGAAAATGCACTAGAGCAAGTCCCAGATAGAGGAGAAATGGCTGTCCTGGGAAACGTACCTGCTGCAGGTTGTTGGAAATGTTGATGATCTGCTGGCCAGGGATGCTAACGACGACCTCGATCAGCTGCTTGATCACAGCTGTCTGCTCATGGATAATAGCAAGGTGCAAAGGCCTGTGGACAGAGCGCGGATGGCCCCTGGTTGAGCTCCACACCTGAGTCCTTCCTATCTCTTCCTGCTCCCCAGAACCCCCGTAACAGTTCTAAAGGCCAACAAAGATTCTTCACTCTCCCCCCAAACCCCTCATGTGCTCACGTATCTCCATTCTCATCCTGCGATGCAGCCAGGTGCCTCTGGACTGCCAGCAGCATGCGGGGGTCGGCAGTGACTGAGTAGTCGAGCAGGGCATGGGCATTGCGACGGGCCAGTGCCAGCATCCACAGCTGGCAGAGCTGGGCTATGGGATGAAACAGAATGTCACCTCCAGGAGCAGCAGCCCCATCCACCCTTCTACATCCTCCTGGGTGCAGAGGAGAGCAGCACCCTGCCCCAAAAGGTCCCTGATGCATGATCACTTTCCCAAGCACCTCATTCCTTCCTACCATGCTTCTGCAGCTCCTTGCAGGATGTGCTCTCAGCAGGCGCCTGCCCATCACTCCCAGGTCCCTCGACCTCAGGACCCTTCATCTGTACACCTCCCTGGTAGCCCCCCATGGGGTGAGGGCCAGGGGAGTAGATGCTGTTGTAGGCCAGCCCAGGGGAGTAGGGGAAGCTGAGGTTTCCACCTGTGGAGCAAGGTGGGATGGGTGAGGCTGGAGGGGAGCAGGGAGCCCTCAGGGCCAAGAGAGGGAAGAGGCATCCCCACTCACCTCCTCCAGAGCCGAAGCCCCCAGCCCCTCCACCAGCACCCCCCATGTGTGAGCCCCCACCAAAGTGCTGGGGAAACTGAGGCAGGACTTTCTTGCGCTTCCGTTCCACTTCTTCCTTATCTGTGGGGAGAGAGGGGTGGCAGAGTGAGGGGCAGCCCTGGTGGCAGAGGGCATGTCAGCCTGCCAGGACGGTGCTCACCTTCCACCACGGGGTAGTAGGTGAACTGCTTGGAGTCACTCACGTCACCCCCCCGCTTCCGTTTCAGCTGCAGGAAGACGGTGACAGGACGGTCGATCTTGGGCTTGTGGTAGGGGGGCGTGCGGAAGACAATGGCATACTGTGGGCAGAACAGATGGACATGGGGTGCTGCTCGTCCCCAGAGCCAGGTATGGGGTTCCCTCACCCCACAGGGCACCCTCCTGGCTCAGGGCACAGCAGGACACCCCTCTGCCTCCCACATACCTGCTTGTGCACATCAGTGGGGGAGAAGTCCCCAAAGGCCTGCCAGCCGTTCTCATCATCCTCGTAGAAACGCACCTCAATGTCATCTGGGGAGAGAAGGGCCACCTGGCACAGCCTGTCTCCCTGCCCTGATCAGGCTCCAGGGACATGGACCCCTGCCTGCCCAGGGGCCCTGAATCTCTCCTGCCAAAGCCCCTCTGGAGAGAACAGCTTTTACCTTTCTGAACTTTATCACAGAGCAAGTAGACCTCGTCCCCTCCCCGCACTGAGCCTGCCGTCTTATCCATCCGTGAAATCTTCAGATTGGAAGCCCCTGGGGACTCTGCAGAGCAAGAGGAAGCGTTAGGAGCCCCTGTGGCAGACAGAGCATCCCTCACTTCCTTACCCTGTCCTGCCCCATCCCCTCCCCATCCTGGCCCCACACTCACTGCTGTCATGGATGGGGTCTGAGATGACGGGCTGGAGGGCCCGTGTGAAGTTCCCGCTGCTGTCGCGGAGGTAGGCGGTGAAGCGCAACCTTACAATGCTCAGATCCATCACCTTCTTCAGCTCCTTTGCCTCCAGCTCAATCTCACGCAGCTCTGCTTCTGCCATGGCAGGGGGAGATGCCATCAGGCTGGGCAAGCAGACAGGGCTCCATGTGCCCCTGCCCGTTCCCCACCAGCCCCTCTAGTTGTCACAGCTGGTCCATGTTCCCTTCAGGGCACCACGTTCCTCCAAGCCCCTAGACTGCCCTTACCTGTCAGCAGATGGCTACTGTTACGCGTCTTCTGCTGCTTCAGCTTTTCCTTCATGATCTCCATCATGTTCTTCTTGGTGACATGGAGCACACCCAAGTTACTGAACCTGGAGGAGACGAGGGACCCCATCATCTGCAAAGCTGGGAAGCTGTAATCCCGAGGACAGAAGCCCAAAACAAGCTGCAGGTGCTGGACTCAAGAGTTTGGCAAAATACTCAGGGAGCCCTGTCTAAACCCACTCTGAGTTCCGTTCAGAAAACTCAGCTGCTGGATGCACTAAATCCCCTCACGTCCCCAGCCTGTAAGCTACCATCAGCTCCGTAACCACCCTGTGTAGGCAAGAGACCACCCCAGGCGTCCCTCCACACGTACTGAGCCGTCATGTCCTTGGGTCCCACAATCACGACACAGTTGCCAGCCTCATTGCACTGCTTGCCCACCAGGCTGTGAGCATGCACTCGGGGAGGGTCACTGTGTGTCACAAGGTCCACCTCAATCCGGGCCATCCCTGTGTAGTTGCAGATCTGCAGGGAGAAAGGAGATGGAAGTACAATATCCTGGGACCTTGCAGAACTCTCTCTATCCCTCCTCATGGCCACCAGCCCTCCTGCCACAGTCCTCCCACTGCTTCAATGCCAGAAAATGTGCAGAGCTTAAAATACAGGTCATGTCCTTCCTTCAAGAGACACCCCTGGTGCCTGCGCACATTGGCTGAAGATGCTGCCTCATCCTTAGGTCAGTACTCACTTTGACAGTGGGATAGGTCTTGCGCCCCTTCTCGCTGGATGCCCCTGGCAGTCCCCCGTGTGAAGGGCCCTCACAGCCATACCGAAACCGGAAGCCCCTCTGCAGAGGCAAAGAAGGGGAGTCAGCCAAGGGTGGCCCACATGTACCATCATGAGGGCAGGGGGTGACAGCTATGCCTTCCCTTACCTGGCTGATGTCCTTACCTGCTTTGGCTGCTCAATGATGACAAGGTAGGGACCTTCCACTGGAGGATAAAGAAAAGAGAAATGCAGGATAACCAAAGTACTGGTGAGAAACACGGGATATTCAAAGTGCCTGCTCACAGTAAGGACAATGGAGGTAAAGGGACAGTGCTGAATGTGAAGACCCCTATGTGTCACTTGGACCAGACCAAGCAGTCCCTGTCACAATGTCACGAGGCAGGGATTCCCAGCCAGCTCACAGTGGGGCCAGTGGGTACAGCCCATTGTGCTGCTGGGAACTACGAGGCGTGAATCAGTCTGTGGGAAATCCCGCTGCTGCTGGGGACCCCTGAGAGGACACAGCCAGAAGGAACCTTACCTGTCTCCATCAGGGGCTCCTTCTGCTCCATCATGTGGGAACCAAAATTGAAGTCGTCATAGTCAATCCCATCCAGACACTGGGTGATCGGAGGGAAGATGAGTGCAATTAGTTCAGTGGGTCTGGAACCCCAGCTGCCCTGAGCAGTCTGGTGCGGATCTGCACTACCCACCTCACAAGGGCAGGCAGATTTCCCTACTGGGGAAGAGGAATGGCAGGGGCAAATCCCTCAGTGCCTTTCACCTCCCACTCTGGGGGCAGATACAGACCCTCCTCTGCTCCCACCCTGGGGGCAGACACAGACCCAAACACTCCACCCCCGGCTCCCACCCTGGGAGCAGGCACAGACCGTCCCGCTCCCACCCTGGGGGCAGACACAGACACCACCCCTCCCCCCAGCGCGGGGGCACCCGCAGACACCCCCCGGCTCCCGCCCGTGTGTCAGGCGCCGCTTCCAGCGCCGGGCCGAGTGGCACTCACGGACTGGAAGTGCTCGTCCATGTCTGCGCGGGGCCCGCTGCCGGCCTGCGGGGAGAGCGCGGGGTGAGCGGGCACCGGCGACAGGAAGGCACCGCCACTCCGGAAAGTCCCTAGAAACCCCGCCGAGCCGGGAAATGACGGCGCCGCACGTCACCGCCCCGCCCCGCCCCGCCCCGGGGCGCGGGTCCGGCGGGCCGGGACGTCCTCTCGCCGCCCGGCCGTTTTGGGCATCCCGGGTGGCCGCCCGTCCCTGGGCGCTGCCTGCCCCTCGGAGCGCCCGCAGGTGCCGAGCTTTCCCGCAGGAGCACGGGGGTTTGCCCCGCGCTGCCCCGGGCAGCAGCCAGTGCCCCTTCCCAGCAAACTTGCAGCGCGGCACAGCTGGAACCACCCCGGCCGTGCTATGGCACCTGGGGTCTCCCCGGTGTCGCCCCGCCTCGTCTCACTTTCCTCACACCGTTGTCTTCTCCAAGCCCCTCGAGCACAAAGCGCTGCCCCAAAGCCCTGTGTGTCCCCCCCGGCCAACGAAGGCTCTCCGGGCGGGGACCAAAGAGCGCAGCGGGCACGCGGCTCCCCTCGCCGGGCACCCCTCGCCGTGTTTCCCACGGTGCCGCTGCCCCATTTCCCACTTACACAACAGCCGCTGCCTCCTTCCCGCGGAGTTGGCCTGAGAGAGGCGTTTGCCATCCGTGTTCCTATTCCCTCTTTCCTGCCAGCAAGCATCTGGTTTCAAAGCAGGAGTGGCAGCCCCAGAAACCCCCGCGCGAGCATCTCTCGCCGACCTGGCACCAGCTCCCTGCCAGCCCCAGAAGGGCACTGCCAGCAGCAGGGCCCCTTCCCCACCGCCCACAGCACTCGCACCCTCCTACTCACCGAGGAGGAACAGGCTGGTCTGAGCAATCTATTTAGCCCCAGCATCGTTGTGGGGACTGCCAGATACTGCAGCTGAAGATCCTGCTAGGGTCGAGGTCTGCCTGACCACAGGAAACAACCGGAGCCGTCTAGCAAAGAGGCAGGATCAGAGCAGAGCCTCTGGGCAGGCTCTCTTCCTCCACATTCTTCACCTCACTAAGCAATGGAAAGAAAAAAAAAAAAAGAAAAAAAACCCCTATCTGACTCCACGGTGCCCTCATATCATGAATTTCTGAATCAGTGGTTGCTGCAGGCCCCGCTCAGGGGATTTTGTGTGTGTAGGAGAAAAGGGGGAGGAAGGGGATTGTTCAACTCGTGCATGACTCATATTCTTCAGAAGCTGAAAAAAGCGACTTCAAGGAGATTTTTCCAGCCACTCAAGTCCTCCAAAGGGGCTGCCCTGTGGCTCCAGGCCTGAGGTTTTCCCCAACCAGCCTGCCAACTGCACCGAGCTGAGTTCTGTCAGCCCCTGCTCAGCCTGCCTGCAGGATACAGTCCAGGCAGTGCCATAGCCCGGGAGAGACCTGCAGGTGCAATGGGGGATGCAAAGATGTTGATGGTGGAGATCCAGCGCTGCAAAATGAGGTGGAACCTTCCTCCTGCCATTCTGCAAGAGCTTCTGAAAGCCTGGGGGCACAGACACAACCCTCGCCAGCCTGTGGGAAGCAGCACATACTGCCTGCTGTTAGGATCCTGCTGGACATCCCACCTGGGCAGCCTCACCACTTCATCTGCTGGCACAGATTTCCCAGAGAGATAGAGGAGGTGACAAATACCTTTCCCCCATATGCTGAGAACAGACACCTTGAATTCTACCTGCAGAGCCAGGCTGAGGGACTCCAGGTCTGAAGATGCTGGAGAAGAACAGGCTGTGCCTCTTGACCAGAACAGCTCCCCTTCTCCAGTGCCATCAGCCCCAACCCCTCTAGAGGGGTTTTCACAGTTCATTTGCTGCCCCAGACACTTCCACTTGATGCAACAAACAGTATGACTAAGGAACGTTCTGGGGTCATGCCTGCCCTCTCCCCAGCCTGCGTAGCTCTGGCTCACTCGAGAGGTTGCTGGTCATATACCTGCACACTTGTGCAGTGCATGTTAGAAGCCCACCTTGCTTCTTGAGCAGAGTTGGAGCATTATCACACGCTTCCTTGTTCCAGGAAGAGTGACATCAGGCAATCTCAGACATGCTCTCATGATAAGTCCTACCCCCTGTGCCAAGCACCTGTGCCCTTCAGGCCACCAGGACCCTGGGTTTCTCGTAGGATTATAGCATACTTGGCTTCTATCCCACATGCAACCCAGAAACGGACCTATCTCCCACTCCTGCCATCAGTAACATCCCCTCCTTTGTGATACCCCACACATGTGGCCTAGACCCTGGGCTTGCACACACACCGCAGTCCCCCTTTGCTGGGCTAATTCCTTCCTAGGGCTCAGAAATTATTCTCTGAGTGTTGCTGAGAATGGGGGGAAAGAGCAGCAACCTGACTATAATGTTCTGCCCAAAGAAACCCCAGCTCCCTGCCCTGGATTGCAGCATTGCCACGCAACCTTGCGGATGGCTCTCCATGCCAGCCAGATTGCTTCAATTAAGGGCCAGCTGCTGGCAGGCAGTGCAAGTTAAAGCTGCTCTTCCATGCCTATAGCTCCTTGAACGTGACCTAGTAATGCAGGTGCTACTTTCTTTCCTCCTGTGACAGCTGACTTGCAGAGCCAATGCCTTGCAGGCAGGAGGGAAACATCCATCTGTCTGTCTGCAGCAGGAGTGTTTAGCAGCCATGGAAAAGGATGCTCCAGAAATGCAGGAGGCAGCACAAGTGCAAGCCTGCCCTGGTGGACAGATGACACGGTCCAGCAACCCAGCTGGCTGCTCCTCTAACATACTATTCCCTGCATGCTTCCCCCCCACACTCCCTGGGCCTGCTAATGATATCCCTAAATACCGGTTCTTGCTTTCTGCACAAATCCTGTGCTCTGCTCCATCCCAGGAGTCCCAACAACTACTGACAAGGGGCTCACAAGAGGCTGCTAAATCCCTCTTGCTTATTTTTCACAGGGACTTTGTTCTGAGAACTTTCCTGGAAACAGTCCTTGGCCTGCAAGCGTGGCAGAGAGAAATCCCCTCTCCTGGCAAGCTGTCCAGGCCATCCCCTCCCCGACAGCCCGCCCTCGAGCACAGAGACCATTCGCATCTCTACATAAAATGCCTTTACTCGCACTGTGGCTATCAAGTTGATTGTGGCAAACCCCAACCACCCACTAATCTTCTGATTTTCTCCTCCAGGGCCTGTAAACAGGCTGCTTTGTTACGAACCATAGGCTCCAGTTATATCTGTGCTCACCCTCCGAAAACCCCTCAGCGCCAGCCAGGCATTGGCCGCCTCTCCCTCAGGCACCACCGCCGCGTTAGCGCTCGCAGCCCCTTCTCGGGCAGAGCCAGCCCCCTCGCGGCTCCCTCTGCGGGGGCCGCCACCCCGCTCCCCGGGCAGGGGCGCGGCGGGAAGAGCCGCGGGATGGGGCAGTGCCCGCCGGCACCTCGGAAACAGCCAGTAACCAGCTTCCCCGCAGGGAGGGAAACCCCAGCGCTGGGACTCGCCCTCTCCTCCCCGTTGCAGGGCAGTAGACGTCTCTTCAGCCTGTGCTCCCAGCACTCCCCCCCAGCCACCCCGAGAGCCGGCGGCCGGGGAGCCGGGCTCCGGAGCTTCCGAGGTTCAGCCGCTGGGGAGCCCGCGGCGGGGACGGACAGCCTGGGCACCGGCACTTTCAGCCTTTCAGCCGGTCCCGCTCCCTTCCCGCTGGGAATCGGGACCCCAGACAGGGTCGGGGCTGTGCTGGCCGGGCTCCGCATCCCCGGGCGCGCCCCCCGCCGGCCCCAGCTGAGCCGCCCCGCGAGCAGCTCTGCCCCTTACCTCCAACCCGATCGCGGCCGCCCCGGCCCCGGGAAAGCCCCGGCCCCGCTCCGCCTCCCGGGGCTTCCCGGCTCGTCTCCGCCCCGCTGCGCTGCGGCTGGAACCGCTCCACGGGCCTCACGCTCGGGGCCAGGAACCCCGGGCTCAAGGGGTCTTCGCCGAGCCCCACGGGACCCTCCGGCCCCCATCCCTTTGCACCCTGGCCCTGAAGCCTCTCCTTACCCCGGTCCCGTCAGCGCGAAGTACAGTCTGCCTTGCCCTTGGCTGATATTCACGTTTATTATTGTAAATCCACTGTTCTCTATATATTTTAAACATATATTAGATATAAAAGTCAGAAATGCTTCTCTTCGAACTACATATACTGGTAGTTTTCTAGGCCGATTTTGAAAAGGTGGGCAGATTAGGGAGCCCAACCTGATCAATGTGCACAGCAGCAGCAAACACCCCTCTTGAGGGGCAAGGGAAAATGTATATAGATGTGTATATATATATACACACATGCACGCACACGTGCATTCACCCCCCTCCACACCCTAGCCTCCACACCCTACACTCGGGCTGAACACGACAGGCTCTGGCCAGGCAAGTGCTGGCTGGGCTGAACGCTGGGCAAGGCACTGGAGGACGGATTTAGGAGCAGGGCACAGGCTTCCCTGCTTCCTACAGAAGTGCCCACCGTTTCTGCGCCTGTGCTCCCCAGACAGAAGGGCAGGCAGCAGCCTCCCTCCCCAGCCTGGGGTGTACAGGCTTCCTGGCAAGATAGCTTAGCTTGGCAGCACTACGGAGGGGAAATCAGCCACTCTGCAGGCACTGTGCTTGAGGGACATCCGCAGTGTGACAGTAAATGTGGAGACCCATTTGCCAACTTAGCTGACGATCAGGGACCATGAGAATGCTACCGCACAGGAGTTAAAACCTGCCTCAGCAGTTCTCCTCCCAAGCTGAAAAAAATGTGGTGAAGTCATTGGCTGGAGGAATGGAAGGCCCTGAGCAGTGAGAGCTCTGGCTGGGAGGGCTAGTGTGGTCCCACCAGGGCTGCTGGTGTCAACTTGCAAGAGCGCAAGGCACTGTCCCAACCTGGGCATTAAGGCAAGAGAGAGATGCTCCACTGCCATCCCTCACTGAGGGTGCAGTGCAGACAGACTGGCACTGCCATCACCTCCTGGGGAAGGGAAAAGGCACTCTGGGTTTTTGGCTTGTCCAACAGGCACAGAGGCCAGCTGGAAGGCTTGCGCTGCTGAACCTCCTGTGGCCATGGAGGAGGAAGGGACGGCAATCACAACCTTCCCAGCACACCAGGTTTCTGCATTGAGGGGCAGGTGAGCTCCCTTGTTCCCTCATATCCCTTACAGAAAGGGGACTCTGTATGATTACCTCTGACAGCTCTTGACTCAGATGGGGCAACCCCAGAGGCTCAGGGGAAGGTCCTGGCTCTGGTGAGAGTGGCACATGGCTGCCATCCCTGCATCTCAGCAGTGACCCCACACCCTGCAGGCAGGGAGGGAGCAGCTCCTGCAGAGGAAACCAGCTGCCAGAGGAGCTTTGGCTGCAGCTCCCACCAGGAGTGCCTGAGAGGGCACTGCACACCCATGCGTGCACACACACTCGAACCTCGAGGCAGCTGGGATCTCAGAAACATTCAGGATTGGGGAGTCACCAGCAGAGCTCAACTTGGGGTTCCCTGCTGTGAGCCTTGAGGATGTCCCCCATGGGGGTCAGGCCATGGCCAGGCCCTCCACATGGCTGTGGATGTGGGCTGTGCTGGACATGCCACTCTCGCCTTTGTAACTTTTGGGGGCCCGGCTGGCTTTCAACAGGACCAGGAAGGTTTCTGTGGAGATGGCCCCAAACTCAAAGGTGAAGGTGCCGTAGAAGACCAGGACATCAATGATGAACATCCACTCACACAGGGCGGCCACATGCTGCAGCACAAAGCTCTCCTGGATGAAGAACACACCGCCTGAGGGCAACCCTGTCAAGGAAAGCACAGCTGGACCCCAACCACCCCATGGAGGAATATGTCCCACTGCATGCTGGGGCGGCCGTGAACATCCCTCCTCGACAGGAAACACACCACCACCCCTGAAACCAAGAAACACCAGATGCTTCCCCCAGCACCAGGAGAGCCTTGGCACAGGTGAGGTGGTGGCACACATGCCCAAACCAGCCTCGGTAAATCAGGGGACCAACGTCAGACGGGTCCTGAAGAGGCGGGGGCAAGGGGAACTCAGGCTTTAATGCTCAGGACAAGCCAGGTGCTGTCTCACTCTCCCCACACCTCTTGCCTCTTCCTCAAACCAGCCTGATGCTACCCATCATCCTGCAGGATGCAGTCAAAGTTCATAAAACGCATCAGCTCTCCATCCTCTCGGTAATGGGGCTTGGGCTGCTGCATGCCAGCCCTGCAGCATTCCCCATCCCTCTGCGCTGCCAGCTGGATCACCCCAGAGATGGGCCCTGCTCCCTTTCCTCTCGGTTCTACCGCTGTCAGAGCTTCTTTATGCTTCTCTAATCCCCACTAGAAATACCTAGGGAAACCTGCTGCCAGAGCCACCACAGGTGTGGGGAGAAGGCAGGTACATCCCCCAACCATCTAGAAGAAGCCTTTGGCAGTACCCTGCCTTCTGCCAGCGACATCAAGATTTGGAAGAGCCAGAGAGGCAGGAACCTAGCCTTCATAGGGCTGAGCCCTCTGCTCTCTCCCATCAGGAAAGGTCCCAGCCCTTCCCCTACATCACCCCCACCACAGCTTGCTGCTTTACCACTTTCAGTCCCCAGTGCTTACACAGCAGCATGGCCACAGCCGACAGGCACCAGTCCTGTCTTCCTTGTCCTTACATGCCCTGCCTGTCCCTCCCAGCTGGCATGGCCTCACAGCACTCCTGCCCTTCACAGCTCCCTGTCTGCTTTGCATACCACCTGCCTACTGCAGTGACAGAGCAGGACCCTCTGGCACGTCCCAGGTCTGCCAGCACCCCCCAGACTCCTCCTGCATTTCCCACCCGGCCAGATTCCAGCTAGCCTCTTTGGAACCCATGGGCACCACACGTCTTCTCCCTTCCTGCCCAACAACCACCACCTTGTTTTCCATTTTATCCCTAACCTCAGTCCCAAATAAGCCCCTTGTTCCCCAGCCAAACACTTGGGACCATTCTTCCAGCCTCACTCTGCCTGCTGCCATGCCCTCCCTTTCCTGCACGGCGTTTGCAGACCTCAGCACCAGCTCCAGCTGGGAGAGGCACTGCCATTCGCCCGCCTGGCACCTGCACAGAGCACTTTTGTACTTAGCTTCAGCCATGCAGGTAACTGAGATGGACAATATACCTTGTCTCATTAAAACAAAAAAAAAAATTAACCATACCTTCCACTCTACAAGGTGTGGGTCTGTGGCCTACAGTGATGGCTGGACTTGGCTGCTGCAGCCAGAACGGGGCTGGCTTGGGGCACCCCAGTGCCTCAAGAGATGCCCACCAGCATTCCTGCCCCAACTAAGCCCCCATACCCAGCTGCCCAGGACAAGCCCTGATATTGCTGCTCCCCCAGCCCATTCCTGTGGCGAGCTGCCCAGCCTCAGCCCCCTGCCCAGCCCCGCTCCTGTCACCAAACCAAAGGATGGTGGATGTGGGGTACAAATGCCCTGGGAACCCACCTTTTGCCAGCCTATCCCAGATCTCCTCCCCACACCCTTCAGAAGGATACTGAAGACAAGGGTGACAAAGGCCACAGCAGTAAGTATGCTACGTAAGTGGCCAGTCCAGTACTGCCCACGGGTTTTGGCCATGCGGTAGGTGAGGATGGACTGCAGGAGTAGGAACAGCATGCTGGTGGGAAAGGCCACCCCTGCCCCAATGTAGTGCAGCACCTTGGCGTGATCCACCTGTGGAGAAGAGACCATCAGCACCCTGGGACATTCACCCAGCACCAGGGGTTGGGCTCATACCCAGGCAGCAGGACACGCAATGCCAGGAGTGGGTCCAGGCAGCATGCCTTGTGGCAATCTCCTGGCTGAAGAGCAGATTTGGACCCACTGGCTGCTTCTATTTGGACCTACTGGCTGCTTCAGAGTGCTTCTATTTCCTTCATGCATGGGGTGGTAGCTCCTGAGACTCTTGGGCCAACAGCCCCGCCGTGCCTGAGGCCATGGGTCAGGGGCTGCTCTCTGCCCCTAAGCATCACTGGGGCCATCCACACCCCCTCCTGGGGAGTCACAGCCCTGCCTTCAGCAGAGCCACTGAGCCATGGCTGGGGCACAAGTAGGATTGAGGCCAGCAAAGCTTTTCCTGGGGGAAGGCCAAGCGGAAGGGACCAGCTGCTGCAAGCAGAGGGCAGGCAGCTGCTGGGAGCACGGTGCCTGGCAGCACAGGCATGGGGGTGAGCACTGCTGGCTGTTGCCAAGCCCTGCACTGCTCCAGACCCTGTAAGCGCAGGCTCTGCCCAGACACGTTTCCTGGCATTGCCCCCTGAGCAGCAAACATCCACGGTGGGACAGCTGGGCAGCAGGAGCATCAGCAGCTTGGCCAGGTCTCTTCTGCCTAGATGGCATGTCCCTGCCTGCATAGGATCATGCACCCATGGAGGGGACAGACCGTGCAGAGGATCTCGGATAAATAAGGATTAAACTAAAGCCAGCAGTTTAATATGGACCTGAAATGATGAGTGCACAAGCAAAGTGCAGTCTCAGTGCCTGGGGAACTGCAGCAGTTGGCAGTAGTGAAGGACTGCACAGAGATCAGGGGGCTGAAACAAAACCACCATCCCAAATCCTACATTGCTGAGCACTCCCACTGCCCTTCTCTAGCTAAGGCTGTCTCCTGCCCCTGGTCATCCCCAAGGAGATGCCTTACCTGGAAGTTGCCGACCATGGTGAGGCCAGCAGCGCAGATCCAGCCAGTGGCAAGCCCCAGTGTGTTGAGGAGGGATGGCCCAAGGCGCTCCAGCAAATGGGCATAGCGCAGCAGCCCCACCAGGATGACTGCAGGAGGGAGACACAGCCCCATTGCACACTGCTGCCTGTGTGTCCCTGTCCTCCTCCAGCTCCGCAGAGCACTCTGCTCCTGGCCCCATTCCCCCAGCAGCAGGCACTTACCCATGAAGGAACCCAGGCTGCAGATGAGACTGAAGAAGCAGCTCTCAGGAGGCAGGGTGCCACACTTGCTGTGGGGACAAGGCAAGGCCCAGGGAGCCCTCAGCACTGGGGTGTGGTGCTGGTGCTTGCTCCTCTGCTCAGGACAAGCAACTGGGTCACCCTGGTGGGGCTCTTGGAGTGGCTCCACCTGTGGCCAGTCCCACACTCCCACACTGCAGCTGCTCACCTGACGAGGGGGATGTGGTCCAGCGTGCAGCAGGAGCTGGGGCTGTCCACACCGCATGACTGGTTGTAATTCCTGCAAGGAACAAAGGGACAGGCTGGGAGAGCCATGCTGCTGCCTGGGGACCCTCTTGCCCAGTGCCTACATCTGCTGCAAGGGCAGCAGAGTTGCTCCCCAGTGAACACAGCCTGACTCCAGGTGTATGCCTGCACTCTGGGGCCAAACTTATCCAGGGAGTGACTTGCTGAGCAACAGGGTTCTCTGGAAGCATCATACTCTGGCTTTCCACAGCCTGTCCCCTGCCTGCTGGTTGTGCTGCCCATCTTGAGCCCTGCCAAGCCAGAGGCCACAGCAAGGCAGGAGACTGCATGCACCCACTGGGTGTATGGGATGGGGTTCTGGGCTTGAGGGGTCTTGCAGCCCCATGGCCCAGGTAGGAGCAGGAACACCCACATGCCATTCCTGGCAGAAACAGCCCCAGGGTGGGAATGTGGGTGGACCCAGGCAAGCAGCCACTGACAACTCTGGGCTTGCACAGCAGGGTGGGAACTCAAGTTGAGCAGGAAATGGCCCCCACAGCCACAACCACCCCAGGCCAGTGCCAACCCGCCTGGCAGGGAGGGCACGGCTGGCCAGGAGCTGCGAGCTGCTTGAGCAGGGATACAACAGGAGCAAGCCCCCAGGCTGCCCTGAGGAGCCTGGCATACAGGCAGGGCATCTTAGCACACTGCCAGCGGATGGCCCCGGGGCCCTGTTAGCAGCCTGCAGTCCCCAGTGTTGCCAGACTGGGGCAGGGCTCTGATGCATGCAGCCACCGCAGGGCCCTGGAAGTGCCTCCTGTGGCCATAGGCTTTGTGTGCCTGGGGACCCAGAGCTCATATCAATCCAAGACACCTTTCTGTACCACACCTGCCACCTGGAACCATAACTGAATTCCCTCCTATGGGGGTACATGCCCCCTTGTCCTCCCAGATCTCCTGGTAGCTGGCACACAAGTGCAGCAGGTTTTCACATGCCCCTTTGCTGTAGCACCACCTGGTACCCAGCACCTCTGCCTGTCACAGCTGAGCAGGGCTCCTTCTCCACTCCACAGGCAGGGAGCCCAAAGTCCTGTACTCCAAAGGGCCCCCTCAAACACCCTCAGCCCCATGGTGGGGACAGGGGCCATGGGGGGCCCAGTGCTGCTCTGCCTCTGGCCAAGACTGACCGTTGGCCTCCTCCAGCTGCTCAGCAAGCACACAATTAAAAAGGCCTTTTTGGAAAGCTCTGGGCTGGGCTCTGTTGTTTTTTTCAGTCTCCACGCTTACTGGTGGCTTTGTTTTCCAACCTGGCAAGGCATGGAGACACAAAGCCTCCTCAAGGTTCGCTCTTGGGGCCATGTTTGGTTTGGGAGGGTTTTTTTATTATTATTTTGTTTAAAGCAAGAAGCCTGAGACCAGGAAGCATTATTCATCATTAAGGGCTGGCTGCTCAGTGGAGACAACCCGACACACACATTCTTCCCAGGGCAGAATCAGCCATCAGGCAGGAAATAGCAGCACGTCTTTTTTTTTTACCCCTTCTCCTTCAAACACTCCAGCAAGAATTAAATGAACATAAATTTTTCTGGGCAGATTTTTTAAGGAGACACATCAAGCCAAAAACCCTGCAGAAGAAGCTGCCAAGAGAGCAAACAGAGTTTTTTTTTCCCAGCCCTCTACCATGCCTCATCCCCCATCCCAGGGTGCTGCAGGCAGCTCTGCTTGTGGGATGGCTGGGCACCACAGGGCCATCCCATCCTGTCCTGCCCCCATGGCACTGCCAGATTTAGTCCCAAGCAAGCAAGCTGCAGCCTTTTCCATGGAGACAGACAGCTCTCTGTAATTCCCTGACTGCTTATTTTCATAGTTTCCCCATGCTGTGTTTTCTCAATGGCCTCCTTCTCCCCGCCTGGTTTGTAGTGGGGCTGGACCGTTCACCGGAGCAGCCCTAACCACAGCCCTAACCACAGGCGAGCCTAGCCCAGGGGAGGGAGGGTGGCTTTCAACAGTGGCCCTGGCATCCTCACTGCTTTGCAAACATGGGGCGCAAGCCTCCTGGCAGCTGATCCCCAAGCAGCTCTGCTTCCAAAAGCTACTTGCGGGGCCAGGCAGGAGACACATGCCCTGGGGCGGCTGTGCCATATTGCTGTCACCATCTCTTGGGGGAGAAGATGGCTCTGTGCCCTGCTTGATGTTCCCACCTCTCCTGCCATCTCACACCCCTCCCCAGGCCAGCCTAGTCCCTTTGACTTCCCTTTCAGTCTGGTGATGGCAAGGCAGGGCTTGGCTTCCCAGTGGTCCCACACAGTTCAAGTGAGATAGGTTTGGAGGGGACCTGGCATTAGCAGGGTCTTTAATCCAGCTGGTCCTTGGCAAAAGGGCCCTGCCGCCCCCGCCCAGGCCTTACCAGTTGTGGACGGGGCAGATGTGGTTGTTGGAGAGGGCCATGGCATACCTGGGGAAGAGACAACAACAGCGATTACGGCAACCGCTTACCTCCCTGCATCCCCACTCCGGGCCAGTATCCAGGCCCATCCCCCGGGACCAGCTGCTGCAACGGGCCAGTGCTCACCCTGGGGCACCTCTTGACTTTGCAAAGCAGGAAAAAGAAAGGCAAGTGCATGAGCCCAGCCCATGGTCTGGGGAGCCAGAACCAGGTCCCCCTGCCTGGTACCCCCATCACTGCCTGCTGCTCCAGTTCAGTGTGTTTGTGGCCGCTCCAGTGAGGCCTCTTCCCCACAGTGCTGCCATGCTCCCTGGGCTCTGGGGGGCTGCTCTCCATCAGCCTACAACCAGACAGGGTATTACTCAGCGTCCACTGGGCTCTGCATGCTTCCTCCTGCCCCTGCCTGGCTGGTGCCCGTAGGTAACAGAAGTCCAGAAAAGTAGCCAATGTGTTGACAGGGCATTTTGAGCATATCAGCTCCATCAAACACTTCACTGTGGAATCACTCCTGCACCTTGCTCAGTGTAACAAGGGGTTCATGCCATGCATCCTGCTCAGCTCCAGGAGGCTCTCCATCTCACGCCCCACCCCCAGTCGGTGAGGAGCCCTCTTGCCTCAAAGCCACAGCATCAAGTGGCTCCAAGTTGCTCAAATCGCCATCACCAGTGGCCATAAACAGTGCAGGTTAAAAATAGGTCCCAACATCAGTAAGAAAGCCCCCTTTCTGCCCAAGCTGGCCACGTAATGGCCAGGCAGTGAAAGGGATGATCTCAGCAGAAAGGCTCTGGTGAAAAGAACCAAGGGGCAGTGCTGTCCACCCCAAGAGGTGCCCACCAAAAGCATTGGCCTCCTGCAGACCCTTGCCCAGCACAGGTCTCCCACAAGCACCCAGTCTCCCTTCCAGCCCTCCATACCCTCCTGGAGGTAGGGGGGACAATAAGCCAAGAGAGGCACAAATGGCACTGCCCTCCTGCAGCAGAATTGTACCCATGCCTGCCCAGTCCCCCTCACAGCTCTGCATCTCGGGTATGGCCCCACATGGGCCCTGGGCTCCCAAAGCCCTCACCCTGTGACTGTGGTGATGAGTGACACAGTGTTCCCTGGGCAGCTGCAGGACTTGTTTGGGGGCTGAAAAAGAATCTGAGACCCCCTGCTCCCAGGCAGCTCTGGCTGTGAGGACCAGCAGCACTTCCCATTTGTGCTGCTCTAGGCTGGAGGGGCACTGCCCCACAGGGCCACTCATGGGAGATGGCCAGGGCTTCGTGAAGCATCCAGGGGAAAAACCTGGAGCAAGAGTTCCCTGCACCAGGGTCAGCACTCACTTTTATGATAAAGGAGGGCAGAGGATATCGCATCGAGGAAGCTCTAATCTCCATCCCACACCCCAGAAAGTTCCACCACTTATGCTGGGGCTTCCTGTGCCTTTGGGAAAAGCCAATCACCCAGTACACCCCACCCCTACAGTAGCGGCACAGGGAAGGCTGATGGCTGGAGGCAGGACGGTCCAGTGCAACCAGCAGAGATCCCAGGGCCAAGGTCCAGGGAAGGGCAGGCTAAGGCTGCTCACGCAGCCTCTGCCCCCGCCACAAGGGACAAATGTCCTGTGGCTCCCACTCCCCCCACCCAGGGCCAGCACGGGTGCCCGTGTGCTGGTCACGGCCCCGGTGCTGCAGGGTCCAGGCTAGTGGCCCCGCTCCCGGGGCCGCTCCCGCCTGGCCAGGGGTGCCCGGTCTCACGCGGTACCGGGGCGCCCACCGTGCCCGGGCGGGGGGGTCAGGGGGCTATAGGAGCAACCACGGCCGCAGCCGCGCCCGGCGCAGGCCCCGCGGAGCCCCCGGCGCACTCACACGATCCACATGCCGGTGATGGTGAAGGCGGGCAGCGTGACGGGCAGGATCCCCCAGGCCGGCATCCTGGCGCCGGGCATGGCCCGCCGGGCCGCGAGCGAGCGGCGACGCCGGCGCAGCCTCCCGCCGCCGGGCCGCGCTCCCCGCGGGCGGCCGCGCCGGGCCGGGCGGGCGGAGCGAGGTCCGGCCGCGCCGGGCCGGCCCCGCCCCGCGGGCAGCGCGGGTCCCGCTCTGCGGGCAGGGCCCGCCCCGGCCCCAGCGCCACGTGGCGGCGGCGCCGCCGGCCCGTGGGAGGTGCCAGGAGCGCCGGCCGGGCCGGAGAGGAGCGGAGAGGCTCCGAGGGCGCGGGGTGCAGCGCTGGCGGCCCGGTGAGGGACGAGCTGCTGCGCGCGGGCAGGGGGCAGCCCGTCCCTGGAGAAACGGGCGCTCGGCCCCCGCCACAGGGGATGCTCTCCCCGCCCCAGACACCATGCCCGGGCCCATCTTCACGAGGCCGCCTCCCCCAGCGCGCGTGGCCGAAAGGCCGCTGGCTCGGTGCAGGGGAGAGGCAGGAGGTGCAGTGCAAGGCAGCGGCAGGCACAGCAGACGCTGCTCAGTCCCCCCTGGAAGGAGGTTAAGGTGGGCCCAGCCTTCCCTGTGGAGCACGAGGCTTGTGCCGCTGCCTTGATCAGTCTCACCGCACCTCGGCTGCCTCACACACAACGTGAGCCACCACCGCCCGCACACGGTCCCGACCCCGTCAGCCTCCCCTCTCCTTTCCCAGACACCACCTACACAGGGCTCAGCTAGGGACCCACAACCCTGTTGCCCTGAGAGATTTCCATGTTTCTTATGTGGAAAACTTGAAGAAAAGCACAACTTCCCCTGTCAGAGCAGCCAGGTGGCAGCAAGGCCAGAGTAGGCCAGAGTAGCTCCAGTTCCTGACCAGTAACTCAGCAACAGTCCCAGGGGATCTCATCGTCCCACGTGATGAATCACACTCCAGGCAGCCTCCTCACAGGCTCAGGCTCTTTCGTTGCTGTTCAGCACATAGGTTCCCAGAACTTTCAGTGCAGAAGTTGCACTTCAGAACTTTGTGCCCAAGGCAGTTGTGCTCCCACAGCTGCATCCTGCATTTCTGCCCACCAGCGGAGAGCAGGCCTGGCCCTCCCTCTCCCGGCAGCCCCCCAGAGCCACATGGACAGACAGTGGTGGGAACAGTGCTGGCCAGGGCAGCCTGTACTGGGCCAAAGGTGCAGCTACTGCTGCCTCTAGCAGCCTTGGTGGGGCTCAGATTGCTCCTGGACCATGGAGTGAGCCATACAAACCCTGCAGGTGGAGTGAAGGGGTGAGGCTTTGTGTTTTCAGTGTACTTTAGGCTCCATAATAAGCACAGATTTTTCCAGAGGAGTTCAGCAGCCGGCATTTCTAGGAGTGAGGTCAATTTCTAAAAAAAGCTAGCTCACTAAAGGTGCTTAATGGAAATCTTTCCTACAGAGCAGGTTATCTGAGTATGCTCAGACTCCATTCAAAAATTGAATCTAAAAGCAGCATTGCTTCAGTTTCCTAAGTTTCAGTGCCAAATCTTAAGTTTTACACCCAGGGCTTACCTTTCCATAGGTTTTTCTCCCACTAGGAAGATTCACATTAATGAGGAAAACGCCCACTCCACAGTAAGCTGTCCTATGCCACACGCTAAATCCCAATATTCAGTTGGTGGTATGGCTGCCTTACGTACTTTGAGAGTTCAAGAAACTTACCTGTAAAAATACATATCACAGCACATGCTGCTTGCCTGATCATACTTTTGATGCTGATCTCCTTTTGGTTCAAACATTTTCCCTGTTATTTTTTTGTCTGTAACACATGAAACCACATTATTGCAAAATCCAAACGACATTCAAATAATTTTTATTCTGGTTTTCCAGTCTATTCCTATTTACAGTCTAGTGAAAACTGTTTGAAGTGCAATTCTGTCTTTCCAGTTGACATTCTTTCCATTCCAGTCCCGCTTCCTGCAGTTTCCTTGGGTGGCTTTTGCTTTGCACCGCAACTGACTGAATTAAGATGTAATGCTTTCAGTAGAAACTTGGTTTGCAAACACAGTTCAACACACAGCATTGCCCAAACAACTATCTGAAAGCAGCAGGAAAAACTGGGCTTTGCTACCAGCAGACACCACTCCAAGAAGTCAAAGGACTGTCCAGAGATCAGAGGTCAGCAGTGCTGCCATCAAGGCACTTGACAATTGAGCAATGCTTTGCAAAGAGTTAATAATCTGTTTCAGCAAGCATTCTGGAGACAGCTCAGAAAAACAGCTATAAACAAAAGTGAAGCCTCAATAGAGGTGGGCTGGATGCAGAAGGACCATGAGCAGCACAAGGATTCAAATATATGAATGAAAACATCTAAGGGCTGGAATGACACAATTTAGAAGCAGTGGAAGGTGGAGAAGGCTGCAGCAGTAAAAATATTCCAGGAATGGTGGAAATGGGTAAGGGAACCAGAATTCATTAATGGGACTTTCCTAGTATACACATTACTCTTCCATTATGCAATATTTAGACCTTTGCTCATGCAATTCAAGTAAACTTCAAGTTTTTAAACCCCTTATCAAGCCCATAAGAGTCTCTTGGAATCCTAGTGACAGGGAAGGCAATGGTACCTCTGAAGACACTGTGGCACTGTATGGCAAGAATTAGCCCTGGAAGAGCCCCGGATATCTCATGCTTGCTTCAAGTCCAAATCCTGTCAGCGTAAATGAGGATTTTTTCCTTATCAGACAGAAAATGCTCCTTTCTCCAAAGCCAGCCAGCCTGTCACCGAGGTCTGTGTTCTTGCCTGTGTGCCGAGATGCCACAGGGCATCTGTTCCTTAGGCCTATTTCTGCCCTCACTCCTGGTGGTGCGTGAGCTCACACTGATGCAACACCAGAAATTTTGCAGCTGCCACCATGCTGTTGCCAAAGGAAGAACAATTTAGCTATTACTGCCCTGCTTTGTCCATGATGGGAACTATTTCTGCTTAGCCCCTTCACGGCCAGCCTCCACTGCAGCCCCCCCATGACCTGACCATTTGTTAGGGCACATCCCTCCATGCTCCTCACAGACGGAGCACAATGTTGGAAGATTGGTATATCAAGCCAGGGGGCTGACAGGAACAGCACCTTGACAACTAAACTCCTCTCTTCTACTCAAAGCTCTGAGCCACAGAACCACAACAGAAAGAGTGCACGACACTGGAGCATTCATTTACAGGATTTATTTATTACACTGTAAAAAGTCCATTGGATTTGTAGCCATTTACTTTATATGTACATTGGCTGTATTCTCACCCCAACCACAGGTTCCTCTCAGTACAGAATACACTGGGTTGGCGTCCAAGCCCAAACCCCTCCCAGTCACCAGCGGGATTTCCAAGGTTGATATTATTGATAATTTAGCCAGCTAATCGAGGGAGGGGGAAGAACAGAGATGCAGTACTTGCCAGGCAGCCAGCTCTGCTCGGGCATGAGGGGGTGGAAGAGTGGGACATCCTTGCTGCAAGGCAGAAGCACAAGAAAGACTACCAGGGCCTCAGCTGCATGGACACTCCAGGTAGAGAAGGAGGTGGGCTCCCAACAACTACAAGATGCAGAAGGGTGCAATCTCTGCAGAGCTTCCAAGAGAAAGAACAACAGACTTGCTGGGCATCTGTCAGCATGTGCCACAGATCTCCACACATTCGCAAAATGAAGAGAAGGAATAGGAACAGGGCCAGACACTAAGAGGCCAACGTAGCGAGAGGTGGACAACACAGCACTGCCCACTGGGGAAGTGGCTCCCCAAGCATTGTTTGAGAGATGGCCACAGTGCTCAGCTCTCAGCTCATGGGACTCCGCATTTCCTTTTTATCTGCTCAACTAGACAGAGCCTTCTGAATTTGCTCCCTCCAACTAGAAAGCGTGATTACATTTACAGGAGGAGGGAGGAAAGCAATGTTGCCCTGACAGACTCCCCTGCTCCCTATCTGGCTGGGGGACTGCTGTGAACCATGTTGCAGAAGGAAAGCACGTGGTTACAGCAGACAATAAGCCCTACATAGCAAGCTGGGAACTCCACTGCAAGCAATCCACATTTCTACAAAAAATTATCAACCTGCTGAACCTAGGCACGTCCAGAGCCCAAACAAAGCAGTGCAACCAGAAGCATGGGCAGGAAAGCTAGGGAGCAGCTGGGGAATTGTCCAGGGACGGGACTGAATAATCTGAGAGGCAGTCCTGTATTGCAGCCCCTCTCTGGTGTGACATCAAGGAATTAACCCTCTTCACCAAATAAACTGGTGGCAGCTTGGTCCTAGGCTGCTGGGTGTGGGCATTGCCTGGCCCCTGAGATTGTGAAGGCAGGAAGGAGACTGGTTAGGGAAACCAGGCATCCCTCCAAGAAGACAGGGATTTCTAGGCGGTTGCCGCAAGGCAGGAGCAAAATCTGGTTGTGCTCCAGGGATACTGTGGCTGCAGCCCTTCTGCTTAGGTTAGTATCACCATCAAAAACAAACACACCTCCTACCAGAGAACGTTCGGCCAGCATCCTCTACCCACAGAGTTTCTTCAGCAGACAGTTCTCAGACACCCTCAAACTAATTGACTTCAGAGGCTGTCATGGGGTCAGTGGGCCGTGGAGTAGCTAAGAGTGGAACCGGAGAGGTGGCTTCAATTAGGGCTGGGTTAAGAATGATTGGCAGAGTCATAGGTGGCACTCCAACCTGCAGGGGAGAGGCAAGAGGCTGCAGGATAAGAGGCGGCTGTGCTGTCGTAGGAGGTATTTCTGTAACTGGGCTTGTCTTTGTTGGAGCGGATGGGAAAGGAGGAGAGGCAGAGGTGCTGATGGTGGGTGACGCAGGTGCAGTGGCTCTCTCAAACTCTGTAAAAAGCAAGAGACAAAACATATCCTTACACAGGCCCTGACAAATTCACCTTTCAGCTTAAAGCTAAGCAGGGCTGAAGATCAATTCAGGAGCCTTTTCAGACTTGCCCCTTCTGCCTACCTTCATATGAGGCCTCAAGGAGCAGATGTCAAACACAGGCATTCTGCCCCAATCTCTGCCCACCCCAATAACCTCAGAAAAAAAGCCACAACCTATTCATTTGGAAGCACAACAGTTCCATGAGACCAAAGGCCTCATGATTACACTAAACCAAGGAAAATCAGATCTACACCACCATGCTGGGAAGATGATTCCAGCAAGAAGAAAACACGACTCACCACTGGCACCCAGTTCACAGGGCTTCTCCAAGGAAGTCAGGTGGAGGGCTGGTCTCACATCCCCTGCAGGAGAAGGGGGCAGGGCAGAGACTACCGATTTCTGATGCTGCTGCTCCACTGATGTGCTGGAGACAGGATCTAGGAAAACCAAATAAGCTGTCTGCCCACACACCAATTTGTTCACTCCTTTTCCCCACCCTCAGTTTGTCTTCCTTATGCCAAGCTCCCACAGCCTCCTGCAACTATCACTTCATCAGCATCCTGGCACTATGGCAGCTGGGTACTTGACAAGGTGTGAGCCGGGGTCCAAGACCTCTTTTCTCAAGGTTTCTCAGCCCCTTGTACCTTGGATGACTGTCTGTTTGAAGAGCTCATCCCGCAGCCTAGGTAAAAAACAGTCAATCCGCTCCCAGGTGATCTCCCAGAGATCTGAATATCCCGTCCGTGAATCAGCACTGTGGAATATCCCAGCTGTATCCATCACAAGCAGCATATTCTTCAGAGACTCTGGGATGGCCTCCAGCTGTAATGAGACACATTCCTCAGGACACAGAGAAAAGACATATAGCAATGAACAAAAGCTCTAACAGCTGATAGGCCGTCTTGGAAACAGAGGCTAAGGAGACAGACCATGGAACAAAATCTTTTTGGAAGGATTGAAAAGTAAAACAAAACAAAACCATCTTTCAAGTTTAGAAGGTTAAAACGCTGAATGGTTGTGCAAAGCACTGCAGTATCACTTTCAGCACCTTACCAGTAAGTCACTGGAGCCAGCATGCATGTATTTGTCCATAAAGTCCAGGATTGTGAGCCACAGGGCGGCAAAGGTGGTCAGTGAGAGCAGCGGGGAGAGGTGCTGTAGGAACACCTAGAATAAAATAAAATAGTGTCAACAAGTAGTATCAGGGCTGCTACTCACAGTCTTGCAAATCTGGAATTCCCCCTCCTTGTGACAGGCTAGGAGCATGCACAGGCCCAGCCTGAGGATGCCAGAGGCCTCTGCTCTTCTGAGCTGCATATGCAGAAGAGTGGATCTTGCCTCTTCTGCATGAGACCACCACAGTCTGCATCACCATGTCTTCCAGCCCTTTCAGACTTTCTGCCTTTGTGCCATGCATCATGTCATCATTATAACAGACTCTATACAACTAATGTCAGGTGAAATATTTCTCTCTTCATCTTTCATAAAGTCTCAAACTCCTTCCTGAAAACTTTTCCAAAAGCCAGGATTATGTGACAGTTCTGGAAGGAAGGCATGTCCCAACAGCAAAGGTGGTAGAGAAGCCCAGCACTGAATACAGTCAAAGTAGCAAACTGACATCTCTCCAGATCGAAGATACTGAGAAGCTAATACAGGAAACAGTTTGGTTTTCCTGAAGCATGAGGTATACCCCGAGGTTTCAGGCAGCAGAAGCACGCTCACCTTGGAAAGTAGTGTTGAGGCTCTCATCCTGGTTTCTTCCATCCCACCAACGTCAGCTGGGCTGATGTTCTCGAGCAGCTTGGTTAGCAGAGGAAACAGTACCTGTTGGATCAAACACATTGATATTTCAGAGGTGAAAAATGATTGATGAGATTTGCAGACAGCCTTACAGGAAGAAGCTGGCTTTTGGGACTAGTGGCTTCTAGGCAGAGAACACGGAAGAAGCAATGAGAAGTAGAAATGAGTGGACTCACTTAAAAACTCCAAGAGGCTCTGTCAGAAACCTAATCAGAGAGGAATTTTTAACAGGATCAGAGTAGGAAACACCTTGTCTGTTGGGGTGAACAAACTGCTCGAGAAGATAGTGCTGAAGCAGGACATAATTCTGCCACTCCCACAGTTTTGCTCTTCATGACAATGCTGTCCTGCTGATATGCCCAACCCAGTCAGGAGGTCACCTTGTTGAAGCAGGACTCCCATTCCAGGGCATCCAGCGCCTGAAGGTCATGTACCAGGAGGGCCCGCTGCAAGTAAGTGAGTGCCTGCATCCGTATCTGGCGTCGGGCATCACAGCACAGCCAGGCAATACCTGCAAGAGAGGGATTCAGGGCAAAGCCCACAATGTCACATCCCTACTTCCCCAATCTAGGGTGAAAAGTCTAATGAAGATCAAACACTTTTCTGGGAGAAAAAAAAGAAAAAGGATTATACTTGTTCCAGATCATGGACTGGGAATTTACTGTCAGGTTCAGAAGCAAGCTGGCAGCTAATTCATGCTAAAGACACCTTTCTGGATCTGATCCAAGTTCTTTTTAATTACAGCAGACCCTAAAAACAACCTCCACCTGCTTTCTGCATTTAGCTCTTGGCTCCTTAACTGTCCTGAGTGCTGCCATTACTTTGGAAGTGTGTCTGCTCACTCTCAACACAAAGGAACGGCTTTACCCTGTAGTAAAGGACACCAGCAGCTGGACCACAGTGTTCGGGAATCTGCTTCGATTTTCCTCCCTGTTGTCTCTAGATGGCATTGCTCCTCTGCCCAGGAGCTGTAGATGGTGGCCGCTCGTGTGTGCAAGGTGTGCATGAGATCCAGGAGCTGCAAGTCAAGCAACACATTAAGCAACACACTGGACATAATTTTTTGAAGCACCCCTGGTCTCTGCTTTTCCCCAAACCATTTTTAAAGGCTCACAGCTACTCAAGCCTGTGTCAGGTATGTACATAACCATGTATAGCTATGGAGATAGGGTCAGGCCCTGCTGTCTGTACTCCCTCTAAGTGGTCAAGTGCCAGGTATCTTCAGCAAGAGTTGTGTCAGTTCAGTAGCCATGTCAATCCCATCTTCGAGGAGCAGTACCCCAATCTTGCCAGGACAAAGAATGGAGCCTTTCCTGGCACAGAGCACTGACGCTCCCAGGCACAGGAAGAAACCCAGTGATTCGGTTATGCTGCCCAGGGACATCTCTCTGCAACATTTCTTTTAATAAAAAAAAAAAGAGAAAGAAAAAAGCACACCTGATGCACATGGAAGGCTCCCTCCAAACAGCCCCATACGGGCAAATGACAGCACACTGTTCACTTGACTACTGAACTGAGACCCAATGGCCTGGCAGCCAGCAGCCTTGTGCCTTCCCACCTTTGAAGCACCACTGCGAGGGAGAAATGACTCCCTCATCCCAGTCCTCTCTACTGGAAATCACAAGTGCCTCAACTGACAGAGCTTTCTCCTCGCCACAAACTCAGATGTCTGTCAGAGTTCCCACTAACCCTTCACAAACCTCATGCCTCCAAATGCCCTTGATCCACATCCATCTTACCTACTACAGTGACTCACAGCTCCAGACCTGACCCTCCTTGTTTTTCAGAGGACTTCTCTCTCCACTGCTATTGTGCTTTTGCTTCTCCAAATTGCAAGTCTCTCACACAACCAGAGCCACTCTCTGCCATTCAGTGCCCAATAAGCCCCAATGCAGCACCTCATCACCCTATGAAGAAGCCCAGTGATGCCCTAGCAAGGCCCTGAGCAAGGGGGAGGAGAGGAGGAAATCCTTGCTATACTTACGTCCTGACTAACCTGTAAAGACACAGTGTGGTAGCTGGCAGGGATGCTCTCATCCTCGTCCTCATCACTGTGTGTGTGTGTCTGGTGCTGGCTCAAGACCCGTGATCGCCGTGTGGAGCTCTCCTTTGGCTTTTTTTTTAACCGACTGGATTTACTGTGGCTCTTCCCCCTCTTCTCCTGGGACTTGTAGCCTAGAAAGTGAAATGCAGCAACATACCATAACATACTCCATCACATAATTTTCTGCCTTTCAACACACACAGTGGCCACCTTTGGATATCCCTAGTGGAGGGCCCAGTCCTGTAAAATGACAACTACCCATAGGAAGAGGTACCCAGCATTCTGCTAGGAACTTCCACATGAGCTCCAGGTCTCCCCTCTATCCCAGAGAGAGCAGCAAGGATAAGGTCCCTGCTGCCAGCAGGAACCAGGACACTTTTCTCACAGCAGACCATTTTCAGGAGATTGGGGAATTGTTCCTTGACAATATATTTCACACTTTTTGCTGACTGGCCACGCCAAGCCAAATCCCGAACGTCAAACCAAGGGCCAGCTTACCCCCATTCAAGCTCGCCTCCACAAAGATGCGGATGGTTTTGACACAGAGCTCGAAGTTCTCAGGTGTAACATGAGCAGCATCTCGCACGATGAAGGAGAGGGACTCGACAGATTTCATGAGAGACTTTGTGTCATGTGGGCCCAAATCCAGCCCCACAGTCAGGCTGTACTGGTTGACAAGAGGAGACGGCCCCAGCCTGCTGAGCCCAGCAGTGGACTTGGTGTCAATGTCATCTTTCCCCACCTGCAAGACACAGCAAGAGGGTAGCAGGAGAGGGCAGCGTAACAAGCAGCACCTCATGCACACACTGAAAAAGCCTTTCTTCTGAAGCCAACAGGTAACTTTTCTGTAGGATCCATTTCCCTTTCTTCTTAATTTGCCTCCAAGCTTTCTCCTCTTCATCTGCATCTCCTGCCCATCCTCCCTTTACACTGTCACCTTTATCTTAGCTCTCTTTCCTACGGTTTTATTCTTTCTCTCCCCACCACACCCTCTGCCCACAACCATGCTAGGAGTAGTCTACTTCAGGCACCAGAAGCCCATTGGCCACTCACCACTAGCCAGCCACTGTTCATGACATCCACATCTGTCACTGAGCGATGCATCTTGCCTGGCCTCCCATGGTCTGTGTACACCTCTGAATCAGAGGTGTAGCCACGGTCCAGACTCATGTCACTTGGATGACAGGATGAGGAGACCTCACTGTCTGACTGAGCACCTTCAAGACAAAAGGCATGGGATTCAGATCAAAGCCAAATCAAGATTTGGAAGAATAGCTGTGGATAAAGGAGAAGCAATCCAGATTAGTTATATCAGCATCAGCTAAGAACCACCAATGGGCCCTGGAAGAAACCAGGCCAGGCCTCTCCTCTTATGAGAAGAACAACAATTATGACAAGAGCATGCACAGAAGACAGCGGGCAACATGTGGCTTCCTCCCTCCAGGCATGTTTGGTTTTCCTCTTCAAAGGGAAGGGGCTTTCCATCCTCTGCTATGTGATGTGTCAGCCTGACTGTAGATTTAAAAAGGGCAGGAATTCCAATGCTTTGACCCTCGGGAAAGAATCAGATGTACCACACACTTCAAGAAATACTGGGCGTGCCAGGTTCAGCCAAGACAACTCCAAAAGCACAACGTGGAATTACATGACTCTCGCTGGGTCGCTGGGGTCACTCAGCTCCAAACTAAGATTGGTAAAGTGCTTCTCATGAAGACCAATCTACATTAGTGTGTTCCACACCTGTCAAGATCTACCTTCCATGACCTTCAGGATTACCTGAAATTTCACACGCCCCAAGCACAGAAATCTTTCCAAGGGCCAAATTTAAGCTACTATTAAATTCATTCAGCATTCTCAAACTCACCAGCAGAGACACAGGCTTGCAGTGAACACACTGCACCAAACACTTACAGAAGGAGGTAAAGAAAACTAATGTTCTGATGTGCAAGGTGTCCCAGTCACGTATTTCTCTCAATCAGCAAAGACAGAAGCAATTAAAAAAAAAAAAAGAGATGAGAGAAGACAGTCCAGTATTAGCCCAGAAGGCAAAGGCCACAGGAGTTTTGCAAAATCAGGTTTCTCCAATCTGTCTAGCACAAAGCATCAGGACCTACAAAGGAAGTTCTAGAAAAGCAAAGAAGAAAACAAAGGCTTCTGGAAAAGTCTTTTCTTGCTGTTTGCTTTAAAAGTCTGAAACTGTCAGCCTCAAACATACTGCAGCAAAACAGGAACAATTTGATGAAAAGACCATCCTTCTGACACAGTCAAGAGAAGTGGGAAATAGTGGGTTGGTCTTGAGGGAATGGTTCGGGTACTCTGAACACAAATGGATTTAGGAATAGAACTTTGAAGAACAACTCTCTTTAAGAGATTCTTAAAATGGAGACAGAAAGGAGTCAGTCCCATAAAAGAAGCAAGTACAACAGGAGCAACAGCTGAGTTTACATTACACACCCAGATGAGAGATTAAGGCTATACTACCCAAGGCACCAGACCACAACCAGCAGAAAATGCTCCTTGGGTAGAGAAAGGACCTTCTACAGCTGCTACAACTGGTATCAGTTTTCCTCCCACTGCTCCCCTGGGGACTAGCACCTGGACTGCTGCTCACAGAACAGGAAGCGATGGCAGAGTAGAGACAGGGTCAGAACATGGGGTAGGAATGAACAGCAGGTGCTGGTCTTTAATCTTGCTAATGTAGTTTAATATCAGCTTTGTTTTCTTGCAGTTCCCTTTGCTAATTGAAAAGCTTGAGGAAGCAGCTGCTTATCTGGCAGGCAGGCATCAGATTTCCTAGCAAAAGCTGGCCTGTCTTACCTGTGTCGTTATCTGTCCTTGCTGTAACCTGCAGGGCTGCAGGTGGCTTCACCCCTGAACCAATACACTCCAGGAGGGTGAAGAGTGTGTACCAGTCATCCCGGGAGTGAATGTTGGCAGCATTGGTCTTCAGGAGTTCATGGAGACCATAGGCAACCTCATGGCTAACTCTGGACAGCACATTTGGCTTCATCATTAGCAGGATACGTAATGAGAGGAGAACCTGGACAGAGGACGAGACAAGATAACAGACCCTATATTTACATTCCATTGTCCTGCAGAGTCCCTCTTCCTTTATTTAGAGATACTAACTGCTATTTGTTGTTACCTGCAGAGCACACACATTAAATGTGGGTCCATCCAACAGCAACTGGTTTCCTGTGTTGCCAAGTGTAGCCACAAAACCCTAGTAACTGACTTTCAAAAACCCCTTACCTGTGCACTGATTTCTTCCCGACGAAGGAGCCGAATTGCCAGTCTCAGCAGCCCCACCACTGCCCTCTCCACCAAGAAGCAGAACTCCATCGCATGGACACAGAGATGATAGAGGTGGTCTCGGACAGTTTGCCAGACACAGGTTACACGGTCCCTAGCCACAACAAGGAGGAGGGAAAGGGTAGGATGATAGGAGATGAGACAAGAGGGATCCTACTACCTCTCCCAGAACTCCAGACAACCTGGTATTTTTTCATTTCAATGAAAAACTCCAGCCGGGAGATATAAGAACAGACACAAAGAAACAACAAAGCTGTCAAAATTCTTATTTACATAATTACTTGCAAAGCAATCAGATGGGAGAACTGTCCCTCCAGAGTTTAGTTTATATTCTCTGAATCTCAGGATATCAAGCAATAATTCATAAGGGAATAGCCTCTCTGTTTGCGCATGCTAGAGTGGAATTGCTAAACCCTGAAATTATAGCCACATGCTGTTTCTGCTAGCAAATCAAGCACCTAAGGAAGTCATTCCCTGGACTCAATAAGTAGCTGCAGTAAAGCAGGGACATCTACAGTGAATCTGCATGTATTTCAGTATCATACCTGTTCTCTAGCACAATCCTCAGAAGCATCTCCAAGCAGAAGGCAGCATCCTCTTCATCATATGTCTCCTCATCAGGAGCCACAGAGATTAGAGCCTAGAAAAGCCAGGAAACATCGGTGAATCACAAGCCCCCCAAATTGGGAGACCAAAAAGATAAGAGCAAAATCTTCCCCCAGAATTAAGGTAGTACACAAAAACTGAGTCACCACTTCCCCACATGGGCCAGCAACATAGTGATCTTTGAGTGATCCAAAGAGCAGGTTTTGCTTTGGCTGTTCTAAGTATTGTTCTTTGGGGTTTACTCACTTATCTTTATTTTGAAACTCAATACCTATTCTTTTGAACCTCTGCAGAAAGCCTTGATAAATAAACCTCTCTTCGTTTTAGCACAAGTCTCAGTAGTGTCATGTGCCCTATTGATGAAGCCAGTGAATTGCAATTACAGCAGCCTGAAGGGAAAGGGCACTTGCATTTTAAGGAGCCATGGAATTAGGCAACACACACTGCCAGCCCACACAGCATACACAGCAACCCTGCAAGGGCTGTGCCATGCTATTTGCTTTTGGAAATGGTTATCAACAGCCAAATTTATTCCACACCCTGGAAAGATGTCAAACTCCACATTAGCCTGAGAAGCCACTACCAGAACCAGACAAGTAACTACCCTCTCTCAGGGAGATAAGCTTCTCTAGCTCAAAGGCTACTGAGTCCACAGCAGCCAGGCACTATGCTACTTTGGGTCACACAATCAAATAACTCTGTAAAGCTTTTGCCTCTAAAGTGGCTTTTTAGAATGTTCTTATTAAGCACACAGCACACCAGAAAAGATGAAAAAGCATAACCTATACAGAGCCACACATAATTTCTTCCATGACTTCCTCAACTACTAAAGCAACTGTGGCTTGACAGCACAGAAGTTACATGTAACAGCTGAACTAATGAATGGTTTCATATCCCACAAAGGTCCAAGACTTCCTTTGGGGACAGATGAGCTAGGCAAGAACACAGTACATATCCATGATCATGCATTGCATACTTTTTCCATAACCAGTCCAATCCCTTGCCCACTACCTCTCTCACCTTCATGAGCTCCTGGAGGGATTCCAGCTGGAGAAATTTGCTTTCTGTGATCAGCTTCTCAGGATCACATTGCTGCAAAAGACAGAAAAGAGGACTGTGCATCTGGAGGATGGGAAAGGCATATAAACAGATCTTCCAGAAAATCAGCTCGTTCCCAGTAAAGGCACAGATAGGAGCTTTAACACAATAATCTGGAGGAAAACTGCCAACTAGTTCACTTCTTTAACATCAAGTACTTTTAAGAGATCCGATCTGTGCTAGACAGGTTTTGTCTGTAGTTTCTTACAATTCCCAAGACCTCTGAAACCTGCAACACTGCCTAGAAGCATGTGTATTTATGCTTCTCTTGCCTGTTATCCACACAGCACCGGCATCACGAACAATAGCAGGTTATTTTACAGCCTTTAAGTTACCTTTATGCATTCCAAAGCCATTCTCTTTGCCTCTTGTGTCTCTGTAGATGGCCCTCTCATACCAGATTGCTCCGTCCCACTGAGGGTGAGCCAACTAACAAAACTCAGCACTGTAGATTCACCACTGTATATCAAGAGACACCAAGATCAATGAGAAAACAATACATCACATTACTCTCCAGCTTTGGTACAAAAAGGACTGTCTGGACCATCAACACCACTCACCGGTTAGATGGTGTCTCCTCACGTTGCAGATAGATTTTGCCATTAGGATCCACAAAGTCTTCGACCTGGAAGACAGACCAGAACATGTATAGGATCAATTGCTTACTTCTTTGTAGCCTTCCCCACAATCTCAAAATATTTCACTTAGTGATGAATCACTACACCCACCCGTCTATGCGCAGGCGAGTCAACCCTAGCTCTTCAACTCCTCACCCCTTCAATGAAGTGTCACCCCCCATCTGGCAAGATCAATGCCGTGTTTTAACACTTCATGCCTGTAAACATGTCCCTCTTCAGCACAATATTCAAAATCCATTCAAGTAAAATGAATGCTGCAATTTCTCAAATCCAACCACAAGTAACATGAGAAAAAAACCCAAAAGTCTACAAAAGAAGCTGGAGCTTGCACATAGCTTCAACATTACACCCTTTGCAGGCTCTCTAGCTCTGTACACACTTTACCAAAGCAAGGCCTTTGCAAGACAGCTCTCCTCCTCTTTGAATTGGTTCTATGAAAAAAGGCAGCTTCCCACTCCCTCACTCTTCAGTTATCTACAGGCTGGCTATTATTACCTCCACCATGGCCTTGGGCAGCAGCTCTGCTCGGAAAAGCTGTAGCATAGCCTCCATGATGTTTTTCCAGCCCTCTCGCAGAATGTCACCATGGCGATGGGCCAAGTGAAACACAGTCTTTGCTGCAATATGGGCCTTGGGATTACTTCCAAAAACAGTGGGCAGGTTCTCAATAGACTGCAGGAAAGAAGAGGGGGCGGCAATCAGTCAGCAAGAGATGTTTTATTTTCGACACAAATTAGGGCAAACTGTTCAGAATTGGTTACAGGAAAGACAACAGCTCTGTGTATGATGCTTGGATAACTCCTCGGCTCATATTAACTTTGCACAAAACCAAGGACAAGATGGCTTACCTAATACAAGATGAATCACTGAGCCACCTAGATATAAGTTCTCCAAGAACAACAACAATATAGAACATTTTGAAAATGCTTGTAGAAAATTCACTAACACTACTTTATTCTGCTATGGGAACTTATTCCAGGATCAAAAAAAGTACCGCTTCTCCCCTGGAAGCTGCAATTACTCTGCTCTACTGTTAAGAGAAGGAAACTATGGCCAAAAAGCACTACTGACTTGCAAAGCTACTCCTGCCACTACTTAACAGCAAGATTCAAAGGAAGAGTGAAGAACCTTGACATACAGTCTTTGCTGATAATTGCTGGAACACAATTCCTCGCAACACGTTCAATGCACTTACAGCTTTTCAAAATACAAAAAGTGTGCTAAGTCACTTAAACCAGCCAAGTATCTGCTGCCAAAACACAAATACATCCATCAGACACTGTAACACACTCTATGTTTCTGTAGTTACTTAAGCTCATTGCAATGTTCCTTTTGACAAGAAATGGGCTTTGCCATTCTCTTGCTTATGTGGACAAAACCCGCACTTATTCCTTCATCAAGAAAGGAGACAGGACACAGGAGACAGGATGGACTGACAATGCGGCTTTTCCAATATCACATCGAAGTTCAGAAAAACTAGTTCTTACTTCAGCCAGACTGCTGGCAAAACTATGATCAAAATGAGTCTTTGATCTAGAGGTGAACTCCATTAGAAGTGCCAACCTAGAAGCCTGGCAGAAATACAACAACCACTTTGATTTTTCTATTGTTGCTATGGCAAAGCCACATAAATACACACATCACTGAAGTCTCAGAGTGCAAACTGCAATATGCCTGAGTTTTGCACTGTGGCAACAAGCCACAACCACTGAACTAAAATACGTAGAGGTTTTGCTATTACTTACAGACTGAGTCAGTGTAAGTCTTAACTGTGAATAAGGAAGTGGGGCACTCGTTTTCAGATCACTTAATCTCTCTCCGTGTTCCTTTCCATTCCTCTTCCTTCAAACAAGGTGGCCATGTATAGCAGTTGCAGTGCTTGGAGAGGATGCCTGATCACCAGGGTGATTTGACCTGGGAAATGACTAGCAGCTAAGCGAATATTTGATGTTCTTCCCTTGCTTTCTGACAGTTCCTCTTCATTTTGTCTCCTCAGTCCCTGAAGACAGCTCCTCTTTCTCCCCTTCAACCAGACTGTCTCAAATATTTTTTTGTTTGTTGTATTCCACTACTGTCTCCAAGCCTTGCAGGAATTTAGGACACCAGAAAGTTATTAGTGTACTTGGAATCTGGCCAAAGATAAAAACTCACAGCCTTCTTCAAAACCAGAGATCCTTGATTCTATGTCATCACCAAAAGACATGCTTACTTAATTTACACAGACCTCTGACTGCTCCAGATTCCAGTCTCAACCAGATGGGATGCAGCTGACTACAGATGGTGCCTCTGAGGGCTTAGTCTTGTCGCTTTTACTGTGTAAATCTGTGTCAAACAGTTGTTTTATGGCAGACATTCCTCTGCTTGTGTTATCTGTTGGTAGTCTCGAGGTCTATTATGTCTGGTTAGGACCAGGTATTTCATTTTTACTGTTGTGAACTGTGAAGGAAGAGTGAATCTAAAGCAATCCCACCACATTGTCTTTTCATAGTCAGCCCGGTACTTTTTCATTGCTACCAATGCCAAAATACAAGTGATACAAAATTCCATTTCCCTGCATCCTAATTCCATCATCTGGATTAATTTGCAGAACTGTTCCCCTTCTGCTATCCCTTGAAGGGATTTAAAAAAAAAAACATAATCACCTGTCTTGGCCTTTTTAATCCCATGCTTTCAGTCTTGAGCAATCTTGTTTGCCTATCTTGTATGTGTGGCAATGCTATTCTGCTCACTGTGGGTCTTATTCTCAGAGCAATACTGTAACACACAAACAGACCTTGGCAAAAAAAAGCTTACACCAACCACTGTACCTTGAGTTTATTGTCACAGTAAAATCCATGGAAAGAGCCTTTAGGGCCTGCCAAAAGCAGGGCTAACACCTGATCTCATTACGAGACACCATGTAGCAACTGAAAACCCAAAGCATTTGTTTTTTACCCCCTTTACGCTGGGTGGACACAGAACCCCTACATTTTGGAAGAACAAAACACTCCCTCTTGGCACTGCATAAGCCCTATAATTAAATATTCAATAGCTGAAATGCTTAAACTTCCTTAGGATCATGCATGACCACAGTCTTTATCACAGGTAGATATAAATCTCCTCAGATCAGGTAGGTGGAATAAACACTTCTACATCATGGCATTCTGCTTTGCACAAACCGCCACTTGTGAGTGAGTAGAAGGTAATTTGCATATTTGAACCTGGCCTATGAAAGTCCTACTTCACTACAGATTGGAGAGCTGGGCTGATTCTCATGGGATGATGTTTAATAAGTCCAAATGTCGGGTACTTCATTTTGGACACAACAATCCCATGCAGAGCTACAGACTGGGGACAGAGTGGCTGGAGAGTAGTCAGGCAGAAAAGGACCTGGGAGTGCTGGTGGACAGGAAGCTCAACATGAGCCAGCAGTGTGCCCAGGTGGCCAAGAAGGCCAATGGCATTCTGGCCTGCATCAGGAATAGTGTAGTAAGCAGGACCAGAGAAGTTATCGTCCCCCTGTACTCGGCACTGGTCAGGCCTCACCTTGAATACTGTGTCCAGTTCTGGGCCCCCCAATTTGGGAAGGATGTTAGGATACTGGAATGTGTTCAGAGGAGGGCAACGAAGATGGTGAAGGGGCTGGAGCACAAGCCCTATGAGGAGCAACTGAGGGAGTTGGGGCTGTTTAGTCTGGAGAAGAGGAGGCTCAGGGGAGACCTCATTGCTCTCTACAACTACCTAAAAAGGAGGTTGTAGTCGGGCAGGGATTGGTCTCTTCTCTCAGGTGACCAGTGGCAGAACCAGAGGGCATGGACTTAAGCTTCGTCAGGGAAAGTTTAGACTTGATATGAGGAAAAAATTCTTCACTGAAAGGGTGATTGGCCATTGGAATGGGCTGCCCAGGGAGGTGGTGGAGTCACCGACCCTGGAGGTGTTTAAGGGGAGACTGGATGAGGCACTGAGTGCCATGGTTTAGATGATGGTTGGTGTTAGTGTTGGTGTTAGTGTTAGGTTATAGGTTGAACTTGATGATCTCAGAGGTCCTTCCCAACCTTGTGATACTGTGATACAAGCTTCTCATTGCCTCCTTCAGAGAACTCTGGGTAGGGGCTGGCAGATACTTCCAGATACTGCGATAACTAAAATAAGCAAATATCACAGCTTAACAGAGGAAGAGAGCTCCAGTATACTAAAAGCCATGCTTCTTTCACTTCCTTGAAAACTTACCTCACTGCTGAGGGCCGTAAACTTGCAGAGGGAAATTATGAGATTGTCAAACACATCACTAAGGCCATAGTGAGCAGAAATCATTGCACATTTCCTGGGGAAAGAAGAAAACAGAAAATAACACAATAAGTCCACACAGACAAGTCTGTCTACAGGACAGCAAATCAGAGAAACTCTGTTGACTTTCTAGACCTCCCTTTCCACACATAACAAATGCTGATGTATAGAAGTCTACTATTATCCCTCAAATAACCTCAATCCTCATCCATAAATCCTGGTATTTGTGCTGATGCAAGGATCACTTTCAAGTAGTGAGTCTGAACTGCCAGACCACTTGCGCCAAAGCCAATTTACCTAATCTACTGTCTTGACATAAAAGAGAGCTGCTGAGACTGGTGTTGAAGACATCTTTTCCAAGAGATGACACTACAGCAGTATATTAACAGATCTCTGAAACTACGCTAAACGATTTGGTCTGGATCTAGGCAGGACCAAAGATCATTCCAACAGAACTTCCCATAGGAAGTTTTTAAAATACTGTTAATCTGGGAAAAGGGAAAAAAAAAAGGAAAAAATCCTTCATCCCATTCATCCACAGCTATGGCCTCATACGTGAGAGATTTTGTTCATATACAGGGATTTTGCCAGCATCACTGTGCAAGTTAAGAGAGACTTCCCCTCCTCACTTCTAAGCAGCGCAGCTATGTCAGTGGGTCTTAAATGTAATGAGGTTGGAGTTTGAAATACATACCCCAAGGACTTTGGTTTATTACAACACAGCAGTCAAGCCAAACAGTGAGTGGCAAACAACAGAGGCCAAGAAGGGAGGAATTACAGAATAAAACTAAAAGACCGTAGGTCACAATAAAAGTAACAGTTGAGAAGTAACAGTTGATGTGTCTAGCTAGTAAACAGGAGACAATGGCACACTTTTACTCTTCTGGGTGTTCCCAAATGCAGTTACCTGAAACCAGAGATAGCCTTCTGGATAATTGCTTCTTCTAAACTCTTGTCAAAAACATAAGAAAGTGCTGCAATGGTTGGCCCCCATGTCATGGTGAAGAGATCATGGTCATAGCTTCCAGGAGGTACATGGAGAAATATGCCCTCATCAGTGGCACCACGATGTAGCAGGACATTCCAGATATAGTTTTCTTTCACCAGACCCGTCTGTTCTTCTGGCATCACTATCTCATCATTTCTACAAGAGAGGAAGGCAGAAAGGTTGAATTTCTTATTCTGAGCCAAAACTAACATTTACACAGTGTCTTTCATTACATGGTCCCAAAGCTAAGTGATACCTACTCTGGAGTGATTTTGCCAGCTCCCGAAACATTCTATTTTCCTTGGCCTGCCTGCTTCCCCTGCCCCTCTTTGACATTCTAGATTTAAAGTCTGATGACTGTCAGCAGCACCCAGCAGTAACTGTGTAAGCACAGTATTGAGGAAGCAGCTATCTAACACTGCAATGGCAAAATTCAACACATACTGCAGTTAAATAACAGGAAATTTTGGACAGCACACTGGCATAGCTTCACTCCCCTATCCCAACTCTGTCTCCATTAGAGTGCTCTGCATATCTTATCACTCCAAGAAAAAAAAATTGAATTGTTACACCACTGCAGTAGGCATGCATACCTTTGTGTATGAATAATGCAAATATTCATGCTATGCCAAAACCAAATATCAGAAAGCTGAGTAATACAAAATTAAAGAGAAAACAAGAAACCAAACGTATAATGAGTGATTCACAACCAGGGTACCACAGCCCCTTACTCTAACTGGATTAAAGCTATACAATAATAAAACAATTATGATTAACCTGGGATTGCAAGTATTACTTCACATTAAATATACCAAGCCTAAATACATACTCCCTAGACTTGGGTAACACTGCCTAAGAGACAGCCCTCTGCAAATGACCAAATAATTGAACAAGAATTTCAAATCTACTAACAACAGTAGATTGTAGCCAATCTGAAAAATAGATGTCCTTCTGCAACAATCAAAATATAACATGCTTCAATCAAAATATAACATGCTTCAGTTGCCAAAGAAGCAATTTTCGTGTGCTAACAACAATATAAAAAACCTTCTTGATTTATGCAGAAGAAATAAGCTCTTAGTTTCACGTGCCTGCATATTGACAAGAGCAATCATTACTGAGATTATATAGGAAAATGTCTGCAGTCAATAGCATATTTTTTCTCAGAATCTATGCTTAATTAATAGTAACAGAAGCAAGCAAGTGGGTTTACTTGTCAAGAAATGAAATTGTGCTCAGAAGTGAAATGCTGAGATCCTGGAGAGATCACGCACTTCTCTCTACAGATTAAAAGTCTGATTTACCCCCTCCAATAACACAAAGATAACAAACAGTTCCTCAATCTCATCTACAACACTGGGGCAATCTATTTCAGATGGAGCAATACTGAAATGATACATCAATTGTTTTAGCCACAGAACTTACTGAAAAAGCTGAGGTATCTGGTGAAGGGAGGATAAAGGGGAATAGACTGGGATGGATGCTCTAGATAACTGAAAAATATGAGGATATTCTCAGAGTACCGCTCCATACATTAATAAAACTCTCAGGCAGAAATGCTGATCAACACTAGAGCTCCATTTGAAAGCTAAAGTTACCTCTTGAAGAATTGCTAAATATCCAGTAGAGGCAGCATTCCCACCTTCCCTGAGAAGGCTCAAAAGGGAGGCCCAGCCTAACCACACTGCCCTGCTTCCAGCCCAAGCCAGTACCTGCCACTGCAAACTGAAACCAGCTGAGAGTCAAAGTCACATCCTGTAGACATAACCCTCTCAGCTTCAAGTTGGCTGGGCCTGGACTTACTGATAGGCTATATTTCTGAGGTATTATTAAAGCTCCCCACCCAGAGCTGGTCTGTGCACAAAAGGGTCTCAGCTACTAGGAATTCTCCTCAAACACTGGTCAGTGTGCCAAGAGCTTTGGGGGGTGGCAGAAGACATTACTGCAGACAGCAGCCTCGTATGAAGAGCTCAAAAGCAGAACATATGGAACTGAGACCTGGACATGTTATGTCAGGGCACCAGTGCCATCTTGGGGATGAGAAGCTATCTCTAGCAATACCTAGAAGTTCTAAAAAAGTCTAAAGGCCTGGTATGGAGAACAGAGCCTTCTTAGATACAGAATTTCACATGTGTTGGTCTTGCTCAGCTATTCTTTTGCATGCTGATAGAAGTAACGTATTTTTTAATTTTAGCTTAAGATCTGTGGATTAAAATACCATGGCAAGAATCAAAAGACAAATCCAGAGCAATCACTGTGACAGGCTTGTTACCAAAGCATCACATGGGGCTGCAAGTTGGTTTGAGTCAAACATGATCAGATGACTTTCTCTCCGTACTCTCCAGAGGTCTCTCAGACCAAACAACTCTAGTTTGCTCTCTGCATACCAGGAAATGACAGGCTGATTCTTACTTGATGGCATGGTACATGTCTTCCAGTATGTCCTGTTCAAAGTCTTTGCCTCCATTCACACCTTTCAGGTTCTTCCGAAACTCCTGAAAGAAGTTACACCAATGTTAATTCCTAATATCTCCAGCTTTAACTCCTTCGCTTTGATCAATACTCCACTCATTTTTCATGGGACCAGAAGAGATTTTCTTGCGTTTTTCAACAAGCAACCTAAATGTTCAAACACTAAATGCTATTTGTAGTGGCAGTAGTGTGCAGCAACCCTTCTCTCTGCTCACAGGGAAAGAACAGAGACACAACATAACACATGCTTAGCTGAGGCTGAACATCAGAACACAAAGTCTGTACCACTACATTCACAGTATCTGAACTCTAGCAGCACACAGCGGTTCAAGAATCTTCTCGTTTGTATTAAGTTCAGGATACAGTTTGCTCACACACACACCCTTTTTGACGAACTTAGCAAGTTGTCTGCTAAGCTTGTATTTCTTCAGACTGCCCCTTGCCCACAGGTCCCTTCCCCAACTGTATTCTACTTCAGTGCTGCACACCAGCTTATCGTGTACGTGGAGTGATGAATGCCAGGAATAATAAAAGACAATGCCATGGAGATAAAACCAGATATTATGTTGCTATCAAAACCAGAGAAGACAGCTGCCTACAGAGGTAACACCCACCTCCAGAGTCATGGGGACGTTCTGCTTGCGGACATTATGGTTGTGCTGGTCAGTGTTCAGCATAATAACTGCATAGGCTAGGGCAAAGCAGGCATCACTATTAGCAAATGGAGACCCATTTGATTTCTGAAAGGCAAATGTATGCACAAATTACTCTCACAGAAACAGTGATATCAGTGACCCAAGACAGCCATTTTCCTACCCACAGTAGTGAGTAATTTCTGGGACAAACAAAAAACCCCATCTCTGGCTCCAGCTTCCCTAAAGAACCCCAGAAATCTACATGCCACTGCCATCTCCTACAAAACAACAGTTGCTGCCTGCAGTGCACAGTAAGATTATGTAGGCTGTTTGATCCGACATGTCCATCATGGCAAGCAGACACAAAAGAAAGAACACAGTTTTGACCTTTCTGCCCACCAAGTACACACCCGCCAATGTTCTGTGAAGGCTTCTAGCAGTCTCTGGATTACAGGTGCCTCTCCTGGTAATCTGAAGGCCTCTAGATAAAGTCGTAAAGCTTCATCTAGCCTTAAACCCTGGAAGCTGAAAGTCCTGCAAGAAGAATGAAATGCAATGAGAAACTGAAGCAGGATGGGAAAGGTAGGAGAAACTTACTGACTAAAATCTTTGGTTTTTTTCAGCATCAGAATAAGAGATTTCACAGAAAACAGACAGTAAAATAGGGAGGGTGAAGAAATAAGAAATATGCCACAAATAGGCAAAAAACAACGAGCCAACAATCCTTCAGGTGACTGTGTATGCAATTATCTCTCCAGTCTTCACAGAGACTGGCCCTATTGAAAGGAGTTTGAGCATCATACTATTATATATATCTGAAATGTTACCATGCAGAAGAGATGCATAGAATTTAGGCACAGTAGTACACAGAGAACTAAGTAATACACATTTAATGCCTCCAGGAACTGCTTTTTTTATGACTGAACTCTTAACTTTCATCCCTTTCTGATTAAAGTGATATGGAAAGACACTCACCCGACAAAGCTTTCCAGCAAGTCTATATTTTTACGGTCACTCACAAATTCCCCAATCATCTTCTTGTCCAGGCGAGGATTTTCCCGTAGCCACCTGGCCACCTCATTGTTGTCAATAGGGGTGGCAAGAAGGTTTTTCTCCTGCAGAAACTGTATCCCTTTCTTTGGCTTTTGGTTGAACTGTTCTGTGCCGGTTATCAGGAGCTGAAGGAGACATTCTGATAATTACAAGCTTGAAGTGGATTTCTTACTCTAGACCATTCTTGGCATTTGAATGAAAAGCAAAGTAGAAAATAGATCAACCTCAGTAAAACCAAGTTTATTCTACTGTACAGAATAACCAGCAAGGTTAACCAAGGCCAGAAAACCTTCATTCATCACAACGATTTACTAACAAATAACACTAGACCGAGCAAGCATGAGCTGCCATCTTTGAAAAGCTTTGATATTTCACTGAGCAATTAGCTCTGCTACCCCAAATGCCTCACCTGCTCTAGTACGTAAACAGAGCAGAGGAACATGTCTGATGAGCCCCATATATGTCACAAGGTCAACTCTACCTACTGCCCCATGCCCTCTTCTGACCCCTTTGATTCCAGGCTTCTTGTATTCTACCTCACTGCCAGGAGACATACAGCAAGAATCCTTGGTATTTATTCAACAGATACAAGGAAGAACTGCTGCAAAAGCTTAAACTAAGAACCAGAAAACACTCTGATAGAGAGACACGGTCCCAGGAACACCTGGTTCTGCAGCATGACAAGGCTACTTGTAGGATAGGCAGAGCCGGTGCAACTTCGGTTTTGAAGAGAAGTCAACTATCCTGCTCTGCTTGATTCTTATTTTAGGAAACTAGACTGTGCCAGAGTCACACTGTAAAAAGACACCTGACTAAGAAAAGGGTTAACTGAATGTCCTTGGTGGTGTTCAGAAAAAACAAAAGCACAAACAACTGTATGAACTTTACTAAGGCACTAGAATAAATGTCAGTTCCCTGTTAGTTCCTACCACGATCAAACTGCTAGTGATGACCTAGTGAACTAAATTCATGACCATCATGATTACTAGCTCCCCTGGGTTTCTCAGCACCTCTGAAGGAAGCAGCCCTCCGTTTTCTGCTTCCCCTGCCTGTGTGAACATCCTCAAAAGGCAGTGAAACACAGACTCTGAAATAGCATGGAGCTCACAAGAACCCAGCGAGGGCGTAACAAAATAATAACCATGTGCTGCCCTGGTGTAACAAGCTTGAAGGGGCTGTGTGACGTTAGCAGCATTTCTGCTCAGCTGTAAATCCTGTAACCCAAGACCCAGAGTATTCTTTGGACTGGTTATACTCCATAAGAGCACCTGAAAGCTGACCAGATTTCTGGCAGTGTGCACTGCATTTATAATCACGTCAGTCCTATGCTTCTGAGCTTCTGGTCATTGCCCTTGGAAACATCAAAGACAACTTTCCATTTGATGCATAATTGGTTTTCTGCTTTTATTTAGCTTTTTTCCTCCTTCCAGCTGTTGCCATGTTTAGCACTTCAGACACTAAAGGAAGCAGAACATTGTGCCATGTCAGCATCAACATTACTTAAGCTGAATGCTTTGTGTGCCCTGTTTACATGCTCAGGATGAAACCATTGGCAGGATTTAGGGTCAGGAGAGGATTTTGCCTTGGCAAACTAGCAGAGATTTATGAACATCTTTCTGCCCTCTGCTGTAGCGTAAGGTACTGCCCTTTTCCTAGGGCCACCTGGAACTAGCTTTAAGAAACTCTCGGCCACTGGCAATTCCTCACCTTGTTTTCCAGCACAGTAAAGCTGGAGAACTATCAGAGGTTTTCAGTTTAAACAGTGGAAGCACAATGGAAGCTCTATTCTCAACAATGGGCTTTCACACAAAGTTTATCAGAAAAGCTGCCCATGAAAGCCAGATTTAATGGAAAGGGTTACTACCCATTAAACAGTAACTATGTCAATATTCATTTCTTAGAAATCAGCTAATGCCAAAACTCAGGGGTTCCTTTGAAGACTGCGCTGACAATCACCTCCCTCCACACCATCCCTGTGGCTTGGGAAGCCAATTAGCATTATTCCACTGCAGCACTGTGTTGTAGGTAAAGAACCAAGTCCTCAAGTACTGTAGTGGACTTTCCAGAGGGAAACCACTGCCTTAAATTACATTCAGATCCAGAGATTGGCAGACTGGATCACAAACTGTGACATAGATTACTACGGCAGCACAGAGATATGTCATACTTTGTTCACTATTCTTGTTTAAGTAAGTTTAAACAAATATGACTAGCACTCCCTTATAATAAGGCAAATAAGAACACCTATGCTAGAGAGAGAAGTCAGAAGTCTTAGTCAGGTATAAATTAAAAACATTTGTCTTTCACCGTATCACAGTATCACAAGATTGGAAAGGACCTCCGAGATCATCAAGTCCAACCTATAACCCAACACTAACACCAACCCATCACCTAAACCATGGCACTCAGTGCCTCATCCAATCTCCCCTTAAACACTTCCAGGGTCTGCGACTCCACCACCTCCCTGGGCAGTGCATTCCAATGGCCAATCACCCTTTCAGTGAAGAACTTTTTCCCACCAATGAATCATTCAAAGACGTGAATTTACTTTTCCACTGTATCATCTTACTCCACAACTACTATGGCTGCTCATGTTTCATCCAGAATACGTGTCATTTTCTTATGGAAATTTAGCAGACTATCACTTCCTAAATAATATTACCACCTCACATATATGTTGTGCAAAGAGAACAAAATCTGTACAAAGAACATCTATGAATGAAAATAAACAAAAACCCACAACACAAACCAAAAAAAAAAACAAGCAACCCAACTGAAAAAAAAAAAAGTCCCATGTAACTCATATGGACTTAGATATATTCATCCACTGTCTCTGGAGGCGAACAAGCAGGCCAGTACTTGATGTTTGACACAAGACAGCAGATAAATACAAAGCCATAAGCATAGAGCACCTTTGTCAACACTAGATCTAACCTGGAACCACTCAGGGAATGGAAAAGCTCTACAATGTTTAAACTATAACTTGGATTAATGAGGTTTAAAGAAGCAGACATCTAGACAAAGAATGGCTTTGCCACAGTCAGTACAGTTTTTTCAGTCATCCTTATGTGGGAATAAAGAAATCAGAGTAACAGGCTACACTGTTGATTTCTACTACAGGGCTCTTGGTACGCACCCATTTACAGGTTTAATAACAGTAGGGAACCTGCCCTTTTTGATTAAAGTACATGATAACCTCCATATAATGCAAACGAGGTCCAGCAACTATCAAACCAACAGATCAGATGGACCTAGCTTATAAATTGTGCCACAAAACTCCCCCAACACCTTTTGCAACTTTTAGCACAACTAAATCAGAGCAGATAATAATCACTGCTGTCTCTGCAGTGTAGCAGATTTTTCAGTGACTATCTAGATCTTATCAGCAGAGACTAGAACTCAAAATTCCCAAGATATGACCAGTCATGCAAAGCCCATGAGAAGGAAACAAAAAGAATATCTCAAAGATCCATTTGTAGTATATTCCAAATCATACCTTCTTTTTGTTCTTAATCTGCGTAAGTTCCTGAGGGCTTGGAAGGATACAAGAAAATCGAGTAGGTTTCCTGGGGATATTCTTCTCAGCTAGAAGGACAAAACATCATTACAATCAAACCTATCTCTAGAGTAGCACTCAGCCCACTATATAATGCCCATCATAACTTTCAGTCCTGAAGTCTTGCTGCAATGTGCTACCATGCAAATGGCAGTCCCGTTCCTACTATGCAATTACTACATTCCTCCCACCCACATTTCTTCAGCATAATTGCACAGTAGCTTCTTGCCCTGGACTATTTCACATATCCACAAGATTTAATTTTCTTGGTATTCTGACTACCTACATTACTGATCCCCCAAAGAGCCCTTGACTGCCTTAAAAATACTAAACACTAGTACAAATTTCACATGCTTTTGCCCTAAAGAGACCCACCAGATATAACTCTCTCGCAGAAGAAATAAACAGTTAGTACGCACATCTAGCACATGAATAATGAACAAATATTCACTGCATACCCCTCTCTAATTTTCAACATACAATAACTACAGTGGTCTAGAGTAAAGCAGGACCAGTCAGCAAATGTCAGCACCATTCTCAGCATACAGACCCTCAGAGTGACAGGGTACTGTAAAGACTATTACCTGCTACACTTTTTCCTTCCAATTCCATGCAGCCTTCCTTCATCTGGTCAGCCATAAGGCACCCACTGGTGGGAAGACATGCCCCAGGTGGGTCTGAGACTGCACTGGAAGATTTTCCCTCACTGAGTACTCTCTCATCTGTAAGAGTTAAAAAAAACCACACAAAACCAAACCAAACAAACAAAAAAACCCAACCCACACATAAACAAACCCAAAAGCCAAGGAAAAAGCTAGCAACAGAGAAATAATGAATTAATTACTCTAAACTGAACATGTGTTTATCCAAAGGAGTTGCCCTGATAACTGATTCCTCAATATCCTCAGTATTTTGTCTACACGAATCCCATGGCATAATCTCCCCTTCTATTGTGACTACTTGTCTTGACATGGCCTTCATATAAAGCTTCACAAGAGGCACATTTTACTACCTGTAAATTTTACAGATAACAAGGTTATTGATATCAGTATGTAGTTATAAAACATGCATCACGAAGACTGAAAACATATTTAAGGAGTTTATGTCAGCTACCAAAATGAGATCTGCAAGTTTAGCACAAGACTAAGCCCAATATCAAAATATCAAAGAAAATGGTCTTACTATCACTTTCTTTGGTGCTGGTCATGGTTTCTGGGTTGGATTTAACAACTTCCTTCTCTTGTTGATGTATGTTACTCAGCACTTTGGCCTGGCAATGTGCCTCAGTGCTATCTATGACTGTCAGCAATGCTTCCAAAGACAGAAGATGGACAGTATACAGCTGTCCAGAAACTGGGAAGGCATTCTGGGAAATAAAATAAGTGTTAGTCAACTTTGATGCCCCTCTCACCAGAACTGTAGAATGGTTTGGGTTGTAAGGGACCTTAAAGATCACCCAGTTCCAATCCCCCTGCCATGGGCAGGGACACCTTCCACTATATCAGGTTGATCAAAGCCTCATCCCACCTGGCCTCGAACATCTCCAGAGAGGCGGCTTCCACAACTTCTCTGGGCAACCTGTTCCAGCACCTCACCACCCTTGCAGCAAAAAACTTCCTCCTAATATTGAATCTAAATATCCCCTCTTTCAGCTTAAAACTGTTACTCATCATCCTATCACTGCACTCTCTGATAAGGAGTCCCTCCTCATCTTTCCTGTGGGCCCCCTTTAAGTACTAGAAAGCTGCTATACGCTCAATGGAGGAAGGAAGTTTTCCCCCCAGCTTGGGGAAACCTGAAGCACACAAAATAATACCTTAAAATTTTCACACAAAGCTTTCTAGTGAATACTTAACCATTTACTTCCTCTGACATTATTAAAGATGCATGGCTATTCTTTTCTCTTCTGCTTCCAAATGTTAAATGGCTTGCTTTACCTCTATAAACTACCCACTCTGAATCTTTCAACCATTCCCATTCTGAAGTCTTATATCTGTGCTAAACCTTGTTTTGAGTTACTGGTTTCACCTTCGGCACCCCACTGTTCCCAACTTAAGCCCGCCCGGGGCCAAGCGCATGGTTCAGCACCTTGGAGAGCAGCTTGGTGAGCTCTTCAAAGAGGTTGGCGCAGTAGTAGTCACAGTCATAGTTAATGTAGAGCTCAGTCACGAAGCTGGGAATTCTCCACAGCTGAACAATGGCTTCCAAAGCCATCTCCTTCATTTCATAGGGCATTTTTGGGTTTTCCACAGTGATTATTTCCATCAGCTTCTTGATATACATCTGGCAGAAACACAGGGCAGCTCAGTTTAAGGAAAGAAAAAAGAAAGCAGGACAGTGAACAGCTTTGAGGACTACAGAAACACACGTCAGCTTCATTTTCCCACATAACACTCCATTTTTAATGATAGCTCATTTTGAAGGAGGTTGTAGGAAGGTTTAAAATAGTTCTACCATTCAGTGCACTTGGATTTACCGTTCTAAATAAACTGTATGCAAGCAGGCAGTGCAGTACACATTTTATTAGACATTTTATTATCCAACAAGAAATGGCCTATACAGCCTACCCACAACCCACTGTGTCATTTATACAAAGTAAACGGATATTTAGTCTGTATCTTACTGCCTAGCAACATGCATTTAACTGAAGTCCAAAAACCAATTTCTAGACACTCAGTGAAACTCAGAAAACTCACCTCCAGCTGGAATTTCAGATGCTCTCTCATGCTCTCAAAGAGAAGGAAGCACACCCTGAGGGAGGCTGCATACAGATTGAGCCGTTCAACACTCAGTAGCTGAAGAAGAAACAAAGGAATACCTTTAAGAATTAAAAGGCTAGTTGTTATGTGCTATAAGTAGCAGTACTGTGGCACTGCAGGTGTCACCTACAACAGCCTTGAGACGCCCACTTTGCCTCCCATTGCAACGATACCTTTTTGCTAGTGATGATGAATAGACTTAATTCCTTTCTGCTTCTGGTAGCACTTTTCCTACTATAACTTTGTTCTTCTGCCAAGTCCACAGATCCTCTTAGGGGAGAAAGAACTTGGGAGAAGACCTGCCTGCCTCTTGTGCAATGGCCCTTGTGCAATTAATAACTCGGTACTCCAAAGGTTCTGTCTACTGCTAAAGCTGGTAACTCGCATCTGTGATTACTTCAAACCAATTACATCAAAACACAGTGTTATCCCACAGTTAACAGTTTGTTCGAATAATCTTCCTCCTCCTTGGCCCTGGTCTGAAGAAAACAGCACATGACGACCTTTCTGGCTTTGCAACAGCACTGTTTCACTGGTGCAATTCAGAGGTCTCACTGCAATGCAGCAGAGAGCTTATCTGAAGACTGAGACCTGCCAAATCTCAGAATACTAAATTCCAACAGACTCTGATGCAAATTAGCATCCGACTCCCCAGTACCATATACAATGCTAGCATAAGCCAGACTCACTTGAAACAGGTGCCGACACAACTCCTCCTTCACGAGTCCCAAGAGGGACTGGCAGTTTGCAATGGGTGCCGACTCCAGGGCAACAGTTAGCAGCTGCAGTCCCATGTGAATCATCACCTCTGAGTTGTGGCGGTCATGAGGGTTGGTGAGCGAGATAAGAAAGCGGAACAGTTCTCTAATACATGGTAGCCCATACGGGACCAGCACTGCTCCTGAAGGAAAGAGAGATGTTAGCATTCTTAACTTTGCCTTTGCTTTTTGCAGGTGCCTAAGAAGTGTTACAAATGAATTTTTACAGATCAGCTGAGCTGATACCCTCCTAGCAGAAAGGACTTTAGCAACATTGCCTGCCTCTCACCTTCTTTTTGGGAAGACTGAGTAAAACGTACTCCTCGGGGATTTACATAATCCATGTCATGAACCGAAGCAGAGTCAGAATGCTCTGCTACCAAAGTGCACTCCTCTAGGACCTCAGGGATAGACTCAACAGAAGCTGACTGAATCTTCTCCTCCCTCAGACTTTCATTCTTCATTGATATCAGTCATTTGAGAAAGAAAGAAGGAAAACATCAGTTAACAAGTACTAAGATAACAAGATAAGCTAAAAGAAACGCCTATTTGTTCACAGTTCATTCAGAACTATCCAAACTACACAGGTTACCAGGAAAACAAAATATAGTGCCTCTAGACAATCTGTAGCCTTCTCTGTCCCTTTCACTTCAGTGTAGTTCTTATCTCTTTTACATAACTCTACATTGCAAGACTAAAGACTTTATTTTGAAGACTCTCATATAACCTATCAGTTCTTACTGCACAAGCAAAAAGAAATTTAACTAAAGATAGCAAACAAATTCTTCTGCAGATTTTCTCTATATCTCCCTCTAACAGTTTCTCCTTCACTAAAGTTGATGGTATTGGCGGGAGTACAACTAGGTATACAGGTGCATTGTTAGGCTGTACAGCTGTAATTTCTAAGGCAATGGGGATGGTCTCAAGAGAAAATAAAGAATGAATGGTTGTGAATTTAACAGTCACTTACAATGAAGGATGTTTTATTCTGACCCTAAGCCTTGAAATAGAATATAAACACTAGGACCAAAAAGAGATACAAAGAGAGTAAGTGTATTAAATTCACAACTGATTATGCTGTGAAGGTGGAACTTCTCTTTGTAAGTTATACCCATGTACCTGAGGTTCAGGCTGATTTTGATTTTCAGTGACTCTGGCCTCATTTGAAGGCATTCCTGCATTAAGTCCCAAAGAAGTGACTTCCAAATCTGTCAGGTCTTCCTTGGAGGTAGTCTGTGAGGACAATTCCAATCCACTGTCTGTAGTAGGGCTGACCACAGATGAAACATTCTCTGAGCTCCCAGAGGAGCTGGGAGAAGGAGCATCTATGAAAGTAACTCCGCCTGCTGATGAGAACCAGAAACAAAAAGATTAGCGTTATTCTGTTCCTCAGCCACAAGTTCATACATTGAATATGGCAAGAAAGAATGACTTTTACTACTACTCCACACTACAAACTATCTCAGATATTTACGTATTAATGCAGACAAAGATTAAGTTCTCTTTTGCCAGGTATTAATGAATCAGATGAGCAGGAGAGATCCTAGCAGTTCTTGAAATTAAAATACAATACTTGGAATCTAACAAACTCAGCAAATAAGATAATTCACAGTTAGACAAAGGGAGCAGAGGGTTTCTGTAATTAAGAAATCTGAAAGTAGTCCAAAAGGTATACTTTACTGTTTGATACAACGGCTCAACCACTTTAAATACTTGAAGGAATGATCAATCCTTGATGCAAAGTGAGAATTTTTAACTTGACTGGAAGGCAAAGCCTACTTCTTTAATTCTCCTTAAACAAATGGAACTGTAATATAATTCAAATGGGTCTCAAACAGAGCAGTGAAGTGTTTTCACTTTTTCTATATACGAGGTAGAGCTCCAATAATCTCTTTTCCTTTCAAAGCAACCCACATATTTGCAGCTCTCATGGTTCTGAGTAGAAATACAAACGTAAACCAAATATTTATAGAAGAGAAGATATATTGCAGGGCAGAGTAAAATAAAAGCACAAACCAGCGTTACATTATGAATCTACACATAACGCATATGGTTTTGCATGGTGGTGTTTTATTGCTGACTCAATTTTTGGAAATCTTAAGTAGCAGGATATTAACTTGGTTTTTAAGAAATGAAACTGAATACATAACCAATTTTGCATCCTTTCTTCTTCACCTGCTAAGTCAGGATTCTGGCCTAAAAAGCACAATTAATATAATGCCTATCACAACAAAGTCAGAGTTAATGACACACTGTAACACCATTCAACTTTCTCTGCAAAATGTTACAGGAGTTACAATACTGTTTAACAGAATTTATTATTTATTTGGAAATCTAAATATAAAGATCATTTACATAGGCACAAGTCATCATCTGGATGGAGGTTCTGAGTTCTATGTAATTCGATCACATTTATTATTTCCCTAGTTTTCAGCAAATATGTTGTGTAGAAACATACTTGGTATTTTTCACACTGCATGGAATAGTTTCTTGTGGCATGGAATAGTTTCTTGTGACAGAGTAAGTGTCAGAACTAGGTATTTTACACAGCTATTATTTCAATTTTCCTATCTGCTTCCTTTCACTGTTAATGTTTATGTCTGAGCCATCAAACTGTAGAGTGCACAAGAGACTGAGTAATTTGCAGCCAGACGGATTCATTCATCCAGAGGAGAGGTTAAAACCAGTTATAATTATTTAGTCTACTCCTACATAACAATAGGATATGGAAGCCCCCCTCAACATTATATTCTTGAGCTCACAGTACTAGTCACATACTGTATCATTTCTGCAGGCTGAATCAAAGCATATGAAAAAAGATTCATATGTATATCCCTTAGTTTCCTGCACACAATCCCTTCAGAGGTACTTTTGCTGTTCCCTCTACTTCTTCCCTACATAGTAACAGTTCTAAGCACACTTGGTACTCCCCTGTTCCTTATTGAGTGTAGCCTTTTATTCAAACTTCATGAACTGACATGGTGAACACTTTCAGTCTTTACATCCGTAGTGAGAGATCTGTTCATTTACCCATCCTTGACACCCAGGTTTCTGCACATCCCTCAATTCCACCTGTATGTTTTCCCTGGTCACACTTGGCTTTTTTCCTCACTACCACCACACACACCCTTCAGGATAGGAAAAAAACATCCTATTGCAGAATTTCTTTTCCCCAGCTCAACTTCCCTTAGCTCTCCTTTTGCTAGTGTTCTTGTCCTCAATCTCTTCCATGCACCCGTTGCACCCTCCAACTCCTCCACATCACATGGCTGCCCATAACGTCAGCCACCTCTCCAGGATCCCATTCTCTTTTGTACAAACTACCACAGCGAGGCACACTGAAGGCAAAGAAATGCTGTCAAGTTAGCCACAGAACCATGCTTTCCTCTATTAACATATACTTCATCTCCTTTCAAACTCTTTCTCCAGGACTTGAAAAGCTATGGTATGTTTTATGGCTACAGTCACTGATTAGTAATATAAAAGATCTAAATAAAATATCTATAAAATCTCTAAATATGTTAAGAGAATTTCAATAAAGACAGATTCCAAAAAAGTTCTAGAACAGATGCTGTCTAGACTCTGGAAGCAGATTTCGACCTACCTGTGATGTTACTAGCATTGGTTGCTGGCTGTTCTGTCCCAGGAGGGACCTTAGTTACATGGCGAGGAGGCCTTGGTGATCTCTTCTGCTTTTTCCATTTTGATGATTCACTCATTCCTCCAGCTCTCATTTTCAACTGAAAACCATAAATCATTGAAAATATTGATACAGCAAAACCATATAGCACAATGAATTACACCAGCCAACCCACAAAGTCTGCCTCAAACCCCTCAAAGTCAGGCAACAGCACTTAAATGTATCACACAAATTAATCAGCACCACAAAATCATGCAAACCAGCCCGACTCCCCATTATTGAAATATTAGTTAACACTTCACATCTGAATCAAGGGACAATTTACTGCAGCCACTCTGCTAAAATACATACTTAAGTTTCATTACGACAGCACTCCCTCTTCTCTATCAAGACATCCTAGCTTTGCATTAGGATAAAGATTTCTCTTAAGATCTATAGGCATATGTCAAATCTCTTTGTGTTTGCCACTGTTTACAGTACATAAGCAGGTACTAGTTAGGCTTGACGTTGACTTAAAATTTCACCATCTATACAAGAGGGCTGAGAAAGCCTGAGCACCCACTCCCACGCTGCACAGTCTGCAGCTCTGTCACTTATCTCTTGCCTCAATTCACTCCCCTTCTTTGTAGCAATGCCATGATCAGTTTTCTTCAGGTATCTATCTTTGCCTATTAACAAGTGTTTCTCTTAACATTCCACTCACTCCTGATGCATGACACACAGCAAATACCACCCTAGTGGTTTAAAAACAAGCCATGCTTTTCTTTCACTTGCCTTCTCTCATTTCTCCTCTTCAGATCTAAATTTAACATAACCTTTCACACCCTTCTTGACCAGGACCCTACTTCTAGTTCTTATACAGATCCTTCATCGGGCAAGTAAGAACACAGTAGGAGCAATGCAGACTGCGCGGCACTTGCTGCAGTGCGATGGTACTGCAGGCATGCACAAATGCTCCAGAACTTCCTATAAACAATATTGTATTTAGTCACATTGACAATAGCAAGAGCAGGCCTGAAAACAGCTTCCTTCTAAAGTAAGTGCCTCTAAGTGCAGGATTACACTTACTTTTGAGTTTGGTAGCTGCAGTCAACTTTTCTGATGATGTCAGATCTCTTCAATTTGGGGTAACAATTTAGCCACTAAACAGTACCTTGCATATAGTGGAATCCATTCAGCAAGTCTCAGGATCCATCTGGTACTCTTCTTTGTAAATTTATCACAGTTAAGTTATATTTTAGGCTATAATATTCCTCATTTCTTATATCCCTAGATTCAGATTTATATTCTCTAGGAGACAGCTATATTCTTTAGTCTCTTCTTTTTTCTGCAACCTGCCACCTTCCAGCTCCTACTCTTCTTAAATGCCAATGCTCCACTACTGTTTTTCCATCTCTCTTCCCTTTTTCCAGCTAGAATTCTAACTTGCACATGATGTGTAATTTTTCACATTTAAACAAAGCTTGTAAAAATGTTATGCTCCAGTGGAGTAAACTGTTTATGTAACTTTTCTTTGTACCACAAATACTATTTGTTTGATAACTAAACCCCAAGTTTTAGCTATGCTACAGTTTTCTTGAGCTTATTAATTAAGAACACTCAGAATTACTTTTCTCCTTGACATTTTTTCCAAACCTTCTAAATCACACCTTCTGACAAACACTTGTGACAAGCATGCAGCTAAACCCAAAATTTTGTAGATTTCAAAGTGTTTTAAAATGCTTATGGATCACAATCCTTTCAGGTAAAAATTGTCAGCTCTCTCATCTCTCCTATTCATAACTACACACAGAGCTACAGAAAACATGAGTTTTCATTCTTGCCAATTCCTAACATTTCACCTCTATTTGTTTCCCTTTCCATTTAAAAAATCTCTTCTCTCAGCTTTAAATATTACCAATAGTCTTATTCATTAAAGGCTTAAGCTTTTAATCAGACCAAGTAGTTTTACTTTACTTAAACTGTAAAGCCATTTTTCTGTCTTTTCAGTAGCTTATAAAATAAAATCCAAAGACTGTTCGGTTCATTTTACCGAACCACTTCAAGTAGCACGGAAAGCTGGAAACATTATGTATTAAATCGAAGAAAGTCTGCTTCACATAATTTCAAAATAACGGACTTTGCTTCTAGCTACTGCCACAATTTGCAGGTAAAAGGTTACTTGCTAATAAAAATAGGAGCGGAGAGCCAGTGTCACATAGAACTGAATCAGCAAAATGGAGCCAAGATACTGCTAGGAGCTAACCATGTCAGTCCCACTCCTTTTATTCTCAGTCTTTCTTCATGCTCTAGAAAAACAAGTAACTTTCTAACTATCCTACCAGAAGGTTCAATCTGACAACTTAATTACAATTTTTGATCTCCCCTTTAACACAACACCAAATACCATCTCGGTTCAGCACAAGCCCTTTCAAGAAAGCACCTTTCTTTTAGTAACTATCTTGTGCTTTGTATTAACCCCAGGATTCAGTCTCTTGAGGTTCATAAGGGTCATATGCCCATCTGTGATCATTTTGCTGAATGTGTGCCATCATTCAGAGACTGAGTCACAACAGCCTCATATGCCTGGTAAACCATTTAATCAGGGAAGCAAAAAGACTCCACCGATTTTTAAAAAATCCCAAACATTTCAAAGTATAAAGCATGCAGACAAGAATCTAGGTTTATGTGGGTTTTCAGGTGTTTTTTTGGGGAAGGGGAAGGAATTGGGTATGGGATGTGACATGACAATTTAACAGATAAGCGAGATTACCCAGTATGTCTTTCCCATCTCATACCATCCACTATTCCACAAACTACACACAAATAGCTATCCTTTTATTAGAATTACCTACTAGGATTACCTAGAACTACCTCCCACATAATGCACCCGCTTCCCGGCTTTTTTCTCTTTTGCTATCTCTTACAAATAAGAGATAGCAAACTACAACGACAATTGCACACCTTAAAAAAAATTGCAGAAGCAAACAGAAACGCTTAACAGAATTGCTTCACCAGTGTCAAGGGGCTATACATTGTTTTAATAAATAAACTCTAGTTCAGGAATTCTAAAACAATACATGTATCAAAGTACAGCAAAGTAACATATTTCATTGTGTATTTTATATTCAATTTAAGTGGAACAATTCCATGAGTTCTTGCTTTTTATGTTGGTATAAAAATGTCCAAGAACTTCTACAATTTGTCTTTGACTAAAGGAGTTATTTCTAATGCTTGTTTTTACCTCCAATACCAAGGCATTTCCTGATTTTGCTAGAAAGCCTGGTTGCATGTTAACAGATTAAGATGTTAAGGTTACCTTACTAAGTACTGCAAGTAAATGGCATTTAACAGATAACTACAATATCCTGAATTTAAACTACGATCCAAAACTCTCCTTCCCTCTTCAATGCTCAGCGATATTATAGTTGCATTAGTTTTCTAATTATAAATGTGCTTCAGATTAAATTAAGCTTGTATTCCCACATTAAAAAAACAACTAAAACTAGTATTTAAAAAAAATCTTTAGAAACAGAGTAGAGAAGGAGCTCAGAGCTACCGCTTATTACTCCTGGAATGCAGTACAGATGTCATTACATTTATCTGAGTTACCTTTGCATAAAGAAATGTACACAAAGTTGTAGAAAAAAAATTGCAAGACTCCAAATGCCCCCTTTGATAGATGAGATTTTAACAATAAAACTCTAGCTAATGTCTAGGAAGATGAAGAAAAATTTAATACTACAAAATTCTTTTTAAAGGATCTGTGAGATGCCATTTTTCTACAAGCCACCTTACCTGCACTCGTTTGTTTTTCCATAAGATACTGTAAGCCTCAAGAGAAAAGGGCAGGGGCCACAGATTAGTAACTAAAGTGATTATACTAAAACACGAGCTCATTCTAGATGCAGCATGGAACTCGTCAGCACACCAAATAGCGTTCAAGACACAAAAGCATGCAGAGAGAACGCAGTCCATGATCCAAGTCCTGGAGACACTGATGCAGTGCAGTCAAATCACCTACCTGCCCTGCAACTACTTAAGTTTATCTGCTGAAGCATATTTATGTATCCTAGACAACTGAACATAATCCACTCGCAACATCTGTGAAAACTCAGATTCGGGTTCCTACTGACTCCCACCACAGAACCCAACTGTAGCTACAACACTTTCCTCTTTTCTTCTGTGTAACTCTGCATAAATCTGTGAGTTTCCAGCCAGTCCTTCCAAACTATTCTGATCATAGACATAGGACAAAAGAAAGGCAAACACATCTGTTTTGTTCAACTCCTTATGCACCAAATAATATTAAGGGCAGACAAGAACTAAAGCTACATTAAGCTTACTACAGTATGGAAAACTGAGAAGGGTTTCATCTAAGCTATTTTCTCAGAGTGTCTTTGATCAGTATAAAAACAACAGTCTGCAGACCTACAGAATTTTCAAGGGGAACTAGTTTGGCCCCACTCATCCTGCATTAGCAAATAGTGTGCTGGGAACTATATTTAATTTTAGAACAAACATGCCCAAAGATGTTGAAAATGTACAGCAGTCTCCCTCAAAAAAAATTTAGAGCATTGAACTCTGTGGTCCTGTATCAAGTAACAAAGCTCAGAGATTCACCTTGAGTAAAACTGTCTAAAGGCATGCTAGATTAAGAGACTCCTCAAGTATGCTGCTACATCCATAACCAAGATCAGCAGCTAGGGCACAAAACACCTGAGCCTTCAGAAAGCAATCTACATTTTCGATATTTCTTTTCTTTACTTTTTCACTGCCATACAGGACTCAAATCTTGCCCTCACCCACCCACTCCCTACCTTCAGACAATGCCATGATGGTGTCTTAGGTGGTACTCACTAAGACACTAAACTCCACAGTAAAACAAGGGTCTCTCCCTCCCAAGCCTGCCCCAGTTGCAGACACAACACTGCAAAGCAACCACTGCATGCACTGTCCCCCAAAGCCATGCTGTGTCAAATGAGTGGAGGGAAGATTGCTGCACACAACAAAACTATCTCTCAGGTGGTGTTTATAAGAGAAGGAAGAGGGAAGTAAGACAGGAGAAGGGAGAGAGAGACCTTCAGGTTCTTAAAGAGCAATACCCTCTCTAATTGGTTCAGGGCTTTGGGCTGTTCCCCACTACTTAGCTCCAGTTTGTTGAGGAGACATGAAGAGATCTGTGAAAGATAGGCAAATGCATGGTTTAAACAAAGCAAAACAAACCCAAAGACAAGAATAACCTGGCAGAGTGCAAGGCTGCAGGGCAGACTCCTGGCATGCACAGCAAAGAGACACTGCAAGGTAACTGCATAGATCAAGACACAAGACAAAGCATCACTTAACTGAGCTGGGAGCAGCCATCACTTGAAAAGGGTAGCCCTCCTAAATTCAAATTCATCTCCACATTACCCCTTCTCTACACAGACCATGACAAATTCTGATAACCTGCAGTACATTAGCATTCCTTCAGCCAACCTATCATTGTCATAGATCTTGCCACTTTTCTCCCACAGCAAGGGAAACAATAATTAGGTTACTACACAATAACTAAAGCCCCAGGCTAGTTTCAGATTCCTATAAGTAAGCATTCAGTCTCTCAAAACAGTGCTCTACTGGTTCTGAAAGTGTATGTACCCAATGCTGCCACTTCTCTCAACTCATTCAAAATAAAAACAAAGTGGAAGTTACAATGTTATAAATAGTATATTCTGCATAAGTTCAAAGGTGGTTATATCTTTTCTAGCACTCTTCTTCCCATCCTGCTACTCAACAGTAAAACCCCTATTTGTACGGACACTCTTTACATAAAGTATAAAGAATATATACATATAAGCACATATAGAGGTTCCTCAAGTGGACCTCCCTCCACTTAATAAATTATTACATTAATAATCACATACAGTTGTAGTATTTATCATGCTGAATCCAGCTGCTAAAAACTTCACTGTAAAGAGGGAGAAGGTGGTGTTGAACCATCCTTCCACCTTCACATTCCACCTTCTGAAAATTGTGCACTTAGGGAAAGGGAGAAAAAAGAACAGTCTATTTTGATTTGGCTGCTAATAGAGACAGCATTGCCCATTTGAACTAAGGTTTTCACTACAGAATACTGCCACTTCTCGAAGCCATCAAAGCTTTTTCTACAACAGCCCAATTTCATAATGCTTTCATGCTGTTTCACCAGCCTCAAAAAATTTCCTTTCTACATAGGGAGAATTGGACAAATATATCCTGATAAGTCAGTATTAGACGTGTAGTGAACGAAGAAAGATGAGACAGAAGCTGGAGAGAGAGCAGAAGACAGCAAATGACAAAGAGACATCACCATCAGGCCCTACAACTTGCTGGGGCTTTCTAGCCCACAGCAACTGATGGCTGTTCCCAAAATTCAGACTGACTCACTCCTAAAATTCAGTACTGGGCTATGCAGACTTAATATCTCAGAATTAATGAAGCTATGTTGATTTATGCGGTTAACTCTTTCAGTGAGCTAGGGACTTGCAGGAATGAAGAAACAGAAGTGTGAAAACAAACAGTATAGAGACGAGTGCAAGCCTGAGACAAGAGCAGAACAGCTAACACAGTGCTGAGTCTTACCTTCTTCATGTTTGTTCCCATATAACTTTTAGGCTCTTCTTTAAACTGAGGCAACCTGAAAGACAAAGAATAAGCCAAAATAAATGAACTTTCTTGGGTTAATAAAAAGTGGGGGAAAATACACTGTCATTTCCAATCATGCTGCAGATACTAGGAAATCAAAATTAGATTTTCTCCATGAACAGACACACTCAATTCCTTTTTCCTTTCTTTGCCAAAATCTGCTGGGGGGGGTGTGAAAAAAGTATAGATGAGAGGTGCTTTGTATGCTATTACTGCTAATGGCAGTTTGGCAGTTTTGTTATATATATTTTAATTGTTAATATCCATGTAAGTACAGTTTCTTTTCCTTCAATGTATCTTTTCAGCAGTGGATAATTAGATTAGTTCAGAACAGGTTTCTCTGATGCAGCTAAAAACAGCCAGAGTGTCACACACATCAGGACTGAGGGTCGTGAGGCACTGGAACAGGTTGGCCAGAGAAGTTGTGGAAGATGCCTCCCTAGAGGTGTTTAAGGACCAGGATGGATGAGGCTTTGAGCAAGCTGATATACTGGGAGGTGTCCCTGCCCTTGACAGGAGGGTTGGAACTGAATGAACTTTAAGGTCCCTTCCAACCCAAAACATCCTATGATTCTATGACTCTTGCAGTGTACGTGTTTTAATAGTAATGCTAAACCTTTACATTAACTTTGTAGAAACCCCAGTAGTTATCCTCTATTCTGCATCACATAAACACAGTTATTGCAGACAGTGGATGTAACTTTAAGCTGAATGCTTTGAGCTAAGCAGTTCCTGTCTCGGAAGTACAGGAGGTAGTTAGTTCTCACCTGTGTTACCAAAACCCAAACGCATACAGCTATGCAGCTCCACACAACCTACTCACCTTTGTTTCTTTACTACACTTCCATCTTTCCTTGCTGAAGGGAAAAAAGCCTTGCACCATAGCTTTGGCTGTTTCTTTTTCTGAAAAGCTAGATGGCCAAACCATCCCTACAGTTGCTGTCTTTGCCATGCTTCTATATCCCAGTGTCCACAGACACAGATGGTGACAGAGGAGAGGATGCACGGTAAGTAATGAATAAGTTCTAAGTAAAATCCACATATGCATTTGGAGAAAAAGTCATGTGGTCTCTCCTTGTTGGAGATACTGATTCTGACTGACCGACATTCATTCGGTGCACTGCATGACACAGAGTACACAGACAAAAAAAAAAACTGGAGAACTCACTGGAACCGTGCGTGACAACAGGGGAAAAATAATATTGAGAGCTGTGTTTCACAAGCTGTTAGTTTTACTTCAGTCCTTTTCTGTACATTTTCTTTTTACAATACCCAGAGAAAACCAATGATTGCTTCACTATCTGGAGAAACACTTTAAGTTAAATAACTTACATGAGTTTAAAAGAAGTAATCTTAATTACCTGAAAGGTGCTGGAAAGGACAGAACACTCGTTGAAGCCATATGATCAAGAGTTTAAAAATCTCTTTAATACGTGAGGTCAAACTCTCAGCTTGAAATCAACATCTGATTTCATGTATTTTAGAGCGCTTCCCCACCCCGAGTACACTTTGCATTATTTGTCCTCAAGCTGGTTCCCCGTCCTAAAGTTCTTCATTACTTGGGTGTCCATCTCTCCTCAAAGGACACCTTAAAGTAGGCAACCTTCCCTAACTCTGCCTCCCTGCAGTCTGACAGGGTCAGTCCAACAGAAAAGTGCCAAATCCTTCATCCCCTTCCACCTCTAAATAATGACCATTTTGGAGTTTTTTTTCTGAGGGCACTTAAGTGGAAGTGTGGAATCTTTCTGTCCTTAGAGGGCCATCTCAGCAATGCTGAGGCAAACACAAGCAGGTTTACCTTGTGAAGAGCAGCTGCACCATGTCGACCAGAGTGTGCTCTGCAGATTTTCTCAATAACTCTGAGAAGACAAAAACAAATAACACAGGTGTCATTACTCAGTGTGATATTATCAAGAGGCTTCTTCAAGCAGACTCCCCTCAGAGCCTTGTTTACAGAGATTACAGCAAATTTATTAAAACCAGTTCCAACGCTGCATTACTGCAAACGGGCACATAATCACAAGGTGGCGCCCCAAAGCTGGAGAAAAAGAGCAGTCAAAAGTACTCCTGAACTTCTAACAAATTTTCCATGAAGTTGTACAAAGACACAATATAAAGCTCAGCAGCTTTCCAGGACTGCATTTTCTACAACAGAACTAGCTAATGCTGAGAAAACCCAAACACTTCTTAACAAAAAAACCTACCGCTGAGTCTCATTTCAAAGCATATGCGGAAACAGGACTGCATGATCTCACACACAGATTCATTGGTGAGGTGGGCTCCCACTGGAGTGAGCAGTAGGGTCCTCAAAACCTGCAAAGAGGAGTGCACATATACATAGTACAATAGTGCAATGACATTTGCATGCATCTCAGAGAAAAGGATGGCTTCCTCAAGAAAGACTGCCATGAGAAGAAATCCTGATGGTTTCCAGAAGTCATTTCAAACTGGATGCTGTGCTCAAGAAATAGGCAGATTAAGGGATAGGAATGATCTCCTGCCCCTTTTCTAAAAGAGGGCCAATATGCTGCATGCTACTCAACGTCTGAATTCACTGTCTAGCTTTCTGCTGAAAAAGTACATAGACCAAAGAGGTGTACAGTTCAGTTTGTCTGTACTATGAAATACTGAAAAATAAGTTTGAGAACTCCATACGCTTAATTTACCCCTCCCTAACACAGACCACACACAAGATAGGATTATCAACTCTACCACATTATCAAGCCCTTAATTTAAAAATCATTTAATTTAAGTCTTCAATTATTTTCATTTGGAAAAGCTTTTACCACAGGTATAGGAGCCACCTGTTTAAAAATAAAGTCTGTCACTAAGCTCCTACAGAGTCAAAACATTGTTCCCTCCTCTTCATCTCCATGTAACTGGATATGCTCCACTACAGGCAGCAGCCATTACGGTAATTACCATTTTGCTCCACTTACCTGTAGGATTTTCATCAAGACAACCTCATCGCTCGCATGATCTGTGCCCACAAATCGGGCATGAGTGACAGCATCTGCCATGTTCTCCATCCCCTCCGCGGTGCCTTCATGGCTGGGATCTGAGCAACAGAATAAAAACACATGACACAGAAAGGCCACCTACAGCCTACCACCTCTGTGGGGAGACACCCAGAGATACTCTGTGCACCTTAATTTGTGTGACTCTACCAGAGAAAAAACTCACCTCTCAGAAACAAAAAGAGTTTAAACTGGGAGCTTTCAGAAAGACTTTATCAAGAGACTATTTACATTTGCAAAAAGATGCAACCTAACAGAACAACTACAGTTCAGTTGTTACTGCTTGATATTTTTTTAATGTTAATTTGTAAGACAGCATCCTGTTTCCTACAATATAGCACAATTAGCTGTTAAATGCATTTGGATCCTTCTTGAGAAATAAGAAAAAAAAACACAGGGAACCTCAAATTTACTCCCATGAGAAGAAAATGCGTAACAGGTTCCACTAGACTGAGAAGGAAAAATCGTCTCGGAATTGACCAGTATCTTTCCCCAGAGAGAACAAGATACAGATCACAGCATAGATATTAGGACTTGCAGGCCTCCTGCTTCAATCATTCATCAAGGCTCCTTCTCTCTGTTTCAGTCTTCTGTACCTACAAATAATGGTGCAGTTGAGGGAATGTTTAGAAGGAGATTGTTGCCAGTAACCCTATCTTGTACCACATTACAGTAGCTTTAGAAAAGCTGTCCCAGGCTTTGATTTCATTCTCACTTAAACAATACAGCACTGAGCAAGAATCTTGTTACCTTCCTACCTAAACAGTCATTAGGAAAGAAAGGAGACAACCTAAACACTAGTTAATACCTCATTAATTGGCAATGGGGCCTCTTGAACTCCAGCAAGAATGAAGCGGAGAGAGGAACCAAGTAAGACCTCCTATGCTTTGCAGACACCCTCTGACTCCAGTTGTGTTCACACCTAGGAGGGGCTAAGCCCTAGGCATTAAAGAACGCTGTCCTTACTGTGGTCCAAAGACAGCAGTCTCCAACATGCTGTGGGGATTCTGACAGGCTGCAGACAAAGAAACTTCTCATAATTGCACGAAACAGCACCAATGTACTTCAGAACCCCACAGAACTGCACAGGAACAGCACTTCTCTGCCATCTCCTACACAACCCTACTAAGGGGAAAGCCAGCCTACTTTTGACATAGCTGTTACACACATACACAAGAAAAACCTCACGTAGTGCAGCAAGAGTTTCTCTCCTGGTTTGCTAGTGAAACCTCACTGAGCTATCATGAAGTCTGTTCCAAGACCAATCAGTTACTTTTCACCTGCTTCAGCAGCAGTACTCAACAGGATACCAGATTCTGATACTGTGAAGCATTAGATAGGAGGCCTGACTGTCAAAGGCAGTTCTCTGCGTACCTTCAGTTATGGCTTATAATCCAGTTAGAAGCTACCTCCAGAAACCAGAGGCAAATAAAACCAGCCATATGTTTGCACTCCTATTCACCAATGGAAATAACAGCTTAAACTGCCAATGGTGATGTAGGACCATTCTAAATAGCCTAAATTCAATTACGGAAAGACCAGTGGTGTTACAATGCCAGCACATGCAATAACATTACTGTTAATCTCAACAACTACAGTGGAAAGCAGTGGAGTGGGCATCAAGAAGAAAACCCTACTTGCTAGAGAAAAGGCTCCTACAGGCAGAACACAAATATTCACTTCACTGTCACCTCTTCCAATAAATGTGAGTTCCTGTAGGTTTAGGGATACATTCAGTCATAGTTATGGATAAACAGTCTGTGTAAAAGCGAAACGCAAGCAAGTTGGGCATATGCTTCTTTAACAGATCCATGTCTACTGCTTCGCTGTTCTAGCCCCTTCTTTCAACACTAATAAACACACCTCTCTCCCAACACACATCACGCCTGACTACTTCAGTCCTGGCGCCCTGGAACAGCTCTATAAATTCAGGTCAATTTATAAAGCCTCTTGAGTTTAATTAAAAGCACAGATATCTATACTTTGCAGAAATAAGATACAGAAAAGATCAACCCGCTTCTTGTTTTTTCACAAGGGAAAAAGTACAGAAACGTGTAAATGCCTGCTCAGAATTATAACAAAAATAAGTTTGTGTGAAGTAAAATACCAGTTCAAAAATTGCGACCTACAGTGCAAAGATCTGGAGATCCCATTTAGACACACAGGGTGTACCTCAACAGGCAGGCAAAAGAACAAATAGAAAGCAGAAAATTCAGGCTCTCAACTATTAGGCAAATCCAGGAAACCCAGAAGCCTCCTCTGTAACACCTTTAACGGAACTAAAACAAACTACCAAGAAAATAGAGAAGGTTGAGGGGAGAACAAACTTTAAACTCCCCAGACAGCAAGTCCTCTCACCAGAAGCTGAAAAAACAGCTAGTCATTTATAGATAGTTTTCAGGAACACCGGGGAAAGTTAACTTTAGAAATGGAGCCAGAAGCTGCTGTGGACACACAGAAGGTGTGCATATCTCTTCTGAGGAAAACAGAATGAATACAATTCTGAAATTCAGCCACTAGTCTTCCTATAGCTAAGGTTTGAGTTATCAAAAAGGCTGACAGCAAGCCCAAAACTGCTGAGTAAGGCATAACTAATCTGAGGAATAAAAATCAATAGAGTTCAGTATTGTTACAGTGTTCTTGTACTTTAAAAATGACTCTCTAATTTATCAACTATAACTCTTGAAACAGTAGTACTTTTTTTCAGAGCTGAGGATAATCACTAAGCCTTACTGTTCGTACTAAAACACACATGTGGCGGATACCAAGTAATTTTATCTAACCAATCTGTGATTGCTCTAAACCATCAGTGAATTGCTGCATCCAACAATCTCGGAACAGATCTTTTCAATTCAGACTAATAGAAATCAGAAGTCTCAAAGGCTACTCAAGACTAGTTATTTTTCTAACTAGTTTTAAAACATACCCCTCAGCAATACTGGCCTGAAAAGTAGACAGATAACCACCTGCTGACATGTGACAGAATAAGAAAAACAGTGAGGTGGCACGAGGATTAGCAATGAAATGCTTTGGAAATAAGAAAATAAGAGAAGGCAGTTTTAAGCAAAGAAAATTATCAGAGGAGTTTGGCCCTTTCACTGTCCACTGGTTTTCAACCCAGTGTGTACAACAAAAGCCATCCACTCACAGACCACACAGCTAATAATGCTTTTGAAAAAACTGCTGGTTTCACCTGTCAATTATGCAGCCCCAAAATGCACCACAAATATCAGCCACACTGATATTTCCCCATTGTCATTATGCCCGAGTTCACCCCTCCCTGTTCGGCACAGTTTGAAACAGGTTTGTGTATTAAGGACAGTTTTAAGCTTTTCCTATCTTTAGGCAAACAGTCTTTACACTACCTTTAGTCTTATATTACAAAGAGAAATATAAGAGCAAAAAGCTTTAATTTAACAACACAACTCTAGCCAGATGTTCAATCAGCACCACTAATCCCAGCCTCACTGGTATCTGAAGCAGCACAAAGGACAAGGTCGCTGTGAATGTCACCTGAAGCAGCAACAGAGGTCTTGGATTACAGGTTCTTCTCCACAACAAAAGCCAGGCAGAGAATCTTTTCCACTGCCTACTACAAACACATATGCTCACCAACAGTTAACAGGGATGCTAGATACCCTTGCTAGAGTGACCTAATTAATATTCTAAATAAGTAGCTAGAGAAAGTCTACAAACTCATAACTACTTTTTTTTTTCCCGTTTCTGCTTCAAAACAAATATTTGTAGCCAGTTGCCGGGGTAGAGATTTGCCCGCACATGCAATATTATCCTGATGTTTTGATCCCACCCGCACCTTAATAGCCCAGAGTAAAGGATGGACTCTTCTTCTGTGTTAAAACTAACATATTTTACATTATTGCTTAGTCCTTCAGAGAGAGATGTTTCACACACTCATGTATTAAGATCTCATTAATGTCTTACGAAGTGACAATAATATGGCATAATTTTAGTTATTTTTTGCCACTTAATAACTCTCAGCACCACCTACTAATTGATGTCTTGACACATCGAATTTCCATCAAACTCGCAAGTCCCCATTTTGGCTCATTTTAATTTTAGGTATTTCCCACAAAAGCAGTCCATGTCTACATAGATCTTCAAGCCCTTTCTTTCTCTAATTTCCCTCATACTAACTCCAAAGAGCAATATTTAAAACACTGCCAAAAATTCACCAGTGTTCACTTACATAATAAGGAAGGAAAAGAGGTGCAGTGAGGGGTGTGGAAATAGGTAAAATTATTTTCTCCAGTCAGATTACACACACATAGATAATGAGTTTTGTATTTCACACAGGTATGAACAGGAAGTCCTAACAGAATTGACACAGAAAAATGAAGCCCCACTAACAACAGGATGACACATTGAAAGGAGACAGAAAGCAAGCTAATGAGTTACTACAAGCCAGATGAGCCATGGGAACTGATCACGTGCACATTATTAGTCTTTCACAAATATAAAGGAAAATGCGCACATTCAAAAGTCTGGGCAGCAGCAAAACTGTCTCTGCCACGACAATTGTGACAAGCGAAGAGTACTGGCACACCACTGGACAGGGTCTGGGACCTAGCAAAAAAACATCCCCAAGAGCAGAAATATTAGTCCACAAAACTAAATAAATTCTGTTGTGTTTACGTGTATTACAACATTGTAATTCAAGCTGGTATTTTCTCTTTCCTGGCCCTTTTGCTTGGAATGCATTAAAAAGCAGTTGCCAACCACCACAACCCAGCAGTAGGTCATAAACATATGCAGCAGTCAGGGCAGACTAGAAGATTTGGCTCCATTTCTAGCCACTGCATGAGTGCCACGAAAGACCAGCACATGTGATGTTAAGAAAGCACAGATGCCTGTTTCCCCGGCATTAATGACAATTTTCTTATTTCCCCAATCTCCTCATTCAGACTGCAAGCATGAATCCTGGCCAAAGACACACCTCAAGGAGATGCATTTGGCTGGCATTTTGGTAAAACCCAGGAAGGCACAAAACATACCTATTAGTGCATATGAGAGGAACTTATTCACAGAGGTGAGGGCCAATCCAGTTATGGGGCCTGTAGTGTCTTCAGAACGGATTACTTCCAGGAAAGGCCGAAGAAAGACGTTGGGTTCAATTTCAGACAGCTCTGTTAAATTAAAAATAATTTTAAAAAGACATTAAAATACACTCGATTCATTAGGATTCACGTTCTCTTTAAGAATCTACAGCAAGCTTAATCTCAGAGGAAAGAGTCCTACAAAGGTTTAGTTTCAGAAGGCTGGTGGGAAGGTCAGGGCTACTTTTCAACACGTATACACGTATATATGGTTTAAAAGCAATGGTTCGTGAAGTTGACTTTCTTACAAAAATGGAATGATCTTCAAAACAGCCTTTTGGAGTCTTCTAAAACAAATCCTGCTGTAAGAATACTGTAAACGCCACAGAGCCAGTGCTATCTAAATTCATGCTTTACTTAACTGCCAGACACAGTTGCATTTTCCTAGTATTCCTGGAATTACATGATCACATGAACTAGAGACGCTGCCCTACCTTCTGCCACTTCTGTAAGATCTTACTGCACATACAGCCTCATGCCACTTACATGCACAGAACAAATGTACAACCTGGTTACTTGGATCTTTTGCAGTCTTTGCCTGAATACAAATTGCATTTCTGCAACACTAGACGTTTGCCTAGCAAAGACAGGAAAAACCCACAAGATAAACAAATGAAAAACCTCTCCTATCCTATTCTCAGAATGCCTGTGTAAGCTTCTCAACCAAATAAGAAAAGAGGGCACTCTTCTCTCCTTGCTGAGCAAGACAGCAAGTGTCTTCTCTAAAGCTGCGCTACCAGAAAGCAGGCACTGGGATGGAGAAAGAACAACTACAGGCAACTTCCTACACTTTCCAAGATGATCAATGAAGCTTTGGGAATGAGAAAGAAATACAGAAAAGAATAAGCCAGAACTAGGGAAAGTGAGGGGGGAGGTGGGAAAGGACAACAAAAGATAAGAGTAGCCCTGAGGTGGATTCAGGCAAAAAAGCATTAAAAAACATGGTAAGACAACCACCATGCAGCTAGTACACAGGCAAAGAAGAGAGTACTAAAAGTAACTTGGATAATCCTGAGACCAGAAATATTTCAGTACAAACACTTGGCTCAACTTGCCAAAACATATATTTTATTCCTAATACAAGTTAACAGTCTAATGGCTAACAGTGTCACAGGAACACTCACATTTATATTCTTGATAATCCAATATTACACTTATCTGTCATATGAGCTTTTAACATGGGGGAGAAAAAAAAGCTTGCAACTCCTGAATCCTTAGACAAGATACTGCTTTTCTATGTACCAACATAACTCAATTACTTTATTTAAAAGAAAAATAAAATAAAAATCAAAACTGTCCTGATTCTAAGACAAATGAAATTCCATTTAATCATAGTTCCTACTGAAAAGCTTTAAATATCAAATTGAAAAGCCCATCAGAAAGCATGTTAACACAACTGTGACAAATTATGGTGAGGAAGCAAAGGAGGAAAAATAATACAGAGGTTTTTTGTTTTAAATAGATCAGACCACAGAGACCAACAAAAAGTGCAACAGTTTTGCTCTAAACTGAAGCAAAACTCCAATCAAAAAAAAAAAAAAAAGAACTTTGGGAATCATTACACAGTCTCTTATCTTTCAGCAACCAGTTCAAATCAGGCCAACACGACTAGCCTGCAAGTGATTAAAAGGAACATGATGATTCAATCATTTTGGCTTAAGAACAACTCTCCCAACTCGTCGGATAATATTGTGGTGTGACATTACAATTGTGTCATCTCTCAATAGCTCATGGAAATGCAGAGGATCATAAGACATGCTTTCATCAATGTTTATTTAAGTGTGCTTTATGGGCACTTGCCGAGTTACAAACACTTGGACAACATTAAATATAGTAAAACTATTACGGATCAACACTCTAACTCCTCTCCAAAACTGGATCCTTTCTATAGAACAGTCAGCACCTAATCAATCCATCACAAACCTGTCAATTTTTCCAGTCTCCTTCAATCCATTGAGCCACAGGATGGAAGAGCTGCGCCTTGATTAGTAAGGAAAATGCAACTTCAGTAGATGTACATAGCTGCACAGGTAGAATGAAATGATGAAGACAAACTTTGCTAGCCAAGTTTGCTAGCCAACTTGCAAGCCATAAAATATCACACTCTCCACTATACTTCTGGGACAACAAATAGATGTTACCTTTACAAGGGTGGGGGGAGTTTAGTTTTTTTTTCTTTCAAAATTATGAATCTTGATGTGGTTAAAGACCAGACTCCCCTGCATCCTAACTGAAATGCCCAACTCGCACAGAGATCACAAAATGGCTTGTCAGAAGTCAGATATAACTTCGGCACATACTGCTGATTACACAGCAACTCTGGCCAGCTTCCCTGATGTTCAGAGACTCGAGCTTTTATGGTAACACAGCATTTTATAGTAAGCTCTCTGAAATGGACTGTGTATGCTGTAAAATAGTTTCAGATTGGATAGCTGGTGCTGGGTTATTGAAAAGAAAATTAAAATATACTAAAAAAGAAGAGAGTATTTTTAGTGAAAGACTTACCCACTAAGGAACTATTGTCTGAAAGATACAAATTTCAGTAAACACAAATCATATTGCTAATTGTTTGCATTTGAGGAATATTCACTTGATTACGTCAATGAACTCTTCTAACCAGCAGCATTTGCAGGCATTGAGGACCACAGAGGGGTCACTAGCTCTTGAGGAAGACTGTGAGCACAGAAACACACTCATACTGCAGCTATTCTTGTTACATCCTGTCTTGAAGCAGATTACTCTCATTAGCTGAAATAACAGTTCATTATCTGAAAGTGGCACTAAAGCTACTTAGAATTTTTTAACAAAATAAAAATTTTGCAAACAAGTTCGTAAGTCAAAGATCAGTCTTTTTCTTTCAACTCAGTTGAGCTCAATGAAGTTAGTTCAGAAACTCTCTCCCCAAAAGTTTTTCACAGCCTTATATATTGTACATGGCACCGTCCAGAACAAAACTGCCAACCCTTTCGGATCAATTACTAGAACTGCAACGTACATTCCATGCTAGGTTTTACTACCAGAGCTCAAACTTCATCTAAAGCACAGAACAGTAGAAATTGAACAACTCTCTTTCCACAGTCCTTTGATAAGGTAGGACTACGGTCTTTAAAGGGAATTGTTCTGTCCCATAAGTTAAAATTGCCTGAAAGATACACTACTTGATATTGGCACCTAACTGTAAAAGCAATGCTATGATGTCTTGGAAATACCTAAGAACCTCACAAAGGGCAGTAAAATCAATTCTAACTTCAATAATCCATTTGCCAAAACAAAGGCTACATAAAGTAAATATTGAATTTGGAAGTACATACTTGAACTTTTATAAAAGTTTTCAAAAAAAAAAAAAAAGCTGTTCTGCTTTTTCAGCTCTCTGGCTCTTGCTCTGTCAGATTTAGATTCAGGCATTACAAGTGAGGAAACCATAACCAGTGAAAGACCTCAGAATTCCTGATAGAGATGTTTCTCCAAGTATACTTCCTAGCAAGAGACATTTTCCAGTGTTTGAACTAGAAAAGAGAGGATGGTTTTCTGCTGAGGTAAATACTTTCAACTCTTGAGGGGAAAAAACAAACAAACAAAAAAACCCACCAACTCTGCAAGTATGGCCTCAGCGTCAGAAATTGCAAGAGGAAAAAGTGAACAAGTGTTCATAAGGAGATCAAAATTTCATTAGGGATTCCTGCAAGCAGTCTTCTTTTTCAGTCTACTCAAAGCTAGAGAAAATTATATTAAAACATGACATGGTCTTACACAAAGAGTCTGGGCTGCTTTGGGGACCAGCTGGAAAGCACTTCCCACTATTTTCACACAGGTACCTTCAAGAAAATTTCAAGGATGCAAACAAGAGCAGCAAAGGGATTGCACCCAAAAACGCTCAGTTAAGCCGAAGCAGTGCATGGAGATTGTGAAGAAGGGAAAGGATATCTTAAGTAGCATTATCAGAAAGCCCTCTCTTCAGGCTCACAGTTTTTATATGAGGAAGGCATTCCTTTGAGACCACAGTGCTTTCCTCCATTCATCCTATGGATTATTTGCGCTTAGACACACGTGTCTATAAATATATTTAAACAACTAATTCATGTTTAAGCACCTAACTCCCATTTCAGCATTCCCATCGAGCCATTCTGGCACTTCAGCAAACAAGCTGCACTAAACCTTGAGCGTCCCATCTCTCCTGAAGTACAGGAGCAGGTCCCCCTCAGAAGGGGTTTCTTGTTGTTAGCACACTGTTGGCACATTCCTGATCTAAAATGCTCACATAAGCTGCTTTCTCTGGCAGTTCAACTCTTCACTCCTGAATGACTCTTATCAGGCTCGGCTATGCGTTCTGAATCAGAGTAAATGAACAAGAAAAAATTGCTTATGACAAGTTATTTCAACATTGTTTGTCCCCAGGACAGGCAACTGCAACCCAAACCACATGACCTGGACTCCTCTCATGCAGCAGCTGTTGGCCTTTGACGCGTAGCCTTCAGAAAGGCTGTCTCAGTTGTGTCCCACGCACCTTTACAATGCAGACGAGCTCAGATAAGAGCAACGATTTGAGCACGTGCTATTGCGTCCCCTGGTTCCACACTGAACCGTGCAATGAACAGACATTGTCTTTCCTTCTTAAGATGAGAGAAATATAACAGTGTAACAAAGAAATCTGGCTTTTCAGGATTTCTGCTCAGTGAGTTTATGCCACAGAAAATGGAGGTACCAGCAAGCACTTCCTGGCTCACCCTCAAAAACACTTTCTGCAAACATTTCCTTTTTGGCCTACGTGACTTCACACGCACTTTACTCTCAGCTCATCACAAAACCATTTTGACTTTTCACCGATGGGTGAGAAGCCCCTGCAGTCTCTATGAGCAAGTTAAAGGGAAAATAGTTACAAGGAAAAAGGACAAAACTGAATTTGCCTTTTAAAATAATCTACGAGTATCGAGTAATCATACTCTTCAGATTGTCGAAAACACTTCTTAAGTCCTAACTGCTGGAATAAGTACTGTCTTAATCTTACCTAGATCAAACTGCAGAATCACAGAGAAAGGAGAATTTCTTTTGAGTTAGTCCTGTGACTGTCTGTTGGTTAATTTAGAGATGAACAAGTCTAGCCAACTGAACTACTTGTTACTCTAAAAATTTGCAGAGCTTGACTTTGCTTTACATATAGTCAGTTGGGTAATAGCCATGTTGGTTCTAGGTCCCCTGGCAACACTACAATTTCAGCAGCTCTACAGCCGATGAGTGGAGGAGGCACGTGCTTCACCACTCCGAAAACAAATTCTCCAGACTGACTGCAACACATGCCACTCTGCATCTGCAATGGAAGACATGCCTTGACTTCTAGCTAGGGAGTTCAGTCCAATGTTTTACTCCAGGTCAGTAAACGCCAGTTAGCTTAGGGTAACAAATGTAACAAAGCTAAGCTAGATGATCCACATTCTTTTGTTCCCGAATGTGTCTTCCCCTCCGCACAGCCCTGGTGCAGTCCAGGTTTCAAGTGAGAAGAACCCTCTGTCTTTTTCTCCCCGCAAAGGGTTTTTGTTGCTGTTTTGTTCTTGTTTTTCTTACAAGGTCTAGACCAGCCCTTGCAACACAGTGCAATGTGTAGCACATTTCTAGAGATTTTCTTGTCCAAAATAAGAACAGGACGCTACTTACTACATAGCCTGACCTGGCAGGTAACGTGATCAGAGAAATCTCTAGTTCTACTTCAATTGAGGATCGAGCGCACTCTCAATAAGTTTGCAGACAACTCCAAGAGGGGCAGGAGTGCTGATCTGCTTGAGGCTAGAGGACGAATAGCTGGAGAGCTGCCCAGGGGAAAAGGTCGTGGGGGTGCTGTTCAACAGCCAGATGAACATTAGTCAACAGCGTGCCCAGGTAGTCAAGAAGTCCAACAGCATCCTGGCTTGCATCAGAAATGATGTGGTCAGCAGGAATACGGAAGTGAACGTCCCCTGTACTTGACGTTGGTGAGGCTGCACCGCGAATCATGTGTTCAGTTTTGGGCCCCTCATTACAAGAAAGACATTGAGGTGCTGGAGCGTGTCCAGAGGAGGGCAATGAAGCTGATGAAGGGTCTGGAACACGAGTTTCATAAGGAGTGGCAGAGGGGACTGGCCTTGCGTAGCCTGCAGAAGAGGAGGCTGCAGGGAGACCTTATCACTCTATATAACTGCCTGAAAGGAGGTTGCAGCAAGATGGCATTGGCCAGTTCTCTCAAGTAACTAGTGACAGGACAAGAGGAAATGGCCTCAAGCTGTGCCAGGGAACATTTAGACTGGATATCAGGAAAAATTACTTCACTGAAAGGGTTGTCAAAAATTGGAACAAACTGCCCAGGAAAGTGGTTGAGTCACCATCCCTATAGGGGATGTGGTGCTTAGGGACATTCTTTAGTCTGGTAGGTCAGACTTGATGATCTTAAAGGTCTTTTCCAACCTAAATAATTCTACAATTCCTGAAAAAAATGACAGCAATGTCTACTAAACTTGATAAATAAGAGGTCTTCCAAAAGAGCTGTGACCTGACATCCCTAATAGGTTTTCAAAAATATCATTGTCTTATCCCAATCTAAGCTCTTAATAGATGAAGAGAAGTGATTCTGACAGCTAGGGAGAAGCTGAGAAGCCAGGAGCTTACACCCCAGTTTCCAGAAAGCACAAAAAGCTATTTTAAAAGGCTGCTGGGATTGCACAACACAGCATACAAGCTTACTGTGGGGATGAGTGGAAGCAAGTTTTGTGTAACTCTGAAATCAATACTTCACTGTAACAAGTGTTTTCAAAAGCTTTACATATGATAGAAGTAAACACAGGCCCAAAATTAAGAATATTCAAGCCAATGAAGAAGTGAGAATTAACTGCAATACTTTTCAGTATGCCTGTAAAAAATACTCTTCAAAGCTAATTCCCTGTGAATTAAAGTGGTCATTCAGGGGCCCCGGCCCACCATATCAAGAGAGAAACAGTGCCATTCACAGCCACACATGAATGCAAGGCTAGAATTACAAATGCAGTTTGACAGGGGGAACCCAGAGCTGTCAAGCCTGTTCTGTTTGCCTAATTTCATTACAATGGCACAAATGCTTTCATTTGTCACACTCCAGCTTCATGCGTTTATCTCCCTTTCATTAAACATGACTTTTACAATTGACTGTTCCATAATGCCAAGATCTCAAGCGCCCCTCAGAATCGACATTTTTATTTTGGGGAAGGATGACAAAATGCATACTGAGCATTTGACTCTTGATATCCTCAACTGTAATATTATCTCCTATAGGAATTATTTACATCTACCAGCAAAGCAAGAGCACTGATGATCGCACCAGTGTTAGCCATTACTTCTCAGGGGTTTCATCTGATGCAGTGCTTCAAATTCTGCAGTTCTGACTGCCCATTAAAAATCCCTGTGCAATATTTCATAAGCAGGTACTTGCTAGAGTATCTTCAGCCAAAATTACACTGAAATCTCCAGCTGTGCCTCCACTGTTATTTCAAGTCCTTTTCACCCAGCCACAGTACTGTGTTCCAGAGGGAGTGATATTATGAGAAGCAGAAGATACTGACTTAATTCACAAAGAAAAGAAATGCTATCAACAGGAAGTATCGAGCTGCACAAACTGCAAGCTTTCATGTTTTCAATCCAGCTGGACCACTGGACTACTCACTTCTCCTTGGATGTTCAACGCCAGTTACACAGATTGCTGAGTGCAGAAAACCAATCAAGTTGTTTGGATAGCAGCTTATTTCAAAAGCTAAAGTTGTTTAATTCTGCCCTTATTTCCTAGCACTGAGGAGACAGTAGAGATGGGAATAATTGCACTTTGACAAACTTTTTCTCTGTATTAGTCAGAAGTTACATTCAAAAGGCTCTGCTTCAAAACAAGAACAGCTCTTACAGTGAACTGAGAAGTAATTCGGCACAGCAAGGCTGAAGGTCACCAGGAGAAGATCTTGCTATGGGAGTATTTCCTCCTACCCTGTGTCCTGAACATCTCTGAAAGGACCACAACTATTCTGGTAAAAGGCAACAAATCAATTAACTCTACATAGTAAAAGCCTACTGTTTCCAAACTGGTCTCCCATGAATGTATTGTCAGTGTGAATGGTTAACATCCATCTACCTTTAAGTGCAATTTCAGTGCTAGTCCATACTTGTTTTCTAGAAATCCTTCCTCCTATGTCATACTAGAGGATCAGAGCAACACTTGATTACACTAGCATATTCTAGAGAAAGATTAGATTAAGACCCATGGTTTGTAAAGCCACATATGCAAATTCAGATTTACTTAAATAAATTCTGATCTCCATTACAGAGAAACTGATTGCTCTCAGGGAAAGCAGATGGAGGAAATACAGTAGACCTGAGCTTCTGATAGTTACTGGAATATACAACTAGCTTTTTGGCTTCTTCAGACAGATGCAAGCTCTAAACTTTTAGTGCAAACTGAAATGGCACGTAACCCTACCCCAAAAAACACCTCAATAGCTCTATGAGAACTGATTTAAGATCCTATCCCTTTTTCAAGTGGTTTCTTGTCCCCATGGGTGGAAGTTACTTAACACGAAGTTCTGAACAACTTCCAGGAAAGAGACATCAACCTTCCCACACACCTACAAGGAAAAACATCCTTCAAGTAAGCAGCTGAATCACAACAAGTTTCACAGGTAAATGGAAGTTTAACATCTACTCAAAAAAAAAAAAAAGGAAGACAAAACACTCCCATATCAATGGGGTGAGTGAAATGCAGGTAAACCTTGGCTTTTGTGTCCCTGTTTAGAGCAGGGGTGTCAAACTCCTGGCTCCCGCCATTCTCTTGCTCCTGCAGCGTAACACGTGTCACACGCTACACACGTGACCAGCGCTGTCAGGAGTGCAGGGGCAAGGAGCTCAGCACTGCTGCTGGGTGGAAACAAGGTTCTGGGGTGGATAAAACAAGGTGGAGGGCCAGATTTGGCCCGTGGGACAGGAGTTTGACGCTCCTGGTTTAGAACCAGCATAAATTGTTTTGAAAGATTTTCCACAGAAAACCACCACAGAAATGACAACAGCCAGTTCTTGTTATGAACCTGCAACAGCTCCAGACTTCAGTACCCATGGGCATCCTTCTGATCCAATGACATTCAACTCCAAATGAAATTACTAAACCAAACTAAACCAAGGCAAAAAGCAGTTATCCCATGACAAATTCACCTGCCCTTGACCAAATCCTGATAGTTATTGATCTTGCTGCTGTTGTGAATTACGGCTGGGTTTCTGAAGGTTCCCTCCTAATACAAGAAAGAGAGCACGGCCACTCTAACAAGGCCAACTAGGCTAAATGAAACCTATGGGGAATTGCATTGCTCACTGCCAAGTCCAGGGGATGGACTGATCCATCCATCTCACTGACAGCACAAGTTTGATGCATGTCAAGTTTAAGCATTCTGTTTCCTCTTTAAAAGAAATTGGCACATGTCGAAGGAAGAACAATTAGGCTGTGACACTCTACAAAACTCTATTCAGTCACTGGACTTGCTTCACTATGATATTTTATACATCTTCCATGGTACCAGGCCCAAACTAAGTAGGCAATTTAAAAGCCCAGGAGAAATTAAAACTTCATCCCTGGTATTTTAAAGCACAGTAATTCTCCACAGCTTTGTGTGTCTACTACGCTATGAATAGCTTTCTCATCCCAAATTCACCATCTTGTGAAAAGGAAAGCTTCTCTAATCTAAGAGGCTGGAGGAAAAGATTACCGTTTTATCATCAATTAGCTGTCTGGATGTTTCTCTCTTCTGTTTGAACCTTCCTCAAGGGAAGCCCATGAGTGCCAAGGGGAAAAATTAAGAGGAAATTGAAGAACAACAAATCCCAAACAAGCCAAGACACTTCTTGTGTTGCCCAGAGAATCTAAACAGCATCCATGAGACAGACAAAATATAAAGAATGAAATGAAAAAAAAGCTTAATGGTCCAAGAGGAAAGAGAATCATTTAATGACAAAATTCTCTCAGAGTTTTAATACACCTAGCTTTAAGATTTACAAAATTGTTCTATCCAACCTGAACCAATCCAGGAGACATTGTGCTTCACCATGTTAATACCAGGAAGTAAAATTCCCAACTGCTAATGGCAAACATAATTTCCCAGAGCTCAAGAACCAACACACTAAGTTACCACAGATGCAAAATAGGAGCCTCAGTGAAAGCAACGTGTGAAGAACTGTGGGAATATTAGTTTCAAACCTAAAGGGGTGGAAAGATAAGAGCAGTAAAAGGGAGAAGAGACTGTCCTGGTGGCAGCCAACCCAACTGTTGCCTTAAGACACTGAAACAGTAAAAACATTAAGCAACACAGCAATAACTGAAGCAATCAATAATCCATGTACACAAGCAGAAACTTGGACCACATTCACTGAAGGCAGCTCGTTTCCTAGAATGATGGAAACAAGTGAATATTATGTTCCTGAGAATGGACTGGAGAAAGAAATTAATTCCTGCATACTGTTATGTGCTAGAGAGATCTACTGATACGAGGGGCTGATGATATAGGAAGGGAAGCAGAAGCCTGAGATTTAACATCAATTTACAGGTTTTGCAACTGAACAGATCTCTGAATGCAATTCAACTTAAGATACATGCTATTTGGTTGTCATTGAAGATGGGTTTCATGGAAATAATATTACATCAGTCTCCAATTCCATCAAATACATTTTCTTCCATGTCCTGGAATCAGGCATCAGCTGCAAAACAATAAAATGCCTGTGAGGAAATAAAATTACCTGAAAACCTGTATGACAAAATAAAGGGATTCCACAGGCTCATAAAAAGTTAGTTGCCTTTACTGCAGCCTGGACAGAGGAATACACAAGCATTTACTTTCTCTTATCAATTGAGAACCTAAGCACTATACTTCACCACATATGAATATCAAGACAGTAATTCAGCCTTAATTAACAAACCCTATCAATTATTAGAGACAAAGGAACATTCTAAAGGAAAAAGCAAAGTTGATTAACAGGTGAGAGGCGGAAAGGTATTTTTTGATTCCTATTCTGCCTGCTCCTCCAAGAGGCAGAGGATCTATGTACTTAGTTAAATAGAAATTATATGCTTATAAAAGGTAATTCGGAATGATTCCTCTTCCAAACAGTAACACTTTGCTGCCATTTGTGGTTCAACACAAATGAGCTATTCCCCTGGCAAGAGATGATGTTAGTTGGTGAGGTCCATAACTGGTATTCTTAAACTAGAGCTAGGATTGTTTTGGTCAAAAAAACTTGCCAAGAACACTTGTTGCTTACCAGCCTAAAAGGCCAAATATTATTGATTTTGTTCCACTTGCACTGTCTGAAGAAGCTGACAGGACAGAAATTAAAGAATTTTATTATATTCGGATTTCACACTCTGTTCTACCCAGTTCTATAAGCTTATTCAGGATTTTCACACCATTTCCACCAGAATATTCAACAATGCCACAAAACCTACTTATGATACTATTTCAGAACACAGAGAAGCACAGGGAACTTACGAATGCAATTATTTTAATGAGGCGACACGATATTCTGAAGCACCAGAATGAGTCAAAGTTCCCTCTGAAACACATTTGGCCAATGATCAGTTGCAATCCAGGACAAAGCTCTTCTGCTCACGTGCTTAACATTACCAAATTACATAAAGCTTTTCATGGCAGAAAAAAATCTACGTGTATACAAAGAGATCATCTCTCTCCTAGAATACTGCAAACACCAAATGAAGATTCAGGTACAGTATGGTTTGACATTCACAACCTCATGGTCTTGTTCCCTAACACACCAGCTTTTCTAGAGTGGTCATTTAACAGGTGACAGATAACCCAAGCAGCATGCTTGTATACTGAGTACAAGTAACTCCTTGGTATACCGGTCACTAGCACTGTACCCCAGAAAGAGAATATTGGTTACAGTATCTAAGAAAGCTCCAAATAAGACTTATTTTAGTCGATTGCCAATGTTTTTGATATAGTACATGCCTATAACAGAAGAAAGTACTAGAGTACTTCAGAAGCTCAGTTGAGTGATTCTCCCCTAACTTCATAAAGGCCATCATTGACTCCATGCTGTCCAGGAAGAGTGGTCTAAAAGCAACAGCACAGCACAAAACCTCAACTCACACAGACAAACAGGACTGTTTGTTCAAGCAAGACCCGGTTCACACACTTATGTCGGCTTCTTCAATCCCCCTCTCCTTCCCTTAGGGCACAACGATGTCCAACTCTCCAATCGAAACACTGAACAGGTCAGTGGACACAACTCAGCTTTAACCTCTCATTTCTGTTGCCAGGAGCTCTGGGATGGAACCATCACACTTCAACAGCGTTTGTTTCCATGACTTGGTAAAAAGGCAGAGGTGGAAGAATTTACTTTTGATTTTCAAGCCTAGACTATAGAATTTGCTCTGACAGGATATAAACACATATGCAAATAAACTGAGCATGGGATGGTAGTGAGGCCCTTGATCAAAGGTAGGAAATCAGTCCACTCCCAGCCTCTGTCACTAATCTCTCCTTCATGCTCTAAGGCAAGCAAGTCACTTAATTTCTGTTTCAATTCCATATCTGAAAAGGAGACATATTTAGCATTTTTAAGTGCTATGTTTTTAGATTACCTGGAAATAATCTCAAAAAAGCAGCTCACAGTAACAGCAATCCAGTAAAGGCTTCCTGCCCTGTTATCCCATGCTTTCTCAAACCCAAAAGTTAACTGAGACTGTTGGTGAAGGAAGCTATATTTTCAAGTTCATATTTAAGTTAGGGAAACATGACAAGCACCGCATTAATACAAGTTAAGATCAAAATAAACTTTATAATCTATCACACAGAAAAACAGTTGTTCTATTTGTGAAGTATCAAGGAATTTAAGAGGGACATAGCGGAGTCACATCTAGAAACAACTTGGCAGTGTTTGGCCACCAGTGCTAAGAACTCTATAAAAAAAAAAAAAAAAAAAACAAGCAACTTAACTTCTAGAGGACTGAATGAATGAGGGGAAGAAAACATACATCGTTTTCTAAAAAGCAGTAGTTAAATAGCTAATAAATTCTCATGGACTTTCCAGAATGAATCCACTTGACACAGAGCAGCATTTTGTTCAGCTCTGAGGCCAGTGCTTAAAACTAGAAAGTGACTCTAGGTAACAGAAGGACTTTGAGGGCCCTTCCAAAAACTTGGGACGAAATCCCAAAGCTCTGGGAGAGCAAGGCAAGCACCTGTTTTCCTGAACAGTCTATTTTTTTATGGTGCATACTTTAAACAGAAGCTGTATTATTCTGGATAAGCTGCATTCCAGCCAAAAGTGCACAGTTAATGTTTTTTGCAGCCCCCAGCCTGCAGTGATGGATGACCATTTTATAATGAAATACTTTATGCTCAATCAGCTTACAACTAACGGATGTTTTATCACACTGAATTAGAAAAAATGTTTTTAACAAAGAAAAAAAGGGCATCAGACAAGAGAATTGGTGATGAGCAGAGGCAAAAGTTAAAGAAATCCAAACAATGTTTCACTTTAACTGTTTCACTGACCTCCAATAACAAGGGGAAATGATGCACGAGCTAGTATTTGTACTGACAACACCTATACGTAAGCCCTAGTCTAGACTATTGAGACATGACAACATAAGGCTTCTATAAAAAGATTTTAGTCCATAACGTATCAATTAGGTTTCCAAAAAGCTAAGGCTAATAACTAAGCACTGATAAACCTTTCAAAGTACTTTAATCTTTCACGCCCGTTCAGCACTACAAAAATCATTCCTCAGACACCTCTTAATAAGCTGTGGGGTTTTCTCCTCCTAGCTTTGCTTCCACTCGCCAATGCTGAGTGATAAACTAGAGAAACAGATGCCATGCACTCAAAGACTACCACAATTTCTAGATCAAGGTTTGGAACTGAGCACCCAAGTTTAACAGAAATCTTAATCAGGACTCAATGCTTGCTGTTATGCCACAGCTGTCACTGTGTTACACACTACAAGTCAAGAAACCCCAGAACTTATCGGGACGTATTTGAATCAACACTACCTCTTGAAAAAGCCCACAGCAGAAGTTGTGCCTTTTCTCCCAAATAGCACAGCAAAAAACCCTCTCTAATCTATCTCAAACCATGGCAGAATGTCACTTTATTCTCATACTATCTTACGTGTTAGGAAAAGAGTCTCTTCTAATAAGAATACAGAGAAGGAAGGAAGAACGTGGATTCTTACGAGATGCAGTGAACACAAGCGGCAACAAGGGAAATGTCAGTTACATATTGTGAAAGACATTTACTAAAGAAGGGTGGTCAAACACCAGAACAGTCTACCCAAAGAAGTTGTGGGAGCTCCATCCCTGCAGATAATCAGAATTCAGCTGGCTCTAACCCTGAATACAATCTCACTTCCAAACTGGCCCTGCTTTCAGCAGGCAATTGGAGCAGATGACTTCCAGAGGTCTCTTCCTACCTAAATTATTCCAATTATGACTTGTGATTACCAGAAACAAAATAAGCCTCTGACATTGTACATTACAAATGCAGCAACTCTAACATTCACTGAGTGAAGAGTTTTCCTTCCCAGATCTTCTACTGGTTAGTATCAGCAATAATTAAATACAAAGCAGGAGCTCATTCCAGAAATACCACTAGAAAACATTTGCAGTTTTCTAAACCAGTCTTCTAAACAGAAGTTGCAGACTCAGGCTGTGACTGAACTTAAATGAAAAAAAAAACCAACCAAAAACCGACCACATTTTGCCAAATCTGGGGACTTCCGAAAACTAGCAGAAATAGAACATGTTGCTCCTCTCTTCTGTTAAAACAATATGGCATCTGCTGCAGATATTAAGGTCATCAAACAGCACTTTGGTCCTGAGTCACAGCTTCGGATCTACACCAATTTCCCCAGTCACACTGCAACCACCTCAAGCTCTAATAAATTCAGAGTTAATTTATGGAGCCTTCACACTACTGTTTGAAGCGCTGTAAATACTAGTCAGACCACAATTTTTGGTCTCCCAAAAACTCTCCCCCCCTCCCCATTCCTCAGTTGAAGGCTGGCACTCAATGAATCAGACCAAAGGGAGAATAGGGTTTCCAGCACCTGCTTCAGCTTTCAAGTGTCCAATTGAAACCACTGTGATCTGGCAGCAAGCGGTCTGAAGATCTTATTTTCCTGCTCTGTGAAGGACTGAATCACAATACAAAAAGAATCAAGTACAAAAATGAGTGAAAAGAGCAGCAGTGGGCAAAAGGAAGCTACAACTTCATACTGCCAAAGGGAAGCTGCAGCTGAAGACAATGTGCTATGAAGTACCACATCCCCTGTACAACTGAACATCTCATTCATCCTCTGTTTCAAGCTGATTACTCCAGGCAGTGTTGAGAGGTCCAAGACAATTCTTCACAGCCATCTTGCCAGGGGACACCTCCACATCACCATCTCTTCATGGGAACAAGTCTATAGGGCAGTAGGAACTGTTGGTTCCCTACGTTTCCTGGTTGCACAGGGTTGAGAAGGATGCTGCAGTGGTGAGATGCCATGCCCATAAGTCCCTCAATTTAAAATCAGCAACTGCCCCCAGCCGCCCCCAAAAGAAAAAAAAAAAACAACCCATCTCTCAGGGCTCCCCATGTAGAGTTGTCCCTGTGGAGAGTTGGCTGCTGCAGACTTGTCCCTTTGCCATGCTGAGTATGCATTGTTTTCCACATTTGGGACAACACTTGCAAAGAATGATGTAAAATATAACTCCATACTGCTTTGAAATCACCTTATTACTAGGACATTCTAGACTAGGGTTGACTATGACTTTAACATTAGGATTTTAAATCTCGAAACACAAAATACACTCCTTGACAGGGAAGTCAGGAAACAACCACCATGTTCATTTTGTACTATCATACTGGTGGGAATCATTCTTCTTTTACATAAGGACACACTGATAACTCAAAAATATAATACAAGACATGCTATTCCCATGCAGAGAAATAAAGTCAAACACATTTATTCTCCATTGTAATACGTCTCTTAACAAGTGTTTGCAAAACTGAAACAAGAATATGTCTACAAGCAGATTCCTTCCACAAACAGGAAAGAAACCTTCACTCTCAGCACAGCAGTCTTCTTCCAGACAAAAAAAAAGGCATGGTCAACACAGAGCATCTGTACTATTTCTCTTAAGAATGTCATTTAAGCCTAGGAGTTAGAACGACCAAACTCCTGAGATGAATGCAACTTTACTGAGGTAAGAGCCTTTGCTAAAGAATAACAGCACTCACAGTAGTCACAGTGGGTAGGCTGCACTTAAGAGACTACTGTCAGCAGTTAACTTCAGCTTAGATTTGCCACTAGCAAGGGAAAAATGGAGGGGGGCAGTGACTGTAAAATAAGTTTCCAAAAATACAAATGTCTCATTCGTTCTAAAGATATTTATTTAAAAACCCTCCTACATACATCACACCAACACCCAACCTTACTCAATCTTAGTCTCTTTGCCAACGTGACCGTCGAGATCTAAGCCTTCTTCCAGCTTTCAAGAACTCCTTGGTCAAAAAACTGCTCCCTGAGATTTCCCAAAATGCTGGAGTCAGAAAACAGAGTGGAGAAAGGGTTAACCCACAGCTGGGAGAAAGTTTCCCTGGAAAATTGGAACACATGCTGTGGCTGTGACTAAATTTCACACTGGTTCTGTTGAGTACAAACATCCACAACTGTGGGCATTTGAGAGAGTCAGAGAAAAAGAAATGCTCCTTATATATTAGCATCACCTGCTAGGTTCCTTCAAATGGATAATGACGTGCTCTAGGGAACAGCAGAATCCCTCAGATTCACTTCATGTTTCAAGCAGAGATGAGGCACCAAAAGGGGTGGGTAGGGAATAATACGTGGAAGGAAGTAATCATTCTCTTGCCTGCTCCAACACTTTTTGGTACATACTGGGAAGTCAAGTTTATGGCCTGCAAGTTGTTTAAGATTAGATGTGTCAGCAGAGAAGTCACTTGAGCTGATACCGAAGACACCTGTACCACCTGGGTACATAGAAAGAGGAATTGTGCAGTGCACGGGGAAGAGAGTGTGTGTGCATTCACACACACATGGATTTTAAAGATTGATGGGTTAGGTTTTAAACAGTCAGCACTAAGGTGGTCAGAGAGAACTACACATTGAAGATCAGGAATTACCAACTACCAGCACAGAACCACAGGAAGGTTCAGACTGGAAGAGGTCTCTGGAGGTCACCTACTCCAAACCTCGTGCTCATGCAAAGGACTGCTCTGGGGTTCTATCAGGTTGCTCAAGGCCTTATTCAGTCAAACTTGAAAGTTTCCATGGATAGAGATTCCACTTTCTCTTCCCATGTCCCAATATTTAACTCTCTCTAGAAAGAATTTCCCGCTACGCACAACAGGAATTTCTCCTTCTAGTAATTCATGACTATGGATCTCTTGGCCCCTCTGAGAAGAAGTGGCTCTGTCTTTTCTGTGATCCTTCTGTAGGCAGTGGAAGACTGAAATAAGGTCCTCCCCTCAGTTTTTCCATACGAAATAAACCTACATATTTTTAGAAGGCTACAGACATGGAGGCTGTGCGATAAAGAAAGTGTTTGAAAGCTGTGGACTGCGAGAAGAACAAGCAAAGCAGACTGCAATCCTCTCGGGTCAACAATGAAAGAATACAATATTGCACAATGTGGATAATTCTTCACAGAAGTTTTAATTCATTAAGCACACTACAGTTAGAAAACCACTTCAAAAGCTTCAGAAATTACATGCTATGATCTATTCTGCTTGTTCATAAATAAATACAGGGATGAGGGGAAATGGCATACTGCTATCATCCACATTGCTGTGAAGAATAGGAAATTGATAACTGTTCTACTTGGAGAGCCAGATCAGTGTTCTAGAGATTACTTCAATGTCTGGAAAAAGCCTGTCAGACTGTACAGACAAAACCAAAAATACGTGTACTTGTAATACAGATTTTTATTCTAACTAAACCCTATTCTGTTACCGAATGGTAGGAAAGCATTTAAAAAAAGTAAAAAGAAAAAAGAAAATATATATATATCTTCACGGAAAGATCTCAAGAGGGGTTATCAGTACCAAAAGACAGGCACACACGGACTAGCATTTATACTTATCTTCCCAATAATCAGTAAGTAACATTAAATTAAATATACAATAACACTTTCTTCTCCTCAGAGCATTTTTCAAACTACACAGGGAGAATCAGAGAGCCAGCAGACAAAATAACTTAAGTAGAAGACATACGATTACAGTCATCTCTAGGATGGAGAATTTCTGCTCTGCCCTTTTCAAAAGGGGATTATTAGGTGCCCACCTTTAAAACGAAGGCAGGTTGGGAAGACGTTGATTAATTATAACAATCTTTATCTGCCTTATCACATGTATTTCCCAAACATCCACAAAGTTCTGTTCAGATACATAAGGTTCATTTTCTAGCCACGCCTGCCTGACAGGAACTAGTAAATGCAAGGTGGCTAGATTAGAGTAAATCACTGCCTCAGTTTTCACTATCCATTTCACTACATAAACTAACTTAAAAGGTTACAAAAGCCCCTCAAAGCAAGGTATTAATCACTCGCTCTCGCCATGGTACATAACAGACTTCCCAGCTGACCTTACGGATCTACTTTCACACTCCAAATTCTTTTCACTAATGGACACCCTAACTTAAAAAAAAATAAAAATCAACAAACAAAACCAACATCCCTCTTCCAACAAAACTAACCAAGACTCCAAGTAAAACAGACATGATTCATTCATCCCTAAGTCATATCACATGAAAGCAAAAGTACTTTGTGAGTTTATTTTCTCTAGCTGAATTGCAGTCAGGTGTTCATTTATATTTTTTTTTTTTTTACATATACTGACAGTGACTTGTATGTCCTGTCCCAAATATCTACCACAGTACTTACACAAGCAATATACGCTTGCATCTGATCTCTGAATTTCAAAGATTACAAAAATGTAGTTAGCTACAGACCATAATGCCTTACATTCCTCTCCATCTCAGAGAAAAGGGCCACTTAGAACCTGGCATTGTTCTGCATTGGATGCTGTTAGATATTGGCTAAGAATTGATACAATGATTTGTTAAAAAAAAAAATTGTTTCCACACACCATGAAAAACAAATTCCTTAAAAGACACTAAGCACCAATCACAAACTCAGTTATAACGAGGACACAGTGGAGGAAGTTCAGATTCAGAAGCGTGGGTAAGTTCCAATAATTCAAAGTGTATTGTTGTGCAGTCCCCATCCATGGAGATATTCGAAAGCCATGTGGACATGGTCTTGAGCAACCAGCTGCGGGTGGCCCTGCTTGAGCAGGACCAGATGACCTGCAGAGGTCCTTTCCAACCCCAGCCACTCTGCAATTCTTACAATTCTTGATAACCACGCTACTGAAAATGTTGCATAAGAGCTCAGCTGAAAGAGAATCCTGTGACTGATAACCAGGGGTTTAGTTTTCTAAGTATTTCTGTCCTTCATATTTACAGGGGGCCATTTGAAAAAATTAAACTTCAACAATGCAAAGCTCAATTTATTTTCTATAACTCTAAAATTAATTATGAAAGATCTCATGACTGAAAAGTTTTACTCATGACTTCCAATGCTTGAGGCCATTAAAACCAGAAACCATTTGAAGAGCTTATTCAGCTGTTCTTTTTAAGGTACCTCATGATTAGCACAGAGGAGACGGCAAATTACTAAATAGCATATCCAACTCTGTAGCCTTTATTCTTGCACTTATATGCATGAATGATGGTTGGTGTGGCTGCCTAGCAAGACACACTTGAGAAGAGATTAGAAACTGACATATAATTCAAGATGTCAATATTTATTAGTAACTGGGCCATCTGGGAAAGCTAGTAAAGCATGTTTGATCTGGGGTGTGGTTCTTTTTAATTTCAGGAATTTCAGGCACTAAAGGCAACTCTTAGAAAGAAGAACATAAAGTTACCTTAACTTTAAAATTAACTTTTCTACCACATTTTCCTTATTCCTGCCTTGCTTTTAAAGAAGTCAAGTTTTTCACACTATTAAAATAAACCAAATTTTTTTTTAGACTTTGCTCCATTTTAAATCCTTTTATTTGAAATGTTATACATCATCTATTAACTGAATTTACAGTCATCTACTTACTTTAGAAAGTCATTGGCGGGGAGCATTTAAATATCAGACACTCATATTTTACTTCTTACAATACAATTTAACATATGATAACATTTTAAGGGAATTCAGCTGTTACATCTGCCCTAACTGTACCAACAGGCATTCAACAGTCACCATGTCATGTTACTCATTTCACAGTCCATGTTGCATTTCACAAAAAGAAGCATACTTCTGCTTCACTGTATTCTAAATAGCTCCTGCGACCACTGAACAAACATGAGCATAAAAAATGAGCACTATTTAGACAGCAAGCAACTACGACAAAACAAAGGACTCTTCATAGACTAACAGAAATCGTGACTGTACCCTATTTAAAATAAATTTCTCTAAGTTAAGCAACTATCTCAGAAATAATTTGACTAATGTACCAACAGCCACCAGGTAAGCTAACAAAAACCCTTCCCTGCCTCCTCATTATTAAGCTTTTTAGAAGCAACAATTACATATCTTGTTCTGCTCTACACTAAAATTTTAATTTTCTGGAGTAAAGACCCAGCAGTTCCTCAGCTTTTTAGTGTGTTTGCAGAGTAACAATCAACTCAACGACCAAGAAGACAAGAGACTTCAGAGGGTAAGTGGATACTCCTATACATACTGGAATTTTACTGTCTTCCAAAGAAATCATTTGCACTGTCTTGTTAGCTACTGAAATCTGTAGCAGCACTGTGGAAGGGTCCTGGGGTGAGGCTGGGGAGAAGGCACCTCACAGTCAAAGAGGTAAAGACAGGAATGTCAGGGATTTATTACTATTATTCAGTAAAATCCAAAATCTAGATAAAATAAAACTACATAATTGATATGAGAAATCATTAACAAGACAGCAATTATTTTGACAATCTTATAATTTTGTATGAGGCAATCTTATTTCAGAATCAATTACAAGATACAACAAAAAACCCCAAATGTACAAAACCAAAACATACATTTCAGCCAGCTTCATACTTTGCATACTTTGAATTTCCTTAGTTACAACCAGATTTATTCTATCAGAAATTGTATATGGTCTCTGAAGAACTAGTGCATGACCTTGCATCCCTTATGAGAAGTCACAGCTGTATTCCCACATTGACTGATAAAGACAACTGAACAGGCAAGTGGACTCCCATCCCTTCTTTGAAACAAGCCAGACATTTTAACTCATCTCACTGACAAATTATTTGCTGCCATCGCAATTAAGCATTTCTGGCTTTCTATTACACAGTTCAAAATAAAACAGATCACACTCAGAAGTGCCAGACAACTTCATACTCTGATATCAAGTGACAAAAGGTAAGGAAAATACCATCAGATCTCATACATCCCCTGAAAGAATCTTAAAAGAAGCAGTCTCAAGGAAAGCTTCACATTTTGTGGTTTTAACTAAAAAGATCTGAAATGCAAAAAGCACAATGATAAGCATAAATAGCTTAAAACCTGTAGATCTTAATCCTTCCTTGTCTGCTTTTGCACAGCCTGTTCAGCTCACGTTAAAAGTTTCTTCTAGGATATACAAGGAAACCTGTACAGCTCACAATGCAGCATCTTGCAGTCAGCTGTAACAGGCACCAATCAGAGGGAACTTAAATAATTTTCTGAAGTCTCACAATCCTCTACCTCCAGCATCTAGAAAAAACTTTACCTTTGATTTCTCCCCCATACCAGATCAAAATGGGCATGTCACCAGGGCTGAGGTCAGGAAGTCATCTCTTCAGAGCTGTATGGTCCTTGCCCAGACCACCATTTCCAGCTCAGTTTCTTTAAAAAACCCTTGCTTAATCAAAACCGGCAGATCAAAACAAATTCCATAGAGAACTCTATCATGCACATAAGGAAAAAAAACCAGCTATTTTTCCAAACCATTGCAACAGGAGTCTCTGTTAATCTGAAATAGCAGGTTAATGCTCATTAGATTAGTAATAATTAACTGTCTTCTTATTCTGTAGTTGGAATGTTTGCAGACAGGAGGTTAATTGGCACTCTGCATTGGGAGGATCAGAGCAGACAACTAAGAGGATCTGCTTTCTCCTTACAGTACAGCATGGAAGCTGAGCAATTTCTGCTGTTGAGTGGCGTGTATAAATGTATCCATGCTTCCCTCAATCTCTTAATTCTATTTCTTAAGCCTCATTTAGGTTGTGGTTACCTCTTGGCACATGCTGCGTCCAGCTAGAAAAAAAACCTACTACTAATCCAAAAAAGGTAAACTCCATTTAACCATACAATAAGTTTCCCTTGCACTCCTGTTTCTTCCTAGCCTGTCCTGCAATTGTGTCCCAATCTGCCAGCATTAACACAGATACACAGCGGTATTTATTTGAGGCCTATTCCACCAAGCTGTATTCACACTAAATCCTCCATGTGTATTTAATAAATCACACGAGTTAGGTGGGCAGGATTAGTTCCAAGTCACCTAATGACTATATCATGAGCTGCAGTATTAAAGGGATTAATATTAATCTTAGCCATTTCAATTCACTGCGAGAGGCCAGTCCCTGCTCCAACAGGAGCCGCAGCAGGCAGTGCAAGAAATGCTAAACAAGAGCATGAAGATTAATGAGGGCTTCCTCATTCTGCCTTTGAATCTTCTCTACCAGGATACAGGGCAGCGAATCCCCAGCAAAGACAGGCTCATAAATAAACACAACACCACAAATACTTCGAGCAGCTGAGCCCGACATAGAGTTGTTTTCACTCACTATCTGCTTCTCCTGTAACCCACACCTCCAAGCACACTCAGGAATTTGAAAGGCTTGCACAGCAGCTCATTTGTTTTCTTTCACATAAAAGCACACACCTCATTACTCATAATAAATTACTCATTTTAAATGTGTTTGTGGAACTAACAGCTAAAATGAGCTGTGTTCAGAGAAGATGACAGAGCAGCAGGGGAATCTGAAAGGGTAACTCATTGCACTGAGGTTAAAAAGGACATCCAAAAGATTTGACTTGCTTTACTCTTGGCAACAATGATCATTACAAGCAGGAAGACTTCTTAAAGACAAGAGAAAAAAACTCTTCTACAGTGTTCGTCTTAAACTAAAGCATGAAAATGGACTGATACAACTTAACAAACTGATTTTCTGACAGAGTGCTGCATTTCATCACAGCACCAGCAAGACCGCAAAGTAGGGGTCCTGGCCCCACTTTCATTGATATGCAAGAGTATCAACCATAATCGTTAGCATAAAAATTCAAGAAGTAAGTCTTGTTCTACTGCAGGTTTAGGTATCGCTGAATGCTGAAAAAGGAGTAGCCTTTTACAACTTACAGTTAATTCAGAGCACCACAGAAGCTACACAAGTCAAACAGCTGCATCCTGGAGACATGTGAAAAACTTTAGATGGAAAAAGTGGAGCTGAGTCAGCATTATTCCCGGGCTTCATTGAAAAACTCTAGACCCTCAAAAAAAAGCCAGAGATTAGGTTAAACTGGGATCTGTCACAACTATTAACAGCTCTGCAGGTCCTCCAGGCAAAATAGCAGCCTCAAAAACTCAGCGTGGATACAGTGCAGAGCTGAATGCGGTATGTCCACTTGGAAGTAAGTGGTTCACAACCAACGAACAGGAAAGGACCACAGCATTAAAAACAAAAGACAAAGTCTTGGACTTTTGTTACACTAACATGTAAGTGAGATGACGGAATGGCACCAGTTTATCCAAGTTTATCAACTCAGCACCAGCAGAGAGACTTAAAGCAGAACCACATCATGTGAAGCCGAGCAGATGGGGAGGGATCCCTTAAGTGCGCTGTTCAACCTTTCCGGAGGCAGGATGCAGCAGAGATGGAGTTGACATTTTCTGTATTCATAAACAATCTGCTGTTCTTTCACATGAGAAGTATCTGGCAGCAAGGAAGGCCACAGTGCACTCTCCAATACTTGTTTGTTTTGAGGGGAATTTCATCTGTTTGTTTGTTTATAAGAAAAGAACATAGGAGGAAAATTTGAGATTCATCAAGACAGAACGCACACAAGTTTTATACTATATTACCCCTCAGCAATCAAAGAGCTCAATTCCCAATGTACTTTTTAAAAGGTACACTATGGGCCATGCAGCTGAAACCATTTCAGATGCTCAAGGAAGGAGTTTGTGTAGTGGGTCATGCTATTTTGGAATGGATAAAACATTTTACATTCCAAATGCACATTCAGAATCTTGAATATATCTCTCAGGATAAGTAACCAGATAGCCAATATAGCCACATTAAAAGTTTAACAGTTTTTAACTCTAGAATGGCTGATTTAAAAACTCACATATATGGAGTTTGATACTCAATATCCCACAAAAACTAAGTCATGATTCAGATTTATTATTAAAACACCAAAACAAACCAAGATCCAAAAAGTCTGAGAAACATAAAATATCTGTCCCCAGGCCTGAAGGTTTTAAGTTCATATTAACCTATCCTCAAGCACCATTATGGTTAGTCCAACAGCAAAGTACCATCCACAAAAGTTATAAGGCTGCAAGAGGATGGAGCATTTGGCATTTTTTCATCTATGCAAACCCCTAATAGTTAACGTGCACTCTCAAGCAGAGTATCAGCCAAAAGAAAAGAAGTAGTAAACCTTGTACTCTTGTGACCAAATGGGACTCATTAAGTTATAGGCATCTTTTCACATTTACTCTAGTCCAGTCTGAAATACATACTCAAAAACTGTAGAAGTTCACTTAAAAATTCTCTTTCTGGGTTCTCTTTAACAAGGCAGTCTTCATTAAATCTACTTTTAAGAGGCAGGTTTCAGCAAAAGACAGCCATCCAGCTTAACTCTGGTAACTTAGCTGACACAATGTTGTGAGCAAGAAACTAGTTTTCTTCTATTTACTAAGTTCCATTTCTGGAAGTGTCTGGTCATTATAAACCAAAATTAACATAATACTATTACACATTAAACACTTTCCAAGTTGTTTGTTTTCTGAGTTTTTAGGGGGTTTATTTTAAATGCAGAAAGCAAGACATTGAAAGCACAGCCCTCTACCCAGTAACCTTCACCTTATTTTACAAAACCAATGAAAGCAAACCTTGCTTACAGCTGCAGAAGGGGGAGTAGATGGCAGGGTATTTTTAGCACTTTGGCAGGGACTCAGACAGTCCCAGTACCAGACATTCTTGTAGTGCTAACTAGGCTGCAAAACCCTCATACGAAAGATGCTATTCAGACCTGTGGACACTGTATAAATATAGGCGTATGTGAGAACGATTTCTGTGCACGATAGCAAATTCTTCCTCCTCATGAAGTCCTCTATAGATGAAGCCATTCTGCCTGCTGCTGTGTCCACAGTCCATTCTGCACACAAGGTCAGGCCCATCCAGTGGAGCTGCATCAGTCTCCTGGAATGCTGAAGTCCACATATTTGCCATTCAACATGAAAACTGCTTTTCAAGTTCAATCAACTATAAATGTTGCTTTGTTTTAATTTTCCACTGAACTTCCTGGAACCTATTATCCAGACTGTCAGGGATGTATATTTAGCAATGGCAACACGGCCTCTTTGCCGCTGCCCCAGTGGTCATGTCACCTCCAATAAACAGAAAAACAATCCCCCAGCAAATGGCATTTTTTGTAGGCTATTTACTGCCAGTCTGAGGTAGTGGGTGAACACGGAACTGCATGGGAAAGCCTTGAACCAATTTTAAAACAAATTAAAATAAATTAAAAAAAAAAAAGCAAACAGGTGACCTCTAGGGAGAGGGACAAAAGGGAACATTAATTTACCACTTACACATTAAGTCTCTATCTACTGCCTTAAGCTGATACTCACAAGTCTAAGCAAAAAAATGCAGAGAAAAGCTGACTCAGTGAAAATACTTGCCTTTTACAACTGCAATTGTCTACATTTCAGAGTCATGCACAAAATGACTGCATTTGCATAAATGATTATTCTTAAGCACTACTGCTCGAGCACTAGAACTTAAAAATATTAAAATGATGAGGTTCACCTCTCTGCTGAAACATTACTTCAGAGAAGAGTTCTCATTCTTGTTTTTGCAAAATAAATTTAGCAACATCAGCTTCTTTCAAAAGAAACAGCAGGCACCAACTGGGAAAGAAATCCAGAAACAAAACTCAAGCAGCTATTGTTAGCGCCTGTATGACAGACTGCAAGTTCACTGCTACTCTTCTTAGTTCCACATATAAGTCAAAGCATTTCAATCAGAAAATAAAGTCCACTTCAAGAAATCAGGAAGCAAACAAGTTATTAAAGTACTGAAAACCCTTGATAAAGCTAACATTCGCATACAACTAACTCTAGAATGTGAAGTACTAGTCTACCCTTCCATTCTTCTGTTCACGGCAAGCTTCACTTGAGGCATAAAAGCCAATATCGCGTTAAACCTGGGGAGATGCCAATCTTGGGGATCCAAGATTTTACCTCTCTGCGGGTGGAATCACTAGGTTGTGCAGAGGAAGGGAATACACATGCTGGTCATTTCTAATAACTACCTAAAGGTTTAGGTAACCAATAACTGAACATAACTGAATGAAAAATTTTATTCTTTCTCCACAATTTGGAGTACTTTGAATACCACATTAGTCAGACAATGTATCAAAAATCTCTATCAATTATAATTTGGTACACCAACACCAGAATTACAATTACTGCACCCTGAAATAAGTCAATTTTAAAAATTAGCTTATTAAAGGACTCTTCCTGAAATAAGTTTTCATCAGCACTATGAGTACAGATATGTCAAAAAAGGATGCAGTGAGGAAGTGCCACTTGTGCACTGTAAGCCTTTCTCTCCTGCCCAGTTGCTACATGACACTACCCCTCAGAGATCCTCACTCAAAGCAAGAGGCATCCTTCATAATGCACACACAAAATTAAATCTATATGACAAAGAGTAAGAAAAAGTGCAATAGAGAAAAAGCTGAAACAAAAGACAGAACTATAAGAGAAAAACACCAGTCCAGCCACCCCAAAAACATCACACACACAAAGCAGGTGGCAACTGTAAGACTGCAACCGTTGAAACTTGTGCCTTTTCAGACGCAAAACCTTAGGAAAAGAAGGGGCTACCCAGCAAAGCTCGTAGAGTAGTACACCGAATTCCTTCTCCTAAACTTCACTTCAAACAGGAATTCTGGCTGTTACTAGACAACTGACAAAACAGCCATACACAACAGCTTAGAACAAAATTTGAATGACATTTTAATGCACTAAACCACTTGGCACCTTCCTGCCACAAACAGCAATAGGTAGAAATGAATTAACAAAGTAGCTTTTATACTAAAGCTAACAACTGCTTCACTGCCTCTTCCTCAGAGACTGCAATATGTTCCCTCTATTTTCTGTCAGAGCTAGTTATGGACAAATAAACAAAATTTTAAAAGCAATACTAGCAAATTTATTGACAGCGGTCACTTAAATGAATAAAATATAACCTATTGTACAAGAAAAAAATACCTACACTTATGAATTGCATAAAGATGAATTAGGAAGCAAAGTCTACTTAGGATCTAAAAAAACAAAGTTCTTGTCTTCTAGGGATTGTGATAAACATCTCCCTGAAGGTCAGCTCTTGTGACACCTACAAGATGTTACCTCTGCTATACTTGCTTTACATAGTTTATCTTAAAAGAATAGATAATTACTCACTTTTGCTGAGGAAGAATGTTGAATATAAGGAATTAAAAATCACCCTAAAGCTCAAGCTAAGAACTGATGAGGCTGTTAACCTGTTCAGGCAATTAAAGAGAGACTCAGTGCTGAAAATTTCTTATAAGCAGGTATCTACCACTGGAGAGGCCTATACAGTGCCAATGGTCACACATCTTCTCAACAAAGAGGTGAGCAAGACAGACTGTTTTCCACTTCTGAAAATAACCAAAGAATTACTGCACTAAATGCACAGGTGCAAGTACCTTGAAGACAGAAGAATTAAACCATGGAACATTAAGTTATTGCTAAACAGAAACCCCACCACCCTCAACACAAATACTCACCAACCTAGTTTTAAGCAAATACTCAATTGCCTTCAGAACAAGGGTGACAGAATGTAAGATCCTTGGGGCTTGAACGTATGGCTTTACACAGCATCTGGGATGACCAGGTCTCCTAGAAGCTATGCTAAGGGACATGGAGGACATGGAGGTGATTTCAGACAGCCAACATGGCTTCACCAAGGAAGGCTCCTGTCTGACCAACCTAGTGGACTTTTATGATGGGGTGATCACACCAGTGGACGTGGGAAAAGCCACGTCCATCTGGACTTCTGTAAACCCTTTGACACAGTCCCCCACAACATTCTTCTCTCTAAATTGGAGAGAGATGGATTTGATGGGTGAGTGGTTCGGTGGATATGGAATTGGTTGGATGGTCACATCCAGAGAGTACTGGTCAACAGCTCGATGTCCAGATGGAGATCTGTGACAAGTGGTGTCCCTCAGGGGTCCTTACTGGGACCTTACTGTTTAATATTTTCATTGATGACAGAGATAGTGAGATCGATTGCACCCTCAGCAAGTCTGCAGATGATAACAAGCTGTTGTCAAACCAGAACAACAAGATGTTGTCCAGAGGGACGTAGACAAGCTAGAGAAGTGGGCCTGTGTGAACCTCATGAAGTTCAACAAGGCCAAGTGCAAGGTCCTACACCTGGATCAGGGCTATCCACGGTTTCAATATGGGATGGGGGACAATGTGATTGAGAGCAGCCTTGCAGAGAAGGACTTGGGGGTGCTGACTGATGAGAAGCGTGACATGAGCCAGCAACTTGTGCTCACAGTCTGGAAGGCCAACTGTGTCCTGGGCTGCATCAAAAGAAGCATGGCCAGCAGGGCGAGGGAGGTGATTCGCCCTCTGTACTCCACACTACTCCAGGTGGGGTCTCACGCGAGCGTCCAGTTATAGAATCCCCAATGTAAGAACGATATGGAACTGCTGGAACAGGTCCAGAGGAGGGCTACAAAGACGATCAGAGGGCTGGAGCACCGCTCCTATGAGCACAGGCTGAGAAAGTTGGCATTGTTCAGACTGGATTAAAAAAAGGCTCTGGGAAGACCTCATAGCAGCCTTCCAGTACCTGAAGGGGGCTACAGGAAAGCTGGGGAGGGAATTTTCACAAGGGCAAGTAGGGATAGGACAAGGGGGAATGGCTTTAAATTGGAAGGGGGAAGATTTAGATTAGACATTTCGAAGAAATTCTTCCCAATGAGCGTGGTGAGGACTGGCACAGGTTTCCCAGGGAAGTTGTGGATGCCCCCTCCCTCGAAGTGTTCAAGGCCAGGTTGGATGGGGTCTTGAGCAGCCTGGTCTAGTGGGAGGTGTCCTTGCCCATGGCAGGGGGGTTAGAACTGGATGACCTTTAAGGTCCCTTCTAACCCAATCCATTCCATAATCTATGATTCTAATTTGTAACCAAGTTCTTTGAATGGTGTAACTAATTAAATACTACGAACATCCATCAAAAACATATACAGCATGGTACAGGAAGACCCCTGTAAACATTTAGACCCAGCGCAACCAGATTAGTAAATGGAAATTCTACATGAACTCTGAGTGGAATCTCTTTCCACCTTTCAGATAATTTATAGTTTAATGTCAGCTAAACATAGTAACTAAACCCATTTGTCCACTGAAAGTAAATTCTTGGCTGCTCTTCCAACGTCATTGCAGACATTGCTGTCAATCCCCAAACAGTGGCCAGTCCAATCAAAGTGTCAGCACTTACCTGCTGCTCGACACTTTGAACACATGGGCTGTCATATCAGTCAGTGACTGATCAGGCGCAGAAATCAGATAGAGTTTTCTCCTGACAACCAGATATGATCAAGAGTCCAAGCTACACATGTCTCCAAAGCCTAACAAATGCATGCCCACGTTAGCAGAAGGCAGCTTTACTATTTATGACAAAGCTGCTACCATCTTTGCAAACCCTTGCTAGGAACAGGCCAGTGAAAACAGCAATAGCCACAAAAAAAAAGATCCTCCTTCTTTTCTGTTTGTATGTTATTATGGTAAAAAAGGCTAAACAACAAATCCAAGCATCAGAAGTTCTCTGCAGATTCACAGAGGAAGCAAAAAAAAAAAAAAAAAACAAGGAGAAAGATCAATTCCCACTACAAAGTTTAAATCCAGAGATGAAGAAAGCAGTCAGTCTCCAAATAAGACCCATCTCTCTTCAAACACTCTTATTTTTACATCAAGTGGAACTGAAATATCAACTGGAAAATGACAGCAGAAACAAAATAGCATCATTCACCTTATAGAGGCTACTGAGAAGCTGAGGAAGAATTTTAACGTATACCTGGTTTTGGGTGTTCAGAAGGTAGTCCTGAAATTTAAAACTCACATGTACTTTTTCTTTTGCTACCTCTTCCCTGACCTTGGCTGCACATGGATTAATGAATGAAAAGTCATTTGGAATTTATATTTATAATCTTAGACACTTCCAGAAGCTTGTGCTAAGCGCTGTTTTTGTCTTTGCCAGGTAGGGCCTCCCTACAACTCATGCAGCATGCTCATCTAGCAGGAAGAAGACACAGCCAGCTTGTCAAGACACCATTCCTTCAGTGAATCCATAGCTCCAAGGCAGCAATGAGCAAATGAAGGCAAGGAAGAATTACACTGTGCTATTTCTAGCTCACACCAATCATTTCAAAACAAGCAACATGGCCCAAATAAAACAAGTCCAGCCATTTCAGTACTAAGTTTATCAGTAATAATGTCAAAGCACCACAAAACTTTTCTTCCCACCACAACTGCAAAAAGCCTATGCCAGGATGACCTTAGATTTTTTTTAGCTCATGAGTCAGGTTTGCCCACTGCTGTCATCTTCTAATACAGAGCATGAGCCTGATGGCAGGAAACAAATCCAGAAGCCACAGCTGTTGCAGAGTCCAGTCTTCATCTTCCAGCCACGAGAACTACTTCATTTCCTTCTTTTATCCAACATGCCCAATGACTAAAAAAGTATGGTGTCCCAAACCTTCTAATAATAAAGACATTTCATTTCCACCCTTCGCATCTCCACTTCAAAGGTAGAAAAAGTCTGTGAAAGAACTGCTACTTCCCTGTTCATCTGCTTAGGAGTTCAAGTCCTTACAGACTTGCTTCTATAGCATTGTGCATTCACAGAGTTCTACAAACAAATCATATTTAACAGTCCAAAAGGATCAGAAAAATTCAGTATAGCCCACCGCAATATAATGCAGAAAAACAACCGCTCTTTACAATAGAAGTATTCTTGGATACAAGTAACAGACTGTGTATCACACTGCCGTGAAGACTCAGTGCTACTTGGAGTAATATTATTAAAGGTTTTCTGGCCAACATTCCAAGAAAAAGTTACTAAATTCCTCTGGCCACAACTGTCTTCCAGTTCTTTTCTCTACAAGAAGCAAATTGCTGTCTCAGAGAAAGAGAGTGAGAAGCATGCGTGTCTGAGTTTCATTTTAATGTCCTACTCTTAGCTCTCTATTTGGCTACACTGAAACATAAAATGAGAGTGCAAATAAAAAAATGCCAATAAACAAATGTCTTCTCATTTCAATTCACTTCCACGTGCCACATACAGAAAGCCAGCTATGCAGTTTTACACCAGATCACATCCGCAAGAACTGCAGGTGTAATTCCTCAGGGTGCATACAACACAGTTCCCAAGGAACACAGAAAGGTTAATTCTGTGCTCCAATTCTCCATGTGAACACTGAATGAACACTGATCCATCAGATCACTGGAACTGGATGATCTTTAAGGTCCATTCCAACCTAAACTATTCTATGATTCTACGATCTGTGATACGGCAGCAATGCTTCCTTTCTCCTAGCCTGTGCCATTTTTAACTGAAACATTAATGCATGCTTGATGTTTAAAAACAACTGGTCTAAACCATACCTGGAGCTTCTGAAAACTTCCAAAGTAAAAATAATATTGTTAAAACAAATAGGTTAAAGCAGTAGCTCACACTTTGGTTTAATCCATAGAATTCAATTAAGTCACCAGATTCCTTTGACCTATTTTCACTGATGTCACTGTTCAATACTATCCTGCATCCATTGCAAATCAAGAACTGTGGCTTTGTAGACTCCCAGCATACTGTAATCAACAGCTTGAGAACAAAGTCCACTATTTGGAGACTGGCCAGAACTCCATAACTCGAGTAGCATATTATTATATTATTATTCCAAGGAAATTAACTCCTTTACTGTATAGTGCATCTCTCTAAGACCATCCATGATATTTCAGAGCCCTGGAAAAGACTTGGTCAACTTACAGAGTGAAAGCATGAGAGTTCTATTACTGGAACTGCCACACAGTTTAACTAATTATATGGAACTGAAAATCTAGCAAAAAAACTCATGTCCTACCCACTCCATGTGCACTGCTTTTACACAAATATATCTCCCAATAACAGAAAATAGGGACCACATTACTGCCCCATTACTCTGCTCTGATTAGCCTAGAAAAACCTGCAGCTGAACCATGGTACGAGAAATAACTAGTGCTAAAAATTAGAGCAATAACAATTCAAGATTCAGGAGTAGAACTCCTTGGATGTACGGGGAAGAAGTAGAAGAATATCCATTTCCTAGGTTCAGTTAAATCCCTCTACATATTCAAGAAGAGGAGGCATTCAGTCCTCTTTGCAAACAAAGTGGACATCAGAGGAAAGCATTAATGTACAATTTGATGACCCACCAGTACCTACTCCATCATCTCTTCTGGAGAGGAAGGGGCACAGCCTAATGAATAAGAATGAGACATTCATTAGGGTTTTGTTTACACATTATTATTCAATACTAACTTTCAAAATGGACTACGACAAACAGAAGAAAGGTAATCTATACATGGTATAATGCAGAAAAGCTGCTGTGCTTTAAATTTACCTTCCCCTTTAAAACAAATTAACATTTCAAGTATAGATAAATTTTTACTGGGGAGCAAAGTGATTGCTTACAGAAGGTGTTCAGTGTAGGGGGAATTACTTGCACACAATACAATAGTGCAAAGATAACAGAAAACTGGGTATATTCATGCATAAACAAACACATTGTTGTAGTACCCCTTGGTATGACTTGCATTTGAACATCTAATTTACCAATAATCTTTAAAAACCCTAGGAAGAGTGGAAAAAAACAACCCCTGCAGAAATCGAATTTGAGGGCAAAAGTACATACTCCTCTTTACATACATTGTCCTTCACATACTTTAACCTTCATTTACCCAGTCTGCCTACCAATACATGGTCAGTACTAGAAAACAAGAACAAAAACTTAATTCTCTTGCCTGCAGTCTGCACATATGCAAACCCCTGATTCTGTCAAGCAAAAAAATTAATGAAATTAGGAAGGTACCCTTAATCAGTATCAGGACTGCTGGCCTCAGCCTCTCCTCTCCCTCCTCCACTTCATAATGCCTATTATCTAACTGAAAACGAAAACTTTGATCCTAATGGTTTCCGACACCTGATGAGAATAAAGAAACACAAAGGGACCTGGTGATGTGTCATTTAACGCATGACTGTTTTAATAGCGCTGTCTAATTTTTGGAGGCACAGGGCCCATATCCAATGCCCCTCTTAGCAACCCATCAGCTGTTTGCCACATTCCATTCACCACATCACATGACTATGTTATTGGCAGTTCCTGAAGGTTAGTTCAATCAACTTTTGTATACTACACTAATTTCTCGAGTTAGAAAAGGTTAATTGAAGGCAGAACTGATAGCAGAACAGTTTGCTATATTGCAATATTATTAAATTTTTACTGTTCACAAAAACCTTGGATCTAAGCATGAGATAAAACCAATTACACAATATTACTATGTTTTTCAACCTCGTATCTCTCAATGCATTATATGTTGGTTTTTTTAGCCTAATTTTCTCAAATTAAATTTAAGAGACAGACCACCAAAGTGATTTTTCCTGTTCCCATTCACCTAAATATCTTGCTGGTACATATATCAACAGTCCTTTATACCAAATTGAAATTTCCGCATAGAATTCAGCTGCACAGGAAGTGCAATAGCTGCATCCAGTGCTGTAATAGGTTACCTCCCTTGTTGCACATCTCAGGCTGCAGAAGTTTCAGGTCACTAGAAGACAACTTCTTTACTAAAATCTGCTTTTGTCGTCTGTGCCTAGGCTAGCTAGACTCCCTATTCCCAAGTCTGAAAAAGTCATCTTCCATTCAAATACAACTCAGTTCAAGACAAAACCCCTACATCTTCACTTATAATTATTTTCAGTATAAAGCAGCTAATGGACAAATTCTAAGAAATTCATTCTATACTCAATACCCTACACGTTCATGAAGGACACACTGAATTTCTCGTCACAGGGGAAACCAACTAAATCCTAGCCTTCTGTTTAAAACTTAGCCATAAATAGAAAACCAAAGCTAGTACCTGTCCAGACAAAGCTGATGTGTTACAGCTATTTGGGGCTGAAGGAGAAGGCAGCACTAGTAGATCAGACAAATTCTTACTCTCAATGGTAAGGCAGTAAAATAAGCACTTTTCTGACAGAAACTGGTCCCATATTTCAGTCTTTAAACTGCATTTTCCTATAAATAAAAGGAAGCATCCCTCTCCCCAAGGTGGCTCATATACAAACCTCAAAAATCTAAATGCCAAATTTTAAACAAGGCACTGCCCCTATTCAGTAAAAATGGTAATTCTCCAGGTAGCCAGTTGAGTGCTTCTCCTTACCACTCAGTCTAACTCCATCGTATCAAGGTAAAAGACAAAAGTAATCTACTTGATAAATTCCACACTTGCTATTCCAAATACTGACTGCTCAAACGGATACCAACAACCATTCTAAAACCAATGGATTAAGCTAAAAATTGTGAGAGAATATTCTCAGCATGAACAAAGAATGATGAAGCCAGACTGAGTTACCCTAGAAATTATCAGCCTCTGCAAATGCTGGAATTTTTGTTTGCTATAACTAACAGCAGATGAAATACAACTGCCATGCAGAGGGGATACACAACACAGCAAACAGCCACATCTTTTTTCTAATACAGGGAAGAAGCCAACAGTACACATCCTAATGTTAAAATGTGCCACAGAAGAAGAGAGACCCTCTTTCACCACTGTTTCATCAGTCAAAATCAGAATTGCTACCATTCTCATTTACACTACCACCAAACACCCCACACAGCAGACCAATTGCCAAGCAACTGCCATTCAGCCCCTCGCAAACCCTGCTGGTCAAAGTTAATCCAGCAATACAGTGGCTACAGTTCAGAAGCTGATTTTGACAGAAGCTACACAATGCTTCTGTCAACACTTCAGAGACCCCAAAACTGATTAATTACATTTGTCTGGGACCCTGCATCCACCCGGTATATTGTTGAAAGCTGTTGAAGCAGGACAACAGTTGCAAGCTCCTTCACACCAAACATAAGCCAAACTTGTCATTCCCTGTTTAAAGTGCCTTTAACTGGTCAGATTTACAGCTCCTAACCAGCCACCCCAAGGCAGCTCATTGTAATGACTTCTATTAATCACTACAATTTGCCCCAAGTCAAGTGGAAACTTGCAGTCTTTTGCTTCTTTCAGCCTGGGTTACACAGATAACAACATTTCATCCCACAAGATGACCTCTCTGCTTTCAATCACAAGTTACTTCAAAGCCCACACAGGCACCAGAATTACTCACTGTTCTCTTGTAACACGAGCAGCAGCAGGAATTATGCCATCATTTCAAACACTTGATTATGTATAGAAATAAAATTTTCAGATCTTAAAAAGCCTAAATCAAAAAAAATCCAACGCCCAAACCAAACCAAAACACCAAATCTTTAAAAATGTGAACTTCAGTGTTACACGGGTGGCTTAAAAGGAAATTCATAACTATCCTTTCTACACCTGGTCATTTACCAGTCCACAAATCCTGGAGCACCGCCCTTTAAGCAGGAATTTACAGTGACTGCACACTACATTCTATTGTTAGTAATACATGTCTGTAAAAAAGGGATCCATCAACATGACTGAAATTTAAAAAAGGAAGCAAGTGCCTTCAATAGATGTAAGTCATCGCCAAACAGGTAAGAGAAGTCACCATGTTGAAGGTGGAGATGAGTGAGGTCAGGCAGCTGCCATCAGCTACCATCACTACTTAAACACCAAGGAAACCTTCCATAGGTCTTTCAAGGGGCGATAGGTGGAAGTGTCATCCAGAATATTTTTGCAACAAAGAAAACAGGCAAAAAGTTAATCAAGAGATAAATTAAGTATTCAAATAAATTGCATCCCACCTTCTAACAAATTAAGATATTTAATCATATACATTTCCAGATAGCTCATTATCCATGCAGAAATCTCTTTCTCTCATGGTTTATTGCAAGTCACATCTGGCCTATATTATCAGCACAATCTCGATTACGCAGGCCAGGTTATCCACACAAAAGGCAATTACCTTCTATTCATGCCCTTTTAGTTAGCTGTTATCTCATCAAATACCCTTCCCCATCAGTCTTCCGAGGCTCCAGAAAGTTGGGTAGAACATATTTGAATTGACCATTGGAAAGAAAAAATACCAAAAAAAGACCAAAATCTCTTAATGCAATCACCAAGTTCTATGCACTTCTCTCTCATTCTGACTGATGAACCACAACCTTATGTTTAAAATTGCTACTCAGGTCAAACCCTTCTGAAGGTCTGGCTCATCTATAAAGGATCAAGGTTAATCTTCAACAGATTCCATTACCGTCCATTCAGCTATTCTAGCAATGCTCTTTGAACACGCTTCCTCTACAGAGTGGGTCTTTTTCCAAGGTGGTGTTAGTTGTCTTGTTATTTTGAGAAAGCACACTACATCCTTTTCTTCAGCCCCCATGCCCAACCTTTCTTGTCTTGGACAACATGGAACCCTGTGCAGGCTTTACCCGCTCCGAGAATGAGCGGTATAAACACACCAGTACAGTCACTAAGCAAGTGTGCTTAAGATAAGCAGACTTCCTTTTGTTGGTGTCAAGCTTGAGTCAACCAAAAGCCGTCTGCACAGGAGTGGCGATGAGTTAATATATTGTAAGTGGTTGCCAAAATTCATTAGCTATCCTTTAAGTGGACCTCACTTGGCTAGCAGACAGCATTCTAAAATACTTTGGACCACCACATTTCTGCTTCAGAATGCCAAGCTCAAGCATGAAACAGTATTCTAGCACTGAGGCCAGTCAGAATCAAGACCTTTTGCTAAACACGAGCAAGCAGGCACAGCCTCAGAGGTCAGTCCCTAGGGCTCCAAAACAACTCCTCGCCTCAAGTATCATGAGACTGAGAACTTTGCAAGAAGTAAACAGCTAAGCCTGTACCTACTTAGCTAATTTACATATAAGGCAGAGCAGAAAACCTTAGCTAGGTGCAGAACACCTCCAGAGAAGCGCCTTTGCAATACTTAAAGGAAAAAAAATAAAAGACATTAATATTAAAGCAAGCTGACAGTGATCTGTGCTAAAATATTTAACGGTTTATTTATTTTTTCCTAACACCAGATCACAGTCTAACCATTTCTGGTATCTTAGGTGTGTTAAATCCAGTAAATGTACTAAGTGACAAAACTGGCTCTGATAGCCTCCTAGACCCATACTTTTGCATCAATACACAAAAATACTACAGCAAATGTATCCTTGAAGTAATCTACACTGTTGCTAGCTGTGATGTAGACTGCAAGATCCAAGTTCTGAATATACTACATATCTGCACCGTCTGCGGATGTATATTATACTGGCAAAATTTAGCATGACAAGCAAAACTGCTTTATACGTAACTCCACACAATACATGCTATGGAAGCAGAATGATTTCTGCACATTATAACAATCCATATCAAATTTATATAGACACAGTTCTTATTCATAACCAGCACAGATATGCTGACAGATGTAACCAGCATAGGTAAGCTTGAGGAGCAGATAGAACCCTGCTGTGACAAAATAAGCACTCAAGATTCTGCCATACTCAGTCTTTAAAGCTGTTGGCTGCAAATCCCTCCAAAACTATCAATCCCTATAGCAAACTTAAACAAAGGAACATAGGGCCACTCCGCAGCCACCTCTGTATCAAGTCCAGCAGATGATAAAAAGGCACAGCCCATGACCATTAGCCCCCTGTTAACAAATTTTTTTAAAATGCATAATTACACAACAAAAACTCCACCCCACCAGCACAGCATTTTGTTTGTTTACAACACTGTATAAAACACAACAGATGAGATCTGGCAAGTCATGTTGTGAACTGCCTTAGTTAACAAAAGCCACTTTGGGTAAAAGAAGGAACTTCCTTCTCCTAAACTTTTTCCCTTTGTGCACACTGAAGAAAGGAAGAGATGAGAACTTCACTGCTGGCTCAGTATTGAACATGCCTATGACTAGCTCTCCCAGGAGCAAATCATTGCCAGTCTTCCCTAAAGAAAGGGGATACCTAGTCTTCATTTGCATCCCAGAGACCAGCAGCACATTACACAGCCTTTACAAAGATGAGCTGCATGTAACATGTTCAGATATGACAGCTCTTCAGCCTCGAGCCCTACAAGCCAGGACATGGTTCAGGACACAGCTCCACACCTATAAGGACACCAGCCACCCTGTGAAGCCAGCCCACTCAGAGATGCAAGTTCTACCACGCATCCCTTGCACAGTGCCAGGGGTTAATATTTAGATGGCAGGTTCAGTCCCAAAGAGATTCATCTCTGAATTGAATTTATGTTCAGAAGGCTTGTGCCGAGTTTTATGTGCCTCTGAATCCTGAGGTGACTCTTGCTCACTAAACGCCAACATTTGTATGAATAAAAACGAAGGGATTTAACAAATCTTGTTCCTGCACACAGTTGTCAAAAAAAAATGACCTTTAGAAGAGGAAAAAGAGGGAGGATTTAAAGGTTTAAAGAATAGGCAGTGGCTGCCTGATGTATAACAAACCTTTGAAAAATTATGAAGCAGTGAAAATCCCCTGCAGGTCCCAACAAAATGTGTCCAATTTGCATTCCTGCGAGCCTTCCATACACACCACTCTGCTCTTGTGTGTACACAGGCAAATAAATCCCTAGGAAAAATACAACTGGGACCTAAATCTGATCTCCGCTATATTATTGCTCCAGAGCTCCATTCCAACCTTCACAAATGGCTTTTTTTTGGTCCCAGATAACTAAATCAAAGCAGTCCTGATAAGCTTTCAAAGCAGGGAATGCGAGGAATGGTGTAATGAATGTTACAATTCAACCTATTACAGAATACAGAGCATTTCTGAAGAAGACTGGCAGGAGGACAAAAGCACATATGACACTCCATGTCTGCAAGTCTCAAATTCAAATCCAGAGGCACCTGCCTTTCTAAGCCCCTTTATATTAAGTCCAGCAAAAACTCAGTGCTGACTGTGCAAAGGGAAATAAAGAACAGGAAGTGCGAAGAACTGCAGCAGACAAATACAGGGGGTTCCCTACTGAAGTCACATTAGTTTTAAGTTTAACACAGAAAGATTAGAGTCTTAACGGCCTTATGTGGGAACAGACAGCAAAAAAAAAAAAAGTAACAACAAAAGAGAAAAAAGGAACATGAGTCACGGAATATAAAGATGAAAAAAAAAGTTATGGAAAAGCACACTCTTTTTTGCACACTACATGAGACTTGGGCTTCTTCAGCAGGTTTGAAACTTCAGCTATGCATGCCTAGAGTACACTTGAAAGGTCTATGTCTTTGTCCGAAGTTTTCTCTTGCTTTCACTGTTTTTTCTATCTCTAAGCTCAAGTGATTCTTCTTTCAAAACTAAATTTAAAATTGCAATTTAAGTATTTCACAACAGCCTGTCATAGCTAATAAAGTTCTGTGCAGTTTCAGTTTGTGGGCTCAGACTGAAAGATTTAATTAAGCTAATACTTCAGGTAGTTTTCATAAAGTGGAATTTCAGCTCAGAAAATATCAGACACTAAGGTATCTCACAAAGGCTATGATCATCTCCATCCCCATGAAGTTTACCATCTAGAAGGTGTTCAAGCAGAAGTCAAGAATAAAGTAACTATGCTCTTACTTACATTCTATACACCTACGTGTTCCGGGATGCTCATTCCATCAGCTTATTATATGCATTCCTGTCCCAGAATTAGTAGCTAAAACAGTAAAGCAGTTTAAAGGTTTCAAATGAAACAACTACCTTCTTAATACAATTAAATATCTGAGATTATCAGAAGCAGTTAACAATTCAGCATTTACTGCCAGTAAATATCCCTTAAATACCACAAGCTATCAGCACTACCTACACAGTTACAAGTAACTGTTGTAAAATGCAAACCAGTTATATTTACAGAGATTAAATACTTCCTATTTACACAGCACCACCTATCAACACAGCCAGATCAGAGTTACATGTAATTCTACGGCCATCTCGAATAAATCATCATGGAGACACATCCACAGCAATGTCATTCTTATCATGCAACAGTAGTCCCAGGAGAAATCCCTGCAGAAAAAGTTCCTGTAGAAGAGTTTTACCTATTCTAGTCACTTTCCTCACAGCAGCACTTCCAAAAACTTCTATAATTGTTCCAGAATTGCAGTCTCTGAGTATTCTGTTGGTTTTCACTTATTACCACATCTTTTTCTCTCGTCCTTCCTTCCAATTTCATCTAGCATAAATTACCTACTGTTACTGTTTCAACTTCTAATCCACATTTGGTTGCCTTACAATTTGCAGAGCACTCCATACAAGAAGGACATAATGACTAAATACAAGCAACAGAAATCTGCACATTTTCTACTGCTTTAAAGGCATTTGGTCATCTTTCTCATTAACAAGCCAAAGAACGGGTTACTTTTCATGGACTACAAATACTTGGTCTTCCTGTTGACACCTCTTCAAGTTCAGAAACGTAAGTGTTTGGAGGAAAATTAAACTCTGATAATATACTGATATCCCATGTCTTAAGCTTATTCAAACACCCCTCTTGTATGCCTCCAAGTACTACTCCATATTCCGTTGCACATAATACTTTACAATTTCAAGCCTTTTATGAATAATCTCCTTGTGCTTTGGTCCTTCCAGATTTCTTTCAAATTTAAGTATCTGCAATTCTTTTTAATATCACAGTCTGATTCTTTTAATACACTCAATGCACTGTAGACAATCTCAGCTTCTTGCCTTCAGTTCACAGCAGAACTCTGCCATTTTCAAGCAAAATATAAGTGTTGGGGGAAGGAACAACATCCTTTTATTAAATACTGGTAGATACATAAGCAAAGATAATATATCCTGAATATATGTTATGCCTGACTTTCTTTTTCTAGGTACTTGATTAAAAAGTAGTTTCTTGCCACACATACTGACAGTTGATGCACAGAAAAAATAACTGTTGGTACCAGATGATCAGACAACACAGGTGTTCTTTGATGCGAAATTTCTCCTGCAACATGAAGTCTAACCCTTTTGGTTTTATTCCAGGCTGAGCCAGGCAAAGAAAAAATAAAATGGAATTAAGAACTAGATTAAAAGGGCTTTGACGAACAGCATCTGTACAGCCTGAAGAGAAACAGAGACTTCTAAGAAGCAGACTTCAAATTTCTGTCCCTGGAAGCAGGAACACCTGGGATAAGAGACACACATGCAGGCAATAGTGCAACAATAAGATGAGCACAGATCTTTTTCTAAACATACTGTTCCTTATCCAGATGTTTACCTTGCAAAAGGCCTAGGCAAGTCAGGTGCACTATGCAACACAGGTAATAAATGCAGTAACAAGTCTTGAGTCGTCTCTGTGAATGAGAAACGGTGAGGTTTTATCCCTGCATAAGTCATGACAAGCAGCACAGTCTTTGGAACTGGTGCAATCAGAAGAAATAATGAATGGCTTACAAATACTTTTGAAGAACACTGTACATTGACAAAACAGTTTTCTCTACTTAGTCATGCAGGTTTTATTCAGAAAGTAGAATCCCATATCTTATCCTACTGCTTGCAACTACAGAAAGTTTTTGGACAGCCTCCAGACTGAATCAGTTTCATCCTCCAGCAAACTGCTATTTTTTCCTGAATTCCAAAGAAAATTCCAACACCAGTTTAGCTCTTCAGAATTCTGAGGATAAAAACAGAAGCTTATTATACAGAAGTCTGTGGGACAAATTTTAGAACAGACTCATTGCCCATGTTAGCATTCATGTAACACTTTTTACAACTATTTACCCCCCAATGCCCTTGGACAAATTCTCTGCCTCCACATTCACGCCGTATGCTGTGCACCTGTTGGTTGCTCACCCCACCCCAGACACAGCCACATCACAGGGCAGCAGACTGAGAGCACACTATGTTGTGAAGCAATGTGCGACCTCTCAGCACAACCTGCCAAGTTGGTAACTAACCACAGGCAGCTACCATGCACAAAATTGTCAGGGGCTCCACCTTTCATAGATTTTTGAGCAAGATGAAGAAAAAAACAGCCCACTGAATCAAGAATGGCACACATGAAGTTATTTAATGCTTTATGGAGAGGGAGAAAGTATAGTCAGCTATTACTGATGTTAAAGTAGGGTTGTTTGTTTTAATCTCCAATCTGTAGTCATCTCCAACTTCCCTTGATAAACTTCAGAAACTCTGTGATTTACTCTTCCATTTTCTACTGTTAAGATTTTAATTGTCATTGCCCATGATCATGCCTTTCTGTATAAAATATAGCCTACACGCTCCTATGCTTGCACACATTTCTCTAGGCCATTCTCTAATGCTGTTGGTTCAATTGTCTCCACAAATAGCGACTTGTGTTGAGACTTAAATCAATGTAACAACGGTTCGAGAAGCTTTATGCCTTTGCCAATCAGCTTTTGCCACAGGAAAGCCTTGTAACTGGCTTTTTCTATCACTGCTCATCTTCTACGTACCAACCACCAACACAAGAAAATAATTTTAAAATATGGGCTATCAGCCCATTTTCAAGGGGGGCAGTTGGCAGATTTTTGTGGGGTCTGCTTATGTTTTGGCTTTTTTTTTAATTATTTATTTGTTTGTTTTCTGGAATCATGTGGACTAGAAACAATTTTGCACCTAAGCAAAAGTCAGGATTCTTCAGTATTATTATGTCTGAAACTCCGGAAGTTATGTTTCATGTTTGATGTCCCTGCCTATTTTCAAAAATGGCTTCAACTATAAAAAAGCACATGCCACTACTGTTTAAACACCACAGAATATACAGGTATCAATTCTCTATAGCTACTCCTACTGATTTTACAATTTCTGGTAACATTCCCACCATAAGAACATATGACAACAGAACACAGAAAAACGTGTCAGCTCCTGATGGTACCTTAGCTATATTGAAAGAAATAGGTAAGTCTCAGAAATATAGGAAATTGTTACTCAGACGACAGCACTTCCTTTCCCAGAACAATCTGTCTCCTACACTGACAACCCATCCCTGCTATATTTACCGACCAAATTTTGCCAGCGATATATTTCCAGATTCATTTGAGCCACATGCTCCTGTCAGTCAGCGCAAGCACAGAGGAATCTGAGCAGAGAACAGCTCCTAGAAATCACTACATGTTAATCCATGCTTCCTCTCTTGCTTGCCTTTAGAGTCAGAGGAGACAAAATGTAAAACATTATTCTTGGTTTATTTTGGAAGCATTTGTAAGGACAAGAGGTACTTCATTTGACACAGCTGTTTACTTCAACTGCTTTCTTTATGGCTGACAGAGACACCTGAACAGTAAAAGTCTGAAACATGCAGTTAAAAATAAAAGGTTGTTTCAACCAATTAATACTGGATGTCTCAAAAGAAATCGTAAGACTGTCCAAAAATGGCTACATGCTACAAGGAGCTTACACCTCTAATTTGCCATAAGAGAGCCAATTCCTCATCCAGAAAAAAAAAAGTGCCATCTTTGCTTGAGAAAAGCAACACATAAAAGGCAAGGAAAATCTGTTCTAGATTTCAGATAGTTCCATTTAAGAAAGCTGACCAGCTAAATGAGTTGAGTTGTGGAGTGATAAGAATAGGATCTAATGAAAAGCTAGACTTATTCCTTCTGAGTAAGGTCACTTTTCTATTCTAACAGTTACATTCTTCCTATATCCTACCCTATACTTCTGATCTCATGCTATCTCTAACCCTAACTGCATAGCTAGGTTCTTTTCTTTCCATAAGTTTATAAAAAATACTTAATATTTGATTTCTAATAATCATCTTGGCTCTTGCAGAATTTCTAAGGCCCCCGAGATCCTTTAAGTAAAGGATGAAACAATCTCTCTTCCTAAACCCCACCTCCATATTTTTAAAAGATGTTCTTCACAGCTTGTACCTCAACAGCTTTGATTCCAAAGTGCATATTTTGAGACTAAAGCAACAGTAGAAGAAAAAAAAAAAACATAAAAAAACCACCAAAAAAAAATCCCTCAAAACCACGAAATACCAGTGCCACCTCTCAGGATCTTATTAGCAAGACAACTTTGTTATCACATTGGTGGCCAGCCAGCAGAATCAATGTATTTCTCCGTTCTAGGTACTAGGAGTCTTCCGGAAAAGCTGGATGGGAGCTGATGGGAGCTAAATCAGTAATTGAAGAGGAAGAGGTGAACGCAGGAGCTGAAAGGGTTTAAAGTTATAAATATCCTTCCTTTGGTTCCCTCCTCCCCTTTTCTGGAAAGCGTAGACAGGCAGTTTCAACCTTTCCACTGTTTATTTAACTGGCTTAACAGAGGGTCCTAACAGGTCACAAATAAGCTTTTTAAATAAAAAGCAGAAGTTGAAGTCAACCGTGAATATATCAAAACTTATGGCCAGTTCAGTTTTATTACTTGAGCTGGAATCAAAAACCACTGCAGCCTCCTTTTAATAGCAAATTCACATGACAAGACCTCTTCAGCTAGCAGAATGCTGGCAGGGGTTCCTCAGAACAAAAGCACTTTTGACAAGAAAGAAAAGGAGCATCTTACGGGTGGGATTGAAAGATGTTAAAAAAAATATCGGCTGCTGCTGAGTACGATCAAGTGAAATGTGGGCAAAATATGAACTGCATTACACGTTACAGCTTATTACCAGCCTCATACAGCTGCTCAAATTCAGGCATCTAATACTGGGATGGGAACAGCTGGTACCATCACCTGCTGCCCCTGCAGAGTGAAAGGGAGTGTGTGACCTTCCGCTGCAGCACATGGGTCTTGTGCACATGAATAAGTACCAGTCTAGGTTGCAAAACTAAGCATTAAGAATTGCCATCCAAAAAGAAATTTCAATTTAAAGGCAGCTGAATAAGAATGAACTGTACTTTCAGATTTTTCATGAAGTAAAAGTGGAAAGGAGAAAACAGTTTGCAAAATTTAAGCTGATGTCACCTCTGACACAAAGCTTTAACAATCAATTACCAAACAACCATTAAATTAAGCATTCCAGGATGCCTATGATGGTCTCCTCTCCATTATTTAAGAATATATTTATTCAGCAATTTCTTTTTTCAATTATTGAACTACCACTCAGTTACTATGTTAGAGTTGCTTTATTGCTTTTGACAAGGTCTGAATCTTTACATTTTTTCCTCTCCTATGTTCCCAACACTCTTGGCAAAGACTTTTCCAGAAGAAAATGCTACTTTTTTATTTACTCGTTATTTCTCCCCTTATGCTCTTAATGAAGCAGAAGCCTTAAGGATGAAAGTGGTCAGACTTCCATATCACGCAGAGAAACCATACGCTTGTTGTTTAGAACTCAGCTCTTTGTTAAACCAAAATCTAGTTTTCCTACAATATCACAGCACTCCTGTTTCAACTGAAAAAGTCTCTTACTGTTGTCCACATTTTAACAGACTGGTAAATATTTCAGCACACATATTGCCTACACCTTTGCATTTATCATCAGCGATGCCACCAAAGTAAATATTTCCAGGACTGTGTTCTCCCTATTCCCTGTACAAACCTGATCACATCTGAAGCACTAATTTCACACTGATGCAAAATGTATTTAAAAGAAGAGAAGCATAGAAGTAAAATTTGATAGCGCTTGTCAGATCTTAACTCTGACTGAATATAATTACACTCTGGACAATGGAAAACCAAATATTTTAACTCAGAGCTGAGTTTGAAAAGATGGTATTTCTGAACAACAAATGTGAAAACCTCAGACTGAAGTGAAAAACAACTAATGATATCTCTTCCTATGCTGCCACGACAGCCATCTTAGTTATTAACAGAACCATTATGGGCCAATATAAACTGTTTAATCCTGCTTTGAAAAACATCCAGGTTTCTAAGTGTAGTTATTAAAGATGCTTACATAAGCAAACATATTTTACCACTGCCACTTGTTTATTTCTAGAATAAAGCCTCTCCTCTTGACTATACCCAGTTTTAATAGACCTCTCTCCTTCAATATGCCACGATTAAGGTAACAACCACCTATTGATTTATTTCAACAATACCTCATATTTACAATTTGTCTCCTAAATTATTTAAGCAGTAATCGAGAGGTAAATGGAATCTAATTCAACAGCCACTTGGCAGATTTTGTCACTGCATCAAGAAAAAAGACAACTTCCTGAAAAGTAATGGGGCACGAAGACACATTTTAGCGAAAAACTTCCTCCCAGAATTAACTTAAATATGACCAAAAGCGAACAGCATTGTTTTAAAGTGTAATCTCATTTAAGTAGTACAAATATCGAGAATTATTACCAGTCATGCAAGCAAAGGTAGCACGTACTTTCTGCAAAAGTGTTCTGTAACTCACTGTTTCAAGATGGCCGGGAATACGTTTCAGTTTACTGCTACAAGGACAGAACTGGAAATCGGAACTTCTGAAATGCTTAGGGCATAGATAAAGGATAAAATCAGAATTTAACACATTCAGCTAACAAGAATTAATCAAGTGTACCCCTTGAGAATTACAATTGTGTAATTGAGATTACAGCATAAAATACATTTGCATAAGCTGTCGTGGAAACATTTATCAATCCCTTCATTTTAATAGGACAGACAAAGCCAGTATCATCCCACTTTAGTTTCTAAAATGTTTCACTTTTACATTTCTGTCTGTTTCACATTGACTCTTTTTTATCATAATGCTTTGCCCTGTTCCTCAGCTGTGATGTAACTAAACACCTCCTCTTTTACAACATACTTGAACACAAAAGTAGTCTGAACTCGTCAACAACTCAATCACATCACGCAAAAAGCACAGACATATTCATTTAATGAAGTTTAAGTAACTAAGAGTTTGTCTATGCATGCCTTTAAAATAAACAAGAAAAGTCCAAATATAATTAGGACTTCAAAGTAAGAGCAGGTTGCTCTAATATTTCCAACAGAATTTCCAAGTGAAATTGACACAGTATATAATACAGTAATACCGCAGCCCTAACAATTCTCTACAATAACTGTGACTACTTGGTAAATGCTCTTTCTCAAGATGAGCTTTATTTCCTACAGTTTTGTGATGAAATGCAGTGATTCATTGTCCCTAGAAGCCTCACGTAAATTTAACTCACTCACTATTTGCCTTCCTTGCTAAATTATCAAATTCACAGATTTCCATTCACTCCTAAAGTTTTTCTCCAGAAAACATCTGTTGATACCACCAACACTGGAATGAATGTGCTTCAAACTCATCCATGATACGCTATTTCCATCTCTCTCACCTCAGAATTCATCACACCAAGACCTTAGACCCAACCTTTAAGCCACAGTATTATGTGCAATACATACCAAACTTCCTTTCATTTCTAGCTTTTAGAGGTGGTGTAAAGCAAGTTAAAATCACATTTTCTAAAAGATGATACACGTGTTCTTAGGACAACATACAGCTGTAACTTTCATAGCTCTTTCCTGGTCAAATTTGCTTGTCTAGTATCATTTTATAAAGGTGAATTACAAAACCAAGATCTTGAACATCCACCTGACTTTTTTTTTTTTTTTAAGAACTTACAATGAGGAGGTGCATAACATGATGGAAGAAAACTTCCTGAATGCAAAAGCCAAAACGCCTTGAGAAAGAATCTACTCCACAACACTCAGATAGTAGACAAGCTAGGTACAGTTGCCTTAAAAAGAAAAAGCTCTTGCAAGTTTACCTCAAATGGGCAAGCCACCAACTGCACATTCCTCTCTATTAACATTCCCCAACCAAGCAATGTATTTTAATAACAATGTTCTCCATTACTCTGCTAATTTTACACTTAACTTTAAGTCCCTCCCTTTCTACCTCTCTTCTGCTAGCTTTTTTGTTCCAAGTTAATTATTGAAAGAAGCACTTTATCACACATCCCTGCACTATTCCTGAAAAAAAAAGGACATTTTGCGCAATCAAGTCTTCTTAGAAACGTCTCCCTCAAACTCACATCTTGCAATAAACCGTATTAGGGATCAGCCAATGCGGGTGTGTTTAAAGGACAAATCGAGGCAGTCATTAAGAAAAACCCTGAAGTGTTTAACAACTTCATATACTTAATGATTTCTCTCTGCTTCCACCCTCTTAAGCTACAAACTCTTTGAGGTGAGGAATGCTTCAGTATTATTGCTGTGTATGTATGGCCAACGCTTCTTAGCAGTCCTGTTACTTATTATGTAACTAGATAGGCACCTGCACTTTCTGACACAAATTATTACTTCTTTGAAGTAAATCATCTTTGAGAATTGTTTTTAACAGATTAGATGGCGGCAGCTTAGTGAGGAGAGAAGATGGACAAAGGAAAGGTGACATAACAGAAGAGGTATATATTTAATAAACTTCAACTGAAATTCAGCAATTTTCACGTACACTCCTTCTTCCAGCAGGTTTTTACTATAATGCAAATAGCCTTAATATCTCTTAATTGGGAACAATTCCTTTTAACTAGTCTTCACCAAAACAAAGACATCATCATCAAAAAAACCTGGAACAAAACATCCATAGATTACTTTAGAGGAACCTTAACTTCAGTGGAGCATCTGGTACTGCCTTTCTACCAAATCAAACTGCAATTTATTGCCCTCTAATGTATGTACATTAGGCCATTTCCTTTATGGCTCCACTTCACACAGAAGCAGTAACTGAAGGAAATAATGGAGTACCCAGCAAGTGGGAAAGTAATTGCTCAACAAGTGTGGAACAAGAGAGAGTCAGTTGCACACCAGGCACATGTGGCAGCTCTTCAGAGCCCAGCCCTGCAGTGGTAACAGAAGGCTGGTGTTACAGAACAGCCTGCTGTAGGAATTCTGCCAAGCAACAGCCAGGAGCACTTGTCCATCTAAATCCTGGGTCCTTAAGGATTAGGGGTCAGGAAACAATTCCTTCCAATAGCACCACCTCCTGCCTGTACCTGCCAGTCATTAGCCATTCACAGGTGGAAGACAAGGTCCGAGCTCTAGTCTTAAATTGCACCCAGAAAACTATATTAAAATGATGCTTAGGTGGTATCAGAAGGATGGTGATGCTGGACAGCACAAGCGACAGTGCAGATGTCCTAACTTCAAGAAAATGCAGAAATACCTTGTGTAAAGACTATTTGCTGAGTTCATTGGTGGTCATGCTCTAGATACTCCTAGAGTCACTCCACTTCTTTTGGATTTATTCAGTAAGTTTCTTACTACTTAGAAACACAAAACAGATTAACGCAAGAGTTAAGAAATTATCAAAGTAAGGATGCTACACGACCACACTTCAGCTCTTTCTGCCTGTTCAGTCTTAGTTACAATATTTCTGAATTACAAGCTTCACCTTCTCAGGAATTCCAATTTCATTCAGTAACCAGTGTTGAGGAGCTCAGTGAACAACTCAAAAGAATCAATTAGAGTTCAGAGTGACCGCATCCATACCCAGCTCCCCACATACTCTGTATAAACGCTGTCCCACACACAACAGAAAACCCCAGGAAAAGGTTATCATGGTTGTCTTGGTGCATCTATGAACTTCACAAATGCTAACAGTTATTCTTCATCAAGAACATTCCTCATCTTTCTCCCTTTATACAGAACATAAGTGAAATTTTAAATGTTAGCCCGAGTTGCTTGGTGTTCCAAAATATCAAGTTAACTTGTACGGATATCTGTTATTTAAAAAAAAAAAAAAATTAACTTTCAAGTTATCACTGGAACAGACATAACCTAGGAGACCACTGAGTCTTCCAGATCTTTTCTGTGAAGCTGATATGCAATTGAAAAAAGCTTTGGTTATGTTTTTTTAAATGTTTGCTCTAGACAACGTTGCAATCCTTCAACACAAACAAAGGGAGAAGTATCTCAGCTTACAGTTCATCAGTATTTATTTGCTAAGAAATCCAGGCACTTCCTGCAGAAACACAAGATATAAATAATAAATTAAATACAGCACTCCTCTTACCCATGAAGTGCAAAGTACCAACATCACATATCAATATAATCTAATTCCTACACCTCCTTAAGAAAAACCCAAATATTATTTTCTCTCATTTCTTAACTTCGATAGATTACAATGAATCTCAGATTCTATTCAATAGCACTGAGAGCAGGCCATGCATTTATATTTAATATCAATTTACCACTTCTTAAAAGTTCAGACATTAATCCCAGATCAGGATAAAATTCCTGTATTCTTTTACACAAATGTCAGATTTTTCCCAAAAACCTGAGTTTCCAGAGCTCAGACATGAGAAAATGAGTGTGCAATCAAATCTACATACCAGAAAACTGATGGCTACAGTAACAAGTATATTAAGTCAGTACACTGGGCAAAGGTTCTCTTACAGTTAGAGTCATCTGACCTTTAGCCAGCTCTTAATGCCCCAGCCAGCCATCTAAAGATGGAGATTTGCAGCAGCTTCTTGTCTGAAATAAGCCACGAAAAGATTCTGAACCCACTGTACAAGCATTAATTTAAAATGTCATGAATGTGCATGAAATCAGAGTGCTTCTAACAGCTTACTTTGCAGCTTCTGTTTAAATGCACTAACTCTGAATCACCAGAGGATAAAAGGACTCAAACCTTCCAGTCTGGCACTCATGGACCTAAAATATACACAAGCACCTCTTGACAGGTGTGTTTACCTAGTTTAAACCTTATTTAAATAGACTCTCAATGCACACACTTTCCACAAACACCTGCTTCTCTCATTGCAGTGCTGACTTGTACAAGGCAGTTGTATTCCATCATTTTCTGTCGTAAAGCCATCCTACACACTAGTAAGCAGTACTTCAGTCATGAAAATTCTGTTTACTGACTCATCACCTCACTCAGAGCAAAGCACAAATTCGGCAATGAGAACAACGACAGAAGGGCCTGCTCCTACCTCTACATCATACTGAAATGGTGTGAAGTCTTCAACATCCACAGCAAGATTTAGGGAAATTCTGTTCTCATCAGATCAAGGAAAAGCAGGCTTATAATAATTCATATTGCAGCCATTTGTGGCTACAAAACCTCTCTCTAGTGAGCTCAAGAGCATCCTAAGTTGGAAGCACTCATGAAAGAGAAGATGCTGAGTTATCACTGGATGTCAAAAAAGAAAATTCCTTTTGTTGAACTAATTCCATAACAAAACCGATGAAGTAAACAACAATTTAAATAGCCAGACACATTTTCTAGATTCTCAGCTTACTTTAAAACCAATCAATCAGAAGTTGTGGTGACAGTGATCCTAGATCCAGACCTGTATCAATACTAGGTCTTCCATCAGTTTTAAAATAACCTTTGAAGATGTAGATGTATTTCAATTTTGCACACATGTACAAAGTTTGATAGTCACTGCTTCAATATGGTTGTAACTCAGGACACTGGTTTTCGCCTCTTCTAAGTACCACATCAAATTTAGGTTTACAGTGCTTATTTTAGTACAAGCATTCAGCTACTAAATGAATCTTGGAGTAACTTCTGCATCATCCAATACACCAGAACCCCTACTTTTCTTTTCTATTTTTCAGACAACTACTGTAAATAATAATTGAAACATATCATTCTATGATATGCAGCCCCTAGAAGTGTAAAAACGGCATACAGTAAACCAAATTATAGTGGATCAGAGCAGACATGCTGTTCATTTTTAAATTAAACTGCTTTTATAAATTTACAAAAAATTGCCACAGAAATTAAGTTTCTCTATCAGAATTTTGAAGAATAACATCGTTCCACATAATTCAGGCCCAAGGCCCTTAGTTAGGTATGCTGAACTGTAGAAGTGAAGTTACTCCTACCATCAACACAGTATTATTTGTGTTGAGCAACAGCATCTTCTCTAGATGTTTCCTTCAAGAGCCCATTTAGACATTGCAATGGGATAGTATACCACTACTTAGTTGCAAGCAAGCTTTTACTATTTTAGTAACCAAATAAAACACATTAAAACACACGTAATTTAGTGAGTCTTGAAAAGCAATACTTTGAAATGGGGATCTTTAGCTGCTGGAAATACCCTTGACCAGGGTATTTCAGCGTCACAGTCACGACAGAGTTAATATCCACTAGCTCAGAGGAGAACAAAAGGTACTCCACTGCAACATGTCTAACATTTACATTGCCTCTCTTTGCTCATTAAACAGGTTTTGGTTAAATAATGAACAAACTGTATTACAGACTCCGATGAGAATTCCAAAATTATAAATCAACTGGTAAAGCCCAGAGGAGAATGAAGGGAGTGGGAGGGAAGGAAGGATAATATTGACTAATATAAAGGGCGCAGCTTGACAGTGGATATTCCTGCCACACCTGATCAAACATGCTCTGTGGGGGAGGGGAAAGGAGGGCGAAGAGCAAGAGGGGAGATGGGACAAGGCAGCCTGAAATTTGCATCCGGAACAGATTAAAATGGATTCTTGGGGGATTGAGAAAATACATAATATATATTACTATAAATGCAAAATTGTACTAAAAGCTAACTCAAATGTCAAAGATTACAGCTTGAATAAATTTAAATATAAAAGAAATGCGTTTCCATGAGCTAATGAAAGAGACATGAAAGGAAGGTCTAGGCAAAAAAAAAAAAACAAAAAAAAAAACCACAACATCCACAAAGAAACCTAAGCTTGGACTTTTCAACGCCTGGAAGACGACACAGGAGACTGTATTGTTCAAGGTACTGCCTGGGAACCAGTCCGTGTCTAAAACTGGGAAAAAATGGAACATAGCAATGATATTCTATCTCAAGACATAAGACCATAAGCAATAGCCACTGAAGCTGAAATTACCTGTTTAAAAAGAATCCTGTATAGTCAAGCAAACATGCTATCATCATTGTAGATAAGCAACGATCATCTCGGCATGAACCACTTTCATGATGACTAATATAGGGAGTCTCCGAATCTTTCAGTACAATAAACTTTGCTTTCTCTAACATAAGCAGATAGCAGGTTTGCATTGTTTACCCCCACCAAGTCAACAGCACATTGCATCTAATTACTCCAGATAAATGGCCAGTCCTTGACATTTACTCATACTGTATTTATTTGAGCATCCTGATGTTCCCGACTCTTGTTAGTGAGAAGAGGTATTTGCAATAATGGCAAAGAACTTCAGGGTCTTATTTGAAAGAAAATTTTATCTTACAAAAAGGAGAGAAGGAAAATTTCTTCCCAAAACACTTTTGCTCAGCTTACAGAAGATGAGCGAGCTTACAAAAAGCCACAAATTAGATTTTCATGTAGTCAGGGTACAATTATAACATCCAGAACAAAGATACTATCAAGAAATGCAAGCTGTGCAGGAGTTCTCTAAGATGTCATGGCCTGACAGAAGAGTCCTGCTCACAGCCAACAGTAGTTTACCTGGCAAAGATAACTGAAGCATTACACTTACACACAGCCATGAAAAAGGAAGGAATAAGGGCTTGGAACTGGCACATGTCCTCAGCACCTCTCATCAGCACCTGGAAGGAGCACTATTGTACTTCTAGAAAACATACTTCTGATTCCAGGTTCAGCACTGACACAAGAATGGGTGTGCTTTGCAATTAGAAACACAGAAAGTCCATCCCAAACTTAGGTAGAGTGCAGTTCTGAACACTCACTGTAATAAATGTAGCAGAAATAAAGCTTACTGATTTCAATACTTGACAGTAAGACAAATCCAGGGAAAAAAACAGCATAATGCCACATGCAGCTCAGATCAGCCTCACTTCCAGGCTCTCAACATATCCTTAGGTTACACTTAAAACAGTCACTCCTGAAACTACAAAAAAGAGAGATTGTGAGGGGAAAGGGGAGAAGGACAGGTTGGGAGAAAAAAACTGATCAGAATACACATCACAGCCTTGTGTTCTACTTCTGTAAGCAATACAGATTTCCAGTTCCTTGCAGTGCAACATGTCACAAAGTAAAGCCTTTCAGTTCAACATTCAAAGACCCAAATGGAAAGTGAAGTCTGTCCTTCACTTATTACTGATAACAAACGATGAAAACCAACAAATTAAAGAATGTGAGGAGAAAACAAATAATGGAAAGCTACTTTCTAAACATATTTTTCCCCATCATTCACAGATCTGAAAGCATAAATAAAGCATAGAAAGACTACACATACTAATACACCAGATTCCATGTACCTTTACAAGCTTCAGTATACTGAAGAAACATGCATATTTACACAAAAAAGTGTGTATGTATACACACACATAGACATGCAGACAGTGGCAGCACTGGTATCTGCCTGCTAGTTTATGTTGGTATTACTCGTCTAACAGTATATGCATATTTGCTCTTTTCTTGTTATTCAATGTATGAATAAGACAAGCAATTACACCTGTACATTTATTTACACCTACGCTGACAGGTACACATACCTGCTGATTTTTGTATAAGCTTACCTGTTATATTATTCAGCACTTCTTTTAAGAGGCTAAAGCTATGCAGCAGGGGATCCCTTTCTTCATCCTACAGGTTATATATAGAAATGACATCATTAATGGGGCAAAAATATTCCTGAAGGCAAATCTTAATAATGGGTCTGTAAAGACCTCACCTTCATATTCACAGAAGTACTGTGGGTCAGAGTTGATTACTGTCAGTGTGTGAACTCCATCAAAATAACAAAATGCATTTTTATTTTCCTCCTAGTGCTCCCTGATATCATACAGCTCAAATGTCAAAGCATAGATTCAAGACAGAGCATTCTGGTTTGGTTTTATTGTCCTTAGAAGTATTTCTGATTAGCCTTCCACTCTTCAATAAATTTCAGAGCAAATCTACCTCATACCATATTGAAATGGCTCATCTGGATTTGCTATAATGTTAATCTATGCAGATTGTAATGGGAATAGAAATACAATGACATTTGGTGCCATTAAAATAACTTTAAGAAAAAAACACAGTGCAAAAATGAATAGCTGCATCCTTTAGCTTTAGTCTTATCTTTACAATAATAATAAAGAAGGAGCAGCAATTTCTCCAAGCTGTGTACATCTACAGCCACAGCTCCTACTGGATGGCAGTGAGCACTACTGAAGAAATGCCTAGAGAAAGAAAAAGGGTCCTGCCCAAACTGAAACCACTTGTGCTGGATGATAGCCATCTGCTATTCATGAGACATTCTGATAGTGCACCACAGACACAGTACGACACATGCACACATTTACACTGTGGAAGCCATAAACTGACCAATGCCTCATTAGACTTGATAACATTGCATTAATGTTTTTTAACAAAACAAGTTTGAAACTATTAACAAGTTTCAGTCAGGAATATGACTAGCAGTCAGAAAATAGAGCTAAAATAAGATACTATGCCATATGAAAACTAAAAAAATACCCTACATATAATGACTTCCCAAATTTTTACTTCATGGCTTTCATGAAGACTGGTTTTATATATCTTTTGAGCCTTCTTGGAGAGAGAGTTTTGCTAAATAAAATAGCACTATATATTCAAAATCTCTGACATACCAGGCAATAAAAGTCTAAATGAGATGATTCCCATGTGGATACAATGTGGGGCTTTTTTTGTTTGTTTGCAGAGAATATAGGTAAATTTCCAGCTTACAGTCGCTGGTACACAACAAGCCGAAACTGCTCAGCATGAAACAACGCAGAAAGTTATTCCAACTTTACTTTAAAAAGTACTATAACAAGTAGTAGGAGAAAAAAAAAGACTGAGATGCTTTTCTAAAACCACGTGTTTTCTGCCATAGCATGAACAGGTAGCAACAATTCAAGGTAACGTACCAGATGCGTGTGAGTGCTCCATCGGGCATTGCGCTTTATGGCTCCCACCACTGCGTTGATTTCGCCTTGCACAATGTAAATGTTCTTATCCACCATCCTGGCAATCCTGAAAACAAAGGTAATTCAAATTAATCTCCAGCCCTTCAAAATCATTCTTTTCCTCAGATGAAACATCAAGTTGGCCCTAGTCAAGCAGGAGGCCTGCAGAGCTGCAAGAAACTCAGATCTTTGTTTTCTGCATACAAATACAGGCACTTTGTCAGAAGGAAGACAAAATGAAGACCATTTTCCACGGAGCACACTTCCAAGACCATGAGAGCAGACAGTTGGTTAAAAAAGGGCATCCGTGAAACAAGAGAAATGAGCCCACAAAGAAATGAGCAAAACTAGAGAGTGGATGGAACACCGAGGAAAAAAGTGAGAAAGATAAAGGCAGAAATAATACTCACATGTAGCCTGAAGACATACAGGGAAAAAATTAAACTGGTATCCCTGGACAGAGAGTCAGAAGTGGGGAAAAAATTTTACAAGGAAGAAATATTTGTAATGATCTGAAAAAAAGAAGCAATGAGTGGATTACTATAGGATTGTTCTCTCTATACTAGCTGGAGCCCAGATAAAGTCAAACATGAAGAAATAAGAATGGAGAGGGATGAACAGACATGACTGTTTATAAAGAATAAACAGGACTTATAAAGAAGCCAGAGAGTTAGATGATCTCATGTCTGCAAATGAGAAGGATTTAGCGAAACAGCAACCAAGTAATAAGACTTTTTCAGAAGATACAAAAGGAAAATGAGGAATCTAGCTTAAAACCACCACAGGCCATCTACATGGAAGCAAAAGACTGAAAACAGACAAAACATTGATTGTAACAGTTCCATCAGACAGACTCATTTAAAGGATTCAACAGGGGAGAAGGAGTCAGAAGGGTGACAAAACACAGAGACTACAAGAAACATTTTTGGCCATATAGCAAAAGCAAAGCTCGAAGGAAATGGCTTTGATGTATTACTCCAGACCTCTGAAACACCACTACAGAAATTTTGGATTATACATCCTGGAGGTGTCAAACTTCACATTAATTAACATGTTTTCATTACCAACAACACTTCAAATGTACAAACATCGCCAGAGTGAAAGAGACCAATTTGCTTCAGGACTCTGCAAATAATAGAAAGAAAGTAAAATATTATAAAAAGACCTTATCAAGGGAGAGCATTAAATTTGCTGTTTCGATTTTTTGTATGTTTGCAATAGGATGAATAATCTTATGGCAAAACTGTTCCTTGCTTTGTTAGATTAATTATATAGAATGGTATTCCTAAGAAGTACACAATAAATTAGGGGCAAAGACAAAGGTATTTTATAATACAGGAATGCCTTGACAGACCAGATCAAGATTTTATCTCATTCACTACTGGATGATTCAGAAAGATAAACAGATCTGCCAAGCAGTTTGCTTGTGCCCTGAAGAACAAAGGTTTATATCCTCCTTCCACAGCTGTATATAACAGAACCACAGATATTCTTCCTTCTCAGGTGTCTATTGCTTGAGATGTTTGCATCCTCAATAGTAACTTATTCCATGTTATTATTTATATGGCTGCATTCAAATATTGCATAAAAATACCCTTGATCACAATATTTTCTACTTCAGTATGTTATCTTTGTTTTGGTACAAGGCAATAAATGGAGATCTTCTCCTCCATGTAAAATTCCTTACTTATTTCTTTTTTTAGTAACTCCAATATTTTCCATATTTCTAGTTTCAGGAATCAAAACTCTGGTCCACAGAAGTACTTTTGGGGAAATACTTTATACATTCAAATTTGTCAACACAAGTTTTTCCGTCTTCACTGCTACGAAAACATATTGCGCATGTAAACTTTGGGGTGCCATTACAAATCTTTAAAAAACTGACATGGAAAAAAAGGCTCTTCTAGCCTGACTTGGAAAAGCATCTGAAGAAATACCAGACATATGTACTACGTGCCTTGCGCACACACAAATACTCAATAGTTCTGCTAATATTTAAGGTGATGTCAAAGCGTAAATGCCATGCTGCTGAATCTGCTTGTAGGACTCTCATTTCTCACACTCCACTTTTAAACTAAAAGGATCAAGATGAAAACTTTGTTAAACTCAGTCCCTCCTGAATGTACGAGACTTAAAATGTTCAGTTGTTTCCAAATCTGGTGCTGTCTCCAAAGAGGAAAATACGAAAAAGATCAAAAAAAAAACACTCCAACACACACCTTTTCCTTCTAACCTGCTGGGAAACTGAACGTTCTGATTCTTTCAAGCAAAAGTGCAAAACGATCCATGATGCTTGGCAGGGTTCTCCTGACATAACAAAATCCTGAGAAACTTAAAGGCTTTTTTTGCAATTATATCCTTTCATTGCTAACTCCTTGAGAATACTTGATGAGAATGCACTCCTTTCCTCACTGCAGATTGTATTAAATGCAGCATTATTAAAAAGTACAAAAATTCACTTTACACAGGCCAAAAAAATTACTGGTTCAATGCAATTGAAATAACCTATTACGCTGGAGACACAAATCCACACTCAGATCTCAGAATATATCACACATACAGCCCACTTCACCATAAACACTGGGTAAAGACAGGGGAAAATCCTGCTTTACATTTAAGTTTGCAGTAAACCAAGCAATAGCACACACACATTCCAAAGTAAACCATAAACTGTCTTTATTCGTGTAAAGGATCTTTGCAACTGTGTGCTGCAGAACGAAACAAAAAATATCACAGGGTGGGAGGAAATGCCAGACAATTTTCAGAGACATCCACCTAGCAAGCTAAACCCACCAAAAGTACCATCCATCCCCCTAAAAGTCTAGGAGTTTATTTCAAGGAACGGAAATACCTTCTCCAAATCCCACACATGCTGAAGTCTACCCCTCTTAAATTACCAGATCAACTCTGCATAGTTGTGATACATTGAGAGAAGTTTTAAGATTGAAATTAATGCTCTGAAGCTGCAGAGAGAAAGTTAAAAGACCAGCACTGAATGATAAGTTGGGCTTACAAGAGCACAGCGGTAGGCAGGCAAAACCCCTGAATGCTTGTTAAACGTACAAAAAAATTGCCAACATGAATTCAGGCTGATGACAAAGGTGAGGCCTCAAGAGTGGGATATTGTAGAACTGCTGGTGGGACAGGTTAACAGAACTACTAAAACTGACCATTACGAAAATTGAAACAACCTCCCCTAGTAAATTCATGGCCACAACATCTCTTGATGTCTTAAGATCAAGACTGGATGCCTTTTTTGAAAGCAATCTTTAATCAAACACAAGACAGTGGATTCAATATAGAAACAGATTAAGTTCTGTGGTTTTGAGCTACACCGAAAAAAATGGAAAAGTGGCATATTAAATTTCAAATGCTTTTTAGCTACATAACTCCTGTTTCTTCCTCATAATGAGCACATATATGAATCTACACCTGTAAACCAGTCCTCGTATTTCACTCCTGCTCAGAACTTCAACAGGCAGCACAGTGAAAACAACAGCTCCAAACCAAAGCTACCCAACTGCCCAGCCCTTCTTGAGAGCCAGGGAAGCTACCACCATTCACAGCCTCACTGTTAACAAGGTTGAGAACCTAAAAATGGAAAAATTTAAGTACCTAAGCATTTAAAAGAAGAACAAAACCTAACATTCATATGCTTCTCAAAGCCTTTAGCAATATTTTGTGGACAGTAATTATCACTATTATATTACAGAAGTAGCATCAGATATGAAAATTTCATATAAAAATGCTGACAGGATTTACATCTGCAAATGTGATCTCACACGTGCATTCCACTGCCCAATCATGGAACATGTTAACCCCAAAACACCCCAGTGTACAGAAACCAAAATTTTCCTGGGTATTACCATAAGAAGTCTCAGATAAATCTTTAGGAAACAATCCCTCCCCTGCAGGGAAATATCTGCAACTCTTCTGGAAACAAGCAAGAGGTGGCATCAGAAACAACTAAGTCTAGAAAAGTTCCATGAAATTACTTTTCCCTATCACTAAATTTAGCTTTCAGCTATGGTTACTGACTCAAATCCAGTGATACTACTCTAATAAACAACAATAATGAGCAATATATGCAAGAAAGGTACTATTTCAAAGTAAGTGTCTGTTAACCTAAATTTGCACCATTTATGATAACACATGAATAATCTATATAGTCTCTGACCTAGATTCAGCCACTCAAGTCCCGATAGAGGACACTACTAACTACCAAAGCAGAACACACAACACCCTTCAGTCCATTAATCACAAACAATTCCTGCCTAACTCTGAGCTAGCTAGGTTACCCAGGAGCTCAGGCAACAATGGAAAAGCTCCTTTTCACCCCTCTAAACTGCACATGGAAGGTACACGAATCTCTATCAGAACATTCAAAATGCTTGGGTTTTTCACATGATTCTGCAACCAATATCACGGGCAGCAAAAGTTCAGAGAGCTCAAGAATGCCTGGATAAAATGATAGAAAAATATGAACTTATAAGTACAGTGAGGAAATGTGCAGCTAAGTGATGTCAAAATTCTGGGCAAATAGGAAGGCCCTTTAAAGACAAGCAGCAGTGGCACATCAGACAGGAAGGCAGGACAGGCGTTTTTGCAAGTCTCCACATTTAGTTGCAACAGTGAGACAGTGCCTGGGAATTACGATGAAAAGGCACCTTGCAGCTAGCTATCACCAAGCACAGAAATCAAACCTAAAGGAAGTATGGAAAGGGAGGCTTTCTTTCTTCCAACTGGTTCATGACGATAAAAGTAAGACACACAGTACCAGCCGGACTCATAACGCGCCCCCTAAGCCACCTCGGACCCCCCCACCCGCAAGAGCCGGCAGCTCGCTGGGAGAAGCCTCGTTTGCACCGGGTTTGGAGAGCCGCACGGGGCGGCCTTGCGGGCGCCGGCGCGCACACCCCGGGGCCGGCCAGCCCCGCCGCGGCCTGCACCCGCCGGCCGCCCGCACCCAGGGCCCCGCGCCCGCCCCCCGCCAGCGCCACGCGGCTCCCCCGCCGCGGCCTCCTCCCCCCGCCCTGCGCCGCGCCAGCACCGCGACGGGCGCTCGCCGCCCGGCACTGACCCTGCGTCCAAAATGGCGGCGCCTGCTCCCCGCGGCGGCGGCCGCCTCACGCATCGGTCAGGCGGGCGGCGCCGCGAGCGGGAGGGCTTTGCCCGCCCCTCCCTCCCGCCGGCCGCGCTGGCGGGAGTCGGCGACGGTCCCGGCGAGGCCGCCGAGCGCAGGGTCCTCCCAGACACGGGCAAGCGAAACCGGCTCCGCACCGCTCTCACTGACGTGGAAGCCGGCGCACCCCGAGCCGCTGCCTGGTTACTGCGCCGACGGACACCGCGGGGAGCCAACCCACGCGCGAGGCGGCCGGCGGCTCCGCAGAGCGGCCAATGGGGCCACGGAGCGAAAGCGGAGGAGGCGGGCGCTACGGTGACAGGCGGCAGCGGCCAATGGCGGGAGAGGGGGTAGAGGCAGCAGGGCCGCTGACCAATCGCGAAGGAGCTCCGCGGCTGCGGCGGGGCTGGTTGGGCGGCGGGCGGAGGCCCCATTGCCCTCGCAGAGCATTGTGGGAAGGGTCGCTCCGAGACGTGTGGGAGCTCCGGGCCGCGCCCCGCGGGCTGGGCAGGGCCGCGCCGGACGGCTGGGGGAGGAGGGGGGTGTATGTGCTTCTTCTGGGGTTGGGGTGCACGGTGGGCGGGGCCCGTGAAACAGTGCGTGGACCAGGCGCCACTCGCTGCAGCGCTGCCTCGCCTGCATTTGCTATGCAAGCATTTCCCAGCCACTCCTCGCCGCTTCGCTGGAGCCGGCTGGGAGGCAGTGCCGAGCGAGCGGCTTGTTTCCTCCTGGACTACTCTCTGGGTCACGGGTTTGCCGTTGCCGGGCTGGGGCAGCTCCCTCCGACCAGGCCCTGAGGGAGCAGGCGGGAAAATCCAGACGGACAAAACGCCGCAGGCAGTTGTTGGGAGAGCACAGAGCAGAGCACCCTGGGGGCACATGCAGGGTCCCTGCCTCCGCAGTCCTGCGCGCTTGGTAACTCCTCAAACCTGAGCGCAACTGATGCTTCACTCAAGTTGGGCTGCAAGCCATGTGTTAGGACTTCAGTTCATCCATCCCCGCTAGCCTTGCAGCCAGTTTATTGGACAGCTCTTTGCAGCAAAAGCGATTGGAGCTTTGTGGCTGTGTAGCACCTAGCACGATAAATTCTTGATGCTGGTCCAACGTTCTTGGTTACTTTCGATGTCTATACCCCAGTGTCAATGCAGTACACTTTAATGGCAGCTATTTGCAGGGGTCACTCCACTTATTTAAGACTGTCCATTGAACTTGGGACAGAGTATAGGCTATCCTAACTGTTTTATAGCACTAGCACCTGCAGCCTGGTCAGCCTTGGGATCTGTTAGAGTGGTCAAAGCAGCAGTTAAACTCTGTCTGTAGGGATAACACAAATCAAACTGAATGTGAAGGAAATATGAAAGGGTCAAAAAGTATTCATTCACCATCCTAAATGCAACTTCATCTGCTGCAGCATGGCTGAAAGAGGGAAGTTCCCAGACAAAGGCAAAAGGGGATGTGCAACAGGACTCTACCTTGGACAGCCAAACCCAAATCTGAGACTGACTCCCAACACCACCCTACAAGGTGGCCAGAAAATATGATATCCCTCTCTTGAGGGCACAGCCTCCAGAGAGGGCGTTGTGGGATGGGACACTGGAAATGCTAGTCATGACAGCCTTCCCTCCACATGAGTATCTACCAAAATATTGCCTGATCAAGAATCAATGCATCTTAGACTGAAAATGCCATTACCTCCCAGCTGTGACAGCTGGAGGCCAGGGAACAGGCTTCAGCTGGGCTCTACCTGATAACATGCAGGGAGTCTTTAGAGTTGGAAATTTAAGTTGTAATTGCATTAAACAGATGCATTTATTCCTCAAATGTGGAACATGAAACAGCATGTTCCAGTGGCCTAACCGTGGGCTCAGAAGCTAAAACACATCACCCCAGCCTCTGCTGCAGCCATGGTATACGCAGTTTTTAGTTTGTGTTCCTCAGCTATTAAACAGACAGTCAAATACTTATCAAGCAAAACCTACCTAGGCAATGTGTGAAGGTTTGCAGAACAAGCAGATTAGTCTCCAGTGCTTTCTCTTTCCCTTCAGCCCTGCTCCAGCTGTCACTAAAGCCCCTGTGGTACCTGCCAGCCATTTGGAAATTCACAGGAGTTTCTCACTTGCCGCTCTGTCCATCTGCTCCTTGCTCAGAGAAGGGGGTATGGGGTGCTGGCTTGGCCCTTACACACAGCACAGCTCAGTCCAGGTCAGTCAAGCCTGCCTGCCCTCCCAGCAGTGGGGCAGGAGCCCTCTCCATGCCTTCTTGCCCCTTCCAGTGCCAGCTGTGCAGCTCAGGCTCCCACCTAGTCCAGTCCGGTGAATGGGACCCTGCTACAGTGTTATTTATGAAGCTTGTCACGGAGCTTGAAACTGAGTGAGCCAAGAGTCTTCTTCTTCACCTAAATGCATCTTAGTGCATTAATAAAGAGCAAGCATTGCAATGTGCTTTGCATTTTTAGTTACAATCCAGCACCGCATTGTCTGACAAGAAAAACAATACGGTATAGATCCACGCTGCTGGGGAGAAGAGAGTTCGCTTGCACACAGTATAGCACTGCATTAGTCAACCCTCAGACAGCCCAGCACCACCCGGGCCACACAGAAATTCCTGCTGATGTGACAGTGCAGCACCAACACCCCAAGGTCGGCAGCAGCAGGGAAACATGGGTTGTCTGGACTGCCTGATCCAGCAGCACTTTGCCAGAGCGGTGCAAAACTGCATACAGGTCATGTCTGGGCATGTTGGAGCACTCTGTTTGCACCAAAGGATTCAGGTGTAGGATGAGGACACAGGACAACCCCTTGTCCCTTTATGCCCAAGATAACGCCCTAGTTCTTAAATACAGCATGGTACAATGAAACCAAAGATCAGATGAGCACAGTCTGTGCAAATCCCTCAGGTTCCTGCTGTCTGGTCATGAAAGCTGGGCTTTATCCTCACTGCAAAGATGCAGCTTTTCAGCAGAGTTTCTGTCTTGAGTATTGCTCCTCAGCCCACAAGGAGCATATGGAGGGGCTGCAGACTCAATGACAGTCATCCTCTCAGGCCTTGGTCATATGAGACACCTGAGCAGCCAGTTCTTTGCAAAGTGTCTCCATGGGGCACACATGCTGCCTTCATTTGGGCCTAAGACGGCCACTGTAATAGCCTGCTCCTTTCCTGAGACTGTCACAAACCTGTGTTGCAAACCACTTCCACCTTGGCAATCTGCACCAGTGGACAGGACTGACTTTGCATGGTCCATTACTCTTGCTAGGCTTCCTTTTGGCTTGGAAGCTAAGCCAAATTCAAACCTGAATCCTAATCTTCAAGGCATTCGATGGCGTGGGCCAGTGTTGGTGAAAGATCAGGTAAGACACAAAGATAGAAACCATGATCAACAATCAACATCTCTGATGCTTTTCCAGAGCAGTAGACCCATCCAGCCTAAGGACTGGGTTTGCCTCTGACAGAGACAGGATTTTCTTTGAGAAGCTCTTCCCAGCTGGTGAAAAATGAAGTATATCGAAAATGCTGAGTAATTTCCTCCTTTTGCATATCCCATCTCTGCCAAGATACAAGTCAGGTTCATTCTGGGTTTAGTTTGCTTTTGTTTTTTTTTATTTTCATTTTTTATTTTATATAAAATAGTAGCATCTATATTCTGAACCCAGGTGAAGCTCTTGGTCTGTTCCCCAGCAGTGAAGTCTACAGCTGACAAGACATGATGCACTACATCTAGGAAGTTTTGGTACTAACCAGCAACATCTGCTACTACATTTCAATAACAAATGCTACAGCACTCCCTCTCAAAGAGATCCTTCAGTGATCAGTCCAGCAGTTGCACCTAGGTTATCCTTATGAAAGACTCTTAGTGCAGGTCCCTGGATGGTCTAATCCAACAGCCTTTGTACTGCACTCCATAGGAAGCAAGTTTGTGACATAGCACCAGTTCATGTTTCCAATTAGCCAAGAGGAATAGTTAAAAATACCTATTTCATTATAACATGAAAGTGTAAGTACTAACTGTATTTGCTGAGGGCTACTGATGGTGAAAGGTCTCGAGGGAGAGGCAATTCAAAATATAGTCCATTCATTGCTGCAGACCTCGAGCAGAGTTTTTAGCTTCCCTGTGGCATGCAGTGATAGAGACAGACTACCCCATGGAAAGTGCTAGTGCTGCTGTACTGTGTCTGCTTCTCTTGGCGGAGACAAGCCTGTGCCGGAATGGATTAAAATCTGGGCTGGAAAAAGAGGTGGTCGAGCTTGCTGTCATTTTTGACTGGCAAAAAAAAAAGCAGTAAGGCAAACGCAAACCCTAGATTACTACCATTAAAAAACACGGTAATTTCTCATAAGCATGTCAACATTGTGAAGCCTTGAAACTGTCCGCATTTCTACTCAGTTGGCATATTTGTGCATGTTTTTTGACTGTAATCCATAATGCCCGGGTCTACTTGACCTCTCTTTACATCCTGTTCTTTGTGTGCATTTGTCTTCCCATACATATCTATATGCCATGTTATGCATTTATCAGGCTCCCTAAATATGACTTGTAAATCACCTAGGGTTAAAATCCACTCCTATTCTCACATTATTTCCTAATCTCTAAAACATGTCAGTGGAAGAGAGCTTGAGGGTGACCTTTGGCATCATAAATCGGAGAGCAGGTTGACATGGAAATGACCTCAAGATTGTAGAGTCATGTATCCAACTCTGTAAGAGCCTGGTGGGGATAAACTTCTCCCTTGGGCTCAGCCCCAGGGCAAGACGGAGAGGCTAAACCCAGTTTCTGCGGACCTCTCCCTGGGACCACTATGAGAGAGGGGACGTGGCTGCCTGGAGAGAAGTGTCTGTGCAAGCACGTCCAAGCTCTAGCAGGCATTTGGGGACATTTCAGGGAGGGATCACACCCTGCACCACCGTACCGGGATTTTGTCATGAACTCCCGTAGGAGCCAGGCTGGAGCCGAAGCTACAAGCGGCATTTGGGTTTCCACAGAGCGATCAGCGGGAGGGAGAGCAGTGTTTCCCGTACAGCCGGCACCTCCGTGTACCGGGAGAAGCGGTCCGGGATTGCCACCAAAGCGCTTCTCGGTACCGCCGAGAGACGCAACAGCGAGTGCCATAATTAACCTGTAATTAGCATCCTCTGCAACTGCTGCTCCAACGCGCAGGGAACGCTTCCCGTAGCCGAGTACAGACTTGGCTGCCCCCGAACCTGTGCCGGGCCGCTGGCTCTGGCTGCAAAGCCCTCACAGGCTTGCCGCGCCCGTTCTGAGGGGAGCGGATGCCCAGCGCGGGCTCCAGGGTACCGGATCGCCAAGCAGGGAACAATGCACGCAGGCAACGGTACCGGCAGCGATAACAACCAAGTATAGGTACACATCTGTACTCATACAGACAATCCCCTGCCCGGAGGGCTGGCAGAGCAGGGGCCCCGCCCGGGAGGTACCCCCAGCCGCCCACCCTGCCGGGGCCCGGCGGAGCGGGGGCGGGGCCTGCCGCCCGCCTCGGCCAGTCCGGAGGCCGGGCTGCGGCGGGATGCAAATGAGACGCCTGGCGATTGGGCGACGGGGGTGCGGGGCGGGGCGATAGGCGGGCGGTGCTGGACGGGGCGGGCAGCGGCGGTCGCGCAGCTGGAATGGGGCGGGCGGGAGCGGGGCGCCCGGTGCAGCTGGCGGGGGGCGCCGGCCGCCCGCCATAAAGTGAATGGCCAGGGTGAATGGGAGGCAGTCGGCCGGCGCCCTCCGTCTCCGCCCTCCCCGTGAAGCACGGGCCGGCAGCGAGGCGCAGAGTGCCCCGGGAGCCGGGGGGATTTACTTTCTGACGGCGGCAGAGCTGCCCGGGCCGCGGGGCGGGGACCGGCTTCGCCCCTCGCGCAGGATTAAAGCCGCCCGGCCGAACCGGCATCTGGAGCCGCTGTAAGTGTCTCTCCGTCCCCGGCCTCCCAGGCGAGTTTCCCCCTTTCTTTCCCTGTGAGCTCCTCGGTGCCTGCCCAGGCTTAGGGCAAGAGCATCTCCGGCGGGGCGGCTCCGCGCTCTGCCCGGCAGCGCCGGGAATCTCGCTCCCGTTCGGGGCCCGCGCTCCGCCGCCTCCCGCGGGCGAGGAGCGGCAGCCCGTGGCCGGAGAGAACGGGCGGATCGGGCCCTGCCCTGCCGACCAGAAGGGGTCCCGGGCCGTGTGCGGCGCTACCGACACCGCTGCCCGCCCGGCGGCGGCCCCTTGCCTGCCGGGGCGCCGCAACACCCGCCGCGCCCTCGGGGCCGCCGAGGGCCCCTCCCGGCGGGCGCTGCCGGAGCCTCTCGCTGTTGCTAAACTTGGCCGTTTTCCACTCCGAAGGAGGCAGAGGGTGTTTAAATTAACCGGGGCGCGCTGTAAATAACGGCGCTGCGGGCTGAGGCTCAGCTGTCTGCAGGACCCGGGGAGAAGGGCGTGCGGAGCAGAGGCCGGGGAAAAAGAAGGCAGCCCGACGGCTCTTGGACAGTTGGATAAATTATATTTATGTAACGGTGTGGGTCCTGTTTACAGCACAGCCGACCTCCCTGAAGCGGCGGGGAGAGGGCGAACCCGCTTCGGGGCTCCCCGGTGCCCCGCCGCGAATAACAGACCTGGCCGGGCTGCGGGTGAAGGAGCGGCAGGAGCGCCGACCCCCGTGGGGGCTCCGCCGGGAACTTCAAGCCGCGCTCCGAGCCGGAATGCTGTGGGCAGTGCAGGCAGGTCGACCTCCGGGCGCTTCCGCGCGTTCTGCCGCCCCCCGGCGCCCCCCCGTCCCGCCGGCTGCCTGGGAAGACCGGCCGAGTACAGCCGGCGCCTGACGGAGCCCTGTACCGTCCGCTTCCCCGGCCATTCCCCGCTTAACGAGTGCGGGCCCGGGGTAAGTGCTGGCCCGCCAGCGCGGCACCCCCGTGTCCTTTCCGCCGCGCCCCTCCTCGGAGATGAGGGCCGGGATGGCTCCGCCGCGGCTCTGCTGAGGGGAGGGGGGCCGACGCCCGCGCTCCGCCGCAGCTGCCGGAGCGGCCCCGCGGGGAGCGGCGGGCCCGGTGCCGCCGAGCCAGGCACAGCTGTCGGCCACCCTTGCGGTGTCCGGACAGCTGCGGACGGGTGGGGTGGGGGCTGCGCTGCCTCCAAGCAGCGCCAGGGCTCTGCGGACCCCCGGTGCTGCTGGGGCTGGGTATCCCGGAGCGGCCGGGGCTCCACACTCCTTTCCCACACGGTGCGGCGGATGCCGAGCGGGCAGCCGAAGAGGGGGCCGCAGCACACATCCCGGTGCGGGCCCCGAGCCACCGCACGCCCCCGTGCTTCGATAGGGCGAGCGAGTCCTTTACCTACCCCCGTGTTCCCTCGCTTTAATGGGAAGGTGCTTCCCAGGTGATAGGTCCGTGATCCGTGCACTTTCTAAATGGAGACTAGAGCTGAAAACAAGGAGAGGGATTTGACATCCCACACACGAGTGGGTTCTCCGTGCCTGGCCCGTAGCCTGGAGGGTGTGAGGGATGAAATGGCTTCATCCACTCTGTAATTTTGGGAGATGCTAAACGCAATGGCTCGGGATGGTGCCTTTAAGGAGCGTCACCCGTGTTCTGTCTCACCTTCCAAAGGCAGGTGAGAGGAGAGGACCACTTCTTTGGCGGCGGGATCAGGGTCTCCTTGGCTCCCTGCACTCCCTCACAGCCTGTTGGTGAGCCGGAGGGATGGGTGTTTGTGCAGGCTTCGATGGTGGCTTGCAGTGAGGGACAAAGAGCTGTCTGCTGGCTCCTGGGGGACCAGCAGAGCATGGTAGCTGCTTTCAGCCTCCACAAATGTCTCCAGAAGTGGAGCAGGATTTGATTTTCATTAGTAAATGGTCACGCCATGCCCGGTACTCTTCACAGGGAGATATCTTTCCCTGACAGCCTGGAGAGAGGTCTGGGTGAGGGTGGTGTTTTTTCCTGCTGTTGTTGGTGTTACTGGGTTTTCAAGAGAGGCCTCGGACCTGCAGCCCATCCCAGGCTCCCCGCATGAAAGCCCATCTATATCCCTGTAATTTAGTTGTGCCTTGTCCAAGGCACTGATTTAAAACCCGGTATCTTTCTGTGGAAAAAAAAAAAGCATTGCAAGTCTCACTTAACATCTATTACATTTATTTAAGGGCTTAATTCAGGCAATTAATAGGTCTGCAAATTGTGACTGGATTGCAAAAGAATTGGTTAATGCACCATATGGAGAATCAGCAAAAAGGAGTGGCATCTTCTCTCTCTGTCAGTTGCGACCCAAATCCTTGAGATTGAGCAGTGAGGCTGACTTTGGAGACTGCCAAAAAGAAAAAGCCAGAAACCCGATCTAGGAGGCTGCTCCAAAAGGAAGATGAGCTGGGGACATGAGGTCTGTCTCGTGATCTGGCACATGTGCCCCCGCTCCGGGGACAGGGGAGGTACCTGGGCTGGGAATGAAGTCCTGATGGGGAGAACCGGTGGTTTCGTACTGTTTTCATACTATGTGTTCAGTGTTAGGAAGGCAGCAGGATGAGACCATGGGGCTGTGGAAAGCGAGGGGGTTTAGAAATGGGAGGCTTTGGTGTCTCCAGGCAGGCTCAGTGATTATCTGGCTGTTTGAAAATGGGAGATTGCTATTTACTTAGGGCCTGATCGCAGAGGGGGCAAAGCTCCCTGTCTTGCTGAGGGCATTGAGCTGTGCCAAGCCCGGACATTTGCTGTTGGCTTGGGGGGACAGCCTCCACCAACTGGCATCAAACTTAGTGCTGAGGCTGTAGGAAAAACCCTCTCTTGTCAACACCAGGCTGAAATGGGCTGGTGTTTCAAATGGCTGGAGAAAGGATTTGAGGCCAGTCCCTCGTGCAGTGCTTCCCTTTGTGTGAAGCACCCCTGCCCTCCTCCCACCTCACCTCTGAATATTAATGCCTCTGGCAGATTGGATAATAATGTGACTGGGAATTGAATGAAGCTGGTTATTAGCTCTGGGCTTCCTTGGGGCATTTAAGGGAGTCCACGGGCTGTTCCTGGAGGCTCAGCAGCAAAAGAGACTGCTGAGGCTGGACTCAGCACAGAGGGGGTCGCTTCTGTAGGAAAGGATTTGCTCATAATCCTAGTCTGTCTCCAACCCTGGAGGAGGACAGGTACAGCATCCTGCCCAGAGCCACAGATTCCCATGGGATGGTTTGTGATAGATCTGCTGGTTTTGCAGCAACAATAAAATATTAAGTTGTTTTCAGGAAGAAACTAGGAGATCTAGCTGGACAGAATCTGAGAAACATTTATGTTATTATTAGGCTTTAAAAGGATATGGGGAGGGAAGGAGGTCACTTTCTTCAGTTCCCCGTACTGCAGTCGGAGTATTGCCCAGCAGATTTGGGAAGAGGGCAAATCCACTGGACAGGAAATTTTCTGCTGATTTGCAGGGCACAAATTCAAGCTCCGAGCCCTCATTTCTGAAGAGTTGCACCTTGTAATGTCTCTCCTTGGGAGCTACCTGATCTTTCCATAGGCAGATCTCTGGATGCTTTAGCATGAAGGGAAATATCCTTGCTGTGCAGAGGAGACACCAAGCTCTGGCAGAACTGCCTGATCTGAGCCAGAAATACAACTCTGTCCCTTGACCCTCAGTCCGATGCATCTCCCAAACCGCAGCTCCTCTACAAAATAAACATTTACACCCTGTTAACTAGTGCAAAGAGGAGGGAAACCAGAGCTGAATTTGCAGAAGCTGATATTAATTCTGTCCATCTGATTTTTCAACTGTTCAAAGGGTTCAGAGATGCATTAATGGGGCTGTAGCTGCTGGGGATCTCAGCTGATATGGGGAACTGGATCCTGCCTGCATTAAATTAGCTCCTCAAAATCACCATCTACTGCAATTGAGACATTTGTTTGTAAACCCCTATTAAACAAGTTCCACAATCACAAACCTGAGAGCCTAAGAAATGTTTCTGTCTGAAGGATATAGCATGTATGCCGTTCTCTTTCACATAGCCCTGATTCTGCAGACTACTTTTATTAAACACATTTATTTGCTGTGTAGGGACCGTCACTGGGTAGCGTGGGCTGGAAGGCTCAGCACCTGCAGAGCTGCCTTCAAAAACTGAAAGAATACAAAGATTGAATAAAATGAATGATGGGAAAGTTCGTAGTTACTTTGCCTTTCTTTTCCCCTCGTCATTCCTTCTGCCTCCACCTCATTTCAAGCAGAAGCATCCCCCCTTCAACTTTCCTCCCCTTTCTAATGCTGCTGTTTATGAAAGTCTTTTTTTCTTAAAAAAGCTTAGTATAAATGATGACCATCAACAAGCATGAGGATTTAACTGTAAATCAAGTTGACCTGTCTGTGTGGACAATTTTATTTATTCCTCTTTCTGAAAAACAAATAAACAGAGAATCCCTCCCTAATAAAGCAGCTTCCTACTTAGATTTGAACAAACTTTAAAAGAAATTTCTTTTGGTTTAGCCATTTTTATTTCCTGTTTGTTTCTGAGCTTAGACTTGACAATGAAAACCACATGAAATTCCCTTTTTGTTCCATCAGTTTTATTTTTGGTGCCACAATATTCCAACTTCCAGTTCTACAAGTTGTTGGTTTTTTTTCTTGTATGTGAGCCTCTTGCAGGCATATTTTAAAAAGTAAATTCATGGAAGTTTTCCTTAAAAAAAAAAAAAGGTAAGACTTTCTAGAGGACTGGGTGTACCAGGATGATTTGAAAAATTTAGCTTAAAAATTTAGATTTTATTAACTGAGCCATAAAAGCTGGTCTGGGTATGGATCCATACCTTACCAGGGAGAAATTCTGAAGTGATGCATGATATGCACTTTTGTCCCATTTAAAGGATTTGCAGCTTAATTTGTGTCCAGTGTATTTTAATAATGATGTTTATAAAACCAAGTGCTTGAGCTCAGAGGTGCCCGTAGTCCCAGCGGTGGTGAGAGCGTGGGGAAGCCGTTCTTGCTGTCCTGGGGCTGCAGGTAGGGTTTGCTGGGGGGGGCTCAGGTATGTCGGGTGCAGGGTCCCGCTCCCGGGAGCAGGCGGCTGAGGAGCCGGTGTGAGCCGAGCGGCAGTGTTCTGAGACAGCTCGCTGCTCTCTCCGAGCCCTGTCCCTTTTCTCTCTGAACCGCTTTGATAGCATTGCCCGAGGGCCAGGCTGGGTGAGTAATTAAGGCGCTGCAGCTTTCTTTCCTACCCACCCAAAGTGCCTACCTCCCAAGGCTCCGCCTGGGATGCAGCCTTCAGCAGATGGAAAAAAATAAGGATTTAGGAGGTAAAAAAAAAAAAAAAAGAGGCAGTCTTTGTATGCAGTCCTTAGACAGCACAGTGTGTTTCAGGATCCTGAAATTCAAACCTCTTGTTTTGCTGCTTGCAATGTCTGTTGTGCCGCTAGATTTAGGGACACAGGGTGGTTTGCCCAGCAGGGCACCTGGGCGAGATGCTGTGGCCTGGGGGGCTGCCAGCTCCCTCTGCTCGCCCACCTACCATTCCTGTTTGCCCACTCGCCATTCCTTCTCGGTGCCCCAGTGCGCACAATCCAGCCGTTCGCTGCAGGTACACGGCACAAAACCCAACCAGTTGCGGGCCTGATCCTTCCAGCACAGGCTGCTTGCAAAACGCTGCAGGACTGGACTCAGTAGTGTTTGCCGTGGGGAGAACTAATCACCTCCCCCGGTCCCCTTCAAACAACGGCATGGTAAACAGGCTGACCTTCAGGGCCTGTTGCAAGGTCTATAAAGTGTGTGTGAAGTGTGTGTGTGAGGGGGGAACAAGCTCCAGCATCCCTGCCCCAGCTCTACCAGCCACAGTATCCCGAGGAAGCAGGGAGGGATACTGTGGGGCTGAGATCATCTGCTTGTTTTATTCACGGTAGCCTGTGTCCTGCAAGCGTTTTCCTGCCAGAGAGCTTTTTAAAAAATAAAAATAAATTACTTGGGAGGGGGAAAAGACAAATCATTAGGAAACCTTACAGCCAGGCGCAGCAGACATCAGCTGTCTCCGGCGCTACAGTTTGCACTGTGAGACAACACATCCCTCGGAGCAAGCCAGATGCTTTTGGGCTCTTGTTGCCTTAACCAACAGAGCCACTTGTTGACCATGGTGGCTGCTGGGGCTGTCACAGCACCTTTAGCAGTCACTGCTTTTCCCTTTGTAGCCCTGCAACCCTCTGGGCTCTGCCAGGTTGTTCTGAAACAATGACCCAGCACCACGACTTGCCCAAAAAAGCTTCTTATGCACCACCAGTTTTGCTAAGTTTTGTCACAGAACAAATGTTTAGGTTCAAGCCAAACTTCTCCAGAAAGGATTTCTAGCAGAAGTGCTGATGGATGGCAGACACGGGCAGCTCAACAGTGCCCCAAGGTCTGCCCTCCATAAGAGTGTGACATGCTCAAAATGTGGTGGGATCCTTTCTGATGTTCAACCCTGTGATCACCTGCTTGATTAAGGGCTTTCTTGAGCTTGTTTACTAATTGTGAGAATCATTTACATCTTCAGTAATGTCTGAGTCATCCACTGCCCTCCATCTGCATACAAAAATATCGACAGCAGCTGGAGTCGCACAGCTCCAGTCCTTGATCTTGCTATCTCGGCCTCCCTAAAATGAGCCAACTTTATGACTGCAGAGATACAGAAATGACCCCGCCATGCTGCTGTGAGTGCAGCCCCCACGGGAATTGGGCCAGTTTCCTTTGACTGCTGAAATAATTAGTCAAATTCATACAATCGCCCAAGTAAATACAGCAACACATTCCGATCTGCTGATGCCAGCCCCTGCTGCCCTTTGCTGCCGTGCGAGCAGCGCGTGCCCAGCGCCCGAGCTGCCTCTGCCTTTCACTGCTGCCTGGCATCCTGGTTTGCAACTGTCTCGTCTCGGCTTCTGTGCACCTTGGAAGTGCAAGGGGAGATCACGGTTCCTCTTACCCTGTGGCTGTGCAGCTATTTCTCCCATGCAGACACAGGTGTATCCTGCAGTGCTGGCATGAGTCGCTTTGAAACCAGCCAGTCGGGGCTGTGGATGTGGGCAACGGCACGCAGGGGTGGATTGGGTCCTTGTGTCCTGGCCAGGCCAGTGCCTGTGTTCCGCTTTAACTGGTCCCTTGTTTTGGTTGCGAGATTCTCCCAGGCAGAATTTCATACTGAAATCTTTTCTCTCTTCCCCAAAGCAAAGGGATTCATTTCCCTGAAAGATTTTCTTCCCCCATAATTGCAGACCACACTCTTACTCCCAGCACTCATGCGCTGTGGAGCCTTACCGCGCCAGCAACTTTGTGCTATCGCAGTTTGTTTGGGCAAAACTGAGCCTTTGCTGATTTATTTTGTTCCAGATGCCTAACAAACAAAATAAGCCATAACAAAGCACAGCTTTATTAATATAACTGCATAGCACATCATAAAGAAAATCCCAGTCCTGGCTAATGGAGCCAAGGTGCCAAAAGCCCCACTGAGGCAGGGCATTCAAGGGATATCAGAAACCCAGCTGGACAAAGCAAGACCTGCCATGCAATGCTTACAAGAGTGCAAGAAGCATGAACATTTTGTTTAGGAAAAAAAAACAACTTTGCAGAAAGTCTGGCAGGACTTTCCTTCTGTATTAGGATTAGCTCTTTGTTTTCAAATTTTGGGCACCATTTTGAAAACCAGCCAGGCTAAAGGCAGTGCTGGTGTCCAAAAATACTAATGTAAATAAATGGCTTCATTTGAGCCAAGCCCAAGCACACTGCCCTTTCTCTGCAGATCCCCACGCTTCAGCTCGGCAGTGTCTGCATCCATCGAGTTTGGGGGCTGCAGAGGCACCCATCAGGCCAGGTGATGCATTATGCACGGAGCACAGTTACAGCATGGCTTTTCCCCCAACACAGGGACATGATATGGCCCATCAAATAAGTGAACAGGACACATTCCATCGTGGGCATTTTTTCGCTGCGGACATGGGTATGGAGCTGTCAATCCTTGGGACATTTCCATTGTGATAATCCTCTGGAATATGGGTGATTCATTAACCCTCTCCTGCTCAGAGCAGACGTTTCAGCCATCACCTTCCTCTGCAGCTGGAGGCTCATGTCAAAGCAGAGGAAGCAAGGGGCTTGCTCTCACCTTGCTGCCAGCCCCTGTGGAATGCGGTAGGCAGCCTCCAGCAAGGCTAGACATTTCCCTAGCACCTCTTATCTGAGGATCTGGAAGCACTTAAAGGAATTTTGCTTCATTGCCTCTGCCAGCTCAGTTAGGCTCATTAACATAATTTCTGGGATGAAGGATGGAGTCCCAGAACAGCCAAGTGGTTTTACCTGCATCATAAACCAAGTCAGCAATAGCGCCTTATCTCCTCATCCTCTTCCCACTTCATATTATCAGGAAGTTCTCAGTGGAGTCACACACAAAAAGAGGAGAAAGTGGAAGCAGCCTGGACACCCTCCTCAGAAAGTCAACCCGTGCTGTTGGCCATGGGCAGGAAGCCCAGAAACAAGGGCCTGGACTGCTGTGGTTAGCGTGACACCTCGCACTGCTGGTGATGTTTTCACAGCCTATGGGCCAGTACCAGCCAACCCAGCGATGGAGCAATTTCAAACAACATGATCTGATAGCAATAAGATACGATGCACTGCAGGAACCTTTGGCAATTCCTACATGGGAGGGAAAAAACCCTCAAAGCATGTTCCAGCTTCAAAGCCGCACACTCCGCTATGAAACCACCCAGTGCTGAAGCTCGGAGGCTGATGCCTAACTGCAATGACTAAATCAAGAAATAAAGTTTATTATAACCTGTGACAGCCCTTGCTGTTGATGATCCATTTCTGAGCGTGAGCCCAAAAACACTACTGCCCCAGCCTGGCCTATGCATAGCCTGAAGCTTGCTGTCCTGTCCCATAATGGCTCTGTGCTCTGGGTCGCTGGTTGGCTGTTGCTGTTTATCTTCCAGTGATTAATGGTTGCTCTTAGTTCCTGCTGCAATTCTATTAAGATTAGAGACTTGAAGCTACACTGAGATGTTTAGCAGCGAGTGACCCTGGTCTCCCCATAGCTGTATTTCTGTAGTCTTGAGGAAACAAAGATTAACTCTTGTCTTGTGTCCCATCCTTTTTGCTTTCCAGCTGCAGGGAAAGAACCCCTCACAGGCAGCACTCCTGTTGACTGACAAAGAGAGCCTGGCTCTCAGGTCACCATGCGATTCATGTGCCGTGCAGTCTTTGGCACTTGAAATCCCAGCTCGCAGGCACCCTGATGACACTGTGCCCTGAATTAAATACATGGATCCAGGGACTAAAATGCTCTTCCAGGAGGGGACAGACACAGCCTCAGCCCCTTCCCGTTTGACATGAGGCAGAAGAAGAGGCAGTGACTGCTCCACCTTAGCTCGGCCCCTCCTGGGAACCAGAGGCAGTTAATCTTCCTGAAAATGTACAGTTAAATAGAGTCCCAAATGTTTGGCTCTGCTTAAAAGTAAGCCAGCACACAGGGGATGTGAGCATGAGAGGAGTGAAGCAATTGCCGGACTCCATTGGGAATTTAGTTACTCCCAGCAGTTTGACTTCTGGAATTGAACTGATGATGGAGGAAGAGCCAGCTCTGACTGTGAGACGTGTAGTGTAACAGCATCCCTTCACTTCAGGGGACTGAACAAAGAAAAGACACTGCTACCCTGATGGATTTTTACAAAACTGAAACCTCTGAGACAGACTGGCTGCATGTTACTAGCGCAGGAACTATCCTTAAAGAAACTGTTCTTTTCTGGTACAAGAAAGTGAGATGAAGACTCGGATAGAGATGATAATTTTGATTTTGTCTAAGGACATTTTTGAGGTACTAATTTCAGTAACTCCCTGAGACCAGGTGAACAACTGAGTAGAAATGCCATGAAGGTTTATTATTGACTTTCTTAATGTCTCTGCCGACAGTGAGCTCTAGCCAATATGAAGAAAGCTCCTTTAATTAAAGCTGAAAGGAGTGTATAATCTAGAATAATACCTACACCCTTTTGTGTCAGTGGTGTAGGGTTGCCTTTGGGTAAATACATTGGTACGGAGCTCACGTTGCTCTTCCCCATCACAGACGTTTCCTGTGGTTCTTCGTAAGTGTGCAGAGCAGATTCTCCCTCTGCCTTTGGTTTGGCTTCTCCGTGACCTGCTCACAATGAGTCAGGAAAGCTTTCCTTGATGCTACCATGTAGGGTACATGCAATACATATGTAATTACATATATACATACAAAATCTCCTCTCCGAAATCCTCTTAGTTTTAAATTCAGTTCAAAAAGCAAACTTGTTTTGAGCCACAAGTCCCAGTTCCACAATTTGATTATGGGCTGGGCCACACTTTAAAACCAGTTTTAATCTAGGTGCACACTGCATCTCTGAGGCAGGACAAGCATGCTATGTTTTGCCCAGCAGCTTGTGTCAACCTTGTAATCGCCACACTGGTGGAGTTCAGGGTGGGGCATAAATTTTCAATGCTGAGACTGGTTTCCCCTGAGCCTTGTACATTGTGTTGTCATTTACACCTATGGAACCAGCTGTAAAATACTCCCCCCTGGTTTTCCCATCTGTGCTGTAGTTTGCACAGATGAAAGCAATGCAAGAGGTGCAAAAAGAATCTCAAAGCAAACGACCCTGTGCAGGAGGACACTGTCCTCCAGTTATAGCAAGGCAGGAGTCTGAATTCCTCCTTAAATCTGGTCCAGTACAGAGTCAAGCCTTAGAAGAGAGGAAATTGTGCTTGACAGATGCAATCATATGCAAATGGCTGTAGAAGAGGGGAAATTATCATCTACAAACATTGGGCAGAAATTCCATCTGCCGCTGCCTCAAGAAGGGCTCTTAATAAATTCTGAGACAGCAAAGTGACACACATCTTAATCAAGACTTAATCCATGGAATTAATTCACTGCGCGTTTCTGCATAATTCTGAGAGTAATGCTAAAAGCCATGGCAATATCAGCAGCAGATGGACTCCCCCCACTCCATGCAAAGGTATTAAAGAAAACACAGCCCCTGTCACATCACTTTGTGTACATATACATGGCAAAAAGCAACAGGCCTGTGCCCTACTGCTACCAGGACTTTATGTAGCCTGCAGACATCAAAGGTGAGGCTTGCTGTGAGTTGGAAATGGAAGCCAGCCTTATAGCAGAGATGGAGCCCCATCACTTCTCTCTGGTGGGAGAAGAGAATCCCAGAAAGAAGCAAAGGTCTGGGAAATCAACAGAAGGTCCCTTCCTTAGATGCTGAGTTTGGAGAATGCAGATTGAGGCCAATGTTGAGAAAGATTTGTCACTGCCCAGGAAAGGCTGGGAATAGAAGTGAAGTGAAGGGGAGAGCTGAGGAACGACTAGACAGAAAGGAAAGCTACTAGGAGTCTTATGCACAAGATCTGCTGCAGAAACCAGGCAGATAATCATTAGAAATGTCTCCCTGCCCTCTCACCACGACCTGGGAAGCACGCTGCAGGTATGGGGGTCAGTCTTGCCAAGGGCCCTGGTGGCAGCTCTGCTCAAATTGACAGGAGGCTTTAGACAGGTCTGAAAATACATTCTTAGTCACTGTCATCCACCTCCAAAGGAGGTGCAATAGCTATGTGATTAATCTCTTGTTTACATGTCTAAACGCTTACACAGTCCAGGCAGAACACTGCCTTCAGCAGGCTCCCTACCCGACATGCATAGACTTGAGGGGCCAGCCAGTCCTTCACCAGATACAATCCAGTCTTCAGAACTGACCTCCACTTGCAATTTGGAAATCCAAAACGTTGGGTCCAAACCTCTGTAAATCCAGGGGTCCCAGATCACAGCCTGGTGCATCAGCTACTGTTACGTTTGAGTGATGGCTCACTGGCTGGGAAGGTGAGATATTAGCTGGGCTGACTAGAGTTTCAGGAGCTGCTGAGGTCCCCTCAAAGCAGTCCAACCTTCAGAATACATTATGTCTGCATCAGTGACAATATATCTTATGATGTACAGCAGGGTCAGGAGCCGAAACTCAGATTTAAGAGCTAACACAGGGCTAGCTCATCTTTCCAAGGTGATGTGGCTGGGCTTGTACCACCTACTGCTTCACAGCTGTTCCTGTGTGACCATCTGACACAGTACTGAACAGAGCAGCACTTGCAGCCAGGCTATTTGGGGCAATACAAGTGGAGGGCACAGGGAAAACTGTGTTGAAAATAATTGATCCTGGGAGATAGAGACATGGAAAAAGGTGGCTGAGGAATCCCAATAGTGCCTGCAGTTGCTGGGAGCAGTGCCACCAGATTCCCAGCTGGGACGCTTTCAGCCAGGGAACCTTCAGTGAGGATGACCTAGAGCTGGAAGTGAGCTGCTGCTGTAGCTGAGCTTTCTCCCCAGGCACCCAAGGGTGTGTAATGCGATTCCTGTGTTAATTTAGGCTCCAGAGGTCTTTATGTACCCAGAAGGAGTCCCTCTGCCCTGCCCTGGGTCCTTTCTTGTGGCAGTAGCTGTGTGGGCAGACGTGCCTTCCTGTCAGTGCTGTGCACATGAGTGCTTTTCTTTTGGGATATGACCATGTACATCTGCGTTAGTGGTCTCTCCACTGCTTTACTTGTTCTTGACTGGTTTGTGGAGAGGCTAGGGAGAAGGAGGAGGGAAGCTGGGCAGGGAGGATGGGAGAGGCGGGATGTCTGCGGAAGGTGCTAACAGCCCTTGGCTGGCCCAGGACCACTTCCTCAGATCTCCATTACACAGCATGCTCCCGGTGTTGCTATTTCTGTCTGAATGTCACCTATAAATTGGAGACTCTTTCTCTGAAGACTGCAAATAGAAGTGTCACTGGATGATCTTTGATTTATGGGGAAGCTCAGCAGAAAGCCTGGCATGTCCATTTTCCAGCCAGGAAACTCAGAGGGGTCCAAGGATCACAGGGGGATCCTTTACTTTTCCTAGACCTTTCCTCAAGGGTTGGCAAGTCCCTCCAAGAGGGGTTGGGGAAGAGGTCACACACACAGATTCATCTCCCTAATCACCTTGTGCCTGCTGCTTTTTCAGATTCTTCCTCCTCCGCCATCCTTCCAGGTCTCATGGATTTCAACCTGCTGGCAGATGCAGAGGCTCGCAGCCCAGCCTTGTCTCTCTCAGACTCTGGGACCCCTCAACATGAGCACAGCTGCAAAGGACAGGACCACAGTGGTGAGTGCAAGAGAGATCCCAACCTGACCTTGCGAGTAGTTTCTGGCAGCCAGTGGCTTGCAGGAGCAGGGAGCTGGCTGTGATGCTCCCGGGGACACGCTGAGCTTCTTCTCGTGCCGTGAGCTAGCACGGTGTTGTGCCAGCACGGCTGTCCCAGCAAGCAGGGGAAAGGCATAGGGGCATGTATTACAAACCCAGCCATTGCTGGTGATGGGGGTGCCTGGCCCCAGCTGCAGGAAGCCACCACCGATGGAGGGCACAGCCCTCAAGATGCAGGAGTCAAGCAAGCTAGGTCACTGCGACGCTAGAAATCCCATCCAAGGCATGGAAGGCTACACCTAGTTATAAACTGCCCTTTTTTTTTAAAAAAAAGGTCTATTTAAACTTCTTTGGTTGAAACTTTCCATGCTGCAGGTTAACCTTGAGCTGAGCTCTCCAGGTTTGGGGAATAATAAGGAAGAGAAATACTGTCTTGCCCCTATTTTAATTGAAACAGCCGGGTCACCTTTGCCTTGGTGTGAGGCTCCATATGGGCAGCTTCTGACCATTCCCAAAGGCTGAACAAACCCCAGACCTACTGCATTCTTTATCAAGCTCTGAACAAGAAACCTCGCCATTCACACCTGCTCAGAAATCACCTACTAAATGCTATGGCTTCCCTCGGATTTTACATCTGTCCTGTAAGTGCTCCATCCCTCATTGTTCTGGATGCAGCAGAACAATGCAAAGCTGCCCCTGCCAGTGCCAGCACAAGGGGAGGTGAGGGCTGGGGACAGCCCAGTGCTCCCTGTGTAAAGCTTCCAGGCTCACCCGCCTGCAAATCTAGTAAGTATAATGATGTAGATTAGAATTCCCCCAGAGTGAGTATCATAAAGGGAGTTACGCTGTGATAACTATGGTCAGAGAATCCACCTGCCAAATTCCCCACTTCACATGTACCTTAGTTGGGCACATCCCCAAGCTCAGTGGCTCCTCGTCAGCTGCTTTGGATGCATGGCAGTCATCTCCATTCAAGTGGCCTTCCTGATCAAGCCCACCCTGGCACGCCACAGAACTGCCAATTTAGGAGCTGACTTTTATTTCCATTAGGCATGAGCAGCTAATTCCAGCTATGACCACAGTCATTTCATTGAGTGGGTGAATGTGCACAAGATATATTCCACAACCTATTTTGGGTTGACAATAAATGCTGGATGCCTGGCTACATCACTCCCCACTGTCTTAAACGGTCTAGAAATAAAGTGGTTCTGGGAGGTGAGTGTTTGCCAGCACTACCTGCCTGCAGAGGCTGGCAGCTCATGCATTCGCACCAGAGGCAGGTGATAACCACGTGTCACCGGTGCCAGGCAGAGCAGAGTGTGCCACGAAGGGCTGCCTGGGACAGGGTAGGGCTGTGCTTCTGGCACTTCATGCCTTTCCTCAAGAGTGCAGCCTCCCCCCTCCCTTCTTGGCTCTCCTTTCTTCATCTGCAGAGTGAGGAATCCTGAGGAAAGGAGCACAAATTTTGCTTGTCTGGGCTCAGCTCTCGGAAATCTCAAGTGTTCTCCAATGGTACAGAGTGACACCTCCTTCTGTTATGTTTCATCAGGCAGCACGAGTCAAGGGGATAGCAAGGATGAGGAGGCGAGGAACTGCCCTGCATCTCCCCAAATTCTGCTCCTCAGCGTGGATTCAGGGTACCCACAGGGTCCGTCCTTCTCACAGGGTCACTTTTTTCCCTGTACTGCAATGCTTTTGGTCCCTACTGCAATGCCCAAGCTCTGTACCATTTACGGCGGGAGGGGGACACACACTCCCTATAAGCAATGCTCAGGAAGAGCCACAGGTAGCAGGTACAGAAATAGATAGGACAGTAGTAATGTGTAGCTGCAGAGATTCCCACATCTCCTTTGAATTTACAACATTTATGAAAAGTTCTATACCAGAAGGTATAGAGAAGATGAATACCAAAGCAAGATACTTGCGGACTCTTCTTTGAATTTGTGTTTGAGACGGATAATGCAGTAATGCAGGAATGTCCCTCTTCCAACACTGGCTTAGAACACTGAGCTAGAGAAATCAGATTTATCCTTTTTTTTTTTTTAAATTGTGGCCCTTTCCAAAGCACATCCATATTAAGAACGTATTTCCAAGAGATCTGCTCAACATGGGATCCCCACATGAGGATGCTCATGGGAATGAGGAAAGTGCCATGAGACCACAGCCAGCTCATACTGTTCCACTTTTCAGGTCCTATGACTTCTTCTATTTCAAGAGTGCACTAGAAAGTTCTCGTGTGGGCGCACCCTGGATGGAAACAGGAGCTAGTCTGGGCACTGGGAATGGGACAGAGCACCTTCCTGCTCAGCACAACCAGCTTGCACACTGCTGCTGTGGCACAGTAGAGGTCTCTCCAGCTGTTTCAGAGTGGTTCTCAATAGCCAGCTACCTCTCCTTGCATTAGCTCTCCTGCTGGCAAAATAGCATTAAATGTGCCATGGAAGTGGAGGCGGCTGGTGCGGAGCCTGTGGAGACTCTGTGTTGCTTTGGTCAATGCAAGGCATACTGACAGAAACAAAGCTTTTCTGACCACACCCAGGCTTTCCTCCATGAAAAGCGAGCATCTCTTCTACAAATGTTCTCCATGGCTCCAGCATTGCTCCCTTCAGAGGAAGGCAGGTGAAAGAAGCATTTTCCCAGGAATAGCAAGGAGGGGTTTCTGAATTAACATGCTGCCACAGCAATGGGATAGTGGTACCAGGGTTCCTGGGGCAGGAGTGTTTCCCAAGACCTGGCTCCATTAACACATCTGCTGATGGATACATCTCTGCCCTGTACCAGAGTCCTTACCTTGTTGGTGCTCAGATGCTTTTCCGCCTCTCTAAGGTTCTCTCTTTTCCATTTAGCTTTTATGGGGCATATTTTTCCAAATCACATCCATCTGACTTGAAAAACCCTTTTTTTTCCTTGCCCAGGTGCATTCCAGGATGCTGTTTTCTTGCCTCCCTGCTTTTTAAGGAGCTTTGAAACCTTTTAAGCTGACATCCACTTAAAAAAACACAACCAAACAAAAAAAGCCTTTTAATCTGAATCTCGTCAGAGTGATGCCAGGATTTTTCAAACATTCACCTACCAGATGGAACAGTTTGGCAACTGTTTGTACCAATCTACTTAGTTTAGCTGAATATTTCCCACTGTAAAAGAACACCTCCCTGCTGAAAACCTGATTTCCAGTTGGAACTGCTTGACCTTGCTTCTAGGTCAGAGGAAGGAGGTGAACATCAGAAATTTTTATTTTCACTGAAATAATTTTCTTCTATGGTGACTTGTCTTGGTTCCCAGCAGTATTATATACAAGCTGTAGCCTTTCTCTTTATATTTGTCCTCCATAGGTTGCCCAAATGCTCAAATGTGACATTTTCTTTTGATGATGGAAGATACATATATTTGCATTTTGCCCCTGTTTCCAATAGTACCAACAGTCCCAGGAGGGACTATGGCACAGAGAAGTACCTGGCTGACCACATCCAGGCATAGCAGCCTGAAGCTCAGCGTTGATACCTTAACTTAATGTCTAGTAGAAGGCTCAGCTTAACTCTTCAGTTAGATAGCAGTGTGAACACTTCAGAGTTTCAAGATATTCACCTAGGGGACAACAAAATGTAAGATGTTGCCTCTAGGAGGGGGATCTCCAAGTAAGGAGTAGGGCAGGAACAGAAGGACAGGGACTACTTCATGGTAAGGTCTAGGAGAGGCTTTTTCCTACTTTTTCAAAATAAAAATGCATGCACCTAAGTAAGAAGGTAAAGGAGGAAAAACAGAGGAAGGATAAAAATTTGGGGTCTTCAGGTTTAGTTAATTGAAGAACCTTAACTTGCTATCATTGTAATATGCCTTTCCCATCACTTGTCCACAAAAACAGTACTGGGTCTTTTTCTGTGTCAGCAGTGGCAATTTCCATTCAGTTTTTCTAAAGGGTGCCTTAGTCAGAGAATTTTAAGCAGAGTGGGAAACTGCTGGTCAGGGTAAGTTCTGCCACTATCACCCACCTTAACTGTGACAAATGGAAACCAGAGATTGGAAGTTTGGAGAATCCAAATCCAGTCACAAGGAAGCTGACATTCATTACATCAGTTAAACAAGGGCAAGCTGTCTTGCATCAAGAGGCCACTGGGTTTGGGGCAGGATGGATGCCTGCTTGCAAGGGTAAGGAAAGGAGATGGGACCACTCCTGTGGGTGCAGCTGGAGCTGCTGGTGGCTGCCACAAAGAGGAATCTCACTAAGCATGCACTGTCTGCCCCAAGGACAGGCCCCCCAAATGCATCTGAGCCCTCAAGCTAACTCGGGGAATCTCTCCCATCTTTCTGTTTCTCTCACAGACACTGAAAAGTCCCAGCAAAACCAGACGGATGACTCCAACCCTGAGGACGGCTCGCTCAAGAAGAAGCAACGGAGGCAGAGGACACACTTCACCAGCCAGCAGCTCCAGGAGTTGGAAGCCACCTTCCAGAGAAACCGTTACCCAGACATGAGCACCAGGGAGGAGATTGCAGTCTGGACCAACCTGACAGAGGCACGAGTCCGGGTAGGACTGCAGCCCTTCTACCTTCCTGAGCCCAAGCTTGTTGGGAGGAAGCTGGCTGTGATACAAGCCACCAAGATGTCTCCAAACTAAGGGAGGAATTAGGGGCACTAGAAGAGTTCTCTGCTTTGAAAACAGTTCACCAGGCTCTACACGAGAGATCTGACACATCCAGCCACACACATACCCTGTGCTGGTGGTGCCTTCCCCATCCAGTGCCACCTTGCAGTAATACAGGGAGATGGAAAGCCCAGGCTCTGCCGCACAGAGCCCCATGAGCTGGCTACCCTGACCTTGCACACCCCTTCCTTGCAATGTCATTGTCCTCCAGCCTTAGCCTTGCTGGATGTATTCTTTGGGGTTCCCAAATTACTGTGCAGTCACAGGCATAACATGGCAGAGCTCCAGCTGGAATGAGAGCTTCTATCTGCTACTAGAAATATGAGTTAGCAGCACCATGAATAGCCTTCCAGTAGCTTCCATGCTCTAGGAAGTTATATTGTTTGAGTCCCTCCAACACTAACAGATTTTCCTATTTAAAGACAGACTTCTAACACACCACCTCAAGCTGGTCCTGAGGTGATGTCAAAACAAAAGAGGTTATTTCATCCACTCAGCAGCTGTCAAACTGCACCCCCTAAGTACTTTGCTCCCAAGTCACACAATCCCACCCCCTTCTCCTAGGTTGTGGTCACTTGGAAATATAGCATGTATTTTCCTTCCTTTTCCCCATGTAAAGAGCATCCATTTGTTGAGTGACGTGGGTTATTCTCTGTATTATAAAATGACAGTGGTTAAGTTTTGAAGTAGGTGGACATTTTCACTGAAGGATCACCCTGCAGCCCAGACAGCTTGCTGCAACCTTTTCCTGATGCTCACCTTCCTAGCTCCCTGGGAGCATCCACAGCCCTTCAACAGCGCTCACCTTACTGGTCAAAGAGACCGTGGTGCAAGGTCCCTTCCTGGGACCACCCAGAGCAATGCTTATCCCCTCCTTTCTCTCTCACAGGTCTGGTTCAAAAACCGCAGAGCTAAGTGGAGGAAACGGGAGAGGAACCAACAAGCTGAACTGTGTAAGAACAGCTTTGGAGCCCAGTTTAATGGACTAATGCAGCCTTACGATGACATGTATTCCAGCTATTCCTACAACAACTGGGCCACCAAGGGGCTCGCCACCAGCCCACTCTCGGCCAAGAGCTTCCCGTTCTTCAACTCCATGAATGTCAGTCCCCTCTCCTCCCAGCCCATGTTTTCCCCACCCAGCTCCATCGCCTCCATGACTATGCCTTCATCCATGGTCCCTTCAGCAGTGACGGGAGTACCGGCCTCCAGCCTCAACAACCTGGGAAATATCAACAACCTGAACAGCCCAAGCCTAAACTCTGCTGTCTCATCCAGTGCCTGTCCTTATGCCTCAACAGCCAGCCCTTACATGTACAGGGACACATGTAACTCCAGCCTGGCCAGCCTGCGGCTGAAGGCCAAGCAGCATGCTAACTTCACCTACCCGGCAGTGCAGACGGCAGCTTCCAATCTGAGCCCTTGCCAATATGCTGTGGACAGGCCTGTATGAAAGGCTGCCCTCTGCCAACCAGGGACTTGACCTTAGCCTGACAAAAGGAGACCTTTAGCCCTACAACAGTGTCCATCGAACAGAGAATGAGAGTGAATGCAAGAGAGAGCAAGAGAGCACGAGGTAGCGAGAGCGAGCAGGCAGACGCACCTCTATGAAGATTTGTCTAACTATTGTATGGTGAATTTTGACTGTCTTTCCCCTCCCAAGTCCCTTCCCCTCTTGCCTACTAAACCTCCTCCCTCATGGTAAAGAAAGCAAAACAGTCTATTGGAAGCCCTGTGGAGAAATAGGAACCCCGACATGTGGGGTGCCTGACCCACAGGCAGGAAAACGAAGTGTGTTTCAATCTGCCCCTCTGAGCACCCCTCTAAGGGTAAGAGCTCCCTAAATCCCCTGGACAGCATGGGCAGTTGGACGCCACCCCTGCAGGGAACAGCCAGGGACAAGGCAAAATGGGGCTGCTGTTGGGTGCTTGGCTGAGTCCTTCTCCCTGCAGGTGTGTGAGATTTCAATTAAAGATGTCTTTGCCCACTTATTTATCACACAGCCTTGACTCAGTTGATCAGCGTCTCTCCTAATAATGGATATATACACATGGCCCTCCCTTCAGACTTGAAGCCTTTAGGAACTGGGAGTCGTAAGGATTATAAAATATGTGTGGGTATATATATCTTATATATATATATAAACACACATATAGACATTAAAGTATGCTTTTGTGTTTTGTACATGAGATAACCTACAAAGTAGATCTTAAAACCAATAACGCTGTAAGGCAAGCATATCCACTGAGGCTGTGTCCTGACAGTCATGCTTTACTGCTTCAGTCTTTTCCAGTCAGACAGGAACACCTTTGCCATTGTGCATCCAAAGCGTTCCCTTTTGCAACAATCAGCTTCCCCTCACACATCACCTTCCCTTCCCCAGATCTCATTTCAAAAGATAATAAAAGTTGGCACAATCCCTTTAAGACTTCTGCCTGTCTGGTTATTGAAAGTACAAGCCTGTGTGTGAAGACTCAGAAATCCAGCGCCAGCAGCCTGGGCAAGAGCTAGCATCATTAGGAGCACCAGCACGAGGCAACCCGAGTCAGAACAGTGGCCTGAGGTCTGGAGGATCCATCTCAGTGCCTCACTTACAAATCAAACAACTGGCTACTCTAGACAGCAAAGGCCTGGTGGCACAATATGAAAGGGAAAATAAACACCTTCCCTGCTCCCTGTCTTCATTCATGCACCCACTGCACCAGGAATGTTGAGCTTCTGGCTCAGGCTTCCCTGCTGTGCTAGATGGGGCCAGTACCTTTGGGGTCTGGGGCAGGGGAGCTCCTCCAGGCAGTCCCACTCTGAACAGCCATCACCAGGGCAGAGGCTGGCTGCAGCAACCTGCCATGCTGGCCTGCTCCTCCACAGTTTCTGTTGGGAAAGCTGTAAAACATAGCTGGTGCTCCCAAGATGTATGTCCACTGGTGGGCCTGCTGCTTCAGCTAATGCAGAGGGATGCAACAGGTTCCTCCAAAGAGCCCAAGGAAGCTCCACGTGCAGCAGAGGAGCAGGACATCCCTACCTGGTGCAGCCTCCTTTCCCTTCATGGGGCACATGCTCCAAGGGAAAAGAAAAAAACAAAACACATCACCACAGAAAAAAACAAAACACATCACCACAACAAACTATCTTACTTGGATGAACGGGACAGGCAAACCTGACAAACCAAGGTTTCTGCAATGCTGTTAGCATGCAGAGAGGAAGCAAGTTCTTTGCTAAGAATGGATCCTCCTTCACTAGGACGCTGTAAGAGGTGCCTCACAAGTGAAATATATGAGCCACTCAGTCTTTGCCAAAGCCTGTTCCACAGGAAACAACTGCTGCTGAAGGTATCGGTGAGCAGATGCTGAAAGTCACATCAGTCACAGATGTCAGCCCAACATTACTGTAACAAAATTATGCTTTGCTCTGAGGTAATCCAAAATGAAGGAGCCAAGTCACTGTGCGTTGAAACAGCTCCTGCTGGAAGCACAACTCTTTCTGCAACGTGCACTCAAAGATCAAGCATGAGTATCTAAAATATACACATAGCGCACCCAAAACAGGACCATTCATTGCAGCCTGCATCTTACTTCGCCACCAGGAGCCAGTGCTGCTGAAGTAGCTTCAGTGGTCAGTCTCCGTTCTGTGCCGCAGCCTTCAACCAGCAGCCTTCCCAGTAACACTGCTACTGGGCTTAACTCCTCTGCAATGGCTCTTCCCTCTAAGGGAAGAAGGAAAGGCTTAGGCTCCTCTCTATTTCCTCTCCTCTATTAAGCTTGACTCACATCTGAGTCAAGCTCCTCTCCCTGATAACTTGAGCCAGGTGGTGCCACAATCCTCTTCTACTCCCTGAGGAAGGAGCTGAGCTCTTCACGCATTTGATCCTTCCCCTACACCATTTCACAGTATTACAGTATCACAGTATCACAAGGTTGGAAAGGACCTCTGAGATCATCAAGTCCAACCTATAACCTAACACTAACACCAACACTAACACCAACCATCATCTAAACCATGGCACTCAGTGCCTCATCCAGTCTCCCTTTAAACACCTCCAGGGTCGGTGACTCCACCACCTCCCTGGGCAGCCCATTCCAATGGCCAATCACCCTTTCAGTGAAGAATTTTTTCCTCATATCAAGTCTAAACTTTCCCTGACGAAGCTTAAGTCCATGCCCTCTGGTTCTGCCACTGGTCACCTGAGAGAAGAGACCAACCCCTGCCCGACTACAACCTCCTTTTAGGTAGTTGTAGAGAGCAATGAGGTCTCCCCTGAGCCTCCTCTTCTCCAGGCTAAACAGTCCCAATTCCCTCAGTCGCTCCTCATAGGGCTTGTGCTCCAGCCCCCTCACCATCTTCGTTGCCCTCCTCTGAACACATTCCAGTATCCTAACATCTTTCCCATACTGGGGGGCCCAGAATTGGACACAATATTCAAGGTGAGGCCTGACCAGTGCCGAGTACAGGGGGACGATAACTTCTCTGGTCCTGCTTACTACACTATTCCTGATGCAGGCCAGGATTCCATTGGCCTTCTTGGCCACCTGGGCACACTTGCTGGCTCATGTTGAGCTTCCTGTCCACCAGCACTCCCAGGTCCTTTTCTACCTGACTACTCTCTAGCCACTCTGTCCCCAGTCTGTAGCTCTGCATGGGATTGTTGTGTCCAAAATGAAGTACCCGACATTTGGACTTATTAAACATCATCCCATTAGAATCGGCCCAGCTCTCCAATCTGTCCAGGTCCCTCTGTAGGGCCATCCTACCCTCTAACAGATCAACTCTTCCTCCCAGTTTGGTATCATCTGCAAATTTGCTGATGATGGACTCAATCCCCTCATCCAAATTGTCAATAAAGATATTAAACAGGATGGGACCCAACACCGATCCCTGGGGGACACCACTGGTGACCAGCTGCCAACTGGATGAAACACCATTTACCGTCACTCTTTGGGCTCGGCCATCCAGCCAATTCCTAACCCAGCACAAAGTGCTCCCATCTAGGCCACGGGCTGCCAGCTTCCCTAGGAGTCTACTTTGGGGGACCGTGTCAAAGGCCTTACTGAAGTCCAGGTATACCACATCCACAGCCTTCCTCTCATCCACCAGGCGAGTCACATGGTCGTAAAAGGAGATCAGGTTGGTCAGGCAGGACCTACCCCTCCTAAATCCATGCTGGCTGGGCCTGATTTCTTGACCATTCTGCAGGTGGTGCATGATTTCACCCAGGATTATCTTCTCCATGATTTTACCTGGGACCGAGGTCAGGCTGACAGGTCTGTAATTACCTGGATCATCCTTACGGCCCTTCTTATGGATGGGCGTCACATTGGCCAACTTCCAGTCTTCCGGGACCTCTCCAGAGAGCCAGGACTGCTGAAAGATGATGGAGAGCAGCTTAGCAAGCTCATCCGCCAGCTCTCTCAGCACCCTAGGATGGAACCCATCCGGCCCCATAGACTTATGAGGGTCCAAGCAGCTCAGCAGGTCTCTAACCTCCTCCTCATGGATTGCAGGAGGGCCATATTTCACCCTGCCCCCATCAACCACTTCAGAGGGCCAACTGTCAAGCGAGCTGACATCCTTGTTGTTAAAAAATTTCCATGCAACCTGCTCCTCCACCCCGCTCCTCCACCCCATCCTGATCTCAGGTGGGAACACAACAAAGCCAGAACAAGCATCTTTTGTAAAGACACAGCTTTGCCTGGAGAAGAAATAAGAGAGAGATCCAGCTTCCCTTTCACTTGGGTGATGTGTTCATGGAGAGAAAGAAAATTCTCCCTTCTCTTGTCCTCAGCTGAAGGCAAGAGTAACCTAAGCTCCTCCTTTACTTTCAACCTGCTCTAGTCACTCCACTTTGCCTTGAGCAGTTCCTGCACAGCTTTGGTTGTTCCATATGTTGCTGTGATGCTTATGAAGATTCCCTACTTGTTCTTCAGAGAATAACAGGTTTGGTGGGGCGTACAAGGCTGGCTGCTGCTGACTGTTGCAGGATTCAGACAAATATACTGAGCAGAGGGGAAATCCTACCACATGGCTGTCATCATCTCTCATTGAATCCAGTGGGGAAAAGCTAAGACTTAGTTTAGGTATTGATTTTTCAGCTTGAGGTTTTCCATGTATGGATTTTAATCAACTTTAGGCCAGAACAATCTGCTTTGTGAGCAGGACTGACTCAGTCACTACCCATATGGGGCAGCTGTAGCATGCAAGCATGTGGCTAGTGGCTCTGCAGGCTGGCTAGTAGGTTCAAGTTTCTACTTTCCAATTCTGTATAGAGAAGATGGTGGGCTCAGCCTCTGCAGACAGAGGTATTGCACTGTGTAGGACTGAGACCAGAGAGCAAACCAGCTCTGAGCTGACAGTGCTTTCTACAGTGGCACCAAACTGTCACAACTGTAGGAAAACTTTAACATCTGCAGACAACAGAGGTGGCCAACAGAAAATAATGAAGTGAACAAGTTGGCAGCAAACAGCCCTGGGAGAGGTCCCCTACTTTCCAAATGCCACCTGCGTTCCTGATGCAGCTGGGCCAGTACAGCCTCCCACATTTTTCTCCCTCCCCATGGGTCCTGGACATGGACATCATGCTCTCTGGTTCAGCACAAATAGAATCACAGACTCATAGAATGGTTTGGATTGGAAGGAACCTTAAAGATCATCCAGTTCCAACCCCGCTGTCATGGGCAGGGACACCTCCCACCAGACCAGGCTGCTCAAGGCCACATCCAACCTGGCCTTCGAACACTTCCAGGGAGGGGGCATCCACAACTTCCCTGGGAAACCTGTGCCAGTGCCTCACCACTCTCATCATGAAGAATTTCTTCGAAATGTCTAATCTAAACCTTCTCCCCTTCCAATTTAAAGCCATTCCTCCTCATCCTGTCACTACTTGCACTTGTAAAAATTCCTTCCCCAGCTTTCCTGTAGCCTCCTTCAGGTACTAGAAGGCTGCTATAAGATCTCCCTAGAGCCTTCTTTTCTCCAGGATGAATAATGCCAACTCTCTCAGCCTGTCCTCATAGGAGAGGTGCTCCAGGCCTCTGATCATCTTTGTAGCTCTCCTCTGGACCTGTTCCAACAGTTTCATATCGTTCTTATGCTGGGGATTCCAGAACTGGACACAGGACTCTAGGGAGGGCCTCACAAGAGAGCAGAGGGGGAGAATCACCTCCCTTGACTTGCTGGCCATGCTTCTTTTGATGCAGCCCAGGACACAGATGGCCTTCTGGGCTGCAAGTGCACATTGGATGACATCCTGTCCTGGTATGACAACTGCCCCGCTCAGCTTGCAAACTTGCTAACCATGCACTCAGTCTCATGGTCTATATCATCAATGAAAATATTAAACAGCACTGGTCCCAGTACAGACCCCTGACAGACTGCCCCTCACAAGTCCGAAGTACTTTCCATCTTCTTGGTAGTGCAGCCCAAGCAGGCAGTTTTAGCAGAGTCCTACTTATTCTAAAGAGCTGTTAGGCAAGTAACTTTGTCACTGGATATTTCCCAGGCTGCAGAATTAGCAAGTGCACATTCTCTTCCGTCATCCATGGAAATCCTGAACAAAACCACACCCAGAACAGATGTCCCTTAACTTCACTCAACAGATCCCTTCCTTTTCAACAGTGAAGCACAGATAACTCTCTGGGTATAATATTATTCAACAGGTTTTGTACTTCCTCCACATCCCATCTACATTATGGTTAAAAGCCATTTAAATGGCAGTCAGGACTCTGCCTCACTATGTCCTTACTCTGACAAAGAGGAAAACCAGATTACTTTGGTCAAATTCTCTTCTTAACGAATCCATATGGCTCCTGCTCATCTCCATTGCTTACAAGTAGTAAAATTATCTGTTTCAGCATTTTTTGGGTGGTGGGTGTGTGAGAGGATTTAGCTGCCAGTAGTCTCTGGCTCTTGACCCCAGTCCCCCATTTTGAAGAGAAGGTACAAACTTGCATGTTTCACTGTCCCTTAATAGTTCTCATAGATAAAAACAAGTATTTCTGGGATTGTTCACCTCACCCAGATAATCTGAAAAATTCCCTTTTATCTAAATACTGTGTTACTCATGCTTGCCTTGTGCAGCGCCAGTCTGATAGCCCCATCACCAGCATGGCCTGCGGTTTCCTCTGCCCCGCAGCTGGCTGAAGGCGAGTGTGAAGTGCACGGAACAGCTGGGTCTCCTCGGCGGCTGCCGCAAGTGCTTTTTCTCTGCTGTAAAGCAGCACAACACCGCCCCTGGGGTGTTTCTTCTGTTAATACAGTGGAGGATTGTTCTCTGGCTTGGTGCATGTCAGCTTGCACCACGTCTCTCAACAGAGCTCCAATCTGCAGGCTGGATGTGACCATCCAGGCTCCTGCTGGAGACGGGGAGACAGACGTGAGAGACGGCTGCGATTTCTGACTTCGTGTCCCTTTCGGAGCGGGCTGCAGCGGGGCAGGGGGAGCCGGGAGCGGGAGCGCCGCGGCCCGGATCGAAGCGGGAGCGGGACCGGAGCGGGAGCGGGACTGAGACCGGGACTGGAGCGGGAGCAGAGCGGCCGCCGGTGAAGGAAGGGCGGGCGGTGTCCCGGGCATCCCAGCTCCTCGCACCCTCCCCGCATCCCTCCAGGCGGCTCCACCCTCCCCGAAGGCCCCTGCAGCGCGGACCGCGGCTCCCCTGAGCAAGGGCTCCCGCAGGAGGGAAGGATCATCTTTGCTGCCTGTGCCCTCAAAGTAAAAAAAAAGAAACAAATAGACAAAACCACGAGATAAATCCCTTCCCGAACAGCTTTGTGGGCTACTGCAGCTCATCAGCAACACCTAAGGAAGACTTTTCTAATCTTCACAGAGAACTAGGAGGAATAATTTCCACAAAGCTTTGGGGAAACAGCAGTGACCTGGGGAAGGAGGATGCTGTTATTAAATCCCCAAGCCGCAGCAAGCACCACCGCCTTCCTCACACCACAGCTCAGCACTGCAGACAACTTGCCAAGCAGCAGCACCACTATAAAACACAGGAGAAATCAAAGTCTCCCCCTGCCGAGGTCTGGGCAATTTACTTTTATTTCTTGTTTAGCCAGAGAGAATGGCAGGGAGAAGGGACTGATGCCGGGCTCACAGCAGGCATTCCCTGGTGTGGGTGCAGGGCAGGCATGATGAGGAAAGTCCTCCTGGCAGTATCCAATACCCTCATTCTGAAAAGTTGCAATGCCTCTTGGAGGGGCAGCAAGGATCCCTAGAAGACACTCACAGTAAACCTTCCTTCTACTGGGGTGGTTCCTGCCCCGTGAAAGATAATTGCTACACCAGAAGCCTGCATGGATGGACTGACGGCAAAGAGCTCTTCCAGAGGTGAAACCTTCTGGAGATGCAGAGTCCTGCCTCCAGTGCCCTGCTCTGCCCCACTGAGGGAGGCCGTGCTGGCAGAGTGAGGACATTTGGGCAGCTAGCCTCATCCCACAGAGCATCACCTCTGAAGCACCAACTGCATGTCAGGCAGTTTAGGCAGAAAAGAGCAACTGTGGGAACACACCACTTCTTCAGCGCTCTTGTGCTTCTTGGTACAATAAACCAGCAACCACCTCACTACAGCCTCCTTTCAGATAGTTGTAGAGAGCAATAACGTCTCCTCTCAGACTCCTCTTCTTCAGGCTAAACAATCCCAGTTCCCTCAGCTGCTCCTCATAAAAGTAGCTGTTCTCCAGACCCTCCACCATCTCAGTTGTCCTTCTCTGGGCATGCTCCAGTAACTCAATGTCCTTCTTGTGGTGAGGTGACCAAAACCAAACACAGTATTTATTCTAGGGGCAGCTGCACCAGCACCAAATACAAGGGCACGATCACTTCCCTACTTCTGCTGTACACATCATTTTTGGTACAAGCCAGGATGCTGTTGGAATTCTTGTCCACCTGGCACACTGCTAGCTCATGTTCAGCCGCCTGTCTACAATTCCTGGTCCTTTTATGCCAGGCAGTTTTTCAGACACACTTCCCTAAGTCTGTAGTGCTGTATGGGGTTGTTGTGACCAAAGTGCAGGACCTGGCACTTGGCCTTGTTGAATCTCATGCAGATGGCCTTGGCCCATTGATACAGCCTGTCCAGGCCCCTCTGCAGAGCCTTCCTGCCCTCAATCAGATTGACGCTCCTGCCCAGTTTGATGTCTGTGCACTACAACTCTCTGGGCCTGGCCATCCAGCCATTTTTTTTCACCCAGCAAAGAGTACACCTGTCTAAGCCTTAGGCCACCAGCTTCTCTAGGAGAATGCTGTGTGAGACAGTAGCAAAGGCTTTACTGAAGCCCAGGCAGAAATTCCGCGGTCTTTTCCTCCACTAGGTGGGTCACCCTCTCATAGAGGAGATCAGGCTGATCAAGCAGGACTTGCCCTTCATGCTCCCATGTAGGCTGGGCCTGATCCCCTGAAAGACCTGCACTTGTCTGGTAAGCATAGTCAAGATCAATCGCCCCGTAATCTTTCCTGATACCGAGGTCAGGCTGACAGGCCTGTAGTTTCCAGGGTCTTCTTTCCAGCCCTTCTTGAAGATGAGTGTCACATTGGCAAGCCTTCAGTCATCTGGGACTTCATCTGTTAACAAAGACTGCTGCTACATGTTGGAGCGTGGCTTGGCAAACTCCTCTGTCAGCTCCCTCAGTACTCTTGGGAGGATCCTATTCGGTTCCACAGACTTATGAGTGTCCATGTGGTGTAGCAGGTCATTGACTTATTCCTTCTGCGTTATGGAGGGATTTATCCTGCTCTGCATCTCTGTCTTCCAGCTCAGGGGGTTGAGCAGCATGGGGATAATTGGTCTGACTATTAAAGACTGAGGCAAAGAAGTGATTAAGCACTTCAGCCTTTTGCTCATCCTCGGTAGCAATGTACCCCTCCATATCCAGTAAAGGATGGAGATTCTCCTGGATTCTCTTTTTGGTTTTGATGTATTTGTAAAAATGTTTTTGTTGTCTCGTGCAAGTGTGGCCAGATTGAGTTTGAGCTGGACTTTTGCCTTTCTAATTTTCTCCCTGCATGACCTAATGAGATCCCTTACTCTTTTTGAGTTGTCTGCCCTTTCTTCCAAAAGTAGTAAATTCCCTTTTTCTTCTTGAGTTCCAGCAAAAGCTTCCTGTTCAGCCAGACTGGTCGCCTTCCCTGCCAGTTCATCTTGTAGTGCATGGGGACAGCCTGCTCCTGTGCCTTGAAGATTTCCTTCTTGAAGAATGTCCATCCTTCCTGAACTACTTTGCCCTTCAGGACTGTTTCCTAAGGGACTCTCACAACCAGTGACCTGAACAGGCTGAAGTCTGCTCTCTTTAAGTCCATGGCAGTGATTTTGGTGGCTTCCCTCTCTACTTCATCAAGAATCAAAAACTTGACCATTTCATGGTCACTAAACCCAAGACAGCCTCTGACCACCACATCTCCCACCAGTTCTCTGTTTGTTAACAGCAGGTCAAGCCAGGCATCTCTCGTGGTAGGCTCGCTTACCAGCTACGTTAAAAATTTTCTTCCACACACTCCAGGAACCTCCCAGACTGTTTCCTCTCTGCTGTGTTGTATTTCCAGCAGATGTCAGGTTAAGTTGAAGTCTCTCACAAGAACAAGGGGTAGCGAGAAATTTGCCAGCTGCTTGCAGAATGCCTCTTCAGCCTCTTCATTCTGGTTAGATGGCATATAACAGACTCCCAGTAGGATAGCTGTCTTGCTGGCCTCCCCCCTCGTCTGCACCCCTAAGCACTCAATCTTACCATAACTATCATTGAGCTCTACACAATTGAACCCGTCCCTAACATACAGAGCCATCCCACCATCTCTTCTTCCCTGCCTATCCCTTCTGAAAAGCTTATAGCCATCTATCACAGCACTCCAGTCACAAGAGGCATCCCACCACATTCCTAATTGTTGCCCATACTACGAGCACTGGTGTAGATGCACCGCTGAATCTTCACATCCAGGGCCCTCCGGGGGAGCTCCAGGGAGCGTGTGGCACTTATGAAGGACCCCACATTCTGTTGTGAGCTACAATGCCATCCCCAGCAGTGCAGAGGACAGCCAGTTTTCTGTACAGGAGGCAAAGGTGAGCAGGCCAAAATGGCACCTCCAGATCAGCATGTTGTACTGCCTGTGATTGTTACTTGCAGTTTATGCTGTACTGCAAGCTTTCATTAAAGCTTTGGATAATGCCCTGATTCTGTATGTCCCTCGCTACTGCAGAGAATATGCTATCACACATGGGTTCTCCCAGGGGCAGCTTCTCCGGCTCATTGAACACATTACAAAACAAATAAAAATCCTTGTGTTCTTGATCAAAATATCTTTTAATCCTTTTGATGCTAATAGAGGTGACATGGCAGCTAAGCCATGGTTTTGTTAGAAATACTGCAGTTTGGTTTCAGTAGGTTTGTGGGAAGAAATGGCAAGGATAAGGAAACAAACTTTCTCTCCTAGCTGACTCTCTAACTTTGGAAAGCAATCTAGGTTTAACACATATTACAGCAAAGACGGTGACAGAAGACACTGAGGGAACTACCCTGGGCTGTTAGGTTTACATTCAGCTAATGGAAAGGTTATACCATAAGGGGTGAAACTCTGGCACAGGTTGCCCAGAGAAGTGGTAGCTGCCCCATCCCTGGAAACATTCAAGGTCAGATTGAATGGGGCTCTGTGCAACTTGATTGAGTTGAAGACATCCCTGCTCATTGCAGGGGAGTTGGACTGGATGGCCTTTAAAGGTCCCTTCAAACTCAAACTATTCTGGTTTTCTATGATAATCCCTAGATGCATAAGCAAACACAAAATGAGATACTATTTACATTTTCTGGCACTTCAGATGGGGCAGCTCTGAAAAGGTTTTTTTTTTTCAAAAGGGCAACAGAAGGTAATGTAACAACAATAAATATCATTGCTGTTCAAAACCCAAAGCTCTGAGCACATGAACATGCACATTTTTTGGGTAGATTGAGGCCTCATAAGCACCAGTCTGCAAAAGACTGTTTATAGCTGGTTTGGGTAAAACCTAGGCAGTGGGCATAACTTGGTCCAACCAGAGGGAAGAGATGCAGTGCAAGGGACAAAGGTAGAGAACGTCAGTTAATGGTGGAGGTGGGAGATGGTACTGACTCAGGGAACACTGAGATCTGCGCAGCCTTACCGATTTGCCTGCATTGCCTCTCTTTGCCAAGTTTAGCTTTAACTCTTCCTCCTAGCCACCACAACACAGGTGCATTTCTTGGGATGTGGAACAGAGAACAATGAGGGTAAAAATGCAGCAATTGGAGCTGCATTAGGAAGGTCTGGGGGAGACCCTGGCCCAGTGTTCAACACAGTGCTGGGCAACCCCTGCACCTGCCTGAATCTGAAGTTGGCTTGGTACCTTACAGGTCTGCTAGCACAGGAGTACCCTCTGACACCAGTTACCAGAGTCCCTGAGACCAAAGGCTCCAGTAAAGGGGCTGTCAGCTGTTTAGTCATTACAGAGAACCAAAAGCCCACGAAAGTGCAGGGAGGCATCACTCATTGAGCAGTGCCCTTCAGTCCCCAAAAGCAAGAGCAGGCAAAGGGCTGGCTGTGCTCCATCCTGAGATTCCAGAGCTGTTAGCTCTCCTTCCGTGAGAGGGCCCTTAGATCCTAGGAGAAGGGAGGAGCCTCTGCTCCTCACAAGCAGTCCATCTGTCTGCCTTCTGCTTCCCAATCTGTTTTCCTAGCAAGAGTCACCCAAATAGACTGTTTCAAACAGTTTAGGGTTTAACATCGGCACAGTACCAGAGGAAACAGTCCTTCCTTGCAGGTCCCCAAACGGCTTTTGACCCACAGTCATTAAGAGACACAGCTCAGCAATAATATCTCTTCCTTACCCTGGCAAGATACAACCATAATCCTCATGTCTGTATCAAGCCCTCACTGCACTGTGTTTTGGTGTGGTCCTTATGAAAGATGGTAATAATTGAGAAACCTAGAGACTTGAGAACAATTTTGCATATGGCTAGCCAAACTATTGTTCCTTGATGAACACGTAATCTAAAAGGCAACACATTAGATGACACTGCTTTACCCCTGTCACGCAAGATAGCGTTTCCCAAACAGGACAAAACCAGACCCACTAAATTGGAGGATGAGGGCTCTCAAAAGAGACTACTTAGAGTCCTTACTAGTGTTCCAAGTTATTTCTTGCTCTCTGACCTAGCTGCCCTTACCACTGTGAAACATCTCCAAAGATGAAATACTGTAAGAGATAGCTAATGTCCTAGAGGTTAAACAAAATGATGGCGACATCAAGAGCTATTAACCCAAAGATGTCATAATCTGCAGTCACTCTTTTGGGTGAAAGCTATCACAGCTCTGAGAGAAAGTCTACAAACCCCATATGAAATGCCAATGAAAATCACCTCTAGGGAGCTTTTCTGTTGGCTTTGTGGTAGCACATACCATTTACAAAACCCTTTGTTCTTTGAAGCCTGTAAGTAGTCCTACCGGTGTTTGGAAACAGTGATTAATACAAGTGTATTATGTGAGCGGCTGGGATTTTTCCTGAAGTTGTATATGTTCAAACTTTGTTCTGAAAAAAACACCAGTTGAATACACATGCAGAATTGGGAGAACCTCAGACTAGCAGAGAGTTTGTCAATTCATCAGCATCTATTCTCACAGCTGAAAACTTAGAGGCTGAAGGAGACCAGTCTGACTACCTAACAAGTTCTTGAACAAACACACGTACAAAGTCCTATTGAAGGATTTCTGATTAAGATTTGGTGCTTTAAAAAAGAATAAAATAATCCACAGAACAATAACATAACATTATTGTGTTAACCAAATTGCCATCATGAGCTGTTGCGTGTGCTGTTTATGGTGTGTAAGAGTTCAAACATGCAAAGCACCTTCTCCTTTGCTGAGATAAACAGGATAATCCCAGGGTCATTTGTGTAGCTAGACCTTGCTGATTGCTCTATGTTGGTCCCTCACCACTTCATCATCGTCCTGATCCAAAGCCCAATTAAGCCATGAGTACTTAGAGTCAGTAGAAGTTATGCCAACACCACACAGAAAACGCCATCACTTTCCTCCAATTAAAGTCCATCAAGGCTGCAGGGGTTTGGTCTATTTGCCAATTCCAGGAAAAGCTGAGGGAGCAAAACAGATGTTCAGCACTTCACTTCGTAAAACCTACTGGCTACAAAAGAGGGACTAATATTCGATTGCTACAACCAGAGCAGAAAAGTGGTCATTTCTGCCTTTTCACAAAAATAACATAAAAAATCAGCATTCACCCCCACTTGATTCTGTCTTGGGGACTATTTTGATGCCTGGTAAAGGTTTGCTGGCCACCACCAGCTACTTGCCTTCTTTTATGTAGTTTTTGGAGAATCTCTTCTGAAAGGCCTTTGGAAACTCCTGTTAATGAGAGCCCATGCTCTTTTATCTAGAACTGAACTGACACAGTCAGAGGATTTTGTGGTTGACCAGATATGACCTGCAAAGGGGGATAATCTTCGAGCCTTTTGGTTTGACATTTGGTTTATTTTCAGCCCAATCAGTGCAAGGCTTACTGTAATACAACTTCCGTGATAAGACTCAACTTTTTCTTAAAATATAAATGCTCCATTTGCTATTGGACAGTCCTGACAAATTGCATAATTGGTTGTAAACCGAACACCAAATTGCAAAAGCCCTACATTTGTTTCTTCAGATCCTCCCTGCTGGCCAACCCAAACAATAGGCAAGGAGAGTATTGCTGAATGAGAAAACAGCTTTGCATCCAGAGCTGAGGCCTGAGGGAAAGCACACAGGTCTGGAGGTTGGGGTATTATAAAACTGTGTTTCTTCTGAAAAAAGAACATGGCCCTGAAGGCCACTTTAGCCAGATCTGGTTCAAGAAGGGGGATGTTTTCCTTGTTAGGCAGCTGTGGGTAGTGCAAGGCAGTGGCAGCAGCACAGCACACAGGCTCACCCACAGCTTGAAGGGCTCTCCTTCCCACGGGTGCCGATCCTGTGCTACTTGTAACTTTCCACTCCAGCCACACTGCTTATAATTAATTATTTGAGACTTCTTCTGAGATCTCTCTAGGCCTAATCCTAATTCAGCCATTTTTTTACTATCTGAAGTCACTCTCAGCTTGCTTTGTTCATATCAAATGACAAAATATGTCTTTAGCGCCATCCCTCACTCTGCTGATCCAGGGGCATATAGAAGAGAAAAGAGAGCAAAGCACTTCCTTTTTGAGTTCACCTCTTGCCAGTCTCTGTCTTTTGCTCTTGCTGAAGCCCTCAGCTTCTTGCCAGTTCAGTTTTAACAAAAATTAACCATTTAACCCTCCTTCCCAGTTAGTTTAGAATTTAAAAAGACTAGCCTTAATAGCAGCCCGTGCACTTCATTGATGGGTTCAGGGCAGAGCCATTAATGTTTCCCTACCTAGAGCTCAAAATCCAGCATTACCACTGCCTGAACTGATACATCACCTTACCTGAAGCTTTGTCTGAAGGCCACCAAAGTTTAACACCAGCTGAAGCCTCTGTTGAATTTATATCATTGGGATTTTAAAAGAGTTTACCAATGTAGAACATGTAATTTTGTTTTCATTTTTCTCTTTTTTTTTAAGCAAGATACATAGGTCAATCTGTGTTGCTTTCAAGAAAACTTTAACCATTGTTCTTCTATTATTTGACATTCTTTTCTAAGAACAGATATTAGATATACGAGGCTGCCATTCTGTTTTCCATAACTCCTCCAAGCTTCGTCATTCTCTTGGAGTTCATAAAAACAAAAAGTCATCTTGTTTCCTCTGAATTACCATTAAATAGTTCTACATATCACCTTGAGCACACCTACTTCTTCACAATCAAGCAGGATCACTCTGGTCTTCCAGGATTACCAATAACAGAACTCAGCTCTGCAAAGCTTGTACTGAAATTGCTGAGCTTCATGTCAGCACGTGGTTTGGGCTCAGAAGAGCTTGCCTCACAGGAATGCATATAATAATTCAACAGCATTACAACTATAAAACTGGTACATATTTATTATTAAATAACTAAAAAAAAATCATAGAATGATTTGGGTTCGAAGGGACTTTTAAAGGTCATCAAATCCAACCCTCCTGCAACGAGCAGGGACATCTTCAACTCGATCGTGTTGCTCAGAGCCACATCCAATCTGACCTTTAATGTTTCCAGAATGGGGCATCTACCACCACTCTGGGCATTCTGTTCCAGTGTTTCATTACCTTCATTGTAAAAAAATTCTTCCTTATATCTAGACTAAATTTACCATCATTTAGTTTAAAGCCATTACTCCTTGATCTATCACAATGGGTCTTGCTAAAAGATTCGTCCCCATCAACTTGTAGGTCCCCTTTACATACTGAAAGGCTGCAATAAGATCTCCTCTGAGTCTTCTCCAAGTTGAACAACCCCAACTCTTTCAGCCTGTCCTCACAGGAGAGATGTTCCATCCCTTTGGTCATTTTTGTTGCCCTCCTCTGGACCTGCTCCAACAGCTCCACGCTTTTCTTGTGCTGAGGGCTCCATAGCTGGACACAAGACTCCACACGGGGTCTCACCAGTGCAGAGTAGAGGGCAGAATCATCTTCCTTGACCTGCTGGCCAAGCTTCTTTTGATCCAGCCCAGGATATGGTTGGTCTTCTTGGCTGTGATCACACATTTTTGGCTGATGTCCAGCTTTTCATCCACCAGTACCATCAAGTTCTTCTCAATCCCTTCATCCTCCAGCCTGTATTGATAGCAAGGGTTGCGCCAATCCAGGCGCAGGATCTTGCACTTTGTCTTGTTGAACCCCATGAGATTTATGTGAGCCCACTCCTCAATCTTCTCCAGGTCTCTCTGAATAGCATCCTGTCCTTTAGGCATGTCAACCACACCACTGAGCCTGGTGTCATCTGCAAACTTGCTGAGGCTCTTGTTGATTGGGCAGTGTATAGTAGACACCGCACACAAGATTCCCTTTGTTGTCTCAGTCTCTAATTGTTAACTATAAGCTTTCAGCCTGCTCATGGCTATTCTTGAGAGACAACTCTTCACACTCAACCCATTTCTTGACATAGAGGACAACCCCTCTGCCCCTCCATCCTCACTTGTCCCTTCTGAACAGCTTGTAGCCATTGACAGCCACACTCCAATCATGGGATTTGACCCACCAAGTTTCAGTAATGGCAACTAGGTTGTAGATTTTTAATAGCATGGTGGCTTCCATCTCCTCCTGTTTGTTGTCTATGCTGTATAGGCTGGTGCAGAGGCACTTCAACTGGACCGTTGGTCCTGTTACCTTCTTAGAGGAACATCCTTTAATTTCTTTGAGGTACTTCACTGGTGTTTCCCTGTTGGCTTTTATTACCTCAGGAGACCCAGTTGGTCTATGTAAGACTTCAAGTGTGCTACAGGGTAGCCAATGCATCTCAGAACAACAGGCTGAGGGCCCTTCCTAGCACCCCATCATAATTCAAAACTTTTATTTAGAAAATTGCTACATAGCCATTACCACTACAGATACCACCAAAGGTAGCTGCGAGAAGATGAGAAGGAATGACCCTCAGCTGCATCCCACCTAGAGTCTTTCAAAGCAGCAGGCAGAGGGGTAAACAGACTAGACCGGAGGGTGAGAGGCATCTTACCCAGCAGCAGTCCCTGAGCAAGAGACAAGTGACTGGGAGAGGAAGGAGGAACTTCGTGAACTCGAACAGACCTGTCAGCTATTTGAAGCAACTGGGTGCCCCTAGCTGTCCTCAAAGGCATGGTGCCCCGCTCCCTGCTGGCTGGGTGCTGCAGGAGCACCCGCGGCATGTAATGTCTCCCTGGCATTTACAAGTCTTTAGGGAGCCGTTTTCAGCACAGCCTGGGGGACACCACAGGTCTTTCTGTCATTTGAGAACACACCTTGTCTGAGTACCCAGAACAACTGCTCTCCATTGCACTGCCTTCAGAACTCGCTTCCTTTGCTCTGGAGGCGAGCACTGCCCATCCAGCTCCTGCTATGAGTGTCAGGGCACTGCACAAACTGTCCCCATCCTGCAGAGTGGCTGGCCTTGCCATCTCATTGGGCTCCCTGAGCAGCTAGTCTTTCCTACACCCTGGATGGAGTGCCCGTTCACAGCCCCACCCAGCTGTGACACGCATCATGATTGCAAATTTATGCTACATCTCTCTTCTCTGAAAGGCACCAAATCTGAATCAGAAGCCTCAAAATGTCAGTGCAGCTGCTAAAGCCTGCCAAAAATTCAACGCCTCACTATCCAAAAGTTTTGTCAAATTTCTCTCACTTCCAGTACCAGGAGAGGGCACAGAACCCCAGAGGAGCTGCCACTGCAGGGTCTCCACACAGTGTGACCGAGTAGGATTCTGCTACAAGTCAGTCGAAGAGGAGCCCCACCCTGTGCCACCATTTCCGATGCTGCACTGTAATTGTCTCTATCTCCTATCCTTGCCTGACACACTGCCTAGGTGGGACAGTGGCAATACTCCTGTCAGGTGCTGCTGGTAGCTTGTGGCAAGCTTAGGAGCTGGCTTTTCTCTGCCAGGAATGAGGAGCAGCAATCTGCAAACCGATGAGAGGGAAAGCAGCACTGTATTTTGGAATATTTCTTCCTGCATGTTGCCCCCTGGGCTGATACCACAGTGGAAAGTAGCTACTGCCTGGAGATGAATGGCCTGTAACTCCTGCAGCCTGAAACACTCCAGCCCTTCTGACACAGCTGGTGAGCCAGGCAATCCTTACTGCTGAAATAAAACTTGCCCCTCCATGGAAACATCCCTCCTCAAATAAAATAGGGTTGGGAACTTTTCACCAATTTGATAAGTCTCGGCTCCTGGTAAACAAGGATGGCAATCAGGGCTGCTGCTGGAGAGCAAGCCGTGGTGTGCAGCTCCACCTGCTGTAACACAGCCCCAGGGAGGTCTCAGCAGGGTTACAGGTTCTTGCCTGTTCCAGTAGCAGTCTTGATGGCGAATGGCCACTGCCAGGGACTGGATGTGCACAGACCTTAAGCTTACTGACTTCCTCTATGGGAAGAACTTGCAACATGGAAACATCAGAGGAGGGCATTGCCCATGATCTCAAGAGCTTTACAGAAGTACATGGGGACCATGAGGGAGAGGTCCATGCCTGACTATCAGGGGAGACAGGCTGGGGCTGAACCATGCACAAGGTCCTGCATCAGCCAAAAGAGAGGATTCTTGGCATGGAGGTGCTCTTTGCTCACTGTCATTTAATGATGAGGTGAGTCAAAATAATCATCTTTAATAAGCCTGTCCTCCTCGAGGTCTTCCTCTAACAACAAGAATGATTTCACACTCGCCTGCAGAGGGAGATGGCTTCTCTTTATTAGCCAAATTTTGTTGGCCCAGTTTGGTGCCACCACCTTACCAGGCTGGAAAAACCAGCCACAAAGCTGACGTGGCCCTATTGCAGCCCACAGCCAGACTCTCCAGTAGGGATGCTGCCAGGGAGTATGCAAGGACCCTCCCACATGCAGAAGCACTGGAGCTGAAGCAGCAGTAGCTTATTAGTTGTTTGTAAGGTTCTGCAGGGAAGCAGCATTTGAGGCAGTGTTGGGCCCTGCCACATGCTCCAGTTGTGGTACAGCCACTGACACTGAGCTTGGGGACAGGTTGCTACAGGAGTGACCAACTGTGCAGCTTCACCTCTTCCCTGTCCTCAGAAGGAGTTGCTCCCAGCCTGTGATTTGGGCAAAGCCACGTAGCCATTACCTGGAAAACATGCTTATTTGCAAACCCAAGGTGTTTCAAATGCTGGGATGGCTCCCACTCGCAGTGTTGTGCGAGTGTTGTGTGCCTCACACATTGAGCAGGTTTGCTAGGAGCTGCCAGGGCTGGGAGAACCTCAAAAACTAGCTTAAATGTGCCCCAAGTGCCTCACTACCTGTGGAGTCTTTCGGCATCCTGCTCAGGCTCCCCCCTCCTCATGCTTTGCTAAGAGCAAGACAGAGAGGCAGAAGGCAGCTTTGCACTGGGCTCAACTGGCATTGCAGCTCCTGGGTGAGGCCTCTTCAGCCCTCCAAAAAGCATTGTCTCATGTTCTAGTCATGTCCTTTCCCTTGAGAGGGAAAGAAAAAAGAAAAAGGGCTTGTGCCCTCCTAGTTGCCTCATAAACCAGTTTTAATTTCCTAAGTAATGCCACAGCCCTACCTGCCCACCTCAGTGCCTGTGACAGAGGACAGCATACAGCAACTGAGAGGCACTTTGCCCAGAAATCAGGTGACAAGCTAAAAGTATAGCTGCCTAAAGGATCCTACATCCCTCCCCCACCAAAGCTTTTACTGTGTGTGAGAGGACACTCATTATTCATAATTGAGCTTAATAACTACCTTAAGGCTTTGTTATACTTCCCTTCTGTACTCAACACTGAAAGAATAAACAAGGAGAAAAGTAAAGAGAGAAATCTATGTGTTTAAATAAGAAGAGAGAAGATTTACAGAGGATGAGGATAAAGCTGAAAAAACTAGAGGATCCCTCATCTTTAACGAGTATGTCCAGATACTTCTAGAACCACTCCATCAACAACTTAAAGAATGGCTCCTGACAGTTTCTAAGCCCTGAATAGACAGACTCTCATGGAGGCAGCAATTAATGACCTTCCTCTTCCACTTCAGAACTAAGAAAGAAGTGAGGAAAATACTCCACCTGCACCCCCTTGTCCAAACTAGGAAATCTGCTAGGAAATGACAAAAAAGCCACCACATGGCAACTGGCAATGGGCAGACATACTGCAAAACTTGTACCAATATGTTTTTTCCCTCTCCCCCAAAAAAAACAAACTCCATCAACCTTTAATTTTCAACTCACAGACAGAAAGGTGGCAGATATGCAGTTTCTACTGCTTATCTACAATCTCTGCTTTTTCCTTCCTACCTATTTGTTAGCAGCTCACTTGGCTCTGACCTCCTCCCATTCCCACTGGAGAAAATCAGTCTCCACATGCTCAGCTCAGAGGGCGTGAAGCCACATAGGACTGCTACAGAGCAAGATCAATGTGTTGTTATGTTCACTACTGACCATGGCCAGGCTTGGGCATCCCAGAAAACAGTAAAAAACTCCAGAACTACTACTGCCACGGGATACTCACAGGCCCTAGCTTAGCTCTTCTCATCCATCCCTGATGGCATCTCATCCACACCTTCTTCACCACAACCACTCTGCAAATCGAGGATTAGGAAGGGAAGACATCATTGCTGGGACTCAGAGGAGCCATTGAGCCAGAGCTGGGCAGTGTCCCAACCCCGAGCATCCCAGGAGCCCAATCTGCTGTTCACTAGGTTGTACAACACTCCTTTCAATTCGGAAGAGGAACAGCTACAACAGCAAGAAAGAGCAGAGCCTGGCAACACCACCAGGGGTAGCTGTGGCAACGAGGTTACTCTCTGCCTGCTGCCAGCACCGTGATGGTCCCAGCTTCGAGCACACTGTGGAGCCCTTGGCTCTCAGCATGGTAGGTTGCCAGCTCAACCATCAGCCAACACTGTGAGTGGATCATGAAATAGCACCTAAGCACGGGGTTGCCTTAGAACCCAGGTTGAGTAGAAACACCCAGGTATCACTCCATATCATGTCATATCTGTTCACGCCAAAACGAGCAGGCATTTGTTTCCTTCAGAAAGATCAGAGATTGCTGCTTCTACAAGCATGCTGTATGGCCCATTGCCTATGACGAGCTCTCCAAGTTACTGGCTGTTCTTCCTGTGGTCTGGCACTTGAATCTGTTCCCAAATCTTCCTTTATCGCAAATTTGGATACTCCATGGGGATGGGTGTGTGTCACATGCTGGCAGAGGAGGAAAGGCACTGCAAAACAAGTTGCTGACAGAGGTTTGTAGGGATCCAGAGGTACATGGAGACGGTAGCAGCAGTGACAAGAAGAAAAAGCACTTAAATCTTGAACAACATCCTGATAGAACTGCCACACGGGGGAAAGAACATAACTTTATTTTTAAAAAAAATAAGTTACCTCAAACACAAACAGGATTGCAGAGGGTTGATGGCAGCAGGAAGAACAATATTTACCCACAGAACTTAAAATAGTAATTTCATTCTCTTGTAGACCATACTTTCAGTGCCCTTCTCTGTCCACAGCTCTACTTCAGGTCCTTGTCTGCACATAAAGGAATCCTGACTCCCAGGGCTCTTGGTAATAAGGCAGAGGAGAAACGGTGTCTGCCACATGTGAAATGCTATTCCTACTTCCAGAGCCTCCACAGAGATCCAAAAAAGCCAGAAGAGCAACACCAGCATCTAAACCAATGTGTAATAGAAAGAGAACAGCTTGCACTCCTCCCTGGAAGTCTACCTACCCATGCCCCATTCCCAGCGTCCTGGACAAGTGCTTCCACCCACGCCTGAATTCATGCTCCCGCCCACAGGTCCTGTATACAGAGGTGTGCACGCAGGACTCTACAATACTCCTCCCTCCCCACTCTCTTCTCATCCACACTTGATAATCTTTCACCTCTCTCTGTGCCTGTGTGCCACACATTTCCTGGCACAGCAGCATTTTGTTTCACAGTGACGGGATGTGCCCTGGAACGTGCTGAGCCACTACTGCAATTTCTTCTCATCTGTGAAGTGGCTTTTCATGCAATTGCCATTCTGATACACAGGACTGGCCCCCTTACTTCTGCACCACACCACAGATTTGTAGAGGATGAATCCAATACTAGCCAGACACATCAAGAGAAGGGCCAAGATGTCCAGGCAGAAGTACTCATACAAGGAGAGGTCATAGACAGCAGGGCGAAGATATGGTGCCCCATCGTGCCGAAGGATGTACTCCAGCCAGTACACTGTCCTGTTGAGAGCGTGCATCGGTCTGTCCAGGTGCAGAGCTGAGATGAGCTTGGCTGCTTTTCTGTAGCTACAAAGGAAGAAGACAAGAAGTTACCCTACTGACAGGAGCTTCCTAGCTGAGAAGTAGCCTGAGATGTCCAATGTGCTTTCAAGTCCCAAATGGTAACCTGAGAGAGTGGCAAATTTCTTTCATGACTCTTCTCTATCCGCCCCTGAAGGAGGCTCTGACGGCCATCGTTAGCTCTGGCAGCACAAGCCAGAGTGCACTGTACTTTGTGCTGTTAACAAGACTGGTAGTTCAGCTCCCAAGTCCCTTCTTAATGGGTTCCTGTGGATTGTTTCCCTCTGAGGGGAGCTTGCACCCAAAGACCTCACTCAGCATCAAGCAACAGTTGCACACTTGATGACTGGCCAAATCCTTCAAGGTACCAAGTTGCAATACCTAAACAACTTACACTGAGGTCAGTATTTGAGAGCTACTGTTAGCCAACAAAAAAATGACCAAGCCCTCCAACAGTATGTCAAACAGTAGCAGTTGCATGTGCCCTCTTAGAAAGCAGGAGCGCTGAGTCACTGTGTTGCAGCTTATCTAGGAAAGGGTAGAGTGCCTGGTTGTCAGAAGGACAGATGGAGCACTAACCACTGCCTGCGCTAACTGTTGCTCCAGAAAGCAACAAGACCAGGGAGATCCCAAGGTGAGGTTGTGATATCACTTTCCCTGATGACAGGCTGGCATTAAAAGGATAAAATGTTTGTCCTCAGCATCTCAAAGTCTTCTAAGAAAATTACAGTCTGAGCCAAACAGAACTAGATCATGTTCTCTCACAGCAAATGCTGGAGTACCTCCTCCTGGAGGATTTCAAGGCACTAACACATCTGGTGAGCCAAGCAAAGCTTACAACTCTGCTTGGTCCAAAAGCCACCACAGGCTGTGTATGCAGGGGTCAACAGATAGACACTCTGGTCACTACATACAGTCTGCACAAGGAAGAGCTCAACACTTCCAGAAGCCTCACCTGGGGTCAGAGATAACCGTGACGATAGCCTGGTAAAGATCCTCTTCTTTTACTCTGCTCCAGTCCATGAGGATACCCATGCCCTTCGCCTGCACTCTGGTCATGATGTCGAACTGGTCTCCATAGAAAGGAAATCCCACCACTGGCACACCGTGATAAATTGCCTCAAATACACCGTTCATCCCACAGTGGCTGACAAAAGCTTTCACATTGGGATGGCCTGCAAGCAAACAAATAGCAGCAGTTCAGTACCTTGCGTGCTGGAATAGGGCCACTCCTGGTGGCTTCTCCAAAACACAGCATTTATCTATGTTTAGGGAAAACCAGGCATGCTGATCAGAGAGGATGTTACCCTTTGGGAACACACCTGGCTTTTGGCAGCCTAAAACTTGTCAACTAGTGCCTGGAGGAAGCATGAGATAAGGGCCAAGACGCAGCTTCAAGCAGGTGTTAGGTGAGGACCACGTTTTGTACAAATCAGACTCCAACAAGCAACAGACTTAGACCCACACAAGTCCTGTTGTCCTTGTATGCCTTTGCTGTGGTTAGGGCTAAACTCCAGGGATGTTGCTAGCAGCACACACACAGAACCCAGCCTTACCTAGCAGGTCATTCTGGGGCAGCCACTCCATCATCAGCGTGTTCTCACCCAGGTTTCTTGGCTTCTGCCCAAAGTATCTGTGGGAGGAGATAAAGGAGGAGAAAGAAAGGTAAAAGAAGCACACAGAGAATAACTATAATTTCAGTCAGATCAAGAGATGGAAAGCAAATTCTGTGTTTTGAGATTAATCATGCCTAAGCATTGACTTTCATCCAGTTGAAATTAAGAGGAGTCCCATTCCCTTCTCACCTCCACACCACCCTCTGCGGGAGGCGAGCAAATGCACCAGCCATCTTCTCCACCAAGTCGCTTGGAAGAGCTCGAATCCCAATGCCAAAGGAGACAACAACAACACCTGCATCTGCTGCTTCCACCCAGAGACGCAGACCCTGCAGGCAAAACACACACAGCTGCCTTGAAATCTGGTTGGACGAAAGCCCTTTCCAATGTCGTGTCTGCCAGTAGAGTACTATCTACAGAGAGGATGAAACCAAACCCACCAGGAGCACAAAGCTACACGTTTTTTGACAAGGCAAAAAACTCCAAAACTACTCTAATTTCAGCAGCCAGGCAGACAGAAATTACTTGAGCACCTGCTGATCTTGGGAGCTGGCAGGGAGGTCTCCAAAATTTGAATTTCATAACATTACCTCCTGCTTTGGAGGTGACACAACTACTCTTTGGCAAGGAAGGCGCTCTGAAAACATATGGCCCAAACAGAAGCAGCCGGAGTAGTGAAATTGAGTAAAAAGAGGAGGGCTACTTTCCATCACCACTAAGGCAGGAGGCTTGTCACGGTGTCCAGCTGTGGGCTGATACAACAGATGACACTATGCAGGTAGAGTGGGGAACAACAACTTTCTGGAGATTCCCCATAAACTCTCCAAAGCTAAGGGCTCCTGGAGGTGGCAGAAGGTTTTGCCATCTTGCCAGGAGTCCTCTACCCATCCTTGACAGCTACTTGCAGGTAGCAAACTTAGTGTTTGGTCATTAGGCAGAGAGGTAGCTACAACTCCAGGAGAAAACACAGCTGTTTGTCCTTCATTTAGAGGCTACCTGTAATGCTACATAAACAATGTGTGTATCTAGAACAAAGTCCTTACTTTTTTTGACCAGGGTGAGAAGGCTACAGGAATAAGAAATCAACCACTATAGCTGCTGTGAAGCAAACACAGACTATTCTCTTTTATACCAGGCTGGACTGAGCCTATTTCTCATTACAGATTCTGTCTGCGTCAAGTTTTCCATGTATCATAGGCAGGAGCATTTTAGGGAAGTTTCTTAAAATCTTTCTTTGAATATGAACACCTCCTTTAAATAAACACTGTAGAAGAACATGAAGAGCAAAAAAATAGTTCTTCCTGTTACTAAATAAGAAAAATAGGATGATTAATTCAGGATATCTTATAAGTAGTAGCCTACGGGTTGAGGTACCATGGTACAGAAGAGTTACAAAGCACATTTTAGTGTTACTTTCTGTGGATGTCTGTCCTTCGGTAGATGCTTCAGGGACTCAAAACTTAACTTTGCAGAAGAGCTTTAAAATCCCTAAACCAACCCAAAAAACGAGAACAAAAAAATTTTCAACTAAGATTTTGGGTTCTCCATTCTCAAGTTTCACATCTCTTGAGCAATGCAACCACTAAAACTGCTAAAGAAGTGAAAGTACCAATTCTGCTTTTCTAGATAAAAGTACAGTGACTCATAACATGGGTGATTATGTTATCCATTATAATTGGGCCTTAACAGTTGATGTTCAGAAATCACATTCAAGTTGCTAGGGAAGCACAGTTGACCACCAAAAGTTCTGATCATTTCTCAGGTACGTATCTATATTTCACTGTGTCCTAATTAAAGGAACTCGCAATCAGTGTGTTTCAAATATGAGGAAATACGCACCTTAATTACATAACTCTGCTCCAGTTTGGATGGGAGATTCCTTAAGCTACACCTAGACCTACAAAAGCCTTCTCTTCTGCTGGCATTCCTTAACCTGGGTACACACATGCCTGCCTGCTAGCATGACAGCCTACACCTATTGCAGAGCTCTGGACTTATCTCCATCGTTCTCTTAAGTGCCCCGGGATCGGTTCTGGAAGCTGTGAATTACATGAGTAATACCACAGCAAACAACTCCCTTCTTTATAAGGCAGGTGTGTACGTGGCCAGATTGGACCAAGCCAGTGTTTTGCAAGACCTGTGAGGTAGCTGGTCTCCAACACAGATTTTGGAGCACCCTTTGTGTGTTACATTATCTGCATGCCATGACACATGGGAAAGGGTGATGTGCAGCCATAGATATCTAGAGAACTGTTCTAAAGCACCTGACATCACTTTTTCCTTTTAACCAGAAAAACTGGCACCCAAAAAATGTGTCTATTAAAGCTGCCATCAGAGATCTTGACAGGCCTTTAATAATTTGAAACCGGAATTTTATCTCTATTTTGGTCCCTTAGTTCCTGCATCAAGGTGGACAACTTAATTCTACATTGTCTCTGCAGTCTCACCAGTCCGCAATGCTCCTTGTGTCCCTGACGCACCCTGACACGAAAACACAGCAGCTTTCCAGACTCCTGGGGCATCTGAGTATTTACAAAGTTCTTCAAAGCAGATTTGCACTGAATAACTCCCCAGCTTAATGTGGAATCACAGCTCAGAGCTTTCCAGCACTTACCAGTGGGAGAGGCTTTGCAGGCTCAGCAAGGATCCCACCTGTAAAAATGACATGGGGGAGTGTTGGTCGGGGAAAGTCCAGAACCACATCATTACAGAGGAAGAAGAGGCTAGTGCCATGGACTAGGTCCAACATGGTTGTCTTTGGCTCCACTCTGTGCTTCTCCATGAGATGTTCAAACTTAGGCAAGATGACCAGCTTTGTAGCCACGCGAGTGATCATGTAGACCAGGAGATTCCAAGTCCTGCCAAAGAAGCCCATCCTGTCCGTCATCAGGGAGTTGAACTCAGGAACATAGGCAATGGGGGAAGTTGCACCAATTTCCGCTGGGAACCAGAAACCAGTGGAGATCACAGCATATTTGACATGGAGAATGTGGGCCAGGATAAAGCCACACATTTCATTAGGGTCCACCAACAGCAAGTCGAAATGCTCATGCTGGAGTTTCTGCAGAAGGGTAGAGTTCCCCAGCACTAGGTCACAGTTTTTCAGGTACTTCTCCAAAAAAGAAAACATCTCCAGAGCCGTCATCTTCCCTTGGAAGACACGCTTTATCTTCTCCTGCACCCAGGCATCTGCGCTCTCTGTGCTGAAGATACCCCAGTATCTCTGCATGCGGAAGCCAGGTAGGTAGGTTTCCACATCCCGACCTTCATGAAGAAGGAGCACGGGGTCATGGCCCCGGTCAGACAGTGCCTCTGCCACTCGCACGAAAACTCGTAAATGACTGTCAAAGACTATGGTGGGCATGATCAGCACCTTAGCACAGTGAGATGGCTCCAGACTGAACACAGCCACTAGGAAGAGAAGTGCAGCACGGCATGGTAGCACCTTCATCATCTTCATTGCTGCAAGGAGAGAAACATGCCGTTAATATAGTATGAAATGCTCTGTCACGTACTTGGGCAACTAACAACTGGGATTGAACCTGCAAGATAGAAACTCGTTAGCTGGGAGAGGAGCGCATTCTGAATTTCATCACTGGGAAAAAAAACAAAACCAAAAATCCCCCCAAAAAATCAATAAAGGAAAAAAGCCACAGAAGTCCCCACAAAGTCAGGTATCAGGATGTATCACAGGAGTTTTTCAGAAATTCAAAACCTTTTCTCTGTGCTCCTAAAAGCTCAAAAACAGATTGACTTGCAGAGAGTTAGAGAAGGAGAATGGCTGGAGGAGCTCTGCTGGGTCACAGCACCAGCAGATACTCACTGCTCAATTCTCAGTTACAGCTACAGAACCAGCACAGCTGGATTTCATTTCTACTTCTGCCCAGCCAGAACGGCTGGTTCCCCTGAGCTGTTGATGTCTGTGCAAGCTCACAGGGAGGCCTGCAGAGGCTGGTGGGAATGCTGAGAGGCACGCTCTGGCTTTGACCCTTGCAAGGCTGGCAAGCCACCTTGCCCAGTGCAGACGGGTCAGGAGCAAGTTCAGGTCACAGCAGGACCCTCTGATAGGAACCACAATTCCAGAGAGCACAGCAGGCATCTGGATGGAGAGTGCTCCATATGGATTATCTGTGGGAAGATGGGCAGGCTCAGGGGAAAGGGCTGGGAAAGGAAAGCAGGCACCAGGATAGTGATGTATTGGAAGAAGGCAAACCCAGAGAGCAGCCCCAGGGATAACGTGCAACACCCATGTTGCACTGACGCCCCTTAGTCACACTCCTACAGCCATCAACCCATTCCCAGTTTGGTGAAACACCCAGTATTTCTGTTGTGTAAGGGGTGTTGCTACATCACTGGAAGCAAATGCACCTCACCCACACCTTACATTATCTGGGGAGAAGAATTACATGATAATTATTTGGGAACAGTCAGAAGCAGAGCAGTGTCCTAAGGACCCAGTTCAGACATGCTAGAAAGGGTGGGGGGAAGAATTTCCAGTGGGAACAATTATAAAAGGATTTTGGATGGCCCCACATGCTAAGCCCCAGGGGGGCTGCAGAAATGTGGTAGAGCAGAATTAGGTTCAAGATCTTCTGCCAGTCTTTTCACTATTGCTTGATAAATTAAGAGGCAGGAAAGAAAGTCCCATATAAGATCCTGCTAAATCCAATCTTCAGACTCCCCTCAGCAGCTACATATCTCTGGCCAGAGACAGTTATGGGAGGTGCAGACACATGAGAGCAAAAACGCCCTCTCCGTTGCTTTCCTGTCCCATGCAGGCATGGATATGGGAAAGAAAAAGAGTAGCTGTTGGCAGAGACCCTCTCATCTTTCAAAGGTCCTACTAGAGCTTGGACTGTTACCCTTCCCAAACAGTGGGAAATGGGTGGCTGTGCCTGCAAGAGCAATGAGAAACATGAGAAATGCTAGCAGGTACCAAAGGGGTGGCTGGACCCACAGAGCAAGAGATCCAGGAGGATGGAGACAAAGGTGATGGCCTAGGGAGAAGAGAGCAGAAGCCCTGCAAGGAAAATAAGAATCTGCCCATAATCCTCCCAACAGGCACAGGGTGGCTCATGCTGGCAGTGCTTGCCACCATGGAGTTACAGCCCATGAAGCTGGTCCAATTCTCAGCTTACTTGAGGGGCTCCAAATGGATTTATCCTGCTCAACACCAGGGAAGGTAAAGTATTTGGCTATGACATTGCGCAGCAGAGCTAGAGTGCACACAGCTTCCAAAGGAGAGAGGGCTGGCCTCCTCCAGGACAGCAGGATCTCAGGAGAGGCTCTGACAGGAACAGGTACAGGCTTGTCCTGGGACACCTAGTGGGTCATACGCACATGTAAGTGTGTTGAGAAGAGCAAGAAGAGGTGGTTTTATATGTGGAGTGTTTGGTCATTGGGCAATATGGAGAAGGTGAAGAAACAGTGCAAGTGAAAGGAATATTTATTTAAAGAGAAAAACCTGTCACCCATCTTCAGCGAGGACCTCACTTCTTAACAACAGTGAACACACCGATAAAGCTGCCCCACGAGCTTTACAGCAGGACCCTCCAACAAGGGCAGGTGCTGTAGCCAGTCAAGCACCTTCATCAACACAGGGCACTGGCTGCAGCCCTGCCTTCTGGCTACAGGAGCTCAGCTGCCAGCACCCACTGTTGGACTGCAGGCAGAGGTCTTCAAGAAACCTCCGAACAGCTGGGCATAGGAATGGGATTCTGATAGTAGGTAAATTTATAGTCTGCACCTTGGCAGAGGTGAACTATGCAAGTAAACAGCAGATTCCACACCACATATGACAGCAGAGCAGAGAGGACAACCTTCTTGTTTGTGGTCTTAAGTCTTGGGCTAGGGGCTGAACCAGAAAAACATTGCAAGAAATAGCACTGCCATGGAAAGGAGAAGACTTGTAGAAGATGAACACATCCTTCTCTGTTGTTACAACAAGCACTTGGTAAAGCCAGGCAAAGTGGCTGTTTTACGCAGAGCAATTGTCCTAACACCACAATTCACACTGTCAGAAAGTCAGCGTTCAAGAAAAATATTTAAGAAGCCCTTGCCACAGAGGTTTTAAGTTTCACCACTGCAGCACACAGGGCAGAGCAGGCATGTCAATAAGAATCACGACCAGAGCCTGCTGCAGAAGGGGTGGGCAGGGAGAAGCCCTCGTGTGACTGCCACTGCAGGCAGCAGCATCCCCTCTGCCCTGTGTGCCCAGCCACTGTCAGCTGAGGGAGCTTGCTTTCAAAGCCACAGCAAAGCATTGAAATTTGAATGTGGAGCAGCAGCAGAAAGGAATCAGAGAAAATATCCCTCAAACTCCCCTGAGAACACTTTTACTGGGCTGAAATTTGCCTCTTGATTTTGCCCTATTCAACATGTTTGACAGGGTATGATTTTGATATCAATGGAAGATTATATCAATTTAACTTAAGTAACTGAACAGCTACAGCTCTAAAGACAGACTTTTAAAAATACCTGTTATTAGGTTGAAGTGTTGTCCTGGTTGCAGCTAGGATAGAATCAATTTTCTTCTCAGAAAGTTACATTTCTAAGTAACTGCACTTCTCAGTAGCTAAAGCATTAAGTTTAGGGTGGAAATAAAGGTGATAAACATTCTGTTTTAGTTTGTGGTCAGACATGGAATGCTGTTTCCATGCAATCCAAGGGCTTTTCTGTTTCCCATGTTTTACAAGTAAGCAGGTGTATAAGCTGAGAGAAGAGGAGCGAGGACAGCTGACCCAAGTTGGCCAACAGAAATATTCCACATCGTGAGGATCATGGTCCATATATAAGCAGGAAGTTTGTTGGGGAACGCCCTCTTTCCTGATGGCCAACACCCCTGGGGAATCCTGCTCATCCTTCTGCTCCTGGGGCTCAGTTTCCCATCTGCTGTTGACTGTTGCATTTTGCCAGAACTGCTGTGCTCCTTGTGTCTGTTGCCTGGCATCCACTGCTCAGGGTGTGCAGTCCATGACTGCTACACATGCTGAGTATAGTTTTGTTTATAGTAGTATTAGGTTTTATTGTTTTATTAAAACTGTTTATATTTCAACTCAGGAGTCTTCTTTTCCTGATTCCCCTGCCTGAGTGGGGTAGGGTCACGGGTGATAGATATCCCCCTGGATATGGGCTAAACAGATGAGTACAAAAACCTCTGACAGCCAGCAGCCTAAGCAGAGAAGACCATGAAGAAAGGGCAGCAAACAGACCCCACTGCAAGGACCCTACCCTTTACATCTCTCTCTCTCTCCTCCAGTACTTTGTATTGCCTAGTTCCTGCCAAGGACCAGGAAACCTATATCCTTGCAGCTGAATTATATCCCCTCCAGCATCCTAGTCTCTATCCAGCTCTTGCCCACAGTAAGAAGCACTTTCACTGTAAACTTCTCAAGAGTTAACAAAGCAGCACAATTCATATGAAGCCAAAAGGAAAAGACATCTTCACTTGAATACACAAAACTCTTCCTAGAATAAGAAATGAAAGTTTGCCTCGTGGGTTGGGTATGATCCAGAGAAAACATCTGCTACCATCAAGCTGATGACAGCCAATCCAGTTATGGCTAATTTATGGAAACCAAAACTCCATGCAAGCAGGCAGGTATGGAACTCAAAGCAATTCTGTCACTGCAGGAAGATGTCACACTACAAGCAGAAGATACCCAGGGGAACATCTAACAAAAATCTAAAAGATACAATGCTATATAAAGTAAAATTAATAAAGCATATGTTGAAGCAGGAAGTCTAACCATCAGTCACATCCATCCCAGTGTTTGGTGGACTTCTGTGCTCTGGTTTTGGATTACGACCGACTGCTGCTTCACTAGAATCAGCTGGGTAAATAACACTAAAATATTAACATTCCTATTATGGTATACTAATATTAGTATTAGAGTATACTCGTATTAGTATTAGTATTTTAGTATAGAAGACAACAAGCAAGGAAAAACACTTCCCTTCAAATATAAGCCTCCCCAAGCAGCCTACAGCCTTGAGGTCTTTCAAATATTGTTCACACACAGAGTGAATAATTCAGCACACAGATGTTCTGCTCAAAACAGCATACCTTTCTAGCCTTTTTCTTTCGACATCTTCATGGTGGGCCACAGGAAAGAGAGAATTAACTAAGCCCACATCTCCAAAAGAGCAAAGGGAACAACCACAGCAGTGATCAGGTCAGAATCAAAACAACTCATACGGTGTAGCACACTCAGTGCTCCTGCTTGCACAGAATGGCATCGGAAACATTCTGCTGATTCTCAGCCATTTTGGACAAAGATTGATGTAGCCTTCAGTCAGTTCCAAACTTTTGGGACCTTGGGCTATCTTCAGTATCCTTCCCAGATCACCGGAGTTTTATGGAGGAAGCTGTATGGCCAGGTGGGACTCTGTGGGCAAGCAGGAGGTTGGCAGTCCATAGGTCACAGCCAGGGAACCATGGTACTAAAGAAAATACTAGGCCATAACAACTGAGACAAGAAATAAAGACCTGTATCTCAGCTTGTCAAGACATTTGAAACTACACACATCTTCAACAACTTGAGATGGTGAATGGTGTCAAACACTACATATCTGCTTCCCGGCCTGGCCTCTCATCACACCTTAAATCTGTTTACGTGGTAAGCAAGATTCTCCCTTAGGCTTCATGGTCACCTCTGGAGGGGACAGAGATAGTCCCTTCTATGGTGCTCTGCAACAGCGACTTCTTCTGGATGGCCTTTCCCCATTGCTTGCAAAACAGTTTCAACACAGAGAATCAGCTGATGCAGCCTCAGGTCTGCAGCGTGGAAATACTCAAGAACATTATTAGTAATCCCTGGATGCAAGAGACAGAAAGGCTTGGGGCCATTTCCAAATAATCACGTGAGCCCTTGAACTGAGAGCATACAACAGTTCAGTGCACATTTTGGTCTTAAGAAGGGGTTATGTCTGTACGATAGTCAAGTTGAACAAGTTCTTGAGACTGTAGAGAAAACCGGAGAGACACAAGTGCACCAAACTTTAAAGAAGCGGTCGAGAGGGGTGGGAAGAAAAGTCTTCCATTTACCACCCTGTCATTTCAGCTTCTTTCTGCAGAGAAGTGCCACATTAAAAGAAAGAAGTCATTAAACACCCCAGAAGATTGTGAAACCTTGAGTAGGAAGCCCTAGTGACTGATAAAAGTCCCGACAGACAAGTCCAATCACATTTGACAGAACTGCAGCAGTACAGAGGCTAGAGATGAGTTTTATATTCAATAAAACAACTTAAGTCCTCACACTAAAAAAAAAAATCAAATAAAAAAAACACCAAAAAATCCCAAAACTAAACCACCAACCAAAAAAACAGAACCAAAGCAAACAGCTCCTTAGCTCTGAGCACACCGGAGGAACGAGACCTGGCAGAGCTACCATAAACAATGCTTGAGAAGGGATGCAAAGGAAAAGAAGGCAGAACAGGAGAGGGAAGACACTCCCGAGATCTAATCTAGAAGAAGATGAAGCCAGTTACACAAGAGCAGTCTGAGCATTTGTTCAGGTGCCAGGGCTCTGGCCCCGCACAGATAGCAGATGCTTAACTCCTGCCCTGCAGCAGCCCCGCTGGAGGAACCGAGGCCGCGCGGAGCCAGGGCCGAGCGGGCAGGCGGGTACTCACAGCCCTCCCCCGTATGCTCTCCCCGGCGCCTCTGCCGCCAGTTCAGAAGTCTCAGTCCAGCCCTCCAGCTCCAACCCCCACCGGCAGCCGTTCAGCAACCGGCGCTGCCGCCACGGCCCGCAGCCCCGCGGAGCGAGCTGCGCTCCTCGCTCGGCGGGGCGGGCGCCTCAGCCCCGGCCGTGCTCGCACCGGTGGGGCGCTCCCCGGGGCTCGCCGCGGGCGCACAGAGGGGAGGCAGCGTCGTCCCGGCGGGACGAGGCTGAGGAGCACCGGCCGCGGCTCGCTCCGCCGGCACCCACCTGCAGCGCGTCCCGCTGGCAGCGCGGCCCGAGTCGCGTCGCGGCCGTGGGAGGGGAGCGGCCGCCGCCCGCCTTCCCCTTTCAGACCGGGCGGGGCGGGGCCGGGCGGGGCAGCCCTCAAGCCGTCTCCCGGGCAGGCGCTCGGAGGGCGCCCGGCTCCCGCTTGTGCCTCCCGCCGGGCCACCGTTTCCAAAGGCATCTCCAGCGACCGGCGCTGCACCCTGCGAGGGGAACCCGTCCCAGGGCCAGGACCTCCTCTGCGGGCTCTGTGAGAGGCGGGGGACAAAGGGCTGCACGCGCACCGGTTAGGACGGCGAAACAGAAAGGATGGCACCTATGGAATTAGGACGCTAGGGAGAGCATCCCAGGGCACTCGCACAGGTACAGCACACGCCAGAGGGGAATGTCCTGCTCGTCCAGTTCCAGCATTAACCGCAGCTGAAACTGCCTCAGTGCTCCACGAGGTGTTTCCTTCACACCAGGACAGTTGCAGAGAGCAGAGATGCAGGTAAAGCCTGCCTAGCAGCAGCAAAAGTTTGTGAAGTGAGCAGCTTTCCCCTGGGAGTGCCAAGCACATGGAAGAGCACAGAGCTTTGCGAATCTCACAAGGCAGCCCCTGCCGCCGTCAGCACTTGCCCAGGCAGGTGCTGACCTCTAGTGAGGCTCAGGACGTGCTTCGCATCTGCTGCCGAAACTTCAGTGTTACGCTTTGTACATCATCACACTTGAGGTAGAAGGCTGTGGCAGACAGCCACATTGGTTACAGAGCACCTGAGAGCCCACTCCCCCTGGGGATTCATCCTGACCTTTCCACTGAGGCATAGCACAAAGGGTATAAATAACCTAACAGCATGCAGGGCCTCCACTAGGGTCTACCTATTAGCACGTTTATTTTCACTGCACACATGGTCAACAAAGGAAGAGATCTAAGGGGACTCAGAAGCTACTTCTTTTAACCAGACTTATCCAGAATTTTTCAGTAATGCCTACTGATTCCTATTCCCATAGGCTGCAGCTATTCATTTACACTGCCAGCTGCCACGCAGATAATTGGTAGCAACATTTGAGAAGAGCTAATCAAATATTCTGGTGGGAAGGGACTCAAGCAGCCTCAGTTTATCTTGTAAGCAAACACTCTTTCAGAGTTTCATCCAAATCTCTTGCAGTCACTCAACAGCCAGCTGCAGAGCCCACCGTTTACTTCTGAAGGCCTGTTACCTGTACATGAGCATATAATGAAGGAAAAAAAAAGTGGTTGTAGACACATGTAGAGGGACAGTGCTACACTACTCCCAGCACTTTAGATCCGCTCAGATTACAAAGGCCACAATCTTTATTTGCCAACAGATTAAAATTCTTACTTAAAATACGCCCAAAACATAGAAGTTTAAAAGCTCCAATTCTAAGTTCTTGATAAACAGAAGAGCAAATGACAAATCACAAGCAAAATGTTCAAATCACAATGCAGAAGACACCTTCCTTTGGCTTCTAACCTTTAATTCCTTGTAATAACCATGGGCCCCTCTGCACTGTAGCCTAGAATCCAGTCACCAGGGTAATTGTGCAAGACAGAGGGGAAGTCCTGAAATACGTTCATTGGAACAAGTTGCAGCTCATATATATGGGGGTGGCTCATCAAGTTTCATCCAGCCCTCAATTAGGTGACACTGCTTTTGCAGACAAATGTAGCTTCCTGCAACAACAGGGCTCTTCTCATTCAGGGAGGAAAAAGAAACATGGAAATTGGGCCTTGCATAACCTCTCTTGCTGACTGGAAGCTTCAGGAGATGGGGAGAGCAGCTCTCACAGCCCACTGCCCCATTTCCCAAACATGCACTACCACTGTTCAATTCCTACTGGCTATGTGCTTAGCAGACTGCTCCACAAACTAAAATTAACTTGACCCACCTAACAGGGCAAAAAAGTAGTTGGAACCATTGTTTAACAGACATGAGTTGCACCAGAAATAAGCAGGCAGTCACACAACTGGAGGGAAAGAAAGCCCTCCTCTCAACAGCAGTAGCCATTGTGTTCTCAGTAGCTCATGAAATCTTAGGTCAGGCTGCAAATTACTGAACTTGTTTGAGGCTCCCCCTACCAAGTGTGTACTTGTAGCTATCATTTCAAACCTTACACCATCAGGCTTCATTTGCCTTAGTGCTATGGGGAAACCAGCATTTACTTTTTTGATAAGGTTTTAACAGATTGAAAATAGCTCAAAGAGCAAGTGATCCAACTTCAGAAATAAATTTAAGGCATTTATAATACATTCATCTCAACTCAGAGCAAGCTGCACAGCCCGCTGCTTGGAGTAAGCAATAAGGTGGCATATTTTATGTTCAGAGAGAATGAGTAATACCACACAGCAGTCAGAGCCTTTGAAATAAAAACACAGCAAAACAAAGGCTGAGTAGAGGGCTTTATCTCCTCTGCTTCCTTACTCATTCCCACCAAGCCAAATGTCATGACCACCAAGCACTCAAGAGTTCCTAAACATCTCTACTCTGCAGCTAAATTCCCAATGGAAGTGTTATCAAGAGTGACACAGCAGTACTTGGTCTTTCTGACAACAGTCCCCAACTTGCAACTGCAAGCAATACAATTACTCAACTATTAAGGTGTATTTAGACCCCGCTTCTCTAAGTACTCTGGTTAGTGGCCTCAACAGGAGTGGAAGGAAGGTAGGAATTCATTGCAAGGTGAAACCATAGAAGGAAACAGAAAAGAGGAACTCCATCATACTGCAATTATGTACTTGAAATGTCAGGTGGGGGTAACAATTACAATCAGAGGGTTCAAATCAGTTGTCACTCCTACAGTAAATAGCCAAAGGCAAGTTACAATACTTGCCATTTCACAGGTATCCTAGTTAATCTGGTTGACAAAAACCGGGAGGTTATGATACAGGAGAATGATTTTGCTTTCTTCTAGTAGATGGGCAGGAAATCAAAGTGAAAAACCACTGCCAGCCTTTTAAAATAAGACTGTAGATAATTTAATTGTTGGAGGTCACCCTAGTGGTGCCGCTAACACCAGCTCGAGGATGATTCCAAATTAGGGGTCTAAATCAGAATTAGAAATAAAAAAGGGGAAATATCCAACCATTCTCCCACATCCCCATGCTGGAGCTGCCTGCCCCACAATGGGCTAGGAGTGGTAGCATTCCAGGCAGGCTTGACATTCATAATGTCCACATGCCCATCCAAGTCATCTGGGTGAGTAGATGGTTGATTCCCAAGGAAACATTCTCAGTCACTTTCAAACTTGACAGAATTGACTTGGGTCGATATAGTGCCCCCACGGTAGCTGCCTCGTTTTTTCTTTGTCTTCTCATGGCGGAAAGATTTGCCTTTAGTGTATTTCAGGATATTGTTAGCCTTCTCACCCCAGTCACCAGCTGCTCCTTTCTGTGAAGGAGGAAGGAAGAGAAGAAAAAGAAATTTAGGTCAGTACCAAAGAGAGTAAAGGCAATGCTTTGCACTTTATCCTACTCAGCAAACACCTGCACAGTAATGCTGTGGCTGATACTACTCTCCCAGTCACCACCTGCCAATGCTCACCTACTTCGTAACAGCACCTCCTGGTGGAAAAAGCTCCCACCAAAACGATCCCTCATAAACACAAAAGCTGCTCTGCCACCTTTGTATTTCCAGAGGCCCCATGGTAACCATCCTGGCTGCCACCTAGCCTCACCTTTGCTTCAAATGAGTTATCAGCAACACGGGCATCCACCTCAATCTCTTCTTCTCTTACTCGGCGGAATGGAGAGGCTGGCTGTTAAAAAGAAAACAAGATACAGTAAGTACATACACATCCTTCCCTTCTTGACCTGCAAATATGGAGCCCTGTGCATATCACTTCAATCCTTCAAGTGTTTCTCAGATTCATAATCCTTTCTCTTCTTCAGATCAGGGAGCACAGGGGTGTTCCTGTGCAAGTACATCCAGTCAGCCTTTGCCAGAATAATATTATGCACATCTGCACACTCCCCTGGGTTTGCCAGACAAGGTTAAAGTGCTCAAGGGGAGAGCAAAAATACAAATAATCCTATGGGTCCACCTCCCCGCCAAAAAACATAACACACCTACTTGTTAAGGAGGCAAAAATGTCTCTCCCACCAGACACCACAGTCCACCCTCACTCACCTGTTTCACCTTGGGAACTGTGTGTGGTGTTTTGGCTTTGATCTTTGCCTTTTTACTCTGTGGTGTCTCTAGCTCCTGAAGATCTTCCCTCTTCTGTTTCTTCCTGATCGTGCCTGTTAGACGTACAGCAGTAAAACTTCAAAGAGAGTAACTGCAGTGTTGGGAAAAGGTAATGGCATCTCTCCCCAGAATGCAAATCCAGTGTTAACAGAGGTGTGAGAATCAGTCCCCGCATTACCTCGCCCAGAACACAGACTGCTATAACAGACACTAATAGCCGTTCGAGGCCAACAAGGTTTTTGCCACCCCATCCGAATGGATAAAGGTAATTTTGTGGAATAGTATACCTCTACATTAATGATATAGTGCACTTGAGAAAGTTCTGTTTGTTAAAATTCACCAGTTTTTTGAATCATACAGTATGTACTTGCACACACCACTAGTACATTCTAAGTTTTTTCCCTCCTGGAGGAAAAAAGATGTGAGACTGTGTATTGGGACATCATTTATGGTACTCCACTCTACACAGGCAAGGTCCTCCAGCAGCCTGTGTTGCTGTCATGAACAATCCTCTGTAAACACAGATGGCAACTGGCAACAACTGTAACAAAAACATGCTTCATAATACCACAAATCCCACTGCCAGCAGATATGAAATATAGACAAACCCAAAAACAATCACATCAAACGAAAAACTAGTCCTGCCCTCTCAGTACTGCACCAGATGGTATAACCTAACAGCACACAGAGATAAGATTTTATTTAGGAAAGGCTCCCATTCATGCTTAGCTCAATAACACTGCCCAGTAGACCCACTTGCCAGACTGTAGGGAATACCTCCATTGGCTTTTCCAGTCTCTTCTTCAGAGCTGCTCTCGCTGCTGCTACTGCTGCCACCAGTTGGCTTAGACTTCAGGTTGTTTGCCGCTGGTGTGACTGTTCTTACTTTCTCCATGGAGATGCTGGTCTTAGAACTGTTCTGTGTCCCTTTTCCTGCCTTCTTGGGCTTCTTATCCTCTTCACTGGAACTATCAGATGAACTGGTACTACTAGAAGCAGCTGCCTTCTTCCCCACAGCTGCTTTTGCTGTCCCTGTAGCTGGTTTCACTGCTGGCTTCTTTTCTTCTTCACTGCTTGAGCTATCAGAGTCAGAAGTGCTTGCTTTGGGAGCTGGGGTAGAAGGTTTGGACACTGGTTTACTCACTTTGCCAGCTAACTTAGCTGAAGTGCCTTTCTTCTTCTCACTCTCAGAGCTGCTGGAGCTGCTATCTGAATCAGAGCTGCTTTGTGTTTTCTTTGTGACATGTGGCTTCTTTGTGGCGGGAGTTGCCGCTTTAGTTGTGGGCTTCACAGGAGCCTTCTTGTCAGAGCTATCAGAATCTAGAATAGAAAGGAAAATAAAAATCAAACTTAAGCCCCATTCCTTCAACATGAAGGCAACATGCAGATTCAATGTTGATACACAGGGCACTTCCTTAGCTGCTTGAAACACCACTGCAATGAGTATTCCTGGCCGACTGTGCCCTCATACCCTTGCCTAGAAACACAGAGGTCTGGGCAAGCATAACATCCATGTGGAAATCCTCATTAGCCTATGCCAATACCTGAGCTGTCCGAGGAGGAACTGGAGTCCTTCTTTGCTTGTTCAGGCTTGACAGCTCCTTTTGCTGGTTTGGAAGCACTCTTTATCACAGGCTGTTTAGCTGGGAGCTTACTCCCTACCTTCTTCTTATCATCTTCAGAGCTAGAATCTAAACAAAAAACCCCAAGATATTCTTTAAGTTAATAAGCTTCTGGTGCAGTTACTTTAGTAATATCATGTATATAATCCACAGGGAAGTGAGAAGGTAAATGGGCTGTGGCCCAAGGCTGAGCCACTAGATAAGCAGCAATAAGCAGCATATGATGAACACTTCCTGAATGGTCGGGGGACAGCATTCATCTTTCCACGTTATCTTCTTTTCTTGGGAGGAAGTGGAAATAAACAGTTTAAGTTCTTCACTAATGCATGCACAAGGAAGCAGACATTTGGAGAATAACACAGAAGAGGTATGGAATAAGAGAAATTAGAAGTACCACCAAGAACAAACTCAGGGAGAAGAAACATCCAAGTAAAAGCTATGTGGTAAAGGCCAAAGAACATGCGAAAAATCAGGAGACAAAACTGACAAAGCAGGGAAAGTGAGGCAGCAACACAACAGTATCTCATTTTAGCTCTCTATTTCCTGTATCAGATGTGTTCAACAGCAGTTTTAGGATGGACTGGAGCCTCCTGTATACAAATATGCCTTTGTACTGAGTGCCAGCAATCTGGAATGCTAAGCCTGATGCATTCCAACATTTCTAAACATTTTAGTAACAGTAATGAAAACTTTGTCCATTTGTGAAAACTAGGCAAAAAAAATCCAGAAGACACTGAACTCCTGCCACTTGTTGAAGGGTCACAGAGTCTAGTGTTAGCTGTCTGCAGGCAAACAGGCAGCTGCAATCCACAGTCCCGGCTGAGGCATCAGAGATGCTGAGACAGACAACAGAAGCATCCTGAACTCAGAGACAAAATGTAGCACAAAAGGAACTTACTGGAAAAATAGCATTGCAAAGCTTAAACCTGATCAACAGAAGATACAATGTACACCACTCCCTATTTCTAGGACCACAATAGGAGAAGGCATCTTTTGAGTCTATTTTGAACTTGGTACAGTGACAATTTTTTTTTATTTTGGAAACTTCTCCCAGAGGCCACTGTGGGGTAACAGAAGTCAAAAAATTTAATACATAGATCCTCAAAAAGTGTAACTGTTAATCTTCCTGGAGAAACTGACACAAATGATGTATGCCCTTCCATCAGCAACACGCAGACCTTTCTGCACTTGTCAGAGTCTCCTTGTGTCTCATAGTTAGGCTCCACTCTGCTGAGCAGGGTGCTGTTTTCCTAACACACACCTTGTAACTTGGAGACTGCAAAGCTTTCACGGTTACAGGCTAAGATCTCAGCAGAAACACCACTATATAGTGACTTGGCCAATAAAAACACAAACAAAAAGAAATTTATTTTTTCAATTACCTGAGTCACTGTCAGAACTGGATTCAGCCTTCTTTGTAGTCACAACTTTGGTTTTGGGGCCTGGGATTGTTGTTTTAGCTACTACTGTTTTGCCTGCAAAAGCAAGTCTAAAATTAACAGGCCACATCCATACCACACTTTTACCCCAAGATCCAAACCTAACCAGATGTGAAAAAGCTCTCTATTCAGTGCACCAACCATTCAGTCAGCAACATCACAAGCCAAGTGAGGACTGGGTCAGCTGCAGTAATGGGCCTGTTTAATTTGTGCTAAACTCGATATCGATGATTTTTCAATCTGACACATCCAATGTAACCAAACCTGCACACAGTTTGGATCCAGAGGTCACACACAGTATTGTTTGTGATGACTTCAAATTACTCAGAAGCTTTCAGAGAAGCAAACAGCAACATGAAGTCATATAGCTTTTTCAAGGAAAACCAAGAGATCGCCAAAATACTGTCTGCATCATTTAGTACTTTGTTTACAGCCTCCTCTTCTCACAGCATACCTGCTCCTCCCTTCGGGGGCACCTTCTTTGCCTCATCACTACTGTCTGAAGAGTCACTGCTCTCAGCCTTTTTTGCAGGAGCCTTGGCAAGGCCCTTCTTTGTCTGCGTAGCTTGAGGAGGTGGTACAGCACTGTACTGACCTACAAAGAGAGAAACAGCATTCAGATGCCTGCATAATACAGCAAGAAGCACAAGCTTATAATTTAAAAGGTTACACCCACCCCACTGTGACCTCCTATTTCTACTGTGAGTTTAACTCTTCTTCTGGGCTTCATCTAACCCAAACCATCTCCTCTGCCCTTCAGGAAGAATGGGAGCTTGTGTCACCGAACTTTATCACTAAAAAAAGATACGCCAATTGTTGATTGTTTTCATTTACTGCCTCTTCAAATCCTTTGGTTAGACAACCAGACTGAGTTTCAACATTTGATCCTCCACTTAGATCAGCTCTTTATTGGAATCCTAAAACCACTATACTATATTTAACAGAGGACCATTTAGCACATCAGCTGGGCTATAACTGAACACTGGATACTTCACAAAAAGAAACCCTAAAAAGCTTCAATTGCTGCAGTTACAGATCAACCAAATCACTGACAAATTACCTCCCAAACCCTGGTAGACAGGAAATCTGCAAGAAGAATGTTCTTAAAGCCTACATGAATGGAAGACATGCAGCAAACTAATCAGTCTGTAATAGTCTCTCCACACCCCATCTCTTAGGAGGAAAGACCTGAATTGTAAGCTTAACCACAACAGCACACATGAAAAAAAGCTGTTTTTCTGGTTCATGATAAAACTACCTGCACCATGTGGAACCTTGTGTGCAACAAGACTTGCACTTGCCTGTGTCCCACACACGCTTCTCAAGGGACCAGCAGTACTAGCAGAAAGCATCCTCTCACACAGCAGCAATAGCATTTAATACTTACCCGACTTTGGCTTTTGTTTTAAAGGTGGCTTTTCATCATCTGAGCTGTCAGATGAGTCCTCACTACTGGAAATTTCCTTGGCACGTTTGTTTTTCCCTGGATGTGCTTGAGTGGCTGCAGGTTTTGGTAGAGGTGATTTCTTGGGAACAGTCTTATCACAAGGAAAGAAATACACATTAAGAAAAGAAGTTACAGAAATCTTGTAGGGACAGCTGGATGTGGATTTTGTTTAACACCATGCCTCACTTCGCGCAAACTTTGAAGACAAAATAAGAAAGATTAATGAAGATTCTCAAATGCAAATTGTAGGAAACACATAAACATCATGGTCTTTCTGGCCACTGCTGTTGTTTTCTGCTGCATGAATCCCTAATGAGCAGTCCCTCTGACTAAGTGGCACAGAACTGACTGAACCAGTAACAACTGCTACTTCAATAAACACAACTATGACCATTTTTGTGTTGCAAAAAACATTTTTAAACACGACCTAGTGGAAAACTCAAAGTTATAGATAGCCAAGCACAAAAGAGTCATGCAAAAGTGAATGTATAAGGGCAACTACAATATGGTTATGATACAATGAAATGCTTTCCTGCAAAATGAAGAAACAGAACAAGTGGTAAGGAGGTATATTAGGGAAGAAAACCAGTCCATGGAGAGGTACTAGAAGGTATAACCCCACTGTATAAAGGATGAGCCACAAAAAGCCACAAATGCTGTGCTCAGCGTTTGCATAGTATGTGTCTTAATCTACACATTTCATAGTCCCCGCATTTCAGAGATAACTCAGTCTTACTAGAATTTAAAAGTGCTCCTGAAATTTTTCACAGTCTAATTTACCTTCTTCGGTGCAGCCTTCTCCCCATCAGACTCTTCACTACTGCTGCTACTGCTGCTACTGCTTGCTGCTTTTCCATTGACCACCTTGGTGGCCACCTGGATAGCTTTACTTCCTTTTGAGACAGGTAAAAAGGGATATTTCAAAATGTGCTATGGGAGATGAGGAGTAGTTACACTGAGCATGAAGTATCTTATAGACAAAAAAAACACAGGAAGCCAGCAATGGCAGATTAAGGCAGTATTGCAAAATTGTATCCTCCTGCAAGCTTAGAGAAAGTTTTCGGAACATCGTCCTACGACTAAAGGCTAAGTGAAGATATTTCCTGCTCTTTAAGAGGAAAATGCTGGCAAAAGCACATCTTAAGCACCTAAGGTTGCTGACTAGAGCTACTTATGGAAACAATGTAGCATTTAGAACCAATTATTTATTTGTAATCAGCTCTACACCTCTTCCATGTTACAAGAGGATGGGACTGGAGTGCAAATGGGAGCAGCAGTACATTTTCAGCCTGCTATGCCAATACATATGCCTTTGCATGTAGTGCAGCCCATCACTCCTCTCCCTGACTTTTCTAGTTTTGCACTTCGACTCATGGCACACAATAAGAGGTACCTGATTTAGGTGTTGCTGGCTTTGTTGGCTGTTTCTTTGGTGCTTCTTCATCTGAGCTGCTTGAACTGGAACTCTCTGCTTTCTTTTGAGGCTGGATTTTGGTTCCTGCTGGCTTCACCACAGGTTTTGCACCTTTCTAAACAACAGGAGGGAAAACTGATTAGCCCTTGTAATCAACTAAAAAGAAGCTAATAAGTGGGACACATGCAAGGAGTATAAACTGTCATCTTGCACAGAAGTTACCATTTTGACTCTGAAACACTGCTGTGTCTAATGGTTACGGCATGAAAACACATGGATAACTCTACTCTAGGAAACCTCCCAGCAGTCGAGAGCTCCTTTGCACCCCAGTGTCCAGTTCTGCCTCCTCCAAAGGGGGCAGCTCCGGGCCTGGTATAGTTCTCTTCCTTCTCCATATCACGCTAGTTTGAAGACAAACTGACTGGGCAAACTCTTGTTGCTCTCCTTTAGTATACATTGACATTGTTCTTCCCACACACACTTCCCAAGATCATAACTGCAGCAAGAAAATGCAAAGAGAAGATTCTCTTTTTAAATATACGCATATATTTCGAAAAAGATGAAGTTTATTTTAGCAATTGTAATAAGTCTTTCTCTGAAAAAAAGGTAAGCCTAGCAGTCTTAGGATAAAAGCAAGAAGCACATTTGGTTATGAATCAAAGTGAGTGTTGGACATGAAATTAATTCTTCCACAGGATCAGTCCAAATGGCACACTGTCCAATACAGAAATATCTTCCCACATTTCACCTGCACCTGTCTGGGAAATCACAGCTCAGGAAAAGTGAACTCAATTTCAAAGAGAATTCAGATGGACAAAGTTGCTATTGCCCGTCATTGCCAAACATGTTAAAGAGGCTGGAAAGAAAAGCTGACCTTTGCTGGTTTCTTCTCCTCCGATTCTGAATCATCACTAGAGTCCTCACTGCTGCTCTCTGCCTTCTTGGCTGGAGGAACAGTTTTTGCATTGGGCACAGCTGCTGCTTTAGCTGCAAATAAGGGACAGCACATATTGATTGATAAGTTAATTCAAACTTTCATGTAACCATATCCTGCGCTAGCAGATAGGAGGACAAAAGGATATACTGTGGTCTTTAAACCATGACTGACATTACCTTCAGTTTTTGAAGAAAGTGAGATAAAAGACCCCAAAATAGGTAAGCAAGAGAATAAAACACATTCTAGATTTTATCTTTGTCACATACACATTTAAAGCGCAGACTTTTGTCACTAAAAAGGACACCCTGAAAGGAAAGCCTCCCCACAAACTGAGATAACTTTGACTGGGTCTATATACCTTCCAGCTTAAAAAAAAAAAACCACTGAAAAAGCACAGACTTCCAAACAGATCCACTGCAACACTACGTTAAGGTTCTAGACATCTTGCTTTCATTTTAGCCAATCTACTCCTTCCTGGTTATCAACTGCTTTTTAATAACGTGGAATAAAAGAAACGACTTTGACTCAAATTATATTTACAGTTGTTCTCATCATATAAAAATCAGATCTAAGCTCAGATTCGGTTTTAGGAATTCTCAAGTTGAAGACCAGATTTCTTTTTCTCCCCATCTACTCCTTCTCTCTGGCAAATCTGCAGCTAGATACATGTGTACACCATGAATAAGGCAAGGTGCAAGAACAAGTCCAGACAAAAAGGGAAAAATATAGCTCACTCTATACCAAAAAGACATATTTTTTGGTAGCATAAGGGCACAGACTTGAGAGAAAGGAGGGTATTAACCTCACACAAGTAGCAAGAGAGTATTAATTCCTGACGTTTCTCTGGAACTCGAGGATGCTGTCTACCACTGCCCTGCATCAAACAGGTCACAGTGTCCGCCAGTACACAGGAGCCTGATAAATCCTAGCCATGCAGGAGTTTTGACAAGCTATGTATATTTTAACAAATGTGAAAGCACTTATAAAACCTGAAACAGTTTTCTTACAATAGCAGGATGAGAAATCACTCTTTCTAGCTCTCAGCGAAACTGAGAGTCCCTAGAAAATAGCACAGAAAAAATCGTAAGGTACCTGCCTCCAGGAAAAGATTACCAGCCCAATCCACATGCCCTTAAAGTCCAGTTTCACTCAATATTTAAATCAACACATAGCTTGAATGTGCTGAAGCAGACAGAAGTAACCCTGCCACGATATTCTATCAGTGTTTGGGAAGCAGAATCTCAACACACAGTAATGAAGGTGGCACTTCAACAGCACCTTCAAAACTCAATACAGCCCAATACCTTCACCAGTCTCAGCCAGAAGAAACAAACTGAATGGCTGCAACCTTTTAGCAGACACACACCCCGAAGCGCTTATATTACCACTGGACAGCGATCACTCTTAGCTAGGACGAACACGCCCTACCTACTACGGGCAAGACCCTTTAGAAACAAGATCAGCCCACACAGCCCAGTCCTCGACAGCTGCCGAAGGACGCCAAAGGAGCTGCTGAAGCTGAGCTACACCCAAGCGTAACGCAATGTCAAACACCCCCCGGCATGACCCACACACCTCACCTGGTCTCTTGGCCGGGGGCGTCTCCTCCTCCTCGCTGGAGCTCTCCTCGCTGCTGGAGGGCGGTTTTCTTTTCGCCTGCGCGCCGTTGGAAACCAGCTTTCTCTTCTTGGCCGCCGGAGACCTGCGGGAGAGAGACTGAGCCGGGCGCCGCACGAGGCGAGAGCCGGGAGGTGGGGGCCGGAGGAAGGCCGGCAGCACCCGCCCCGGGCCCGGAGCGCGCGGCCACCGCCCGAGGGGCGCTTACCTCAGCCAGAAAGTGAAGATGTCCAGGAGCGAGGCCGCGTTGGGGTCCTGCTCCTTCTGCAGGAGAGAAAGGCCGCGTCAGCCAGCCAGCCAGCCAGCCAGCCAGCCAGCCCGCCCGCCTGTCCGTCCCGTCCCGTCCCGTCCCCTCTCCCCTCCCGCCCTCGTCCCCGTCCCGCTCACCGCCGCCGCCTCCTTGGCGAAGGCGCGCGCGGCGCCCTCGAACCGGTTCTCGCGCAGGAAGGCGAGCACGAAGGGGAAGAGGTCGCTGGGCACCGCGCGCCACTCCGCCATGCTACCCCGCTGCCACGTGCCGCACGCGCGCACGCGCGCCCCAGCCCCCCACGCCACTGCGCGCGCGCCGCCTCGGCTCCGCCCCCCGCCGTGCGCCCAGGAACGGGCGGGGGGGGGCGAGTCTGGGCGCTCGCGGGGCGGGAAGGCCCTGCTGGCCGGGTGTGGGCGGGGCCCGGGGCCCGCCCGCGCCTGGGTAAAGACTACAAGCAGGGCGGGAAGGATGCTCGTGGTGCTGAGGGCTTGCAGCGCGGAGGCGGAGCTGGAGCTGAGTTGGAGGGAATCCGGAACAGTCTCTGCCAAGAAGCGCGGGAGCGTGCGTGGGACACTGGCCGACCTGAGCCCATTCAAACTCCTTCCTATATGAGTCTACTCCTGGTTGCAATCTGTTTTAAATGGGATCACGGGAAGAAGAGTAGTAGGGAGCGGAAGGAACGGGGCTGTTCCGCAGAGAACAGCTGGTAGTTGCGGGCAGCGCTCTCGCCAGCAGGGTGCAGTCCCGCATAGCTTGAACAGGGCAGGCAGAGCCAGATGCTGACGGTGAGGTTCATCAGTAATTCCAGGAAAGGTGAGCAATGGTTTAGGATCCACATGAGGAGTCTATTCAGGAACAAAGGGGAGATGGTGCCAGAGGAAAGGCTAGAGTAAAAGTAACACTGTGAGTTTAAAAGGACTATCTGTAAGATTGAGCAAGAGAGAGAACTGGGAACAAGGTTACTTACATCATAGGTATGAAGGACAGCAAGGAGGTAAGGTTGGAGATAAGACTTGAAACAAAACACCTACAAAAAAAGACAGGCGAGCATTAAAGACTAAGGCCTGAGATTAAATGGAGCTCCTGGGCTATGGGCAAAGGGGACAAGCGTGGCCTGTTAGTGTCCTCGGGGACCTGAGCAGGAGGAGATTTCATTCAGTTACTGTATATTGCCATGGCTTTAAATAGTTGAGTCCACTGAGGTGTTTTTTCTTCTGTGAAACTGAAGGTTTGCTCTGATGAATGTAGTGCTCTGTTCTCGTTACATTTATGATCAGGCTTTTTTTGATTCTCTTCAGTAGACAGAGTATACTATAAAGTCTGCTGAGGGCAAAGGAGGAAGAGTCCTATGCTGAAAGTCCTGAGTTAGGGCTGTCAGGGTCAAACAAGTAGTAGCAGGTAGCCAGTGTTACTTACTATATTTCCCCTACCTAGACCTCTGCTCTTAACCATCTCCAAATACTGCTGTGCCATGCTATGTGGGGGTTCTCTCCTTCTCGTGTGCAGTTAGGTAGTGCCTGCTGAACACATGCTTGCTTGGACAGGCTCTGTGCCCAGTGGAGCAGACCTGGGGAACATTCACGGTGCTACATTTGTACTTCTGGGAGAGTAAAAGCAGTTGGTGTAGTGGTAGATAGTACTGTAAGATTCTGTCACTTCGTATTGGTACTGTTGCCTGTAGTGTAGAAAAGGGACATTTAGCTGAGGCCTTGTTAAGTATGTATACTTTGTTTTCAGATGCTTCTGATCTGACCTGTCTCTGTTATGTATGAAATAACTCAGAGCTGTGTTGCAGAAAGGAAACTGTTTCCAGGAACCAGTACTTCTCAGTTCTTGTAGCTTCTATCCACAGTAAGCTACAGCTGCAAGCTTCATCTGCAAAGCTCAGCACAAGTTCTATGCTTTTCGTCTGCATCAGAAAGGAGGAGATGAAGCCATTGATGGTAAACTGCCCTTATTTTAAGTCCTGTTGTGTGAAGTAACTGCTGTGAGGAACCAGAGAAATTACTGGCTCTGTTTGCTTCACTGGCTTACTTTGCTTGTCACCGGGTTAGTAAGCATCTCCCTTACCTGCCAGGCATTCACCAGCTAGGTCTCTTTCCAGACAATGTGTGACCACTTCTCTTCAGAGGTGTGCGGCTCTTTAGGTGTGTTCCCCCATGTCCTAATTGCAACCCTACTGATGACCTGGCAGGGCAGTAACGATGTGAGGAAAGATACTTTGTTCTTGTATTCCTCAAGGCAGTATCTAAGGCAGCAGTGGGAGATCCTGGGATCTAAAAAGCAAGCAAATTCAACTGATCTATGCTACTGCTTGTGAATTCCTTTGCTCCCCTCTCCTACTCCTGGTAAGTCTTTTCAGCCCTTCTCCTTAGCTGACATCTCTTTTGTTAAGGCTGCAGGGAGAGCTATTCACCTCAGAAGAGAGCATTTCCTCTAGAGGTCTCTATTCTTCTCACTCATGGCCAAGAAAAAGCAAAGAGAGATAATGAGTATTTAAACACTTGCTGAATCCTTTCATTGTTACCCCTCAAAAGTACCTAGAAAAATATCAATGACTCTAGAAAGAGCATCTAGTCCTTTTCTTTGGATAGTGGTAAGACAGACCCTTGAGAAATAATGCTGCTAATGCAACCATGTTCACATGCTGCAGTGAATAGAAGGGAGGAGGTTAAGAGTTGTACAGTCAGTTTTGGGTGAGGGAGTATGAAAAGCTCTCTTTATTTCCTCATTTGTTCTGAATTTATTGCAAGCTGTGTAACTCTCCCTTAGGCTAGCCTAACGTTGTAGGGTGTGAAGGGGCTTTTGTCTCCGTTTGTCATCTGAATTTTCAGGTAGAGATTACTGCAAAGGTTGCTGAAACAATGTACTTGCAGTTATTTTACTTCAGCTCCTTTGTGGCAGAAGCATATTAATTTCACTTTAGTGGCTTAGGAAACTTAAACCCTGAAGAGGTTTCCTTTGGGCTTTGCATTGATTAAATAAAATACATAGCATCCTAAGTCACAGTAATATACACGGAGAAGCCCCATGGGTTCTCACTAAGCAGGAAGTTGACTCTGTTAGTACTTTGAAGGATACTGTGAGGCTATAAAAGCTTGTTCTGAGGGGCAGGTTGAAATACACATCTAGCATCAGAGGGAGATGATTTTGGTTTTAACTTTTTATTCTGGAAGTTAGAAGACAACTTCACAAGGGAAGTGATGTGGAACAGTCATTATAAAGTCATACACGTGGTTATCCATCTGTTTTAATAGTTCTTAATATACAAGTATTATTCCGTGATAGGCAAAGAATTTGGCTGGAGACCCAGCTAGTAAATTTTTGTCCTTCACATAAATCCCAAGTAGATTCTGTATTTGCACACTTCTTCAGTGCCCAGGGATTCTTCATTCTGCTCTACATTTCCAGGAGCAGTCAGGTGGGAAAGTGCTGATTTCTTCTCTACATACTTGGAGTTTCTTATAAGGCTGTATCATAAGGAAGTTTTTTTTTTTACCCTAGTACTTTCTTATTTTTGGAGACAGGCTATGGCACACAGTTTGTAAGCTTACAGTAGGTTTTGAGTAAAGAAAGATTTGGAGGTAATAGGAGAGTTTTACTAACTTCTAAAGCAGAGTTGATCAGTAGGAAAGTCAATCCCTTCCTGCTTGTTGCCGTCTCTGTTCTAGCATTACTGTTTGTGACATTTAGTAAGCTGACCGCTTGGGAGCAACTGTCTTAGCTGGGAGACCGCATTGTAAGGAATCTGCTTTTGCTATACTGAAGTGTATCAATGAAAGACTTCACTGGTTTTCACCAAAGAAATGTTTCTGAATACAAATTGGTTCAAGTGGTTTTTTTTTCCAAGTTTGCAAAGGAATAGTCTCAATTATTTAGGCAGAATCTGTTGCTTTGTCTTCGGCAACAAAATGAAATTGAGTCCTACTCTGAACTCCAACACTGTCCTTCCACTGCTTATTTTCTCTTTCCTCAAACATGAGCACAGTCATATGGAAATCTAAGTTAAAAGACTGCATCTTCTGGAAGAAAACACAGAATATGGGGTTGCTTCATTCTTTATATGGAACAACTTGGTTTTCTCTAGGAAAAATTAAACGTCTTGCTCCTAGGAAGCAGAATTCAACGCCTGAGTTAAGGGTGTTGATAAAGCAGGTCTTGCCCTTCTCCGGACTAAGCAGAGGGAGTTTCTGCATCGGCGTAATGCGTGGCCTTTCTTCGTTGTAGCGCTGCTTCCTTGGCTGCCGATGGAACACCATGGGAGCCCGTGGGAAAGGGAAGTTCTCCACCGGCTGCCTGGAGGGCGGTGCGGGGCCGCCCCGGGCCCGGCTCGCGGCCGGGGGTGGCGGGGCGGGGCGCCCGGCGGGGGCGAGGAAGTGGCCGCCGGAGGGACGTGCCGAGCCGCCGGCGATGTGAGGGAAGCGGAGCGGCCGTTCCCTGCCAGCGCCGGACCATGGCGGGCCCTGGTAGGTGCGGCGGCTGCTCGGCGGGACCGGGCGCTGCCCGGGCGGGCTGTCCCGCGCAGTGGTGCCGGCGAGCGGGCAGGGACCGGAGCGAGGGGCGGTACTGCTGCGCGGCGCTGCTCTCCCCCGGCGCAGGAGGGTCCCCTCCCCGAGCTGGCGGGAGCCCTGGGGCTCCTCGGAGCAGCGGTGGCTCTTTGTTCCGGGCGGGTTGCTGCGCCTTCTGTCTCATCTCGCTTGGCTTGTGCTCGGGGTGGGTGCTGGCAGCGCTCCCCTGTGTCTGGGGTGCGCTCCGAGGTGCGGCTCCGCTAGTTCGGAGGGAGGTTGTTCTACAGGGGAATCGCCTCTGCCCAGCCTTTGCCGCTTAGATGGTTTTCTGTGATGTTTTGAGGAGAGGTCGTTTCTTCCTAAATTCTGCCTTAAGGCCCTACGTTTGCATGGTTCCTTTTTGGGGTATGACTTAATGTCCCTTGCGGTAGTGGCAGAGGACCACAAATTCAGCTAGGCTGCCATCAGTGGAAATATTTTAGCTAACATATAGGCAGGTAAAACTGGTTGGAATAGAGCTGTGAACTCCAGAGGGAGAGAAGTTTATCCTATATTGTGTAAGTCTTGCTAGTGCCCAATTTTCAAGTTCCCCTCCCTGCAAGGAAGTGTACTTTTTTATCTAAAAAAGGAAAAACGTGCCATTCTCAGAGTGTGAAGTAACATTAGTGTTTCACTGACGCATATCTCCTTGTGATGTAAAAATAAGTGAAATGAAGGCCTCAGGAGACTTGTGGGCAAAATACTTTTCTCCTTATAAACAGAAGGTGATTTCACAGAGACTCTTTAAAGTAAAACAACTTTAGGTTCACGTATTGTAATACAAATGTCATGTTCCTATCACTGAAGTTTGATTGGCAAAACTTTTATTTACTTTAATTCTTCTATTTCCTTTTGCTTGTTTCCAGCACTTTAAATAAAGTTAAGATTTTCTGTCAAAGTGAGAGGTCTCACTAGGATGTTAATAATTATTGCATATGATCACTATTACTTTTTTATGCATTCCATCTAGGCAAGGAATGCATTCAATACATACACTTCAGATATTGAAATATGAAAAGTGCTCTGGGCTTCTGTTAGTGACCCACCAGCAGCTCCTAACGCCTCTTGAAAGTGCTCTCTCTGTTAAGGATTTGATTAAGACACCTTGGGTTGCGTTTCATGGGATGTGGATCCTCCTCTATCAAGGACTGATATTTTGGACTGCTGTATTTTTGTGTCCTCCACACATGTGCAAACTTGTAACAAGCTTTGTAGCACTTTTTCATTTAGTCAAATTTTGAGGTGGATTTGATCTGCCAGATAAAAAAAGATTTGCTTGTCACTGCATATGGTCATCTGAGCTAAAGTAAAGGTCTTGTTGGATTTTTGTCTGGTTTATAGACAATGAGAAGTCATGGTCTACTTAGGAGGGGGATGTGAAAGGTAGCACAGAAATCTATGTATTTTTAGAGGCCCACAAGTACAATAGAAAATTATTTATGGTCTGTAAATTGAAAAAAGATAAAACATTTGGCTTGTAGAATGAAAGAATAGGTAATAACTCTTGATGACATCTGATTCAAATTTGGGAATCGTTAAGTGGACAAGATGTAGTCTTACCTAGACACAATACGCCAGCTTCCAGCAGCATTCTTTAGCTATTTCAGCAGTAATCAGAACCTTACATTATAGCCATAGACCACTATTCTCTGTTTGCTCTGAAATCAAAGATTGTCACCTTGCTACTCCCAAACATATTCTGAAGATGAGCCTCAATAGTTTTCTTCTTAGAGAGGAACCGTGAAGCCATGATGTAGTCTATCACTGTATGATACTTCTTTTGCCATGAACCTTCTGTGAGTTTTGACTGAATTGCTTTATCCTCTTCCATTCTGTGTGCAATTTACAAGCTAGGGAAAGCTTTATGTCATGTTCTGTTTCTGTGCTATTTAGCCTATGGGCCTTCTGACATAATTAGGTCTTCTGCATTTCTACAGTACTGGTTTGTAATCTCATCAGTCTTTTATCATTGCTGTATAACGGAGTGTGCAACTAAACACTGAAGAGGCAGTTACAGCTGGAAAGGAGTCCAAAGGTTATATTTTGTCATTGCAAACTGCCACAGAACTGCACCTGGATTTTTTTCTGTGAAATAGTTAAACATTGCATATTATTAATAGTGCTGACGTTTTGTCAACAGAAGTGAAAGTTACTTTTATGCCCTAAGTTTAGGAATGCAGAAACAAGATATTGTTTAAATTGTAACTGAATTTCACTTTGGAGTGTGAAAAAAGTTTTAAATGGTTGTCTGGCTAAAATCTTTCATCTTGCTATTGCATATAGCATTCATATCTTTCTTATTGAATTGAAGACTTCCTTGTGTTTGTTTTTCCAAAACCAACCTGTTGAATGCATTGTCAAAGCATCTATGTAAGGTCAGGTTTTAAAGAAATGAAATGCTTGGTATTCACTTCAGAATTTCCTTATGTGTATACAATAGACAGAGTATACACTGTGCTTTAAAGTGTACTCTGTGAGTTTTTCTGTAACTGGTTTGTAAAGAGTTGTCAGAAAAACTCCCTGAAACATTCTGTATTCTATATTTATTGCACTTTTGCCTAAGGGCTGGACAGTAGTTGGTGTTGCAAAGGGAGGTATTTGGTTAGACAAATAATAAGATCCAGGAATCAAGTCCTGTGTCATCCTGCATTTAAAAGGGGATGTTGCAGTTTAAATTGTTTCTAGATTTTTGTTTTCTTTGAAACAGTCCTGTTGCTGACTTAAGCTTATTTAGCTTTTTGAGACCCACTTCCAGTATTTTTGCTTATGAACATAGAGTGTTTCCTTGTCTCTAAAAGTGGAGTCAGTAATTTTATTTCTCAGTTCTCCTTTTAAAAACATTGTTCTTCAGTTTACTCTAGAATTGTATAAGGATATAGATGTTTTGGTAAGAGGGCCTAGGGAGAGTTGACACAGCTCTGTTAAGAGGATTGGCATGCCAGTAGAGCAAGTGCTGTCTAGGGAATCAATATCTTTCCTAAACAATAGGTGAAGTTCCTTCCTATTGGGTGCAGAAGCTATACTGGTCTGGGCGATGTTTTCTCTCGGGATATAAATGCTGTCAGGGAACGTGCATAGAGTCTGTCAAGTTCGCACCTTTTGCTTACATCTTGGAGGAGGGAGGCTTCTTGCATACTTAGGGCCCTTTAAGTGCAAGGCACGTTTAAAATCAATTATTCCCCTGCCCTGCTTCGCTGCTGGCAGCGCTCATTGAAAGACGAGAGGAGAGCCAGTTTGCTAACAGATTAGTTGTTAAAGCTATGCTCTTTTTTAAAAATGCATGGTAGGAGTAGGTGTTCCATTTTACAGAATATTAAAATGCCCTGGATGCCACTGCTACTTTCCCCAGACTCCAGAGTGGGACTTCTTTCAGAGAGGACTAGTGTAGAGCCCTGGGCACATCTCAGAGAGTTGCTGCATTGTCTCCCCATCAGATGAGACTGGGTTCAGCTGGCTGTGCTGCACTGTGTGGGCTCCTTTCTCGGTGCGTGGTTGTGCTGCCCTTTCCCACTGTACTGCACATAAATCAACATGTGATACTAGAAGCAGAAGTCTCTGGTACTCCTTTCTTTCTAGAATAAAACAACTGACCTTCACAGAAGTTCAGTACTCTTAGCTTGAAGGTCCCAAGGCTTTGTGTCTGTTTGCATGCTTTATGAATTTGCTGGATCCCCTCCTTTGACAATGCTATCTCCTAAAACCTTCCGTCTGAGGTTCAGGAGCTATATTCACACAGAAACATGCAGCTGTCCTAGTGCCTTCTACTGAACTGCATTGTCTGTGTTTTCCATGGCTAGGATATCATCCTTTCACTGCCAGATAACCATGATGCTAGGTAACCATAATTTTATTGGTTGAGCACACACTTTGCTTCTCAACTGTACCACTTCTGCTAAACTACAATTTGAAGTCGGTAACTGTATGGTTTAGAGCCTGGGTACAGTAGACATAATTTTTTCCTTCTAGGGGAGGTGACAGAATGGAGTCTTTAAAGGCTTTTCAGTTTTGGTTGAATTTTAATAAGGTAACTGCAAAACTGTCATCTTCAGCTCTGGTAAATTCACTCTCTGCAGATTTTTTTTTCTTTTTTTTTGGCATGCCAAATTTTAGGCATTGCCTTCTACTGTAATTAGAAAAATCTGCCTTTGCTTGCTTCCGGGTGGAGATGGGTTGGAAATGTTGGCACTTTGACTCAAACTGGAATTAGAAGAAGACAATTTGCTAATAAAATTTGAAATGCTCAGCACTGAAATTTACCATGGGACCAGAGCTGTAATCCTCAGATTTGGGTAAACTTCTTCGCAGGTGAACAGGAAATTTAAATTTAGGCTTAAAAGTTTTATTGAGGTTGGTGGGAGAACACTGCATCTTGTCATACTGGTTCAATCTGCATATGATCTCAGCAAGCTGGGAACAGTTTTGCAAGTACTTTCATTCCAGAGCACAGAAATGCGCAAGTGTGTAGGTAGGAGCCATCTTTAGGGAATTATGGAATAAATCAACTTTTTGGCCTGTGTTAGGGCCACCACTATTGTATTAGTTCTTCCCCTCTGCAAAAAGGGTTTGTCATGCCATAGTAGTTGGGAAAACTTTGTATGACAGTTCTAGGAGAGGGTCTAGGCCAGCTCTCTGTGGGGAGCCCCCAACCCTAACCCTTGCTACAGAGAGTTTCTGCTGGGGGAAGGACTCAGGCTTGTGAAGTTCTGCAGCCTGAGTGATAGGACTGTTGTACTGTGAGCACTGGGGTTGATATACCCTTCTGTTGCACATGTGCTTTGCAGACAGTTTGCTTTCTGCTGCAGTAAGAGCAAATGTCTAACGCCATAGAAGCCATAGTGACTTCCTGTAAATGTTGTGGGACCTCATTTCAATGAAGGCCTATCTTATTTTGGGTTTTTTGTTTAGTGCATACTCTGCTTGAGCACATTGCGGTCCTCAGTTGTGTTGCAGAGAGCCTATACTTGCCTAAAATTTCACTTCACACGCAAAGGTGAACACCATTTTTCAAAGTAGTTTATTTTGGAGTCAGGTTTTTTTTTCCTATCAGCATGCTTTAAATCTGTAGATCTCCACGTGTGGTTTGTTTCACTTGAAACTACACAGGAAATCCCCTTCATCTTAGGAAGGTTTTGGAGAATGAGAAAAAGTATTGAAATTTTACTGGGGTAAATGCAAGTAAGAATTCAGCTACTCCTAGAGTTGCTCCCTGGGTGTGAACACTGCACTTTGGATGTATCTCCTGTTCTTTTGAAGTGTTTTGGAGCTTCTGATGTGAAGTAAAGGGACAGCCCTGTAGGTTTTTATGCTGCAAAGCTGTGGGTCTGTTCTTGCTTTGAACTTAATCCTCCTCCCTGTGATCATCTTGCACTTGTACAGGAACCCCTGGAGGATATGATGTGCTGATTGTGTATGCAAGTGACGCCACTGAATGGTGTCAGTACCTCCAGAATCTCTTCCTATTTACTCGGCACGTTCGAAAGCATCGGATTCTGACCTACCAGCTGGAAGGCAAGTCTGCCATCTCTCACCAGGAGCTGGACCTGTTCAACAAAAGTCGGAGCATCATCCTTTTGCTATCTGCTGAGCTGGTGCAGAGTTTTTATCTTCCTCCTGTCCTGCAGAGCCTTCAGGAAGCTTTATGGCCCCCACACAAAGTAGTCAAACTGTTCTGCGGTGTTACGGACTGTGATGACTATTTGACCTTTTTCAAGGACTGGTCTCAGTGGCAGGAGCTCACAAATGATGATGAGCCTGATGCTTACCTTGCAGCTGTCAAGAAGGCTATTTCAGAAGGTAAGGTAGCTGCCGTGGAATTGCGCTTCCTGGTCAGGGCTTGGAAGAGGGAGATAAGTGAGACTGTTTAGCCTTAATTTTACACTGGTAACATGTTTTACTGAGATAGAAAACTAAAGCAAATTGTACAGCACTTGTAAACTAGGAATTTTTGCAAGCCTATTTTTCTGTGCCTGATCAATTGGTCCCTAATTCAGGAAAGATTAGCAGTAGCTCATAGAGAACGCCTGAATTTGGATGTGCCTGTTTGGAATGCAAATCAAAAATAAAAACTGAGTGTCTTTAAAGTCTTGCCTTGCAGTTTATTGACCTCAATTGATGGAGAATAGTTAGCTTTTCCTTCAGACTTACATTTCTGTCATACCACAACCAAAAATGTTGTCTAATGTATATTCTCTAGTACTGGGCCTAAAGTCAGAGGTGTAACCATTCTGGTAACAGATCAGCTTCTTACCTGTAATGGAATGGTAGAGATTAATTGGAGAATTGCACTGAAATAATAAGCTATTGAAAATAAGCCAAGCAATCGCTTCATAACACTGCCATGCTTAGGGTTACAGTGTTCTTTGTCAGCCTTAGCAGCATTTGAGTCCTGTGATTATATCATGGACTAAGATTTATCTGTATTTAGTGGCATAAATGAAGCAGTGCAGTCTTCTAGTGTGGCTGGTGTTGTGTGCATAAAGGCTTTCTATGCCAGGATAACAATTGCAATAATCACGATGACAAAGCTATCACAGTAAAAATACATTTAGAAAGACGTGATGTTGGCCGTCACAGTCCCCCTGAAAAAAAGATGACTTAGGGATTGTGCTGAAGATGGTGTTCTCAAGTAACCAGGACAGTACCTTTCAAAAACCTGTGTGAACTAAAGTTTGCATCTCCTTTTCAAACACCCCTAAAATGTCTTGGTTTCCCAATGGATAACCTGGGGCTAAATTGTTCTGACTCCTTTTCTTTCAGCGTAAAAGAAGACAGAAGACATTGGCTGAGCTTTTGTACTCTGAAAAATAAAGCTGATCAAAGATTAAATTAGCTTTTCTGACACTTTCTGGCAGAATTAAAAATGTAGTTACTGTTTTCCTCCAAACTTGGGTCTAGAACATGGCACCAATATTTTATTAATTTGTAAATACGCTTTTCAAAGTTAGGGAAGTTTAAATGACATTATCTCTGGATTGCTAGTGTTAACGATTTTACTCAACTTGTTGGAGGGCTATCAGTTATTTTAGGTCAGAGGAGGAGTAGGTTATAGTGTAGCTGTAGAGTGTGTGAGAATACAAAGGGATGTTGATCCTAAAACCTCTTCCTGGAGTCAGCTCTCGCCAGACTCTTCTGGCTTGCAGCATTCTGTGTGAACAAAGCACAACACAGGGCAGGAGTAAGACTCCTGGTTCCTGGACTGCAGGTGTAGTAGGGAAGCATGAGCATCGCTGTCCTTCATTATGTGTACTGGCTGTAGTGGAAGGTTTCACATAGCCAAGTGGTTCCCTAGTAGTGAGAGGATTTCACCGATCTTGATTGGTTTGGGCACATCAAAAATCAAAGAGGGTTTGAGGTGAAGGAAAGGGAATGGGCACTGGAATTGATCAGCTAGAAACCACTCTGTATCAACTACTTTGCTGAGAGAAGCCGTTTGTCAATGGTAAGCACCCAAAATCTGATTTTTATGCTGGGAAAGCATTTCTGTTGGCAATGGTGTGCTGAATGCAGAGCTTTGTTCTCTAAAGAAGAACTTCCACTCTCTTTGATGCTGGGTGCAGTCAATGAATTTTATTAAGCTGATCTGACTGTCTGCCCTGGAAGGGAAGAGAGGTGAGTCTTATTGGTAGTGCAGTGCTGTCTCTCTGAGCAGCCAGTGAAGTATTGCTATGTGTGACTGTTTAGTGGTCTGGCTGCTGTACATCTACAGCAAAACTTCTCTGAGGTAAGGCCCTACAGTCTGACTTTCACAGTTGGATGTAAAGTCCTTCTCCAGAGGTGTCACCTCTGCTGAAAGTTAGCGTGTGCTGAAAAAACACTGTGTTTTGAAAGGGGATTGTGGTTTGTATGTTTGTTGTTGTTTCTACAACCAAAAAAAATTCAACTTTTTCTGTTTTCTCATTTGAATAAGCATACATTGATCTCAAACTGACTGCAATATGTTTAGAAAATATTTGACCAAGAGAAAAAAAAAAAGATAAAACCAAACTCATTTGCTGTGGAGTCTGCTGTAGGATTTTCCAAATAGTTTGGTTTAGAATTTCTGGAATTCTGTTACTGTTATGGGAGCCCTGGTTGATGTGAGCTGTTAGCTGCTTGCACATCAGAAGTTGCCAAGGGAAGCCATCTGCTATCACTCTGACTCTTGTGAAGGAAAAGCCTACTTAAGATAAGTTGATTTAATGGCAAAAGTATTTGGATTAACATATCAGATTCTATCTCTATGTGAGGAAAAAATGACTAGTTGACCTCTCCCATCATGTGATTCTGCAGACTAAGTTTTGTGAATGGCCTCAAATGCAAATACTCTGATGCTTCCTCTAAAGAGAAGACAACCCCAGGTGTACCTAGTTCCCTGTTTCAGTGAAACTGTGAAAACTTTTTTCTTGGTTGGTAATAAAAAATTAGTATCTAATAGTTTGGTTGCAGCCAACCTCAGCATGAGTGACTTGAAGTAAGAGCGTTTGTGACAGCAGACCTCTCCCATAGAGAAGCACAGCCTGTTCTCTGCTCCAAGGATTTCATTGTTATGATTTTAGATGAAGGCTTTGAAGTCAGGAGCTTTTAGAACGTCTCAGTGAAGTCCATTCTTTGCAGCAGATGGTGATTTTCCTGACTAAGACAGCCCTCAATTCCTACAGCACCTAGCAGGGAAAGTTTGTGACCATATTTCAAGTGCTTTGTTTGGGTGTCTTTCTCTGGGAAGTGCTTCTCTCCACATGCGTTCACCAGTACTTACAATAGCAATGCCAACACACATTGGAAAACTAAGCCTGACGCAAAAATGACTTGAGCTTCACCATGACACAGGACATGGTTAGGACAAATACCTCTCCAGAACCTGCACACTGGCCCTGCTCAGTCTGTGCTCTTGCCTCTGGTGCAGCTGTTAGGCTGTGGTTTGGTTAGTGTATCATGGGAACATGACACCCTCAGACATCACATGCTGAAACCTATTTTAATTTTTGTTAGCTTAGTATGAATTCAGAAATGAGGAAGCACTCATCTAGCCTTGCTGAAAACTGCCTGTGTGCTGACACTGACTCTTGCTCTTTTGTAGGTGGGGCATTTTTATTTATACAGTTTCTTAATCATGGCAAGCTAGAGAGGGCGTGAAGGTTTCCATTTGCAGGCATTCCTGTTATCTGTGGGAAAGTTTTGCAGGCTACGCAGTAACCGTGCTGTCAGGATGGCGCTGTACAAGCCACCTCAGGCCTGGCAGGGTACAGTCGTCAGCCAGAGTGCAGCGGCCACCCTGCTACTTAAGCTGTGTTGGATACCAAACCATGATATGCTGTGTGCACTGAACAGCTGGGAGTCTGTGCTGCACACTTGGATTTGATGACCTTTCTCTTCCTGCTGTGTTCTCAAAGCTCCGTTGACATCTCTTTTGTATTGTGCACATTTCATTTTCTCCAGTTTATTTCAGCTCCTGCCCACGTTGTCTTGAAAAATTTCAAATTTCGTGCTTCAAAAGTTGATGTTTCCAAAGCATTTACTAATTATTTAGTGACTTTGAACTTTCTGTACCCAAGCAACCTCTTGCAGGGAAAATCCCAGGGAAGTTGACATTTGCCTGACATTGCTAAGGTGATAACTGAATTTAACAGCAGCTGTGAACCTGCTGTTGAAGGACAAGCACAACCTTGGCTGAGCAGAGCTCTCGTGCAGTGAAATAGACAAGAAAGAAAGATCAATACCAGCAAAGTTTTTGCAGAATAAGAGAGTCAGAAGTGGGTGTAAGGAAGTATGTGCTGAATATGGAGGACAGTGGGCAGTTAGAAGGAAGATGAGAATTTTGCTGGAGCCCTATAGTTGAGAAAGTGCTGGAATGTTTTTCAACCTAGTGAGGGGCTCATAGGGAGATGCCAGAAACCAAGGCAGTGAGCTTTCGTTGGGAAGGGAAATGGTATGACAGAAATGGCATAAGCCGTTATCGTTCTCCCTCCTGTACATGTCAAGGAATTGAATTAGCTTCCTGGCTTTTTTCTGTGGCACTAGTGAAACCATGAATGCAGTTTAAAGGAGTATGACAGAGTCATTCAGGTTGGACCTTCTGAGATCATCTTGTCCAAACCTGCTGCTCAAACACAGTCAGATAAAACAGGTTGCCTGTGGTGACATCTATGGAAGGTGTCTTACCTGGTATGTCACTCTGAGGAATGATAAGCAAATACCATAAGCTAACAGAATAGTTTGTGGCTTTTGTGGATAAATTTTAACACTTTCCATTCTTTTGCCCCCCCCCCCTTAAAAACATGTTAACTCACATTGGGTACTTCTGAGGGCAACTTTTCACTAGAAACCACGAAAGCCACAAGACAGTAACAAAGCTGCACACTTTAGCATAGGACAGTGGTGATCTTATCTTAGGTGCCTAGTACAACAATTGATTCAGGTGCGGTGCTTTGTCCTGTGCAGTACTACTGACAGTAGCAGCTGCTGTGTCTGTTTCTGGCATGTAGCACTTCAGTCAGGACTACTGTCATCCTAACACTGAGACTTCAGGCTGAGGCAGTAGTGAAGGTTGCTACAAACTGGGAACTGCAACCTCTCCCCACACAGACCCATTCTGTCCTGTATGAGAAGATATTCCTACAAGAAGGAGTGCTGTAGTGTGATTTCCAGTGCCCATAGAGTTTGCTATATGTGGAGGCAGCACAAGGCTTGAATTCTGTAGCAGCTCTTCCCTGTGGTTCTTTTTAAATTTCCTAAAGCAAGGCCATTGAGTAACATGGGATGCAAAAAGTAATCCTACTAGGAAAATTGTGCCACCCCTTAAAGGGTACATCCTGGAAATAAAACAGTCAAAAAGAATTCTGTGTATCAATTTGACATCTCTGGTCACCTTCTTAGAAAAGGATTATGAAGCCATGTCAGATCAATACCTCATGAAGTGATCTCCTTAGTCTTTGGCCTTACAGAAAATGGTGCTTTGGCTCCTGATATATTTTTAGAGAGCTAATTCTGTATCTCTGAGGCTCCAGCTTGTAAACATGCAGTTCTACCTTATTGCAGTGTTCCTCCATCCCTGCTCGAATATCTTTACTTGTCTATATGAGATCCTAGATGAGATCCTAGCACTGTATTTTCCTCACCAGCTGATCTCTTCAAGCCCTCATACTGTGGTCCCACGTCCTCAAGACTGCATGCAATTGCCATTCTCTGTAAGATCCGTTTTGGCTCTTAGTTGATTCTAGAAACTGCAGATTGCATGTGGCTGCCTGTGCCAAGTTTTTGATCTCTGCTTGTGTGTTCGGAGTCTGTTTGGATGTGAGGAGTACAGTGAAGGAAGCAAGCTGGAGGTAGAAAGGGACAGGAATCAATATACAGATCTAAATATACAGAGAAATGTGAAGCTGGGGACCATCTGATGTTTACTTTTGGCTCTCAGCACTTTGTGAAAGAATATGTTCTGAGTAGCCCTATCTCAAAAGAATTGCATCCAGCATTTATTTCTGCTAACTTATTGGAGTGGCTTTGAAGACATGAGGTAGTATGATTACCTGCTGTATTGCAATCCTGTCTCCCTCCCTTGCTCCTTTTTCTCCCTCTTTGAAGGGGGAAAATTAAGTAAATTCTTAAAACTGTATTTTTCTGTGTTACATAGTGCTAAAATAGAAGATATGCTTCTTTGACCCTGCTCTTTGAAGAGGAAAGGCTGAGGTATTAGTCAGCCCTCTGGGTGCAGTGAGAGTCTGCTGCATTCTATGGGAGCTCTGCAGTCTGGCTGGTTCTCACTGCCTGTCCAGGAGAGGAAACTGTGATGCTCTTGCGTAGGATTTAAAGTTGAGTGAACATACTGGTAGCATACCTCTTCTTGTAGATGCTGTTAAGGTTGTAAAAGACTGATGCTGGAAATGGATAAATTTCAGAGCTCTGGTTAAAGCAATCAGAGAAACCTTAACTAATCCCCCAAGTGATGCTGAGATAAATGCGTGAATGCCCTTATCAGTCTGTAGCAAATGGGATTGAGTAGTTGAAATAGTCTTCCCAGCTGCAGGATGGATCGTTGTTTGTCATCAAGGTACTTCATAAAGTCTCAGTTTATGCACATTAAAAGCAATTCACAGCTCATCTTTTGTAACAGGATGAGCATACTAGCTTTCTAGACAGGGACAACAAAATGGTAGCTCGGAACTCATCCAGTACACAAACTGGTATAGTTAGGAAGTGTCAGGCTATAGTAGACTTCATGCACATCACAAACACTCATCATATTTCTCTGTAGGTTGTAGTTCTGATAATCTCCCCGCAGGCTGCTTTAAGGTATGGATCTAGCCTAATTCTAAGTATCTGCCAATGTGAACTGCAAGGCTTTAAAACACCTGCCTAGAGTAAGAGCCCGGTGACCATTTTTGATGGCTTCTTCCAAGTCTGGAACAGCTGAAGTAATTTCTGTGAAATCTTTGTAGAAGAGTGTGGTCAAACCAAAGATGCTTTGCAGAGAGGGTCTGAAGAGACATGTGGAGCAGCATTCAGGGGTTTTTTTTGTGCACTTGGGACAGTTGTTTTCCTTCTCAAGTTGCATTTGGTAGGATTTTCATGGCTGGTTGTTATAACCACAGAAAACTTCCAATGTGTTTTTCAAAAGAATGGACCTTATGTTTCCCAGAGTGAAGTTTTCTCAGTGGCATAGACTGACCTTATCATGGACTGCTGCAAATCTTTCATCTGGCTGGATGATCTGGTGTAGCATTGGACTGCAAGAGTGGTATTCCAAGAGAGACTATTGAAGGAGACGCTAATAATGCGACCTTAGATATACTGAAGCCACTTGTAGAACCACACCTTCAGTCAAACAATGATCTCCTGGTGGGATGTTTCCTAAGCACTGCCCAGCTCTCTTAGGTGGAATTCCTGCTCTGTGGGATTTTATGTGGACAGTCTTTTCTGTCATGCAGGTATTACGCATTGTGCTTAAATTGAAGCAAGAGCTACGGCAAGAAGAAAATTAATCATCAAATTGAATATTGATGTTTCATGCATGTGGTTGCTCTGGAAGACTTGAATCAGTGACAGATGTAATGTGATTATTGACGGCTTCAAAAATCATCAGCCATACAAATACTTTTTCAGTATGTGTTGTCTCCTCCTGGCACAGGTGGTTGAAGTGAACCATTCCAGCCCCTCTTTCTTGAGATCTTGGTCATGTACACAGTGTCTGTTGTCTGGAAGTGTTTAAAAGACGGGTTGATGAGCTTCTTAGGGATATGGCTTAGTATTGGATAGGTAAGGTTGGACCTGATCTCAAAGGTCTTTTCCAACCTGGTGATTCTATGATCTTCCTTATAAGCTTTTTCCAGTCTCTGTCCTGTTCCCATGCACCCCAGCTATTAATAGTTCTTTAGGTTTACACGCTTAATCCTGTCACAGATTGACCACTAGGCCTGTGAGATCCTCATTATAATGAGTTGGTTTGCAGTTTCTGAACCATAATAGCCAGCCATGTTTTTGGCTTGAGGCAGGCATGGTGTGGTACAAGTTTGCTTGAACCTCAGGGAAAGAACTACAAGCTAAATACGCTTTATATTTGTGGTATACTCTAAACGCAGTCAGATAAACTATGTTATCCCTTTATTGTAAGGGGGGCTCTGCATTTCAGCCCTAAGCTGACAGCAGTAGGTATGAATGAAATGTGTATGTGTTCCTCCTCATCCTGAAGTTCAGGGACTGGCAGCTGAGCTTACACCCTTGTTGTCAGCTGCTGAAGCAGAGATCCTGCGTTTCGCTGATGCAGACAAACACATACTCTTCTCCACTGGTTCTGCTGCGAGGGCAGTAGCCTATGATGGAAATAAAGACAAGAACGGGAAACAGGAAGGGGAAAGAGGGCTGTGATGGGTGTAGTTGTATTTTAAACTGCTATAGCTCTTTCTGATGGGAACATCTTGCCCCAGATGGACACATGGATAAGCCAGGATAACTCTCTGGAGTCAAGTGTGTGTTTGATTTGAAACCAAGTGTTTTCTGGACAAGTAACAGTGCTGTAGGGGCAGTGTTCGTACTCATGTGCTTTATCAGGTAATGGAAAAAGACATATCTTCTCCACAACTGTGCAAGATCATCTGATGATGTTTCTAAGAGCACAATCTCTGAACAACATTCTGAGGTTTGGGGAATATCTGTCTGTTACTGGGGCTGGAGGGAAACCCATGCTGGATTCAGGCTGCATGCTTTCCCGGGCATCTTACATATTGCAGCTGTTAAGAATCATGAATCTCACATGAATCCAGCTCTTTACATTAAAGGTCCTGCTATCACCTCAGGGCTGCTAGTGAATGAACAAGAGGTGTAAGCTTAAAGGAGTAAGTTTGCAGGAGGTCACAAATTGTTGTTTCCTCTTTAATCTGTGATAGAATTACTGAGTGTTGTCTTGTTATCCTGGGGAAATTGCTGAGCTTCTGTGAAACTTCCCTATGCTTAGGTCTTTGTGGATGATGTCTTCGTGCAACCTGCAGCATTACAGACCAAGAGTGTACCTTCCTGAGCTGCTATGGAAGCAGGGACTGCAGACCGATGGTCCCAAACTGAACTGTAAGAGTCCATCCAGTAGTAATCTGCAGTGAAGGCAGAGGAGGCTGAGGAATATTGATAGGGCAGGTGATGTGTGGTAGGCAGTTTCCCAGCTCTTAACTTTGTCGCACTGTATGACAAGAATTCCAGAGGAGTGTTAATCCGGTTCCCATTTCCATCTGTTGCTAATGCAGAAAGGGCTTCCCATCTGGGGTTCTTACCTGTCTTTCTGTGCATCAAGAAATGTCATGCGAGGTGCAATAGTCTGATCACAGTTATTTCGCAGCTGACTTTGCCTTCTCAGTCCTATTTTTCATCTGACATTAATAATGAGTGCCAGGAATGTTTAAAAACTGAATCCAGCCCAAGTGGTCAACTGCAAGTTGCTGGTGACATTTGTCCCTAAACTGGATTATTCCCATAGAAGGTACCTTTGGTCCTATGGGTCATGTTGCTGTTCTCTGCCAGTTCCCCAGCTGCCTGAGGCTTCTATTTTACCATTATTTTATAGTATCTGGTATTTTTAAATATATTTTCTTCTTACTTTCTTTTCTGTGTCCTCTCCACTTTTGTGGCTTTTCAGACTTTCCTTTCTTAACCTCACTGTTCTCAGAACTATGTGCTGAGTTTCCTGTTCCTGCAGCCCAAGTATGGTATTTATTGGCCACTTTCTCATCCCTACCATATAGTATTTACTGGACTGACATGGAGTTGCCCTTGGCATTGTAAACAACTTTTGATGACTTAACTTTCCCCCAAAACGTTTTAATTCAAGGATGAAATTAAAAAATAAGTTGGAAGCATTGTTTGGGAACACTGAAGAGATTCATTTACTTGGGTTAAATTTTTTTGTGAAAATAATGAAAACCTCTTTTATTCTGCTGCAAAGAAGCTTTTCTCCTTTCAGTTACATGTCTGTAGTTCTAAAATATAACAAAGGAAACCTCTTCCTTGAAGTTTGGGTGAGATGGGCTTTATAGAGGAACTGTAGAGGAATATATGTTATTTAGTATAAAGGATATATATTGTTTTGTTGGTTACAAAGGTAAACACAACTTAGCTTCTGGCTTCTCATGATTTACTGAAACACCGATCCTGTCAACAGGTCTCTTAATAACCCAGTTGTGTTCTTTGTAAGGATACAGATTCCTTAAGAGATGCACAAGGGTGTATGCGCACTCTGGCTCAAGCAAAAATTGGTGTAATAAACCCCAGCTTGTTTCTTTGATGAAGGATAACAACTAGTTTATTATGAATTTCAACTGTACAGGACAAATGAAACGTGACCGCTTTCTTTGTAGCACTGTAAATCTGGTTTTAGGTGCTGTGCTTGTCGATGAGCTGCTTGGTGAATATTTCGTTATATGGACAGTTTTACAAAATCTTATATTTTCCTCTGTTTTTCTTCTGACCTGCTTTTCTGCATGCTTCCCTCCACTCTGTTGAAAGGGGAAATGCTACAGTATAGCCCAGTTTTGAGGGGTTATCACAACATGTTTCACCGCTGAGTGTGTATCTCCTTGGTAAAGCAGGGGCTGTGAGGTTATCATGATGAAAGATGACTTCTGCTTTCCCTGACTTTGTCAGTACTCTGCCTGCTTCTCACAAATGCAGCTGGAGTTACTCTGGAAGACTTAATATATTTGTTTGCTCTTGGAAAAGAAGGCTGGCCAGTTGAAAGCTTCAGGTGATAGCAGGAGCTCTCTTTGAGACCCTTTCCTCTTGCTCTGGGTGTATTGAGGTGAAAGGCTGAGGCCTCGTGAAAGCTAGTTTTCTAGGCTGTGAGCTGGTCGATGGATAGAGTAGGGAGTGTTCACAGATGACACTGAGGGGGTAGTCTGCACATGCCGAACCTGTAGAGAAAAACTGTGGCCCAGTTGTGCTATTTGCATGAGTATCTGGATGACAGAGTGATCTAGAGAGGCTGCTGACTCCTTCTGGGCATTCACGTGTCCTGTGGTGTAAGGGCTCACTTCTGAGAAACCGCAGCTGTCGGCTCCATGCTGATAGCCCACTGGCTTAGTCAGTAGGAAATGAATGATGGAGTGAGTTGCATGTGCTGTACGGCAACAGGTCAAAATAACTGTCTGCTTCATATTAGTTTCTAAAGCTGCTCAGTGGCTCCTGAAGCACGTGGCCGTGCCTGTGTTTTCCCTGGGCTTTTCCCGGGCGTGAGTTTCTGCAGAGCAGCTGTGCAGGGAGCCCAGCAGGGCAGGAAAGAAGGGGTCCGCGTGGGGCTGCTCTCTGTAGCTCAGCTACCGATGCTTCCTGAAGAGGGGCCTGTTCTTCAAGGGGAAATGTGGTTGAGTTCTTGGACCACATCTCCTCCTCTTGCTGCTGTTCTCACAAGTGTTTCACAGACTGTCAAGCATGGCCTGAGGTAGCCTTTGTCTAAAGAGGAACAGAAAGGCCCTTCAGGCAAGGCAGAGTAGTTTGTAACCTCAAGCTGTTGACCTACAGTGTTCTAATGAGTCTGTTGATCTCCTCAGTGAAGGCCTCACTAGCCTGGGTATCATCACAGTGATATAACTGCTGAATCTGTATATGCAAATGGATTGTCATTATTTAAGTATCTTAGTGAGCGGGAAGCCTGGTTGAACAACACGACCCTTTAGAGCATGGATATTATAGAATGTAATGGGATAGTTTCCTCTTCCATTGCTTGCGTGTTTACAGGTCAGTAGTACATGACTAGAACTTACAAGATGATCATATCATCACTTTACTGCTTACGTGGGAAGACGGTAATTTGCAATTTCAGAATTTTCTGAATGAAAAAACAGATGAATAATTTGTTCCTGAAACTCCGTATACCTGTTCCGTCAGCTTTTAATCCAATTACTGATTAACATTGCTTGGTTCTTCCTGTATTACCTAACAGCTCTGTTGTACATATGACCTCCAGGCAGTCAACTCTGTTACAAGAATGCGGAAGTGCAAGACAGGATCAGGCAATGCCAGAACTTCTTAAAAGCTCAAGTTATTCTTTGTCTGCTAATTTGTTTCTAGTATCAAATAACATCAGTAAAGCAGAGAGACCAAGGGCTTGTTCTCTCCTTGCTTTCCTCTTATCCTTGCTTACTGTAGATGTTGTATCTGAGGTCCACAGGTTTAGGTTTCATTTCCTCTGAAATGAACCATATGTTGGGCAAGCGAACAAATTACTGCAGTAATGGTTCCGTATTGGGGCGGGGATGGTACCCTTAGTGTCAGGATGCTGGCAAGTGCCAGCTTGTGCATATGTTGCAGGAATATGCTTTGCTTTAATTTGGTCATCATTGGCTCCCTGTTATCTGCAGTGAGCTTAGTCTTTCTGATTTAATTGTGCTGGAAATAAGTGTTCTCTGCCTCCGTAGAAGACCCAGTGTCTTGCTCTGCATATGCCAAACTGCCTAACATGATAGCTATCATGTAAGGGAAGGATGTAGGACCAGTGCTTTGTTTTCTCCTGTGCAGCTAGGCAGCCTGGCACTCCCAGGTGAGAGTAGTCCACCTTTCCCTAAGAGATGGGTTCCCAAAATGGACTGACTCTTGCAGCTGATGACTTTGCACAGTATCGATTAAAATATTGAGTTAAGGAATTCAAAACCTCAGTTCATTTTCTGTAACACTTGATACTGCTGTTAGAAAATCCAGAAGACCACCTTCATTGCGTAGGCTTGTGTCAAAGCAGTTTCTCAGTCAAATCTGTAGATTTGTGTTGGTGTAGTATTAGAATCTATTTGATAAATTATATGTGCTGTTTTAAGTTTGTTTAGGAAGTGTCGATGGTGGTGGTGATACCTTAGTGACCTTTACAGAGCTGAAGGTTTGTGGCTCTGCTCTTTCTACAGAAAACATTAAAACAGCCATCTACTTGTACTTGTGAGTATGCTTTCTTTCCATGTGGAGTGATTCACATAAGTATGTGAAGTAAGTAGTAAATAACTTATACTGCTCTTTAAAGATGTGTTTTACAGTAAGTAGTAAATAAAAAAATAACTTCCGAAATGTTGTTTTAAATCCTTGGCAGCTCCTCATTTTTCCAAGGTTTGGAAAATTTTGTCCATGAGAGAGATTTAAGGGTTCATGTTGGTCTTCTGATGAGGGGTGGTCAGTGACTTTCACCCTTCTTCTGGAAGAAAGAGGAAAAAAGGTGTGAATTATGAATCAAGAGGTACGAACGAGAGAAGAAAATGTTCTCTACTTAATAGATAGAAAATTGCTTGTTGTTTCTTTTCTATAGTTGGTAAAAGTGCTCCTTGGCAAGGGTAGGAGACCTGTAATCTATTTTTATTCTTGCTTGTTATTTTTACACCTGGTGATATCGATTCAGTATGTCTGCTCTTCCATTGATATCCATGCTGTTACTGGGAAACAAGGATGAGAACTTTTTTTTGTATGCACAAATTGTAGGGTTAAATGTATTTATTTCTATTCTTGGATGGTTTTGGGTAGAGTACTGTTCTTCAAGGCAAAGGCTCTGGTATGCTTCAACTTCACTGTTGTATAGAAACAAGAGCTTACAATTAATGTTTGAGGAAAAGAATCCCTTCAGAGTACTGCCCCCTGTCACAAAAATGAACTTGGGAGTTAGGATGAGCAACATAAGCAGGATCTAGAAAACTAAAGATACTAGTGAAATGAAAGAAAAATTAGTTCTCTTAATTTACTTTAGGAGAGGACAACTCAAGGCTGCTGGCCATCCGATAATGTGCTCAGAACACAACTGGAGTTAGATTAGTCCAGTTGCTGATCATTCTTATATTAGACAGTGACATACTAATTTTCCTGTCATACGTGAGCAGAGACTACCCATCTCATCAAAAAGAGGCATTGTTGTTTGTTTCATAAACATATTTGGCGCTACTCCAGCACTTTTGTGTCTTTGTGAATGTTCCCCGCCAATCATCTTAAGAGGAAGAAAGAGGAAGTTCTGTAGTTTCCCTTTCTTTAGCTAGATCCACTTTTCTGAGCATTACATTGAGAAGAATAGCAAGTTCCACCCCACCTCCTCTCTGGCTGTTTCTCAGGACGAATGTGTATGATAAGGAGAGTGATGTAACAGGAGTTGATATGCTTTGTTTCAGACTCAGGCTGTGATTCTGTGACAGATACAGAAACAGAAGACGAGAAGAACCAAGTTTACTCCTGCAGACTTGCCATGAGTGAAGAACATGGATCGTCAAAGAGCACTGGGTACCATCTGGTGGTGCAGCCTGACCGCATACGGTGTGGGGTACTGTATGTCTGCTCCTACTTACTGTGGGCTGGTGCAACCCATTACACTGCTCTGCAAAGGACATCATTACAGGCCTAGGAATTAATCCCTAATTCCTTTTCTGTCACCCTCTCTCTCAGCCTCCTGTCCTCAATGTCTCTGCTTCCTGAACTCTGTCCGCTAGGCCCAAAAATCGCTTGGTAACATGAAGTGCCTAGACTGCAATGTCACTTATTACCAGATAGACTGGTTAATATAGCTGCTTGTCTTGTGTGCTGTGAGGCAGTTCATGCTCTTTCCTGTCTTCTATTCGGGTGAGATTTAGGGGTGTCGAGTACAATGATTGTAATGAACCAATTAACTCCACAGCCTTAATGCAGTCCAATATGAGAATTCTGGTGCATGTCCTGCAGATGACTCCGAAGAGCTTGGGTCATGGTTTCCTGTCTGAAAACCACCATTTCTTTGTACAGCATCCCCTCAGATGGGAAAACTCTAAGTTTCTTTGTTTCTGTTTAGAAAGGGGCTGTGCTGCTTGAGCAAAGAAACTGATAGAGTTGAAATGGAATAATTTTATAAATCTAGCTTTAATCAGTTTGTAGATCTAGCTGATGAATGTGGAGTTTTATCAGCTTAATGCATGTATCTATGTTGCTGCAAGCTGTAGCAGGAGCCACTGCCACAGTTACTCCATGACTGGAAGATGCTCCTGAAAACCGTTCATGACCATGAAAATAATAGATAATAATTTCTCTGTAAGTTGCAATGACAAAAAAATCCCTAGAAAAGGAACTTAAATAAGACTTCTTATGTTGTGAACCTGCATCTTATAATGCCTTTTCTTTTAGGTGCAGACAACAATTTATATTATCATGAAATGTAAACTAGATGGCGAAGTGAAAACTGAAGTTGAATTTTCCCCAGAGAATGCACCGTCTGTGCGTGTGGTGGCTGAGATGGAGAATGAGTACACAATCTCTGTGGAGGCTCCAAGTAAGCTGCAATGAGATTCTGCTCTCCCTGCATCCCTCTGCTGCTTCCTTTCTGCCTCAACCTGCCTGTCCTGAAAAGTGCCAGAAGGTTAAGTGTAAAGGTTGCAACACATGAAAGCCTGAGGTCAGAATATCTTGAACTTGTATTCGCATCTGTGATACTTTTGTGATGAGGAACTGAGATAGGCTGCTGCTTGGGGGCTCTGTTTTCCCCGCAGTTAGCAGCAGGGTTGCAGTGTGGAAAGACCTTACTGGTAGTTCTCAGAGCAGATTGCAGCTTGTAAAAGCACTTTGACCTTAACTACATGTTATAACTACTGTCACGGTTTAGCCCTGGTCTGGCCAATTTCAGCACTTAAACTCAAGCAGTTGGGTTTTCAAATCCCTCCCCGCAATCCCGGGAAAGGAAAATGGGAAGAAAAAGACTTGCAGGTTGGAAACAGAAACTGCAACTTTAATGAAATAATGATGATGATAGTAATGAAGAAAATATTAGAAAGTAGTAAAATTGTTTACAAATATATAGGATTGTGCCCCCACCCTTCTGACTATGTGTCACCACAAATACTGTAGAGCAGACACAAGGGAATGGGTGTGTGTCTAGGAGGAAGGTGGTCTCAGGAACTGGATTCAGGAACGCACAAATACAGGGTTAGGGACAAACAGACAGACGAGGTCCTCGCTGGACGTCAGCCATCACAGAAGAGAGTGAGACCCTCCTGATCTCTGAATTTATATGAGTATGAGAGTATGATGTGTATGGGATGGAATACTCTGTTGGTCAGTTGGGGGGTTACCTGTCCTGTCCGCCCCTCCTTGCAGGTGCGGTCTTTTTTCGCCAGCTTGAAGATGGCCTTTGTTACTAGAGGAATAAGTCAAAGCATTGGCCTTTCTGCATACCAGTGTCCCCTGTTATCACTTCTAGAGAGAAACTGAAAAATCATTCAGTTAACTTTCAGAAAATTAAGTTACTTAGATGAGACTGAGTTAGAGTCAGAAAACTGGCTCTAATTTAACTCAAATAGCAATAAACCACCACCACATTAGCATTGGCAGGGCACCAAGAGAAGGTAAGTGCCAGTAAATAATTGCATGACTAAACCAGCATGTGCTTAATGTGTGATGATCTCTGATCAAAGCTGAAACTACTTATCCTGGCTTGCCTTTTAATTTAGATACGTTCCATCACTCTAGATACTTACATTTACAAAACCATAGATTATCTGAACTTTAGGTTCACTGAACTTTAGGGGCAAGATTTCAGAGCCTTACAGATTAATAGGAGTTCCTAGTATATTTTTATTTAATCTACTTTGGGCTATCCTCTTGGAGAGCCATTGTGCCAGCTCTGAGAATAGAGACTAACAGTCATTAGTCTCCTATAAAGTCAGTGAAGTGAATTGATATAAAGAAGGTGAACTCACCCACATAAAAATGTTCAACACGATCTGTCTTAAATCAAGTCTTGTAATTTAAACATGGACCTGGAAACTATCTTACACTTAGGATTATAAATGACCTTAGCGTTGATTGAGTGTATAACTATATAAGCTCTGCAGTTTCTTACAGTGAGAGAAATATATTTTTTTATTCCTTTTGCATGTGACTGTAACTATTTCATCATTTCCTGAGTTGTTAACAGCCAAGCACAGATACAGGGAGAGATTAATTTCAGTGGGATTGAAAATATTGATGTTTCAAAGAGGAAGTTCAGGTTCATGAATGCTCACTGGACAAAACATCAAGAATCTCCCAAAATGCATGGATATCCAGTGCATGGATAAAGTTGCAGAGCTGGTATTCTTTTAGGTTGATTTTGTTCAGAGACTAGTGAGGCTGGCAGGGGTTGCAGGCTCCCTAGTGACTTTTCTGGTTTCTCTTCCCTTCTTCCACAGCTTTCGTATTTTATGGCATCATTTAGAGACTGCTCAGAGAAAGGCAGGGGTGGAAAAAACCTGTGAGGCTTTCTAGTTTGGGATGGTGTACTGGTAACATTAGTGGTCCTGACTATTGTTAGCAGGGGACCTAGCAGGTCACAGGTGATATGCATTGACTTGGCTATGAAGAAGGTACTTTCCTGCCTAGTGTTTAGACCAATATAATCTCCTTTTTCATCATGACTCTTCATGAATTCAATACAACAGAAACTGTTTTGATATCCAGTTGGCAATATCTCCGAACTCCTCCTATCCTCAGGGTATTTGATGCAGTGTCATTCCCATTGTTTGTTCTTAACAGTGATTTTTTTTCTTTTCCTTTCAAAGATTTAACCTCCGGAACAGTGCCTTTGCAGATATATTCAGGGGACTTGATGGTGGGCGAAACAAGCGTCACATATCATACTGACATGGAGGAAATCAGCCGTCTATTGGCTAATGCAGCAAACCCGGTACAGTTCATGTGCCAGGTAATGACTCTGCAAACAGCTGCTTTGGAAACCAGCTCTGTCAGGCTAGACGAGTGAATATAAGCAAAAGTACTTGCCATGAAGTAGCTCTTTTGAAATGAAGAAACGCAAGTTTACTTAGGGATTTTCACACAACCTTAACATCCCCTTTTAGCTAAAGAATGGGTGCTTTTTCTGTCTCTGAAGCAAGTAGCTGGCTAAGGTGACTCAGACTATCTGACTAATAAAGAAAAATTCAGTCAATCAACACTCGCATTTAGACCTTGATGATTTGAAAAGATTGATATGACAGAACTTGATGCAACAGGAAGTACCATAGAGAATAAATTGTTCAGAAATTTATACCTAAGGGTACTCAGAAAAGACGTGAAGAAGTAGCAAATATTCATACTAGCTGAATGAAGTAGAGTAACATAAGATTATTTTTTTATTCTTAGAACTTATTTCTTTAAAGCCACTCCTCAGTTCTCCTGTTGTATTTTATACAGTTGGGGTACCTGCACACTATTACAGGTGTAAAGCTTGCACAAGCACATTGTCCAGGTGTGTTGTCTTTGCTGATCAGTGATGTAGCAGAAACCTAGAAAGTCATGTTTTCAGTTAGTTACCAGCATACCTGGAGCAGGGGGAGGCTGTCTTTCTCTTTCTTTTTGGTTGAAGTTGTGGAGCAGTTGGTACTGGGCTGTGCATATACTTGGGGATTAGTTATGTTTCACAGTCTTTGGCTAAGAACCAGTCCAAGAGCCAAACCCAGAGTAAACAGAGCAATTCATACTTAGAGCAGATGTGACACTTCACTAGAACAGTTTCAGAAGTAATATTATACCTCTCAAGGCAGTAGGAAGTAAGTTTTCTGTGCTTCCAGTTGCATGAGTGACTTTCTCATTGTACTCTGTTTTGGTGTGGAGTGTACGGTTCTCATCTGCTCAGATTAATAATACTCTGTTTCTAAACCAGGAAGCTATTCATGTTCTTTACTTGACCTGAACATTGTTACCTTCAGTGTTTATGCCTACTGCTTTCTGATATGTACTAAAGAAACAAACAACCTATAAATCTCACCTTAACTGATTCTCCAGACTTGCCCAGATGAAATCACTTTCCATTTATCTCTAGGCCTTTAAAATAGTGCCGTACAGCATTGATGCACTGGACAAACTATTGACTGAATCACTCAAGAAGAATATTCCTGCCAGTGGCTTACACCTGTTTGGAATCAACCAGCTGGAAGAAGAAGATATGACAACAAGTAAGTTGAATGATTTATTTTTTTTTTTTAAACTTCATCTATATCAGTTGTTTTACCTTGGAGCACCTTAACACTGCAGTGTGTGGTATCTGCACAGGCTGTCTCAAAAATTTTGGATCTCAGCCAGGAAGCTACATTTCTTGTGATGCCTGTAGAAGGGGGTTGCCATTTGGGTTGGGTGACACTTCTTTTATTAGATGCATCAGTCTCACTTCCTCGCACTGTGACAGATGGAGCTATGTAGACAGCTTCAAACACAACCAAAGTGAAAAGGTGATGCTCCCCAAAGTCTGCTCTAAGGTGCACAACTGGGACTCAGCAGTTAGGTTGGTATGTCATCATGATGTGGTTGCCTTACCGCAGCTTAATGCTACTGGAATGAAGATCTAAGAGGTGCTTTCAAACCTGTGGTCCTACATGTGTTAAGCTATTACAGTGCCATGTTCCCACTAAAGCTCATAGGACTGAAGCCTGTAGATGCACTAGATACCTCAGTTAATTTGTGCAGTTAGCTCCATTTTGAAACTCCATATATACTTTTCAGGGCTTTCACACCTGCTTGGGTCTGTGTGTTTGTTAAGAATTTTGTTTCTCACCTACTGGCTATGTTGTTGCTAGAGAGAAGCTTAAAATTAACAGATTCCTGTTCTTACAGACCAGAGGGATGAGGAGTTGCCGACACTGCTTCACTTTTCTGCAAGATACGGGCTGAAGAACCTCACTGCCTTATTGCTTACATGCCCTGGAGCACTGCAAGCCTACAGTGTAGCCAATAAATATGGCCACTATCCAAACACCATAGCAGAAAAGCATGGCTTTAAGGACCTCCGCCAATTCATTGATGAATATGTGGTAAGAGGGAGCAGCAGTTCTTCTACATTGTCCCATGGCAGGCATGGGCAGTGGCACCAAGCTTCGCACTTAGTGTTATGGGAGCAGGAGTAATGGGGTAATAAGGGGTGCAATGTGTTATGGTAGGATGTAGCAGATGGACATCCAACCACACTGAAAGCTTCCAGGCTGGAGGGTTGGGTGCGTCTCTGGAGCTGAAGAAGTTCTTGGGGAAGTTTTGCACAGAGCAAGTAAGAAGGAAACAGAGACTGCCATGCTGGGTTTCCTTATCACCCTTACAACTAAAGAAGTTTCTGCAGGGGTGTGGTTGGTGCCTGGTTTACTCTTCTAACCTCTGATCTGGGCAAAGCTACAGCCTCTATATCCCACTTAGGTAGCAATACAGAGACAGAGTATGTTTCAGAAGGTACAGTCTGAGGTGCTCTCTGATTAGTCATGGTACAGTCTGGCTTGCTTATTATCTGTTTCTTCTTGTGTTAGGACAGCTGTCCATACCCTAATGTTCTCTGAGAGCCCAATTCACAATTCAGTTCTCTTTGAGCTATCCCCATTCCCTGAAAACGGCACACTTACTTTTCCAGATTATGACGTGGACCTGTCTCCAGCTGCTGCAAGCAATTGTTTCCATGGTGTCCTTGGGTGTGCATGGAGTTTATACTTTTTTTTCTTCCATTTGAGTTGCTTCCAGCCTGTACGCTTCAAAATGACAAGTGGCCCCTTGAATTTCAGTTGGAAAGTTGTGTGTAATTGTCCCTAACAATTGTCTGAGTGGTGGGTTATAAGTCTGCTGGCCTTAGTGTAGTTTTGCCAGCTTGTTACAGAAGAGTTTGAGCCCTATTTAGAAAGCATGGGGGATTCTTAGATTTGGGGCTTGCTTCTTTGCATACGCATGAATTAGGGTTATACATTACAGCTAAAAAAAGTCAGTTACTCTTCTATGATTAGAATCTTTGCATTTCAATAAGTGAGAGATGCTTAGGAAGTTGTTCCAGGTCTTACTGCTGTACTGTACTCGTGCCATGTCCTCCTCTCCACCAGCACAGTGACTGAGTTGTGTTAAGAATAGATCCCGCTTGCTGACCAGGCTACCAGCAGCTGATCTGCAGCGGTGTGTTCACTGCAAGGTAGTAGCTAGAAGCACAACTGCTTTACTCATCTAATTGTCTCTTTGGCAGAAATTCCTCTGCACCTCCCCAAGGCTACATGCCTGACCCATTTTGACTGTGGAGGGAAGCATGTGTAGACAGTTGTGACACGTGCCCTGTGGATTAGAGGCCTATGAGGTAGCGGTTGTGGGTGGAGGAATATCTTGTAGTACTGCAACTAATTAAGAATGCTGTGCTTGTGACATAGTTGGAACCTGGGGAGAAGGCTGGGATGAAGCTTTACATTTTGCTACCTTGCATGGTTTGGTGAAGATGTGCACTGCCCTCCCTTCATCCCCACCCCATGCTGCAACTATACGAGAAATCCTGTGAATTGAAAGTTGCCTGTATTACGTGCACAGCTGCCTGCTGTGAGGTTTCCTGCTAATCTCTCAGAAAAGGGTCTGTGCACTCCCACTCTGGGTGTTATGTGCTGCTACTAATGCCAAGAAACTGAAACTGAATCTACACCAAAGCTAAAAATTTGCTTTCTTAGAAGTGCTTTGCAAGCTTTTCCGCTCATGGTCAGCTACGCTTACCTGAAAATAGCCTTTGAGAAGCCTTTGTATTTTTAGAATGAGCTTTGCTTATGTTCTAGGAGTTTGTAGGCATCAGGTAGAACATGAAACTGGAAGGATGAGAGGCTGTAATGGCTATTCAGAATGTGTTGGCACCAACTTGTTTCACCTTCATTACAATATAGATCTTGAAAGCTGGGCCCAGACAGCTGTAGTGGGGATTTAATTCCTTTGAGAAGCCTTAGTGGGCTGCTTTTTGAAGTTTTTTCCATCAGTGATGATGGAAAGTGAGATATCTTTTGCTTGCTTTGATTCTCCAGATTCTTTTGATTTCAATGAGAATTGAACATTTTTTTCCTTGTCCTCCTTCCTTTCCAGGAAACTGCAGATATGCTGAAGAGTCACATTAAGGAAGAGCTGATGCAGGGTGAGGAGGATGAGTCTGTGTATGAGTCCATGGCTCATCTGTCCACTGACATATTAATGAAATGTTCTTTGAATCCTGGCTCTGATGAAGAACTTTATGAATCCATGGCTGGATTTGTCCCTGGTGCCCCAGAAGATCTTTGTACGTATATTCAAAGAATCATAGGATGGTTTGGGTTGGAAGGGATCTCTAATGGTCTTCTAGTCCACTCCCCCTGCGATGAGCAGAGGTACCTTCAACTAAATCAGAGTGCCCGGATTCCCCACCCAAGAGGCCAAAGCTACTCTGTCTGTTATACCTAGTAGCACCTCAGTTGAGTTTGAGAGCAAGGGCTTGTTATAGCTTTTCTGCTCTCACCACAAGGAAACCATACTCATGTTCTGATGTTCTCTGACTAAAAAAATTACTCTAAACCTTTCTTTGATTGCTGTTGTACAAGGTCAAGAGCTCCTGCCTCAGTGTTTTGAGATCTCCTTGAACCCTGAGCAAGCGAATTAGCATTTGGAAGAGACTAAATTTTATACTATGTCTTGCTCTTCCCTTGTGAGACACAGGGACTATAACTTACCAACAGTGGTGGGAAAGAACACGACGTAAGGTGTGATTTTACTGACAGCTGGGAAACTGAAAGAAAAAAGAACTGAGCTTCTACCTCAGCACTTGGTTTGTTGCTAAAAATATACAGCTAATTCTGATAAATATGCAGATGTTTAACTTTTTTGCCACTGAATGTGAGGCCGATTGTAAATATCAAGTTAAACAACTGTAAATTTGCTGTTCTTTCTTACCTGCCTATTTGGTCTGATCCAATATATCCCACTGATATATTTTATGATTCCCATCATGAGCAGAGAATCTAGCTTATTATCATTTAAGTACCTGCATAAGGACTTCTGGTGTTTCTACAGTTCTAAGTGTACTGCCTCAGGGGAAAATCTTCTTCTTATGGACTCTATCTGTCGTGGGCTGGTTTTATCCTTTTTTAGACTAAACAATGTTACAAAATACGTTTTTGTTGATTCTGGAGTCCAGAAGACTCTGTCAGTTCTCTGCCTGAGATTATGAACTCTTCTCTTCACAGTTTCGGTTGGCTGCTGTAGGAATAGTATTGCAACCAAACCCAAGATTATTCTGCCTTCAGGTGGAGATAAGCAGTAAGGCTGATATGACTCCTAAGGAACAAAGCTGCTTTTGTCTGAAAATATTCTCGTATTGGTTCAGGTTTAGATCAGAATTGCTTCCTGTCAAGACAATCATTTGCAGACTGTTGTGGAAGAACTAATTTTTTAAGGCACTTTTTTCTTCTTCCCTGCTGAAGATCACCACCTCCCTCAGTCTGCTATCTCAGTGGCTTGTGTGCATGTCCCTTTGCCTGTTTCTGTCAAACAAGCCACATTAAGTTAAGCAGTTCAAGTACAGCAGTTTTCCTCGCCTCACTCTGATTGACAGATCTCAGGAAGGACTTTGGCTGGTGTTTTGGATGAGTGAGCAAAAGAGAGCCTGCTTGACTAGGAAAGACTGCTATGAGATGGGAAAGGTTGTGAATTTGAAGACCAAGTCAGCTTGTTTTCCTTAAGCCTCCTGATTAGCCAAGGCCCAGCAGGCATATGTCCTTTGGAGGAAGCTTCTGTAGACACAGCCACATGGGTAGAGTGACAGAGGTCTCTGGAATCAGCATCAGAAAGTTTGTTTGCCAAATGTGCTGCAGGCTCTGCAGGGCTGGTAGCACTAGGAAGGTAAAAACCCAGGCTGTCCCTGAAGTAGGTACTTAAGATTGCTTTATTGGAAAGCAGAGCTGAATGAGTCTGCTTTAAAGTATTTTCCATATCACTGAAATGCTGTATATGGCTTGTCTGTAACATCTCAGCAATGAATGTGAGTGTGTTTCCTGCTTCTTCTAGAGTTTTCCGAGTGTATTGCTTCTGCACAAACTTCCCTGTTACCTTCCACTAAGGAATCTTTGTACTGGAAATCTATGTTTTTCTTATGCAGTCTGTTAGCCTGAAGAATGTTTACAGGCGTGTCTGTAATAGTGCTAAAAACCTACTGTATTGTAACAGGTAAGGTTAAATTGGCATAATGCTCCACACTTGAGATTGATTGCCTCAAAGAGAAAATGTTTCAACATTATTTAGAATGCCAATGCATAGGCGAGCTCTCACTGAAACTAGTGGGAGTGCTGGCTGGTTTAGCACTACCATCACAAATAAAGGCTTCAAGCTTTTCTTAAAGATTTGTGAGGATGAAAAACGCTTGAAGAAATGATAAATGACTCCTACAGTGGGATACTTTCTCCAGGTCGGAGTAGCCTTTGTCTGGATAATTGTGGCTGTGGAGTAGAGGACAATACTTGGACTATTTTAAGTGCAGCCATACTTTGGCAGCATGCCTGTTTATTGTTATCAAAATGTGCTTCCACCACAGTTTTTCAGAGACTGATGAAAGGAAGGTTACACACCACGTGGTCAATTTGTCTAATAGGAACCAGTTTGAGAACAAGGTAACAGGACCAGAGGAGCCATTGTAATAAGTTAAAAGTATTAGCAAATACTTGAATACTGGAGTGTTCTGTTAGTTCTTGTATTCTTCATCACAGTTCTGATTTTTGAATGCATTTTTATGTATTTTTTTTATGCTCTGCATTTGGTCGTGAGGAAACATTTACAGAGACAGTGCAGAAGCTGTGCAAGGGCCAATTTTGCTTAAACTAATGCTGCATGAGAGTTGCATGCACCTGTATTGAGTTGGTGATTGTCCCTTTAAGTTTTGAGATGAATAATGAAATTAAAAAAATGGAAAAGGTTTTGTTCTTTTGCAGAACACTGTCTCCCCTTCTGCTGGAGTGAGGAGCGTTCTTTCCCATGTAGGTTGTCATGGTCTGAACCATGTAGATTGCAAAGTACTCCTAACCAGATCAGTTTGAACTTACTAGCTCCTCCTGTTAACTTTGCTGTTCTTTAATAATGAGACTGAATTGCCTTATTTAGTTTCCTATCATTAATGTAATTGTTCCCACCTCAGAAGAACACTTCCCTCATATTACACTTCTTATACCTGCAAAATCAAACATGATTTTGCAGAGTATGTTCCAGATTGGTGCAGGCTGCAGTTAGATGTCATTTAGATGAGTAACAAACAGCAGCAGAATAGCAAAAACGGAGAGTTATGTCCATCATATCAGTCTGGTCGTGTGGATTACAGCATCAGATGATGTTTATTCTGTTTTCCTTTCACACCAGCACCTTCTGCAGACTTGTGCAAAACAGAGTATTTTCAGTAGGCCGGAGTTGTGTGCAGGAGTGACTTAGAGGGCAAGGACTCTTGAAAGTTCTGGAAACTTGCTTGATTTGTGTGAAGATTAAACTGCCTGGTTTGTGTGTGTGTGTGTTATGTTATTGGGGAACAAATTAGGCTGTAGTTCTTCTGTCCAAAGTCAGACAGTAGCAGTGGCCAAGGGCAAGTGGAAAGAAGCCCAGACTCTTAGCACAGTTTCCATATCCATGAACTGTGTGGACACTCAGACCCTAGATAGTGTGAGTTTCATGCCAACATTTATGCCCTTATCATAGAGTTTTGGCTGACTCGGATCTATTGTCCTGTAGTTTACAGACCTCCAACACCTAAAAAGTAGACATTAGTTCACATATAAATAAGTTGTGATGCCCTTACTCTACTCTCCTCTTCCACCGTTTTCATTCTCTTGAGACCAAGTTTTCAACACTGTCCTCTTTGATTTTTGTTTTTTCCTTAGTTTATGCAAGAACAGCAGCCTCTTTGTCATCCTTCAGCAAACTGGAAGAATTGTGCTTAAAAATATAACAGCTTATACAGTTCTGACTTTTGATTTATGCTAGCACATTCAAACCTTTGTCTTGCATAACAAAGGACTGGACTCTGTAAAGAGGTAGCTTGCTTCATGTGCAGGAGTACTTGGCATTTAGTGTTTGCAAATGTTTAAAGTGGTAAGAGTGTTATTACTTTCTAAAGGGTGCCCACAGATGGATATTCTTGCTGTTGTGAAGGGTCTGTAGGTCAAAACTTGTCTGCTATATGTCTGTCTTCACAGGTTGGTTGAGCTTCCTTCTAAAGCCTTAAACACTGCACAGGGAAACTGCAACTCATTGAATAAATATGTGAATTTTGAATTCTGAATTCTGGCATCTAGGAACTACTTAACTCTTGTCCCACTGATAGCCTTGGGAAAATCTGGGGACCTTTTCTGTGATACCCAATATTTGTACGTGCCACCTCCTTGTCACTTGTGTCTCACTAGCCTGTTTTTGCAGCAAGTAGGACAGAAGGTGTCACTGACAAAGTCAAGAACTTCTTTTCAGTTTTGGTACATGAGTGAGATGTTAGGTTTCGTTGTGTGCAAAACAGGCCTGTGCGCAAGCGGGTAGTGAAGTGGCAACGTCTTCTAAGGAGAACTAAGTAATTGATTAATTTAACTACATTGAATATATGATAGAAAAGAAACCCTTTGATGTACTGTTGCACTGCTGGATAGTAGTCCTGCACTGCACTGTTAGTAATCCTGCAAAGCACAGCCAAAACTGGGAAAATACTGTTCCCTGCACACAAAATGAAAGGAACTTTGTGCACCTGTCACATTCTGTTCTGCCTCCAAATCTGTAAAGCAGGGGCTTCCTCTGAGCCTGTATTTGCTACAGGTTCATTTCTAAATCCTATGTGGCTGCAAGGTAGAAAAGTTGCTCTACAGAAAAACAGTCTGTAGAGATGATTCTTTAGGATGCTCAAATGTCAAATATGTTCTTCCATGTAGTGCAGTGATAATTAAGTGAACTTTGTATTAGATTCACAGTGAGCAGATTAGCTCCAGCAGCATGCAACTTGGCAGGGACTGCAGAACTCTTGAGAAGCTGCTGTTGTGGTTAATTCACACAGCATGCAGTATTGCTGTGGCTATGCTGGAACTATTTCTGTGAGGTTAAAACTAGGTTGGATGCATTCACGTGACTGTCAGTGGGTCCTTTGGCAATTATTTTTTTTTAAAAAACCTACAACATTCTAACAAAGCAAAATCTTGCTAGCATATTATTATCCCTTCTCGTAATCTCATCTTTGCAGGGAAAAAATAATGAAGGTCAACAAATATTAAAACTATAGAGAAATATTTCGTTCTCTCATATAACCCAAACCATCTAGTTTACATAGTAACAGATATTTCTCAATATGCCTCAACAATTAATTTATACTGCTTTTGCTTTATAATCATTAGAAGCATGGTTACCTAACATTTTATTTTAATTTTAGAGTTACAGTGACATTCATACGTCTTTTTTAAATCAGAATTCTTTATGTCAAAACAACAACTTGAATAAGTATCTTGTAGTTTGCCGTCAGTCCTTTATCGATACTAAATTGTCATTTTCCCATCTAAACACCTTCCAGTCCGACTAATTTATTCGGTCAGCTATTTGTAAACAAAACAAATGCTATCTTGTGTGTCATGGGCAGATTGCCCTTAATGTCTTGTTTTGCTAAATCACAGTTTCCACTCAGTTGAGCCTCGCAGGAGCACTGTGCAGAGCCCAAAACCTTCACCTGGCCAATGAATGAACTTATCAATAAATGATGTTAGTCACCTTCAAGCATAGGCATCAGGCAACTGGCAAAGATTTTTGCAGAATGGACTGAACGTAGCAACTTAGGAGCCTTTTTTGAGGCAAATATTAGTTTCCTGGCTTCCTCTTTGATTTTCACCATAAACCAAAGGTCTAGTCTGAAATACCATATCATATATCATATCAATTTTATATTTATATTATATTATTCCACATGTTTAATGGCATAATCAACAGATTCACCTTTCTGATTTTTTCAGATGTAGAGATGCTTCAATCCAAACCAGACACTCCAATTGCTGGAGATGAAGTTTCTCTAACTACAAAAGACTCCATGCTCCGCAAGTTTTTAGAAGGTGAGACATGTTTGGAGAGAGGGGATGGCTGTAGCACAGTTAAAGCAATTAAATGGAACTTGAGATTTCTCTTTTATCTGTTAAGTGTAGGAGCTAGTCCACACTGCTTGACATTGACAGCTTTGCCTTAGTGGTACAAACAAGACCCAACGGAAAAAGAAGCTTGTGAGATTATTTCAAAAATGTGTTTGGTTTTTTTTTTTTTTTTTTCCAAAGAGGAGGAGTGATTTCCAGTTCCAGTCCCTCTCTACTAGTGAGTAGGAATGGCTGTCCTATTCAGGAATGGCTATCTTTTGTCCTTGTCTTAGTGATGGGAATTAATTCTGATGTCCTGATGTGGGTGCAGTCTCACCTCATGGGCAGTATAAAGTAGAGCAGTGTAAGATAGTGATGAATTTTCATATGGATGCTTTATTCATAAGTCCATCCATTAAAAACATCAACCTGAAAAGAGGAAGAGAGCTGCTGTGTATGCTCTGCCTTCTCTGACCAAAGCCAGACCACAGCTCCATGCTTTCCCCACTGGACATGATCAGATTGTCCAAGCCTTTTCCTTACTCACCATGTTCCATGGGATACAGACTCACTTTTTATGGGTTACCCAACTGGACTCAGAGCATGATACATTCTGAGGCTCTTAACATCCTGTTCTGTGTTCCCTGCCAACACCAATGCTCTGGCAGTTCCATTGCATTGACTCAACTGGATGTTACAGCATCACTAAAGGAAAGTCAGTCCAGTGTACTCACTTGCAACTTGGTAACAGAGTAAGGTAAGTTGGTAACAGAGTTAAGTCCAGAGGCTTAATTCTTTTTGCCAGCGTGCAAATGGAGAAACTAGCTTCAAATCAAGTATGACAGTATTTGACAATTTTGCAGTCATTTTAGGAGTGAGAACAGAATGGAGATGATGAGGTAATATAATGGTAGCTGGGCCTTGTTAGGTACAGATGTATGTACCCAGCTCCCTCTGAGAGAAATTGTTCTGAGATAAAATACATTGTCAGCTTTCGGCAGCCAGTACTCTGTTTGATTTGTTAAATGCTATGATATGTCCTTCAGTTTTTATAAACAGTTATGAGATTTGAAGGGCTTTGGTTCTTTAAACCACTGCAAAACTGGATGGTTCACATGTGGAATGGCCAGCTTGGCAAGAATGTTGTACATAGTGCATCTGGAGGGATCCAGATTGTTTTTCTGACAAACTTTACTCTGTTGTAGGCAATAGCATGGATGTGCCAGATTCAGAGGAAGGAGTTTACCAGCAGTATGGTGAAGATGTGTACTACTCAGTAGAACAAGATACTTTTCCACAGGAAATGGCTAGCAGACCTCCAGTTCCTGTTCCAAGACCAGAATCCAGCTCTCCACAGCCAGACAATGAGCTGTACATCTCTAAAAGTGAGTTGGGTACCAGGACCTAAACTGTAGACTATTCAGCTGTAGAATGGCCTTGACATGGGCTCCAGTTGCCAAACAAGCGCCAAAAAAATCTATACATTTCTAAGACCCTTGGTTGGTTTGGCTCTGGAGTTTTTCTCGCTCTGTAAGAGCTGGATTACCGTTGGGATCCAGTTTCAGGATTTCAGGTCTGTTTTTCATCTTCTGCTTGCTCTGAAAATGTAGGGTGTTGTCTCCTGAGTTCTTCGCATGAGCTTGCTCTTAATGAAGGTAGTAGGAAAACAGATTACCCCCTAATGGTATAAAGAAATCCAACTAAATAGGAGAGATCCTGATATGATAAGGACATAATAAAGCTAATAAAGTCAGACATTGCTGCCCTCTAATGGTATTATTGATTCAATTGCACTTGCCCCCCAGTTTGGGAAAGATGTTAGGATACTGGAATGTGTTCACAGGAGGGCAACGAAGATGGTGAAGGGGCTGGAGCACAAGCCCTATGAGGAGCGACTGAGGGAGTTGGGGCTGTTTAGTCTAGAGAAGAGGAGGCTCAGGGGAGACCTCATTGCTCTCTATAACTACCTAAAAGGAGGTTGTAGTCGGGCAGGGATTGGTCTCTTCTCTCGGGTGACCAGTGGCAGAACCAGAGGGCATGGACTTAAGCTTCGTCAGGGAAAGTTTAGGCTTGATATGAGGAAAAAGTTCTTCACTGAAAGGGTGATTGGCCATTGGAATGGGCTGCCCAGGGAGGTGGTGGAGTCGCCGACCCTGGAGGTGTTTAAGGGGAGACTGGATGAGGCACTGAGTGCCATGGTTTAGATGATGGTTGGTGTTAGTGTTAGTGTTAGTGTAGGGTTATAGGTGGACTTGATGATCTCAGAGGTCCTTTCCAACCTTGTAATACTGTGATACTGTGATACTGTATAGGAAACGATTCTATTCATCAATACCTCCCTCTGAGGGTGAGGCTTAATTGAAATTGAAGAAAACTGTGCATCTAATTTTGCTAGACAGTTTTGGAAATCTCGGATGGATTTCACAAACATTCTAACAAGCACTACAGTAACTTGTGGGAGAATAATTCCAGTGACTTCTGAGGGGAAAGCATATCTAAATTTCTTTTAGAGGTAGCTGAGCTAAATTCTTTGAGGTCAGTATAAGGGGAGTTTACTGTACAGCTCCTTTTTTGGTTTTCATCAGTGGACTTAGTAGGCTAACAGAAACTGTAATGCAGTGCAGAATTGTGTATGCTTCCCATATTCATTCTTGTTGTTTCTATCTTTGTGAGATGCATTTCAGTATCTAAAAAGTGTTTGTTTTACAGTTTTTGCACAGAAAGCTCAAAGACCTGAGAATCTCTATGTCCCTAGAGGAAAGGTTAAGAAAGGTAAGTCAGAAGTTCACCCTGAAAATCTTTCCGGTAATCCAAAATCAAATCTGCTGATGTAGCTTCAATTCTGTGTAATATGACATAATAGTCTCTTTTACATTGTGCTGGACATAATAGTCCTTTATGAATGACGTAACCTTTCTGACCTTATGTGATGCTGGAAGGTTTTAATAATTGCAGAATGTGAGAAGAATTTTATCACCTACTGTATATATCTCCTGTCTTGGAATTTATCCTCAGTCAGGATCATAGTGGTCAATGAAGTCCTTTTTTATGTTGTGACCTCTATTACTTCATGGAGGTTATGTCTCACTTCTGATCTTCTGGATATAGGCATGGCCTGTTGATTATTTCCTGGGATTTAACCTTTAGTGACCTGCTTGCCATTAATCTCTGCATTTCCAAAACTGTGCCCTTATTCTTTTACCTTTTATCCTGTGCACTACCAGAGTGCCAGGAACCACTTCTGAGCTTTTACCTCATGTGTTTGAATTCCTTTTTATGTTGCAAATGAGCTACACAGAGCCATCATCAGTAGGATGAGTTTTCACCTTTCTCTTTCTGTGAGTTACCTAGGAAGAGTCTAGCTTTCTGACTGCCAAGGTGAAAGATCTGTTTTATGGATTGCTGAGTAGAGAGAGATATTTTTGCAGTGAGGAAGCAGAACACTTTGAGAAGTACATTTTGTGCTGTTCACTTAAAACTATGTTTTTAATAACAGAGATGATCCCTTGGAAATATTTACATACAAGACTGCCTCTCTCAGCTGGGCTTTTAGCCCTGACAAATAGCAGGATGGTAGAAGGACAAAACATGCTTCTGGTTAAGGAAGCATTCAGTCTGTAATACTCATTTTCATTTTTTAATTTTTTTTTTTGCATTTCTGCTCTATCAAGGGGTTTGAGTTTCTTTGTATTTGGTGAGGAGGGCAGATGCCACAAGTTCAGTAATACTTCTGTTCTCTCTTCAGAGACAATAGTCAGACCTATAAGGGACCTGTCACAATCAAGCATATATGATCCATTTGCTGGAATGAAAACTCCAGGTCAACGACAGCTCATTACCTTACAGGAGCAAGTGAAAATGGGCATACTCACCGTTGATGAAGCTGTACTTCATTTTAAGGAGTGGCAACTGAACCAGAAAAAGAGATCAGAATCATTCCGGTTCCAGCAGGTACAGGCTTATTCTACTGATTAAGAAATACAGCTGTCTCTCTAGGTATATATCACAAGCTGTTCAGCTTGGCACATTTCTTTCCTGGTTGAAGCAGGAAGACTGCAAACACATTCCCCCAGCTAGCAGAGTTCTCTCCTGACGCAGAGGGGCTGTTCCTTTGCAGCTACAAGCAAGTAGCTGTTTTTTACAGATCTGCTTGTCTTGCAGTAGTATTGTTAATTTTTGGAGATCTGTGCACTAAGAATTGGGCCAAATACGGTTGGCTAAATTACCTTTCTAGAGGTTACCTAGCACCTGCCTGCTGGCAGGGAACTTCTGCAATGAACATTTAGCTTGTCAGTTCTCATCCATTTCAGGTCTGTGAAGACTGTCTCAGTGTATTGGCTTTAAAGTCTATCTTGTGAATAATCTGATACCTCCCTGGGCATTTGACAGCTCCAAAACTACCTGTTCGCTGTAGCTGGGCAATGTCTGCTAACAGTCATTACTGAAAGCACAATGTTTGGGGGGCTTTAGCTGAATGAGGGAGTCTTCAAGTCAGCAGCAACAACATAATAAGTAGTAGAACTAGCAGTCATAGTTTAAAACCACTGCCTGCTTATTTTGGAGCATTTCATTCATGCTATTGCAGTTTGCTCTCACACTTCAGGTGTTGGTCTCTGGTCTGTGACATTGTTTTGGGAGGTGTCGGAACAAAACCAAGACTTTTCTCATCCTGATTCTCACTTGCACGGGTCCTCTCTACTCGGGAACAGAGGAGTTCCTTCTTCTGTCAACAAGAATGCAGTGCTACTTTTAGTACATTCCATAGCAGAGATGAAGTGACATTCTGTGCCTATCTCATGAGCAGCTTTCGAAGTCTGTGCTCCAGACCTTGCCTCATGATACAGCAAGTTGCTCGATCCCCTTTTCCACATATTCAGGGTCTGACTCCTTTTATATATGTGCATATTTCCCTGCTGGAAAAGTTTGTTGTTTTTTTTCTCTCTCGGCTTTTCCTTACTGTAAGGTGCAGTATGCTGCCACACAATGGTGAAGAGACCTTGCTCCCAGTTACGTTTCCAGGTGTCTCCTCTTGCTTCGGTGGCGGCATCCTGAATTTTTTATGAATTGTCCCTCACATTCTGAGATGTATGGCAGCCTCCTCTGTCCCTGCAGTTAGAGTTATCTGTTTGTTAGTACAGAAAGGACTTGAACCGTGGGTCTTGTTTCTCTGCTATTGCAACAGTGGAAGCAGAAAGGGAGTTCTACACCAAGTGTACTACTTATTTGCAACTGCCAGTGAGTCTGTAAACTTGACCTTAACATACACTGTGAACATCTGAAAAAATTTGGCTTCTGAAAGGCACATATGGATTTCTGAAGGGAATGGATTAAAACCTGTTGACATGGTTTGAACTTCAGCTAGGTCTTGCAGGCTTTGTTACAACTTGGTTGCAAAGTTAGATGAAGCATAATATTGGTATTGCTAGAAAGCTGCTCATCCTCCTTTATGCAAAGCCCTGAAGAGAATATCTTTTGATGTTTTTAGGAAAACTTGAAACGGCTACGAGACAGCATAACCAGGAGGCAAATGGAGAAGCAAAAAAAAGATAAAAGTGCAGGTAACAGTCCCTGATTCTGACATTGTCTGATAATGAGGCACCTAACAATATCAATAGGCTCTTCAGACAGAAATGTCTCCTTGTCCATTGTAGTTAAGTGATGTTTTAATATTCACATCCACGTGCCTGTTGGCTAAAACATAGGAAAGTTACTTTACTCTTCAGTTTTCCAGACTAAGGAAAGGATGACTCTGTCTGTGGAGTGAATCTTGATTATTTCGTGTACTGTTGTGATTGCCCTTATATGACTGTGTTTAACTTTGTTCTTAGGTGCAAAGCTGTCTCACAGAGTCTATACTTGTATAGACGCTTCTGAGCTGTTCACTTTCCATTGCAGATTTGGAAATTACAGTACCCATTCGACATTCTCATAATACTTTGGGGAAACAAGAATGTGGAATATATGAATACACTCCCAGGAGAAATGTTTTCCCACCAAGAAAGGAGTTAAAGAGAGGAGACTGGAAAACAGAAAGCACATCCAGCACAACAAGTAAGCAAAATGCTGAGAGTCACCCTCTTACAGGAAAGCTGTATGGAAAATGCTTCCCCAACCTGACGCTGGAGTCAGTTCAGGGGACAGGACTTCTGTTCCTGAATCCCAGTTTCCACCCCAAACCCTGCATGCCTCAGGCTCACTATTCTCAAAACTGTAAAAGTAACTCCAGGTACGTTACATGGTTTGGGCATCTTGTGTCTGCATCTCTGCAGGAGGAGAAATTTAAAGCTGAGTGAAAGATGCCCTTGAGTTTTCTCAGGAAAGGCATAGCACCTGTCTTCAGTTCTTAAACGTAGGTGGCAGCTACTGTCTTAGAAAAAAGGATGCTTCCTTGCAGTGAATCCCAGCAGGCAGCGTGCTTTTCTGGTCTGAAGTGTGTAGATATAATCCAGGCTGGGAACCAGTCTCTATGAGTCATTTCCTCATTTGTTATAGATAAAGGATAGCATTTTTCACTGGTAACTTTTTCACCTCTTGAGTGACTTGGACAGCCTGTGTATATTTATTATTTTGGAGTTTATTAGGTTTAATTTGTGCAAATTAAATCCCTGCATTCTTGCTCTTACGGAAAACTGAGCAAATCTTGCAGAAATCATTAAGATCATTTTGATCCTCTGAAAGGAAAATGGAGTCCCTGTGAGGTTACTACCTTTGTGGCTCTGGGAAAGCTGGCATACGTTTGGAATAGGTGCCTGAGTTAGTGATTACAGTTAAATCAGCAGGATTTAATAACCAGTTTTTCTCTTGCTTACTCCAGGTAGTGCAAGTAACCGCTCAAGCACTCGGAGTGTACTGAGTATCAGCAGTGGGATGGAAGGGGACAGTGAGGTAAGCTCTCACCTCTGTTATATATTGGTCCACTTTCTTAAGTACATGACTTTGTTATCATGCAACTGAAAAGGTGTTCAGGGATGATGCTGATTTTACAAAAGTGGCAAAATGGCACTTCCGTGGTGAAGCTAACAAGAAGCAAATTCTGCTGGTCTGTAACCTCTTTTCTTCATTTTGTAGGACAATGAAATCCCAGACACAGCTAGAAGCCGCAGCCCAGTTGCACACCAAACAGAGAGGCTGTCTTTCCCAGAAAGACCTCCCAGAGTGCCTCCTCGAGGTGCAAGCAGGTAAAACTAAAACGCAGCTCAAACATGAGCTTTCAGTGAATTAGTATGGAAATGTTGGTCAGAAAGCACAGCAGGAAGCAAATTTATCTTTTAACAAAATCTATGAGACTATAAACTATAAACACACACTGTTAGGAAATGTAAGATTCTTGTCTCTGATCTGTAATACTTGGTGGAATTGGTTTCCTAGTTGGTAACGTGCCTGTTGCAATGCTGTTACTGTGGTTCCCACACTGCAAGGGGCACTGCAAGCTGATGAAAATGAGGCCCCAGAGGCTTATCTAAATACAGATGCTAATAATATTCTCCGTCTGTTAAAATAGTAATTACTAATGCGTGGGTGCAGTAAGTTCTGTATGTTGGCTTGGCTCTAGCGAGAATATAGCTGGAATTAGTTTGAAAATTTTTGAATCGTTTGATCTCTTCCTATTGCTCTTCATCTGATTTTCAGGAGAAAGCTATTACACTATCAAAGTTTTACTCCAGTGAAGTATTATAGCTCATCTCTCCACAAACAGAATTACTGCAGCCAAAAAGCAGGAGGAGGAACTTGGGCAGGAATGGGACTCTGGCACCTTGGCATCTGCTCTGTTGCTGAATCACTGATAGCCTCTTTTTCTTATATGACTGTTGCTTGTACTGCATTCTTAGCTAAGCTGTTACTGCATGCAATATGTTGATCCAGAACCCTATCCTCTATTTTTTAATGCATTTAAATTCTCTTTTTATAGGCCTGTAAGTTGTGAAGGCTTTTATCCTCCACCTGTGCCCCCAAGAGGTCGCTGAATCTCTCAACATCGGTGGAATATATTTCTCTTTGCATATGTGTTTGTACATATATTTTTGGGTTGTCTTAAATTATTTGTAAGTGGGAGCCAAATGTTTTCTTCCCCGTTGTTCTCCCTAAAGCTCCTGTGACTTTTCCCATGTTTTTCACTGAGATTTCTTGACCTTCTGTAACTTTTTTGCTTAGAAGTATTTTGGTGCTTTGGGACTTGAAGAAAAAATACCATGGTTGGAAAGGAGAATGCTAACATGTGTCTTGGCAGCTCTGCACCAACATGAAGTTTCCCTTTGACCTAGAAAGAACGCATCCTTCTAGAAACTAAATGATAACCATTGTTAACCAAAATCCTTCATACAACCTACAAGGGGCTTGACGGGAAAACATGCTTGAAAAAGTAAAGAGAATTATTTGTTTGAAGACTTTTGAAGAACACTTATTACAGCAGGAGCAGATGAATGTATTGCTGTTCGGTGTAACATTTTGGATACGGGCATGCTGACCTTTCAGAAGGTGTTAGACTCTCTCTCCAGCAATCATTAAACTATCGGAGCATTAGAAGTTGTCTTTATTCAAGAATGTGTTCTGCATACAGCCTTGGAAATGCCTTTTCCCTTTCCCCTTCCCTCCTTGAAGAAGACAGACGTTAACAAGGCGTTGTGTGTGCTGCATTTACCATGAAAATGCCCAAGGCGCCTGACAAGGGACCTGCTGTATCACCAAACAACTGTACTTAAACCTTTCTGGGGAGGGGATAAGTATATTGTTACTTGAAATCACATGACTGACCTGTCAAATTAGAGGAAGGAATTGGCAGCAATACTGTGTTCTGTATCTCTTTCGTTCATTGTCCAAGCAATATGAAGGCATTCCACTTAATGCTCTGGAAGAGTATAGCCAGTCTCCAACGATAAATGCACACACCTCACATATACCAGCAACGTGGTTAGCCTGCTGCTGCCTAGTCTGGATGCTGGACTCATTTGCTTTACTCTTCCTTTCTAGCTATGTGAATCTGCAACAGCTGTGTCCAGCCTTTTTTCTGCCTGAGGACTTACAAATTTAAGGAGTTTCATGGCTTGGCTCTCTGTGTTCCAAATGTACAAAACACGTAAAGCAGAAATCAATTTTCATTCCTCTCAAATGATGGAAGTGAGGTCGTTTGGTTTTTTTTTTTTGTTGTTGCAATCCTCTGTGCGTATCCTGTTCCTTAGAATTATAGAATCATAAGGTGGAAGAGACCTCTGAGATCATCGAGTCCAGCCGTGCCTGTCTCCCTACTAAACCATATCCCTAAGATACTCATCTACCCGTCTTTTAAACACCTCCAGGGATGGAGACTCCACCACCTCCCTGGGCAACCTGTTCCCATCCCTGACCACTCTCAGTGAAGAAATTCTTCCTTGGGCAACAAGTATAGGGCTCTGGTTGTCCCTGAGTGACACAGATAGGAATTCTGCAAAACAACATTCAGGGTAGAGAAGTATCATTACCTACTTTATTTTCAAGTAATTTCCCCTCTTCCAGCCCTGAGAGAGATGTATATTGTATTATGTGTATTAGGTGACCTCTCAGGTACAGGTGGGACAAGTAAACCTTCTGTCTAATCATGTAAGCTCCCCTTAATCTGTAAAAGAGCAGGTGATAGAGTTGTAGCTCTTTTCTCTTGCAGGGTGGCAAGGCCAATGTGCAGGAGTGACAAAGCCAGCACTGAACAAAGGTGGAGAAGCCCCTGCTGCTCTTGCGGTTATATAGGCATAAGCTAAATATCATTTACACATTGAACTCGTAGGGTATGACTCCCAAGTACGGTTCATATAGCCTCTCCTTTCTATACTAGAGGGAGGCAAGCTGTGTGCTGCAGGTTTATAACTAATGAGGTCACCTTTTACTTCCTCTCATTTTTTTTTAAAGGGCCTCAGTGCCTTCTCCAGTAACTCTGACACTACTGGCTTTTACTGACAGAACAAGGGAAAGGCAAGGAGGAAGCTACCTTTGTGGTGCCCTTCTTGGAACAAAACGAAGTTCCCAGCACTGATCAGTTAAATTGGAAGGAAAGAAGGAGCTTTTGGTGCTGAAATGAGAAAATGTTAGCATGGAAACAGGGATAAGAGCAATAAACTAAGAGAGGAAATTCAACAGCTTAATGGTCTACAGCTGTCATGTATGCTTTTGTTTGCACACAGCTCCCTGATTTTGCTCCAAAGTTCCCAGTCTCCCTAGTACTGGCTGCAGCTGTGCATCTGGCTGCACCAGAGCCTCGAGATGTGATGTGATAAGAGGAATTTTTCTGCTTCCGTATCTGCCAGGAATAACATAAGGTAGAAATGTAGGGTGTGGGAAAAACAGCAGCAAGGCAGGAAGGGAAGGGCAAAATATGAAAGTGTGTCATGCAGAAGATTTCTTTTCAAAGCTATTGTACTGAAGCAGCCCAGGGATCTGTCTTCCCAAGCTAATTTTTAATTCTGCACCCTCTGCATGCAATAGCCAAATGTATTCTGTGGGTAGGGCTTGTTTGAAGAGTATCTGAGCATTTGCCTTCACGCAATTCTATTAACATGTCTGTGAACTGAATTTTTATGCTAGTACTGCAGTGAGATGGTTTATAACTGAATTGCTGAAAAGCAGTTCCTAAGTAGCTTTTCAGTGGCTCTTCTATTGGCAGCTTAGATCCCTCCTTAGTCTGACTAGATTTGTCATACAAAACCAAATATTAGTGGGTTTCTGGATTAGGGACAGGATATGAGCTGGAACAGGTGGGGCTGAGAAATATTGTAAAGGCAGTTTGTTCAGGCTCCTTCTGCACTGCACATGGGGGAAAATGGAAGATGCAGCTATAGTCTCAGGCATTCTCTCCTCACTTTCTCTTTGTAACTTCTGGATTAGTTAGGGGTCTCACCGAGCAGCACTGTTAAACACAGGTAAACAAATGTGATGCAGGTATTGCTTTAATGTCTCTTGCAGGCCATCAGAGATGCACCTTCTGAGCCACCAAAAGGTGTGTTCCACATTGGTTTGGTTTTATTTAGTTGTTTGAAGCCTCTTATGGCTCCGTGTATGGAGTCCTTGTATCTGTAGATTCCAGTTGTGCTGGTGAGCAGGCGGTGTGTTTTGACTCTGCCCAAGATGAGAAGTGCACTGAAACTGAAGCTCAGAGGAGACTGGGGAAGAAAACTGCCTGCAACCAGATTGTTGGTTGCTCAAGAATACACTGTGGGGGTGTTTCTTGTTGAATTGCTCAAGGAGTGAACAGATAATAAAATAGCTGGTAAAAAGCAAATGGCTTGCTACCTGTAGGGGCATCAACCCATCCAGCAAGCTCAGGTGGCAGCTCAGTGGTCTGGGGACAGCATTTGCTCTTCAGACAGCATGCCTCCCAACCTGCTGCAGATAGCTCTGGCTGGCCTTGTTGTTGACTGAGAGGCATAAGTGCTCATTAAGCTGAAGATGCTGAAGCCTCCTATCTCTGTCTCCCAGGGTAAAGCTATGTTATTTTGAACTGAGATGCAACAACTAAGAAGAAACATTTGATGTTATCGAAGCTGTCTAGTTTTCCTTTTTTATAGAAATACAAATGGGTTATGAATGGGTTCTGACAAGAATCTCTGTCTACAGCAACCTTGCTTCTACTGTGAACATACTTCCTGGAAAAGGGTTCATATAAATGGAGTTTACTAAAAGCTGCCCAGGAAAGGTGGATTTAATGTGTATGACCGCAAGGGGAAAAGCTTTTACTATGGCTATGGTGATCAGTGGTAAACAGGGAAATTGTTTTGGATCATTGCTACTGAGCATGGAAGGGGGTGACAACACTGAGAAGCTCCTGCATTCTACCTCTCTCCTTCACTGTCTCTTTCTTGGCTTTGTGCGTTATAGGAAGATCGTGTAACCTCTATTTTTTTTCTAAATAGTATGCCTAGTTTCTGTATTTGTTCAGTTTAAAAACTGATCGATGAATGCGTCATACCATGAGGTTTTGTCTGGTTTGGGTTTTTATGTTTAAGGCGTGGGTCCTGATGTACTTGCCAGCTCGCACTTTATCTTGGCGGGCGCTGACAGAAACTTCCCCCCTGGTTACACTCAGGCGCAGCCGTGCCCCTCGGCCAGGGCCGGTTCTTTTCCGTGCCGTGAGAAGCGGGACCTCGCTCATCTTATTTGGGATTGTCCCACTGACCGATGCGTTGTGACTTAATCTTAACGTAATTCCGGGAATTAAACCCACCCGACCTTCCCCTTGCGCCTGCCGCCCTGTCCTAAACCCCTGCGGCGCCCGGGAACTTCGGGCCCCGCCTCCGTTCCGCTCGCAGCCGCCTCAGCGGGGGGCGGCGCCGGGACGAGGCGGGCGCTTCGCTTGGCTCCGGGCGGCCGCCGTAGGCGCTGCGCTTCCGGCGTGCGGCCGGGTGACGTGGCCGGGCGGAGCGGAAGTGGCGTCGCAGGTCGGCGTTGGCGGCGGCGCGCGGGCCGGCTCCGCGGCGGGGCCTGCTGCGAGCGCGGCGACGCCGAGCCCCGAGATGGCGGCGCCCGGGCTGCACCTCCGCGCGGCCGCCGCGCTGCTGCTGCTCCTGTGCCTGCTCCTGCGCGCCCGCGCCGACGAGCACGAACACACGGTGAGGCGGGGCCCGGCCTACCCGCCCGCCGGCCCTGCTGCTGTCGAGGAGCGGCAGCGGCCCGCGCAGCGCGAGGCCGCGGCCGGGGGAACAGCGGGCGGGGTGGGGAGGGGAGGGGAGCGCGGGGCCGCGGGCGGCTCCCGGCCCACGGGGATTCCTGCCCGTCTCCCCCGGGCCCTGGTTTATCTTGGCCGCGCAGGCCGAGTCTGACGGGAGGCGGCCGGGCGCTCGCTCTTTCGGTGCGAGCCGGACCCGCGGGTGCTCAGGGCGGGGCTGCCGGAGCCTCCTGATCCGGTTTGCACATCCTTGTGGCGGCCGTAGGGCCGGGTGTCGCGTCCCGCCTTTTCCTGGAGCAGCTGAGGGCCTGGGCGGCTCTGGGCGCTTTGTTTGCTGAGCGCTGCTGCGCGGCACCAGCCGCCGCGCCTACCCGGGCGCCCGGGGTCTTCGGGGGCAACGCGGGGCCAGGCTAAGGATCGGGGTCAGCGGGGCTTCGGGCCGGGAACGCTGGCAGGGAGCGCTAAGGAAAAGGGGTGCGTAGCGTAGTGCTGACTCGAGCTCTCGGTGCGAGGATTGTGCTTGCAGTGTCACCGAAGAAGAATCTCTAGGAAGTAAGTGCCAGTACTTCAGTTTCCATTTTTACATCGGAGTGTTGTTACTGTTGGCTTTCGGTGTGGGAGGGTGGGAGTATGTGCTGGGCGCTGAGGTGTGGTTTTGGAACGAGACTGCTTAGAACGATCTCTTTTTTTTCTCACAAGTGGAGCGTGGCTGTGATTGAACACAGTGTCTGTCAGAACTATTGTGCCAGTTTCTTAACATCGTTTCCCCTGGGCACGGTGTGGTAAGCTTAGTAACTGGTTTTCATAAAACAGATAAACGGCATTGATAGTTTTTCTAAAAGCAGCTGTTAATTAGTTGCCTAATTCCATGTATTTGTGAGACTTGGGAACTGTTTAGGGTTGTCTTTGTTTTTTGAAAGCTAATGGGATTTATCAGTGCTGTAGTTAATGATAGAAGAGTTGAGTATTTTTCAAGGAGCAGGTACTCTTTCCACTAGCCTAGGTCTCAATTGTGTCACTGCTTGTTTTAAGGTTGGATTTCTGCTGAAGTGAGATGGTTTTCAGCATAGTACTATGTTTATTTTAAATGCTGTTTACGTTGAGGGATTCCTAATGATTCATTTAATATTGGTGGTCTTCTGGGGAAAATAGGATTTCTTAAATCTGTCAGTGAAGTTATTTGTTTTTGAGCTCTCTTTCCAAAAGTGAATTCTGATGAGTTTTAAGTCTTCTAAATTATTACCTAAACAATTGCCAACGGAGTTCACAAATTGATTTTGAAGGGTTGTCATTTTTCCATCTAAATTACTCAGCTCCTCAGGGTTATAACTCTTACTTGATTTAGTGTTCTCATTCATGTGGTGTCCAGTTTAGTAACATCATGTGATAGGATAGGAATAGTTGATGTAGGAAGACAGTTACCTTTTTTTGGTAGACTGTGTCCTTGCTTAGATATTTTGTACTTTGATATTGTACAGGAGATTAGTGGAAGTGTTACTATTGTGAATGAAGCACGAACGGGTTTTTGTAGTGATACACTGATTTTGACATTAAGAATCTGAAATAAATGCTCATTAAATACTGCATTTTAATGAATTTCAGTTTTGAATATGATTATATTTGGGAGATTAATGTTCAGCGTGCTGAACAATAGAAGTACTGGCTTAACTGTTCAGTGCTCTGTATTAGCAGGTTAGATTTTTAATTCATTTATTGCCGCTATAATATGTAATAATGTACAGTGTTTATAAAATAATACCAGTGCAGTAATATGTAGTTATGTATTAATGTAAATTATTTCTTAATGTTTATATGTCCTTTATTATATAGCTGTAGGACTTCACAAGCAAATATTATAAAAGGCAATTATGAGGGGACTCTGCATGAAGCTCTAGGACTATAAGTACTAGTGTTTCTCCTTATTTCCTGTCCTGCTTCTGCAGCTTTGCTCTACCAGTAACAGATTAACATTTATCTTTTTCTGCGTGCAAGATTTGCTGATGTTCAAGGAACTGCATTGTGGAGAGCCTCACTCCAAACTTCAGCTTGACAAAAAGAATGAAAGTGTATGCTTTCTGAAAGATACTATTTTGATTTTGCTGAATCATCACGTAATATTTGTTATTTGTAATCTTCTCTGTGCCTCCATAATTATTTTGCAAATTGTTTTCATGGTTTAAAAAGGAATATTGATGACCTGCCAGTCTTGTATCCTTTTCTGCAGCCTTTCATATATTGACTTAATATAGCCTTAATTATTTTTTAGGGTAAATAGTTTATTTCATGGGCTACCATGCTAATTTCTGTGGTCGTACAAAGAGAACATTACATTGCTTTCCACATCACGAGTGCCCTAGTGGGTAACAGGAAAGATGTTTGAACTGTGTTGAAGATAATATCAGTATTGCTATGCTTGAATAGTTTTTAAAACATACAGATGTATTGAAATTGTTTTTGTATTAAGACTCAAAGTGGTGCACACACCTGTGTTTTCAGTAGTTGTATTGGCATGGAAGAAGTCCATGCTTGGTCAGGTCAAACTGTGCAAGCTCCATGCCACATTAACATTCTGCGGGAACTAGAATGATGGTGTTGCCTTATTGCCAATATAGATGGATTTAACATGATTTTAGCTTGCACATGCATATCTCTATAGCCCAGTGTTTTGAACAGGCAGTGTGACCGTATTGTACTTCTTTGGCACCGATGTCCTCAGCTGTGGTGCAGGCTAAAGCTGACACCTGGTTGCACTTGGGGTGCAGATTGGTCCTTCACAACCTGGGTGGCAGTTACCAGAAAAAAAGTTTCTGAAGGTTTCCTTCCTATTTATCAGATTGTACCCATGTATGACAAAAAAAACTTGTCTTGATGTTGAGACTTTTTAAGGCTGACACTGTAGTTTTGCACAGTTGAAATAGATTGTTTTATACTCCATATAGTTACTGAAATTACTGAGCTGATATTAAGCTCAGTGCAGAAAAGATGCAAAGGCGAACACTTTATGCTTACAGAACGAGTACTACATTTTTCATAAATGACAGTAAGTAAAAGGTATTTAAAATGGTGTTTTGTAGTCTTCTCTTATTTGGCAGTTGTGAACTCTTGTGAACCCTTGTGAATTCTGGCAGCCATTACCAAGTTGTTAAATGCTTGTGTCTGAACTTGATAATTCTCTCTGAATCATATGCAGTATATTATCTCTTAGTGTAACTGAAAATGAGAAGAGCTTGCAGAGATTGCAGCATCTTATTTGTTGACCTTTTTTGCCTTCCCAGTTACTGTGTTCTTAGTAGGGCACTGGTGTCCCTCTTCTGACATGGAAAAGCTACCATTGCACTGTCTTAATTCTGTGCAACCAAGCCAGAGAAGAGAATGAAGAACTGGAAAGAACTTCTGAAATAATGTTTTCTTGTGCTGAAGTACTGCTAAGTCCTTCCTGTCAGGAAAATGTTTGGTACTCGTTTTCGTAAGGGATGAGATAGAATTGCATTGATTTGTAGGTGTAACTCTAGATATTAGATTTACGTAGGTGTAACTCTTAGATTTATGTCACAAATAATCTGGAGTCTACTCTGCAAATCATTAATTTTGCTTCAAATTATTTTACTGTTTGACATGCTGTTTCATTACTGCTTGCCCCTGTTGTGAGCCTCAGTAGTTAAATATACAGCTGTAGGAGGAATATGTTGATTTCTTTTCTAAAAGTCCTATAGCACTGATGGGTCAAACAGTGACCCTGGACCCTTATCATATGTGGAATGAGGACAAGACATTTTTATTTAGATCTCTCACAATGACAGCTATTCTTAGTGAATTTAAATAGTTGGATGTATGAGGTGGATATCCTTGCACATTGTGGCTGAATTCCTCTTTCATTTGTTCTATACCTGTATTGATAGGGAGTTCTGAATGCTTTTTTCGTGTTTTCTGGGATCTGTCAGAATCTCAGTGAGTCGAAGTATTTTACATGCTAGTTATGTAGCAGAAGATAAGGAAACTGTCACACTTAGAGTTGGTTATGCAAGTTTTATATTGCTGTATAACAGGCTTTGGAAGAGACCATTGGACTCTTCACATCCTGTCTTATTCTGTGTTGATTTTGAGTGTTAATTATTGCTGACTTGCTTGCTACGGTTAATAAAAAGCAATAGGTTTTTGATTTGCTCTGTTGAGTTAGAGCTCAGAGGGAACAGCTGAACAGTTGCTTATCAGTATTAGAACAGTAAAAATTTAGGATTCTTCTGTTTTGTCATTTTGTCCGGTGTGTTTAAGGCTGATAGTTCCTGACAAAATGAGAATAGGTTCTTCGATTTGTTCTTTCTACCGAGAATGAAGGTTGATGATATGGAGCTGAAATTTTCTTCCTGTTTTCAATGGCTTCAAGTTCTTCACAATTTGCTGGAGACTCCATATAAGCTGAAAGAAGAACAAAAGAGCATGGCAGTAGTTGAAACTACTGTAAGACTGACAATGGATGCGCTGACCAAAATCTGGCTGGTACTGACTGATACAGCATACCTGAGTGCTGTGACTCCCTCAGAACCAGGGCTTTCTTTAGCAGCTTAGTTTATCTCTCTCATATTGTGATGTTTTTGCTGGTAGGTATGTGGCGTGTTAGACTTCTCCACACCTGTAAGTCCTCGTATAGAGTGAGACAGAACAGTCCTCCAGATCTTTGTCTTGCCTAAATAGGAATTATTTTCCTGTAAGTGTATTGACACTGTTATTTGTTGTAGATGCTTTGATATTTTCAAGGCAGTAATGAAAAAAAGAAATAAACAAACCCTGAGAACCTAAACCATCACAAACTGAAATTCCTTGATAATGCTGAGTTCTTGCCACTAAATAACCCCGCCACTAGGGTCAGATTAGAAAGATATGTCATGACAGGTATATGTATTTAAACATGAAAGCTAATTCATGCGAATGAGCAAACCCCGACAACTATAGGGAGCACAAAATCTGAGTTTCTAGTAGACACCCTGCTCCCCCTCCAAATTCAGGCTGAAGTTGCTTAGCCTGGGTTTCTTGCTACAGCTCTCGTAATTTTGGGGGGGCAGTGGGAGCAGTTGATGGACTGCAGATTGCTCTGACTTTGGGACTTGCTGATTGTGAGCGAAGTGTAGCCTGGGATGACTGAGGTGCTGTGTTGATTTATGTACAGTCATGAACAGATTTCTCTTGTGCTATTCTGCGATGGTTGTGAGAAAAGAGGAAGTAATAAATGTAATGGAATTCTTTCCTTGCGTTTGGCTTGGTCCATTTTCTCTCCAGAGCAGACTGATGGCATCTTGGAGTCACTGGGAGGGGGGGAAACCTTGTAAGCGCTGGAGGAGGGCTAATCATTGTGCAGATACAAGGCAAGCAAGACCAATTTTGTTATTCTAGATGTTGTACTTACAATGCAATTACATTATTAGATCAGAAAATGTAACAAGATTTTGAATTATATGTTCTGAAAAAGTTGGTTTCTGTCACTTGAAGATGATCCCGTATTGATCCAAAAATTCAGAGGTCGCAACCTCAGTATGAGGCAGGTCAGAAACACGAAGCTAAGTAAAGCGCTGGTGAATGCTTTTTTTATTCAGGCACTGTCAAAGATGAATTCACAGACCTAAAGATATTGTCAAATTCTGTAAATGAAAGTTGAACAAATACAGCTCGGTTCACATGTGTAAGCTGTTGCACTGTAAGGAGTGATGCTGAAGTGAACTCTAGACTTAGGACCGTTTTGAGAAGAGGCTGAAAACACGTTCTGCAGCGGTTAAAGGAAGAAACAGAAGATGTGCTACACGTAAAAGACTAAAGAGATACGGACCAACTTGTCCCTTGCAACACTGACAGGAACTAGAGGCTGTTTCGTAGTGCAGATTCCACTGTGCTTCTGCTGCTGAGGGGGTGGAACTGTGATTTTTTTTTTTCATTTTTCCATCTTTTCCAACCATCTTTGAAGTTGGACAGCTGGGCTGCACTGGTATAACCTTTCTGTTTGCTGGCAGAGAGGAGGAATGTCTACTCTCTGTTGCTGTGTTGTTTACTCTTTCTTTGTTCTTTTATTGACATTCTTTACCTGTCAGAAATATTCTGAAGTATGTGCTCTGCAAATGGACAGGTTTGTGAAACTGATAAGTTTCTCTGCTGCAGCTCAGAATGAAATTAGTAAGATATTTAAAGTTTCTTGTTGGTAATCACTCGCATAAGAGACTGGAATGACCCTTGTGCATCTTTGTAAATAAAAAAGATGAGGCTTATAATTGAAATGATTAAATGATTTTGCAAAACCTGTTTCTTTAAATCCTTGAGTTTAACTTTTAAACACCTCATCTGAACGATTTATTGTGTTCCATGCGTGGCTGGGTATTTATGAGTTAACCTGTCGTTGTAACTGTGTTTTTTCAGAATAAGTAGAATTGAAGGACATTTATTCATTTATTGAAAAGGTGAATGCAGAACTACATTAGGTATTTCAGCAGTGCACTGTGAAATAGTTACAGCTAATTAACATTTGACTTTCTTTCCCTCTCCGATGTGTTCTGTGTTTGGGCATTGGTCTTGAAATAGTGCTTTATTATTCTGTACTTTAAAAATTCAGGATCTATGGTGATTGCGCTTGCAGGTGTGTGCAGTTAAAAGTAGGGATTTTTTTTGCCTTAAGTTTAATCACTGTCTCTCCTAATGGATCGAAGTTATAGTAGATGAAGAGGTTGTGATGGGAAAGAGGCTTTGTGGTAACCAGCTAAAGCTAAACTTGATAACTCATACAGATACACTCAAATGTAGAGCAAGTAGTGAATTCAGGGGAATTAAGTGATTTGAAGTCATGTAGGATTTGAATACTGATAGAAGAATGGCTTTAAGGACTTTTTGTTGTTGAAAAATTGTCTGGGCTTGAAAGATATTATTGGCTTCTAGCCAAGGAATAAATTTTCCTGGCTAACAGTAGCTGTGGGAAGTGAAGAGTAAACGTTCTTAGAAAGAATTTTGTGGCAGCCACCAGACTCCTTGCTGTTCTGTTTGATTTTTTTTTCCTCCACTGAGAGAATGTTGGGAATGCATCAAAATACAGGCCTCCTGTCTGACTTTTTTGTCCCTTGGCTACTGTAGGTATGGCACAGTTGAATTTTAATGCTTCCTGTGAGGTGTTGCACTCTTTTGGGAATTTTGAATGTAATGTGTATCATTACAAAAATGGAAAATATGTAATTTTAGGAAAATACAGTATACCTGTAACCATGGGTAGACTGCCTGATTTATTTCCTAAGATCTTGTGTAACAAAGCATTAGTCGGATATTTTCTTTCTCATAGTGGAAATAACTACAATTTTGCTTTCAGCTGATGTATGTTTCCACAAAATCTGTAAAAGTTTATTTTTGAGTATTCTGTTTTGATCCACATTTGCTCTACGCATCTTCTGTTTCTTTATTGAATTTGTATTAATCCCTCTCTTCTGATACTTCAGAGAGAGGCTTTAGGAAACTGTGATCAACTGAGCTTTTTTTCTGTTGTAAAGCAGGCTGAAAATTTTGTCCTAGAATCCCTGCCATCCAAAACACACAAATATTCAACTGTCTTTAAATGTAACTGTTACCTCTGATTGAACAATCCTGCCTTGCTAGGTAATGTGAATGAGGGAGTTTCTTGAATATTTTTATTCTCCAGGACTTCTCATCTAACTCAGTAACTTTATCTTTCAGTATCAAGATAAAGAGGAAGTTGTTCTGTGGATGAATACAGTAGGACCCTACCATAATCGCCAAGAAACATACAAATACTTTTCTCTTCCTTTCTGTGTGGGATCAAAAAAAAGCATCAGCCATTACCATGAAACGCTAGGAGAAGCACTTCAAGGAGTTGAATTGGAATTTAGTGGTCTTGACATCAAATTTAAAGGTAAGCAATTGGAAATGCATTTAGTCACTTTAGAAAAAAAAACCTTTAAACTTGTTTTTTTTAACTTGAACTAGAAATTTGCTGTTGCTAGCAACTGAGTGCATTTTGTATTGTTGCTTGAAATGTGCTGCATGTTTTCTACCGCCATTGGCTTTTCATTTTACAGTAAACTTTTCATCCATGTGCGCTTTAGGGAGGATGCTTACAGCAAAAACAGAGTTCTGAAGTAACTTCTTATATTCTGTAAAGTAAAATAAGCTTTCTGTGGGTGAATGATTAAAGGTATGTTTACTGGAATTAATATTATGGTATTGCCCATTCTGAAGATGTAATTTCTTTCCTATGTTGTTGAATACTTGCAGTCTCTCTGACGTTTGAAAGGAGTAGAAAGGGCTCAATGTCTCAGACTTCTACCTTACCACAAAGTTAATTATTTTATCCTTCTGGGTTACTGTCTGGTTTAAAATACTTTTGACAAATACCTTTATTGGCTCTAACTTATCATACGCCCCTCAGGATGGAACTGGTCTGTTGGTTTGGGTTTTTTCCTGTTGTTTCCTGCCCTGTCCCTCTTTTAGTACTGTTCCAGAGATGACATTTAACTTATTTTGCAAATACATTTCTTGCTGTTAGGGGCTGAATCTTCTGTTGCAAATTTCTTTCTGTGTGTTCTTTGATACCTGGAGTCTTTTCAGATACCTGTAACTGGTAGGTGCAGAGTTTCAAATAGTAACGTGTTCTTTTTGTCTGTATTGAATTTTAACATTTGTATATTTAATCCAATTTGGGTTTCTTTGTATATGTAATTTTTTCCTAGAGGACTACCCTTCATAGCATCATCAGTGCTTAACTGATTGAGAATATAAGCTTAGTATCTCGTCTGAGCATTTGCAATTGGATAGGATTTAGTTTCTCTAAGTTGCAAAATTTTATCCAGAACTGGGCATCTGCACAATAAGAGTCTTGATGATGTTTTTGTTATAATTAAGATAAGTGGAATAAAAATTTTTTAAAGACATAAATTCTGCATTATTTTTTAAGTTGCATAGGGGAAAGCATCTTTCCATTAAAGGAATTTGTAATTGAACCGTTCTTGTTAAGAAGAGCAAAGGAAACTGGCAGCAGTTCAATGTGGCTATGAAGATTAAGCAGAACTTCTATTGTCAAAATATAATAAATATTTATTTTTACAGCCAGTTATATGTATAGTTATTACTACCTTTAATTGCCCCATCTTTACAAAGAGATTGTGTTATTCCAGTGACAAGTGTACTCCCTAGTTGTAGCACCAAAATGAAAAGATGGGAATCTTAATGCTTACTGTTATGAGATGTCCTGTTCCTAGATTTATTTTCTGAATATTATCTGTAGTTAATTTATTCCCCTGTGATATCAAAGTGTTGCTAGATCAAATCTTTAATTTTGTGACTAGGAATGCTGAGCAGACTGTGATGCTCTGTAACTTGCTTTCCTGCTGTTTTCCGTATTGACCTGGAGTTAGTAATTCAATAATCTGTTTTAATAATGGAAGTGTTGAGATCATACCAAGGGAAGGAAATAGACTGGCTCAACATCAGGAACTGGCTGAAATACTTGAAAAAGTTCCTCCTTTAGTGGTCCAAAAAAACCCCTAGAGCCAGAAATACATGCAGTAGTTGGGCTTGTTTACATTTGTAAATAGTGTTCATTTTTTTTCTGAAATAACAGATGAGATAGATGAAACTTAGAGTTTGTCTTTTGCTTCTTGTTGTGACCAACGTAGTCTGTAGTCAAATGCAGTTTAGCTGTGCAGAGTACCTCCTGCCATTTCTGAGGGAAATATGTAGAAGCAACACACGGACACACCTGTTCCTCTGTGAATACACTCTCAAATACTTCTGTAAAAGACTAATAATGGAGAATTAATGAGTTTCTGTTTTGGTAATTCTTTAACACTTAGGAGTCAAAAAACTTAACATCTGTTTTCTTAAGCAAAAATAAGTACAGCTTGGGTAATACTGAACCTCTGTCTCCTCAATATGTAACCAAATCGGAATGGTGTCAGTTTCTAGGAGAAGATTTGGAAGTTAGAACTACAGGGAACCAAAGTCATCCCATGCTGACCTGAATTCAGAATGGTGGGAAAGTTCAGTGGGTTTTGTACCTTGTAATTTTTTTTTGTTTTGTTTTGATTATGCCCCTGCCATTTTAGTTTATCTGCTCACTTCCATAGTTCTTTGTAGCAGGTAAATGTGTTTTCCTGAAGTTTTGTTTTGCTTTCAGGCTAGGAGTTTCAGATTTTGATTCACAGCTGTTTTGGCTGATGTTTTGATGGAGTAAGCTTTAGATTTTCTCTATTATTAAAGTATTATTTATTGTGAAATATTGAGTGCAGTTTCTTCAGGATTTAAGGTCTGGTTTTCCACTCCCACTTTTTTTTCAGGTGTCATTTTGCACCTCTAACTGCTTTACCATTGTACCAGGTAGTTGCTGTGTTGGATTCTTTGAGACAGATTGGGCGTGATGTTCAAAACAGGCTTTGAATGAAAGAGTAGTGATTCCAAAAGAATCAGGTGTTTATAGCTTTTAAGTGATTGATGTGCTTCTACATTTCCCAGCAGGTGGACAATTGATCTTCATCCCTGTCCTTTCTTGCTTTTAAAAATTTTGTTTATTACTGTGAACACATTGGTGCTGTAAGTAGATTGATAATCTGCATTGAACCTGCAGTGAATTTAACTCCAAACCAAAGTGGCTGCAGGTCAGACGTTTTCTGAAGAACAGAAGGTACATGGTAGCTTGTTCATGACTAAGTATGTGCACATGATCCTGTCCATGTGCACTTCCAGTTTTTCCCGTTACAATCTGTGTCCTCTGGACAAAAGATGAAGTAGTATCTTTGCTGTTAGCTGGCATCCAGGAGCTTTTACATCAGCAGGTGTTATGGTATTTCTACCAGTGAATCCATGAAGTGAAATCTGAATAGACACCAACTCTATTTTGCTATCTTTAATCTGCTATTAAAAGTATTAAAATATCCTTTTTTTTCTCAAATTTCAGAGTAACAAGTACAAAAATTATTTTTAGCCATGGTTATTAATACTTATTTAATATAAAATTATCTAAAATACATTGAAGTCCAAATCCCTTGATATGCAGGTTTTTAAAGTAAAAAAAAAAAAGGCAGCACAAAGGATTGCTATCTGAGATTCATTTTTCACATGCTTGAAAGCTGTCATAAAACTACTGCCATTTATATCCAATGCATGTAGGAAAATTTAAACATCATAGACCAGCTCTTTTGCAATTTGATTGTTGAAATATGATGGTAAGTCAGGTTTTTGGTGACTCTACTGGTAGATCTTGATTTTGGCTGAAGTTGTGTTCAGTCTTTTTTTCTTAGATAATTCTAACTGCATTATCTCAATGAAATTGATTTTTTTTGTAATGAATAATTTTTTATCACACTGTAATTGGTCCATGCTCGCACCAGTGGTCCAGAAGTTGCTGCAGTGAAATTGAAACAGAGTTGTTGGTGATTTATGATTTATTTGTTACTTAATGAATAGAAGCTTATGTTTTGGCACCAGTAGATTCATACGTTTTTAAGAGAAAGATACAGCTTCAGGAAGTGTTGAGTATCTAACATCTACAGCTGAAATAATTAGCTACACAAATACCTTTCAGTAATAATTTAGATGCTTGAATATGCGTTTAAATACCTAACCATAGGGACTTGCTTTTCAAAATGTTAATATGTACATCTGAAAGACTTGTACAGACTTTCTTCATGAATATGTGAATCAGATCTAAGTTCTGAGTTAACAGGTAATTATGTTTCTCATGTTTTGGGGTTATGGCAAGGGCAATTACAAGAACTTTTTCACTTCAAATGACTGGTATAAAAGTTTATGAAAATAATTTAGTTTTAGATTTTATACTTTTAGATTTTTATCTGCTGGAGAGAGTAAAGGGAAGTTAGAATTGTTCTAATAAATTACCTTTTGCAATAAAACCAGGTCCCATCTTCTCTACATAATTTGACAGGACAGCAGTAGCAGGTAAGCGTGATACTGCACATTTTTCATCATGTTTGAAGAATTATTTAGGCTACTGCTGTCAGTAATTGAAGTAGTGTAGAGTGTGTTAGTAAAACTGTCAATCAGTAGACCTTGTCTGTATTTTTGGAATAGAATTAGAAAATTATAGCTCTGCAGAACTATATTCTGCTGAGAATGGAAGTTTGCAATTGAGTGCTCATGGTGGTGCCTCGTGGGGTAAATCCAGAGTATTCAAGAATTCATGACATAGTGTTTCTTTTTGTATCTAAAAATGTGTCGTGTGAAAGGATACCTGCGACCATACAGGATAGCTGGATTTCCCTCCTACTACAAATGTGAACAACGTTGTGCTTATATCACGGACCTCAAATCTGTATAAATATCTTCATGAATGTAGTGAATTATTAACATCCCTTATGTTGTAATATAACTAAGTTTTTAGTTAGGTTAATTCTCTTGACAAACTAAATCTGGAGTAATAATGTTCTTTTTGTAGTATGTCAAATTCTTTAGTCAAGCATTTGAATTGACATCCTTTACGTTACACGTGAGACCGAGTGAGTTATAATGTATTGAACGCTGGGATCACAGCAACTTCAATTAGAAAATTATTTTTTGACATTGCCATACAATACCAATAACAAAGATTAATTTCAAGGATTTTTAACATACTTGAATTTTGCACTTATTTGGAAATGTTATGAAATTACCGTATTTCTTAAGTGACAACTCCTTGCCTGAGACTTGCCTCTGCAACACCTAGAAAATATGACAGCTTTTCAGGATGTTCAGTGTTGTATAGAATCATGGAATTGTAAGGTTGGAAGAGACCTCTGAGATCGAGTCCAACTGTTCCTGTCTCCCTACTAAAACATATCCCTAAGAAACTCATCAACCCGTCTTTTAAACACCTCCAGGGATGGAGACTCCACCGCCTCCCTGGGCAACCTGTTCCCATCCCTGACCACTCTCTCAGTGAAGAAATTCTTCCTAATGCCCAGTCTAAACCTGCCCTGGGGCAACTTGCAGCCGTTCCCTCTCGTCCTGTCACTCATCACGTAACTCATCACTTGAAGAAAGCAGCACATCTTCCCTCAGCCTTTTCCAAGCTAAACAACCCCACTTCCCTCAGTCTCTCCTCGTAGGGCTTATTCTCCAGCCCCCTTGTACTAGGAGGTGCTCAGATATAATGAAGTTTTGTATGGTTTATATGTTAGAATAAAATCCATTTGATCTTACTGTTCATAGGAAATCTGAAATCTGGCATAAGTGCACCCGCCTTTGTGATGGATCTTACTTCCAGGCATAATGTGGTACTGACAGTACTGAAGCTGAATTATGTGGCATATATCTCTTTGATATCCCTGATGTAACCACAACACAAAACATACCTCTGAGTTCACAGTCCTCTTAGATACCCACATAACCATAACTTGGACAAGAACTATCTACATATGAAAAACTTTGGATCTAGTAAAGTTGTAATGAAGTAGGCTTCAGCTTCCCCAGCTAATGAACTCTGTTCAAAGCTACTTCCATTTAATCATTTAACACAGTGGATTTAACTGTAACCTAATCTAATTCTGTCCTGTAACTAAATGAGGGCTTCAGTATTCTCAGTGACTGGAGAGAGGAGTGCTTGTCTCCATTCCTCCTTCTTCATTCCCTTGTTTTAGTGGGTGGTGAGAGGAACTGCACTGTGTGGTATGACTGAGGGTGAAACCAGATGTTTTGCAAGAATTGAATGAGGCTGTTTCTAATGGTTCTGCTGTGTTCTTGCCACGTGCAGTGAAGCAACTCGTAATGTAGTTGATCTGCAGTTGTGATATGTTTTGATATTCTGAATACCAGGAGGTGGCAGTGTTGGGATTTTTTTTTTATAGCAGCAAAAGCCACTATTTACCTTCTAATGTATTCAGTGCAGAGGGAATTTTTTCAGTTAGGGTAGTGTTTTTTGTTTTTTTTTTAAAAAAAAGGCAAATTCCAGGGATCTGAAAGCCTATGGAGTAACTTGGTCATAGATTACAGTCATAGAATCATAGAGTCATCTGGTTGGAAAAGACCTCTGAGATCGTCACGTCCAACCGTACCTGTCCCCTGACTAAACCATGTCCCTAGGAAACTCATCTATCTGCCTTTTAACCACCTCCCTGGGCAGCTGTTGCAATGCCTGACCACCCTTTCAGTGAAGAAATTTTTCCTGATGTCTAATCTGAATCGTTACAATCTAATACCAAATTTGTCTTGATTAATAACTGCAAACAAAGTCTGCTGTATTCAGACTGTAAAATGGGAAGTCTCTAAATGGAGCGCTTAAATTCCATTTCACTGGTAACACTTGCTCCTGTCCGTGTGTGTGTGGGTGAGCCAGTCTGGGGAGAGCAGCCTAAAACCAGCCTGGTCCCCGTAGCACTTCCCTAGACCAGTCTTCCTCTAGCAATGGGTAATCCTTCATTTGACAGCATCTACCAGTTTCTCTTTTACCTTTGTAGTATATTTTCATTTGAACTTTGTGTGTTGAACGATCTTTTGTGAGTTAAAAAAATTAACATTAGAAAGGTGTTATCCTTCATTTGAGTATAGTATGAAACTTCCAGAGAGTGACAGTAAAGTGCCAGGTATTTTGCATGGGATGAATCCCTACTTAGCAACAGATCCAGGAAAGGGAATTTTGATGTTTTGTCTTCTAATTAATGACAAGATGACTGAAAAAAATATCTGTTGCATTGAAAAAGTGCCAAGCAGAGGCATTTTTGGGGGGGAACATACTCCAAGAAGTATAGGATCCAGCTTGGTAGAGGCATAAATACAATCTGTGCCTGAATTTGTAAGCCCGTGTGTCAGCTGTTGTGCCAGCTTTAATGGTTTCGTCTCCTAAATGTAAACAGTATGGGTCTTGAAATGTAGTCCATGGTCTAAAATTCTTCTTGGGACCGTTGTTGACTTAAGTGGTTCTGTTACTCTCTTTTTATTTATTCTCCCCCAGCAGGTTTAATTGCCTAATAAGTCAGTCTGAGAAGCGATTTTTTTGTTTCCAGTGTAAAAACGAAGCTTAGAGTGCATTCATTAGGTCTTGGAAAAAATGCAAATAGAAAATACTGAAGTTTTCAGAAGAAATAGGAGAGAGATGCATGCATTCCAGAATAGGTGAGGGTACAGTTTTCTGTAGGGCTCTAGGGAATCACTGCAGCTATGCAGGACTGCTGTTGATTGGGTTCTTACTGTCTTGCTTTGCTATATTTTGTTTCAGTTTTGCTTGATCAGATGTGCTGTGCCTGTTGTTATTTTGACAAATTGTCATTGTCAGAGAAATAATGTTTTGCTTGGAAATATTCATGCTGGTGCTTTTTGTGATTATCATCTTAATTTGCATTTGATTTTCTTCTTAAGTTTCATTTTATTTTATATTGCAGGTAGTATACAGGAGAAAGTAAGCTGAATTTTGATACAGATCAGAGCTTTACTTGGCGCACAGATTAATTTTATCTACTACAAATCGGTCCTTGGCTCCAGTGATGACAAAAAGATGAGAGAGGGAGCAGGAATTATTTATGTTCACTTTGTTTCACTGTTTGCCAAGTGAACACATTTACTGAGAAGTGGATGTGAGGGTGTTGTCTCCAAATATGTTGCTGCCTGAGTTTTTGTAAATATGAGTGCTTAGGGGAAGGAAATAGGGATGGGAAAGAATGGCTGCTAACTGCATTACTTATGAATTGTAGATGGGGGAAAAATGGCTTTCTGGCTCAAAGAGGGTTTATTTTATTTCCAAATGCAGTCTCCTGTGCGCTCATCGCATTATTCCTATTTTTGGTTTCCATTCCTTTTTTTCCTACGTTTTCCCTGATTGCTTTGTTTATTCCTTTATGGTAGCTTCCTGAAAATTGAGAACTTTAGAAAGTTTTAGTTTTTATGAACAGTGTTCCTCGTCAATTTAGTGAGCCTGATTGCACTAAAATGGAGAGATAATATCTGAAACTGTGTATGGTATTTGTCTATAATCTCATACTTCTTGTTGAAGTAAAAGTCTGTCTGTCCAGGTAAAGCTGCCATCAGCTAATGGATCTTAATTTGATGTGGATGAAGGAGCAAAAGGTACTTGAAGCCTTTCCTTATCCAGTCTGCGGGAAGCTTCTGCATGTGTAATGGTAGAATTACCAAACTAATCATATAATTGCTTCAGTGGTTCCTTTTTAAATGTCCTGTTTTGCTACCTGCTTGAGGATAGCCAAGAGGGGTTAAAGTATCCAGCAATGTCTGTTTGCTTCTGGTGTGCACCAGCTCATTCATGAATCATTAACTGTGCTTTCATGTTTTGCAGACGATGTAATGCAGACTACTTACTGTGAAATCGACTTGGACAAAGGAAGAAGAGATGCATTTGTGTATGCTATAAAAAATCACTATTGGTACCAGATGTATATTGATGACTTGCCAATATGGGGTGAGTGATATTATGCATAAATAACTTGATTACCACTACAGGAATCTTGTACTAGTGGGTTTCATGGGGTCATTTAATGACTAGGCTTCATTAAAAGAATATCACAAATATGTAGAACTTATGGAACCAAACAATGCAAATAATTTCAACGATTATTGCATTGAAAGAACAGTAGGATGGCTTGTATTAGTGAATGACAAAACCAGTAAAAAGCTGTTTTGTTTATCAAGCACTGATTTAATGATACCAAGTTCTTAGGGTTAAATTTGTTTAAATGTTCAAGTGAGTGTTAATTAGATAGGTCAGATATAAGGACCATGTTAAGATGTTCATCAGTGACTTTCAAGTGAGTGTTAATTAGATAGGTCAGATATAAGGACCATGTTAAGATGTTCATCAGTGACTTTCATGAAACTCATTCAGTGTTTAAACTTTTATTTAGCAAGAGCTGTTTGATTTACTTTTATGGTAATTTAGTGGCTTTTAACAGTTTTGCATGCACAATCTGTGTTTATATAAAGGATTTTTATTTTACTTGTCCTTATATAGTTGTTAAAATTGCTCTTGCTGAGTATTATTAATCTGAATTTAGAAGCAATTATGGCTTGAATAAAACTTTGTGTGTCCTTACTGCTGTTGTCTCCTAAGCTGTCTGGTTTTTGTTACTCCCTTATAAACTGTGATCATATAGCAAGTAAAGAGTTCTCTGCAGATTGAACTTTTCACTGACAGCAGTCGACCAAATTCCCCAAGCCCTAATATCCCTGTTATAAATATAAACTGAAGGGAAATGGAAAGCACCACAAACCACTTTATTAAGGTAAGGTCTTTATTACCTGTGTTTGTGAAAGACGGAAAACACCCCAAATAAACAATAACCTACACAATACCTACAAAAATACAGTTCAGGCCACACCACAAAAGTCCTTTGATAGGTGGTGTGCTGAAAAAGGCTGCCCATCATTCATTCATGCATTTTGACAGAGAATGCATTTTTTATCTCTCTCTAATAATTTTAATTGGTTTTAGAAAGTAGCTGTCTGATGAACATGAGTCTCAACCAGAAATGCTAGTGCTGTATTTATATATTATTTATCTGTTAGTTTGGAAGGTTCTTGCTTTTTTTAAAAAAAAAAAAAAATGTGTCTGCTCTTAAGAGTTAACATGTATTGTTCTTTTCGTGATTTGCTTAGTGTGTGTAACAGCTCACAGAACATCTTAGTGTCTGCTCAAAGCCCTGCCACACACTAAGTAATCTGTGTGGCAGTTACTATTGTTTGATTGCTGGTAGGCTTTTTTAAACCATGCAGTTGTTGCTTTTTATGCTTTTGACGTTTCAAAAAAAGATCAATAAATGTTTTTCCTAGAATCGTTGCAGATATGTAGGCTTTAGACTGTCCAAGGATGGTGGATGCAAAGCTGACTTCTTTGGAATCTTATTGAGTCTTAGAAGACTTTCTTTTTTAGGACTGATTTTTCAGATCTTATTTGGGAATATTATTTCTCCCCTCAAATACCAAAGAACAAATATACTTACTAAATCATCTACACCATGACTAAATTTTATACTTTCATCTGAAAGATGTGTTTTACTGTGATTCCAGTGTTTTTAATGCTCTTTAGAAGTGTGCTTTGTCTGCACAAGAAATCTTTACTAATGCTATAGCTAACAAGCATACAAAACTTAGGTATCATCTTCATATGATGTTAAGAGGCTGGTTTTGATAGTTATTTGTAACTAGGACCTCAAGATATGATACTTAATAGTTGACTGCGGCATCATAATTACTGGTAATATTATACAAGAATATAATCTGACATCAGGTGTGAAAGCAAGGGGAACTGAAGATTTTGGTCTTTTTCGTGGGGACTAGGGAAAACTAGGAGGGTTGCAGATTGGTCAGTAAATATTAGCCTGGTTTTTATTTCAGAAACTGCATTGTTTTTTAAGGAGCAAGGCGTGGATGCATCTGAACTGATCGGAATAGTTTATCTGCAGTTCTGAAGAAGGCTTTCTGACCTTTGTGTTCCATGTTCAGTTTAGAAAACTGTCAGTATAACTTATCTGCATTAATTATTATTTTGCGAGGTCCCTGTTCAACAACAGGAATATTTTGAGTTTTTAGTGCTGCCTAAAACCTAAACCTCCGAGACTTGCTGCTCAGTGAACAGGGTTTATTAAAAATATTTCTGTTATGAAGATGGCGCGAGTTTTACGGTACACATGGCTCCTTCAACTTGTTGGTGTCTTCAGCAATGTTGTATAGACTTGCCTAGTACCACGTAATGTGGTGGTAGAGGTACTAAGGAAAACTGATAACTGTTGGTTGATTGAGTGTCATGGCATAACTTTTAATTTCTGTAACTTAATGAAAAACATTAGGACTGCTTTCAGTACACGGAAGCCAGAACTTCAAAACTTGAGTAAAAATGATGACATCTCTGATGTAGTCTGAATGCTGACACGTTTCTTCTGTTTTATTAAGATAGTGTCCAGAACTGGTTGTCCTACACTTGCATTAAAAATATCTCGTGCTGAAATGGCTTTTATTGTTATTATATGAAGGCTATCATATTGATCCACTTCCTTTGGATTACCTTTGCTGAGAATCCTACTAGCCAGCATGTATTCTATGTACTGTATCATCCAATCCACTGTTTTCTTTATTCTTGGTTTGTGTTGTAGCCAGATAAACCCAAAATTTAGTTCCCTAAATGTAAACAGCTAGTGTCTTTTTTTGAGCTGCCAAAAAAGACTCAGTATTCTCTGAAGAGTTTAAGAGAAAAGAATTCAGATGGTGTTAATGGTTGCTGAGAATTCTAGGCAACTCCTTTTTAGTTCTGTTATTAAAGCAGACCACTCACTTGGGCTCATCCACTTAGATTTGTAGCTATCTTCCTGTCTCCTGGCAAATTTTAGTTAAGTTCACATTTTATATTCTTCATGGTTTTCCACCTTGGTAAGGCTTACTGATGTCAGTCATACAGCCATTAATACCTGAAATTCTCCTTAGGAAGTCTTCAGAATATCCAGTAAGGAGTACTCTATTTTCAGTAAAACTTAGGCAAAAAATGACTTCTCTTAGCCTCTGGTAACTAATCGTAATGACTTCAAGCTGCTGTTTGAGGGCTTTGGAAGGTTTACACAGACCTGAAAAAGGCAACCAGGTCTTTTTAAGTACATTCAGATAAAATGATTGTTTCCTATTTTTTTCCTTAATTGCTGTCCCACGCTGGTGTGGCAAGGGTTGACTGTCTTTGTTTCAGGACATCTCCCTAAGTATATGGAACGCTGTGTTAGTTCACTCGTTCAGGCAGCGATTGATCAGAATGTTCTTTAAGTAGCTTGCTTACTACCATGGGAACAGATGGTATGCCAGGTGCTATATGGCATAGGCACAGACTGGTTCGTGTTTCACGTGGATGATGTATACAAGGCAGTCCTGAAAGATGAGCACAAGTGAAACACATTACAGAAAAATACCATCTTGAAAATTAAAAAGTGCAGGTAGTGCACAAGTGCCACTCCTTCACGTACCTGCTGCTTCATAATGACCATATCCTTCACCTACTTGTTCTCCCACTCTCCATCACCTTTCTATATGTTTAGTGCTGTTTCTATTGTGATCTCTGGTATGGTGGTCTTGACATTAATGATGACACTTGTAGCCTGTGAACTTGGTGACTGCAAAACATGACTCTTGTTGTTTCCTCCAGCATAAAATACATTCTCTGAAATTTTTATGTAGTAGGTTAGATGTTTTGCAGTAATGTTTTGGAAAGTAAGAACTTAATTGTGGCTGCTATTGAGTTCAATTGCATTCTGGTGCTCCAGGAGCATCTGAGCAGTTTTCCATGTTGGAGGTGATAAAGATCTTCTAGTAAATGGTAACTTTCTGGACTTTTCAGTGAAAGCAACAGAGTAGTGAAAAACTTTCATTCTTGACAAGCATTGGAAGTTCGTATGCAGAAGGGAGCAAAAACTACATGTTGAGGAGTCAACTAATGAGGAACACAGAATAGTAAAGTTTTTAAGAGGAAGGAAAATGGGTGAAGGGATAGGCAGGAGTTGGGAAAATGCAGAGAGGTCTTGGCTAAGTTCTGTTCATGGAAATTTAATCTGTATTCAGCTAGTTCTATCTCTGGTAAGAATTCCAATTAATAACAGTTTTATGTATTCTTTTTCTTCATTATTTGTAGCTGCATGTTTTTTACTTATTAATGCCATTACAAAATGATTCTTGCAGATACTTGTGGATTAAAGGTTGTGAACCAGGTATTAGAGTTGAAAGAAGAGCATAAGGCCTGCTGTGTTCTCTTTATTGTAGTAAAATAGTGCTCTTTTAGCTGGCAAAACTTCTGTAATTTTTTTTTTTTTAAGTTACAGAATATTTGAGAAGCATACCTGTAATAGATGGTTACGCTTGTTTCCTATGCAGGTATTGTTGGAGAAGCAGATGAAAATGGAGAAGATTATTACCTTTGGACTTACAAAAAACTTGAAATTGGTTACAACGGAAATAGAATTGTAGATGTCAATCTGACCAGTGAAGGAAAGGTGAAATTAGTACCAAACACAAAAATCCAGATGTCATATTCAGTAAGTAATTTTGGGGTGCATCTGTTATTAGAAATTCTACATGGTGAAATAGCTCAAAAATAGGTACCTGTGTACCTACAACTATGTATTGATACGTCAGGCTATACTGGAGAAGGATGTATCTTCATTCCTTCAAATATTTTTTTTGTTACTGAAGAACTTTGATAGGTTTATTAAGACTAAATGTAAAATGATGACTTTTGAAATATTTCAAACAAACTGAAGCTTCTGAGAAGTGCAGAAGTGTGTTGTGATGGAAAGGAAGATGTTCCAAAAGATATAGAAACCAGAAATATAGAGGACCCCAGTAGGTTTGCATTTTCTTAGTGTTTGAAGGTTTTTCTCCAAAGCCCTCTGCTATGGTATTGAATTGCTATGATAAAGGTAAAGAATAAACAATGTTTGCTGATCTGAGGTAACACATTAAAGTTTTCAGTTTTCCTCCTTATTTGTTTGATGTTAATTAAATCTGTAGTGGTTCATTGCTGATGTTAACTACATTAGTATACTGAAACTAGTTTTTAATGCATTGCTTTTATACAGTATGTTAGCAGTAGGTGTCAGCATAAGATTTTATTTCGGAGCATGTTCTTGCCTCTGTTACGTTTGTCTTGTGCTGAATAAGTTGTGTAGTTTGAAGTGTAGATAATTGTGGTTTTTATGTATGCTTTCTAGAATTATTTTTACACTAATCTCCCTATTTCTGCAGCAAAATTGGTAGTAGAAATTTTGGAATTTTCTATTTCAGATTTCACCAGCATTGTGAAATCTGTTTGCTCTGTGAATTTTGAGGTGGACAGCATGAGTAGCTGCCAGTAATGAAAATAACGTTATATGCTCCCTTGAAGTACTTTTAGTATATACAGCTCAAAACTTACCTATCCAATTCTCTTGGCATCATTGGGCAGTTGCTGGGCCTGGTACACGTGTGATGTTTAATTTGGAATTTGTCTACGGTGGATCTGTTCTTAGCAGTGCTTCTTAGTGGCACATGCATCTGCTTGAAACAATGTTGGAAACTGTTAATGTTCTGAGCTATTAATCTTGAACAAGGTTGTAATTTGAACTGAAAAACATAATATACTGATAGCAAGTAATACTTGACTCTGGTTTTTGATTCTGTCTCAGGACTGTGGTGAGTGATAGGGGTATTTGATTTACATTTATATGCTTGCTGCTATAGCGAATCAGAACACATCTGTTGGGAACGCTAGTTCCTTGTCATATATTTAAAAAAACATACACAATGAGGGTGCATTTGTTTGAAGATCACTAAGAATCCCATTATTTTCTAATCTAGGAATGCTTTTGAAAATTTTAGTGCAAATTTGTGTTTAAGTTCTGAAAATGCATCTAAAAATGAAAATGAAAAGTCTTGGCAAAAATTCTGAAAAATACTTTTTGCTAGCATATTAGCACCATATAGTCAATCAGTTCAATTAAATCTTCTACTACCAAAGCAGACCTGTGCAGGGGAGGTACAGGATAACAGCATATTACTGACAGTATGTTCATAAATGCATACCTTTCCAGCTGGTTTCAGAGTTACTTATTGGCAGTTGAAGTGTCTGAATTGCAGAATCCTGAGGTCCTAACAGATTTTAGGCTGCAGCCTTTAGCTCAGGGGTGTCAAACTCACAGCTCCCACCATTCTCCGGCTCCTGCAGCGTAATGTGTGTCAGACATACTGCACACATGACCAGCACTGACAGGAGCGTAGGGGCAAGGAGCTTGGCGCTGCCACCAGGTAGAAGCAAGTTGCCAGGCCAGATAAAAGAAGGTGAAGGGCCAGATTCGGCCCACGGGTTGGGAGTTTGACACCCCTGGTTTATCTTTTAAAATTTTAATGTCTGCCTTTTAGGGTTTGGCTTCATCCATTTAGCCAGTTACTTTCCAGCCAGCTTTTATGTCAGTTTATGCCCTTTTCTTTTGTATTGGCATCTGTTTAAAATCTGCTCTTCTGTCTTCTCATTTCCCTTATTTCTGTTAGACTGCATCTTTTATCTTGGGCACTGTACTCAGAGAATTTAGATACACATGATTTCAGTGAATACCAGGCTCAGTGCATGGCAGCAAAACGGCTCTTAGCTGCCGTTGGGGGAGCAGAAATGGAAGGTGTCATTGCTCAATGAACACTGGTAACGTTCTCCACAAGGCTCTCTTCATTCAATGCAGCACATGGAAATATTGAGAAAAGGCAGTATGCTGTCTTTGGGAAAATTCCACTGCTTTCTAGCACGTCTTGAAAATATTTAAACATGTTTGCTTTCTCTAACGTTTGTTCTAAAACCTTGGGCAAATTCAGGAGGATTTTTCAAGGGTATTGCCCAAAAGTAATTCAAGAAAATTCATTGTTTTATGAGTATCTTACTATGCAAAAAAATACATTTGAAGTATTCATTTGATGGAACTGAAAGATAGGGTCATTTGGTGGGTTTTGTTTTTGGCACCTTCATTGTGAGTATCTTAATGACCTTCTTCTGTAATTATGAAAAGGGTTTGTTGTGTTTGACAAACAGAAGTTTGCATCTTTGGTTAGTCTTGCAGAGACAGCAAGAGCAGAGCCACTGCAAGACTGGTGCTTTCTTGTTCTTAAACACAAGCATAGACTAGATTGCATCCATGAAGTAAGGTAGTTGGTGTTCATTCTATGTCTGACCTGTAGATATCAGTCTTTAAGGACACCAGTACATTCTAGGTTTTGGCAAATCCAATCTTATTGAAAACATTTGAAGTGGATGATTTTTTTTAAATGTTTTGGGTTTCTGTGCGTGAATATAGCTGAACATATTATAATGGGTCTTTTAAGTATAAATTATTTTCTCTTTAGGTGAAATGGAAGAAATCAGATGTGAAATTTGAAGACAGATTTGACAAGTATCTTGACCCCTCCTTCTTTCAGCACAGGGTATGTATTGTTCTGAGTCAACCTTACAAAAAATCCTTTCAAAATGGTTGCTTTACTTCAGAAGATGTCATGGAATTTTTGGATGACATCTTTGAATTTTTTTTAATGTCCCACGTGTTCTGGGACAATGAAACAGACAAATCTAGGACCATAAGTTTTAAGTAATGGTTCTGTTGCTCAAATAGGATTGCCCTATTTTTTTTGAGTGCTTCAGTAAATGTGCAGGCAAGCTTTAAGCCTGCAGCAAATACAGAGTAGCTCAAGAAAATATATTTACATTATGATTGGAAACAAGGAAGTTTCAGAAACCTCAACTGTCCAACTTGTAAGCTGAGTGACTGTAATTGGTCATATTTATGCTTTTTACTGAAGTAAATACAAAACAAAAAGCATTAACCTAAAGCAGGGGGAAATATCACTTGTGATGGTTTTAAACTTGTAGTTGTAATCTCCTTAAGGGTAGTATACTGAGGTATGTGACTTGCTGAAATTAGAGAGTTTTGATTCTGTTTGGAGCTTGGTGAAAACCAGAAGATATGCTTGTTAGAGGCAAAATAATGCTGCTGCACATTTTGGTCCTGTGCAAAACAATGGTTCCTTTGGCTTTTGGGCTGGGATCGCCTCTTTTACTACTTAAATCTTTTCTCTAGGAAGGCAGCAGTACATAGTGTTGCCTTTCCTTTACCAAGGGAGCGTGTGCAACCAGTTGTTCGAACTTGGCTGGTGCTTAATTAAGCTCTAACTTTGTCATGAGCAAGCTTGGCTGTTGAAAAGCTTTGTGTGGTGTTGCACAGGCCAGTTTTAGTGGGCATTTCTACAAATGTAGTGTTACTTACAGTATGGGGTTATTGTTACTTAGCTAGTGTTAGGCAAAAGGTTTTCCTTACTGGAATTAATTTTAAACACATTTACAGTTCTAAATCTTAGGGATGTGTTTTCTTTTTTGTAGATTCACTGGTTTTCAATTTTCAATTCTTTTATGATGGTGATCTTTCTGGTTGGCCTAGTGTCTATGATATTAATGAGAACTTTGCGAAAAGATTATGCGAGATACAGCAAGGAGGAAGAAATGGATGATATGGTAAGATCATGCAGATTCACGCTTTTTAAAAATCTCTTTTTGTTTTAATGCTTATTGTTTTCTCTTTGTACATTCATTGTGTTAGCAGCTCTGAATGGCTTTCATCAGTTGGACAGAAAACACTTGTGTGTGTCTTCAGAATGTTACTGGTTTTCTTTATACCAGGCTCTTAGGTTGCAACCTAGAATTCTGTCTGTAGTCACTGTGTTAATGTTCATATCCTCACTTATGTTAAACGAGGTCTATTCTGAGGGTGTAATACAAGCCTGTATATAATCCTAAGCACTTCAGAGGATTTTAGATACAGGAAGGTGATCTGATATATTTTACTGCATCTTACGTTCAGATAGTATCTTTTTGTTGTCTTTATAGGCATCTGAAAAGTAAACTTTTCTCCTACATTTGATGCGTTCAGGATACAAGACATACTTGCAGTTGAAGTTGCTTTAATAAATCAAACCTTGCATTAATGCTTAGCTTATGCGTTTGTCATTAATTTTCAAGCCTAGACTTAAACTTTTTTGTTGTTGTTGTAGGACAGAGATCTAGGTGATGAGTATGGGTGGAAGCAGGTCCATGGAGATGTTTTCAGACCATCCAGTCACCCTCTAATATTTTCATCGCTTATTGGTTCTGGTTGTCAAATTTTTGCTGTGTCTCTTATAGTCATTGTTGTTGCGATGATAGAAGATTTATACACAGAGTAAGTATAATTGTGCCATGCCTTCAGCACAGAAATGCGTAAATCGACAAAGTAATTACAGAAATGATTGTTCTAACTGGCCTGGAAAGAAGTGCTTGAGACTTTAGTCTCCAACAGATATAATATTCAGAAGTGCTCCTTTAAGTTGTAAAGAAAAACTCACAAGATCAGAGTAGGACAAAGGTTCCCATATAATTTACTGTGGTGCTGCAGAGCAACAAACTAGTTTCTTAATAAATCCTGTATCTTCCCCTTGAATATCACCTGTAACTATTGATTTTAACAAGTTGTAATACTTTGATGTGCCACTAGAGAGAACTCTTGTTTTTGACTTTAGCTGCCTTTTATTGGTGTGTTTAAAAATCTGCTCTGTAGTACCAGTATCTTGGCCTACTTTCATTTTCCATATGGTGTTATTTCCCTGTTGTGCCCCATGGTTACCTTTATGGATGGAATTACAGACACACTTTTGATTCTATGTCAACCCTTTAAGGGAGGAACAAAAACATTGCAGAATGTTTGTGCATTGTGAGGAAACTGGATGTTAGTAATGGCAATTGTAAAATGTGTCAGAACAGTAATTTAAAAAAATATATGTACATTCCTTCTTTTATTGCAATAGGTCTTTATGTCACTTTCAAAGTTTGTAACAGAAGAATTGCCCAAATTTGGTGCAGACAATTCTCACATTTAGAAAAAGTGATGTGAATGAAAAAGACTGTGAAGTAGAATTACAAGAATGAATGCCTGTCAGGGTTCTTCTGTCTGTTAAAACTTAGGGATCATGCAGGTGATACCAACTAAAATTCTCTTGCTGAATTTTGGTAGTGTCAGCTATTAATTTATTAATACTGGTTTGAGCTTTAAGAAGTTTTTCCATTAGAATATTTGAAATATAAATGAGTAAACTTGAGCATAGGAAATTTTTACATAATTTTAGATTAACATCTATTGGTCATTTTACAGGTAGCCTGGATTTACATGTGTTGCTTCAGACTGTATGTGGTCTTCTGGGGTTTTGCCTATGCTTCTAAATTGTCTTAAGTTAGGAGAAGGGTTAAAATTGGTTTCTGTCTAACCAACAGCTTTCTAAAATTCGAACTGCTGCTTATTATTTTAATAAGCAGATGTTAGCATAATGCTCCTTTAGTGTGTGTGACCAGCAGGTGTATTTGCCTAGTCCAACCCATGCAGTCATGGAAGCTGGTTGTACTAAAGATTACTTCTTTGAGCAGGGCCAAAGTGCCAGTAGTATTGTATCTCTCTACGACTTATTTGAAGAAATTACAGCCAGGTGGCTGAAAACCTTCTTCTGCTTCTTGGTCTCGAAGAGTAGCGCAGAGACATGGGGAAACGGCTCTGTTCATGAATAATATTTATACCTTGCTATTCTTAGACACGATTTAAAAATGTATTTGGAGATGGCTTTTTGTGATATAAAAGCTTTACCTGTAAAGTTTCAGAAAAATTGTGCCAAAATGAATACTCCAAGTTTTAATGAGGTGATAACTTAAAGGTGACTGAACTCTTCTGACTGGGCTACTTCCTGCTGATTTGTGGCTTCCTTATAGTATTTATATTTTCTAAATCAGATTTTCTATAAGGTGAACACTTCTGATCTTAAAATTACATTTCTGAGAGATGGCAGAAATATCATTCACGATCTGAGTAAATTTTTTAATACTAGCATTCACGTTAAGTAAAGAGGACCTTTCATCTGCAGTGGTTGAATCTTACACCTAATCTATATCATGTAAATAGTTCAATTCTTCATACACAAGGTACGCATATCCAGATATCAATAATTTGATCAGAAGTGAGATTTTTATATTCCAGTGAAAGTAAATGCACTTCAAAAAAAAAAAAACTAGAATATTGGAGTTCTCTTTCCCCAGTTGAATTGAACTTCACCAAAAGCTTTGGATACCAACAGTTCTCATTCTTATGCGGGTTTTACAGTTTGAACACTTTAATATTTTTAGGTAATGTACAAATTTGAAATAACTGCTTCTGCTAAGTGTATATGTTTTACTGTAATCCTGTTCTAATACTGTTTGTTTTTCTATTTTATTTCCCAAAAAACCCACTTCTTGTAGGAGAGGATCAATGCTTAGTACAGCTATATTTGTTTATGCTGCAACATCACCAGTGAATGGGTATTTTGGAGGAAGCCTTTATGCTAGACAAGGAGGTAAATTGTTTTCATGATTCACTGTTTCCATTAGATTTTTAAATAAAGAAGTTATTTTCTCATTTGCACCAATATGGAAGTGTCCTCATGGAGTTGGGCCATTCAGGTGGAAATCATTAAATTATTAATAAATAGAAAATATTTTGAGTACATTTATCTTTTATATTATTTGTATTCAGTATTGCCTGCATTTTCTACCAGAAAATAGCTGAAGTATTTGGTTAATTTAAAAGTACTAAGTGCTAAAAAACTGTTAACAGTTGTATCTATTGAATTGCTCATTATATTATTGTATGTAATTGTTGGCTCATGACATCCAGAGAGTATAATACTCTCTCCCTCTTCTGTAACATGCCGTTAAATAGTTCATGCCATCTTTTCCTGATGACTCCTGCAGAGCCCTCCTCTATAGCTACAGGAGGCAAGGGGGGCGTTTTTGTTTACTAACACAAAGGATGATTATATAGTTACACAACCGTCCTTTAAATGTGGATGGGGAAAACTGTTTATAGCAGTTTTTTTAAAGAAGGCTATTCTACTTTCCAGTATGTGCTATGCTTTGTACTTAGCAAATTCAAAATGAATATCAAAAGAGCCTAGGCCAAATACAACTGGCATAATAGATTTAGACAGGCTGTCTTTGAGTGCTTTCCCCTCTGCCTCTGAGTTATGACCAATTACATCCTTGCAGTCCACTAGCCTCATCCATTCCCTGTGCTGTAGTAAAACAGTAATCAATATCTATTATCTTGACAGTGCTTTAGAAAAATTAATTCTGGTAAGTTCATAAAAGAAAACTTGTATCTTTTTAGCATGATGTACCTGTTATTATTCAGTCTCAACTGCACTGTAATCTACTCTGAGTTTGGAGGTTAGTTGTTACTGTTCATATGGCTTGTGCATAAACCTAGTGATTTGTAGAAAAACAAATCTAGTGTTGCTGTTCTAAAATGTACTGTGCTGTAGAGTTGAGCCAGGTTAACTTTTTTTTCTTCATATGAAACATCAAATAAAATTGTCAATTGTATTGACTCATGGTTAAAATATATATGATAGTCTTGAAAAGCATATGCTAGTGTTCTGATTTTTTTTTAGTGCATGTTACAGATGCATCTATGGTGTATTGAATTTAAATATAGACGGTGTTTAAAAGCATAGAAAATAAAGGGAATGCAGACAGAGTTCTTAAAGTATTGCCCAAGAGGGTGTTTTTGAGCTCCTCAGGGTGCTCTAAACTTGGTAAGAATTGCTAACGGATATTGTTGTTCGCTTTGTGCCTGAGGTTTGGAAATCACTTTCTTTCTACCTTTTCTGCTGTTGAAGGTGTCTGAGTTCAATTTTGATGTATATTAAATACTGCAGTGTTTCGCTTTATACCAGTGGCAGCCAGATCGTTAATGCATCCTGAATATATGGAGTCAGCTTTAGTTTGGTCAAGACAACCCAGAGCAGGTGCAGCTTGAAAGCAGCTGTAGTGCTGAGTTGTCTTGGGAGCAGTGCTGAGCTCCCGTGTGCTCTCAGGGTGTAGGCAGGCTCTGCACAGGGCCAGCCTTGCTGTCTCACTCTACTAATCTACATCTTAACATGTGTACTTACGTTTCACATCCCATTTTCTTTGTCCAGCTCAGTCAGCGTAATGCTGTTCTTCAGCCAAAATGTTCTCATGCTCTGTCCCTTTTCCTGTCTTTTCACCTGGCCTAATAAATTTATTAATATGCTTCATCTTGTTAGTTGCCAGGAGTCTAATGAAACAGTTGACTCTTGGCTCTTCTGTCAATGTAAATATGCTTTTACTTATTTCTTTCACCTTTTTGGGGGAGAAGTCGTCAAACACCTAATTTCTGGAGAGCTTGTTGATAGACTGTATTTTGTTTTAAAAATTATCTCATCAGCCCCATTGAAATGTCCCTTCTTACAGGAAGGCGATGGATAAAGCAAATGTTCATTGGAGCCTTCCTTATTCCAGCAATGGTGTGTGGAACTGCTTTCTTCATTAACTTCATTGCCATCTATTATCATGCTTCAAGAGCTATACCCTTTGGAACCATGGTGAGTCATTTTACTGGAGAATTTAAATATCACGGTAGACGCCAAACTACCTTTTAGTCTAAATACAATTGTGAGTCATAGCTTCAGCTTCCTAGAAATTTATTTTAAGGTACTTCAAGTATAACTAATTCTAATCAAAATAGTATCAGCTGCTGCATGCCAATAAGTTGTGTCTCTGCTTAAAATGGCACTTCTGCTTTGTATTCAATCTTAGTGTTATAACATGGGATGTTAGTAACTTAAATTTTCTTTTGGATGGTCAATGCAAACTGCTTATAAACTAAAATGCAATACAAAAGGATTCCAGGTGAAAGCTACTTCCAAATTAATATCAAACAGAAAAAAATAAAAGATCAGCCAACAATATAAGATGGGAGGTCATGAGGAGATCTGGCTTTACGAAAATGAATCACTGTTTTCACTTTGTGAAATGGTATTTAGTACCCAGTTATAACATTGTGTTTGTGTATTAACCATGTCACTTGAAAAACAATGCTAGTTGGTTTACTTTCTCATTTAATCATGATGACTTCTCTTGTTTCTCATGGCTTTTGTCAGGATTTTGTTGGTTGTCATGGCCCTTTCAAGTAACCTCGAATAACCCTGTGAATACAATGTAGGAAATAATCACTTGGCACTTTGGCAGGGATTCTGTTTGAGCTTACAAGGGGTATTATTTGAGAGCAGATTTTTTGAAATATGCATCACAAAGTTGCTTTTTTCTAATTGTATGCAGTAACATTGTTAACTTAATATCTTCATACAGGAAAGATATTTTCATTTCTCTAGGCATTTAACCTTTTTTTTTTTTATAGCTCCCTTTGCATGTAAATTCTTTCATATACTCAGAGATGTTTGAGTAGATTTGGATTTCTTATTAGTTTAAATTTACCACAAAGAAAATTAGTATCACCAGTTCTATCTTATCAATTGTATTATTTGGAATATAATCAAATTCAGTATGTGACTGAAAATACTTCTTAAGAACACATTGCTAATGAATGTGATATAAATCGTAAATGGTAATAAAAAGATAATTCTCAGTTTCAGGCAAAGGCTTTAAATAACTTTCTGTTGAAGAAATTACTTTCCATGTACATTACTGGTTGTGGTCACCTTTTTATTAGTAGTATTTTCAATTCATGCCTAAATACCAACTTTTTACATTTAATTTGTTGCCATAAAAATGCTAAATATAATATCATGCTAAGCATGTTTATAATCTGTTCACTTAATTTTTCCTGTTCAAGAAATTAAACTTCAAAATCCTATCTTAGAATGTTTGTGTTAGTCGGTCAGCACCCCAAAGGAATATTGTATTGATTTTTCTCCCCTAAGCGAATAGTCATGTACAATACTGTCAGAAAAGTTTGCAACATTGATCTTTGATATGGACCAAAAGGCTTTGTTTTACTGCTGAGCAAGCATTTAGAATATTACATTTCTCACAGGAATGCTGAGGAAGGGGAATTCTGCCTGTGCCGAAGTTTGTCTTGTAAATCTGTTCAACTGATTTGTATTTTAAGATCATGGAAACAGGTATATGCAAAACTAAATGGCAATATAAATCTTCAGAGGTCACTTAATCAGGATGTTAGGACTCTGTCCACAATTATTTTAATGATCTCAAGGTTTTATGAATGTGTTTGAATCATTATGACTATGGCAATAAAACCTTAGTGGAGTTAGCAAACTTTCAGTAGAAGCAGGTTATGAATGAGAAACTTCATCAGAATAAGCAATGCTCTAATGAATTAATTTCAACTAATGAACCTAGTTTGTAGAAATAAATGAGAATTGTTTGAAATTACCATGTTATGCTTCAGGTTGAAATCCTGGGAAGCCCTCTGGCTTTATGGATACGATACATTTGTGTCTTTCCACCTTTGTTTTCAATGTAGAGAAACTTCCAGAATTCTCTAGTGCAAACGTGCTGCTGCTGCTTTCTTGGGGAATTAAAACCTCTGCTGTCTAAATGTCCTAGAACACAGAAATTATTTCCTTTACCCTGGTGTGCCTTGAAACCACCCTCATTGTTTTAAATTGCTGGCAAGAATTACCACCTTTTCTTGACTACTGTACATCTGGAAAGAGCAGAAACTGAATTGCCAAGAACAGTCTCTGGGATTAAAACTTTACTAAGAGACAGTGCTTAAATATGACGTCCTGTGCTTTGCCCATTTTGTATTGCCATTTCCCAGTGAACTGCTAGGTAGTCTCCTCCCTGTGATTTACTTCCTTCCTTCCTCCAGACAGATTTTTCTGTGGAATGTAGGCAAGTGCTACTGATAGTGTCAAAGCCAAGACATCCAACCTAATGCACAGTTGGTGCACCTTTTATCTACCTGGTATCTCCTCTTCTATGCTTTGTCTTGAAATGCTCAAATTGATTGGACTCTTCAGGACTATCATACATCTCTTTTCAGTCTGTTTGGAACTTCAAAGCTTTGTGCATCTTGTCTATTTCATTCCGATGTCTGGCATCTCCTTGAAGATGCAGTAGGGACTGTGAAAACCCAAAGCTTGTTTCTGAAATCAGTCTTGGGACTCTGTCTTTTAGCCCTTTTGAATATACATGCCAGCTGTCTGTGTATACTGTGACAAACCGTCTGTAGTGAAGTACACCATGAGTTTGAACAAAGGCTTAATCTCCACTTTGGGATATCTTTCAACTGTCCTTCCCTTCAAAACGCAATGAAGAATGTTGCAGATTTTATTCAAATATGAGAGCTTTTTAAATCTTAATGATTTAAAGCTTTAAACTCCCTGAGCATGTAATGGAGATACGAAATTCTGGGTCTTTTTTTTTACCTCTTCACCTTTATTAAAAATGTAGTGAGTACTGTTCAACTCTTTGTTCTTTTGGAGTCTAAAGTTGATTTTTGTGGTATTTTCTTTATTGTATTCTTTTACTGGTGAACATAGAGTTCTTCTGAAGGTGTTCTACATCCTGACTTACCTTCTGCTGACTTTTGTCAGTCTCTCTGGTGTATTTATCAGTCAACTTTCTATTTGGTTGGTTTTGAATTATATGCAAAAACTGGAGCATAGAACAATTAAAAGTAATTTTAAATTATTAAGTTGAAGTAAGGCAGAATTTCTAAGTAAGGCAGAATTTCTCCAGAGTACAGCATGATTGAATATGAAGGGATCATTTTAATTCTGGTAGTTCATAAGTTGTGATAGCTTACATTGTTCTGTGTGTGATACATGATTTAAAGATTTCCATTAAGGCTACTATGACTAATGTAATACTCTGACTGCAGAATCCATGCAACTCCTATTAAACTGTTTAAGATGTACCCTTTTTGGTTTGTTTGAGCAGTAGGTTCCTGTGTCACTAAAGTTTCCAGTATGCAATTTTTTTAATAATTAAAGATTGCATACATCAAATTTCTCTTGAAATTGAGAGCCTAGTGTTTGCATCTTTTATACCTTGTTTAAACTACAAAAAAAAAGTGTTTCCTCCAATAAATAGCTTAATCCAGGCTACAGCCATCCCTGACAGCTTTAAGTTGGTAGAAGTATTGGCTGCTGCTGAAAAAGGAGATCCTGCTAGCACCAGCAATTTTCATGCATTGAACCAGATAAGGAAATGCACCTGGCTAAAAGCTAAAAATAAAAATAGATCTCGTTATATATATTCAACAGGGCACTTCCTCAGATTGCTTGAAAGTGGAAACCGTGGTAAAAAAAAAAAATTCCTGAAGATAGACACACCGTAATGCTTCTTCCTAAATTTTCAATTTGTTAGCCAAAGCAGCACCCTAGAGTAACAACCTAATTGTAATAAAATTAATAATGCTTTATTTAGAGGCTTTCTGTTCTTGTTCTGTATAATGTTTTGGCAGATTATATGCAGAATACTGCTTCGTTGTACGGATTTGGTAACCTCTGTGTAGGGGGACAGTCTCATGATTGAGAGTACAGTTTTGGTAGCTGACAGGAAAGATCAAGCTGCTGCTTTGACAACTAATTCTTATTGCTTTTCTTCCCTGTACATTAAGCAGTCAAGGCACCATAGCCTGCAAGTAGCTCTTTAATATTAGATGTGCTCATAAAAATTTTAATTATCAACTTTGAATGACATTTAATCTGCAGTTGTCAGAAAATATGAAACACATGGCACTAGAACATGAGTTATATCCCTCTTGACAATGTTTCTGTTAAGGAAAACCCAATCCTGCACATTTAGTCAAGGGCAGTAGAAAACATCAAAACAATAAGGGGCTTAGAAGGAATGCGGGCTTGGTGAGGTTGATGATCTCTTCTATGGCAACTAGAACTTGCAAACTAAATCAGATGCTTGTATATGAATAAGATATTTTGTATAGCAAAAATGCAACAGTCGAAATAGTTACATTTTAATGTACCGGCTTGGTAGAAAAAGTCATGTAAATTTGTCTTCAGTAACATGGATTATGGAGAGCTTGTTTGCTTGATGGAAAACTGAGTTTGTAGGTGTAGTGGATTTGCGTGTTTGTAGAATTTGTGTTTTCTGAAGTGGTAGTTAAAACTGTTCTCAGAATTTCTCCGGATTCATGTTACAGTAATACTTCACCTGAAAGGCTCACTAAGATTTAACTTTCTTATCTCTGCCTGTCATGCAACAGCAATTATTTGGGGTTTGTTTTTTTTCAGTATATTACCAAATGACCTCTGTAGGGAGGTGCTTCTGTGGGAAGGCAGAGCATGTGCATGTGTTGATGCTGCCTTTGTTTCCTCTTACCATCTGTGATGGTGAAATGGAGGCTAGTAAGTGCCTGAGCTGCCTTCACTTGTTGTAAACTCATTCTCTGAAACCTTTAAGGCAGAAATCACATAACTTCATCTCTTTTTACTTAAGACGCTTGTGTACTCTGGTGATCTGTGTTCGCTTCAGTTTGGATTTAAAATCTCTGGATTTAGGCATTGCCCAGCCTTTATCATCACTGCCTTTGCCTTCTGTGGCAACAGGCAATACCTGTTTGGTGTGGGAAGGAGTTATGTCTTCACCTCAGACCTGAAATTGAGGAGCATGCCCGAAATGCAGAAACTAGAAAAGCCAGTTGTCTCCAGTCATTTCTTGTATCTGGGTAAGAGTATTACTGCAAAAAATGAAGAAAGTAGTTTTCAGCAAGCATCAGTTTAAGCAGGTCTCAGACAGTGAGTTGAAAGCAAGAAAGAAGATGGTATTGAGATCAGCATAGGTTGTGCTGATTGTAAGCAACAGTAGTTGTGTTTGTCAACCTGTTAAAACCCAGCAGGTGGCTGACACCAGGGTGGGATTATCTCAGAAGACAGAACATTGATGTTTTTATCAGCTTGGACAGCTTATCAGGGGCAGGTGGGAATAGGAGGCATTCCTGAGTCTGCGCTATGGTCTCTCCTTGCTCGATTATTTGGGCCTCCTTTGCATTGCAAAATCATCTTAAATAATTTTTAGAATGGCTTCAGGATAGAAAAAGGAAAACAATGCACTTCACTTTCTACCACTATCAGGGTAATTTCCGAGATCAAGAAATGAAGGTACAGATGCCTTGATAACTGCACTGTAAAAGAAAGTTGTGGCTGGATGAGAAGTTCGGGTGCCCTTTCACACACACAGTGTGAAACCTGCCTGAGCCAGATTTGAGTCCTACCTGCCAGAGTGCCATGGAGTGCTGGAGACAGAGACCATCCCCCATACCTGATGGTCCTTGTCAGACAGGAAGCAGAGGAAATCTTCTTGCAAATAGAAGTGATTTCAATATGGTTAACTTGGAAATTCTTTGAAAACTGTCCATGCCTTTATTCTTGGATGTCCTTTCTACCCACTGTAGTTTAATCGATCTGGGAGGTTTTGGTCAGTATTTTAGTAAATATAAGACTTGTGATTTTCTTCTTTGATGTTTTTGATACTTTTGTTGACATTTTTCTCTGAAAGTTCTCACCTGCTCGTTCTCCTAGACTGAACAGTATTCAAGTGCAGAACCTGCATCCATTAAGTGAGTTAGTTGTATACTTCTGTAATTTATTCTTAGGCAGCCTCGGTGTCCTACTTAAGACACTATGCTTCATTACTTGTGATTTTTCACATAATGGAAGATGATAAGTGGGAGGTACTAAAGATGTATTAATTGCATAAAATCTGCTTTATTTTTGTCAAGTATAAAACATAAAATATAAAACATAAATATAAATTATAAAAATATAAAATAAAATGTAGTTTTCCTTATTTATCATTGCTCATAATGTAATAACCTCTCCTCAAAGATACACAAAGAAGTCTGGACAGTGTTGCTGCTTGTTGAACACCTGTTTGGTGTCCCCCTTCTGTGAAGCACGAAGGTTTGGTCCATCCTACCCCGCTTCTATTCACATTTGATCTGAGCTAGTAATCATATGCAAGTCAGTAATAGAGGGGTAACATTCTGACTTTTGTCAGATGTTACATAAAACTGGTGTGTTTGGCTTAATGCTTGGTTTCTATTGAACTAATGTAGTGCAGCTCCTCACCTTGTAAGCCCAGAAGTTCTTGCTTTTCAGCTGTTAACAGCAGACTTCTGCAGAATAGCAAGTGAACAGCCTTTATTTGTCCTGAGGTAACTGCTTTTAAACAAGTCAGTGTGTGGCTCTTAGAGCTGGTCCTCTGCATGATGTTTTGGTTTAATTACTACTGTGGACTTTGCATGCCAGTGGAATGAAAGAGGAATAAATAGCTTTGTTGTTCAGGAGGCACCAGGGTGTATACAGAGCCTCAGGCAACAGTGCTTTTGAAAGGCAGTGTTTTCATGTGTTTGCATAGAGAAGGTCACAGCATCAATATTCAAAACTACAGTTATTGCATTACAGGCAACTGTTCTGTCTTTAATTATCAGTATCAAAAAGTTAACAAACTGCCTAATGCTAATTCATTCTGTGCTAAAGAGGTATGAGTGGAGAACATCTTGCTAAACTCTTTTGGAAAGAGTTGGAACATTGGCTTGACTTTGCTGCATTGTGCATAAACCTAATCTTTGTGTGCAGGTAGGGCCACTGAGCTTTTAAATTGTGTATCCATGCTTACCAATGGCCACTTGTGACTTCAGCAGTCCATGTTCTTAATTGCCTGGTTGATGGAGAAAATGTAACTCAGAATTTTGATTGGTAGCATTATGGTATGGCTTTGCTGTTCTTGTTTGGGTTTCTTTTTTTGGATTGTATTAAAAAGTTTTGCACCTAGTAATTGTAGTTCAGTGCGCAACTGCTCAGTTGCTACATAGTAAGTCCCAGGGATAGCGTTCTCTGCAAAAATTTAAGAGAAGTTGCCAGAATTTTCTGTTATGAAATCCCATGAAGGTTTCAGTTTCTTTCCTGTGCAATGTATTGAGTATAATGATTAGACGAAAACTTTAAAAAAAAAATCTGTAATGGTTCTGTTCTCTCAGTTGATGCAAGAAAATATGTTTATTAGGAATTTTCTTAGAAAATAAATACTTCCATCTGATAACATAGGTGTATGCTGACTGAAGCTTTGTAACTAGGGCTATGATTCTACAGAAGTAAGTACAAAGGACTAATATATGCAGAGTGAGTTGATTATCTTCTTACGACTTCTCATGCCTGTTTTATTAATTAATATTTTATTTTTTGCTTACAGGTGGCAGTGTGCTGTATTTGTTTCTTTGTCATTCTTCCATTGAACCTTGTTGGTACGATTCTTGGCCGAAATCTGTCAGGACAGCCTAATTTTCCATGTCGCGTCAATGCAGTGCCTCGTCCCATACCAGAGAAAAAATGGTACAGACAAGCATGAATGTTAACTACAAGTATTCACTTCACTATGCTTAAAATGACTTCTCAGTTGTGGTCATGACAAATTTTTCTAGAGTCACTTTTTTATTTAAATTGAGTTGTGCCTAGAATAACACCTCTTCTGCCATTTCCTTAACAGAATTTGTCTGTTGAATTAAAATACCTTTGGTTAATAGTTGTAGTACATTTTGCAGTCCTAGTTCACTGTTTGGCCTGAAATGTTCCTTAGTCCCTTATGTAAAAGGGATGGTCCCAGCCGAGGTCTTATGTAGGTATCTTGAAACTAAACTTTTCCTTTTTGGTTCATGCCTCTTATAGATTTAGGATTGAATGTGTTATGGAGGCAAAACTGTTCTGGTTAGTGGTCTCCATGTACAAGCTGAGACACACTTGCAAGGGTGATGGTGGGCAGAAGCTTGCAAGGTTTTTCCTAATTTTGAACTTTTGTTGATGGCACAAAGCTTAAAATATTCCAGGTATATGGTTTGAATTGCAAATAAGCTTTAATTATTTTTGAAGTAAATATAAAGGGGTGCCTATTCTCAAAAATTAGATTTAGGTTTTTGAAAAATCATGAATGCACTCCCTTTTTCCTATTAATTTAATTCTGAGATGGAAGCAGCAAACTACGGAAATGAAAAAAATTCTCATAGGAAAAATTGATTAAACTTTTCTTGCTTTTTCTGTTCAGAGGAATGGAACAGACAAAGTGAAGGGGGCATTGAAACGTTGTCTGCAATACCAGGAAGTACAGCACACTTAGTCTTTTGTCAGTGGTGATGGTGTACAGTTCAGGTGGTAGGATTTGATTTATATCGTGACCTGTATCTTGGGCATGCGATGGATTTTTCTGGATTGGCAAGATAGATAAGAAATAAGATATTTTGCTTGAAGATGATGAAATCACACACTGTCAGCTTAGACAAGTCTCCCTATAAATAATAAAAGAAACTGTAAATTAAATCACTGGTTGCTAGCTAGATTTGGCATCATTGCAAGTACTACACATAGGTCACCTTTAGCAAGTGACAGGTTCATCTGCAGGTAGCCGAGTATTCGTGTTTGGCCATATGCTCATGGCTCAATACAGCGTTAAAAGTAAACACTCGTTCTTAGTGATATAACCATTACCCTGCAAAATTTTATTTGCACTTCTTGCTGCATTTGTAGGTAACAACAGTATTGACTTTTCACTGCCTTTGTTCAAGGCCAGTGGATTGTATGGGATTTAGTGGCTTTGGCCCTCTTTTGGGGCAAGAGGAGTTCTTTATATAGCTTTTAAAGCTAGTTAGATGCCTAATCGTATACCTGTAGGTGACAGGCATGACCCTTATGTTTTGTTTCAGCTTTCCCCAAGAATAACTCCTCCTTCTGTCCATACACGACATCATTGGGGGAATCTTATTTCTAATATGCTTGTATGAGACATAAATGTTCTTGTTAGCATGACTTTTAAATAATTCTCTGTGCTATATTAATTATCTGGTTTTATGCCTTAATATGTTTAGAAATGGAAGATTTAAATTGTCCCTAAACTAATTTTGATATCCTTCAGGTTCATGGAACCAGCTGTTATTGTTTGCCTGGGTGGAATACTCCCTTTTGGATCAATTTTTATTGAAATGTGAGTATGTCAGCTATTTGTTAACTTAATTAAAAACTATAATAATCTAAGTTCAATTACAATATCTGTATATTTTCTTTGCTCTCTGCAGGTATTTCATTTTTACTTCATTCTGGGCTTACAAGATCTACTATGTTTATGGCTTTATGATGTTGGTTCTGGTTATACTCTGCATTGTGACAGTTTGTGTGACCATTGTTTGTACATACTTCTTGTTAAATGCAGAGGATTACAGGTGGTAAGTATTGCATTATTTGCATAGTTAGACAGATTGTGAGATTTTTCTAGAAAGTAATGTTTCTTCAATTTTAGATTCTTTCAGGTTTGAAAGTGTCCAATGTCCAGATTTTAGCTGTAGGGAATAAAAATCAGTACTCACATCCTTTCTGTATGGGAGCTTTTGGTGTACATGTGCATCTACGCAGGCATATATGTATGTATATTAAAAAAAAAGGATTTTGTTAAATAAGTCTGTAGAACCACTACACTTTATCTTCAGAGTAAGATTTTAGTGTAATGTGCATCTTCTTGGGAAGACTTTTGGATAGACCTATGGTGAACATTCATATTTTCTTTCAGGCAATGGACAAGCTTTCTTTCTGCGGCATCAACTGCAATTTATGTTTACATGTACTCCTTTTACTACTACTTTTTCAAGACAAAGTAAGTGGTAGTTTTCATGCGTGAATATTAGATTACTTTATTATCAAATAAGTTTATTGATAAAAACTGGGGAAAATACCTAGCATAAATTCCGATCTTTCTCTTTCAGGATGTATGGCTTGTTTCAAACATCATTTTACTTTGGTTATATGGCAGTATTTAGCACAGCTTTGGGAATAATGTGTGGTAAGTTTCAAATATATTGACATTTTTCTATTAGAATTTTTCAGGCTGCTTTTATCTCTGTGGTTTTGGTGGTGGAGTGTGTTTGTCTGCAAGAATTACTCAAAAAAGCTTACAATCTTTAAATTAAAGAATTGTAGAGTTTTCTGCTTATACTTGGTTCATACCTAATATAGGAGCTTTCTGTGGATTATGTCTTCTGATAGGAAGATAATTCATGTACTGTGCAGAGAATTTTCACTTCAGTGCAAGTGAAAGACTCACTGTTGGGCAAGAGATTCTGCAAAGTGAATTTCTAATAAAGATGAGTCCATGCTAGCATTTTTTTTTTTTTTGAGTTTCTACTGTTGCCCCAACACTTGGAGCTAGGTACACCCATTGAGGCATCAGTGGTATCACAGTCATGATGGCACTACCATCTGTATTTTCTGACATATATATGAGGGTGAACAGAACAGAAAGGACTGAAACTTCAGGATAACTTAAGAAATATGTATTGGAGTATAGACAGGTGAAGAGAATGCAGAGTGCCTCTGTGTGCAGCTGAACTTCATTGCTTTTTAAAATAGAATTTTGATACATGTTTAGAGAAGAATAGTCCTTAGCATGGAGGTCATCTGATGAAATCAAATATACTTGTTCAGCTGTTAACTTTTTTATCCTTTACTTTATGACTTTAGAAAGTGCTGCTTGGTTCTTTGGCACTTTCCTGTGATAATATCTGCTTTTTATGCATGATCCTTATTTCATACTTTCCTTCATAGCACCAAATGAGTAGTCCTATGGTGGAAGGATTTCATTGAGTTAGATATTTGAAACATGATGGCTTGAAGAGGCTTACTTTCTGTAAAGTATATAGTTCTCAATAGCCCAAGAGGGAGGGTAATTTCACAATGTTTTATAAAAAGGGGAGGGAAGTAGTTTCTTAACTGCTGAATACCTGTTTGCCTTTTCTGTCGTACAGTCTAATTGTGATTCATCAGGTTCTTGGCACATTACAAGACTTCCATGCTGTTCTGGTAGTCTTGCAGTAATTTTTTTTCTTTAATAGGCTTACGCTTTTCAGCTTTAATCTTTTATTTTTAAAGTGCTCTGGCTGGTATTGATTAAAATGTCTGCAGAAGCCTAGCTTGCCCACCAGTTTCTGTAATTAAAATGTTTTTTGAAATGTGGAAAAGCAATATTGTCAAATGCCTTCATGTCATGGTAGAACACTACTTGATATAATGTTAGAGTAAAAGCCAAATTTTTTCAAAATCAGAAAATACTTTAGCACATTAAGTTTTATTTCCACAGCTCTCTTTTTGTCTTTTAAACAGTGTTGGAAGGGAAGTTGTGAGATTTATTTTTTTACTGAGAACTCCCATTTTCTTCATGCGGAGGGAAGGAAAAAAATTCAGTCAAAAAGCATTTGTCTAAGGAACTTTCTGCTGTTAAGGTCTAACAAAGGCATTTGTGTTAGAGAATTGTGCAATGTGCATGCTAGTGATGATACATCTCCTGTGAAAAGTGTGTAGAGCTGTGCTTTGGAGGTTCACGTGAATGGGCGTGTTCAGCACCACACAACTGGATATGAGACCAAACTGATCAGGGTCCATGGCAGCCACAAGGAAACTGTCTGTAGGCTTATATCATCCAGTTCTGGGTTTAGTGCCCCTGATAATGCCCAGTGAAATCAAATCGCACATGGACTGGGATGCTTTGATCCACAAAGTTTGCTGCCCTCTGTGAGCATCTAAGTTCTGGGACTGGACAGTAGGGAGCCCATGGGAACTTCCAAGCCTTTTGAGCTCCTCATGCCTTCCCTCTTAGTGGCAGAAAAGAATAATACTTATTCCTCAACTCAGTGCTTGGCTTAAGAGCTAGGTAGTATAGAAAGGACTCTTGTAATACCACACTTCAGCAACCAGATAAATACTGTAAGTATGATTGAAAGGCTTTTTTAAAAAAAAAAAAAACAACTGTGCTTCCAAAGTCAAAACTGTAGTAAATGTTTACTGGTTTGAAGTAATAGGTAGGAATTAATCTTTTTGTGTTGTGGTTATTCTTCCTCACTATTTGTATTTTTCTGTTTAAAAGCCTGGTTTTCTGCTGAAATATGCTTGCAATCTATTTCTGCTAAGCATCTATAGGCCATAACCAAGTTAAACAACGTATCAGATGATATTTATAATAAATAAATCATTCCCTTTACTGTAGATTTTTTTATTCAGATGAGCAAATTGTCCTGCATTTGCTTCAGGAGGACATTCTTTAGTGTCATTGTCTAAGGTCGCCCCTTCCCCAACCCATGTTTTGTTCAATGACTGTGAAGTAGCCTTGAGGCTCAACCCCGGCTTTGGGTAATGACTGTTAGTGGCCTTCGTGGGTAAGGCTCCTGTCAATCAGAATAGGTTATGATATGTTTATGGGTTTGAAAGCTTATGGTCTCATGTGATTGCTACTCTCTACTCCTCCCCCTCATTTCTGTCTCATGCACACATTCTCTAGATACCAAATGAAACACAATTAGTACTTTGTTCTCCCGAATCTCTGATGTCTGGCATCACATCACTAGAGAAACCCTCAAAGAACAAGTTCTGGAATGTATCTGAGTTTAGCAGCTAAAAAGGGCATTGGATCTCCTGGCAGTGTCTACTTTAACAGGCAAAACATGCTGAGCCTTAAAATAGGAGTCCAGTGCCATTATTTGTCCATGCACTGCATAGGACAGAAGATGAGTTTCTTGACAAGCTACAGAAGAATCTGTGTGTGCTCCCATGAGACTCCAAGCTCACGTCATCTCCTCTGCGCAGTCTTTGTTTGGGTCTGTCACAATGCTGTAATGGTCTGTTCTTGAACTGTCAGGCCCCTCTACTGAGTCCTCAGCACACTTAATTTTTGCAAGCAGCAGTGTGATCTTGTGTGTACAGTATTTATTTTAATCAAACTCTACTTTGCCCAAGTTCACAATGCATTTGCTGACCAATGAAACAGTTGTCATGATATTTATGCAGCTTGAAATGCCGTGCAGTACGGAGACTCTTTACTACTTGGAATGATGCATCTAGTTTGCCTTGGGCAGATTTCCTGATTATATGTGAATGTTGGGCTTTTGGGGGTCTTTAAACCAAAATTCTGTGTGAGTTTAATGATTGACTTCATGAATTATTTGAGCAGTCCCCAAGATTTAAAGAACTCTCCAAGTTCTGAATAAATGTGTTGTCAGCAATGCTAGCTGCAGGCCTGTATGGCCTTAATTTCTGAAGACAAAAAAACTTTATATTTTTATTGAAAATGAAGGCTTGGCAGAATGTTTTGAGCGTTGGTTAGGCTTTTGTATTTAACATATAAGGCTTCAGGAAAGCCTTATTATTACTTCTCTCTTTAGAGTCCATTCTTTACTGAGCATCCAGGTGTTCGATGTTAGGCGTTCTCTTATCTGTACTGAGTTATAGGCCTTCACTTCTCTATCCTTTTCTTCTCATATTTTATGAGACTTCATTCTGGCAGTCTGAGAGCTCTTCCCTCTAGCTCTTGCTTGGTTTTTCAACTTCACTTCTAACTTAAGAATTAGCCAAATTGATTAGTACGAGGCTGACTTACTCTCATTTTGCTTAGACAAGATAAAGGAGAAGCACTGGGGTATTCCCTGCGGATATCCTAAGACAACAGTATTTACTGTGCCTGGCAAACCTGGGGTTCTGGGTTTGACCAGATAGGTGTCTGAATCTTTCTCAGAAGAGGTCTTGGTCCAGTGCATTTCTTTCATTTTTTCTAGGTCTTCTTAATCCTGCAGTATTTTGGGTTTAGCATAAGCTGTTGCCCTTATCAAAAACCCAGTGATGACCTGTTCTTATATTACTGCTTTGGCAAAACATGCTTTGCTCATAACTCTTGCTAATTTGAAAACCGCAGGTTACGATTTCCTTTAACTACCAACTGCTACTAGTTTAATCTCTTTGTACAGGCCTCCTTGGAGTTTTAAGAAGCCTGGGACAGGGATCTATTATTATTTGTGCCTTGTGGCCAAGGAAAAAGCCATCTGCCAATAAAACACTCATCCAGGAGGCATGTAGCTTATATAAAAACTTGCCCTCCTATCCACCTTCCTTGTAGAATAGGTGATTGTATATGTTTTACCTTCTGTTCAGAAAAAGGGACCCAATTATTTGCAGCAGTATTTATCAAGGCCAAGTGAATATGGGCTCCTAGTAAAATGGCTTAATCGATTTAGATCGCTAGACTAGGGGGATTCTTGCCAAATGTTCACTGGGAGCATGGATAATGAGAGTTTGAGAACAAGTACTGCAGGTAAATAATTTTGTGTCTGCAGAGTGCATGCTTTATGTGACTTGTTCTGTTTAAGTGGATGTGTTTTATATTGCACGCTTATTTTGATGATCAGCTCTCTAACATTCAGTGTTTTCGGTTTATTTTGCAGGAGCTATTGGTTATATGGGAACAAGTGCCTTTGTTCGTAAAATCTACACTAATGTGAAAATTGATTAAGGAAATAAGAAAATTGAACTATGGATCAGTTCCTGTTTTCCAGGGGATGAAGTTGCACAACAAAAAGCGCAAGAAGAGATTTGGGTTTTAACACTGGGCACTATATGGGTCTCCATTTTGTGGATGGCTTAAAGTAACATCTGTTTCATTGATCCTAGGTTCTTACTGACTGCTTTCTCTACTTGTTCACAGCAAATGCTTGGATTATATGCAGTAGGCATTACTACAGTACGTGGCTAATCTTCCCCCCAAAAATAAAAAAGCCTAGCTCAGTAAAGATGAATAGACTAGCTCTCTTCAGTGAAGAGGACAAACGGTTTATTTAAAGCATTTGTTCCATTCAATAAAAAGAGGGAAACTTGGCTGCTAAAACTACTTGATTAGTAGTCTTCCTGGTACTTAACATTCTATATTATGTAAAAATGCTGTTCCAGAAAGATTACTCTTCTGATTTTTACTGCCATTGCCAGGATAGAAGGTATGTTTTATATTTTGACTCCAGGTGCTTTTTGGTTTATTTGCAATATCAACTATACCCTACACCCATTTGTTTAAAAAATAACTTAAAAATATATAAAAAACCCCATATGCATGTAATATATCAGCTGTTGTTCTAGTTGGACCAACTTCCCTTTATTTATCTTTGAAATAATATCCAGCTACATCTTAAATCCATCCAAAGAAAATACAGTCTGAAGACAGGATGTGTTCTCTGCAATGCAATTTACTGTACAGTTAGAAAGCAAAATGTTAAATGAAGAGGATTGTTTGTTTTTAATAAACACTTTGAGGTATAGATTAAAACAAAACCAACATTTTAACTGAATGTCTAAAGTGATTCTCCTTTTTTCCAAGTTAGTCTTGCCTTTTTTCTTTTCTTTTTCTTCGCTTGGGTTTGAATGAAGATTTTTTTCCTTTAGACATTGTACAAGGGGTAATAAGTGTATATAACATGAAATAATGTAACTTAGGTGTAGATCCCAAATGTATTTGGATGTACAGATTTACTACAGAGTACTTTTCTGATGATTTGGTGTAAAAATGTGTGGATTTGGGTGGCTTTTTACATCTTGCCTGCCATTGCATGAAAAGTTCGGGTTTCTTCACAATGTGTGTATGTCATGCTTTTTTTGTTCTGTTTCCTTTCTCAAGCTCTTACAGGAATTAAATTTGTAATTTAGAACATTTTAATTTTTGTTAATCCTATCTGGACACTTGTGTAACATCAAAAGCACATTTGCTTTAGAGTGTTCAGAAAATTAAAATAAACTTTTCAGACAAAAATGTTCTGATTGTGAAAATAGATGCAGTTGAAAATATTTGAAAAGGCAATAGTGCTGAACACCAGTTTCTGTATACAATAATAGTGTGGTTTCCCAATATCAAAACCCCATGCTTTGAATTTAGAATTCGCTTACAACTGTATTTTACTATACAACTCCAAGTTTATTACCAGCCCAAACAGATTAATCTTGTCTGAACTGTTTGTGGAGAAATTTGTTTTGTGATCCAGCCTAGTGTACTGAGAGAAGTGGGGGTAAGCGTGGACTGAAATAAATGGGCAAATAAAGGTTAAGTATTTCTAAGATGAGTGTTGATTATGCACTGTATTTAGCTATAGATAATCCTGAATGTGTTTGTGACAGATTTGAGAACCAGTTGCCTTGATTTTTATTTTTATTTATTTTTTTTAGGCATCTGCCACATAGGGGTGTTTTCATCAGTGTGGCTGTCTGAAATAGAGCACCTGCCATGAAGAAGGCAACTTCCTGATTTTAAAAAACGAACAAAGTATTTCTATTGATTAGCACTGTGTTGTCTCTCTATAAATAAAGTACTGATAAGGCAGTAGTCACAGTGAGAAGCAACTGTGCTTTGATTGGAGGTTGGGGGAGCTGAACTTAGAGGCCATAGTGAGAAGCCATGTGTCCTGCTGTCTATAGCTTCTGAAAGGTATTTGAGCTTTCAGCTGTGACTTCCCTGGCCAATTTTAATCAATCTGTTAGTGTAGCTTCAAGTGAGTGGTTGGTCTCTACCATTTAACAGAAGATAATTCTTTTTTTGTTGTTTTTGAGATGAGCTTATAAACTGGGTCAACAGTTAGTTTTCTTTTGTTCCAAAACATGGAGTCTTAAGGCAAAGAATCAGTTTTGTGCTAGTTCTTGCTAGTGCATACAGCAGTGGAAGTCCTCTTTTCATCCGTGTTGTTTTAAATCTGAAGTGAGAAGCCATTATCGCCAAACAATAAATACATTTGAGTATTCTGCTGAAATACAATTTTTTTAAAGGGAGTATTTTGATAATTAGTCTGTCTCTCTATTTAGAGCACTGCAATGTGATTAGTCTATCATGAATGTCACTAAACTATTTGTGAATTTCATCTAATCACATTTTAATGCCACAGAATGATGGGCTGCCTACTTGCTTTCTCTATCCTCTGGCATTATTAGCTTTTGCATATCCAGATAGGATTGTATAGCTTTTAAAGTGACATTGAGAAGATACTTGTTGCACAGGCACTGCTTTTGTTTCTGCAATCACGTTCCTCTGGAGAAGTAATGTGTTTAAATAATTGACATTTTTCTACATCCATCCTAGTACATGAGTAAGTTGGGGGCTTCCTTTGTTCCCCCCCCCTTCCTTTCGGTTTCTGAAGGAGTGCAAAACGTGACCGGTTTTCAATAGCTTGTCTTTATGGTTGCTGTTTGGGGCAAGGCTATCCATTTGCCCCCAAAACCTGTGGATATAGCTTGAACCGTCTTGCTTAATAGAATCTGGAAGCTCTCTGCTTAGATGATGTAGTCCTTCCTCTTTTATGGAAGAAATAAAGATCTTATAGCCAACACTCCTCTTTCCATGGTTGTTTCTTAGGAGTTTCTGGTTCTTGAATTGAAGGTTTTTGATCTCTCCAGTGGGCTGTTCAGTGCCACTCTTCCCAGTTGGAAGAGAATTAGGTAAATATTTGTGTAGCATTAGCCAGTCTCAATCCAATACTTTAGGTAAATACAATTGTCAGTCTTTTCAATTGAGGCAGAAAGGACCTCTGGTACTTCATGTGTGAAAAGTGGTGAATGCTGGATTGCAGATAATGGAGACAATACAAATACATATTACATTATGCTCTTTTTTTTTGATATCTGAATATCTTGAAGCAATCGTATCTAATAATTACTCTCCAGAATTACATTCCAAAGTGTTTAAAGGGCACACAGTTTGTTTTCTGTATGATAGTCCAGGTGCATTTCTTTAACAAGTTTCGGATTAAACAAAAAAAACCAAGAAATTGCAAATGCTTATACTGTTGAATTTACACTTTTGGTGCTAGACGTGGGTAAAATCCATAGCACTATTATTACTGCAGAGGTAACGCAAATGAGAAAGTTAACATTTTACTCTGGCTTCAGCATCACCAGCAGCTAGCTAAATTTGCCTGATGAAGTGTATGTACCCAGCTTCACAGAAGACAGCAAAATTGCGTAACTGTGAGTGCCTCAGAAGTTTCTCCACTGGAATGTGTCTGGGAGTCTCAAGAGTAAAACAAGCCTCCTCGCCAGTCTGTGGACTGCAGGCAAGTAAACTGAATAGTTGGAGCTAGAGCTGGGAAGTCCTCTCATCTTGAATTAATTCTTAACTGTGCAGTTTGTGATTTATTGAGTTGGTGCTGTAGGTTGATCCCCTATTTTTAATGCCTTGGATCTTTTCTAGCTAAATGTACAATGGCAGCAGCAGTCTTGCAAGTGCTGTTAGCACTGCTGATCGGTGAGGAGAGGCAACAGTCTCAAACAACCCCTTACAAGAGTTACTACTGAAATCACAAAGGCCCCTGCTATTGTTGGATCTCTGTTGGAATAAAGTCACACTTTAAATTTTGAAGCAGCACATTTATGTGTTGCATTCTTCAGGAGCAACTTTTCTCAAAAAAAAAAAATTTGTTTTCCAAAGGTGCAAGTGTAGGAATGAGCCTTGCAAAGAAACGTTTGTTTTTAGCGAAATACCTTCAGTGAGAAAATTCTCCTCATTTTCTAAGGAGACACCTGCAGACGAGTTGTATTTGTAGCACTGTTGTTCTTCACATCTCGCAGCTTTTCCAGTTGGGGGAAGGGGCTGTTAAAATATTTACTTTCATGTCTAGTTATGCAGATCTGAAATTTTCTTCATTTTTTGGGTTATCACATGTGGAATGAACAAACAAACCCAACACCCCTCCCCTAAAAAAAAAACCAAAAACTCAACAGCAACAAAAAAAAAAAACACCACACCAAAAGGTGAGAGAACCCATGAACCTGGAAGGCTTTATGCAGTCCAGTAAATTCAAGCAGTTCTTGGAGAGAATCACTTTAAAGGGCAGATATTCAGTTGAGAAAAGGCTAAGAATAAGTTGTTTTATCTGATACACTAAGCTATTCCAAAGGCAAGCCTCTGCATACGAACTTGCAGTCAGTGTCATTTCTCTCCAAGTCCCATACCAGTCACAGCCTTTCCATTTTCATCAGTGTATTTGCCATAGTACAAGGCTTTTGCAGTAAACTCTGAGGGCTCATTTGTCATAAGCAAGGGCGATGTTTTTACAAGTGCATTTGGCTTGCAGATGGGTTATTTTTTTTGCCAGTGCCTTGTAATGCAATACAGAGCAGTGTGTGGAATCTCTACCATGCTGGAGCTTCATTTCTCATGAAAACCAAGTCCATGGGAATTTTCCTTACTTTCTAGAAGGAAAATATCCTTCAAGACCTTGCGCTTGGAGCATTCCAAAACATAACTGCAAGTTCATACTTGGGCTTCAGCTGGTGTTGCATGGCTACAGCAGTCCAGAAAATGCAATGCATACGCTTTTAGAACTGGGAGCTTATGTGCAATTTAAAAATTACCTCATTTTACAGAACTGTTATTTGGGGAATTTTTCTACTACGAAATAGTCCTAACTTACAAGTAAACTCTTCTAATACTGTGAGACATGCTTACCCGATTGATGCAGTAGTTACCTTTGATAGATTCCAGTTCACCAAAGCATAGACATAAGTGCTATAAACTTGAAGTACTATGCTGGGTTTGTGCCAGAAAGTCCAGTCTTTAGTAGTTCTGTCTAACAAGCTGACCAGCCTAGAAAAACATGCTGCATTTAGGCACCATACTAATTTTTTTGTTGTTTTTATGAAGGCTGTGTATCACAAGCTTTTACTTTGTTTTTGAAAAGTTTTGAAACCTACAGTTATGGTGTTTCTGAGAAGCATCCAAACAAGGCTGAGAACATCATGCCATGCTGAACTCAGGGGCTTTTGTGGCTGTTAATGGTTGTTTCCCAAAGATCTATCTCAGAAATTCTGGAATTGTGTGATGTACAAAAGTATTAGACAAGGTATGGTCATTTTCTGGGCTGTTAGAGATGTAATGCTCCCTTAGAGTTCATTCTATGCTATTTTCTCATTCTGAGCTTTGGTTTAGCCATATCACTTTTATCGAGCTGAGAAAAATGATGTATTGTACCCTTTGGATTATGTTATCAGCTTATTGTAAGGCTTTTCATGCTTTGCTATGGAAGAGGAGCTAAAATAATGGTGTGGAAACTTTCTCCTCATTTTATTCTAATGCTTGGCCATAAACTGGCAGGTGAATTAATGAGCATTACCTGCAGTTTGTTTGAAAATAGGTCTGACAGTTTTACAGAGACAGACACCCTTTTACCTACAAAAGAATTGGATAACTGTGTAATAAAATGTTGAAGAGATGCTCTTAAGTTGTTTAAATTCTGCATTTGGACTCTGCAGATTCATTTTACTAATTTGAATTGAATTGCTTAGCTGAAAGTTGATTTTGGTTGAGAATTTTTTTTTCTGTTTATCTCGCTACCAGAAAGTGATCAAACACCTATCTTTGTCTGAATCTGAAATGTAGTGCATTGTTGTGTGATATGTATAGTGGAAAGGAAAGGGAAAGGGGAATCACTATTCCTGGTTTTGGCAGTCTAAGAGGTGGCTTGTAAGATCAGCCTCATTTAAAGTATTTGTTGCCAAATTAGCCAGGTGTGTGAGCTGGGTGAAGATGTTACTGTGGACAAATCTTATGTATTAAAATCCTGTGCAGAAACTGTAACTGGGGAACTTCTCTAAGGCAATGAAGCAGTATCTCTGCTGTTTTGACAGATTCATTACATTCTACCCACTGTTGTGAAACGGCCTAAACTCATGTAGTGTGAGCTGCCCACCTCTGTAAAGGATGCCTTCGAGTGAACAGGTAAATGGAACCACATCCCATCTGCATCTCATAGCAGAGGTTTGGAAAAATGTTTTCCTTTCCCAACCCGTCTCTTTTGGAAAAGAGAAACTATTTAAGACAGTTTTTCATAAAGCAAAAAATCCTTTGGGAAAGCCAGTGGTTTCACCTTTCAGAATTTTAAATTCAAAAGGTGCATTTACAGAGATGTTCACATGTCCTCCTACTTAGCCTTGTGGCAGGGATCACCAAACCCACCAGTTTTGGTCCATGTTTTCCAAGCACAATGGACTCCTGTATGAACACTGAAAATGGATATTAAATGAAGTAATGAAACATAAGTGTGATATGCTTCAGTCTGGGAGCCAGTCATCAAGCCAAAATTCATACGTACAGATGTGCCTCCCACAGCTTGTCTCTGGCTACAGCTCAAAAATATTCGTAAGTATCTTGTTTTTCCTCACACAGTTTAAGGATTGCGGTAATAATCGGAAAAATATTTGTGCTTTTTTTTAGATAGGATAAATTAAAATCCTATCTGCTGTTACTTTGGTGAACAAAAAGGAATTTTCCAACTGTGGAATACTTCTAGCTTCTCAAATTGTCATTGCTTGTGTAACAGGGCTACGTTGTTAAATGTATGTTGAGTGTTGATGTACAGTGAATGTGCTTGGGGCTGCAGCAAGCTCTCTGTACAGTGGCTTTCAGAACTCCTGGAACATGTTTGAGCACATGCATGTCAGCACCTTTAAAGATTCCTTTTGGGTAAGGAAACATTTAGCCTTAGGTGAGAAATGTCCTGGGTGGTAATGCAATAAACCTGATAGAAAAGAATGACCCAACATTAGCCTACTGCAGGAGAGACTGAAATGGTGAATGAAGGAAGAGAGAGCAGAGGTCAATATTCATTTTATCACCTGGAGTTGTCAATGACAGTAGTCAAGCTGATGCAGAAAGAAAATCCTAAGGTCAGCTCTAGGAGTGATAAGGGAATTCAAGAGCAATAGACTGCTAGGTAAAAACCAGGTGGAGAAAATCATGGAATCATAGAATCTTGAGGTTGTAAAAGACCTTTGAGATTGAGTCCAACCGTACGCATCATCTGCTAAACCATGTCTCTCAAAAACTCATCTACCTGCTTTTAAACACCTTCAGGGATGGCGACTCAACCACTGGGCAGCTGTTCCAGTGCCTGACCACCCTTTCCTAATACCTAGTCTGAAATGGTCAAGAAGATTTGGGGAAAGTGAATAGGCTTCATCAGGGTGGGAAGTCTGTAACTAACAGAGTAAATCAGCCTTTTCTAGAGTATCTTGAAGCAGAGGGGAGTACGGTAGCTCTGCAGAGTGCTCAGTTGTAGGAAGTGATTCACGACACATCAAGTTACATCTGCAGCAGGCATTCTTTCCTACCAAGCAGAAAGCAATTAAATAAGGATAAGCAGAAGAGAGGGGTGCTGGAAATGCAGAGATGAAAGAAAATGCTCTGGGTTCAGAGAGATGTGTTCCAGCTCTCCAGGGCTCCATCTACCCTTGTAATGGTGATGTATAATACATGGAGGAAGAAACACGTTGGCATATTTGAGGAGCTAAGACCAGGAAGGGAAATCTCTGCTTGTTAACCTGGAGACAGCTGAGGAATCAGCAGTGGGACAGGCTCCAAGGCAGTGTCTTCACTTTGTTCAAAGATTCGATGAACCCAAGTGTTGGCAAGAGGGAAGAAGCTGGTCTTCTGGAAGAACTAATGAACTTGTGTGTGTGTATTGGCTTTGGGATGTGTTGTGTGCAGGGACAGCACATCAGTGCTAAGCAGCTCTGCATAGCTTTGCTCATGGATGCTGTTAAGAAAGAGCTGCGTGCGTTCTTGCTCAGTGAAGTTTGACAAGGCAGTGGATTTTGTTTGCATTTGTTGGACAGGAAGGGATTCTGTAAAGAAAAAGCCTGCCTTTGACAAGATATAGACTGTTTTGTTTTCAGATAGTTAGCTGTTGGTGTCATGAGTTGTACTGCCAGTTTTACCAGCTTAGATAAAAAAAATACTTTCACAGGGCTTTCTATGTTCTTTATCTGCACTGATGTGGCACCTTCCAATCAATATAACATGAGCCGGTCTCCTGTGTGCACTGCCTTGGCTGCAAAATGCTATGGTTGCTACTGAGAGCCGTTTATAGAAGGGTTGAGCAGGTCTCATGTTAGGAACTTCCAGAGTTTGCTGTAGTGGGCCAACATTCTTGTTTATGTGTGGATAATGCTAATATAGACTCCTCTGAACTCCCTCACAGGTTCATTCTAATTGCAGGATCCACATTAATTAAGGATCCACATTTTATTTTGCTCCCTCTCTCTTCCTCCTTCAAAGCTGTAGGATATCCTCTTGTAGGCCAGTCCATGTCTGTAATAGAGCTTCTGCTGAAGAGTTTGGGTTCCTCAACTTAGGTTGCCATCCTGGAAGAGGTTAACAAACAGTTTACATGAAGTCAAAGACTTTGTTCTTAGTGAGTGACAGCCCTGTTCTCCATGCTGCTGACAAGGACAGTGCTTGCTCTGCTAATCATAGAATCATAGAATGGTTTGGGTTGGAAGGAACCTTAAAGATCATCCAGTTCCAACTCCCTTGCCACGGGCAGGGACACCATCTGCTAAATTAGGTTGCTCAAAGCCTCATTCAGCCTGGCCTTGAACACCTCCGAGGATAGGGCATCCACGACTTCTCCGAGCCACCTCTTCCAGTGCCTCACCACCCTCCCAGTAAAAAAATTCTTCCTAATATCTAATATAAATCTCCCTTCTTTCGGCTTAAAACCATTGCTCCTTGTCTTATCACTACACTCCCTGATAAAGAGTCCTCCCTAGCTTTTCTGCAGGCCCCTTTAAGTACTGGAAGGTTGCCTTGATACTGATCTGCAGTGCTGTTGACCCACCCTTTCAAGTGTTCTAGCTTTAATTTTCCAGCTTCCTGTAGCCTCAGAAATTAATGCTGTCAGGACTTTCTCTACACAGTAGAGAGGAAAGAGCACCTTAGTGTTATTCTCTCAAGAACTGGGAGTTCTGAAGCACGGAGAGGGGTGATCAGCCTTTCATTTAAAATAACCATCTCTTTGTGTGACAAAAATCATAGAAAGCAGCAACCTAACACAGAAAAAGTAAAAGTTGTTAAGATAAGTGTGTATATGAACAATGTAAAACTGGGGAGACAAATCTAGTTACCCTACTAAGTTTGTTCTGATGGGTGTTGGTCTACATTCCTCTTCAAAAACCTACACTAATTGAAACTCCCTTGGTTCTTCATGGCAATCTGCTCTAGCACTTCCCTATTTTACTACTGGAAAACTTGCCTGCAACTTCAGTATCCTTGGTCCAGTGGATGCTTATTCTTCCTTAATGTATTTAAAAAGGGCTATTATTGTCCTCTGTCCTCCATGCAGGTCTCATCTCAGGTCTTTCAGAGTTTTACCTAAAGCCCCTGGTAATCTGCTAAGATGGTGAAAGTAAGAGCAGCAGCAAGATGCGTCTATGCCCATGAGGCTTCTAGTGCTAAACTGGTTTCCAGAATTGCAGTTCCTTTCGTTGTTTCTGTTCAGGATACTCATAAATGGTTGGGTCAGCTGCATTTCAAATCTTTCTGACCCCTCATTTAGGACTCCTGTTCAAAGTGCCCATATTCTCCAAGCTTCATCTCCACAGATGGATTTGGTGTTACAGCCCTATTTTGGTGACCATCAGTGTGGAGTGAAGAGTGGAGAGCTTGGAATGAGCATCCGCCGGGGAAGCAAATGACTAGGCAATTGTTCTGCTGTCCAGCACTAGCAGTAAGTCCTAGTTTCTACCTTGACTCATCCATTGAAATGTGTTCTCGTTATTCCTGTTTTGGCCTCATTTTGCCCAAGTTTGGTAGGGCAAAAGGGTGTTACACTCTTCCAGTGAAATTCTGAGACCTTTTCCATGCATGTGTTCTCTTCTGACCCTGTGAGTGATGGCCTCTGGAGTAGCCTGGGACTTTCCCTCATGGGTGACTCAGATGACTCCACTGTCTGATCTCTGTCTTTGAGGTTTCTCTTCTGATCCCCTGGAACCTTCTGGGAAGTGCAGAGTGGAGGAAACTCAGTGTGTTGTCTTCTTGGCTGTTGACAGAACTGCTAATGTTAAAGGCCAAATGCAGGTCTTGGGTATTAGGATGGACTAGCTGTTGCATTTGTTTGTGCCACAGAAATAAATGGTCAGCCTGCTCCATCTTGCATTTCAATTCAAAAGATGAGGAGAAAGATTCTGAGGTGTTGGTGGATACCTGGCTGCTATCACCTTGATTGTAGCCACCAGAAAATGCAGATTATACAGAAAAACATTGCTATTAGAAGTATTCTTTGGGGTGTTCCTTGTCAACAAAGCTTCTGACCATGGTCTTCATGCCAGGGTTTGATGCAGCCTTTTTGAACTCAGTGAAGGATTAGAAAGGACATAATTTTCCTGACTTTATCTTTTCTGAGAAGCCAATATTAAATGGGGGACAGGAGGGAGAGGCAAGAGCGGTTTGCACTAGCCTGCATTGTTGCTGAGGAGGTGCCTGAATTACATTGTGTGCCTTTTTATGCTCAGGTATCATTCATTGCTGTAGACTAGAAGAGAAGGGACAAATTCATGGATAACTGATGGCAAGGCATCACTTGCCTGAGTGAAGAGAGAGTTTGAAGGCAGTGCTGTGATGGGAAACGCTGCTCAAATATCCTGCAGTGGGAGCTTGAAAGTATGAAGTTGAAGCAGCAAATAGTTATGGTACAGGGAGATTTTGGTATGCACATTCCTACCAGAAACCCCCACTGAGATCCTATACCTGTCAGCTCTCCCCTGCTCACCAGTGTAGTTTCAATACTGTCTTTTTGTAATGCTGCATCTGTTGAGCAGCATGAGGATAGCTGAGCAACCTCAGACCATAACATCAAAGGGCTGGAGCGCCTCTGCTATGAGCACAGGCTGAGAGAGTTGGGCTTGTTCAGCCTGCAGAAGAGAGTCTTAGGGGAACCTCATAGAGGCCTCCCAGTACCTGGAGGGGCTACAGGAAAGCTGGAGAGGGACTTTTTACAATGGCAAACAGTGATAGGACAAGGGGGAATGGCTTTGAATTGGAAGGGGGGAAATTTAGATTAGACATTAGGAAGAAATTCTGGCATACGTTGCCTAGGGAAGTTGTGGATGCCCCCTTCCTGGAAGTGTTCAAGGCCAGGCTGGATGGCGCCTTGAGCAGCCTGGTCTGGTGGGAGATGTCCCTGCCCATAGCAAGGGGTTTGGAACTGGATGATCTTTGAGGTCCCTTCCAACTCAAATGATTCTATGATCTTGTCCAAGCAGCAGCTGCCTGTGCAGCATTGAATTCAGATTGAAGTACGTGGCCCTTGCAAGATGACTCTTAAGACTCTCCAGCATCCAGTGAGCTGGCTGGGCAGTGAGCATCTGCTGTTTCCCTGTGTGGTCATTGTAAATAGTAGATACCTCCTGCCTTTGCAGATTACCTCTATCACAAGCCAGCAGCCCTGAGGCATGATGCTTTCCTATGTGTTATCCCACAATCTCTGAGATACCACACGACCTTGGGCAGCAGCTGCAGTCCACCAGCTCAGATACCACAGAGTAGATTTAGATGCAGCTGAGCATCTCACATATGATCCACCTGCCTGATTACCCAGGCCTGACTGTATATGGATCATCCTAAAGCCCAGGTTTCCAGTAAAATACCCCAATTGCCCCTGAAAGCTGCTGTAAAATGCTTAAAAAGCAGGTGAGAGGGATAGATGCACTCTCTGATGTTGTGTCCTATCTTTCTTAAGAATGAGAGAAATTTAGGTTAGGGGGATTTTGACACATCTTTCTCCAGCCATGGTCTTCCACCTCTCCTTATGCATTGATTTTAAGGCTGTGATGTGAAATATTGTTTCTCCTGGCAGTGGATGAGCTATTTCTCTTTGGCTGCGCCTGAAGTTAGGATTATTTTGAGGGGAAAAATAATAATAATAAATATTTAAAAAATAATAAGGACGAACGTATCCGAGCTTCCGTCGTCCTAGTGCGCCCGCCGGGAGGGGGAGCGGGCCCCCCGCGCCCCGGCCCGGGCGGTGCGGGATTGGCTCGCGGCGCCGTGAGCGGCAGCCGCAGCGCCCCCTCCCGCCCCCCGCAGCCCGGGGCTGCCGCCGCGCAGTGCCCGCAGCCCGGGCAGTCGCGCCGCCCGCGCCGCCGCTATGGGCCGCGGGGCCGCCCCGCTCCGCCGCCTGCTGCTGTCGCTGCTGCTTCTGCCCGCCGCGGACTCTGGCGGCCGGGGAGCCGCTCCAACCGGGGGGCAGCCGGAGCCGGCGGAGGAGCCGATGGAGTACCGCGATCCTTGCAAAGCCGGTAGGGGAGCGGGCGGGCTGCAACTCCGGGAGAAGTTTGCGAGCGCGGCGGTGGCGGACAGGTGTCCCGCGCAGCGCTGCTCGGTCTCGCGTGGGACTGGCCCCGGGCTCCTCTGGCCGCGGCGGGAGCCGTGCCCGCGTCCCGCTGCCCTCGCAGCCCTCCCCGCTCCATCGGTGCCTCCCCGCTGCTGCGGTACCTGCGGGCGCAGCCCCGGGCGGGGGCTTCTCCTGTTCATTTTTTAAATTATCCCACACTTCCCCTATCCCTTCGCTCGCCCGTTATCCGCCCCTCCCACGGGAGATCTCATCTACAAAGCCAGGGAAAAGCCCGCCGGTGCCTTTGCCTTGCGATGGTGGGGTTTTTTTCTTCCCCATATAGGCGTTTTCTGTGCATTTTTGCAGCCTGCTGGCAGCTGTTCCGACTTGTCCCGGGGTCTGTCCAGCCCGAAAGTTGCGGTGTGTGGCCTGGAGAGGCAGGAGCACGCCGGTGGTTGACACAGAGACTCTCCCGGGGCTCCTCAGAGGGCAGGGAACTGGTGCCACCAGCCCGGGACTCCGGCCGAGGCTCCCTGCCAATCCAGATACTTTACAGTTGCCTGTGTGCAAGTTACCGTATACTCTCCAGGAAGCCTCCAGCTACTACCTCCTTCCCTTTTTCAGAGCTTTTCGTTCTCGTGTTAGACAGCTCTCTCTTGTTTCTGAGCTCCTTGTAAACATTTTTAACTGTTGGATTTCTCCGTGAACTTCTGTCATCCTTAGTATTTTAATTTGAAGGGACTATCAACCCAGGTTTTCTCTTTGAAAATTTGGGTTGTACTCTTGGTGTAGCTGTTAATTCCTTTTGGTTCCAGTTCTCAGCAAGTGTTATGGTCTTGTGAATTGCTTCTCTGCTGGGAAATTGGCAATCAATACCTTGTCAGTCCTGTTCCATTTACACATGACTGTGCAAAGTTTATTTTCTTAATACTGTTGGAATCGAAACAAAGAAGGAATTTATTTGTATGTGGTGCTCTTGGTCTCTTGAGTTGGGGCTTTGCTCCCTGAATGCTGTCCTAGCTGTTCCTCAGTGTCCCTTGGTGATAGCTTCCCTTGTTATCAACTTTCTCCTGACTGCTTTTAGGGGACTTGTAGCCCTGTCTGCTCATTTAGATGAGCCTGTCAAGACAAAGTCTATCAGAGCCCCTCTGTCTTGTATAGCAAGTTGTTTAGCTGGCTTCATATGCTGGTTGTGTTATGATGAGTGAATTTTTTTCTAAAATCTAGCTCAGTCCTCTCCACAGAGTATTTTCTGCACAAAACATTCCCTTGATCAGCAAATTGTTTGTGATTTGATGTATGGTTTAGTGTTTGGTTTTTTTATTCTTTTTAATCAATATGAGACCCAGCCTACCCAAACATGTTTTCACTCCGTTTATGTCTGCTTCTTAAATGGTAGTGAAATAGTTTTTCTTTCTTTCTAATGAAACTAGGTGTTAGTGATACAGCTGTGGTTCAGACCTGGCGAAATGCAGATACAGGGCTTTGGCCTTCATGTCTGAAAATGTATTACCCTTGCTTTCCTGTTGAAAGTATGGCATCGTTTCCAGTGTGTCTCATTTGCACTTGGGACTGTTGGGTATTACTGTCAGGTACTTGGAGGATGAGGAATGCTCCTTTAGGGGCCACACAGAGAAGATTTACGCTAATAGACTTACCTACATCAGACAGGGAATCTGTGGCAGAAAGGGAAAAGAAATAATTATTTCTTTAATCTGTCATTTACCTTCCTTTGTTGTAAGATTCTTTCTTTCTTTCTCCTGCAGTCTCGTTATCTTCCAGGCTGTCTGCATCTCATTTCTGCATGTACACAGAGAAGAGCTTGGACTGCCAGTGACAGCCTCCCTTTTTGTATAACCTCACCTTTTCTCCTGGTGGGCAGAAAACGCTTATGTGTCATATTCCTGTCAATTCAATTCAGTGAGGATCAACTGCAGAAATCATCTTCATATTCTGCCTTCTTAGTGTTTGTCTCTAACACTTTTCCAATATATTCTTTCCAATAGAAAGGAAGGAGTGAATAAGACCTCGGGATGTCACACAGTCCTCTTCTGGAGCCCAGGGCCAGGCTGGTGTTTCTGACATTGCTGGCACACATCTATCTCTGGTGGAGGCAGCCTAGCCTGGCATTGATTTGGCTTTTCTGTTGTCTAACCTGAGGCTCCAGTACTGCAGTTTAAGTCTGCCCTTCTCACCCAGCCTGTGTGGGTGTGGAAGACAGTACAGTGCCGTCTGCTTTGCTGCAGCCTTTTTTACTGTGAGCACTCTTACCGGCTTTCTCAAATTTGATTTGTCTTTCCTGTAGAAGAATGAGACTTTGGTTCTTTCAGTCTGTCCCGACTGGCTGTGCTTCCTGGCTCCCTGATTCAGTTTCTCTCGATGTGGGCTGTATGAACCTAAAGTGCAGAGCACTTAGGGAACAAGACAATCCTCACATGCTATATACCTGTCTCTGTGCACTAAATGGCTCCAGTTTTTAAAGTCGGCCCCAAACACAGGGCAAGAAGGGCTTGTACCACAGGGACCCCTGCTAGACCCTGCCTCTCCTTCTTGCCCTGCCTTGCATTCAGAGCCGCTGTCTTTTTAAATGATAGACCATCAGCAGAGCTAAGCAGATATTCACTGCTGCAAATGCCATCCCAAAGGGATCCCCAGCTAAAGTTAATGAGTGAAGAGATACATCTCTGTAAATGGGACAAGGTGAAGACACTTCTAATGGAATTGTGCCTCCAACATGTTGCGGCTGTTGTCTAATGCCTGTATAGGAAGTCTGTTGTGCAATGTTCCTGATGTGCTACAGCAGTGACAAGTCTTCTTCCTCGGGCCTGAGTTTCTCCACTAGTGGGACAGTGTCAGTATTTGTCTAGCAGCGTGACTGGTGAGAGGGTAGTAGTTGCAGACCTGCTATGAAAAGCTCAGGTGCCTAGTATGTTTTGTGAGGGCAAGCTTTTGATCATCTCTGGAATCAGAGCTGGCGCTGTAAGACTTGTGGTGATGTTTCCATTGCTGCTGTAGGCACAGGCTCCTGTGCACAGTCTTGTGGCTGCAGATTGTATGCAGGCTCATAGCCCATTGCAAAGACAAATTGCTGCTCCACTTACGTGTTTTCCTAAGCTGTTAAAACTATAGTGCTTTCCTGTTTTTTTTGCTGCAGGCTAGTGGCTATGACACAGAGGCCATGATGTATTTATATCTGGCAGGTTACGAAGCACAAGTTTACCAATTCCTCACCCTTGCAGGTCATATCCTGAGCTTGAGTGCAGACTGTCAGTACTGGATCTGCTAAACTGTGAGCGAAAAGCCTGGCACATGCTTCTTTCTCTTGCATTAGCTAAGGGTGTAGTAATCTCTAGTAGCAAAGCAGGATGAAGAGCACAGGGCAGTAACCTAAACCACTGCAGCTACTGAGCTACTCTTATAAACATGTCCAGTTACCAGGGCTTAGCTGATGTGCTGTAACTCTGCTGCTACTCAACCTCTTAACTACAACCATCCAGGATTTCATTTTCCTATTCTGTGGCTGCATTCCTGCCTTTTTGATATGGCAGATAGAACAAAATGCCTGAATGGCTGAGAAAGGGGCAGTTGAGGGCAGAGTGGCTTGTGTTGCCATTGAAGGTGACAGTGCTGACCCTGCTGGGTGGATTTTGCTGAGTGTTGCAGCAGGCCACTGGAGCTTGTCAAAGGAACAGTGCAAAGGTTCCTGCCCAGATCTGCTCCATTATAGATGGAAAAGTGTCATAAGCCTGACATGTGCTTTGGATAGATCAGCTGCTGTATGGACCATTGCAGAAGAATTACAAGGAGACTAGGTGGTGCACATTGTTCAGACTTTCCATATTCTTGTTCCAAAACATGCTGCAAAAATAACTTTATTTTTGCTTTAGTCAGCAACTAGAACATAAACAATATCATGCACCTGGCTTCACTGTTCATCAATCTTATGAATATATGAATAGTAGCTAGACCAGTCCACCTCTTGCACATGCCTATCATGCACCCTTCTGACACAAAAAAAGCTAAGATATGTTAGACCCTGTGCTCCTCGCCAGGGGTCAGAGCTCGGTGATGCCATGAACATCTCTCAATTGCTGTGAATCTCCTCTTGGTTGTCTTGGGAAGCCCCGGGAAGATGATGAGGTAATAAAGTCCTGTTTTCTGATGTTGTATTGTGTTGTTCCTGCATATTCCAGCCTGCCTCTGAGGTGCAAACGCTCCCCATCCCTTACATCTGCTTAGAGAGTCCAGCTAAAGATACCAAGGCCCGGATGCAGGTCTGAGTGAGGTGGCCTGACAGAGAGGTAGCAGGAGGAATTATGGATGCTTGGTAAACAAAACAAGCCCATCCTTCTGAACTCCTCAGGCAAACTAGAACCAAAGAAATTAAATAGGCTGTCAATATTTTGGTGCAAGCTTATGTGAACTTTAATTTGAGGTGAAGAGCAGAATCTCTGAGGCCCAAAGTGACGTCTGGAGATGATGTAGGCCAACTGAAGTCAGCGAGGGGAGATGGGAGACGTAAATAGGAAGAGGAGCTGGGTACTGAATAACTTGTCAATGATACATTCTTTCCAGTAACAAGTCTCTGTTGAGGCTATTCTCTACTTGCCAAATTAGCAGGTGAGGAGAAGAAGATGTGGTTTGGTCTCAGCATCTTGGTTCCTGGGTACTTGGGCTTCTCGCATGGTTACTCCTGCCCTTTGTGAGCCGGAGGTGCAGTGTTGCTACTTAAGGCCTGCCATTTCCCTCAGAAGCTCATCTTCCAGGGTGGGTTCCTTTGAGGGTGTCCTGTGTTGGAGTCCCCTGTGTCTTCTCACAGTTCTGTCTGCTCTGGGTAGGCAGTTTATTCTCATGTGATATGTCCTGTCTATAGGCTGACCAAGTACAGACACAGCCAAGGCCAAACAGGCAATGCAGTGTTTCTCTTTTTGTGTTAGGAGATTAATAGACCTGCTGGCCTAGCCACATGCTCCCTGAGGCAGAGGCCAAAAGAGTCTAGGGCTCCTGCTGACTGTCTATGCCTCAAGTACTTTTCAGGAGGGTTTGTGTTGCTGAGGCAGACTGAGGAGGAATTGCATGTAGGCATAAATGAGCCTTGCAAGTAAGTTCAGCTTCTTTCCATGACACTTTGATGAGAGAGATGGCTTTTGCTCTCGCTGCTGCTTGCAGAGCTCCTGAGCAGGGAGACCTGGCATGAGGGGGCTGCGAAATGGGAACAAGGCTCTGGCAGGGAGATGACACCAGCAAAGTGAGTTAGTCCTGAGGAATTTTGCGGAGTGCTGGGGAACTGAGGCAAGGGGTGTGAGGGGTGGCTATTAAAGAACCTAGAGGTACCCCCATCTCCCCTTTCCTTTATCACTAGAAGAGTCATGAGAGAAGCAGTTTGGCAATGACAGAGCAGCTTTTCCTGCTGAACCACTGCCCCTTCAAGGGCAGTGCTGTTTGCATAGTCCCAGAGTGTCACTGTGCATCCCTGTTCCTGATCCACCTGCTGATTTGATCTACAAGCTTCGGAGCACCCCATAGCAGAGATCTTACACCCTGAGTGCTGTCCTGAGAGCTGTCACAGAGATACATAACTGGTGCTTTACTATCTTTTATTCCTTCTAGCTCTCCCTCTGTAGAGGCACAGCACCTTTTGTTCTGGAAGCAGCAAGTTTTATTTGGGTTGTGGTGCAAACAACTGAAGTCACATGCAGATGTTTCTGCAGGAAGTTGAGGAATTTGCTGTCAGGAACTGAAAGGCTTGTAGGGGAGGTAATAAAAAGAAAGAGGAGACAGGATCTGTAAAGTCCAAGTTGCTTGAATATTGCTTAGGTTTCGAGTGGGATGCAGATGCTGTTTTCTCTGTTGGAAGCTCTTGCAAGTAATCACCCCTGCCTTTTTTTTCCATGATAGGTTGCAGGAAGGGTTAAATGCTCCAGGAGGAAGTTAACTGAGCATTTTTGGGTGGTCTGGGAAAGAATGAGAGAATGGACTATTTATTCAGTCTCTAATTTATCTGAGTTTGGGTGGTGACAGCAGTTACAGAATGTAAAACAGGTGTGTGAAGACTACTGGAGACACTGTCTTTACAGATTCGGTGATACAGCCATTTGCTATTGAGGAGGTTGTATTTTGCAGTGAGGTGGAGCTGCAGCAGAAGCTTCCTCCTCAAAAGGTAAGGTATAAGGTGGCTTTTATTACAATACTAGCCAAGAACAAGCTAACAGCTATGGCTTAAAGAAAAGGTAACCACTAACAATTTTCTTCCAGCTTGAGTTTCCCAGGTACAGAAGCCATTGGCTATTCCTTGAGATTTAGTAATGAAGAGGGCAAAGGATGGGAAAACCTATGATGGGGGGGGCTTCTATTTCCTTAGAAAAAGACTGGTAGGGTGGGAAAGAGGTGTTTGGAGTTGTCGTGGATAGTCTCTGCAAAGACCTTTTAGAGATTTTATTGAACTTTGTAGTCTGGGTACAGTTCCCAGCTGTATGCTCTTGACCATAGCCTGTGCAGGTTTGATCAATGAAGACTGCTCCTTCCTCAGGTGTTCTGTGGTGTAAGATTAGTAAGTCACATAGCCCCAGTCATTTAGAAACTGTCTTCCAGGCTTCAGAAGTCAGCAAAACTGAGGATTTTGGTTTGAGGCACTTTGCACTTGTTCCTTGAGTTTTTGTTGTCCTCCTTGTCTTAAGTTCCTGCATAGTGTGTCTGTGCCGTGCTGGATAGCTAACTCAGGAGCTCGCTGCATTTTACTGGTAAGCCACTTCCTCACTGCTAAAGCTGTGCCCGCGGATGTCTTCCAGGTGAGTGGCTGCCCAATCTGAATGGGGAAGAGCAACTGCAGACACTCACTGCAGTGTGTTCAGGCTCACGCTTGTACTCTAGTACATCCATTTTCTTTTTTTTTTTGTGCTGTCTGTCTGCTTCCCTCTGTGTTTCCTTACAGATCTGTTTTAGGTGTTCCCCATCTCTTCAGTCCTTACCTGGAGCATAGCTCAAATTCTTCTTTCTGCCTCAGGTATTCTGCAATGCATCCTCCCTTGTGCTGTGGCTGTGGGGTACCCTGTCTCTTCCCTAACCCCAGCAGTAACTCAGGCTGTTCTCCCAGCGCTCAGTAGGTTTTTCCATCCTTGCTTACCTGAACAGGAGCCCTGTGCTGTGGTGTGTGTTTACCTGTGTTGTGCATGGTGAACCAGTTCTGTGCAACAGGCTGTTTGCTCCCTTTGCCCTTGAGGAACCAAGGGGAAACGGCATGGCTGGCTTCTGTGAATCAGAGAGCTATCTGTTCCAAGGAGATAGTGCTGGGACAGGGGTTAACATTGATCTGACGAGGAGGTCTGTATGCTCATTTTAGAGATGGGCAACCTTGGAAGGAAGGGGGCATCTCTTATGCTGAACAACCTGCTTGTCCTGGATTGTGGGTATGAACCCACAATAAAACTGTTTTCAGCTAGTGCTGAAATGTGCTTTCACGGCTCAGAAAGGACGGATGAATGGAGTAGAAACTGGCTGCTGTTTTGATTCAGCTACTAGGTCTTGTGCTTCCCCCCACCCTGGCTTTGTTGTAGCTGAGCTCCCAGAAATGCTCATCTCCAAGGGTGCCTGTACTTTGATGTTCAGATCCACTCTAGCATTTCCTGAACAGGAAAGTTGCCTGTCAATAGAAACTGCTTAAATGTGCAAAGAAGCCTTTGTTTAACGAACTCTCAATGGGTAATTGCTCTTTCTTGGCCAATTTTTGTCAGCCCTGCTTGGATTGGAGAGAAATCTTTAACTGGGTGTTGAGAAGGAAGCCCATGTGAAACCCCAGCAACTGGTAAATCATCCTCTGGTTTGACTGGTACAAATTTCAGAGACCTGCAGCTGCTGCTGGTCCATGAATCAGCTCAGCTTTAGACCTGAATGCAAATTCACATCCTCTCAAGTCATTTTGTGTTCGTGCAAATGTCAGCACCCAAGCAAAATGCATCTGTTTAGACTCCCCATCCACAAACCCCAAAGTGATTTGCAGAGCAAACTGCACCACAGTTTTATAAGATACAAGTTGAAGTCTGCTGAGCATTTTATCTCCTCCTGTTGAGAGTAAGTGATGGAGTATGGTTGAGTCTCTTTGTCTGGTTGTTAGAAGGTGGTTGATGTAGTTGTGGAGGATGCTGAGAATTATCTTTAAACAGTACTCATTGCATAGCTGTGGATATTGTCCATCCCATGCCTCCTCAGAGTGACTAACCTTAGATAGCATTGCCTAATCAGCAGTGTTTTCATTTGCAAAATTACTAATTTTGGTTGTTACTTTGCGTGCTGAATTTCAGGTGAAGTGTGCTAGGGGTTGTTCATTCATTTCTGCGAGCAGAATTTCAAGGACAGAAATTGATTTACAAACTGTGCCCTGCCTCCTGCTACTACTGGCTGTACCTGACAGAAGAGCCTGTCCCTGCTCCAGGGATAAATGCCTGTTGTGGAAGCAGAGGGCTGTCCACAGTGATGTGTGTATTGACAGGATGCTGTGCGATGAAAGTATCTGTTTAGTAAGGCATTGGTTTTGCTTTACAATTCCCCAGATATAATAGCCCTTAGGTGCACTGAACTTGCAAAGTCAAAACTCCCTCTTGCAGAAATTCCAGTTTTAGGTCTACTTTGAGGCTTGTGATATAGCTCCTTGGGTGTAAAGGTAGACTTGAATGATGTGAACTGGAACTCTTCCTGTCTAAACCAGCTCTCCTGTGCAATGTGTCTGCCCTGAGACTGCATCAAGCAGGGGCAACAAAGTTTTGGCTGTGTTGTCTATGTCTCTATTGCAGAAGATGTAGCAGGTAGCAAATGAGGCAGCTGTTGCAGGAGAAGCTGTACTGAGTCAAGATGCCCCAGATTGAGAAAAAGCGGCTGGTAAATGATCCTGGCAGGCAGTTGGGGAAGCTGATGTATAGTGATCTATGAGTTAGGTTGTCTTGAAAAGATTGGAAGTCATGCATCTGCATTTCCCCTGCTGAGTATCTTGGGCCAAAGTAAGGCTATTCCTTGGGTGGCCTATTGTCAGTAGCTCAAGCTAGATGTGGCAGGGGAGTGGTAAGACAGCAAGGGTCTACACTTCTGTTGTGGAGGCTGTCAGTCAAGCTCTAGTCAGAAAAAATGTGGAGTTCAAAGTTTTATGCACCTGGCATTGAATTGCAATGTAGTGTGATGGTTTTATATGGACAGCAGTGCATGAGCAAATCCAATGGAGATTTAAAGCTGAAGTCCAGCTAGTTAATGGTTATAACAAACTCATCCCAGTACCTTTATTACTTGCATTTCCTGTTGGTTCTGCTGTCTTTCCTCAAAAAGAAAAAACAAGTGCTGTACTATGCTTTGTTTGGACAGTGTTTCTGTCACTCATAAAAAAACCCAAAAAATGTATGCCATCTATTATATAGAACAGCTCAGCTACTGAATGTTTGTGGATGCTTCCTAGATATTTATGCCTCTTAGGCAGGTTCTTGAACCTTGAAAGGCTCTTCCTAATTACCATGTGGTTAATCTTGATATGGTGGAGTATGTACAGGACCATATTCTGATTAGCCTTAATGTGTTCCAGGCGTTTAGTTCAAGGCTTCTGTATCCTGCCGTTGTACAGACACTGCTCTGTTGGTTTGTCTGCTGCCTGTGCATTCCTGACAAGAGCAGGGTACAGGTCTTTACCTAAAAGTGAGTTTTGAGAAGTTTTGGCTGCTGGGCCGAGAGCTTTCTGAGTTATTTGCATAGTGTGTATTCTGATGTGGGCTGTTTTTTGTGATCCTATTGCAGTTACTCAGAGACTTATAGACCAGTTTGTTTTGTCTCTGCTGGCACTGCTGACGTAGGGAGGCAGAGATGCTCTGATTCTTGGGGCTGACCCTTTGGGGGCTGGGGCAGCCTTTTGGACTGTTTTTGCAGTGGAGAGAAGCCTGTTATTTGCTGTGCTGTTGATGTTGGAAGTATATTTTGCTCTGAGCTGCAGCTGGCCCATGTATCAAGCTGTTGATGCATTGTGTAGTTGACCACTGCATGGATTTAATCTCTAACCTTTGATTGTTCTTGAAAGCATGTTCTAGGGATTGCATTCCCACCCACACGGCTCCTGTGACCCCTTCCATTTCCTGGGTGTCTAAGTGCAGAACAGAAAAGATTCATTAACCTGGCAAGTAACCTTTTTTTTATGTGGGAAGTGATTTGCCGTCACACTCTGTTAGATTCTATTGATTTCTCATTTTCCCCTCTTTGGCCTCTTCTGCCGTATATTCTCTTCTTTGTTATGCTTCAGTAAGAAGGTGATATGTGATATGCTTTTTTTTTTTTTTACTGTTTCCTGAGGAGAGAGTGGCATCTTCTAAGGCCATTGCTCAAGTGCCAAAGTCTCTGCCTTTTCTTGGAAAGCTTTGTTGTCAAGGTAAACTGCTAGTTAGTAATGGGATGTTGATGTGAGGAGTAAAACTTTCTGCCTGCCTTCTTATTTGTCTTGTCATCAAGAAGGGCATTCTCTGTTCTTTTGCCCTCTTTGCTCATGGTACAATCACTCATCATCTGGCAGAGGTGAGTTTGCAGTGAGGTTCGCAAGCATGTGTGAAATGGAGACTCTCAAGCCGTTAAATATGCCAGCTCCTTCTGTCCTCCTGGGCAGTGTTGGCAGCTGGATCCTGATTCTTTTATAGTGCCTATATATTTCATAGCTACACCACCACTTGGTGTGAAATGGAAGGAGCTGTCAGGTTTCGGCTGTTCCACTGGTTTATAGTTACAGATTTAGATTGTGGCCAGTGTGAGAGGAAGAAGAATGTCCTTGGAGCAGGGTGGGAGGGCATGGGAGTATCCTCTGTTTCAGGAGGAACAGGACATTCTGTGCAAAATTCCACACAAGGAATAGGGAAAGTATTTTTTTCCCAATGACTTCCCCTCCTCTTGTGCACATTTGTGTGTTCCTCCCTCTGGACAGTCATCTCTATGGTAATGCAGCTACTGCAAAGATTAAATATTACTCAGTTTTGAGAAGACTGCTGCTGCTTACAAATGCATTTGATTTTCAGACTGAGCCTTTCTGTAATTCAAAGCAGGCATTTCACTAGTTGGAGAAATAATTTTCCTCCCGAAAGTACACTTCCAGCTTTTGTATTAATTTCTCAACTTTCATGGTTCTTGCTAAGTTCTTGTTCTTTATGTATGAATGTTTTATGATAGTCTTGTGTAGAAGTATTGCAATTGAAGCATCAAAGGCTTAAAATCGAAGGGAGTATTGTTGTTTCTTTTAGATTTTGTATTGCTACAAGAAGCCATATTCTGAAGAAATGGTTGGACTTTGCACTGCCTGTCCTATTGCTGCTCAGGTTCAGCTGACCAGAATGAGTAGCTCTGCTTGAAAGAAGAAATAAAGCTCTCTCTGGCATGGTTTGTATTCTGTGATGTCCTAAAGGAAGATACATGAAGAGTAGGTCCTATTAATTTAAAAATATTAGGCTGCATTTTCCCTCATGGGTCAGTGAAGGATCTCTTCACAGACCAAGGAGACTGATCCACAGTGACGTAGCCTGGAGAGCTGTGCTCCTAGATCTCAGCAAAACAGGGCCTGGCTGCTTGGTGCCAGGCTGTTTGGAGGCTTGCTTTCATGGGTCAGTACATTACATGAGGTAAGGGAGAAAAGCTAATGGGAAGTTTTTGTAGGGAAAGAAGGTGATGCTATTGTGAGTGGAATACGCCAGGAAACTCCTAAACACCTTAGTGGATGATAGTCTGCATTTTCAGTTGTGAGCTGATGTGGGGAAACAAACCAATAAACTCAGGAGTCTTAAAATTCATTTGATTCAGCAGTTGAAGTAATTTTCCTCATATTGCTTTCAGGGCTTTGAACTTTCAGTTCTATGGGATTTTTTTGTTTTGTTTTGTTTTTAAACATTAAACATTAACCTCAAATACACTGTCGCACCTTGAAAGGGGGAACAGTAATCTGTACATATCGATACACACTTGGGAGTAGAGACTTTGGAAGATCTCATAGCAAAACTGGGAAAGCAGGCAACATTGCTATGGGCAGAAGAAGGCACCATCGAAGGATCAGCTGGATATGGGGCTGGCTGGGGAGGTTTGGGAGTCTTTACAATGCACTTTGGAAGTATACTTGCGATCCAGTGTAGCTGGGCTGGAGCTTGGTAACCCCTCCCTGCAGGACTGCTTTCAGGATGCCAAAATGCCGTTTCAGTCAATATGAAGCCTCAAGGGTTTTTGTTAGGGCCATATAGGTCTTCCTGCTCCTGTAAGGAGTGGACTTCTCTGCTCCATGATGCTGCTGCGTGATGAAGGCAGCTGCTGCTTCCTTGAGGGCCTGCCTGAGGATACTGTTGTCCTCTGGAGAGTGAAACTCTGTAATAAGCCATGTCTTGGAGAGGCTGCAGGTGAGGGGTTAGGGTTGTGTTGCAGGTGATGCCTCTTATTCTTCTGCTGGTGCTGAGGCAGAGAAGGGTGATGGATACAGCAGACATCCTCTGCATCCCGGGGCTCTTGTTGCTGGTAGGTTTTGATAATGAATAACCTCCATTACATTGTCATAAGCCAAGGTCCTGGCATTGTCTCCATCTCCCTGCCTTGCTCTGAATTTTGCTAACATGCATGAATGCAGAGTCCTGAAATTCAGGTTCATGGTTCCAAAGTTCATGGTCCTGAGAATAAACAAAAAAACTATTGTGGTTGCTGAGAGCTGGGTACCCCATTAACCCAGAATCATGAATATTTATCATGTTGGATTACAAAAGAACATAGAGACTATATTGTATTTCCTATAACTTTATTTCCATGGCATCTTTTCTTGGCAGGACACTTTAATGTAAGCTTTGCTTATTTAGTTGCACACTTTAAGCCGATTAACTTTTTACTAATAAAATGTGTGTTGACTCCCTTTGTCCAAGCTCCTGTTTGTTTGTACCTACACTCCTGAGACAAAGGAGAACTGCTTTAAGCTCCAGCTAAATCCCCCTGCTGGAAGCTTTGAACGAGCTGAATGTATCTGAGGGTGATTTCAGCCTTGCATTTTCTGTCTCGCTTTCTTACTGCCTGGAAGTTGGGCCCTGCCAAGCAAGCTCTTCTGAACACCCCTTCTATTTCTGAAGCTGTTTGTGGTGCTTTGGGGTTTGGCAGGAACGATCCAACCTGTTATTGTTGCTCTCTGAGCCGTGTCAGAATAGAACTACTAGTGGGGGGAGGAATCAGAGAAGCTTTCCAGCCATGAAGGCTGATCTGTGGCTCTGCATGTTCAGTAGTTTACCAGCTGGTAGCCACATTATTCCTTCTGTGCTTCCATACCTTGCCCTGACATTCAATGCCCAACATAATGCATGTTTTATTGTGACTTCTCTCTAGGAGCATCCTAGACAGATGATTATATCCTGCCTTTTTACTTAAGATGCTTTATAAAAAATTCTCAGTTTCCCCCAAAGGCAGTTCAGGCCAAAATTTTAAAGTTAGTTGGGACCCTGAAAATGTCGGTAAGTGTTTGGGAAATACTTTGTAAAGGCCTTTTATAAATCTGTTCCTTTGTATTTGGAGCTTTGCTAAAGCTAAAATGATCCCTTAGAAATGTGCTGTTAATACTTAAGAATGGCTGATCTGCCTCAAAACAAGCTCAATAGCCTCTTTGCATCAGGTCAGCAGCAAGCGCCAAGGGAGGTGTAGAAAAGCAGGGTAAAACAGAGTGATATGTCCAAAAAGTCTCCCTGTCTGTATTAGACTCCAGTCCCTGAGCAAGCCATGGGTCATTGTCTTTAATGCTCTTGGATAGCTTTGTCTTCCCTCTGCTTGCTTTTTGAACCTACGTAAGCTTTTAGCATCCATAGCCTACGTGGATGAGAAGTGCCAGAACTTAACAGCAGCATCCTTTTACTCTTCTCTTAGCCACTTGTGAGTCAGCCCATCAGGTGTTGCAGAGGTTTAGTTACTGATGCTTACCGGTTTCCATTCTTGTCTCCTTTTAGACCAAAGCTTTCCAAACTGTTGTCTCTGCCTGGGAGAGTTCCAAAGAACACAGCTGGTTTTAATAGCAGAAAGAACTCATCCTTTCCTATTGCAATAAAATCCTTTCTTTAAGAACTGTGAGACTACCCTGTCTGGGGAAAAGGAGGGGAAATATTGAGGACAGTGGCAACCATGCTCCACACCTCATGGAAATTGCTTAGTGTTTCTCTGCAGCACATGTTTCAGGTGAGTATTGGACCACTCATGCTTGAGGAATAATTTCGTATGTGCCCACTAATTTACTTGCAGTGGAGAGGTCTGCTGATGGCAGAAGCATGTATATTTAGTGCAGTGCATCGTTTTTTTTCTTGGGGGAATATTTTGGTGGGCTTTATTTATTGTTTCAACATCTGTGAAGTTGTTTGGTTTGTCTTCCTCAAACTTCCCAATGACTGTTTGCCCTCCATTTAGGACTGATGGAGTAAATGACATTTCATGTGAGTCATGATTGATTTTCAACATTTAGTGTGTGGATGTAAAAGGGCCTGCTAGCAGTAAGCCCAGAGAAATATATTGATGTGTTCCCCACCTCCCTTGCTCTCTGACCCATTGTGCCACCTTCTGTCACTGAGCTTGTGACCTTTCAGTGTAGTCATACCTGGTGAGGAGACAAAACCAGCCTTATGTGAAGCCATGACCAGCCATGAAGTATTCGTTCCCCATCTGATGATACACAGTTCCTGTGTGACAGCAGTGCTGTGTCCTGTAGAAGGGACACCTTTAATGGGAAAGGGCACCTTGAACTAAAATCATCCTGCCTAACCACCATTAAATACAAAGTATAAAACTGTGCTACATGCAAGCTTTTTCTTTGTGGTGCTGACAGTATCTTTTTGTTGCAGCAGTTCCTGCTAGGGACATGAAAAAAATCAGGATCTCTGTGCTCTCAATTTCCTCCTGGCTGAGTAAAATAAAAATTGGGTTGATGTGTTTATATCACCCCTCCATCAGCATTGCAGTTCAACAGTTTCCATCATATCAAAGTGTCTCAGGAGTGATGTGTGTAATACTGCATGACTGAGTGGAGTGTTTGAACATGTATGATGAAGACTGATGCAGGGTGGTAACGTCCAGATAAATGAGTGAAACATGGACATGAACCTACTTGTATAGTTGAGTGTGGCGGAGCAATTGTCATGTGTTAGTTGCTTTGTTTGAGGAGTAGTGTGTTGGAAATTGAGTTTTAGACGTTAAATATTGAATTTCTAAACTTCTTCAGACTCCTAGACCCTGGTAATGCCCCTTTCTAACAGTGGTTTTGCCTGCTCACAGCTCTTCAGTGTCTGATGGTGAGGGAGCTCTGTCCTCTCTTGTAGGTGCATGAAGGTTTGCCCTTTACTATACCACAGGTCTGAGTAAAATCTGGAGGGGAATCAGATGAGTACAGCTTGAAGACGTCTATGATAGGCAATGGCACTTCATGGTGGTCTTAATCTTGTGTAAGTTTAATATTGAAGTATGGGTTTATACTTTGCAGGGAAGTACTGTCATTTGATGGGTTAAAAGCTGTGGTGTTGGTGTGGCTGCAGAGGGATAACTGACAGAGGAGTGAGCAGATCTGCTGCTGCTAGGTTGTTACAATAGCTCAGTAGCTGGAAACTATTTTTGATGGTGGGAGCCCTTCTGGAAAGTGCTTGTGTTTTGCTTTCTGCTGATCTAGAGTTGTCAGGAGAATCCTGTGGCCTGAGAGATCAAGCCGGGGGCAGATCTCCCTGCTCATCTTTTTTTGCTAATGGTGAGAGGAAAAGGGGGTTACTGCAGCTCCCTGCAGGCTTTCGCTGCCTCAGAGAAAGGCTAACCCAGGCACTGTTCAATCCTGGCAACTCAAAGCAGAGAGCTCTGTCTCCTCTCCCATTTGCTCCCTGCTTTTGTCCAACTGCAGCCTCCCACTTCAAAGACAGGTATGCTTCTGACACAAGACCATTTGCTATCCCATGGGCACAAACAGCTTGTCAGGGGAAGAAGTTGTCTTCATTCTCTGTTTAAAGACATTTTATTAAGGCTGGGAAATGTTGGAATTGAAGTTTGCCTTAGCAACTTGAATCCAGCGCAGCTTATGCATTGTGATATTCACTAATTATATAGTTCCATGATGTTTCTCCCAGAACAGATCCAGCTGTCGGGTGAAGGGGACTGATAACAGGGATCCTTTCTCTTCTCTTGCAGAGCCAGGGAGCTGCACACTGAGCAAGGATGAAAAATACCTCTGTCTTTTGGACAGCTGAGTGACACCATGGCAGAGTGTGTGCCAGTGCTCTGCATCAGTGTTCCTACGTGGTCTTCAGTGAGCTGTGGCAGTCTTTCCAAGGCTCCTTGCTAGGAGGAAGCAGAGCTCTGACACAGACAGGACTAGGCTAACGCACAGGATACAGCTGAGGTGTTTCAAAGAGGAAGCAGAGCTCTGACACAGACAGGACTAGGCTAACGCACAGGGTACAGCTGAGGTGTTTCAAAGAGATGGTATATTTATATGATTGCATATTTAATATAACCTTGCAAATGTTTGTAGAAGCCTGTGATGAATAATTCTGGGTAATGCCTTGTTTTCAGGACAAAGCTAGAAAGGGAGGAATGGCTATACTGAACCAGAAGACTTCACTGCCTATGGAGGGCTGAGCAGCTGCACTAAGGCAGCCATGTCCACTGATGCTGCAGTCGTGGCCACTTTATTCTGGTTTATGTCTGAGCTGCTGCTGAGGAAGACAGTATTCCCTCCTATCTTCCAGTATCAGTGAGCTGTGGGAACTGAGTGCAGAGGGCCTGATCTGGTTGAGGACAAACTGTTTTTTACTGTATTGGTAAAACGTCCCAAAGAGTCACTCAAAGAAATGTTTCTCAGGCTGTCCTGGAGAAGCAAAACAATTTTTTTAGTCACGGAATCCAGGGTCAAGCTGGATGTCCAGCTCCCCAGCCCAGTGCTCCATCCAGACCACCTGCTGCTGACTAGCACCCAGGTGCTGGAGTTATCTTCCTTCTCTTGAAGAGTTTCCAGTCCTTGCCACTTCATAAGGCAGTCATGCTACAGAAAGGGCATTCAGACTAAGCAGATGTTGAAGGTGGTCAATTCCACGTCCACTGGCAAACTGGGCTGTTTGTCATTGACTCAGGCAAGGTGATTCGCACTCACCAGAGCTATCCTACTCCTGCACCTAGTGGCCATCCTGAAGTATCTCCTCCCTCTTCGGGGAAGCTGTCAGGGTCTTATAGACTCAGTTAACTGAAAATCCCCCTCGAATCTGACGTAGGGTGAAGGACGTGAAAAATTACTCATGCAATTGATTCACATGGCTTCCGTCATTCATAAAATCCTATGCATAAAGGGGAAGGTGTTGGATTTGCATGTAACTGATCCAGACAGCTGCAGATTTCCATAGGCACTAAGTGCCTGCAGGCAAAAGCCACTCCTCGTGTAATCCTGTTAAACAGCTGGAATGAATGAAAATGCTGTGTGATTCAGCATGCAGCCACCACTGCTTCCTGGTCATGGTAGTGCAGGGTCTTCTCCAGGCATATTAATTTGGTGCCTGCTTCAGCAAGCTTTGTCTAAAGAGATGAGGCAGGTTGTACTGTGCAGGGCCTGTTCCAAAGGACACAGATCTTGCATTGCTCTTTCTTGTAATGCTACTATTAAGGTGCCGTTATTGACAAGGAAAATAGCAGCGTCCATGCGCTTTTCCGCTCCGGATTTTTTAATTCTTCTAATAGCCTCCCCTGCATTTCCAAATAGAGATATTTGTTGCCTGCTTCCATGACTAGATCTACTTTTTGAAGAGCAATACCCCTGAATGAAGGCCACGTCTGCTCAGTCCTCCCATCTGCTCAGCTACAGATACTGGTATGGATGTGGTCTAGATGTAGTATGGCAAATGACCTGTTGCCAGGCTGGAACTAAACAGGAAGACACAATGGGTACATTAAAAGTGAGATGCTAATTTCAGCTATACAACAAAATGTTGAAACATGAAATTATAGCTTACATGGATCTTCATAGTCCTGTTTATGCTTTGGGGAGTACTAATAGCTACAGCCTACTGCCTAATGGTAATGCCTGGATGATGGCTGAGCAAAAAGCGTGTTTGTCCTATGAATACCTATAATAACTTCTCTGGAACCAGGAGCAGGGGGTGTTTGCAATGCCTGACCTGATAAATTTTCTTCACATGTTGAGGTGTTCCTTACAGGTCTTCTCCAAAATCTACTTGTCACAGTCCATAAAGTGTGTTGCTGTGGTGGCATGATCTCAGGAGGAGGTAGCATTTGTAACAGTCCCTAGCACGTGACTGCAGAAGGGGCTGAAGAAGCCCATGCAGACCTGGCAACAAAGAAGCAGTTGCTCAGATTTGCATGATGAAACCTTTCACTGTGGAAGCCAGACAAACTCCCCTTTTATTTGCAAGTGGCATTTGGTCACAGTTTTTTGGCAACATATGGAAACTGTTTAGATTAGCTGTATGAGCTGTACGTGAAACAGATGCATATTCTTGAGCAGGCTTTTCTCATTGATGTTTGAGGAAGTGATGGGTGCAGCTGGCTCATTTGGGAAGTGGGGAGCTTGTCCTCTCTCAGATGTAGTTAAGTGCTTGAAGTGAAAGAGAGAACCAGAATGTTATGGGATGTGTGCTGATAGACTGACTCGTAATAGACACCTACTGCATAAATAAGATGAATGGCTATAATGACACTTAACCCTTTACTGCTGTCCTGATTGCTCAGTACTGGTGCAGGATCAGTTTTGTCAACAGAAGCCTGTATGGTCCATGACAGTCTTGCTTCTGTTTTCCACTAGTGTACTGACACACTAGGTTAATGCTCTGAGGTTTGCTGAGAGCACATTTCTACACCTTTTTGAGCAACCTTAGTAAACAGACTAATGCGATCTTGTTGAAGAAAACAAAACATTGTGACTACTTTGGCTTTTGGATGTGAATCTTCAGAGGAACTTTATAAGGGGAGAACTTGCACCCAAAATTCCTCTGTAACTGGAGCTGAGACAACTTCTGAAATTTAAAACCTTGTGAAACTCAGTACGCTGGGAGGGTTGTATTGCTGTGCTCACTGTGGTGGCTATGGCTGAGACAATAACAAATGGCCTTGAATATTAAGAGTATTGGCTTCATACGTGCCAACTGTGATGGGGTAGACTAAGGTGGGAGTTCTGAGACAATAGTTATGGTTACTGTGGATCTTTGGTTGCCTGAGTTTATCTGATGTGGGACAGTAACAGTGAAGGACGAGAATGGAGAACTGCAGTCAGGTTCAGAAAAGGTTGAGAAAGCAGTGAAAGAAGAGCTCTGGGAGCAGTGCTGATAGGGCTGACTGGAAAGCAAGAGGTTTTAGGGCATTGGAAGGAATTGCCTGGAAGAAGACCATGGCAGGATGTGAATTTCTCCTACAGGGGCAGCACTGTGATTTTGTATGCTGCACAGGGGTGTCTGCACAGTGTGGTTTCATATATAGATGTGCTGCTGTTGATCTTACAATGCTATCACAAAGTAGACTTGAAGAGTGTCTGCTGGGACACTGTATGGATGCTGTATGGATCCTTTGCCACGTATCTCTGAAGGTGCAAATCCCTGAAGGTGCAAATCCAGAGAGATATTTGACAAGGCTTCTGAGCTACAGGAAGCAGGAGATCCTGTGTACTCTATACAAATTATCAGAAAAGGCAATCATTGTTTTTTTTCAGGCTTTCTTGGAGCAGTTTAAAGCAAACAGATAATTACCAGGGGTATATGGAGTGTTTTAGGGGGCTCTAGTTGTCTCCCTGAACCAAGCGATCCTTGTAGCAGCCTGTGCTCTAGGCCATGTCATGCTAAGCCTGCAGCACAGTTCCCACCTGGCGTCGTATCTTGCAGGGTTGTCCCCTTCTGCAAAAACCACCTCTTTGGATTACATGGCAGTAGAAGTCAGGTCTCTGTTATTGAGGTGAGTTACTTGGCAAATGCCTGTTTCTGGGCAAATTGGTAGTACAGGAAGTTTCTGTGAGGTGTGTAGTGCAGGTACGAGTGCTCTTTCTCAGGCACTGATGGACTGAGCCCTTCTCCAGGCTTATGGGCAGCAGCAGCCACCACAGATAGTGCCTGTGTGGAAGGGATTCCCATTGCTCTCAGCGTCAAAGACTTCAAAACCAATGTGTTTTCAAGCTTAACGGGTGGACCAAACAGCTATTTGTGATAACAAATACTGATATTTTGGCTTACAGATGAACCTGCATGAAACATCTCTTGGGATGTGCTTTGACCTCGCCTTTGTTTTAATTTGTTCATATGTTGCTTCAAGCAGTTTTTGCCTGTGGTGAGATTTACCCGGAAGCATCCTTGTCATGGTTGTTACTCCAGTAATATTTTGCATATGCAAGGGGTGGGGTACTTAATTTTCCAAGGTTGTTTTTAACTCCTCAGTACTTGTGGTGAAGTCAGTCCAGGATGGTGGCTGGATTCTTTGCAAGGAAGGGCTGAGCTCTCTGCCAGGGTGAGCGATTTCCACTCCTCCTGCTCGGATGCTGCTGTTATTTTCTGTCCGTAGTATCTCGTTCTGGGGAGTGTTTATGAAGTTTGATTTTGAGAGGGAGGAGGGATGAAAAGAGAGAAAATCTACCGATTCCCTTCTGTTGTGTTTTGTTTGGGTTTTTTTTCTGTTGGGAAGGGAAAAATTAATTGCTTGTGGTTTGCTTCTTATTAATGCAACATCAATGCCATGTTTCAGACTGCATCACAGCTCAGCATGTGCCTGGGGTGGTGCTGGTGCCTTGTGCAGCCAACCTGCTTCCTTGGTTTCTCTCATAAACTTGTGTGGACTACTGCTTTGCTGAGTTGTGCTATGAGACACACTCATGTGTTTCTTCTAATATCACCCTCTTGCTTTTTCTTGCCACTGTGATTTTGCAGCTTGCATGGGTCCCAGTCCTGTGAAATGCTGAGCTTTTCAGTCCCTGGATGGAGCTCAGTGGTCTGTGAAGGTACTTGCTGGTTTGCAGAGCAGGATTGTAGCATTTGCCCAGTTCCCAAGAACTCATTCATGGATAACATTTTTTTCTTTGTCCATTTTGCTGGGCATCTATGCCTGGCCTACAGCATGAACCCTGTTATAGTCTGGGGGTGCCGTTCTTTATCTCTCATGGCCCCGTCCTCCACATCATTCAGTGCCACAGCCACTCTAGCTATTAATCTCATTCTGATCTCTTCATTGTTTTTTTTTTTTTTTGGCAACCAGAATTCCCCACCCAGGCCTGAGAATTTAACATCAGCACATTTGCATGACTGATCAGATTTGTCTCGCTTCTATGATGACATTGTTTCTATGGAAAATTAATGGATTCTCACGTTGTATATTTAATGGCTGAAACCACCCCCCTGCTGCTCTCCCATCACCGAAGTATCACAGGGGAAGTCTGTAAACAGCTCAAATTAGCTATCCTCCATAAATAGCTCCCATTTCTTTCCTCCCCGGTGTCCATTTCTTTTCTCTCTTCCAACAGTGCTGCAACACTCCTGTCCTGGTGTTGGAGGATAAAGAACAATGAATAAAATGAGCCTGTGTTTGCTTTCCTTGTCTGACCCTTAAATTGATGTGATCTATCATGAACTACCCCTTTCATCCAGGACCATTTAATTTTAAATCATCAGCCTGCCTTAAAATTTACTCTAAGCAGACTTGGGTTACTACCTACCTTTTATGAGGATACAGCTCAGCTAATGGCTCTGCTTCTGTTCATTTTTGCAATGAGTCATTTTTTTCCTGTGGATGGGCAGCTGGCAGTGAGTTTCCTGTCTATGTATGTTTGGGTTACCTGTTCCCCTGCTGCATTGCTTGGAGTGAGAACAGTGAGCTTTTGACAGGTTTGCAAAGAAACCTGCCACCTGAAGGAAGAATGATGACCTTGAATAACCTGTAATGATTCAGTCTGTGTTGTGAGCATGACCGGTGAAATGTCTTCAGTGGGGGAACAGTGCTTAGCCACTGAACCATTCAAAATGAAGTTTAGTGTTAGGACAGTTTTAGTCTTAAATTTTTTTCTGACGTCTCTAAGGTTATTATTTCTTAACATGAAGTTGAGGAATAAATCCAGGGCAAATCCCATGGTATGGCAGTTGCCTGAAGAGAAGGTCTGACCTGGATTGTCTCCTTCCAGAAGACTGAAGCTGGTGGCCAGAAGGCTCAGAAAGTCTCTCTTGTGGGACAGCTGCTGAGGGAGATGCAGTGTTTTAGGTCAAGGTCTCCTAACCCATGCCACTGAGAAAGTAGTGTTGAACAAGGACTTGAATGCCTGAGACAGAAACTGCTGGCAGTCCACCTGCCAGTCGTTGAGGTGATGCTAGGTGATGATTCCCGATTGCCCCCAGCCTTAAATTCTTGACTGCTGAAAACTGGAGCCTGTGTTCCCTGCAAGGTGGAGGGGAAGTCTTTTTGAGAAGAACTTCTTTTGTTACTGCACAGCTGGTCTGCACACTATTGCCCTTGTTTTCCTGCTGACCCCAGCACTGCCTTGTGCACTGGGGTGTGCTTGCCACTAAAGATCTTGAGTTTAGCCCTACAGCCCAGGGTGGAGTGGTATCTGTCTCTGAGGGTAGGTGAAGTTAGTGGAGAGCTCAATTGCACTTGATTTCCTACCTTCAGGTCCAGATATCTGAAGTACAAGACCAACCTGGTACGTTAGCCAGGACATTGAGTTTGCAAACAGAATAAGCTTTTCCTTAGTGCTTTGGTAATTAAGATGTGCTGCTAAAAATGCCAGGCAGGAAACTACGGGGACCTGATTGCTTGGTTACTTAGGACAAAAGCATTGCCAGCTTTTTGGGAAAACATGCTGCAGGTGTGGAGGTAATCTGGTTGATTATGGTAGGAGGAGAAAAGGGGACAGGAGAGGATCTGCTGTGTGCTGGCAGAGGCTGGGCTGAAGCAATCGGCTGTGCAAAGTGTTACTTTTCTGAAAGTGGTTGTTGCTTGGGGCTTTGGATTATATTAGCGTGGAAAAAATGCCTGCGAGTGAAGGGCTGCAAATCACAGCTGGGCCAATAGGAAGGGAAAGAGGACTATAAAACAGAAAATCAATTTAATACTCGGTGGGTGTTTGCAGTGTGCTCACCCTTCCTTCAAATTGCCAAAGGAAAGATTAATTAAAGTTATATTGAGCAGCAAAAATGATGGAGGGTGTGAGATGGGGCTTGCATAGTACAGCATTCTCCATAATTAATTGACAAAGGCATTCTTGGATTTCATTAGTCAGAACCTTGCCGTCTCCTGTTCTTAAAGGGCAACTGAAGCAATGCTGGGTTTCCAAGCCAACATTACTTTATTACAGGTTGAGCTAACAAGGAACACTTCATAGGCACTTGGGAAAGGTGCTGCATGTGTCAAATAGTCCCACTGTGTTATTTATGGGTCCTGTCATTTAGCATCAGATCACAAAATCCTCATTGTAGTTTTGTTTCCTGGTTCCCACTTCTGCTAAGGTTGAGAACTGTATGCACTGCAAGGTGGGGGTATTGGCAGGGGATGGAGATGGCTGGTGTCTAGGTCTCTCCCCTCTGCTGTCCTTATTTAGTCAGAATAACTACTGAGTAGGGTGTGTGACAAAAGCTATAGGAGGCCAGGGATTGTCTGGACCACTTGCTAACTGTCAAACAGAGAAAGAATTGTGTGTGGCTCCTTTTTTCCTGCATCATGAGACAGGTGCCATCTGTGTTCCTTGTTTTCTTGAAGTGTAGTTTTCTTGAAAAGCTGCACCTGATCAGTGCAATCTTTGTGAAAGGTTTTTCCTGCTTGCACCAGCTGCTTTTTAGTTCTGTTGTGTATTACTTTCCCTCTACCTCTCTGGGGTAGGCTTTGGACACACTAGGGATTTGCCTTTATGATGGAGTTTCAGAAGCCTATGCCTGTGAGCTGATATGCAGCTCGGCCTGTCATGTTCTACTTACCTGTGATGAGACCATTTCCTCCCAAATTTTCCCTTGAAGATATTCACTTGGCTTGATGCCAGAGATTCTCTTAAATCTGGCAGAGTATGAAGATTTCTGCTTTTGTCCTTCCGAAGAAGGAGGTGCAGCAGTCTTCCCTAAGGGTATTTAAACACTTTGCAGTGCAAGAGGGAGTTTCTACATACCATGTTGTTATATGGTGAAAGCTTTGCTGTCTGCACAGCAGTCCAAGATCTGGCAATTCTGGAAGTTTGCTTCCTCTGTTGATTTCCATAATAAATTACTCAATATGCTCACTGGTGCAGGGCTGGGAGATGCAGAGCAGGCTGAACTTTGGATTAATTGAATGCAGTTGTAGTCCTTATTTGCAATGGCCATGCCTGACTGCTGTTTGTTGTGCGTTGTTGCTGTGCTGGCTGATAGCACCTGTCTGTGGGATACTGCACAGAAGAACTTACTTGTTTAAAAAAATCTGTATGTTTTTATATATATATAAAAATCAATGATCACTTGATGCAAGGCCAGCACTAGTTGTTACTAAAATAATTTGTAATTGATTGGGCCAAGAAAAGGAGAACGTGATTACAGCTTAGCACTAATGCTGGGTTTGGCATTTCTTAAACTAGAAGAAACAATGGCTGAATTGGTTAAATTACATGAAGCTGGCAAATCAAGGGTTTGGGGTTTGTTTTTGTTTGGTTTTGGCAAGGGCATCTTGTCAGACTGTTGGCTTAAAGAGGAGATACCAGGTCTGTTCTATGTGGCTCCAAGTTTTGTGTAACTTGGACAACAAACAGACTTATGAACACTAGCCCTGTTTAAAAGTAATTTTGCTGTACTTGCTTCCACAGGGTAGGAAGGTGTGAGCTGCTCAGCTTATGAATTTAGGCTAAAGACACAAAATGTTTGCTTTCTCATCCCTGTGTGCTCTAAGGAGAGATTGTTGCTTCACAGTCCACTAGCTCAGTGCAGTAAAAGATGGTTTTGGGTTTTTTCCCACCCTTCTTTACGTGCAGACTGCTTCCTCAAACAACAAATGGAGAGGTGCCCAGGCAATAATGAGATGGGGTGGTATCCACAGTATCACAGTATCACAAGATTGGAAAGGACCTCTGAGATCATCAAGTCCAACCTATAACCTAACACTAACACCAACACTAACACCAACCATCATCTAAACCATGGCACTCAGTGCCTCATCCAGTTTCCCTTTAAACACCTCCAGCGTCGGTGACTCCACCACCTCCCTGGGCAGCCCATTCCAATGGCCAATCACCCTTTCAGTGAAGAATTTTTTCCTCACATCAAGTCTAAACTTTCCCTGACGAAGCTTGAGTCCATGCCCTCTGGTTCTGCCACTGGTCAGTTGAGTTAGACACTAGGGTGGAGGGAAGGAATGCTGAGCTTGCAGAAGTTGCAGAGTAACAATCTCAGTTTGAAGTGGTGGCACAGGATGGGGGCATACTGCTTGCACCTGGAAACAAGCTGGATCTGAAAGCCCATCATGGCCTGGGAGAGAATAAGGTGCTGAAATTCAGCCCCCTTCTCAGCTAAGTGGAGCATCTGTGGTGGAGTTGGATGGGAGCTGGGAAGAGGACCCATGTCCCTCAGGCAGCTTGAGGAGGCCAGGGTTGGCTGAGCAGAAGGACAGCAAAATGGGCTGCAGTGCTTGGTTTCACTTGCTTGTGTCTATGATAGCTTCTTCCCAAAGTCTGTAGTCTGCCTACCTGGAAAATGTGGCCAAGAGGCACTCTGCAGATCGCATACAGCTTTCAGGAAGAACAATTCAGAGACGCATAGCCAAAGGCTTGTCTCTTATCAACATTACCATGGGACATGCATGGGACATTCTGTTCTAGGTGTAGAACAGAAAGCAGAGAGAAGCAAAAGTATTTTGAAGCTCACATACCTCAATTTAATTTAAATAGAAACAGGAGGGGTTAAGCCAGTCTCTTGGATTTTGCACACTGGCTTACAGGAGAGTAGCACTCTTAAACCTGTAAGGCACACTGAAGAATTGGGCAGCAAACTTCTTCCTGCAGGGCTTTATTATGAAGAGGCAGGTGTTTTAAGAGCCCATAGAGGGAGCTACTTTGCTACCTGTGGAACAGATTCCCACTCTGTTCACATATGCCTCCTGCACCGCTCATTGTACTGGGAATGGCTTGATATATCACTGGAGTGACTGCCTTGTCGATGTGGATGTCGATGAAGACCTTGGGTGAGGAGGTAACCAGCAGCACGAAAGTTATGAACATTAAAAGGAAAAGCTCTTTCTCCTAACCTACTTATGGCAGTATAATCCATGCCACTGAATTGTTCAGTTCTCAGTTAAAATAATGTGGCATTCAGCCAAGGGAGAGCATCTATTGTTCCTTAAAGTTGGTCATTGTGTAGGCTCACATGTATGTTCAAAGCTTTGGACAAACTCAAGCCCAAAATATTTCTTCATTACTGCATCATCACCTTCCAGGAAAGGAAGTTGATTGAACATGAATTGGAATTTCTGGCCTAATTTGGTCTCCTGCTCCTGCAGATAACTTCCCAAGAGAGGGTGCTGTGTGAGCAGTACACATGATAATTTAGGCAATTTGTGTTTTTGTGGTTGTCTTGAACAGGGATTCAGACTGATTCCCAGAATGTTTTGATATTCTTGAAATATTTGTTGCCGTTTACAAATGGACTGTAGTCTTAGACATTCTTCCACACATACTCATTTCTGAAATCAAACGTGCTTCCTGGACAAGGGAACTCACTGAAAAATGAATTGCCAAGTCCCTTTTGCCGTGAAGCCCTGCTCATGCCAGGTAGCTGTTGTGGCTCTGGACACCCTTGCTGTGTGGACAAGTTTACCATCAGAACTTCCAAGCCAACTTATCCCTAAAGCTGACTGGTGGAAAACTTCTGATCATTCTGAATGAGAACAAACAAACTTATCTAGATGAAAATATAATGACCAAATATGGTGGTCCTGATGCTTTACTTTTATTCATTACTGCCGCTTGTTTCCCATCCTCCTTTGCCTTGAGTGTTCAGTGCTCAGGATCTGGCCCTATTTCCAACGTGTTGGTTTAGGATTTTTTTCTCACTCTTCTTTCACCAGTTTATTCTTTATTTTGAGGCTTTGCACTTCCCTCTGACACAGTTGTTACTTTGCCCAAAGGAATGCCTTGAGTTTTTTTCTTGAAGGTATAAATATTTCTTGGCATACTGCAGCATACAGTTCTACTGGTTCCTATTGCCAGCAGGCAGTTCAACAGCAGCAGATCTGTCTTCCTGCAAAGAAAGAAATATGGAGGTGCTGGGAAAGGACTTTTATCTGTTGATTTATTTATTTATTGTTAGACTAAAGAGTGTAAGCTCCCTAATGATAGCATGACCTGCCCTGAAAATTACATCTCCCAGTGCTCAATCTTCTCAGGTTGGGAATCATCAGCAAATGCTCAAAAATAACTTATTTTTGCCAGTGCATGAATATTCATCTTGTTGTTTGCCAGGAGGTGGCGTTCAGTGTTGCCTACTTGTGTCTGCGTGTGCCCAGCACTCCTTGCCGGTAGCTCATATGGCCAAGGTGGGACACTGATTTTCCCATGTAGTATTCAAATATGGTTCAGTCACCTCTGGAACAAGAAGAGCTGGTGCCTTAGCAAGCACCTTTCAGTAACACCGACAGCAGAGCACAGAGATCTAGGTGGGGACACACATTACCCCTTGTAAATATATGTATGAGTGATCTCGTGGGTGGGTTCAGAGCGTAACTTTTGCACAGTGAGGCACAAACAGTCAGTGTGGCTCATCACTTGGGTGATACAGCTGAGCCTGCTACTTGGGTTGCCTGACAGTGGCATCTGTTGATGCTTACAAAATTGAAGATGCCAAGGTTAATTGTGCAAACACTTCTTCCTTGGTTATTTTGCACTAGCACATATAATCATGAGACATCCCTACTTGAGACCCATCTACACATAGACATTGTGATGAATACTAGCAGAACTGAGTTTGAGTCATGAGTATTGATGAAACAAGTCTGAGGGTTCATGTTGCTATTTGTTTTCTGTGCTCATTGCTGTACTGCACTATGAGAAACCTGCTGAGCAAGAGTAAAGTCCTTCTTGCAAAACTGTGTTAAAACTATGCTGGAAGAATTGTAATTAAATATGTCAGTGTGAGCCACTCCAGCTGGCTGCAAGTCCGTATGAAGTCCTTGATCTGATGACTTATGCTGACTTAGCATGGCTCTGGCTCTATAGAAAGAAGGCACCTTTGGCTCAAGTTAGAGTGCATGGTCTTCAATCTAGGTTCAGATCGCATTCAGCACCTAAAGCCATTTTCTAATTAGAGCTTCATTTGGTGAATGAGTCTGTGTTTGAGGTGGAGTAGGATGGAGGAAGCTTTCTTGGCAGGCAGGGTTATCCTGTTTCCAAGGCCTCTTTTTCTGTGGCTCTTTGTCACGGCTGGTACTGATGGGTGCAGTGCTACAAGGAAAATTGCAGTGGTCTCCTATAGCACGTAGAGGGTGACTGCTTTGCTGAGTCCTGTCATCAGTGTAAATCCGTGGCCTCTAAAGATGCCCTTGTACAGAAATGGGGGCTTTCTGGCAAGGGCAGAAATGTGTGAAAAATGTGTGGATGTTTCGTTGCAGCTTGATGGTTGGAGATCAGTTCAAACACAGACAATGGGTGATGTTTCTGAAGTGTGGAATTATAGTCTTATGATAGCTCAAGGGGCTCTCATATGCTTCTATGAACTTGGAGGTAACTGTGGTGAAGGATACCCATCTCGTCCCCAAGTATTTAACCTGAAGTGTTAGAGATCAACCTGTTTCTTTTGAGATATATTTTTAGAAACAATGTTATTCAGTTTTCTGGCTGAATACCAGAAGTTTTTCTTGGTATTTTTTTTCCTAGTTTGTCTTTGGAGGAAAAAAAGTACAAAAGAAAAAAATACAAAGCATAAAAAAACTGTTAAATAACCTGAATGAAATACAGTTTTCATGGAAAAGAAATATTTTAAATTGTTATGAACACTTTTGGTTTGAGATCTCATAAGATATATCAATTTAATTTTTTTCTCTCCTAAAATCTAATTGTGCTACTCGGAACTAGGGAAAGGAGAAGATGCGAGCAGGGAATGGGAGAAGGGAATTGCTTGGGTATGTTGGTGGTGGGGAACAAGTTGGATGTGATTTGTGTGGAAGAGAGGTTAAGATTTCATGAAGAAGTTGCTTTGGGCTATCATGCTACTTTAGAGCCTGCCAGAGCCCCAGAAATGTGCCTGTGGAAAATGAGAACTGTGAAGGGATTTGTGTGTTTGGACTCTGGTTGTGTGTTGAGCACCTGGAAAAACTGTTCAGCCTGTCCTTTTCCTAGGTATTCTCCTTCCCAGCGCCATCTGCCATAGCTTCCAGGTGTCATGGCAGCTCTGAAGCTTCGCGTTCAATGCAGGCACCAAAGGTGACATGTGCTGAAATTGAAGACAACCTGCCAGGATGCTTTTTTCACTTGGGTGCTTGTTTTGTTTGTTAAACACAGTCATCCTTCCCGTTTGCCCCAACAAACAAACACTGTCTGGTTGCATATGCTGGGATGTGGTGAGGTTCAATATTCGGGGTGGTTGGTGCAGGTTGCTGGTACAGTGTGGAAGCAAACTCTCTTAGATTGACTCCATCAACCTCAATAAGAACTGCTCTGTTCTTACTATCCACAGTGATTAATACATCTTCTTATAGAAGAGCTGGCATGCTGTTGAACTGAGTATTAAGAGTTTGCACCTGGCTGTACAGCGCAGAGCTCTCTGCCAAGAGAAATATTGGTTTCCAAGTTTGTTAGCCTGATGTTTGGAGATCTTTTTGGTTTGTTTAGTTTTCTTTTTTTTGGAAATCCTCCCACATTAAATTAAAAAGGAGACCTTGGTAAAGGAAATCAGAAGGGATGCTTTGAGATGCTTCATTTGCCAGCAGTCTCTGAACTTGTGACCCTTGAAAATAAAGTACTTGGGCATTCCAGTGGGATGGCTCCCTTGGGGTGGAAGCAAGCGTCTTTCAGGCTTACATGCCTTTAGGAAGGAGCCTTTGACAGCACAGAAGTTGCAGCGCAGCATTCTCAGCCAGGACTTCCAGCAAGGGAAGTTGTTCAGCTGGTTTGAGACTGTGATAAATCATGGTTCTCCCGGAGCACGTTGGGACTGCAGAGAGCTGGAAATAAATACTAGGGAAATTCAGCTTTTGTAGAGGACCATCTTTCAGGATGATACATGGCTTTCTAACAGAAAGAGATTACTTTGGGGCTGGGAGAAAACTGCTGTGTTCCATTGGAAGGAAAATGTAGCAATTGTGTTGATGTGAATCCATGCTGCAGGGTTGCCCTGGAAGCTGTGCTTTGGCATGGGCTACCTTAGCCAGAGAAACGAACTGTGTGGTATCAATGGCAAAGAGCCACTGAGAGCCCAGGGTGGTGGCAATTAGTTTGGGGCTGAAATGAAGTGGCAGGTTTGGCAGGAGGGGGTAGGGAATGGATATCTAGTTGGCCAGTATAATAGTGACTTGTTGAATGTGGCTGAGGAGGGGAATCGGATGGCACAGGATGCTGTTTGCATCTCTGTCCCTTGTCTGCTATATTGTCCTGAGCAAATGATTTCTGCCTGGATAAAATGTCTTTTCTTCAAACTGCAGTCACAGGAGCATATGCCTCTGCTTTCTTCTAGTGGCTATTCCCAGTCACCTTGAGGTGGCTGTCCATGATGATAGACTTTTGTAGCTGGTGGGTATCTGGCAGTATTTTGAGTTCTTCTATGTTCATTGTGAGGGCTTGGATTGCCAAGAAACTGGGGAGACCCCAGGTTCTGTGTTTGTGTAGCAAACAGAGGCTACACATGATGTCACTCTGTGTAGGTTTGTCTCCGCTATGATCTCTTCTTGAGCTGTTGATGTATTTCTGTACTCTGGTGTTTGGTAGCACTGTTAAGGAGCTCCAACCAAACAGCCAGAGCCAGCCTCCTTTGAGGCTGTCTCCCATTCCTCTGCTGTGGTCAGGTAACCAAGGGGAGACAGCTTTGCTCCAAGGAAAGAGAGAAGCATCTGAGTCTCCCTCCACTCATGCCAGAATTTTGCTGCTCATAGCAACTCTTGGCTGGGGCAGTTTGTGGTGGCTGGGTTGTGCCCAGTAGCAGGCAAACATCTTGACTTTCCCATGTCCCACAATAGTGACAGTGGCAAATGCTGTCATACTGGCTGAGATGCTGAGATGCAGAATAAAGGAGGCAAGTGCTGCATCAGAACTGGTGCCATATTGTATTAGAAAAAACTCTCTGAGTTAACCTTTAGTAATTCAGTTACCAGAGATATGATTGTGGGTTTCTGATATTCAGGCAAAGGTCCATATTTAATTTGGTGTTGGCAGTTGGTTTCTCAGACCTAACATACTTCGATCAGTGATGTTACTAGTGTAGCAATGGGATGTTTTTCCTCCTTGAGTAATGTAAATGTTGTTGAACTAACAAGAGAAGAAAAAAATATTCCATCAAATCTGGTCACCGATGCAGACTGACACTCAACATTGCTTCCTGTCTGACTTACTGAGTTCTTTTGAGCGATACTACCAATTAATTTGCTCTTTAAAAAAAAAAAAAAAAAAATCAGCAGCTTACGCAGGCTCCTCATATATGAGTTTTAACAGCTCTGTTTGTAATCTGTTTATCTCTGAAAAATCTGTTCTACTTGGACAACTACTTCATCACCTGTGTTTATTTTGTTTGAATTCCCCAAATGGTAACTGTACACTGCAGCATCAATTGGGTCAGAATACTCGCAGAGTAACATTTTTTCCACTCAAATGATTTCCAGTCTGATTCTCTGAGTTCTAAATGTTGAGGTATCAGTTTGATTACTTTCACGGCTTCTGGCTGAAACTCAAGGATTTTTAGAAAATTAAAAACTCTGCAAACTTAAATCTGTGTAACTGATCCACAAAAGGACAAAGGGTGTTTCTCCAATGATGTGGAAACTGTAGGCTGGCTCAGCTTGGATTTAGACCTATGGAGCGTGTCTGAGTGCTGACTGTGTGTATAAGGTCCTGCAGGCTGACAACTGTAGCCTCTACATATACTCTGCCGAGCTTCCATGCTTCACTACTGTCCTGTCTTATGCAAATTGTTATCCTAGGGATGTTGCAAATGAAACATCTCAGTCAGGATCTGAGCTGTGACTTAGTTAACTCCTTCACACTAACTTGGGAAATGCCAGTGATTGTTCCTGATGTAGACTTTAATGAAGAGTTAACACCACCACCTTAATGCCTGGTTGAAAGCCAGACCTATAGCAATGAGTAACACAAGGAATCCCATCTCTTTTTGGTGGACCTGCACAGTGGCTTAATTTAAATGTTGTCGCCTGGCCTCCACAGATATTCACTCTGCCTGTACTTTTAGAACGGCGGCTCTGTGTTAACTTGCTCTGTTCCATTGAGTAACAGCTTTTTAGGTGTAATACAGACCACATAAGAAATGTATTTTCCTTCCAAAATAAAAACTTAACTAATTGCAGTTTGTTTCTCTCCAGCTGCCTTTTGGGGAGATATCGCTTTAGATGAAGATGATCTGAAGCTGTTTCAAATAGACAGAACTGTTGACTTAACAAAGCACTCAGGTGGCAGCGCAAGACACACTTCAGGTAAGGGCAGCCCTGTGGTCGCGATGCCTTCTCTCCCCTGATTTTATCCTTAGGAGGAAAGAGTTTCCTCTCACTTGTGGTGCCTGTTTCCACAGCTGAAGAGGTGCATGCAGAGCTTAGTTATATGACTTAATGGTGGGATCCAACTCTGAGCTTGTTAAATAACAACTGAATTGTATTTGATGTAGCCAATCCTGCCTTGTCTGAGGGAGAAGATTTTCAAATTTACAGCACTGGTCTCTTTCCATGAGGAACTGCCTTTCTGCTAATTTAGAAAGAAATCTGTTTGGAATAGGGACATTCCTTTTGGCATTAGTTTTGACTCTTATTGTCCTCCCTCCTTTTCTGTGCAATCCATGATCTTAATGAAATAATACTTCTTTTTTTTTTTCCCCAACTGCCTGGCTAGGGAAAAACCACTGCAGTCTTGCACACAGACTAGCCTTGAGGTGATGTTGTCATTGAAAGAGGTTAACAATTGTGTTATTTTTCTGTAAAGCCAGTAGATGAGGTCACGCTTCCTTACATTGCTGCCCCTACACAGCTCTTATGTATGCTCAGTTTTGTCCCAGACCAGAGCTGTTTCTTCACTCGGTAGCTCTGATTGGACTCCAGCTCCAATAGGCTCTGAAGCACTCTGCAGCTGGTTGGAGGGTTTGAAGGGCTCTCTGCAGTATTGCTGCCTGTGCTTCACTTTATGCTGGCAAGAGAGCAATTGTTGGAAGTCTGAGCTCTGCGATAACAAGGACTGGAGACAGAGCAGGTCAGGACAAACCTCTTTTCTATCTCTGCTGATGCACTGTTAGGTTAGCAAGTAGGGTGAAAATTTTGGTAGAGACAGAATTCATTGATATCTCATGTTCACCCAATCCCTGTGCATCTCAATTCATACCATATGATTCATAAGGACTAGTGGCTGGTTTTGTGTCCTTCTGATTCCCTAGCTTTAGTTTCAGGCACTGTTTAGTCCTTCAGCTTGCAGTTAGGATGAGTAGAAAGAAGTTTGTTAGAGAGGCGAGTGTTGGTCTCTTCTCCCAAGTAACAAGCGACAGGATGAGAGGAAATGGCCTCAAGTTGCATCAGGGGAGGTTTAGACTGGATATTAGGAAATATTTCTTTACAGAAAGGGTGGTCAAGCATTGGAAGAGGTTGTCCAGGCAAGTGGTGGAGTTACCATCCTTGAAGGTCTTAAAAAAACACGTAGATGTGGCACTTTGGGACATGGTTTAATAGGCACGGTGGTGTTGGGCTGGATGATCTTAGAGGTCTTCTGCAGCCTTATTGGTTCTATGATTTTATGATGTTAATGTAATGAATTCAACTCATGCAGATGCCCAAATTCTGGGTAGAGGAAGGTTGTCTAGTTCTTCAAATTATGGATTGCTCCCTGGAAATGCAGTTATCCTGCATTGTTGTGTCATTTAGCCCATGCATGTCGTGTTTTGGGCTGTGGCACATTCTCAGGTGACTGGTAACTAGGAGTAGGGTTTTTTCAGAGCAGAAGTTAAATCAGAAAATGAGGACTAAGTGAGGGGGGCAGACAATGTTAATCCCTTTATCAGCTCCTGAAGTTAGACAAGGAGACTGCTGAGGAAGCAAAGCCAGGTAGTGTTGGCTGTATTAGTTTGCTATTGTGGCTGCTTCGGCTGTCATATCTAGCATATTTGTTTCACTCAGCACTGATGCCAGAACTGCACCATCTGGCAAATAAACTAAATTTCATAACCCACATCTGTATCCTTTGCTTTGCATTTGGTGAATGGTGATGTTGTATCATTCACTTGGTCCTGTCCTCATCTTCAGCAGGCTTCTACAGTTCCCCTGGTTTTCAGCCTCTGGAAGTGCAAGCTGAAAAATGGGCGGCCTGTGACTGTCCTTCTTTCTGTGGAGCACACACGGAGGGGTTTCTGTGTTCACCTGCCCTGTAAGGGGACTCTCTACAGGGGCAGGAAGGGCTGATCTCTTATGGGGCTTGTTTGACATTCGTGAATTTTAAGAGGGTGGTCTACTTCAGCATGATGGGAATTGGGACTCATTCTCCCCGGGACAAAATCCTGTGCCCTGCTTTTTTATTTCCAGTGGGAAGAATGCAACCTCTGTACAGAAACAGCTTAAGACCTTTTATGAATAGGACCCCTTGAATTATAACATTTTGGATTTTTCTTAAAGCTGTTAATTGGATTAACTGTATAGTGGAGGAAGTACTTAATATGTATATACAGACACACAGGCTCTTCATATTTGGGAGCTGCAGTTCTGAACACACCATTAGGCTGGTAATTCTTCTTCCCCTGTGTTGTTTCCTTGTCCCCAGAAAATGCTGTTTGGCTGGGAGGAGACGTGGAAATTGTGCCATTTGACGTTGGGCTGATTTTGGGCATACATTTTGCTAGCTTGTGTGGAGTGGAGCAGCTGCAGCTGTTAGGCTCTGGAGGAAGAATGAGGTTTCCACGTTGTTATGGTTCTTCATTGGATCCAGCTGGGGAAGATCTGTTTTTGATTGGTTTGTGAGGTCTGAAGCAATGTCCCAAAGTGGGTACCAAGGAGACAGCTACCTTTATTGGTGAATTCCACACGAGCCACAGAGCTCTCTTCTGTGCTTAATTTCACAGCATATATGTGTACCAGGGTTGTTTTACTGCATTCATTTCCCACTTGCAGAAATGCCATAGTTGCTGTTCGGACTCTCAAGGTTTGTGAGCCTGCTTGAGAGTGGGATGCCTCTTATTTTGCTGGATCAGCAGAGTCCTTGGTTTGGCTTCTAGGAGAATGAGGTGCCTTAAAGTTCAGTATTTCCAAGCATTTTCTCATCAAATATTGAAGATAGTCTTTCATTCCCAAATAGTATTTTTCTCCTGGTGAAGTCAGGGTCATGGTTTGTTCACTCTGTGGGACACTGGCTTGGATCTCTGTGGCTTATGTGGAATTTACTGGTAAAGGTTGCTATCGTCTTGGTACCCACCTTGGTACATTGCTTCAGCAGCGATGTCCCTCTTCAGCTTTGTCTGGATATCTCAGTCTGATGTGCCTGGATTATTTTGTGTGAGTGGTGAGATAAAGGGAATTGGCTTTACACAGGGAATTACATTGCATATGTTACATACTTAAAGCCTTCTGGAGTGTGTAATATGAACCGATAGTCATTAATGTGAGCAGTCTCCTTTGCTCCAAAGGAGGTTCCTTTCCAAGAATTTGTCAGGGAGAACTCGAGCCACTGAAAACTGCAGAAAGCTTTGCCGGACCATCTTGTGTCCAAACATCATTCTCTGATATGTTTATAACAGTGGGTTTTTCTTCAGACCCTGTTGAAGGGAAGGCAGGCATGATGGTGGTCTACAGCTAAGTGTTAAACCATTTAATCCAAGCAGATTTTAGGTGTCGGCATGTTGATCTCTGTTGACTTGGTTAAAGTTCTGAGTTATGGGTTAGTACAGATCATTTGCAAACATTGCAGAGTAATTCTGAGTAAAAGATGTGCTCTCCTAAGAGGGCTCAGGACTGCCAGCCAGTTAATTTCTCATCTGGACCCTTTTAGAATTTTCTTTACGGTTTATTCTAAAGGGTTTTCTTTCTTCCAAACCCATTTTAAATCATTCCAGTAATATGACATCTGTGCTCCTTCCCACAGGTCTCTCAATCTCAGCTCTGCTTTACCTGAAGCTTAGTTTCACTCTCATCAGAGATCTGGTAAAAGAACTGTTTCAAGTTACACAATTTGATCTTTCTTTGAGATAATTTTTTTATAGTTTTCTAAACCAGGAAAAAACATGCTTGTTTTTCTCCCACCATTAGCTGCTCTCTTTTGAACCTAGGTCTAAGCTCAGAGAATTGCTTGTGTTGATTTTGTTTGCTGCATCTTGTATTGTTGGAGATTCTGCAGGCCAAATTATGCCTTCCACATCAGCTGTTCATCCTGCTATTACCATCTATAATGTGACATTAAAAATGTGCCAAACAGGAAATTTCCTCTCCCTTAAAAATGTTTTGCAGGTAGACGGAAGGAAAAACAGTAAGGGATGTTGTTAAAAATCAAAGTTTTTACTTTGAAATAGTTCAAGTTAGCTACTTGTCTGTATTTGTGGTATAAAGTTTAGTGTCATGTTTACTGTGAAAATCAGTCATGCAGTGATGTTGAAGTGGACACACTTTGGATCTGGCCTTGTAGAGTTACAGCAATGGTTCAAAACATAATGAAACGAATCCGGTAGCTGGAGATCTGCCAGTGAGCAGTGTCCTTGGCAATCCCATGCTTCACCAACTCCTAATCACCTTGATGAAAGGGGTTTTTTTTCAGAGCTTACAATTTTGAAAAGTTTCTCATAGATTTTTTTTTTAGCTTTAGTGTAAATATTTACTTTTAAAATATATTTTTAGTTTTGAAGTAATCAGCTTTTAGGATTCCTGTGCTGCTGAGAATCCCCAGATGGCCTTGAAATGTGAGGAAACAAGAAAGTCCATGAGCAGGCTGTGTAACTGCATACTGTCTCTTCTCTTTTGGACCCAAGTGAGTCCACTGGTGTAAGGTGATTGCCTTTGCTTTATTATTTTATCTGCTGAAGCATTTGCTACAGAGGAAAAAGGATTTTTTTTTTTTATGCCATGCCTATGGGAAGGATGTGCCTATTTAATCCTAACAGGCTTAATTTTAGGCAGCTTTAGGGATTAAGAGGACTTTACTGATATATCACCTCTTTTCCTGGTTTTTGTATCATGGAAGCAGTTCCTAGTCCTGAAACGCACCTCTGTGAGTGAGAAAGGCAAACTTATCTCTTCTGGGTGAGGCAGATCAGGAGACATGTAAATCTGGCTGCCCTCACTGGTGCTGTGCTGCTGAGGCACTGACTCTGCATCCCACTGCCACCAAGAATGCTTTTCAAGAACAGGCAAAACAGGTTCACTTTGCCTCTGATCCTGAGAGCTTTTTAGGTTTATGGCTTGAGGGCCTTGATGAGGCATTCACACTGCCACAAATCAGTGACAGGAAAGATATGCAGAGGATCTTTTCTACCTAGGGGGAATAATACTTCAGATGACAGTGCAGCTGGGGCAGGGCATGTTTGATTCTAGGGTTTCTACTGAAATCCGAGGGGAAACAGAGGGTGCTGTGAATAGCTACAGGCTCTAGCAGCAAATTTGTGCAAGTTATTCTCTGAATGAGGCAGAGCAGTTCTGCATTAAACCTTTTAATAAGAGCGGGGAGTTGGTTTGTTGGCACATATCAGCTTTGCTGTTCTTGAGTCTGCTGTGAAAACGCAGACAGCTACTCCTCTGCTTCACCAAATGTGCATCAGCCTCGCATCTGCAGCAGGTTGCTTTGATTTCTTTGTTTGGGATGCCTGTTGTCACCTTTTTTCATGAGTTCATGTTACCTGTTTCATGACTGGCTCATAGTTGTTTTTTTTAATAGCATGACAGCTCAGGAATCGCAGTTTTAAGTGCGCTGTGCATAAACTGCTTTGGGGTACAGAGGCAAACTTTGAAGAGATCTGGAAGGGAGCAGAAGAGCGTGTGTTCCTGTCTGAGTGCATGCCTGAAAGTCTGTATGGTACAGGGAGGGGTGACCACAGTGATTTTCAAGTTACTTAGCAACTTTTCATTAATGTGTGTTGGGCTGTCGGCCCCTGAAACATGTTTCACTCTTCTCTGATTACGTTCCTGAAGCAAGGGGTTGGTTCCCACATGGCCTGGGCTTGCTTGCAGGACAGGTTGCTGGAGTGCAACTCTCCTATAAAATCTGTAGTGTCTAGCCTCAGGCAGTAGACTTCTCTGCTGAAATGCTTAAGGTGCTGGAAGTAGTCATGAGTGGGGCTTCTGCTGCTTCACATTGCTCAGTCTAGGGGCTGTGGTCTGTAGTAGTGCTGTACACTATTTCCAGGTCCTCTTTGATGCTATTGATGTGTTTCTAGTGGAATTTAGTTTAATGAAAAATGCACTTCCACAAAAATGCAGGGATTTTGGACCATGACTGACTGACATTTAAGGGAAGATCTGGTTTACGGAACTGAAAGATGGTTAAATTCAGCTGACTTGGCACAGGCATGCCAAGCTTGCAGCTGTTTTTCTATTGTTTGGTCCTCTACGGTAGTGACACTTGATTCAGGGTAGACTTACACATTGCTGGATTCAGGGCTGCCTGGGGCCCAGCCTTTAATTTGTTTAGACTTAGAGCATATCTGTGGGTTGTGCTAGCTTAATCTGAGCTGTGTTGGTCATAATGGGCCAGGAGCAATGCAAATAACTATATATGTGCTGTAACATAATCCACATCTGTGAACTCTCTACAGATGGCTGTTCTTCCACTGGGAAATCTTTAGTGAAGGTTGCTTCCTCTTATGTGGGTAAGAGGGACATCTTTGTTCCAAGAGACCTGTCTGAGGGCCCTGTCCATCTGTTTGCGTACCTCATTTCAGTTTTCCACAACATGTGATGTGCTCTCTAGGGATGTCTCTTTGCAGTCCATGCAGCCTCTTAACAGGAAGAGGAGTCTCAGCACTCTCCACAGAAAGGTGGGTGTCAAGTGCTTGATGCTGAGGTTTGTTTAGCTGTACCAAATTATTTTCCTATGGTTAGCCTCAATGTTTACTTTTTTGAGTCCATTCAGTCAAGGGTTTTACCAGAGCAGACAACCATGAAATTGATTTTACATAGTTCTGTAGTTTGCTAAGGAAAGGCAGGAGCTCCCCTTCGGAAGAGTTGGGTTAAGACCTCTGGGGCTGAGAGTGCTCTTGTTCACACTGCTTTTCTGAGTCACCCCCTTTTCCAGTTCCACGTTTCTATGCAATAAGATAGTGATCTCTTTGCAGAAAAGCAGATACTGTGTTTTTAATTTCCAACCCAGAATCTTTCAATCCTATTGCAACCTTCTCATATCTGCCTGATTTTCTCCAGCATAAAGATAATTACCTAGAAAGCCCATGACCCTTGGCTGTTGTTGATGAATCTTCAACAATAATTACCCCCGTAGTTAAGGCTCTCCTTCTAGCAAGTGCTAATCTTTAGGGTTGATATTTTTACTCCAAATGCTTTTCTTTTTTGATTCTTGATTGCCAACTTGAAGTCTTCTTTGGAAAATGCTGAGAAGTATTTTTCACTGTAATTGCTGATCTTAGGGATGCCCTTTTGATAGTCACAATAAGAGGGTCTGCCAGTCTGGTGCCTAATGGGAGGAAAGGCGATCAAGTCAAGGTGCCAAAGAATGAGAGGTGTAGATGTGCGAAAAGAACAGACCTCCCTTGCAAGGTTGGAGAAGCAGCCCTGAGTCAGGACAGTGAGGCTCTCAGGAATTGAGAAGTTGGCTTGGTAGGTGTGTCTTTCTGATCTCATCCTGCCACTGCTAGTGGATTGATCAGTCAGCTGGGCAAGCCTGTGGGATGATCACATGGCCTTCTGGTCTAGAACCCTGGAGATAATGCTACATGGCACATGTGCTGGCCCACCCAGTGAGCTGCAGCTAGTTCACAGGCATGAATTCTGCCGTGGAGGGCTTTGTATCTTATGTTTCCAAAAGCACAGCACAGGACAATTTTATGCTTTTTGCTGGGCCGTTTTGCCCTTTCCACACAACTTGCTTCCAGTAAGGAAGAATTCCCATAGCTGTTCAATGTGGGGGTGCAAGAGAGGTGCAGAGCAACAGCTTGTTTCTTTGCTCCTTCCCGTGTATGTGCGAGGGATTCTTCCAATTTCCTCACTCTGTGAGCTCCTGTGTGTTCCACATTCAGCTTTCCTGCTTTAGCTATTCCTGCTTATCCTTGGGTTGTCTGTGGCCTCTTCCCTCTTTCCCTCCTCCATCAGGAGGCAGTTTCACCATGCCCCTTGCCTGGAGAGGGTTCAGTGTGTTTGGCCATTTTCCACTTCCTATGTTCACTGAAGGAAATTCATTCTTTTCCTTATTTGCCTCCTCACACCTCTCCTTTAGATGATATCCACAGAGAGCTGTCTCACATCCTGGTAAATGCTATCTTACTGTTATGCCTGGTTCCTGATGTGGTTTTTGTTTCTACTTTTGCTGGGTTTTGTACAGTCCCTATGTGACCTTGAAGTAAGATGTGGGAGAGAGTGCTCCTTGAGTGCTGGATAATGTTTGAGTCAACATCAGTTGTTAATGGAAGGCTGTCCACTGCCTTCCTGGGCCCTGAGGTGCTGCTGTGATGTGCCTGAGTAACAACAAGAGGTGTTAGAGCCTTTACTCCTGTCCCGCCCAAAAGTGTGCAGGCTCTGATTTTCTTTGAACTTGGGTCTTTCCCAAGTATAACACATTGCTTCAAAACCAGTTTAGACCACTAAGACTTGCCATATTCTTTCATAGAGTGGGTTGTAGTGTTCCAAACTTGGCTTGTGGTAAGTAGAGAAATGATTTGCTCACTGCAAGAGAAATAAAGTCTTCCCTCTTTCTCCTTTGCTTGTGATAAAGGTCCTGCAGGGTAGGGTAAAGAGAGTCCCAAGCAATAGGTAAAGATATGATCTGAGCCTTGCCAGAGTACAGCCTGAATGACACAGCCCTGCTACTTGCTCTGTGTTCTTTGTGGAGTAAGATGTAATTTTTAATCTTGTCTAGGTTCCTGATGGCAGCTAGTCACATGCACCACAAAGTTTGTTTTGTAAATGCACTGTTCCCTGAAATCAAGTTTTCTGGATGGTGGCCTTCTGCCTGTCAAAATAAATGGTTTTATTTCTGCTGTAGAGCCAACATTCAGCCTTACATAGTTTTGCTTTTAGTGATTTTATGAGCTCTGCAATATGGCTCAACTTAATTCACACAAGCAGTAAAGCTTTCTCCATTGTAACAAAAAATCCCCAGCTATTTCAAACTCTGCCACTTATTCATTCTTAGTGGAAACTTTGGTTGTGTTTGTCCTGGGAGTCCAATTCACATGCTTCTTTCAAAGATTAGCCAGGAAGTCAGTAACTCAGTATCAGTCTCGTCAAATGCTATTCATCAGAAACAAATCTGTTTGGATTTTGTTAATGAGCAATTAGCTTTCTTTAGGCACCTGAAAGACATCTGCAGAAACTATGTATGTTGATGACATGGTTGAAGCTGCTTCCAAGCAAGCCTGTTTCTGTAGCTCCTTCCTATTCAACGTGATACCACCATCAGCATTTGGCGTAACTGCAGCAGTGTGATGGTGCTGAATCCCTGCTGCTCCCTGCTTGACTTTGCCTTGGCTTACAGCCCTACTGCTTTCCCCAACCCTTAAGTTCACTTTTGGGCACATGTCAAGCACCTGGAAGTTGGTGGTAGAATGCATTATTAACCCTTTAAGAAACGGGATAATCATCATGTAGGGCATTTATAATATCTGAGTTGCTTGTAACTATCTTGCTCTCAATTGGTCTTAATTAAATTTTCTTGTGCTTTTGTCTTCAGCTGGTGTCAAACACTAGGGGGATGTTCCTTTTACTCTTGCCAGGAAAGTTTGAATAGTGTTTTGTGTTAAAGTGGAGATTATTAAATAGCTTTATATTAATTAACTGTCATGCAGGGAACACATGGGCAAATGTACTTGAGGGTATCAGTTTATCCATATGGAAATATATTGGAAGTTAAATTACCCTAATTGTAAAATTCGACAGTGCTGAGCCAATAACTGTGGAATCATGCATTTGTTTCTGAGCTGGGCAAAAGCCTATTTTCTTTGAATACTTGTTCAAATGAAAAATTGGAAAAATTTACCTCAGCTACGTAGGCTGCCTTGTCATTTCCAAGAGTGTTTTATAAAATGAGTTTGGAGGCAGAAATGGTCAATAAAAGAGTACTGTCTAATCAGCTCTGAGAGCAGTCATTGCCGGATGGTCACTCTGTGAGGCTGACTTGGATTCCTTGACCCTCAGGCTCTCTCCTTTCAAGCAGGGATGTTGCTGTGCCCACAAAATAAAAGTTGCTTACCCATTCAGTGAAATAGCTGGCAGGTCCAAGAAACAATTAGTAGCCAAAATGGCTTGATGCATAATAGCAAACACAAAATAAATTAGAAGAAGTTGTAAACTGCTCGTGTTTGATTGTGAACAGAAAGGGGTTACATTTGTGGAATAAATGCGTTCACTTTGAGCTGCTTGTTCAGACCTAATTTTGAAAGAAGGCTGGTACTTGTAGCTGCAGTGGACAAAAAACCTTCACTGTGGCTCCCCTTTTCAAATGGCAGGGACAAAGTATTTATTCAGCTGTCAAGTGGGGAAAGAAAGCAAATTAGTTTTAGGCTGAAACGCTGGTCTGTGTTTGCTGCTGTAGTTCTGAGGCCAGATGGTGGCTTGGACAGCCCTGGGGAATGGGTAACAAGTTTCCCTGGGACAATGATCAGAGGCATAAGGAAATACTCAGCTTATCTTGCTGTTCCACTTCCTAGAGTTGTCCTGCAAAAAGATAGTGTGAGATGCATAAAGCTGTGTCAGGGAGGTGGATTAGCCACCCTTCTTTTTGCAGCTGAAAGTGTTGCTGAACCCTGGAGTCAGTTTGTGGCAGAGAGTGGATTTGAGACCTGATTCCCCCATCGAACTGCAGTTGTCCCTGGGATGGTCGGAGCAGCTTCTCTGCCAGCAGCACTCAGTGGGCAGCTCGTTGCAGTGAGGAAAGCTCCTTTGCAGCTTACCCCCCAACTCCCTCAGCTTCTTTAAACACTGAGAATTTTTTGAGTGTCTGTTTCACTGAGGAGCTTGGGGCTGGAGACTGCCTTAAGGCTACCCAACAGTGACTGTGTTTGGCTTGCACTCCCAAAGCTTTTTCAAGCCCCGTTTGTGGTTCTGCCTCGGTGGTGCCTCGTGCATCAGTTTCCTTGCTGGTGGCAGTCAGTTCAGGGTGTCTTTTACATGAGCTGAGGTGGAGCTTATACGTAACCAAGTACACGGCATGTCTCTGCTGTATCTGTTCAGGGTGCTCAACTGTTAAACACGGCACAGGCTCCTTGGTGGTAAGAAAGGACCAAAAGCTCTACAAGAAACTTCAGTATTGGGAAAATCTGAACATCTGTGCAGATGGCAAGCTGGGTGAAAGGTCTCTGTGCTGACACCACATGCTCTCCATGGAAGGAGTTTTAATTGCATTCAAATGTAATTTATCTTCCAGTGTAGTGTTTTAATTTTGAGTTCATTTTGATCCAGTATATAATAGAGGGAGGGAGAAAACAAAAGGATTAGGGAGGCTGAGTGGGAGGGGTGGTCTGGTCAGGTTGCAGAGTGCTCCAGGGTCTGACTGGGAGCACACAGCTGGAGTAGGGTAAGGGGGTGCCACAAGGCTGTGAGCTGTCTCTTGCTGTGCCTGAAAGGGCCCAGAGCAGAGTGAGGGCTGAAACAATTAGGCTGTGCAGATCAGAGGGGAAGGGATATTAGCAGAGAGGGCCGGGAGGGTTTGTACTGCCTGCTGTAATGGACAAACCCAAGCCAGCTCCTACAGTTTCATTATCACCTGCAAGTTCACTTCTGTTTTTCTTTTCTTTCGGAAACAGGAAGGGAGAAGGATTATAGTAAGTCGAAGGGTGTGATGGAGAGGCAGACACCTGTTAGAAATAGATCTTGATCTGTCGGATTGACAGGAGATCTAGTACAATGCAGAGGTAGTTGCTGCTGCACGTTGCTGCTTTGATGTGCTACTAGTGGAGAAGTTGCACACTGTGTGTGGGGACGTGGCCATAGAGCAGATATGCACATGGCCAAAGTACTTGGCTTTTCATTTTCACTTACCTCGGTAAAAGCACTGTAAGCCAGGGAAGAAATTGGTGACATGACACAGCTTATAGGTAACTGTTCTCTTTCTTTTCTCTCTCATCTGTTTGTCTTTTTATCCCAGGGAACAGAGATAGTAGTTAGAGCCTGCAGGAAGATGCCCCTTCCAGTCTTCTCAGTCCTTCCTTGTCTCCAGAGAGCATTGCTCTCTTAAGCATTGGCTCTTGGTTGAAAAGTTGGTGGAGAGATTGGATTACTTTGTCATGTTTTTTGCAATGCCTTCTTTAAAAAGAAAACACAGTACAGTATGGAAGTGATGCTGCTATTTTCCAGAACAGCAGGGAGTGCCCAGAGAAAACACGGGGTATTGAGGAACAGTGCTGCCTACACTTCTGCTCTGCCTGCTGTGCTGCTCTGAACATAGATGGCCAGCAGAAGGGCTTGATGCATTGTGCTTTGTAGCTCATGTTTGTGGTAGCCCTGCATTTGCTTAGCTGTTAAATTCCCTCTTCTCATGAACTTTCCTGGAAGGCTGATACCTTCACCCTGCACAAGCATTTGCAGAGCTGATGTGTAGATGACACATCTGCTCGTCAAGCCTCTGGACCCTGGGACTCTCCTGAATTATTGCACCTAGTCAGCTTAATCTGAATATGAAAAACAGTTTCCTGCATGAACTTTGGGGTTCAGAATTCTTCTGTTCTTTAATTTATTTTTCTTTAAGAAAGTTGAGGGAACTTCAGCTATTCCACTGACAGGAAATGCTGAAGGAACTATCTGAAGTCATTTGCTCAGATCTCCAGGGCCCTGGGGTTTATGAAGGGTTTTTGGTATAGACTCTCCATCAGCTCTGGGAAACATCTGTTCCACATTCTGAATGCGTTTTCCCAGCAGAGCTTGTTTTAATAAAATCATCACTTTCTCTGTGGTTAGAAAGTGCAGTGCAATAAAGTGTTTCTTTTCTACGCTAAAATGTTGTTGACCAGTGGTTAATGAGGAAGTTAAAAAGCAACATGTAACATCCAGTTTAACTTATCCTGCTCTTCCAGAAACTTCTCTAATGGTCATAATGTGAAAAAAATTTACCAGAACTGAAGTTCTGAACAGTGTTGAGTGTTTAATGTTACCTGCACTTCTTGGTTTTGTTGATGCTTCATTGTAGCCTCTGTTTGAAATCCAGTTTCTAAGATGTGGTGTGTGACTAGCATATATATTGAATATGAAAATGATGTGTTTTAAGACATGAGAAGGGAAGATAAAATGTTAATAATTTTTATGTATTTTATGACACTTTCGCTCCCGATTGTGTCCCAGCTCTGAAATGGCCTTTCTTTCACATTAAGATAGGATAAGAGGAAGTGGCCCCAAGTTGCACAATGGACGGTTTAAATTGGATATTAGAAAAAAAAGTGGTTTTACTTACAGAACGGCCAAACATTGGAATAGGCTGCACAGGGAAGTGATGGAGTCTCGTTCCTGGAGGTATTCAAAACTGTGTAGACATGGCACTTTCGGACATGGTTTGGTAGGCACGGTGGTGTTGGGCTGACTGTTAGATTGGATGATCTTAGAGGTCTTTTCCAACCTTAATGATTCTATGATTTAAGACATCAGAAAAAGTCTTGTTGAGATTCAATCCACACAAGACCAAATAATTATGTGTGCAGTTAGGCGGTTCTTTGCTGAATCAGAAAAACAGGATAACCTGGCAGAGTCTCCAGGGCTCACCGGGGTCTCCTTTGTTGTCAATGAAGTGATGAATGTGGTGGTTGTAGCTACCTTCCAAGATCAGCTATGGAGCCCTTCCCCTGCATGGGCTACAAACAGGGAAGGAAGAGGAGATCAAGTGAACACAGAGAGGGTCTTCACTGGTCTGGAGAGGAAAAATTATCCTGACTTGGAACTGCTCTGAAGGTGGGTGGTTTTGATTTTGATGGGAACTTTTCCACTTAGGAAAAAAAGGGAGATGTTGCTTCATCCCATTCAACTTCTCATGTAGGAGCATTTTGTGTTCTCAGACGGCAGCTTTCACACCTACCATTCCCATTGGGCATAATTGGGTTTTAGACTGAAGTTCTACATAGCAGTCATCTGAAAATAAAGCTTTATGTATCTTGGGATGGACTAATGTTTCTCCTTTGCTTTTAAGTGGGTAACTCATCTGGCCTTAGAATAGCATTTTTAGATGAAAGATAGAAGACATTACAATGTTTTAGAAACCAGCTGCCTCTTGAGGAGGCTGGTACTGCTACCCAGCACAGTGTGCTCAGGACTCAGAAGGAGAGTAGTGACCATTTCCAGGTCCAGCACGTGCATCCTGATTCACTGGTGGGCTGCTTAGATGCTCTGCCTGGCTTTCCTTGCCTTGTATAGACAAAAATGCCCTGATGATCAATTGGAAGCAAACACGTAAGATTTATTTAGTAGGAGTTCCAATTACCCCCTCTTTGGTAGTTTAGACTACCTAATTTTATTTTTTTTTAAAACCCCACAACATGCACAGTAGTGAATACCCTCAACCCTAAGTTGAGTTCTGGAAGACAATTTTTTTGTAGAGGACACATTTTTGGGTCCAACATATTGCAGCTTCTCCTACTGCTTCTCCTAGTCCTACCATCTCTTGTGGGAAGTATGGGTACTGAATGGAGTCAAGCCATTTATGCTATGCTGTGGCACAAGAGAACTGCAAACAGTACAGTTTTACTCTAACTCTTAGTGTGATTAATGTGCACTCTCTCTCTTAATAGGTTGTCTTTTATTTTGGTTCCAGCTGAACAACTTGGAATTCTTTTAACAAAATTGGGTTTTCATTTTCCTCTTCTGGAGTGAGAGAAACTGGTTTTTCCCAACAATGCTGCAGCCTACTGCTTTCTGCTTTGCTGCACCCTTACCTACCACCTCAGGCTGTTTCACTAGTTTCTGCAAACAATTTAGGCACCTGTCTTTAGCCAGGGTTGCAAGCATGGTGGATTTATCTCAGATTTATGGTGTATTATAGCTGCTGGAAGTTTCTTTCAGTCAGCCAAACTCCCTTGGCAATGCTGGTCTGTGGGAATCAGAAAACCGAGTAGTTGTACAAGCTGTACAGTTGTACAGTTTTACACTGTAGATAGAAGGTGAAATATTCCCAATCTGGGTAGAGATCTCTTGTGTGTTCTCTGCCAGGTCATACACAGAAACTATGTTATCTAGTAAGGGCTAGCAGCTGGGGTTGTAGCTGTTAAGTAGCACAAATTGTTAGGAAGGTTTGAATCATAGAAATGTGAGTCAGAAGAGCTTAGGAAATCAAGTTCAGCTCCTTGCATGGAGACATGATCTGACAAATCCTTTATTATCCCTGGTTGTGGGAGAAGCAGTCAAAGCTTAATCAGTCAGGCTGGAGAAAGATGATGGCTGGTCTGACACAACAGCAGGAGGGAAGTACTGAGAATGGAAGTGATACTGGAGGGCTTGTTAACTGCTGGATATACACTAAAAACTGGAAAGTCAATCTTGCTTTGCTCATCTCATTACAGGTTAGTGTAAGCACTAGACCAAACCTGTCTTTTTATTACTGTATTGGCTTTCTGCACTGTCAAGTGGAGAATCTGCTTTCTCCCCTTCAGTGGTTCTAATGATAGTAGGCTTCAATACATACACAGGCATTTCATTCTCTGGAGTAGTAATGCTGGAATAGTCCAACAGAGAGGTGCAACTTCAGGGATGTGCTGAGGGGGCAACAGGACCTGCACGTTCCTTGCAACATATGTGCAGCTGTTTCCAGATGCAAGGTGCGTTTCTTGGCTTTGTTATTTATTGATTATGGCACTTCAGTTATTTATCTTGGTTTTGCTAGTATCCTGCATTAGCCTTCCCTTGGGAAGAATCAGAAGGCAGGACTGAATGTCTAAGTAACTTTAATCTTTGGGATATATTTAGGTATCATAAGGGTAGGAAATGTCTAAAAGGGAATTGCAACAGGATCTTCCAAAATTCTCATGTATGATTCAAAAACACCCTTGTGGGAGAGAAAGGTCTGGGTGCTCCCTGTCTGCATTAGTAAGATTAGTAGTGTTTGAAAATATCCGGTCTATCTGTGCACTCATATCTGGCCTTTTTGTAGTTCTTGCCCTTTTCATCGGCTCCAATGAGGCAAAATATGCAAAGATGTTGTAGATTTCATTAGTCACACTAATTTATTCAGACATCTCCTTTGCATAAGAAACCAAGGCCTGCACTGCTCTCTGGGAAAGAATGTGCTCGCAGCTTGGAAAAGCAGCCTGCGCAAATGACACTGCGGCACGGCAGAGGTCAGCAGCTCGGGTGCTGGAAAGGGGGCCCGTCTGTAGGGTTTGGTGCCATCATTTGCAATTCAATCCCATACAGTACCCTGTTAGGAGAACAATTCACTAAATACAGAGTTGTTCATTTTTTGTAATTCACCATATAATTCACCTCTCAAGTTCAATTAAGAAGCAATCTGTTTGTGACTGGAAGCAAGCTGCATTTATTTAGAAATACAAAATTATCCTTTGCTTCGGCAAAGACCACGTGCTTTAATAATTCTAGTGGCAAATGTCTAGTTTGGGTTTCCTTTAAATGGAATGGGATGTTGTATGAAGAATAATACACTCGAGGAGGGTGAGAAGTCCTGAGGATTTAAAATTTAACTGAGAAGAGGAACTTTCCTTGAGCTTAAGGAGGTGATGAGGTCTGGACATGAAAGAAAACAAAGGGAAATCTTAGGATGGGACATTGAGGCTGGGAAAGAGTGATAGAGTTCAGAGCAATCCATCTTGTTGAATTGGGCTTGTTCCTGTTCACACATCTAGTGGCTTTTGTCCAGTCAAGCTCTGTTAAATTATGGCACTTCCTTTGGGAGACAATTCCCTGATTTAGTACATCTCTTGGACCAGGAAGCTTTAACCTATAATCAGCTGAGACTCTGAGTATTTTACTTTCCTCTGGCTCATTTTATTGCTGTATTTCATCATTCTTTTCCTGATATTCTAATTAGTTATGGTAGTGTTATGTTGGAGAGGTAGAATTTGATACCACACTCTCAGCCCTCCTCCAAGGTTTCAGCAATCTTGCAAGCCCTTGGAAGGGCTGCAGAAGGGTATATGAGAAGTCAGCTCCAGAGCAAAATAAGAGTTTTCCAGCTGGCAGAGTAAGACTGGTTCAGGGTCTGGAAAGTGTCCAGCTATCTTGAAAGTGGGACATCTCTCTTGGAAGTGACTGCATGGCATCCAGCAGTAGTGTATGAATAACAGTATCTCCCTTCTGCGTATGGTGGTTCTTTGTGATTTACCTTGCCACCAAGACTATAAAAACTTGCTCTTGCTAATACCTCTGCAGAGATCAGTCTTTTCAGCCTCCCTTCTGCTCAGAGGGGACCCACGAGGGTGGAAATGAGGGAGGGGGAAAATAGTGGTTGTATTGGCACCATGGTCTTAAGGCCATGAATGCAGTCCATGCCTTTTTTATTTATCTGGTTTGCATTTTGATGCCTTATATGTTGTGTGCTCTTATGCTAGGCACAGTTTTTTAATTGTCCCTCCTACTACAGTCACCATGGTAAGCTTTCCTGCCAAAGAGATGCTGGTTGGTTTTCCATGTTGGATCTGTGACTGTTCAGTGGCTGGGTGCTCAGGTTTTTATACTCTCTGTAGTTGATCTCTGGCTTCTATGGTGTTCCCAAGTTGGACCTTGCAAAATAGAAAGCCCAGGAAACCTGAACAACAGACAACTATAGAAAGAAGAGCCTTGTTCTTCTCTTCCCCTCGCCAGTTTTCTAATCATTTTTCTGTCCCTTTCACTGCATTTATCTTCTGCTGTCTCTGTTCTGAAGGTCCTCTTGCTGCTTCATGATCTCTTAGTTCTTCCTCCCTCCCCACACTTGGCAGCTACTGGTACTACGTAGAATTCAGATCTCACGACTATCTGGTTGTTGGTAAACCTGCTTTTGAGAGATGGCAGACATCTGAAAGCTATCATGGGAAATTCAAGTACTTCCTGGAAGGTTGTGGTGGGACAATTAGCAGATACCTGGATAGATTTTACTGTAGGGTGCAAAATCCTTAAGCACGCTGAACTTTTTATTCATTTAGACATTTTAGACATTTTTAAGAAACTGAAAAATACCACAGAAAACTGTCATTGTCAATATGACCTCTGCTTCCTTACCCTTTTTGTAATTTTTAGCCTCTTTGACATTTTTTTTTTTATCTGCTTTGCTCTCTAGTATGGGAGGGTTATTTTAGAAACATGCATTTTAGAGGAAGTTGAAGATGATGGTGGTAGGAAGAAAGATTAGAAAATATTTTGTGAACAGAAAAATGGGTTGCAACATCACGAAAAAAAGATGTTTAGTTCAGGGTCTTCCTGGTGCCCTGAAAACTGTTTTGATTGAAGTGGTTAGCCATGAGCTACCTATGAACATTCAGAACTTTGCTCTGTCTGGCACCTTGCTGGTCCAGTAACCAAAGATGAATATGAAGTAGAACTCAGTTCTTCTCCTGTATTGTGATTGTCTCTTACTGCTGCTCATTGTCTGTAGTCCATAGGATTGTAGTTACTGGGGTTGACATAACAGTGCCTGTAGAAATCTGACTTTGCTGGTGACAATGTGTAAGAGGGGGAGACTGCAGTTTGCTTCCTACAGCACAGGTGATTTTGCGAAGTAGGTATTTTCCTTTATAGTGAGCAGAACTATTCTAAAGTCCTCTGATGCAGAAGTGTAGACAGCCATATTTTTTTTGTTTTAAATCAGTTTCTGCCACTGGGTGACATTTTAAATCTTTTTCTGTGGCAGAATGGACCCTGTATTGAGGGAGGATTCTTGCTTTGTGTCATAGATCAGTAAAACTGAAATCAAGTACTGGGCTGTTGCCAGATATTCTGGTGCCTTAACTGTCAAAAGGCCAGCAGTGGCTATAGACAGGGTTCTCTGTCTCCATTCAGTAGCAATGCTACTTGTCTGGACAGCTAGGATGTTTTCCTAGATGTTCATGTAATGGTAGAGGACTCTGGTGCAGCACAGTCTAACCTGATGGACTCTATTCTGCAGCCCCTGAACCCTGCTGCCAGCCATGCTCTGCTATAGCACACTGGTGAGGAGAGGAAGCAGCAGTGCTGTTTGCAGAAAAGGAGAGGTTTAGGCATAGTACTGATACAAAGATATCGTGGAACTGCTGTGGTTTTTGTGTCCAGTAGCTGTGACATCAAGCAGTCAAATATCCCTCCGCTCAACATGCCAATGTGCTGGTGTCTTGTGCATCATGGGAACACCAAAAGTCTGTTTTCCGTGGAGGAAACAGGAAAGCCAGGCAGGGAGACACTGAGAGGTGGACCAACCAATTTTGTTTTAGTGTCTGAACTGGAGGGAGCCACCTCGATGAACAAGCTGGGGACCTCTATGTGCCTGGCAGTGCTATTCCAAAGCAAGGGGCAGCTGGTGCTCAATGCAGCTCAAAAAATACCCAGAAGGTGACATCGCAGCTTTTCCTCTTTTGGTAGCCAGTATCACAGAGAACGACCTTTATTTATGGATTCAGATGAATTTAGTCCAAATGGAGAAGAGTTCTTAATAGTGTATTGGTCTGAACATAGATAATTCTTTGTCTTGACAGTGTACCTTTTTTAATTTGACATTTAATAGTAGTACTTACTATTGCTATCATCCTCCTTGTGTATCTCCTATGCTCAGTAAATCTCTGTTGAGTGAGCCTTCCCTAGAAGAGGCTTTCTTCCTATTCAGTGTATGGGGAAACTAAGGCACAGGTTGGTAATGAGTTGCAAGGTCTCACTGTAGGCTAGGAATAAAAGTAAGAAAAGACCTCAGCTTTATCAGGCTCTTAGTCCCTGCTGCCTGTACAGGGAAAGCAGCTAGTTTCTGTGGCCAGCAGACTCCCAAATGGCATTACTGACAGCTGCTGTCCTTTCCGTGTCAGAGCTGCCATCCTACTCACCAGGAGATGTGTCTCTGCTTTTTTTTCCTTTGCAGGAGGCCTGGGAGAACAGTTTCTTGTGTCAAGTGAGAATGCCACTTCAACTGATCAAAAAGCAGTTAAAAAGGGTAATGTGGTACCCCACCCAGACCTTTGGGTATCTTTTATTTATTTTTTTTATCTCCTGTAAACTCATGTTTTGTTGTGTGTATGTGTGTACCTCTGTGCCTGGAAGACCAGCCTTGCCCAGGCGTCTGCGTTGTTGGTAGACTCTGTGCAAGGGTGGGTTTGCCTGGTATAGTGTGGTGGGTTGGCTCTGGCCAGCAGCCAAGCATCTACAGAGCTACTCGGTCACTATCCCATTCCTCCAGAAGGATAGGTGAGAGAACAGGAAGACCCACAGTGAGAAAACTCATTGGTTGAGATAAAGACATTTTAATAAGTGAAGGAAAGAGGAAAAACCCCACAGTTTTTATTGCTGAGCATGATGACATATGAGGATATCTGTGTCTACTTACTTGGGGAGTGGAGAGAACTCAGCAGTGTGAGAAAAAGAAAACCTTGACATGAGGACTGTTGCTTTAGCCTGAGCATTGGTGCGTTGTCAATACTGTTTTAGCGACTAATCCAAAACATAGTCCCATACAGGCTGTTATGAGGAAAGTTAGCTCCATCCCAGCCAGAGTCAGTACATACAGGTAGCTATGACTGTCACTGGGACAGCAAAAACTTTTTAATCCAAGGCAGGGAGTATAATGCTCCTTCTTGCTATGGGGATGTGCTCTTCCCCTGAAGGAGGGCTGTCACCCAGGCCAAGTTTTGCAGTTGGCTTCTCCCACTCACGTAGGTAAGGTACTGCTTACAGGATCAGTTCAGACCTGTGATCTTACAGGCATTCCCACAAGGCTGCCCTGTTCTGTACAAGATATTTGCAACCCAGTGCATGCAGGAGGGACTGTTCATTTCCCTTGTTCAGACAGAGGAACTGAGGCAGACCACGCAGGAGGGTGTTCCTTGCAGGACTGTTCCCGCTCGTGGCTTCTGTGTTCATAGCCCAGGGCTGTATTCCTCCATCGGAGCTGCTTATGTCTTCTGAACTTCTGGCAGGGCTGACGTGGTGGCGTAGTGGGCAAGAGCACTTGACGAAGGTGTTCCTGCCTGTAAAGTTATGTTGGTGCTTCTGTCTGCCTGTTTTCACTTAGAGATGGGCTGGTGCTGCTGTTGGCGTAAAGCCAGGTTGTCTCTGCTGGCCAGTTGAGGCTGGGAGACCTCTGAATGATTATCAGAGAGCAGCAGGGCACATCACAGATGCAGAGTGCTGCCTGGATTGTGGGCAGTGTAGGAAGTCTCCCACCAGGTGCAGAAGAACATGACTGTGCTTGGTTTTGCTGGCAGGAGCTGTCTGTGTGCAAATTTACAGAGAATTTTGGCAGCCCCGGGAACAATATGTGATTTGGAGACAGGTATCCACAAGACTGCTACTCTCTTAGCACCTTCTTCCAGCTGTGATTCTTGTAATGCTCCAGCATTAACTCTTTGCATACACCTGTCCCGTAGAAGTGGGGGGTGGCTCTTATTCTGTTATGGCAATCTCCAATCTCAGAGCATGTGTCTTCAGAATGGTGGTTTAAGCATGAGACAGCTTCTGAAATACTGCTGCAGCTGGCATACTGGGGAGGTGCTCAGGAGGAAAAGGAATAAAAGGCAAATTCCTGGTTTTGTCTTACAGCTCAGAGCAGGGCCTCCAGTGGGAAGGGCTGAACCTGGTGAAACAGGAGGGAGGGTTTGAAGTTCATTCCTTCCATTCCCCTACACTGCCTTAATTTCCTTCCCATTGTTTTGATCTCCTCAGCCTTGACAGTAGCATTTTACTTACTGGAGCTTCCGCTGGAGGGATGAATGGGAGAAGACGCTGTCAGTAGCCCTGTAGCCAAAGGAGGAAGGTCTCGGTGGGGCTTGTGCTTTTTCATAACCTGGCAGCTCATGTCCCTGAGTTGGGAAGCAAAGCTGTTGCCAGTCTTGCTGATCTCTATATTAATCACTGCTGGCAGTGCTGCCTCTCAAGGCGATGAAGGAAGTTCCCTTTAGACCAGCAGTGTGCAGATATAGCAACCCCTGCATTTTATTACTCCTTTGCCCAAGTCTGACTGGTGGTTTTGCTGTGTGATATAGGGAGCTTATCTAAGAAATGGTGTCTACACAGTCCTTGCAACTGCTAGCAAAGCCCAGCTGGACTAAGACTGCTTTGAGGATTGAGGTAACCCATACCACAGCAAATAGGGGGTGAACAGCCAGAAAACTGTCAGTGGAGGATATTTTCTGTTTGGTCAGACCTACACTGTATTAAAAATGCAACTCATGAAGGCATAACCAATATCTAGGCAGAGCTGCAGCTGCAAGATATAGGTCCTACCTGAAAGCCTGCATGAATTCTCAGGCAGGTTTTATGGACAGCTCTGAGCACCATACACCCAGGGCTCCTCTGCCTTTATAGCAAGAAATAAGATACATGATCTGTTTTTTCCTTTTACATTTTTTCATCTTTTCATTAAAATGGAGAGATTCATCATGGGTGGAGATTTGTGCTGTGTAGAATGCCTCAGCTTTTCTACCCTAAGCATTCATTCCCCAGCAGAGACTATCTTACCTGTATGTGTTACCAAAACACCTGAGAACTGACATGTGAAAACAAACACGTTTATGTAATACTTTTCAACCTCGAGTGTAGATTTCAGTCTTAGGGACCTGTCCTCTTCTTCCAAGGCCGAATAGAATGAGTAGTTGTTGCTGTTGTGAAGCTACTGTGACATCTGGGCTTGTTTGACCTCCCTCATCCCATTCCCCTGTTTAAATAGTATATCCCATCTGTGAACCTACTGTTGGAGAGAGTGAGTGGCTAGAGACAGTGTGGGATGTATCCCTTTATTCCTTTCTGGGAGAAAAGGTTTGGCATAGTCAATAGGGAGGCTCCAAGCCAAGAAGGGTCAGGTTACTGCAGGTTAACTGTCTCTAAGTCCCATACAAATCACTGGTGAATCTGGCTGTGGCTTCTGGTTTGGTTTAACATCTCGCTTTTTCTTTTCCTCTTTTTTTTGAAGCTCCAGGTTATTACCTGAGGGCTGCACATGGAACTAAAGAGGATTTAAACAGTGTTGCCCCTCTGTCTTGCAGACGGCAGGCAGAACACAACGTTTGCAAGAAGACCGAAGGTGAAGGAATATAAAGATGAGTCTGGGATGGATACACACTCCTCTCCCAGAGTGCGCAGGGCAACCACATCCAGGGCTGAGAGGATCTGGCCAGGGGGAGTCATCCCCTATGTGATCGGAGGAAATTTCACTGGTCAGTAGTGAAAACATTGCTCCCTGTTTGCTCAGGGGTGAGTGCCTCAAAATGTGTGGGAATCTCGGGAGCAGAGCTTTCCCACAAATGACCTGTGTCCATGGGAGCCTCTCTCCTGAGGCAGGGTGGGCATATGATTGCACAAGTAACCGTGCACTGTGGAAGCTTGAGACTGAAGTGTGAGTTGAGGTGGTTCTTCTCTTGGAGTCCAAAAAATAACTGAGTGACTCAGTTACTTTTCTAGATTGCTTCAGGGGCCAGCACCTGTGAGCTTCACTCACCCTGTGTGTATTTCCAGAACGGGATCTTCTCAGCCATGGGAAGAGCAGCAGCAGAAGTACACTGGGTTGCTTTTTGAATCCTCACTTTCCTTGTGCACTCTGCTTCCTGACCTGCTGTTTTCTGGGCACCCAACCAGGGTCTCCTCTAGCTATGCAAGTTTTAGGAACAGTGAGCTGGGTCCCGTGGTAGATGAGGAGCTCTCCAGGGTATCCTTTTTAGAATATTTGTAGAATCTCCTTGGGCACTGTCCAAACTAAAATGTCTCTTGGAGTGCAGCAGATCTCTTGCAAGTCTTTCATACACAGCAGACAGCCAACTTACTTTGATGCCACCTCTCTGTAGTTCAGTGGTTCCCCATGGGATTGGTTTCCTTGACTCATGGATGAGAAGTGCTCCGCACCTCACTGAGTCCAACTGTTTCCTGTCTTTTGTCCCCTCTGTGCTGCCTCCATCATCTCCCACTTAGATCCAGCAAACCATGTTACTTTAGGCTCCTGTGATATATTTTGACCCAGCAGTAAAGGGCAGTTTGGGAATCACTTCTGTACAGTGTGGGTTTACCTCCTCAGTCCTGCTCCTCCTGCTAATTTGCAGTGAGCTTCAAGATCTCTTTAACGTGTTAATCCAGACCCTGTCTCATTTGGGCACTCATGCTGCTGCGAGGAGTCGCTGAAGCCCGGTGGGTATGATCGGTTCTCCTCCTACAAAAAGAGAGGCTTATGCAACCTGGCAGAATATTGAGTAGTATGCGAGCCACCACTGTTCCCCACATTTGTCAGAGAACAGCCAGTCCCTGAGGCTCTGATGAGAAAATCTTCTCTGTGTTACGAGTTTCCCCCTGCCCTAACCAGTCTAGAGTAGGTAACAGCATCCTTCTATTTGGGTGACTGTAAGAAGCAGCTCTCACCATAGCACAGTTCTCTCTTGCGTTCAACTTGGTGTTTTGCCTCAGCTTAATCTCACCCTGGAGCTTCTGTCTGTGTTCCTTGTGCCTTTTTGATGTATTTCTTGTGCTCCTCTTGAGAGTGATGAGTGGCTCTGTTGCCCAGTGTGTACCAGAGTCTGTGCTGGAAAGGCAGTACAACAGGGAAGCCTCCTGGGGCCGTGTACTGCTCTAGGGTATCACTGCCCAGATGTCTGTATGACTCTTCTGTATGCTGCTGAATGACCACTGGAAGTATCCCACTCCCTGAGGAGGGAAGGTCCTGTGGCCTGTCATCTTGTTAGTGTGAGACAGGCACAATACTCTACTTCTCAGGTATCTAAGTCCTGAACTGTTCCTCAGTTCAAGCACAGAGCAGCAGTGTATCTCTATGTCTTCTTACGCTGCCCTGAGACTGCCTCTATTTCCATATAGTTTTTGCTTCTTATTTGAAATATTGACAACAGCTTTGCCTTAGTTTTGAGAAACTTCTGTAGCACTCATGAGATTCCTTGGTCTTGAAAGCTATGTGTTGCATTATGTCATGGGAGGAACTTTGGCATGTCACTGAGTAGCTGGTGTGCAGATCGGAACACTCAGCAGCTCTGCCAGAATGACTTCTACCTAGTGAGGTGACATTTCTTGTATGCAGAATTATTGATGTGCTTAACCAAGTTTGCTGCTTGTTTAGCAATTCATTCATCAAGCACAGGGTGAGAAAAGGATGATACAGTAGGTTAGTGCTGTAGTTGGAAGTGGGTCACAGATTCCTAGAGGTGTCTACAGCTATATGATTGACTGGAAGCCAAGGCTTCACTGTTCGCTGCTATTGGATTTATTTTTCAGGAACCCAAAGAGCCATCTTTAAACAAGCGATGAGGCACTGGGAGAAGCATACTTGTGTGACATTTGTGGAGAGAACTGATGAAGAGAGTTTCATTGTGTTCACATACAGAACCTGCGGGTGAGTGAAACACGCATTCCCTGCAGCTATCTGCGTTGCAAACATCCCTTTCATTGACAAGTGCACCCTTAGAAAGTTTGCAGATGACACCAAGCTGGGTGGCAGTGTTGATCTGCTTGAAGGAAGGGAGGCTCTGCAAAGAGATCTGGACAGGCTGGATCGATGGGCTGAGACCAACAGATTGGGGTTCAACAAGAACAAATGCAGCATTACAGGCTTGGGGAAGAATGGCTGGAGAGCTGTCTGACAGAGAAGGATCTGGGGGTGCTGGTTGACAGCTGGCTGAATACAAGCCAGCAGTGGCCCAGGTGACCAAGAAGGCCAATGGCATCTTGGCCTGTGTCAGAAACAGCGTGGCCAGCAGGACCGGGGAGGTGATTGTACCGCTGTACTCAGCACTGGTGAGGCCACACCTCAAGGTACTGTGTTCAGTTCTGGGCCCTTCAGTGTAAGAAGGACATTGAGGTGTTGGAGCGCGTCCAGAGAAGGGCGACAAGACTGGTGAAGGGGCTCGAGAACAAGTCCTGTGAGGAATGGCTGAGGGAACTGGGGTTGTTTAGCTTGGAGAAGAGGAGGCTGAGGGGAGACCTCATTGCTGTCTACGGCTGCTGGAAAGGAGGCTGTGGCAGAGCGGGTGTTGATCTTTTCTCTCAAGTGACAGGTGAGAGGACAAGAGGAAATGACCGTAAGTTGTGCCTGAGGAGGTTCAGACTAGATATTAGGAAGAATTTCTTTACTGAAAGGGTGGTCAGGCACTGGAACAGGGTGCCCAGGGAGGTGGTTGAGTCACCATCCCTGGAGGTGTTTGAAAAATGGGTAGATGAGTTTTAGAGCGACACGGTTTAGCAGATGATGGGTGTAGTTGGACTCGATCTCCAAGGTCTATTCCAACTGGAAGATTCTATGATTGTAAGTGGCTTTGTAAGCCTAGCTTTGCTCAGAATAGACCAATGACTACCTGGGGGAATGTGTCATGGCGATGCATCTGTCACTTCCAGGAAGGTTTACCAGGAGAAATTAGTATTTTCTCAGGAGAAAGTGCTAAGCATTTCTGGATTATTTTTCCTGGGATAACACTTAATTCCATATATGCATTTTTATAGGTATGCACTTACGTATTTTCGTTGTACACACACACATACATGTAAGTACATGTAGTGTACTGGCCTGTCCTGGACCCTGCCAGATGTGTCTCAGGTTTCCCTGATTCACTCATGTGCTATGTGGGTTTATGGGTTTTCTTTTCCAGATGCTGCTCATATGTGGGTCGCCGAGGAGGGGGCCCTCAGGCTATATCCATTGGAAAGAACTGTGACAAGTTTGGTATTGTGGCTCATGAGCTGGGTCATGTGGTGGGTTTCTGGCATGAGCACACACGACCTGACAGGGACCAGCATGTCACAATCATCAGAGAGAACATACAGCAAGGTAAAACAGCACTTCAGGTTGTTCCACATGGCTTTTAGGTGGGTGGAAGCTTTCCTTGCTGGACTTGTGGAAAACCCTAGTGGTCTGTGAACTGGGATGGAGAAGAAGAAATATTGCTACTCCTTGCCTAGAATAAGGGTCAAAATAGTTGGATTAATAGAGATTTTGAATGTCCAGCTGTAATTATTGGAAGATAGGGGAATATCCCTTTCATTCTAGGCTCTCAGAGGTGGAACACTTTTTATTTTGTTTGCTTGTTTGTTTTGTTGGTATTTATTTTGTTTTAATGATTTTTTTTTCCCTTTGGGTTTACCGTCACAGGTCAGGAATACAACTTTTTAAAGATGGAAGCTGGGGAAGTGAACTCGCTAGGAGAGACCTATGACTTCGACAGTATTATGCACTATGCTAGGAACACATTCTCCAGGTGATAATTCCGGGTTACACGTCCTTAGAACTATTTTCAGTAGCTGTGGTTGACTCTGTGGGATACTTGGAGCCTAGAAGAAGGCCTGTGATCTGTTGCAGAGATGTGGCAGTTGCTCTGTTGCATTGCAAAGCTTGGAAAGTATTTGAAAAAGCAAGGTGGGTGAAGAGAAGTATGGTGGACTCCCATTTTCCACACCCCAGTATATTCACCCAGTGCTGATAATCTCAGAGACCTTCCAAAGCCACATTAGTGTGTTTTGCAACCTTCCTGGACAAGCACGTATGTGTATGTGTGCATAACTACCCACCTTCAACCACCTTTGAATCTCTTGTTTGTCCAGCTCATGCTTTGGAGTCTCAAAATTGCCTTCTGAATCCCTAGCAACTTTGCCAAGGGAGAGTTTAAACTCTACATCATGATCTTTAATTGCTTAGCTATTTTTCTAACCATTTGTGCATGTGTTTTAGATCGTCGTCTTTGCAGCTCTGTGATTCTATGTGACCAGGTTCTTCATGGACAAGTTTTCAGTCTTCTTCCTGCACAAATAACTGGTCAATTTCTCTGTAGGCTGTTTGCCCTTGACTCCCAACTCATCCCTCTAGATGCAGCCCATTTTGTGATCAGTCAGCTCTACTGGATAGAGAGGTGAAATGATCATAATTATTTATGTCCTGGATTTGGAGTAAGAGCTACTGCATGACCAGCTCCATTTTCCTGCATCATTTGAAGTTTTTCCCATAAATCCCACTGCTGTTCCTTCCCAAGAGCTTTCCTTCACTACATACCACAAGTAAAGGGGATTGGGAGGCAGAGTGCAAATATTCACACTCTTGAGAGCTTTTTATTGCAAAAATTGAATGTGTCTTTGGGACTTCTAAAATTATCTTACTCCTCAGTTGTGTGGAATTGCCAAGCCTATTGTTTCATGCTTTTGTTTCTGAAACTTCACATTGGCCAGAGAAAAATTATCAAACTTGCTGCAAAACTACTTATCCGGATGGGGGGAGATGGTGGCTGGCAATGGTGCTTTGCAGCGTTAAGAGTTTCTTTGGATCAGATACCCAAAGCAAACAATTTCTCTTCCCCTGACGCATTTCTTGGACCCTTCCAGCATTTTGTTGATTCTAAATGGTTAGAACTGTCTTGCACCAAAGCAGGATTAAGTTATTACCACCATTTATTATGGATACCTTTCAGACTGGTTTTCTTGAAATCCAGGGTCTTTCAGAACACTGCTGGGCCCAAAAGGGCTAAAAATGGCCGGAGTCCCTCTAAATTTAAATTAGTGCTTTAATAGGACTTTTAAGTCTGTTTCCTATAAGCCCTTTGTCTCTGTGACCCACTCTAACCCCAGTAGCAATCTTTGTGCAGTAATTCAACTGAGCACTTAGTGCCTCTGTGGCTGATTGTGCTTTCATCATAAATAAGCAGTACTGGGAACAGGCTTTTACTTTACCAAGACCTGTCTTTACATCTGCTCCCCTTTCAAGGGAATGTTGCTTGGTTTGACCAATCAGTAGAGATTTGTGAGTGTATGCCTGCCGTCTTCCCAACTTACTGAGTTTTGAAAGTGCTGGCCAATTGCAACCTAAACTGACAAAATCATAGAGCCCATGAAGATACTAAATTCCAGCAGGTTTCGTTAAGTTTGGTGCCTAGGAATGGGAGAGCCTTTGTGTGATCCTGTAGAGGAAGGGCTGTAGTGAATGTGCTAATACATTAGCAGACACCAGGAAATCCGCATTGGAAAAAGATGGTGTGAGCACCCTACCAGCAGACATGGGATATGTGAGTGAGGAGGAAGTGAAGGACAGAGAGCCACGTCTGTGACTTATTGTCTTGAAGTAGCTGTTACATGGCACTTAGTGCAACTTTGTTTTTTATAACTTATGTGGATATTGATGATTCTGAATCAGATGATGTTTACAACGATCAAATGCTGCTGCAGATCCTGGGCCCTTTTTAATTCTGAACTTTCTACCTAGGACAGAAAGGGATTTTTTTTTTTTTTTTGGTGACATGTGATGAATCCTGGCAGTGGAAATTGGTTGCACTCCTCGTTTTCAGTTCACAGTGGAACATATTTCTCGTTTGCATCTGTGGCTAATAGGAATGGGAATATGTCAGGAGAGACTTGTGATGACAGCAGTAACAAGTTTTCACCATGGAAATTTCTGTTCTTGTCCATGTCAGAAAGTTGCCTGTTTTGCAGAATGTGGCTGCAGGCTTTTATTTCCTGGTGCACTCCTTACAGACATGACAGCAAATTAAATTGAATATTGCTGTCTCATTAAACCATTTCTTTTACAGCTGTCAAGATGTATAAATGGCAGTTGAGGAATAAGAGAGCTTAAACCTCCGCAGAGCCCTAGGCAAACAGCAGGTTACCTTAATTCACTAAGCCTCTTGCTAGTAGACATGGCAGTGCAGCCTGGAGTTACAAAACATGACCTCCGCAAAGCTTGTGTTCAAATCAGGATGCAGGCAGCACTACCTGCATGTCAAGGGTAATCTTGATGTATTTGCAACCCGCCATCCTTATCCTGCACAAGACATATACACATCCTCCAAAGGTTTTGCTGTGTGAAGTAGAATTATGTTGCCTCTCTTCTGCAAATGGGGATATAAATACAGAATTGGGACAAAAGATAGCTGGCGGCAGCTGAGCGCTTAACATACCTTGAATATCTGCTTCCTTCAGTGGTGTTTAAGCACCTGTATCTGTTGCCCTCAGAAGGGACAGTGAATGTTCAGCATTTCTTGAGATCAGTTGATAATTTCATAAGGTTTACGTGTTCAGGGTACTATGCGGATGCAATGACTCTTGAGAGTATCTCTTCTCAGACTCTGTAGTTCTTAGCTGGTAGCAATGGTGGGTTGTTGTGTTTGACTTACCACTGCATTGGGCAGCTAATGCGAGCTCTGCCCATGCCTGGACGGCGGGAGAATGGGTCATCCAGGATTCTTGGGTTCTTCTCCTACCTCTGGGAGGAGAGGTTAGATGTCTTGTTCAGGAATGATTCTGGTGTTAGAGCTCCTGAGCTGCTCTGTTTGATGATGTTTGGTGTTTATTAGTCTGTGAGCCAAAGTGTCAGTGCTCTTTGAGATGCCAGCAAACATACAACTTAACATTGTCAGTGTTGGTAAGAAGGTAGGATTTGGGTGGACAGCATGGAACTGCTGGGATCTATGTGGTTTAGGCCAGGAAGACTCTCTCTCTGTTCTCAGTTCCTTTGATTGTAAAATGAGAGGACCTGTGCTTACTGCTTCCTAATTTGGGGTCATACTTAGCAATGCTTGTGAAAGGTGTACAAAATTCAGTTGGTGAAAAAGTGAACCTAGAAATCTTACTGCCCTGATGTAAGTGTACAACCTTCTAGGAAAAAAGAATATGTGTTTGACAGGTAATAAAGCTGTGGTTTGATGGAATTGTGTGAATGATAGCCTAGATGTACACTATGGGCAGGAGGCTGCAGGCTGTGAGCATGTAGTCATGAGGGCTGGAATGGGAAAAAGAATCAAAGGTTTGGGTGTGTACGTGGTGGTTTCTCTACTATCATCAGCAAGTTTGGTACTATCATCATCAATTTTGCAGATGATACCAAGCTGGGAGGAAGTGTTGATCTGCTAGAGGGTAGGATGGCCCTACAGAGGGACCTGGACAGATTGGAGAGCTGGGCCGATTCTAATGGGATGATGTTTAATAAGTCCAAATGTCGGGTACTTCATTTTGGACACAACAATCCCATGCAGAGCTACAGACTGGGGACAGAGTGGCTGGAGAGTAGTCAGGCAGAAAAGGACCTGGGAGTGCTGGTGGACAGGAAGCTCAACATGAGCCAGCAGTGTGCCCAGGTGGCCAAGAAGGCCAATGGCATCCTGGCCTGCATCAGGAATAGTGTAGTAAGCAGGACCAGAGAAGTTATCGTACCCCTGTACTGGGCACTGGTAAGGCCTCACCTTGAATATTGTGTCCAGTTCTGGGCACCCCAATTTGGGAAAGATGTTAGGATACTGGAATGTGTTCAGAGGAGGGCAACGAAGATGGTGAAGGAGCTGGAGCACAAGCCCTATGAGGAGCGACTGAGGGAGTTGGGGCTGTTTAGTCTGGAGAAGAGGAGGCTCAGGGGAGACCTCATTGCTCTCTACAACTACCTAAAAGGAAGTTGTAGTCGGGCAGGGGTTGGCCTCTTCTCTCGGGTGACCAGTGGCAGAACCAGAGGGCATGGACTCAAGCTTCATCAGGGAAAGTTTAGGCTTGATGTTAGGAAAAAGTTCTTCACTAAAAGGGTGATCGGCCATTGGAATGTGCTGCCCAGGGAGGTGGTGGAGTTGCCGACCCTGGAGGTGTTTAAGGGGAGACTGGATGAGGCACTGAGTGCCATGGTTTAGATGATGGTGTTAGTGTAGGGTTATAGATTGGACTTGATGATCTCAGAGGTCCTTTCCAACCTTATGACACCGTGATACTGTGATACTGTGTGATACTAAACTTTGTCATTCTTCCCTGGTTGAGCCTGGACATCTGCTGAAAGCATTTTATTGCCCACAAAAGTATGTCCCTACCAAATGTCAAGTTCTTCTGTGAACTCCTGTGGAAACTTGAAAACTTACTGTGAACATACTGGTCTCATTCGCTGTTTGTGGAATTGGAGGATTTATTTTTGATACGTAAGTTAAACAAGTTCAGCCTGAGGCATGCAGCTGACATGTAGAATGCCAGCCTGAATTTGTTAATCAAAATCTCATGGGCTCACCTCAGAGTCTGTAAGCAATGATTTTATTGCTGATCAGGAGTTTTCCTACCATTGAAAAAAAAACCCAACATCCCCCATTCAAGAGTTGATTCTAGTTTTTAAAAGTTTAAGTTCCTTGCCCTCTATTTCTTCCTTTAGTTTGAATATTTACAAAAGAATTTTCTTCCACAAAATATGGTTAATAGAATTATATTTTCTGTTAAAAAATATTGGCTTCAGCTCTGGATAGCTGTGATCCAAATATTCTACTTGTTATATTTCTTTAAAACTAAAGGAATAAAAAAAAAAACCAAACCCCTCCTTCCGGAGGCTCTTACACAGCTGAGCAGCCTAATGAACAGAATTACTTGTGTACTTAGAGCTTAGCCCATTCTTGAAGACTCTTGTATCAGGACTAGGCAGCACTAAAATTATTGCTTCTGCCCTGATTTCCTGTTGGACTTTACAGACAGTTGTATCCTGTCCTTCAGAAAGAGAAGTCTGCCTCCCAGAACCAATTCTTAAGTTTCAAGCGCACTATTAGCACTGGCACTGCCAAAGCTCTTAGACATTCCGGGGTTCAGTGAAGTGGTTCTGTGGACTAGATAGCCTTGCCTTTAGAGCTTGAACTTCAGTTTCATGTTTTCTCCTTTCCACTTTAGCTCTGCTGTCCTAGTGCTACCTCAGGGTCTGTCTTGTGTGCAGGCTCTTGCTTGGATGCTTGGACTTGGCGTTTTGATGGAAATGAGCTTAAATCCTCTTCTAGACTCAGATCAGAAATGCAGTAGGGAGGTCCTGAGGATGAAGTACCACATGGAAGAAACAGTGAGGAAAAAGAGGCAGAGAGAAATGGAGTTATTAGCTTGGAAACTTATGCAGAGCAAAGGCAGAGCACTTGATCTTTTTTTTCTTGTCTGTGGCAAACCACAGTCACTACCAGCTGAACCCCACCTGCTAACAAACTCCTGTTCCCTCTGCTCCTTTGGCTTAAGTGTCCAATCTATGCTTCTGCTGAGCCAGATGTGCCACGAACATTCTGCAAGAGTATTTCATGGCCTTTTCTGTTTTATAGCAAAGGATCTGTTATATAATCAAACAGAAACAGAGGCAATCTTGATACATCAAAAGAGGAATTTACTGGCTTGGCAGACTTACCTGTACATTTGGAAGCTCTCTGCTATAGCGAGAAGACCACCTCAAGATGTGTTTATCACAATATGCATTACTCTTGCTTGTTAGCATGGGATATTGTAGGGGGCCTGCCAGGATGACTTTCTGTGCATCGTGTTGCTGCCCTACTTCACTGCTCTTTGTTCTCTGTTCTTCCCTTTAGAGGGGTTTTCCTCGACACCATCCTTCCCCGTCGTGATGATAACGGGGTCCGGCCAACTATTGGTCAGCGTATTCGCCTGAGTCAGGGAGACATCGCTCAGGCGAGGAAGTTGTACAAATGCCCAGGTAAATATGGCTTTTTGAGATGGCTCCAGCTTTATTGTAGCCACACAGTTTGTCTAGAAGGCATTGCAGTTCAAGAGCACCTTGATGATCCATTTTATGAAAGGAACTCAGGAAATGTAGACCATCAAAGGCTTCAAGCTGGAGCTGTGGGAGAACTGAGCTTGACTAACTGTTATAATACTGGCTATTAGTTTGCCAGTATTCCTGTTTGTTTTAGGGCCTCAGGTTTGTCCAGTGTTCTCTACTAAAACTAGTAAGGGGAGCTGCAGAGTACGCTGGAGAGAGGGGCTGAGACAAGGCTCATATTTTGCAGTTGGTTTCATATAAATATACTGTCTACAATTAAGGATATAGACTCTGTAGAAAATGAAATTGATGTGCAAGACCATGGACAGAGTGTGGGCAAAGTGGCAGAGGGATGTCTGGTAGACAGGGATGTCTGATGGACAGGGATCTCTGCACATCAACTATCAGACTTCTGTTGAGTTATTTATATATAACCCAGGAGAGAGCCTTAAGGAAACTCTGAGTGTATCTCTGTGATTATGGTGTGTTGCACTGAGGCTTCAGGAATAACATGGAAGAAAGCTCAAAGATGCTGATTTGTGAAAGAACCAGGTGCTGGAATTTGGTGTTTTAGGCTGTTCAGAGAAGAGTTGTATGCCTCTTTCTGCTCCTAAATTGTTGATAGACCGGAAGAGCCTTGATAGAGAAACCACCTACTTATGTGTGCTATACTAGAGGCCCATAGTCTGGGATCTGAAAAGATTATCAAAAAGAAAATTGGGGTTACAGATATGACTGGGAGATTAAATTTACCCATCAGAAAAAAAGGGTCCTTTTAAAGTGGAGATGTAGATGTCGGATAGTGAAAGTTTGTGTTTGAATAAATTACAGTTTTATCTGAATAGGTTAACAGAAGAAAGACAGATTTCAGAGAAGCAGTCTGCCAGATTTAAGGACAGGTTGAATGTGAGGATGTAAAGAGAGGCTTGAAGCAAAGATGGCACCCAGATTGGTGCCTGTGGCATGGACTATAGCAGCTAAGGAAGATAAGCATGGAAGATTTGAAGCTTAGAGGGAGAAAATTTGACAAGTTCCATTGAATTTCTGCTGATAGTGAAACATCTGTAAGAAGATACTGGAGAATGAGAGAGTTGCCCTAATTTTGCAGAATTAATCTGTAACATTTGTAATAACACAGGGAGGAAAAACAGACTGTTGCAAACAAAGTCCAGGAGTTAATCTAAATGGGTTGGTTGGCTGGCCAGCCTGTTGTTTCGATTGAAAGTTGCTTTGACTGCTTGTAAACTTAATATAATCATACATGACTAATCCTCTTGGAATAAGCCTATCACAAAGAGATGGGAGAATATTTGCCGGTATAGAGTCATATCTTTAGTGGTTGGCTAGCACTGTTCTGTGAACCACTTATGAGGCCAGGGAAAATGATCAATAGCTGGTGTGCAAATCTGGTGCTTCTCTGAATCCAGCTACAGGTCAGAGACTATGCGTTCATAAGGATCTAGAATAAATTCTGAGAACTTCAATGTCTGTGATGTTTGGGGATCACAGCTTAGCTTATAGTGAGTGGTACCGCTTTCTTAGGTGTGCTAGTTCTAATTAACTTTTTTTCTTTTTACAACTTGTAATCTTCTCTGATTTGCTTTTTGTTTGAACAAGAGGTAGTTCTTGGAAAATTCTCTCACAGATTGGGTTAGAGATTGGTTCATTTGAATTAAAAAAAAAACAAAAAGAAAGAAAAAAGAGACATTTTGCAACATGTCTTTTGACTGAGTCAGACTTAATCCAAGCAGCCTTTTTATTCCCATAGCTGAAAGCAGACTGAGATTTCTTGAGGCAAGCTGAAAAGCCACTTTGGCCTGAAGTTAAAGTCAAACAAAAAGCCTACAAAACAACTTTCTTTAAAATGAGGACCCTTCGGAGTCTCAAGTTTTCTGCTTGCAAAGTAGAACTTTTATACTTTTTAGGTGTTTTTTCCACATGGCTTTAGCAGAAGCTACTGCAGTTCAGAAAATATTTGGCAGCGGAATGAGTAGAGCTTTAAGCCTACTAAACAAATTTTCTTCAAATATCTATTGTTTTGGTTTTCTTTGCATCAAAATTTATACATAGGTTGCATTTGAGGACAAGAGTGCAGTATTTTTAATGGCATAAAATTTTTCAGCTGCCACTTGAATCTGTAGCTTGAAAATATCTCTTTAGCTTCAAAATGCAAAGCACAGGAGTTCAAAACCAAAGGACTTGTATGTTCCAGCAGGGCCTGAATGAGACTTTAGGTTGAGGACAACTTTGTTCAGTGATAAAGCTGAGAATTTTTAGGTAAACACAACATATTCCACAAGCTGAATGAATATTCCCTTTTAAAAAGAAAGTACCGATCTGAGAACACATGAGAAAATCCCCACCAGAAGGAGGTAGTATGGTGGAGGATGAGTTGCAAGAATGCACTGGTACAAGCCAGAACAACTGATATGTTTGTCTTAAGAAACAGTACTCTCCAACTCAATAGACTGGAGCTCTTGTGGCTGCCACGGTTAGAGTTGTCTTAACTTTTCCATTCTAAACACCTGCTGTTTTAAATTGCTCTTAATTCCCCAAAGCTTATAACTGCTGAGTTGAAGTTAATGCCAAGCCAGGTGAAACCAGATTAAATTTGCTGAAGGAATTTCTGGAAAGCAAGATACATTCTGCTGCATACTAGTAAACACTACCTTTGATATGGCTGCCTGATTGAGGATTTGATGAGTGTAGTCACTACAAAAGTTGTTAAAACAGCATTTCCTATGGTCTTGTGCTTTGCTAAAGGAAACTTCCTCCTGCACGTGCAGGCAATCACTTTCCACTGTGCTGAAACACCAGTCTCTCCCAGCCTGTCTGGAGAGTTTCCTGTGCAGGGTTTGTGTACTTAGCTTTCATGACGTTTTAGCAGAGCAGTGTTTGGTAGTAGATATGTTAGTACCTGTTCCATAATTACACACTCTTGCTAGGTACTGTGTAATTACACTTCAGATAATTAAGTCTGGGCTGTCGGAAATCTTTACTGTGGTTCAGTGGAAAATGGTAATCCTCTCTGTCCTGTGTCATTATGGTAATGTATTATGTTTTCCCAGTAATTTAGAGCTTTCGATATAATTTCATGGGGGGGCTTTTTTGTTTAAATAGATTTTTGAGCAGAGAAGAACAGCATTTATTTATCTTGGTGAGTTATAGATTGGAATCCATCTTTATTGAGATACCTTGTCATATATTGGCCTTCCTAGAGCCATACTAAGGTGGTGGCCACTCCAGACCATGCATTAGCCAGTGGTGAAACAGAAGAGTAGCTGAAGAATGTTTTGCTGTCCTCAGAATAAATATGGCTGGGACTCAGCTTCTTTGAGAGTTTTATCTGTTGAGGCAGACTTTGTTTTCTGGTAGAGGATCCTGGGAGTGTCCTGGGAGCTGAAATTATCCTAACAGAGTCTGAAACAGATAATAAGGCAAGGCAACTTTGCAAGAGGTAAAAAGGAAGAAAGTATATGTATTCTGCAAATAGAAGTCCAGATTTCTTCTCCAATTCATGCAGATCGTCACCTTTTACAAGCATCTTTTTCTGCCCACTTGAAGAATACAGAGAGTATCACCTGCCAAACATGCTGGGATAGTTGGGAGGATATTAGCTATCTCTGCAGAACTGAAACTAAAACTTCTGTGCACTGCTCCTTTATAGTTACATAATGGTAGGGGGAGTTCGCAGGGCTCAAGACTGCTTGAGAAGGAAGGACTGGTGTTAAGGTTTTGAACTCTCATTTAATTTCTTCGTTCCTCTGGGGTACATGTGTGCATTTACATGCCTGTTTTGCATAGTGGTGCTTTTTTCTAGTCATTTAAAATACCTTTGGCTTTTCTGATAGGATCACTTTGCCAGATCCTTTGCTGACCTGTGCCTTGAAATATGTGAAACTTGTTCCTAGTAATAACTGCACATTCTAGAGCACCCCTAGGAGCTGTTTGGTTGAGAAAAGACCCTTTTTGTGTCTCTGCCTGTTGTTCATCTAGTCTCTATCAAGCTGTGGGTCAAACTATTTCAGTGAAATTAAGAATTTCTAGTCTAGGTAACTCCCTCTCTCCTTTGTGAAGATATTAATCTTTTGCAATGCGACCAGCCTCTTTTCACCTCCAACATCTGACCCACCCATCTAAATGTGATCATTACTGTGAAGTTAGTGAGGTGTGTGATAGCATCAGGCAGAGGAACATCCCCTGGCATTTCCATGAGAGAGAAAACAAGCTGTTTGGCCATATCAGATCCTTCAAAGCACTGCTGACAACAAGGGACTCTTGGGACATGCCTTACCATCACCAAGTTGCAGGTCAAGGGCAGCAGATTATGAAATTACAGAAAACAACTGGAAAGCAGGCAAGCCTAGGTCTCTGCTCCTAGGGATCGGTATTTGCATGTGTCTAGTGAGCACTCTGAAGGAAATGGGAGCTTTGTGATCCCTGTATTTCACCAGTCAGCTGCTCTGCAGATGGTCACTCCTTGTTCTAGCTCAGTCCTCCTGGCTCAGGGAACAGGCACTACAGTAGTCACAGCTTTCCCAGATGTTGGAAGCTACAGTTCCCTAAAGGAGCATATGCATACGCATATTACATGCTTCCTAAAAGTCCCTCTGGGATCTACATTTCATCAGCTGCAATAGGCCACAAGAACAGGAAGGTGGAGAGCAGAGTGACCTGCAGTACTTACTCCTGCAGTGTGGCAGAAGGATAGGTGCTAGACAGCCAAAGCATGAGAGTAGTGGGGCCTACCCTGGTTTTGTTAGGATGTTTTAACCCTCCAAAAGAGACTCTTAACAATGGTAACTTAAGAAGAACTAAATTGAGCAGCTTGTAATGAAGGGAAAACTGATTTCCTAACAGTCTTGGGGTTGTGAGGTGGAGTGGGATTAGTGTTTTGCATTTAATTAGTGGATGAGATGTTCCTCAGTAGGGTTGAAACCTAAAAGTGCTGACATGTGGGAGGAAGATGAAGGAAGAAAGATGTATTTTTAAAGCTTGTTTCCTCTGTGTCCTTGCACTGATTATCTTCCATCCTGCGAATCCTGACAGATTTCACCCCTTTGGTGAGGTCTCGGGTAGTCAGTGGCCTTTGGCCAGTACCAGGAATGAACATCCTGAGAGTACCAGCCACCAACCTGCACAAAGCAGCCATGTGCATACGTTTTGGTAGACCCTGGTTGTCTTTCAGAGGGTCACTCCTTTTTGCTGTTTTTTTTTTTTTGCCTCTCTCTCACAGCTTGTGGAGAGACCTTGCAGGACTCAACAGGAAATTTCTCAGCCCCTGGCTTTCCAAATGGCTACCCCTCCTACTCCCACTGTGTCTGGAGGATCTCGGTGACACCAGGAGAAAAGGTAGGTACTTCATTGGCATAAGATGAACTCTGCATTTCCTTTGTGTCTGGTTTTGCTTGTGATGACAGTGTTAGTAGCTGCCAAAAGGTGATGCTGTACATCTCTGCACAGCTGGAGTGCAGGGACGGAGCCTGGAAAGGCTCCTGAGCACCAGTGCTGTCCTTCCAGAGATAGATTGGATAAAATATGCCAAGGTTGCTGGGGATCTGTGAGTGACATCAGTGGACCCAGTCATGCAGGCATAATGTCCCTGTCAGGAACTCTTGCTCCCTGCTTTGAAATGATGAGCCCCACTGCACATCATTCGGCCACCCTGTTCACCTTCTTTACAGCTGCTTTTGTTTTGTTGATATTCCTGTTGAAATGAAATCTTTCCTTAATCCACTAATACCAGCCCTTCAGGCCTTTTATGCAATATCAGACTGCAAGAATATGGAGCCCCACTTGAAAGCTCATTGACAGAGCAGCTTTGCTTAGGACCACCCTCAAGATGCACTTAAGACTCAAATAAAGGAAAGCAGAGCTTGCTCATTTTGCAGCAACTGTCTTGCTCCAGGACCTGGTTCTGTCACCTGCAAGCCCAGTCCCATACAGTGTTGAGCTCCTGTCACTAGCAGCAGGAAGAGCTTTGCCAGGGGCAGAGGGGCCAAGAACCCGCCCAGGTTTTAAAACTATGGCACTGGGAGTTTGGCAGTGTAAATCTTACTGTGAATTCTCCCTTTATCTCTCAGCCCTCCGAGATTTGTATCTATATGTGCTATTCTAATGATGTTTCTGTGGCAGACTACAGATATAAATTAATACATGGATCAAATCTTGCAAGAACAAAAATGCCCCCAAGTACATCCCCATTGGTGATTTTCCATAGACCTATAGCAAGGTCTGTAATCCTTATTACAGAGGAAGGAAACCAAAGGGATCAAATCTTCATGTTAACCTCTGCTTGGTAAAGCAAATGAACACAATTGCATCATAGTGATATGTGAATGTAATTGTCAGAATGTGGAAACTTGTCAGCAAGATTAGCTCTTTCTTGCAGGAGCCATTTATATAAGGGTATAGACTCCAAACAGCTGCATTCTGGGGCAAGTTGTTACTCTATGATAGTTCCATTAATAAAAACCAAAGATTCAATTTTTAATTAAAAAACAAAACAAAACAAAAAAAGGGCTTTTTTAGTAGCATTTTTGGTAACTAAGGAGCAATGACTGTGAATTACAGAATGGATAGTACAGTGCTGGCTGCTGTCATGTACTTTCATGGTTTTGTTAAAATACCTTGAGAGGCATTTCTTTTTTTGAAGAAAACTGATTGAAAAATCCAGCCAGCTGTCCAACTGTCTTTTCCTGAATATGCACTTACACCCCACTCTAGCAGAGGTACCTTGCCTGAAGGGTCTTCTCTTTAAAGCAGCTCCCTTCCTAAAGAGAAGTGTGTATTTTCTCCTTTCAGATTATGTTAAACTTCACATCAATGGACCTATTTAAAAGTCGCCTTTGCTGGTATGACTACGTGGAAGTACGCGATGGCTACTGGAGAAAGGCTCCGTTGCTGGGTGAGTAGCTGTTTTGTTTTCGTTGCATTTTGTGTGTTTTTTTCTTGAAGCTCATTGCAGGGAAAAAAACACAAACAGATACAAAACTTCCTTTACCTGGAAGGAGGCAGTGCACTGGTGAGCTGTTCATGTCTCTATGCAGAGGTGTCGGTGTGCTGTATTCACACCAAAAGATCCCTACTCCAAGTCCTTTGACAGAAGAGACTTTATTACTTCCTTTTCCATCTTGAGGCAGAGAGGGAAATGAGTCAGGGGCATGACTGGGATTAAAAATGTGGCCTCTGGATTTTTATTATTGCTTTTTCCTAATACCTGGATAGAACAGTCAGGCAGTCAGTATGAAGCAGACATACAGTTCCTGGCCCAGGCTCTTGCCATTACTTGTCAAATATTTTTATTTACAAACACACAGTAGTCTGTACTTTGGACCTCTGTATTTCTAGCCAGGAGCTTCCTAGACCATGCCTAGGATATCAGATTGTGCAAGGGCTCTACTCCGCTCCTGCTTCCAAAGATCTCAAGGAAGTGCAGCTCCTCTGCATCCTCCCTGTGCCTCTGCCTCCTGCTGTTGTCACTGCAAATCTTCTGCCACCCTGAGTGGGCAGTCAGGAGTCCCACCTGCTTTGCCACCATCTCTGATCCTATCTCCTAACCTCAGTGTCCTGATATGTAAAATGTCCCTTCTTCCTGAAAGGAGAAGAAGCAATCAGCTTGTGTAGCATTGCCAGCTGCATTAGAGTGGCATGGCCTGCACTGCAGCAGAGGACTGGGCTAATCAGCATCGAGTGAGTGGGCTTAGGGAGGTCAGGGTTCTTGCCTTGGCCCTGCTGGACATCCCAACCCCAGTGCTAAGGCTGAAGCCATGATACCCTTTGGAGGTTTCTGTGGGTCTGCCTTTCAGTACAGAGTTGACAATTGGTTTTACTGCTTCCTGCTTGGTTTGGTGTTGGCAGCATTTATACTGTTTTCTGCTGCACATGCATCAGGTAACATTGCTCCAGCAGCTGCAGCTTAGCTTGTCATTATTTGTTTTGTCTGCTGAGTAGTTTAAAGGTATTTCAGAAGCCAAGCACCTCCCTGTCCCCCTAATGCAGGTGGGCTTGTGAGTGTTTCCATCTGGAAAGAACACTGCATGAGTGGCCATGACTCCCATAAACGGCTGAGTCCATGAAATTAGCTCGGAAGAGGCAGATAGACAGCAATTCAGCAGGAGACGGGGAGGGGGATTAGTGTGAATTGTGAAAGCATGGGCTTCTTGCAGAGAGAAAAAAATACATGTATGCTGCATATTTTCCCAGGGAAGTGTGTGAAAAACAAGCCTTTAAACGGTGTATAACTTTTTATGAATGGGCCCTTTATCACACTCTAAGGATTTTGCTCATTCTTGTTCCTCATCTACGTTTCCTCTCCCTGACACCCTTGTTAAATCTAAATCCAGGAGGCAGTTGCTTAGTGACCCTAGAGGAAGAAGCTTTGCAGTGCTGGTGCTGTTTGTTAGCATCGCCTTTGGAAATGGAAGTGGGAGAGGCTGTTGGTATGCTGTGGGGGCTACCATGCTGCCCCAAGAGTACTGGGCAGCTTGGGGGCAACAGGGGCTCAGAACTGAGTCCGAAATAATACTTGGATTGGTGACTCCGCAGGAGAAAAAAAGTTGATGGTGAAGATGCCGTTGAAAGAAACAAGGTTTGAAACTCATCTTCTGATTTGCACTGTCTGTCCTGTCTCAAAGGCATAGCTCTTAGCTCCTTAAAGGTCATAGCCTTCCTGAGGCTGCCAAGTGATGAAGGTGGGGCAGGCAGAGCCAAAAGTGTCAGCAACTCACTGTGGGCAGCTGACTACTAAGCACGAGGTCCCTAGATTTTAATGCACAGGATTCATGCTGACTGCTCTACCTCCCCATACACAGGAAAAGCAACAGCCTTCTGTGCCTGCCAGCCAACAAACTTTGACTGATCTGTCTCCTTATTCAGTGCAGGGAACCATCAATGCAGCCTGCTAATGGGAGCTAAGGTGCTGTCCTGTAGATACGGCATTAACCAGGTTTTTACTCAGTGGAGGTTGTTCAAAAGAAACCTTTCACTGGTGTTGCAAGGCCAGGATCCCTATTACCACTATCCTGACTGAAATCAACCTGGTGAAAGAACTGCTCTCTGCCTCTGTCAAATTCCCACTGGGCATTCAGTTGAACAGGGTGCCAAGGCCATGTTTAATTCAGTATGTAGCCCTGCTAGTGTCAGTTGAAGTGAAAAACCATGGTTGCTATAAGTGCTCTCAGAGCATACTTGGTGCTTGCTCTGTTTCCGTGAGGAGCTTCTGGCTCAAAAAGGTAGAGAAGCACCAAATTGGGGATATTGAGGTTTGGGATGCAGAAGCTATCTGCAGCTCTTCAGTTTCAGGATTCATCCTTGCTGGCAGGATTTGGTTATTTAGCAGTGCTGCTGCATGCAAAGGACCTCAGAGATGGGTGAAACATCGCGCAAGTCTCTTGGTCACTTTCTCTTGAAAAAGATTGAATGACTGCCAAGACTTAACTGAGAAGGTGTGAGAGTAGAAGATGGGGTAAGGGATGATTTCTCATTAGCATGGCCACATCCTGCTCTCCATTTCACTTGAACAATTTGCCCTTGGGTGCAAAATGCTGAAAGGTTTTCCGAGGCAGGTGGAAAGGGTGCTCCCTTTAGAAGGAGCGTCTCCTTTTTAGAAGGACAGAGATGGTTCCCCATTTGTCAGCTCATTTACCCAATTATGTGGTCAAACAAGAGCCCTTTTGAAATTACCAAGGCAATAAATGCTGCATCTGTAACTACTAGATTCTGCTCTCAGCTGAGGAAAACCTTAAATTTAATAATTGAAGAGAATATAAATTAACGGGACAAGGGAGGAACAGAAGCTCATTTAAAAACACAAGTGGTGAGAGTGAAAGGATGTTTCACACAAGCACAGCTCCTTCAACTATGGACTCTTTGCTTCCTGGAGACACAGGTGCCTGCTACGCCGTGCTGCCTGTCAGCAAGGAGACCCTGATCGTCTCTTTCCTGCCTTCTAGGTAGATTTTGTGGTGACAAGATCCCTGAACCAGTAATCTCCACAGACAGCCGACTGTGGATCGAGTTCCGGAGCAGCAGTAACATCCTGGGCAAAGGCTTCTTTGTGGTCTATGAAGGTACAGCCCTTTGATAGAAGTCATCAGTCGCATTGCATGGAGCAGCCAGAGCAGGATCCAGGGGTTTATGGGATCAGCAGGAGGTCTGCTTCACTGCATGGTTAGATACAGCCCCTGCTATGGAAGGGAATTGACAGATTTTGCTGGCTGTTCCACTAGATAACGTATGGATCTTTTAACTGGATCTTCACATTTTTGGGAGGACAACTAGATAGCAGCACAAAGCAATAGATTCTGTTCATTGGCCAAGTTCTGTTTGCCTTAACCAGCCCTGGCAAGCAGTAGTAGTGCATGGAGGAGGAGTTGCTTCCAGTAATTTAACAGGCAAAGTTCTGTTTCAGATCATACATTTTATGTCACTTACTGCAGCTTTTTTTTTAAATGCTGAGATTGTTCTTTGGTTTGTCCCTTGTATGGTTTCCTTGCAGAAGATTAGAAATTGGCGTGTCAGGTCTTTTGTAGGTCAGGTACTGTGGAAACTTGCATGGCACTTGGATGCTGAAACCACTTCAGAGAATAAGCAATACTACCAAAGTCACTAACAAATCAGTAACATCCCTTCTGCACGTATGCTTATTTTTTACAGTGATAATTCAAAAATATGTTAAAAGACTTCATTGTTCTCTGGGCCACAGGCATTTTCTTAGAAGTACCCGTGTTATCAACAGTGATGAGGTTGAATGTATTGATACCAACATTGCATCATCATCTTTCTGCAGCCACAGAACAAGCATGACTTTGGAAGCCCATGTGTCCAATATACTAATGAATAATGATACTACCAGAGGGAGGAAAACACAGGACTGTTGGGGAGTGCAAATAAAGTATGTAAGGATTTCTCAACAGTGTGGGGCTATAACAAATCTGTTTCACAGAAGAAGTATCTGGTTTCTGAAGGAATTGTTGCCCAAGAGACAGAGGTAGCTTGCCTGATTTTTTTGTTTCTATACGTCTCTCTTGAGAAGCAGCTGTTGCCTGGACCATGTGGTTTGTAACACCTCTTTTATGGTAGTTTGTTGGAATTAGAATAGATGAATCTGTGTGTCTCTAATAGACTGTTTTATTTTTGCTTATTGATTTGGTGTCAGCTTAATTCTTACAGGGGGTTATTTCACACAGAAATCTTCTCCAACTTTAAAAGACAAAAAAGCAAAGTAAGGAATGTTTTTGGGAAGCAACTTTACTGTTGTTCATCATGTGTATTAATGTGGCAGCATGCTTCATGTTGCTAAATATAAAGAAAAAATGAAGAAAGGAAAAAAACCTTTTACATTAGTATATGAAAGTGGAATGTGCATCTAATGGTCAAACTTTGCATCCCTCCAACTGTCCGTATTTCCTCTTCATGACTCTGGCTTTTCTTGTAACCCTTTCCTGCAAGACACTTCTGATTGGAAAGGTATGAAATCTATGGCTAAGCCTGAGACCAAGCAGAGCATGACTGGTGGAGGCCAGCTTGTACCACAGAAACAGTGGTGGGACATTGAATAGTTCCTTTCTTAGTTCAGCCTCCTCTTGTCAGAGCAACAGGTAGTGTAATTGTCTGCATCCCTCTCCATAATTTATTTGCTGAAATGCAAGAGTTTCCAAAAATCTTCCCTAATCCCTGTGTCCATCTCATGTAAGCTCTGGTGATGGTTTGTCTCTTTCCTCCATTTCAGGTAGTTTGCTTAGCTTTTCTGTGACTTCGGTGTCTAGGCAATAAGGGTAATTTTGATATTCAGGATAGATCTACCTTAAATATTTAATTTTCTATCATTTTTATCTAAAAGCTCTCTGCATTACTGTTAGTTTCTCTTTTTCTTCTGAACATTTTTCCCTCTCATACTAAAAAGCCATAGTGGGTTTTAGCACTGCTTTTCTGTCCTTTGCTTTAGTAAGAGTGCATGTAAATGCTCCTGCATCTGAACTTTGCAGGATGCTCTGTGTGTGAGGACTGTTTTTTGGATTTGGATTCCTCCAGCTCTTAGCCCAAAAGTTTTCAGTAAATGGGAGGAAAAAGACAGAGGCATGTAGCCACATCATGGGAAAATTACTTGATACTACGTGACAGATAATGTAGTGAAAGTGTCCTCATACTTCAATCACGTTTTTCCTTTTCTTTCACGAGGTTTATGATGGGAAGATGCTGCTGGCTTTGCCCTACAGCACTGCTGGTAGCCCTGAATTTGTCATTGTTATTGCCTTCTCAGGCTCTATCAGCAGATGTTCTTTCCATTTTGCAGTAAGGCTTTTCCACTATACTTGGCGTTCAGCTCTATTTCAGTGTGAACTACTGCAGCAGACAGAGAAAACACTGTTTGCTGGCTGTTAAAAAAAGATAAATACTGTTTATGGCTGTTAAAATAATTGTCAGTTCTCTGATTGTCTAATTGTCTGCACTGATTGTCTAAGAAAGAAGTTAGCGCTTAATGTTAACTGCTAGGACACAGTTAACATTAGCAGCTTGCAAGGCAAAACCAAGGCAATGTTACTCATTGCAAGCAGTTTCCAGGACACGACAGGGAGATCCACATCTGATTTGTTAATGTAATGTGTTGTGGAGAGATCCTAAGGGTAAAAGTGGCTGATGTCTGGCAGGTGTCACTGCTGTGCCAACTCTCGTACTTACTGTCAGAGCTTTTCATTTGCTTGACTTGGAACAATCGTGAAATTTTGGTAATCAGAATAATTATGAACAGAGCTAAAATATTCATCTGCCTTCTGTAGACATGTGTCACACATCATGACATAACACAGGTTTTAGCCTGTTATCTTTCACTTGTCATCTAGTTGTGCAGACAGTTATGCTTAACCGATTATTGCCTTTGAGGTCTCTGCTAGTGTTATATTAAACTAGATTTTCATTAAATTTTCTGTTCTTGTTCTTCAAACTTACCTATTCTTACATTTAGTACAAACCAGTTTTTTGTGCTCATCAGTCGGCCTGATGGTCTCCTGATGAACAGCTCCACTCATACTTGTTAATATTGCCATCGTGTGGTTGGATTAGATTTGCAACTGGTTTTTACTTGGTGTTTATTGGGGTTTTTTTTTCCCAGCTTTGCTTGGTCCTGGTACTGGTAGCAAGTTTTGAGCAGTTATGAGGGTGACCAGGAGTGTGAAACACACAAATCCAGTCCCAGTGAATTCACGTTCTAAGGAGATTGGCATAGCAGGACAGAAGACTCTAGCATGAAGATGAAATGTTGGATTTGTAAAAACTTCCATGGCTTGTATGTTGCCTTTTTGTAACAAGTAGCATTGATACAGATTTGAACTAGAAAGGCAGCTATATATGGAGCAGGAATTACCTAAGGAAAAACTTGCAACCTTGTGGTTTTGCTATTTGTTTTTTATGAAGCTATTTGTGGTGGAGAAATTCACAAAGATGCTGGCAAGATCCAATCTCCCAATTACCCAGATGACTACAGACCTTCCAAAGAGTGTATCTGGAAGATCACAGTTTCTGAGGGCTTTCACATAGGTATTACATTCCAAGCCTTTGAGGTGAGAAATGTCATTGTATATTATAACATTAGTATTATATATGTCATAGTATGTTACGAATACTGTAAATGTCATTGTATATTATGTACTGTATATTATGAATAGTATTTTGCCTCTGTGGATCCTTTAAAATTAAGAATAAAGCAATGTAAATAATAACTAAAAAAACCCTTTTGAATAATTCAGAACATCATGTCTCCTCGCTAGAAATTTGCTCAGATTTTGAAGCCAATTTTAAATATGAGTTTTTAAAAACTCTTACTCTAGACAGAAGGAATTAGAAGGGGTGGAAAATTGTTGATGATGTTGAGCAGGGACTCATGAGTCCTTAAATTTTTACTCTTGTCAAGTGAAATTGGTCACAGTCTAGGCAAAAAACTTACTGGTGTCTCTGGGGCTTGGCAGATTGCAGGATGTTTGTGATTCTCCAAAGAAACATCATGTTCCCAAAGAGCAGGTGAACTTGGAAGAGCTCAGAAAAGGTTTTCTCCTGCTGGTTATAGGGTGTCGTACAGTCTTAGCTAGGTGCCCAGTGATCTATTTCTGTCTGCTGATGTATAAGTTGCAGACAGGAGTGAACAGGAGCCTGTTTGGTGCATAAATCCCATCTATCCCCTATACTCCTGTGGCTTCCTTGCACTACTATGCTTGTCCTGGAAAGGGCTGACACCACTACTTCCTAGCTGTGACCCCACAGCTAATCCTTGAACCTTTTTGTTTGTAGTTGCTCTACTCTGTTCCTTACAGCTTCTTAGGGAAAAGCAGCTTGAAGATAGTTGGGGACTGGTTTTCACTGTAGGATAGCCATGAAAAAGCAGTAGCACTGCGATGTGCCAGGGCTTGAGCGGAATTTCAACAGCAGCCATAAGGCAAGTACCTAGTTGTGCGCATTTGTTTAGGATGCTCCTTTGGAAGCTGATCTCTGGCCAAAGTCTGACTGGGTAGCTAACCTGACTCAGAGCACTCATTTTAGTGAGCTACAGGCACATCCTGTTCCAATTGCAGATTGAATGGCACGATGCATGTTCTTATGACTACTTGGAGATCCGAGATGGCTTCACTGAACACAGCCCACTGATCGGTCACTTCTGTGGCTATGAGAAGCCAGAAGATATCAAATCCAGTTCAAATAAAGTATGGATGAAGTTTGCATCTGATGCAACCATCAATAAAGCAGGCTTTGCAGCAAATTTCTTTAAAGGTATGTGATCTAGTACCTATCAAGGTTGAAGCCGGGCACCATTCATCCCTTCACCTACTGCCATCCCAAACTAATCAGTTACCATTGTGTCTATGTGTAGTCAAGAGCCGTTAGACTTGTCTGTAAAACCACTGATATGAATTTTATATACAAATTGCTTTGAGAGTGTAGAGAGATTTGATGATGAGGCAGGAACACTACCTCCCTGATTAAGACAGAAAGAAAGCCTACTGGGTCAGCACAGGCACACCTTATGTTGCTAAGCTGGACAGAGTGACAATAATGTTTTCAAAGAAAGTACTAGAACTGCACCAAGAGTTAAAAACAACTCTGCTTAAAATCTATTCCAAAAGAAACTTCTGGAGAGAGGGTAAATTTGAATGCAAGTAGAATCCCAGAGAAAATAGTTCTGAGTGCTTTAGGAGACAAATGAGCTCCTAAACTGAGATCCTTTTCAGGAAGATGCAAATAAGGCTAAGATTTTTTTAAGAGCTGAACCCAAGACATGGTCCTTTATAAGCATCCTGGTGACTTTAGGTAGAGGCAAGAACTAAATGCCTCGCTCCTTTGGGAATAAACCTGCAGAGCTGCTGCAAAGTAGAGAGTCTCGTTTCTCTTAAATTCAGTGGCAGTTGTACAGAAATATAATATCTGCAATGCCAGTATTTGGATTGCATAAGTTCTTTATTTTTGTGTACTTTAACTTTTGTCTTGCATTAAGGGTGTTGCAGTCTGTTTATATCTCTCAAATTTACAGGACAATGTACTCTGTGAATTAAACTTTATTTCATGAACTCCTTAAGAAGTACAACAAATATGTCAAGGCTCAGTACCCTTTGTTCTGACTAATCTATCACTTCAGTTCACTTTTCACCATCCAAGTCATAAGGTTTCATAACTTATAACCCATAATTCTTAATCCATGCACTTATGCATGAAAAGGATTAGTTAAATAAAGTTTAATTCAAAGAGTACATTATTCTATAAATTTGAGAGATTCTAATGGACTGTGACATAGGGTGACTGCAAGATCACTGGCAAATACTCTACTACTGTGGTGTTTAGTTCCAGTCCCTGAACAACTTTCACAGTGCCTAGACTTCCTCGTTCAAATGTCTCAAGTTCCATAAAGACACAGAGAATACTTCTTTCCCAAAGACGTCTGGGCTTCTTTCAGGCGCTCATGGTGCAGGCTGACTGTAGTAGAAATGTCTTCCAGAGATTAGCACTACATGGAGACTTCTTGGCCTGCAGCATGTCAGAATCTGAGGTTCTCCTGCAAGTTTGTAGGGAAGAAAGTTATACACCTGAACGTGGTGTCCTTTCCTTGTGACATAGATAGTCAGAAATAAATTTATTTCTTTTATAAGTAAAAAATGCATAAATACGTATAAACACAGTTAGGACAATTGCAGGCACAATTGTCTGTGGAGGTTTTACTGATAGACCAGACCTTGCAGTGTCTGCTTGCTCAGATTTCCCATTTGAGCCAGAAGCCGTGTAGCTGGTGGACAGTTAGGGTGTTGCTAAGTCCGTGCTAGTCAGTCCAGCTGAGGAGCAAAGTGTGTTTGCTTGGAGCAAGTGCTACAGTAGCCATAGCTACTCGTAGCCAGCTTGCGTTGGGGGCACACCTGGTATGGGTTTTGCTGGGCAGGCACACCTGCAGTCTAGTTGTAAAGTTTCAAGCTGGGATCTGAAGTCTGCAGCTTGTACCTCCGTATCCAGAGCAGTTGTGACTACCAGCCACACTATGAATAAAGTACATGAACAAATTAGATGGCTATGCAGGCATAAATAAACCTGCAAACAACTCAGAGAAGGAAAGCCATTGATCATATCCAAGATATAATGTCAGGAAGATACGAAAAACAATTACCTCACGTCCGTCCCAGCTTTGTCAAAGGAAAGCTCTAGGATTATTCTGTATTATTTTTCTTTCTTTTGGTAACAAATTGTTTGCATCACTGAAGCCTATTTGTGCATGGTTGACATCTTAGTAGTGATGTGCTTGTCTTACACTCACATTGTTATGCCTTTCTTCTTCTTGACAAACAGAGAAAAGACAATGTTTTGCAAAATATACCTGTCCATAGCCAGGCCATGTCGTTTCCATGGTAAAGACTGTTTGCAGGCGGTTTTGATGATTGTAGGAGGTGCAGCTTCTCTTTTATCTCAAGCGAGTGACTTAACAACCCTGTTATAGGCTTTTGAACCTGTACCCAAGCATGAAGCAGCAAGGAAATACTCTGTGTTCTTCATAGTGAATCCAAAAATAGAAACAGGAAGATAGAATCTGTTTGGACCAAAACTATTGCAGCGGGTATTTTCCTGTCTGGCTTTGCAGGAAGACTGTTTTTAGTGAAGAGAGCAGAATAGTTCAGTTTTAAGGGGCCTACAATGATCATATAGTTAAGAGTGTTCCTATTTATCTATGCAGCAGTAACAGTTACTGGAACATTATATTGAGCATAGGGGTCAAGGTGTTGGCAGTGGTAGGCTGCAGGGGCTCCCCTGTGCCAGACAGATGGTTCAGGATGGCTCCTCAGGGGGCCAAGGAGGACACACTGAGTCTGTCAGCTGAGCTGCTGGTGCCTCTGTGAAAGTATGTTTCAGAAGAGTCAAAAACAATTGAGAGAGAAAAGGAGGGAACAAAAAGTGTGAAACAGCAGAGGTAACACTAAGCATAGAGAAGGAGAAGGTGGAGGTGTTTCACAGCAGAGCCGAGATTCCCTGCAGCCCCTGGAGCACACATGCTGTAGAAGGGGGGAAGTATGAGAAGGAAAGAGCCAGCAGAGTCTTACGCTGACTTGCAGCTCCCCATCCCTCCTGCATTTGCATGCTTATGGCTTTGCCAAAGGTACTGAGTATAAGCTGCAGTGATACAAGGCAAAAGGAAGTTGTGAGGTTGAGTCTGGGAAAGGGGAGGTAGAAAGGTATTTTCCCTAAGTGCTTTAACATTTGTTTCTTTTGTTTTCAGTTTTTGTTTCCCAATACCCGAATCAGTACTCAAATATTGTATTAATTGGCAATACATTAAGTTAAATTCTTGAAAGTTGAGTCTCTTTACTCAAAACAGTAATCAGTAGGTAATTCCCTGTCTCAACCCAGGAACTTTCTTGCTCCTGTTCTTCCTATTTTCTCCGCTATTCCACTGGAGTCAGGGGCCAGGGAGTGAACAAGCAGCTGGATGAGAGTCTGGCTGCTAGCTGAGGACAACCCACCACAACCATGTAAATAAACGCATCTGCTAGGGGATGCGCAAGGAATCAAGAGTCAGAAGCCAGTACATCTGGCAGTCTGTGTGTTAAAATGTCAGTTCAGGTTGTTGTGATGTGATTGGAAGAACCTGAATTCAGAGTCTAGATCAGCAAGACTTCATGAGTCTATGACAAGTAGTAACTACTTGTATGTCCTCCCAGCTCCTTTGTTGCACTCTATTCAGTGGGTATGGTCTCCTGCAGCTCCATTACTGTGGGCACTATAATGGCCTAGTTCCTGGTAGCTCACGTCACTCAAGAGCTTGAAGAATTTAAAAAAAAACAAACAAACAAACCAACAAATCAAACCATAGCAACAATGACAAAAAAACCAAACAGGGGCAAAGAACAAAAGGCACTGAAGTCTTTACAGGAGACCATGTTTTCCTGCTCCTATCTAGAAAAAAGCACTCGACTTGTATAATTGTAGTCCTTTGTGGTTTTGGTGGTATGAGTGCTATAGCACTTGTAAGGTTTGCTGCATTGACTGGTCTGTGAGCTCAACTTGTCAGCTCTTGCTGTGGGTCTTCTGTCTAGAAGTGCTGCCCGAGGAGTATGAAGGTCTTTGGATGGTCAGGAAAGCATGACTTGTTCTGGTTTTCTTCTGACAGAGATGGATGAATGTTCTTTGCCGGACAATGGTGGGTGCGAGCAGCACTGTGAGAACACACTGGGCAGTTACAAATGCACCTGTGAGCCTGGTTATGAATTGAGAGCTGATAAAAAGAGCTGTGAAGGTAACCTACAAATTGAGGCGTCTATGTATAGGAGGGATATTATGGCTAATGATGAAATGGAACAATCTTGGACATTATTTTCCTTGCCCTCTTTGTTTGTTTGTTTGTTTCTGTTTTCTGTTTCTTTTTGTCCATATCTCCCATTGAAAAATAAGTTATGGTTCAAAAACTGAAAACACTGATTCTCTACCACTGAACATCTCCTAACCCTCCAAACCCTTCTGTTATGAGGGGAAAGAAACCCTGTGTTTGATAAGAACTTTTGCTGTCAGATGTTTATGTAGTCATTAGAGAATCCACCCATTACTTTTGTCTCGTAGCTCTGTCTTTCAACTGAGACATATAGGGAGCTCCACACACTGTGAGTGGTGCTGTCAAAGTTACTGAGTTTGTCATGACTTCTGCTTTTGTCAAACTGTTTGGGGAAGGCTGCTCTCAACTTGATGAGGGCAGAGTTGGGTATGCACAAAAGGCTTATGGAAATATTTTTTTTAAATAATTTCTTGCCATTTTGAGCAAGCCACTTGGTATAACTTGGCAAGCATTTTTTGAACTTCACTCTTAACCTCCTATTGTAAACTTCATTTGTGGGCAGTGTAGGAAGGTCTTTGAAATCTTAGTGAAACACATCAGAGTAAATTCCTTTTGTTTCTCCAGACACACTTGCTTTCTATGCTTTTTTTTGTATTGAAGCTGCCCTCTTGAATTATTTCTCGTAATGCAATATTATATTGGGAATAAGACATAGGAAACCTTTTTCTCCTCTGAATTTTGAAGATCTTGCCATATCTCATTACTCCCAAAAAACAGCAGCAGAATTTTGCAGCAAAAGACCAAACTGAAGTTGATTCCTTTGAGGAAAAAGCCATGCCCTCCTGCAAGAGGGTGAAGCTGAGATGTCTAAATTTTCAAAGGAAATGGGTTAATAAAGCTAAGTCTTTGGCTTTGTCTTCAGTGTCCCACTGAAGCCAATGAAGTGTTAACAGGGGTGTCTTCCCTAGGATTCCTTTGTCTTCTAATTATTCCATTACTGATAAACTTGAAATAGTAAGGTTTGTTTGACTCGGTGGGGTGAATTTACCAGGCTGGCCTTTACAACTGTATTGGGCATGCCAAGTCAACTGATCCACAGTAAGTGCAAGGCTAGAGAGTAAAAAGATGGGTCTTACACACTTTAAGTGGCTTTTGGGGCTATAGCCTGGCTGTGTGTGCTTCACTGGTAATTTATAACAGGGGAGATTTGTGTAGTCTTCACACGTCCCAGCATTTTAAGCCTATTCTGGAAGCTGACATTTAAAATGTGTCACAGACCAGGATCTGATTAATTTCCTAGCTAATAGCGTGGCCCAATCTGTGTGTCTGAACAGAACCAAGTAAAACTTGTGTTCATTTATTGCCTCTCCAGCTGCCTGTGGGGGCTTCATCACCAAGCTCAATGGGACCATTACTAGCCCTGGATGGCCCAAGGAATATCCTACTAACAAAAACTGCGTCTGGCAGGTGGTAGCTCCAGCCCAGTACCGGATCTCTCTGCAGTTCGAAGTGTTTGAGCTGGAAGGCAATGATGTACGTAACCAGTCCCTGCATCTCAGAGGTGTGACCATTGGCTAACTCAGAACTGGATAAATACTTGGGGTACAAGGAAGGGGAGATTCTGTCTCTGATGAGAGCTTCTAGTTGTTTCCCTGTGCTTAGTATAGTAAGCAAATACCAATGGTTGTTCTCCTTGAAGTCTGGATCTGGTTTCTCTATGAAGTGGAAGAATTAAAGCTGTTCTATTATAAATGTGCTTTACCAATTTTGCGTAAATTTAGGTGTTTTCTATCCCTAATAGGTGTCTCATCCTCCCTTCCCCAGAGCTGTGTTTGCAGGAAAATGATTGGAAATTTACAATGAAGCATGGTTCTTCAAGGATAAACAAAAGAACCAGTAAAAGAGTCTCTTCTCTGCCCTTGCAAGGGTAGGGTGGAATTTGAACAAAGCATTCAGGTCTCACTTTCCCCACTATAAATGGGAGCAGTGGCTCTTCCTTCTTTCAGCAAGCTGCTGAAGTTTGTTTGACACTATCAGGTTCTTGGATAAGGTGGGAGTAATTATTTTAGCTAAAATAAATGGAACCTTTTTATTCTCTTCCGATAAACATACCCATGCTTTAAGTCTAGGGCATCAATGGAAGAGCATGAGAACACGACAGAGGAGAATTTGGGCAAGTTTGTAGTGTATTTGAGTATAAGGCACTTTTTGTTCACTCTCAGTCAAGGCTCTGTCCCCTTCTTCTGAAATGCTCTGTTCCAAGTCCACAGAGCTGAAAAATCTCATCTCTTGGCAGGTCTGTAAATATGACTATGTTGAGGTTCGTAGTGGGTTGGCTTCTGACTCCAAACTGCATGGCAAATTCTGCGGCTCAGAGAAGCCTGAAGTAATCACATCGTATGGCAACAACATGAGACTGGAGTTCAAATCAGACAACACAGTCTCGAAGAAAGGCTTTAAAGTTCACTACTTTTCTGGTATGTGGCCATCTTGTTTCACTTGCTTAGCTGTCTCTTCTGACTGAACATCTTGGGGTTTGGTGAATTTTCTTTAACCTCCTGTCAAATTAGGCAGAGCCTCGTGATTATTTACATCTTAAAAGCATTGTTCCTCTGTACTCTGTCACCTTTCATCTTGGTTTCATAGTACAGTGTGAGCAAGATGCATGGATTTTATCAATACCACCAGCCCCTCCACAGCAGGAAGCAGTGGAGAACCCGATGCTAGAAGTTATTTCTGTCCCTGAAGTCATGAAAAAAAAACCTTTTTCCTCTGAAACTAGGGGAGTTAAAAAAAATCCTGACGTCTTCTATTTTACAATGCTTCCCATCAAAACAGTTCACACTAGTGGAAGTTTCTAATCCCCTGTTCTGAATTCTTTGTAGCTCTTGGTTTCAGTGACTTACCTAGCTGGCAGGCAGTTCTGGAGGTTAGTGTATGTTGTGTGGAAGTGGAAATTCAATTTCATGCTGTGTTTTCAGCAGAGACTGCGGAGTATGTTTTTCTGAGGGAGGAGATCAGGCAAAATGGCCTATACAGTTGCAGAGTAGAATCAGGGCTAGGGGTTTGGCTTATTAAATCTAACAAGAGAAAGAATGATATTGGCTATGTTTCATCTAGGAGGATGTTTAGAGGTGAGTAAACATGTAAGGTTAACCCATTGGCCCAAGAGAAAAACAGAGATAAATTGCTCATAAATTAAATTAGATTGGAAACCATGAGCAGATCCTATTCTCAGAATTGTGAGATTCAGGAATGCATAGTACTAAACACACAGTGAACATCCATTGGGGCATATTTCAGCTTCAGAGAGCGGCTTATACCTTAGATCCTCTTCTCCATCTGGCTTCTTGTGCTCTCAGACAGAGCTATTTAAAACATGTAAGAACTTGGAAAATATGAAGACTGGCCAGTAGATTTTTGCCAAGGCTACTGTGATACTGGACTCTATTCTAAAAGAATAAGACATTGCTATAGGTTTCCTTTAGATCTGCATCTTTAATCATCCAAAATCTACATTATATAATAAAACACATTTATGATGGATTTTATGAAATTAAATACAATTCGTATTTTGTACAATTTGTACAAATTGTATCTGAGTTAAAAGGCTTACCGGAGTAAACCAGCTGCAGAGGTTGAAGGCTTGCACTAGTGTTTGCTAGTCTGGATATGAGACTCGCAGCTGGTTACCGTGGTAGTCTTTTTCTCACTGTCAACTCAGTGTTTCTTGGTTTGATCCTACCCAGACAAGGATGAATGTTCCAAAGACAATGGTGGTTGCCAGCACGAATGTATCAACACCTTTGGGAGCTATGTATGCCAGTGCAGAAATGGCTTCATGCTGCATGAAAATGGCCACGACTGTAAAGAAGGTAAGGTTTCCAATACCTGCACTTGGGAAAGACAGGGTTCTTTGAAGGCTGTTTGAGCCAGAGTGCTTCCTGCATGGTGTTGGAAGGCTGTTCGTACACTGTACCAGGCTGAGGCACTGGAAAAGTCCCAGCTAGCTGTAAAACTACCTAAAGTAAGAAAGAGAAGCTCGTTTCAGCTGCGTCCATTCCCCAGTCTGGCCCTCTGTGTGGCCACGGGGGATGGACAGGGTGGGGGCAAGAATATGGGCTTATGAAATTAGCAGTTGTGAGACATCATCGTTAGACTATATCACTGCTGTTTCTTTTAATTATTGTGATTAAGTCAGAAGAGAAAGGATGAGGTGATCTAACCACTTGTTGCTGCCAAATTTGCCTTTCTTCTTTCACCCCTACCCCTGCTGTGTGCTACATGGCCATGCTGTGTACAGGCTCTGGTCCTGGTCTTATCTCTCCATGAGGTGATTCAGCTTTCCAAGTCAGCAAAATAACAACAAGGCTGGGATAGCACCAGGGTTAACATGTTGGAGGGGTTGGACACCATGTCACTGACAACAGGGGAGACAAGATGGAGGAGCAGGAGAGTACTTCTGGGAGGGAGAAAGTGGGTGAGGCTAACAAGGCCCAGGGGAATGAGATGGTCTATTTCACCAGCTGCCAAGTTAGCTCAAAAAAGAATAGAGCAAACCCTCCAGAACTATGCAGTAGTACTAAAAGCTCTTGTTTATTGACTAAAGCTTTCCCTCTGCTCTGTTGAGGGTCTCAGTGGGCTGAGAGGAGCATGTAGGCTGTTAAGTGGTTCCCATGTGAGACCTGCCTTGATGCCTCCATCTTGTGATCTCTCTTTCTCAAGCTGGTTGTGAACACAAGCTGAGTAGTGCAGAGGGAATGATGAGCAGTCCAAACTGGCCTGAGAAGTACCCCAGCCGGAAAGAGTGCACGTGGGACATCTCTGCAACATCTGGCCACCGAGTAAAAGTAGTGAGTAACCAGTGAGTGGGAGTGGAGAAGCAGGCTGCATTGTGAGGATCTTGAGTGTCTTTCCCCCACCACTGTGTTGATCCCCATATGTTCTGTGTGGGGTGCTTGAAGGAGGGAGTCCTGGAGGCTGCCCCTGGCCTGCGAAAGGACAGAAGATCTCAGAGGCACACAGGGCAGGCGTGAGGCAGCAGGGAGGACACTCCAGCAGATGACAATTGTGGGGCATTGCACCCTCATCATTGCATCTGCATCAAAAGAAACCTGACCAGCAGGTCGAGGGAGGTGATTCTCCCTCTCTACTCTGTTCTTGTGAGACTTCACCTGGAGTACTCACCTGCGTTCAGTTCTGGAGTTCTCAGCACAGGAAGGACATGGATCTGTTAGAGTCCAGAGGAGGGCCATGAAGATGATCGAAGAGCTGAAACACCTCCCCTGCGAGGACAAGCTGAGAGATTTGGGGTTGTTTAGCCTGGAGAAGAGAAGGCTGTAGGGAGACCTTGTAGCAGCCTTCCAGTACTTAAAGGGAGTCTACAGAAAAGCTGGGGAGGGGCTCTTTATTAGGGAGTGCAGTGGTAGGATGAGGAGTAACAGTTTTAAGCAGAAAGAGGGTAGATTTAGATTAGATACCAGGAAGAAATTTTTTACGGTGAGAGTGGTGGGGAACTGGAACAGGTTGTCCAGAGAAGCTGTAGAAGCCCTATCTCTGGAGATGTTCAAGGCCATGTTAGATGAGACTTTGATAAACTTGATCTGGTGGGAAGTGACTCTGCCCATGGCAGGAGCATTGAAACTGCATGATCTTTAAGGTCGCTTCCAACCCAAACGATTCTATGGTTCTCCATTAACAGAAGGTATAATGTGCCCTCTCACCCCTACCCCGCCTCGTGACCCACTTTTTTAGGACCGTCTCTGTATAAGGTGGTGGTAGGACCAGTCCTCAGCCTCTCTGAGGGAGAAGCTTCAGTCCCATTTTACAGTGTGGCCTGATGCATTATGGCAGCACAAGCCCAAAGCTGTTGCAGATGGCCCATGCACTGGGGGAAATAGTGGCTGGATCCCTGTACTCAGTGGAAGTAGTACTGCCCATTCAGTATGTTACGTGGGGTTCCCAGCAGGTAAATAAGAGTTTATAAGGCTTGCAGTTGAAAACTGCATTGTCATGTACCCATGTGAGGCAGCAAAGCTAAGGCTGCATGGCACATTCATAAGGGCTTCTGAGCTTTGCCAGTCTGAGATTGTCCTTGTCTGAAAGCACACTGTTCTGTTCTAGTTTGTGGGAGTAGTGGGACAAGCGTACCCTTTGACCTGTTCCTTGCTTGACATTTCATTCTCTGCTAAATTGCATACTCTCTTTATAGATGTCTGTCTTAATTCTCCTTATTCTTACTGCAGACCTTCAATGAGTTTGAGATTGAACAACATCAAGAATGTGCCTATGATCACTTGGAGATATATGACGGGCCTAACAGCAAGTCACCTGTCCTTGGCCGCTTCTGTGGCAGCAAAAAGCCAGACCCTATAGTGGCTTCTACCAACAAGATGTTCCTCAGGTTTTACTCTGATGCATCTGTGCAAAGAAAAGGTTTTCAGGCAAAACACAGCACAGGTAAGCTGGTTGTCTGCCAATACCCCAGTGTGATAAGATGTCACAAAATCTCACTGTGTTGTTTACCAGGCAAAACGAGACACCAAGTAAGCTTAGCCTGAATTTTAAGTGGTTTTAAATTGTACTAACTAGTGCTCAGACTATTATTGGTACCATGCCATAAATGCAAGCTTCCTTATCAGCTCACAGGTCTCTTGATGTCAGACATTCCTGCTGAATTCTTTTGTTTAAACTGGAGGTGTTTGGTTGAGCAGCAACCCATTCTGTTCCTCATCAACTCTCAGAAAATGAGTTGATGCAACTTAGCCCGTATATTGTGCCACACACAGAACAGGCTGGTTATGGTGGAAGTAGAGATGTGCTGTGGACAGACACAGCAGGCTTGATCTTCTATCGATGGCAACCCAGAGGTGGGTGTGTTGTACTAGGGTTCACTTTTTTGAAATAGCTGCCACTGTGAATGTACTTTAGGCAGCTGTGCATGAGAGACTGGTAAGGAGGCATCTTCCTGGCTGGCTGCAGGGAAACTGCACCAAAGCACACGCATTTTGCACAAGTACGAGGTTGCCTTTGGGAAGAAAAGGATAATTTCAGTCCCTGTTTTTCTAATATGCTTCAGCTTACTGCTGGTAAAATACTTGGGAGTCAGAATTTCAGCTGCAGGACAAGTGCAAAGAGCATGTTAAGTTTTTCTTTCAAGCAATTGCTCTGTAATTCTTATAATTATTTTTTTCCAGAGCATAATGTGCCAGGAGCCCTATCCTGCCAGTTTTAACTAATTGTCTCTTTCCTTCCATGTTCTGCACCAAAAGGACCACGCTTCTTTATGCTACGTGGGTCAATGGATTCATGGGTGACTGGAGAATTCACTGGTTTGTGATAGTTTGGGTGCAGTGGTTAATTACCTTGCTTGTTGTACATGCACTTCATGCTGGAGGTCTTCTCTCCCTATAGCTGGCCCAAAATTGGAATGGTGAGTCTTTGTTGTGAGGTAAGGCCTTTGATGAGGCTGTGTTTTGTGCTTTTCCTCCAGAGTGTGGTGGACTCTTAAAGGCTGAAGTAGGAACTAAGGAGCTGTATTCCCATGCTCAGTTTGGGGATAACAACTACCCAGGTCAAACGAACTGTGAATGGGTGATTGTAGCTGAAGATGGATATGGGGTGGAGCTGATATTCCAGACATTTGAGATCGAGGAGGAGGCTGACTGTGGGTACGACTACATGGAGATTTATGATGGTTATGACAGCGCTGCACCACGACTGGGACGCTTCTGTGGCTCAGGGGTAAGCCGTGGTGGTGGGACTTTCACAGGCATAAATGGAGGTAGCAAGGAAGGGTGCTCATACCTTTTTTGGACAGGGACAGCTTTCACCAACTGTGATGAGAATGCTTTGGGTTTTGCTGCTTCTTCTGTTGCTTGAAATCACATCTGTTTTATCTGACGCACAGAGCTGGTCAGAAAACCTTGCTGACTGACTTTCCCCTGTTAGCCTACTAGGGCCATGTGCAGCAGCATGAAACTGCCGTGCTGCTGTGCCACGCCCTCGCTGCAAAATCCTTGTGTAAATGTTGGAAACAGCTTTCAAAGCCCGGTTTCGTTCTCAGTCACTTCCTACCTGCAGCCAGGTCACATTGCAGCCGTGCTATGGTGAGAGCAAAGGGTGGAGGGAATTGTACAGCTGCTTGTAAATTCCAGTGTGGCATGCTGTCTCCTGAACTGTTATCTGTGTTCTCATTAAGAGGAGTGACTCTTAGCATAAGCAATAGCATGTGGTATTTAAAAACAGAAGTTCTGTATTTAATTTATCTAGGACTTTAGCAATAAAATGGGGAGGGTTCTTATTCCATGTAAAGATACCCAAGAGGCAGGTGTGTCGGAGCAGTCCTTGCAAATTAGGGAAACAGTCTGGAAAAATAAACAAAGGCGTTACAGTGTGAAGAAGTTCAGGGCAGCAGGGTAGTAATTGATCTTTCTGCACACTGACAAGCGCAGAATGGATGGGAAAGTGTTGGTCCTGTGAGAAGGACAGAGAGGCTGTAGCAGGTTAGAACAACGAGGAGGGGGATAAGCAGAGTTATAATGTAAGACACATGGCTAAGTTATTTTGATACTAATGAACCTGTGAGGACCTTGGCTGCCAAAGAGAATCCAGTTTAGATTTCACCATTTCCTGAAAAAGAGTAGGACAAATTAGAGAAAACTCCGAAGACTGGAATAGGAACATTCAGGGAGTCCTGTGAAAGTGACCTACAAAACACAACTGCAAGAACTGGGATTGCAGAGAGGGCTGGCATCTGTCTTCAAACATAAATGGCAAGCATGCAAAGAGCAAGGGAATGTGCTCAGGAAGACAGAGGAGGGTAGGAGGTACTGAGTGCTCTTGTGTTTCCCGGCCAGTCTGTAAGCTTAAATTCTAGCATCATAATGCAGGTAGTTATTTAGCCTGCAGATTTGACCACTCTTTGCTGTCTTCTTTTCTTTTCTGCAGCCTCTGGAAGAAATCTACTCTGCAGGGGATTCCATCATGATTCGATTCCACACAGATGACACCATCAACAAGAAAGGCTTTCACGCCCGATACATAAGTACCAAATTTCAGGATGCATTGCACATGAGAAAGTAGTTTGACTGCTCCTCACAGACATTCCCATAGAAGACTGAGATATTTAACTGTGATCCATGTCTTTTTTTTTAAGCTTCTGTGCACTTGTCCGAAAGCAGTGTACATTATTTTCTGTAACTAAAACTAAATCCATGACCCTTTCTTGTTAACATACCCAGAACCAAAAAATGTCTTCTTATCATACCTGCCAGGGCATAAACGTTGTATTTCGCCCAGCTTGCCACGGAGTTGAGTGAAGACTGGTACTGAACTGAGAAAAGTAACATTTCCTAAACATCCTGTACACATGAACTGTCTGAATGCATTTTCTGGACTAGGTGATGTGGACAGCCACACAGTAGGATTTTCTCAATGGACCTTGGGTGCCACCTACTCTACCCGACCAGCTCAAAATACCCTGTGCAATAAGTGAGCAACCAGATGGCTGAGATTCCATCACTCCTTCTGACCCATCTGTTTATTGTCTTGGTTATTGTGGGTTGAAAGGTAGGCAAAGGAAAGAGAATGGTCTCTTTAGGGCCACTGGCTACTTGGATCATGGTGGATGAGAAGAGCCCAGTGCCTGATTTGTAGTAGTTGTCATAATATGTATTGAATGAAAGTACCCTGCAGTGGCTGAGGCAAAGGCTGACAGGGAAGTGCTGTGATATGGCATGACTGTTTAATGGTGGCAAAGCTCAACAACTGGAGTGCTGGCAGTGTGCTCCAGTTACACCACCAGGCAAGGCAGAGGGCTGTGGCAGCAGTCCAGGCCTTATCTTGAATAAGGAATCTCTCCTCCTCACTCCACCTATGTTGCTTTCTCAGCCTTCTTTATGCTGTTTACTTTAATTAGTACTGCTTCCATGTGAGCCATTGCTTGACAAAACTGAGCTGCTCTCCCCAGGGCTCCCCACCACAACCTAGGAGTTCTCTGCAGTGTCAGCTAGCTGGAGTGTCTCACTGAAGGAAACATTGGGTCAGACATAGTCAGTGTTCCTGAGGCAGAGGGACGTGCTAAGACACACATCAGCTGTGGTGAGCTCTGGGAACCTGTCAAACGTGAAAACTCCAGACATGGGACTAAGAATGGGAAAGCTCTCCTGGTTTCTGCTTCCTCCTTGTTCCTTGCAGGCCTGTGGCCCAGTCTCTTAACTTCATGGCAGGGGTACATGTGAGATGGTGACTTGAGCACTTCGAGCTGTAAGGTTCAGACATGCTCTGTGTTGTAGTTATTTATGTACATGGAAGCTACCAAGCCATGGTCTAGAAGAATTAACAGGCAGCTTGGTACTTCTTTGGGAAAAAGTAGGGAGAACTGTGCTTTTGGGGGAACCACTGTAATTGAAAAGGAAAAAAAAAAACTATATTCGGAATGCTATTTCATTAAGGTGTTCCTGGGCAAAGCTGAGGTATGTTAGCTTTAATAAAGTATTTATAATCAAAGGATTACTATGTTTACATAACCAACGTGCTGTCAGGCTCCAGGGTGACAACTTCTCTCTGGTGTGTGACTGTGGAGAAGTGTGGGGCCAGCACCACTGTCGGGCACAAACAACATTCCTGAGGATGAGGGCGTTTCCAGATCGATAATAAATAGACCCAGCCCTCTCCAGAAGTCCTAGTCCTATGGTCTAAGTATTGTGAATACTAGGAGGAGCAACTGCATGTATTTTCTTGCTTGGAACAAGAAAAATAAAGTAATTTATACACACAGAGAGAAGATGTATGTATATAAAATGTGCATGTGGAAGACCAGTAGTCAAAGCCTTAATAAGTGTCATGTGAACAATACTGTACCATTGACTATAGCTTTATTGCTGGCTGTATAAAACCATGTTCTTTCTGTTTTGTTTTTTTTTTTAGCTCTGTGTTGTTTCTCTTTTCAAGTTTTGTGGCCTTTTTACAGGCAAGACCCCTGATCTCAAGCTGTTTGACCGCACAGGTCTGGGGAAGTGAGCTCTGCTGGGTGGGGTCTGCGTTTGTCCCTCTCTTGCTTGTCCCCATTCAAGAAAAATTACAGTGACTCAGGTCTGGAACTAAAGGCATGATACTGATCCCTGTGAAACAGAAGGAAAGTTTCAGGTGGCAATCAGTGGCTGTCTCTCTAATTGGAGCAATGACTCTAGAGAGAAGTGACTGTAGGAAATTTCCATGTACTTTAACATCTCTGTTCCATGTTCTGGTAATTTCCCGTCTTCCCCAGACTGGTTCATTGCAGGTGCTTGCAATGTGGTTTGACAGATCTACTACACTTGTTAACACTCATTCAGGTGACTATTTTGACAGTGTGCTCACAACTGTTGTACCCTACCAATGATCTCTGTAGAATATTTCTGCTGTACTGGTGGAGTTTAACAGTAAATAATTCTAGATATGTGAAAGTTTCTTAAGAAAACAGAAAAAAATGTCAGACCCTCTAAGGTGTGTATACACGTATTCTGGCCTTTGTGTGGTTTTACATTTCACTAACTAAAATAATTTTTTAAGAGGGGGAGGAGAGGAGGGTATGGGGACAGTTGCAAATGAACCTGTGCCCAGAACGAGTCTCTGCATTTATTAAAGACACTGGATTCAGTTGCTCGTTCTGTTGTATGCATGCATTTACACTTCTTCAAGGGGAGATTTCTTAATACATTCCTTGTCCTACTAATAGTTGTTTCTGTCTACTGCTAATGTCAGGTGGGATTTACTCTCTGCAGGAAGTGACTTTCCCTCGAGCCTTTAGCTTTATTTCAGCTTTTGGAATCAAGAGGGCGTTTAGGAAGTGGGGCAGAAGAACAAGTTGGTCAGCCAAAGGGCTGCATCATTATGTTCTGCAGTCATGCTTTATTGAGCTGAGATGTAGATCTGCAGCAACAAACATTAGGCATCTGGGAATTAGTCCACAGACTTCAAAAGAGGAGGCTTATTTACCACACTCAGGATATGGCCTTCAGCAGCAGGTCCAAAAGCACCTAGGACATAAAATTCCTGTGCAAACGAGAACAGGATGAGCATGAGGCAGATTCCTTACTGCAAAGTTGTTGTCTCCCCTTGCACTGAGGCAGCACCTAAAATGCCTTTCTTTCTGTCCAATGCTTGATATCTATCGTGCTTGCTAAGGATCTGTATTCTTTTTCCAACACATAACCATGTCCCACCACCCCGAACATTTTCTGTGATATGTATCACAGCCACTCAAACCTTTGTGTTGACTGAATTTCCTCCCAGCTGTTCCCAAAGGCAAAGCAGCAATGGAGATGAAATAAGGAATACGCATTCCCATGTGCTCTCCTGCACCAGAGTATCATGGCACACTATAACACTGCAGTGAGCCTGGAGGCTGACAGTGAGGTCACCAGGTGGACATAATTTCCAAAAAGAGGGCTGAAAGCCTTTAGTCACACAGAGAGTTACTGTCCAAAACAATGCTGAAATAGTAGAAATGGTGCAGCCCAAATGAAGCTGGTAAGTAATAGGAGGTAAAGTAGAAGACGGAATATGAACTGAAGTCACAGCTGTCAGAGAAACACATAGACATTTGCAATTGCTGTGAGATAGTCTTACTGCATGTGCAATCTATCTATTGTATGTGTAAAATTTTTTGCACTTTAATTTTCTCTGCTGTTCAACTACCATGTTCCCTTAATGTCTCCTTCCACAGTGACTGCCTGCCACCAGTGCTGTGTGACATGTCCAGTTCTCATTTTCTCTGCTTATTTCTAGAAACAGGACGTAATTTTCCAGAAAGCACCCAAGAACCATCCAGTCACCATGTGTGAGAAGCTGAAGGGAATACACGTTGTCTACCAGGACAGTCTTCATCTTTTAAAAACACCAGTACCGAGGTCTGGAGTTCAGTTTTTAGCAGGAAGAGAAACTCATCATAAAAGGACCACTAACCCTGGCGTCGGGCAGTCTGCTGTTAACATGTGCAGGGATTTCTTAGGGAGAAGAGTGAAGTGGTGAGCAGGAATTGTCCTGCCAACTTGTTTGGGTCTTGCTTGGATGGGAGTAGTGAGGACACGTCAGAGTGTAGGAGAGATTAGGCCATAGGACCACTTAGCTGTTAGATGAAAAGCTCCCTAGGAGTGTTTAACACCCCCTTTTCTCTGCCCCAACTGGATCAATCAAACTGACCTTTCATTACGTCTGCCTTTCCTTAAGGTGCAACCAACAGTTTCAGGTACTTGGATTTTAGTATCTGACCCAGCTTTTCTGTCCTGGAGGTATTGCTTGGTCTCAGGCAGTTGGAGCAAAGAGGAGTCTTGTGCCATGGATCATGCAGTAGACCCTTGAGGAGATTTCCTGTCCTGGAAGATGGCACCTGCTGAAATGAATAAGCTCTCTGTTTAGAAATGGCCAAGTGAGAGTGGCTGGGAATGAAACCTCCTTCCTCCCAGCAGCTGTCTGTCTCAGGAGCTAAAGCACTGTTCTCTGAAATATAACAGTGAATTAATTCCATGAGCATTCACTCAAAATATGATTTCAAAGGAACTTGAATTGACAGCAGAACTAGGGAAGTGCAGCACAAAATTACTTGTTAACTGCATACAAAGAGAAATAATAGATTAGTGGCTTTGGTCTCTGTAGCCTTTGTTGATTTTTTTTTTTCACTTCCCCATATTGGTCCTCTTGGGATCTGCATTTGTTGCACATAGCTTGTGCCAGCTCCATTCAAGAGCTGTCCAGGTTTTACCCCTGCAGCACATAGGTACAGAAGAGGAGATGGTCCCTGCCCAGAAACAATCAGTGTTTGAGCAAGTGTGAGAACAGCTAGGAGGAAGGGACCAATATCCATATGTTGGGGAGTTGATGCTGAAAGGCAAAAGCATCTGAGGTAAATCTGAGAAGTAACTCCAGAGCACCTGATTACTGGACGTGTTTGTTAACTGCATTTGTCCATCTCCCCTCTTCTCCCTTCAGTGAGAAGCTCTCTGCACTCTGAACCACAGGGGCTTTGTGGTGCTGATCTTGGTTGGGAAAGAGGCCTGTCTCCTTGTGGTCTCTCCCTCTGTTTCCAGGTCTGCAGGATGCTACAAGTTACTGAGTAGGAAAAAGGGGGAGGGAAATGTTACAATGTTTATTTTTCATCTCACCTGCAGTATAAAGCAGTATAAAGTGTAAGGATGTGCTCTTGGCCATTAGTGGATGCTGTAGTTAGCGCTGCTGGGAAACCTACCTGACTCACATCAGGGTCACTGATACCCAGAGCCCTATAAATGTTACTCTGGAGTAGTGAAGGCAATATATGAACAAAATCAGGGGCACTGCAGACACAGAAAGATATCAGAATATCAAGTTATATTCACTTTACATTTAGAAATTTCAGCACAGTTGTCAGGAGTTTTGATCAGGAAGGTAAGTGTCCTCTTCTTTCTTTTTTGAAGTCAATAGTAATTTTCATGTAAAGGATCTCCTTGTCTCTCCTGATAGGGTTCGCATACAAACTTGCATACTGATCCATTTTTGCAATTGACTTGAGACAATGGCTTTAAACCATTGTTCAACTGAGAGAAACAGCCTATTTCTCAGTGTCTCTGTTTGCTTGCTAGTAGGTTAGACATTTCAGTTTTCAAATACGATGGTCTGAGGATATCCCAGATCCTGCATTCTGTGATTAAAGGCAGTCAGAGAAGAGCACAAATGCCCAGTGGCCTGCAGGTGTGCTGTTAGAAATTTAAATATGGAGCTAGGGTTTTCCTTTAAATAAAGGAAATGTGATCTGTCTGCTAGTGTCCCACCTTAAGAAACACTGGTCTGGAACTGTGATTGAATAAGCTAAGAAAAACATTTCTACTCAAATCAAGGGCTACCAATCAGGATATTATGAGTATCAGAGTTCCTAGCTGGCAACTCAATTTTGTAAATAGTAGCTCACACAAGTAGTTTCACAAATAACATGTGCAGAGAAAGGTGACCATATGTAATTTATATGGCTCCTTCTAGTCAAACTTTGATTTACTTGCATGGACAGTCACAGAAATAATAATAAAGTTCCTTAAGTGTTGTGAGGCACTGGAACAGAGACGACATGGACACTCAGTCCCTGGAGGTGTTCAAGACCAGGCTGGATGAGGCTTTGATCAAATCTGCCTATGGCAAGGAGGGGTGGAACTAGATGATCTTTAAGATCCCTTCCAACCCAAAACATTCTATGATTGTAAGAGAGGAGAGGGTTCAGCACTGTTTGTCCTTATAACCCACCTGTGAAGCTAAGCTTCTTCAACATAACATCCCCACCACTGTCACTAGCAACAATCCGCACAAGCAGCCCCAGCTGCCCACAGAGCTCACCATATTATGGACCCCAGTATTGCTTCCAGCAGTAGAGATGCACCAGCAAAAGAGGTTGAGAGTAGCTTCAAACTGTCTCCAGATGAAAAACATCCATCCTATCACTGAAAAAAAAAAAACAAGCCCCAAGTAGTGGCTGGGGCCAGAAATAACAGACACAATCCTTTTCCAGGACACCAGAGGCCACACAGTTGCAATTTATGAACAGAGTTTTACTTTTGTGCATACATGGAATTATATGGAGAAGAGGTCAAAGACCTTGTGGATGCGGAAAAAACTTGCAATGATGCCTCTGAGATAGGGAAGCAAAATCAGCTTCCCCTGGAGTACCCAAGCTGTCTGGGAGAAATGGTTTTGCTGACCTCTTAAATTAATTCATTTTAATAAATACCATATAAATGCTTGCAGTGATACTGATAGTAGAAAAGAGCAGCCAGAGAGATGATTGGTGTCCCCATCACTCAGGTGCCTATGCTTACAACATCATGCAAATACAGGGATGCACTCTTTTCATTTGGCAGACTATAAGAGAGATGAAGCGATGTGCCGAAGAAAATAGGAAGAAGAATGTAACTCCAGTTGCAGAACTTTGCCTCCGTTATGGCAACTTCCCTTAGATTTCAGCTGTTCCTTACCTGCAATGGCAGTTCTCTATTCTGTATCTTGGCATTTCAGCTGGGAGGTAGGGTAGGGGTGTGATTCAGGCAGGAGATGCCATCCAGAGAAATACCTCCTCAGCAGCCTCATCCTGATTTGTGTGGGGGTGACAAGTGGTGACAGTGACAGGCAGGGTTGTACTGGCAAATGCCGTGGGGAGAACAGTAAGGCCTGAAGGAGATGGTGGGACAGTGAGAAGCTGTAAGGGAGGTGCTCCCCGCTTAAGAGAAGCCCCTAGAAGTACCGTCGAGAGGGTTAAAAGCAACCTGAGCTGAACTGGAGGTGGAGCCCTCTCCTCTAGGAGAGCTGCTGCAGCTCTCCTTGGTCAGGCTGTGGACGGCAGGATTGTCAGCCCCCGAGAATCGCAGATGGAGCTGCTGATAAGCGCTCAGGCTGGAACACCCCCTTCCTTTCCCACCTCTTGAGCGTTGCCAGCTGGTACTGTGACTGGCTGGGTCTCCACAGCAGTCAGTTCGGTAGATGAAGCAAATGCAACTCTTGCTGCAGGAGGGAGACCTCTACCCACAGGGTGCTGGCCACAGGGGCTCCAGACATGTTCTGCAGTGGAGCAGCAGGTCTGGGTGCTGCCCCAACCCAGAGAAAATAACATCTCAAATTCTCATAAACTGATCTTTCTTTATTGGGTCATTGATATGCACACATTCAGCACTGTCCATCTGCAAAGCATGCTACTCTGGATGGGACATGGGGTGTGCGAGAAGCAGATTAAGGGCAAGGTGAGAGCTGTGTTTGTGAGAAAATCAGCTCTTTGATTCAGCGACTGCGCTTAATGAGTCTCTGCAGAAAACATCAGTACAACAGGTTTCAATGCTACCCGGGCCTCCCTGTGATGCAATGAAGCAGTTCCGGGAGGCTTTCAAGGTGTCTACTCTGTGCATGCACCTGCATTTGGGCTGCCTTCCTGGAGGCCTTGGAGAGGGCTAATGCTCCTGCCATTGGTTTTAGAAAGAGAGTTGTAGAGGAGTAGGAATGTTCAGGACACTGTGGAGGGTGGGTTTGTGCTTTTCAGCGGGGAACAGCGTATAGCTGGTAGGCAGGAGGTACGTTGCCTGTCCCACTGAGTGTTGGGGTTATGTTAAGTTCCTGGTGGTCAACAACAGGCTTCAAGGTAAAGTTCTGCAAGATGATGGCTGTGATCAAAAATATCTCCATGCGTGCCAGGCCCTCTCCAGGGCATACTCGCTTCCCTGGAAGTAGAAACAGTCAATAGAACTCAACAGGTGTTGCCAAGTAGACCAGAGTTTGTATTATATTAAGCAGATGTGTTGCACTGCTTTATTTACCAGATATAGCCACAGCAGCAAGATGACTGTCAGAATTACAAAGGACATTTGCAAGAGAAGAGTTGTTGGAGACAGACTCTTGGCAGTTTGGTTGTATATGTGAAAGAAGACCAGGAGAAATCTTAAATGCAGAGAGGGCATTAGAGATGAGAAAGAGCAAGGTGACATAAAGCATGAGCTAGAGGGTTGGGGCTGTTGGTAGGGAAGTGGTAGCATGTAGTGTGAGAGGTACTTAAGAAGTCCTGGGGAAAAGTGGAGCTACCACAGGGAGACAGGTTGGTTAAGGATGACTTTGGGTGGTTGTGCAGGAAGGTGACAGGTATTTTAGAAGTGTCAGTGGGTTCCATTCACGTCATTACACCCACAACTCCTAGTAGGAAGTTTGAGAAGTCAACAGGCGAAATGAAATGGGTGGTGCAGCTGGGGAAGAAAGCACGCAGAAGAAGTTATCCAGAGAGCAGTTATATCCAAGGAAGCACCAGTGCAACCACGCTGGGAAAGGGAGTGTGTGTTATAGGGAAAGACAAGGTAGTCCCCAGAGAAGGAGGCTGACAAAGAGAGGAAGAAAGAACTGTGCTTTACCTGCTGAGAAGGGCACAAAGAAGTGACTCTTCCTAAAGGTGCCATCCTCGTTCAAGAAATGTCCGGGGTTGAACTCATGTGGGTTTGGGAATTCTTTACTGTCATGGAGGACAGAACTGAGGATGGGAAAAATTGTGGTGCCCTGAGGTAACATAAGAAGAAGAGCAGAGTTAGATCACTTAATCCAACTGACTGTGAAGTTGAAACTGAACTTCCCAGCACAGCCCTTCGTTTTCACTTTGAGGATCCTTCCTTTGGGGAGGCAACCTTAGGAAGACTCTGATAGGTGTTAGAGAAAGTTGTTGGCTGCTTTTCCTGAATGCTCCCCTCTCAGACCATTTATCCTCACATTCCTCTGGTTGTGTGGTGACACTGCACCTAATTCTTCTTCTTTCTTAAATGTTTTACAATAATGAACTTGTAGAAGTGCTATATTCCTTCTGTTCTGTGAGCCTCAAAAAGCAAAACCACAGAAAGCTGTGGAAATGAAGCTCTTTTCCCCTCTCCTGATGAATTTCTCCTGCCATGATCCTCTTCCTTCCCTCCTCCTAATCAGCCATTGCTTGGAGGGGGATGGGGGGATGATAAATAAGCCAGCAGTGATGACGCAAGAATACTCTGCTGGAAGCTAAGCTGTTCCTGGGTCCTGCCTTTTGATTTTACACAGGCAGTTGAAAATCAAAACACCAGCAGCCCATGTGTTGCTGTTCCCCTGCTGTACATGGACACCCAGAGGAGCAGTGAACATTGCTGCAGAGAGCCGGGCCAGGCTATGGGTTGCTCTAGCCCATAAATATGCCTCTGACAGTGGACAGCAGCGACTGCCTCAAGAAGTGTGTAAGTACAGCGCAAACAGGTCTGGTTTGTTTTATGAACACAAACATGGCCTCCAACACTTTGTGTCTCAGGGGCTTTCTGTGCTCAATAACTGCTGACGGACCTTACTTCCAAGCATATGCACAGGCTCTCCTGGATGGTGGTGAGCAGTTCCACAGCTTTACTGCCTTTGTGTGTGGAGTTGCTGCTCTGATTTTGGGTTGTTTTTTTTTTTGTGAACCCGCTGTGTTTCTGCAGATAGGTAAAGCTGCAGAGCAAGTAATCATAGGTGTTGGGCAGAGCTGCTGTTCCAGTCTTGGCCCATGGAGTGGCAGCAAGAGATTGCAAGTTAGCTACAGAAACCTGAGGATAAAACCTTCATGAAGGGCTAGGGGACAATGAGATCAGGTCACAGTATTTCTAGCTTCTGGCTTCTAACAGGCAACCTAAGAGAAAATGTGCAGCCACTTTGTTGAACTGGAGGAGGATTGCCCACTAACCTTGGGAATTACATAATCTCTGAAGGGAGTATCTTTTGTCACAGTGTGAGGGAGACTCAAGGGGATGAGTGAGATGAAGCGCTGGATTTCATGGACCACTGCATCCGTGTAGGGCATTTGGGTCCGGTCAGCCACACAAGGTGTTCGTGATCGTCCTACTACCCGGTCAATCTCCTCTTGAACTTTCTCTGTCATGAGAAACACAAACCATAAAATGGGTAAATAAAATCAGAACACCTAAACAGGTTGCCCTAAACTGTCCACGGATGATGGATGACAGAAGCATTGATGTTGGTTTTGGCATTGACTAGAACACAGCTCCATTGCGGCCAGTGCAAAGAATGTTCTCCTAGTGACTTGACTAAAAGGGAATACTGGGAGATAAAGATGTGGACACAGTTAGGTTCCTGGATGTGAGGGAAGTGCAGATGATGATGATGCAAATGAAACTGAGTGTCCTCTAATGGCCACCCTTGGGAATGATGGTAGAAAGGACTTCACCCTTTAGGGTAAAATATGAGAGAGAGAGGAGAAAATCTTGGAGTAGGATGTGGCATTAGACACCCATCCAACCCAAGGAAATAGTAGAGAGGAAGAGGTCACAGACTGGTACCTTGTATCTTCGGGTATTTCAGGAGAAGCAGAAGCCCATATCTTATGGTGGTGCTAGTTGTTTCAGTTCCAGCAAGGAACAAATCGAAGGCGCTGGTTATCAGGTTCTTCACGTGGAAACTGGAATTGGGATGCTCTTTCTCCTAGGGAAAAGGCTGGGCTGTTTCTCTGGCTGAGCTAAGAAAAGTGGCCCTTTCTTGTGTCACCCAAGGCCTTCCTTTTCACCTACAGCTGTCGCATTTCTCTGCTAAGGTGTAGTAGCCATTTAGGACATTACAATGCTGACTTTGTGCAGTAAGCTCAACTCCAGAGCAACCATCCTTCAAGCTGTACCTGCCTGGTTGCCCTTGCTATGCCAACAGCTTTCCAGTGAAAGAACTGCAAGACCAGATTGCAAACATTGCTGTGTTTTGGTGAGAAGCTGTCCAAGCAGCTGCAAGTGAGTGTGCATACCCAGATCTGTAATCTTCTGGTACAGGCAGGATCCAGGCTATTGTTGGTGTCTTTCCACTGCACAGCCCAACTCAGCACAGACTCAGCATAGGTGTGATTGGGGATGAGCTGGGTCTGTATGCTGTCTCCTTACCTCATTCATTTTGTTGAGGAAGCAGTCAATGAAATCCTGAGGGCAGCTGGGATCTAGAGAGGCTTGATGTATCTTCACCTCCTCTGACACAAAGGCTTTTAGAGCATCAAATTCTTTGAATATGTTGTTATGTGGGCCAGGCAAGTAATCCAAAATCTTTGGGAACATCTGGTAGAGCTGGAAGATGAAAAGACAGAAAGGTCCCTGGCATGACCATTGCCCTGTCCTTTGGTATTAGCCAAAAGTCTAGAAACGCCACAACCCTCTCAACTGAGCCAAGCAGAAGGGCTATGAGGCTAATTAGTCTAATAGGATGGTAGCGGCTTGCTTAGCAGTTGTAGGAACCTTAGAGATGGAGAAGGTTGTTGCTCAGGATGAGGGGAAAGCTGAAAAGCCAGTTTCATTGGTAGGGGTGCTTCTTGTCTTGAATGAATTCCTTCCTATGCAGCAGAGCATTGAACTGAAAAGGGTCTTCATTTGGAGGGAGGCCTCCTACTCCTCTGGGAGAATGTTGCCACTGTGAAATGGCTACTTAACATACCTGTCCCCAGTAGGAGTTCAGCATCTCAAAGATGTTGTTCATGTTGTTCATTAGGGCCAAGAACTTCTTGTCTTTATAGTCATATCGTTTCCCAAAGACTATGGAGCATACAACATTGGAGACAGCACAGCTCAGCATGAAAGTTGGATCAAAAGGTGTTCCTGTGATTTCAAGAAAAGTTGCAAACTGTTGTGAGTTCATCTGAGATAGAGTTAATTTTCACAAGTAGTTAGGAGGAGACACAGCTGGAGCAGCTGATGAAAACTGGTCAAAGGGATATTTGATACCATTACGTCATGCTCAATATATAAAGTGGGAAGTTGGCCAAGGCACTTGGTTTGTGGCTTGGTTTGTGGTTTGGTAGTTGTGGCCCAGGATTGTGGCTCAGGAGCATGGCTCAGGATTCTGGACTGGGCGTACACCATGTGTAGGTTCTTGGGGCAGCAAGCTGTTTGTGTATCACCCATTTTATATATTCTATTATTGTTACTATTGTTGTTGTATTTTCTCTTCCTTTGCTGCCCTGTTGAACTCTTTATATCTTGACCCATGAGTTTTACTCTTTTTCTAGTTCTTCTCATCTCACTGAGCGGGGGCGAGGGAGGTGGTGAGGGCAGTGAGTGAGAGGCTGCATGGTTCTTTGTTACCAGCTGATGTGAAACCACGACACAAACCATTAGAAAACCCAAGCCCTGTGGCTACTGCGGATAGCCTGATCTCTGATTGTTAGTGGAAATATTGCATTACAGCCTCTGAGTGACAGAGAGGGTCCTCGAAAAAGAACAATATGTGATCATGGTATTATTTACTGCTTTGTAATGATGTGCAGCTGATGCATGGGAACTTCAATTCTATGCTAAAAATATGGGCTCCCTTAATACAGTCTCTTTTTTTTTTTGCAAACATATGCTATTTTAAAAGTGGGATGTACCCTTTGTTTTGTTGATCTCTTCCAGCAAGTACTCAGTTTCCTCCTGGATCCTCTCTTCAATGCTTTTCTTTCCCATTCCAAAGTTACGCAGAGTGCTGAGAGCAAACCGCCGGACTTGTAACCACTCCTTGTTGTTACTAAAAACAATCCCTGCAGAGGAAGAAGGAAGAACTGGCTTAGGTGTGCTGGTTGTGAGATGAACAGAGGCTCATGGTGACAGTGAATCCTGTCCCTGGGAGAACACTGATGAGGTAGCACCATAGAGTGCTTTTGGTTGGAGGCAACCTCTAGAGGTCCTGTAGTCCATCTGCCTGCTTTTGGCTTTCTCCACTGTATAACCAATGTTCTTGTGAACAATTCATCACTTTTATCTGCACATAATGTCCCTTGCTGCAGCTGGTGGCTGTTGCTGCTTGCTCTTTCACTTCAAATTGCTGATGAATCCGTCTCCATTTCTCTGCTACCCTCTTTGGGTGGTGTAAACCAGCAGTTACAGCCTGCCTTGCCTTCTCTTCTCCAGGTGGGATTTGCCCACTCCCCACAGCCTCCACTTATGTATGGTATACTCCAGCCCTAATCTGCCTAACTCACTCTCAGTTCTTCCGTTCCCCTGGGAAGGAGCTTGGTCAGCAAACTTACCTAATCCATTGTTAGCCCTGTCTCCTGTCGGCATGCGTCCTCTGGCAGCAAATTCATCCGCACGATCAACCAAGGCTTCTTTCACCACATCATATCCGTGCAGCACCACCACTGGGTCAGAGCCCAGGTGCACTGTGAACACTGGTCCGTACTCTTCACTGAGCTGGTAAAAACACAAGAGAGAACATGGCCATGGAGCAAATAGGAAGGAGAAGTTGAGAAGTGGCCTTGCCACTCTTCCACTGCAGGTAGTGCAGCCTCAAAGACCAGCAACATCAAGATTTGGTCCTCTCATGATAATTATGGGTGTGCATATGGTTCCCAGTTATCAGGCCCTGAACAACAATGGCAACAGCAGTGAGGGAGAACAGCTGAGATCCCCATGGCTTTTCTGCTTCTGTGGGATCGCCACTCATCAAGCTATGGCCACAGGTTGTCCTCATCCACAGGTTACACGCATTTCTCATCCATGGAAGAAAGTATGAAAAAAGAAAGTGTCCTTACCTTCTGGAGAGTTTTAGCCAAGTTCCTTGGTTTCAACTGCAGCACGTTACCTAGGATAGGAAAGGGAGATGGTCCTGGAGGCATCTTCCCCTTTCCAGACTTCCCTCTCCATGCTGTGAAGGACAGCAGGCAAGAAATGCAAACCAGGAGGACAACAGTAGCTGCTCCTAGGAGCTCCATTTGCTTCTGCAGCTCAGGAGGGAGTAACTCTGGCTGCTGCAGCCTACGTTTTATATATTAAAGGGCTGTGTTATCTCAACAGTTTTGAATCACATGGCTGAGTGAGTCAATGTTATTAGTCAATCATTTGTTAGACTGCCCTGTGTTATGAAACTAGGACTTCTCTCAATGTTAAATGGTTGTTGAAGCCACGCCTTATCTCAAACAATTGCAAAGGCCAACAGAGGTTAAGAAATTTATAATGTACTCCTAAAACTTTCTTTCACATAAAGTTCATTGTCAAAAAAGATCACATTAGGGGCATACTCTTCTACTGATGTTCTCTCAGAAATTCACTGTCACAAGAACATCTTCCAAATAATTCAGTGCCATTTTGGGTTTTCTATTCTTAGGTATTGATTGTACAAGCTGTCAATGGGGTGAGCCATCCTTGCTTGTTCCTGAAGTCTTCCTGATATTATCAGTGGAGTTTGTACTGCATGTGACGTATCAAAGAATGCACTGACATGTTCTCTTCAGTGCACAGCAATTGCTTCAAATTCTCTCCCTCCACTGAAGAAGCTCATCCAACCTATTGCTGGAAGATGGCATGCACAAGTTCACATTTTGTTGATGTCTGACACCAACATGAGGAACTTCTTTGCTGTAAGGGCCCGAGGTGCTCCGTGAGGAGCATGTTTGGTGTGTTGCATGTACTTCGAAAAGAGCTGGGGGCTTTCTGCCCAAGATTACTTCAGGGCCTACGTACCTGTGAGGTCCCAACAGCAGTGGCAATGGCAGGTAGAGAGGATCCTCAGGGCTGTGGCACTGCCTGTGCTCTGCTTGCTCAGTCTGCTCATAGCCTTCTGTCTCTCCTGAGCTGTGACACTTCTGCAGGCAGACAGATCTCATCTAGCTGAGCAGAAAATGCTGGAAGGACAGGGGATGTGGGAATTAGTGAGGAATCTGGGTGAACTGAGGTCAGAGTGTGCAAGGTTTGCTATGCAGCAGTGTGTTAGTGCGAGTTTTCCTTTCACTCGGAGGTGCTGGCGAAGGTGTCTATCCCTTGAAAAAGTTTCCATAGCTTCTCTATGTGCTCTTAACTCATCCTCACTTTCCTGCATAGGCACAATAATTTGCTTACATTTGCAATTGCCAGTAAGTTTGGGCTAATTGCCGATCTACTGGTCTAAAAGTGCTGAATTACCTCAAATGTTGCCAGGGCAGTTCATGGAAGTTCCTGTGACTCTGGGAACTTCCAGCTGGTAAAAGGGCAGTTCATGGGAGTTTGCACTGCTAGTTGAAGTCTCTCTACTGGCAGCATTCATGACCCTACCACCTTCCCTGTAAAGTTCCCTCATTCCTGGGGAGAAGGGCTCACTTCTCAGCTCTGTGTGATGGTTTGTGACATACTTGGGCAAAAGCCCTGGAACTAGGAACACTTTCAAACTGTTCTCATTTTTATCAGGATAAAATCAGTACATTCCAAATATTCTTGCTACCCTGGCAGACACACTGGCAATTTACAAGGGAGGAAAAACCATAAGACTAGCTGTTCAGACCTTTCCCTGTGGAATGCCATGGGCCTTTTCATTTAACAATAGTGTTCAAGGGTTTTCTGAGTACTTGCCTCTGTTTGCAGATGCTAAGGGTAAGCAATGCTGCTCTTGACTTTTACATGGATGGAAAGGACAGGAAGGTCAGGCTGAACTTCCCTCCTCTGCATCTTCCGCAAGAATATTTTTCTAAAATGAAGTTCAAGCTTGAGGAAAATCTGTCATTATTGTGTAGAATCTCCTGCTGGCTTGTTGCCTGTGCTTTCTCTTTTTGGACCTTGGTTCAGAAGGTGGCACTGGCAAATGTCACTTTTGCCTGTTGTGCAGCCAACATCCGTCATCCCTGGGATGCTTGGTTGGGATATCCCTGCTGTCTGCAAATGCTGTTCAGCTTCTGGGGGGGGACTACGTTGACCAAGTCACTCCTCCACCTGCAGCCGTTGTGCACCATGTACCATGTATAGAGCACTGTACAGGGCAGGTGCAGACCAATCCCGTCAGAGGCAGCCCTGCGCTGCCCCCTGCTGTGGGGCCTTTTGGACTCCTCTGCTCAGCACTTCTTGGTGGTGGTGGTTAATACCTCCCTTTCAGGAGTTATTAAAGCCAGGACAATCCCTAAACAGCTATGTGTATGTCTGCCCCAACCTCCCAGGCTCAAAATTATTAGGAGGAGGGGGTTTTCATGATGGATATTCCAGAAAGAATTTAGCTTGTTAGAGTCATGATCAGCTTTAGGCTGGTAGTGTACATAGATGTTTGCCTCATCTACCCTCATCGTCTGCGTGCCCTGTTTGTGGTGGTCTTGAATGACAACTAAATTGTTGCTTACACAGATGATAAAGAGATTTGTGAGGAGGAGGAGCCTGCGTATTTCCTCTCAGCCAGCCTGCTTTTCACTGCCTATAATGACAACCTCTTCCAAACACTGCATTTCACTTCCATAATTTCAGGGTAATGTTGCTTGCCTCCCATCTCCACATGATCCAATATAAGGTGTGTGTCTGTAAAAATTACAAAAGGGCATTTATCTGAAATAATCTCAGCATGGGCATTGCATGGAGAATCTGCAGCATTCCCAGTGTTGTTTCACATAGTTATTCTTCAAGTACCTGTAGAAGTTTTTCCTATCATCATAAACAAAGTATCAGTTGGTTAAAGTGTAATGAAAGCTGTCTCTCTATAGCTCCAAAGTACTTTATTTATTTATTATTGATTAACCAATTATCGGTAGGTAATGCAGTCAAATGAAGCATTCAGCAGTCACAGAGTGGCTCTGAGATTTGGGCAAGCCGTCTTGGCACAACATTCAGCTTCTACATAGATGAAGGTCCCCTCCCTGCCAAAGTCCGAATGTTTTCCCCAGGTGCCTCCCCACTGTGGCTGCCCAGTGCCCAGGCAGGCACTGGGGTGAGTACATTTGGTTCATGAGTGCTGCTGAAACAGCAGCCACATGGGCAGCCACTGACAAGGTCTTGTACTTTGTGGAACAACCTTCCTGGTTTGTGCATGAAATAAGCAGTGTGCAGGGTATGCATAGTGACATTCTTCATCCAACTGGCTGGCTGGGATCATGACACCCTGTACAGCTGCAGAGGAAAGACGGGCTGTGGGCTAAGGTGGAAGAGCAAAGAAAATGCCTCCCTTGGACTCAGCTGCTGCCCCTGCCTGTTGATGAGGGCTGGCTGGAGGGGCAAGTGTGCTGTCTGCTGCACGGCGCTGTGGAGAGAAGGCTCCATGTGAGACATGTTGCAGTTACAGGGAGGCAATGGTTTTATAGGCTGGCAGGGAGAGCCTTCTCTGGAATCACAGAGGCTCCCCTTACCTATGTTTCAGGTCCATCCCACCTGTCAGCTTTAGGGGGTCTCACAAAGCATATGGTTCTGCCACCTGGCAGCCAAACCTGGAACATTCCTACAGCTATCACTGCACAACCACACAGCAAAATGGGCTGTAGTCCACAGCCAGGAGTGTTTAAGGGGAAACACTCCTTTTAGGTGTGCAAAGCCTCCTTAACCTCCATAGTTTTTCCACAGATTTCACATGGAGGGCTATGTCTATGCTTGTATTTTGGCATCGTATAACTGGCATTTGAAACAGTGGAGCCTTTAAAAGAGCGGTAGAACATTGTCATTCTTGCAGAACATTCATTCTTGCAGTACATTCATTCTTGCAGTCATGTCATGTAAAAAGCAATTAGAACAGCAGTGAGGTATGTGGGGAGAAGTAGATGGTTTTTCTGGATGGGTTAAGAAAACAGGGTTTGTAGACCCTCATACAGGGCTCTACAGTAAAATGCACAGATGAACTCTTCTAAGCTTAGTGATGTGAATACAGACGCATCTCTTGACATAAGCTCAGATCCTGCCCAGTGTTTTTATTCAAAGGGTGCAAGTAGACTGTGCTAGTTTCAGAGCCAGGTGTGGGCAATTGAAGGTGTTAAAGTACTGGTCTGGGTCCACCTGGACACTTCAGGGATTTCTGATCCCATCTTGCTCCACAATTTAAAAGGAGCTGCTTTTTGGTCCTTAGCAGAAGAGCAAGATGGGTATTGTGGGGAAGTATAGGACTGCATTTAGAGATTTGCCCTTTTGGGGGGTTTCCTGGTCCCCTTGTTTTAGTTGTAGGGACTTAGGTACTGGTTTTTTTTCTGATCCCCCTTGCTAGATTGTGGCCAAGAAAGCCTGCAGCTCAGCTTACATCCAGGCTGGGAAAGGAATGCTTCCTTTGTGCTGAGTACTTGGGGTAAGTGAGGCTGGTGTCAAGAGGCTTTGTTACTGCTGTATTTTGCACATCGCAGAGGTATTCCTGGAATGAGAAGAAAGGGGCATGTTTTGTTGTGAAGTGTTTCCTAATAGCTTTAGTGTATCTTGTGTGACCAGTTTATGTGACCTAGTAGTCAAGGGTGGAGTGTTGTCCCTGGGTGTAGATGGCCTTGGCTGCTGGGTTCCTTCACACACTCCTGCTAGCCTAGCCCCTAATATTGGTTAGGGTCTTGTTTCCTACAGGAAAGCAGAATATTAGTAGACTCCATCTTCAGTGTAGGATGCTAAAGTCCCTCCTGCTGTCTCCTCTTTCCCTGGATACTGAGGGGTAGGCACATGCTCTGTAGAATGATTCCAGTTGTGGGGTCTCAGTGTCTGGGACTTTAGATGGCTCCAGGAAAACATTTGCCTCCTATACTGGCTGTTGTATCTTTGGTCAGTGGCCTTACAGGTGGGACTGTGGCTATTGCTGCTCTGGCTGTCCTGACTGGTTCTCCTCTAGGATGACAATTACCTCATGTTGATTGGGTTTGAAGTAACAGATGCTGCTGGATAAAGGTTCTTCATGAAGAGAAGCTGCTCAGGTGCCCTATGTATCTTCCTGGCAAGACTGACAGCTCCTTGGAAAACCATGTTTCTACCTAGCAGAGATGAGTTCCCTTCCTTTTGGATGGCTGTTCCTAGTCAGCCTAGGGGCTGGGAAAGGTACTTACTGATGTGCAGAAGATTCACTGGAGAAGAGTTTGGACATAGGAGCCACCAGCTTCCTGGACATTTGTGCTTCCTTTGTGGGGTTGGCAGGTGAATGTTCCTTGTGTCTCCTAGCTGTATTCTGATTGCATAAGTCCTTGCAAATTCAGGAAATGAGCCAGAGACTTGGTACAATGATGTTCCTAATTACGAGTTAATCCAGAACACTTTATGTTGATGGATCCCATGCAGTCCAGTCTCCTGTACGTGGCTTTAGGGGTAGTCTCTGCTCCAAGGAAAGGCAGATCCCTTCTGACTAAGGTTTCATGTCAGCTCCAGGCAGTGTGCTTGACCTTCACCTGAGTCTAACTTCCCTTGATTTGTATACAGACTCACCAGAGCACCTTTGGCTAGTGTCCTCTGTGTCTTTGTTCCCTCCTCCTGCTCTTGTGCTATAGCTGTGAACTCCTGTTTCTTCCAGCCCTGGATGCTCCAAGCAGTAGTGTCTGTTCTGCTGTCCTCAGCCAGGACCACCTGCCATGTACCTCCTTGACTATCAACCAGGGACAATGTGAAGTGCAAGGCTGCTGCTATGATCCCAGGGACAGGATGAAGCCTTATTACTTTGGTAACACAGTTAAGTGTGAGCAACTGTCCTTCTCTCCTCCTGGAGGAGCTGCAAACCAGGACTCCTCACTCCTCAGGCAGAGGATTGATGTGTACCAGCCTTGAAGATGGCTTAGGCCTATGTTTTTGTTGATAAGAGTACTCTGTGCTGTTGAATTGTCCAGCCCTTACATGTATTGCACTAGATCTGTGTTTATGGCCAGAATCACTTGCTTTGGGGGTTACGGGCAGGAGAACTTGCAGGACTTGCTGGCCTTGTCTTTGCTGTGATGTTTGAGCACCTTTTCCATCTCTTTTATTCCTGAGCTCAGGACTGATTGTATCTCTTTCTCCAGTGATAGCTCATTGAACACCAGGTGGCTGTTTTTTCATTGTTGTCTCTTGGGACCCTGCCACCTGTTACCCTGGACTCTGCTACTGGCCAGTGGGCACAGTACTGGCTGTGTCCCTGTCATGAAATACAATGCCTTTGTTGTATAACAGTTCCCACTCTCTGCCTGTGGCACCACTTTTTTGGTAAAAGCTACAGCTGTTACTAGACTAAAATAGCAGGAACTTGCAGGCTTGGAACAACCTGACATGGCTTTGGTTACTTGATGGTCACCCTGCAGACTTCTGGAGGCCAGATGCTGTTCTCCAGCCTGGAACTACCTGTAGTGCCTGTGTCTAGATTGTCATTGCAGAGAACTGGAGACCAGGCCATATATGAGAATGAGTTAGTGGCATCCAGGGATGCGAAGACTGGGAGTCTTGGCTCTGTCATTAAGGATAGCACTTTCAGGTAATGCTCCAGGCTGGTATCGCAGGGTGCCACTGTGTTCAATGTCAATAGAGAAATTCCTATTTGTCACAAGCTCTGAATTCACAGCAGGGCACTGGAGTAGGCTATAGGACTGGTATATCTCTACTCAGTGAGAATAAAACTGGTGCTGGTCAGTGACACTCCACGGATTCAAATTTGAACCCCATTCTTTTGAGTGTCCTTTGTCCTTGGAGTTGTGTCTTGTCTCAGGTATGACAGGTTTGCAGAACTTGCTCAAGCCTTGTAGTGCAGATCTCTGGCCTCCTGAGCAATAAAGGAGTATTGATGGGTGAACTGTGCCATGGCTTCTTCCCTGCTATAGTAGGAACTTACTGACATGGCTAAAACAATGCTTTGAAGTTGCCTCTTTCTGTTTGTTCCTGCTCTAAAAGGGCTGTTGGGTTTATTCTGTCCCAGGTGAAATATATACTTCCTACTGTACTGACAGTGACTATCCTGTTGAGAAGACTCTGAGAGGCTCTATTTATGCGGAAGTCAAGATCCTTCAGAGGACAGACCCAGACCTCCACCACTGCTGGGCCACACCAAATATCAAACCCCAGAAACTCCTGCTCCTGCAGTGGCCTATTTTGGTGGGCGAGTAAATAGTTTTGGGTCAGGAGAATGATTTCCACTTTTTTTACTGGCTGGCCTTTCCTTCTCAGGTGCCCTTATGCAGGGGACAAGTAACAGACACAGCTGGTACCTCTTGCCTCAAGACCACTGTTCCTCTCATTACCAGCATTTCACCCTCTACAGTTTCACCTTTGTGGACTCCACTTCCTGAGAGATGCTCTCTGGACTGGTAAGATCCTGTCCTGGTTGCCTGTCTTCCTTTTTGAGGACAAGTAACATGTATGAGCAATAAGAAGTAATTCATAACTATGAGACTCTTGGCCTTGGAGGGGTAGGGACTAAGAAAATCCCCTCCTGAAACAGGAGGGGAGAGATCAATGAAAAAAATTCTTTATTGCCCGAGATGAATGTGGCAGAGGTAAGATGCACCAGTGGAGGGGTGTGACAGAAAACGAGGCTACTGAAAGGGTGGGTCTACTTAAGGAAGTGATAGCTTGCTGCTTAAGCTGTCCTGTTGAACTAGCTTAGGGTGTATGCTCTAACTATGCTAATCAATATTATATAACCTAAATTTCTTGGCCAAAATTACTTGGAAATAGCTTTTGGTACCTGGAAATCATCTAGGCTCTGGATCTTGTGAACTTCTGAGCAGTTAAGTCACGTGAAGTTCACGTGCCTTATACTGTTCACTCACTGCTCCTGGGATCAATTAGCACACAAAACTGGTCCCAGCTGTACCTACCAGTGGTTACAGCTGTCCAAGAACCACTACAGGGTGTCCCAGGTGTCAGGAAGAAATGCTGAATTGTCAGATCTGAGAATTTGAAGATGTATGGTAAAGATAATAATGCTGCCTTGCAGCAGGCAGCAGAGGGCTCCAAGGTACAGCCTGTATGTGAAGCCAGCCAGAGCAATATTTCTGCCTTCCCCCTTCTGTGACCAGGTGCACTTGGTCTGGCTGAGATAGAGTTAACTTTCCTCATAGCATCCCATATGGTGCTGTGTTTTTGGATACTTGGCTAAAACAGTGTCGATAACCCACCAACGTTCTAGCAATTTGCTGAGTAGTGCTTGCACAGCACCAAGGCTTTTTCTCCTTGCTCTGCTGTTTCTCAGCCCTAAGGGTGTAGGTGTAGGCTAGAAGATGGGAGACAGCACAGCTGGGACAACTGAATGAATTGGCCAAAAGGATATTCTATGCTGTATGATGGCAGGCTCAGCGATAAACACTGGAGGATTTTATCATCTAATGTAGCTGATGCTCAGAGACTGGCTGGGCATCTGTCCACTTGGGGTGGTGGGGTGGATGATTTTCCTTTGCATCACTTGTGCTTTGGTTTTGTTTTTCTCTCTCCTCCACCACTCATCAAACTGCCCTTTTCTCCAGTCCCAGGTTTTCTTGCTTTTGTTCTTCCTGACCTCTCTCTGCCCTGCTGGGGGCTGGGTAGGGGGGGTGAGGGAGTGGCTTTGTGGGTATTTAACTGCTGGCCCGGGTCAATGCACTTCACCAGGGTATCACTTATCTACGGATGCTGCCCGAGTGATTCAAGGCTGTCTCCCATTCTTTCTAGGTGTACCTTCACTGCAGTACCTCGCTGTGCCACCAGTCTGTACAGGAGTTCTGTACCACCACTTGTCCTGCTGGAGCCGGTAAGTGTCCTAGCCTTTCTCTTTCCCCATTCAATAGGATGAGAAAGGTCTAGCTTCCAGGCTGAGGGTAGGGGGACGTGTGATGTGTAGGCTATGGACTAGTTCCCTTCAGCCACGGACAGGTTGACAAGACTTCTGCTCCTTTCCATGGATGAAGGGCCCTTGCCTTTATGCCAAAAAGGGAGAGGTCTTCATAGGCTCTTAATTCTGTGTTGACTCACGAGGAAGGCTTGGCCTTCAGAGCTTCTCATGCCTTGAGAAGCTGACCTGGACAAAGTTTGCTGGCCTTCAGGGCTATACATTTACTTACCTAAACCCTTTACATTGCTCAGTAGAGGGTAAAAGGAGTGCTGAACACCACCTGCAGTGTCTCTTATGTCTCCAGCAAAGGCCTTGTGATTTTTTTTTTTCCTTCAGGTTGAGCTAAGATGGAGCACAGCCAAGGACAGCCTCAGTAAACATGCCAGCCCAGCACAGCCAGGCTGGGGAAGGAGGCTTGTCTAAGTCTTTCCTACAGAAAGACTGAGGCCTTAAGGTATCCCTTTGTGTTACTGGGGGAATATTAACTGGGCCTCTCCTCCCACGAGAGCAGCTGTGTGTGCTGCAGACCCTTGGGCTCTGGTATTTGCTGCTGTGGCAACTGGGGGCCTTGTGGCTGTTACTCTGTGGTGGGGGAAGGTGCCTGTAATGCATGAAATCAATCTATTGCAAAAAGAAGTGGCTGTCAAACCCGGTCTTGTTCAACGTATTCATAAATGACCTAGATGAGAGAACAGTAAGTTTGCTGATGACACAAAACTGGGAGGAGTGCTATTCAGTGAGATCTGGATAGGCTGGAAAGTTGAGTGGAGAGGAACCTAATGGAGTTTAACAAAGGCAAGTGTAAGGTTCTGCACCTTGGGAGGAATAACCCTATGCACTAGTACAGGTTAGGGGCTGGCTGGCTGGAAAGCAGTTCTATGGAGAAGGACCTGGGAGTCCTGGTGGGCAAGTCCACTGTGAGCTACCAATGTGCCTTCTCGGCCAAAACGACCAACAGTATCCTGGGGCACATTAAGAAGAGTGTAGCAAGCAGGTTGAGGGAGGACCTCCTCTGCCTCTATTTTGTCCTAGTGACGCTGCATCTGGAGTATTGTGTCCAGTTCTGGGCTCCTCAGTTGAAGAAAGATAACAGACTACTGGAGAGAGTCCAGTGGAGGGATACAAAGATGCTTAGAAGACTGGAGCATCTCTCTTATGAGGAGAGGCTGAGAGACCTGGATCTGTTTAGGCTGGAGAAGAGAATACTGAGAGGGGACCTTATAAATGCTTATCAATATCTAAAGGGTGGTGAGTGTCAAGAGAATGGGACCAGACTCTTCTCAGTGGTGCCCAGTGACAGGACAAAGGGAAAAAGGTACAAACTGGAACACAAGAAGTTCCACCTGAACATAAGGAAAAATCTCTTTATTGAGAGAGTGACCGAGCACTGGAACAGGCTGCCCATGGATGTTGTGGAGTCTCCTTTTCTGGAGATATTCAAAACCTGCCTGGACAAGTTCCCGTTCAACCTGCTCTGTGGATGAACTTGCTTGAACAGTGGGGGTGGACTAGAGGATCTCCACATGTCCCTTCCAACCCCAAGCATCTATGATCTCTGTGAAAACCATTTGGTCTGTGGGACATTGTTGAACAGGAGTGTATCTTGGGGAGCTGGCTGTAAGCCTTTGTTTGCAAGACAAAACTATCCTGATGGCTGTCAGAGCTTTCCAAATGCTGTTTCTCTGAGTAGTCTTACCTTCTTTATGGCTATTATTCCGCTCTGGGATTAGTGTTAACTGTTTGCTGCTGTCAAGAGGGAGGCCTTGTCATGGCCTGGACTGCTGGGAAGCTATAGATGGAGACAGGAGTGGTGCTGGGTGGTGTCTGTGTTTCTGTCAGTGGATAAAGTGGTGATCAAAAGTACTTATTCTGGCTCCTCTCAACACTGAGAAGTGAAGCAAGACTAATTAAATTAAAATTAATCCTACAGCTGTTTCTCATCTTACAGTGCAGAGATAGTATTTAGCTGTGCAGAGGAGCCCCTGAGTTCACCAGGTAGGTCAGGGCTATGCTCATACGGCGGGGATGGCAAAACACTACAGAAGTGGGCCTTCCTAAAGTGAATGTACCTCTCTTGCTCTGGAAACAAAAGTGGGCAAATGGGATTTTTTTTTTTTTCCTGCAGGATGAGGACAAGGAAACTTCATTCCAACTGAAAAATTCAAAGGGCCTAAGTGGTTTGAACTTCAGGAAAACATTCAAACAATTTAAAGATTGATCTTGAACTTTCAGGAGAGAGCAGACAGTTAAGAGTCTTCAAAGCTCTTCAAAGAGTTTTGGCATAACAGTGCCACAGATGCGATTTTTTTATTTATTTTTTTTTTTCAAATGAGATAAAACTTCTTGTTCTGAGTATCAGGAGCAGTTCAGTGTGGTGTGGTCAGTTACAACATCTGGACAGGATCAGTTGCAGCTTCCTGAGGTTCTAGGCAAAAACAGTCTAGAAAACCTTTCCTTATTACTGAGGAGGAAAGGGGGTCCACCACATTGTGCCACCTGAAGCTCTGGTGCTTGCATTCACACCAAGATTCCCCTAAATCTGGTGGGGTAGTCCTTGAGCAAGGATGCTTGAGGGGAAGGAATTTTTTTCTCTTTTGTTTTCCCACAAACTTGATTAGAATTTCCCCCTGTTAAAAGATAGGGAGTAGTCTTAATCATACTGCTTAGGGACCTTTAAAGAAGAGCACCTCTTGCATGCATGGAAGCAGAACTGAACAGCATCTTGCTTGAGCTAGCAGGTATTGCTCTGTGTAATTGGCTTCTGTCACTACTGTGTGTGATTGGAAGGTGTTAACAGGTGGTGGGAACCACTTTTTAATGCATTTGTTCCTCCAATAAGAAATTTCAGGAATCATCTTACCATATTTTTATTTTTCTAGCAGAACTGCTCTTCCCTGCTACTTCCAGGGTAGCCAGTGCTCTTAGTCTTGCCTGCTTTTAAAATCTAGTCAGAAGCAGAGAAGTTGTGGCTCCTCCAAATCATATGGTGTGAGGATGAAAGATAGCAGACTAGAGAAATTGTCAGCTAGATATACGGCAAAGAGCCACCTCCTTTAAGGAGTGCCTCTGGTAACTAAATAGCCTTGGTAAAGGTGGAGGCGTGTCTGGGAAAGGAAAGCATAAACTCATAATATGCCTCATGGCAAGTCTTTAGCAGCTGTCTAATATTAATTAACTGCACAATTAGAGGAGTAATATAGACCACACCATTTTCAGTACACCAGGCAGGGTGCCCTGGCACTGCTCTTAACTGTGTATGCTAATGAATGTCTAAACACCTTCCTGGCTGCTGCTGGAGTCCTCCCATGCATCAGTAAGGCAGACAAAAATGTTTGCTTAGAGAGCTTAGATGCCTGCATGGAAGCTGGAAGGGCTAGGAAAGGAAAAGTCTCTGCCCAGCTGCTCCCTGCTGCCCTCCATGGGATTGCTGAACCATCCTAAATCGGCAGAGAGCTCTGGGCACGTAGTCTCTGTGGATCAGGTAGATTCCCCTACAGGGACTGTCCCCTCTGGTACAGAGGTGGAATCTTGCTGTAGTGGACCTGCTGTTTAGTGCAGCGGTGCATGCAGTGATAAGGGGAGGTGGGTAAGCAGAGAGGTAAACTTGAGTCCCTTACCCACTCTGTGGGAAGTCTTCTGTGCTTAAGGCTTGCTATTTAGTCCGTAGTGGGGGGAAGGGCACGAGCAAATAGCAGGATGCCAGTTGTCCATGTGAAGCACAGGCCCAAGATCAAAGCCAGGCAACACAGAGGTTTCTTCTCTGGTGCATTGACCTCCTCTTCCTAGCCTGCTGTTCCTCTCCACTGGGATGTTAGTGGCTTTTATTGTTCCTTTATTCTGCCATTTTTCTCCTGCAAAAGTGTACTATTTTCCTTCTGCCTTCAATTGTGGATTTTTGGCTTTTTTTCCTAACCCTCTACTTTCTTTAGTTGTCTCCTTAACTTTTCTCCTCTACTTTCTTCTGAGTAACTGCATGTGACTTCATGTCAGCATCCTCTTCAGCTCCATGCCATATTGCCTGATTATACAGCTGAACTAAAGGTGTTTGAGTTGCTGTAGGCATTGGCTTAAGAGTCCTGCAGGTGAAGAAAAAATGCTGCTCTGTCCAGAAGGGTGCTATGGGCTGTGAATGAAGGAGAAGCTGAGGAAAAGCAGCCCTGAGGCCAGCCAGCACCTGGCAGTTGAAGCCATTGTGTGGTGTTGCTAACAAACCCAGATTTTCAGAAATAAGCTCCAATGTTAAACATCAGCACACTTCGTCCCCAGTGCCTCCGCCCTGTCTTCTGGAAGTGTGGAAGTGGTGCCTGTCTGCTGGCTCTGCAGCTTTTGAAGCAAAGCCCAGGAACAGCACCTAGTACAAAGCTGTTCAAAATGAACATCTGTGTTCAGTTATACTGGAACCTTCCAAAGGCTCTTATCACCCTCCAGATCTTTGAAAACAGCATCAGCATCAAAAACACAAAATTGCCTTTTTTTTTTTTTTTTTCCAGAGCTGAAAAAGTTCTTCAAAACCTTGGAGGTAACATTTCCTTTCTTGACCAGCTGCGCTTCCCTGAAATCTTAAATATGTGGCAGTTGCTGTTTTGCAACCCAGGTGTTCATTAATAAAATATCTGAAAACAGTTATCATAATAGTGATGCTTTTTATTAAAGATCTTATGGTTGTATTACAATGCATCCTGAGAACTATACAGTATGTTACATATTATAAATATATTTCTGAGAATACATGATTATATTTAATATAATGCTGTAATAAAAAAAAATTAAAAAAAGCCATCCCAACAAACGTATGATGTGAATGGATGTGGTGGTGGATACCAGTTCATGATGCTATGTATTAAAAAACTTTAAGTGCAGTTTGCACTGATTCACATTTACAGTCTCTGTAAAGCTGTAGGGATAATGGAGGGTGTAAGTTAATGCAGAATTGCAGCCTTCTCTATATATGGAGATATATAGACTATTCACAGAATAATCAAGTTATAAATCTTTCTAGCTTTAAATGAAGCTAGGAAGATACACAGTGAATAACCAAGTCCCACAGCAGCTGCAACTGAAGCATAGCACCTACTTTAGGGTGCTAATTTTGAGTCTGCACAGACCCTACTTTTTTTTTTTTGGATTGGTTTGGGTTTTCTTTGGTTTTGTTGTTGGTTTGGTGGCTTTTTTGTGGTTGTTTTTGTGGTTTTTTTTTTTTGTTTGTTTGTTTTGTTGTCTGGTTTTGGTGAGATTTTTTTGAGATGCTATGTAACAACTCTTCTGAGTACATATGTAGAACCAGTCCAACGCTGCTGCCTTCACTCACCTCTGCAAACTACAGCTGCCCTGGGAGCACGTGGCTGGGGTGCTCCGAGTCTCAGAAGATATCCTGCTCTGGTTTTGAGGACTCCAACGTTTCCAACCGATCAGTTGAGCAAGGTGGAAGCAAATTACCGAAAGGCCAAGCCTGCTGAAGTGGATCCATTCCTGCTAGCTTCTCAAATCCTGGTTCCCAGGCAAATTTGGGTTGAGGAGGGATTTTTAAATGCTTGACTTGCAATTACATTGTAATTTAGGGAGTAGAATCTTTTAACAAGCAACAAAGTTCGTTCAAATCTTTACATGTGCATCAATTTTTGTGCTAGTACTAATAAGAGCCAGTATGCAGAAACCACTGCAACCATGGTACCTTCAGAAGCATGCACTGTGTGTCCCTTGAGTCTGTAATCAGTGGATATGTGGCAATAAGGCAGCCACCAAACATGGCCATAGTGTTACACAGTTGTTAACGTGGCCCAAAAGAGCATCAGCCAATAAAGGATGTAGGTATCTGAATAACTCTTCCTTGTACCTCTCTCTGCCTCTTGCCTGTACCCAGCAGAGTGTGCACAGGCTGAACCACACAGCAGCATAACTACCCCACCTACAGCCTCAGGCCATCACCTGCACAGCCAGAGGACTTCACTTCTAACTTAAAAGTAGGAATTCAAACCTGTTTTCCCCTCCCAAAATACTGATAGCAAAAGAGCTCAGCTGCCTGCTGAGGTGGTGCTTTAGATGCACCCTCCAGTCTCCAGAAAGGCTGATTCTGCAGTTGCCCTTGCTCTAGTCTCTGCAATGAGCCTGTATGATGCCACCTTCTGTACAAGGTAGCACTGGAGTTGAGTGGCCTCTGCAGAAGGAGCAGGCCCACAGGATTAGAAGCTAGTGGTTGATTCAGGAACAGCCTTGTAGGAAGTCTTGGATTTACAAACTGTTGGATTCTAGTAAAATGACACAGATGGCCAGATACTACTCTTGAAGGGAGGAGCTGTGTTGTGGACAAGCAGAGACTGCAACTCAGCTACTCCCCACCCTGATGGAGGAGACTGTCCTCTTGACAGCCACTTCTGCACCAAGAAAGGAATTCCTGGCATGCTTCTAGATGCTGCTGTGTCCCATAAAGCTGAAGTTTATTTCAGCTGGAGAAGGTCCCCAGAAAACAATGACAGTTTAAAAGCCTCAGTGTTTCACGTAATTCTGTTCCTAACCCATAGAGGAGGAAGAATTTCCAAATCTTACTTAGAAGTCTCTGTTGGTTATGATGCCAAGATGCTAACCGTAATTATTTTCTGTCGCTTGACTTTTATAAGAATACTTCAGATTCAGGAGCGAAACTGTACATAGCTGAGTATGCATCCGTCCACATACCCTTCCCAACCTCACCCTTCCCTCTTTCCCTTCCAATGCTCAAATTGTTGCTCTGTTGACAGCTGTAGGATGTAGGTTGCACAAAGTAACCCTGAGGTTATTGGGTTTGTGTCCTTTGGTGTTCCCACGTTGCTTTTCTGAAAGAGAAACATGCAGAGAATTTGATAGATAAGAAAGGGTTTCTCTGCTTTTAATCCATGGTCTGAGTTAGGAAGGTAGAAGATGAGACCAAGATTGGTTCTCTTTTAGTCTTGATTATGGGCAGATTGTCTCTTTCCTAGGACATCTGGTTTACTTACTGTTTGGGAGCCTTTTGACTGACTGCAGGTAATTGATTTTGCTGCTGTAACTTTTTTGTAAAAAAGTTGCAAGATGTAGCCTATGTGACTACAGATGACTTTAAATTGCATTTCTTTAGTTTTTTTAAAAAGTGCGGCACTATTAAAACAAAAGTATATGAGCAGGTCCTCAGCTGATATAAATCCATATAATTTGAACATCAAAAATCTAACTTGTTCCTATCTTTGCATGTTGGAGCATGTCTGGATGAAGGAACAGGACTGTCTCATTTCTCTGCTGAGAAGAGGCAAAAACCTCCCCCAACCCCCAAGGAAACACACGCTGCTTTACTTATTTTACCTTGTTCCATTTGACTCAGGTTATCAGAAAGGCCATATATTTTCATGCTTTGTATTCTGCCCCAGAACAATCATGGAGTTCCTCTCAGTTTTCTTCAGCTCTGATGATGTAATATCTGGCCTTAACAAATGGAAAAATACAATTCAAGCTGACAGCAGTCAGAACGCGTGGCTGTGTTTTTAGTATTAATATGCTGTGCGTATGCACCCAACATCCAAGCTGCACCCAAAACAGCTTCCCCATCTCCAGTCTAAAATCCCAAAACAGATGTTGCCCCAAAAAATGCTATGAAGTACATCACTTGGCATGGAGTCACAACGTAACGGATGGATACAAACATCAGTTAGTTGAAAGCAATCAGAATTTTCTGTCTAGCAGGAAGCGAGGGGGAGAGACTGATGTGCAAATGTCACATGCAAGTTAAAAATTCTGGCCTGAAGTCGTGAGTAGGAAATGAGGCATTTTGAAGAACAACAGTAAGCTAGCTGCTGTGGGCTGTCTCTGGCTTATTTTTTTTTTTTCATTGTTTATTATATCCAACTGAAGTAATGGTAATGTATCCTGTTTGGTTGTAATGGCTTAGCTAGCTCAGGCATCCTGGACTTATGAAAGACAAACATTTTGGAACATGTTTTAAGACTATCTGGTATTTAAGACAGAAAAGCTGCAGAGTTTGTCTTTTTGGGAGAGCTGTTAATGCAATTATTTCAAAGTTATTTACAGAAAATGACTAGCTAATAGCTTTCTTAGATTTGAAAAAAAAAACCTTAAAGGCCTGACTGATATGGTACAGACTTTTTTTTCCCCATCTACTACTATGTTTTCTTTTTAATCTACTATTGTATGATTTTTGTTTTGTTGATCTCTTAAGTTTTTTTTACCACAGAATGGATGAAATACGGCCTTGATGTTATTTAATTCTTTGGCTGCTTCTCAGACTCCCTTGGTAGTAATTTCCCATGTGAAGAGCAGCATTCAGACCCGGGTCTGAGGCTCTAGGGCCCTCTTCAGCATTTCCTATCCAATAGTGAAGATAGGTTCTTGTAATGCTGGAACTGCGCTGTCCTTCTTGACTTGCTTCACCCTAACCACAAAGTAGTCATCATACAGCAGTAAGTTTTTGGTGGCTGTCAAACTGAAACTAGCATGCTCACCACAAAAGGTATCGGAATTTTATTTTGGCTCATTCCTATGCAGCTGCATCAAAGCTGCACCTCCCATACCTACACAGGTAGGTGTGTCTGCACCAGGAATGCCAGGCTAGGGTTGCCCAAAACTACACATCTTGTCTGTTTGTCCTCAAAAGGAGCTAGAGAAAGTAAGGAGAAATTATATGAGGGTGCAATGATTTGGGGAAGAAATCTGCTTTTCCTGCTATAGGTCAGATGCAGGTCCATGTGCTGCTTAAGCTCATAATATCATGATCAAGTCATTCTCATGCTTTGTACAAAATAGAAGTTGCTTTGCAGTAAGACACGTACTATCAGGAAAAAGAAAATGAAATTAAATCCTAAGCCTATTTAGAACAATGTATGACAAAACACTGAGTCTTGCGCCCATATGTTTACCTTGGCAGTCCCCCCTTTCTCCTGCTGGAATAACCAAGTTCTTGCTCTACTATGAGAATTCCAGAAAAGAAAAACAAAACAACTTCCCTGGAGCAGACCATTAATAACATGCAGAGAGGAAGCATGAAATGGGATTTACTTTGACCTAGTTATAAAAACAAAAACAAAGAGACTTTCTCTAATTGCCCAAATGACTCAAGAGGGACTGAGTGTCAAAAGCAACAAATCTCTGGTGCCTTCAGAGCTGTATGTTAACATAAGGCGCCAGGCTCCAACCTGTTACAGTTCAAGACCTTGGGAGGTGTACCCAAGGAAGCCAGGGTAAGCAAAAGCCAGCCAATTCCATATGCCTGCATTTCAAAGAGTACCAGGAGCCAGGACAAACATGTTACATAAATTGTAACAAAGACAGTGGCTTTAAATGTTGAGAGTGTAAGGGCTTCAACGTTTACTTTGCCAAGAGCTGCAGACAAACAAGACTTTCTTGCTAGTAGTGTTGTAGGAAGGGCCTGGTTTTCTGTCCAGCAGCATTTGCAAGGCTGTCACTGATGCACTAAGCCTAACTTTTTACTTCAAAGAGGCCTGATGGCAACTACATACGTGAAAAGCCATAGGAGCAAGGTGCCCAGCTTTTCCAGTCACCAGGAAAAAGCCCACTGTCAGTGATTTACTATTGCAGGGTGTGGGGTAAAAAGAGCAAGGACAAATAGAGATAGGGGTGGGCTACAACCACTAGGAAGCAGGAGAAGAGGAAATGGAGGGAGATAAGGGACATGAATAGAGGCAAGGGGATCATCTAGATATATGGAAGAAGAGAGTTAAGTGAAGGAAAATAGAAGGGTGTTCATCAGCTACAGAAAGCAGCCTGGAAAAATCAGCATACAAGATCTCTGGGGCTTGGCAGTTACAGCCAGGTAAAAAATTTGTCTGTTTGGCATTTTGTTGTACAGCATTTCCATGCTGTAGTAGCAGTAGCCCAGCGGATGTGTGAAAGTAGCAAAAGTCATTTCTCTCAGGAGCTATTGGGCTGGCCCTTCATTTGAAGTACATTGATTTAACCAGCTGAGCAATGCCTGCAATTCTCATGCAGGGAACACTAAGGCAGTGTCCTCAGTGCTGCAGAGAAAGGCCTGAGCAGGATGTTAGAGAGATAGAAATTTTCTGAAGCCCAAATAAAGTCCCAGTTCTTTTCAGGTTTACAGGGAAGATTCACAAGCGCTTGTATTTTTTCCCCATCTGGTTTACTATCTATTTTAGATGGAACTGTTTGATCTCTTTATGCTTTGTGTTTCTTTCAGTTCCCCAAACAATAGGAGGAAGTTCACTTGTTATGTGTTCTTGGGCCCCAACCAAGTTTTTCCCAGCTGGAAAAATCACTCCATGAACTACTGAGGGTTTTTTTTCCAGCTATAATTGCAAGATTCCCTGTTCCCTTATGCATTTAGTAAGGCAGGTACAGGCTGTCTAAGGAGAAAAATGGGACATTGCTGAGTGCTTAAACAACTGCTGTTTCCCCACCATCAACCCCTCCAAAACCTGAGGAGGGCTTAAGCACATTTGAGCTGTTCTGCTCATGGTTACAGGGATCTCAGCTGAAAAAACACAGGGAGGTGTCCAGCTGCATCTAATACCCCTGCTTTGGTGAGTAACATACCCAGGCTCTTCCTGTTACCTGATTATACACACAAACATCCCCATTTCACCAGACCAGCTAGGGGGTTTTGCAAACACACAGGGCATTTTCTGTGCAAGGGGTAGCTGGTAGCACTGTCATCACCTCAGATAGACATGAATCACACAGTATAGCTTAGACAGAGGCAAGGCCGTAAGTAGCTTGGTAGACAAAGTTGCTCAAGGAACAAGCACAGGTCTCTTAATAGAAATGAGACCCCATCCCTGACCCAAATGTTCATCCACAGCAACAAGCTGGATCCACCCATGAGCACACACTCAGCTAACTGCATCTCTTCTTTCTCTGAGAGGAAACCTTCCAGCTCATCCCAACTGCACCACCCGGTCTCACATCAGATACAATATGGGTTACTGTTGCACTGGATGAAAAACATGAAGGTGAACAGAGGAGAGCATTACCCTCTACTGTAATGCTTAGGAGAAGCAGGAGTAAAAATAATTAGGCTACAGAATGGCTCTGACTGATTGTGAACGTTGCCTTGTTAGGGGTGAGCACCTTCTTTTGGGGACCCTAAATGTTTCCATTATTCTCACACATGTAATTTTATCCAGTTAGGATCTTGGAGCATCTGGGCACTAAGGAAGCAATTGCTGCACTGGCCAGGGCCACCATATACCATAGAGTGAAGGTAAGGACGGGTCTTTGGCCCACAACAACCATAGGTAAATCTTTCACCACCTCCTCCCAACACTACAGTTTTGTCTTACCTGTACAACTGTGGGCAAGACCCCTTCAGAGCAGCAGAGGACAGCCCCAGCTTGTTCTGGTTTCTCAGCCGTGTCTTCCTCATAAGATCTCTCATTCTCCCCCAAGCGTGGCTCTCGCCCTAGAGAGCAAAACCAAACCATAACTGGAAGGACCAGAGGCTAGTTGCTGGCAGACCTCACCTGGCCAATGATACTTCAAGGTACTCCAGGGTGGTGGGAAGAGGGAAACTTCTTTATTTTGAACTAATAGGAGTCAGGTCCCACAAAATAATTTTTAATGCCCTGCAACGATGACTAGTGGCCAGCCTGTAACCCTGTAGGACATAATTAGACTGGATGGATCTAATATCAGCACTAATACCACCCCTTTTGTATTTTATTTGCTAACATTTCTGAGTCTCGGTCCCTACTGTTCTTTCTGTCTTAAGGTTTCAGAGAGTGAGGGCACTTTGCTGAGCAGTTGCCTAAAGGCACGTTTTACCTCATTGTAATACCATACTAAAGGAGAAGATCACAGTTTGGATTCTCACCTACTCACATTCTCATGTGGGGGTGGGGTGGGTAGGGCTTTACAACAAAAACAACCCAAAAAAGCAGCTTTACTCCCTTTTCCTTCTATTAGGCCAGGTGCATTGCTCTCACCCCTTTTCAAAATGGTGACTTTTGTGGACCATAAATTAGAAGAAATCAAGCCTTTGTTTCCCTGTGTTGTCTAAAAGCCACAGCTATCGGGCACTTACATTTGAAATGCTAATAGAGATTACCAGGAGGTCAGGGAGTCTCATGAGGCCCCTCTCCCAGTGTTTGCTATCTCAGGACTGAGCTCATCTGAACTCATGAACTGAAAAGCAGAGCGATGCATAAAAAAAAAAAAAGTTAATGTTTTCTACTGAAGTGTTTTAAAATTTCCTAAAGTAATGGCTTGAAAACCTTGGAAACAGAACAAAAAAAAAGATCATGCACCAGGATTAGCGTAACAAGGAGAAATGATTCCCATTTCAGTGAAGTTCTCAAACCGCTGTCATGTTTTGGGCATTGTTCTGCCTTGTCCAGAGGTGACTTCTCACTGTGCCACCAACAAAGCAATCGCTCCATGAGCTGTAGCTACCTTGGGAGCACAACCTGGCAGCTGCCCAGTTGCACACACAGCAGTGCATGTAGAGCTTATTGCAGTAATTCTTCTTGGGGCTCTGTTGAGTTTTCAGTTCAAAACTTCAGAGGAGGTCATGAGCTCAGCCAAAAACTGCAATATTGTTTTTTGTGCTACAGAGTTAATTGCTCATGAGACTGTTTACTCATTGAAATATCAAACCTTTATATTTACTAGCAGGGTGCAGTGGAAAGGTTTTGGAAACCTCAGCAGTTACTCCCTCATTGTGCTAGTGTTGTTCCAGGAAAGTGAACACTTAATATCACAGAAAGCCTGAGCGGTTGCCTATTCCTGAAGGTAGCTCCCTGTTATCTGCAGTGAGTGTGGGAGAATAACGGATCAAATGCAGTAAATCATGACATGTGTATATCTGTTACTTTGATAATGGCCTTTGGAGGTGAGTGAACTTCTTTTTTTCGTGTATAATGCTATGCACTACAAGGACTTAGTGCATGACAATGGCAGGTACATACCGAGACGTCCTTGCTGATGTCCAGACCCTAAAAATAAGAGGTAAATAAATTAATAAATAATGAGACAGTGTGTGAGTTATTTCCTTCTTTCCTCCTCCACCTCTCACCTCTCTTTTGTATTTAGACTGCCAGTGCATAGCACCTAGTAGCACTGGGACTAATGGGGCAGGATTTTCATACAGTACCTGCGCTGTAGAAGGAATTGGGGCACTCTTGCTCAGGGTACAAAATGCAATACTAAGTGACACTACTGATAGCCTGTACAGATTTGTATCTTAGAGTAATGTGTATCCTTGTATGCTTGAGTTGTATAAATCAAAAGAAAGGAGTACTTCGTGACCAGAAAGCCAGAATCTGCAGACTGGAGATCAACCTTGAAGAGAGGACATGTTGCACAACATCACCTTAACCAGGCGTGCTCAACAGGTGAGTTGGACAAAAAGATACTTAGAAGCAATTCCTGAATAGCACCACAGAGACCCCAGCAGTAGAAATGCGCAAGCATAATGAGTATGATATTATTAAGAATAGTTTTGAGAAACAGTTTGGATATGTAAAGCCTTTCCAAGAAATAAGATATATATGCCTGTCATGAGAAGATAGAAAGTTCTACTAGCAGTATGTGGGTGTGCGTGTGCTAGATGGAGCTAACCCCCATGCACCCAGTGCTGAATACAGGATGCTTTCTTTCTAAAAGCCCAAAATGATTCTTAAGAGTTTCATTTTGACCGACATTTACAGTAACAAGAGAGCACCAGGATTCAGTTGAAAGGGTGTGGATCTTGATTCTGCAGTCCTGTGAAGTCATTAGGGCTTTGCATATGCTTAAAATAACGGTCATACTCCAGAAACTTTGCTGGACACAAGCCAGAGCCTTAAGTTGGCTTCTGAAGTTCATTGAAATGTTCACAACTGTATAGCGACTTTGGGGTGGAAATTCCATAAGAAGGTCTTTCCTATGAGAGACCTACTCCTTTCTCTTTCCTATCAGGTTGGGAATGATCTGATTAGAGCCTCTGCCATGGCATTTCAGCACTCCTGATCCCCTCTGGAACATGAAAATACTAAGGCAGCCACAATCAATGGGAAAGAAAAGGAGAGGAAAAGCATTCATCCTGGATCCTTGGATTAAACAACATGGATTCCCCGAAACACACTTTGGGGACTGGAGCTATTTACACTGAATGTTGTCAGCTAAGGACTGACCCATTACAATTTTTCTATACAGTAATGAATGCATGCTTGGTTTAATCTTGTTAGCAGCAGTAGTGAAGATACTTACGGCAGAGTTCATGAGTTATCTCGAGTTAGAGTGGGCTTAACCTCATGCTGCTGTCTGCAGTGTTCTGTTTGTGCCTTTCTTGGCATATGGACATAGCCATTGTCTTCATTTAAGGCTGGGATCCGAAAGGCACAGGGCACCTTGGCCCTCACTGCCCTAGCCCTGCTCAGTAGCAGGAAGGGTTCCCTTGTGCACAACTCCCTGTTTCTCCCACAGGTTCCACTTCAAGTCTGGCTCAAAGCTTATCACTCACCTTTCTTACTGTGTGGTCCTTTAATGGAAAAGCCTGTCCCTCAGCCATACTGCCAGCTTCTCTGAACTCATTCTCCTTGTTGTTCCTATAGTTTGACAACTTCCTGAGACCCACCATCAGCTGGCTGTTTCCTGAATCCGGATATCTCTCTCTTCCTGCAATGAAATGCAAGGACTTGCTCAAAACTCTCAGCAGTGTCCTGCTAGGATGGCCTCTGGGCAGTGCTGCCAGCAAGCTATGACTCCAGATGGAATGAGACCCCATGTGTTTTCATGCCACACTTCAGTAGAAAGAAGATAAATGTTCCAATGAAGTGTCTGACCACAGCGGACTTTCTAATGTCTTCCTCATGGTCTTATTTTCTTTCCAGGTCTGCTCTGAAGCTGCCAGGAATGAGAATTTTGGAGCCTCAGCACTAGAGATCCCAAAGCCCATTTACGCTCTGACTCAATCCTGCTACGAGGTGTGTTGAAGTTCTATGTTTCCCCAGGTATTACAGGCAGGCTGAAGTCCACAGTTTGAAATAAACTAATCATCCTTGCTTAGTGAGTTGATTCACATCTAACCTTAGATCCAGGCTTTTCAGCTGGCTTTATCATCAGTAGACTGAGCCCAGTCTTTCTCAGCGTTCTGGCAAAGTAGGTCTCTGGCTCCAAGATTTGCAGCTGGGGCTTAGTTCTATAGAATAGGTCATTCTCCAGGAATGTTTTCTGTTCCTGCTTGAGAGGGTAGGAGACTAATAAAAGGCATAAGGCTTCCTCCGTCTATCCTACCCTGGCTGGGGGATTTTAAACCCACATGGAGAGGATTCACTAATGGACTCATTCAGGCATGCTAAGATTCTGAAAGAGAGAATCATTTTATAATGAATTTCTCCTAATCTTTACAGCCAGAGCTGCAGAGCAAAAAGTCCTGCTTCACATGCATGAAGAAGCATGCGTTACAATCCTAGGTGTAGACAAAGCATTTAAAAATGCATCCCTTAGCTTTCCAGCTAGGGCATAGTCCCACTAAAACCTTACTCTGTTTCCATTTGTCTTGCCTAGGGAAAAGGAAGTTGCCGGTCACATTACTTCACCCAACCGGTGGCAAGCAAAAAGGCAAGTTAGAGCTATTTGAACTCACCATTGAAGCTGTTCAACTTTTCAGTATTCACTCCTATTTCTGGGATGATGGAAAGATCAGAGGGGTTTCCAGTCTGAACCAAAAGGCTGTGAGGTCTGCTCCTCCCAGTAAAAAATGTCTTCATGTCTTGGCACGAATTGAGGAAGACACTGGTAGCTCCACAGGAGCAATGCTGCAGAAGGTACTCCTACACTCAGACAAGGAGAAAGCATGCAGAGTCTCAGGCTGCAGTGGCCCAAGGTAAACAGGTGGTGTAATACTACAAATTTCCATCAGTCCAGCTAGGGATACCCAGCCTTGCCCTGAGTGCCATCAGAAGCCAGACAATTTAATTCTCTAAAAGGCTGAGGAGCCTTGAATTGTTAATTTGAATTTTTCATGGATTCATTGCTGTTTAACTTGAATTGCCTGATATTCAGCATCTTTTGGGTTTGTTTCCCAGAAGGAACTGAATACAAGTTTCTAAACACAGAGCTGCTCAGCTAAGGCATTTGTGTAAACAAACAGCTCCATTATAACAGTGACTCACATTTTAAGATGTTATTTGTTTTGGAAAGTGCGGAGACAACAGCATCTTGTAATTTTATCGATGGGATGCCATAGCTGACTTATGGGCAATCTGACTGGTACATACACGTGGCACTTAGCTGGTATACTTCTGCTCTGGCTGGTGTGGTGGGAAGGGACTATTTTCTGCTTTGTACATCCATGTTGCACAAGAGTTTAGTAGGGCAGGAAGTAAAGAGAGCTTTATCCAGCTCAAGCGGAGAAGGAACCAAACTGTTTATTGGTGTTGGAATTGTCTGGAGACCCCCGACCAATTGATAGTTTTCTTGTAACATCTCATCTGGGTATATTGCCACAACAGTAGGACGGTTTGTAGTACCTATACTTTGAAAAATCTGATGAAAGATGCTGCTTTTGGCCCAGGTTATTGAAGAGTTCCCTGTAAAGCAAAGGATGTGGAGTAAACATGTTCCCTTTGTGTGACAGGATTGAAATGTCATCAGTTTCTGTGCTGATGTCTGTATAACTCTCAAGAACAGCATCGGGAACACTGGCCATTAACCATCCTCATGACCAGCTCTTAAAGCAACACTAACCCATCTCTGCTCAGGATGTTGTGTCTTCCTGAGCCATGTCTGGGGCACAGAAACCTTTCCATGCTCATAGTCTGCATGAAGAGTGAACATGGCTTTGAAAGTAGCCTTAGGAAGCCCTCTAAAATGCTATGTGGATGGCAACTTCAACATCTTGTGACAAATGGGGGTAGTAGTGTACTCCCTTCTACACAGAGGGGCTGTGACTCTGCAGAGGAAAACAACAGAGCTGCTCAGATACAGGAGATGCAGGCACTATAGAGACATCCAAGAGAGAGCACCCAGTTTTTGTAGAGCATATTGCAAGTGCTGAACTTATATCTCGGGGTTCCCTCTGTACAGTATGGGACAAATATGGCTGAGAAGGCACTGCTAAGAGATCTTGGAATGTATCAAAAAGATCGAAGTTTCAAACATCTGAATGAAAGCACAGTGCCTCTCATCTCAATGGGAGCTGGGGAGGAGGGGGTACATACACTAGATGAGGATTTGACCCTGAATTTTCAGCTTGGAAGAGTTACTTTGAGCAATGACTCACAGTTGTAAAGCTTCAGGAAATGTATTAACAATTCCCAGGCTCTATGTAGGAGGCTGCATTCTTCTGAGCATGAGAGATTGGTACATGGAAATGACGGGCTACGGTGCTCTGCAACCTGACTCATAACTTGGCTTTGACTCTGAGGAAGAGTAGTCACCTACTGCAGATCCAGTCCCAGCAGGTGGGAGAGCAGCACTGAAGGAGGAATGATGCTGTTGAAGAGAATAAAAGATTCTCACAGCATGGGTAGGAAGACATAGCTGAATGTGACACACCTCTTCTGTTTCTTTAGGGAGTGATTAAAATAAACAGTAAAGGGAGGGGAGGAAAAAAGCTGGAAGCCTAGTATGATGGCCAAAGGAAAAGAAAGTGGTGTAGATCTGAACAAAACATGCAAGGGCTAAACAAAAATGCTGCTTAGGAGGATTCTGAAATGATTTGGGATTTTCAGTCAAATTCCTCAGCTAGCTCTGGTTGATTAAAAAATAGACAAACGGGAACATTGAGATGTTTCATGTCAGAGATTCATCATTTGGCAGCTCAGAACTGCAGGAAGAGAAACAGAGCATGTAGTTGTGTAGTGGTACCACTGCTTCTCTTTCCCATTGTAACTGTTTTGTGAGAAATTCTGGGGGTTTTAACAGTTTGAAACCAGAAGGAAAAGAAAGAGCTTTTAATTCAAGACACAATTGCTGAAGAGATGCATGAAAATGTTTTGTTTTGATAGCATTGACAGGGGGACGTATTCTTGGGAAGTTTTCAACTGTAGAGAAGTAAAAGGTACCGATATTAAGCTGTCCATTGCCATGAGGTGAGAGGGATCCTTTTTAACTCAAGAGAAGCAGCATGTCTGGGAAACAAAACTAAATGAGAACAGAAACCCAAGCCTAACCTGAGGGAAGGTGAGCCCACTGTCCTGGGTGAGGGCTCCCTGAAGACCAGAGCACCCAGTCCAGGTGGAGGTGGGGTCAAGTAAATTAGCTTATTCCCTCAAACAGACTTGGAACTTTCCATCTGGGCCTTGAGTATATCATTTAATGGAAGATATTATGGTGTCTGCTTACCTCTTTTATCTGGCTCATCTTCTGCTCTTTCTGCAAGCTGCACACTTGTTTTTGGAGACGGAGGTTGTGCTCCTGCAGCTGCCCAATCTTCTCAATCAGTTGGCAAATGTGTTCCAGGTATCCCAGACCAGACCCCAGGGCTTTGCTATTACCTTTGTTTACCTGCAATGACAATGCATCTTGAAACATGGAGTAACTACTCACTAGCAGTTGGGAGCCCAGCACACACCTTACAGTCATGTGAGCCATGATAAAGACACTCAGGCCCTTGCAAGGGGCTTTGGTTATAAACAGATCTGAGCTACAGCACTGCTGGCTTACAGCTCTTTTCTGGATTACTCAGTAAGATGTGCCATCAGATGGACTCTTCTGACTGATCACAGGCTGATGCACAGGAAAACCTTGTGAAAGCCTATTTCTAGTCCCACCTCCCAGGCTAATTTTTGTCTTTTACTGGCCACAGGAACTTTATAAACAAATATAGTTCTACTTTATGGTATAGATGGCTGGGGTTAGTATGGCTTACTTAGCCTATAGCTCTCATTGCAAGTCACAGTTATGTGTACTGAGGCAGAGCATGGCTCCTACCCAAAGGCACATATCTGGAGGCTGCAGTGATACGCTGCTGTGTGACCAACTTGGGGGTTCATTCTGTCTGCCTTTGGTGATCTGCAACCATTACACCACAGCTGAACTCAGACACTGGTGAATCAGTGAGAGGGATTTGTGCCTGAACCAAGCTGCCAAAATGAAAGAACCTTTTTTCCACTGGTCTTTAGCAGATCCCACCTTACATCCGTGCTGCTTCTTTCTCAGTCATTAAGAGGTGTCTGAAGAAGGTCTGCAGGATCAAGCTTACTGTCTGGCTATGGGAGGATATTCTGTACCACTGATCACTCCATACCCAGAATTTGCAGCCTCACTACTGCTCAGCCAAGGCAGTGTTGGACACAGATAGTTGTCCTGTAGCAGAGTAATGGCAATTGTGCTTCCAGCCTCCTGCTCCGCATCTCTCTGCTTCTGGCCATTGTACTTCCCTGTGCACAGCAAATGTTCTCTCCTGTGCCGTGAGGAGACTCTGCTAAACGTGCTGATAACAAATACATGCAGAGGCTCACTTCCTCTCTGGCACTGCCTGCTGATGTCCATGTGATATCAAGTAAGTAAAATAAGCCTCAATCTTCACAAAGGCAGTGCTTTAAGTTTATCTTACTTCAAAAAATAAGTTTCCTCTACAAAAGCAGGAAGCTTACTCTGTCTCCTTTCCCACAACAATCTACATTTTTGGGGAAATGCCAGCCTTGGGACTCTTCCTGTCTTTTCATTATGTCAGAAAGCTCCTGGTGTGTTAAAAAATAATCAACATTAGGATTTACTTATTTTAAACAACTGATGATGCAATGTTATTTATAAACAGGTATTATCCAGAAGCTTTTGTGTCTGAAGTTGGGACAGAGGCCACATGAAATCATATGAAAAGCTGTGATGACTTTAAGCCAAGTCATTCACATTAATGATTTTAATTTTCCTCTCAGGCAGAGCCTGCAGAAGTGGTGGCTAGTCATAAAAACTGAGTCCTTAGCATGTCTGTACAAGGGAAAGGAGTGCAGCCCCAGGACTCAGAGGGAGAACAAAGCCTACATGGTGTCTGCTGGGAAAAGCTTGAATCAAAAGCACTATAACTGACATATCTGAAAGCAGCTAGGGATTTGGGGGTGCCCAGCTTCAGAAATATGATTTGCAGAAATACCTTAGTATCAGGTCCTGAAAATTTGGTGGGTTTGAGCTGCCCCCAAATGAGTAGTCATTTTTTATGCTATCCCAAAACAGGTAGTCAGAAGTTCCTCATTATCCTTGAAAATGTAAGCTTTTTGCCAACCCATATATTCTTTTTGCACATTTAACAATTCTCCCTTCTGTCAGCTCATTATTGCAGTGACTGATGGCATGTCTGTATTGCCCCAACGAGACAGTTAGCCAAATCCTAACCACTATAGCTGTAGAAATATAAGGGAAAACTACAAGGGACAGATGAGCTCTTAGAAAAGAGGATAAAGTAAAATATTTGCCTGGAACCTCAGGGTTGGAGAAAGTATGAAGCATTTGACTGTCATGTCTTTCAGTTAGAGCCCCCCCTTTTTGGTCCATATTTGTCCTGTGCCTAATATCATAAGGTCCTGCTCCATGTTCATGGCTGCTGCATTTATAAAGAAAAAGGGCCGGGGGGAGAAGAAAAGGCGGCCCTGATTTCCAGTGCTTTGTGTCGGGGGTTGAAGGCAGTTGAAAGCAAAGGTGTGTTTGGGCAGGCATGAACAAAAATCTACCTTTTAGCAAAAGCTAGAAAGAACTTCCAAGTCTTGAGAATAAACACAGGTCCTCAGAAAATGAGAGCAAAAATGTGTAGAGCAGTTGCTCCAGGTCTTGGGGCAAGGTGTATTTACATTTGTAGAGGATCTAAACCAAACTGGAGATTGGAGGCCCCTGTTTCCCAGTCTTCCTTCAGAGGCTGCTCAGGGCAGGCAATTTGGGCCATTTAATAGGAAATGAACTTACATTTTAATGAAGTGATCCCAGCAATAGCAAATGAGTAAAAGGCATATCAGGCATTGCATCCAGTGTCTGCCCATCCCTGTAGTCAGCATACAAGAGTGAAATCTTTTAAGGGAGGTGCTTCACTTTGCTTGTCCTGCCACAAGGCCTGTTAGCATCAGGATTGCTCAGTTATGGCAGGCTCTGTCACATTCTGGTCTAATTATTTTGCTCTCAGCGCCTGTGAGAGAGTTTTATGCTAGCAACGGAAAACTGCAAACACCTTCCAGGATGAGTCTCTTCCAGTCTCTGCCCTCACAGTTGAAGTTTCCCAAAATATTCATCTAATGGGACTGAAATCTTTCCCATTCCCCACCCAGGGATTGCCAGATAATATTGGAACAAAAGCTATGTGCTCATTTTTTAATTGATGAAACTGAAGAAGGTAAAACACCTCACTTACTTTTTGGAAGGTGAAGATGTGGAGGATCAGACAGACACTGTTTATGAATTAGATTGTTAAAGTTTTTCTAGGAGAGTAATAGCACAATGTATAAATAGGTGCCAGATTTTGCCCTCACATACATCAGACTTAACCAGACCCTTAGCTGCAGGAAAAGGCATCCAAGGCTCTCACCTATACTATGCTGTGTTACTCCCACTATGGTTTTAACCCTGTGGAGTTAAGGTGCACTACACTGACTGTACACCTGTCTAACTAAAAAGAGATCCCTGCCCTTGTGAGCCCCTACCTGACTAAGTTTTGGGGACAGGTTTTCAGTACATGTAGCCCTGCTGAGCTGGCAATAAACCATTGCAGTTGTGCTAGCCCACAGATATTTTTAGAAAGCCTAAAAATGCAGGATGAACATCTACACTGGGAACTTTGGCTTATCTAGAGCCTAGTTACTATTTTGACTGGTGTAAAACCACATTTTTCCTTTGAAGCCTCCAGAGTCACAGAGCTGGGAGCTTTTCTTCAATTAGGTCAATAGAAAACAGCCCTATGCTGGACCTAGCAGCAGTAGCCACGGCTGGCAGGCAGGACTAGGTTGCAAGCGAAGCTCTTCATTCAGATGGAAGCTCACTGACATTTCTTGCAGTGACTTAGGTTTATGCACTTCTTATGATGCTCTTCACTTTCTCTTGCAGGTAGTTTTGAGTTATACCATGCTCCATTCTACCATGAATCCCTCACTGCCCACTCCTGCCGCATTAGCACGGCCAGTACAGAGGCATTATGGTCACTGTACCAACAGCCAAGGAAGGTAATTACAAACCTTCCATCATGGGCCAGGAGCAACTGATTAGTGATGCCACAGGCTGAGCTGGAAGCATTTGTCACTGGAAGCTGACAGCACTAAAAGGCTTGTGAATAACAGGAAAGAGAGGGATTGTGCTGTGTATTTCTGACAGCTCCACCCTGCTGTCCAGGAGGGGCTGTGCTTACTGATAGTTCCTGGTTTCCTCCAAATAGCATGCACAGGCTATGTGGCTGACCATTACCGGTTGTCCTGTACTTCCCCTGAACTGTACCACTCTCTGCAGAGAAGTATTTTGTCTGCTTTGGCCCAGGCTAATTAGCACTGTGTGAGTAATGCGGGGGCTTTGTTTAGTTTTGTTTTTTTTTATTTAATGATGAAAAATACTCCCACCCTCCCTTCTCTTCTGCAGAGGTGTCAAACTCACAGCTCCTGCCATTCTCCTGCTCCTGCAGCGTAACGCGTGTCACACGCTGCACACATGACCAGCGCTGGCAGAGCACAGGGGCAAGGAGCTCAGCACTGCTGCCAGGTAGAAACAAGATGCTGGGGTGGATAAAACAAGGTGGAGGGCTAGATTTGGCCTGTGGGCTGTGAGTTTGACACTCCTGTTCTAGGGGGTATAGGCTGACTTTATGTAAACTTTATGGACTGTGAGGAAGTGTTCACAAAGCAAAAGCATCAAAAGCTATGTATCTTCAAACTGACCCCAAACATTTAATTTGGCTTAAAAGGAAATGCTTTTATTTAGGCTTCAAAGTAATTTCACCTGTTGTTTAACAGCCTCTACTTTCTTTCATCTTTCTAAATGTATGCAAATTTCAAAATAATGACAGTTCAAAACAAAGGATCAGAAACCTTTAAGAAATGCTAGACTGAAATGATTTGATGTTTATTTTCAGCCATTCACCAAATGAATCCAAATGGTCAAAATATTTGGTCATTTCCAGTCTCTCTTTTTCTGCGTTTTCCTTCCTGTTCTCTTGGAAGTGGTCTCAGCAGTGAGGGTGGCCAGGAGGACATAAATGGACATCCTTATGCAGAGGCAGATTCCTTGCTTGGCTGTGGTGTGCTGGTAAGTAGAGTTCTGCTGGCACTGCCACAGCCAGCTGGGCTGGGAACACACAGCTGCTCTACTATTACTTGAAAGTTGTATTCCCAAATCCAGTAACAGACTGGGGAAGTTACTGTCACTTATAATTAAATAATGCTCTCACCTGGTGCTGAATATAAGCCAGTGCAAGGACTCTTGCATCTCTATCAACAAGAATTTAATGCAGCAGGAACTGATCCGATAAATCAATTTGATTTGCCACGTTCTTTACCAAGAAGAGTGGGAATACCCTGTACTGGCCTGTTATTTTTTTGGACAACACTGATGGTATTTCCAGGAGTATCTGAGACTCTGAGACAACATCAGGCCAAACAAGAGACTGGCTCCCCAGTACCATGTTGTATCTTGGACAGGTTACAGGCAAATGTGAAAACCAGAGAGTAAGCCCAGAGCAGAGTCTCAGCTGGCTGAACCAAGATGCTTCTGTCACCTGTATGGGCAGATGACCATCTGGACATGATTACTTGAGTGGATCTCACTCTGTTCTGCCTCTATTTTATGACAATGAGGACAGGTCAAGCTTGTGCAGGTTTGGTAAAGGCAGCAGGCTCTGCAGCTGCAGGAGGCTGTCCCTGTGCTCTGGGGCAAGAGCACAGCAGCAGGCACAGGGTTGTGCAGCAGCCATGGGCATTTCTTACCCCAGTTAGCTTGGGCTCTACCTGGCACCCCAGCAGTTTGAAGAGGCTGGTTCTTGAGGTACAGGAGCCTGAATGTGCTCTGTGAAGAAGGGCAAACTTCTCCAGCATCTAGGTCACAGCTGTATTTATACAGCTTGAAAAACAAACAAAGAAAAGTGCTCTAGGGCACAGAGATTTAACACTCAGCCAGTGAGGATATTAAAAAGGAGGAGAGATAAGCCACCAAGAGCTTCATTTCCTTTTCAGCTTCTTTCTAATTTATTCTCTTGTTTATTTAAATGCTCTACTTTGGGAAACTGAGGCTCCATTTCACAAGGGATTTAAAGTAATTTCTTGGGCAGCCAGAGCTGCTAGACAAGACCAACCTGGCTGCAAACCCTGCGAAGTGCAACAGAGAATTTAGGTAACTTTTCAAAAAAAGTCTCCTTATACTCAAGGTTTCCTGCTCCAGTCATTTTTTTGAACTCTACTGTGCAAAATAGACATCTGTCTCTGCTGTGTGTGAGACAACTCTGGGGAGGAAGAGGTACTCCATTGGATTGTGTGTTGCTTGTGCTGCCTCCATATGCAATGTTAACAGAGCCGGCTAGGTGTGGCTTGCTGGAGAGGAAGGCCATCACCTGATGGTTCAGGGCCCATGCAGGAAGGTCATGGTGAAACGATATGCACAGTGCACAGCTCTTGTGACTTGGCTTCCTCCCACACATCTCCCATTCTGATTTATCAGTATTACCACAACGAACATCCCAAAAGGAAAACCCTGTAATGCACTGTTTGATATTTTTGGTGTGTCTGTGTGACCCTTTTTGCCTAGTCTGCTTTCCTTTTGCTCGTCGGGCTTTTTGGTCTGTCTCTCTATCAAGAATCAGCTCCCCAGTTAGATCTTTCTGTTACTGGTTCATGGAAGACACAGAAGCAGGCAGGTAAGGCAGCAATCTGTCTTCATGTTGGCAGCATGGGGCTTCAGGCAAAGCACTGGGGTGAGCACTGAGCACTTACTGGCATCTGCTATGGGAGAAGGTGCACAGAAAGGCTTTTTATTCTCCTGTTAGTTGCACAGTGTACCAAGCGAGGGGGAAAGAGAAGGACAAGCTGCTTAAAATACTATGGCTTCGCAATTTGGTCAGTCTCAGAACACAGGTGTTTCCATCACTGCTGTGTTGGAGGGTTCAAATGGGATCTCCAGCTCAGCAAAGATTTGTATTTGTGCATTAATTCCCTGCTCACTCATTATTCAGGAGAGGACAGGACAGGCCTGGACAGGAAAGAGCTATCCCTTAGACAAGTTCTTTCTAAAATTCAGTGCTCTGACAGCAGCCCAGCTGTTCCCAGAAACAGGAATAACTTGACCTTGAAAAAGAAACTATGTTCTGATCTCCATCCCGTGTACTAGATGACTATGGCTAAATTCATAATCTTCATTTTAAGACCAGAATCAAATCAATACTCTAATCTAGAGCTATTTGTAACATCAGATCTCCATGAGACGTTAGTTTCCTTATCCTCACCCACGTATGTGAATTACTTCAGATTTCACTGTTATGAGAAAAGCTCTTAAAAATCAACTGCAAAAGATTTTCTGCTTACAATAGTATTGGGAGATTTTCTAACTCGCTCAGATGTGTCCTACTTTGTGACAGGGGATAAGGCTTGAACCCTGACTGAGGTATTTGGACAGGCCTAGCTATAAGATTCAGTTTACCTTTTTTTCTTACCTCACTCAGTCTACAGCATTCATCCATGTATTCGTCCAGACTGTCGCTTGTGGGGTATTTCTTCAGCTGATGTCCATGGATCTGAAGGTTTTGCATGCTGCCAAAGGTCTTTGGGAAACTGTCAGCAATCATCTTTGGCTCTTCTATGGGAGCTGGGGCAGGAAGAGTGCTTTCCCTGGGAAGGTCCATCTCTGAGGCAGCCTCCTTTTCCAGAGATTGCCTTTCACTTTGGTCATCAGGACTTTCTTCCTGAGGGACGCTGAAGTCTTCAAGGGAAGCTGTAGGACCCTGCACAGCATCTGCCTCCTGGCTGTAGTATTCAGCTTGCTTTTCACTCTCTGGATCTCGGTGGCTAACTTTTCTGGCACGCTCTTTACATGTTCTCATTATCAGATGGTCAATTTCTGGAGAAGAAGAGGTGCTAAGCACACCTGAGTCACAAAATGAGTCTCTACTGTGAAGCACAAAGCTCTTCTCTGAACCTGTTGGCGTTGATGGAGAATTAGCCCCGCTTGGCAACTCAACCCCTGAGTCCTCCGATTCAAATTTGGAGAACGTGTGAAGTCGGCACTTGGACTCGAAGGTGCTGAGGTCAGGCAGTGTGGCTACATAGTCTGTGCTTACCAGGGCAGCTGCATAGTCTGGTTCTGCTGGTGCAGCCACTGCATTTGGATTTTCTTGGGAGTCTGGTGGGAGGCTGGCACCTGGGAGATGGGATTCTTCCGTGCAGGCTGTGTCAGCTGGAGCCTCTGGGGTTAACCCTGGGTTTTGAATTCCTTCATTGCTCAGTATCTTCATATGTGTTAGCACAACTTTGTCCTCAGCAGGTGGGCTCTTCTTACCTGCTTGAAAGACAACAAGTAAAAGGTCACAAGAAGTTAAAAAACTCAGCTTATAGTGCATCCTGTAAGGGATGTGAAATGTAAAACTGCCTATAGTAAGGTGGTAGCTCTTCTTGAGCTATACGAAGCTTTCTTGTAGGCTTTACTACAACAGAAGTGTTGTATCTCATAGCCCCAGAGACCTTCAGAAGGAGTCACAAATGCACACAGAGTTCTGATTTAGCAGATAGGTAGCAAACAACACACTAAGCCAGGTAACTTTTTAGTGATTACCTGTGTACAGACTCAGAGAAGTACATTTTCTTTCAGCACAATAGACATTAAATCAAGGCTAAAATATTTCCTTTGATTAAATGTATTCTGAACTAGCAGAAAAAAAAGGTAAAATGAAATCTGTCTTTCTGAGGCTTAAGTGAATTTGGGTTTGTAACAAGTAACTTGCAATCCATTTGGTCCGCTCTGTACACATATAGGTGATGAAAAGCAAGTACTGGTAGGCAAAGTAAACAAGGCACTATAGATCTTTTTCAGTCCCTATATGGTTTTGGATATGAACTAATATCTTTAAATGAACTCTTACCTTTGAGCAGAGAAGGGATACGGGTGCAGTTTTATTCATGAGCTTTTTTTGCACATGGACAAAGAAGACTTGTTTTCATATCACAATTATTTCACACAGTAATGTGGCAGAACAGTCTCTGGATGACAGGTTGATCTATGTCTATCTGCCCCCAGGTTTTCTTACTGTTTTTCTGAATCTAATATTTCACAGTGCTGACTTCTGGTTCACACTGATATGAGAGCCAGTGAAAAACTCTGCATCAACTCTTCAGCAGACTGCAAATCTCTATATTACCAGAGGACCTCGGAGGGCTACAATGCATACAATTTTTCAGGATATCTTACCTCCTGCTTAATTTCCTTTCATTTTGCTTTCCTACTTCCTTCCTTTTGCCTAATATCAAACCAGCAGCTGCTTCACAAACTCACTCACAGTAACATAACTCACTCACAGTAACATAACTAGCCCTTAGTAGGCAGAAAAGCCTGGGACCTCCTCCAGTCAGTGATAGAGTGGGGAGAGCTCCGCTGTGCAGCCCTGCTTCACAGTAACCCGCAAAACTCCCTGTTATGGAAATAGTCCATTTTACCTCCCTCCCTTCTCCAGCTTGCTTTCCACAATGTCCACAGACAAGGGAGAATTTCACTTACTGAGGTCAAGCTAGCTATCACATAGATCATTATTTACTTTATTTAAATTCCTTCTATTTGATTTTGAGAATTTCCTGAGATAGCATTGGAACATGCCCTTTACTGTCCATAGGCAGCCATAGACTTAATATTTCACACTGGATTTTCAAAAGTGCCATCAGTGATAAATAATCCTGTCTGATGGGCTTTTTATGGCACCTAGACGCAACAGTGCTTATAACCCCTTATAGAACATCTTGTTTGCCATATACAGAATTGCACCCACCTCCCTTGGCAGGGTTCACAGGAATCTCTCCACTGAAAAGAGCCATCTTTGGGACAGTTAGTGCCAGATTGCCAGCAATGCAACATCAGTACATTGCTGTGACAGGGACAAGAGAAAGCCATTGCCTGTGGAAATGCCACAGTAAAGCTCATCAGGAGCTGCCTGAGCTGGGCTGGGTGGATCCTACACCGAGGACAAGGAATAGGGAGCCTGGTTTGCCACCTCATGCACAGCAAAATGCCTCCTGTGAGAGGGAGCTCCGCACGTGGTCTTGGAAGGAGGTAGAGCTGAATTACTGCTGATTTGGAGTGAAGAGGATCTACCTGCTCAGCTACAAACACCCAGAGGTAAAGTATTGTGTCTACATGAAAAATAGAAGGCTAACAGGCCTTTCTGATGGCCCTAGATGACACAATAAAACCTTGGAGAGTCAGGAGGAGAGCAGTTGCTGAGCTGCACTTATTTTTAAGAACAAATCATACAGCTGTCACTCTTACCAGGAATTACTATATTCGATGGTAGTCCCTTCCCGCAGACTCTGACTGCCTTCAATTATTAATTATGCCTTGCTTTCCTTTAATTGTAGATTCTCCCACTGTCTTTCAATCTCCTCCTTTTATTCTTGCTTAACTGGTTTCACCCTATCCTACAAAAATATTTTATCTGAAATCAGGAAGTGGCATATTAAAATGAGGTCTTGGTGCTTTCAGAAGGAGATATCAGATTCTTTAATTCATATACTTCTACAAAAAGCTACAATTTATACCACAAAGTTTTACAGGGGTAGAAAAAATAAAACATAAGGGGAAGAAATCTCTCACTCCTTGCATGATTGGCCTCAATGCCAATAACTCCAGTGCTGAGAAAGTTCTGCACTTTGGACAACACAGTCCTTTATTCTCCCCATCCTGTGGCTACTCGCAACATTAAATGGCTTCACAACAATTGCTTGTTTTTCTGTTCTAGGCTGCAAACCACTGATCTCAGCATTGTGCCAGTAACTACAGTGTTCGAGCATTTCTGATTACCCCAACCCTTTGCAATGATACAAAATGTTATCATCCTTCCTACCACAAGTTCAGAAGGGATACACAGACAGGAGGAGTTTGCAACACAGTTAGGCACCGCCTCCTCATTCATTCAATGATACTTTCCCATGGTCAATGAGGTCATCAGTCCTACGGTGGAGAGCTCTCCCATGATTAAGGCAGTGACCCGAAACTCAGGTTTTTCTTGCTGTACCTCACTGAAGGAATAGTCTCTTCTTCCTCTCTGTTAACTGCATTATGGAATCTAAACCATGAGTCTTCCCAGAAGCCAATTATTTCTGCTAGAGATGTTGAAAGAAGTATACAAAAATGCTCAGCTTTCTCAAGGACATTGCAAACAAACACCAGAATGCTGCAATTCAAGGTTATCTATGCAATTACCAAAAAAAACCACCAAGTGAGCCAAACCCTCAGCTACTATAAATTAGCTCATTACCAGGGACCTTAACAGAATTGTGTCAGCTGAGTGAAGACTTGGCCTGTAAGCGCACAACACTACCAGGGCCACAGAGCAAAGCTGCCTGTTGTTGGAGGAGTGTTTGCAGGTTACGATGCTGTGTGGATGCTTCTAAAAGGAGGTGTGAAGAGCTTCATAGGGCTGAATTAAGGTTAGTAAGATACATTTTTTTGTGCTGGCCAACTAGGTTTGGCACTGCTACTCCTGGGAAAGCAGCCAAGTTTTGGGATTCTTTTGTTATTGTTTTTTTGTTTCCCTTCCCCTGGACTGCTTTTATACACCCCTTCTAGAGTGAATTTAAGATACTGAAAGATGCTGCTATCAGACAGCTGGTGGGACACTGGTGTGGCAGCAGGAGAGGGAGCGGAATTGTGAGTGCATGCTTAGGAATCAACATGGCTCCCTGCAGCATCTTTGCCAATCTGTGCCCAGGGCAAATATTGTCTTAGGTTAACTTCTGCTACTTGCCTGGTAGTCTGCTCAGAAGGTTATATAGCTCTCTAATCACAGTAGAGATAAATGGGGTTCCCTGGGTTGTAATGTGGCTGATTACATGTAACCTCGGGCAAGTTGCTGGACGACTTGTGCCTGTACAGCTGGAAAGCAAGACTCCTTCCCATCCCGTGGGGAGGTGGCAGCCGTGAACTAGCTATTATCTGAAGGTAATCAGTAGGGGGTGAAATGAATTGACATGTTCCAGCTAACTCTCTAGAACTTTGCTTTGCTTAATTTCCAGATTGCTTTCCAGAATACTTCTCTGTTGGCAGTTAGAAAAACCTAGCAGAGAAACTTAAATCCTTCAAAGGTGAATACCCTCCAATTAGCTGCTGTCCCAAACCTTTCCTTTCCTTGGAATTTTAAGACCAAGTGTATTTTTCCTGTTGCACAATAACTACCAGCTGCCAGGGCACAGCCTAGTTAATCTCTATTATTATAGAGAATTCTGACCTGAGGAAGGAAGTTGGATATCTAAACTTGAAATTGCTTTCAAGCAATTTCTTTATCCCTAGTAAGTTGCATGCAAGAGATATACTCAAATAACTGCCCAAGCAAAACTCCCAGGCATTCCCAGTCCTGTGCAGGCCTAATTCTTGCCAAAGTTCCTGCCTTTCTAGTAAACCAAGCCAAAGTCTGTATTCAAATCCTCATGTTCCAAAGTATTGAAATCCAGGTTCATTTCTTTCTTTTTTGCTTCTATGCCTGTGGCTCATAGCCATATTTCACTGTGTTTCTTCAATGTGAACCCTGTTAAGCTCTGCTACATCCCTGAGAGGGATCCTTGGTTTATGATGCGCTGACTCAAGTATCATAACACATAGTCTTCTGATGCATCTGGCTAATGGAAATACTGGTGGTGGGGAGTGTCTGGCAGTGGGATGAGTGCTGCTAGTGTCAATACAGAGCTATACTATAATGTGCTGCTCTCTCCTCCCTTCTGATCTGTGTCCGCTTGTCTTCTCAAAATGTTCATCCTGATTTGTAAGCTGCTTGGCATGGGGGGAATCTCTGTTAAACATGTGCACAATAACTGGTACAACTGGAGCCAAAGCTTTCCTTGTCTCCATCTGCCATAGTGTTACAAAGGACAGTAACATTAGGGCCACAGCAACCCTCTGCTTGTCCCCAGAGCTGCTTCAAGGTTCTCGTGCACAATGAACTCATCCATGATGGGTGGTGCTGGCAGGGTCATGCCGGGTGGTAGTCTTGCAGGGAGAGGCTCCTTTCCCCACTCCTGTCTACCCCAAGACATGCAACCCAATCTAGATTTGAATCCTGAAGACCAGTACTTTCCAATTGTAAGATGCCACAAGAAAAAAGCACCAGAAACAGAGGGCATCATTGATGACTTAGATCACTGGAGCAGCAGGGTTTTTGCACAGCTGCCCTGCAAAGGAAGACCAAACTCAGCCTGCTTAGCTCCAAGCACAGGACTAAGGCACATGTGCAAAGACTCAGAAAAGGTTTTTCAGCATCCCACAGAGGAATCCCACAGCCTGCCTAGTAACTTCTCTCTAGCTGCAGCTGTGCCAAGGATCAAACCCTGTGCCCTGCAGGACAGGTTCTGTGATAGGGCTGTAGCCTTCAAGTAACAGACTAGGGAGAGGATCATCAGCTTCTGAAGAATCATTAGGCAGCAGTGACCAGTGAGCTGAAGTCAAACTTATGACCTAGAAATGAAAGGCTGCCCCTCTCCCATTCAGTCCTTGCATTCCCTCACTTCACTTCCTTCCTCTACAAAGAAGTGTCCCTGCAAAGCCTGTTCCTGCAACACGTTCTCTAACACTGGCTGGCAGTACAGCTGAGGTGGTATTTCCCTTTCACTGTGAAGAGGGGATTTTTTTTCTCACCCATGATGAGGTCTCAATTTCCCAGCATTTAAGAGAAAAGGGGTCACTTCCTTTCTGAAACAATAGGCATTTTTTGCTGCTGACTCTTCCCCCATATGTGCTCAGGGGTGGGGCTGGGTGGTGGAGCTGTGCTGGCACCTCCTTCTCAGCATTAGCCCACCAGCTGTGCATGAACATGCAGGAGCTGTGTTACCTTCCCACCTCGGCAATAGCTGTCCCTTGCACAGCTCTGTGGGCACAGGGACTCGTTGCATGGACAGGACTTTGATACTTAGATGAACTGAATTACTATTATGCTGCCAAAAAACCCAACACGACCCTCCAACCCACCCTCCACCCAAAGAAAACCCCCCATCAACCACTACCAATTGACCCTCTGCTAGGGAACTCTGTTTCCACAGAGCTTTGCCATGGATTTCTATGTGGTGAGGATCTGCCCCCTTCCTGCTGCTCTTGAAAACCTGATCCCAGTCCTGGTGATGGCAGGAGTGCCGTGCCTTCTCACTGTCTTTCAAGCAAAGATACTCTATGAGCGTGCTGCTGTACCTTGAGCTGCCCAATCTGAGTTTGCAGAGGAACATGCTCCCATCTGGTAATAGAATATCTGCATGATAGAAGGTACTCTCAATTTTTCAATTTATTCAACCGGGGAACTGAAATGCATGTGGATTTCATGAGAATATATATACTGATTTGCTTGACACATTGACTGCAAAGGAAAAATTAAGACAAACCTGAAGTCTCAGACAGTCCTTGAACAAAAAGCATGAAGTTCTTGGATCATCTGGCTCCAAGTTGCTCTCCAATCTCACTGTTAGTTAAATGTGTGAAGTTCTTCCAGACGGTAACATAATGTAAAAAGAAATGTTATTGAATCCCCATAGCTGCAGCTGGTAATGATATATCCATATAAAACAGATGCTGAATGATAAGAGTTCAAGGTCTCTGACTGAAGAGGCATTTCTTGCTTTAAGATGTATGTTTTAGAAGAGGAGGAGATAATTATAGCTCTTTTCAGGCATTTGAGGAGGAATAAGAGGATTGATTGTTTACTGATTACAGAGCTGGGTGAACTAAAAAAGAAATGGATTTCCAAGTAGAGGTCACTTGACACTTTTACAGCTTGCTTCCATTCAGACCAAGTGACGTGAAGTTTTTGAAACAGAGCACAGGTCTGATAGATTAGTGACCTCTAGCAGAAAGTCCCAGGGCACAGTAGGTCCCCACAGACTACCTGTTTTATCAGCTACTTCTGTAGGCTGGCAGTCAGCAGTTTTTAGACCAACACTTGACATAGCACCCACTAAAGAGCTTCCCCAAAGTGTTACTGCATTTACCCAGAAAATTATTTCTTTGGATATAAAGTCCAGTGGGAAAACCAGGCCAAGAATAATTTTGGTGCACAAGGATCTGTGCCTCAGTCCTCCCCACTCTGCAATGTAAGACTCCTGGGGAAGATACAGGTCCCACAGTCACATATGGTGTTTATTTGTGAGACTTTGTCAGGGAGATGACAGCTCTCACTAAAAACCTGCAAATCCTTCTCCTTGGAAATTCTCAGGTGCTCCTTCAGAAGAAAGGTTCGAAACCTTAAACAAAGGAGATGGTGCTTTCATGAGCAGCCCTGTATAATAGCAAGATTATTTGGCACACAGCTCACTAATGTGTCTGAGCAGAAAATAAAAACAATGAAAACAAATATACCACACCTTAACTAAAAGGTCTAATTTAGGAAATCTTTTCTTGCACATCTAATTTGCAGGCTGCCTCATATCCCAAAGGAGTATTCAGCTGGAAACAAACTAGGAGACAGAAGGTCCTTTGCAAGGATGTAACTTGCCTCCCAGGGATGATAAATATATAGTAATTTAGGTTTTATTGCCTATAATAAGCTTGGATAAACAACTGTTCAATAGCCCCACAGACCAAAACCATTAAGACCACAGTGCCTGAACAGAAGCAAAAGGAACTCATGAATCTGTTTTTCTAAAAGATTCATGAGTTGCAGTTAACCCATTTTCACATGTAGTTATTGCTATGCCTAGGGAATGTCTTCTGCTCAACCAAGGTAGCAGTGCACAGGTATAACCATACCTTTCAGTATGTCTGAAATCTTTTATAGTTGCAATGACTGTGGTGACATTTTTTTGTTTTGTTGCTCTGGCTGAAGCCACACAAGGACCTTGGTGAGATGACAAGGAGGCAGTGGTGATGCAGAGCTTTGGACCTGTGGCAAACTGAACTTGCTGATATAAGAAGTCTTGCTACCCTAACACTTCTGCTCCAACTGCCGCCCTGGCCCCGCGGAGGGGGTGGGATCCAGGTTATACCCCTGTTATTGAGCTGCCACTCAAAAAACAAAATATTTTTTTTGTTTATATTCTCTATCTTAAGCTGCATTTGGAGATGCAAACTTTAAAGTCCCTGCCACAAAGCTTGCAAGAAACAGCATATTCTTGGCTCTTTCTAAGTAGAGATGTGGTCCAAACCAGGACACAAATAATAGTTGGTGCCTCTTTCCAGCCAAAGGGATTAGAAAGCACTGTCTCTCTTTCTTATCTGGAGAAATTCTAGCTGAATTTTCTCCTCAGTGCTCTGCATGACAAGCCTGTTCCCCCACCAAAAGCTTCCACCTACTCCTATGACAACACTGCTGTGTCAGGGTGATGAGAAACACTTCCATGTGGAAGATCAAGCTTCCTTTGTCCTCCTAACTGTTCTCTCTGGCCTCCAGTATATAGCTTGGGGGAAACAAGCTCATGGTCAAATTAAAATAAAAAGGCAGTGGTGATGCTGGAGTTCTCACACAGCAGCAGTGCTCCAGCACCCTTCGTGTGTTGTTGAGTAAAAATGCAGTCTCCAGGCAAACCACAGTACCCAGGTGCCCACCTTCTAGGGCACCTCAGAGAGGCTCCAGCTGACATTCACCTCTGAGTAGCTGCGCCATAACAGGAGAGCTGGGAAGCACAATCCCAGCAGCGACTGCCTGATCAGACGCCCAGGAATGTGGCAGCTTTGATGACTCCACAGGAGTGGCCTGCACTGCATCAGTCCAAGGAGGCAGGAGTTCAGCATATAGATGGGATATCAGGACCCCAGAAGGCACAACCTCTCCAGCACGGTGCTTGCAATGCCTTTACCATCCTGCTGTCGCACAGTGCAATACATGGACTCTGGCAAACCCTGTCTCCATGCAGCGCAAAGCAACCCAGTGCAGTGATGTTAATGGGGACAGAAACTATAGAGCTTGTTTATAATCTCATCACAAGTCAAGCTGAAGAGTAAACAGGGATGCTAAGGAGAATGCTACCTGAGGCTTGTGATCTCAAAGGCTGCAGCACTGCCTAAGGAATAAAACATACCAGGCCCATCGCGTCTGAAAAGGATGGTCTGAGAGCACGTCGTTTGTTTTGACAATAGACTTCTAAAGTTACAAGTGATGTGCTGCAGCACCATAAATGCCTTCCCTGCCTGAACAGAACAGAAGAGAGCAAACAAAACCTCTCGAACTCGGGATGATCCCCGTCGGATGGGGTGTACCAGCCTCGAGAGCGATCTGATATCCATTCCCAGCGCAGTGACAGGCTCAAGGCAGACTTGATCGCCTCACGTCAGTGCAAAACCCGAGCTATACCGGCGGGACGTGTGCGCGCAGCCGCTTGCACGCTTACTCCCGGTTTCCACCTCTCCTAGTCCCGTACCGCGCAGTTCGCCTTCCCCTCTCCCAAGTCTTCCACGCTTACAAATGCAAACCAAACCCGTTCTAAGAAGTAAAAAAATCTGTTCCAAGAGTGCCCTCGGGGCAGGAGGGGACCGGTTGGCGGCTTGAGCGAGGCGAGGTCTCGTTGCAGCCTTACCTGCGCGGGGGCAGAGGCAGCCGGCGAGCAGGGAGCGCAGCATTGGGCCGGGGAGCGGGACGGTGCGGGCGGCCCGGCAGCTCTGTGGGCCGGGCTGGGCTCGCTCCGAGTACAGCCTGCGCGGCCGCTGAGGGGAAGGAAGAGGGTGTTGGAGGCGCAGATCTGGGGAGGTGTCCCTGCAGCCCCGGGCGCGCGGCGACTCACCTCTCTTCCAGGGCGCTCCCAGGCTGAAGCTCCGATGCCAGCTGAACATCGTGGCAGCCGCCGCCTTCAGGGGCGGGACGGGTACGGGGCTGCCATCGCCCAGTCCCCCCAAGCTGCTGCCCGTCCCTCCGCGGACGAGCGGGGCCCGCGCTCGGGCACGGCGGGGGCTGCGGAGCGGCGAGCGGGCGCGCGGCCAGCAGTGACTTATAAAGGGAGCAGCCCAGAGGAATGCATCTCCTTTGGCTGATAAGCCGAGATGGCTGGAGGGGCTTGAACTACCTTTGCAACCTCCGACAGGGAGAGGAGGAGAAAAGAAAAAAGGGACGGGAGAGAAGAAGAAAAATATTTCAGCACTTGCATAATGTCAGTAAGCGACCACCCCCTCACGCCCCCCTCCTCAAGTGGCAGGAATGTTTTGGGTGGGGAGGAAATAGAGTAGAGTAGTTTTGGTGGGTTTTTTCTGGGTTTTTTTTTTTCTTTCTCTATTTAAATCGCAATTTATGTGTTTGGAATGCAAAACTCTGCCTTGGTTGTAGCCAGGGCTGCAGGCAAGACAAGGAAGTGGGAAGCGGCAGGACTGTCCTGAATGCAAGCTCTCAGGGGTAGGTTTGTGATGCCATCCCATTGGAGCGAACTTTAAACACCCAACACAGGCCAGGCACGAAGCGCTCTGGCATACCGTGGATATGGATGCACTCACCGGAGTTCTGTCTGAGGAAACCCATTACTCCCAGGCTAGGTTTAAGCAATACAAGCTCCCTACAAACAACAGCCCTATAACCTATCTGGGGTGTCTGCTTGCCAAGAGTGTCAGTCCCTGCATTACTCTCCCATCCAGACTTGTGCTGACTCCAGCACTTCAGGAGAAAACGTGCGGCTCCACTGGTTAAACCAGCCTAATTCTGTGGACTTCAGCTGTCCACAGGATCAGTGGCCCCAGAGAGACCACAGAGAGTCAGTGCGTGCTACAGCACTGCTACAAATGCCGTGAGAAAGTCAGGTGGGTGGAGAGCTGCCAGGGGAGATCCAGTCCCTCTGCTCCCCAGGTGCCAGTGCTCCTGTGCCTCTACAACAAACACCAGTGACTACGTATCAGCTGAAGTGAATTGACTTTTTGCTGTAGCAATCACTGGAGTTTGCTGGTTAAAAGCAGCCACAACTTGAAGACAGGGTATTTAATTGCCCCATTTCTCCAACCACATTGTTTTTGTAGTTAGTTATTAATTTATTGTTCCCAAAATCATGTCATCCAACAGAAGGCAACCTTCCTCCCCAGGTTTGGAGATTGATTATATTGCTTTCTGCTTGTGCGTTTGTGGGCTGCACCTGATTTCCCTGAGGCACTCCAGGAACTTATCATGCACCCTGTGTCTGCTCCTGTTTTTTCTGGGAAAGCAAAGAGGTTTGTGTCCAAAGCTGGTGGGAAGGAAAGACCATAAATTCTTTTGGGGAAGGAGGTCCCTATTTCTTGCACTGAGACAGTCCCAGACTGGGGAGATGCACACTGCTGTGGTTACTGCTGTGTGCTTGGCATGCAGTATGCTGCCACGCTCTACCCATACTACGCTCACTGTCTCAGCTCCCAGTTTCAGTGCAGACTTAAATTAATAAAGCTGCAGAAGGGTAATATACAGGTGCCTTAGCATGAATTCAGTAGCACTGTTAGCCAGAGGAATTTTACAAAGTATTATTCTCTCACCTCCAGCTCTGCTGTCCATATACTACTGCACATACCTTTCTTCTTGCCATAGAGCTCCATGATTTTGTATGCTCCTGAACACACTATCCAGAGGCTTATTTTTTAAATAGATTTTCTAGTTTGGAGAAGGAAAAAAAGCTACTGTGCTCATATCTATATATAGCTGCAAATAAAAGTGTTCTGAAATGTCTCTACTTTGCAGTGAGCAAAGAGTTTGTTGCTGACAGAAAACTGGGTTCCTAAAGAGAGTCTCAAGATGACCATTTCTTGGTTTACCCCCTTGTGTTCAATGAATTCTTGGGGCCAACAGAAATGACTAACAGTGCTGTCAGACTGTGACAGACTGTGAATCCAGTGTCAGTAAACTTTTGAACAAGAATAAAACACCTCCTGGAATATGTACAAGCCAAGTGTTCCAAGCCCTGGGCTAGGGCAAAACATAGAAAGAAAATGGCTGGCGTTGAGTGTGAGATTTTAATGCTGTAGGTTCTCTTACAAGAGGGTGTATTTGTGTGTGTGTAACTGATAATTAATACTAGAAGTGCCTGTGTTAACACAATATGTGACAGCGTTCAGAGTCTAGAGGGCCCCACAAACCCATTGTTAGGTGCTGTAGGTGGTTATTTTTGTCTACATTTGAGAAGTTTTAGTAGCATAACTGTTTTTTGTGTTTCAATTCAGGTTTGTTTGCTATATTAGGCAAAATATTTCGCACCTGAATAGCTTAGCTGTTCAGGAAAAAAGCCATATAGCATGCTTAGTACATTTATTCCAGTGTAAATGCATCTACCTGAAGTGAGATTTTTAACGTTTTGTGGTTGTATTATTAACAGTGGTAAAACCTTCCAAAGAGTGGACAGCATCAAAACCAGTTCACAAGCAAGAAACAGAAGTGGTGCCTGGTTTTCACGTTCAAAATTGAAGAAAGTACCAAAAAGGGAAACTGTTTATTAACATGCTTTTATCTAAACCTGTGAGTGCCCTTGACACAGGAAAGGTCATATCCCCTCTGTACAGAAATACATTGAGCCTAGTTGCTACTGTATTTCAGTGAGAAAGGAAGGATTCTCCTATCCTGCAGCTCCATCCTTTGTCTGGCAGCAAGAGTATTGCCAGGTCTCATCACTTAATTGGGAGTTTTGAGACAGGCTGGCTCCTTTATCTTGAAGTCTTTCCTGTTAGTGGGGCACCAGGCTCAAGCTGTGTGTCACTGTGCTGGGGGCAGAGTACAGGGATGGGAGGAAACAGCTGAAAGAGGAAGCAGGCCTGTCTCAGCCATGAGGGCACTCTGGTTTGAGGACTGGGACCACCTCACCAGGTGCCTCATAAGGATGCTGTGGTTCACAGTAGACGCCACATCTGCACTTTCCCTGCAGCTGCCATACCTTGTGCCAGGGGTCCTTCCCATTCACCCCTGTTCTGAGAGGATGGGATGGGTTCTCTGAATTGCAACTGGGCAGGAAATTCCATCTCGAGCTGCAGAGGATGTAACGGGAAGAGGAAAAACCTCTTAGTCAGCATCAGCTTAATTTCTGATGGATGCATTGAGTGGAGAAAATTCTCCACTCAAAGAAGTCCTTGAGTGTGGAATGCAGTTGTGTTTCTGGATCCCCTGGGCATGCAGCTGCATCCTATCTTTCTTTGTGAGACTTGGTGCTGGTCAAAAGTGACTTCAGAGCCTAGGGCACTTCCCTACTGAGGAGAAGCCAGACATGAGCCAGAAAGGACAGGCTCAGCCTTTGCACAAAGGAGGGTCAGTGAGGGCATATGGCAAGGTCTGTTAGAAACCTGGTAAGCAAGTGGTAAGTCACCACATTTAGTGGTGACTCCTAAAACTGTATGGACCATTGTGCTTTTCCTCCATGCCCGAGTTACTACTGTCCACTACAGGGGTTGAAATCACCCCTGAATCTCCCACAAAAGTGATTCCTACAGTCCATTGAGATGCTCTGCAGTTGCAAAGGAGAATGCCTGTCAGAAGTAATATTTGCTTCAAAAACCTTACTAAGAGTCAGTTTTTGTAGTAGCAGGACAAATCCTCAGTGTGTGGAGCCCTGTATGGGTGAGCTCTCCTGTCTGGGACAGGTGTTCCTCTGCTGTTTGGCTTTAGGCAAGTGCCCTTCTGCTACTGCTTGTCTGGCAGAACAGGATTTTTGTCAGTAGTTTCAGGACCCAAATCACAGGATTTCTCATGCATGTAAAAGGCTTCTCCACCTGGTGTGAAGTATTTGTGGTGAAGAAAAACACATTCTGGTAGCATTGTCACTGTGGTTTTCACACTGAAGCACACAATGAAATGACTGTCAACCTTTAATCACGTCTAATATACTAGACCTCATTTTCCATCCCATTCCCTGACCCTCTTAGTTAAAGGCCAGATGTGGACAGATTGTTCAGCTACCTCCGGTTATGTTTTATACACTGAAGTGTGGTACAAAAGGACCCTGTGCAATGCAATCACTTCCTTGACCCAAACATGCTCTCTTTCATTCTGGTGCAAGCAATGTTTTGGGACGTAGCTGGCAGAGGGACATTTGATCCATGGGAAAAAATGGGATATAATTTTGTGCTATGGAGGGTTTACCATCTGTGCAGTGGTCATCAGGGCTGGCTTGGGCCTATCCCTGATGTGTGACTGTAAGAAGTTGCTCTTTGTCTTAGTTTTTTTTAGTTTTTTTAGGTTTGGGTTGGTTTTTTTTTTTTGCCAGATCAGTCATGCCAGCATTGCTGTCCTGATCTCATTTAAGCAAGGACTGGCAGCACCTCCCGTGTAAGGGTGTGCAGTGCTGCCTGGGGGGAACCCTGGTGCCACAAGGCTGCTGCCTCGCAGAGCCTTAAACCAGGCAGTGTGCTTATGTGCATGGCTCAGGGAAGCCCACACTGCCTCAGCCCTTCCACAAAGACCAGGACAAGGGAAAAAGAAAAGCAGGGGGATGGTTCAAAGAGGAAATACATGATATTTGCATTCCTGTAAAGGGAAGTTTCCAAAAGACTCCAGTTTCCTGTGAAACAGTTCTCCTGCTAACTTGGCAATGGCCTGCACGTGTACAGTTTGTCCAGGTGAAGGTTTTGGGTCAGGGAAGAGGAAGCTGTTTTGTTGCAAGGCCCTTACAGTACAAAAAAAGGTCTTGCTGAGGTAGTGAACTGCTCTTGAGTCTGTTGCTCTAATGTGTTAAACCCTGTGAATAGTGTCATGCTCCAGATACTTACTTTAGTCTAGATACCTTGCAGTTTTTGCTCTTTCTTAGGGGAATGTGATAGATGCAGTAAATACTCAAAATTAGCAAAGCCTGTCTGTACAGGCAAAGGCCCTCTGCATCTTCTCTGCCTCTCACAGCTGTCCCTGAGTGATTCCCCAACCACAGAGGAAAGGAGAAAGCTGCCACCCAGCACCTACTGCCACAATTCTGTTTGCTGATGTCTCCACCAATCTTTACAGAGCAGAGAAGGCCCAATGCCAGGCATGTTTTAGATCCTGTAGAAGGTATGTCGTCCCCACTCCTCCTTGCTGTGAAAGGAGCCCTGGTGAGCCAGGCAGGAAGAGCTGCCCTGCTCTGTGCCCTGTAAGCCAGAGCTGGTGGCTTGCCAGGCACATCACTTCCTTGTGTGCACCTTTGACTTCAGAAGCTGTTGCACCATATGCTTGGATTGAGATTGCTGCTTTCTAACTCTCTGGAGCCCTCCTGTTCCTGTGGATTACCTACCCTGAGTGTCCACATCTTTCCCAGCCAAGGGACAAACTGGCATACTTTGTCAACATCTTAGAAAGGCAGGCTGAGCTGTGCTGCGCTGCGCTGCACTGGACTGGACTGGCTGCCTTCTGGGTTATGGCACAACCCAAACCCTCAATTTTCCTCCTGTGATGCTGCAGGCTGGCTGGTGGCACACAGACACAGTGGTTCCCATTAGCTCTTCCTCCCCCTCATAAAACTTGCACCCCTCTCTACTAGTGGTTTGGTGTCAGGAGTCCAAGTCAGCAGGTACTGGGGCTCAGTCAGGAGATAGGGGTGCCTGGCTCAGGATGGGGAGGGCAGCAGAGTGGTGATGGGCACCTTGGGATCACAGACTGGTGGGGCAGCTGGGCAGTAGTGGAGGAGCAGAGAGAAGCAACATTGGAGAGCTGACAGAAGTGCTTCAGGAGAGGCAGCAGCCCTTCAGGGAGTAAAGAAGGAAGGAAGGAAGGAAGGAAGGAAGCAAGCAAGCAAGTTGAGCCAGGCTGGGGAGAGAGGCACCTTGTTTTTCTAGTGGGACCGCGGGGTGCCAAGGGGCTGCTTCAGAGGCTCTGACACAGGGCAAATCACAGCAGGGGGCACTCTGCTCCAGGCTCTGTCGAGGGCCATCGCTCTCCTCCTCGGGTAGGGCGCAAAGACCACTTTTGCTGCTCTGTCTTTATTTCTGTGGTTCTTGAATTTATCTTCATGATGGAGGGCAGGATCTCCTCCAGCTCAGCAGCCCTCAGATCTGTCTCTCTGTGAAACAGTCCCGAGAGGTGCTACAGGGTTACTTGTGAGGAGCACTGTGGCAATCTCTCGTCCTAGTTCATCTACTGACATTCCCCTGCTTCATGCCAAGCAGAGGGCAGTACCCCTCACCACAGCCCAGTTGTCATGGGAGATGCCTTGAAGCCAGCTTTGTCCTTCCTTTCACTGCCTCACAGGTAATGCCAGAACAGATGGGTGGGCAGTTGTTGGGTCATCACAGCCCCAGGAACAGAAGATATGTGAGGGTGTCTGCCTTGAGGACCTGTGCTTGTTGCTGCCTGGTTCTTGGCTTCCCTGGGGGCTGTGAGCCCACAGCCAGCAGTGAGCCAGGGTTAGGTCATCCCCCAGAGATGGGCCAAGCTTTGTCCCCACTCCCATATGTCCTTTCACAAAGACTGTCTCATAGGAGTGAGTGGCGCTGGCTCCAACCTTGCATCTGTGTGTGCAGGCGGTGGCCTGAAAATACAGGAATGGGGCAAGGTAAGGGGAGAATCATGGCACAACAGCATAGTGCAGCAGGCTGGGTGCATGGCAGCAGAAGCTCTTCTCCTCTGCAAAGCCCTTTTTGAGCACCCTGGAAGTGCTGCGTAGTTTCATGCTGTGCTTTGTCAAGAGGAGACTGGTAAAACTAGATAGGAATCCTGGGAACCATGACAGAAAGGATCAGAGGGTGTGAGGAAAGGGTCAGGGAGTTTCCCACCATGAAACTAGGCGTAAAGATGATGATGATGAACTTAACAACAGTGTTGTTGACCTAGATCTGCCTTTCTACTCTCTGAGGTGTTTGCAGCCCCTCAAAATTCCAGTAAGACCTAGACTTGGCCCATTTCTCTATCCCCATCATGATTCTGACCACTGTAGAACGAGGGGTACCCTCTGCCCTCAACTCAGGAAGCAACCAGGCAGGGCAGGATCTACTGGGCATGTGCCAACACCACACTGGGCAGCAAGAGTGTCCAAGAGTATCCTCAGCGTGTTTGTTTCTTTGATTTTATCCCTGGAGAATCCTGGCAGCCGTGAAAGTGCTGCTTAAACCATGAAATTAACAGAGCTGAGGGTTTGGCAATCTCTGCCTCATTTACCTTGTTGCAAATGCTGCATCATTGTAAATGCTGCAGTTACTTTAGTTTGGAAATGCTTGCTCTCCGTTTAAAGAAATCATTTCAATGGAGTGCAATACAAGAGTTAGATGTTACTTGCTAAATACATCACCAGAGTTTAAAGCAGCACAAATAATGAGGGCAATTTGGGTTGCTTTCCCCTGAATAGAGGTTCACATATCAGTACAAGTTTTTTGGTTTTTTTTTGTGTAGCAATTTAATTAGATCTGATTAAAATAAATTTGTCCTGAAGGTTTGAATATGATAGTGGCATTGCATTTTAAATGTCATTTAGATTAAATAATGTCTTCTTTGCTTGAACAGTGTAAATATCCACCCAAAAGACAGAGGTGAAACTTTAGTTAATAATAAAACTCTCACCAACTTCAATAGAGCTATATTTCACCTTAATTGTACTCATAATTATGCTTTCACAGTTTGATTAAAGAAATGACTCTTTCTTGCTTGGAGGGGATATACATTGTTGCACAGCTCCTACAAATAAACCTGGGAACTGAGGACTGTTGGCATACGATACATGAGCCTGTGCTCCAGAATGAGGCAGTTGGGCCTTCCAGTGAAATGATGGAGCTCCCCTGTCTGTATATGTGACAGGAACACTGAGAGTTGTCACAGGGGCTCTCATGAAAGAAGATATTCTAAGATCAGCCAGGAGCAGTGGTTCTCTGTTCCTGTGGATCTGACTGCTCCACTATTTGTCAGATGCAACTGAGGAAAGCAGGCTGACTGTGAGTAGGCTTAAGTAAGCTGCACAAGACCTAACCTCCACCGGAAAACTACACAGGGGCTTCCCAGGCTGAACAATGTTGAAAATAACCGTCCTTGATGAGCAAATAGTGTTCAGTAGCCAAGGACCTGTCTGGATAACCCCAGGACACACTTTACAAATAGCATCTGTTTCTGCAAACCTGCTATTTTCAAAACCTGTTGCTGAAGCTGAATTAATGCTCTTTCATTTGTATACAACTCTGATATCCAGTTCTTGGGTGTGTATTTCCTCTGGATGTCCCAGAGGATATCTCTGGCTCCACTGTTTGTGACCTGAAGGTGGTAACGTGACTGTGGACTGTATGCCATGGTCTGCGTACCTGACTGTGTGCAAGCAGCAGATGCTGCTTGGCCCCACAACTGGCAACTCCTTCATGCAGTGGAAAGGGCACAGGAGCTCAGGTTTGACGCTGGCATTGAGGTGCTCTGCCTCCTCATCACTTCGGTTCAATGCTCTGTGCTTTTTATCTCCCTACCTGGAAAAAGGAAGTAAAACCATTCTGCTTTTAAAGCTGCCTGGGCATTAAAGCTGTGAGTCTGTATTAAACCAGGTGTTATTAATCCCAAAGTAGGGCTCTTTTAGGTCTAGATGGGAAACGCTAGGGATATGTTCATATCCCCTCTGTTCAGGTCTGATCTAAGCCCATCAAAGAAAATTACATACTACCAAGAACTTTCAGGTGTTGGGACCAGGACCTTTCTGACTTTTATCTTAGCAGTACGACTTACGCTTTTATCTATAAAACTGTGCTTCTCTTTGTATGCTTGTTTAGTGAGGGATGAACTGAGACAGTCTGCTGTTTTACTGCATACTTCCTTGCACTTTCTACTTTCAGACTGCTATTCAGACTGAAATTTCCAGGTTGGCTCATGATGAATTTGTAGTCTATATCAAGTGCTTGAGAGATATTTCCATACCCTGAAATAACCAGAGGTTTGTGATACATCAGTTTGTGACTCTGTGGTACTCTGCGACTCACAGGATGGAGGACAGTTGTCACCAAACATGTACACCAAAACAGTCATGGTGCAACAATACCTCATTAAAGCCAATTCAATTGAACTGATGAGTTAAGACATATAGGTTTCCATCTCAGGTAAATATAATGGGCATATACATTTTTAGTGGATTTATGTAAGGAGAGCTTCCATTGGTGCCTTCCACAGACTTCTTAGCAGTGCTCTTAACAAAACAAAAAAAAAAAAAAAAAAAAAAAGAGAGTGAGATCAAATACTGACCTTCAGATGACCCAGCTTTGAAGCTGGGTGATTTGCAGTCCAACAGCACAATTTGCTTGCACATGAGTTAGATTTAACGTGAAGGAACAAGCAAAGACAATAAAATATTGTCCCAACTTTGCAAATTGAATCAGTCAAGTTCCATTCTGTCGAAAATAGCACCAGGTAGGGATCAGACTTACCCTTGCCCTGATAACCTGTATTCGTTCAGGGAAGGGCTGCAAAGGGCTGCAGAGCAGATTTCAGGTAAGGCTGGCTGCCACGGAGGCAGCAAGCCAGAGTCTGATTTTTCAGCAAAGGTTCCACCTCTGTTTCAGTGATATTTAAAGTTATGTGTTCAAAGCACACCATTACAAAGAGCCCTCTGGGAAGAGCTGGCTGCTCATTTTAGTGCCCCAAAATGCAGGCTAAGCTATTCTAAAGATCTAGCTCTGGTTTTGGCTCCTCAACTGTTTTAAAAGCCAAACCCTTTTTTCATATAAACACCAAACTGCCTGATGTCAAGTCAGGTTTGCAAGATAAGATAAGAGTGCTTCAGTGAGGAATAAATGGAGGAACGTTTATGGAAACTTAGTTATGGAAATAGATAACATCAAGGACGTGGTTTTCTGTGGTGCTGTGCATAGCAGAGTGGATAGAGAGTGTATATATATATTTTTCAGAGCAGTAGGAGAAGATGAGTTGGGAGGCCAGGGGTTCCCCGCCCCTGTCATTGTAGCTGCCAGGAATGCCATGCCAGAGGTCTGGAAGCTGGTGGGGTACAGCAGCATGAGCTTAGCATTTCAGAGGCAAACTCAGAGGGTGATGAGAGGAACGGAGGGAATGTGATAAGGCTGGGGGAGGATTCGGCAAGGGAAGGGGAAGGAATGAGGAAGGGAAAGGAGGCGGTGTGAGGAGGCCAGGAGTGCCCCTTTCCAGAGTCTTCAGGTTTCCCCATACTGGAAGCAGGTTTGGGTCCCTCAGCTGAAATACCAGTTCCTCATATAGATGAGGCAGATACCATGACCAGAGTCCCTTCAGACATCCCCGCTGGTAGGCACAAGAAAGAGTGTGCTGCCAGCAGCTACTCATGCTGGCCACCAGCAGCCTCAGAAATAGCAAGCCTTCGTTGTCATTGTCCTCATGTTTGTAGATGACTTGGCCCAAGTCAAGATAATAGCCAGAGAGAATCTGTAAGATGCTGTGGATGTTCCTGTGAAGACAGTACAGGTCTGCAGGAGCATACCTTAGAGATTTTTTTTTTTTTAACAGAGAGCTCTTGCTTTTTGAAAAGGTGAACCAGGGTAATTCCACATCACAGGGAAAAGCTCAGGGGATCACAAGTGGTTGCGCTGCCAGTCCCAAGGAAGACGCTGAGCTGAAGGCAGAGCAGCCACGATGGTGCACTGCTGTTCTCTGTCAGATCTGGTGTAACCCAAGTGTCTGCACATTCTTATCAGCATGTCTTGCAGGTAGCATAACATGTTTGTCCACTTGAAATAGAAATATTCCTTAACTCTGAACTTCCCTAGCCTCATTCTTCAAGAGAGCTAGTCTATCTTGCTGATCAATAGATTGATATATTTATATATAACCTTTCTGGCTATAAAAATTCATGCCTGCAATGGCTCACAACTGTTGGAAATCAGAAAAAAAGACAATTAAAGAAAAATCTATCATAATGCAAATGTACAAGTGAGTCTGTAACTCACTTGCTATCCCCATGCATACAAGCTAATGATTGTCAGTTTTGAGGTATGAACATAACCCAACCCCTATATCTGAACACCTGGATCTTTACAGAATTTTAACACAAATTTGGATTGGGTAACTCATGAACACTTTGGGAAAGCTCTAGGAGAAGCAGAGGTGATCTTTAAAGGTATGAGTGGAGTAGGACAGTGGAATGTAAGACAAAGTTAGACAGGTTAGAAAGCTCTAGTTAGCACCTGACTTATTCTTTTTAGAGGATTCTTTGGCATAGATCCTCAACTTTTTGGATCATTGATAAGTTTTAACTTTCAGTTTCTTGCAAGCCATCATATATTTAGCAGAAAGCACAAGAAGCTATGCAGGTGTCCTGGCCTCTCAGAGCAGACCAGACTTCATTGCTGCCATGGAAAATACTGTGTGGAAAGAACTGTGATGAGGAAAAGATTTCGCAACATTTGTGGTATCCAAAGGGAGGATGTAGTGGAGCTCTTGATGATTAATGTGAGGTTTGGTACCAGCAAGTCTAAATACCTCAGACAAAAGTTGCGATTTCATCCTGGTATTTTGGTGAAGATCTGGCCTATCAAGTGTGCTATGGTCACTCTGCTTTCCCCTCACAAAAAAAGGAGTAGTCTTCCCTCCCTTGCTATTGGTGTGATGGCCTCCTCCAAGGGAGAGTGTTACATCCCTTTTCTCACTCCATCCCACCAGCCAGCCAGCAGATGGGCCTCCTGATCTTCCCAGTGTTGTATTCCAGGTGTCTCTCTCTTTATTGATTGGGTACATACTGGGCAACCTCTACCTCTTCAAAACTCTCCTCCTTTTCCCTAGATCAGATGCTGCTTTCCCACCATAGCACGCTAGCCACTTCACACACTCTTACACTACAGAAAACAGAGAAGGGTGAGGTCTGTGTCAGATGTGTCCCCAAACGTCACAGCTGCCTGAGAAGCAAGCAGATGAATTCTGTTTGTGCTGCAGTGAAGTGCCACGCAGCTGCATCTCAGTGGGTTTTTTTGATTTCACGGTCAGCCAATGTGCTGGTGAAAAAGATGTGATTGGTGCACTGTTGTTTTGAGGTGGAGGAGAAAATAGCAAGGGGCTTGCGTTAATTAGTATGCAACCACAGTTGGCAGATGCTGACTCCTCTGCAGAGTATCTCTTGCTAGAGGGCATGAAAATATACCTGTTGAGCTGGATGGGCAAAGTGCAGAGATAGCACCAGGAAGCAGGATCTGCACTGAGACAATGCAGAAACCAGTGTGATGTTCTTGGGTGAATGACATCTCTATTTTCACCCTTTTCACTTGAGCACTTAAATCAGCTGGTATTAAAAAGAAAATGGTTGGCCTGTTCTAGGCAGGAAAATGCAACTGTGATTGTTGATGACTGAAAGCTTTGGACTGAAAGCTTTGGTAAGAAATATCCCAGCACACGGAAGCAACAATGTGTTTGTTTCTACTAGTGTTTCACTATAGATCTCAACATAATTTGCAGCAGAAGTCTCAACAGTTATTTCCACTTTTCTATGAGGAGTACAGAGTTCAGGTACCCGAGGCACAGAGAAAGGAGAGAAGTCAGTCATTGTATAAAATCTACATCAACTGTTACCCTTTTTAGGGACACATGATAATTAAAGCAAACACACAGAGAGGCTTTAGCTGGTATGAGGTTTCAATAAACTAAAACGAAGCTACCTGCAATTTATTGCCTTGATTTTGTGACAGTCATTTGAGTGTAAGAGAATTCCCTGTATGGGATTGGGGGTTTTATTTCCTGTTCACCTCTTTCCAGTAGGTGAAAGCTAGAGTTTTCAATAAAAAAATGCAATAGGTGGCAATGGCAATAATTCCGTGCCCTCAGGTTGTTCTTCATCTGCTAGGAACCTCTGCCTCAGTCAGTCTTATGGGGATACTCAGTGTTTGTATTCATGTTCTCACGGGCTTCAGGGGAAATGAAGTGTCACTTAGGCTTCTTTCCCCACAAATCTCTGGTTTTACCACCACAATCCTAACAAACCCTCCAGCACTGAACACAATAGATCATTAAAACAAAATTGATGCTTTCAGTATTACTGGAATACAAGTAAAGAAAATTTCAACACAGCATTAAAAATACATCACCTTCACTGTGGCATTCTGCGGGAACTGACATGACTTCTTATTTTGCATGCCCATGGAAGGGAAGTGTCATTTACATGGCTAAAATATTTGTCCACTGGATGGAAATAATTACAAATGGAACAACACAAAATGTTTTGATTAAATACGGGACTGGTCTTGTTTTTTTCCAGTAAATGCCTGATGTTTTCAATTCTCTTCCCCTCCCATGGGGAAAATATAATGGACAGTTACAGTTCACCCTCCATCTCAGAAGATCCCAGATTGCATAGGGATCACTTGTTCTGTCACTGAAATGCTGGTACCCATGAGGCAAGCACTATCTAGAATGTATTCCTGTGGGGTACTGTAGGGAAGGTGAGATATCTTCTAGAGAGCAGGGAGTTTTCAAGCGAGACTCCAGTTCGTAACTCATGCCAAACCCAGGGGTTAACACTGAAGTGTCAGATCTGGCTACCCCATGGCTGAGGAATGAAAACCAGCAGCTGTCTGAATTCCAGGGATGGTGCTGGGAATAGCTAAAATGAAATGAAGTCCCACCAACTTTGATCTTGGATCTTCTACACAGGATTAAAGCAGTAACTGAGTCTGGGCCTGAGCCACAAGTGTTTAGGGAAGCAGCAGGGGAAGTTTGCTAAGTCTTCATGAGAGTTTACTAAGCATGTGATAATAAAGCAAAGATAACTCTCTTTTATCATTGTGATCCATTTCTTTTAACTGTGAATGCTTTGAGGTCCGTGCAGGATCACAGCAAGGACAAGGGCACACTTGCAGTGCTCCCTGCACGGTGCTGCTTTGTAGAGGTGATGCCCTGCCCTGGATGAACCTTGTATATAAGAATGGAACAAGAAGAGAATTGTTTGTGCAGATCCAAACATTTTCCTCATTCCTCCTGCTTTCTCCCAAGTTTGATGTGATTGGCTCATATACCTGCCACTTCCTTGGGATATAAGCAGCTGCCAGAACCCCCTCAGGCTGTTGTCAGCCTAGCTCAACACACCTTTGCAGGAGTGGCTCCGCGAGAGTGCTGTCTGTACAGACACAGCAGTCGATCTTCACCCTGTCAGAATGAGGAATCATATTTCCCCCATCCCTGCCCTCTTAGTAAGAAAAAGCAAACATATTATAAAGGTACTGTAATAAGTCTGCTAGAGATGTCTTTGCAGCCTCTTTCTCCTCCCCAAACTGGAATGTGCCTAAGCTCTTTCTGGTCTGCTTATTTATTTTTTTCTGGCAGCCCTTGGGGAAGGTACTTAATACTTTTTTTTTTGCAAGTATTATTTATGGACTCAGAATGCCAGGAACATGTCTTTACAAACAGTCTGCACAATAAGTCCTGAGCCCTCCTGTCTGCCACATAATTACGTTAGTCCACAATGCTCAGATTTCTTTGGCTTTTTGCTGTAAGCCAGATTTACTGATCCTGGGTTGTTTCCACGTGAGCAGAGTACTCTAATGACAGATAGCTACACTCCTATGAATTGATGGTAGTGTCCCGATTGTTCACAGTTCCTGATTCCTGCTTAGGTCCCAGAGACAGTGTTCAGTGTTTCAGGAAAAGAGAAAGGTCAGTGCTAGCCCCACAGTACCTGAGTTACATTGCACAGCACCCTAGGATGCTACAGGCTTGCCCCATAAAGCTTAAGCTCACTAGATCTACAGTGCACCGTCTCTTACTTAGCACCTTCTGCAAGGTCTGTGTTAATTAGATACATCTACAGGTCCAAGTGGGAATTCAGATTATGTATCCAGCACTAAGGCTGAAGAGTGAGTTCGTACCAGCGAGGCAGCTGTAGATATACTTTTTATCAAAACCACCTAAAAACCTTCCTTTGGATTAAAATCTCTGCCTTTGTTAGTATTTCTGCCTTTTCAGAGTCAAGACCACAGCATAAAACTTTCTGAGAGAAGCTTGGTGTGTTTTGCTTCTCATACCTAAAAGAAATATGGAAAGGCTGCACTTTCACACCTTTATAGCAATTCCCATTCTCTGTAAATCTGGAATACTTTATAACTTAGGTAGATTTTGGTCTCAGTGTAACAGCATTAAAGGAAATGCCTCACTCCCAGTCAAGAGTTTGAGACAAAATGGAAAACAGTGAAAACATAGGGCAGGAATTGATTTGAGAGATAATTTTGTCTGAGTGCAAATACTACCATCTCTATCATTCAGTGAATACTACTTGAGTCTGAATTACTGTAGTTGCATGAAAATTCCAGGTTTACATTTAAATCCAATATCTCCACCAGCATAGGACCTGTAATTTATCCTGTTGTTTCCACATGTAGTCTGTACCATAATGCTTTCTGTGACTTGGGATTTAAAAAAGAAGAGCATTACAATGCTACCATTTATCATGGTTTGTCTTCTGCTCATCGCTTATGTTGAGTCATTCATTCTTGGGCTGTGCAGTCTGACTGGATCACAGCAGAAGCTTTCATGAACAGCAGAAGCAAAATACTCTGGATTTGCTGAGGCTGGGATTCTTTCCAGGTACCACTAGATGTTTTGTTGGCCATCTCAGCTCCTCTCCAAGGCTTCACCTACAGCTGTTCCTGAAGCACTGCATCCCTTTGTCTTCAAGGAAGGATCAGTGTTGGGTCCAGTTCTTTTGAATATCTTTATCAATGATCTGGATAAAGGGATTGAGTGTACCCTTAGTAAATTCATGGATGACACTAAGATGGGTGGAAATGTCAAGCTGCTTGAGGATAGGGAGGTTCTATAGAGAGATCTGAACAGGCTGGATTGATGGGCTGAGACCAATGGTGGTTCAACAAAGCCAAGTGCTGAGTTTTGTACTTGGGACACAATGACCACATGCAATGCTACAAACTTGGGGAAGAGTGGCTGGAAAGCTGCCTGTCATAGAAGGACCCAAGGGTGTTGGTTGACAGATAGCTGAATATGAGTCAGCAGTGGCCCAGGTGGTCAAGAAGGCCAATTGGCATCTTGGCCTGTCTCAGAAACAGTGTGGCCAGCAGGACCAGGGAATTGATTGTGCCCCTTTATTCAGCATTGGTGAGGCTGCACTTCAAATACTGTGTTCAGTTTTGGGCCCCTCACTACAATAAGGACATGGAGGTGCTGGAGAACAAGCCGTAAGAGATGTGGCTGAGGGAACTGGAGTTGTTTAGCCTAGAGAAGAGGAGGCTGAGGGGAGAACCTCATCATTGTCTACAATTACCTGAAAGGAGGTTGTAGCAAGACTGTTGGTCTGTTCTCCCAAGTAACAAGTAATAGGATGAGAGGAAATGGCTTCAAAGTGCACCAGAGGAGGTTCAGATTAGACATCAGGGAAAATTTCTTTATCGAAAGGGTTGTCGGGCACTGGAACTGACTGCCCAGAAAGGTGGTGAGTCACTGTCTTCAGAGGTGTTTAAAAGACAGATAGATGAGGTGCTCAGGAATATGGTTTAGCAGCGGACAGGTATGGTTGGACTTGATGATCTCAATTGTCCAACCAAATGATTCTATAATTCTAGACCAGTGTTTTCGGAATGCTGGCAGAAAGGATGGGACTTGCTGACTTCAGACAAGACAAGATGCCAAAGCATGCAGAAGGGTTCTACTGTAAACAATCTCTTAGAACTTATTTTAAAAGGAGAAAGGGATGAGGGGAGGAAAAACAAAATACTTAGAGATGCTGACTTGCCATCTACAGTCATCCTCCCTCCCTAGTGATTAATTATCTCCCCCTTTGAGCCAATAGACCAGCTACTCACATTCCTCATTCTCTTCATTAATGGAAATAAATTTGATTTTTGGCATGCCTTTTGTAGGATTCAAAATACCTTTGTGCTGTGGTGAGAGTGAGGGGAGTTTCACTTCTCAGCAGATATGCTAAAAGTATGTTTTACATGCTGGGCTCTCCATCTAACCCAGGTTGCAGGGAGCCGTTTACAGCTGCCTGATCCCACAGCTCTGGCACATGCTACACTTAGCAGGCTGGACACTACGGGTCTGTGTATATTGCCATCTGTTGTTGGAGATCAACATGCTCTTGTAAGGTGCAAGTCCCTTCTGAGTAATGAAAACACTGTGTAGGGAGGAATCAGAAGTAATGGGTATTACAAATGAGTTGGTAACTTCCCTTTACTGTCCACATGTTCTGAGCTAAGTGATTTTTGGGTCCCATGTTACAAAATGTAAGTAAATTACATTTGTAAGTGCAGTTATAAGCGAAACATGTACAATGTAGATTCCTCTGAAGACAGCCTAAGCTTGTTAAAGAAGCTGTTGACTGTGCATAAAGAAAGGGTTCTTAATAGCATTGACAGATCCTTTTCCACCATGGTTCTAGTTCAAGAAGGCGGTGTGGGTGTGACATGGAATCTAGGCCTCCTTACTGCTGGGGTTAAACTGTAGTCTTGTCAATAATGCAGCATTTCCTGGTATTTGTAATGAAAATTAAATGGGCAAGAACATTTACCTGTTATAAAGCCTGTAGCTAACCCAGTTCTGAAGGAGTTACAAAAACACAAGAGTGAGCATCTAATGCAAATAAGGTGTCATGCAATGTGGCTGAATCACAATGATCAAAAGCCACAAAAGGAGCTGACGTGGTACTCCTGGACAGTGTTTTATGAGCACTGTGATGCTTGATCACACTTTCGAAGGTTGTCAGTACTGGGGTTTGCCTGTACATAGGCATCTCACCCTTCTGTGCTGTAAACGTGTAGTAAGATCTAAACGTACAGTTTGGTACTCGCAGATACTTTGTGTTCCCTCTTTGCCTGCCAGCAAAAATTTCACAAGAGCTTTCCTTTAGTGTGACTTAGAGGTCATTGTCTCACGTGACACTCAAAATGTAATCATTCCTGGTTAGAACTGACTCTGACCTTGAGGAGAAACGAGGAGTTGGCATGTTCAAATGTAGATGAGGACTTTAAGCCTGCACCTCTGTGGATTGCTATGCAGCACACACAAAGCTGCACCCTGTGATCAGCTTTTCCAGATCCCTTAGAAACAGTCTGTGAACTCCCAACGTCCAGTGGATCGCAGGCTGCTGTGAACTGCAGGCTTCACTGGCCAATTGGTGAAGAGTGCTGGGCAGGTAGCAAACTGCAGCACAGCAGGATTTCTGTGTTCTCCCTCTATGCATCACCTGTAACATTTTCATTTCTTGCAGCTAGAAGCAAAGAGGTGGTTTAGGGACTGGAAGTTTTGTGCAAAGGGGCTAGATGCCTTCCAGGGTTTGGAGCCACCTTGCTCACCTGGAATACTTGGAAATGAAGCCATTACCTCTGATCCTAGTAAATATTCATTTATTCAGTCAAGTGATTGCAGCCTGTAGTTCTGGACCAGAAGGTTATTCTCATTGTGTATGAAGTTGGTGCCTGTGTTAATGCACAGCCACAAATCATTGCAAAGAGCCAAAAAATTACGGACAGAGAAACTAGGAGAGGATTTTGTTACAGCTATCCAAATGTAAACCAGGAAACACATTGCCGACAGAACTTACTCTTGAAAGATTTGGACCAGGTGATGAGCTGGATCAAACTGTCATTTCTTAACAGTTGTCATATTCTTAGTTACAAGCAGAAGTGCTGTAACATCCAGATCTAATCATAGTGAAAAAAACTAAAAAGCAATCTTTTAAGCAATAAATGAATAAAAGCTGTGTATTCAAATTCCAGGCTGAGAGCTCACTGTAACTAATCTAATTACTACTGTGGTCATTTTTTTTGTCAGTTTTGCAGCAGCTTTTTAAGAAGGAACCTGTCCCTTGAGAGAACTGCTTACCTGCCAGGGTGTAACATTGTGCTATCAATCCTTTTCCCTGACAACCCTAATCCTGCTCTGTCTTGTCTGGGCTGCATATTGCAGCAGGAGCTAGAAAACTGAGAGCTGTATGCCAAAAAAACCTTGGGATGTTGATGGATGGAACAGTGGGTGGTAGTATTTAGATGTCTTTGTAAACAAACAAATATAGGAGATTAAAGCTAAATGGCCACAGACGTTCCTGCCTCCCTGTGCACACTGCAGCCTTTTCTTGGCAGTTATGGGGATTTCAGGTTAGTCAAAAGGTCAGGTTGGAAATGGGCATCTCAGAAGTTGCTTCATATACGGCTCAGCTGCAGCTGATGGAGACATAGCAAATTTGGAAGAAGGCTGTATCACTACAGCATGATATTCTCATCAGTGGAAGGTGTCGGTTCAGCTGTCAGCAAATGCCATTCCTAGCACCCTGCAGCTCTGACTGCCAGCTCAGAGGAGAACTGGACTGCTTGTTAACACAGAGGGGCTGGCACACATACATTCTCCTACTTCACTCATCAACAAAGCTTACCTTATATATTTCAGGCCCACAAGCTGGATAATTAAACTTGAAGGCAAAAGCAGTTTATTTGGAGATTGTGCAGCCGTGTAGTGTTACATATAGCAACACGGTTACCTTCTGAGACTCCAGATCACTTCAATCTTGTGAACAAGTAAGACAAAAGCAAAAGTAACAAGACAAGTAACAAGAGAAAAATAGCTTGAATCTATCATACTCACTTTTCTTATCTAGAAAAAATCATCTCATTTCAAAGTCCCAGCCTCCTCTTTGGTCATTCAGCAGACAAGGCAACTAGTACAAGGAGCTACTCTTACAGTTTGTAGTAAATTAGTTAGGCAACCTTTGCAGGCGAGGAGAATGATGAAACAACACACATTCTTGTGTTGCATTCCAGAGTGACAACCAAATCTCAAAGGTGACAACCCAGGGTTACTGTGACTTAGCAGCAGCCACTTGGCCAACCGGAGAACAGAACCGTCTTTGTTTACAATCTGCATTTTTCCAACTCTTATCTGCTCTCTTGCACTGTAATTTCTCCAGCCCCCTCTGTGCCTCTTGGTTCATCTTTCTCTGCACCTTGCATTCTACTGTATGAGTGTCCAAGTGTGTTACAAGGGACTTTCATCTCCTGAAACAAATGGTGATGAACTGCTGGCTTTCTGCACTTCAGTAACAGTTTACTCGCTAAGGAGGTAAAAGAAATTGCTTCTGGATAGAAGTTCCATATTACAACCTCTGTACTTGAGCTAAGTAGTGAGTGGAGATTTATGCCATGGAGACACACCGTTTTCTGGATCCTGCTCCACTTATGGAATATTCTACCAGCTCTGCTTGGTTAACACCCTGTGCTGGTGGACATAGCCTCATTCCCACCCTCTAAGAATCTGCCCCATGAACAGTTTACATAAACACTCTCATTCCCCTCATTAGCCCAGACCATTAATATAAGATATTGAAGTCACAGTCTGGAGCAGCTGGAGGGGAACAGTGACAAGCAGCACTTAATCATTCCACAGTAATAGCTGGATCTGGAGGAGGATGTTTGCTGGCATTCCCTTACTTGTGTGCTTTGCTAAGATAAGTGTCCTTGACTGCAAGACTGCACACGTATCTTTTGCACACTCCCCTTCTAAGTGTCTGTCTGTGAGATGTTCAAAACGGACCATGGTATGTGTCCAACAGGTTCCAGCCACAACTCACTGATCCATAGCATTCACCCTGGATAATTTTTTGAAGGACTTAGTTCACAAAGATTCTTTCACTGCATCACGTTTTGTGGGTATTGGATATCTGAATGTCACCAAAGAAATGCTAATTAATTACCATTGTGCTATTTATTTCTGATTACTTTTACAAATAAACAAGGAAAAACAATATTCCAGTCCTAAATTGTGACTAGATGAACACAGAAACACCCGTCACACAAAGACGCCCCTAGAAGCTAAGAGAGCCAATTCTCCTGTTGCAAGGCATAGCAGGGTGTCCCGAGCCAGGGGTGAATTCAGCCAAGGCACTGGTGGGAAGGAGGGCTCGGGCTGCTATGCAACAGCACAGTCTCTCTGTAAAAACAAACGGCAGTCGTGATGCTGAGCCATTCATAGGGAGCTACAACCCCACTACCCACCAGCAGAGCCCCTCCCGCCCCAAACAGCTTACAGACAAGATGGTGGGCAGAGCAGGAAATGGCTGAAATAAAATACTCTGATTTAAGATACTCTGAGGTAAGGTGGTGCAGGTCTATCTTGCAATTCTAAAAATGGTTTTAATGATATTACAAAATAAAATGTATAGATACAGAAGTGAGACGGAATATTTGAATTCTATTACATATTTTACTGAAGGGCTTATTTTCTTTGTATAAGAGATATAAATTGTGCTTCTTACAATTTCTGAGCAGGACAGATCTTATGGTGTTTTTTTAAAAGAAGCAGAGGTGTTAACATTTCATCCCAACCAACATCTTTGCAACTCCATTCCCTGAGTGCTCTTGAAGTTTTAGTTATACTTTCAACCTCGCTTCCTGTCTGCAATTGGTGTTGGGAGTCACTTGGATGCACTTCCAGTTTGGATGCATTTCAGTTGTCACCTAGGTGATTATTCTACTCTAAAGATATAGTTTGAAAAGCACTTTGGGTCTCACAGAATGAAAGGTGCCTTAGAAAATAAAGGATTTATTTGTTTCTTCACTGTGATGTCTTGAGAATAGCTCCATTTGAAATAGACTTGAAAAAGACTGCATTCAATTGCCACAAAGGCAAAAAAATAAGGTTATTAGGGAATATAACATTCCTCCCTGGTAATGCTCCCTCACATTGATGTAGAACCATCTTGAGTTAGCCTCCAAACTATGCCTTGCAAAACAGAATCACTTTACCATAAACCACATTACAACATCCACAATTGGCCTCTAAGGCTTTGAGAATGAGAAGAAAGCTGATACTGAAAATGCAGGCAAATAAACTCTCTAACACTTGTTTTGACTTTTAGAAAGCAGCATACTTTATTTCAGTGCTGGGCGGCATGAGGGAATGATTTCCATCAATCATGCACAACAATACAAGAGCTGGTTACAGAACATATATCCAACTGATATGCATGTGTATAAATTCTCCCAGTAATCTCATGCATATTCCACTACTTTCCAAGGACTAATCTTAATTTTATTATTATGAACTTCACAACAGCCAAGTCTCTGCTCATTACAGCTTTGAAGCCAATTCTCTGTCTGGCCTTGAATTTTTTAGATAGGTGAAGAAATATTGTCTGGGTACAGGACTAGTTTTAAAAAAACATACAATCAGAAAAACAGTCCGTGTCTATCTAACTTTCACAAATACTGCTACTTAGATATCGCTTAACAAAAGTGAGGTAGAAAACCAATTCTACAAAAAAAAAAAAAACAAAACAAAACCAAAACTCTGTAGTCAAAATATCCCACGTATTGCAATAATTCTTGTATCAATGCCATCCACCTCAGTAATAACTAGTTATTTGCACTTCTGCTTCTTCTTTTCTCCATTCTCCTCCACTCCCAGGTCTTTTTTTTAGAAGCAGGAGCTCTGGTCCCTGTGTGGAGTGTCTTTCAACAGTCAGGTGCAAGAAATTACTAGCACAGCGTTTTTTAATCAATCTGAGGTGATAAACCCAAAGTTTATCAACCCAAAGTTTATAAACCCAAAGTTGTGTAATTTAGGCGTTTGTGTTGTGGACACGAGAAATATTTACTTTAACGCAGACTATATTTTGGGAAAGAGTTTTCCCTCGGTTGAGGAAGCAGAGCTTTCTTTCGGGTTTTAAGCGTTCCTCTGCCCTCTCGTGGCACCGATCACAAGCGCCCAGGGAAGCGTTGAGGTCGCGGACACTGCTGAACACCACCAGCCCTTGCCGTGCCCACACCCTCTGGACGGGTGTCCAGGGCCGACACCGGTACCGCTCCTGCTGGCAGGGGGAACACAGGGCAACGAAGCCCTAGCAGTTCCATCCTGGCCGGCGGCTGCTGGCGGCACGAGGGCGAGCCCCGCACCCCAGGGCGGGCAGCCGCAGTCCCAGGGCTCGCTGCACCCCGTGGGGAGCCCCGCTTAGGCAGACGCGCGTCCGCCCCAGCACAGGTCCAGTGCGAGCCGCGTCCCCGCCACTGACGGCGAACAGGGGCCGGGCCTGAAGAACTTGCCCTGGATAAGGGCAGCGGGGAGGTGCCGGAGCGACGCCCGCACGCGCGCGTCCCCTGCCAGGAGCCAAGATGGCTGCCGGGCGGGGCGAGAGGCCTCGCGAGATCTCCACCGCCTCGCTCTCGCGCGGCTTCGGCCGCGCGCGGATTTTGGTCTCGCGAGGCGGGCGGGCAGCGCGCGGCGAGGCGGCGAGCGCGGGAGTTCGGTGGGCAGCGCCGCAGCGTCTCGCGCCCGGCGGCCCCGGCTGCGCGGCCATGCCGGCCCAGAACACGGCAAGCAGCAGTGGTGAGGGCTCCGGGGGCGGCGGCGGCGCAGGGAGTGGGGGCGGCGGCGGCGGCGGCACAGGGAGTGGGGGCGGCGGCGGCGGCGGCACAGGGAGTGGGGGCGGCGGCAGCCCCCACGTACCCTCCCCCCTCCCTGTTAACTGTGCGGTCGTTGCAGAACGGCCGGGAGCGGAGATGGAGGCGCAGGCCGAGGCGGCGGTGATCACGCCGGCCATGCTGAAGGAAGAGGAGCAGCTGGAGGCGGCGGGGCTGGAGAAGGAGCGGCAGATGCTGGAGAAGGTGAGGGGCGGCCCGGGCTGCCGGGGGCATTGCGCTCGGCGGTGGCCTGCGGGCCGACCTGGGGCCGCTCCTTCAGTTTCGAACCAAACAAACGTGGAGGCAGCTGGCCTCCCGCGGGGCTGGGAAGTCGCAGGCGCCTTGAAGCATCCTGTGAGGGTTTTGAGTTTTTTTTGGAAGATTAACGATGGATTCCTGCAGTCAGCAAGAGGCTCACTGCGTTTTGTACGCATTTAAGTTGGCAATGAGTTTTGTCCTCCCGAGCCTAGAGCTCTCAGGTACCATCGCTTTACAGTAAGCCGATTTCAGAAAGGGAAGTGAGTTCAGTGTCTATCTGAAATTTTTAAGATAGCAGCTTTTTTCCTTTGCATTTTCTGTATATGCATACAAATACTACTTTTAATCTTTTTCTCCTTCTTTTATTAAAAAAAACCCACCAAACAGACGGCCTGATTAGGGCTCCACAGGACGCTTCTTTAAAATCATTAATCTCTTCCAGAAATAAACTCTTTTATGCGTTTCTTTGGCAGGAGGTATAGTTTATGCAGCTGTTGACACTGACAGCTCATTCTCTGCAATAGTGTTTGAAGGCTGCAGCTGAACTGCATCAAGAAAGCAGCCTAGCCAAAAAGGATTATTTTTATGCCTGTTTCCTGGCCTGCTCTTGCCTGCATCTGGCTGTGCAGGCACCCTTGAGTTGAGGGGAGCAAGAGCTGCTTGAGCTGGTATTGCCACCGGGAGAAATATACGTATAACCATCCTGAGAGTTGGTGTTTGGTTTGTATAGCTCTGTTTGCCTATGTTGCAGGAAATATAAATGTTTCTAGACTGTGAAGGAAATGACAAATTACTAACACAAATGACATAATGATTACTACCTTTCATTTCTCTCTTGCTGGAATATTTTCAAGTGTTGATATTAACCAATCTGTTTTGGAGAGAGAACTTGTAAACATGGTGCTGGTACAAATTATCAAGGTATCAGAATGCCATATACAATATTGTATTTAAGGTATAAAGTAATACGAACTCGAAAGAACTCTTACCGTAAATGCTTTTTTGAGAACTGCATTCTAAAGAACCAGTGCTGTTACTCAAGTACTTGAGAAGTCAGTAGGACTTCTTCCATGTCTTTAAGACAGCTCTCATTTTCCCCTTTTCTATTAATTACATAGCTTTGTTTTCAGCCCACAGAAGAGTGGTGTCTTAAAAATTGAAGCGTTATTGTAGGGGCATGAAAAATATAACTTCTAAGGCCTGGAACTAATTTTAATTACTCTTTTCACTAAGAAAAGTAGTGATTTATAAAGGTATGTTTTAGGCTGCAGGATTTTGTGGTGCTATAGCTAGAAAATAACACATTGTTCTCCCAGAAGTCTTGTAATATTCTTTCTTCAAACAGTAAATTATGACAGAGCCTCTCTGGATTTCTCTTCAGATTTTGCTTGATCAGTCTTGGAACTAAAATCTGCAGACAGTGATTTTGGAGGGTGAGGAGGAACATTTTATAGACCAAATTCTCTCATTGCACAGGAGATATTGAGAAAAGGACTTGGCTTTTGATTTCTTGCACAACTAAGTAACAATGCTATAATGTGATAGGGCTGGGGTTTTTTGTACTTTCTCCATTTCTTGAGAATCCACAGAGCTTACCTCTAGCAAGGGTATCGCTGCATTGTCCTGTGTCCTCCTGTCCTGCTTTCTCTGTGACAGTCTAGAGCCAGTCAGACCAAGGTAGAGTACTTATCTTGGGGGCGGCTGATGTTATTGAAGCTTCTGGGTTTTTTTATGCTTGTCACTTTGGCAAATCCTGTGCCAGGTGATTTGTACAGCAGTTCAACAAAGAGTCATTGGTTCTTTCTGTGGGTTGATGGCAAAATACCACTATGCAAATATATGAGACTGTAGAGTGATGAAAAAGAGTGGCAAATTTTTGACCTTTTCAGTCAAAAAGGGGAAGACACCCCACTTTAAAGCTTGAAGGTTAGGACAAACAACAAGGGGGAGAAATAAAAGTTCAGAGCTGTTCATTGTCTTTTGAGGGTTATTTTTTCCATTGAAATTTTGGCTGTTGGTCAGGTGAACAGAACAGTCCTTCAGATTGAATAATTAGTGGAAGGATGCTGCGTTCCCTCCAATAAAAAGTGAGTAATAGCAAGTTACTGAATTAAATAATTTAGTTTGAATTATATTCTCTCTTGGCATTGCCATCAAGACTTGATTTTTCTGAACTTAGGTGCTTCTCATCTGAAGGAAGAAAACTGGATTTGGGGAGAGCAGAACCAGAAAAAAAAGAAAAACTGTAGGGAGAATCATGAGAAGGCAAATTCACCCAGAAAACCTGTGGAGATGTATCTTCCCCTTATAAAAGAATATGGCGATAACTACCTGATAAGAATGATACTTGTGGACAATGAAGCTGGAGGAGAGAAACATGCTCTCCCTTTTCTGTATCACACTTTAGCCTTGACTAATTCAGCAGAAGTTATTTTTAAAAGCATGTGTGGATTTCGTAAGCAAAGCAAGGAGAAATTACTATTTTTAAATTGGGAATTTACTGGACCCCTGTAAATTAGGCTTGATGGTTTTGTAGCTGTCTGAATATAAAACCCCTGTGTTTGTACAAATGGCCTATGGAGGAGTCTGAACTAATACCTCAGAAACTGTAGGATTTGCCAGAGGTTTTTTTTTCTCCCTCCCAGATTTTACAGGCTGCAAATAAACTTAATTTTACTCAAAATCTATAAATTAAACTGAGATGCCTTTGAATGCCTTATGCTACTGCACTGGAAGCATGCGTGTTTTAGAGCTCTGTTTACATATGCAAGGGAATGCAGCCCTCAGTTACTTTCATCTTGCAGCACTTCATAGGTAGGTGTGAGTCCATGCGCTCACATATCATAGATATGTAGTGACTGGAAAGGAAAGGGTGTGTGTTAACAAGTTATCCTGTAGAAGAACCCTTCATTATATTAAAAGCATTTACTCTGAAACTTCTATAAATCCTTGACATCTCTTTGTGTTGGCCAGGCTCGTGCTTCTTGGGACAGGGAGTCAAGTGAAATGCGCTATAAGAGGCTTCAACATTTGCTTGAAAAAAGTAACATCTATTCCAAATTCTTGCTAACCAAAATGGAACAGCAACAACTGGAGGTAGGTGTATCCTTGTCTGCAGTGGGGGTTCTTAAGATGACCTGCCATCTGTTTGGTTGAACAAGTAAAAATACTGTTAGGATTGCAGTAGTGACATAAAAAAATGTACTGGTACTACTGTCCAGGAATGAAGTGCTGCTTTACGTAATATTCAGAATTTGTTGTATGTGTGAATAGATAAATCAGATTGGAAAGAGCATGAATTATCATTTAAAATCACAGTGTAATGATGGCACTGATATCTTTACGAATCTTCTGTTGGCCTGAGTGCTAAGAAGAGAAAATACTTCAAATAAGAAACAAAGTTTAAAGAAACTAGAAATCGTATAGGAAGGATAGCAGATGCAAAGACTTGACAAGTAGGAGTTACGTGGTCTACTTATGTTGATTACTGCAGGCTGAGGCTGAGGGTGAGGCTTGTTTTCAGGATGCTAATGTTGGCCTCCCTCATACAAATTTATAAATTGTGCTAATTGTGCTGTTTCCAAACAGGAGCTTCCATAAAATGATTTGATGCGTTTTCTTTTAATCCATAGGCTGCTGATTTCATATCTAGCTTTATCTTGACTTTTTTAACCATGCCTTTATGGACAAGCTTGTAAGAGTTTTACACTTGAGAGAGAGGGAGAAGCTTAGGAAAAGATTCAGGGCAATGATGTGCTCATAAAAGTCATACTGGCAGACTGCAGGAACCTCCTTTGTGAAAAATCTTCTGTAGTTTAGCTGTCAGCTTGAATTTATAGTTACTGCGTTGATTGTGAGTTTCAGTATTAAGTCTTGCTCCATCTGATATGTACCAAGGTCTCTTATCTCTCTTTCCAGGATACTTTTGCTTTCAGCAAGTAGAATTAGTAGATGGAATGAAAATATTAAATTCTTCAAGACATGAAAACCCTTCTTCGTTAAAGGCATTGTAGGCTACTTGTATTGCTTTCAGTTCCACAATGAACACAAGTGGTAGCATGTAGAAGTTGCAGGGGAACTGGATATATGGAAAACTTAATGCAGTAGATATGATCTTTAGGAGTTTATAATTGGAAATATTTTTGTTGGAGTTTTTCCAAATTATTGTATTTAAGCAATTCAGTGGGGTTGCACTTTCCCAAGTTTCACTTTATCGTTTTAAACTGTGTTAGAATAGAGGCTTCTTGTGAGTCTGCAAATCCAAAATAAAGTCTGTAGACTACGCATAACTTTATACTATCACTGTAATCTATCCCTGTTATCCCTGCTATGATGGATAGTTCTTTTCTAGGTGTTAATGGAAGACAAATGTATGGGTGTGTTGTTTTATTTTTCTTTTTAGGAACAGAGAAGGAAAGAGAAGTTAGAAAAAAAGAGAGAGATGATGTTAAAATCTGCCAAGGTAAGATTAACTAGCTATTTTGTGCAACTTTCTGAGTGCAGCTGACAAATTACCATGACAATTTACAGCAAGGTAGGTAAACTAAGTAAGTTGGGCTTAGCCAGTATTTGACTTGCAGGTTCTAGCTAATATACCATATGCATTTTAACTTTAATAAGGCCGTTTAAAAGTGATTTAAAAATTGCATAAAGTGATGTTCATCTTAAGGAGATGGTTCTGACTAATTATACTCAATACAGTGGTTTGAATTTGTCTTGAGGAGGTTTGGTAGCCATGATTACGTATTTAGCCAAGATGCTGAATAAGCAGTACAGAACACAAACAGAATCTTCTTTTTTGCTGTTTTTTTTATAAACTGCTTCCTAGTAAAAGTGTTTCAAGAAGCTTTCAAAGGTAATGGGGTTGAGGCTTATTACTTCATTTTATCTGTGTTGTGATAGAGATTCCTAAGATGATGAACTTCTTCCTGTGTTTATTTTCTAGGGTCAAAATCCAGTTGATGGCAAAGAGGAGAAATCAGGTAATATACTGGGCTTTGCCTTTTATCACTACTGGTGGTTTTAGTTTCTTCGTTGTATACGTTCTAATGTTATCTTTTAGGTGCAAAAAAGAAGAGAGGAAGAGAAGATGGGATGTACAACATCTCAGAAATTATGTCCAAAGAGGTAGGCCATAACTATTAATAGACTTGTCTGGATTTGTGTAGCACAGATTTTAACTGGTGAGGCAATTGCTCTATGACATCTATATATTAAAGCAATACATTTTCATACATTACCATCAGAAATTATCAACCAACAGCCAACAATAGTCTATGTGTAACATACGACTTTCTTCCAACAAGATCTGTTAACAAGCAGTGTTGTCAGACCTGTAGAGTTCAGAAAGTCTTCGGGGAGGCAAGCTGTGAACTGACTACATCTCCAGCCAAGTCTTCAATTACTCTTTGTAATTGGAATGCATTCTCTGGTGTGTGGCCTTGTTTAGAGTCACTTGTATGATTAGTGACATAATGAAAGCTTTTTAAAGTATGTCTGAATTCTTCAATTAGAAGATTTAATGAAATACAAATTGTAGTACCTTTTAAGGCTGAAAAGCGCATAAGCATAGTCTTTTCTTTGTTTGCAGGAAATATTATCGGTGGCAAAAAAAAGTAAAATGGAAAATCAGGTATGTTGACACATATTATTGTAGTTTAAATGTGTTTTAGTTAATAGCGTATCTTTAAACTTTTCCTGTAAATAAACATCTCTCTGCTAGGTATTGAAGTCGTGAATTAGAAATTTGAAAACATGGTGCAGGTGAATGCACTTAAGTACTTGCTTTCAGAAGTCTGTAGGGAAAAATGTCTAATTTTTTTTTTGAACACTGAATTTGAATGTACCTATGCTTTATAGAATGCATTTAGTTTCAAAAATATAGTAAATAGGATTTTACTAAGAAATATTTGTGCTAGTATATAAGACCTTAACACAAAGTAATTTTTAAGCATTCGGGCATGGAGGTAGCAAGTATGATCTGTTGCTTCTACTGTAGTTTAAAAGCTACAAGCAGAAGCATGGATTACTTTCCAGCATTGTCTAGAATCTGCTTACAGAGGGAAAATAGCTGCATTAAATGTCAACCACTCTGGAAAAGTTTTAAGTGTATTGCTTTTACGGGTGGAAAATTATAAGTCAAATCACTTCACAGTAGCTATCACTGCACTTCAGTTCTGAAAGAGTAAAGAATGCATACAAGGCATTGACGTTTTGTGTGTTGACCTTTGCCTATGTTATAATGATAATTCTAAAAACAAATTCTACTCTTGAGTTGACAGTTACTCAAAATAAATCTGAGTCAGAGGCTGTCTTCAGTGCACATAAAGACTCGTGTAAATTGAGCAAAAGTACATCTTAGCTGGGCTTTGATGTCATTTGTCACATGTTCCTTGAACTTCCCTCTATAGGATGAAAGTTCTTCTGACAACCTGTGTCCAGAAGACCTGCAGAAAAATGGAGACTCAAATAGTGTCATTAAGGATAGATTGTGTCAAGCTGTACGACACAGTGCCAAACAATTCCTTGATCCAGTACGGAAATTTAATGGACAACCAGTGCCTTTTCAGCAGCCAAAGATTTTTACTGGTGGTGTTATGAGGTGGTACCAAGTGGAAGGCATGGAGTGGCTAAGGGTATGGAGTGATTGTTGATGAAATTGAGCCTGATGACTGGAGACAGAGAAATGAGGGGGCGGAGACTAGAAGTCTGTAACCATAGTTGGTACAGGGAAGATGAAGAAAGAGATAATTCTTTCCAATTTGTCATGATACAAGAATCTGGTGTTAGGAAAAGTTATCAAGCAACAGATACAAAGTTTCAGTGGGGGAGGATATTTGTGTTAGTAATTGCTTCTTTAGCCTGCTTTGTTCTCCATTTTCCCTTTCTCCACCTATTTTCTTGTTCATCTCACCTTGTCAGAAGTTTTTTGGAAAGCAGGTCTATGCATACTACTAAGGGCCAGTCTTAACTATTTTTCTCTCTAAGACTTAAATACCTGGCTCCATAGGTGTTTAAAGACCTGTTACCTTACGGGCCTGACATGGATGAAAGTTTTCTGTTCTCTGCATCCTGGAATCTAAGTAGTGATACTAACAGTGTTTTAAAGATGTTTTGTCTTTAGCCTTTGAAATAAAAAACTAAAGAAACACAATAAAAATTGCCCACATATTTAATTTCTCCCCATTTTTGCTTGCAAGCTGAATTAGGACAACTTCACTTTTTAATTATCATAACCAGACAGACTTATTTTCATTTATGTTACTGATCTCATTTTTCCCTTAGTTTTTTACTTTTCTTTTTCTTCCCCATAAGCATTTGTATCCTGTCTTAACAGGTTTAGGCTGATCTCACCAAGTGAGTGCCACTGAACTCACACACTCACTGTTTGGTCACTGAGAAGTGTGTAGGGACAGGGCTGTTCAGCTTTCTTAGTTGGGTGCTTGGTTATAACCACCTTCTTTATGAATGGTAGATAGAGTAGCCAAAGAACACCTCTGTGTCTTTCTGGGTTTTTTTTTGTGAGAGGTTGCCCTGTTACTTGTCAGAATAGGCAGTGTCTGGACAAAGAATTTTTGCTGGAGCAGCTGGCTTAGTTGGTCAGGAATTGCATCCGTAGAAGGTACTTGAGCAGATAAAACTCAAACATCAGCTCAATAACTTAGTTTTAGAGGGGGGAGCTAAGGGAATTCCTCGGAGCTGGGATGTGTAAAAATTTAGATAGTGTACTTGCAATTGAATGCTTTGTAATGTTAAACTAATACTCATCCTTTCCTTTGATACTGGCATTTGCCTACTAGTCAGGCACTTAATTGGGTAGAAGCATGTACACCTGAATATGAACATTGGAGTTGACGAGATGCTTGTATTTATTTTCATCATAGAGAAATCTTACTAATCTGTAGTATAAAATGTGCCCGGGTTGAGAGTTTCTACAGGTGTTAATAGTTCTGAAGATGCCTGTTCCTAACACATGTTTGTTATTTCGCATTTCCATTTCTTTTTCTGTGTATGCAGATGCTTTGGGAAAATGGTATCAATGGCATTTTAGCTGATGAAATGGGGTTGGGGAAGACGATCCAGTGTATTGCAACAATAGCACTGATGGTGGAGCGAGGAGTCCCTGGTCCGTTCTTAGTATGTGGTCCTCTGTCTACTCTTCCAAATTGGATGTCTGAATTCAAGAGATTTACTCCAGAGGTAGTGAAGATTTTTCCTTTTTCTTTCTAAGTTTTAAAAGAAATTCTAATTCTTTTCCTTGAAACTTTCTCTATACAGAGTATCAGTATAACTGCAGTTATATGGTTGCAGCACACTGTGCCATAACTTGCTATATATTTAAAGCCTTCTGGTAACAAAGCTAATTATCTCTACTAGCTTCTGTTTAGGATTAAATAAGCTTAATTTGTCTGACTTGTAATTTTCTTTTTTTCAGATTCCGCTAATGCTCTATCACGGACCTCAGCAGCAACGTCGTAAGCTGGTTCGTAAAATTCATGGGCGACAAGGATCATTGCAAATACATCCTGTAGTCATCACTTCCTTTGAGATAGCAATGCGAGACAGAAATGCCCTGCAGGTATCTTAAGTTCTTTTGAAACCCCTAGGATGCGTGAAATGCCTCATTGCTGATAGCCATGCTTTTTAGTATAGTAAAAAACCCAACCAACTAACCAAAAAAACCCCAAACAACAAAAAAACCAAAACACATTGTGCCTGTATAATGGTTGTCTTACTGAAGTGTTTATGTTGTCGTTCACTTCTGTTTACTTGGTAGCAGTGGCTCTGGAATTTGATGCTTAAGAATTTATTCAGACAGAAGTAAGCAGATAATTACAGCATGTCTGCTCTTTTCATTACCTCTCTGTAGATAATGGTGGGTGAGTCTTGGAGTGAAAGCTATACTTCATGTAGAAATATCATAGTTAACATCAGAATGATTGTTTCAGTGAGATGAGTTTCTTGTAGAAGTTTTACCGTCATTAACCTTTATTGTCATATTGCCTAAGCTTTCTAAATGCAGTCACCATAAAGCAGGTGTATAGCATGACTTGTTTGGAATCACCTCTAGTCTTGGAAAGTGAGAAAGAGTAAACAATATTTGTAATGGGCAGTATCAGACAGTCTTATTAGTTCTGCTTATCTCTGATCTGGAGTAAAGCTAAAATTTACTGAAATACCTTTTCTTTTTTTAGCATTGCTTCTGGAAATACCTGATAGTAGATGAAGGTCACAGGATTAAAAACATGAACTGTCGCCTTATCAGAGAATTGAAGCGGTTTAATGCAGACAATAAGCTCCTGTTGACTGGTACTCCCCTGCAAAACAACTTGGCAGAGCTGTGGTCATTGCTTAACTTCCTGTTACCAGATGTGTTTGATGATTTGAAAAGGTAGGTTGTGGTCTGATGGTGAAAACTTCTGCTTTGTTTTGTTTGGTCATTATCGTGACTTTTTAATAATTAAACTGGTATCAGTATGTGAAGAGGTATTTTATGGTATGGTTGTAATTTGGTATGATTATTTGGTGGTAAAGGCTTTGAAATTTGTCTTGCATTGACACTTATTTTTTTTAGAAAGGAAGGGAGTAATTGTCAGCTCTATGGATAGTGGAAGTTTAACTCTGAGCTAAGGCAGCTCTGTCTTGGGGAGAGAGTTGTCTAATCATTAGTGCATGGTGCTGCTTAAGATTCTCCTAAGGAGCTGGAGAAAGCTGTGTGAAGCCGGCAGACCATGGGGACCATGAGACCCATGGGAGATGGATCCTTTTCTGAAGCAGTGGAAAAACATTACTGGAACACTCTTTAGACTTTTTCCAAAGTTATAGACTAGTTTGAATATAATAAATCATAGCGAATATTCCAAGTAATACAGATTTTTTGCCAATCGTGTAAAATCTCAAACATCTGAATCGAATGGGTATATTTCAGAAATAACTCCTGTTCACCCTATGTTTATGGTGGATATTAGTGCTTTGTTCTTCTTAAGTTACAGGGTAGTAGAAAAATATTGTGCTTAAATAACGAAGAATAATAGCTATGAAGTAAGCTATTCCTTTCCCTCCCCCCCCCCTCTTTGTTTTTATAGCTTTGAATCCTGGTTTGATATTACCAGTATTACAGAAACTGCTGAAGATATTATTGCTAAAGAAAGGGAGCAAAACATCTTGCATATGCTGCATCAGGTTTTCACTTTTTTTTTTGTGGTTTTTTTCATGGTTTATTTCTAACATTCACAATTATAAAGTGGGTCAAAATCATGGTTGTGGATCTGAATTTGGGGCCTGGGGCTTTTATTGTGGCTTTTCTGGATTGCCTTAGACTTGTGGTTTTTTTCAATATTTACAGCACTTAAAAACACTAAAAAGAACAATATACCTCTTTGATAATGACTCATTTTTGTTCTTGGAACTGAATTGAGTTTAGTCAAACTTGCTAAAAAGAGTTGTTTGTCAAAAGATTTAATATATATATTTGTTGAACGATAATTTTGAGGGAATTTTTGTAACTTTCAGGTGTTGAACAGAATACCTTTTGACAAACTAGTTGTTTAATGTGCCTTTTTTTCAAAACCAAACTTCACACTCAAAACTTGTTTTTTTTAAGGCAGAACTATCATTTTCCCATCATAAGCTGTTGGTGAGACATATAATTGAGTCTTCTATAAGTGTTGATGACAATTTATAATTTATTTTGGATAAAGATTCCAGACTTGCCTGGAATAACTTGATTTAAGAAATATAACAAGCAAAACGAGCAGTTTCATAGTAAAATTACTTTTGGCTAATGAAAAATCTTTGAAAGGTCTGTAATGTAGCTACTTACTGCACCCTCTAAAGAAACACTAAAAAATTTTTACAATGTCAATGGATGTGTTTTTTGAACACATGCATGAAAGTTTTGGAGGAGGCATCTCTGTTAAAAATGGAACCTGGAACTCTGAAAATTAACTCACTTTAAATTGTTAAAATTGCATTACAGCAGTATACGTGTTTGTGTGTTGTTTATTCTTTTTGTTGTTTTTTGTTTTAAAACTAGCCTTGTTCAGAGCTTTGTGTACATCTGCTTGACGTTTCAGATTCTGACACCTTTTTTACTGAGGCGACTGAAATCTGATGTTGCTCTTGAGGTTCCTCCTAAACGAGAAGTTGTGGTATATGCACCGCTGACAAAAAAGCAAGAAACTTTCTATACTGCCATTGTAAATCGCACCATTAGGAAACTGCTTGGAAATAATGAGGTTTCTAATATCTAAAATCTACATATTTTAGAAATATGCTTGCTATTAATGGTTTGTAGGCAAAACCACATTGGTATTGCTTCATTATTATTGTAACTAAACCCACTTTTTGCTTAAATTTTTAGTCTGATCCTTTTGTTATCTATTGCAACGACAGTTACTGTAACTGCCTCAGAGGGCACAGAACTAAGCCATTTCAAGTGTAAATACGTTCTTGGTTACTTGTGGGTTGGGGGGAAAAAGACAGCAGTTTCCATAAAATTGCCAGTTTCTGCTGTAAAATCAGTTAAAGTAGCTTTTAAAAATGAAGCAGAATCTTTCAAAATCTACAATTACAGACCTTTGAAATTTGGGCTGCATTTTCTGCTTATCAAAACTTACAACTGCTGAGTCTATTATATGATGTGTATTACTGAGATCACTTTTCAGTATTGAGAATTCTTGGGTCCGCATAGGCCTTTCAATCTGAAGCTTTCCACTGTTGATGACAATGTTATTTCCCACAGGAGGAAGTAGTTGAGTTGAGTCCTTCTGGCCGACCAAAACGCCGTGGCCGAAAAATGGTTGATTATTGTGAAGAACATCATGGTTCACCTAGTGACTTGGAAAAACTGATCAGCAAAATGCAAGAGGAAGTAGAAAAAGAGAGGTGCTTGCTCTAAAAGATTTTTTTTTATTATTCTACTGAATCTCTTTGCTTCTAGAGTTTTGCTTATTCAAATTGGTCAAAAAATAGCGTTTTGTAATTAACTATCCTTGTAGCTTTAGGATTTTTCCTTTGCTTTTACCTAGTATTCGCAAGGCCATGATAGCAGCGGTTAGGTTGTACAATTACTTACTGACTCAGAGTTATAGTCAACTACAATACATTTATTCTTCCTTGCTACACATCTAGACGTGTGACCTTTGCAGGAGCTAGCAATAAAATTACTTCTTGAAATCCCTGTTTTCATTAGGCACAGTCTCAGGTAGGTCTTGTGACGATAGCGCTATTGATACTCTGTAAAGAGCTAAAATGTCCTAATGTGAGATGCAATTCCTTTGGACTGTTGAAACATTTTGGTGAAGGACTGTGGTTTCACCAAAACCTCAACACCTAAGGCAGTACTGAGTGCCAGCCAGGGAAGAATTGCTTTGTCTTAGTTATTTGGCGGTTGAAATTTCATAGAATCATAGAATGGTTTGCATTGGATGAGATCTACTAGATCAGGTTGCTCAGAGCCCCATCCAACCTGAGCTTGAATGTTTCCAGGGATGGGGCATCCTCTCTGTGCAAACTGTTCCAGTGTTTCGCCACCCTCAGTGAAAAAAAATTCTTGCTAATATCTAGTGTAAACTTCTTTTTAGTTTAAAACCATTCCCCTTTGACCTATTGCTACTAGCCATTCTAAAAAGTTTTTCCCCATCTTTCTTATAAGCCCTCTTTAGGTATTGAAAAGCTGTGATAAGATGTCCTCAGAGTCTTCTCTTTTCTTCTCTTGTCCAAGCTGAGCAATTGCAACAGTCAGCCTCTCTTCAGAGGGCAGATGTTCCAGGCCTTTGATTGTTTTTGTGGCCCTCTTCTGGACCTGCCCCAACAGGTCCATATCTTTCCTGTGCTGAGGGCTCCAGAGATGGATGCAGTATTCCAGGTGTGGTCTCATCAGAGCAGAGCAAAGGGGCAGAATCACTTCCCTCGAGCTGCTGGCCACACTTCTGATGCAACCCAGGGTATACTTGGCCTTCTGAGCTGCAAATGCACGTTGCTGGTTCACATGCAGCTTCTCATCTACCAGGACTCCCATGTTCTTCTCCACAGGGTGGCTCATGAAGTTTGCACAAGACTATTTCTCAGCTTGTCAAGGTCCCTCTGAATTGCATCCCATCCCTCAGGGGTGTCAACCTCACCGCTCAGCTTGGTGTCATCTGCAAACTTGCTGAAGGCGCACTTAATCCCATCGTGTTGTCATGCTAAACAGCACTGGTCCCTGAACAGCCCCCTGAGATGACATCCCTGTGACTTCCCTTGTCCACTGATGCAGTCAGTCCCTCATAGAAGACCACTACGTTGGTTAGGCAGGACTTGCCCTTGATGAAGCCGTGCTGGCTGCCTTGAATCACTTCCATGTGCTTTAGCATAGCAGGAGGATCTGTTCTATGATCTTCCCAGGCAAAGAGGCGAGGCTGACATGTTGGTAGTTTCCAGGGTCATCCTTTCTTAAAATGGATGCAATGTTACCCTTTTTCCCTTCACCAAGGACTTCACCTGGTGGCCATGACTTTTGACATACAGTGAAGAATGGCTTAATGATTACATCAGCCAATTCCCTTGGAACTGTCAGATGCATCTCATCTGGTACCATGGACTTATGTACATCCAGGTTCCTTAGGTGCTCACAGACCTGATCCCCACTTACAGTGGGAGAGACCTTGCTCTCCCAGTCTTGCAGTCTGTCCCCTCAAGAGTTGGGGGAAGGAGAGATTGCTAGTAAAGACTGAGGCAAAAAGTTGTTGAGCCTTCTCATCTGTTGTTGTCAGCTTGGCAGTCTCGTTCATCATGGCAGGTATACTCTTTAACCTTTTTTTTCTGATTTACATACTTGTAGAAGCCCTTCTTGTTATTCTTTGCATCCTTGACCAGGTTCAGCTCCAGCAGTGCTTTGGCTCTTCTGACTGACCCCTTTTCTACACAGCAGGGCAGTGTTCCTGTACTCTGCCCAGATACCTGACACTGCTTCCGTTGCCTGTGCATTGTAATCGCTTAGTTCCTGACTTCAGCTAGCCGTGAGGGCAAAGAGCTGAAGAGCTTGGCTTACTGACAGGTTTTGCAAGGTTCAGGTAAACCTTTTGTCTTAATGCTGGTGTGCCAACTACTGTTAACTCCCTGTTTTTTGTGGAATTACAAATACTTGAAGCAAAGTTTGAGCTCAAGACTGGAGAAAAAGGAGGATTAGTTTCCTTGCTAAATTTTGTGAAATATGGAGGCTTAAGCTGAGGCCTGGAACCCAAATGGCCAGCACAGTCACTGCTCTTTTGGTGACAGATATTTGTTGCTTTCTGGTGATTAAGATCAGAGTTGAGGTTCAGGACTGAAGGAGCTGAGGAATATATTCCTTCCTGGGTTTGGCATGATGATTTTAATTGGTCAAAGTCCCTTGGGCATAAGGAAAATGAGATTAATCTTCTGGGCTGAAATATTTTTATTTTGCTAGATTTTTGTTGTAGTCCTGTGTACTTTGCAAAAACAGACACTTAAATATATGCCTGTATTAGTTTTATGGTGCGCATGAATCCCTTAAGTTGGATAGGGTACTTGGATGTGGAAGAGCTAAATTACTGTATTCATTGTGAATCATGCAGATGTGTACATGTGGCTGAAACGAGATAGGTGGAGAGCTGATTTTGAAATAGCTATGTATTGTTCCACAGATCTGATCGTTAGTTCTAGATAAGACTTGCTTCTGTTCACTTTTCTGCTGAGTGACTTGCACATGTTTATTCTTTGCTTCTGATTTACTACTGACTGCCCTTTTGTATTTTCAACCAATGATGCCAAACCCTTGTGCCTTCAGTGCCAAGTGTGGTATTAAAAGAAGTTTTGTCTGGTACTAACTTTACTAACTGAGGTGTTTTGAGGACATTCAACACAGCATGTAAATCCATTGCTTTATTTGGGGGTTTGTTTTTCTTTTCTCCCTCTTCAATATCTGTAGCATAATAAGGTGATACTTTCTGTACTAATTAGATGATGTATCTTTTCAAGGCCAGTGGTAGAAGTGAGCATTCCCATGGATTCAGAGGTGAACCTTAAACTGCAGAATATTATGATGTTACTGAGGAAATGTTGTAATCACCCTTATCTTATTGAATACCCATTGGACCCTGCTACACAACAATTCAAGGTACATATTTTAGAAGGATTATGAGAAAAAAATATTCAAGCATTAAAAAAATAGACCGTGCGCTGACTGCAGTAATTTAGCCTTTGCATAGTGGTGCTGTCGTGTTGTTCATTATGGCAGCGCTCATCTGCCAGGAGCAAAGGTATTGATTTCAAACAGTAGTTCCATTTGGCTAAAGGTGTTTTAGGATCTGCCTCAAGTTCTCCTCACAAAGGTTGATTTTTCAAGTTGAAAAATGCTGACCTTGGTGAACTGTTCATAACATAAATTGTACGCACTGAACGGGGTCCAGTGGTAATTGTTAAGTGTGCAGTGTTGAAGGGCTGAACCAGGTACAACAGAGTCATCTGCTCAGAGAATATAGCTTCATTTCTCCTCAACAGGGAAAAAGTCCAAGTTATATCTCAAAGACCAACTGTTAGTTTAATCTACACAAAGCAGTTGGCAATATAGAAAAGTATGAAGTAATTTGAATTGAAAGAATCTTGAACAACTGGAAGTTGATCTCACATTCTAAAATGTAGGTTTGTGGGCACATGTAGTCTTGTTTCCTCTTCAGTGAGTGATAACAGAGATTCAGGAGCAAGCTGTTGAAATTTATCGATATAAAGTCAGTGCATAAAAAGCTAATATCCCAGTCTGGGTAATGAGAGGAAGTCAGTTCACATGTAGAAAATGCAGTCTTATTTGAGAATTGACACTATTTGCAGGAGCCACTGCCTGTTTGGGAAAGTGGATTAGGAATAACCAACATGGATGCTGTATGGCTTTGACCTGAGAAGTTTCTGCCCTTAGCAAGAATTAAATCTAACAAACTCTCTTGAGCCAAAGAAATCTTAAGTGGCAATGTGAAAACCTGCACTGTGAACTTCTGTCACTTGGCTGATGTATAGTAATATGTTCAGCAGTGCTTTCTTATATCCAGTAGGCAGAATCCTTGTGCATTAATTAGAAGCTGGGAAACAGAAACAGTGCTTTACCATGTGGAAAAATTAAAATCATCAGTGTTTCTCTTTCCAGAAATGGGATGAAAACTAATTAGTTTTTTAAAAAATTATTTGGGCACATGAAATGGTGAGGTTTGATTTAGTTTGATAAAAATTTAACCAATTCAGTGTAGTTTGCTAAAATTAGTTTTGCTTCCAACCTTACAGCTTTTAGTTAAAAAGATAGTATAAGCTTGTTTCTGTGAGAAGCTTTCAGACAGCTTTTGTTGTTGCTTATGGTTGGGGAAAACTTTGGTGTTCTTCCTTCATAATATATGATCCCCTCTCCCCTGTTCCAAGATTGATGAAGATCTAGTAAAGAATTCGGGCAAGTTTCTTCTCCTGGACCGAATGCTTCCTGAACTGAAAAAGAGAGGACATAAGGTAAAGACAATTATTTTTTTGGTGGCTGGGGGGCATGCGCTGACCTAGCTGTCTCCTGATGACTGAAAATGGTATTGAGGAATCTTCCTGTTTTTTTAGGTCTTGTTGTTCTCGCAAATGACTATGATGCTTGACATTTTGATGGATTACTGCTATCTGAGAGGGTTCAAATTTAGTCGATTGGATGGCTCTATGTCCTACGCAGAGAGAGAAGAAAATGTAAGTAAATGTACATGCTCTTTGAGCGTGTAAGCAAGTACTCCTTGTTGCTGTAACACTGGAATATGATTTTGCACGGCATTTAGTCTTAATTAGGCAAAAGATAACTATGTTGAAAAGTGCATGCTGGCTGCTGCTTTAGTATCTGCTGCTCAGAAATAACTGAAGCAATGAAAGGTGTTACTAACAAATATTTTGGGACGTGCCTAGAATGATAGATGCTTATGTACTCTGTTGCCCAAATGTGGAATGTGTAATATATCTAGTTGTGGTAGGTGTTAATCCCAGTTTTACCCTTGATTATATTGTTTCCTAGCATCCAGGAGTTGTCAGCATCTATGGAAGTGCACTGCAAGTCTAATGCCAATAAAGTAGATTTCTAGGAAACTTATCTTTTGTACCTAGTGGGACACCTGTAACTTCAGCCTGAAATTGTGCATGGATTTGTTCCAGTGCAATCTTCTGTTCTTGCATACTTGTAATGGTTTCAAATAACTGCAGAATGTCTTGCTACTGAGGCATATATTGATCATGAAGAGCAACCATGCAGGGTGTTCTGGAAAACCAACTCTCTGAGGGTTTGCAGGGATATAAGAGAGCAGTGCGTATAAGGAGGAACTACGTGGGATGTATCTAGGGGATGTGCTGCAATTGCCGTCTGGTCTCCAAAGTATGCACTATTGTTATAAAGATACAGAAGAACAGATACAGAAGTGGCAGATGACAGACCATCTAGCTCACATTGTGCCTCCCTTTGCCCAATTTTTTTTAGTCCTACAGTGTGGCTGAGTAAAACCAAATCCCTGAACACTTAACTCTAACAGTAGCGAGCAACCTGATTCTTTAAGTGGAAAGGGCAACCAGCAACATGTTAGCAAGTTATAGTGACTTTTACTAAACTGGTAAAATTTTGTATTTCTAGCTTGTGGGGATTTTTAGGAGTTGACTGTGTGCCTACCACAGTGGCAGGAGGTCAGGATGAGAGAATCTTCAGGTCACCAGTCTAAGCTCAGCAAGGCTCTTCCTAGCTCCATGATTTGCTGCTGGTGCTGTAGATGCTGATGTCGAGGAGAGCCCAGATGATACGGGGTTTTAGAGAGCTTGGGTAGCTTCTTCCACCTGGCAGTGGGGTGATGGTTTCTTTTTCCTCTGCTGTTTTCAGAATCTTGAAAATTACAGAATCAAGTTTGAAAAGACCTTTAGGATCCTCAAGTTCAACTGTAAACCTGACATGGCTAAGCTCACCACTAAACTGTGTCCTTATTACTATACCCTTCCAACTTTCTATGAGCATGTGGGTGATCAGGCTAAGTAGACTAGGTTTTGGCTGGTAGCACAGACCGAGCAGGATCTGTGCTGATACTTCGAAACATCTTGCAGTGAAAGTCAGTTGGATGCTGAATACAAGGCCAGAAAGTTACTCTTAATTTTGAAGTAAGAAGAGGAGGTATACAGGGTGACTGGAAGTTAGTCCAGTTGGCATCAGTATTTTAGATTGCTGCTTGTGTTATGTTTTTAGGCCCTGTCAGCTTGGAATATGCTCACCTTGCTCATCACTTAATAGTAGGTTATATAGAGATGAACATGATTTGGACCATACCTCATTATAGTCATCTCCACTCTGTGTAATAGATGAGTCATTGACTGGAATCACTAGATAAGAAAATAAAATTGCTTCATTTCTTTGTCTTGGCATGTCCCAAATGCATGCAATGTTTCTTGAATCCTTAGTTTTGCCGCTGACAGTGTGCGCTGTATTTTATCTGTGTTCATCTTTTTAAACACAGGTATTTCAAGATAAAGCATGAGCTATGCTGTTCTTGATACATCTACTGTTTTTTAATAGATGATTTCTCTTCCAGATGCATCAATTTAATACTGACCCTGAAGTCTTCCTGTTCTTAGTGAGTACAAGAGCTGGAGGCTTGGGCATTAACTTAACTGCAGCAGACACAGTTATCATATATGATAGTGACTGGGTAAGTTGTCAGAGTGTTAACCTAGTAATGTGTTTCATAAAATGTTTTCTCTGTTGCTGCTTTTGATAATCATTTACTAACCCATTATGGTATAGACGATTTTTGTAACTTTAACGAGGTGTTAACATGAGCACAAGAGTAAGTAGTGCATGCAAACGTGTTACATACGAAATATACAGTCTCATTTGAGAAGTCCTAGCTTATTAAATACAGTACTAGAGTTGGGTTCCAAGTCTAGCCTGTTTGCCCCCGAGTTACACCACAAGCATGAGGTTTTTCTGTCACTGTTGAAGATATGTTTTCATCTTTTGATTTATTTTAAATTTGAGTGTAGCCTTCTACAGGTTCCCTGTTTCAAACAGCTGCCATGTTCATACTAGCCCCTTGAATTTCCTTTGTGACTTGCCACATGGTTTAGCTAGCTAGGATTCTGTTGCTTCCATGAGTCTGGAGGCTGGGAATTAGAGAGGTATGGAAGGAAATGACTGAATCTCTGCATATTCACTTTATTTTAAATAGACAGCTCTGTTTGCATGACTATTCAATTTCAGTAGAGCTAAAGCAGCTTCAGAAATGGCTGAGAACTTGTAAAATTCCTTTTCTCACCCTCCAGCAAAAAAATCCAAACCAAACCTACAACAAACACCCTCAGCTAAATTTGTGATACAGAATATGTCCATCTGGTGAAAACTGTTGCATATAGTGCTGAAGCAGTCTCAGCTTGTTGGGTTACTCTGTGCAGCTTACAGAAGCATAGCTTGTTGTGGATGAGCATAAGATATGTAGAGTTCTGTTACACCATGGCTGCCCTGCTTATTGTTTCTGCTCTGACTCTCAGAGCTTGCTATTGAAATCACTGCCTGTTTTATGTCTCTTAAAAAAAAAAAAGTTAATGGTGTAACTAATGTTTCTTTATCTGCTCAGAATCCCCAGTCAGACCTGCAGGCCCAAGACAGGTGTCACAGAATTGGCCAGACAAAGCCGGTGGTTGTTTATCGTCTTGTGACAGCAAATACTATTGACCAGAAAATTGTGGAGAGAGCTGCTGCCAAGAGGAAGCTGGAGAAGCTGATTATCCACAAAAGTTAGTATCTATCTCTTATGACTTCCTGTTACTGTATGTTGCTTCTCTAAATCACGAGAGAGACCTCTTACTATTCTGTTTTATGACTGCTTAGTATTTTTTCTACGTGCAAAAAGCTTCACCCTCCCAACAAGTGGTTATATGGTATTATTTTTCAAAATGCACTCTTAAACAAATCATAGATAGCTTCTGCAGAAAATTTAAGGAAAACACTTCTAGTATTTCTGAAATCATCATGCTATGACTACTCCTTCACTAGTAGGTAAGAAAAAAAGAGGGGTGATGGGACAGTGGGAGCCTACCTGGAAGAAATGCAAGAGGCGAGAGCTCTGGGCTTGTTGAGCAAGATGTTTTTTTGATCCAAATGTTTTTGCATTTTAGCATCAAAAATGCTGGAGGTAGATGAGGGATCTGAGTTGATTTGATTTTAAAATGAAAATTAAATGAACTAGAATATAAATAGCAGATACAATTCTTATTACTTGCAGTTCAGTTTATAACAATTCTTCATTTGGAGCACTATGCCTACCTAATGACACATAGAGCAATGTTTTATGAGGTGAAGTTTAGTGACGGATTTTTCCAGTTGCACAGGCAAACTTGATTGAGAGTGTTCCTATTCACATTGGTAAACGAGCAGAAACTATAGTTGGTTTCAGGGGGGAATCCTCCTGAACTTGGTTGAGATTGCAAATCCTAGAGCTGTAAAATCACTGTAAAAAAAATTCAGAATCCTGTTTGCATCTGTCCTCCTGAATTTAAGAAAAGTATGTTATAACCAGAGTAGAATAGTTCTGTTTGAGCCATTAAACAGTGCTGAATAGTCCTTGATTTTTCATGTGCAGAGTAATGGTGATTCTTCTTGTATTCTTGATTATATCTGTGTATCTGGTGATATTCAAAAGTGTTCACTGATTGGGTTGATTACTCTTTTGGGAGTAATTTTTTTTCTTGTTTTAGTCCCATGGGAATCCTGCTTTGTTTCCATAGCTTATTTGGTTTGTTATATTTGGACAGTAGCTCCCTATAGCCTTTTCCAAACTCTAACCTTGCTTGAAAAAAGCAATTCTTGTAACTTGGTACGGGATTCTGACAGTAATTAGCCTTTTATTAAACTTCAGAGGACTTCTCATAGTATATTAATGGGAAAAAAAGTGTTTTCATGAGGGCAAAAGCAGGCAGGAAGGCCACAGCTGTAACTGTCTACTGCACAGTGCACTGCTTGTCAAATCCAAGCTGTGATTTGTCTCTGATTTTGGATGATGTTAGCTAATCTTTGTTAGCTGCTTCCTTTATCCTAGCGTTAGCCTTTTTCTTTGTAGTCTGTTTACCACTGCTGTCTTGGCATGACTGCTGGGACTGCCATCTGACTCTTTGTAGTGTGTGAATGACTAATTTAACTGAGAAAAATTTGGGTTGTAATGATTTGGTTATGGTCCAACCTGAAGTTAAAACCAAAGTGGCAAGATGAGCGCACAAAAGAGTGGGCTCTAATAATAGATGACTGGCACATACTAAAGCAGCAATAGGAGCTCCATCTACTTGTACTCAGTTGTGCTGGATGGAAGCTAAGTGTCAAGTGGCGTCATGCCTTCAATTTGGCATTAAGTTGAATATTCATCTTGGTAACTATTGGTGAATCATATATAAATCTTGCAGCATAGGTAGAGGTGTCCCCTCCAGGAACCTTTTGGATCCATTGTGTAAATGTAAAGGTGATGCAATGGATCTTGTGATATTGAATAGCTAAAGGAAGTAAAGCTTACTTAGGCTAGACCTTTTTCAGTGATGCATAACCATGTAGGTAGGGTGTACAAGTAAGTATTGAAGCTTAAGAACTGGAATTTGTTGCAAATGGAATGCTTTTTTGGTCTCAGCACTTGGTTACTCTGTCTTGTGCTTCTGCTTTATTGAAGAAAGTTGCCTAGGAAACTGTGTGAGAACCAGCATGATTTTAGCTAAATGAGTAGATGTTGGACTAAGAAGTTTGTCCATCACTTCCTCTGCTTGAAGTGTGAAGTGCTTGCTAGGGTCTTCTTTCTATATTTTAATCTTGCTGTTACTGCAGCCCAAGACATGTACAGTACCAATGCAATGCCAAATAGTTTGTGAAACTGAAAACTTAGACTAAGTCTTAGACTATGACTAATAATATATGACAGGACCTGGATGCTGTGTGTCCCAGCAGGACATGGTAATGCAGAAGAGAATCCTATAGCTCAAAACCCTCTGGAACTTGTCTGATTTGCACTTCAGAGAGAAATAGTTCTTGGAGGGAGATGGGAAAAGGTGTGAGGAGAACTATTGAAACCAAGATATAGGAAAGAACAGCAGTTAGTGTGATGAAAGGGATTGATGAAGACTTACCAATGAAGTGGGTAGATGTGTTGATAAAAAATGAGGAAGTTTGGTACAGAACAGTAGGCCCTGCTTATCTCCTTGAAATGTGCAAGACTGAGCTTCATCCATCTTCAGCTTTAACTAACAATCTTGTATATTTTTGGATGCTTGAGCTGGCATCCAGATTTGTGTGTAGGTAAGCATTAGCAGAGTCTCAAAAAAACAGCATGTCAGGTGTATTTTTTTGTCATGTCTGTCTAGACCATTAAACTCAGATGTTCTCTCTGCAAACCACATGTTTCATGTATTTCCTATCTTGTGGTTAATGCTGCTTACTTTGTTTCAACCAGCTTACAATACAAAGGGAATAAACTTCAACATCCACCATCTAACTTTATTTACTCTGTTTTTTACTGTAAGTAGAACTAATGGCTTTTATACTTTGTGTATGTGTGTGCATGTTGAATTGGTGTTTCAATCAGTTCTTCTGCATACTACAGCTAGAAGGTGAAAGGCCTGCATGTAAACTCTTCGTGTACCTCTGACCAGCTAGGCTATTAGCATAAAGTTTGTTTTCTTAAAGGCTAAAACAATGAAACATAGCGTTGGTTTTGATGTGCAAGAATAATTTGTTCAGTATGTGCATCCAGTATTGATTTAACAATTTAGAGAATTTGTTCCTGTCTCTGCTTTTTTAACATTTCTTCTTTCTACAGATCAGTTTAAAGGTGGCAAATCTGGTCTAGCACAGTCAAAGAGCTGCCTGGACCCTCAGGAATTAATAGAATTACTGAAATCCAGAGACTATGAGAGGTATGCAAATATCATATTTTCCTTGGAGCTGTGAGTTTCTAACTGCAAGCAGCTGTCAATAGCTGTCTTGTCTTCTGAAGTGGTATGTGGATCTTCGTAGTGGAAAGAATGTCCTAGGCCTTCTGCTGTGTGGGAAAACTGACTTCTGTGCGATACTAACTGTAGCATGCTTTTATCTATATTGAGATGTTGTTTCCTCTTCAACAGAGAGGTTAAAGGATCTAAGGAAAAAGTAATCAGCGATAAAGATCTGGAGTTACTCTTGGATAGAAGTGATCTGATTGGTAAGTTAGAGTTTTATCTGTATTTTTTTCTGTTCAATAGTAATTCATATTCTGTAGGAGTCTTTATATATAGAAAGCTGTCAGCTTCACTTCCCAGTAGCTGTGTTATAGTACATCTGAAGAAGGACCCTGTGGCCTCTTTGCTGACATTTACAGTAGGATTTGCTGAAGAAATAACAGAACTTAAACAAAAGTATTCCATAAAGCCCTATTCATGCATAGCATGCCCTGAGCATACTGTGAATGAAAAGTATAGATTAGGAGGTGTTTTGCAAAGCAGTTTAGAGGGAAAGTTGTTGTAATTGATCAAAATAGAAATTATTCTCAGAAAATATTTATTTCAGTAAACTTGTTTAAAAACCTGTTTTGATACCATCATAATTCAAAATTCAGTTCAGCCTTTTCTAGGTAAAAAAGTTGAGCTTTTCAGAGTTACATGGCTTGTCAATTGATCATATTTAAAAAAAAATATAACTTGAGGTTGTCTGCAAATTTTTCATGCTTGATCGGGCTCTTAACTTCCCTGAGAAAGGAAAAAATTCTTGTCCAGTTCACCTAATGAGTAGATCTAGTATACTGTTTCCTTCAGCACCTTTTTTGGGGGGGTAAGCCTCAAAGCATAGGTACAGAAAAAGATCAGTCATTACAGAATTTAGAACTAAAATGATAGCTAGCCTTAAGTGATATGTATAGTTTGAGTGAAATAACTTTACCTTAGGAGAATTGTCACTATACTTGGAGTTTTCCCTAGATTATCTAAAGAATTTTTTTTTAAAAACTGTTCATTTCAGTTAAGTGACAGCTAATACAAAAAATTATTTCTGATGCACTGATAAAATAGTCTATATCTTCACAAATTCAGGATGTGAAACAAGCCAATTTCTCCTTTCAAGTTGGAGAAGGTGCCATTTATTATGTGTTATTAGTGTGCATCTTGTTATGTTTGCTTATTCTTTTTTTCATTGGCTATACATAGCAAAATATTGAAGTTGTCTAAAAAATATTTATATGAAGATTTAGTCTAGCTTTATGTACTGAATATTTACTACAGATAACTGCAGTTAATGCTTTAGAAACTGAAATTCCACTTCACATTCCTGAAAGCTATAATTATTAAATTTATTATAAAGACAATACTTTTTCATTAGCTTTATATTCACTGGAAGGGCAACATGGTGATTGCAGGTGCTGGGAAAACAAGGTGTAAGTCTTCAACTTTAGAAAAGAATACTGCTTAGCAGGCCAGTTCTGCTTTTCTCCTGGCAACTTCACTAAATGGGTTGACTGCATTCTATTTTCTCAGGAAAATGAGACTAGTTCAGGCAGATTTTAAAACTCCTTATCTCAGTTCAGATTTAGGCAGAGATGCTGGATTTTTTTTTTTCTTAAAGCACACAACTGAAGAATATTTTCAAGCGCAAACTTCTAGTTGTGAACTATTGATGGAAGAGCATGCTTTCCAAATCCAAACAAAAATACTTAAGACTTTTATGTCTGCAATGGTAAGGTTGCAGGCACTTCACCTGTTATTCTTGATCTTTGTTTTGTTTTTAATCCTAGACCAAATGAAGTCCTCTGAAAAAATGAAAAAAGAAAAAATGGGTGTCTTCAAGGTCCTGGACGAGTCTTCGGACTCCAATGCCGAATGTGTGTTTTAATGTGCAACTGTGGCCTGTAGCCTTACAAGACAAACATATGGCTGACATCAGATCTTCCAGAGGTGTCACTTTTACACATGCTGATCCTTTATGCTGACTTTCTTTAAGGCCTTGTTCAAATCCCTCACATTTTTCAGCAAATGTTAACATGTTTTACAGTATAATGCAGGTGATAGTTTCATGCTGTAGCTTTGGTAGGCTCTCATAAAGAATTAAGAAAATGAGCATGTTTCACATTTGCAGCTTGCTTGGGTGATCAGCGGTAAAAACTAGCAAATGTGTGTTTAAAAAAGTCTTCCTGTGGAAGGCCTAAACCACCTTTTTTATATTGTGTCAATTATGGTTTTATTTGGAAGGGAGAGAACATGTGCCTTTGTTACAGTCAATGGTGTAGCTTCTGTTTAACTTCTGCAAATTATTTTGATTAAATAAATGTTTGGTTTGTCCTAAGGGTGTATGTTTTTTAGCATAGCTTCTTAAATAAGTGAAACTTATGTCATGTTCCATTAATTCACCCTTTTCTCCTACTCATTTAGCACATTAGCCCATCTCACACATTTAAAAAAAAAAAAACCACAAGAAAAAAAAAAGCCCTAACAGCCCCCACAAAAAAAAGCAGCTTGAATGAGCCAAAATCGCCTTTACTGCTGAATTAGGTGACTGTCACCTTGCACAGCTGAGGCGCCTGGCAGAAGAGACAACAGAAGGCTGTTCCTTGCATGTGAAGCCTCAAGAGCCTGCTTGAAGCAGTGGTTTACAACTTGAGCATCAGGTATTCTTAAACTTTCAATTCTGCAAATTCAATTGTGAAAATATCACCTAGATATAATTAAAAGCTACAGTCATGGAATTGCAGCTGCAGCTGTCACAGTTGCACTTGTGCTAGTTATGCCTAGGCAGAGGTAATGTGGAATAAAATAAAATCCTACCTAATCTGATCTATCAGACTTTGGAAGCTAGTTTCCAGTCAGTTTGATAACTCTTACTCTTCATTGAGAGTTAGCCTGAATTAGAGAAAGTTATTGTATATTAGTGAAAGATGTTTATCCTTACCTCTGTAAGGGAAGAAACACACCTATAAGTTAATGAGTCGGCCTTTGCCTCTTGAAAGCCCTGTCTTGTTTCTAATTGCTGAAGACAAAAGTTTGTAAGTTTTCTGTTCAGTTACTTATTAGCTTGAATAATTCAAAGTCCAACATGTGTTACTTAGATTTGCTTGAATTCCTTATTCCTGTAGTCAAAGGCAATGTTCACACTTGCTGTCTACGTAAGCTGTGAAGAGGCAGTCCAGCATTCGTGCATTTAATGCCTACAGGCAAAATGTGGGGCGTGCCGTAAGGGGTGCTGGTGTTTCAGAAAGCAGCCTGCACCCAGATAGTCAACTGTTCCTCATGTTGAGGGTGTCTGCAGATGTTTGATTTGTTGACACCAAATGCATGGACAGAAAGATGGGGTCTCAGCTTGCTTGTGTGTTGCTACTGTGTGTCTGTACAAGGGTTTGGTTTTTTTTTAATCTGGTGGGCAGTTCATATTTTAGCCATGGAAGGCCACTGTTGTTTTTTTCCAGGTGATGGTGACAAGAAAACGTGTGCTGAACTTCTCAGGTGTTAGAATCCACATAATGGCATTTCACCAGCCCTCGAATGCACTATGTACATACAATCATTTGGGTATTTCTACTTCCTTGCCTAGCAAAGATGGTATTTGAGCTGCTGGAACCCCACCTTGACAGCAACAACTCACGGGGCTGCCATTAGCAAGTGAAAGTTCAGTGTGCAAGCTGGAGTGACTGGCCATGCTGCTCAGTGCTGTTTTGCTGGGGAGGAGAGCAGGGGTGAAGGTGTGGGATGTGAGGAAGAGGCAGTGGTGTCTATCTTGATGCTGTTAGTTTTTTTTTTTTGTTTCTTTAACCCTGCTTTGTCTCCTGAGGGCCAGCTCTGTCAAGTTTTAAAAAATAGGGATTCGTGTTCTTAGCTCGGAAGGGAGATGTGCTACTCTGTCCCACACAACCCCTCCAGCCTGCTGTGGCGCATGGCTCACAGCTTTCCACAATGCACAAATAGAAATGGGAGTTATGACAGTGATAGGGAGAGGCCACAACCAGAAACCCAAGTAATCTCTCTTAAATGACAGATGGTGCTTTGTGCTGCGATGCATGTCTGAATGAGAGAGTCCCTCTTTGGTAGGATGCTAACTCACTCCCAAACTGCCTGACAGTTCAGATAGATGGGAACAGTTTATATATTTCTTACATTATTGTTACCTTCTGGAGCAGGCTCAATGTGATTGCAGGCTTGACCTGACAACCTGTTTAATTGTCGGCAAACTCTAGATGCCAACTGTTCAAACTTAAGAAGAATTTGGAAAGGCAGACTACAGCAAGTGCTGCACTTGCCAGATATTTATCCTGCATTATAAAACCTGGATACAGTCCTTTTTTTCAGCAAGCTACAGCAGAGAGCAGTCAAAGTCCTCCTGAGCAATGAATGTGAATTGCCTCAGAAGCCTGTTCCCATTGTAATAAATTAGATTAACACTGGTCTCTGCAATAGAAACCTACTCCACCAACCTTTTGTAGTTCTCGACTCTGACACGCAGTCAGTGTTTTTCCAGCAGTGCTGGCAGCCTTCATTGCAGGAGCTCAGGGGGGCAATAAAGCATGTGGCCCTGCACAAAGTGGGGTTTGTCTCTGTTTGCAGTGCAGGGCAGGGTTGCAGAGGGGGCATGCCAGGTGCATTCCGTATGTGATGCAAGGACAAGTTCATGGCAGTAGCTGGAATGAGCCACTTCTTGCTGATGGGTGTTTGTAGAGTATGAAAACAGGTAGTGACTTTTTGCATGCTTGAGAGCTCAGCCTAGACACAGGTGTTGGGGGTGCAGCACACCAGATGGCCCTGGGGCCTGGCATTTTGTTCCTGCCTGCACCTGAGGAAATGTGTGGTAAAGGGGAGAGTATTAACCCCCATTAGGAGTGGTGGGTGAGATGTCACCCCAGCAGGCCAGAGAAAAAAAAACACAATTCACTCTTGCCTTGAAAATAAAGCTTATGCTAGGATGTGGAGTTTATGTGGGCACTTGCTGATGTCACAGAGAAGCCAGGCTTTCCCCAGGGATGAGCCAGACAAGGATTCTGCTGGTTGAGTTTTGCCATCCTTGCTTGACTGCCAGTGTATGTAGAAGGAGCCAGAGAGGCCTGAGCAAAATTTAGCTGGATTTGTGAATTAGTCCCCTTCCCAACATGTCAAGAAGTTGGACAGTGGGGAGGGGTATAATCTTGCCCAGCAGGTTGTCTTAATCTCAGATGAGGACTGGCGTGTTTGCTTTTCATAAGGCAGCTGTGCTGTACTGTGATTCATCACAAAGGCAAGGGAAAAGGTGCAATAGTAAAGCATTGCTGAACATGTTGTCTGTAGCTGTTGCAGATGTACCCACTGACTCCAGGAGTGGGGCAGCCCTGTGCTTGCCAGAGAGGGCCTGTACGCAGTTACAAACCCTTCTGTTCTCAACCTCTGGCCATTTGTTTTAAAGCAAAGATGACAATACCTCTTAGAAATCATTTATTTTTACAGCCAACAGAACAAACAGCAGCTCAGTAAGAGGTGTGAGCAGAGAAATAACCTCACTACACGTTGTTCCAGCAGGCCCCACCTGCCCCACATCAACCCCAGACATCCTCCAGAGGAACAGGAAGCAGGGCAATGTCTCTGGTACCCACGCAGGACCTTGCACAGGGGGACTGTTCCAGATGTCTGCAGATGGAAACCACTGTGGCCATGGGGTCTGGCCTGAGTTGGACAAGGTATGTGGCAGCAGGACTCACCCTTACCAGCCTGTACCCTGGCCCTGAGCACACCAGTGGAGGGAAAGAGCTACTCAAACCCTCCTCCCTTTGCTGCAGAGCTCCCTGGTTTCCAGCAAACATCAAACAGAAGTTTTTCACAGGGCTGAGCTTGGAGACCATGGGCAACTTGCAGGGTGCCTGGGCAATGCAGCAATGGGAAGCTTTGATGTGCCTGGTCCCATCACCATGAAGTAGCATTGGATGCAGAGGAGGCAGCTGTCAATTACTTTGCATCAGGGATGGGCCACTAGTGCCAGCTACAGTCTGTGGCTTGGCTGTGCCCACCTGGCTGTTGCTGGGTGCCAGCAGGCAGCTGCTAACAGCAACTGGGCAGCATGATGAGGCTGACTCAACTGTGTAAGTCCCTCCCACTGTAAACAGCCATGCACTAGACACCTCTTCTGCTGCCCCGGGAACCCTGGTTCAGTGCAGAGTGATACCAGGAGAAAGCAGACACCTCTGCCTTGTGGATTCACCCCATTTATTGAATGCAAAGAAAATGCAAATAACTGGACACAGAAGAGCTGTGCTCTGACTTCAGCCTCTGATTTTCCTGTATGATTGACAGCACAAAGGAGGAAAAAAAAAAGTGTGCTAAAAAAAAACCAAAACACAAACCCAAACAGTGAAAGAGGAGACAAAAAGAATGTTGAACAATTAGTGACATTAATAATAGCAAGGAAATTCAAAGCCATGCCTAGCATTCCTTACTGCAAACAAGATTCAGCTGGGGGCACGAATGATGCTTTCCAAGGAAGAACAGCTGAGGCAAAACCATCCACGCTCGCATTGTGAGCAGCGTGGGTTACTTTGGGAAGACAGTGACCACCTCGTAGCCCTCTGGGGGAATCACTCGCTCCCGTGCGTGCTTCTCGCAGTAGATTTGGTCTTCCACGAAGAAGTGTCCTTTCTGCTTAAGGTTGGCGCCGCAGTCGCTGCACACGTAGCACTCTGGGTGCCGCTGCTTGTCCCGGATCTTCACAAACACCCCTCTGGGGAAGGAACCAGCACCCCTCAGCACCAGGCACCCACCACTGCCTCCTTCCTTGCCAGCCACTTCCCACCAAACCCAGACCCACACCAATGCTGAAAGTGGACAATTTTCTCCTGTTCTCAACAACACAAAAGTATAGGTCACAGCTCTGCCCAGGCAGATGTTAACAGCACTTTTGGAGCCAAACATGCTGGCATGGGAGTCCTCTGGAAAAGCATTTCCTAGCACTGGCCTTTCACAGGGACTGTCCTATTACCTGTGGTGTCAAGAATCATTGTGATGGCATCTTTAGCTGGCAGCTGTGGTCAGGCAACAGCCTTCAAATGCCCAAGATCAAATGACAGGAATCAGCTTAACCATCTAGGGGAGCAAAATCCAGGTCCAAACCAACCAGACTGCAGAACAAATCCAGAAGTGACTGCCCACCACCAGCCAAAGGGGGTGAAGTCTGGACAGCCAGCCAGTGCCTTTTTCGCTAGTGACTGACATGCAAGGTATGTGTGGGGGAAGCACAATGAGACCAGATACCATCTGATCTCAGACGCTGCTGCTTGGGAGCTGTAGTGAATGTATCCAGCCAAACACAGGCCAGCTCTTATTGGAAAACTTCACAGCTTAACCCAGCAGATGATGAGGAAAACTACAACTTGTTAACTACCATCAGCAGCAACACAACAATTTGCCAGGAGTATCATTTGTTCCATCAGCTGTCTATATTTTCTGTAATTCATTAGTTTTTAGTGGTGTTCATAGTCTTGTGCTTTCTCTCCACTTCTACCCAGCTGGTAGAATAATTGTAGGGTTCGTCTCGGATTCATATTTTACAGGGTAGGGATTGCTTCTATAATGACACTGCTGGTCCTTGGCACTCCAGGCATGCCAGGATCATGCAATCACAGTGTAGTGGGTCTCAGCATCAAAGTCATAACTTGTGGTGGGCAGCATGAGCGAACCTGAATTAATCCATGATGATGCAGTTGCAGGCCCTCCAGCATTTGACTGCTGGAGTCAACTGTTAAGCTAAAAAGGAGGTCATAGGGAAATCAACACTAAGGAGAAAATGAGGGTAGAAGAATTTGTGGCTGAGAAATTGAATGATGAATCACAGAATCATAGAATGGTTTGGGTAGGGAGGGACATTAAAGATCATCCAGTTCCAGCCCCCCCCTGCCATGGGCAGAGACACCTCTCACCAGACCAGGCTGCTCAAGGCTCCATCCAACCTGGCCTTGAACACCTCCAGGGAGGGGGCAGCCACAGCTTTCCTGGGAAACCTGTGCCAGTGCCTCAGCACCCTCATCATGAAGAATTTCTTCCTAATGTCTAATCTAAATCTTCCACCTTCCAAGTTAAAGCCATTTCCCCTTGTCCTATCCCTTCAGGTACTGGAATGCTGCTATGAGGTCAAAGAGATGGGTTGGGTCCTTGTGCTGTCACACGTAGTGGTACAGCAGCTCTGTATCAAACCCATGCCCCTGCTGTGCTGGAAATCAGACATACATAAAGAAAACAAAAATTATGTCTGCATAGACAGAGCAGAGATGTTTGGTCCTACGGCAGAGTGGGGAGCAGAACACAGGTTTCCCAGTCCCCACTGGCCAGGGCAAATCCCTACTCCATAGCTGGGAGCACCAAGACATGAAAAACATTAAATACACAGGCCCTGAATGTAAAAGCAAATTTTTCTGGGTTCTGTGAACAGATTTCAGGTAGGAAGCAAAACACTGCAGCAACAACTGTTCTGAGGTTTGTCTCATAGGATCATGCTTTGGTTTCCATTAATATGGATATGTAGAGGGAAACCCAATTCCTGCCTCACTGCAGGGAACTGCACAGTTAGCGCATCAAAGCTGGTGAGAATAAATAATGCCTTGAGCCAGCTCCTGAGTGCACTGGGCGTGGGTAGGATGAAGTGTTGAGGGTGCAGCCTGTCACACAGGCATGGGATGCTGTAACCCTAGGGAAAGGCTTACTTACACAATGCCAGATCCACACTTCTCGCACAGGGGCAGCTTCTGGGCATTCCCAATCGATGAGGCCACCTTTGTGGTGGGGGCTTTGACGCTCCTAAATCCAGATGGTTTGGTAGGGTCTCCTGGGGGTGGAAGGAGAGTGCTTCAGAGCATGTGAGATGCATGGCTGTAGGCTCTTCCTCCCAAGCAGATGCTTGGCTAGGGAGGGGTGGTGTTATTTAACCCTGGCAGGGGTTCGTGCATGGAAAGTGAGCAGGAGTTTATGGCTGGGGGGGGTGGGGAGGCAGCTGAACCTGGCCCTAGAAATTCAAGGGCTGGAGATTGTGGGCATCAGATAATAGCCTCCTCTCATCTTAAAAGCCCATTAGACGACTGCTGACGTGTCTCCCATGTACAGATGCACAAAGCAAAGCCAAGCCTCAGCCCCAGCCTTGACAGCACCAGAGCCTGCCTGCTGCATCCTGATCACACGTGTGGGTCAAGCTGATTTGGGCTTAGGAGGTGGGTGTCCTGACAGACTAGGGAGGGCTGTCACCAGTCTGCTGTCTGGTGTACAGTGGGGCTGGCTCCCTGAAGACTTCTGAAAGAGTTGATTAACCCATTCCTGCTTTCAGGGCCCTGGGACACCTGGGGATAAGCCAGCACTCTGCTGCAGCTCTGTAGCAGGCTCCAGGGATGGTATCTCCCTAGCGCAACCTCTCTAGGGCATGGATGTCCTACAGGTCCTTTGCAGAAGTCATCTGCTGACCTGGATGCCTACAACAGCAGTGGATCCTAGATGCAGGATATGAGGCAAGCCTTTAAATATTTGCAGTGAAAATGGAGCCTCTTTCTTACAAAATGACACCATTGGTGGGACTAGTCTTACTAGTCTAGGCACCAAGGGAATGAGGTCTGCAGAGACTCCCATAATGTTTCACCAGAAACAGAGAGGGGTTGATAGGCACCTCAGACTGGGAGGGACACTGGTAAAACCCTTCTAACTAGTGTAAAACCAAGAGCACACTGCAATGGTTATTCCTGGTGTAAGGAGAGGAAAAATCCTCCAAAAGCACACTCTCATGACCAGTAAGTTCAAGGACATGTCACAGCCCATGGCAGTGTCACTGAGAGCTCAAGGACAAAGGGAGGAACTGCCCACTGCACCTCCATTTCACCATTGCTCACCCTTTGGGCAGGGGATACTGTGCTGCTTTCCCTGGGGCAACTTTCAGCACAGAAGTTTGCTCCCAGTTCCATGCAGAGATGCTGGTCCAGATGTGCAAGTTCCCTGATGGGGCAACAGCCCATGCACCTTCCAAACACAGCAGGAAGCACCTGGCCTCCAACAGAGTTACTACAAGTGACCCTTGCTGGGAAGAAAGCAGCAGCAACATTTTCAAGCTCTTCCCTATCATCACCTCAGCTCACTCCCTCTACCTCAAACAGTGCTTTGCTCACATCAATGACACTAACAGCATGTTTTTACATCTCTCTAAAAGAATCAGCTTAACCAAATATCCACAGGAAACATAACATGTTCTGCCATGTGAAACATCTAGGAGAGCAGGGTCAGTTCTAAACTCAGATCAGCCACGATGCTGCTACAGACGAGCACCCACACACAGAGCCCATGTCCAGGGCCAAGCTCTCAGCTGCTCTAAGTCAGACTTGTCCTGGCTATCGAGATGATGATACCTTTCTGCTGCTACTCACAAGCCACAGCCTGAAGACTGACTCAGAGAAGCAGTCAAACCCAGGCTATTTATCACCACATCACTCAGCAGCAGTGGTGTTCAAGCCTGTCCAAGCAGTGTGGCAGGCAGGGGCACTGTCTCCTTGGGAACAGACATTCCTTTGGGGCTGTGCAACCTCCAGGCAGGAGAGGTAATTATCATCAGGGGTAATTATCGGCTCTAGGTGGAGCAATGCCAAAGCCTATCCTGGTCTGTGATGGGGTAGGCAAACCTTGTGCCAGAGAATGCCAATAATGCTGCAAAACTTCCAAGAAAGATAAAATACAGAAGTTTTTGTTTCCTGTCTTCTTCAGCACTACTAAGCACAAGGGAGGACCTCGGATGTGTGAGAAATCCCAGCTACTCCAGTTCCTTCCATGCAGGAGTTGAACCCTGAGGGGCAAAGTGCAAAACACTCAATATTTAAGAGATGCCTTCAGGTAGGTATTTTAACAGCTTATTAAAGACTCCAAGATCCTGGTTTCTTTCTTCCTATTGTTTCCTTATATTCCCTTTTATTCTTTCTTTACAGAACCCTCAGACCTAACAACACTTGGGTGATCTGTTTCCCTTTATGGCCAATATCTCAGCATCAGGCTTTTGTTGGATGAAATGAAACATTCCACTGCCAAGCTAATAACACAAAAGGCAAAAGCCTAAACTGGCCAAAAAAAAAAAAAAAGAGGTAATTCTTGGAATTATTTTCCTATTCTTTTGTTTATTCTATTTGTATTTAATGGGAGAAGAGAATACAACTTAGCACCTGTCTAAGTTAACTGGCTTTTTTATCCTAAAGTCTATAGTCCTTGAACTGTACAAGTCCAGATGTCAGATCAAGAATGCCAAGCAAAGCAAGGTTTTAGAAGTTAAAAGCTATGAACTGCTCTACTGTAACTCAGCTTCCATATTTTTACACTCAGCTGCAGAAGTGGACCCTTTTTCTTGCGTAGAGGGATGGAGATCAGAACCTTTAGGACACACTAAAGAGCCTGATCTTGTTGTAAAATCAAATTCTTTAATCACTGAATAATAGTTTAAGGGGGCAAAACTTCATAAAGCATGGAAGAGTTTTTAAACTTTTTAAATTCCTTCTTGACAACTAAATACCGTGGGGGTTTATTTCTTGAGCATTCACTCAATGAATAAGCAACAGTGAGGGCCCATAAACACTGAAACTAGTCAAGGACAGAAAATTTAAGAGCAAAGTTAGTGAAACAATCTGTTTCTGTGGAGACCATCTACACATGCTACCTTGAGCAATCAACTGTTAATAACGAAAAACAAAGTATTAGATGTTACTCTTAAACACTGTAGACTGCTCAAGGATTGGCAAAAGTGAAGAGCACACTCAGATTAGGTGCTCACCTTTCTCTTCTGACTCCAAAATCTCTTGCAACACGAGGAAGGAAGCAGATTGTTTGGGTGGCTCATTTGACTCTTGATTCTCCTGGAGCATCTTGTAAACCTCAGATTCTCTGTCTATGACGATGCTGCCTGGGGGCTGGTTATGCTGATCTAAACTGAGGAAAGAACACAGAACACGCTCGTTAAACAGCTGAAAATTAAAGCCACTAAAGCTAATGCATCATATGACTGAAGAATGAATGTGTAAAACACATGCACAACAGGACACCATAAAACACAGAGGTGCTGAATGTGTTTACACAGGACATCGCAGCCCGTGGTGGGATTGGCACGCTGGGCGATCTGCATATGCCATTGTCAATGGGTTCTCACTGACTGCCCCCAGTCAGTCTCCAAGTATTCTCCCTGCTTCACTGTTACCATATACTCCAGAAACTAAAATTTTCTGTCCAGGAAATCATTACTCTGTTAAGAGGGAAATAAAGAACTAATACGCTGGGATGGGAATCCCACACGGTAGCTGTGCCACCTGTGCACATTCCTTTCATGCATAAGCTACCTTAGACTGCTACCTTACATTGCTGTGAATCTCAAATTAAGAACAATTTATTCCATGAAAAAAAAGGCTTTGCAAGTATACTATGAATTGGTCCTAAAGGCCACCTTCACATAATAACAACTGCAAGACCCTACGATCATAGCAATAGTTTAATTTGGTTTTCAAGTGAGTGTTTTCATTTCCATTTTGTAGCTGGAGATCCTGAGCCACAGCCCATTTTCCGCATTTACCTCATATTAGTGAGCAGGTCAGGAGCAGAGATACATTCTGCGGCTAGTATGAAAAAACCTATGGAAAAATGAGAGAACAGACAAGTTCCCTCTCACTGCTCAATTATATAATGCAGCCTTATAAATGTAAACGGTCTATTAAGTTTCACTGTCCCTGCACCATATGATTGCCTGAATAGTACGTAAACATCCTGAAGTTCAGACTAAATTGCAGAGGGAAATCTTTTTCGTGAGGAAGCAACTGCATACTTTCCATGCCAATGTGCAATTGAGTTGCACTCTTCAAGCATCAGCGGTAAAATCATCGCATGTGTTATAAAACACTATTTCCATAAAAAGAATTTCATAAAATATTTCCATCTTCAGCAATTTTCAGTGGAGCAGGAAGCACATTAGACTTGCAAGCAGCTGAACCCCTGAAGCCGGAATCTCATTTACTGAAGCCTCTCACCCAAAATAATGATGTGCCTTCTGTCATACAGAAAACGTCTTAGGTTTTCCCAAAAGAATCACTGCTCCACGTTACATTCATCTTATGTAAACTCATATACTCCCACCTTTCTATCCACCCATAAAAACATTAGACAAGGTCTGTCATTGCAGCTTGCATACTAAGAATGTTTCACTCACATGAATTCAAAAAGCAAAGGCTAAATAATCTTAAAGAGCACCAGAGTAAAAAAACGCCCTCACATTTCAACCACGCATTGTGACAGTGTGCAAAACATACAGATCAGCTCTCCCATGTATGTAACCTATAGATATACTTGCATACACAAGACTTCCAAAAGAGTATAAAAGATGCTCAGATCCTAGAATTTGTACCAGCAGAGTGAAATACTTCAACTTGTCAGGGCAGAAGGCTATGCTGCCTAAAGGACACCCCCCCCCCCCCCCCCCCCAAAAAAAAAAAGCACGTGCATCTTTTGAATGGGCAAGACCACAGGCATAGAAATTGTGCCTGCAGGATAATGATAATGAATGTCCATGTGTTGGCTGATTTACAGCACCTCCTGTTACACAGGTACTTTTCCTGCAGCAACCACCAGCAACTGCTGTTCTTTCCCATCTGCAGTTCTCCAGTAGAAAAACTTTGTAGGGGACAGCTTCAACCACATTTACTATATTTCAACCACATTTACTATATTTCAGACTCACACAATCGTTACTGGATTTCACTGCTTCTACAATGGGCAACCTTCAACACTGACTGAATGACACAGGATCACTGGGCTTTGAAAATTGGCAGGAGGATAATAAAAAAAACAGACACAGCCTTGCACAGCGTCTTCAGAAAAGCACAGCTTATTCTTTACTAATGCCACTTGACTATTTTATGCTGGCACATTTTGTAAAGTTTACAAAGATCTCAAAGCTGGGCTACAGGAAGGTCCAGTACCTGAAGCTTTTGCAGTGAAACAATTGCTCATGCCTAAGGCTCCTTTGTAAGTGTTATCAGCTGTCCAGACCAGCACTGCCGCCAGCAGAGCGTAACTGGCCCTGGCACGTACGGTGTTGACTTACAGCAAGTAGCTGGACTGACTAACAAGGCAAGAGTAAATCCACAGCCTCCCATTATCTCTTGGCTGCTGGCGCATGGCAAAGCTTGGCTGTGTGGGTCCATGTGTTGAGGACACCAACTTTTCTGCTTTAAGCACATGGTGCTCAGCCCACGAGGGGACTGTGAGCAGATGAAAACCTATGAGATCTGGCAGTGCCCTTTCACTCTGCCCCAGAGAGACCATAGGATTGACCCCCTCTCTGGACCACATGTCACATACATAGGCAGGTAAGTGCTGAAGGTTCACATCTTCTGAAACTATTGAGCCTTGATTGGAGCCCTCCTGCAAGATGGCTAAATATGCCTTCTGCTTCACCTGTCTCAATACTAAAGTTCTCCCTGTAAAACCCTGGGGGCTGTAATTTAGAGGCAGAGGCCACCTGGTTCCCAACTGCCACAAAGAGCAAATACCAAAGAGGCCTTGTGATGCTGAGGCTCTCCATGGGTCCTGCAGTCCTCAGACCATGTTGAGCACCCTCTGCTCCTACAGACAGAGAAGAAGCCCAAAGAGCAGCAACCTGTGCAGACAAGTGAGCTGGGGTGGAAACACAGACTGAGTCCTCCATGGGCCTGGCACCTTTCGAGGCTGCTCCAAAATCATGAGTTTTATTAGCCAAAGATGGGAGATCCATGGGGCCCTCTTCAGCCTGAAATGAAACATGCCCAGTGCGTGACCATGGCACAGCCTACAGACAGCAAAATAAAAGCACAAGTACACATGTGGCAGCACCTTCCAGTTGCAAACAACAACAGTCATTTCAGTGCAGGATAAACACCAGCTTTTCAGATAAAGCACCCTCCTTCCCCAGCAAATCCACCTGCTGCAGGTGGCTACTCCAGGAAAGCCAGGCCCTGCGGCATGGGCGTGCAGGGAGCAATGAACACTGTGACAGGCTGAAATGATGTTTTGGTGCTTCCCACAGCACTGGACGCAGACACAACTCACAGAAAGCTCCTGTGAAGAGTCATGCACTGATGTCAGAAAGGTGAAATGTAAATGTTGTTTCCTCATGACTGGCCAATGCCGTGAGTCACAGACACGGACAAGGCACTCCGGGACACTGAGATGCAGACGAACAGATGCACTGTGCTGGCTGCAGAGGCAGCTCACAGGTTACCTGGGGATATCAGGGATAATAGAAGAGATCTGCCCATGTAAGGAATCCACGATGTTGCTCTGTGAATAGAGCTGCACAGGAGAATTGAACTAGCATCTCCTCTTCCTCGGGGCTGTTGGGGCCGCCCTAGGCCGCACACTTCAGCTGCTTGGGCCCCGCTTGGACTTGGCTGGGGAGAGAGGAGGAACTGTGCCTCCTCTGCAGCGGCTCAGAGGTTGGTGCCTGCAGAGGGTTACAGATGGAGACGAAGGGAGCTGCTGCTCATCAGCAATGGGCAGCTACAGGCCCACATGTTCACACAGGCAGTTTGAGTTGTGTTTGTCTGGGAGATCATTTGTGTTTTACATTGTGGAATTGGGGAAAAAATGCAGAGGAGGAAAGAGGGAAAGACAAAATTAATGAAGGGTTAAACCAAACACTCCAAGTAATGCAAGTAGTTGCAGAATACTGCCTGTTCCTTGTGCCAGAGGGACACACCACTGAATAATTCTGTCTAATACTGTGGCTCTGGTCTCATGCTCCAAGGGTATCCACACAAAATCTAAAATGCAGTCACTCTACTGACCAGCGAATGCAGGGTTATAAAAGTAATGAAGACCTACAAGCAGGGGTTTCACTATGAACTAGTTACCTGAGCAGATGCTCATGGCACAGCCAAGGCACATCACCTTCGCTGCTGCCTTCCCAAAGCTAGCCTAGGCACCCTACCAAGGGGAAATCTCACCTCCAATCCCAAAACAGATCTATTCAGCCATAGGGCATCTCCCTGCCTGCTTTGCAACATCACATCCAGTGGAGACATTTGCTGGTGTTTCTGTCTGTACCACAGCTCTGCAGGAACATCTCACATCCTCTCTAAGGATGGACTGTGGACCAGATTCTCTTGTCATGTCACTATGGGCAGTAGCAGGATCAGCCTGTGGGGTTCAGCCAGGCTGTGCGTCTGCTAAGTGTGTGATGGGGATGCAGACAAATGTCAGGTAAACCCAGAGAAGGTTGACAAATCAGTAAAATAGACAGGTAAGCATTTAAAGGCAGCTGGAAGGAGCACCTACACATTTTTTGCTTGTGCACTAGGGAGAGCACAGTGGGTTTAGTGGGTTTTTAATGGCAGGGTGAGGTCCATGGCTCTCACTGAAAACCAGCAGCAATTCATTTGCTTTTGATGACTCAGTTTTGATGACAAAAGTGTATTAGCCTCAAAGGTCTCATCCACAGTCCCCCCAGCATTCCTTTCCAACTTGCTGGGTTTCAGCATGGGAAGATGAAAGAGATGCCATGTACCCCACACGCAGCAGGGCTAGCAATGGACCTTCCTTCTAGGAGGAGCACAGTGAACCACAGCTGTAGAATAAACATCTCTTTGCTGATCCCTGCAAGAAAAAGGGATCATCCACACGTTTCCAGCCAAACATACCTGGCTTCCAGGGCTCTCACCTGGAGGGGACTCCAGACTAGACCAGAGGTGGTCTAGTGGACTGCCAATGATCCCATCAGATTAACACAAAATCAGATTTCCCTTGTCCTCGCTTTGCCTTTGCTAAGCCCCTTAATGAGGCTGCTGAGGTCTACCAGAAGCAAATGAGGAAAAAATATCCATCACCCCGTATGCCATCGGCAGAACCATAATTTTGCCTAGAAGGGCTCATCCTGCAGACAAGTCTGCCAGTGCGAGAAGCTGGTTTCAGTCAGGGGCAAATTTTCAGGCTTGTGTTAAACCACAATTTCAGGTCTTTGTGCCCGGAAAAAGCAGAGGCTGAAGTTACTTTTGTCTCCCCATTCATAAGTCAAGAATTTAGCAGAGTATCATCTAAAGCATTGGTCTTGCAGCTTTTGCTGTAAAAGTGGCCAAAGTCTTCCAGGTGCTTTGGTATTGCTATACAGAGCCTTAGGGCAGTTAAGCAATTGGACCAACACTGTCAGAAAGATTTCAGAAAGCTCCTGATTTATTGCTTCCAATGAAAAAAAAGAGGAAGTTTTCTGGGATAAAGTAATGTATGTGGTGAAGCTCAGCTGCAACCACAAAACTTAATAGGCCCTTTTAAGGTTGGGACTCCTTCCAACCCCATATAGAAAATTGCTCACATAGGTATGAACATTTCAGCTACTGTTTAAAACTCTCATGATAAACAAAGTTCAATAACAAAAAAATAGAAAGATCCAAACTTAGTCTGAGATGTATGAACTTCCTGCACTAGCTGGTACCCTTCCTGCCCACCAATGCCAGCAAAGCCAGCACAAAACACTAACTTGGCAAAGTGCTTGTAACAAGCTATCAGGCACCTGTTCAGACCAGTGGGCTGGTATGTCATGTTGAATGTACGTGGAAACTGCATGGGTTTCTACTAAACAAAGAAATATAGCAACATTAATTTAATTTCTGCATCTCACAAAACATTCCCACCCTGAGTCCTGCCCCAGGGAACCATAGCCACACTCGCCCTTTCTTCTTCCCCTGTATTGAAAGAGAGCTTCTCTGGATGAGTGCCCTTGCAGCAAGCTCACGTCTCCTGGAGACTTCTCTTGGGGGCCCAGGCAGGGAGGGTGAGATAAGGAAGATACTTACAGCTTGGTAGGCTCTGGGGCCACAGGTGATGTCTTTGACTCCACCGCACTGTTGAAGGTCTCGATGTTCTCTGAGGAGTAGAGGCCTGCTGGGCTGTTGTACTGAGCAGTGATCACTTTGGGGGCAGAAGCTGTGGCAGCTGTGAAGGGCACCGCGCTCCGGTTGTGTGCGCTTCCTACATGCTTTATTTCCTGCACATAAAGGAGCAAATGCAAAAATCAGGTGCTCAGGCTTGCAGGTGGGATGTGACAGGGCAGCCCAGAACAAGCAGCCACTGCAATGGTGGCCTTGCAAGTGGTGTCAGCTGAGGAGCATGTGACCATGACCACTAAAGCAGGTAAGTGTCCTCCACACACCATGAGGACCCCAGCCCCATCCTGGATGACTTCTGGCTGACCTTCAGGGTGTGTCAGAGCTGATGTGCACAAGAGCCCAGAAACACTGCTGGAGCCATTAGCTCAAGTTGCCACATGCCTGGAAGCTCCTGCAAGCTTACAGTAAGCCACAAGACCTACCTTATCGTGCAAGACTATTCCTTGTATCCCTTGCAATTCCTGAAAGCAGGGCTGATTTCTATGAAGTGAAAATGAGGGGGCACAAAGAAGAGCACCCTTCAATTACAACTGGAAGTCTGGCTTTCCTTACATTAGGAAACTACAATGCTCTGGAGCAAGTCTGTTCCAGCTAAGACTGGAGTTCACAGCTGTCTGATGAACAACTTTGGACTTTTGGGACAAAAATTCCCACAATAAAGGTGGAAAGATGACCCTTGTTAATACAAAAGATCATGCACAGACAGCAACAGGTAAATGCCAAAGACCTCTTCAGAAGCATGAGATATCAGCCAGATGTTCTGAGTTTGCTGCAAACTGCAGGTTTCCAGATGTGCTACTGGATACTTAGAAAAAGTGGTTACAATTTAAAAAGAAAGGTGTCAAATTCAAATAAGACATGAGGTAAAACTCTTCCCAATCACAGGCAGTGCTAACAAAAATAACAAAATTTCCAGGCCAGCAGGCTGGGAACTAGCAGCGTTGAGGCAAAGATAACAACATCCAGGGGGGCTTATTTCTCCCCAGAGATGTTTGACCAAAACAAGGAGTGAGCACAGTGAGGCACATAGAAGAAAGGACTGGCATTCACAGAAGCAGCTGAAATATCCACAGCTAAAAGATGGCACAAAACCGTGCATATTAAAATGGTTCAGCCAACAGCAGGGATTGGAAACGGCACAGGCTGAAGTGAGGACCTTCTTAACATGCTGAGCCTGTGGTTCCCCACTCTAATTAACAACTGGTTCCCCCTCCCACTCCATACAGCAACAAGAAGAGCCTTCACTGCCCTTTGAACATCTCATGGCATTTGTTTGACAGAGCTATAGTTACAGGATAAACACTGACTAGAAACAAGGATGACTGAATTCCCCTATGGATTTTTCTTTAAACCACTTTTCTGTCCCCAGCCTTCCTTAGGCAGCTGGCTAGCATTCCTTGACTGACAGATGGGAGCCAGCTCGCTTCATGGCACTCAAGTGCTATTTATGGCCTCAAGCACAGCACAGGATCCCTCACAGAAGAGCAGCGTGGATCCAAATGCACTCATGAGTTACAAGTCATTTGAAATCAGTGGGATAGCTCAGGTGTGAGGTAGCAGGACTGCTCTCCTACAGCTTTCTGGCTGATGAGTATGCACATCAGCCATGAAGCTTTCCCACACACCAAAGGAAGAAAGACCCCAGAGTAATTAGCTAATTCTCCCTTTTTCACAATCTCATTCAAAGCACCTAACAGCAATCATAAAAATACTCTTTCCCATAGCAGAAACTGTGGATTTTTAGCAAAAAAAAACCAACCCCAAATCAACATTACTTCGCCCAGTATATCCCACCATGGGGAAAAGCCTCAGTGATCCTATAGCAGCATTAAATACAAATCATCTCACCACCTGGAGGTCACAACTAGGAGAGGGTTTCAGACATACAGATAAATAGCTGTTTTAATGAAAGACAAAGGCAGAAATTTTAGGCTAAAGAGGTTATACTGTTAGGTCAAATAGGTTCAAAGTTTAAATCATGTCACAACCTTCACTGAGGAAACACTTAAGCACTAAGAATTAAAGAAAGGGAAGTAATTCAGGTGTTTTTGTTTATTTGTGTGTTTGTTTTTTAAAATTCTGGTTTCCTAAGGAAGTACAGTTACACACTGTATGTGGGCACATTCCCACCCTCACTAAGGACCTTTGAATCTGTCAGCCAAGCCCAAATCAGTTTGACAGTGACAGAAGCCTGGAGGATGTTCAAACTGCTAGAAATGTGAGATAATAAACAAACAGATAGACAAGAGACACTGAAAGCACATTAGTGCTTTGATTCCAAGAACTGCAACACGTACCCAGGCACAGAATTCACGCAGGAGATTTTGGCCTAATTTTGGCCACCAGGTAGGTTTTCTGCTGTGCAATAGCATCCAAGACCATAAATTAAGATTTCAAAAGTGTCAGAACCATAAGGGAGTTTATAACAGGTTAAATAGAGACATTGGTGCAGAATGTGGTGCCTGAAGATTAGATTAGAAAAAAAACATCTGGAGAAGAGTGTAGAAGGTGTATAACTCCAGAGTCTACAGACAAGTATTAGAAGAGTAGTAACATTATAAAGGGCATTTGGATAATCCAAATTCTCAGCACTTCCTGTCATGCCATGCTGCTCTTTCTGCTTCTGTGGAAGGAATTTGCAAAGAAGTTGCTTTCATGATCCCAAGATCAAAAGATAACATGTGCTTACTGTCGAATGTATTTATCTAGGGATTTGCCAGAACTGCAGATCCAGGCCCTGTGCTGTGCAGCAGTTTTGTTAAAGCCCCAGCTGCTGGAATCATGTGTTTATGTAACAGCCTCTGACTTAATACTGGAAAAAAATGCTAGAAAATATGAGAATCCCAAAAACCTGTCTACCAGTAGGCAAGTGTGAAGTGTTAGTACAAACCCTCTGCTATACTGTATGCATGTGTGGGGGCAGCATCTGGTTTACGCAGTTGGAATGCCTAGGGTTTGCAGCATCTCTAAGGCTGTGGCATTCCCAGGACCAACACAAGGGAAAGGGAGCAAGCAGCATTAAACAGCATCCCTGGCTGCAGCACAGACTGCAAAAGCAGTAAGCAATGGTCTGTTTCAAAAGGAAGAACTGGCAGTCAGACACAAGGACGTGCCCATATCCAGTCAGAGCATGAACTACTCTTTCTTTGTCAGCAGTAGAGAGGACTGTGACTACTATTAGATCTTTTTGGAGACATCTTCAGCTGGCACCTGCAGGCAGATCTGGAAGGGTTTGCCTCGCTCCTCCTGTAAGCCATGGCATTGCCTCAGTGCCCTGATGCCAGCCCTGTCTGGAGTGGACTGCAGCTGGGAGTGAGCAATGGTACCAACAGCAGTTATTTTGGTCTGAAGCTGGGGCATGGAAGCTCCAAAGGCTCGAGTTAGGATACTCAAGAGCAATATTTTACCACTGTAAACTGATACTGTCTAAACACTTTGCACACATACCAGCCCCCTTCCTTTGCCGAGATTTGTCTCCAGAGGGGCTCGCAATGTGACTAGCCCATGCTAAAAAGGATTAGCAGCTGCACAAACTTCTCTGTCAGGGTGCTGCTTCTGAGCTCAAGGAGGTCTCATTTTGCTTTATTTTCAAAATGAAATACACTTTCTATGAGAAAAATAAGCCTTGTTTACAGTATCCACATGTTACATGAAGACAATGGTTAAACAAAAAGGGGATTGCTGCAGTTCCACTAATCCAGTTTAGATACTTAGTTCAACAGATTGATCTTATGAAACACCTGCCTTGGGCAGAAGTTGACTTGCAACACGAGCAGGGCTGCTCAGGGAGCTAGTGCCAAAGGAGCCATTCCTCCAACAGCACCCCACCCTACCTGAAACTACCAATCCCAAGGACAAACAAGGTTTGCAGGATCCCAGCTTCAGGTCAAATATGCAGGTCTCCTGCCAGATGGATTTTCTGGGTGCCAGTTGTTGGTGTCTGTAGCACTCTCTGGGAGCAGACAGGGACATTGCAGTGTGCTGCAGGCACTGTACCACAGCTTTTCCAGCTGGCTGCCAAGGGGTTTCCCCTGCCACCCCAGCAAGGAGCTGTCAGCTGTGGCCACAGTGCCAGGCTGCAGGGACGGTGAAAATATCCCCTTGCCAGGGCAGGAAGCGTATCAGCATTTCCTACTGCACTGGCTGCAGGCTGCGTCATCAGGAATTATCTGGGAGAACAATAACCCCTTCCTCCTTTTCCTCCCACTCACGCCATTCTATGCCCAGTGACATCGATACCCAGCCTCTGAAATACCCACAGCTGTGCCAGCCATCACCTCCATGACCAGGGCTGGTCTGCAGCTCGCAGCGTGGGTGGCTGCCTCCTCCTCACCAGAGACGGATGTGGCTGCCACCTGGCCATCCTGGGAAGTGGGGCACAGGACACCAGGGCAATTCCCGTCTGTCAGCAAGGCAGACAGATGGACACACAGGCTAAGACAAGTCACGTCCACCAGTTGAGCCTGGGCACATCCTAGACACCAGGGGCATAAATCCACTGAGCTGTCTCCGTGGCCCCATGTGCCCCCAGGCAGGTTAGGGATGGTCTGGGGTTAGCAGCAGCTCTTGGGTCCCATTCATCACACAGTGATGTTACCAAGGCCATCCTGGCTGCACCTTACCACCACCAGAAAAATCAGAAGGCCTTTTCTGCTTGCTAAATAAACTAAACTGAGATGTGAGGGGGTTGGGCACTCCTCTCCCTGAAGTGGGGTTTTCTTCTCCCACAGCACAGCCTGAAGGTAGCCAGCGTGGCTGGGGCCTCAGAGGTACTGGCTGCCCTATTGCTACTGCACTTGCAGCACCCCTGCTCCTCTGCCTGCTCCTGCCCTGGTCACCTACCCAGAGGTCCCAGGGGAAAAGCAGGCTGAATACAGACTGGGGGCTACCTGAAGCCACCTAAACCTCATTTCAAGTTTAGAGACAGACCAGCATAGTTATTTCCTAAAGCTCCAGCTCTCAGAGTCAGCAGATTCACTCCAACCTTATGTTACAACTTAAAAAAAAACAAAACAAACCACCACCACTCAGGCTCTGCAGTTGCAGGGAGAAGTGAAAGCCCCCCATGGCCCTGCACATCCTCAAAGCAGCTGAGCAAGCTGCCAAAACCTGCTGCCCCATTGGGCCCCAGGAACATGGGATATTTTTGTGTCCCAAGTCAGAGTCTGGAGGCTCAGGCTAGGCAGTCCTGGATTGCAGTCCTTGAAAGCCACACCAAGAGGAAACAAGATTAAACATTTCTCAGTATAAATGTTTACTCAACTCTAAGAAAACATGCCCAGGCCCAAACCGCAGAGAATAAGAGCACACTGGTCCTGTAGGCAGGCAAGGCGAGTGGAGAGTGGCAACCAGCCTCCCACTCGGTCTCATCCTCACGCTTACAAAGCCACCTGGTGAATTCATGCCCAGCTAGTGCACCGGGGGGAGGTTGCTTATGCCAAGCACGCAGCAACAGCTCAGAAAAGGACATCTTCATAGCTAACTCTACCCCGTGCTAGGTTTCATCAGCTGCAATCACAATTATTAAGAAGTGCCTTTACTTTCATCTATCCCTCTGTTATTGTTAGGGGGTTTTGAGCTATGGAAAGATCTTTTGCAATGCTTTGAAATCCACTTAGAAAATAAGAAGGGTTTGGGTTTTTGTTATTGTAGGGGGTAAACCAACAAGACTGGTTTCCCACATCACCTCCCTCTGCGACTCCAGCACATTCCATGTCCATGTGGTAACACCTTTTAACCAAGAACAGCGGGTCACGATCTGTCAGCACAGTTCCCTCATCTGAAACACGATGTTGTCACTTTATATACCTACTGCTTCATACACTGCTCACACACCCATGGCCCTATCAAGGGTCAACCCAGCCACACACCCAGTTTCTATAGCTCCTGCCTTCTCCGTATCCAAGGAGATAAAATACACAAGATGGAAACAATGACATCACTCTGTGAGGACAATGAAGACAGGGCAGCAGTCTCAAGAATTCTTAGGAAGACAGAAGTGGCTGTCTGTCATCCCACAAACACAGTGACTCACCTCCAGAGCTCTGCTGCCTACATGTCTGGAGGTTACTCCTCATTTGAAAAAAAAAAAACAAACAACAAACCCAAAACATCCTCACATTTGAAAGTCTGTATGTTCTGTGATTAACAAGGGCTGATCTCAAACCAAGAATTTTCACTGACATATTTGAGGGGTGACGTTAATACTTGTGCCTCACTGCAAATGGCCTTCAGAGAGCTGGACAAGCTTTTTTTGTGCTAGTGTAGACTGCCCTCGAAGTTGGCCTCTCTCAGCTCTTTCCCTATGTGAGCCCACTCAGCTCTGAGACCTAAGCCAGATTGACCTCCATGCCCTACAAGTAACGGGGGGGGGGAATGGAAAAAAGACAAACCTTCTCCTACAGAGTCCACGTCTGACAAGACACAGAATAGACTGAGGGATAAAGGGTTTTACTGTTCATTTTACCAAGCAGCAATTCAGCCACGCACACCAGCACACAGGTCTGGAGTTTAATGTCTGGCCAAGGGTCACCAGATAGCATGGTAGAGTTTGAAAGTTTTGCTGGTCTCTGGTCAGTGTCATAAGCGTTAAAATCACCTCAGACAGCAAGCAACTTGTTCTCTCTTGCTGTGATCACTTTTCCTCAAGAAAAGCAAAAGGGAGAGGCAGACACGTTATTTTAATCTTTCCCACTGCGGTGAGGAAAGGCTCTTAATGAGAAAATGACACTGAGCAATTCCCCTTAGGATCTGGGTGAGAAGTGCAAGTGAAATAATTGAGTAAATATACTAAGGCAATTCCATCATTTCCTTCCCCTAATGTTGCCATGGTCACACTCAAAACAAAGCTGGCTCAGCCACTGAGCCATCTCCATAAGCAAGCTGCAACACCTTTTGATGAAATGCGATTTTGTCATCACTCTTGACTCAGTTTAAATTAATTTAGAAAGATAAAAATAATGGTAATGAAATAATAATAAGGTTGCAGCACTCTCATGGACAGATCAGCTTAGACAATTAAGTCAGTCTTGGGATTCAGGACTTTGAGGAATGCATGGGAGGTTGTGGAATGCCTTTTATTTTCCAAAGGCACATAAAAGTATCTTGAACTTGCATTCCAAGTAAAGGGAAAATACTTCCACAGATGATGCAGCATTTTACTATGTATCAGCTTCCAAAAGGATTACAGAAGTAAACAAAAAGTCTACTTCAAATGGGGTAAAAAATGCTTAAGTAGTGATCTTAAAACAGGTAGCTAGTCATACAGTTCTTCAGACAAACTGAAAATTAATTTATTTTGCAAGACCTTTTGCAAAGATCTAGTTATTTAACTAGAACAGGAAGAGACAACAAAAAAAGAAGTGTGAAATTTATGTGGTAATCGCACTCCAATTTCTACAGCAGATGTTTTAAAGCCTTTTCTTTGAGCCTGAAGTAAGTCTGTACACATGTATGATTATATTTCTGCATTCAAAGCCAGTGAGAAATATTTTCAGAGGACCTTGGATCAGCACTTAAGTGAACCACTTTGATTCAGTATGTCCTGTTTTCTTTGGTAAGTGAATTAATAAGTGTTCTGCCATGAGACTGTTGCCAACTGGCGAGCGAGTTAAGAAAACCTGAATAGCTCAGACAGCGCTGCCTTTGAAGACTGGTCTTTACCTACAACTCTACCAATCCTATTGGAAAAATGAGATCAGAAGCTTTGTGGTAAAATTAACAATAGTTTGTCATGCTAGCATATATACACAAAGCATCTTTTGCGTTTTGCAGCTGATGATTTGCAGCTGACCTGGCTGAAAGTGCTGGTGATGCTTCAAAGACACAGCCCCAGAGTGACCTGGCTGATGCTCACCATGGCTCTTGGCACTACAAACCTCACTTGCTGCATACAGCTACTAAAAAAAAGGAATTGTGTTTGTATTTAAAAACAAAAAAAAACCAAACCCAAACACACACAATGTTAAAATGATGGTGTTCACACACTTTTTCCTTGGTACAGCAGACCAGGATGTTCAGGCACTGTTAAGCAAGAAGGGGGTAAAAATGGAGCTTGTGGTTTGGAGATGAGAGATGCACATCTTCCCTCACACTGTTAAATTCCTCTGCTTGAATATGCAGCAGGCAAATCCCTTTAAAGGAAAGCCCCATGCTCTGAAATACAGCAAGCACCACTCACATAGGCCACTGCAAATGACTTAAACAGCTTAATCTTACAGAAGGGAAGAAGAAAGCAAGACTTCTGTGAGAGCTTGAATGTTCCTTTTACACCAGGAAATAAAACTCTTCTAGTATCAGCCATCACAAAGGGTCAAAGCCTAATTTGCAGGCAACAGTTTGTTCCTAGTTCAAGATTAAGACGAAGGTCACTGCTCAGAGATAATCATAGAGCTGCTTGGTTGGAAAACATCTTTGAGATCCAGTCCAACTGTACCAGTTCATTACTAAACCATATTCCTGAGCACCTCATCTACCCATCTTTTAAACACCTCCAGGAACAATGACTCAGTCACCTCTCTGGGCAGCTGTGTCAGTGCCTGACAACACTTTCAGTAAAGAAATTTTTCCTGATGTCTAGTCTGAACCTGCCCTGGCGCAACCTGAGGCCACTTCCTCTTGTCCTGTCACCTGTCACTTGGAAGAAGAGACCAATGCCCACCTCACTACAATCTTCTTTCAGGCAGTTGTAGACAGTGATGAGATCTCCCCTCAGCCTCCTCTTCTCCAAGCTAAACAACCACAGTTCCTTGAGTTGCTGCTTTTAAGACTTGTTCTCCAGCCCCTTCACCAGCCTCGTTGCCCTTCCTTGGATGCGCTCCAACACCTCAATGTCCTTCTTGTACTGAGCGGCCCAAAACTGAACACAGTACTCGAGGTGTGGCCTCACCAGTGCCGAGTACAGGGGCACAATCACCTCCCTGGTCCTGCTGGCCACACTATTTCTGACACAGGCCAAGATGCCATTGGCCTTCTTGGCCACCTGGGCCACTGCTGGCTCATATTCAGCCGGTTGTCAACTAACACACCCAGGTCCTTCTCTGCTGGGCAGATTTCCCCAGGTCTGTAACACTGCACAAAGTTGTTATGTCCCAAGTGCAGGACAGGTTTGTAACAGGAATGTTTCTGCAGCCAAATTCTCACCAAATTCTCCTGCTGAAGTCAGTTACACATTGGTATCAAGAAATTCAGTTGTGCCACGCTTATGAACTGGTAGCATCAGGGTAACTATAGAAGGGCCAGAGCTAGAACTAGTATTGGGACTAAGCTTAAATTTCAGGAGGGAATGTGCTCCATCAGCAGGACTATTGCTGAATCCTGTACCATCTGATCTTCATGATGTCATTTAATTGGGTTTTAGGAAGCAGGGCAGGATTTGCAAGTCAAAGACTACAGTTAAGTTTAGTCCCTCTGACCCACGCTTATTGAGTTGTAGCAGGCTCCCTGAAACAGCCCAGGGCTCACTCACATCCAAACACTCCACCTGGAAAGCAGTTGATTAGAGAAGAACCGCTGATTAAGATTAAAAACTGCCAGAGCAAGTGAATTAAAAGTAAGAGGTGGCATCAGCTGATTAAAGTAACCTATGTTTAGTGCTTGACCAGCACTGATGTCTGGCAAGTGATCCAGGCTGGGCTGGCAGAAGTGTGGTAGTACAGCTGGTGACAGGGGGGCTGCAGCAGGCTTCTTGCTGCAGTTAACTAAGCTTAGTGAGCTATGTTAAACTCTTGCCTGGCATGTGTAATGCCTTATGTTTAATTCTGGGGCATCTACCTAAATTCTGGTTAATGGCTGGGTTAAGGACTTGGTCTCTAGGATTGGGTCTCCAGCTGAATAGAACAATAGCCTTCAGCAGCTCGCACTAAAGCCTCAGTGCAGGCTCTGCCCTGCTCCCTTGGCAAAACATAGCTCCCAAGCTGCAAGATTTGAAGCCGAACATTTCCAGAGCTTGGGTGGCAGCAGAAGACAAACCAGATTTTAGCTCTACAGTGTCACAGGCAGGTGTCACTGTCACAGCCCTAACGGCTCAGTCTCACGCTGTGCCTTGGCTGAGTTATGAAACACCTAGAGAATGCTGCACTGTGCTCTCAAGCCAAACAACACAACAGCTTGGCATGAGAGGGAGCATGGACAGATCCCAAGTCAAAGTCTGGACAAGGCGCTGCTGCACATGTGCTACTTTATGTTCAGATCCTTTGCAACCCAAACAGACATATTATCACTTAGTTAATTGCAGGGTCAAACTAGTTTTTATCTCTACTTATTTTGCTAGAAAGACTCATATGGGATGTGTGCCAAGAGCCAAAAATCCCTGTCACTACCCCAGTGAAAATCTGGAGAAATGCCATTGATTTTAGTGCAGTTATTACAGAATTGTGCACTGTAATCCTCTAAATATAGCCCAGGCAATGCCCTTACCCAGGTCCTGACTATTACTACATTTACCTGACAGAGGCAACAGACCAGTGAAGCAAGGCTGGCAACAGGTTACAAAAGCAACCTCCATGACAGAGGTTGCAAGAGCTGACCTATACATAAAAATATAAAAGGTTGGTGTGTTTCTCTTCTATCTTCTCCATGGCTAGTAAGAGACAAAAAGGAAACAAAAGAAAAAAACAACAGAAAAACACTAAGAGTAAATCATTCCCCTCCCCTATCAAGACCTTTCTTATCTATGAAAATCAACAGGCTTGGCAATGGCAGCAATGATTTATTGAGCCACACCTCTACAGTGCCTTCTGTGCTCAACAGTAGGTGTGAGCATGTAGATGGCAGGAGACAATGCCTCTGAGCCAAGCAGCTTACCCTTGGCAAGGTATCCTGACTAGCTCAGCAGGAGGCTTCTGACCACCAGGGAGGGAGTCTGTCTCTGAAGGTTTCTGAGGGATGCATGATTTCTGGGAGATATGGGGCATTGGCACTATCTGCAGTGTGACCAATGGAGTGACACATGCTCAGCTCCTTGGAAGATCAGGTCAGAAACTACTCCAAAGTCAGACAGGAGTAAGGAGGAACAAGAGCATGCAGACACTCCATTACTTACCTGCGGCTGAGATGCCAGATTCATCTTATAAGGATGCACCTTTCCCTCCTCATTTACAAGTGGTGACCAGACTTTTGACTCCATTCTGCAACACATAAATTTTGAATAGATAATCTGTTTTCATCACTCAACACCATCATTGTTATTAAAATACTTGAAGTTCATCAGCTGAAAACAATTTCCCAGTCTTTTGTATGCAGCCCTATCGACATCAGAAGGAATCTAGCTAGCCTCGTGTCAGGCACAGAACTTGGACGACTTAGTGGTGCTGTATGAGGTGCTTCAAGAAAAACTGGATTCTCAGCAGTGACTGTCCTGGCTTATCCGTTGGGACTCCATTGGTGACGCAACAAGCATTGTCACATTGTCTCCAACTCAGACAGTAGAGTTGAGGGTCACTCCACAGCAGAAGCTGTAGACACCCCTTAGGTGCAGATCCTTTAATTGTGACAATTCAGATTACTGTATTTCAGCTTCTATGGTTAGACATGGGAAGAGGAACAATTCTTGTCTTACTGACTATATAAAGAACATTTTGTTCTTGAAGCTGGGCTGCCTAGAATATTTTCTTCATTCGGGTCTCCAAAAGTTTCTTCTTATTTATACACTCGTATCTGTGCTGAACAAACAGAGGCTTTTGGGAATTATAGAAAAAATGGGTCCCAGTCTGCAATGGGACAAAGAGCTGAGATGACATAATGTGCCAGAGAAAGTCTACATAACCTTTGCTTGCCTGTGGTCTGACCCAATTACTCACAGCATCCTGAAACAGAAGTCCAGATCTGTGACAAAACCAACCGCTTTTACCATCAACATTTTGGAGTTTTGCTGTGTCCCAAAGAATAACAGACAAACAAAGCGGTGAGGAAGAAGCAGAGCGCTTGGACTTGCTTGAGATACTTTGTGGGGCACATATGCACCCCACATTTCTCAGAAGTACAGAGAGTAGTCAGCATCTCAGATGGACTAAACAAGGCCGCTTTCCCCAAACTTTTTCATACTAGGGAATGAGTGGCTGTTGTGCTGCTGAATGAAAACTGTTGTTCAATGCTAAATATTGCATCAAGTAGCTCATAAAACTCTTAGGATGAATTTTGAAAACCATGTCCTGTTTTAACAGGATTCCTTTCTAGAATCTACAACTCTAGATAGAAGTACTTCTCAGATATTTATGGATCCAGGGCCAGCTACAATTTGAGTACTTAGTTAGCAAAACAGGAGGGCTTCCACTGGGAATTAAATGGATAAATGGAAAGAGACTTGAAACAAAAAACAATTATAAGACTGACTAAAGGAGAAAGAGGCCAGAGAGGTACCAACAATAAATTCAATCTTGTCTACAACATTACTCTAAAAGCCCTCCATTGTCAGGGCAATTTTAAGCAGCCAAACTTAACAGTGATGCACACGTATATCCCAGACATTTGTTGCATAACTAATATTTAAATTCTTGCATCCAGAGGTAGCTCATTGGGAGAAGATGGAAGACAGCATTCTCACTCAGGGAATAGGAGAAGTTTTATTGACCTATTATTGCATCTGTTACACTCTGGACTTCACACAGAAGAAACAGTGAATGAAGCATTCTGTGCTGTATCTTCTTCCACAGGGAAGTACAAAGACACAGGTCAAACCAGATATCATCCCTTACAAGTATGCAGATACAGCACACCTTTGACTCCAGGCTATTGTGCTCTCCAGGCCCAGCTGCAGTGCTGTTATTCAAAAATCTACATCACACTAATCCTGGTGCCTGGTGAGCTGGGCACACACAGACTAGCAAATATGAATGCAACAGCTCTATGACACCAATATTATCACTATCTTATCTCAACAGCTACTATTACTGGATTGACTACATACCTGAAATGAGTATAAAACAACCATTCCCTCCTTGCTTCTGGCAATCCACGCTTTAAAGTGCCCGAGGAACCAGCAATTTAACCCAGATTATGGCTATCAAGCCTGACAAAGTCACAGCCATCTTAGAACAGCTGTATTTTACATGGGAACAAACCCACTGACCAATGCAAATCCTTATTCCTTGAAAGTCTTTGGTGTTTGTGTGCAACGGAGTTTCATCACCTCTGAAAAATGGGAGACACAGCAAAGTATATGGCAATCAAACAGCCTGCCAGCTAGGCTGTAAGGAACTGGACATTGGCTGGAGATGAAAGAGCAGTTCAGAGAACATTAAACACTTCAGTTGATTTCTTGCATAAGGTATCCTTGTGCCAGTTCTCACTAGGCACTCATCTAAAGACTTTTGAGGTGGCCTTTTCTTTTGCAGCAGTTTAATATTATCTCAGATTTCAGAAGCATCAAAAGGCCTTATTCAGACTGAATATTTAAGATTAGATGAGGCCAATACAAGAATACAGAACAGAAACCTTCCCTCTGAGCACATGTTTTTGTCCCACTGCCCCTCACTCAATGTATTTGAGGGGACACAAAACCTCAGTCTCTAGCACAAGAGAGGCAGCTATGGCAAACTACTGCAGCCAATGGGGTTTTTTTTAGACCAGAATTTTCTCCCTTATTTATTAGCACGGCAAAAAAGTACAAGTTTGTTTCCCAGCCTGCTGCCATCCTGATCATTCTGATCTGTCACTGAATATAAACGGAAGCAGCAAAGTCACTCCAGGCTTCACTTTAAATCCAGTTTAAAAGTTACCCAAACAGAAAAGTTAAATAGCCCATGCAGTTGACCCTCTAAGGTTGGGAGGATAAAGTTTTCTTTTGTCTTCACAGCAGCTGCAGCAGAGCCCTTCAGTCACTCTCAACAGTCCATTTATGGCCCCAGTGAAACTACAAAGAGGAGACAGCTTGACTCTCCCTGGCTTTGTCTAGGAGGGCTTTCAAGACACATGCCCCATCCCACCACTGTCATCATTAGGACTGCTATGGTCCCAGCTCTCAGCAAGGGTTTCCTGGCACTGCTCCTGGTGTCACTGCCTACGCTTTTACTGAGGCTGGCAGGAGAAAGGAAAACAGCACCTAAAAGTCACCTTATGTCCCATGGCTGGCCCAGGACTTATCTTCTGAAAGGCTGGGAGGAGCGGACAAAAAGCACAGATGATAAGGTGGATTAGATAGAAACATGATGAGTCTATCTTATCAATATGTTTTCTTATTTTCTTTCTATGAAGCAGAGAACTGGCGTCAGAGTAGACAGCTCAAATCCAGCCCTGGGAATGGTGTCTTAAATTCACAGTAGGCTGCTATGTATAGGACTGTAGCGGTTTTCTGGAGTTCTTCCAAACTTGGAGTAGAGGACTCGTAGCCACAAAGTCACCTCCACACTCCCCTTGGTGAGCCTGTACCCCTGCCACTGAGCAGGACCACGCCAGTAGGGCTGCCAGACCTACCTCTCCACCAGTGGCAGGGCTGGATCTCCAACAGCCTGCCAGGGAATCCCATGCTGTCTTTGGTGAAAGCCAGCAGGCTTTGGCATCCCCATAAGATTTCACAGACTCTGCTCAAACTGACAAATATTTTAGAATATGATTTCTTATGCATATTCTTTCAAATGAGACTCTAGCAGAGAGCAACGCTCAAACAGTGCAGAAAGAAAAGACAAAACCATGACACTCAAACAAGTCTGTGAACAACAGCCAGGCAAATTAATTGCAGGCACATAGGTACACAAACTTTGTCATGTTTGCAGTTCACATTTCCATGCTGTTTCCTTAACACAGGAAGGAGAGTCACCAAGGCAGAGCCAAGGAATTAGCTATGCCCTTGCTGTTTCATCCAGGCAGAAACCAAGACCCAAGATTTGAAATAAGTTTCTTTGATGCTAACTTGGATGGTGAGGTACTGGTAAGAAAGGAAGAAAGGAAACTGCATGTAAGTTAAGTCATGAATCTGGAGAGGTATTTAAAAAACACAACATTTTTTAAGAAGTTTGGCTTGAATATGGTATAATATAAATATCTAGAGCCTTGATTTTGCTATCATTGCTTTGCGTGCAGACCTGGGTCCCAGCTTCAAGGGGAAATTCAGGGTTGGAAAATGAAAACCTAATTCTGCGTGCTGGGAGCTGTGTAAATCAGTTCCATAAAGAAGAGAGATATAGGTACATTCCCATTTCAAACAGTGGGATGAATATGACTAAGACACCAAAGTAGCAACTAAACCTGTAAAGACTGAGAAGTTTCTTGCCCAACACAAAGTTTGCTAGCTGAAAAATGAGGAAAGCTCTAAAGAATTCCTCTTTCAGCCCTTGCCAGACTTTTAGACAGGCATTTCAATAACATTTAGAGACTAACTACAGCAGCTTTCAGGCAAAGTACATTAGCTTGGATGAGTAGTCACTTTTAGCATCCATCCATTAATGGACATATTCACTCTGGCAAGCAAAACTGTACTTGGGCTGCATGCAGCCTATTGCCAATTCAAACAGCAAAGCTAGTCACAATCTTCTAGAGCCAGGAGGACCAAAATTCATTTCTTCACACATGTTTCTCTGCTCCTTCCATTTCAGGTGCAATTTCATAACAACCATAAAATATAAAAGGGCAACTCTGAAGAAGAGGAGGCTCAGGGGAGACCTCATTGCTCTCTACAACTACCTAAAAGGAGGTTGTAGTCGGGCAGGGGTTGTCTCTTCTCTCAGGTGAACAGTGACAGAACTAGAGGGCATGGACTCAAGCTTCGTCAGGGAAAGTTTAGGCTTGATGTTAGGAAAAAGTTCTTCACTGAAAGGGTGATCGGCCATTGGAATGGGCTGCCCAGGGAGGTGGTGGAGTCACCCCTTAAGGGGAGACTGGATGAGGCACTGAGTGCCATGGTTTAGATGATGGGTTGGTGTTAGTGTTGGGTTATAGGTTGGACTTGATGATCTCAGAGGTCCTTTCCAACCTTATGATACTGTGATACTGTGAACTCTGGCTGCATGGAAGCAGCAACAGAAGTTTATCACAAGCAGTTTTGTTACAGAGTTACGAAGGACAAAAAACACCTGAGTGCTCAGACTGACACTGCTCTTCCACCAGCCAGCTACAGAGTTAACCAACTACTTTTGCCCTACCAAAGAGGCTGTAAAAACACAACAAATGCCAAGCTTGAGTTGCCAAAATGACTTCGGACATGTCAATTGTTTGTAAAAGCTGCCAGCATCCACCCAGGACTGCTGGGAGCACCACATCAGCCACAGAGTGGTTGTGACCTGCCACAGAGGGCCAGGCAATCTGCATGACCTTATATAGATGCACATGGATCACCAGACTTTTCTCAGGGGCAAAAGAATTATTAGCAAGATGACGGAGCTGGAAAACTATTCTTGGCAGGGAAGCAAAAAGCAAACATAAATGAGTCGACGGATTCCACCAACTTCCTAGAACACAAATTCGAGCCTATTGTGGTTTTGTGCAACTAGACCCCACAGCCAAGACCTGGGAACACATGAAGTAAGCAAGAGTGCAACAGAACCTACAGAGGACATCACACACATGCTCTCAACTTATTCATAAGCATCTACACATGATTCTGACAATGCATTTAACATGCTGGTAGCAGATCCAACTTCCCTAACCCTAGCACTTTTCAAAGAACAAATACATAGCCTCAATTCCTTGGCATCACTTTTCACAAAGTAACAGACTGCTTTGCAAACAAAAAAAGGTATGTTAATGTATTATGTGCTGGCAGCAGAGCTTGAACACTGAAGAAAAGGACAGTAGGAGCAGAACAAGAGCTTACATGTTTGCAATCCCTTTTCACAAATATTCTGCTCTTATTAACACTTCCAGCCCGCCTCCAGACATAGAGGGAAGGGCAGACTTACTGCAGGAACACCTGTTTTTTCAAGAAAAAACCCACATAAATACACAATTTACTTTTGAGTTGCTCAGACCTGCTCAGGGTGACTAAACATACAGGCAAGAGTCATACCTTTTAGAAATAAGTTTTCGCCTTTGTTGCGATTAATATATGTCTGGTTTTGTACACCTGCAGCCACAGCTACACAGAGCTGTGTGTCAAATTCATCATGAGCACTACTACTGACACCTGCAATGCCTGGATCTTTCGGCTATCATCAGGTAAATTTTGTGGTAGGAGAATTTGTTCCTCCTGAGCCTTTCCTTCTTTGAGTGCTCGTTGTCAGAGCAAGCATCTTTCCCAAAACACACTAAGTTTCCAAACGAAGCTTATAGCCTTGTCCAGTGTGTTGGACACATCAAAAGAAAATTAGAGGTGTGCTTGGAAGGGATGCACACTGGTAGGAGGTTTCACTCAACCGTAAAACATCAGTGCAACGATGTACACACCCTAATTGAAATATACAAAGGAAAAAAAAAGAGCAGATCTTCTCAAAGACTCAAGATCTCAAACTTTCTTTTTCTAATGAATGGGAGAGGCTCAAAACTCTGCCTTTGAAATGTCCCAGTTTAGCAACCAGATGGTTTTGAGTTGACTGAAGCACATGGTCTGCCGTAGGTCAGTCTTTCTGTGCAAACCATACAAAACCATGGTGCTGAGCACGATTTTACACTGCTGAAGACAATAATGGAATCTTTAATTTGGTTTCTTGGGAACTATATTTCTAAAAGCACTCGCTAGCCTGAGAAAAAAGCAAAATGAATGAACAAACATAGGCTCAGAAAAGAGCAGGGAGCTGCTGCTTGTTCAGCAGGAATTCAGTCTATGTGCCAGCTCTGTTGAATGTTCACTTTTGAAGGCAGAAAACAAACCTTTTCAACTTTGTTCTCATGTCAAACAGCAAAGCACCTGGCAGTGCCACTTAGAAAAGCAGACTGTGAGAAAGCAATTTGTGGCTGTGTTTTAATCCTAGGAAACTAACAAATTTGCAACTTTGGGTAAAAAAGCAGACCAGGCATGTTTTCCTCAGCTAGTAATTTGATCCATTTTTAACAGTGACACGTCTTAGACTAGATTTCCTGCCTACAATCTGATCTTAAATATTTTTGGATTGTTACCATCATTAAGGGAAACACTGAAACAGGAAACACTGGAATGCTGTTGATATTCACAATCAAGTACACAGTACCAACAGCATTTCCTTTACCAGAAGCGTTTAAGTCCTTTCAATGGTCTATATTTATACTTCTCTTAAATAATCATTAGTACAGCCAAACACGAAGACATTTTAACTGCTCTGCTATCATTGAAAGAGGGTTGCATCACACATATAAGTTAGCACACTTCCCTAAAACACTCCCAATCTTCCAGCTACTTGCAGGTTAAGGGCCTTCTGCAGCAGAGATACTGCTATGGGTATATAACTTCCATTATAGATTTGTCTTCCATAAACTTATCCATTCTCCTCTTGAACCCAAGTGCACTTTTAATATTCATGGAACAGTCACAAATGAAGTCCCCAAAGTGTTGACCCTTTGATGGAATCAAAACACCTGAAACACCTGATATAAGCTTAGACCCATGTCTAAAACCCTCCTTGGCACAACCCTGCTGCCAATCCGAATGCACGTCTGAGAGCATTTTGCACATGAAATCATGTAAATGAGTAATCATCTAAAATCCATCAAATATGAAATTAAAAATTACTAAGGATTTATGCTTTCACAAGACACCTCTGTGATGGTGAGCCAAAAAGGAGGAATGGAAGACTTCCTGCTCTAGAAAACCTGCTGAGGCCAGGCAGCACCTCAGCACCAGTTGCATGTGATGCTTCAGCCCAAGGAGCTTCTGCCCTGTTGGACCACTGGTCCTTGCCAGCACGGCTGCTTTGTACAACAGATTCAGCTAATTAGTTGTGGTTGCAGAGCATGGAGACCAACCCCTTTTTACACTCAGTTAACTACTTACAGAGTGACTTCAACATGACAAAACTTTGAGCTTTGACCTGATTGTATTGTCAGCCTTCCTGACTAACTATAAAGCCAAGTCTTAGTGACAGACTTTAGCTCACCAAGGTTCAAGAAGCCCAAGTCATACCACTTGGCCAGGTGGCACTCATTTTCCCAAATGCCTTCCAACCTCTCCACCTTGGTAGCAATGTCCTCCCCTTCTTCATGAAGGAGGACTCCAATCCATGGTCTGCCTTCCTCACTAACTTCCTCTACAATAAGCTAAACATGGACTTCAACTGATACAAACACATTCTCTGTCACCTCTCAAGGTCTCCTCTGAAGATCTTCCATTTTAAGGCGTTGACCTTAGGCTATAAAGTAGAGAAAGGTTTCAGCAACAAAGACTGCACTGTATTTCTGACCACTGAGTTCAACTGCATTTGGGACAACACAGTTATGGGGACCCAAGAGACAGCTGCATGCTAGGGATAAAATATTCTTGGAGTACAACCAGGAAAGACAATATGACGCATGCAACTGTCTTTTGGCACTAAGAGACAGCTTTATCTTCTGATAAAGCACTCTGCAGTATCATATTCCCCAATACAAATATACCTCTAGCTTCTTCTCCCAAAGAAGGGGGAGGACCAAAAGTCCCCCTCAATAATTTAAAATGGATTTTGCATAGGGTATTAGTATCAAACTCTAAGGTGTGTAAGTAGTCAGATAACTCCTTTTCACTTGCGCTCTTGACACTTCCAGCTATTATGTCAGGAGCATTCATCAATCAGCACAGCAGCAAAAGTGTCCAACACACACTCATGCTTACCTCCTTGAAAGGGGCCTTGAAAAAGAGTTGGGCTGTGCTAACTCAAAGCCCCTGAGTGCTTCTGCACAGCTACATGTCCAGATAGAAACCTCTCCCTGTGCAGCTTCCATACCAATGAAACATGCATGGAGTAGCTAGAAAGTTAATGACCTCATAATTAACATTAGCAAACACATTTTACAGACTCAATGATCTGTAAGAATGAGCTTGCCCACAGGCTGAAAGAGCCTTTGTCTCTCCTCCTCTCTTCCAGCTACAACTACATGAGACTGGGTTGCCAAGTCAAGCAACTGGGTATTTTGACAAGGAAAGGGGTACACATTTGCAGGAAGATTACAGGCTGCTAAGTTAGAGGCCACTAAGAGAAACTCTGGGGCTAACACACTGCTGCAGTGCTCACCACTCACTCAAATTGCCTGCACAATGCTCCGTTCTTCCCTCTGAACTCCCTCAATGAGTTATCAGGCTCTTTTTGGCCAAGACCCATTGCTTCTTCTTGAACTGGGAAATGCCTGCTGAACTCCTGGCATTACCCAAGCTATGGTAAAAGATTTCTGTTTAACACAGAAAAGCCCTGAACAACTGAACTGAACATGTCATTTAAGGTATGTTTTTGCACTCCTGAAAACACTCCCCCTGCATCTGCTGTGAAGCTGATGTATGATCACTCTAGGGGGGCAAGGTGGCTGCAGGAAAAGCTCACTCCAGAGCAACTAGAAATGCCATGATGCATCTACCATCTGACTTCAAGAAGTCCTGGTACCTATGGCTGCAATTAGAACCAAGAGGATGGCTAAACCAAAAAAATAGGTTCCAGTACTTTTAAGAAGAAATGCATCAATGCAAAGCAGGTCCTGGCCTTCCCATGCTCCATTTCTTCTCTGTACAAAGACAGCCCAAGAACAAAGCAGAGCTGGGGAAAGGAATGAACTGTCCACTGCTTTACAGCTTGAGACAATCGGAAGGCTCAAGGCAGCCTGTGCTTTACACCAATGACAGAGACCGTCGCTCAACTGTCACCTTTTTTATTCTCTCACAAGAGACTGGTGCTTGACAGGCATTTTGATGCAGTTTGGGTCATCGCTGTTTAGCCCTGTCAGTGCTGTTTGATCAAGAGGCTCCAAAATGTACATTTCTGAGTCTGCGTACGGCAAAAACTAGGTAATTAATAGCTTAGACAACACATGACCATATATTTTAACTGCTAAATTAGTGCAACAGGAAGCAAGATCATCTCTGGTCTTACCTCCTCTGCTATGAGTAAAGTTTTCATGAGACCTGACTTTGATTTCTTGCTATCAGGAGCCACAGAACAGGCTGACAGCCTCTGAGAAAGTCATTTTCATTAAGTCAAAGTGCAAGAAACGCAAGCAGCATTAGAATTAAAGGCTGAAATGCAGTTCCCTCTTGCAATCCAGTGCCTCGCCAGACTAGCACTAATAGGTCAAATTAAACAAACCAGTCAGAGAGGTCTGCTGTCAAACAAAAACACAGCTACTGCCCAGCCCACATCCCTCCTTCTTCCTATTCCCAGTCTCCCTCAGCAACGTACCTGCTGACTGTCAGAATTAGTTCATCTGTGCAGCCCTTGATTTTGTTCTGTGCCTCAAGGTGCGTCATGTTATCTGTGTTCACTCCATCAATGGCTATGATTTGGTCTCCTATACACAAGTTTGCTACTGCAGCTTTGCTACCTGGAGTCACCTGAAAGAAAACAAAAAGAATGAATGGCCTTTCCAGGGAGCAGCCTTCCATAGCAACATTTGAAAAAACATAGGGGGAATTCAGGACTTCTCTTGCTGGTACCTGGAAGGCAATGAAACTAGGTTCTCATTCTCAGCAGAAAGCTGTCTGGATCTGGGCCCCTTGGTTATTCTCAATATTAAAGTCAGGGGCAGAATTCTGTTTTGGCACCCACAGACAGAAATTCAGGGGACACAATAGGTAAATAACAGAAACTCTATTTCACTCAAGGCAATTGTATTCATGCTAAAGAGCAAGCACATACAGAAAGCAATTCTGTTCTTTGCTGGACAAAGAAATGCTCTTCAAAACAGAAGAGGGCTGAGGACAGCCAATAAGCCTGAGCCTCTAAAAAACCAGATGTGACAGAAGAGAGTACCAAAGTCATTGCAATACAGTTGACACCAATCACAAATGTCTTCGTCTGCATCATGATCTCATTTGCTTCCTTGCTTGGAAGAAAGGTTTGAGATCGAGATTTCTGTTCGCTTCTTTAGTTTTATTCTGTTGCAGTGCAGGAACAGCTGCAACAGATTCTCACTGCCCTCAGCAAGATTAGTCCCAAAGCAGTGCTTGATCTAACAAGCAGATTGAGAAGAAGAAAGGCATTTGAAATGTCATCTTTAAATCACAATCTGACCATACTTCCTGAAAAGTGGAAGCACCATCACCAGCTTGACCACAATTGGCTTCGATATATACATCTCCTTTTCTTCTCCATGCATGGTGCTTTGCTTCCCAGGTACACAACTGCTCTGCTAAAGAGGTGTAACACTGTGCCTGAGAAACGACTGATAGGAAAAAGCTTGGGGTAATCTCACCAAGATCGCAGACAGAAGACACTACACAGAAATGTCATCAGTATGATACTCCTTGTGAGAAAATAAAGTCCCAGCTATAAAGCTAATCAACTAAGGAGCTTATTCATCTTTCCCCTACTTCTGCTAAAGAGGTGTCCTCTTAACAGAGATCTCTTTGGGCAAAAATTATTGCCTAAGTGGAGGGTGATGAATGTCACATTTGCTTGTGGCTTTGCAAACACTACGGAAGATTTTGTGCAGTTGTAATGACTTTGTGGAAAGAGCATAATGATCGCTGCTGGCTTTCATGAATTATTTAATAAGTAGAGGATATGAGAAGAGCAGACTTCTCCCAGACACGAGTATAGATTAAAACATGCCTTGCAGCTGGGACACACCTCGTTGACAAGTCTGTTGCAACTGGTATTCATTCTATGCATTCTTGCTAGGTTTCAGCATGCTGGAAAGCAGCTGAGCAAATGCATCAGAGTTGTCAGACATAAATAAACACTATTCACAGGATTTAGAGAGTCCTCCTAATGTGGGACTGGATGGCACATCATTCCCTCTAGGGAAACATTCACCTCCTAGAGATCTTGCACATTAGCTGCAGTCACTGCTTTCCCTGGGCCAAAGCTGTTCAGTACATCCCTTCACAGCTGAAGTGGGATATTTTCCCTAACCAGAAGGGCGATCACAGGATGCTTTCCTTTCTTTACCTCTCTACTACGACAGCATTCCACAGAAAAGGGAAAGACACAGATTTACATCACAAATGCAGAGGTCAGCCAAGGTACTCAATGTTAACCTAAAGGCCTTCAGATGAGTCAAACAAATAGTGCTTGTCTACCTGCTCATTCCTTCAATGCCGTAAGCAGACTACAAGCCAACAAAGGAAATGCTGAAAGACCAGACAAGCTACCAGACAGATACAGAAAATCTGCTTTAAACTTAAATATCATCACCTCCCAAGTTGCAGCCTGCAGCCGAGTGGTACTCTACAAGACCACCAAGTGCAGCCTGCTGCTGCTCCACTCGATCCATTGCCTTGGGAGTACCTTCATGTAAATCTTGTAACAGGGACAGCAGCCATGAAGAAATCTTGAGCACTGGAAGTGGCCACAGTCCCACTGGAATTGGGAGCTGCTGCTTCGGAAATGAGGAGACAGATCCCTAAAGACATCATTACACTGGAGGGAGACCACAGAAGACACGTTGTGGGCCCTCTCCTGGTTGCTCAGGCCTTAACCAAGTCACTTGGTCTCTCAGTGCCTTTATTTTCACTCTTACCAAAGGAGGGAGAGGGACACATAACTCAGCCCTATGAGGAGCACTGAGCTCAGCAAATTATCATGATTCATTTTTGATCACATAAGCCCACTAAGAAGTCAAGAACCTCAGCTGTACAGCTTGCATTTAAAGATAGATAATCTACACAACATATGGCAGGCTGCTAGAAACGATCCCCTACCACAAGGAGCAGCAGAGTTGGAGCAGGCAAGGACACAAATACTGAAGCCTCCTGAATAAACCCAAAGAGCCACCAAGACAAGAGAGTGGTGTTCACAGGAACGTCCTGGTGCTTTACCAGCGCTTGCAGTGTCCTATTCCCCTTCTGCGTCCACTTCCAAAGAAACTGAAATTTGAGTGCTCTTCTCTGTCAGATAAAAGCTTCCGGTAGCACAAGGGCAGTTATGTCTCCTCAGGTACTATACAAACCTCTCCCCTAAGGGGAAGCCACAAGGATGGATATTAATGAAAATAAGTGAACTTGCCAAAAGGAAACATGTTTTAAAATCCAGTTTCTTCAGTACTGGAAATACTTTGCCCTGAAATGCAACCTCCCACAAACCACTCCCCTGCAACATCCAGCTCATACTCCCTGCCAGAATTGCTCATATCAAACATGTCTGCACAAGGCCATGGTGCCACAGGGAACCCGTCCCCTATCTTTTTAGGATGATTAATAGCTACTAATAATGTTGCCTACCACCCTCACAGTAAGGTCTGGGCTTATCTCAAGGTTGTTTATGCTACTTTTAGAGATTTTCTCACCTACCAGTTAAGTCAGGAAAGAAAAAAACGTTTCTGTTATTAAGTGAGGAGCAGAAAGCTGCCACTGGGAAGAACTTTTCCTTTTTTTATTTTTGTCACATCCCTCACTGGTCCATGGAGAGCAACAGGTGCAGGCACATGGCCAGAGGGGACAGTTGGAGGCTCTCAGAGCACTGACAGATACCAGACAGCTTACACAGCCAGACCAGAAAGACTCCAAAAATGAACAAAAGCTTTCAGGCTCACAGGCATCCAGTAAACATAGCGCTACCTGAAACTGCTTTCTTCCTACTCTGCTCTCAGGCCACTAAGAGTTTTGCATCAAGCTCTCTTCTTTACCTCTGCTCTTGACCAAGCATGGAGCAGACACTTGCAGATATTAAGGGGACGGCAGGGGGCAGCTAGCAGCCACCTTGCACAGGAGGAAGGCTGAAAGACACTGTGAGGAACAAAATCTGCAAATCAAACTTTGCACAAGTAATATCTCACAAAAAGTCGTAATTTCCTGCCTCCTTCAAAACAGCTCCCCAGCTGGCTTGGGCTTCCCATACTGGCGTAGAGCAGCCTCTGGCAGAGGTGTCACAGGCAGCATTACCAGACCTGGAATGTCCCTGAGCCCCCCAGCAACAGGAACACTATTGTCAGGTCAATAAAACTCTGCATACCCTTTAAGATTATATCCAAGGGCTTCCTTTGGAAGGAGTCACGAACTACCTTGTGGTTATTGCTCCCAGGCAATTGCCTAACACTCTGCCATCAGGTCATTTCACTGTTGAACAGACAATGCTCAGACAGGCTGAGCAGCATTGCTTCGTACCATATGCAAGATGGGTCCCAGAGCCCAGAGTATCCCTATGGCAGCCTGTTTGGCTGGCATCTCTGGGCAAGAAATCTGGGCTACTAAATAATCTAGACACTTATAACTAGGCACAAACTAGGCTCCTGATACCAGCTCAGACATATTTATCAGCATAAGCAAATGGAAATTGGAAACAAATGATTCCCATAATCCATGGGCTTAATGGTACATACTTCACTCATACACAGTTCAAGGTAGTAGATAACAGTTTTGACCAGTTATAGGCTTGGAGCCCTCTTTTTAAAGAGCTCCCACAGATTCAGTGTTAGAAGAAAACCCCACGCTATTTTCTTATATTATGAAGTGAAGCTTTGTGTACATGTACATGCACACACACGTATACAAAGCTCTGCAATCATGAAAAGGGAAGGAAAAAATACCTGCCTCCCTTCCCCCTACCTGCTTTGGACTCCACCTTGCCAGCACCACTGGGATTTTCCAAAGTTCAGATTTCTGTCTGCCAGGTAGTTTGCCTGCTATCGCCCTTTTGCACCAGCAGCCAGGAAGCAAACAAAGAACTTGCCTGTGATATATCAAGTCTTCAGCTGATCTTTGGGCAAGTGCATTTGCAACAGAAAACACTTTTATTTAGTGGAGAGAATGAGATGTACTTTGCGATTTAGCCAGCTCCCAGCACCAGGCCTTTACAAAATTTCTGTCTGTTCCAGAGTTACTCAAACACAACCACATCTTACATTTGGTGCAAATGCCTCCATACACGCTACCTAGCAAGTTTTGCAATCCCTGGACAGGTATATATTGTGATGTTTTCCCTTCTGCAGGCAAGGATCCAAGAGGCAGCAGTGGGTATATTAAGGGAAGATGCTGCCTACAGCAAATTGAGAGGGAGGAAGGATGGGAAACATTTCTATGAAGAGCAGCATAACACAGCTCCATGAAGAGTCAAGATAGATGGGTAGGTCTAAAATTAATTCAGTTCTTCCTGCCCTCTTCCCCCCATCCACTCAGGCACACTACTTGTTCACCCCATCAGCCCTTCACAGTTTCTCACACATCCAACAGCTGCTGGCACCAGTCATCACTCCACACACAGACGTGCATTGAAGGACTGATGAAGAGATAAGAAACAAGAAAATTAACATGACCTAAAAAGAAAATCCAGATAAGCAGCACCTATCTGAGCTTGAGATGAAAACCCAGCTGTGCCTTTGCTGGACTGAACGAGAAGCAGTAACATACTTCTAAGGCCACCAGTGAGAACTAGACATCGCTGATGTTCAGTTTAGCCCTCATGCAGATACATATGATGCTGTTTTACCATGACTAATGTGCTCTGTGCTGGAGTATTATGCTAAGCAGCCACAGTTTCTCCCAGAAAAGTATGCAGCTGGGTCAGCAGAGATTAGAGGCTATGAGAAAATTCAGGCAAGCATGTTCCCCACCCCTTGTTTTTAGGGAAGAATGAACAACAGGCTAGTTTCTTACAACTGCTCTGGGAGACTTTCTTCCCAAGCTGCTCTGGCTCTCTGCACTACTACTGTCTCACATTGCTACAACCCAAAGCTCGCTGGCTGCTCTGTGCTGATTCAGGCCATCCTGTCACCAGGAAAGAGGAAGGGGGACATGCTTCTGTCTGGGGAAACCCCTGAGTAGCAACCCACATTCTACACAAACCCCTCTGGCAGCCCAGCTCACTCTCATCCTCCTACCTGCCTTTGGCTCCTGCCTATTTCTGACAGCCAGATGGGGTTTATTAACACAGAAAAGGGATGGCATTAGACACAAAGCAGAGGGTTGACCTCAGGAAGGCAGTGTAAAGAGAGTACAAAAGCTTCTTGCAAGACCTCAAAAACATTACATAAAGTAAGCTGATCATCAGCTGAGCCTTTCCTGATGGTTTATGTCACCCTCTAAATAAAACAACTGTCTAGTAATAAGTAATGATGTAAGATACTGTGTCACTATTCAGAAAAAGATCAATTGTTTATGCTGTTAAAGCCCCCTGTAATTTCCGTTTGTACAGAAAAAAAAATCCATTTGCTGCAGTTATGTTGACCTTGCAACCTTCAAACCCAAATAATTTTACAAACAAAATACACCTCTTGATGGACAACGTGATTTTGAGGGTGAAAGATTGCTTGCAACTACACATAACTACATTTGGTAACAAGCAGATCAGGGAACAAAAAGGACTCTTTCTCCCAAGAAGTCCAACACTTACCTTTGTTAACGTAAGTTCTGTTGCCCAAAGCTCTCATACAAAATTAGGGTTGGTACATCCTCTCCCAGTGTTGAGACCTGTCTTTAGGTTCTTCGGAGAACTCATCAAGAACAAAGTGATTCAGATGTACCCCACCAATTTATGCTGCACTCAAAGAAGAGGCTCAGAGAAGGGGACTCCAAAGTTTTGTGACATGAAGCTGCCCCATAAGCCGTGGCAAATTGGTTTGAAAAGGTGAATTGCAGAAAGTACAACTGGCTCCTAGGAGAGGCAAGAGTACCCCTCCTGGATGTAACTCCAGCAGAAGGTGTTTGATTAGTATCCTAACTCTATTAAATGTTTTTCTAAAGATAAAATTACCCCTAAGGACTCAGGAAACAGCGCTGGAAAACAACAAGCTTGTCTTGTCCCTCCAAGCTCTTTGTCTATATTATGAGAAATACCTGCTGCTTTCCACTTGCTATGATTAAGGACAATTTCTTCTCATCCAAACCCCAGAAGTCATGGAGATCAGTGAAGTCCTTTCCTCTCCTCAGCAGCTGTTTCTATCTTTGGAGCACAGACTTGTCCAGCCCCAGCAGCTACCTGAGAAGCTGTCAGGGTTCACACTTTCGAAGTCTGCAGGGTCACTACTAGGGATGTGAACCTCTGCTCTCTGCACCCCACGTGCTCAGACAGACCAGAACAGATAGGACTCCCTCTAGCACAAAAACGCACAAGGCATTGTATAGTCCTCTAAACATGAACCCAGCTACTTCTGGAAGACAAGAAGCTCTTGGCAGGTGACCCTAATGACCTGTGTCCCACAGGCATGGATCAGCTGTCTAGCAACAGAGTAGCTCTGCCAGGTGCCCCAAGGGGTGGCACAGCATGGCTGGTGCTGCCACAGCCTCCAGCCCACCTGGCAGCCAGGAGCAGCAGCGCAACAGAAAACACCAGTGCAGGAAACGTAAAGCCACATTCACCAGCCTATAAACCCCAGTTGCTTTCCCCAGCCGGCTCCCTCTGCCAAGCCAGCCTCAGAACAGGAGCCAAGTGCATCTCAGGGCTGAGAAGGAAAGTCAGCCCAACACTAGACCCTATTACATCTACTACATGCCCTATTTCTTTTGGCAGAGAGGAAGGCATTCCTGCTCCCCTCCAGGCATGGAGGCCTCCCTGTCCATCCTCAGCTCTCCGCATGGCCACAGGTTATTCTTCCTTTCTTCCCTCCCAGGGAAGACAGTGTAGCTGATCTCCTAAGCCACACAGCTGAGCCCTGGCACAGTCCAGAAGGAGGATGGTCTCCACATAGCTGCTGCCACACTTATCCCACTGAGCCCAAGTGACACTTGTTAGCAAGGTGTCCAATACTGCAGGGGCTTTCTCTCACCAGTGGCTCCAGGATGCCTTCACTTGCTGGCTTCCTAAGAGGACACATGGCTGAGAGAACAGGTAACACCACGAAGTGACAGAGTCTGATCGATAGGCCTTAAATAAGTGACTCATGGATGATTTGTATTGCATTGCTGTGTGTACTGCTTAATCTGTAACTTCTCACAGTCATATTATCAGTAAAATTGTGTTACACTATTCTTACTACACAAAGTGTGAGAAAAAAAATAATCACCTTATCACTGGAATTGATTTCTACCACCTTAACTGTAGGTTCATAAGCATGAATACTGTATGAAATAGGAGAAAAAGCTGCACTTTGAACAGCCTCCTAGTTTAGAGATAAGAGAAATCCAGCTGCCTTCCTTTCAACTGTTTCTGTAGTTCAAGTTGCACTGCAGGGAGGGGGGCAATACAGCAGCTGAGTTCCTGCTTTTAGAATGATGTAAGTTGCTTATTTAAGGATATAAAAGCTGGACCCTCCTGCAGCAATCTCTGGAGATCCCACCTACAAGCAGATGCGCTGTGTAAGACCTCCCAATTGTCCACAGACAGGCTCTTCAGATCTTTGCTTCCCTGGCGACTGCCGGTCTGGGTGATGATGGTAGGGCAACTGGTGATGTATCTTTCCTAATGACTATACTTATTCCCTTGTCATAATAATTAGACTCATTACATTTAAAGTTGTTATTGTTAACTTGTTGTTAACCGCTACTAATCATTTGTCACCTTTCTTGTTATAATAAGTGGAGTAAAACTTGATTTCACACAGCATTCGAGAGTTTGGGCTTTTATGCTCATTGCACTCTGGTTTTTACTCTGCAGTAACACAGGACATCAGCCAGTAACAAAGTAATACCCAGTGTCTTTTTACACAATGGGTTTTAGTCCCATGCCCAATTTCAGGCCATCAAGTTGAATTTTATCACTAAATCAAGTTTTAAGTTTATAGCGCTGGCTCAGAGGGCCATGCTTAAAAACACCCAAACACCCGGGATACCTAATTATATTCCATTTTTTCACCTGCTATAAATTCTGAGGTTTTAAAATACCATGAATAGCTAAACCATCAGACTAAAGAGGGATGAATTTGTGTTACTGCAGTTGAAATCAGTAACAGGCATAACGTTACAATCCATCTTTTTAATATATTTTCAGAACTGGGATACGGTCCTGAAACCACTTCTTCATTAGGAAAACACTCAGTTTCATAAAAAAATGTAGCTACAGAAGAGCACCAGCTTTTATTCAGTTTCAGACTCTAAATGAGGCTACAAAAAGTACAGTGAAACTCCTCTCTGACTGTATTTTGGGCAGATAAACACAAAGCTCTTTTTCCTACTCCTATAAGGGAATGTAGCAGACTTTGGTCTAGGGTTCAACCCACTGAGCAATACAGTCCTTTTTTTCTGAACAGAAGTTGTTCAGAAAAGAAAGTGTCCACCATGACCCTATAGTTTTAAAAAGAAACATCTAAACCAGAAATATCTGTGAAGCATTCCTCCAGAAGAGACAGAGGACTCCACAAGAGTGTCACGCAGAGCACTTGTGAAATCCCCATGCCCTGCTCTCACTGGGAAGACTGGTCCAACACAACTGAGAAAGCAGAAGAGAAGATGCTCATGATGTATTTGATGTGACAAAAGACAAGATAAGAGCAACTGTGGAAATACCATAATCTTTCATCTGCCACTCTCGTAAACACAACTGACCATTAATGCCACACGGCTGCTGCTGACCAGAAGCTCTCAGCCAGGCTGCTCTGCTAGCTCCAATCTCACACCATTGGTGCTCCTCACTTCTCAGCTCCAGGACTGCAGTACCAAACTCCAACAACTCCCTCTGGGGAATAAGCCACTTTGGCAACTCAAAAGATGCTGTCTCCCACCAGTGTGACAGGGATAAACCCTCTCTATGGCTGAGGGGAGCTAGAGAAGATAAAAGTCAGCAGTAAGGCACTGAGGTATGATGACACAGGGCATAAATACCAAGATAAGCTCAAGAGCTCACCATGAGGTTGATGCTGCCAGAAGCCAAATTTGAGCTGAATTTAGGTACTGGTTTAAAAGGGAACTGCAAGACACCTAGCTCAGGCCTGTGACTGAATGGATGTGTATCTCCAGGCATCCCTCCACACCCTCAGCACTGCCATGCCAGCACACACCTGGAACAGGAGGGTGACACCAGCAGCGCAGCAATGGGACAGACAGCCCCAGATGAGGCAGAACCAGGCTCCGCTGGCTGGAACCCTCCCACTGCACATTACACCCAAATCACTATGCTCCCCGATGGCAGTGGCAGGACAATGTTGCTACCTGGAGCAATCAAGGATGTACACCTGGCCTGCTGTGGGCAGTCCAGCCCTGTGCACACTGCTAACAGCAATCCACACAAGCACATCTGTGCCACAGACCTACAACTTATATGCTGTAGCACAGAGCAAACACATAACAGTGCTGGAGAGGGACGGCTACATCCTCCCCTGCTCACCGGGTGACGCTCTCACAGGCTGCTATGTCCCCACCCTGTCATTAACCTCAGGGAGTCATCCTATCTCAAGCCTTGGTGGGACCAAGGCTCTCATAACTCCTGGCAGATGCCAGTCCTACAACTAGAGCTTGCACCATCCTGTGAGGGGAGGAGGGCTATAAGCCTAAAAAGTTCTCTAATCAGAGCACAGGTACTGAGTGCAATAAGTAAGAAAAAAGTGAAGTTATAGCCCCATAAAGTTATTGCACAAGGAGGAACATTGTTTAAAACAGGGCAAAATGGGACCAGATCTTTTTTCACATGGTGAAGGAGGGGCTTGCTGAGATCTTTGTTCCTGAGTCAAGGGGACAAATCCAGGAGACTTAAGAGTGAACCACAGGAAAGATTAATGGCTTCAACTGTTGAAAGGGAAATTAAAAATGTCAGAGGGGCCATAAGAGAAAGCGGTGGTAAAAGCTGCCAATTGTCAGCATTTACATCACCACAACTAGAGAGGATATTTTATTACATTTTTAGTCTCCAGGGTCACAATTTCTCATGAGGTGGTTATTTTTGCCCCTTTGCTGACCCATGTCCTTTATTATTTGCCCATAAGCACTGACAAAGGCAACCGAGGAGAAGAGGCAAGAGAAACAAGGTAGGACCAGACATACTTCTGCATGAGGGCCTCTCCCTGGAAGGAAATGACAACAATTATCATAACAATGAAGTAAATATAACTTCCCCTATGCTAAAGCCACTTTCACGTCCAAAAATTGCTTTAGAAGAATGAGGCATTATTACTGTAATTCACAAGAGATTACACAGAAAATTAATAATTTCCCCCCTGCCGTGCGTGTTTGACACCATTCGCCTCACCAGCTCTGCTGGTCCCAGAGCCAGCAGCCTCTTCCCTCGGCACCTGTCCTGCTTCAGGCAGCAGACCCCACTGCAGGAGGTATTGAGAAAAATCACAAGTTTCACCATCCTGCTCTTTTCTTTAAGGGTCATTCACAAAAGTTCCAGTTCTTTTATGTCACACTTCCAACACCCCTTTCTCACCTGGGGCCCACGGGAACTTCAGAGCCATGCAAAGGTGGCAGCAGAGGCCAGAGCCCAGGGCTGCCAGTGGCTCATCAGTCGCCTCTGTTTTGCAGGGGGATTGCTGAAATCAGAGCAGGTCTTTCTCCCCTGGAGAAAGGCCAGAGGCCTGCCCAAAGAAGACGCTGAGCAGCACATCCTATGCAAAGCCACAAAGGGACAGGGAGTTTGTGCCTTATTGCCCCCACGAAGGAAGAGATAGACACGTGTACCCTTCTTCTTTGTAGGTAGTGAATGGCTCAGGGCAGAGCCCCTCCCTGCAAGGGGCAGTCAGCAGCGGGGTGGAAGCACCTGTGTGCAGGGAACTTGAGTACAGGGATAGAAAAGTGAGGTACTCTGAACCAAATCCTGACGCTTCACAGGGAAACGCTGGAGCAGAGAAGGGCAAATTAAGTTACACCATTAAAACTGTGTGGATGCGAAACTCGATCATATCCTGACTAACTTTCTTTAAGTGAAGGTAAGAAGGACTTATCCAAAATCAGGTAGAGGCACTTAACATAGGTTAATACGGCTTCCATAAGCAAAGTTTTTTCTTTTAACTACACATGGCAAGCAAAAGCAGAGGAATATTCAATACCACCTCAGTGTGCCTGCTTCCCGTAGGATGGGTTGCAAACTCCAAATTATGGGCTGGCGGGAGCAGAGGGGATTAGGGGATTCCCTCTACCTGCGGCAAGGAAGCTACGGGCAAACTGAGGAGGGCCGGTAGGTAAAGAGCAAAGACCCAGCTTAAGGGGCTGCGTGGGCCGCCACGGATTTCTCCACAAGCATTCAGAAAAAACGAAACAGACGGGGAAAAACCCGAAGTCTTCTCCGCCACGTCTGTGTTATCAGACCTACCTCCGCACCACCTGCCAGCCCCAACCTTCCCCGGCCCCACCGCTGCGCCGAGCCCCTCCCGGCCCCGGCCCCCAGCGCCGCCCGCCCCCGCCGCGCCCTACCCGGGAGATGGCGAGGGGCTGCTCGAAGTCCCGGCCGCCCACCAGGCGGAAGCCCCAGGGCCCGGGGCCCGACAGCACGATGCGGTGCGTGCCCATGTGCTCGGCTGCACCTCGCGGCACCGGCCGGCAGCCGCCGCCCGCACTCGCCCGGCCCGGCCCGCCCCCGGCCCCGCCCCGGCCCCTGTCCCGCCCCTGGCGCAGACGCTGCCGCCTTCTCGCGCGGGAAGCCGGCGCTCCGCACCCTGGGTGCGGCCCTCCCGCGGGAGGCGTGCGGGGCCCAGCCACTGCCGGAGGGCGAGGATTTCGGGCTCCGAAAGCCCCGACGGTCTCGTGCCCCATCGTCGTCGCTCCGTGCGGAGCTGCGCCCCGGCCCCGCATTCCCCAGGCGAATGTGGCTCCTCGCGCTCCAGCCTGCTGGGATATTGACTAAAACATAACGGAGGCGATGGAAATAAGTGGCGTTGCGTGCTGTTTCCCAGCTGGGAGCTGATGAGTTAGGGGTGGAGCCGAGGAAGGATAGTGCCTTTCCCCTAATTTAGCTCAGGCTCAGAGTTTTGTTTATTCCCTTACAGGAGGTGCTTCCAGAAAAAATTCTTCTGTATGGGTTTTATCGTCCAAACTCCTTGGCTGTGATTCAGGAAACGTGTTAAGCCCCCACCAACCTGAGGATAGATTGGAGAGCAGAGATAGGTTTGAGCAGCTATGAATAACAAACTTGTCATTTTAATTTAGAATTTATAATTTTTTTTTCCTTTACAAACTGAATGCAAGTTCTCCTGCTTATTTAGTAATTAAATCATTGTTCAACAGTGTATGTAAATGGGCAAGTGGAGGTGTGTGTAGATACACCCAGCTGTGTTAGGGAAAAATCTTCTGACAAAATTTCAGTTACCTTCTTTGCCAAAACACATGCATTAATACACAGCTCTGGCAACAAAGAACATCAGGGAGCTGCCACACAAGGCTGCTACTGAATCTGGAATTCACCCATGGCCAGGGAATGTAGAGCAATCAGCAAGTGAGGCAGATCACCCAGGTGCTGTCCCTACAGACACAGCCATGAATGATCCCATCACAAGCCACACCCTTGCCTCTGCGACCCCCTTTCTTGGCTTCCTCCTTTCTTCTTTTTAACTTGTCATTTCACTGGTTATTCCTTCTGAGATACATGCAGCTAGACTATTAGCCCCATGTCTATCAGGGAGCAGCAGTTCTACTGCATCATTACACATCTCCCAGCAGTGAACAAAGAGACACCAAGACCGACTTCTCTCCTAGGTGTGAGGGGATTTCTGGAGGGCTGTGACACACTGCTGGGTCCTCTTCCCCTCGCTGCATGCCCAGCTTCTAAAGTTCACAAACACATCTCTAGCTTGTTCCTCAGCAAGTATATTAGGATAGATAGAGAGGGGCATCAGTAAACAAGGTTCAACAGTTAAAGATGAGTCTCTCTTTCTCCCCTCCCTACCCATGGCACTGTACAGCCAGGGCTAGTGATGCTAGTGATTGCAGGAAAGTGATTGTCAGGCTGCCCTTGCTTTTTTATGCAAGGTACCCTGGGAAACAAAAAAATGGGCTCATGTCTGCATGTTTTCTAAGCTAAGGACGTATAAAATTAACTTGAGACTTTTGCTGTCCTATTGGTTTGGGTTTAGGATTGGCTTGCTTTATCCTAAAATCATTGTAAATGCAACCATGACGTCTGTTTACCTGATCATCCAATTGCCTAGTCACAGAGTTTGAATCTGTTGCCCAATTTTGGTTCAGGCCCAGGTGGAGGCCTCAAGGAGATTAAATTCATGAAAGACCAGCCTTCAGGGTGGGCACAGCCCTGCTGAGGCAGCGTGCAAGAGCCAGATGTGCAGAGGTGCAGAGTGTGATTTCGTGGTCCTTGTGCATTACTGAGCGCCAGTGAGACAATCCTGGCAGCTCAGCTGTGGCCTTCAGTCATTCTGCTCCTGCGGGGAATGTTCCTTTACACAATGCACAACCAAAAAGCCCTGCTAGCTCTCCTGCCACAGGGCTGGAAGGTGCAAAGCGTTCACCACAGACCTTGCACAAACGCCTTCAGTTAATGTAGCGCCCATACCTGCTTGGTCAGAGTGTAGCTACCACTGAAATCTGCCTTATGGTTTTTTGACCCAAGTCAGGGTTAAAAATGAACATATAAACCCCACATCAGCTGACATCCCTTCCTACAGAGGCTGGCATTTGGGGGTTCTTGTTCTACTTAACTTGTGTGGTCTTCTCACCTGAAAGAAAATCACAAAGACCCTTTGTAAAAACAGTGGACTCGGGTGTGCTCCTGACCTCAAGGTCTGTACGCAGGCCACAGCAGCTGCACCCCGACCCCATGTTACTGCTTTTACACGTAGCTTTATGTGAGAAAAAATCCCAGCCTGCCTGTGACTCAAGAGGGAGAACTGGTGAGTTCAGGCCAAGTTACGAGCAGGATCCTCAGGCACAGGGCATTCAGAAAGCCCACATCAGAAACCTGCTCAGTACGAACACAGCCAAAGCCAGCCACAGAGGGGCACTAGTACAAAAGTGTGTCGCTACAGGAACAGCGGGAATAGACTTTATTTAATAATTTATACAAGGAACACAATAGTAATTCAATAGTTCCATTTATTAATTGTCAAATAGTAATCCACTGCAATAAGAAACAAAAAATCAACACTAGGTTGTGGTTTGTGTGTGTGTGTGTGTATGTGTGTGTGTGTGTAACTTAAAATGGCAAGAGCAAGACCAAAAAATAAACCTTTAAATGAGTATGTTATATACAGTCAGTATAATCATGTTACTTTATTGGATAGATTAATTTGGTGTTATCCAATCTTAGCAATAGGCCTAAATATTGCTGTAAATGACTGGAGGGCAAACCCAAAACAGAAAAACAAACACATAAATAAGATGCAGGATTAAAGGTATCTCCTGCAGAAAAGAAACAGTGGTGCTTTGTGTCATATCTGAAACCCTTTCATAATGGATATTTTGTGCTAAAACTCTTTGTGTGGACATACATGGAATTCCATCATTTAAATAAAAGTGGAAAAAAATCCTAACCTTTCACAACTGTCTTTTTTTCCTCCCTTCATTCAACGTGTTTAAATTATTTTTCTATACAAGGTAACTACATTGTCTGTACAAAGTTAAATATACATATTTACAATCAAACTTCTGAGACACCGAGGCTTCTGCTGACCTAGGTGGAAGACAAGTCTATGTGATTTCAAACCCAGAAGCATGAATAGTTTATCAAAACATTGCAAGTCGTGCTAATAGTTAGTTGTAGTTACCCTTAATAAATCTGTATAAAAGCATCAGCATAAAAATAGGCATTTTATATTATTAAATACGGCTTACAACAAAATAGCAATCTAACCCTTTGCTATTTGTATGGTAACTGTAGGAAGCAGAGTCTGATAGAACCGGTTTTGATTATGCTTTTTCTTAGTATGAAAATGTCTATCAAAAGAGAATTCATACTGGATTTACAGGCAAGCATACAGGCAAGCCATGTTTTATTTCTCAAGGAAATATGAATCTATGTAACTGGTAATAAACTGCGAACAGCTTTCCAAATTGATTATAGCCTTTTGTGTATGATTAAGAAGCAGCCAAAATGAATGTATTTACTTGAGACCTACCTTCAACACTATAACCAAAAAGAAAAAAAAAGGCACCTTCAGTGATATGTTGCTCAGCTTTATCAAAGCCTCTAAGATTTAATGTCAGGAAGGAAGCAAAATCTTCATCCCAAAAAGTATGCTTCAAAAAGCATGTGATCCTTTAGTGCCAGCAACAGGCAGGAGGTGCAGAGAAAGTGAACGGCCGTAGGACTCACAAACTGGATTTGCTCTCGTGGATGTTCTGTTTATTGATTCTATTCTTTGTGCAGATAAATGTCAAAGCCAGGCTAATTTATCTTTAAAAAACAGTATTCTGTTCGTTTGTTGCACACAATACATTCACACACACACACACATCCCCCCTGCACAAAAGAAAAAACCTCTGCAGAGATACATAATATGTTATTAAGGGGTTTGGGATTTTTGCGCATTTGCATCATGTTTTGGCTCACCTCTCCAGATTAAACCACCAGTCCCAAACTCCTTTTCCATACACAGCTCTGCAGTTTAACCGTTATCAGCTGTCTTCTGCCCCTGCTGGGTCTTAAAGTGCATGACATGAAGGAAGGGGTTTCTATGGAAGTGAAAGGCAGAGCAAAGTGAGTCTTCAGCAAGGCAGAAAGCAGGCAGAAGCCTGGCCTCTCTGACCCTTGCCAGTGAAAGGGAGCAGCTGCAAGGCTGTGTACTGCCCCAAAGCACTATCATATCTCAACACACAAACAAAACCTATTCCGTGTGCTTCCCTGAAGCCTTCTCAGATATAAGTACTCCATACAAATTAAGATTTTTCACCAGAACTCTTGCTGGGCAGGGGAAAGGAATACACAAAGGCAGCAGTGTAAACTAGAAACTGTCTCTTCTTCAGCAAACAAATCACACCCTGAGTCCGTGGAAGCAGGACTACACATTCAACTCAATACTATACCACATAATCACATCCTCCTAACATATCTCATCTCTTGTCTATTACATTCATGTTTCTTCGCTGCTTAAAAACACCATCTGGAAAACAACTCCATCACTGTTGCAGCGGGATCACTGTTATTTTACTGGTACAGAAGCTTCACGTAGTTGCCTGGGAAGGTGCCGAATTGCCTTGTTCTCCTGGACGTACCTGTCACAAAAGGAAGCCAGAATAAGATGGGGCCATGTAAGGAAGGCTTAGGGTTTTAAAAAGGTAGAGATGGCAGCCTCTTGTGCCTGCAGGCATTCCTTTCTAAAACTACATAGGAGTCCTTGTCAAAGAGCCTTTTGGTATAGATGAGACGAGAACTAGTTCTGCTGTTAATGAACTTTGATCTTCCCTTTTAACAGTCAGGATCAGCGCTGATGAAAGCTCCCTGGCCTATAGGCTAGAAGCGAAACTCCTACCAGAGTAAATAAGTTAACCTTCTGAAGAAGAGACAAGCCTAGATTTGCAGTGCTGAGATGGAGAACACTATCCAGACTTGCATTCTTCAAAGGCAAAGGGCTGGATTTTGCTATATGAGCGGTAACAGTTTTAAGCTGAAAGAGCTTTAGATTAGATTAGATATTAGCATTTAGATTAAATATTAGCAAGAAATTTTTTACTGGGAGGATGGTGAGGCACTGGTATAGGTCTTCCAGAGAAGTTGTGGATGCCCCCTCCCTGCGGATGTTCAAGACCAGGTCGGATGAGGCTTTGATCAACTTGATTCAGTGGAGGGTGTCCCTGCCCGTGGCAGGGGGTTGGAACGGGATGATCTTTATGGTCCCTTCCAACCCAAACCATTCTATGATTCCATACAGATAAGGCCGGATTTTCAGGGACTGCAACTCCCATTTGTGTGTTCCCTTCATCTTCTACTTGCTACTTTCTGTAACTTGCTATGGGTCTACCGGCTTTGAAAAAGCTACAGTTTTCCTTAGTTCCCTCTGTTGCTCTGCCATCTGTGAGAGCAAGAAGGATCAGGAGTAAGAGAGTAATGGGGAAATTATAAAAACAAGACAAAAAAGAAAAACAAGAGATCTAGCAAAGAAAACAAAGCTCCACCACCCTGCACCCTAATTTTAATGTGGTAGGAAAAGATCAGAAATTGTGAAAAAAGTTGAGTTATATTTTCCATGGGTTCGACCCCACAAATTAAAGAAACTTCCAGACACTCTGCAGAATTGTTCATCTTCATTTCAAAAAGCTCTGCTGAGAGGCAAGTGTCACAACTCACCCACAAACCAGCCATCATCACATTTCTCCATGACATCGACAATGTCACCGTCCCTCAGTTCCAGCTCATCATCATTCTGAGGAGTGTAGTTGTAGAGGGCTTGGTAGCTAACTCTGAAACCAGAAAGAAACCACACATTAGCCATTGGATTTCCCTGACAGCTTTTCATAAGGAGACATCTCCCTTGCCCTTTCTAATTCCTGTTGTACTTTGTTCCATGTAGTCTGGACCTATGGACTTGTGTTTGAGAGGTAGAAGCCAAATGCATTAAATTGGCTGTTGCCACAAAGCCATGGCAGTAGAAAGTGTCATGTCTGCATGCCTGGGATATGCGGAGGGCTTGTTTCCTTTTTGCCATGCAGTTGTCTCCATGGACAACAACCGGAGTCTTCCAGTCTTCCTAATGTGTAGCACCTAGAGAGCATGAGTGCAGACATCCTACTGAATGCAAGCCAAAACCTGGATGCACTCATCCCTGGGCAAAATGAGACATCTATTCCATTGCCCAGACACGGAAGCAGGGCCATGAATGACCAAATGGCAGAGTGAAGGATTTTAGAAAAATATACTGCCTACCCTACTGCACTAAGGTTGCTGGGTAAATTGTGGCTGATGAGGTACAGTGCAAACAAAATCTAATGTTGAATCCTGCCTTGAGGTACCACTTGCACCAGATGCACTCTGTATTTACCAGAAAGGAACATTATGGAGCGGAAACAATCATCTCCAGGTAAATCTGGTTTGGATCCCCTAACTGAGAGGAGTGAAAATAGAGCTGAACTTTCTGTTCTGCATAAAGGGGCAGGGGAAAGTAATAAGGGCTCTTTTCAGGAACCAACTGCAAAGGAACTTCCCTGGAGGTGTTCAAACAGTGTGTAGACATGGCACTTTGTGACATGGTTTAGTAGACATGGCGATATTGGGCTGACTGTTGACAATCTTGGAGGTCTTTTCCATCCTTAATGATTCTATGTTTCAGTCCCGGCACACAATCCAGGCTACTATTCTCAAAACCATCAGTGAAAGGTTCCACCATGTTTAACAGCAGCTAATGGCAGCTCCAGGTTTAAACACACCAGATATGTTTGAAAATCTCAGACTCGGTCTCTCAGATCATTCAGTCATCAATCTATCTGCAGAACTGGCCAACAATGCACCAGGTGGTATTGGTGTTGGGACTGCTCACTGTACTCTAAGGAGCTAAGAACAGGGGTCAACACATTGACCCATGCCATATGAGCCAGGTGTAGCCAGTAGATATTAATTTGTCTCCAGCTTCAAGACATTGAGATAGCCCCCCATAACCAGCATGAATCAAGTGCCCAAAGGAGACCCAGTCCTGGATCATGAGGTCATTGTTTCAGGTGCTATGCAGACACAAAAGGTCCCAGTTTCAAACTACCCATTATGATAATATGTGGCTATTTCTGTACTTTAAAGAAAAGCTGATAACTTCCCCATAACTCTAATTCCTGAAACACTGATGCTTTCACACTTCCCCGTCTTCACTACCAGTCAGAGACAAGGCCCCCAGAAGAGATGGAAGCCAAAAGGACTTACATATCACGTGGTGTTTGACTTCTGTCAGAGCTGGCTCCTTGCTGCTGTGCTTGAGGTTGCTGAGAAATGATGAGAGATGGTTTATGGTCATTAGAGGTCACCTTGTGGCGAGAGTCAAGAGGCTGAGAAACAGTACTGCAGTAATGAACAGACTTTTCTGCAATGTTTATGATCTCATTGCAAACAGCTTCCTGCGTGGTAGGCAGCATTGACATCCAACACCCAAAGGACAGTCAACAGGGGAGAGGGAGGGGAAAATATAGACAAGAAGAGGTGGGACATTCCAGACGCAGCATATAAGTCCAGTAAAAATAAAAAAGGAAAAAAACAGAAGAGTTGTAGATCCAGGTAAATATCCAGGTAGTGGAGTGCACAAGGGATCCAGGTGTAAGCATGGAAAAACAGGCAAGATATAGAAGAATTTGGCATTTAGTTCAAAGATTTGTAACAAATATATATACATATATTTTTAAAAGCAGCAGTAAGAGTTTGCAATTAGTTATGCAGTGGCACCATTACAAATGCTATGAAGTCAGTTCAAGAATGCAAGGCACGCTGCTCCACTCATGCATTTTGCTTCATTTAACTTATACACAATTAGCCCAACTTCTCATTGGCTATGACAGGTTTTCTAACTGCTAATTTCCCCTTTTCTATTGTAAATAAAACAATATAAGCAAATATATAAATATGTACCTACTTTGCATCTAAAAACAGTGCTGGCATTTTATCTCTACTGAGGTTACTGTCTGGATGAAGACAGTCTAGGATTACACATCTGATTTAAACAGCAGCCTTACCACATAGCTCTTTTCAGACTCTGTGAGATCTGGTCCAGCTCTCAATGAATGGTGGGAAGGCTGTGTGATCACCAAGCAAATGATAAGGAAGACATTTTAGCGGATGTTATATTGGTCAGAATTTTCAAAAATTAAGTGGTGTGCAGACAACAAAAGAAAATGAACAACTCTCCCCCACCGCACTCAAACAGCACACTTCTTGGACAACAAGGTCTTTCATTTACACGAGACATTGAAACTATAATAATGCAACTGCACCACAGCACATGGAATACTACAAAGAGAAAGGTGACAGTGAAACAGAAGGTCATAGCAGGGAATTGGAGTGTAATATTATGGACACCACTACAACCAGAAATGGTACATAGTACCAGACTGTGTTCCTGTAGGAGGGAAAAAAACAAGGACAGAAGCACATACTTGAGAGCATCAAACTTGAAAGGCGAAAAGCATGCTGAGAGAAATCTGCTACTGTTTTTGGAAAAGTCCTCAACGAGTTTGACACAGGATGGAACAGTAACCCACTTCTTAAAAAAGACCAGCTCAGGCATAATGCCATGTAGTCCCATCAAAATCATTCTAGCTTGTACCAAGCGAAGCTCTGAGCTGCTCTGTTAATTCCCATAATGAGGCAGAGCTTCAAGTCAGTGGAGGCCCTGACCAGAAGACTAAACTACAAACACCACAACCTATGAAACTTCTGGACTCTGCCCTGCCTCTCTCCCTAGTCACACCTTTTCACAGGGACTTGTGTGTCCCAGGGCACAGCCAAGAAAATCAGGGTGTCTGGGGTTGGAGGTTTTACGGACAATTGAAAGGTGACTGAGAAAGTCATACAGGTATCCAGAGCCTGTTTTTGCATGCCTTTTGCATATTCAAACACCTACTGAAAGCAAGGGCCATGCTGTGAGTAATGGGATGTCTGAACTAGTGCATGGTTATTTGTACCACCTGCACGACTGCTTGGCAAAGTGGATGGGTTAAGATACAGAACACTGCCATCCTTTGTGATCATTCAACACAATTTTCAAACCCAAATTCCAAAGACCTTCATTTTTATGCCTTCCCTCCTCCTCTTTATTAATTTCAACAATGACCTTCAGTAAAAGGCTTTCTTTCTCACAACATCCCAAGACAGAGCAGAAGCAGAGGATAATAAAGAGGTTTGTGACACCTTTAGCCCAAGCATACTAAAGAGTTTGGAAAACTGCAGTGTGATGAGCTCATTCCCATCTAATTTCCATTCTCAAAGTTCCTTTGAACCACTTTGTGGACCTCTGGAGCCATGCCCATCACTGTATTAAAGCAAACCATCTCTTTTCTTGAGGACTGTGACCCACTCCAGGCCATCCCAACCCCACAGCAACTCCTTTGTAGTCAGCTGTACTGTCTGGGGCTCGAATCTGGGATCAATGCCCTAAGGAACAATAAAAATCAAATGCAAGTTGGATGGACTAATTGCAGTGAAATTCATGTTCAAAGCATTTACTGTGGAGACTGGAAGAGTCACACAATTTTTGGAAGTCACTCCTACCTGTCTATCATCAGCCCTGAAAGGCAAATGGAGTAATTAGAAATTTAAAAATAATATTGTGAAGACCAACTGGATATAGTGCATTAAATCTGATGAGATCAGAGCTAACTCAGGTGGTCAAGCCATGGGAAAAAACAATTTCCAGGCTGAGATGAGACACAGCTGTAAGAATAACTTCTTACAATTCAAGAAAGTGCTTTTCTGCTCCATACGAATAAACTGACTGCTGGAATTACTCTACGAGTTCCTAAGACTGCATGGTTCATTTCTTATTATTTGTGAACTTCCTGACCAGCTTTTTCTCCAAAAAGCATTAATAGCTATGAATTAAATTAGTGATTTGAAAGCTAAAAAAATGACACTACCTCTGAATGCTCCATGGTGCAGGCTTGCATCATAATACCAGGAGGTGCAGTCTACAAGCATCAGAAACATGGCCACATTCCCTTTCCTAGCAGGATCCTCACGGGAACCCACCTACACCCCCAGTTCCTGACAAGGCACATGACTAAGCGTATACCCTCTGATCCAGGCAGCTCCTACCAAAGCATCGAGTGTCTCTGCACTAACTCCCATGATGACAGCAGAGACAGTAAGGTGACAGAACACTCAAAGTCAGCAACTATGCAGCATCAGCCAAACAGGATGAAAAATTGAACAGAATCTTGTGATCTTGATAGCATGGCCTAGATGGCTTTTTTTTTTTTTAAAAAAAATATCTTGCATTATTCTTGCAAGAGTAGAAAATAAAGAGAAAAATAAAAAGTGTTAGAGGTCCAAATGCTTTGCAAACATGGCTTCAGAAAGCCCATGTACAACCTACAGTGCTGATTCCATGTGCCAGAGGTGGCCGAGGAATCAGTCAGTGTAGGGCACAGTTCCAAATTACAAAACAGGCTCCCCCAAAACACTGAGCAAGCCCTGCTGCTGCTGGAGGTAAACTGAGGGCCCTAAAAGTGACCCAGTATTCACAGCTTGCGAGGACAATTCAATTCCTACCTCCTCGGTCTCTCTAATGCTTTGTTAAGACTAAGTGAATAAACTTAAGTTGGTGATTGTCTGTATCTCCGTGTCTACAGACAACACAAATATGCAGTACAGTCACTCCTGAAGCACAGCTTGGCCACTATTTCCACCTCATACAGAGTTCAAGGATGTCTGTAAGAGGTTTATAAGAATACCACAGAAAGGTTTTTCTGTCAAGAGCCTAGAAAAGCCCCGAGGCAGGTTTTAACTTCATGAAGAAAGATGCTGAGGCTACTGAATGGTGCTCTCCCTACTCCCAGTGAAGTCAAGTGTCATCAGTACGCCTGTCCATCACAGCTCTTTTTTTGTGTCTTCTTCCATCTCTCAAAGTGAAAGAGCTACATAAGAGAAAGCTAAGCATAGCAGACTAACAGACGGACAAGCCAGACAAGCCAGACAAACTGATATCTCCTCAGAGAAGGGCACACATCAGCAAATGGTGCTCCTACATGCAAATGGAGAACCATGAGCAGGGAGGTCTCCTCAGCTCAACTGAAAGAAAAAAGGAAAACCTCTGCATACACCAAGCCCCAGCTCTGGTGAAAGAGAGGGAAAAGCTGGCCAAAGAGGTCTCACAAAGGACGCTGAAAAGGCTGCAGTGTGGAGCAGCCTGACTTAAATGCTGTGAAAGTCAATTGAAAGATTCCCTAGCCCCTGAATCAGAAGCTGAAGGCTGTGTTTACAGCAGAAAAGTACATCTCCCACAGGGAGCAGGTACCAATGCCTGCTGCAGACTGTGCAGCTCTGGCTTGGATAATAAATGCACTGGGCTGAAACACCACCTTGCTGAACCTGTGGAGCAGCAGAAAACCACTGTGAGGGGATACAAGCTTACCTTGGAGATGGTGCTAAGTCATTACCATGCTAAGTGAGCATAGCTGGTCTGTGCTGGGGAACGTGGGGCCTGAGCAGGCCTCTCATATGCTCTCATATGATTACATTACTGCTTAATATCAAGTTTTATTGGAATGTCAAAACAAATTATTTGTAACTTATATTTGAAAATACATTTCACATGCTGTTGTGTCATTCTTTTTTCTTTTTAGTTTAGACTGTGAGACTAAACAAAAGGAACAACCTCAAAATAGCTGAAAGAGCCATTGCACTTTATATTGTTACTTAACAGAAGAGCCAAGAACACAGTCCTTATACCAGCCCTATACCAAAAAGTTCTTAAACCTGCAAAAAAACCTGGGTCAGAATTTCACAATTTGGATTGTTCTCTATATGGAGAAAACTAAAATTCAAAATGGTAAAATATCTTAAACACCAAGGATGGACAGTAATGGAAACATAAAACAAATGTAACGTCTCATTTCCATGTCTGCTAAGTGCTTTTCTCATTTGATTAAAATCCATGAAAAGAAGACAGATTTTGGAAAGGCTTCCAGGGCATTACCTGCACTTCTGTTGAAGCCATCAGCTTCTGTATGGGTCATGCAGATAATGAGAAGTCATTTGCACATATAAATACTGCTCCTGCTCTTACTCCCTAATCTAATGTAGACCCAGAGCTGGAAGGGAGGTCAAGACTACTGCTAATGTCACGCACATTTTTAATGTAACATTAACAATGCTCTGATTGTCAAGGCATATTAAATATAAATTTTGGCTTGACTTCAACTCCAAAGAAAGGCTACAGGGTCCTATTACAACCAGGTACAACACCCAAAATAGAATTGGATGCTAGTCAGCACTCAGGAGAAATAGCTTTCCCTAAATGTGTCTCTTTGCTGCTGCTCTTTTGAATTGCATGTATCCAGTTGCAAGCACCAGCAGGACCGAGAAGATAAGAGGTCAGGAGAAAGGCCAACACAGAAAACTTCTACGGATTTGTAACATGAAGCAGAATGTGTATCCTATTCGACTCAGATATTGAAACTGAAAGGGAAGCAGATGGCTGTTAAGTAAAACGTTGTGCAAGCCCACAATTAGAGAGAAATGAGGAAAGTAAAGGTAACAGGAAAATTTCAGGGTTAAAGCTGTATCTTGCTGTCATAAGCTAATCCAGAAAATAAGTAACATTGGCACCTAATTCCCACACTCATCCTGCATGAGCAGTCTACCTGCTTCACTGATCAAGCCAAAGACTACTTCCCCAACACCCATTATTACAAACTCAGTCTAGTTTTTTGCTAACTGTGAGCTTTCTTTTTCAAATATTGCCATTTTGCAGAAGCTGCCTGGAAGGACTGACAAGGCATCAGCAGCTGTCAACACTGCTTATTCCCAGACTCTGCACATCCCAGCCACACAGTGCTGAGGCCGAGTTGGTTATGCTGCACAGACCATACTGCATCCCTTAGAAAAAATGTTTGTAGCTCTCAGCAATAGAGTTAAGAACCTCTGAATTCTACCTGGGAAAGCTGGAACAGGTCCCTGATATTGTGGATATCAACTTGTGATGCCTCATCCCCAGCTCTGCGATTCTTAAACCCTGAATCCTGATCTCAGGTGGTTAAACAAAACCTGAATCAAAATATCTCATAGTACATTGTTTCTACTAACAGGGCCACTGATCCTGCCTAATAATTGTGCTGTAAGAACTCAAGGTCAGAACTAAATAAGCTCTAGGTTGATCCTTGGGGGCAACAGAAAATCAGACCCTTAGCTGGTACAAACTGGCAGAAACTCAGACCTGTGCTATGTGGCTTTGCACCAGCTGAAGATTTTGCCCATACTTCTACACAGCCTGAAAATAATTGTAAATGGTTTTTTAAATAATAAAAATTCTGAATGAAATGATAGGCGAATCAATGAATGGTTAAACAAGCACGTGACAAAACAATGGTATATCACAGAAACAACTCTAAGCAATGGAAGAGTAATCAGCAAAGATGATTACCTGTGGCTTATTGACTCTGTGTGTAAGTCTGGGAGGTGGCTGTGTTGTGACAGCAGAATAGGAGAGGGCAGAGGAAGAGAGAGGAGCAGATGAACAGAAAGGTTTTGAGTCTGTAGTCTTTTGAAGAGAAGAAAAGTTGTTCAGCTTTGCATGCACACCCTTATCACAATCACTGCTAATGATAAGAGCATTTACTGTCCAGTGAATTTGATGCACACACAGCAAACATAATTCCATGCAAGGGTCAGTGCAGTTTCCAGATGGTTTGTCTGAGCTGACCACTTCATTCTGTTTTAACATGCAGGTTACGCCTGTGAAGAATGCTACTAAAAATATACCCAGATGGTAAGCTGCAAAGTCTTTATACTGCTTTCAATACACTTGTGATTATGAGTCAAGCAGAAATCAAACAATTTGTTGTAAGATTTCCCAGAGTGAAATGTGTCACCTTAGAAACACTAGATCGTCATTATTTCTCATGGGCTAGATGAGGTGTGTCATGGAGGCTATCGCAGTGCACCCAAGATGGTATTTAGAATTCTATAATTTTGAGCTCTCCTAACTTCTACTCTTATACAAGGTAGAATGGGAGTGCTGTTAATGTATTTGGGCTGGCTGTAGACCACAACGGACCCCAAGTGAACTGAGAGTTGCAAAGGCATATCTCCTACACCAATACTGAGGGCAGAGGATACATTGTAGAATCTACTGGAGGGTTCCCCTAATTCGTGGGGAAAAGTATCACTAGGTTCAATTCTCATTTGTGGCTAGACCCTTTCACATCATTTTGGAACTGCAAAGGCAATAAAGTCCGTTCAGAGCAAAGATAACAATGAAGCCTCCCTGACTTAGTTATGCACATCCCAGACTAAGGTTCGCTAAACCGCAGGCTCCAGCCAGGATCAACTGGGGACAGCTTTTGTGATTCTAGAAGCCAGCCTGAACATTTACAAGGCTTTTCAGGCCTTGGCTTTAGGAGGAACAAATAAATCCTATAGCCAAAGATGATGCATTGCACACTGGAAAATCTTTGAATAGCATGGAATTGCCTGTATTCTACATAGTGAGGTATATGGGCATGAGGCCCGTGTGATACTTTCATGTGACATATCTGGTAACACCCACTACTTGGGACAATCACATAACGAGACGTGACCAATTGAGTCAGTCCTGTATAATTGTCTATTATAAAATTATTATCACTACTCTGCTCCTGAGCCCTCTTTTAAAGCCTTTTTGATCTACTATCCAGTGAACGCCACTGGAGACTCCTGGAAGAAGGTCCCGAGATCACTAAAATGACATGTGGTAGCCACTGGCTCTGCCTGGCCAGCAGAGCAGCACAAACCTCAACACATCAGTTAGAATCAGAGATTCAGAGCAGCACACACACATGCAGGAGAAGTACCTTCTTTTCCCCGCTTTGAAACTTTCCCAGATCACCTTTTCTCATGTCTGTTTTCTCCGTTTTACCTCCCTGCACAATAGCCATTAGCTCCTGACACAACTGGTTGTCCTCAGAGGCACCCACAGGTCTCTTTTCTGGGCTCACACGCACGTCTAGTTGGGATGGTCTCATGCAGCGCTCGAAAGAGATCTTGGGAACAGCACGAGTACCCTGCTCAGGGATGCTGCTGTCCTCTCTAGTCTTTTGGAGCCAGGCTTGGCTGCCAGGGGTGTCACGCTGCTCTGTGAGGATGCTGTCAGGGCTCTCCACTGAGCAGCAAGGGGAGTTAGAGTAGCTCACGTTGGGACCAGGGGAGTCAACAAACTTTTCTTCACTTTGCAGAGTGGTCTGATAGAAACGGTGAGCGGAAGACTGAGGTCTGGATGAGTAAGAGGGCAATGGGGATTTAATGGACTTGGGAGTCGAGGAGCCAGAGACATGAGTATGGTGGAGGCTGACCGTGGGGGAAGGGCTGGCTGCAGCAGAAGGCGAGAAATAGTCAGTGTGAGAGAAGGAGGCTTCAGGCAGAGGAGGCAATGGAGGAGTTATGGCAGGAGTGGTGCTAGGAGACACTCCCACAGTCAGAGCAATCCACTCAGATGTGACTGCCTGCACCTCTGGAGATAAGGCACGGCGTGTGAAAGGCAAAGGCGGAGGAGTTGGAGTATGGAGCAGCTCAGAGCTGGGAGACTTAAAGGAGACAAAAGCAGGAGAGAAAAAGAAAGAAATGAACAAAAAAAATAATAAAGGAAATACAAAACAACCAAGCAAACGTAAAAGAAGAGAGAGAGCGGGTATGGAGAGGAGCAGATCTGTGACCAAGCATGGTGCATAGGCTTTCCAAGGACAGGTCCACCGTGTTGGAGAATGTGCTGTCTATAGCTGCTCCAACCAGAGTCCAGTCTGTATCTGTACTCCTAATACCCTTCTCCAGCCTTTCACAGGATCACAGACACAAGATGTCTTGTGGAAGTCCTTATGCTTCATACCATATGCCCTATGTCCCTCACAGAGCATTTGAAGCCACCATCCCTGATGGCAGCATGCAGCATCTGACTGGCCTGCCAGTAACAGCTGGGGCCCCAGCAACTCACACTGGGGATCCTGCCAGAATTCACTACTGCAATGAATTTTAACTTTATCCAATTCTGGCATGAGCAATGCCTGCTCCTCAAGAAACTTGCATTGCTGAAGCTGTGGAGGAGAAAGGGATCAAAAAAAAAATCCAGCTGTGGTATTTGGTTTTTAGACGATTAAAGTAGGTCCAGAGGCAGAACACACAACCAAGTTCTGCCCTTAGCTATTACTACCAGTGATGTCAGTGAGATCAGATACATCAGCACTGACCAGAGCATTTCTCAGTCCTCTGCCAAGTTAAGGAAAAAAGTGAGAGAGCATTTATTTACTATAGAAGGAATCAAAATAATAGCAAAGGAAACAAAAAAAAAGGGTAGACACGATCTCTTCCATCAAAGGGAGAAGCCTGCAGGAAACTGATAGCAGACAGGTCACATGTATGGAGAGACTGTCAAACTCAAAGAAAAAAGCTCAGTGGAGGTTCACTTTGGGAGGGAACTCCAAATAAGCAACAAGTCTTTCCTCTTCATGCAGTGGCTAAGAATAAAATGACTTTTTTTAGGGAAGATCCAGGCAGACACCAAGCATGAGCCATGGCCACTTTTCACATCCATCCTGTACTGAATATCCCTTCCTCCTGATCCCAGTTCTCCACTTTTGTTTCTTGCAGTCTTGACCTCAGAATGACCTTGTTTCTACCTACTCGGTGAGAGGAATGTACCAGAAATTCATGGCCACAACCCAGACACATATGCTGACCTTCAAGCAAGAGTATTTGCAAAATTAAGGGATTTAGAGGCTCACAGCCTCCCTGATATATTTTCCATGGTAAACAATCTGTGAGCCCCAAACAATTACTTGCTGTCATTTTAATTTCTGGTTTGAACTGCAGTATGGTTTATTGTGAATCTAATATTCATGGAAGATCCCAGACTGGCCTACTCCCAGAACCTGAGTTCATTTAGCACCAATTTCAAATAATACAGGCTGCTGTCCTGACCCTGTCTCCTAAAACCTTGGTCCTGAGTTGGAGCATTTAGTATTAAGTATACAGCTTGATTCAAGTTGACTAGGATCGTGCAATGACTCTTACAGACTGTAACAGTCTGTGATGCCCTTTTATTAGTCATAATAAAAAATTCAGTCATCATGGTGTAATAGGAGGAGCTGGATCATCAATTCATTCCATCTCTGGCAGTGAAATTTACTCAGATAACTGTGAACTGTAGCCCTTTCAACCTGGCCTGAATTCAAGCTACAGATCAGAGGTGAAAAGCTGTCTCCAAATCCCCACATGACCCATTCATTAACCTTTCTCGTAAATGAAACATCACCTTTTCCTGCAGTTGTAGCATAGTGCAGGGAGCACATGGGTTTTACTGCATGAAACACTAATCTTAGCTACAGCTTTTATCAGATACTGCTTCTTGCACAGCAATGGCAACATCCTTCTGTTCTGCAAGGTGCTGTTAACTGGCTGCATCTAGTCCAAATACCTGTGGTGAAGGTGTCATGCTGCGGTTAGGGGAGAGGGATACTGGTGGGTCAGGATAGTCGATGGCATTCTTGACCACTGGCCGTTTGAGCACCTCCACATAAGTGACGGGGAAGATGCCTTGGCGACTGGTGCCACAGATTTTTCCTTCATACCAGTTCTCATCCACTCGTCGAATCAATGTGATCCTTTCACCCTATGAGAAGGAACAATAATGTAGTCCTGATTTTAACATATTTAATTATTCCAAAGCAGATTACATTTCCAATCTTGCTGCAGCTGACTTAAGACAATCAGTGACTCTCCATCTCCCTTATTTAGCAGTTATATGGTCGTAACTCTTAACCTCTAGATGGCAATGATATTTTTCAGTACAGAGAAGGAGGAAATAAAGATCTTCTAGTGCTGAGTTGGGCTGTCTGCAGTTATGCTCACTCATTAACGCTCACATTTTCAAGACTCTACTTGGTAAGCCAGTTAAAAAAAAATGGTCACCAGCAGTTTCAAGCTGACCATGAGACTCTTAGGGGTATGTGGTGTACAGGGAGCATGCACAGGCCTGCAGTTTAAACTAGGTCTCTCGATGCTCTCTGCTGTATTTTTGATAAATGAAGTGACTTTCGGATAACCTTAATATAAACTGCAAGTCTCACCTTCATGTGTAATTAAAAGAGAAGACACACAAGGCCTAATCTTAAGATCAAAACAGAAAGCTGGCTGAGATGGAGAAATGCTGCTACTTGATCTAAATATGGCTGACTTGCTCTGAACAGCCGTTGTACAACCCACTCCTATATCCCTTCTCTCTGCAGTCAGGACTAGCCAGTTACTTCAACACCTCAGAGCCTTGCTTGCTTGTGATCAAGGATTTAGCTTATAGTATGAAGGAAGGTGAACCCAGTTTCCTTCTTTTCTATATTGCCATTTTCATGTGACTGTGTATATTTCCACTGGAGAAGATCAGACTGGAGATATGTCACCATATACGTAATTTGCCTTGCCGAGCCAGGCTTCCAGCACTTATGCTCAAAGTATCTTCTCAACTAGTCCTAAGGAAACAATTGGCATTTCTTGAGTCAGCCTACTTGCAGCACTCATTGTAATGCACTACATAACAACGATGGAGTAAAAGCATGGGTGATGAGAAGGAATCCTTCCTTAATATGGAGTTCATCTTATTGGAGCTTTCATTTGGAAACTGCAAGTTACTTAAGAATGTCTAGATTTAATTCATGAGCACAACAAAATTCCTACCTTTCTGAAGGACATTTCCACTTGGGTATCCCCATTGAAGTTGAACTTAGCAATAGCATCTCCATATTCCAGTACTTGCAAAGGTAATGGCTTTTTGGGCTGAGGTTTCTCAGTTGGTGTGAGGAGCTAAAATGAACAAACAGAATCAAATGAGTCGCATAACAAAAAGCCCATATACTTGTTGCTGGCAGAAAGGGAGTGGGCAAAGAGAACACCTGCAAGGAAAGCAGATACCTCTATGTATGACCGTGGGAAGATGCCAACTCTGCCATGGTGTTCACCTTCATACCAGTTCTGGTCAATCTGCTTGTAAATGTAAACAATATCTCCTTTTTGCAGAGGAAGTTCCCTGTTAACAACACAAGCACCTCATCAGAACTTCACTGGAGAACAGACTCGTTCTTTTTCTGTCCAGCAATCCCTAGGAACCACACCTGCATCACGCCTGCTGATACAAATTATGCTCCACTCAAAGGGAGAGCTGCATATTGAGAATTAAACTGTTCATATTGTGATGTGCAGGGCCTCTCTTGCTCTTTGGGTATCCTGTCAAAAAAGCTGTCCAATGAGGGTCCTACACACACCCTCCAACAGCAATAGGGTCAGGCTCAAGCAAAACATGCTACTGACTGCTTTCCACATTGGATATGGTGAGTAGTGCACAAATCCTGCTTTGAAATGGGTCATGTCACAACCCCCTCACAGGCTAGAGTTGATCCTGCAACAATTACTCTTCTTGTCAGTCTTGTAGTTGTGCAACCACTGACCTCACCCGGGCTAACAACTAAGAATTCAATCTACAGTCTTCAGTGTTAAAATTGTGAATGTCTGCAGCTTGAGGAACTCCCACTGTGGGCAGTTTGTACCAGGCTCATAAACCCACTACTTGGGTCCCCACAGGAAAACAACCAACCCAGTCTTTCCTAACACAATTTTCACAAGCTTTCCTTTCCTTTTGTCTGGCAGCCTACTATGTTCCGCCCAAGGGACGCAACAGTTAGACCTTACACCTGCCTCAGTCTATTACAGGTGCTGGTGAGACGCAGTGTAAATCATTAGAAATCATCACCTATAGATACAACAAAATATTCTCAGAACATTAGCACCTAAGAAGAAAAGCAGCAGGTCCTTCACTGAATTCTGTTCTTTCTTTCCTCCCTAGGAATGTTAAAATGAGAGCTTCTCTAGGCTCATGCAGAAGGAAAGGCTTCCAGGCCTTCTCTTCACAGCAGTGTTTGTCAAAAAGAATGAGCAGTGCTGTGTGATTCACAGGGACCGCAACAGGGCTTGGAGGTACAACAATGCTGCCAGAAACATCCACTAGTGTACCCACAGATGCCAGGGGAGCAGTGACCACTCTGTACCCTTAGAGGTCCCAAATCAGGAAAATCCTGAGTCGAGGGTGTACCTACATGCTTAGAGCTAGGCATCCGTTTAAGTCTGTTGCTGACTTTGGGCTATGCTTAGCACAGTGGCAAGGATGCTGCTGTTCTGAATGTTCTGCATGGCAGATTTACACAGGGAGTTAGACTAACACAGTTATTCTAGCGCCTCAATTGGAGTGGAAGGGCAGAGGCCTTCCACCTCCAGTGCAAAGGCAGTGACACAGGTCTCACCCAGCCATCCTGCTTATAAGGTGTGAGGAGGAATGTCAGCCAAAGCACTCTCTCATGGCACTCTGAGCAGGGCGCTCACTTGCTCCAGTAAAGAATGTGTGTTTGCCCCAAAAATCATGCGGGACACAAATGCACTGAGAAATAAAACATCTCCCTGAATGTCCTTTAGACACTACAGCCTGCAAGATTCATATTACTTTTCCCTGCCTTGCTATGGTCACTTTTCCTTTGAGCTGCTGGAAACACACTACTAAAAAAATGAATCGAATTGCACAACACTTGATAAATGCTGCATCCTAAGGGAAAAAGCAGGAAGAACACTCAAGGTAGTAGCAACAAGTTGTACTCACTTTAGCGTCTGTGCTTTAAAGTCAAACTTGGCTCTAGCAGGTCTCATCTAGAGATCAAAAAAAATCAGTACATTAAAACAAAAATAAGGTTCTCAACCCTCATCTGAGGAAAAGCACCCAAACTCTTCTATAGCTAACATTAGTCTGGGGAAGAATTGAATGCAGGTATCCTGTTACAAGCTTGTGTGCAATTGGTACTACAGTCCAAACATGCTGGATGGTTCTCTCACACCAGGGCAAAAATGCCAATTTCTGGTACAACAGTGATTAAAAGCGCTACAGGAAATGGATTTACAGTACTAAACTTTTAACTGAAACAAACCGTGGGGCTCCAGAAGCAAATCTCCCTTGACATGTGAATGGACAAGCAGAATTTACTAGCTGGGAAAAAAACACTAAGATTCTATTTGATGTGGTTCGTATTTATTATTACCTGGCCCTGCTGAATCCTGCAATGTGGCCCATGTACTCTGTATAAATTGCTAGGAAAGAGACAAAGGTGAGGATGAAACATGAATAAAATAAGCACGTGCCTAAAAAAAATGTTTAAGTTGTTATAAAGCCAAAGAGGACCTTGACAGCAGGCCTAGGCTTTAAAGCTTGGTTTACTTGACTGATTTTCTAATGGCCACAAAATACTCAGACAATTTTAAAGTCATTTCAGTAACAAAGCATAAAATAAGTAGTGGATTCATGTGGAACCAGAGCATTTAAAACTACATAAACAAAGGGCAGTACAAGTACACTCCATCTACATACTGAGCACCTCAGCCACCGCTGCTGAGCAGGGCCTCTGGGGGAACAGAACTGCTGTCCAGAGCCCCAGCGGCAATTCCTACAGCAGGAAAAGACATTCGGCCAGGATAGCTGGACTAGAATCCAGCACTTGGGAAAAGTGTCTTGGGCTCATGGGAAAACCATCTACTTCCTCCTTTGTCTCTTTCAGAAAAGACTGACCAGGTCGTATGGAGTGAAACATGCTGGGACTTTTCCCAATTGTTTTTAAAGGACATTAAACATCTTTCAAGAGGAGAAGAAACAATCTATTTCTATAAAAACCCTACAAGATAGTCACATGGCCAGGATCAACAGCTTCTAAGCATAAGGCACAGACAAGAAGACAATGTAGCAATATGATGCAAAAGATGTAGAATGCCCTTGGTTTACTACAAGTAGCTGATATTTAAAGGCATGCATCACAGGTGTGCACCAGCAATTCTCAGCAGGCATGCTTTAATATATGCAGCTTGTAGAGACATACCAATTAATTTAACCAGGCACATGAGTCAAAGCAGATCTAAATGAAGCCAGAATGGGAAAGGGGAAGGTGGGAAAAAAAAAAAAACAACAAACGATATTCTCTGAAGAGCTAATGTTGGCCTAAAGCACAGCACTTTGAGAGGTAAATATTGCTTTGGGTCAAGCAGCAGACTGAGGTAGCTAAAACAGACCTCTGACCCAGATTTCCTCTTTGCTGTATCGTCTATATTTAGGAGGTCCCCAAATCGCTCATTAGTGATAAACTGATGGTGCGTTGGAATAACCCCTGTGTGCCTTCTAGCTGCAATATCAGCTTCTTCTTGCTCACGTTTAAGCCGTCTCTGGTCCTCTAAAAGTTTCTGCCATAAAATTGCATAAAATGGGCAGTAAATCATCTAGTTAAAGGCATTCAAAAACTGCCATAAATATGACTTAAATAAAATTTCTGAGGTCCCAGCAAATAGCTGGGATTTTACAGTTCAACATAATACACTGATTCTAGTAACTACACAATACTCTCTTGTTTTGCAACCACAGAAAGTACATCACCATTATAACATAACTGAAGTCCAGCTCATACAGAGGATCTGATCCAAAGCTGATGGAAATCAATGAGTTTTTCTAAGTTTTGGCCAGGTCATGGGAGCTTCTACGAAGACTGCTGATAATGCAGAGGGCAAAACCCATTCAACCAAGTTTCACTCATTGACTTCCAAGAGACCTGAATCGAGCCCCACAGGTAAGTTCCTTGAGCTTTGCAAGGAGTTTGGGAGAGTGACTAATTACCTTCAGGTATCAGGTTCTCCCATACTTCCTTTGGGTCACTAATACCCTTTGTAAAATAAAGTAAATAAACTCCAAAGAATTATTTAGGACTTCTAAAGCCTCTGGCACGCTGATGGAAGAGTGCATTCGTGAGTACCTGGGCAGAAGGATTCTTCCACCTTTTTCGGGCTGACTGTAGGCTGAAGAGGTCAGCTCTGTGCCAGGAGACCTCAGTGAATGCAGTTTTGCTCTTAAATGAGTTTTCGTGCTTGATTTTAGAAGTGGGTGGATTACTAACTGTTTCACGGGACAAGACAGCATAGGAATTAAGAGGAGGTCTCACCATATTTTAGAGTGCACATAAACCTTATTTGAATTCAGAAAGTTAACATGAAAAAAAATTTTTCCCCAGGCAATGAAAATTAACAGCATCCTGGAAAGCAATCACTTTATAACTTCTTTAACTCAGCTTCAAAACAGTCAGTGCTTAAAAGTCTATGTGGGTTTCCTATTATTTTGCCTTGTCCCAGTGTTGCCCACCCATTTCAGAAAGGACTGCTACATTCCATCATCAACAACTTGAAACGCCATAAAGAATTCCAGTTTGCATACACATCTTCAACCTTTTTACATTATTTAAATCCCCTAGATAACATTTTGTGCAACTGATAAGGACTATCAGGTTCATTTTAAACGAAAGCTAAACTGGACTATATATTATATATTAAACCAGTGGCAGAGGTCGTACCAAAATTAAAACATACTACTTCCAGCTTATTGCTGTACCTGCCAATATACATAGCCATGGGCATACAAGCTGTTCTTACATAAGGCTGAATGCTGTATTTCCTGTACGTGAAGCAGCTTTATTAGGCCATAAAGAAGGGCATTACCTCTTTATCATCATGTCGTCTGCGGATAATTTCTTCTGGAGTTTCCATGTAATCAGCTGGTGCAAAATGCCTTGGTGATTCTGAATCTACTTCGAAACAACATAAGGAAGTTAAAATACAAATGGATTTATCTAGCAAAACCAGAAAGGAAAAAAATAGATTTTTTTAAACTATTTGTTTCCATTATGACAGTAAGGATTCTCAATTGCCATTGACCAAATTGCCAATCAGATGTTGATAATTTATCCATTTCATTTTTTTCCCTTTTGGGCTGTGCTTGTGAACAAGGATCCAAAAACAGGGAGAAAATTATGGTACAAGAAAGAGGAAAGACATAGAAAGACTTTGTGAAGAAAAGATTCGCTGCCATCAAAATATGATTTGGCATTTTACTGTTGAGAAAAGTTTAATACACACGCACACACAACTAGACCCTTAAACTACTCCTTAAGGCAAATCATCTGTGTTTTGTATTCCCATGTGTGCAAATGATACAGGACTAGAAATATCTCACGTTGAGATTCTCACATCTCCGCAGCTGCTTGAGAGAGAAACTGAACCCAATGTGACAGGAAGGCAGCAGAAATCATTTCTCAGAAGCGCAGCTGTTAACAAGTCCTGCACAAAAATGGTCAGCAAGACACACGAATGATGTTAGACACATTAGGGGAAAAAAGAGAGAATCAGGGGATGGAGGGTGGGGAGTAAAAACACGAGGTTTGTAGAAAAAAATGGGAGCAGAAAGGAAAGCAAGAAGACAGATGAAGGGATACTGGTAAAGAACACAAAAAAAAGCCACCTCCTAGGTACATCCCAAGTTCATTCTGTGGATTGTTGTTTGTGTCCAGGCTCTGACAGAGGGCAAATGGAACAGGGTTCCCATTGTTTAAAGAGTCTGAAGTGTCAGCCTGGACCATGAGGCTATCCCGGCTAGATTCCATGGTGGGAAAGTAGCTAAGCCTCTCCACAATGTCAAAGGAAGACAGGCGCCTGGGGGCTAGAGGCCTGCTTTTGGAGCACAGCTGGTGCTCTGAGTGGTGACTCTTGTCTCCTACACTCCCCTGCAGCTGTATAGTGTCATCTATGTTCTCAGGGCTCAGCACTGCCAGGCTCCTAAGGCAATCTGGGGGTGGAGTCCTGCAGGATTTGTGTTGGAACGGTTTTCTCAATCGGAAGGGGAGTGGGCTCATTAGGTAGACGTTTCTGGGAAGTATGTGTCTGTCACCATAGGCACCCCCTTTGGAATCAGGGTCCCTGGAGGCCTGCTGCTGCTCGTGCCTTCGGATGGTAGTGAACCTGGTGTAGGAAGCTGGGCATGTGCCTTTGCATCTGTTGATTTTATGCTTCTGAGGCCCACTTAGGTTGCTGCTGTTGCTGCCGCTGTCATTGGATGCATTTGAGAGGAGATCTATCTCATCCATGCAAGCTGAAAGCATGTCCATAGGGATGGCATCACTGACATCTGAAGCCGTGTCCTCCACATTGCTGCAGGAGTGGGAGAATTTTTCTGCCAAGACAGCAGCATCCTTCTCTTCTTGGTGTGCTTTTGGCAAATCCAGAAGAAACTCTGCAGAGTAGGCAGAGCTCAGACAAGTTTTAGTCTGGAGAGAAGAGGTGAATTTGTTTTGTCCAGTGGAAAAGTCAAGCGAGGGCATTGATCTAGATCTCTGGATCAGCTGCTCAAAGGCACTGACACGAGAGGAAACTGTGTGTTTGGGGATCTGCTCTGAATCCTCTCGACTAACGCTGTGCTCCATTCTGAACTTTGTTTCATTCTCCAGCTGTGATGCAATATCCCTCACGCTGCAGGAGGAGACTCTGTCCAAATGGATCCTGGACCGGTTGATCTGGTGCATGTCTTTATACAGCATTGTAAACTCCATCCCACTCTTCCTGAAGGCAGGGAATGAGTAGCCTTTCCTAGAGTTGGTGCCATACTCCTGCAGGCTCATGGTACTGCTCGATTTGATGGCATACTCCTGCTTTGACTTCATCAATATATTTTCTATGCTTTCCCCTATGTCTACCATGAAAGCTTTTTTATTATCGAACAAGGCAATGGAGCTACGAAGGTTTTCACAGCTTTGAGTTTTCTCATGAGACAGCAAGATACCCTTCTTGTCCTGCACAAGAGCAGCTGGAGCTGCTAGTCTGGGTTTGAATTTAGAAGGGAGGATTTCAGTAATGCAGGCTTTTGCAGCTGATAAGGGCTTCTTATGCTTACATGCGTGACCTAACATACCAGTATAACTAGCGTTAAAGGTTCGGCTATTAACTGAAGAGGGTGCAGTCACATGAGCATTCCCACCTTTACGATCCACTGGTAAGCATGCAGAACAAAATAAATACAACCTGTTAGCTTAAGTGCTAGAAAGCTATTGAGAAAGGAGAAAGAATATGCTTGAATGTCGTAAAACGCACTTTAAAGAATTCAAGTTCCAAAACATAAAGAAAAGCAGTAAGAAAATACACAACAAGCCGCGCTTACAGGAGTAGGTGAAGTGCTGCTAACATTTCTAAAATGAAAGGCTTGGCCAGAAGCAGTCTAGAGCACTTTGAAAGCATCCTCCTAAAAAGTGCTGAGTGTTATCAGCTTCCAGGGAATCTGTGCAGCATGGAAAAGGGCAGCTGAACCCTGGGCATCATCAGGGCGTCCAGTAAGAATGCAGAGGCACGAACATCAAAAAATGGCTTAATAGTAAGCCTGGAATCACACCTACTACGGTCTCACCACAGCCCTTGTCAAACAGTTTATTCCTGGGAGGGAGAAGACAATTGATGGCTGACAGTGCTAGCACAAGCAGGCCACATCAGCTGGCATGGCCCAAGAGCTGCCTGCTTAGAAGTTCCCCATACTAGGAATAAGCTGAATGTGCCTCCATGTGGTTGGCCATGTTTGCTTTAAAAATGACGGAGTCAAATCAGGACATTATGTTTTTTTAAAGTCAGATTCAGTCTGGGTTCTGGGTTCAGCTTAGACTGCAGATTTTTTAAATCTGCTTCCTATTTGAGTTTAAACTCAATTGTCAAAATAAACATTCAAGTTCAATTGCATTTTGGGGGACAATAATTGCTTGAATAGATTATTTTGTTCAGATCCAGTTTTACTCCCTGCCCTATAAGCCTGACATAAAACCAGCTGTAAGACAGCTGAAAGACTGAGACAGAGAGAGATCTTTTTGTTGTGATTTACTATTTTTAGGGAGAACAGCGCAGACCCAAACACATACCTTCCCCAGTCCTCTCCCCGTCTCAAACCTTTTTTAGGTTTAAGTTGGCCTTTCCCAATACAACTCCCTGATGGGAGTCAGGCTGTTCCTTGTCCTAATCTGCTAGAGAGGCCACAATGAGGGGAGGAAAAGGGAGGAAATGCAGTGGGCTCTGCTGCTTCACTGTCTCAGAGCCTGCAGTGCATTACTCGTTTTCAGTGTCCCATGCATTCTCTGCACACCCCTTGCAGGCAGGAGGCTGTGGAGCACACGGCGCCAGCCACACCAGGGTAGCCAGGCCAGCAGAGATGGTGTGGCCTGCTGAGATACTGCAACAGGAAAAGCAGAAAAGGCAGGTAATGGCTCTAGCATGGCAAGGCAGTAGGAGTGGATGGATAGCAAGGCCAGCCTAAGAAGCCTTTAGGTCGAACATGAGGGTGTGGGGTGTGGCTGAGGTGCTAGATGGAGGGATCTGGTCCCTGTCAGGAAGAGGAACCTGGATCAAAAAAAAAATATTGGCCAGTGTGGGCTGATAGAAAAAAGGAGAGAAAACTGGGGAACGCAAAGAGGAAGGATAGAAGAAATCAACTGGCTTGAACAGAACTCTAAACCCTGCAGCAAATTGCTCCATAAAACCTAGCTTTTGACACTCTGGAGAATGGAGAAGGGGTTAGTGCCCTGACCACCTACCTTTTGTGGAAGCAGAGCTAGAAGGTCGCTTGAGACCGCTCAGCCCCTGGAATGGGATATCTCCACCTTCCAGCACACTCTTGTAAATCTGCCTTTCATTGTCCAAGCTAGCAGGCTCCACCAATGCTGGTTCTGACTCCCTCTTCGCTGCATGGTAGTTGGGTGAATATGTGGAGCTGGAAAACACAAAAAAGGGAGAGGGACACAAGTGGGTCACTTCTGTTTGCTGAGAGCTTCATGCAAAGTAAGAGAAAACCACACTTGTGAACACAGAATAGACTGTGTATGAAGAAATGGTGCTGAACAAAGGTGTTATGAATAAGTTGCAGTAACGTTCTAGGTTTGGCACAGCCATAGCATTCGCCACCTGAGGAATCTTTCCCAGCTCAGTCCTCCAGAAAAGCACAGTGGCTAGCTGCAAGTAGCACAAATATCTTCAAGCTCCCAGTCCTCTCTCATTAAACACCAGTCATGCCTGTCCCGTGCTTACAAAGCACAGCTGCTCAGGAGCTCATCTCAACCAGTGCAGCTTCCCAGTTAACAGCACAGTTCTTAGGCCTTTAAAGAGTAGATATTTATTGCAAATCCCTTCCATCAGTCATGAATCTAAGTGCAAGTATAATCCCACACCTGATTTCTAGATTTCACTGTTTTTTTCTCTAAAAAAATAACCTACAATGCCATGGTATAACTGGTCTTTCCAGGTACAAAAGACTGGCTGAGCAGTCAATGTTTTCCTAAAAGGTCTTCTCACCTGACACCCATTCTTGTGCTCAATCAGGCTCTTCAAAATAAGATGCAGTCTCATACAAAGCTATTCTGGGACCAAAGCACAACTACTGGAAATTTTTTTTGGGAAAAAAAAAGTTATTTTCCAACTCATGCAAACATTTTGAAAGCTTGTTTATATCCTGATATCCAGGAGTGATTCCAATTTATGTGAATGTGGAAATGCTTGTTGTCACAGCTGCTTGTTATGGATGAATTTGTACACCCATCTATTTATTTTAGACAGATGCTGTACTTATGGGGTAAAGAGAAAGTTTTCAAACACATCAGACTACTGGTATGAACGCGGAATTACACAATGTCTGGATGACAATGAAGATTTTAGTTTCAGGACAAGGAAAACTAGGTCATAGATGGTCCCATAAATTACTTTCTGGAGTAAAAGCTTGTGAAAAGCACCATGAAAGAGAAAGCGAATACTGTTACATTTTAAAGTTAGGCAATGCTCAAATAGACCCACAGCTATAGAGCTGCCCTTCCAGTTGCTGCAGGGAATGACTGCCCTGAGGTTCCTCACCTGGGAGGTAAAAGCATTTTAGTCTAGCTGTTACAAAGCAAAAGTTTTAATTATCATCCTTTGGGAATACACCTCGGGATGAGAGAGGAAGCATTTAGCAGAGTCGCTTTACTGATTGCTTTCCAGGATGCTGTACTGAGGGGGGCGGTGCAAGACAGGTCTCCAAGATCAGAACCAGGTAGACCGAGGGAAGAGCAACACTGCAAACAAGACGATAAAATCCAGGTGTCTTTTCTCCTTGCAAGGCAGCAGGAACGTGCAGCTCCAATGGGTCTCGCTGTTGTGTCCCATTCACAGCCTACTCAGGCTGCTTCCCCTCCACTAACTCCGACACTGGCACTCTTGTGCACTTTGGGTGACATCAGAAAGGGCACAGACAGTGCTGCCGTGGGCAGAAAACTATCCTTCCATGATAATCTCTGAGATTTCCATTTATTTGATTGCTCTCTCCCTCCTGAGAAATCCCTAAAAAGTCATAGAAGCAACCAACAAAGTGCAAGCATGTTTCCCAGCAGAATGAACACAGACCGAAGGGAACTAAGTTGAAAGAAGCACAGGAGACCTCTAAGGCAGCCCCAGAGGGCCAGTGAACACACGTGATACTAATGGGCACCTAGAGAAGAAAATGACTTTCCTAACACCCCACTACAGTGCCAACAGACAACATTAAACACTCACACCAATTACAAGCAGCAGCAGGGTCACAGTAGGAGCTAACTCCATGGCCTGAGTAACTCACCACCGCTCAGCACCTTGCTTTGGATTTTTAATTTCTCCTTTAAAACAAACCAGCTCCACATTAACTCATTTATACAAAGTTTATTATGTATTCATCCAGAAAGGCAGTGCCACATTAGATCTTCGAGAAATATCACTACTGCTACCACTATTCTCTTCCTGAAAGCTGATAAATTATTGCCTTCCATCAATAGCATCCTTTTGATCTGGGGCATATAACTCAGAATATCTAAGAGGAGCCAATCTGTCATACATGTGTAACAGCAATAAACTTTGTGCATTCCATGCAGTAAAGTTACTTGCATGAAGTTACAGCCAATTTGTAAACTTCATTAAGACAGTTAAAGGTCTATTTCCCTCTTTTTTTTAAAGTCACTGCCCAGCACAATTAGTAATTCTTATTTAGACAATTCAATCACTCATGTAATAGCTTCAAACTAACTCAAGATGGAAGAGCAGATTTTGTACCTGGACTCACCTAATGCACATGTATAATCCTCATGGTACATGCATTGGTCTATATCCAACACCAAAAAATAAAGCCAACCCACTTCCAACCCTTTGATCTCTGTCCTATGTGCCCTCAGATCGTAAGAGACATCAAAAAGCAATCACAAAACTTACTAGGAAGAAGAGTCGGTGAAAGTTTCCAGAGGAGTCACACCTGATGTATTCTGCAAAAGTCCAGACAAAGGAATCATTGATAACACGCTTACATGTTAGGAGACATTGAGGTTTAAGTTTAAATACAATTCAAGCTGTCAATATCTTTGCATAAAAGCAACAATTTTCCAGAGTTCCTTCAGAGCAGTGACAGGGTTTTAGCACAGCCAATGCCTTTTCACATCCTCTAGTCTTTGTTCTGCAAATGAGTCACTGTGATTAAAGCGAAAAGCAAGGAGAGATAACCAGCTGGGCCAGGACCAGGAGAGGCATGCTTATAACTATTTCCCCAAGCTTTTCCCCCAATTGGCCACTGCCCGTCTTTGTTTTAAAGGTATATTACGTATTTGCAGCACAATACATTCCTCAGCGTTCAAAAAAATAGCAAAGCATTACCAAGAAAAGCAATGCTTCAGTTCAGATTTCTTATAGAAGAGTAACAATGCCAGCTGCACAGGTTCAATAGCAAAAGCCAGTTTTTATCCGCTTGCTTTATCCACTTCCTAGGCAAGTTATTTAAAAAATGAAGGCAATTTTAGAAGAAATGCTCTATTTGGTGCCACCTCACCTATTTGAGGATTCCTCTGTAGGAAGAAAAAGCAAAACTTGGGTTTGAAAAAGGAGTTTTTTCAAGACTTTGTGAAATGTTGCAGCTTCAAAATAAAAAAATTTAATCTACAATTTCATGGTTCAGGTCCTGCAGATCCTGGAAACAGCAGCAGCAGCTGGCCTGCCCTAGTTGGCCATGGCAATGTGCAGAGTAAGGAAAATTGTGTAAAATCTCTTGGGAATATCCAAATCTCAAGTAGGCGTAAGCTCCCTGCAGAGAGTAGGGTTTGTATGAAGTTAAGGTATAAGGCAACACGCTTGAAAGGCATGAAATGATAACGTGAAGCCAACCAAGAATTTTAAGCTGATTGCTGCTGCCTATTCATGTGAAAAACAGAGAGGGCTTTTTTTCAGACACTGAAATGCTAGAGGGGGGCTGAGGTGGGGGACAGTTGAAAGTGAATGGGGTAGAGAGGAAATCACTGTATCTGAAATGGATTTCAAGACGGATTCTCAGCATCACATTCTATTATTTCTGACAGCGACACAGCAAGCCATGCAGTCAGAACAGCCAGAACCATTGTATGTCCCAACCTCATTTAATAATCACCCAGCAGTGAATAGATTAGAGGAGAGAGTTTGGAAATGGGGTTTGGCAGCATGAAAAGAATAGGAAATACCTTCTGTGGCTTTTTATGTGGCACTTTATAAAGCTTCTCCATTTTTTCTAAATCTGCCTCTAACTCAGTCTGGTAGAGGTAGAGGTCTTTTTCTAGATCAGTCTGGTTAAAGAAGGAGAAGAAGAATGGGAAAATAATGTTCAGGGTTAGGGGAAATCAAAGGATGTTAATTTTGAAAAAAAAACCCAAGCCTTTTCAGTTGAAAAAAACCCCAAAGATAGTATGCACAATACACAGAAATTCACTAGTAATTAATCATGGTTCAATCATTACAGAGGAAACAGTTTTAGGCATTTAACATTCAAGATTAGGAGATGCACAGGCCTGCTACAATCTAATTCTACAAACCATAAAGTTATAAAACCCACCTGTAAAAAAAAAAAGATACTGTAACAATATGCAATATTCTGTTAGTATAATTACGTCAACATTGCAAGTCAACATAGCAAAACCACCACTCCAAATTATGCCTGATTATGCTTTAAGAATTATTTATCAAATCAATGTATTAGCTATCCAATTGTTAAGCTAATGAGCTGAAGCCAAATTAAAAAAATCAGTCATAAGCACACAAACCCCAAGCAATGCTACGAAAAGAAAAAAAAGAAGAGAAAATCACATACACACATACATACACGCTAGATGCTGTAGTACAATGCACATGAGACACAATTACCTTTCTATCCTCTCTAGTAAGGATAGAGCAATCTCCAGGAGTATATTCCCAAATCTTTTTTGGAGGCTGATGGAAAGCAGAGGAAGGAAATGAGGAAATGAAGATAAGGAAAGACATCACAGAGAGTATGGAAACTGGATTAGAACAGAGGGGAAATACAAAAGGGGATTTGCATCAACACTGAAAAGAAATAATAAAAAAAAACACAATAGAGAAAGAGAGATAGAAAGAGGGATAAATTTGCTATAACAAAAATATCAAGAGACCATGGGAGGTAAAAGGGAGCATACATGCACTCTAGGAGGGGCTGTTTTCAGTAGTGTTTGAGGAAATTTTTATTTTTGGAAGGTGCTCCAAGGGATTTTGGACTCTTTAGAGGGAACCCATGTCTGGTGGTTAAAGCATTCTTTATGCAAAACAAAAACAAAATGGGGAAAAAATATACAGTCATAAGAAGCATTTGTTTTTCTCATTCTTCTTTTCAAAACGAAAAGGTAAAACAATAGCCTTTGTCACAGAAAAGGGATAATCTTTCCCACCCCACTAGGCTATGAATACATACCATGTGAACAAATGGCTGAATGTCCAGTGGTGGCATTTTGGGGCAATGAGAATGCAGAGTTGTTATTTTTTATTTCACTGGTCTGGGAGGTTGTTTGTGGGGTGTTTGGTGGAGAGAGTGGGACACGTGGAAGTTTAGGAACTAGTTATTTACAATTCATCCTCTAGGTGAAGGCACCAATTTCAGTATAGGATTTTCCTGTTTGGATGCACATGTAAATATCATGGAGGATTATTCAAAGTGAAAAAAACCTTTGTCCTGACACTCCTATCCAAATAATGCCATGCTAATAACCTCATTTCACCAGATAAGCACCTCTCACTGATATACTCAGAGACTTTGTTTTTACTTTGTGAAATCAGAACACATTTGCTCTATTTACAAGCAAAAATAACCTTTGTTGGCTGGCAAGCTTAGCATCATCCCATGTTTCCAAGATGCTAACAGTGAACCTCCAAGCATTAGTTTATTGAAGTGAGACTGAGCTACAACACTTGGGTCTTGGCCCAAATTCCTTTCTAGACTGCTTGGATCTGTAGTTTGAATCTGTCCCCCTTTACAGTCAGACAGCCATTGTGTGGATGAAAACATCAAATAACCATTTCTTATCCATCAGATCAGCAGCTGCAGGGGTAGATGGTGTTGCAAAGATTACGGTTTGGTATTTGGAGGGAGGAATTCGACGGAAGAAGGTGAGAAGGTAGGACATACACCCTTTTACCCAGCTCTCTGCTTCTCCATTTATAACGCAAAGCTTACTCAGTGCTGTCTCAGGAATGGCTGGGATGAAGTGCCCATGTGTGTGATCTCGCAATCATAGCAGAAGATAGCCGAGCTCTAGACTGATTGAATGTCAAGTTTTGTGGATGGACTCCATGGACCTGTGGAGCCACAGATCCAAAGAAAAGGAGGAAAGACTTTGTATAGATTCAGTCTCAGCAGCACACTGAAAGACCGTCCATACTGCAGTGACTGATCTTCCTGTCTGCAGGACACGTGCCTGTCCACAGAGCTGCCTATAAATGCATCTGGGATGCTGGTCCAGCAAAGTGTCACTTCAGGTGCCCTTGGAAGTGCACGTGATTTCCTTCATGTGGAAAGCCCTAGCCTGCTCATTCTGGTGTCTTTGGAGTGCAACACCTATAGGATCACCAAGGGTGATTCCTACCCACACCACATATCTGCAAATATGATCAGAAAGCCAGGGAAAATCATGCCTGTAATGGGTTAAACAGACAGCCTTTAAAAATCCCAAGTGATAGCAAACATCAGTTAAAAGTCTTCAATTAGACATGAGGCTTAGCCACTAGCTGGTCATAAAAATCTAGTCCTCTCATGATCAGAGTGAGCAAAGCTACAATGCTTTTTTTGGCTGTGGTGATGAAGCTCAGAGAGAGCCCTGCTAGCTATAAACATCAATGATGGTGTTCAGTTGTTTGATGCTTAAGCACTATATACAGAGACTGGCACAGCTGATCAGGAAGCATTGTTCTACGGCTTTGGAGCTACAGCAAGTTGACATGGGATATAGTTCCAAGGCAAGCTGTCAGAAAGTAGGCCTTACAACAGTGCCCTGAGCAAGGTGGGGAATTTGTTACCAGAAAAGATGCTCTGCTGAACAAGAGATGGATTCCTGGTGTAGCCTGAGATGCCTTCTTCTGAACTAAGGTCAAGGCTGCAACGATTGAAAGCAGAAATGCCTGCTTCTAAAGAACAGATAAACCCTCATTTCTAGAAAGCCCCAAAGGCTTCGGTGTTCTCCTTTCTCTGACACATTTTCCATCAACTTACACTAACTGGAATCTTCATTAATTGCAAGAGTGTATGGATATTAATTACACAGCAGCAAAGAGAAGGAGGATTCTTCTCACTTTGTGGAAATCTTAAAGCATGACAAATTGTGAAGGGCTAATTCCTTACACTGACATCACTTAAAAGCCTCAGTGAGGTGGTATTACCTGAATTCCACTGCCTAAAAGTTAGGGGGCCTCATGTCAAACACTGTTGAAGCACAATTTTGGCTTAGGATGAAAGCTCAATAGCTATAAAACATGGTCTTCTATAACAGAATGGATTTCCCAGCCACTGTACGAGTTTGTTTTTCTGCAAAAATTACACTATTTCTATGATGTGATCCAACTGGGCACCCAATCTCAGGCAGCTATATTCTATGCACAGGAATTTTGTCACTTCTATGATAGCACTGACTGTGTTTAAAGAAAACCTGCTCTCTGGTATGCATATGCAATTGCCTTTGAAGCCAGTATGGAACTTTAAAACCTATTTCTGTTTTGTTATATTTGCACGGAAATCTCAGCAGCACTCAGAAATAGTGCGAACAAGCATTTGACAACAGACCTCAAGGTGAAAGGAGAAACAACCACTATTCTTGAACAGATATGAGAGGCTGATACTGATAATCTAATGCAGTAAACGTAGCTTATTAAACATTATTTAACAATTGAGTTAATAGTCTTTAATCGAGAATCAGGCCATAAAATGCTTTAAAGTCACATTTTTTCCAGTAGTCATGACCACTGATGAGTTCCTCCATCAAAATGTCCTAAGGAAATCAAGGCTTATTAAAAATTCTTGTATTTCTCTTTCCTCCACAGACATACTAACACAGCTCATTTTGAAAAGACAGCACACTGTTCTTGGACTTGTTTGATTTGAGGGAATGGCAAAGGCTATTCAACACTGACTGATGCACTCCATTTAGGCAAGGGCAGCTACATGCATAAGGAAATGAGCAGGAAAAAGGGTCATGATCTCTTTATGGACGGCTGGAAATCACTGACCTACAGTTTACAAGTCAAGATCAGGTCTTACAACTACCTATCAGCCATCCTAGATCTTTTTAGGCAGAGAGAGAAAAAGGGCTCCAAAAAAGGACTTTCAATAAAGAGTACAGGGCATTATTTCCAATATTTACAACAAAAACGCAGTTTGAACTATGGTGTGTGAAAAAAATATTGCCTTGTTGAGACATACAACTGGAAGGTGGGGAATGGCTTCAAAATGCTTAAAATGGTCACAGAACAGCTTCTTTACATCAATACCAGGATAAGATTATGAACAATCACATTTCAAACGTGTAAGGCAGCTGTTCCAGATTTAGGGCCTAGCAAAGAGATGTGACAATCATTAAAAAAAATTAGGCAGGTTGACTTCATTGGTCACTGCAGCTATCAAACTTACCGGTTTCCCAAACTCCAACTCCGAAAAGAATTTATACCAAGGTTCATTCTTTAAATCTATCTCTTCTGGGCTTATATCCCGAGTCTAAAGGAGTTGGTGATAGGGGAATGGAAGAAAGAGAAGGATAACATTATGCAAAGAATACACGGAAAGAGACTGTTAGAGATGCAGATTCCACAGTTTCCATTCTAAAATGTAGATATTTAGCCTTATAATTTGGAATTTCTACAGCATCTCTCTCACAAAGGCCATGAACTACTTCATGGCATCACTGTGAGCAACATGAATATGAATGAATTGCATTTACAGATCAGGAGACCCACATAGAGACAGGTTACACAGCTTGCCAGAGTCACAGGGAGACTCAATGGAAGAACTGGGAGTCAATCAGTCTCTCAGCATAACTGACAGACACTTCCACCAAGTTCAAAGCTGCATCTACTTATGAAACTTCTTTAAATCTTCATTTGGTTAAAAAAGAGAGATTCAGCAAGACCTGAATCAAATACTGCATCTTTAACAGCACATGAATACATGAGAAAACCTTTTCTATACACTGCAAGTAGAGTGAAAGGTGGTTTTCTAAATCAAAGGGGACACAGGCCAGAGAGAGTACATCCCTGAAAGATCTCTGAAGGGATGGATAGAGAGAAAATATTACTTGTTTCTTCACAAATAACTGTTAGAGAGTCAGACAAAACTACAACAAAGGAAGATTAGACAGGACAGAAAACAGTACAGTTGAAAACAAAATTCCCTTTTATTCACACTTTCTGTTTTAATAAAACAAAAAAGTTATAGCTGTTTAAAAATGCTATTGATCCGATAACAGAATAAAGTCCATTGCGGAGGTGCCACTCCCCAAAAGATATTTGCATCTCTTGCATTTCAGTGTACCTAGCCTTAGACATAATGGATCTCAGCACATTAAAAATATAAATACATTATTTCTGAGAAGCCAGTGTGATCCTAAGTGCTCCATCACAACCATGCTGAGCCACACACATGCATAGAGGTCCAGTACAAAGTGTCGGAAGTGAATCATCCTGTCACAGAGTTGCTGAGGCAGGGGGCAGTTCCCAACAGCGTGGGGCTTTGCTAGATGTCCCAGACTCTGCCACAGCCATTAGGCATCACAAAAAAGCTCTACGACAAGACCACCAATATTGAAAGAGGGGCACTGCTTCAATTGAAAAGATAAATGCTTACATCATGTTTGCTCTCCCATGGCCTGGAGAAAGATTTAGCTATTTCTTAATGGCAAAATAGAAGCAAAGTCTCATTTTTTTTTCTTTATTGCACTCCAACTGAAAGTATTCAGCTTGTTATACAACTGCCTTTACATAAAACAAAAAGCCCACTGATGTCAACAGCAGGCTCTTCATTTCTTTGGAATGGTTTTGGACTGGGATTCTGACAGTCAGTTGTGTGTGTGATTACCAAGAGATAAAATCTCCTGCAGCTTCCTTGAAAGATCTGGTTGCTACCTCCTGTAATACTGTTCTATTTAACAAGACTGTGGAGACCATCAAGCCACTACTTCAAGGCTTCTTTTTCTCTGATCTATGGCTTGAAATTAAATCTCAAAAAGTAACATTGGAAGTAACACAGCTATCACATTTTTCTTGACTTTGATGAGCTCTGTACAATTATGTTGATGATGGCCTTGCTTGTGGCTTTTAGACTCCAATTCAACAGCTCAATTAAGCACCTGATGAAGTCTGAAAATGTAAACAGTGCCACTAGTGATGTCAGACTTTTCACAAAGGCTCAAGTACACAGATGAAGCAGGTCTTTTGCAACAAGTTTTAATCTTGGCTGTTAACTCTGAGACAAAACTGCCACTTAAGTTAGCAGAAATCTTGCTCCAGGAGGAAGTTGTCACACCAGGTCCAAACCACTCCTCACTGGCACTTCTCTAATGGGCTGAGTCAACACTTAGTAGGACCAAGAGAGACTCATCCATCACCCATTTCAATATGCACTAAGATTATGCTCCTACATCAGGAGCAACTTTATGGCAATCAATGAAGGGACACGGGTGTGAAAAGAAGCTGGTTGCAGGATCTCCAAAAAGTGATGGATCCTGATAACACTTGTAAGGGAAAAAGAAAACCCACCCAAGTAGTAAGGAGAAACATCAGGTCTCAGATCAGACTTGATGATTACATTTCTACTGATTTAAATCGCGGTTCAGTCTTGTGTAAAATCCTTGGCAGGTTTTTCAGGAGCATTCTATTACGTACTCCATGCACAGATCAATGCTTGATCTGTTAAGGCACAAAGTCCAGTTTAAACTTGGAATCTTGCATGCAATTAGTGCTTCTATTTGAATCCTTCAAATTAATGCCTATATGAAACAACTATATCTTTATGTACCAAACTGGTTATTCACTACTAACCTCGTTCAGTATGTTCCAGCACTTACAGTGTCATATTTGTACCACTGAAGGACACCTTAAGTGAGCTGTGATAATTTGTGCAGGACTGGTTGATAACATTACCACCCCCCTCTGCCCTGGCCTTTGACAAGTGTTCTCAGCCAAGCCTGCAGAATGAGACTTTTGTATGACCCCTAGAGATCAAAATTCAAAACATTACTTATTAATTCAAACTGAAATTGGTAACCATTCACTTAATACTCCAGGTTATGGACCAGCTACTTGGTTCTTCCACCCCGTCACAGAATTAGTGAGATCCAGCTGAAGAAGAAAGCAGCCTAGGGGAGTCGGCCATGTCCTAACGCACTTCAGAGACATTCTCTGAGGCAAATTACAGGCACTCTAAAAATTAGTGGTTTGGTGTTTAAAGCATCAGAGGAACTCAGAAACTGAACTGGCCTGCTTTGTTGCGTAATGCCTCCAACTCTCCTGCATCAACTAATGCTGTGCCCTAGAAAAGTACAGCTGGCAAAACACCTGCTGAACAGGTCACAGTGTCAAACATGGATTAAACACTAGGGTTAGTGATCCGTATTTAACACAGAAAATAACACATCCAAAAGGAAAGAAGCCTCTCAATTCCCCCCGACCTGGCTTTATAGAGAACAAAATGTTAGGAAGTTATGCAAAACAGTTTTCAAAACAAAATATACAAGAAATACATTACAGAAGCACTGCAATGTAGGTGTAAGGAATCATATCGGAATGGAACTGGAGGAGAATACTTGTGAGAGTATTTTACAATCACAGGATAAAGCCACACACGAGGATAAAACAAGCATTACCATCTTTTCATTGTTCAGAACTGAGGACTTTCCTGGCTGATAGTCATAAATGCTCCTGGGCTCTGCACGGTATTTTCTGGTGTCCACCTTCTTGTCCGGAGGCTCCCAGTCAGTCCTGAGGAAAGGAGGGTAAATTAACCCAAAACACTTTGGTTTCCATGGAGACAAGCACTTCCTTCTGACAGGCGCCTTGCCTTTCTCTATTAATCCTGGTTTAATCAGGTTACTTTTTTTCATCTAGGAAAGGAGCCTGCTGCAAGAGGAACAGTTCAGATAGGACTCTGGGCATGTATTTGTTTATTTATAGTAGGTAGAGTTTGACACAGCTCAGCTGCTGAAACCACTGGAGCAGAGGGGGTTTCTTCCAAATACTTCAACAAACCTACATATTTCCATATCTTTCCTGATTGGAAATAGCTTACTGATGGGCTTCAACTAAGCTCATATAAGTGAACATGTACAAACCTTGAACAGAACTCAGATCAAACCTTTTTGCTGAATTCTACATTGTGGCCACATCATTGATTATCTGACTACTACTGCTCTGCATTTTGTGGGCACTCTGGGGTCCAAGAGAGGGTCTTTTCTAGAGACATGAACCAGTTATCTCAAACTAGTACATCTAAAGATGGCTAAGAACAGTCCATTGACTATCCAAAATGCTATAATATTGTGCAGTGTCTGTACTGGCGCAGCTAAGACAATATTAGTCACAAAGCATTCAGGGTTCATATCCTTTAACATCCAGCTCTTCTGAGAAGTAGTATATTCAAACACATCATGCAGAATAACCATTGCCCCTGAAAAAAAAAACAAATCAGGCCATTTAAGCTTGGTAAATTAATTCTAATCTTGCTCATAATTCCCTTTGATGGGCAATGTTGAACGTGAGGGTGACTGAGTACTGGAAAGGGCTGCCCAGAGAGGTTGCGAAATCTCCTTCTCTGGAGATATTCAAACCCATCTGGACGCATTCCTGTGCAACCTTTTCTAGGTGAACCTGCTTTAGAACAGGGGTTGGACTAGATGATCTCCAGAGGTCCCTTCCAACCCCAACCATTCTGTGGGTCTGAGGTTACGTGATTCATCTCACCTAAAATTCATTAACATAATTCAGGCACCTTACCAAAACTGCTGCTCCAGGTTTCATCCCACTTACACTGCTGACCTGGTTTAAGATAGGAACAACCCACTGAGCCAAAACTCTCTCGGCTGGCTTAGGAGAGACAGGCATAGTCAATTTAAATTTTATTTTTCTTAAAGTAAGGCAAGATGATAGCCAAAATGACTGGCCTACAAACAGTATATAAATTTCTGCATGGTTGACCTTTACTGTCAACAGTAAACTTGATTGCTTAAGATTCCAACTCCAGAGAAAATTCTCCATGGTGAAACACTGTTTTGTCACTAGATAATATAAATCACTAATTACTGTAATCTTGTCACTTGCAGTAGTTTCTCAGAGGGCCAATGTTCTATGCCTTCAATTTCTGCGTAAGGAAGACACGTTCTATTAGCATATTTTGTCTCTTGATCTGGTGGCCTGAGATGCTCATTGAATAGCAATCTCAAATTATGGCAATGCTCATGTGAGGCAGCAAGTGAAAAACATTAAGAGTCTGTGGAAGTTAGTGAGGAAGAGAAGAGCAGTTCAAGAGCTGGGAGAATTCAGCAGGACATAAAACATTCATTTCACACTCTGCTTTCCCTTCATTTGGTAAACATATTTGCTACTGTTACAAAGAGGTTTAAAATACATGGTTAATAAATGGATGCAAAAAAACAGGTGGGAAGCCATCTTTAAAGCTCAGAAATGACACAGCTAACTAGAAACTACTTCAGATCAAGTCCATACAGGTGGGACTCCTCAGATATGGGCAAAGTAACAAAACTTCTACCAAAATTCAACATTAATCCAAGTTTTGTTTCTCCACAATTAGTGTCATACTAAGCCAAGAATTTCCACTGTGGCTCTGTGGTAGGTGCTGTAACACACGTGACATGCAGGGAAACATTCCTCACACAGGCAGGAAACTATGCAGACTGTATGGTGCCTCATAAAAAAAGACTGACAAAAGGAAGGACTGGGCTGTGTCAATGACGGAGATCACTGCTTCCTAGTAGAAGAGTCAAAGTCAAAACTACATCTCCATTTTCCCAAAAAAGTTTAACTGGAGTTGTGGACCTTCCCATTCACAGGCTTCAGGGATTCTTCCAGTTCTGATCCAAATATATCTTTGTTCTGGTTACCTTTCCGGGCATGATTTCAGTGATGAAGTACGGTTTGGCAGTGGCAAAGTGGCAGACCTCTTAACAACCTTCTCTGAATCGATATTGTCCATCTCACTCTTGGAGCGAGGAACTGAAAGCTGAGTTCTGCCTGTAGAATAAGTCAAATATAGGAACATTGGCTACTGGATAGGACGCAAATAAAAATATCTTTGTAAATATTGGTGCTGGCCACATGGATGAAAAGAACCAACACGTGATAAATAACTGTTAGCTTCTTCAACTAAATCATAGAATGGTTTGTCCTAGCAGGAGTTCAGGGACAGCACAGCTGTCCTTGAAGGTCCATAGCTCTAAGAGTGCTAATAAGATGCGAGTTTTCCAATCCAATAAATGGAATCAAGTCAAGAAAACAAAGACCTTTATTTTTATGAGTATGATCATAGAATCATGGAATGGGTTGGGTTGGAAGGGATCATTCAGTTCCAAACCCCCTGCCATGGGCAGGAACACCACCCACTGGATCAGGGTGCTCAAAATCCCATCCAACCTTGCCTTGAACACCTCCAGGGACAGGACAGCCACAGCTTCTCTGGGCAACCGCTGCTAGGGCCTCCCCACCCTCACAGGAAAACATTTCTTCATAAGATCTCATCTTAAAAAGGCTTTACATGCCCTTTCTGTTGACAGATTACACGAGAAATGTGAATTACTTACTGTCCTCAGAATAGGAATAACGAGGAGAGTATGAATCAGAATCTTCATCTGAAAGACAAAAACATTTCCCAAGTGAGCTGAAAAGGGCCCAAAGGAGCAGCACCAGAGACCCTTTTAATTTCTTCTAGTAATACATTGGCCATAATTTGGGTGATATGCCTGATACTTACCAAAGGGAGAGGACCTTAAAAAGAAAAATCCCCATTAGGTTTAAATTGCATTTAAAAATAATTCCTACATGAGATATAAATATCAATGTACTACTTACACTACCTTTCTCCAGGCTCTCAAAGCACTTTAGAAACCAATCACTTTTTATCACAAAAATCCTCTACAGCAAGGGTTATTAGATTCACTTTATCAAAAGCTGAAAGATAAATTGAGTATTTAAAAGCCATATCATATGCCTAAAATAACTTCTTAGGTGCTAGACACAGTAATAGAGCTGACGAATCCTGCTCCCAATCACATATAATAATCACTGCGACATCTTCCAAGTGCATGAGATATACATGTACACCTGCATGAAGTGACTGTCCTTGTTCCGACAAGCCTACTTTTTAATAGGAAACACATGTCTATAGGACACACTAGAGATATTCAAGCAACTCTAAAAGAGGTAGCTATGTCATCGGTGTAACTGAATGGTGTCATTTGGCCACCAAGCTGGATAACCTCTCTTTGACGGTTATCAACACTGCAATATTGTTTCCAGCACACAGCTTTTGCCTTGGGCCGTGGAACCACATACTGCCTTATTCAAGGATAACATGGGACTGTAAGGCACAAGGCAGATGTGCCCTATGGCAGCAGCACCACCAGGTGATGGCCAAAGAGACTCTGACATGTTCAAAAATCTAGCACTATCTTTCAACCATCTGCAACAAGCATTGGAATGAATGCTCAGTGAACTGCCAGTAGGAGCAGGGTGAGTTGGGATCGGTCCTGGAAAATGGATGCAGAGGCCCCATCACCTTTCTCTGCTAATGAGGGTTCAAACTTGCCAGGAAGTACATGTGAGATACCCACAGGACTTCCAAGGCAAAATGAAGGAAAAAACAGCACAATGGCTGCAAAGAGAACAGTGAGCAAAGGTTTTACTAATATCTCTGTGAGGAAACCAGAGATCAAACGACAGAAAACCAAAACAGATTAAGCTAGAATAAGCTAGACAAGAAAAGAATGTACTAAAAAAGCATTTTCTGAATTTAGTGATGCTGATCAAGAGATAGAAATATTTTCTAGCTGCTCTCTCAAGGAGGATGTCGATCAGCTGCTACAGCCAATGCTGTCTCCGGGAAAAAATCAGGCTAACACCGCTGACCCAAAAATGCACTCAAGGCTTAATCAAGCCTTTCAGGAAGGCTCATAGAAGTCTTAACTTTCAGCCCCTCTGCTGAGTTCTCCCGGTGAATGAATAAAAAGATTTAAGTTCCAAACCATTAGTTATTAACTCTGGTGTGCTTATCATAATCCTCAGGTTAAAAAATAGCAAAGGTCAATATTCAGGCCAATTCCCATATTTTAAACCTAAATTACAGAAAATAAATTATTTATTTAATGTTATTACACTGAATTGTTAACAAAATTGACTGGTATTCCTATGTAAAAGTTAGGTTTATTCAGGTAGCAAAATACATTGTAAATCACAAAAATCTCAGTCCCTGCAAATACAGATGAACAAATGCCTAAATTACCACCGTCTTATTTTCTCTCATAATCTTACTTAGTGCTGGTGATGAATGAAAAAAATATTTACTTACTTCAAGAGAAACATCAATACTCATTGTAGCTCCTCATTCAGAGAGGAAAATTATACAATAAAAAAAAAATCACTTCAGATAAGTACTATTGTGCAATTGCTAATATCCTAACATCTACAATAATAAAGAGAACAGGTATGCTTTGTGTCCTCAAGTATCAAGAAGAGTGTCTACATTTCTTCCCTTTTTACAGCAAGGAATAATGAAATACAAAAATCTGGAATGAATTGATAAAAATTAAAACATAAATCAGAAACGAGCATTAAAACAAGACCTGTCTGGCTCTCCTATTTGCATTCTATCTGTGGGACCCTCCTTCATGGAGCAAACTATCACCAGTCTGTAGGTTCAAAATCTGATTTCTTAAGTGAGAAGAAGCTGTTCCCCTGTAGTTCCTAGAGAATCTGCAGGTTTGTTATTTTTTTTTCCCCATGGGTTGGTGATATTCTCTACGTTTCTAGACACTCTATTTTGGGAAGCCCAAATCTTGAAGTTTCTAGGAGATTCTATACATCAATCCAAAGCAAAAATCTCTGACACTGATTGTATGAAGCTGAGGCTTCAATCCATATCTGTATAAACACTTTGTCATTCAGTATGTAAATTTGAAATGTTTTCTAAACATGAAACATGCACTCCAGACCTTCTTAATCATCAGATATTCTGGATTCCTTACAAAGGAAAGAATATTAGGGAAACATTTTCAAACGTATTGAGAATAAAAAGCATTTGGTCTAATAAAATTTCAAATACTTAAACAAAACAATTACTTTCATAAGGACATTTTTAAGTGCACAGGGGAAATTTAATGGAGACCAGACTCCTAATATGTTATCATTGCGTTTGCAAACTATGCTATTTCAGACAAGAGTAAAATGGATTTTTAAGCTTCATTATGATAAACTAAATCTCTGTAAAACTCCTTTATTAATTAGTGACTGAGACTCCTTTTTTTTCTTCTTTCATTGGTGCCCACATACCATTCTGCCAACAGAAAATCATTTACACTGCATTATGATTTGCGAGACTGGACCCTTCACCAATATGTTTCACCAAGAAATGAGCAAATATCTTGGATAGCTGTATGATACTAGTCCACACTCATTTTAGCAATGAAATGCACCTTACATTTCATAGTCTAATTCAAGCATCTCAGCCTAGAACTCACATTAAATTTCTTCTTACACAGTACCCACTAGCCATTTAATATAAACATTGAATTAAATGGCTAATGAATAGCCTCACCAGGCTTGGCTTGAGGCACAGGCTAAGTAGAGTATTTCCTAAATTGCAGGATCTAAAATGACACCAAAGCACCAAGTCAACAAGACTGTCACCAACTACAATTTCCCAATCTGAAAATGTCTGTTACGATCAAAGTGTGCAGCAGATTCCAGTGCCTCTCATATATAAATGGTTTCACACATATGCACACAGTTACGTTATTACCACTGCAAGAGATGCTATTTCACCATCCCTGAAACACAGCCACAAAGGATTCTGGTTTGTATATGAAGTTTAAAGGAATCTGCTGAGCATATGAAGAGTGTAAGTTAAAGACAGTGTTATTTCAAGCTGCAGGATGTGTTGATGAGACTGTCAAGCTCTGTCCTTGCCTAGATAGGCCAAGTGCATTTAAGGTCAGTCCTGAACCTACGTTACCAAGTTATATTTATTTTAAAAGACTACATTGAGGGACTGATCCAAAACTCACTGAAGCAAGCAGCCTTTTTACAACAAACTTCAGTGGCATTTTGGGTCTGGCCCTAATACTGTATTAATATTCAAACCCAGAGGTAAATAAATAAGGAAATGTATTAATCCTAGAGGGGGTGGGAGAAATATCAGTTAAACCACGTCTTCACATGTAAGTCAGTATTCTAGACATGTTAAATAATCACTGCACACAAATGGCTAAATACAATTGATAAGCACATAAAACCAAGCAAACTCCAAGTCTGTAGCATTAGTCAAATGCTAGTTACAAAGCCAGAGGACCACTGCAAAGCTAAAACAGCATCATACAGTCAAGGCAACGCTCAGAGTGCAGCAAACCATTACGAGGCAGCATAATGCTCAGCAACTAGAAAAAACTCCAGGAAGAAAATAAATGGAAAAAGTAGCATTTGTGCAGAAAAATATACATAGTCCTTTATTATTACCTTCAGAGATAGGACTAGGAGTAGACGCAGGAAACTGGTATGTAGGAGAATAAGGATTGTCTTCTGCAGCAGAGAAAAGCAGCGGATTTTGAGACTACCCACAGTGAAGTGGAGGTTCTGCTTCATCCCCCAATTTCTTATTACCATATTATTTTATTGCCTACTTTAATAATGCTAGAGTAAATGGTATCATACTTTTAAAAGAAGATTAATGGATTAGCAAAGATTTAGTTATTTTATGCATCATACAAGAAGGTACACTGGCCACAACTGAATTTCCAGCCAGTGTAATGTATGGCTAATAGAGATCTAGAACCTGAATCTAGTTTCTATTAGGGTGCTATAGTACAGTTAACTCAAAGCACAAGACAACAGATACTCTGACTAAACTTCTAGTACCTTCAGGTTTTTGCTGGATTTCAGGAAGTTCAGGAAATACGTAGGTAGGGCAATAAGGGTTTTCTTCAGGAGTGTCTAAGGAGGCAAACGTGATTTGCAAAAAAGAACAGAGAGGACAGATTTAAAGGGGAAGAAGGACAAGACAAGAATCCATACAAGCTGCAGAACAGTCCCTCTCGTGCTGATGTTCTAGCGTGACATAACATAGATGCCTCTTTGCTCATTGCTGCCTTGCATGTGTGGGCCCTGAAAGAGATCCTGGAAGTCGAGGGGACTGAACTCATTCTCCTTCTGAAGCGTGGGCTCTGGCTGAGCCGAAGAAACTTTGTTAGGAGCACTGTGATTAGCAAACAGTTCAACTCTTTCTCATTGCATCCCATACAACACAGCATTTACCTATGCATAAAGCTCATCATTACAGCACCTGCAGCGGCGAGCACAGCTCCAGTTTTGCATGCTCTATGTTTTATTATACAATATAAGCACAGTTCTGAATTGCATTAGCCTGCATATCAGGCTGTTTAGAGGGTTCAGTTTGCAAATGCTACTGCAGCTAATTCTTACACAGAAAAGAGAAGATTAACATAGCAGCAGCCAGGCACAGATGTGGCCAAAAGTAGGAGATACCCTGAAAATCCATCCCTGCAAACTTTGCAAGTGTTTTCCACAATTTTAGGTTCTGAAAGGAGTAAATTAGATGTTTTGAAAAGCAGAGTTCAGATTCTGAACTCAGTAAAAATCAATGGAAACCATTCCAATGGTTTCAGTGAGCTTCAAAGCAAACTTTGTTACGCAGGTACTAAAGTTTTACAGTGTAAAAAGTTCTCTCCTATGCACAGAGTAATTTCGGGGATAACCTACTGTCCTTTAAAAGAGTGTGTGTGTGTGGGGGAGATGATAAAACTGGAGTTCAGGGATATGTTTTCTCTAAGTATGGTATTATTAGCACTTCGTGAACTAAAATAGTACTCATGATTTCATGAGGGCACTACAGTTCACCTTTCAGATCAACTGAGACCTGCCTTTGGACTTCATTGTTCTCTCAAATTTGACTTCAGAGATTTCAAGTATAGCAGTTGAGTTCTGTGGTGCAGAGCAAACACCAGTTAACATAAACTGCTTTTACTTAACATCCAGTACAATTCTTCACACAAATGAAACAAACTTTTATCAAGATGGTCTTTTAAAATAAATAAAACCATCTGTGTTACAGTACCTCTGTTTAGCTTGTGGATCTGTTTGAACATCGTCTTGTACCAGTCCTTCGATCTGTCTGTATTCTATTGGAAAAATAAACATACACATAAAGAATCACAACCATGAATTCTACCAGCCTTTTTAACTTCTTAAGAATCTTTCAACGATGAAAAAGGTTTACACTCTGCTATGTGAAGGTTATATGAAATTAATACTTTGAAATATGAGTAATTTCACTCAGAGAGATAAACTCATGTTATGAAGCTACAGGTTTTGCTCAAGTTACTAGCAATGTGCAAGCTTTGCAGGGGTAAGCTGTAACCTGTGTAGAACTGCAGATTGTGTAGAAGGTTTTACATATTAATCTGTTTTGACATCTAAAAGTAGACACCTTCTCTATTTTAGTCATATCTACTGATTTCCTAAGTATTCAGTGGACAGTTAGAAACATTTAATGTTCAAGTTACTCCAGAACATGAGTTTTAAGAACAGGTTAATAATTCTTTTCATGATAATTTCTCCTGAACACTGAATGAACTTAAATGTATTGTATAAGAGAGATACCTGCCTTCAAGATGGCTAAGATGAGACAAAACTCTCCCTTAAATTCTAGTTCTGAATGAAATAGAAGAGCAGAAAACAGTATTCTCAAATATGATGAAAACACATTATTTTTATTTCCCCCTCCTATGCAGCTGCAACAGGTCACTGGTACCAAATGGAAGCTTTCATAATCAAATACATGGGAACTAGATTTCTATCTTCCCTTAAATCTCTGGAGTCTCCGGAGCTTTACTGAATTCCTTGAGTCCTAAGGCAGGCAGAATCTGGCCTAGGTTTTGTGCACTGATTACCTGCTCAGTGCTGTCTTACCCTCAGTGGAATGCCAATATCATCAACGGAGGGATCAGCCGTGTGCTGGGTGCTCTTGACAATGCTTCTCTTCTCTTCCATTGCCCACTTCTCACTTGGCACTGTCTCCTGAACCGGCTTGTCCTGTACGAGCGCTGAATCCACTTTATCAGAAACTAGTCTGTCTGGCACAGAATCTGGAAATGACAATGAGGGGGGTTCTCATCTCATCTCATCTCATCATTTCAACATATCACAATATCTCACTCTTCTAAGGCAAAAAAATCCTAGCAAGTAGTTGATGAGACAGACTGTGTCACTGCTAGCGGTGCTTAGGATCCGGGCTGAAGGAAATCTACCGCGAAAATGTTTGATGCCAGCAAAAGAAGGCTAACACCTCTCAGGTAGTTACCTTCAAAGATCTCATTACAGTCTAAGCTGTCATGCAAGAAAACAGAAAATTTTGGTTTCAAGGACCTTTTGGGGTTATGTTTTTGTCTTTTTGACTAATTAACAACTCTGCAATCTCATTCTTTGTCAAAAAGCATCAGTGATACAGTCTCCTACACGTCTTTTTCTACTACTGATTTCAGTCACACAAAACATCCTACGTGGCAGTGGGGCACTACTTCTTAACAGCTTGCACTTACCTGCCTGACAATCCCATTCATTATAGTCAGTATATGATGCTTCCAATTCATCTCTGTGCCACGACCAGACCTTGTAAACAACAAATTCCATTGTTGTTTAAGGATATGTATGATTCCTCTTGCACATGAGTCTGCACAAAGATGGGGTGAAACAACTAATTGCTCCAGACCACCTTGCTTCCATCTGGAGTTCCTTGATGCTGCCTGACATCCACATGTATCAACAGGCACCACCATCACATCTGGCCAAGAAATGAAGGGAGCTCAGGTGGCTCCAAAGCTCTACTGTGCTCTGAAGAGCTGCAGCACAGCAACCTTTAGGGTCTGCTGAGGACTTTTTCTATATGGATTTTCAGAAGAGGAAACACCTGCAATTTTACAGTCTGCCTCATCAAGACTTTGCCAAATCCTATCCTTTTTACATCACTGCATGCACTGAATAGAGAGAGATGTTTATTCACATGCACATAACCATATTGCCCAAAGCCATTAAAATGTGCAGAAATCTGAAACAGGGAGTTAGCAGAGGAAAGGCTCATGCATAACAAAGTACTGGGCTGTTCATACCTTGTGCAAACACAATTCTGCCCTGCAAAATTCAGTATGTGAAGCATTTTTGTTTGAGTGGCTGGTTTGAAATTACCATCAAGAAAGACTTTAAGTCTTTCTCCTCTTTAAGAAAAAAATGAAATAACATTTATAAATGTTCAAAATGGAGCAAAGCATCTATTAAATCCTTGATCAGCACTTGCATCCTGTTTTCCCTTCCTGTGAATGTGTGTGCACTGTCTTTTGGTCCTTTTGTGTTCCCGGTATACAGAGCTCTCCATTTTGTAGGAAGTATTTAGTCCATTTCCATTACTAAACTCTCTACTAAGCTCTAGAAACAGAGCATAGAAAGAGCAGCTGATGCTAAATCATTCTTCCAGGACCTTGAAGATCAAAAGGAAGTGGGTTTTTGAATGTGGATGAAGATGTGGAGAAGATGCAAACTTTAGGAAAGGTTACAGCTTTCCTCCATTACTTATCATTGTCATTGCTGATGTTACAAGTCCTGAGCTTCTGTTACAGAAGAGTAATTATTTTCTGTGGGGTAAAGAATGCAAAGCCAGAGGAGAAGGTCACAAAGTCCTTCTCTAACAACACTGGTAAATACATTTCATTTCTCTTTAGTTCCCTAGCTCCCTGCACTGGAAATGCAGTTGGCTGTTTGCCAGGTAGATCCCACCTGAAACTATGATGGTAATAGTCAAATTACTTAATATAGATGTAAACAATGGGGTAAATGTATCACAATCTGATTTCCCAGTGCAATAGTGATGATATGAGCAAAAATCTTTATTTTGATAATTCAGCAAAAATAAACCCCATCATCTGCCCTCTGCCAGCTATCTCCCAGCCCTGAATTCATGTCTTTTAATACTGCAACATGAAGGTCTGGGAGCCATCGAGCATGGCATAGCCAAGGGAAAATCTACGAGCCAGTTAAACATATTTTGAAGGAGGTTTTGAAATAATTGGAGAGCACTTGCAACTGGTTGAAGGTGCTGGACTGAAAACCCTGGAGACAGGAAAGGCCTGTCTGACAGCACGAGTTGTATTAGCAAAAGCCCTCCCTGTGCACCCTGCCAGTTAAGCCCTTCCCCTTAAGGTCCATAGGACTCAACCAAGAAGACCAACTTAGTTGTTGGTCAAGTTTGGCTGGTCAGCTGATACTGCAAATACTTGCTGCATGGGTGTCTTTGCAGGGGGAGGAACTAAACCTGACATCTTGTGCTACACGTTTCCTACAATACCCTATAACATGGAGAACAATGGCTGAACTTCACACTGACTTGCTCGCCATGCAGCTCCAATAAGTTCAAAAGATTTTATGGAGGTATAAACAAGGCTTTGAGGTATTTGAAAATCAGAGAGCCAAATCTGATGCCTAATTGCCAAAAAAACAGACTGCACCAGTCAGCACACCCCATGGCACCTTAGCCATACTTTTGCAAAATTAGGAGCAGTAATATGGGGTTGCAAGGAAAGAGAGTTTTACTGCTGAGACCACTGAGATGTAAAAAGCAAGGGGAAAGGTGGCAGTCAGCAACTTTGAGTGGTTGTTTTGGTGCATTGAGAACAGGCGCAGACTGAGCTGTGCCACAACATGCTTCACTCTTCCAGATCAAGGATCATTTGGGCTGTAACAAACAGTTCTGTGGCTATCTCTAGTTCAGAAAAAAAAGGAGCTCCTAATCATGAAGCGAAACACCTTGCAAAAGGAAAAACCAACAGGAAACCTCCCTCCAGACTTGGAGGGAAGGATTAAATTTGCAGGTGAGTGGTGTCTGATGATACAATACCTACACTAAAGGAAGAAGCTGAGAGAAACTGGTGAAAGCTCTTACGCTGCCTGTCACCTCAGCAGAGAGCAGGGACAGGCTGGTGTCACAGCCAAAGAGACCTCGTGGATGAAGTCTAATCAGGTCAGCAGCTGCCTCACGGGCAGATGCCACCCACATGGAACATGCCCCACTAGTCCAGGGCCCACGCAGCAGAGCAAGAGTGTGCAGTATTAGCTTCCCTGTGTTTCTGTTTGGGATATTTAAAATGTTTCAGCACTCCCTATGACTATTCTCTCTCACCTTTCCATTTACCCTGCCAAGGCCATAACCAAAGAATAATAATACAGGTAAGGAATGCATAATGTGGTGTTCCTATAACACCCACAGCAGACTGAGCTACTTCTGTTTGGTATGTGGGAAGGAACCAGGAATGACCAGGAAAACAACTTGCTCTTCTTTCAAGGAGAGACTCTGACACCCTTTGCAAGAGCAGAGAGCTGCCCAGGGGTGGCAGGCACACAGGCATACTTGCACACTCCCATTTTATAATCTATTTCTTGACATCTGGCACAAATACCTCTACTCTTGGGGTCGTGTAAATTCTGATTTTCATTTCTCTTCGTCTCCCCTCACTACAAGCACAACTAATTCTAATGGCTGTGTAGATAAACTTCAGAATGTGCCCCAAAGGAATAAACCTAAAGGCTCAAAAGGCAGCCCCAAAAGTCAACCAGAACAATCAAACTGTATGTACATCTTAGGAGAAACAGATGAGTAATTTAGGGTTTCGGTAAATTAACATGTGGCCACATGGAGCATTTAGAGAAAAGACCGAACTCAAACATTCAGTGACCTGGGCTAAGCCAGGAAAAATATTTATGCCAATTCCTTTGCAGTTCCTGGGAAGTGTGTTTGCTAAAGGTACTCCACAAGCTAACAAAGCAGCAGCTTTGCTCCAGCAGTGGTAACAGTTGGAGGGTAGCAAATCTTTCACATCATACCTGCCAGGCTACTAAGCCTTTTTTGTTGTTCTGTGGTAAAGGAAGAAACAAAACAAAAAGAAATACAGAACAAATGGGTGAGACATAAACAGCAAGTGCTCTGGTGCTGCATTTCTGACAGGCAAGATGTACCCTGTAGACAGAACAGCAGCAGCTGCTGAAGAGAATCTGTTTTCATATGCCCTGCCAAAGTGACAGCCCACAGTTCCTTCTCTGCACAGCAGCCTCGTGGAATAATATAAATGTCATGATGCAGTGATTGATGCATTTGTAAAGAGCTTTCTTCAAAATTATTTTTTTACTTTTTCTTAACAACAGAGAATGATAAAAGTTGGGCAGAACTCAATTTGAAAAACAGCAAAGACTCACCGAGTATAACAACTTGACAACTAACTCTGTTACCACTAGGACAAAGAACATTAATGCTGTAGCATTTTCAAGGGATACAGGAAAGGACTGAGTCGTTGGTGCTTGCTGAGTCTCATCACATACTACTGAACACAGATTCAGCAACTTGCACACAGACACAGCTTGGTTAAAGCTTTGATTCTCAGAATGGTCCCCTTGGTTTAGGGTCTTTCATTACTGAGTTGCTAGGCCAGAACATTTGTGGTATCTTCCAGCATGTCTGACGACCCTAAAGTTGATGCTCACAGCTGCTTTCTAAAGGGATACCCAAATGACTTGCCCAAGTCACAGCTGGGAATAAGCCAAGAATTCTTAGCTTTCTGTTCTCTGCTCTTTCTACTCCCTAGCAATTTATCTTTTTATTTAAAGTATGAAAGCCATTTGAAAAGAACAAACTATTTTACTGACATACAAAGTACAAACACTGTTAAAAGCTCATATTGTTAATGCAAAGATTTCAAAACTTTAATATATTAATCACAACTGTTATATATTCATAATAAACCACACCATGCAATGCCTGCACAGGAAATAACGGTGCTTTGGTGTGCCGAGGGACACTCGCCAAGCAAGTCTGTAGTAGGTCACAGTCCTCCAGGTGTTTGCTGTTTGCTAGCAGAAGCCACCTTTACTAGATATTTGTCTTAAGTGGATCATCTCAGCAAGGGAGACCAATATTTCTCCTCACTAAGTGCAGATCCCTCACTGATACGTATAGACTTTGTTCTTTAACTCCAGCACATCTGCTATGCCGGCCACCAATGGCAAGCTGCTTGTATGCATTATGCTCACATGACAGTTGCCAACATATGAAACAGTTCCCTACATGCAATGGGTAAAAGGAAGAGCTAGAAATCTGAATCTGAAAAGTGGATGGGAACGACCTGCTGTGGGGTTAACTCTTCTAAGCAGGTCATCAGGAGTTGGCTGCTGTATTATGAGAAAGGAAAAATGTGATACTAGTGAGGATGATCTCAGCTTCAGCCATGACCTTCACTGAGAATTGCATTTGGTCACTAAGGTCTCCTGACAAAAATATGTAGTTTAAAGATTTGATGCTTGAGAGCTCTTTCTTATCTCTTCTTCCATGGAGGAAAAAGTATTATGGATGAATAGACTTTTAATGAAAAATACACTCCACACTTTACACGAAGAGGAGGTTTCCTTCTCACTTATGTCTCTGAATAGGAAAGAGAGCTGCTGACAGATAGAAGATGAATGAGCAGGTGCCATCTGCTATTTCATTCTCCTGCCTGACCAGAGCCAGCTTGTAGTCCGAGGCACACACCAGCTAACTGGGGCTTTCATCCTTGATTTTGTGTCTGGGACAGTAAGCAAGGACCAAAAATTTGTAGGCTTCTTAGAGAAGGGTTCAAGCAGAGGAATATAACTGCTGTAACAGCAAAGGGATGACTATAGATGCCTTCAGAGTTCTTAGAGGAGGGAGCACTGGAAGACATTAAGACTTGAAACCAGTAACAAAAGTGGAAGAGGAAACAAGTATTTGAATACGTTTAGTGTAAAATAAAGGTATAAAAAGAACAAGAATTAAGACACCAACAGACAGAAAATGAAGAAAATCTTACCTTGGTGCTAGGAATGAAAAAGAGGATCTGAAATGACTCGTTTATAAGCATAAATGTTATTCAAGATCCAAATAGAAAAATCCAATAGAAAAAATTCTGATCTCTCATCACAACTAAAATCAAGCAGACAAAGCCAAGTATATGGCATAGTTTCTGAACTTCAAATGCCATTACCTGTTTCTAAGTCTCAGACAGCTCCAAATCAAAGGGCCTTACATGCTTATGGATTAATGAACTAGCAAATAAACCACAAAATAGGACAGTAGATTACGTGTGCTACAATTGTCACTACAGAGAATAAAATCAGCTCCTTAAAAAGTAATCAATAATCCACGGAGGAGAAAGAAAGCCATGTTATTCATATGGAAGACTAACTAAACTACTGGAGATCTCAGATTGCTCGCACTAAAATGACCTTGAAACTTCTAATCCAGAGCGTATTTCATAGCACACAAGAGGTATTTATATTAAATCTCATCTTGACATGAAACAATTGATTTCAGCACAAAATATAACTAAGCATTCAGGGAAAGGTGGGTCATAACCTAGTAATAATTTGCTATATGCCATGAGACCAAACCAATTTTGAATAGGTAAGATCCATAGAGATGCAAACAGCTATGAATCATGTTAGCCAGGACAGAAATGCAATAGATTAAGATCTGAGAATTATATAAAAAATACTAAGTTAGCAGAAAGAAATCTTAATGTTATGCTGGGGTAAAGTCTAGATAGGAATAGAAGCATAAGGAATGGTAAGAAACCCTCCACACAGAAAGACAGAAAACTAAGAAAATGTACACCTCTGAGTAGGTAACTTACGGTAAGAAACGAAGGAAAATTACAATGGAAGTAAAGAATTAACAGAATGTCTCAAAGACTTAAAAACAGGTTTTGAGGTACATGAAGAATAAACAGAAACCTAGCAATGATCTTGTTCTTTACCAAACAGGCACAGTGGAACCGTTAATAAGATGGCAAAAAAGATGACACATCCGATTAGCACTTCCATTCTGCATTTGGAGGGAGGAAAAAAAAAAAGTCTGAAATCTTAACGCCATGTGGAGAAATACTTTGCACTTTAACAGTAACTAAGGACTATGAACTACTGAGGTCAGATGCTTGAAAATTAGCAAGTTCACATAAACTGTTCTGAAGAGTTTTAGAGCAGTTCTGTGCTCTATAGAGAGAGGTTATGGAGAGAGCAGCTCATTCATCCTTAGTACATCTTGGAACACACAGGGAACTCCACAGAACAGGGAAGAAGGTAAATGTGACAACATGTGAAAGGGATTTTGCTAACAAATAGATAGTATGACACATGCGTTGTCAGTCAATGCAGATTTATGACTAAGATGCCTTTCCAAATCAGTTCAATAGGATTCTTGCAAATTACAAGTTTGACTAATAAAGCCTGAAAAACATGCATTAGAATGAGATACTTCACAGACTCTATCAAGTTGCTTATCAGGCTGTGATCTATATCACAGTCAACAAACCTGCGATGAGAGAAGGCTCTTCAGTCTATCAGGATACAGTATCATGAGTGCTAATGGTCAGAGGCAAGACAAATTCAGACAGAACAAATTGTAAACTGCGAAGGTAACCAGCAAACAGAACAATTGGACATTAATTGTCTCAGAGTCAATGTGTGTAAATCATCATATTACATGAATTTCTCTCATGCTCTTAAAATCTACAGAAATAAAATATTCTTGTGTGGTACACACTGAAATGATCCATATTTAATCCAAAAGAACAACCAAAAGGGTATCCTGCTTCAAGAAAGTAACAAGAAGCTTTGCTATAAAAAAAAAAAAAGGCTGCCTCAAATAATATTTTCTCGTCTTGAAGCAGATGAGGAATCCAGACATCCTCAGTCAGAAGCACATAAACAAAGCTGCTTCAGATGTTGGCAAAAAGGAAGATGTAACCCACTCATTACCACTATAATCAGCTGGTTTGCAGTAAGGACACTCTCTTCAAGACCAAAGAATGAAGTCTGTTTTAAAAAGGCACTGAAAAATAATACAAGAAGGATTGCATAAGGAACACATCAATGCATGCCTGCAATTGGAATGAATACAATATAAGGAATAAAGGCCTTGCCCCTCTTTTCTCTCTCTCTCTCTTTTTCTTTGCAAAAGGTTAAGTTGCAGCATTGTAGATTGGAATCTGCCTGTCTTAGAGTCTCCTAAGACCACTGAAAACCAAGACAAACTGGTCTGTATCTACGAGGCCCTTTATAATGCACAATGAACTGGGAGGCTGGGGTAACGCCAGCCATTAAGAGAACCAAAAAGAAGAAACAAATTTCCCTTTAATGCCAGAGGTGAGGCATCTCTCACTGTGAGAGATGCTGTGAGGCAGAGAAAGGCTTAGATTAGTAAACATAGGAGTGCACAAACAAGGTTGTTTTGTTTATATGCAAACCCAGAGATCATGGACTACTGCAGTAGGAATCTGAGTTGATCCAGTTATGAATACAGGACCAAACTGCCAAGTTCAAACTCACAGGCAAATGGATTATTCATTATTGGGTAAATTCTGCTGAGAATTCAAAGGTCAAATCTCTCCCACAGCAACTGAAAACATAGCTGCTTTCACGCTGCAGTAGATGAGAAGCAATATATCCCCTCTTCCAGTGAAGGAGAATCTACTGACAGATATATGCAAGCACATACCCTTTCCCATTACAACAAGACACCTGATGGGGCATAAGCTGTTACCCTGAAATAACTTATTCAGATATGTCCATAGCTCAGTTATAAGCCTCTCCCCCAACCTCAGAGTGGCTTCTGACCCACAGGCTTTAATTAGAAAAAGTAGACATCTTCTTGCATCTCTAACTTCTTACTTGCCTGTGGTATGGCTCCAGCCACTGCAACTTTCTGGAGGCAGCTTTGTTAGCTCTTAGTAGTCTGGACTTAATTGTCCGCAGCATACGCATTCTCCAGTTCCTTGTAGCATAACAGTTGGCTCAGTTTGAGCCACGGATATCTTTAGGTGATCTCCTTACCTCGATTGTGCTGCAAGAGGACAATAGTGGGATTGACGATTGTGGTAGAGGGATAGGCAGAGGAAGACTTGTTGACTGAAGTGAAGGAGGTTGGATAGTCAGTGCCAGGCACGTCATTTAGCACAGGACCTGGGTCCTGAAAAGGAGAGCAATACAACATTAGCAGCATGTAGAAGGTGGCTACACTGGCAAAACCCGGAAAAAAAAAAACAACCCAAAACATTTTAAATTGAATGAGAAGCATAAACACAGCAAATTTTAGTAAAAAAGGAATAAGCATGAGTGTTACCCCGCTCCTTGTACATACCCTGCTCGCTGTTAACGCAATTAGTTTGCTAACACAGTACTAAAATTATTTGGTGTTGGGTTTCACAACTCCAGCCTCAAAAGGAGGCACCAAATTAATCTGCACTCTCTCTGGAACAAATAATAGGTGCCAGAAATGAGCAAATCTGTTGGGGAGGAAGACACAGACATCCTCCCCCTGATGCATACACACACAAACATTTGTTTTAAAAGTATTTCTTTCATAGCAAGAAGTCAGACATGCAAAACTCATGCAATTCTGGAGTGAAACACTATTATGTAGCTAGTTTGGTATGGAAGGTCCAAGGAATAAGGTTAGCACCATCACTCAGAAGCAGTGACACTTACCTGGTTAAAATAATGAAATAAAACAAAGTCCCCAAACTGACAGAGGGTAAAAACTAGGACTCTAGCAAGAAAGATACGCGACATGGCTTTACCGCTGGGCCAGAGACAGCAAGCTGCTCTTGCTCTCCTAAAGCATTCAGCTCCATCATTCGCTTATTTCAAACTCACCCCTTGTATCATCACAGCTCTGGTTGTTCTATAGAAATATAGGCTGTGTCTGGAGGAATACTTTAAAAACTAGTTCATCTTTGAAAAATCTCAGTCCAAGGATGCTGGGGTTTTGTTGGTAGTAAGGATAAAGATAAAGAAAGGATGATGATTAAGACTGTGCGTGCTGGTTTAGGCTGAGATTTTTCAAAGCTTCTTAAGGAATTTGAACATGCAATTACCGTTAATGGGGAATGAGCATCCAAACAAAGAGAATATGGAACAGCATACCAGATTTCTGCACTCCTGCTACTGATCAGGACACTGATCTGACAAATAGAGCTGAGCATTCAGGGAGACTTTAATCACTATCAAAAAAACCCCAAAACTCTGAATATGCAGAGAACATGGCTCCAGAAGAATCCCATCTTCTGGCTTTTCTGGCCAAGTGGAACTCAATGCCCTTCATATCCACAAGCATCAGGGGAAAGGACTTATAAGATCAGGGAGGGGGCTGGACAGGGGCCTGGCACCAGAGCTCAGATAAAAATCATAGTAAGAACTGGCCACAATCAGAACAAGCATCAACAGTGTCTCCAAGCTAGAGGGGAAATAGGAAAGAACAATCCTGTACTGCTGGATGGAGGTGATCTTGCTCCAATCAGCATCTGACTAGGCCATAGACATTTCACAAGGACAGAAATAAATCAACGGTCTTCAGAAATAGATGACCCTAAGAGAAAGAGTCAGCCCCATTTTGCTGGCTGCGATGATATCCCAAACAATGCAATTTGGGAAAAGGAGTGGGAGTCAGGGAGAAGTATGACAGAAGTGGGTTTGTTTCACTTTGGTAACTAAAATATAAAGAACCCCTCAAAGAGGGGGGATATCAGATTAGGATAGGCTCAGCAGCCCCAGCTAAGCCATCAAAATAGGTGAACAAAGACCATTTAAATCCTTGTGGAAAATAGCTCTGTGACTAAGATGCCTGAAATGAGCATGCCCAAAAACATTTCAAAATTTTCATCTCACAGAAGTTGGGTGTAACAACCTTTCCACTACTCCTCTATGATTTGGATCCCTGCTGAATTTTTCTGGAGCCTGCAGATAAGCTCCATTAAAAAAAACCCCAAACCAACAAATAGAACAAACCAACACCCTCCTCCTCCCCAGCTGTCACTGCTCTCTGCAGTAAAAACCCCACCAATTTCAACAGAAAGACCACTACTGAGAACTTTTGAAAATATCATCCTTGGCTGTTTCCCCCACCCCACTCAGTTCCTGTTCACTACAGCCCTATAGAGTCAGAGGGTAACTGTGAGAGGAGGGGGTTTCTGCTAAACTTCCTACTTGCCCTTACAATTAGCCTCATAAAAAACATGGTGGTCATTAAGACTTCCAGTACAAGGAGAGTCAGGTACTTTTGGCCTCCTCTGCAACTTTAACTGAAAACAAACAATTCCAAACAGAAGAGACACTCTCCCCCTAACCTATCGCACAGCACCTGTGTGCTTGGAAGTCTCTTGGGTCAGTAACTGATATTATTGCTTGGAGGTCACTGGATACTGATCACTGGTCAGCAATCCCAGATTTCAGCAGGGATTTGCTTAGAGATCCTACAGCCTTGAGGCTCCAAGTGGAACCAAAAGTCAGCCCTTACCTTTAACTGGTCTGCTGTTGCTGATTTAAACATTATTCAAACACAATTAAGGATGCTATTAAAAGAGCCTGAAGAGATCAGTTAGTTACAGCTATTCTGTTTATACAGAATTCATTATTCTGAGCAAATCCTGTGAAGACTCTTAAGGTGTCAATCACCTGGCAGGATGGGCACAAAGGGAGGCAGTCAAATATTGTTGTGAGAAGTCAATAGAAAGTTCAAAGCTGTACAAGGCAGGCAACATGCATGCACTAGCACAGGACATAAATAAGGTTTCAGTTGTCACGCTGCTGGCAGAGAGTGAGTCATCACTCCTCTCTCAAGTTTAGTATCGCAAGGAGAAAGTAATTTTAATCTGGGAACACAAATTTAGGAAAAGGGTGAGGAGGGTACTTGGCAAGCTTACTGTGTGTGAGATGACTCCAGTGATTTCAGGCTTCAAGCCCCTGTGCAGAGGCCCCGTGACTGGAGGGGCAAGTGAAGGTGGTGATGAGAAGAATGGCAGTTTCGGGTAAACAGAGGGTAATGTGCCAGATGTAGAGGGTGCTTGATTATGGTGGGAACCCCTCTGAAGATGTGGGGGAATGAAATCATCTAGAGTTGGAAAAGTCAAGGCTGAGCCAGGAGAAACAGTCTCAGAGAATGCAGAGCCTTGCCCAAAAGGAACCAGAGGCGGTGGTGGAGTGCTGGAGCTGCCTTCTTGCTGTCTGTCTGGATTAACCTGGAGGAGGGGGACTACTATAACCCCAGGCTGAGCTGGTGTGGTGGCAGTGGCATCCTGTAGGAAACAAGGTGTTGTTATGCAACGGGGGAGTTTGGTACTTTAGTCTAACGCAGCTGTATAGTGTCATGCAAGGATGCACCCCAAGTGATACAAAACCCCAACATATTTTCTTTCCTTAGGGAGAAATACATCTTCAGTCTTGCAGCATTAGCCTCTATGAACATGCATGTTTTTTCACAAAAATATTCCTTGCCCTCACCAAACTATTTCTCCAGTTCTGTGCAGTGAGGCTAAATGAAACCACAGAACAGCTCTGCATTCACCATTGCTTGTGAAGCACTAACCATCACATTACAGTTTGCTTCTTTTACACCTCCCTAAAATAGGAAGATCCTTGCCAGCCCAACCCAAGCCCCTACAAACATCACACACACACACAAACACACAGATCAATGTGGGTGTGCATGGAGTGTTAAGTATTATCAAGTAGAAGACCACAAAACTCAGGTGGCACGAGTGATCAGAAATTAGGTATGAGGGAAATCGAGCATTAAGGGAACATTGTAATGAAATAAAGAACTCTTCACACGGCTGAAAGAAAACAAAGTTATGGAGAAAACATGTACCATGCTGCGTCCCATTGCCTTGTACGGTGGCTGTCGCTGCTGAGTAAGGTAAGGCTCTTTTTTCATCCTGTCCTCTGTGGCAGCTGTGGTCTGGGGCTCTAGCTCTCTGTCCCTCACAGCTTGCAGAGGTGACGACTGAGTCCAGGAGGGTTGGCCCGCACCATAACTAACTGCGTCTTTACTGAGGACAATGTAAAAGTATGGCCTGGGAGGAATAGGAGGAGGAGGAGGAACAGGAATAGACTTTCCAGTATCTGTTACAGAGGAAACAACGTTGGTGGCTGGTGCCTGAGTGAGCTCAGCGCCCAAACTGGTGCTGGCTGCTGGGTCATGTGTGGTGCCAGTGGAATTTTCAGATGCGGCTGAGCAAGTGCTGTTAGATAAACAAGCTACATATAGTTTGGTGACCTTTTTATCCGCCTTCGTCTCATGACTGGAATTCATTCCAGCCTTACTACTGGGTTCTGCCCTGTCTGGGTTGCGTTGTATGGATAACGTATCCAATGAGGAGCAACTTTCCAAGGGTGGTTGCCCAGCATGCACCTTATCTTTGGGTCCTGAAGAGGGATAGTACCCTGCTGGCAAGCCTTGCTTCCCATTGGGGACAGCCCCATAGGGGGTAGGTGATGAGAAATAACACCGTGCACTGGCATTTGGTGATGCACGCTGCGTATAAGGCTTGGGTGCATTCAGGTACACACAGTCCATGATGGGCACTGGCAACAGGTTGGTCACTTTCGTGTCAGTGCGAGGACGCCATGCAAAGCTTTCCTCTTTGGGAAGAGGAGGACGGGGAGGAGCAAGGGCCTGCCCAGGCAGTGTCAAGAAGGGAGAGAGGAAGCAGCACCAAATGAAAGGAAAAAGGAAGAAAAAAAATAAATTTGAAGAATGAATTCTGTCATTAGACTTGGGTTAAGTAGGTTTTAATACAGCAAGAACAAAAAGCAAATCCAGTCTCTGGAAGGTCAGTGCAGAATTCACTCACATCATCTCACACATTCTCTCTTTCTTAGCACTGCCCACTGCAGCACACAAACTTTACCCAGCTCTCAAGTATCTGCCTAGACCTTTCTCTCTCTTGGCTGAATAAATCTCAGTGCTGTGACAACACCCACCATGAGCCCCTGGGAATGCTTGAGTCAAGATATAACACCCTGGCTAACCAAACCCAAGCTCATGCCTGTGTAACAATATTTCCCAGCACCGGGGACATTTGAATTGCCACATCAAATTCAGAGCTCTAGGTCATCTAGGCATGGTAAGTGCAACACTGAAAAATGAACATTGTGATCACCAGTGCTAATGAAAGCAGACATAATATGAATACTATAGCCTGCCACAGCCAGCTATGTTAAGCCAGCATTTCTTCCTTCTAAATGCTAGCTCTTGAATTCTCTTCAGAATTCTTCAGTCCTGAAAATGCTTTCAGGAACATCAGAACAATTAAAAGTTTCTTGAGGAACTGAGTTCATAAGAATTTGCCTCCAGAATCAAGATCACCAACAGAGAAATCCTGCTTCTAGTAAACGATAAAAAAAAAGCTTTACTGTTTTTGGCACTTTGCAATAAACAGGTTGCTAACGCCACATCTGCTTGCCAAATGCAACTCCAACTACAGTGAAATTTTTCTGAAAGCTACACTGTCTTGAAGTAAAATAACTTAGGAATACAGAGGTTTTGTTTTATTTATTGCTTGTTGTCAGTAGCCAAAAACTATAAACTACTGAAAGGAAGAGAACTAAACACCCACTGAGTGAACAGTAGCTCTCTGCATTCCTGCAAATTAACCCTCCAGAGACTATTAAGGCAAGTTTTACACACACCCTGTTGTCATATCTTTATGGGCAAAGACTGGCTAAACCACTGCTAAAATGGCCAAAACCAGAGAATGAAGATACCATAACAGTTTGCATCACTCAAATTTAAAAAAATACCTCCTTTAAAATTATCCACATATAACAGGCACCTCTTCTTGTCACCTAGGATAGCTTCATGAAATTACAGTTGCTGTCCCAAAGTCTACTGTCCTCATGCTGCTCCTCTTTCCCCTCTTTCCTGATGTGTAAGTGGGTTGGTAAGTGCTCCCAAAGGTCTTCTGCTTATGGAACAGGTGGATTCCTTTTGATTCCTTAAGGACAGTAGTTTCAGTCTAAAGACTTCAGGGTGCCACAATATTTCTCTAGGTTAGGTGAAGCCTCACTTTACCACTACATAGTACTATCAGAAAATACTAATTCATCACTTTCAATTGCCATTTTCCATCTTCTTCCATTTCAGCTTAGTTCAGACAGTAGTCTTTGAGTTTTCTGTAAGAGGCACTATATACATCAGCACTCTCTGTTCCTCAACAAGATCAATCAGGACAACAGGATAGCTGTAAATATCAGGTAATAAACAGGTGCTCCTTTAGGTGCCGCTCCTTCCCATGTCTTCATCTGAGTTGTGCCTCCTTCCAATTTTTCTTACAATTTCAGGAATGGTGTCTGTTCTGTGGCATTGCTATAGGCCCTTGATGATGGGAGAAGACAGCCTGATAAGGAACAAGGCACTAAACAGACTCTGTTTCACACAACAGAGCTGTTTCTAATGAAGGAGGTTTCCTTATCAGTTTTCAGACTGCTTCTGTGCAGACAGACCACTCAAAAGAAAATGGATGAAGTTACTCTTCCCTTAACAAATTGACTTCAACAATTTACCTCCAGGTACAAATAACCTTCCCTTGTTTTGTATCACTTACAGTGTTAAAACTGAAAGGTATTTCCCCGATATCTTGTTTTGAATGCAGAGTGTAACTCTGCTTTCACAGCCTGCAGCATCCTTTAGGAAACAGACCAGCATAAAAGACAAAACAGTAATAGATGACTACTTCACTTTTTTTTTCTCGGAAACTTATAGAATTGTCCTCCTCCTTCACCCACTACTGAAATACTGCGAGTGTACCTTGTCGGAGGAGCTGCACAGCACTCTGCTGACATCAGTGTTGACCCCATTTTAAAGACAGGAAAAGCTTAGGCACAGCAACTTACCCAAGACTGCAGCAAAGTTCAGAGTTCAACCCAGGACTCCTGACCATGAATCCAGTGCTTGAACCCAGAAGACCACCCTCAAGGTCATAGAAGAAAGGCTTACCTGTGGCTTGCTGTCTGAGGAAAGGTTCAGACGCACGCTCCTATAACCTTTGGCAGCCAGAGAAGACGGTTGGGCATCCCCATTGGCATCAGTGTTAGATGATGACCTCCAATCATCTACGAGGAGAAGAAAAATCCAGATCACAGAGGACTCCCTCCAGCTACTGGATGAGTGAAAGGAGAAGACTATTTTCTGTCTTTCTTTCTTTCCCCCCACCCCCTTTCTTTTTTTTTTTTTTTCCCCAGGCAACGAGAAACACTTCCAAAAAAGCAATGGAAGCAGCGACATTAGCAGCTAGCATTTGTACCTGTTTCTGGGTTTTCTGGCTCCAGATCTAAGCATTTCACAGAAAGGAGGGACAGAAGAGGTAGGGGTGGAGGACAGGCACAGAGAAGAAGAAAGGGGAAGAAAAAATAAACAGTTACATTTACAGAAGACATGTACCAATTGAAGTTAAGAGTCCAGCTACTTCACTTCACACACAAATGCCTTCTGACAGGGCTGCCTAATTACCATAGAGACCAGCCTTAAACATGATGCCCTCCTTGTTTCTGACCTTTGTAAACACAAGGCAATTCATTCAGAGCACTGAAGAAACAATTGTTCATTGACATTCTTATTTTGGAGGCAAAAAGACAGCCCAGCCAGCAACTTTCTAAAGCTGCAGCTTGATGTCCAGACACCACAAATTACTGGAAAAGCAAGGACCCTGCATTCAGCTATGATACGGGCTATGAAGAATTTCTATCCTTATCAGCATCAGTATGTTGATATCAATTGAGATAAAAGGACTGCCAACAAATAGAAGAGGTTTTGCAGACTAAGTGTGTGTGCATGAAGGGAGTTGTAAAATGTGATGTCACTTGACAAACCAGTCCCTGGAGCCAGATTCATTGGTTCTATCACCTATTTACTCACCTCGCACTGGGCTCCTCCCCATCCCTCTACCAGTTTTGCTGTTAAATTATATGCAAAAAGCTCTTCCAGCTCCAAAGTACATTTCATAAAGCAATTGAGAGAGTAAGCAAAGGAAGTATTAATGAGCTGGTTTCCATAGTAACTGGCTCATTTCCATTCAGGCTGCTGGAAATTTATGAAGCCATCAACAGAAAGGAGAGTGGTGACGGTAGGGGGTAGGACTGAAAAAACAGAGAATGGCAAGCATGAAATGAGGGTAGGTCATGGGTGGAGAAGAATTGGAGGAGAAGGAGCAGAACGCAGCACACTGGGGCTGGAATTAATGGAATTGCCCTTCCTCCAACAGTACAGTCAAAACTATCTATGCTTTGCTTTCAAAAGCAAGTTTGCCTCCCTCCCCCCTTAAAAGCATCTTGCCTCTGGGAGTTCATCCTCCCTTCCAGACCCACAACACTGGCCAGGTTTGTTATGCTTTGCCTTGTCTCCTACAATTAAGTAATTACACTTCTGCTCTTGAAAGATGGCAGAGCTCTATGGGAACAGTGTCTGTCTGGGAGGCCACCCCTGCCCCCTTGACAATCCAAGTAAATGCAGTGGTAGAAGCAGCACCACTTGGCCTCCTTCTGTTCTGCCACATGCTTGGGATAAAAGGTGGTGAAGAAAAAAAAACTTGAGACTTTTTGGTGCTACAGCAAAAAGGAGCTGTAAACAAACTTAAGCCAATCAGTGAGCAGTCACGAAACCCACACTAGGAGAGAATAGGAGTCAGTCTCCCTCTACTGGTCTGGTTCTTGCAAGAGGTTTCTGATTATGCTATGGGATTTTGGGCTTCAAATGGTAGCTAAAAAACAGTTCCCCACAAGACCCTGGACTGGTATCACTTGAGGTTATTGTGAGCAACATATTCCAGTTAACCTTCCACCCACTTACTTTGAGGTTGCTCAACATCCTTAGGACATGGTGAAGTGATATTCTGATTCTCTTCGTATGCTGGAGATGCCCGGAGGGTCACAGCTCCTTTCCCGCTGCAGACTTTAGTGGGATCTGTTTCTACAGGAAATGCACACGCACGGAGGAGATACATTGGAACAGCTGATACAAAGAGAGCCTTCTGAGCTCTATGGAGTAATTTTAGCATGGCTGCCTCCAGGTGAATCATTCTAGTAATGTTTATGCAGATGAAGATTAGCTCTGGATTTAAAGCATTGAGAAATCAAAGCAGTTTCATATTCATGTAACTGATGAATGTAGAAGTAAGTTCTGAGTCAGTGTAACAGAGCTAAGAAAGGAAGAAAAAAGGGTGAGCATTGAAACCAAATTTCACAGGTCCATTTGCTTTATTTGGTCTGCTTTATGTGGAAATCTTGTGTTAGCAAGGACATTCTACCGTACAACTATGGGTCTTCTAAAGTGATATCCCAGTGGCATACAGCAATATGATATGTGTGCTGAAGCCTTAAAAATGCTTTTTGTGCGGGACTGAAAATTTCTCCTCAAGTCTTATGACCCTTGGAGGATAAAATCTTGTAACTATACTGAATATTATCTAAAGGCAGGGCACTGCAAGCTACCCTGTTGCTATCTCACTCTTTTTCATGGCAGTGTTTCCCCTTCAGGTACAGGAACCCAATTTCCACAAACTAGAAGGAGTTTTAACATATATACCTGTTCAGATCACACTGTGAGCCAGACACCAGATCATGTCAGCATCCTTCCTGAGGCCCAGTTCAACACAGCTTCTGTGTTACCTTTGTGCATTTCAGTCCACGGATTTGTTTTTTTCCCTCTTGTCATCTTATTAAGTAGCAACAAACCAGTACTTCAAGGCTATCTTGCTCCCCTTACTTAAATCTGAGATTCTGAGAGTTGCTTCTTCTAAGATATCTAAGATACATACAGAAACATTAAGCCTAAAGAGTATTATTACTTCCACAGGAAAACACACCACCTCCATTTCTCATGTGTTACTACTGACCCTGCAGCTGCCCTCAGACTTCACTCTGACCTACCTAAACAGAGATGCTAGTCCTACCATTACACCGCAAAGGGAGCTTGAAGAGGTCTTGAGCATGTGCTGTGTTACACAAATGACAACATGATGATTTTTATTTTTATGGGATGAGGATCATGCTATCTCTGCACAGGAAGGAATGCAGCTTCTTTCTAGGAAATCTTATTATAACAAAAGTTATGCTTTCAGACTGGACAGAGGCTGCTGCTTATTGCCCAGACAACAGTCCATGTTTATGCACATCAATATTCCCTGGCTGACTTCAGTAAGATAATGACCCATTAAGTCCACACCACTACAGTATCAACAGACTATGACACCATCTCACCTAAGGCTGCAAAACACACAAACCATAGCCAAGGTGGCCACAATTTAGGGAAACACAAGTAGTACCAGACGGACAACAGCAATAATGGGAAAAGATACAATGAATGTTAAACACCTTGCTCACATCAGAAAACCTCTATGCTGGAATCTCTGCAATTCAAGCTTTTACATGGGCTTCCCATGCTTTACGGATTTCACAAAAAGCATGCTTCAGATCCACACTTCAGACTGGAGAAAGGATGGAATAAGTAAGGAATCAGAGGACACTTTTCCTACACTTCAGCCTTTAATCAATTTAAGCACCATTGAGGCAACCTCTGTGAGGTGAAAGACTATCCACACAGACATATCAAACGCTGCTTAATCCTTAGATACACCATACTTGCACTCACACTACACAACTGATCAATACCTTAAGGTTAACCACATGCTTAGTGAAATAAAGGTTGACTTCTCTGGCTTTTGCATGATCCAGGTAAGGGACAGGATTGCTGTTGCCCAGGAGTCCTGTTCTGGCTATTGTTCCTATCCACACATGATAACATGCAGCCCGAGGACTCTAGGGACCCACTTTCAAACAGCAAAGAGGGGACAGATATTTAAACAGCGGGACTCCAGTTTCAAGAGTGCTTTAACACTCAGGCATGGACAACACTATAGGGAGTCACCAGGCCAGAGAGTGCTCGGTAGCTGCTCAACACTCCCACACCTCACAGGCACTGGAGAGAAATGGAAACACTTAAGAGTTTTGAAAAGATTGAAAATAAAATATTGTCAGACTATTTCAATCTGGGAAAGAAAGACAAATACCTAAGACACTGAATTCCCTCAAAATTTAGCTGAAACAATGGAAAACAAAAATATGAATTTCTCAGTTCAGAATTCTATAATAAACATGACATTAGCACTGTACTAGTCCAAGAGACCACATGTGTGACAGGTTAGGAGAGACAAGTAGTACCAGCTAAACTAGTCTGACTGACACAATTATGATTGCAGGGAAGCAACATAATTGAGAACAGTGTATTGTGCCATCAAGAGCTAACTTTATTACCTACTGATGAAATCTATAGTTCTGGAAATAGTGAAATGAGGATGAAGCTGAAAACTAGCCAAAGCACATGGGTGAAGCAGAGAGACAGAAAGCAAGAAAGAGAGCAGAAAGAATGATGGCCAACTAAAGCATGGTGGGGGGAGGAAGGAAGCAGATACCTGTAGGCAGCACTAGGTGAGGAGAACTTTTCACTTTCTTCACAGGGATTATTTTAACGGCAGAAATAGAGCGTGTACATAAAGGGACATCAACAGCTGCAAACACAAAAGTGTAAATGGCACACCCAGAAGGGAATAAGAGAGTTTGGGATGCAATAGGTTGGAGACACAATAGCAGGAAACTTCAAATACAAAAGCAATCCAGAGAGCAGTCATGCAACCATTGCAAATATCCCATCGTTCACCCTAATTCAGGACGTGTCTGTTTTCTATAACACACAGAACTGCTTATCAAATTGACTGATTGCTGACTGCCACTATACTGCAGGTGAAGAGTTAGTTTTTAGAAGCCATAGAAAAAAAATTAGTGTAATCATTTAGCTGAGATAAACTACCTGCAAAAATGAAAAATGTTAAGTAAACATTAATGTGGTTCAGTTAAAACAAAAAATAGTGAAAAAGCAAGGATTGAAGGATTGAGAGAGTAACATTAAACAAGCCACATTACATGAATTCTGGATTTTATGGCCCACATTTTACAAGTTCAGTAATGGAAGGAAATGAAACTTGACATAATCTTGAACATAGTCCTATGCCAAAGGGTAGCATCAAAATATTCATGTCAAAATATATCCATTCATTCCAATAGTGAAGAGATTTCTACTGGACTCCCATCAGCTAGCATGCTATAGCATGCTAATTATACTAGATGTAGTAACATGGGAAAAACAGCACTGTGCAAAATTCTAGCAATTGTTACAAAACTGTCCAAAAGAGCTGGCACGTCCTCTCTCTGACTGTATTACAGCTAATGACAAACATCTTGTAAATCATGAATAACCAGTTGTGCTCATGATTTCTGCAAAGCCAGGATTTCCTCCTTTAAACCTATTTGCTTTCTGCATATATTAACTGGAAAATGCTAGATACTACCTCACATTCCATAACATCTCTCTCAGGCCTGCAACACTAGCAGTAACAGGAACCATATATGTAATACTTTTTACACACCAATACTTAGCTCTGGGCCAGCCTGAGGTGTGTACACCCCTCCTCTCATGGCAGATCGTTCTGGTCCCTGACAAAACTGGAAAGCACAGACTACACCAACCTAGAAAACGGTTCTTGAGCAAAAGGATGGGAAAAGAGTTGACAGAGTTTTTTCAAACAGCATGAAAGCATTAGTTTTTAATTTCATAAGATTGATTAATTTTTTTTTTTTTAATGAAAGAGGCACCCAAATCAAACTCTGTTCTCCACGTTTCTCTGAGCATTGGAGACCTTCTGAATACAATAGATCCTAAATCCACACAGCCTGTGGTTTAGGAAACAACCCTAATTCCGTTCTGCTCTGTAACTGACTGAATTCATCCATTCATCATGCAGTGAAAACACTAACCACTATAAAAAGTGTTAAAGGAAAGAAAAACAGCAGAAAACAAACCCATACAACCACATAATTTCACTCTGCCAAAACACATACCATCACTATACAATACTGAATGCTAGAAAGCAAACTAAAAATCTGCTGATGTTATCATGAAGACTGGTTTGTTTTGATAAGTTTGGGGTTTAAATTATTATTGCCAATGACAGAATTTTTTTTATTACTTAAATGGTTAGTTCCTGCCCTTTAATCCTGGTCTCAAAACCTTCACCTGCCACTGAAGTTAACAGGATTTATACATAGGCAACCACAATCTTATGCTGTCTAAACACACTAAGATATTGATTCACAGAGGCTCACAAGTACCACAATTAGTGCACAGCTTTCTTCAAAACAGCACTGAAAATACACAAAGAGGCAAATCCAGCCTGCCACTTTTAAGAGACAAAGAACACTTGTTCAGCTAAGAAATGATGCTGCTGCTGGCATGGTGCATCACAAGGCTTTTCTTGTATCAGTTGCCAAGCAATCTAAATTTAGAAACCTATGCCGTAGTAAATGTCCAGGGAAATCAACTATATCACGCAGCTGACATGCAGGGGGAGCTGCAGAGATGTCTCTGAAGCTCTTAACCCACCTTTCTCTTGTCCATTGCTGCTCAGTCCATTGACAACAGTTTTTGAGACACCAATTTCTTCATGTTCTGTTAGACAAACAAAGAAACAGATTACTTCTGGGTTAAAACCTCTGCAATTGAATTTAATCTCGGACTATGAGTCATGCCAAGGCTCAGCACGATTTAATTCAGGAACTAGGAAGTATTCCTAGGTTGTCTGGAGACATAAATCTCCCTTGGATTACTCTCCTTTCCCTTTGTCTACTTGGATCGCAGCCTCTTTTGAACAGGGACTGTCTCTGCAGTGCATACATCATCCAGCGCAGCGATGAGATTTATAAGACAGTTTTTTCAAGTCTGCAACATCCTCTGCTGACATGACTAGCTCAGAGCAACACAGAAGATAGTGCTAGAAAGAACCTCAAGGGTCATGTAAAGTCATAGTCCTGACCCACGGCAAAAACAAATCTACCTCTATCACTGTTAACAAATGTTTACCTAACAAATTCTTACAAAATTCCAGCATCATCCTAAAGCAACTTGTTTCGGTGCTTCACAACCTGGAAGCTTATCAATGCTTAAACCGAATTCCTAGTTCATGTTTTTTAGACCCTATTTAGTCTAGCTTTCCTCTGGACTTTCCACTAATGGTTCACATTTTTCTCAAAATGCGGGGCTAAAAACTGGAGTTGATACTCCAGCTGAGACTTGATAAGGCGCTAAAAATCAAGGGGGAAATATTATTCCACAGGTCCTATATATGGCACTTCTGTATGGTATCTACCTTGTTTTTCACTGCAATTGAGCCTGTTACCAATAGAATCATGAAGCTTGGAAAAGACCTCTAAAATCATCAAGTCCAACCATCAGCTTAACACTGCCATGCCTACCAAACCATGTCCCAACGTGCCATGTTTACAGATTTTTTTAATGCCTCCAGAGATGATAACTCCATCACTTCCCTGGGCAGCCTGCTCCAATGCTTGACTGCTCTTTCAGTAAAGAAATTTATCCCAACATCCAATCTAAACCTCCACTGTCACAACTTGAAGCCATTTCCCCTCCTTCTATCCCCCAAATTTTCCTCTTCCCAAAAAACAGCCCCCATTTCCTGGCCCCTCATTTTTCTCTGAACAGACAATTCTTCCTATCCAGATGTCAAAATCTGCATTCACCCATACTAAAACATATCAAATTCCTTCAAATAATTTTTTCAGGTAATCAATAATTTTGAATTCTTGCACCTCAAAGTGAAGGAAGCTAAAATGACCTACTCCAGCCTCAACACGTTTCAAGTCATTTTTTGAGCATTATGGGCACATTGAAACAAAAAAATACAAAGCCAGGACACTTTTTAACTACAAAGCCATTCCACTGTTGACTTACTAGCCAGATTCACGAAGCTCTGAAGAGCTTAGACTCTTTTCTTGGAGGCAGAAAACGAGTTTAAAAAAGGAAAGAGTATCTGCATCAGAAAGACAGAGGAATATTTCTAGTAATAAGAAGGAATGTCAATGAGGGCAAGTGGAAAACAATACAGACTTACCAGAGCTCATTGTGACAGAGGGTCTTCCCTTTTCCACTTCTGGATTTTGTTGATCTCTGCTTAAAGTGAAAGGCAGAATGGTTACGTTATGTTTCATGTCTGCCTAGACAGCACTGGACAGGATGTTGGACACTCACCACAAAAGTAAAGGTAATAGTCATAGTTTCTTCAAAAAACTTTGTTTCAAAACAAAAATGAACTTATGTCAACCACTAGTTACATTTTTTGTTGATAATTATCTAACTTCTGATAATAAAGAAAAAGACTATTTCTACCCAATATAGGTAGTACTTTCAGACTTTAAGGCTAATCCTCAAGATTAAATTGTAATATACTGATTAAAGCCTAAGAGTCTATACATGGCAAAGAGCAAATATGGCTAGCTTCCAATATATAAAATCTGCATCATCTTTAAGAAAAAAAAAATCTCAGTGAGACTAAAAGCTTTAAGCTAAAACTCTCAGCTTAGATCACTGCCAGATTTCAAGGTGATCAAAGTCAGTCTCTTCTCTGAATTACATTAGAATACAAAAGAGGTTTTTTTGTCAAAATGTATATTAACTTCTGCAGCAATGATTTCCAGTCCTGCAGTGCTGCTATTTTCAGTATCGGACTCCAGTAAGTGAAACTTTAAAATTAGGAGCTTTAATCCTTCTGTAATTAAAGATAGTGAAATTACTAACTCAAGAGAAAAACTACCAGATGGGGACCAAAGGATAAAAAAAGCCAATTTCCATAGTTATGTTTCATGTCTACAAAGGACAACTGTGGGGTCTATTCGTAACCAGTGCCCACTTCTGTGGAGACTTTATACCTGCAGCAAACACACAAGTTTCCATGTCACATCACAGATGTTGGTTTGAATAGTCAAAGAGCAGCATTTCAACAAAACAACTCCACGTTTGCCAACATCTCTCAACTCTCTAAAGGTCCTAGTTTAAACTACTAACCCTTTAATTCTATGTTCCAATCTTTTTCCCTCCTCAGAAGTTAGTGCTAAAGAGAGTGACATCAGTGTAACTCCAGTCAGTTAATGGTTTCCGTGACACAGACAGAAACAGGAATTAGAAGCTGCAAAATCATGTATAAGCAAAACTCTGATCTGTGAAGTATAGGGAAAAAACGCTCAGAGAAACAAGAAACTAAACAAGAGAGTTGCAGATACTTGTTTTCCTGTTACATGAACTGGAGGCAACATTGGGACACTGTAAAAGGTACTGCCTTCAGAGAACTGAATTTGTTCTCTTGCCTTAAGCAACCCCATTATTAATGAGCATTTGTTTCATTCCAGTCAGAATATTAATAAGCATGTTCAACAGACACACAAAAGGAAAGAAAAGAAAATTCAACCAGCAAACACAGTAATGAATCAGTCTGTAAAAACAGCCAATATATGGGCTCTCCAGCACACTGCCCAACTGTCAACAGTTATTTACATAATTTAAGTATTTTCTTTATTAATATATAAACATAGGATCTACATTGTAGGTTGGTGAGATTCAGCAGGATGCAGCTTAACTCCAAGCTGATTTCAGTAAAACACAGTGTGAAATGGAGAGTACAGTATAAAACTAGCCAACAAAAAAAGCTGAGCTCACCTTAAAGGTCTGCTGCCTAACCTTGCCTGACTTTACAGTATCTGCTTTTTGTTCATTCATATTTGCAGTAAGTACCCTGAAATAGTAACTGTTGACATAGCCTGAAAATTTAGACAGACGTACTTAATAATAATGGTCTTTCTGATCTCTATACATTTTAGTTACAGAAAGATGCCTCAGGTGAAGTAAAGCAGAAAGAAACATGCTAAAATGACAGGCAATCCAGGCTAAGGAGGTTTGTAGTAATATACTCTTCTATGTATGGAAAATTGTTATGAGTTAAACTCAATGGATAAAGTCCCTTGACAGGGAATAATAACTGAGGAGGTTGTTGCTGGTACCTAGAAGTTTTGACTCGGCACTGGCTGTCTCCATGGAGTTCAAACAAGCCAACAAGCAAGTTTCTTCCACTCAAAGCATCCCCCAAAGGTTGTATGCTTTCCTGTTCCTTGTATACAAGATAAAAAAGGCAGGGGAAAAAAAAAATCTAGTGTATTATCATTTCATGAGAGGAAAGAGGAAATACTTGCTCATGTGCCTGGGCCAAGGCAGAATTCATTGCTGCTGCATTCTCAGATCAAAACATATCCCTTTTACGACCATGTGACTCGCCTGGTGGATGAGAGGAAGGCTGTGGATGTGGTATACCGGGACTTCAGTAAGGCCTTTGACACTGTCCCCCACAGTAGACTCCTAGGGAAGCTGGCAGCCCATGGCCTAGATGGGAGCACTCTGTGCTGGGTTAGGAATTGGCTGGATGGCCCGAGCCCAAAGAGTGGTGGTGAATGGTGTTTCATCCAGTTGGCGGCCGGTCACCAGTGGTGTCCCCCAGGGATCGGTATTGGGTCCCGTCCTGTTTAATATCTTTATTGACGATTTGGATGAGGGGATTGAGTCCATCATCAGCAAATTTGCAGATGATACCAAGCTGGGAGGAAGAGTTGATCTGTTAGAGGGTAGGATGGCCCTACAGAGGGACCTGGACAGACTGGAGAGCTGGGCCGATTCTAATGGGATGATGTTTAATAAGTCCAAATGTCGGGTACTTCATTTTGGACACAACAATCCCATGCAGAGCTACAGACTGGGGACAGAGTGGCTGGAGAGTAGTCAGGCAGAAAAGGACCTGGGAGTGCTGGTGGACAGGAAGCTCAACATGAGCCAGCAGTGTGCCCAGGTGGCCAAGAAGGCCAATGGCATCCTGGCCTGCATCAGGAATAGTGTAGTAAGCAGGACCAGAGAAGTTATCGTACCCCTGTACTGGGCACTGGTAAGGCCTCACCTTGAATATTGTGTCCAGTTCTGGGCACCCCAATTTGGGAAAGATGTTAGGATACTGGAATGTGTTCAGAGGAGGGCAACGAAGATGGTGAGGGGGCTGGAGCACAAGCCCTATGAGGAGCGACTGAGGGAATTGGGGCTGTTTAGCCTGGAGAAGAGGAGGCTCATGGGAGACCTCATTGCTCTCTATAACTACCTAAAAGGAGGTTGTAGTCGGGCAGGGGTTGGTCTCTTCTCTCAGGTGACCAGTGACAGAACCAGAGGGCATGGACTTAAGCTTCGTCAGGGAAAGTTTAGACTTGATATGAGGAAAAAATTCTTCACTGAAAGGGTGATTGGCCATTGGAATGGGCTACCCAGGGAGGTGGTGGAGTCACCGACCCTGGAGGTGTTTAAAGGGAGACTGGATGAGGCACTGAGTGCCATGGTTTAGATGATGGTTGGTGTTAGTGTTAGGTTATAGGTTGGACTTGATGATCTCAGAGGTCCTTTCCAACCTTGTGATACTGTGATACTGTGATCCCCTTCCACAATGGCAGTATCCGAGCAATTAAACTTGTGACCCCATGCCTTATACTTTTTAAACTGTTTAATTTCTGTTTAAAAACAGTAACATCACAACTGCCATAAAACTCTAATTTCAGTGATGTCTTTTTGATTCAAGAGTCTTGACACTGCTCACAGTGTGAAGCATGGGCCTTCTTTGCATTGAAAAAAGGCATTAAGGAAAGAATTTACATCAAAAAAGCAAAATTATTTAGCCTTAAATGAAATAATTACTTTTTGCAAGAAGTAATTTGAGATTAAAAAATAAAGTGATAAAGAAGTTCACTAAAATTAAATGGAGGAGGTGTACAAACTCATTAGAATTAGACCTAGAAAAATTATTTTTCCACATATCCCCAAGTTTACTAACAACTATGGAATTCAATTAAAATAACAAGCATTCAGTATTCACTTAATGTGAAACTAATCAGCATTATTCAAGCACTCAAAACGAACACATACTTAATGCAAGTTCCCATACACAGAGTGATTCAGTGTGCTTGCAGTAAGCATAACTAATCCGGAGCATCTGGGTTGGTATAACTCTAGAAACTCGATTTAAAAGTTGATTTTGATCATTTGAGGATCTGCATACGGATTGGTTGCACGAAGGCAGAAATAACTGCTGTTCGGATTGAGGAAATTACAGTGCACATTTGGAGCCAAGAAAATGCTTCAGCACCTTTTTGTATCAGGGCTACAGTTATTCCACCTGTCTCCCCTATGCTTAACCCAAACCACATACTGAAGTCCTATGAGGCCTACCTTGGCCCTGAGGCTGCTCTTGGGACCAGACAGATTGTCCAGTCAGCCAGCACATCTGGCTCCCTGGCCCCAGTATAGCAAAGCACTGCCCTATGTATCACTTGGGAAGGTACATGCTGTAAGTCAGTGTGCAGTGAGTGTCCGGATGGTGCATCCTTAAATAGAGCAGTCTCTGGCCACATTGGCCAGACAAGCTGTCTGTGGGTTGTAGGAGCAGGTGGATCTGGAAACATTTGCGGCTGCCTGCTCCCCTCAAGAAACTCCTGCAGAAATGGGCAAGCTGTTCCTGTAGACACACATGCAAGTAGGAGCTCTTCAGAATGGAGTCTTTCAAAGGATACCATAAACGAGATCCTTTGTTTCTGCTAAAAACAGAGAAACTGGTACTGCAAGATCAGGCGAAAGAAAACATATTAAAAAAAAAATACTCCTAAACACACAGATGTCTCCCCTTCCAGCACCCGGCTCTAATCAGCTAAACAGTGTCTCTTTGCCAGATTGGAATTAGTGTCTTTCCTGAAATGTGACAGACATAGCAACAAAGGCTTCAAAGCTGCAGACATTCAAAACACAATGAAAGGTAATGAATTCCTCAGGGCATAAGCCAGCAGCTGTAACCCTGAACATGCTAAGGTCCATATTTTACACTCACTAACTCCTTGCCAGTTTCATACCTCTAGACTGACTTCCTTCTGCCCTTTCACCCCCCAGCATTTTTCTTCCATGGCCACAGCCCCTTCCCTATTTGGTGTGGAAAAGAGAGCAGTGCATTCAGAAGTCCATTTAGGAGGAATGCAGATAAGTGGCAAATCCTCCTCTGGATTATCTCACATGCTCCAAACATTGGCATACTCCCCCTACAATGGCAGGGGCTAACAAACAGGTCATTAATAGTTCCAAGCAAGGACACATGCTCTAAAGTCACTGGTATCTCAGCTAACAGTCACAGGAGGTGGTTATTTTTGGTGGTCTAATGCGCGTGTGTGTAAGAGTAATTTCCTTTTCTTTATTCTCTTATTATTGACAGCTCTGATGACTCTCATAGGATTTTAAAACAATTGCTAAACATGAGATGAGAATTCAAAACTTATTGGGCAGGTCCCTTATATTCCTGAGATTTGGACTCCCGCTTTAACTTTTCAGTTCTGGTTTTGACATTTTCAAAGTTTTCTCTCCATTTATACGACCTTTAAGTGTTTTGTGGCTGCACTTAAATGAAAAATCAAATTCTTATTCATCTAGTGAAATCTAGGAGTTGAGGCTTTTCTAAACGTGTTGAGCTTTTAGACTTAAGGGATGAATAGCAATAAAAAAACTTACTTTTCACTCGGCCAGGTCTCACACATTACTGAGCGTGCTCATTTTTTTAGGCCCTGGCTCAAACCCTTTTTTACTTTGCCACCAATGTCCCTGACCCAGATGCTCTGCTCAACCAATCATGCCAGCAATGTGGAGTCCTAAATCTGGAAAGTAGGCAAAGGGCTGCACTGCAGCCAGCACTTCCAACCAGGAAGTTCCTCTGCTTAAAGTAACTTGCTGGAAAGTAGATCTCCCTTGTACTTCACACTTTGTGTCACATAAAATGCAGCAAGAAAAAATTACTAGAATATAGGAGGCAGCTCTAGGTTAACCTTGGCAATCAGCTTGCTCTCCAAGTATCATTATTACCTTATCCTGAAATACTGAGAGAAACAAGCTGCCTGTCATTTTTATTTTCAGGGTTAAAGAACATCCTTTCATTCCTCCAGAAGACATTATGCTCCTAAGAATACATGTCATGAAAAAACTATGAATAAGTAAGCAGTGCAAACAGAAGATCATACCAATTCTGTGCAAGATAACAGCCTCCTCACGCTCTCCAGCAAATGTTAAGACAGCAGAGAGGGACCATTGAAAGCTCACTAAATGAAACAAACAGCAACATAGAACATGACCTTGGATAAGGTGCTCTTATAAATAATTGAACTTACAGCTGTTATAATAAATTAACATAGCATATTTCACATGCAGTATCACTGTCTTTTTTTAAAAAATATGGCGCATATTCGTTTACTTCCTAGTGGGCAAAATTAAGTTATCTGGGGCATATGTGTCAGTTTTTATGCAATTGAAATACTGCTTTTGAACTAAGTCATCTTATAGACATCAACTTCAGACCAAACAAACTTTAGCTGCATCTTGAGTTAACTCAATTTATAGAATCATAGCATCACTGAGGTTGGAAAAGACCTCTAAGATTGTCACATCCAACCATCAGCCCAATACCACCATGCCTACTAAACTATGCCACGACGTGCACACACTTTTTGAACACCTTCAGGGATGATGACTCCATCATTTCCCTGGGCAGCCTATTCCAACGCTTGACCACTTTTTCAGTAAAGAATTTTTTTCTAATATCTAACCTAAACCTATCCTGGCACAACTTGAGGCCACTTCCTCTCCATGTCATCCTATCAGTTGTTTCCTGGGAGAAAGAACCAGAACCCATCTCACCATAACCTCCTTTAACGGTGCAGCAGAAAGTGATGAGATCTCGCCTCAGTCTCCTCTTCTCCAGGCTAAACAACCCCACTTCCCTCAGCTGCTCCTTATAAGGCTTGTGCTCCAGACATTTCAGAAGCTTCATTGCCCTCCTCTGGGACACGCTCCAGCAACTCAATGTCGCTCTTGTACTGAGGGACCCAAAACTGAACACAGTATTCTAGGTGTGGCCTCACCAGTGCTGAATATACCGGGATGATAACTTCCCTGCTCCTGCTGGCCATGCCACTTTTGCTACAAGCCAGGATGCCATTGGTTGTCTTGGCCATCTGAGTACACTGCTGGCTCACATTCAGCCAGCTCATGTTCAGCTGGCTGTCAACCAGAACCTCCAGGTCCTTTTCTGCTGGGCAGCTTTCCAGCCACGCTTCCCAAAGCCTATAGCATTGCATGGGGTTGTTGTGACTGAAGTGCAAAACCCAGCATTTGTCCTTGTTGGCCCTGGCCCATCTATACAGTCTGCCCAGGTGCTTCTGCAGACCCTTCCTGCCCTCAATCACTCCCACTCAATCTGGTGTCATCTACAAACTTACTGAGGAAGCACTCAATCCCCTCATCTCGATCACTGGTAAAGATATTAAACAGGACTAGCCCCAATACTGAGCCCTAGGGAATACCACTCGTGACCTGTGTCAAGGTCGCCACTTTTGAAAGGGGCAGGAAAGGTCATCAGGTTTACTCCCGTGCTATTGCAATCAAATGTGTTATATAACCTGTGGAAGATAATTTCACGTTCCAGCTTAAAACTGGTAAGGCTTCCTGGCTCTACTGCTCCTCCCGGAAGTCTGCACCAGAATTCATTCCTCTTATGGTTTGAACACTGTTCCTGATTTGCAGCCTAAATTTAGTTCATGAACAGTTACAGCTAAATAGTTTTGCATCAACATAATTTTTCTGTTTAAGCAGTTCTTCCTCCTTAGGCTTACTCCCATCTATGCATTTTCTCAATGCAACTGCACCCTCTGGGTCTTCATTTTGCCAGCCTGTAAACAAACATTTCCAAAGCAATCGGTACACATGCTGTCACCCATCTCATTAAAATCTGGCAAATAGCAGAAGATTTTAAAAGGTTGGCAGTCCAAAGTCTAACTCTGCTTAATGTCACAGAACCAGAGCACAAAGCCTACAGCTGAAAAGCAAGGTTTAAAAAGTAAATTGGTTTCTTTTGGTTTATTCTAACTCTGGCCTATCTACTAAACTCAACTCTACAGTCAGTGCTAGTTCAGACTGTGATTTGATGTCTACAGGGGCCTCCATGCAAAGAAGTGCACTGCAATAATTTATCAGCTGCTGAACCTTCTTTAAGTGATAATGATGTATACCTGCAGGGCTGTGCAGATGAAAGGTGGTTCGGGCTTGAGCCTTCAACCTTGTGCTCTGCTATTGACACAGAGCTTGGAAAACAGCCATCCAGAGGGTTTTTGGCACAGAGGAGACAAAAGAGTAACTTGACATGCAGTGCACGTCACTGGCTCCCTATGGATAAGTTACCTGCTCTTAACAGTAGCTTTACAGTCAAAAACATCTTTTCTCATGAAAATAGTTTTTAAATACACAATAACTGGGCTTTGACTTCTCGAGTCTGTCGTGACTGCCCTCTGTTTTTTGTATTTGATGGTTGATACCATGGTGACAGTGGCTGTGGCCTACGTATTGCATGTGTCTGCTAAAGAACAAATACCTTTGTGCCACACCTATACATCCAAGCAGCTCACATAAAAAATTTAAAACTTCAGAGAGAAAAATTAAAAATTAGAAGATATTTTAAATAAAATCTCATATTCATCTTAGCAAAAGATATAACGTACAGCATTTGAGAGGAGAAGTTGAGATTTCTCCTCAGATTTATCTGTAATATGTATGCTAACACCTCATAAACGGAAACACTTTACAAACAAGCTGAGGTACATCCTATACAAGGGAGCTCACTGGGCACAGCTCTCAGGCTGCCAACTCTAGTGGGAACACTGTAAATGATTTAACAGCATACTGCAAGCTCGGACTGTTTAGGACACTTAACTGAGACTCATACAGGAACTTGGGCAAGGAGCACATACTATTGAAATTAGTATTTATTAACAGTTAAAGGGTCATTAATTCAATGACACCAAATTCTGTACACCTCTGATATAGGGTCACTTGTGCTTATGCAGAACAATTGTTCTGAATAAACAGATCCAAATTCCAGAAGCCCTAATTATATGTAACAATGGATCCATTCAGCTGACCACAGGATTGAGGGACACAAACACTACATTGCATTTACTACAGTGAAAGCATTCTATAAATATGATCAATTAGATCATCTAAACAACATCCAGAAGCTTCTCTTGCATGATTATGTACAACAAAGACTACAAAGGCTGTCTTCACCTCGCTCACATACTCTCAAACAGTAGTAAATAAGAGAAAATTGCATTAAGCAGAAACACTGATTAGAGACTGACAAGTGCCCAAAAGCGTCAAAAGTCCAAATCCAGATTACAAACATTTCACAAAATGAGAGTAGAGTGAAAATTCTGATGCATCTCTGACATATAGAACATATTTTAATGCAAATGATATGATCACCTTATATCACTGAGACACAACCCAAGATTCCTAGTTGTATAAGGCAGAGGAACTGCACAGGCATTAATGAGTGCTCACTGTGGCAACCACACTAAACATTAACTTCTAATTATGACCTCTGCTAGCACTAGCTGGTTTGAAGCTCTGCACAAACATTCACTAAGCAACAGCTAACTCTTTTCAAGGTCTATCGATGATGGAAGATTTCAGCCTCTATTTTATAGAACATCTGAAATCAACTGAGCTGGCACAGTGTTACAAGTTTGCTTTTTGTATTTTCAGAATAAGCAAAACCATTTTGAAAGCTGGTCTCATTTACACACAACTGCAATGACCTCCAGGGAACCACATAAAGCTAAGTCTAACCTACACATATGGGGAGTCACACATACAATGCTTCCAACAAACCTTTGGCAAGCCTAGGGATGCAAATTGAAATTAGACAGGGTCATTCTCCCTGGCTTTTGCCAACCTTGCTACACTAGAAAAATTGCCAGGGAACAGATTAATCTACCTGAATATGAGGCACAAAAAGATTCCAGCAAAACACAGAAGGCTAGTCACTGTCATGCATCCAAGGTCAAACAACAAAACTGTGCCTGCCAGGGAATTCAGGTTGGAGTGTTGGCTTGCTAGCCTTGTTGGACTCTGCTGCCTTTAAAGTCATCCGCACACTGGAATGAAGAACACAGTGACAGCTCCTCTGTTCAGTACTGAAATGGTCTGAGAAAACTAAACTTCTGGGTTAAGCGACAGTCTGATATTCAAAATGTCTCTAGAAATAGCAGGAAGTCATGTTCTAGAAGCCAGTCCTCACTTTCACTTCCCTCTGACTTCTCCAGCCCCAGGTGACCAAATTCAAACATAGCTGAGAACTCCACATCCATTCTCATCACTTTCATTTAGCAACTTCTCCAATCAGCATTCAGGAACTGCTTTCAATCCCTCCTTTCCACAAACATAGTCAGGAGACAGATCTGGTCACTTGGGTACGGAGGCACAGACCTGCCCATTTCCCTTAATGAGTACACAAACCCATATAATGAGTACCTTTAAATCTTTCTTTTTTCAAGCAGCAACTGGAAATACTTACCCAAATGAAAGAAGCATTCTGAAAATCAGTGTGCACTGCCTCAGCAGACCTATCAATTCAGTGCACATTAGCATATACTGGTGCCATGTGAAGTCCTGGGAGTTTAGCTCACAGCTGCTCTAAGAGAGCTAGCTTTGACTAACTGACTAAAAAAACATACCAATGTCCTTACCTTGATTCAGGCTTTTCAGTTAATGGTGCCATTTTCTTATTTCCTCAGTTTCATTCCATAAGAGGCAAGCAAGAGTTAAGGAAGCCTTTCACTCTGTTGCCCTGTCACTTGGCTAGGTGTAACAAGAAATTTGTGGAGGCATATCTCTCTCTCTGGCACCCTTAAATACTTTGCTCCTCCCACTGTTGTGCTTTAATTAGCCAGTCCGTTCTTAGTCATCCCATGCTGTCACTAAGCTTGCTCACTATTAGCCACCCCCACCCAGCCTGCCTATCACTCTCCTGCCACTGTCATCACTAAAGACACTGACTCTTCCTGCAGCTCTGGAGCTGAGGAAAGGAAAGAGAAAGTCTGGAGGTGACACTCCATGGTAGCACAGGTATGCGATGCACTTCAGATGGGAAATCAGAAGCAGACCTTGAACATTAAAGTGCAGGGAAAGTACTTGAAAAAAAGCACTTTTTTTTTTTTTTTTAAATAAGGCAGCATCTGCTTGTCAAGGAAGGAATATTTGCATTAGCACTGGACATGGCAGATTCTGTTTCAAGCAGTAGGAGCTGAAGGGGCAGCTAAAGTTTCTGCACTTGGCAGCTGAGATTCGCAGCATACATACCTGACACGACACAAAGGGAAACTGCTTGCATGAGTACTACATATTGTATCCCCACTCCACGGTCATCAAAACAGGCATCAAAAGAGCTTTTAAGCCACAAGCTGTACTAGTGTCCCTACAGTGGAATGTCCCCACCACAGTGCAGCCTGGCTCCCCTTTAGACAGTCTAAGACTTACACTGGAGTGGAGCTGGTGCCAACTTTTATATAGGCTATACTTAGCTATCCCCAGGTCTGAGCAGCCTGTTGGAAGGTAACAGCAGATGATCGCCCTTCCTTCCACAGTGAATATGTGTGAAACAAATGACTAGGACTAACATTTCCTGAAATCAGACCCTGGAGGCTGGCTTGTGCAAGACCAAGCGGTAGCTTACTAGTGGAAATAATTTGATGGAGACCCTCAAGTGTCTTGGTACTGTCCTTTGTAAGCAGATCACAGCAACCAGTGCACCAAGCACTGCTGGCTTTTGTGACTGACATTCCAGAGTGTCCCTGTCTGCAGCCTGTCTCTGGATTTTGATTCCTCAAATATCTCCTAGCAAATGAAGTATTTATTTGTTAGTCAATACAGGCACAATTCTGACTTGGTATATTAGCTAAGGGGCCAGAAGAGGCTAGAAAATGCTGCTCATTCTTACTTCTTTTAAGATCAATCCCATACTTCAGTGTAAATATGCCGTTGGTAGTTCTGATTAGAGTAAACAAACGGCCCCAAAGCCCACATTTACAACCTAATCTCAAAAGACTAATGCTGGTGAGCTTGTATCTGGAGTTTTGGTTTCATTTACCCCACAGGTATCAGAAACTATTTGCAAAATTCAAGTCTGGATCTAGGTTTAGACTCCAGCGCCTTTAAAAGTCAGATCTATTCATCTGGGTGGAGAAGGAGGAGGGATATTTCACACATTTCAACGGTCAGAATAAAGGCTGATGGAAAACAGTATGTTTTGAATGGCCAGGTCCTACTGTCTTCTCTGAAAAGAAAAAAACAAACAACCCAAAAACCAAGCCAACAAATCCAAACTAAAACCCCCAAACCCAGGAAAGTCAACAAAAAAGCCCACAACATGGTCCAAAGTAAGCTACGCAGTGATCACCAGCTCCAATTACTTTGAACATACTTGTTTATACAACAGTATGCAATAGGAAACCTCCCTCCCCACCAGAACATAACCTCCTCGATGTCTTTTAAGTCTATTGTGGAGCCTAGACCACATGAGAGTGTATCAGTTGGAAGCCCTGCTTGCTGTGTACTAGAGTTTTATAAACAAGCCTCTGATAGTTTGTCTTCAGGTAATGAAAATGACCATGATTAAAATGTTGAGAGAGTAGAAATAACAACTAGTGAACAAAGGAACAGCATCTAGGAAGAGGTAAGGTAGAGAAGGATTCAGGGTCTGTCTCGGGTCCAAACACAGATAGGAGAGTTCAGGTGAAGGATTTGACACACCTCTGGTCTTTGCAGGAACCAGCTTAGACAATCTCCAAACAGCCTGGCAACAGGAAGAGTTTCTGCTACAGACAACCACTTGGATGGAAAACTGAAATTTCACAGAATTTGCTGTTCCACTTAGGTGAAGGGAGAGCTGGGCAGCAAGCTTTGCATGGCTGCACAGCCACATAGCTTGACTGTTTCCAAAAGTCAATCTTGACTGCAGGATAGAAATTTTTATGAAATGTTGCTGATTTACCATCAAGCCACCATAACATTGTAGTATGAGTTGCAATTATCCTGGCACCTACTGCTGCACAAGCACTGCTGTATTTTTCCCCCATAACACCTACGTCTTTGCAGAAGACGCCATCCCCACAAGGGCTGAAGGAAAATAGCAAAAGGGACAAAACAGTTTGGACAACAAAGGAAGTCTTCGGCATAACAGTGGCAGATACCAATTCTAGGGTGTTCTGGATCACTGCTCTAGTAGCCACTAAGCCAAGCCTACCCTCATCACATCTATTTTGCTATTAAAGTCATTAACAAATTCTTTCACTGGAGGGAGTGGGATGTTCCAGTTACGCCACCTTTAAAAATTTGCTGCATAATCTATGCAGTTTTGTGTTTTGATAATTGTCACAGAGCCATACTACTTCTTTAATGCCACCCCAATATGTCATGGGCTAGGTTTTCCAGCCACCAGAAGAGGTCAAAGAGGTGCTCTGACATGCAGTTTAGAAAAGGGGGTATCTTTGATAGATCTGAGAAACGTTAAGCAAAAGAGATTGAGACTACTTGGTTCTGATGACAGAGGAGGAAGGCAGGCAAACTTACTTCGTGCTTGTACTTTTAGTTCAGTTCCCTCTGAGTTGAAGGGTTTGAATTGCAAAACAAAACTCCACCAAAATAACACAGTTCTGCTAGAGTTCCTCCCAGTACAGTGAATGAGCACAAGCTTATTCACCTAGCATTCCTGCCCTGCTGGGCTGCACCACCTGCTTCATTACAAAACAGCCACCCAGGTTCTGGTTAGGACAGTTCTACAACACCCTTCCTGCTATCAGAGATGAGTCCTAGCTTGCTCCAAAACTGCAACACTCAGATCCCCCAGGATGCCTCAGACCTGAGCCTGAACTCTGCCACTCAGTCCTCCCCAGCAGAAAGCTACAGGAACCTGTGTCACCACAGAATGAAATATTGCTGCCAGGTAGCTTAGCACAATGCTCAAGGACACTTACAGCTGAATCTGCGTTGCATGAAGGAGTTCAGGCTGCCACTGGAAACAGAACAAAACTCCCTGTAAAGATGTATACAGGTCTTTTAAGAGCTCTAGATAGAAACTTAATCCACCACCAGGGGCAAGTCCACAGGGCAGAAGTAGTTAAGGGGTAGAAAGAGACCCTTGTAACAATAAAGCATGTATTAATCCAGTGAAAACATATAACCTGCTACAAGACAAACTACTAGAAAGTTTTCTCAAACAGCTGAGAAAAGCAAATGCCTAATTTGGTTTCCTAGCTGAAAACTGAAGAACTGTTCTAATGTCCTTTCTGGCTGTTGGAGACAAGGGATATTCTCTAGGCTGATGATCCCTCATTTAAAAAAGTACTACCTGGTAGGATCACAGTTTACCAGGATTTAGGATCTCTAGCATCTTAAGAGAAGTGTGGCTCCCACTGCTGTCTTCCACTGACAGGAGAACTCAGCAGGAGCTGGAAAGAAATGCCTCACACTATACAAGCTGGGAGCGTTTAGCAGATACTTGAGTACCACTTCCTCCCAGCTCCCACTGGTTTACTCAACTATTTAAACTCTTATGCATAAAAGAAAGCATAACCTTGCCCATCTACCTTGAACAGTTGCTGAACCTGTACCAGGAAATTTTGTGAAATTCAGGATCTGCTAAATACAACACTGCAGGGGTAAAATTTAGAGCTCAGCTATGCTTAGTCAAGTCCTAAGGGAATTTACAGCAGTTACAGCATGGAATCAACGAAACATGCATCCTCACCTGCACATAAGCATCTCCAGCCCTTCGTATCCTGTACTGCCACTTACACTTCAGCAAAACGGAAGCAAAACTTGCATGCTGTGATTTGTGGCACAGGTACCAAACTGGGGCATGTCACACAAGGATTATGTTCAACGATCACCGGATTAGGCCTGGCAGGAAAACCCAGGTTGTGTTCCTCTACCTACATAAGACCATCAATGGCACTTCATATAACAAATCTTTAGGCAAGAGCTGATCCAAACAGCACCTCACTCAACAAAAGGCACCGCTGGCTTTAAAGGTTACAGAATACAGCCCAGTCAATATTAAAAGCTATTGTTGTAATGGCACTAGCCATTTACCAGTGCTCTTAACCAGTCAAAACAAAATCATCTCTTATATGACAAGTAAGGAAGCTGATTTTTGTAAAATTCTCTTCTTTTCCTTCAGAGTCTAAATACTCAGATATTTAGCATAATCTCTAGACCAGCACCCTATCTTACTGCTTCTTCTACTTACAGTGATTTGGTAGGTTGCTGATGGCAAAAAAAAAAAGGGGGGGGGGAAGTGCAGCAAAGAAGGGAACTAGCAGAACCATCAGAGAAAATTCAGACCATGCTCTCCCTCCATCTTAGTATTTTCCTGCAATGGTCTTCCCTGCACCCTAAAGTGAATATCAAATCAGGTTACCCCCACAGCTGATCCTCAGTTCTCCAGGAACTGAACTATGAAAGCTAATGAGACAGTAATCATATCCCACAGTTCCCAGCTGAAAGTCATTGCCTTTGGGAATTAATGATTGTTTATTTTCCCCTTTCTTATAGATTCCTCTCCCTCAAACTATGGTTACTGCAGAGTTTTGAAGGCCTCATTCACTTTAAATCTGTCCTCTAAGGATAACGCTTAGGTATAGGTGTATTGAGAGGAAATGTCTTGAATCTCTTCAAGGAGATGCAGATAAAAGTGGATAATCTTTCCTCACCCCCTCCCACTACACCAACGTTTCTCACCAGAGCAAAGAAACAGCAACTGGATGACTAAGTAATGACAATGACTGCTGCTCAGTGCACTGCTGGGCTCTGACTTCATTCTTCTTGGCTTCTAATCAGATTTTAAAAAAAAAGGCCATTTAGGAAGGCAGCACTGGCCTATTAGCATTAGCACAGGGCTTAGTCAAGATGCTCCTGGGTTTATGTCTTTATCCAGAAATTCCAGACCCTTCACTGTGGTGACATAGAATGAAGTCAACAAAGAGGTTGCCCATCGGGCCATGAGTTGCTCCCACAACCCTTTATATCAAAAATGCATTAGCCCCAAAAAACACAGCACAACAGGCCTTAGAGACTATCCACCTCTGGAGTCCCAGGGGTGTTGAAGCTTTCCTATCCTATACTAACTGTCCTGTACTGAAAAGGTAGGAGCTACGAATCTATGACCACATTGAGAAAACATTAAGGAAACATTCGAAACACACTGTCCCTTTCAGCATCTCTGCCTCATCAACTCTCCATCTGTTTCCAAAAGTACAACGGAAAAAATGAAAACTCCATCTTCCTGCTTTCTGTAAACTCACTGTTACTGCTCTGGTTTCTGGCACAGTGCTGCACCATTTAAACCTCTTATAGTCTAAGATGGGCCAAGACAGTGTGGAGCTGGTGTGACCAACTGGTTGGAGCCAAAATGACATTCTGAGCAACGCCTTCCTCTAGAAGACATCCTGCTCTGTCCCCAGGGGAAGTAGTGAAAGGAGGACTCATTGCATCTCACAACAGCCTGAGTAACTTTCAGTATTCACTGAAAGCAATAAATTTAAGAACTGAACAAGACCGCAGCTACTGGCCATTGTGCCCTGGAAAATCTCGCAGAAAATCAGTGAGAACAGCAACTCTTCAGCAACCTCTGCAACAGCTCTCTGCATGCACTAAGAGCAGTTTATTTCCTTTGTAGGAGAAACAATTAGAAAGCCTTGGACCAACTTGGTAACATTTTCTGCACTTAGCCTTCTCCAGGATCATATTCAGGCTTGGTATAAAACTGCCCATCTCTAGAAGAGGCCAAGTAATTGTGCCAGTTCAACAGCAGGGTCCATATGATTTTGTTTATAAAGCAGCAGGAGGAGAATGACAGAAAACTTGGTTTGATAAATCCCAAAAGCTTCTCCAGCTTCCTCTTCAACAGTACAGACTTTCATTCCTCAGAGAGGACTGAAAAGACAGCGCACAGTCAGGCTAAGAGCCTCTGCATGTTCAGCATGCAGGAGACTGATGCAGCTTCACTGGAAGGGCTCCGTATCACTGTGGGAGATACATATAAGCAACCCCAAAGAATCACAATACCAGTACGGATGTGACTCTGGCATGCACACAAGTATTAAGTACAGTGCTATAGGGGAAAGGAGTTGAAATGATCATATGAAGCTGAAATTTTAGACAACTAGAGCATCCGTGCAGAGAAAAGGGAAGGGGTGAGGAAGGAGAAACCGTCCCCCTGGTGCTTTCAGCCTTTTTGGAAACAAAGAAAGAAGGAGCCCAAAAGAGTTGCATTTGTCATTTCTGGGATGCCAGTGAGTGTTGCTTTGAACTTTGCCTTCCTGATCACAAAGTCTTCATATCAGAGTCATCTTAAAGGGAAAAAGTGGTTTTCAAGAGCTTCAGCCTTGATCATATCTAAGACCTATTGCAATGCAGTTCTCAAAGGCTGAGACACTTCTGTCTCAGTCAAGTAAGAATACAAAACTTTATCTCAGAACCATCTGGTCTCTTTCATCCTCAGACCAAATGGTACCAAAGGCCCCATACTATCTCTTCTAAAGAAAACAAATCAGTTTCAGCAGTATTTGTAATTGTTGTATCTGCAGCTACCCTAGATCTAGCCCAACAGCCCCTTAAGGATGTGACCTTATCTTATGTCAACTCCATTATTCCCTCCAAAGCCTGATGCCTGTCCAACAGCTCCTGTCTGCTCTAAATCTACACCAAGTCACACTTTCCAACACTCACTCAAACCTAACCCAATGGCCTCTTACAGATGAGGCAACGAATCCAGCTCACTACTGTGGTGCAGGTAAGCACCACTGCTAAACCTGGATTTGCAGCCTATTCAAGTTCAACTGCTAAGTTTTGGTCTTCATCCTAAAACCTAACCCTCACTCCAATTCCAAAATCCCACTGCCTCCATATGTTCTGACCTAGATAGAGGCACAAAATATTTACCCGCATCAGCATCAAAATAAACAAAAAAGGATGTCACAAATGCAAATAATAAACAAGGTACATATCTGATGGTGGCAAAGGTGATTTTAAGCTTTGCTGGGACTACTACATTTTATCTAATGCATCCATGATTCACCACGAAAATAGTACTTAGATCTTGATCCTCTTGCAAGAATTAGAGCTTTTGATTGGCTCATCTACCAAAAAAACCCCATATAATACAGCGGTGCTCTCATCAACATGTAGCTTTCTGCTGCACAATCCAGACAGATTACGACTAGGAAGAAAAACTCCTTCACTTCAAGTAATAAAGACAGATGTGATTTTGATGCCCTGAATCAGGATGAGGTGTCCCAGTGATGTGCTCCTTCCCCTTCCCTTCAGGGTACTCACATCAGTCAGCTGGTCAGGCCCAGCTTAGAACGACAGGATCCTTTGACTGCGACTTCTGCTCTGTCTTCTCTTCACATGCAACTGCTACGTAACAGCACATACCTACAAAAGTCAGAGTAAGAAAATGCTATTAGTGCCCTAGTCCTGCTGTCCAACACAATTACCAAGAGGGCTGTACCAATGCAATCAGTCATTCACAGAAATAATGTTACTTCTAGATTAAGCAATTCCCTCTGCTTAACATGCAGGAAGCATACTTGGTATAAACAGCAGTCTAACCAGATCTGCATCCTAGCATCCCCTATGTGAGAAACTATATTTACAGTGGTCTCCAGGGAAGGCTGAAACCACATCCGTTTTCCTGTCTTTCTGCTAGAGATAACCCCCAAGCAGCAAGGACAGCTGAAGAGCACAAATACTCACGCCTCCCTACAACCTACAGTCTGTTTACTAATGTAAATCACGGCTGATATAGTTTGCAAAATGCAGAAAAAGTGAATACATGTCTTATGCAGCTATCCCTGATGCATCAATAGGCTTGTCCGATACTGAAGGCTGGGCTGGGAGCTAGGAATAACAGCCATGAAATGTAACTCCCCACTGTCAGGAATAAAAACCCTCAAAAGGAGGTGCAGACACATACTAAGAAACACACATCAGGGTTGTCTTTGGCAGGGTACACAGCCAGACAGTCACAGAGGCAGAGTTCACAGAGCACAATTTTTTTTATGCATCAACCCTTCCTAGACGTGACTGCTTAACTTCAGTCCCACGTTAAGTCTAATGGTTAGGGTTTGACACTGATTTGATAGACAGCTGTGCAGCTTCATTGATTCATTCAATAACATTAACAGTAGTCTGGCTTTAGTGAGTTGTCTTTGCAGTTTGATTTATAAGGTAAGTATTGACAACACTCAACTTTAACCATGTCATGTATCAAGCCAAAATAGTCAGTCAATCACATTAAGCTTCTTCCATACTCAGTGGAGAGAGGGGTGCTTCAAGATTGCAAGCCAGCCTCTCTCTGTGCAGCCTCCTTCATAATTATCTGTATTCAAGAGCTTTTTTAAAAAATTTGAGACCAACTAGCAAAGCTTCACCTCTAGGCTGGATGACTGAACAAATCCTTGTATGCATTTTATTCAAGCTCAGGGGGGCAATAGAGTCACATTTCTTTTAACAAGCAGTGCAAGACCAGAACCTCCAAGGACCTGGTACAACCAGCCTGTCAGACAATAAGCCTCACCAATTAGGTGTCCTCATGACAGTGCACGTGGGACATGAACATGACATGGAGAAAACAGAAGCTGATGCTCAGAGGCAGGGGCTCTCAGAGTATCAGGGGCCCTGCAGTTCATATTGAGTGCTATCACATAGTACATGCCCAACAGCCAGGTTATCAGACCCAGTCAACATGGGTTTATGAAAAGCAGGTCCTGCCAGACCAACCTGATATCCTTCTATAACAAGGTTACCTGGTTAATAGACAAAGGTAAGGCTGTGGATGTGATGTACCTGGACTTTTGTAAAGCCTTTCACACCGTTTCTCGCAGTATTCTGCTTGAGAAACTGGCTGCCACTGGCCTGGACAGGCACAGCCTCTGCTGGGTCAAAAACTGGCTGGATGGCCAGGCCCAGAGGGTGGTGATAAACGGAGTTAAATCCAGTTGGAAACTGGTCACGAATGGTGTTCCCCAGAGTTCAGTGCTGGGTACAGTCCTGTTCAATATCTTTATTAATGATCTGGACGAAGGGTTCGAGTGCACCCTTAGCAAGTTCGCAGATGACACCAAGTTGGGTGGAAGTGCTGATCTGCTTGAAGGAAGGGAGGCTCTGCAGAGGGAGCTAAACAGGCTGGATCGATGGGCTGAGACCAACGGGATGAGGTTCAAGAAGACCAAGTGCAGAGTCCTGCACTTGGGACACAACAACCCCATTCAGTGTTATAGGTTTGGGGAAGAATGGCTGGAGAGTTGCCTGATAGAGAAGGACCTGGGGCTGTTGGTCAACAACCGTCTGAATATGAGCCAGCAGTGGCCCAGGTGGCCAAGAGGGCCAATGGCATCTTGGCCTGTATCAGAAACAGTGTGGCCAGCAGGACCAGGGAGGTGATTGTGCCCCTGTACACGGCACTGGTGAGGCCACACCTCGAGTACTGTGTTCAGTTCTAGGCCCCTTACTACAAGAAGGATATTGAGGTGTTGGAGTGCATCCAGAGAAGGGCAACGAGGCTGGTGAAGGGGCTGTAGAATAAGCCCTAGGAGGAACATCTGAGGGAACTGGGATTGTTTAGCTTGGAGAAGAGGAGGCTGAAGGGAGACCTCATCATTTTCTATGGCTGCCTGAAAGGGGGTTGTGGCAGAGCGAGTGTCGATCTCTTCTCTCAAGTGACAGGACAAGAGGAAATGGCCGTAATTTGCGCCAGGGGAGGTTCAGACTAGATATTAAGAAGAATTTCTTTAGCGAAAGGGTGGTCCGGCACTGCAACAGGTGCCCAGGGAGGTGGCTGAGACATGGTGGGATGAAGGGATACAGGCTTTTTAGGAAGGACAGGCAGGGAGAGGAAACAAGGAGAGGACGTTGCTCTTTATGTCAATGCCCATCTGGAGTGCATGGAAGCTCCACCTGGGGATGGATGAGGAGTCAACTGAGAGCCTATGGGTGAGAATGAAAGCGAAGGTAGGAACAGGAAATATTACAGTAGGGGTCTACTACAGGCCACTGGACTAGACAGAGTGAGCAGACGTAATCCTCTACAGAGAGATAGCTGCAGCCTCGTGTTCATATGCCCTAGTCCTCACAGGGGACTTCAACCCAATACCTGTTGGAGGGACAACACAGCAGGGTCCAAGCAACCCAGAAAGCTCCTGGAATGCGTTGATGACAACTTCCTTATCCAAGTGATAGAAGAGGTGACAAGGAGGCGTACTATGCCTCACCAACAAGAAAGGGCTTGTAGGGAATGTGAAGATCAAGGGAAGCCTGGGTTGTAGTGACCATGAAATGGTGGAGTTCAAGATTCTTATGGCAGCAAGAAGGATGTGCAGCAAGCTCACTATCCTGGACTTCAAGAGAGCAGACTTTGACCTCTTCAGGGATCTGCTCAGTAGGATACCATAGGATAACGTCCTGGAGTAGAAAGAGGCCCAAGGAAGCTGGTTAATATTCCAGGATCACCTCCTCCAAGCTCAGAAACAACACATCCCAACAAAGAGGAAGTCAGGAAAAAACACAAGGAGGCCTGCATGGATAAACAAGGAACTCTTGAACCAACTCAAACACAAAAAGGAAGCCTACAGAGGGTGGAAGCAAGGGCAGGTAGCCTGGGAGGAATACAGAGAAATTGTCTGAGTAGCCAGGGACCAGGTTAGGAAGGCTAAAGCACAGATGGAATTAAATCTAGCCAAGGGCATCAAGGGCAACAAGAGAAGTTTCTATAGGTATGCCAGTGATAAAAGGAAGACTAGGGAAAAAGTGGGCCCTCTCCAGAAGGAAATGGGGGACCTGGTTACCCTGGATAGGGACAAGGCTGGTGTACTCAATTACTTTTTTGCCTCAGACTTCACTGGTAGGGGCTGAAACCACACTGCCCAAGGTGCAGAAGGCAAAGGCAGGGACTGGGAAAATGAAGAACTGCCCCCTGTAGGAGACGATCAGGTGTGAGACCATCTAAGGAACCTGAAGGTGAACAAGTCCGTGGGATCTGATGAGATGCATCTGCAGGTCTGGAGGGAAACGGCAGATTAAGTTGCTAAGCCACTATCCCTTATATTTCAGTAGTCATGACGGCCCAGTGAAGTCACCACTGACTGGAAAAGAGGAAACATAACTCCCATTTTTATAAAAGGAACAAAGGAAGACCCAGGGAACTACAGGCTGGTGGCAAGATCACAGAGCAGATCCTCCTGGAAACTCTGCTGAGGTACATGGAAAATAAGGAGGTGATTGGTGACAACCAACACGCCTCACTAAAGGCAAATCACAACTGATGAATCTGGCGGCCTTTTCTGATGGGGCTACAGCATTGGTGGATAAAGGAAGAGTAACTGATATGATCCACCTGGACTTACGCAAAGCATTTCACACTGTCCCACATGACACTCTGGTCTCTAAATTGACAGGTGGACCCCTCAGTGGATAAGGAATTGGCTGGATGGTCAGACTCAAAGAGTGGAGATCAATGGCTCAGTGTCCAAGTGGAGACTGGTAACAAGTGGTGTTCTTCACGTGTTGGTATTGGAACTGGGGCAATCCAAAGTACAAATACACACTGAGTTGAAAAAGGATTGAGAGTAGCTCTGAAGAGAAGGACTTGGGAGTGCTGGTGAATGAGAAGCTCAACATGAGCCAGCAATGTGCACTCCCAGCCCAGCAAGCCAACCGAATGCTGGGCTGCATAAAAAGAAGTGGGACCAGCTGGCTGAGGGAGCTGATTCTCCCCCTCTGCTCTCATGAGATCTCACCATCCGTACTGCATTCAGTTCTGGAATCCTCAGTACAGGAAGGACATGAATTTGTTGAGAGAGTCCAGAGGAGGGCTACAAAGATGATCAGAGGGCTGGAGCACCTCCTGTATAAGGACAGGCTGAGAGAGTTTGGATTGCTCAGCCTAGAGAAGAGAAGGCTGCGGGGAGAACTCAGAGCAGCCTTCCAGTTCTTAAAGAGGAAATGGGGAGAGGCTCTTTATCAGCGAGTGCATTGATAGGATGAGGGGGAACTCAGTTCAAGCTGAAAGAGGGGAGATTTATATTAGAAATTAGGAAGAAATGTTTTACTGTGAGGGTGGCGATGCACTGGAACAGGTTGCCCGGAGAAGTAGTGGATAGCCCATCTCTGGAGGTGTTCAAGACCAGGTTGGATGATGCTTTGGTCAACCCGTTCTAGTGAAAGGCATCCCTGCCCATGACCAGGGTTTAGAATTGCATGATCTTTAAGGTCCCTTCCAACCCAAACCATTCTACAATTCAATGAAAAAACAAGTTGAAACAAATAAAGACTTTTCTGTCCAGGCCAGTTGAGTAGTTTCTCCATCTCCAACAGGGAGAAAGGGATCAGTGAAAGGATACATGTTTGAAAGTCTTATTGCTAGTACCAGGAAGAAAATTTCCTATAAAGCTGTCCAGAGCACGCACCAAGAGAGTTAATATTCCAACTGCAAGGTCGAGCCCTGGTTTTGCTGCGACAGAGGAATCTCTCCTGCTGGCATTAACTACACTTTGTTTGCTTTCCCAACCTGCCCTGTCCTTGTGAGTCGGCAAAAGGCTGAAGCTGGCCAGAGTCCCAGCTACCAAAAGCTTCCCAAAGCAAAGAACTCATTACTCATCACAAGTACTAAGAGGTAGGTTGAGAAGGGGAGGAGAGAGTAAATGGCACAAGAGGGAATTGACAATCACTCCTCTGGTTCAGAGAGTTGTTACAACTAAGGTTCTAACCTACTACATAGCTGCGGAGTGCAGCAAGACACAGAAATATGGATGCAGGTTATTGCTGGTCTGCACCCCAATCTGGAAGAGATAGCTAAACATTCGAATTTCCCCCCTTGGAAATATGCCCACATTAGCTCCTGGAGGACCACAAGAAGCTGGTTTTGGTGAAAAAAAAAAATGAACACAAGATTCACAGAAGAATTCAGTCTGGACAAACATTACACCCACTGCTGTTAGTGACAAAACTTCTCTTCTGTAGGTGGGAGCAATCTTAGGGCAGATGACAGTGTCAGAGATGAATGACACTGCCAAAAAGTTTTCAACATTTTTAAATTTTAGTTTTGTTAATCTTCAGCTCTGTTCTAGCTTTATCTGCTGTTTAGAGTTTGATTTCCACTGCAACAGAGTAGTCTGCTGAAAGAGTTTCCACTGAATAATGCAAAAGGTACTTGGACTCTTCCTGCACAAGCAGCCAGCACACCAGCTCCTGACAGTGACTGAAATGCTCGTTGAGCTACAAAAAGCAGCATGCAAGCAGACCATTGCTCCTACCTGGAAACTTTGAATTAATGCAGCAATATAACAGGTGAATGCTGACATGAAGTAAACTGACTGTTTTGGTTTGTCTTATTTATTTCTTCTCAAGTAGGCTTTTAACAAACTCTAAACACTCCTTGAGTTCAGAGCATTCATATCCTCAGCCAAATAAACCACTGCGGCTTAGGGCAAACTGCATTTTTTTGTAGTTCTGTTGCAACAAGCTACAGCTTCAGTCCATCCAGGCACCCAAACCTGACAGAAGAGGCTTTTCAGAGTGACACAAGAAGGTAATAGCATGACCAAGATGGGGATGAGCCTAAAACACAAAAGTACCAAGGTCCACATTTTTATGGGTGTTTCTGGAGACTGCTCCGTTCATGCTGAGGGCTGATACAGTGGCTGATAATATTATGGTAGTGCAGAATCAAGCTATCCTGCTCCTTCTCCCTTTCTCAGATCAACAGCAAGTAACCTGGCACTCCTTAAAAGAGTTGAACCCAGGTCACACTCAAACCACATCCCCATGGAGACAGGAATGTTGCCAAAGACAAAAAGGGGAGGTAAGAAACAGGAGAAAATTCCTTGTCGCAGACAGTGGCCAGGCATGATCCAGCAAAACAAGCCTATGAGTACACTTGTAAGCCCTGGTAATGGCACCTGGACACAACTAATCCACTGTAGATACAGACACCTGCTCAGCACATTGCTGTTCTTGCATTAACTTTTCACATTCCACAGCTTGATCTCACACAAAAACAAACAGACAGCACAGCTTTCAGTACCCCAACAGGCAGCAACGGAAAACATTGTCCAAATGACCTCTCATCTGAACACAGCAGGAGGGCAGAACACACACACAGAGCCTCAAGCTCAAGAACTGGAAGTGCCAAGCAAAAGAAACATGGGAGTTGAACATTGGTTTTGAGGTAAAAAGAGAAAGGGGGCTGACCCTGCTTGACTTCATCATGTTGTTTATACGGCGCCCTGTGCTTTGGGCACTGAGCTGCAAAATCAAGGCAAAGACAATGGCAATGAAAACATAATCAAACACATCAGTGTGGGGCCAGCTTTGTAACAGGAAAGCAAAGGCTTGGACAGAAGAAAACCAACAAACAATACTTAGATTTAAAGGCTATTTAGAAAACAAGAACTCTAAGCAGCTCTGTAAGAACAGCAGGATAAAAAATATTATTTTGGCGTTGTCCACTTAAGAAAAGGCAGCCCATTTTCCAAGAGGTTTAAATGGACAAGACAGATGAAGGGGAAACAGATGCATGGTTGAGAAATGATATGACCTGATGACAAAACACCAACACCAGTGCTAGGAACAAACTGCAGCTCCTGCTTTCCTGCCACAATGCTCTTTTAACTAGTCTGTACTTCCTCTAAGGCTGCAAATTGACACCCATCATTTGAAGGTGTTTCCTTTGAAAAGTGTTTGCCACCATCTCACCTGCTGGAGGTTATCACACCCTGCAGTGCTGGTAGCAGAAGTGTCCATGTGAGCACTCCATAATCTGCAGAAGACAGAATCCACCAAATTAAACCGAACAACCAGTGAAGATAAATTAAGCTCATTAGTTTTCTCAGTGCTAATCAGGCAGTGCACACACACGCTCTTCAGCTGGCAAAGCTGTAAGTGAAGTCAACCATCAGCATCAGTACACAAGCAACAATGTGGAAGGGAGGACAAGGGTTCCTTGTCTTCAACCTGAGCAACTGGTTGCTAAGTTGACGAATGCCCTAAGTCTTGTGGTTCAGATAAGAGGAGCTATCAACTGATCTTTTAAAAATTTCTTATCTGAGCCACTCCATCTTATGAGTTCTAGCTTAGTAATTATCAAATACAACAAAACCACCATCACCTGCTAGTGCAGCAAAGATCAGATTCTGGCAACATTTTTGCTAATTACAATTAATAATAATACCAAGAATCAGCCTGTTATTGATAAGCCATTTCTAATATTATTGGCTTTTCGATAGTTTATCAGATTTTACCAGTTTGTGCAATCAAATCTGGCCATCCGTCCCTAAGCAATCAATATGGACTGCTTAGAGACAGATGGCCAGAGATCAACCTGCGTCTGTGGACTGGAATGACTCATGGAATATTGCTTTGAACCAACAGGAAAACAATTATGATGCTTTTACTAATCTACATGTAAGGCCAAATTCTGCAAAAGCATGTTGTTCAGAGTGAAGTCAACAAAAGATGCACAGTGCATTCCAGGGTAGATCTCTAAAAACTGATTTAGGTTTTCTCCACCATAAAAATGAACTCTTCTAACTGACAGACATTTCACCTTAGCGAGCTTATGTAAACCAGGGTCTTTCCTCACCCACTGCTCAACAAACATGACCCATACAGTATGTAATTTCCAAATGCAGATTGCTTACGTAGACTACTGTTGAGAAAACTCGTCAGCCCATAAGAGATTAGCTCAAGTTGCCTTCTCAGAAAACGCATCTCTTGGCTGCTTCTGTAATTCCTCTTCCAGGTTTGCTCAGTTAATCTCTGAAAGTCTGATTTTACTTGCCTAAATGAGGCAGCAAAATCCACTTCACTCTTCTCCAATACAGTGCAGGCAACAAGCAGAAAGGCAGCCTCCCCCAGCAAAAAATGTAGGCATGTGGGAAGCTGGGGAGAATGGCCATTGGCAGCTCTCAGTCTAACAGAGTTTAAGTACACATCTACGTACAAAGGGGGAAGAGAAAGGGATCTCTACGGAGGAGGTACCCCAGTTTCTCAATTCTGCATCCTCAGTTCAAAGCTGAGGACAGGAATAAACAAAAAACAAACACACTGTAAAATAAAGGAACAAAGTCATGGTATATCTTCATGACAATCACACAGAACCAAGCTTGTAGATCAGCACTGATCCACCCTCAGATTTGGTCCTTAAGATACAATTTCAGCAACGTGCAGTTGCTTACCCCTACAACCCACTGATTACCTCTTGAAAGGAAAAAAAAACAAAACAAACAACCTAACACCAAAAACAGTGTCACCAACATGTAGAGGATGAACAGAAAGAATAACACTGCAACTATGCCAGACCTTAGGGCACATACTCACTTTGCCGCCAGTTTACATTACTAATACTGTCAGCTCTGCAGAGGTGAGATACGACTTACTCCAGAGTAATACCATACAGATATAGAAGTTACTCTTGACTGACTCCAACCTAAGTGAGATTAGAGTCAACCCCTCCCCTTCCCACCTCTTTCATCACCTCTATATTTAACTGCAGATTAAATCCTTTCCTCTTTCCACATGCAAGATTAAAGTGCACCAAGTGCTGTCGGCTCAAGCAGAGCCTCAATGCGTCCTCATGTAAATCACCACTCAGTACATGCATTAAAAAATGTCAAGGAGGAGAATGAGTCACACACTTCATAGTCACAAAACCGAACACTTGCTTCTCAAGAAGTAGAACTTGCCGGCAGCTCAGGTCCAAAAATAGTAAGAAATAATTCCATTTCTAATCTTCTTCCGCTTGTTACATAAATCTTAATGACATAAGAAGTGCCACTATTTACCAACATGTTTAAATGAAATGTGGGTCAGTGACCAAGGCAAAGGGTCAAACACATAGTTACTTGGCCTTTGGACAGTGTGTTGATTCCACTTCTCTAGGAGGATACAATAGCCCCTCACTCTCCCTCATTCCAGGGAGAAGTGAAAAATAATGCAGCAAAATCTCACTGAGATCATGCTCACCATGTTTCTCCCGAAAAGCTGAGAACTATAAAACTATTCAGAAGAAAAGAAAGAACAAAGCAGAGAAGGCAGTGAGAAAGAGAAGGCAGTGAATGATTGCTCACACGCACACACACGCTATCACTCATGCAGGGCTTTGTACAAGGATGAAAACTCTGCAATCAGACCATGGATCTCCACCCACTGCAAGGCAGACTTGCATTAAGGAGGAGAGAGGTGCTCTATATTGGGAGAGGGGCAGCAGCTGCAACTCCGGTCAATATGGGGATCCCACACTCACTGGGTATCAGCACTGCTGCACTGTGACCTGGGCCATAGCCAGCATCCAGTACTCCTGTGGAAGGCAGGTGCTTTTGGCACTCACATCCTCCCTTTGTGTCTCAAGAACACTGTGCAAGAGAGACAGTATTTTATTTCTACCTGACTTCTCTGCATATCACTTGAGGCCCTAGGGCATAAGATCTTTATTACAGCTTGAGGCAAATATTAAGTGGCTGTTGATAAAGCTGGGACTTTAAGTCCAGCCACACAATTTAACACCACAGTGAATACAACAGTTCACAGCTAACAACTATGGCAATGAATTTTACCTCAATGAACAAGGAAAGGATAAAGTATGCAAAATTCAGAACACGAGTAAGTTTCTTGCCTTAGACTCTATATCAATAACACTTTAAAGTACAAACAGTTATTTTCCCCATCTCCCTAATGCTAAAATCTCTCTTGTTCTAACACTTTAAGGGGCAAGGCTACCTTAATTTTCAGTGGCTGCAATAACGGGCCTCAATCTATCTGCCAAGAATAACAGAAAATCAGTGCAGACAGTGAGTGGGGAAATACGCAGAAGTTTCTGGCATTTGCTTTAGCAGAACAGCTGGAATAGGTTGTCAATTCCCCTTACCATTTCCTCCAACTGCACTGCCTGGCAAAGGGGGTTATTAAAGGAAAGAAAATGCTTACGACACACTTCAAAAGCAATCACTGTGTCTCCATTATTCAAGAAACTCTATAATGACAAAGAGATGGAAGTGAGAAAAGGAACAGTAAAATGATTGAAAGAGCATTTGGCTGTAGATTGTAGAAGCAATGGGGCATGTTAGGTAAATGTAGCATCCACAGAGCAGAACCTGTCTGATCTAACACAGAGACTGCATTGCCTGGGAATGAAATTACAACATGCTGGACAAGCACAGACACACATGATCTGGTGCTGCTCTCCATATACCAAAAGCAATATGATCATACACCAAAACATAGAGAACAAAGGGTAAAGTGGCTGAATTCTCCCATGAAAAGAAAGATCTACTTGGCAGAGATCAATAACCACTAAGGTGGTGGTGATTCTCTTTCAGCTCAGGCATTCCCAGAGGGATATAAATAGGTTGCAATGATTTGCAGACATCTTCCATTTATTTAAAGGTGTCCTGAAATCCTTTTTTCCTGGCAGTATGATGCCACTGTGTAAAATTTATGGCAAACTTAGGATACATCTAAAAATCAACAGCAGGCTAAAATGCCAAACAGATGGAAAGGAGAAAAGGAACAGTGCACTGCATGGGGTCACTATCAGCTCATGGAACAGCTGACACAGAGATTATATTGTCCATGCCCCTATGCTTTCTCTGAATGTTACCTCCATGTCGTGATGAAAATCAAGCATTTCTCACAGAAGCGAGTCACATCGCTTGCTTCTATTCCCATCTGTGCATGTGCCCACACACTCACAACAGCCCCCTCCCCGTGTTTGCATATATGCCTATTTTATTTTTCCACTGAGAATTAATAAATGGAGTTATTTTTTCTATTTGTTGCTCTTATAATTCAGAAATTAGACTCATACCCTGAAAAATATGATCTGTTCTTGGCAAAACAAAGAACAAATGCTAAGGGTCTCGATCAAGACTACAGGAAAAGAAAAATGTTTCCTGCTTTAAAGAACAAAATCATGTTTTCATATTTCTTCAAACCTCACGTTGTTTTTATGTCTTTATACATAACAGAAGAAAAGAAAACTGATTGTAATCGCTATGAGAAAAATTCTCATGAAATTCCCTTCCAAATTTGTATCTTGTGCTTGAAACCTGCAAAGTGACACAGTAGCTGGCAAAGCTACATCAGGTATGTATGGGCCACAGCACACCAAGTCACAGCTACCACACACTGCGCAGGAATGCTAGGGGATGTTGAAGGGGCCAACACAGGAGGCAGCTTCAATCTAGCCTGTTACTGTTGCTGCTGGACTATGCAGCACCCTGCGGTGGTGGCTGGGTCCGACAAACACAACTTAAGATAATTCTTGCTTGCCTTAAGCAAGGGATCAGCCCTGCACCAGGTATACAGAGGCTGTTATTATTACCTGGGCTGGGATTCATAATTCTCCAGGTGAGAACTGCAGAAGAATCAGGCTGACTCTTGGAGCAGTTGCCCAAAAAATCTTACTTGCTAACCAATGTAAATAATACTGGGGAACCTTACAAGACCAGACAACTGAAGGAAATTAAATAACAGACCAAAATTTACAAACATACCTTGAGGTTACAAGGAAATATTAGAGGAATATTTAGTTGGAAAAGATGGAAGCAAAGAGGAAAAGGTGATTGATTTCAAGCTGCAAGTGAAGTAATGAAGAAATAATTGTGAAGCAAGACTCAGATGTGCAAATTTATCTTGCTCTGTGCTATAAAAAGGCAGTAAATGTAATAGATATTCTTTTATAAAAATAATTTTAAAAAGGTGGCATAAATTCAGCTTGAGGAATTTATAACCACAGGGCAAAGAAGGAATATTGCAGGGAAATAGTTTTACTAGCATTCAAAATGGATTAGACATTTATACTAGCACAGATAGTACCTACAGGTGGAAGAACTACACGAAGAATTACAAGAACTACAAGAATAATCAGTCCAAGGGCATCTCTTTCTTCCATTTGCAGCCCCATACTTGTATCTTCAGACAGGGCCTGCCCTTTTTTGATTCATTGTTGGAATTAAAAAGGCTGCAAAATTCTTATTTGGACCTCACATGGTCTTGCGTATGACAGGTGCTCAAATCACAGAGCAGCAGCAGTTCAAGTACTCAAAAGTTTAGGGTTGTGCCAATGCCTGTGAGCAAGCCTACAGTTCTATCTGGTACAACTGGTATTCTACTCCTCTAGTGAGCCAGAAAGATAGTAGCAATTTACTTACCTTAGCTCAAGACTCCTTCTCCCACCAAAGTCTGCCCCAGCTGTAATTCAGTCTGCTCCTGTGAATGCAGAATGAGCACCAAAAATACTCCGTCTTTGGTCTGCATACTCAGACCACCACAAAGTGCAAAAAAATTGACAGAGATTAATTTCTTGTAAAGTGGCTTTAAAAGCCATGCTGTCTTCAAAAGCCCTGGTGCTAAAATAACAGCCCAGATTTTTAACATCCACTGTTGCAGCAACTGAAATAGTTACAAAATATCGCTGAAAAAATACTGAAGTCTTCTCAGATAGCTCTAGGTCAAGTAATAACATTCAGTCTTTAAGTTAAAATCTCCCAGGGGATTCTCAGAGCTTGAACCCATCCAGCATTGTCCACAGTCACTTATAGAGCTGCCCTAAATCATATCAAATCCCCCAGTCAGTTAAGAATGGCACAGCACTACGTGCCACCTCCCAGTTCAATACACCCTTGGGCACTGCACATCTAGTAAGGTGTTGCCAGTGCTTAAATTTTGTGTCAAGTTCTCATAAAGCATTACCTGACGGAAACAAAAGATTGCATAAGAAACTCAGCTTTCACTTAACATAAATAACGAAATCAACCACCCAAATAAAAACAGGGAGTTACCGACATTCATGGCGAAGAAAAAAACTTGAAGAACCAAAAAAGGATCAGAACCAGAAGGCAAAAGTCATTCTAACTTATATTCTTACATTACAAAGAAAATCCCATCCTGATTCTTTAAGTTAAATCACTTCATTTGGGAATGGGGAAGGGAACCCACATGCTGTTTCAAGAACATCTGAAGTGACAATACCACGAACACAGAACACATGACTTCATACCATCCTCCAGATATTCTCTCTTGGGAAACACAGATCCTATTTTAATACAATACAATATCAAAGGGTAAGGAAGGGACAGTCATAAAATAAGAAGCTGAAATGCTGCCAAATAGAACGATTTTCTAAATTCTTCAAGACATTTCTCATAGGGCCTTTGCATTCCTTTGATCATCGCACGAGTGCTCTGGGCACTGGGGCCAGGATGACGTTGTGCTCAGCTGAGGATCCCCCAGTACAGCTCAGTTGCTTCTGCCTGTGCAGACTGAGACTCAGAGCAGCAAATGCCTTGGACTGCTGCTACAGCCTGACAGGTGTTAGGCATAGCTAGGAAGAGCCAAATCTGAATCAAATCAGAGGTTTTCTTTAGTCTCTTAGCACTGAAGACTAATATGCTCAGTAATCCCAAAAGCTCAAGAGAAGGTAGAATTGAATCTTGCAAAGGATGCTGTCCCTCCCATCTGTCTTTCACGAACACACTTAACAGGAAATTCTGTCCTCCTCCAACGCAGGAGGACGTGTCTCAGCCTGCCAGGACTTGGGAAATGTGAGAAGGGGGTGTTGAGCTCAGGGAAAAGAAGGTACAGAATTCAAAGCAGTAGCTCTCCTTGGGTATGGCTCCTTTCACAGTTTGCTCTGCCATAGGAATAAAACAGAATTTGATCCTGCCTTGCAGGAGGATTTCCTTTCGTGTGAAGTCAGAGGACACTAACAAGTTGCAAGTCAAATGTGGACTGAATACAGAAGGTTAAACCATGCCAGCTCTTGTACTTTGACTGTGATTCCCAGGATATCTGTTTTTTTTCTGTGAAGTCTGAGCTGCTGTAACTGAGCTCACGCAGTAACCATGAATCTTAGGCTTCAAAGTACGAAAAAAAAGTGTTCTGGGAATGCCTACTCTGCACAATACAGAGCTACAGAGAGATACATGAGCAAGCCCTGAGTTAGCTGCTACCCAGTTTTGTCAGCACTGTGCTCTCAGGTACAAGGCAAGCTGCTCTGGGTCCCCAGGTGAGATCAATTAAATGTTCATGTGGGCATTTCTACTGTAAATATACACGAGGCCTATGCAGTGTTTACTTCTCACATTCCTAAAGACTGACTTCCCTGTAGAGACTCTATTTATCACTTCTGAAGGCCCAGGCTGCCAGTGTTATCCTCCAGAGTCAATAACTACCTATACTTTCTGCAAAAGTGAGCACTATACTTCCACTGCAGAAGAACTGTAATGGCTCCATCACCTTGCAGAGTGGGTATAGCCATACTTAAAGGGCTATTCTATTTTTCTTTTGTTTGCTTGCCTTTTGGCTTAATTTAAAGAATCACATAAATATTTAGGAACCACAGCCTTCTTTGTGGCTACAGAAAACAAGCCTGAAAAACATATCAAGGCTCAGAGAAAACACAAAAATCAAAATCGCACAGAAAGATTCTGGTACTATTTAAAATCCAAGTAACTCGTAACATTAACCACAACAACCTAGTCTTTCTATTCACTGGGATTCTACCAAAATGCAGAGGAAGATACATTTTATAAATATCCCATGGGATATGAGATACAATGGTAATCCAGTTAAGAATGGTTCAGAGCATAACTGCAGAACATCTCAGAATTTCACCTTGTACAGGAGGAGCACTAATGACAATATCAATGCTTCCTCACCCCACACAAGGTATGTTGGCCCTTCATATTCTAGAGATGTCACTCAGAATGGCGACAATAGTGTGACTTATGTATTCATTGTACCTACTCTAAGAGGTCACTCACCAGAATCAATAGTATCCATGAACCTGAGTAAGTGGATTTGTCTTGTGTTTCCCATGAGATATTATTAAAGTATTCATATCTGTGAACCAGCCAAGCTTTGATTACTCTGTTCTTTTTACAGCTTTGCATAAAATGCAAGCCATTAAGTCAAGCTGTTTTTCACATTTTGTAAGTACACTAAACTTTCAGAACAAATATTATAAGCTAGATACTCTAGGCTTTCAGAGCTTCCCTAATACGGTCATTAAATATCTGAGTGATGAGGACACTTCACAAATACTCAACTGAACTATAAACTCTTCAGAGATACTAAAAAAAAAAAGTCAGGGACAAAAAGATAAGGCACATTACAAACTGGTGCCAAGAGACAACTAAGTCATGCGCTTGACAAGAGCAGAAAAGATGTCTAGGATAGCACAAATACAACATTCAAATATGGTTGTACAATTTCAAAAGCCAGGAGGGATACTGTCATAAGGTTAAAACAAAATTATCTGGCACTCTTGTGATTGGTAAAATGGTCCTGAGGTGACACTGCTCCATTCTTCCATTTTTAAAAAGAAGAAAAAAAGAGTATTAAAACATTAGAAGCACACGAGTTACTTATCTGGCATTAGACATCCAGACCAAACTCAGTTTGTTTCTTATTCAGTTCTGCATAAAATTCTAGCTACTCTTACTGATGCAAATGTTTACACATTTAAGCCAAGTCAAAACTTTCAACCTGAGACAGTGCTGCCATTTATGAGACCATATCTTGGTTAGATGAATTCCCTCTTGGCCCTGCGCCAGATCTTGTGCAGGGCCTCTTCCCCTTCAGATCTAAGGACTGAAATTTATACCTAAAGGCTCCTTTGACTTCATGGAACTCCACAGGCTAGACCAAATCAGTACTGTGGAGAAACAAGCGTATCAGTAGAAAGAGGATAAACTCTCTTAACTCCTTTCACCATCAATCACCTATCGCAGTTGCACTTTTTCACAAGGGTGGGGAACTTAGTAGGCACTCCCCATGTAAGCAGCTTTCTTGTCCTAGTCAAGGGGCTGCTAAGCATAGCCTTGCCATGCATTCAGAAATGAACTTAGACAATAACTATTAAAAAACTTCTGCTAATTTCCCACATTTTATTAAGCCAGACACTTCTTGTGTTTTTCTAAAGGGCTCAACAGAATAGTCTAAGGAGGCTGTCTACCAGTTAGAGGTATGCACTACCTAGACCACCAAGCATCAAGACACATTCATGCCATGGAGGTAACTATATGTTGAGCCTTAACTTCACTCCAAAGTCCAAAGTCCAAATTTCCTCCACTCTGGAGGAAATTCTTAGCCAGGTCCAGAGCTTTCCATAGCCCCTTCAGCCAGCAACTATCTCTTCGTCTTGTTAATGATGTAGCGATGATAAATCTTCTATGTTCAGATGATGAACCTGGTATACTCTACAACAAAACACCCATTGATTTCAAGCCATTTTTATATAAGTGAATCCTTGAGCCCCATGTCAAAAGCAATAAAGAAGCAGCTCTTTGTTTAACAGGAATTAGAACAGGACCTTTGAAAAAGGAGGGAGCTGATGAAGGGAAAGCAGATCTGCTGAGGTACTGATATGAAATATGATCCATAACTGACTTTACCAAGGCTGTGTCAGTGCATTAGGCTCCTGCTGTTTCTTTTTAGAGAATGAGGGAGGTGGAGTGATTGCTGTCCAGAAGGTGCAGGTTTTCTGAAACTTGTACGCACATATTTCTGTCACAGCATACAAGTGATAGGTTCTTCACATGGAGCGACCTAAATTCTTGTACAAATTAATCCTCCCTTGCTTTGCTATCAGAAAACTGTGACGTAATAACAGGGAAAGAGGAATGCTGTGCATGCTCTGTGATGAAGTGGGTGACTAAATGTATTTTAATGCAGTTTAGATAACTCACTCTCAGATACATAATCTCAGTGGTACAGAACGAGACCTTCCATAGAAGACTGATTTGCTGAGGTCATTGGTATGTGTTTTCTGGAAGGAAAAAGAATTCTGGAGTGCAAAGAAATTCTATTCTAGGAACTTCTGTGAACCTGATTTGGATATATACTGGCCCATTTTATTCTCCTCCTCATTTGCATAATTCAGGAAGCCTAATGCCAGAGAAGTAGCTTACAGCTCTCAGAAGTCCAAAGTCCATACATAGAAGATGATACAACAGATTTGATACTCATAACTAAACAGTATCCGCAGTCAATTAGCTTGCAGCCTTTGAAATGTTTCCTTTGATAGCTTTAAGGAAATAAACAAGACCAGAACAGCTGACATTTTATCTTCATGCGTAACTAAATTGTACAACGAATCAGAGACCTCCTTATCAGCAGAAAAGTAGCACTGGCCCTAACCAGATCAGGAAGCACTCTGCGTTCAACAAAACACTGCAGGAGTTCTTCTGAAACAGGAGCCTAAATTCACTTTCACCTTCTGTCAAATTTCATTGTTCCACTGCCTCACACAGAGAACTGTACTAGTGGTTCAACACAGAGGTAGGTCTATCATCACAAGTTGGCCTTAAGCAGGTGGGAGACAAGGCATCTCCTTGGGGTTCCACAGCTTTTCCAATATCCATTTGCCACTCAGAGCTCTGCACTTTCCTAGGGATCCTCATTAGCCCAGACTAAGAAGGACATATTCCACATCTTTGCTGAAGTAAATCATACAAACGCTTTGCATATTTGGCAAGAAGTATCCTTCCCCAACCTCTTCTATAACTAGATGCCAAGTCATGCTGTTTTACTGACTCAACTGCTAAAAATCAGAATAGTACTTCCACAAAACTCACATTGCTGTAAGACCTTAGTTTGAGGGACTGGAGATCACGTCTTTTATTCCAAGAGGATGACAAAGTCAAACTTGCCTCATCATGAGGCCCTTTTGGGGGTATCAGTGCCCTTAAAGCAGTATTTTGTCATACACCTCTCCCTGAGTGTAAGCCATCCCTCATTCTTGGCTCTCACACACAGAAAACAAAGAATGTTTTCTGTGGACCAGAGGTGTCTTTAGAGCAAGTTGGCTTCCACCAGCACTCTTTGGGAGTCAGTACAATGCTATTGTTTACTCATAAACATACGTTATAACTCATCTTGTAATACACATGGTAATTAGCCAGAGTAGCAGAGGCAGTATTTGATTATGAATTGCTTGTGATAGGTGAAAATGCTGTTGGCAATTAGTCCAAATTGCCATACAAATTATAGTGGCCACAGACTTGTGAGGAGTATCACCTTGAAAACAGTGCACTGTTACCTTCAGGGCTGTCTGCCAGTTCCAAATGTCAAGGCTGTGCTACTGCAGGCCCCAGAATCCTGTCCACCATATGAACCGTTTTACACCTTAACAGACTTGGCAGAACAAGGAGGTTTGGCTATTCAAACCCCCTCTCTTCTGCATCAACAAGTCACTTGTATTTTAAACACTGTTAACATACAGATGGGAGATCAACACTCAGGAAAGCAGTCTTGATTCTGTCAATGCCAGCACAATAAGTAAGGTGAAGAGGAAACAGAATGAAAATATTTAAGCCTTATTTAGTCTCAGCAAAACCTTGGGTAGTTAAACCTGATCTACTGCCAACCCACTGCAGCTGGACTTGGTTTCTGATGAAAGCATCTACAGAAACAAATAAAGTGATATAATCCAGTCCTAAATAATGAGCAAAGCTCAGAAATAGTCTGTCATGACAAACGGAAACTATGCTGTTACAAATAGCAAGAATGCACACAGTGATGCAGTAAGAGAATTGCTATCAGTGCTAAAGTCCTGGCACTCTCTTCTTAAAGAGAATTATGAGGGAAATGGTAGTGCTGCTTTTCAGTCAGAACAAAATGATAGATTTCTATAACATTATCTCAAGAACCTATTAACTCTAAGCCAAGAAGTTCCTATTACTATGACTATGTAAGAGTTGTGTACTGCTCTGTTGATGGAGAAATGGAATGAGGATGTTTTGTCTGAAGTTCCAAAGGAAGCCACAAACAGCCTGATGAACTGAGTCTGCAGTGCAGTCAATTGCCAACAGACTCCTGAAATGACAAAAAGCATCCTTAATAATATAGCAAGCCCTCTCCACGCTCTGCTTCTCTAAATAATGAAAGTGATTTGACGCTTCATGCCTACAATCAACATATTGAGTTAATTAATACGCTATACAGTGAAGTGCTGACACCCTTCAGCAGACACACTCCATAAGCATGCCTAGAAAACTGTGTAAATAATACAAGCAAGAAATTAGATGGCTCTGTAGAAAACTGATCCCTACGTAATAACCGCTCCAAGACGAAAGGATCTTGAAACCAGTCCAGCAGTGAACAGAAGTCACCTCTGTAGCATAACTTTGTTCCACTGTGCAAAACAACTTAGCCACCCACTGCCTTACAAAGAGGAACTCTCCACACACACATGGAAGTGCCTTCCATCCAAACCGGCCCTACCATGAAATGGCTCAGGACCCATCAGTGAAGCAGCTCAGCATACGGCAGAGTGGAATCCAACATTACTACTACCCGTGGTGTGCTAGGCCCCACCCCACCAATGCAAAAAGAAAAGACCAGGACAGGCAGTATCTCACTACAACTCTTTCCTCCTATAACCAACAAAATGAATACAAACAGAATGCCAGCTCTCCTGCTAGAATAACAAGTAATGCCTGCAACTATTTAATTCTTTGCACACAATCACTTTCACTAAACAGAATTAGGTACTACCATAACTTTAAGGATATAAACAGCTGCAATTCTGGACAGCTTCTGAGGCAGCACACCACTTACGCAAGTACCATCGCACTTCACTAAATGGATTTAGCTCCGTACATAACTTCCTCTGGATACTCACATTCCTTGCCAGAACAGAGCTACATTTGTATAGTGTATTCAGTTCTCACTTTCACACAGATCTGCAGTTTACCTTTTCCTAAAATTTTCAAAAAAAATGTATTGACTGAAGGCAAAGACAAGGAGGGGTCTTCTAGAGTTTTCCCCTACTGTGTGTTAAGATACACAGGTAAAAAATAGCAATTTTTGTTTTAATATTTTATTTAAGCAAAGGTGTTGCTTGCATACCATTTTACAAAACAGGCTTAGCACCAGATCTTTCAACTGTTTATTAAATAATTATACTAACATCATATGAAGATCCTGTCTAGTAATACAATATTTACAGAATAGTTTGAGCCACACAGACTAGAGTAATACAGTGAGAAAATACTACACACCTGAGACAGACAAATCAATTATGTGACATGTTCAGGGTAGAACTCTCTACCCCTAATTAGCAACTTTACAAATGCTTTGAATGCATGGTACTCTTGGTGTTTACTTGGTTGCAAGTAAACACCAAGAGTACCATGCATTCAAAGCATTTGTAGCTTGAAACTCTCATTCTAAATTTCTTCAGAAATTTTGGATCTTGCTGAGAGCTATTCTCTCTTTATGACCCTCTGCTTTTATTTTCTATCAAGACCAACTACCCAGTGCTTTGCAGCAGCAAGAATCTCCCAAAAAAAAAGTGTGGCTCGCCCATCAGCATACACACACAAACAAACTTTGTAAAACATAATCCACACTCAAAGTAAAATTAGTGATGTCATGCATTCTAAACATGGACATTTCCACATGTACTGACATAAGGGATAAACAGCAATGATTGGATCCACTTTAGCTAACTAGAATTAATGAAATGTCAGGCATCTAGACAGTTACCTCTGCATTCAATGGTGAGAGATAAGGGTTTCAAGAGCACAAGTCATCTTGCACCAGGACAGGCACATAAGCTAGAATGAATCCCCACATAGCAGTGCTTTTCCTTCTCTATTTGTTACGGAAAGAGCCTGAAAACTTTTTTTTTTTTTAACAGTACCGTGAAATTTACCTCCCTCTAGCAAAAATAGCAATCAACTCTCTGTCACAGCCTCAGATGTTAATAGTCAAGATTGTGGCAACTAGTTAGATCTGGATGAACGCACACAGGAATTGGACCTATTTGCACGGCTGCTGTAATTCCCGGCTATACGGAGATGCTTACTCCTTTATAAAAGGGAAGAACTCACTCAACAGTCATACAGATATCTTTTCCCACCACAATGCCACATATGTAGTTAAGTGATGTCAGCTTGTAGTAGACTTAAAGCTGTGGGCTTTTTTGGCAGAGATATTGTTTGGACCCAACCACACCTGGTGCAAACACCACAGCTGGAGGTGTAAATTCCAGATTGGAAATATGGTTGTACTCAAAATATAGACCAGGCAATGCTGGAATATTTGGAATCCTGCAGCATTAAATAACTCATCAAATAGCAGATGGTACAGTTACTTGGTGAAAGCACAAGGTCTTGAACACTAAACCCAGCAATTTCATAACATAGCCACCCTTTCACCTTCCCAAAAGTCCGATGCAGGCTGTCTGCCTAAGCATTCAAATATGACTAAAATCCTGGCACCCCTCTCTTTTCAGACACAGATGAGACCAGGGCCTTTTTCTTAAAAAGCTAGGTTTGGGTAGATTCCTCAGAAAAAAACCTGCACCCTGGCTGCTGCCATAGTGCTCAGGATGGTTATTCATAACTGGAGGGCTTCGGTTACAATCTCTTTGTAATACTAGGGATCTGCACCTACCATAGGAAGCAGGGGTAAGAGAACTGGATTAGATATTGATTGGCCCATACACAGACCAGTGCTGTTAAAATATTTTCATTGATGATATAAGCAGTGAGATCAATTGCACCCTCAGCAAGCCTGCAGATGACACCAAGCTGAGTGGGGCTGTTGTCACACCAGAACAATGGGATATGATCCAGAGGGACCTGGACATGCCGGAGAAGTGGCCTGTGTGAACCTCATGAGGTTCAACAAGGCCAGATACAAGGTCCTACACCTGGGTCAGTGCAATCCACAGTTTTAATAGAGGATGGGGGACGATATGATTGAGAGTGGCCCTGTGAAGAAAGACTTGGGGGTACTCATTGATGAGAAGCTTGACATGAGCCGACAACGTGCACTCACAGCCCAGAAAGACAACCATGTCCTGGGCTGCATCAAAAGAAGCGCAGCCAGCACGGCAAGGGAGGTTATTCTCCCTCTCTACTCCGCTCTCGTGAGACCTCACCTGGAGTATTGTGTCCAGTTCTGGAATCCCCAACACAAGAAGGATATGGAACTGTTGGAATGGGTCCAGAGGAGGGCTACAAAGATCATCAGAAAGCTGGAGTACCTCTGCTATGAGCACAGGCTGAGAGAGTTGGGCTTGTTCAGCCTGGAGAAGAGAAGGCTCTGGGGGAATCTCACAGCAGCCTTCCAGTACCTGGAGGGGCTACAGGAAAGCTGGGGAGGGACTTTTTACAAGGGAAAATAGTGATAGTATGAGGAGGAACCGCTTTAACTGGAATGGGGGAGATTTAGATTATACATTAGGAAGAAAGATTATACATTAGGGTGGTGAGGCACTGGCACAGGTTGCCCAGGGAAGTTGGGGATGCCCCCTCCCTGGAGGTGTTCAAGGCCAGGCTGGATGGGGCCTTGAACAGCCTGCTCTAGAGGGAGGTGCCCCTGCCCATAGCAGGGGGGTTGGAACTGGATGATCTGTATGGTCCCTTCCAACTCAAACCATTCTATGACTCCCTGATCAGCCTTGAGAGGAGAAGGCTTGGGGGAAGACCTTATTACAGTGTACCAATACGTAAAAGGTGTCTACTGAGAGAATGCAGACTCCCTTTTTACAAGTCACACAGAAATACAAGGGGTAACAGGTATAAGTTTCTCCTGGAGAGATTCTGATTTAATTCCAGAAGAAAATTTTTCACCATGAGAGCTGTTAAACATTAAACAGTTAAATGTCCACCCAGGGAGGTGGTAGATTCCTTGGCACTGGACACTTTTAAGGCTCAACTTATGGCAGATAACGTTTATTTCAATGTTGTTGGAGACAAAAATAGACCACTAAGAGAAGGAAATATGGATTAAGTTCATGAAAGATTTCTGTACATTATTGACTGAGTAAATTCAGAGACAGCACTAAGGAACGAAAATTGAATGTTTCCTGAAGTAACATTTTAGACCATGATCACCATACTCATTTATTTAAAGAAACAGCAAAAGTTCTTATGCCTCAAAATAACCCCCTACTTCCATGGAATAACCATGTTGCACTCTTTATTTAGGATCCAATTTTACAATTTGATACACAAACTGTCTTTTCATGAGCAAGGCAACCAACAGCAAGGTTGTTGTTCAAATAGGCAGGGATTCCTCTTGTAAGCAAGGGTTTGCATTTATCTGTTAGTACGTGTTTGCATGGCAGTCTGTGGTCCTATTAAACTGACACTATTGCAGTCTCCTAATTTATCTAGCATTCATCTCAGCTCATGTAACAAGAGCATCTTTAAAATATATTTTTATTTTTACTCGTTAGCACTTTAATACAAATTGAGTTCTAGAATGTCAACAGGAGAAGAAAAGCCAGTTCATTACAGTAACAAAACACTCCATTATCAGTCTGCAAAATACACGTGGCATTTAGAAGACAGTGTTCCTCATATCCTTGTGAACTTTGCAAGGATCTGTTACAAAATGCCAAGAGTAACTGATAGATTGTTGTACCGTTGGCACAAAAAGAAACTGGCTCCTCTCAACAGTCTTGTGACCTACAGCATGGTTAACACCAGATCAAACACCCTCCTCACAATGATGTAACTCTGTATATTAGAAGTCCACACCACATTCATGGCTCTTATATTCTCTATCAATACATTGTTCCTCTTAAAAAATTAAATTTCTTGGATTTGGGGATGATCCTCAGAGAAATAGAACACTATACAATTTTTTCACTGATCAGTAAACAAACGTTCAAGTTAATGATGCAAGTTGACATATAGTGCTAGACATCTTCAAAGGGCTGTGCAAGCATTAAATTAGCTTTGCTGCATTTGTATGAGGCAAACGCATGTTCCTACGCTTACTTTAATAGCGGGGAAATGAAGAAGTACGAAATCAAATTTTAAAAAAGCTGTCGTGTTTGTTTAATTTTGCTTGCACCGAAGCTCATGGAAAAATTGCCAGGGTGAGATTTGCATTTGCATAGAGTCCCTCTATACCTGCCTCTGGCAGGGCAAAAATCCTAGTTTTAAAGATCCTCACCTTGCCATGCAGTGTAATAAAGCCTGATTGGATGCAAGAATTACATACCCCATCAGCCTGAATGGATTTACATAAGTGCTGTGGGCTTTTGAAATTCCTACCTACAACTGCTAAGTGATTCGACCAATATGACACAACAGGCTTGTGACAGAGACAGTACGACAACTTGGTTTGTCTGACGTTAGTGAGCACTATACCAAATCTGATCCTCTGAATATGCTTCCTTCTAAAGAGGGCTCAGTCACATGGAAATCTTAAAATCATTGTAGAGGGTATATTAAAAATAGAAATGAGTGCAAAAGATTCAATCTGACAGTTCTGCTGACTCTCCATTATCAACCTGCTCATAACCTGCTTAAAGTAAGGGCTGTCTGTGCTGAGCTACTTTAAGGGGAGAACAAGATAGATCTCCAAAGGGCGTCCACTGTTAAAAGAAGGTGATACTAACCAAGTTATTTAAGACACATCTAAAACATAGACAAAGGCAGAAAGACTGAAGGAACGTTTTAGAAATAAGATCCCAGAAAACGATCCTGGCTAAGACAGGCCTGGATGTAATATTGAGGTTAGCTCCCCTCGCTGGATGCAAACGCACTGCATTCAATGTATATGGATACTTATTTCCACCAGCTTCCAGTATGACTAAGGCTGAGGATGACCTGTGTGTGAATATATATGTATGACTTAGGATCGGAATGTTGCTTCAAGAAAACCGCCCAAGTTTGTTTAAAAGTCTATCAGTTCACTAAGTTGTTACTTCCATCCTCCTCCTCCACCCCCAACCAGTGGTTACACTTTAACCATGTATGGAAGAGATTTCAGAGGCCTGAGTCATTAAAACCTACAGAGAATAAAAGAACTTGGCAAACATGAAAGCAAAGAATTTTAAATGGTTCTGAGGCAGCCCGCTCTCCCTTGCTACCGAAGATGTGATAGATAAGTTGCCATTTATGCGCAGGAGCTGACAATTTGACATTTTGAACAACTCTACATATTTAATTTCAAGCAATGTGCCCCAAAAACAATTAAAAATACAAATTATCATGTCAAAAACTGTGGGGAGACTTTTGGGTTTTCTGAAATCATCAAAAAGAAGAAACCAGCAATTAACGCAGGAGTCTTGTGCGTTATCTGCCCGCACACTTCCTGCCAAATATTCTTGTCCATGCCAAAAACTACGGTATTTTTGGATACTTTCTTATTTACAAACCTCAGTGTCCATGAAGCAGTGATGTTTTGCCATTTTTAGGAGTGGCTGATTACATGAAAAGCTCTAACACAATGTAAAGCTACAATCTCCTCTTACAGCACATAACTTACTGAGGAAAGCATTACAGTAACCTTTACCTTCCTCTTCCCTCTAAAAAACATATTTCATTGGAGGGCGTGGAAGAACCCCAGCAACATCCCATCCCTGTCCCCCAACACAAGACAACACAAAACACCACCAAAAAAGACTTTCGGGAAAAATCCAGGATACAGGAAATGTCGTGTGGAAGCCTACACAATGATAAGACATTACCCACAAGCATGCGGGATTTACCAGGGACAATAACCTGCTCATGGTAATGCTGTAAGATGCAAACAGAATTAATAGATGTGATTTTTCACCTCCTGTATATTTTCAGATGATGTTTATTCACACATCTATCAGATTTTCCTTTATGAAAAACAGGTTTTTCTAATGACTCTCAACTTTCAGACCTTTTAGGATGTTCCCATTCAGAGTGCCGAATCAGAATTCAATGTAAGTTTATTCCCTGAATACAATTCAGCAGAACTTAGTTTCTCAGAAAGCTCATTGAGGAACTGGAATTCAGGAAATCTAAGCTTTATTCCCAGTGTTCTGTAGTAACTGCACTACACAGCAGTGTCTCATTTTCTCAATTAAAAACCAGAACCAAACCCACCAGTCTCCTTTTCAAGCACTTAAAAAAATGTATCGATCAATACTCCGTAAGAGTTTTGCACTTCTATTACCATAGTAAATAGTCAGTCCATCCACCCCAAAACAACCAGATTTTGATATTTATTTGCTGTGTACTCCTGGAACATTTTCAGTTAACGTTTACACCAATTCAACCACAGCTGCATTCCTCAAGAACAGAGATTTAACTTAACACTGTGTCAATCCAGGTCTCAATTTTATTCCTGTAATCCAACTTGTGGCCCTTATCACGGAATCTGATTCGTGCCAGTACTCAAAGCCACACAAAACCCCACTAGAAAGAGTGCCTCTTCGTCTGCTCAATCACAAAAAAAATTGAGATGAATAGTAACAAAGAACGAGAGTTTCACAGTGATTCGTAATGCTGCTTGATTTCTGATGGCATCATTAACGATTACTTAACTTCTATGAATCTCACCTTCCCTCCTATCCCAGCCATTCCCTAATTCACAACATGAATAAATTGGGAAGAATGAGAATACTAATCACATTGAAAGAAAAATCCACCTGTACCTTTTAATTACATCATGGATAGTGGTCTTTCTATGCATACTATCCACAAGAAAGCATATCATTGCAGAAAATTAGTACTCTATATTTCATGAAATACATGTTTCATATATATAATCTTTAAAGGAATCATTCGCACATCATGAGAAAATCACATATCTAAACAATACTCTCTACAAATCTTTTTTGTAGGGAGTGCTTTACCTACTCTCCCTTACTCATTAATGACGACTCAAATATGCCATTCAACCATTTTTCTTCAACATTTGTTTTTACTACAAAATCAGAATCAGCAGAGTTGAAAATTATTTTGTCATACAGAAGATATCAGGACACCAAGTGAGGATGAAGACTCTGAAGAGGTATCTGAGAGTGATCTGTAAAACAAGTTAGTGTAGATTTGAGAACCAAAAATTTCTTATAACATGGCAAAATGATGAGAGGTAGACAAAAGAAACAGGCTTCAGAGTTTATTCTCTGTGAAAATTAAATACATCTTATGAGTCTTGGGAGATCAGAACAGATAACTGTGGGAACACAGAAACTAATCAAGTCATGGGCTGGATGGAGTTTCTTGTACAATAGGATACCCTCGAGTTATGCATCCTCGGCCCTGGAGAATCTACCACCTAGAGAGACAGTAGATTTTAACAAAATCTAAAAATAATTTAAAGTTACGTCAAAACATCTTAATGTGAGAAGATATTCCCTGTCACAGGAAGACCATTCAGTCATGAAAGAGTCTTAAAACAGAAGTTCCTCTTGTGGAAGAGGCACGAAGCTCTCTATGAGGTGTTTTAAAAACAACCACACTCTGGGTTCTGGCTCTTTGTCTAAATAACTGCCTGAGGAAGCTGTGGAATAACAAATTTTGTCATTTAAACTTCAAGGAAATCACCTGGAAAAGCTTAATAGGAAACTAAGGCATGGTGTTTAGTTCTGTTCAGCCCCCTGAGCTCACTCATCAGAGAACTGGGAAGGCTCTCATGGGTGCTTGAGAGGCTGTGTGACTCCATTTGGAAGCAGCAGCAGGTAGCCCTTTATTTGCAACAATATATAGTACAGCTCTAGCCTTTCAGAATGACCATCGTTACCTAGTAAAAAGATGAATTCCTAAAGGAAACATTAAAACTCAAGTCCATCATGAGAAAGGGACAGGGATCCTATCTTCAGCTATCACCAAAATCACCTAAATTAAAAAATGTTTTTTAAACTATCCTGGAGCTGTCTTCCACCTACTTAATTTAAGTCTGATTTTCCCAAGCAAAACAAGACAAGCTCACAGCCTGAAGTCAGAATGAAACCCACATTAGCTGCAGTTTTGATTTCTCAAACCAAAGCATATAAAAGAACTCTGGAACCCGAAAGCAGTTGCTGGGCTGCTCTATACAACACAGGCTACCTGTGGTCATAAGAACGCCCAGAGCAGCCATACCCTGTTTTGCTGTCATGCAAATCTCTAGCAAGGTGAATACTGCAAGGACAGATGCAGGTAATTACTGGAGTAGAATAAAATTGGAAAACAAGAGTGAAGATCCAGTCCAGATAGCAACCACAATTCCTGCCCAAGCACCTGTACGCTTAGAGAGACTGGAATTTTAAAATGAAAGTAATTGTCCCATATTTATGTCAGCATAACCAAGAAAGACCTAATGTTAGGTCTCATTTAAAGTGTTTTAACTGTGCTACTAATTATTGAGTCAAATCATCGTGTTTCAGTCTGGCCCTAAATGGTTCCAGCTTCAGCAGAGAAATCTAGAACCAAACTAAAAGTTTAAGTTTCTAAGACTTAATGTCAGCCTCAATTTTCTATTAAATTAAGACAATAATTTCAGCCTCAAATTAAGTTATTAAGGCAGCTTGAAGTTGAGCCCATTTCACTCCCAGTTTTAGTAAAAACTTCTTAACTTGAATTTGCAGTTAGACACACGGCATCTCTTTAACGTTTGATTCAGGCTGTTCATTTGGGAAAATTTAACAGGCAAGAGATGCCTGTCTGAGAATGGAATCAATCAGGAATGCAGTTACAACAGAAAGAATTTCAGACAACCATAAAAGAGAGACAGAGGAAAAATAAAAAACTCTGCTACAAGAACAGTCTGGCAAAATGCAACTGTAGTGAGTTTGGGCTGCTTCCCAGTACTCCAGAGGGAATTCTGCTATTTGCTGAGTTTAGTGAATGTAATCTAGCGCCAAAGGAAAACCAGAGGGGGAAAAATAGTGCCTCTGCTTTCACTATTTTCTCAGTTCTGCTTCGTATGAGAAAGCATACAAAAGACAGAGAAATTATTGTATTGCTGAGAAAGCAGACAGAAACTTGCAAGCAGATGTTCTCGGCACACATAGGAAGGGCTGACAAGACACTGAAAAAAACTAAACAACCGGAAAAAAAGAAAAGTTACTCGGCAGGCAGAAATAAATCAAGAAACAAGGGACTCAAAAAGCAGTTTGGAAACAACATCTGTACTGATATGTAAGTCCCATTTTGTTATTCAGTACAAGGAAATCAGTATTTTCCACTATACATCATACACAATACTAATATAAATTACTTTAAGAATCTCAATCTGCAACTTTCCAAGGGAATTTATAAATCATTCAGAAGAGATATAAAGAGTTAACAGGAAACGTAAAATAAATTAATTTAAATAGAATCTACCTCCAAAACCAACAGATACTCCACAAGTTAGTTACAGCAGAAAATTCAGAAGAGATTGAAAACATCTTTTAAGGTTTTAAAGACTTACTTCTTGCAGCCAAAATCACATCAGTTGAATATCCAGGAAAATTTTAAAAAGCTTACATTAAGGATCTTAACAAGCTGAGAACACAATGTAGCCTTTACTTTGGACCATCCAGCCGCAAGCATTTACTCATTCAATAGAAGCACAGTGTGATACTGTAGAGCAGCCTTTTACGTAAAGATGCCAAGAAGGGGGGAAGGAGGGGAAAGCCCTTCCCCAAAGCCTTTAGTTCAGCCCACTTATTAAAATAGAGAGTGGAAACAGCTGCCATAGAAAGGAAGAGGATGTCCAGGCAGTTTCTGATTAAGCTGCTTAGGTGTAAAATTATCTGGAATCTCAGTAGGAAAACCTATTTTTCTTCTGAATCTCATTCTTCTACATTGCTCTTAAAGAAACTGCCTCTAACTCAGCTCAGAAAGAAGTATAGCATAGTAGATAGTCAGGTCTCCATTTTCAAAGTCATTACAACTCACTAGAGAAAGAGAGATCCCTGAAAGATCCTCCCCTGCAAGGACTAGTACGAGTATGTGTGTGCTTTATAACACCTAAGATTTCATGTAATGTAACATCCAATTCATCTTCAATGACTGCCCACCAAGAAGTCCCAAGCACACAATAAATACTAGCTCATGAATAGCAACATTCAGAATTGATAGCATGCCACTTACAGATTGTCACCTTAAAGCTAAAGTTAGATAAGGAACAGAGGAGCATGGTAAGAGCAATGAAAGCTCCTCAACTGTTTCTTGATTTAGAGATACTGAATAAATGAGGATTCTTCAGTCTGAGAAAGCATTGGCAAAGGGGTGATGAGAACACTCTATTAAAATCTTGAAAGGCACCAAAACTACTAATCTGAGAACAGTGGGTCATTCCTTCTGCTAACACAAGAACTAAAAGACACAGAAAGAAACCTTCATGCACAAGTTTTAAACAAAAGGAAGTACCTTTTCAAAACATGCATAATTGGACTGCAAAACTCATTGCCCCATGATCTTGTGGAAGTCCCCTGTGTTAACAAGCTCAAAAAATTACCTAAAAAAGAAAGAAAAATCCTAAGCAAAAACTCTTCGTTTGGGACATTTATTAATCAGAAGTTACTAGAAGGTGTGGACATGGTATGTGAAGCAGCAATTTGCCCTCTACATTAACCCTTCCCCTAGACATGTGACACTGCTGCCAGAGCAGCAGACTGCATTACAAGGATCTTTGAGCCGCAACTGGACCCATTCTTATACTCCCATTTACCCAAGTTTTACAATAGTCCTTAATGAGAAATTGTCTGTATTACAAGGTCCATTTCACATATGGGGAACAAACTCCATATATTAAGGCCCAAAGCAGCACAGCTCCTCAGAAATTTGGACTAGTAGCCATAATTCAACAGTTAGGTACTACCCATATAAGTCATCCTGAAGAGACTTGGCACTTCTCAAGGGCAGCACCTGAGGTGGTCTGCCTTTCAAATCCCTGCACTTGTAACTCTTCCCTGTTCACTACATGCAGTATAACTGCTTTTGTGACCAAAGTTATTCACCAACAGTTTTTACATAACAATTCCAGCAACACTGTTTTCTGCTCTCTCACCCTTTGCCTAGCTACAAAAACTAATGCAGTCTGACTGTGAATTCCTATTGCAGCAAAGCTATTTTAAAGATATACATTTGTTTCATATATTGTCCAATAGCACTTTTCAGTGTAAAGCAAACACATAATCACTGGGAAATGGCTGTTCTTATAGAAGCAACTAGCAAATAGTTTGTGCAATCGAGGTCGTGTTTTGGATTATTTTTTTTTTTTAAGAAGAGGCATACTTTAAAAATACCCTTGTAGTGGCCAAGCATTCATTGTGTGGTAAAAGGCATAACTGCCCACTGGCCTTGCTGGTTCAACAGCTGGTCTTAATTAATATTGAGAAACAAGACACTTTTATGCAAAAGAAGCTAATTGATTTGAGATTCTTTTCAAATTGGGTTTGAGAAAAGTAGCCAAAAACTCTGCTTCCCTTCTCCGCTTCTAATTTCAAACAGGGGCTTCATAGCTGTTTGCCTGTCATTCTGTGTTTAATATTTCCTGGAGGCCTGCAAAGGCATGCTATATGGTTTTAATAGGAAATATATGTCTCCCTTAACAAGACGAGTTAGCATAGAAACAGAGATTATCTGATTGCCAACGCAGTCTTAAGTGTTTATTTCGAAGGGAAGGAAAGGACAGAAAAACATTTACTGCTTTCTGTCACAATTGTAGAATACGTACGTCACGTATTTTTCGTTACTTGTTGTCTAAGCAATCCACATTAAGGTCTGTTACTGTTCTCTACACCAGAATTTTTCTTCATATTAAAAAGAAAGTTCTGACACCATCTTTGCCAGGTAGTTCCTTTAAGCTGCAGAAGAGCCTCACAAAGAGAAGGCTGGTTTCTAAATCCTGGGCTGATCAAGACTTTAGGCTTGTACAAGATGTGTGGTCAATAGAAACTAGCAAATTGCAGACTTTTTTTGCTACCTGAGAAAACGCGTGTTTCCTGTGCAAGGCTTCACACCTATGTTGAAATAGCCTTTGGGAAAATTCTGAGTATTGTAGTGCTAGCAGGTTGAAAAATAGTAAAGACACAATGTAAACAAGGCTTTGCTTCTTACTCCTGCTTTGTCTGTCCCTTTACCCAACCTGAAAAGTATGTGCCTTCCCCTCCCCAACAGAACAGGGAATGACAGAACAACAGTAGATGCTCTCCTTCCTCCTGCACAGGCTGTAATCAACAATCTTCAGGTCCCAATTTTTGACCCATTCACAGCAGTAAACTGTGATCCCAAAGGTCCATCCTTTCTCTCTTTCATTTTACCATGCACCTACTGCTAAAGAACCAGCAGCATTAAAAATACCTTTTGGGCAATTTACCTTTCCTAGACATAGTCTTACTTTCCCTTTTTCAAGGCTTGACTAAAACTGATGAGAAGTCTCTTCCCCACCTCTTCCTTCCCTCTTTTAATTAAAAGTTGCACGGTAAATCAAGAGGGGCTTAGAGGAAATCTCATTATGTTCACTTAGTTGCAACTACACCTCTTACACCAGATGATACTAAGGAAATTACTGAGGGACTAAGTCATGTATGTGCAACACTGTGGAATGTTGGTTACCGAAACAACAGCCAAGGTGCAATCAGATACACTGTTCAGTAAATGAATGAGAGATCAGTACACTGATGGGACATGTTCTGGGATGCTTCTGTGTCCACAGTCATTCCTCTTTGTAGAGCAACTCCATCAAAATCTCCTAAAGCATGTAGATTTGTGACAATTCAACAGCTGGATAGGAAATCCCTTGGGTATTACATATGGAGATGGTGGTTCAATAAATTATGTTTTCCTCTGAACAAGTGCCTTAGCACAAAGCCCTCAAACATAAGTGTTTTTACGTATCAGGAAGGTCGCTATAGTATTTGAAGGTGCAACCAGATACCCTTTAGCATGCCCAGTTCATAAGTTATATCTGGATTATAAACTGAAACAGCGTGACAATTCATTGTAGCAATTAAAAACCAACAATATTTTATGTGCAGATCCTCAGAGTTTTCATCTTGTCTCATTTAAAAAAACACAATTTTTGAGTAATAAATCAGGTTTGGGTTATCAGTGAGTTTCTCTCGATTCTGTTTCCTCCTTACCCTCTTTTCCATTGGATGGACCAAAGAGATGACAAGGAAAGGAGAGCAGTGGTATTTAGGTTTAGAGAAGGAGAAACAGAAAGGATAGGAGAACAGTTTTTCAAGGAAAGGGAGGGATTTCAAAGTCAAAAAGTGAAAAACTACTTGTCCTGCTCTGAAAAGATAACTTAATCCTGCCACTAAAACTTAAGATTGCCATACTTTTTTTTTACAGTTTTCATCAGTGATTGTTTCTTTCCTGAAACATAATTATTTCAAATTAAATGCTGAGAGGGAGAGGAAAGTTGCAATATAAATGGACTGGGTGGCTAAATATATTAAAATGACGACTTTTCAGCTTTTGGTTCTGGAATGGCAGTAGTTTTGGATAAACTCTCCCACTTTCAGCATAACTCATACTAATAAATTTCTCAGCAGTGGATCATTTAAAAAATATAAACACTTTCTCAACAGAGACCAGCATGTTGCCCATGCCCAGCACTTTTAATGGAAGATAAAGTTCATTTTGACTGAGGTCACCACAAACTGTCATGCTTATATTAAAGTCCTACAGGATATTTTAACATCCACCCTGAGCTCAAAAAGCTCAAATTTCTCAGGATGCCCTAAAAGAAATGCACATGCTTTATTGAACCAACTGAGGTCGACTTAACTTGGAAATCTGGCAGGTTGAGGCAACGTGATCAAGCATCAGAGATGCAGAGCAGAACCTTGAGAGTCGTACTCTGTTCTTGGGATTGTGAAGCCTCCCTCCTAGCTAACTTCCCCACCCACCCTGAACACACTCTGATTTGGGAGTGGTTTTTACACCAGGGAAGCAAAATTTTTTTTAATGTGTTTCATGGAAAGTCTTGTTTGTTTTCTTTCTCCAGCCCACCTAGGCTGGAAAAAATATATTAATGTCCCAACCAAAACCCAGTGTTACAACTTTAACCATCTGTAAACAGTTCTTTTCAACCTGCATGGAAGCAATACCACAACTAAAATTTCTTGTGGCTCCTTATAGGAATGGTGGTGTAGCACAACAACAGAAAGAGTTGTACTGGAATGGTTTGAGCATGGTTATTGTTGAGCATTTTGAGATGCTTTCATCCAAAAAGAGGCTTTACGAAACAGGGATTAGATCATTTCTAGGGCAACTATGGTCTCTAAGAATAGGAAGGACTTCCCATAAATTCAAATCATATACGAGAACTGGATATGAAGGATTAATTTTATTCCAAGTTGCCTTTAATGATACACCACAGGACATGGAAACTGACCTGTGCAATATAAACAGTACAACCCCTAGGCATATTAAGTGTATTTATTTCTGATTCAAAGTATGTTGTCAGTAACATTCCTGTTATTACTTTCAGAGGACTTTGGATGACAATGTGAAAACGATATGAAGTCAGTCAACTAGAGAAGCAAGGACAGCGTAAATTCAGCAATGTAGAGGGAAAAATTTACTTTCCAGAAAAAAAGTACCTGGGAGCTGCCATAGTTGATCAGATCATTGATTTACATAATCCAAACCCCTTTATCAGTACCAGAATCACACAAAACAAACCAGTCAGCAATTCTGGGAAAGCTGCAGCTGGACTTCCCTCCTGTTTGAGAAGTCGCAAAGCAGCTTCCCCAGGTCAGTGAGGCACCATTTTGTCTTTGCTGGGTATGTTTTCAGCTGGATTCATTCCCACTTTACTTGATCATATCCCATCAACACCAGAGTTAACAGGTGAGGCTGAAGCTGGGTTAGAGGGGGAATATTCTTTTAGTGACAGCTAAAACTTGCATCAGTTTACACTAGTCAGAAAACCACACTTTCATAGAAGCCTCTTAAATCCTTCCATAGAAGAACTTAAAGTTCTTTCACAGTTTAGTGCAACCAAGTAAAAGTCAAGAGACCAATTCAGGTTCAGGCAAACCAGGTATTTGGGAATGAGTATGATTATCTGTACTTCCAGAGCAACGGACCTGGCACGTCCAAAGACCTAGAACCAAACATCTGTATTTACTCATTAGTGCACTGCTCAAGGTCACTAAAGAACCTCTGGCACAGTAAGAAGCAGAGTCTGGAAGCCCTAACCTAGCACCTTCCCTCGTTGGCTGGCTTCATGTTCTCCAGCCAGCTCATTTCCCTCTTGATTACAGGGTGGTATCTCCTCCTCCGTGAGGGACACACCATTTATGATAAATCATTCTGTTTATCACCTGCCCTGCTTTCAGCACAAATTTAAAGCACCCTGTTCCCTCCCCTGGGATTGTTTTAGGTTAGAGGCAGTACACTATCCGCAGTATACTCCAAATTTTCTCTTTCAGTCTAGACAGGTGTCTCAGTCACAAAATTGCAGTCTAGGTCCTCCCTCTGCCTCTTTCTTGAATTTGGCTGAAACCGTATAACTAGCTCTGCCTACTCTCTGGATTTGGCTGAAGCCGTATCTCTAGCTCTGCCTCCTCTTCTCTCCCATTTCTCATTGCAGCCCTGGTGGTCCCCTGCATGCAGCACAGCTGCTTCTCCTTCCCACTTGCTGAAGCTTATTTCCAAAATACCTTCTTGGAGCAGACATTTCCCATGGTGTTTCACCCTTTATTTTCTTCCTCACTCCTCAATGCAAGTAACAATTTACCTCCTTGTTCATTCAGATCCAATCCTAAAACATTGCAAGCATCCCATAATCAACATGCCGATCTTGGTTCTTGGGTGGCCAAAAAAACAGCAGTCTCTGCCTTTTCCCTTATGGTAACACATCAGGAGGAAAAAAAATGGTTTAACCTTGGCATAGCCTTTGGTTGCCATTTCACCTTCAAGACTATGAGTTTTGGCTCTAGCATTTTTTAGTTTTCTTGTAGGGATGAAATTTTATTTCTTTAAAGTATCTTGTTAAGCAGGATTAATACCTGCATCATTTGCCACTTTCTACCTCATCTCCCCTGTTTCCTAGCTGCTACTGAAGTCTTATTTAGAGATATAAAACTTAGGTTTATAGATACTTCACAGGTCCATCCCTCTTCTCTGTGACATCTCCTTCTCTCCAGCTGTCTTTCCTTGGCACCAGTGCTTGCAGCGGCACCAGACTTTTACATAAATCACCTTTGGTCTGTTTCATGTTTCCAAAATTGCTTTCAATATCAGGCCAGTTCCAGCCAGCTTCACAAACCAGTTAACTGTAGATCAAACCTAAAAGGAATACACTCCAGCTGGACTGCTTTTGTGACCCCAGTTTTAGGGTACCACAACTTCCACACACTTGCAAGTAGAGACAGGTTTTGTGGGGAGAAGGATGGCATTTCCATCCCCTCCTCTGCAATGCTATCTTTCTCTGAGTAGGCCTACTCACTTTAGGCCAGGGTCTGAACACAGTCACTGGCCAACAAAAGGAACATTTAACTGCACTCTGTAGGCTTGTCAGCCCCAAGGAGCAGGTAAACATTAGCCTAGAAGTGCTAGCAGCTGCCAACAGATCAGATAAGCAGAAGAACCCATACACCTAGAAACCTGAAGCTAGAAATTGAAATCATGCAGTTTTTGTCAAAACCAGTGGCAAAGCCCTCTGGATGGAAGCATACACAGAGAGAGCCCACAAAACAATTCTCAACAGGGATTTCATTCTTTAAAGTCCTTACTCTGGTCTCAGTGCTGAGCAGGGAGTTTGCAGTAGCTGTGCTGTTTCTCTGTGTCCCACAGCCATTGCACTTCTCACGCTGCAGAGCACGTGTGAGCTGGCAGGGGTGGCAGGCAGGACAGACAGCATGACCAGCCCCCTCACTTAGCTGGCAACTGCCTTGGAGAACAAAAGCTGGTGACAGGACATCCCTTTCCTGACAGCACTACTCCCGAAATTGCCGTCTCCATGAAAGCAGCTCTCCAGCATGTGATTTCCCACATTCTGTGAATAATCCGATAAAAATTACTGCATTCAGCCAAATGTTTAGGAACTCCTCTGATATTTGTACATTAAAAATACCTGTGGGGGTGAGGGAAAGCAAAATGAAGTGAAATAATCTGAGAACATTAAGTGCAGAGCTGGGCAAAGAAAAATTTTGCTTTCAAAATGCCACATGCAGACTTGTTGCAGAGACAAAATGGTTGTGTAGGCACTGAAAAGCCTGAGATAAAGACCTTAATTTCATTTCCACCCCTACCAGAGTTTCTATCCAGGACTTGAGTTGAGTCACTTCATCTTCAGTTGTTTCATAACCACACAAAAGTTTACATCAATGCTGTATACCCAGAATTTCACTGTATTTGTGCTATGCCCAGATCTCAGATGAAACCTCATCACCCACAAAACAAAACTGTCAAGAAATTTGCATATTTTTTTAGAAGTGCCATGAAACTATTTTTACAAACTACTAAGGACTTGCATTTGTTAAAGAAGGAAAACTCTTTAAATCAGCAAAAAGCTTCCCAGCATCATGGGCAAAATTGAATTAACTTGAATGATGAATGTGGCTGTATCAAAATTGCTATGGAGCCCTGATGTTCCCAATACTGCCAACACACAGCAAGGAGGAAAAGTAGCAACTGATGGTGCTTCTTTCTCAATACCATCTATCTCACTGCTTCGTGTTCTCTTTCTCTTCGACAGTTTTGGTTTTGCAGACTAGAAAGAAATTCTTTTTTCTCAGGGCTATCTAGTGCCCTCGACAGGTTTGCTCAGAGCCACAGGAAATGTCATCACTATTTCCCTCTTCCTATACAGTCCACTAGGCTCATAGTTCTACTGAATTTCCATTTATCTGGAAGCCCATTATGCAATGTTTTCTGTAGCTCCCATACAGGCCCCATTCCAGGCAACAGATTAAAGCACATCTATCAATCAATTCCTTGATTTTGCTGTAAAAAAGAAAAAGAGAGGGGGCGGGGGGCGCGGGACAAACCATGTGAAGCCCAAGAGAAAAGACATTCTGGAAGCACCAAATGAATAAAAGAAGCTTCCCAAGTGGAGCACAGAGGGGTGGAAATAAACGAACAAAAAAGTGCAGAGCTCCTACGGCCAATAGGCAATGAAGGAAACTACACTTACTGCTTTTCCAGACAGAGAATTTCACAGACTTTATTCCGTTCTGCTAGTATGCAAAGAATGTTGGTAGAAAGCCACTCAAAGCGTCCCATCCTCAAAATGTGCAAGATGCTTTCAATCAGGTCTGGATACCGAGGCCATCTTGGCTTGAATGCTAAAAAGTGGCAAGAGAGAATTCTCCTATCCATTCCTGACCATTTCACATGCAAGCTTACCTCATCGCTAACAACTTCTTTTCCATTCTTTACTACCTCCTATACTTGTTATACTGCTTCAATTCCTATTTTCACTCTTTCTACACCTTCTGATTTGTTAGTTCCTAGACCTGCAAATAATCCCCTTCTCCAGTCACTGCCTTCTCAGAAATCACTTTTCCTTCAAACATTTCTCATCCTTCCTCCTACAAGCAGCTGTGCTGTATGTCATCATCTAGGCATGATTTAGACTGCAGGCTCTACAGTGCCAAGAACAGGTCTTATTTATGTTTTTGAACCCTTGTCTAACTATATGTTTCTGTATAAATGTTTGATAAGTAATAATGCATTTGCTGGAACAAGCTGTGTGCTAATACTCAATGAGAATGGATAACAATCCCCACTGACTGTCATAAGCTTCTGGAATTAAAGAAAATGCAGCTGTTTGGTGACACTGCAATTTCAAAGCTAAAAGATGCAACAGCACTGGAAATGGCTTCATCTACATTTCCTGTGTTTGAATCAGGTTAGTTTGGGAGCTCAGCACTATAGATGTGGGGCCACGCTCAGCTACAACAACTGTGTCTTGTCTCCTTTATGTTATCTAGCTCCAGACCCCTACGTTAACAATATTTTAAATAAATATTTCAAATCTCTTCTTTAATGTTAGCTGAAGAGTCTAGAATGTTCTAGAATGTTTCATACACCACTCTTGGCATGATTTTCTTCTGGGCTTTAGTGTATTGTTTCCTGTTTAGAATTAATTATGAAATAGAAACCCCAGTGGCAGATTGGATGCAAAGTTTTTATTTCAGAGACCAAATAGGAGCTGGGTGATTCATTACTGACACCACACAAGCAGTGAATGCTCAGCATACAATGTCTTGGCCCCAGGATGAATGAATAACATATGATGATGTTAATGGAGAAAATCCAGGAAGAGTATCAGAGTCTACATGATATCTAGTCTTAGGTTAACACTCATGGAGACAAACCAATCACATCACAGATTTCCAAAACCAGTATAAACAGAAATTTATGGGGTTTAATCTCTCTGAATCAAGTTGCTCCTAATGGTAAAGCTGGTGATACAAAGTCTTATCCCATAATCTCAACAATTTGTACACTGTTGACATCAGGTCCAGGGATATAAAGAATCATTGTTGTGACATATTCATAGTGGCTCTGAAACCAGAGTTCTGGATGGCGCCTATCCAGCCATCTACTTCCAACAGGGCATCCTAGGGTCAGGATTTCTTTCCTATTAATTTTAATACAATTTCACTAATTGCACTCATCTTATCCTTGAAAGAGATTTGACTAAGTAATGAATTGAGATGGTTTTCAAATTGTCAGCGTGCATTAGGAAAGAAAATGAGCTATAGTTAATGAAAGCAAGTCTAAAATTCAGCAAAAGACAATCAGGACAAAGTCCTGTAACAGTGAAAACTATGGAACTTACACAGTTTCTTCAGTAGCATAAAAAATACGCCACCATTTCAATCATTTAAGAGCAGACTGGACCAAGAAGTATAAAAACATATTGCAGGAACACAGCCACGTGCTTTCTACCTGATCAAAGACGAGCAAAACAAAAACCCAACCACTTTTAAGCAGACGAATGTAAACCTCTTGATAAAGTCCTCACTGTTTGAGCAACATTATTTTCAATTTGAAATAAGTGTTGTATCAGCAGTGGGACAAGTGTTACAATGCCACTGTGCCTAATGCAAACTAATTTGAAGCAAAGGGAAGATGGAGATTAGATGCATTATAAAAGAACAAACTAAAGAACATGGTTTCAAGCACCAAACAAATAATCAAAAGAATAGTTAACTGAGTAACTAATCCTACCCAATCAATTCAGAGTTCAAAGCTAGTAGGAAGCATAAAACTATTGTTGAGAGTATACCTGCCCCACTCCCCTCAATTGTTTTTTTAAGGAATCCAGACCTAATTCACAAAAACATATTTCTGTAGAAACCATAAAACTTCTTTCATAGTGATTTTACTTTTTCCTTTAAAATGTAACAAGCTCTCAGATATAATTAGAATAATTTGCATTCATTCTAGTACTGAACAGACTTATGACACCTTGTATATATTCACATTACAGTCACATCTTCAAAAGGTTTCAAGGATGAACTGCTGAGCCTCAGGGACTAAAAAGCCCTTTAAGACTGAGGTCAAGCTAGGCATTTAGATTCAAAAATAATAAATAAATCCATGTGAAGACAAAGGTCTATTGTATAGCACTCTTCCGGGAAACCCCATGGGCAGCTGAGAATTACTTAGGAAAACTTTGTGTAAATTAATTCTGAATCATTCTCAGTTCTTTCTTCCACACTGAAAAGAGGGGTCTGTTGAGGGAGAGAAGCATTGGTGAGTTCATATAGGGTCAGGGAATATCTGACTTTCCAAATGCAGAGCAAGAAAATGTTCATGGTTCTTGGGACACTGAAAGAGAGAACTCTGCTCATGGCTCATTGAAAAAGTGGGGCACCATCAGTTCCAGCTACAAGGAGGTAGTCGTACGTTTAGAAAGTACCGAGAGGAGTACAAATTGCAGTAGTCAAAACTTAAGTGGTGTGATAGTTCGTAAGGAACCGCTTCCCAACCTCTGCTCAAAAGGAAGAAAAAACAAACAAATAAACAAAAAATAGTCCCACTCCTCCTCATCATACATTGCTTTTTCTGCTACCAGGCAGACACCGTCAAGTTGACATGAAGAGTTCGTTAGAAAATAGAATTTTACTCAGGAATTTTGCATTACTATATAAATATAGAAATTACTCACTATGCTACACAGTTCTTTGCATTAGTTCAGGAAAAAAATAAAGCAATATCATTCTATATTATGGGTTTTTACAATAACAGTTATAGAAAAACGCTATTCTTTATTCTTAACTCTGCAATCATATGTTAACAATCATTGCTACAAAAATTATTTCAGTTCTTCCAAGCTATACAACAAATTAGACAGCAAGTACAGCTTTGAATCTTTGAATATCAGGTTCATACTTACTATGTCATCCTATTCTTAGGTCTTAATTTTAAATATCTGCTGAAAGCATTTCTACATCAAGTAGTTCTCCTGGTAAAACTGCTTCAGGTTCCAAGGTACTAAGGAGGAGCAGCACAATCTTAATTCGGTGCTTGACTAAAAAAAAATGACATCAATAGCTAGAAAGATTCACAGACTCAGAAATGGAAGGATGTAGCGCTTCCATTATGCCACATTATTTGCCCAGAAGTGATAACTGAGTTAGGGTATAACCTTGGGGAATCGTATTAATTAACAGACATTGACCATGATTTTGGAGTCATAGAATGATTAAGGTTGGAAAAACCTCTAAAATCATCCAGTCCAACTGTCAGCCCAACGCCATCTACTAAACCATGTCAAGAAGTGCCACATCTACAAATTTTTTGAACATCTCTAGGGAAAGAACTCTACCACTTCTCTGGGAAGTTTGTTCCAAAGCTTGACCACTCTTTCGGTAATAAATTTTTTTCTAATATCCAGTCTAAACCTTCCCTGGTGCAACTTGAGGCCATTTCCTCTCGTCCTATCACCTGTTACTTGGGAGAAGAGACCAGCCCTCACCTCCCTATAATCTCCTTTCAGGTAGTTTTAGAGAGCAATAAGATCTCCCCTCAGCCTTCTCTTCTCCAGGCTAAACAGTTTCAGTTCCCACAGTCACTCCTCATAAGACTTATTCTCCAGACTCTTCACCAGCCTCGTTGTCCTAAGTCAGTGCAGACCTGCTATTAAATAGCAATCTTCTTGTTCTGGAGCCTCTGAAACCATGTGTTTATCCATTACCAGGCAGCCCACTTGACCACCACTTGCAACAGTCAGTACAAGCACGATGTCCACTGTTGTACACACTAACTTGAATTCTCAAGCTTAGTTCTGATTCAATATAACTTTCTGGGGAAGACTTTTGTATTGTGTTTAAAATACTGCATTCAAAAAATCAAGAAATTTGTCTTCTGCCAACAGCTTTGAAATTCACTTTTCTGAAAGTTTCTGTACTGCATTTGAGATGAACACTGGAGCGAGTAACAGTGTGTAAAGTACATACCTTTGGTAGAGCTTGGAGAAAGAGAAGCCACAGATCTACAGGTATGTTCTGGATTCCTTCTGGAAAAGAACAAAGTATTAAGTGTTATAGAATACAATAACCTAATGCAGCTGTTGGAAAAATGAGCTATAAAGTGTTCTCTCAGTCTAGAATAAAAGAAAGCACCATCCTGGAGTCTAATTAGAAAATTCGACAATTATTTTTAGCCCACCTATTTCAACCAGCATTGTTATCTTTACAGCTGAGAGTCACCATATATCTATGAATGAGTTTTTACAAGCAAGAGCTTCCATGTCTATATGAAACCCAAGGCAACATCATCTGTGTTTATTATTCTGTAAAGAGAAACAGTGCTAAACTTCCTACAGCACCCACTTTAGATGCTGAAAACCAGATAACTGAATGTGCTGCTGTTAGCATTTGGAGACAAGAATATGTTTTGATCCAATACATCAGAAATGGGTTCACTTGGTGACAAGAAAGTACTAGATTCCATAACAGGTTAAAATAGAGCCAAAATATGAAAACACTATGCAACTCAAAGAGTAACTTCTACTCATCATCTCTGAAATTTTTCAAGAGCGCTTTAAGCATTCTAAAAATACCACGGAAATTGGTAAATAGTTAAAACCTCTCAGTTTGTCACATAAAAGACAGCCTGATTGACTGTTACGGTTTGAGGTAAACTGGGGTTGGTTTCCTGACCCTGGCTCAGCCTGGCCTTAGTAACTTCATTTTCTGAAAGCTAACTGCATGTTTTTCATGTTTCTCTCTTGTAGTGATAACAGGGAACACTGGTATGCAGAAAGACCAATGTTTATACTATTGGGAAATTCATCCTCCGCTGTTGCTGCCACCAAGGATAAATGATTAGAAATACCAGCAAGCACTAGAATTCAACTCATACTCTCCAAGTCCAGCATGTATGATAAGAGCAGGGCCCATGCTCCAAGCTCTCTCTCACCCATGCCACAGAGCCTCAGGACAGATACAATTCATAGTATTATCATTGTATTTGGACCCTGATAAGGGAACTTCTATGCTTTCTGTATACTCCCACTATAAAAACTGTCTGTTCCCAATATAGGAGAAGGTGCTTCTTCAAACTGAAAAGCTCCTACCTGCTTCTTTGTTTGCTTCTGAAACAGTATATCAGTAAGTACTTCTGGATGGGGATCTCTGTTCCTCTCAGAAGAGAATCACCTAGTACGATTATCCTCCTTTTTTCCTTAACAGAGGCAGTTACAATGTGCAGAGCCAGCTGACTCTCTGTAGACAAGTCCCCATATGGACCTTCAACTACAACCTCATTTGCCTGACCCTCATGTTCCAGAGGCTCATACCTGTTGTGCAGGGGCAACCAGGAAGGCCGTGGTACCAGTGACAGCCCAAAACCCCTTCCAACAGCAGAGGCCTTTTGCCTGCACACCTAGCCCAGTTATCTGTCTTCCTGTGTTAGTCAGCTCTTAATTTCTCAATTACTACCTGTAAAACGTGAAGAGTAACACTGTTCTACCCAATTTGGGTGCTATGATGTGCTGACATCCCTATAGAGGAATTCTAATAAAGAAAAAGAGAGGCACACTAGCAGTGGCACAGTTGTATCTTCCCTTTCTATCCTATGCTTAGGATCAAATCCCCTGTCCAACGCCTGTGTTTAACCATAGGATAAACCAAAGACACTCATATCATAACATGACTTTCTCATGCTCTAATGCCAGTGCTGTTACAGAAAACAGAGGACAGTATTTTTTTCCACTTGCATTAATTTATGAGAGGCAAATGCTGACTACAGGTTGCCTGTAACGTATCAAACCTGGATTGTTTACCTGCAGAAACTTTTTGACTCATATCATGCCCTACATTTAACCACACTTCATAAATAAATGCCTCTGAAAATAGAAATGAAGTAAGACAAAACAGAAGCCAGACCTTAAAAAAATAAACAAAACAAAAAATCAAAACAAACAAAAACAATCTATCAAACAAAAAACAAGCATCCTGGATATTTTTGGCTAGAATGTAGAGTCAAAGGCTGAAAACAGTAAGTGAGATACATATGCCTTGATTCCAGCAATATTCCTCAAGGGAAATCATGGACTTTTCATATTCTACAAGACAGCAAAATGCCTAAGTATATCGGATCAAACTTTATGACGAATAGCGGTAATAGTAAGTGTTGCCATTAGGTAAGCAGCTGTCACATGAACCATTCTTATCTAACGTTAATTCAGAGCACCAAAAGACTCTTGTTTCCATTGTTTTGCAATGGAAGAGAAATTCTTTGTGAATCCAATTAAGTTCAATCACTCACACATGCTTCCTATAGATATCCCTGAGGATCAGACACACATTCAAGTACATTCCTAACAGATAGGAAAGCAACAGGAAACACCTAGGAAAATGAAATTCTGCTTTTAAACTGCCAATCTGCAGCTTGAAGAAAGTATCCAGGATGACACCTGCTCCCTGCAAAATGGTCCAGTGAGGGCAAAACATGCACAGATTTAATTTCTAGCAAGTACCATGGTCTAATTTTTGCTTAGGTGGCAGCCAAGCAGCTCCTAAACAGCTTGAGCAAGATGTGAGTATAATATCTGAATTATTAACTTTTAAATTAAGTACTATGCAAAATGAATAGAACATATATTCTGACTGAGAAACTATTTTAAGGCTCAAGTAAATTTTCTAAATGACTTAAAAGTGTGAAATATTTGGATATTCAGGTAGGAGCAGTAAAAGTACATTTCCTAGATCAGTAAAGATGATGTAATACTGGAAGTTGCTGGATGTAGAAGGATATATTCTCAGCAACCTTCTCTACGCCTCCTGCAAAAGTCCCATTCGTAACTATTCCACTACATTACCTCCTCCCAAACCACCCTTTTCAGTATTTCTTAACTACTGCTCACCATGAACTTTTCATTCGTGCTCTGCTCAGCCTCCCAGCTGATACTTCTGCCACACCTATTAAGCATTTAAGCAGAAACTTAAGCATTTAATTAGAAGACCTGGCAAAGAGAAAAAATAAAATAAAAATAACAAAAGATAAGTATCAGCGCTCACACCATACAGAAGAACATGTTTATTAGAAAACAAAGAGCACATATATCCATTCTTCTACCTTCTAGAGTCTAACTCAGTGTCAACTCATGTCTGCAAGAACTAGTCTGGTGTACCAAAGGATGTCTGGTGGGCCACTTAAAATAACGTGAAAGCTGTCATTTTCCACATACCTCTTGTGAAGAAGAAACATGCCCAGTGCTGCAATGTATGTGATACATCACACAGTTGGCATCCACATCTGTTAAACCTGAATGCGGGCGGAAAAGGAAGACGGAGAAGGAACAGAACAAAGGAAGTGTCACTGCCTTTGCCATTTTGGAGCACTTGTCCCTTTCATCAAAAATGAAAGTAGTCCCTGTGCAAGACTTTGAAGGTTTAACTTACAGCCTACAATGAAATAATTTCCCCTAACTTAGTCACAGACTTTCCACACCTTTTTAAACAAAAAGCCAGGAACAGCACCAAGGAGTACAGCAGCAGCAGTGTTGCTGTTGGAAGGTCTTGCAACAAACATGTCTTTCAAAAAAATTAAGTAATGCAATGAAGAACAGATGATCACAAAAGGAAGCTGATGATGAAGAGACACTGTTTTTCCTGCCTTGGCCTTATGAGGACTGTAATCCTAGCAACCAGAGTTGTTCAAAAGCATGTGTAGGAGGATAGGGGGAAGAAAGGGTAGGATTGTTTATAGCCTATAGACATAGAGGCTGCAGCAAGAGCCAAATTAGGAGAATAACTTCTGTGCATGAACAGCAGGGTGAAAGGAAATGGTTAGTTTTTTATAGGATTGGTACAGTACCACAGAGAAACTTCTCCACATAGGATGCAACTTCTCCCATGGAAATGATGTTTCATCCATGGAGCTCAATGACCTAACTCCTTTGGAATGCTAACCTTTCAGTGTCTGTTATCTATTGTTCTGTTACTACAGAGGCTGCAGTTTTTTTAATTAGCAGTTTATTAGCTAAAAAGCCAAAACACTCCTTGCATCAATCTGTTTAGTCTTAGGTCTTCTTTATGAGATGGTTATTAAGGAAGATTGAAAGGAATATCAAGTGTGAATCAGAAGTACTACAAAGGGTTCTCAAAGAATGAATACTCAACACTCTCTGAAAATAAACTTCCTGGAATAAGCTCCTGGGTCACTTCATACTAGTAAGCCTTTCTGACATCCTGGCCATTTCCCCTCTTTTATAGCTACAAAATGGAGGTGCACAGAGACACCAGACAACTTCTTGAAAGAAACCTTATTTACAAACCTAAAAGAAAGTAGGTTGTTTTTTTTTCATCAGTTGTCAAGCACTTCCGATCTCTCTGGGAAAATTACATCACACTTGCAGAATGATATAGAATACTTCGAAAATGTATTAAAATGCATCTAATAAATGCCACAGGATTTCACATAAATAACTAAAAAATACCCCCTCTGCATTCAACTAGAGCCCGCATATGCTTCTCTACAGACAGATTAAGGAAAGTGGTCTACTGTTGACCTGCTTAAATATGACATTAATTACTCAGTTCACAAGTGTGAAAATACTTCCTTAACCGAATTGCATCAGGATGAGAAAAGCATCAAGGGCCCACATTTTTTGACTTAATGGCATTCTTTTATCACCGTTACTTCTATAGGGACTCCTCTATGGCACCAGCTGAGTTGAACCAGGCTGCCATGCACCCATGGTTTTCTGTGGACTGTTTCAAGCATGATTATAAAGAAAAGTAAGTCTGCTTTCAACAGACTTAAGTCAGGCAGGCAGAGATCTGCAGCTAACAAAAAGTCTTGAACGATCCACACAGAGAAAGTGTTGAAAACCAATTATTTACGCGAACCCTATACTAATCATTGCCTTGAAAGAATTCTATTAAGCTTCTTCTAGCAGTCTAAATATTCACATCATTATTTGGTGCTATCAGAACAACACCTAAATCACCCAGACATGCAGACTGCAGTAAGGCATAAATATACCAAAATGAAGTGAAAATGGATTCACAGGATTTGATGGAAAACACATCCAAAAGAAATACATTTCACCACTAAACTTTTTTCATGTTATTTCCAACTGATTTTTTACATTGGATCTGGCTTTTAATAGCTGAAAAGGAGATAAATGTCTCATTACCAAAAATAAATCCGTCTGTTAAGGATGACAGAGAGAGGCAGAAGCACTGCACTGCCTATTATGGTATTGAGCAACAGATTTCGCTCCCTCTACTATATGCCTATTAATTAAGAATCTGACAAGATCTTCCAAAGAATTTCTGAGCTACTTCGGTCCTCTCTTTAATTCCTCCATAATTCTTTGCACGTATAAACAAAAAAGAAGTGGGCATGCACATAATTTACCACAGAGCTCTTTTCCTATTCAGATAAAATACTGGTAAGGAAACAACAGACAAAAGGGGAAAAATGCAAGAAATCAATGGAATGAAACAAATGAGCCTACAATTCCCTGTCCAGTAACCAGATGAAGCTGCTTAAAACACCAGCACCAATATGTTTGTCTGCCTTTTGACCACATATCTCGTATCTCTGTGCCAGAACTAGATGTAATAGCTCCCACTGAGATAAATCACTTTGCATTACAGCCTCTGTTTCATGAACATGAGACACTACTTTAATAGGAAATGGCAGCTTGCTTTAGCGTTAACAGTGTCGCACACAGCCATAATGCAGTGAGGCTTCTGTTCTCTTTGCAATGTGCTGCCTTCATAAATTCTCTCCCTATCTTCAAGCAGAGCAGCCATTTTATTCTCACAATTGATATAATATGGACAGACCTCTCATGCCATCAAATAGAGACACACACACATGCGCTCTCATAGATAGCCATACTCATAGATTTTTGCCTTTTCTTCTTGTTCTCCTTTGAGGAGATAAAAATCACCCCATGAAGCAAAACTGTACATCTGTGTAATCAGAACGGTTTCTGTTCAGACCCTTGTTTCACTTCAAATGAAACAGCCTGCAACAAATTTCTCTGGGATATTGCTGCTTATGAGGCAAAACCTGAAGCACAGAAGACCTTCCATCACATCATACAGAAAACATGATCCTGTGTTTTACTCAGCTATTCAACTGTCCTCTAAAGCAAATCTAGTTGAAGCAATTTTTCACTGGCATGAGGGAGGGCTGGGTAGCCCCATAGGTCTCTTTTACCTCTAAGCAATTAATGCTTTATATGGTTTGTTTTTACTGATTTATCTTACTGGCTATATGTGGGCAGAAGCATGTGCCTCATGCAAATGCCTCTCTTGCTTTGGGATGCTATTGCACAAATGCAAGTAATTGGAATTAATAGAAAAAACACCATTTTATTTCTGAAGCATTAATCCCATATCATCATGCATAGTTCCTCCACGTACAGAGAAAAGCTTCAGCAATACCACCCCACAAACGAATATTAACCAATACAGCCCTTCCAGTTCAGGTACATAGGCTTTACTACTTCTGCTTCACCACAGCTGATATCTGAGCTGCTCTGCAAAGATTACAGCTTTAATATCTTGGGATTCCTGCTGCAATGAGGCAACCAGCAAGACAGAATAAACATGTGTTCTCATGTTGTGAATACATCAAACTATTAGGATTGAAAGATTCATATTCATCAAAACCATTTCTTTTGTGTCTTTTTATCTTAGCATAGACTGGTGGTGACTTTTCAAGTGAGCAGAAGAAAACACCACATTTGCAACCTTAGCTAATTATGTCCTCAGCTAACAGAAATGGGGGTGGCTATGTGTCTTCATAACACAAGAGGAACCCCAATTTGAGTATACTGTAAGGACTTACTGTGGCATCAATATCAAATGACAACATTTATTAACACTGCCTTTTTGACTACAAGAGGAACCAATGAAACTTCCACTTCCAAGCCAAAGTACAGAGGGAAATAAAAAAAAAAACAATCAACCTCTTACCTAAAAAAACTTATTACATGCTCCAGCTCTAATTGACCACATGAGATTATTCCCGTAAGTTTATAATCTAACAAAAAGAAGCAGCCTGGGTGAGAGCACTTAAGAAATGGAGGACTCCCAATTTCTACTTACTACCTACAATGAAATGACCAAGCACACTGTAGTTTTAAATGGTAAGCAACAAAACAACTACAGGAAAAAGTCTGCTTTCACTGCATGGAAAGGTTCCTGATTTTTTCAGCGTTACATATTAATTCAGCGGTACAAGTTAATATTTAACTCTGTGTTTTTCCAGTATTACAGTCTTCCTCCAGGGTTTCAGTGGAAAGCAGTGGCATAGCTGAACTGTTGCTCTCCTTTAAAAGCAAGAGAAGCGACCACCACATAAAAGAAAACAGCAAGAGAAAATACAAGAAAAAGGAAAAAAGTTTCTCAACAGAAACTTTTTGTATCGCACATCACAAGAACATCTTAATGAATCAGCAATTTATGTAGATGATAACTGATGAAAAAGACAATAAAAATTATGATCTGTCCTCTTTACAGCTGTTTGGAGAGCAACAGTACTACTTGGTCACTTAGTATTTCTAAAACTGCAACAGGTCAATCTCAAGAAATCTTTCAAATGTTGACCAGTGAAAACCTGCTCATATCTATAGCATTTCTGCTCCAGCTTCCACGTAAACATAACAAGCTCTGTCAGGGATGTCCCGGCCACCTTACTGCAAGGCATTCTTATTGTCTAATTTTCTCTAACCTTGTGATGAGTCACATCTTCCTTCTGCCTGCCCAGTTTTTGCTACTTTCTTCCTGAATGTTTTCCAAGTCCATTTCATTGTTTTTTTAGTTAGCCAGAAACAAGAATTCAAAATGAAATGCTGAAAGGAATCTGCTTACACTCACAGTGGGACATAAGGAGGAAACAATCAGGTGTTCAGAGATGGTAGCACTTGTCCTCTGGTGAATGCGCCCCCCATATCCTCCCGTGTGCCAAAGCACAGCAATCTGTAATCGTCACAGCCCCATTCTTCAAACACACTGGGCAAGAGGATGTGGTCTTGACATTTCAATGGAAATCAGTGATACCTAGGTGTGTCCATCTCCTCTGAAAGGAGAGACATGCTGTTCTGCTGCTTCAAAGACTCCGGATGGCAAAAGCCTTTGATGTTAGAAAACACAATGAGTGAATAAAAGTCGGCATGTATTTACAGATGCCATCCTCATTGTAATGAGATACAGAAGGAAAGTTGATACACCTACAGACAGTAAAAACCTCATTGTATCAATGCCTCCTATCCCCCACCATTCTATTCAGCATCTTTAAGTGGGTGGTATTCAGCAGCCTTTCACATTTGACCTCTTAATTAAAGCATGGTAAAATTAACATCTCAGACACAAGATGCTACCCACCTACACCAGTAATTAAACTAATTCTTACAGGAGTAAGAACATTTGTTATGTGTAATGTAACTTTATCTGGGGTATTCCAAAGGAGGAAAAAGAGCTGATGTAATAAATGCAGTCATTTATATTTTAAGGCAACTATTGTAAATGAAAGAACACCTGTGACAGCTTGAGGCAGCCCCAGCCAAATGAAATCTTTTATGCCACCCGGGGACAGTACATTGCATATGGCTTACCCATCTCCAGCTACAATACTGAATAACTAAGTGATGAAGCAGACACTTTATGCCATCTCTGACTCTCAAATGCTAGCACTATAATTTCCTTTCAAAACCAATGTAACTGTGCCGTACAGTAATTTCATATCAGTTTTACATAAAAAGCAGGATAGGGTAAAGTAGGTCTGAGGTCTTTTACTGGGCAATACAGTCTCTTTGTTTCGCATTCGTGAAAATCCTAGAAGTAGGAGACCTTGTCTCATGACTGAGAAGACAAGACTATCACAATACAAATATAATTCAATAACTGTACAGAAAGAGTTTATGTAATTAAAGATGAAAATCACACCCCATCACAGTGGCAGAATTTAATATTCTCTTCATGCCAATATATAAAGGACCAAGCAATATGAAAAAGGACCAAAAAACTAACTAAAAATGTACATGGATCCAAGGAGATACAGAGGATACTTAAAAGAGCTACAACAGCACAGATCATTAACCCCATTAATTTAGGAAACAAGACTGATTTCTGACATATTTTCAGGCGCCTGAAAAACACTATTACAGTTGTCAAATCTAGTACTGGCTCAAAGGGCCTATTTACTCAGCTGAGCTGTAACTGTTGAGAAACATGGCCCAGCAAAGGTCTGTTCCCCTGTGCAGGGACTAGGTAACCTTTCCTAAGGATTTGTCTTAAGATGCATATGGGCAATTCAGGCCTCACTGAGCTTCAAAGAGTCCGCCCAGATGTCTCCTCCACTCAGGGTTTAAATGCATGATGTTCAGATAAGCAGTCAGAACCCAGATGGCATGCTGGCTACCTCAAAATACAGTCAAATCCACACCATGTAAGGTCAGTTTCCCCAGTCCTTCCTTTCCGTATTACTAACCAGTTAAGAAACTGAACAAACTACAGTCTAAAACCTCATCCTCAAATTTATTTGATCCCATGATTCATCCAATTGGAGCTACTCAGTTAAGCCTGACTGATAGCCTAAAAAAAACCAAAAGTGAACCAAACCAAGATACACCAGTCTTATTTCGGAAAGAAAGAGAGCAGAAACCATTCCCAACTCTTACACCTATGGTGCATCCCACAGCATTATCTATACCTGATTCTCTGAATAAAGAAACAGAGGACCATATAAGGTCCATTTGATATAAGCAATAAGGTTGACAGAGGAAGTTGCTTTATGTAGGGGTGTCTGTATTTGGTGAGGTTTTTTTGTTTTGGTTTTTTACACATGCAATATTGTGTTGCTATTAATGCTACTCCTTGATTTTTAAGATAAAAATCAGGCTATAAAATGATCCTTATAAAACTGGTAATATGACAAAACAGTTAAAAACCAAACTCCAATGGCAAAGTTTTTTAAGACTACATTATTACTTTAGATTCCTTGAAAACAAAACATTTCCCAAGATGTTTCAAAGCCTTCCCTCCCTCCCTGATGCTAAATTGAAAACACAGGAGCTGTTTCTCACATGCAGACCCCAAAGCAATCTTCCCGACAAGAGGGAGTCCATTGCTTTAGCTGCTTGGAATTTTATACTATTGTGACTCACTGGCCTCTGTCTGGGGTTTGTTAAATGAGTGGCCGCTCCTCCAACCTTCAAGGGAAACATCCACATCTGCCACCAGTATTAAGCATTTGAATGCTTACTGCAGTCTCGTCAAAGATTGAGAAACAGAGTCAGCCTTGATAATCTGAGAATTGCTTTATCACTGCTCATCCAAATTTTAGGCACACATTTAAGTCATTGTAATTGCACCAAGTTACCAAAATATTGAGTCCAAGCAAAACAACATGAAGAAAAAGAAAATTAATTTCTGATATATTTCAACTATCATTTTCTTGGCTCACACCACTTTCTACGATTAACCTTTGAAATGTTGCTAAGGAAATCAGATAGCTAAATAGTCATTGTCTTAAGTATACACTGAACATCTTATAGCACAACCAGTTTATTCCAGTTCTACCATGCAAAGCACAAAATACTGAGCACATGACAACTAATGTAATCACAGACATTTAGTTGTGAATAAACAAGGCCAAAGCAGAACATGAATATAGGAAGAGTGGATTTAAAACCTTTTATAAACAGATTGTTATCAGCTTATGGAAGGCAAAATTGACTGGGCAAGTTCCCATCATATCCAGGGTGCCATCTGGAAAATGAAGAAAACATTTTTAAAAGTAAATAAGACAAGCTATTATGATATTAATAGCACTAACTGGAGTATATATAGGCTCAAAAGAACAGATCTTAAGAAGTACAGTGAGAATACTTTCTGAAGTCAACAGCATTACACCAGTTTATTAACACATAATTTTACTTATCCTCTTTCCACTTTTATTGGACAACCAAAATTTCAAAACCTCAAACACGTACATTTTTCTTAGCTATAGGTCCTATACAAGCTTCTTGTCTTCATTACTCTGATTCCAATACCTTCCCTCTAAATACTATTACTCTAAACTTACAATAGTATAATTAACAATGAGATGCAATGTTATTAACACCAAAGGTGGTGCAACCAGTCTAACATACTTTCAGTGGGGATGGATTCAAAGGACAGATCCCCTTTGTTTAGTTGTTTTACAATAAAGACAAACTAAGTCAAGATAAGGGCACGACATTCAGCTCAACCCTATCAACCCTATCACCAGAAGTACAAATCATGTCCAATACAAAGGGACAGGGAATTCAGGATGGACTACACTTCCATGAATACAGACCCACAATGTTCCCGCAGATTACCTTTCTGACGATCAAAGAGCGAGATGTAGGCACATATACCTTCCAGTCATTACTGTAACCATCAAGCATAGGAGGGTATTTGGTCTGCTCACTCTGGTATGAACAGCAGTGCAGCCACAAGCGCAGACAGCTTAGAGAAAACTGGCAGCCCAGGCTGAAGAGCAGAGTGAAAGCTTGAGAAGTGAGTCCATTTGGAGTGCCTAGTACCTGACCTGGTATCTGACCTAACTCCACACAGGAGGGTGTGTAGCGGGAAGTCAGAGGCAGCACCTACAGTCTTGCTGATTTCTTTCTGAATTTCCTTTATCCCTTCTCAAATAAAAATGTTTGTGATTATATGCCAATATCATTATTAGATCTCAGCTAATCGTTGCAAAATTGTCCATCTTTCCTATTAGAGACAACAGCTTAGGGTCTCTGTGCAATTTACAGTTTCCTTGTTACTCTGAGGCTGCCATAAAATGAAAACTATGGTTGCGAAATAGTAGTATTTTTCATTAAAATCCCAAGGAGTTAATTACATAAATACTGTTATACAACACACTTCACAGTCCCTCCCAGGAAACTTGTTAGGCTCTTTCAATAATGCAAAAGCATCATCTTACTCCCATGAAGTGGAGGAAATCATGTTCAGCACAGCCACAAATGTCACTGTCACATGTTCCTGCACAGAGATAACAGGGATCAACTTCTACACATACCCAGCTGCAGAAACTGGCCTTTATTACAGTTCCATGTCCAATGATAGCAGAAAGGATAAAATATTTCATGAGGACAAGGGCAACAGTGCTCCGTTCAAGGGCTTGTAATCACTTCCAATTAGAAGCTCATGAACACAAAGCCTGTTTTCATTTGAGAGATACAGGCAAAATAGCACCAGCCGCAGCAATGCAAGTGAGAAATAAAACAGAAATGGAAAAGGAGTACAGGAGGAAAAAAAGATCTCCATGTTTCAAAAAGCAAGGCTGCCAAGTAATCACACTTCCACAGTGAGAAAGAAATCACTTCTTTAAGGGCCAAATGCACAAGCTTCAAAGAACGGAGAATGTTTTTTTGTCTAGGTCACATTTGATTAAGATATAAGAAGGAGCTAAAGGACAGAGGAGCAGAAACAAGTACATTTTTTCTTCTGCAGCCTAGTAGCTCCTGCCTGGTTTCAATCTTCTGTCACTACCAGGTTTTGCAACATATTCCCTAAGGAAGTCAGGAGAGCCCTGATTAGTCTACAATATTGAAAGATACCTTTTAACTCCTATATTCTTTCTACCACACGATGGGGGCCAGTGGACTTTTCACAAACTAAAGCATGCAAGGAGCTGACCACAACCAGCTGTGCCTACATTCTATTAACCCTAGTGGCCCATGACCATCAACTGGAACTACTAAATAATCCAAGTATCCTGACAGTGAGAGGACACTAGGCACCAGTTAAAATACCAGCAGCTATCGTCACTGTGAGCCCTAATGCAGCCGAGTGAAGAGATATGCTACTGTAGATAAGGCCAGCATCTTCTATGGATATTTCCTGGTTTTGCCACACTATCTTAAGCATAAAAAACAAATAAAACAATAAATAAAAAGATAACTTAGGTTTATCGTTATTTTAGCTTAAAAGCTAGGAAAATAAAAGTCCTCCCCATCTGCACCCACTTGCTCCTCTTGAGCATTTTGTGCCTGAATCAAGGCATATAACAAGATTCCTGTTTTTATAGCTTAAGAACACAGGAACAGAGCTTCTAATTTAGTTACTGTTCATACCATCATCCAAAACCATATCATCACACCCACACAGGCATCTGGAGCCAGCCTTCAAGTGTAAAGAAGGTTTCTTTTTGCAATGTGATCAATTCCATTACAACCAAAGAGACCATCAAATACACAGAGACTACTGCCAGCAAAACAGTGGAAGGTTGCAGTGCCAAAGGCCAAACCAGTTTTCTTTCACAAAAGAAAGCACGGTAAAAGCTGAAGAGCCTTGGAAGGAAGCTTCCTGAATAACCTGGACAAGTCATTTAATCTCCTAGCACCACTCCCCATCTAAAATTTAAGGCTAGCATTAATCTTACACCATTTGCAGCAATATAATACTCGATTCTGAAAAGTGACAGTGACTTAAATCTACATCAATGGAACAATAGAAGTTGCCCATCTACTTGACAACATGACATGCATTCTAGAAAAGTGCACAAAAAGGAAATACATAAGTGTGGGGAAAGGGAAATTTTCCATCTTGAATGACTAATTCCTCCTCCTTAGAATGAAGGAATATCAAATCTCTGTCTATTCTTTGCAAAAGGGTACAGAGCACTTCTCCAGGACAAGCTGTTGATCCTGGAAATCTGGAATCTGCAGCCCAGAGACAGTTCACTCAGCATCTCCCCAAGGCTGTGACTTTGAGACAAGGTATCCCAGCAAACAGACAACCGAGGAACCAGATAGGCCCCTGGACAGGAAGTGTGTTTGGCAGTTAGGACTCTGTTAGCATTTTGTCAAAGCTGAGCTATCTATAAGGCTCATTTCAATTTCAGAGAATTTGTGACTTGCTAAAAATATTACACCAGAATTATTCCAATACCTGGAACTGGAATCAAACTATGATATGCTTTAATGTGCATCAGTATCACCTAAGTTTTAGATGGTATTTATAGGTTTAACATGATGAATTCTGATGATCAGAACAATTCTTGGTTTCATGCACTGGCTAAGAATGTTCACTCTGACAGATGATATTTGGGGTTTACCCAGACTGGGGTAACACCTGTGTAATTTGGGAGTTTTAGCTTTTTAAGCTGCTATTTCATGTCTTGCTTGGCACAAGTCCACCAGAGCTATAATCTTCCTATGTTTTGCTTTGGGATGATCTGAATAAAAGATACATTTACTTCCTCAATATTTCAAATATATCCTTTCACAGGATATAAACCACAACTGACTCAGCCATGCCATTAAAACCAATAAAACTGCACAAAAAAAACCAAACAAGTTCCTCTGATGTTATCATTCTAATGTATTCCCTATGGAAACATGTGTAACACTTTACTAAATAGATATAACCAAATTTTAATGGAAATGAAGAAGCTACTGAACAGTACAACAAAACACAACATTAAACAGCATTTACATGCTATTCCTAATGCCTTGGGACATTACAATACTGCCATTCTGACAAAATATTTTTCCTCTTTATTTAAATCATCACAGAAGTTTGGTGATTTGCCAAGAAACCTGCTTAAGTCAATGTGGTTTGCTGTGTGAATTTAATTATATAAAAAATACCTCTGCGTATCTCCTGGCTATATTTGTTTCAGTGTATACTATTGCACAAAGTATCTGGAATGTTACACTTGCTCAAAAAGTTCTCATAGAGCTCTGCTGTCTGAAGTAATTTTGTTTAGCTTGCATGTATCTCATGGTATGTTTAAATCAAACAGGTCTGATGGATGACTGGAAATAAATGCACAACTATATTTCAACTCATAATTTCATCTGTCCTGTGGTCCTGCAAACACTGTAACGTATGCTCAAAATATATGGCTAATTGAACCAAGATGACACTAAGAGGAAAAACCTCCAAATGAAATTGTTATATGAGGGGACTTGGGATTGGGTTTCTTTTTTTTTTTTTTCAGACCCATAATACATCCAGCTTTCATTACTGAGTTATTACTACTAAACTGATACAACATTGTACTTTAAGAATAACTTTGTTGTTGACTGTTGACAGGTAGATAAGACTTCGATTCAGGATGCAAATGTCAAATAAAGGGAGGATAAATTAATTTGAAGAGGTCTGAGCCAAAAGTAGATAAAGTGAGGTTCGGTAGCAGCCACTGCTACAGTTTAAGAGTTTGAGAAACCACTCAATAACGTCATAAGGAAGAATTACACAGTTTTGTTTTAGCCTAAGTGAAAATTGCTTTTGAATTCTTCTCAAGCTTATGCTTCATTATACAATTTTTCCGCCAGGCAGATAAATAAGGGTATCATAGATAAAATGCATTTGCACTACAATGTCAGGCTGAACTGTAAGCTTTCTGGGGTAAGAACTAAACTTACTTTTGTTTAGTGCCTGAGAAATGGAGGCTGTGGTCCTAAATGTGTCCTGTCAGCACTACTGTAATACAATTGCAATTGAGCCACAGCTGCCTACATAGTAAAACCTCTTAGACTACATACTAAAAGTTGTTTACTGCCTGAAATGTATCACACTACTCATTGACAATTACTGATAAATTACTTTAATGAGTGGTTACAGAGAAACTGAAAGAATGATGCATGAAAGATGACCAACTAAAATATGAAGCAGCTTGATGAATCTACACCTACATCAAAGGAGAAACTTGTGTCTTCCTAGGATCTTCCTCACACAGAAAATAAGTAGATTTACTCTAAATGCCAGAACAGTGATTTTATTAGCACTTATTTAGCTTATTCACACCTAACTTGTTGAAAGAATCCCTTACAGACACATTCAGCCCAGTGCACAATCCAAGCAACCTCACCACACACTGATGGACTGTTGAGGACAGAAAAGTACCAATATGCTGATGCTCTGACTAGTTCATTAGACACAGTTCCTGACACACCACAGAGAAGAAATTCTGGCTATGATAACTTCAGCTGAGAGTTGAATTAACAATGGGAACCTGAAATGCATCTAGGTACTGCTCTTTACAAGGAGACAGAATGACTGAACACTCAGCATAATTAAACTTGCCTGCCTCTCCAGATCCACAGAATCAGATCCAAGAACTTGGAGGTCACTCACAGGATCTGCTCTTCCAGGAAATCTGAATTGTCAAATCTTATATTCTTTTACAATTCTGTGTAAAATCCTTATAAATGACACAGACCTAGGCTGCATAAGATAGCTGACAGCCAGACAGACCGATGATGCAAACAGGTCTTCATCTTTCTTTGTCACAGTAGTTAAAATATAGCTTCAGTTCTTATTCTTAACTATGAGGTTACATCGATCAAATGTAAATACATGGAAAAAGGAGATACAACATCCTTTCATCTTTACCACCCTTTGTAGACATCCAGGCTGCAGTAAAAGATAGTTTATCATTTGTTTTCAGTAGTCAAGGACAGTTAAATTAAATGACCTGGGGAAAATGGGTCTTGGAGAAGTCTGTAAGCTACTGAAAAAATTAGCCTCCTTTAATTTGACTGTCTGTACAGAGAAGAGATCATGGACTTTAAACTCCAAGATAACAAACAAAATTAAATACCACTTCCTGAGTCTGGATCATGTTCTTGGCACTAAACAAAGAATAATATCTACAGATCTTCATAACAATAGAGAGGGATTTTGGTGGTGTGGTTTTGTTGGGTTTTTTCCAAAAAAAAAAACCAGGTGTTTTTTTCCATTATATACACATTTCCCACAGCTCACGCTGAGATATCTGATCAGGCTTTAGACTCTTATCTTACAGTCCTTGTCTCTTGTTAGCAAGTTCATCTCTCTGGGAATAGTGCTACAAAAAGCACTGAAAAGAGAAAGACACTGCAAAAGAACTTGTGTGAAAAGCAATTTTGCCTTTAAGTGTTTTAAACCTAAATGGCTTTTCATTCTGATTCCCCTACAAATCATTTTAGTTCACATTTAATGAAAAAAAAAAGCAAAACTCTGTTCAAAGTAGATTATTATAGATGAATTGCTACTGCCAACGAACCATTTGAGCTCTGAAGAGGAAAGCATAATGCCTGCCAAACAAATAAACATAATATTTAGGACACTTGAAAGCATGCTATCAAATGGACAGATTGTTCGACGGTACAGATCAATTCACTCAGCAGACACACACAGGAGTTACTCTGTTCTCAAGCTGCAACGTCATTTAATAAAATACTTACCTTGAGCATTGAATATCCTATTTGTGAGGACTTTGGACTAATTCAAGAATCTTACCCACAGACAACCTGATGTTTGTTAAGCAATGAACCAGACTAGTTAGGCCACAGCACAACATTTTGTTGGATACGGACGAGAAAAACCACCTTGAAGGACACATTGATTTGAGGATCCAGGCATTAAACATGCACATCCATATGTCTAACGGATTGAGTTTGTTTATCCTTCATCTACCTGTACTTGCTCCAGATACTGCACAATCTTAATTTCTGCTCATGTTTATTTCTAAGCCTTTAACTTTTTGTTCCTCTTCTGCTTCCACATGTCTTTAGACAGTAATGAAATCTGGAATGAGTTATGCATTGTGCAAATACATCACATATACTGCCTCAAAGACTTACAGCCTAGGAATCAGACTTCACCACCCTTTTATACTTGATGATTCCTCATTTAGCATGCTCAATAATGTAGCACCACTTTGCCACATAACAGTCACAATAAAAACCCAGTAAATGTAGAGTTTCCACACCAAGCTGTTTACAAGACAACTTAAACTAGAATGTGGACTTAAATAGTCAGACTTCCATTTCTACCGTGAAGATGAATCTGAGGCTTTTCTTATACAATATATTTTCCTATGTAATAAGAGACTCTGCATTAATGGCAATTAAATATTCAGTAACTAACTGTACTTGGTATGCAAGCCAGCACAAACCAAAACTGCCAATTGCAGCAAAAATGGAGGCAGACATATTCAAGAACAAGCAGTGTAAAACTTTAAGGGTATTTTAATGGACTTCCATTCAACAACTTACTATAGAGTTTCAGCATTTTCATATGACAGCATTATGCTATTATAACAATGAACACAGTGGTATTTTCCCAGCTGTATCTATAGCCTTTTGCAAACCACTGCTCAAAACCACTTTTTTTGTCCTCTCCATGTGGTATGTTCTCAGGGGAGTGTTATTGACTTTTTCTATTCAGGATATTCAAAGAGGCCCAGCATATTTGGGAGCTAAACTGTTTTTAAGAGTCCCAGGTCTCTCTGGACCTATGAAATTCCCAGTCAAAGAAACATAGGAATCTGGTTTGACTTTTCAAAGTTAGCTTTTGAGACAAAACAGCTGTTTGGAATTCAGGGCTTAAATTTTATGTCATGGTATGCTTCTTTCAACACCACTGTGCCTAAACAACAATTGGTATTTTGCTACCCATTACCCTCTTTTGTCCCAATACAAGTATGTGATAGGAACATCACCCACATGGAAACCAAAGTTGGACCACTTTATCTTAGAAGTATGAACCTCTGCTGCTTCAGATTAAAAGACTTCAGCCATCAGCTCAGAGGACACAACAAACACACAAAACTCTACAACATAGTCCAGTTCTGAGGTACATAGAGACACTCTTCATTACTGACAGCTGCTCTACCATGGCATTGTTGTACATTAGTAAAGGTTTCATTGACTCCCCTACCTTTATCCCTTTTAATAAGTGTTCTTCAGTATCCAGTAAATTTCAGGTATATTTGACAACTAAATAACTTCCAAGAGTTGCAGCGGAAAACCAAATATTTGACATTTAAAACTAAATAAAGAAAAATATCTGTCACCAGTGCTTCCCAGGAATAGTTTTGCATTCATCTTTGAAGAAGCCTTAAGAGAGAATGAAAAATCATGGCCACGGCGTGTGCCAGAAGCTATAAGACCTAGACAGATCACTCAAAATTTTCCCCTTGGTATTCACTGCATACCTTAAACATCCTTGTTGAATGGTCAAACACAAATCTGACACAGATCAACCTCTCTCAAACTTGTTCAGTAGCCTTGATACAAATAGCATTATTCAGCCTGCCCATTACATATGCCCAACTTTGGTGCTGTGACTACTATGCCATTTTAGTTCAGGTCTCAAGTAAGCACTTTAGACTACCCAAAATTCAAGAAAAGCTTGACTTCTCACACCATCAGTGGATGGCAGTAAACCTATCTACATTGCATACCTAAAACTGGCGTTTGAATAAGAGTACAAAGTGATATCCCAGGTAGGTCATAAGATTTTCAACCCATGTAACCTCTATAACTCTAATATAAGTGGGCATAACACCAAAGTCAAGGACAGATGAGCTGAATAAACTTACAATTAAGCTGAAATCAGCCACATGCTAGAAAAAAACCCTTCTCTTGTGCAACTACAGTTTTAAATTGACTATTAAGAACTTAGTATCAATTCTCCGAGATGGTAATAGTAACTCCAAATATCTAAAAAACAGACTGCTGCACATCTGAATTTTTGAAGACCTATTCAGGATTTACAGGGCACAGTCCTGCAACTTCGGAAGTTTTAAAATGTTTTCTTTTATCTCTGATAATAGAAAGAAAGTTTAAAGGACAAATTTAAAACATTTTCAAGAAATTTCTTTGGAAACAAATAGAAGTTCCTAAAGGACTATGCCTACCAAACATATGCCTGAAAGACAAACTTAATTTTGCAAGAACTCAAAGCTGAATGAAAGCAATTTAAGGAATGACAGTATTCTAAGAAGACACTGATAATCAAGCCAATGAGATATCTACCATGGATTTCTCTGACAGCTGCTAACATCTCTTCTAAGTCTTTACTCATATCAACAGAAAAAGAATAAAATAGCTCCAGACTGTAGCCCAGCTGGTGATGAAAATGGCACAGGCTATATATGCATCCTATCAGCCCCATCCCAGCCCAGCTCTACAATACAGGCTCACCCAAGCTGGTGATTTATAGCTCTTTGGAAGCCAAAGATCAATAACAAATTCAGAGTCTTTCACCTGTTCTTCAATAACCTGGACACTACTTGATTGCAAAAATCTATCAAAAAGTACTGTGTTTTGACTATTTTATGGCCTTCAGGGATGCTTTCAGGTTTGTTCCTAGTATTCAGCAGGAAGCTATAAAAGGTATTTAGGCATCTAGAGATACATGAAGCCTCCTAATCAGATCTACAGTGCGAATTAGTAGCCTAATTTACTTACAGAATTCTGAAATCCCATTTAGAGTCTAACGGCTTTAAGTAAATAAACACCTTTGGAACTCTGGCTCCAGGTCACTTGAAGTATAAAGATTATAACAACGGATGACAGAAGTTGGTAGTCTCAAGGCTGCATGCCTTGTCAGAGCTGCAATTTGCCCTTTAATTTCAGAGATAAATTCCCTGGAAGAGGAATAAATGACTTTCTAGAATAGAGATGAAGGAAACTGAGCAGCCATATAAGAATGACTATATGCTACTTACAGCAGTAGATGATACAGGCTCTCACCTTTCAAAGTAGTATTCAAGTCGCATAAAATACTATTATTTCTAATTATGCCTAGTGTTATATATACACACACACACCACTTCTATGACATTTCCTCCAAGTTAAAAGATCACATCATATCAATTATTACCAGGAAGTATTCTGAACAAGCACCAAATGGTGTCTCAAACATAAAAAGACTCAGGATTATTTCTTTAGCATAGCATAATGACAATTTAAAAATACAGTCAAACAAATATACTTTCCTTACTACCAACGGGGGATCCATGCTAAGAATAGTTGTCCTGCAAGCAAATACCCAGCTACCATTCCCAGAGCAACATGGTTCCATACCATATCCTTATATCAGACTTCCACAGAAATTGCCACAATATAGTCCAAAGGATAAAAGCTTAAACAAAGACTTTTGATTCAACTGTTGACCCTGTAGATCTCCTTCACACACCTATCACTGTGTTCTAAGAAGACATAAATGAGTTTCTGAAGGCTGAGATGTGAAAGCTTTAACCAGTGCCTGCAATGGTTTAAAAATGGCTTAGTTATGTTAAAGGCAATATTGATTAACACCAACAGGGGATTTCATTTTTTTAACAGAGGCTCTTGAAGGCACAGAAGGGTAGCTAACCTATTCCTCGGTAGCTAACCTGAGAACACAGTGATTTCAACACGTGGTTTTAGATAAAGTGTTTAAAAAACATAACCCCAGCCTGCACCTGGAAATTCCTGTCTTTTCCCTGAAACAATGCAGAGCAGAATTGCAGAACAGCATAGCTCCCTCATTAAACTGGCCAACACATATAAACACAAATTAAATTATGCCTCACTAAAAAATATTTTCTAGCTACTCACTAAAATAGCTTTGTGAGACCAGGCCCATACATGGAAAGAAATGGCTTTCTCTGCAGTCCTAAGCCAAGCTCCCCTCTGGAATGACATTTTAGGTAATATAAACAGTTTAAAGGCAAACATAGAGCAGAGCAGCCTAGTTTTATACAATCAGTGCAAAGAAAACTGAGATTCATTCTGTGCTGAATTAAACTCTTTATATTGTTTCTAGTCAAAAAGGACAAGTATCAAAAGCAAAAATTCTTACAAATCTATCTTTCACTACAAACATTTTCATAAACTATTTTAATTTCTATTTAAACTATTTAATTTCAACAAACAATAGCAGGCCCGAGCACAGTAGGTAGAATTTTGTCCGTACTCATTTGAAAACAGTGCAAGCTTTGCCCTTTCTACAGTTCAAGTAATTTAACTGGTGGTAGAAGTTCTCACACAACTTCTCCAGTGAACTTTGTAATAATTACATAAAGCTCTTGGAGCATATGACTTCAATGCTTTTCAAAATACCTGCTCACATCCTTCACCTTAGATCAGAAATGCAGAATCTGTATTCAGAGGTAAAAAACTTTTCAAGAACTGTGTAATGTTCAGAGCACAACGGGATGAGTCATTAAACCCTTATGATTTCCTGGTACACTATGTACAGCGATCCTCATTTTATCTGGGAGCACAGGGGAGAAACAAGAAAAAGTTTGGTCAGCAGCACAGAGCATAACAACAGACTGTAAATAATGCTTTCATCTTTCAGTTCTAATTACAAGCTTCTCTGAATGTCTGAAAAAGTCTAATGAAACTGCCAGAACTGTACGGATTTACATAGAAATGGAAGGACCTAATTAACTCATGGAAAAGTGTTGGAAAGCCACGTGTAACACATCTTTCGCTAGTGCCTGTTCCCTACATGCAACTCCCATTGTAGTGCCTTTTCCCTACATGCAGCTCCCTTCTAAAGGACCCATACACTTCTTGCTCCTCATGATGTCCTGCTGCTGCATCTCAAAACTGAAGACTTCATAGCACACCATAGATATTTATCAAAGCATGTTTCTACTCATATTACACGTGTGAGGGTGAATTTGGTGGGATAAATAGCACTGATCCCCATTTCACGTGAATTAATGAAGGTGTAACATGGTGGGTGGACATCAATGGGAACACGTGACAGCGGGGGGGGGGGGGGGGGGGGTTGGGGGGCAGGTAGCCCAGGCGAGCTGGGAAGATGCTACTCAGACAGAACAACGGGTCCTGCACTAGGACCTAAGTACTCTCATGAAAAATTATTAATTTTTCATTTTCCAAGCAAGTTAAGAGGAAATTTGGAAAGGAGAAAAAAAGACAACATTTAATCATCTAAAGTACTTAATAAATAATTTTAAATGCCTGAAAAAAAATCAATAATCAATAAACTAACTTAAATCTTATCATCTGAACCTGATCCATTCAATTTTCAGCTTTGTTCTAAAATACCACGTACATACAATCTCAAAGAATGCTCAGATGAGAGATTCTAGTTCAGACCTTACTAGTGAAAGAAAGGAAGATAAAAAGGAAATCTGAGAGCACCTACACTCCTCAGATACTGTTGAGTGTGGGTGAAGAGGTAGGCACAACTCACGTGTGCAAGTTACACAATTTTTGTAGATTTTTTTCCTCAGTCATTCAACAATCTCTTACTGCCACTGAGTTGTAAACTTGCCATCATGTTGCTCATCAGGGAAAAAAAAAAAAAAAGGACCAGTGTCTAATGTTCCAGACAGAAACCATGACAATATATAAACAAAATGCTGCAAATTCTAGTACATTGATTGAAAGACAAAGTCGACAGAAATTATTTCAAGTTCAGTGAAACAAGTTTAAATATCTTTATGATTACATTGGTAATTTTTCCTCAGTTGCAGACATCGGTGGCTATATTAGATTATGTCACCTGAGAATTTAAACATAATCATACATTTCTAATGAAAAAGTGGCACATGTGAGTATTACAGCTCCATATTATCTTAATTACATATTGCAATTACAGTTACAGCAGCACTGCTACTGGGATGAAACTACTGTGATTGAGCCTCTCCATATTCCATATGGGCCTTCCACAGAAGCCTTATGCAGGCTCACCTGAACTTGTACTAGAAAATGAGTGACAAAGATCAGGATGTGTCTGGCCATAAGACAGGGCTTTTGTTGTGCTGATTTGGCTCTTAGCAATAGAGATTTTGCAGACAGGTACACTGGTGTGATGAAGGTTGTCTTATTCAATTTAGTGTCAGTGCCCATCATTAACAGCAGACCTGAAAGGCTGCAGTGGAGTAAACAAACGCAGTTCTAGTGACAGCCATTTGCTCAAATCCAGATCAAAACTCTATTTCTAATCTTGCCTGGAACTTAAACCTGAATTTAAAGTACACCTCCTCAATAATTTACTAAAAGGAGACAGTAACAATGTGGGGAAGAGCTGAGGCTGTAAAGACTCAGGATTCTCCTTTTGCATTTTACGTTCATGTCTGTGTCTTTACATGATTGTTCTCCCTCTCACAGAGAAGCACCGAGAGACAAGTTGCCCGTGCTACTTATAAACCAACAGCTTGTGCAAAGAAGCCACACCTTACTGCACTATGGCAGTGGAACCTTCTCAACTATGGAAACAACATGCCAACTATGGAAACAACCTGTGGATTTACTGATGAGACAGTACTCATGTCATTTGTAGCTCCTCAGTGAGGACAGCAAGCTCATATTCTTGCTCCAAAAGCACAAATCCCTAAGCAGGGAGCTAATGCTTTCCAGTACTCTTGGATAGCTACTCCAAAGGCAACAGAGGACTTAGAATACACTGTTGAAACAGTTACCTTTTAGCCTGCAGAGCACTGAGTATATAAACATACAAATCAAGCACAAAATCAAGCCAATCACAAAACAATAGTAGATGACTTCATAATCTCGAACAACTTCTAATGGGAAACACTTCAGATACATGAATTAGTTTAAGAAAAAAAAATGTAATTGTTTATACCTCTTTGAAGCTTCTCAGGGAATCAAATCGATTAAATTGGCTAGCTACATTCAAGCAACTGAAAAACATTTCCCATAAGACAAACATACAGAGTATCAACAAGATAGAGTTAAGTAAGAGAGAAGCACGAGTCCAGAGTTTGTTTTCAGTCTGGAACTGATGGACAGGGTGTGACTTTATGACTTATCTTGTTTCCTAGGAAGGGAGAACAACCCTGGTTTGTATCGCCAGACAGATTCTGCCCAGCAGCCTTTCTGGCCCTCCTTCCAACTCAGCCCTGTGCATGTCCCCCAAGCTCAGTCATAAACTCAGGAAAACATCGACCCTTTACCAAAGTCATTTTTTATAAAGCAAGCCTAGTGGCACGATTAGGACCTGATAAAATGAAAAACAAAGCATTCCTGCACAAAGAAATGCAATGATTCCTTGAAGTCAGAGCAGTTACTAAACATCAACAGCAGCAGCAAAAAAAAAAAAAAAAAAAAAGGTGTTTTCTGAACTACTCCATACTCAGTGGCACAGAAATTGTGAAGTAAACTCCATACTATTAGTGAGGAAAAAAAGTTGCAACCCAGAGATTTTTCACTTATAGTAAACAGTGGCAGCCTGGCTTATTTAGTACAAAAAGACTTGTTAAACACATGCAGTCAATATTTCCTACTATAAATAATATATTGCTTAACAGTCTAATTTATGTAATACTGACTTCCAAGGCAAAATACATAAAAGACAACCTTTCCAGTTCTGTGCCCGCTTTTTCAGTTCCTAAAGGCTTGAACATTGTTTAAAACAAGGAAGAGAGGTGTTCCAGACTTCTCTGCCACTTGTTCTTTTCATTTAAAATCTAACTCATCTTATTCTGTGGTTTCCTTAGATGTCATAAAAGTACACTCGAAGCTCCTCAAGCCGTTCCATTCTGGAAAACAGCAACTTTTTTCCACAAATATTTATTCAGGCTTGGGGGGGTTGTTTATTTGTTTTCAATTTTTAAGCCATCTAAATAAAAATACCTCTTTCCTGGACAGTTAGTCAGTCTTCATTCTCCTAATATCTTTGAGATAATTCTACCAGATCATCAATTATGCATACACTCTGGAAGAAATTAAAAAAAAAAAGAAAAAAAAAAAGAGGGGGGAAAAAAGGAAACAAGACATGCTTTTCCCATATGGAAGAAAATCAGAGGCAGAAAATAGAGGGATCTTTCGGGTCTTTTTTATATAGAAGAGGAAAAAAAACCCAAACCCACAGTAGATCACAAGTGTACTTTTTATTTTCTATAGATTACTTAATGAAAGCTTGCAAAATACCCTAGAAGGACATTAAATATTTTATTAATTTAGTTCATCCACTATATATGAGAGGTTTTACAGAAATTAAAACTCCCCTGCTTGAGGACAACCATCTAGCAGGCAGTTCACCGCTCTGCAATCATATCATAAAAATAATTATTAGATATAAAATTACACTTTTTTATGATACATTAAAGTTGTAGGGAGCAAAATAATCATAAGAGTTGCATAACAAACTAAAGTTCTTTAGACTAAAAAAACATTTTAAAACATAGAAAGGTTTTTTTAGATTAAGGAAGGAAATCAGTTGCTGCATAAGAGTCCATAACCCTCCTGGTCCTTCAGCTAACTGTATTCGTTTTCTATTTCTTGGCACTCCTTTGCCCTTTTGGTTCCAGCTTTCCTAATTTGGGCATCCAAAAGTTAACTGAATACTAGTCATGTAGACTCCTTCTAGAGTAAATGGAGTTAGGATAACTCATCATTTGGAATAACCAGAGAAGGCTAGAGTGAAATGAGAAGAAATCCACACATTTCATCATTCTGTTATTCCTTGTCTAGTCTATGGCCTGTTCTTATGATTGTCCTCTGATTCTGGTTGGGACAGCACAGAGCACAAACGTCTCCCAGTCACCATCTGGGGCTCCCAAGCATGAGAGCCCAACTCCCAATAGGGAAACTGCCCACCTTATTTTAATAGTTGCAGTGAACTTTGTTTAAAGCCCATCTCTCAACATAAGCCCACATCTGTGATACATGCTATGACAGCAGCTGCCACAACAAAAAAAAAAAATAGTTAATTCTGCCACATTCATACCCCTGCTTTATTCTCAGTTGGCCCCTAAAAAAAAGAAAAAAAAAGCCAGATGCAAACTGAGAGGCCCAAACAGCATTTAAGTCACAGGCTGGTCAACCTTAATAATGCTAATAAAAATGGAGTAGGGTACTTTAGAAGGACTCAAGCATGTAGTTCACACAGTTAGGAATGCTGTCTGCAGACTGAGGGAACTCAGCATCACTGAATCCAAAATTAAGGAAACTGTTTTTTCTAATAGGAACCATTAGGTACCCTGGCTCTATGGAACTTGTCAAATTTATATGACATGTACAGTGAGTGTCTAGGGTATAAAATGGCTTGGGGAAAGCAACAGTCTTGTTTTAGTTCTTTTAATGTCCAACGTATCCAGCGGATTGAATTATGTGTGATTACTGAATGTTTAGTGATTGAATAGCTTCTCCTCCATTATACTGTGTATCTGCCTCAGAATCTGTCTGTACTATCATTGTTCTGGGAGCACAAGCAACAGTCTTCTACCCTTGATCAAGCCAAGACACTGTTTGCATGTGTTCTCTGTTGAATACAGCTAATGAAGAAAATTTTCTCATTCAGACTCAGATCTGGCCTCAGGTTAGACTCTAAATACTTCAGCTATGCTTTTGGATTCAGATCTCAGTAGAAGGCACCAACAATGTACTCAGCTGGGATTGCAATGCAGCTCCTTGAGGCAGTGGGCATTACAGCAAGTAGCAGACATCTAGAATAGCTTACTGGAAACAGAAGCCCTTAGATTAGCCTTTATAGGAATATATGGACACTACTCAGCAGCTATAAAAGTGTTTACGTCAAGATTTCATGGAAAGAAAAGGAAAACTGAATTGAAAGATAATTTACAGGAGTTGGATTCGAAGATCCTTGTGAGTCCCTTCCAGCTCAGGACATTCTACGATTACAATTCTAGAATAACACACACCACTTCTGAAAATCTTGTGACTGGCAGACTTGCACAAACACTGACCAAACAAAAGAAAATGTAGAAAACTCCAATATTTAGAGTGGAAGGTTATGGTGGAGAAGATGACTAAGCCAAGTCCATCAGTGATTTTTTTTTTATCCACTAAGATAGCATGTCTTACATCTACTGTACTTTCCACTCATAATAACTCAAAGGCAGTCCCACATGCTGTGAAAGTTCCTGGGCTTACTGCAGGAAACACTGACACTTCTGGCGAAGGTTACAACATATGCTTGGAACCATGCCTCCGTGGCATACCCAAAATGTGGGGATATTGTCAGAGGGCCTCTGTACACTTGTGAAGTGCCAGGCAGAGATGGTCAGACTTCTTGCTCACATTTTCCTCCCATGAGTCCGCTAACTTCATGCCGTGGATGGCACCATAATCAGCATGCACCTAGCAGGATTCCCTTGCCAACTTCCTGCATCATTTATGTTTTTGTATAAATTCAAATGTTAGGTTCTTACTGTACAGCAGAAGGCAACCCTGACTGGCCAGCAAAAATCCTCCAGCCACGTTGTAGATGCGAGAGTGGAAGCATAGAAGTACATTGTGTAATTCACCCATCACCCTTCTCTCTGTAAGTAACAGAGATGGAAATAGAAACATCCCCTGTTAGATACCACATCAAGAGACGTGACAGGTGCTTCATGAAGCCCTGTTCCAAAGCATGCATCAACTAGCATGTGGGCATAACGTCACAGGGAGGCAAGGACAGGTGCAGACAGAGGCTCATTTAAGCTTGCTGGTGAATGCTTTCCCTTGCACCCATCCCATATGCAGTCAGCAGCTTATACACGAAATTTATTGGCCTGCCTGCACCTAAATGATGACAAAGGGAGGTAACGTAACAATGATTCACTTCTAATAGAGCTTTAATAATGAAAGCCTGTGATCCCAAGGCTCCATATCCATGCAAACTGGTCTTCATTTCAGTGGGAGCTTTCCCAAACACAAAACCAATTGCCTTCTCAGACTTGGCCTGAGTTTACTAAGACATGAGAAACCGAATTAATTAATTAATTCTGAGTTAATACAGGGACAGACCATGGTTTGGCAAGATGCCAAGTAAAGCAGATTTTTTTTTTTTTTTTTTCCATAGGATTAAGCTTTGACTAAGAAGCTAACTGTCAACCACAGGCTAGTTCAGCATCAAGGAGTCACCTAAGATAAGGAGGTCTGTGACACCAGGCAAGCAGGATTTCCTGCCAGTCATTGTTACGAGGCAAACAGAGGCTCTGGGGTGTCCTTGTACTCGCGACTTAGTACTCATGAAGGACTTCTATTGCCAGGTGACCGAGTTCTTGTCACCAGGTGTACACAATGCTGTACAAGAGAAGCAGAAGGTCATGAGTAAAAATTACTATGGTTGATTTTTTTAAAATTCAACAGCTAGATTTTACTTGAAAAAACTTCACTGAATTGAGTTTAATGACCTATATACATATAAAACCTGGATGGGATTGCTGAGCAGCGAGCTGCTATCCACTAACATATGGGTCTTCATTAAAGCCTGTAACCACCTCAAAATTCCTACAGAATTTATCACAAAGATGGGAGACCTGGTGGCCTAGTACTGCTACAATACTGCAAAATACTAGTAGAGGTATGAAGCCTGTGATAGACAGGCATGAAATCATTTAACATAAAATTTTAGTCTTTCTGTAAAAGAAAATAAACTATGTAGAAACATTCATCATATCTCTTGGCCAAGGGCTTATAAGCTTTTATAATAGAACAAGGGCATATCATGAATTAGTCACAGGATTTTACAGGGCTGAACTACAAGTCTTTATGAATATCAGGCTCTGTAAATTAGATTATATTAAAAAAATAAAAATCACAACACAGTACTTCATCTAAGAAGACAGTAGGACAAAAAAAAAGAGAAGAAATGTCACATGTAATAAAAAAAAGAAAAGCCACCCAGTTTCAGCAACAATCAAAAAGTAAATTAAAATGTTCATGTAAAATGTTAAGATTGGGGAAATTTCCAGCAGCTCTGCTTTGGGAGGGAGAGGTGGAGATGCCTTTTCTTACGGGACTGTGAGCTAGTAATATCTTCAGCCCCTTTCAAAGCACCTCTATCAGCTTTCTTTGAGGAATCTGTACCAGCCCTACATCACAAGGAAACACTGAACAGCTCATGACTGGACCTCTCCTGCAGGCTGGCCTCTGGAAGTTGTCAGTGTCATCTCTTCACAGCAGGTAATTTCTGCAGTAGTGTGGAGAATCACAGGTCTAACAGCACGGTGTTTAACAGGAGTTTTTGGCACCTGCTGCGAACGATGGAAACTGTGGTACAGCAACAAGGGGCTACCCCATCCATTGAGCCTAAAGCGTTGCTCAAAAGTAACAACAAACTATATAGTTCAACGCCACTGCAGTATTTCCACATTCCCTCTCTTCCTCTGCTAATTCCAGGCCAACTTATTTAAATTTAAAAATCAAAAAGGAGAAATTACATAACATCCTGTCCTGATAATTAAGCCCAAAATCTTTCTGGATAAATCTAATTCACTGAAGCCAATGAGACTGTTTGCATCAACTCTGCTAAGTCTGGATCAGATCTTGGTCCCCTTGCACTGGCAAGGATTGGAACACAGCTTAAAGTTATAGTCCGATGAAGCACAAGCCACAAAATACCACAGCTCACACTGCATTTGAGCTCTAGTGAGTGCAGAATCAGCGGCAGAACATTCTTTTGGGCCAACACAATGAGTGCACGCCTGACATGACGGTTCTCAGTGCGCACAAATATATACATCCAAGCGTGCTCACAGCATTTTTGTTCTAGTAAAAAACACAGCAAGACAGCAAGAAAGAATACAAGTGAAGGCCACAAGACGGCAAAGGATTGTTGTCCTCTCTTTAATGAGGCCTCTCAATATAGCAGGTGACTCTCCGATGGCCATTTCCCAACCTTACGAATGCACATGTGAAGATGGTAACACTATAACACCCCCACTCCCAGGGAGAGCGTGAGGGAAGTTGTTGAGATCTTCTACTCCTGCCAGCAATATGATTGCAAAACAAGAAAGTTGGAATTTTGATTTTAAAAACCCACCCAAGAAGAAACAACTATACAAAATACATAGATTGAGGAAAAAGACTTGCTGGCACGAGTTTTGCAAGTTAAGGCCAGCTGCAGGGAGAAGGAATACCTATGCCTCATTCATCTCCTGCACTGAACAAAACGATTTTGTGCGGAATATCTGAGTGCTAAGTCTAGCCCACTTTCCACCTTCAGAACTAAATAACAGAATTCCCTTCTGCCCCTCCATGGATTGTCCCTCCATCCCCCCCACCTAAAGATCTCCAGCTAACTAACTTGCTTGTTAAACCCTTTTTCTTAAGTTCTTGCTGTTCTGTTTTAGCACCAAGACATTTCATAGAAGATGACAACTGTCATGAAAGGTATGTGTATCATATTTCCCAGTAATTAAAAATAAAACATGAGCAACACAATTTAAATCTAATACTCACTCACTTAGTATCATAAGCACAAAGACTAATGGCCAGTTATTTGCCCCACTCACATCCATTTGTTATACAAATTAGGTGCAGTAACCCAAGAACTGTAACAGAAAACACTATTTGGGGGCTTTGTTTCATTTTTCTAAGTATAAACAATTTTTAAGAACACAAACATAGCCTTGTGATTAAAAAATTGACATTGTTTTAGAACAGTATTCCAGAGACCATCTAGCAAACTGAAGTATTAAATTATATTTTAAGAACACTTTTATTAAAAGCTTACTGTTAATAAGAATACCCAGGACAGAAGATCTGTTTTATCATCAGTATCAGTCTTACAGTCAGTACAATAGCCACCTGTCTGTGAAGATGTTGTCACAAGTCTTTTCTTTTTAAGTACTTTCTGGCATTTTTTTTTGATGGATAATATATCTCACAACTGAACGGGATGTGTATTAGTTAGTAAAGTCTTCACAGAGGAAGTTTCACAAAATTATGTGGACTGCTACGAAAGAGCAGTTAGAAAGTCTGGTGGGTTTCCTGCTGCTAGCTTTGTCTCATACCTACCTCAGGCAGGACAGCACTCACTACAGCAAACTGTCCAGTAGTGCCAGATCACAGAACAAAGCCAAACTAAAAAGCCAAGGAAAAAGTGGCAGGCCCAAAGGCCCCATCTCTTTCCTCACGCAAGATTCCATGTTAACACCATTATGCCCCATTGCTTCTCTGTTCTCTTCCTAGTCCTCCCTGTCCCAGTCTTCTCACTTACCTAATGCAATAGAGTGCTGGGTCAGTGCTGTCTCTGGTGTATTTGCACAAAGCCTATTGTTATGAGAGCTTTGAACTTAGCTGGAGCCAGTGCTGTCTGAATCCAAGCAATAAAATAGAACCTGCTGCAAAAAAAAATTGAGAACAATAATAAATTGTCTGCATTATAGCACTGCCATACGATTCAGTTTCACTTCTTATTACCCTACTCTGATTTGATTGGTAATAAATTAATTTCCCAAAGTTGAGTCTGGTTTACCCACGATGGTTAAGTGATCTCCCCGTCCACATCTCGACCCACAAGCCTTTTATTTTATTTCCTCTCCCCTGTCCAGCTGAGGAGGGAGAGTCATAGAGTGCCTTTGGTGGGCACCTGGCATCCAGCTAGGATCATCTCATCACAGGTACCTAATTATATGCTGAGGTAAGACACAAACTATATATTCTTCATGAATGCGTGTCTACCCTGGTGTTCCAGCACCATGCTACTCTTGCTTGGCACATCTCACCCTCTAAAAAGCAAACTTTCTGCAACATGGATTTGCACTTATTTTACATTCATATGTCACATAACATATTGCATAAGGGGAGCACAAATTCACCGGACATATAAATGTACAACAAATCTCAAAAAAAAAATTTAGTTACTTACCCAACAAAACAGATTCAGAGAGGTACTATAGTGAAAGCAAGTAGAAACTGAAGCAATGATACAGTGAGAAAACAAATATTTACACAGCCTTTGTTCTTTTTTTAATCTTTTATAGGAAGCCATCTAAGTTCTCAGCTTATATTGTGACTAGATTTTCCTCTGATGTTGTAAACTCTTAGAAGAAAAGTATCAATTGATAAGATAAAAAATAAAAAATATAAAGGTGTAAAATATTCAGTGGGTTCTTTTAATAATTAATCAGCCTAAGAGCTTTCAGTCTAGCCGCAATGACAGACCTTTCAAGAGAAGAAACAAAACTAAATATCTAGTCACCTATTAAAATGTGTTACAAGAGTGTTACTTCTAGCTCTTCGAACATCACAGTGAATCAGGAGAAACTGTGATACCTAATCATTTTTACTGAAGCTCTAACTCTGGGGCATATATAGCTTTTAATTGTCAACCAACATGTTTGTGTATGTGATGCATTCTTTCTCATTTTTGCAGACTTGTACCCAATAGGTTTCTGAGATTTCTTGAGACACATGTGGTATTGGCATCAGGTGCTAATCAGTAATTCACGACAATTTTCCTTATGACACAAGACTTGACTGATAACCCCAAACTGATATAAAGAATACTACATGCAGTACCTCTCACGCTATATGATGAAGGGGACTCCCTCATAACTATTACAAAGATCTTCTCTAAGGCTCCTGGAGACACGAGTCTGGACAGTTCCTCATAGTTGTTTAAAGCAGAGAATCCACTTACTTCCTGGAATGAGCCTCAGGATGGGCATTCAGTGACCCTGGTGGTATTTCCAGAGTAAAGCTTAGGCACAGTCAACACTGTGAGAAGACCCTACAGAGTACAGCCTCTAGCCATGCCATCTACCCTTGCAGTGATGATTTCAGGTGGAAACCATTTGAAAACACCCCAAAGCCTCACACTACCCGATGCTAGGGACAACATGATGCCACACTCTAGCTGTGTGCACATTACCCGGCCTCTAGGACCTGAGTCATCCTCCAAGGCACAACGTAGACAATATCAGATCACATTCATCTTTCTGGCTTTTCTCCCCCCTACCTAACTTGTGCTCCTTATGCGAATGAGTGTTCAAGTGCATATCCAAAACTAGAATAGCTTTCTGGTCTTGGGGAATATTTAATTCATATTAAGTAAATAATCGATTCTTTGAAAGACCAGAATAGCTATAAATCAAGCCTGTAGCCAAACTACATTTTCATGCACGCTGCCATTTCCTGTTTTCCCATTTTTATGGAGGCATTGAAAACCCCAACTGTCACAGCACTGAATAATCTTTTCTAAGTCCTCAGGATAAGAGGAAGTAGAATTATTTCAGAAGTCCTACTAACAAAGAATAATTTGAGCAACAGTTTGCTTTCTAAGATAAGGCCACTCACTTCAAAGTTTGTATTGTTTATGAACAGGGCAAACATCAATGAACTGTTAGAAGACTGGCTATGGATATAAAAGATAATTTCTTCTAGAAATTGCTTTACCTCTCCCCATCTCATTTCCTTCAGCTGTAAAGTGAAGATGCCTATGCTGGAAGCTGTAGATAAGAAACAGGTTTAGTGTTACCCTCTAATTCTGCTGCTAGAGAAACTTCACACAGGATATGGAACAAATGCCTAAAAATCAGTCCAGAATTCGATCTCCTACTGTGAACGGGTAGGAAACCCAAACACCCAAGTTTACATTGTACACATTAGATAGGTGTAAAAATAAGGGAAGAGAGAGAGAATAAAATACCAACTGATACACAGGCACTCACACACCCAAATTCAGATCTGAAGTGTCTGATCCGAGAAGCACGTTACAAACCAGTTTTTCTACCTAATGATTCTTATCTAATACTATTTGTTTTTTCTAAACACATTCCAACAAACAGCACTTATGATACAGGGATCCAAAATTACTTAACACACTTCACGATACTTTTGTGAGACCATGAGAAGGTATATATAAAGGTATTACTCCTTCTAGTATTTAAACAGCATTTCTGTCTGGGTTGGCATGTAGTATCATGCTCTTTTAGCAACACTCAGCAACCACACACAACAAGAAGAACGAGATATAAGTTTTCCTAGTTAGCAGAGTTCCTATAGAGTGGCTAACTATCACTATCCAAGTTGCAGTGAGGTATGGATCAATTTTCATGCGAAAAGAACTGTGGAGTGCTGAAGAACCCAAGCATGCATGCCGTCAGCATGACACCTTCTTTGAAAGACACCTCCAGCAACACGTTTACCATTTACTGCTATGCTCAGATAAGCACTATCTTAGCTGAGTGTGAAGACACGACATCATCACTTCCCAAACCATCTCCTCTAACTGATCCAGATACCTATTCTCTCCATTGTGGCATGTTGAAGGGTCGCAGTACAAGTCTGCACAGAAACAGAGACTGAAATCATACTGAAATTGAAGGTCAGGTTTATAAATCCATTTTAAGATACACAGACTAAGTGCCAATCACCTAAGGAAAAGAAAAAAAATAAAGAGAAGGTTTTTTTTTACGGGTCCTACTTTAGAAATCTTGAGCAGCAAGTAAAAGCCTCAGCATGTTCTTTTACACAATAAGACCAAGGAATAAAACAACCTACCCATGACTGAGAACTTCAAAAGCCTGAATGAAAAAAATTTCAAAGAATACTGAACATTATCCTTGCTGCCAGTGTATTTCCCAATGCTGAATAAATCCAAAGCAAAAATCTCACCAAAAAAAAAAAAAAGCTTCTCTGATGAAACTTCTTGTCCCCTTTTAAAGGCACAAGCAATTTCCATAACCTATAAGCAGGCTCTGCTCTAGTATAAATTACACTAAGCAATGAAAGTGCTGACCCTGTCTTAACACTTGCACCACAAACAACACACAGTGCACAACCTGATTCCGTAACGCTCATCCACATATATAACTCCCTAGAAGTTAATGGGATTATGCAAGGGATTGAAGACTTCAAGAGCAAACCAAGAGAACCTCTCAAAGAGAGAAAAGATGATTATTCCTCCATGTTAGGAGACATAAACTACAGTCTTCACTTAAAATAAATAAAAAAAAATCGACAGCACTGCTTTTGGTATCACCATCTGCCTCGCTCTATAGTGGACTAAAGAGGCATTTAGTGAGGTGAAGGACTAGGAAACTGAAAACACACCAAAGAAACACAGAGGAATAGATAATTAACCACATAGCTCTCTGCTGCAGGATACCATTAAGACAAAGCATTCTGTAGTAGTTTCATCAATTAATTAGCACACTGTATACAGTAACACAACAGAATAAATTCTGTGATGACCATCTGCTGCCCTGTCTTAATCGTGACCTGAGCTGTCTGCGCACACACGTAACGTAGTAACACATACACAGAGCACATTCTTAAAAATAGGACATGTAATTTGAACAAAGGTTACACATTCCTGTATTCTCCCCAAATTCAACCTTTGCAAAACAATAAACTCATAATCCAACATTTGCAGAGTGCTTCAAAGTTTCTGAGTTCTCCTTTTCCCCTTCACTCCAAATATTTTCCCTCCCCTACAAATAGAAAGTAGAGGAGACCTGTTTATCATATGACCTTCCTTTGGAGGAATCCTTACCTTTATACTCTCTGAATCACGTGTATTAAAAAAGAAGGAAGCTGCAAATAATATTCACATGGAGCACAAAATTTTTACCTTCCTGACTTTTACATTAGCGATCTGGGCAGGTGAAATTTATTAGGCCTTGTTTTCTTTCTTCATGTAGACAGCTTAGGCATGAGCTTGTATGTGTGTGCTTCTGTTTAGGTTTATATAAAATTCTAATTTATTCAAAAAATGCACGCTTGCTGTGTTTTGACTGCTGAAATATCACTACTTATACCTTTTTATTATATTATCAATTAATATTGGGATTAGAGAACAGGCTAATATTTAAAAAATAACTGCTCTTACTTATACATAAGTATACATACTGAACAAGAGAAGGGGAGCTTAAAAGAAATGGGAGTCATTAGGGACACTAACATGACATATACATGTTTTCTGTATGTGTACATGCACAGGATAATCAGCCTATAGAAGTCAAGTGATACTGAATCTGCTAGTAACCTTGAGTTAGCTACACCTCCCCTTGTCTTTCCCTACCTTCTAGGTAGAGGAGCTGCCTGGGACAGATACTGTTTCTTTTTACGATATGGTAGCAACAAGTACAAGAAAGAAAAATCTTTCAGCAGCATAATCCATAAAAATTATCACAGAATCATAGAAACATAGAATTACCCAAGTTGGAAGGGCCCAAAAGGATCATTGAGTCCGACTCTTATCCCTATAGAGGACACTCCCAACATTCACATCATGTGACTGAGGGCATTGTTCAAAATCCTTCTTGAATGCTGACAGACACAGTACCATGATTACTAAGATACCAATTACTGCCCCAGAACAGCAGCAGTAACAGCAGTACCAGGCAGAATAAAGTAGCAACAACTATGAGTAAGCAAACACTGATTTTTGTGTAGAAAAGTGAAGAGCACATTCTACTTGGAACAAATTCCACTAACAATCACTTTGGATGCACTCTGTTCACCTTGATTTTGGGGCTATGAGTAACACCCATATGTGGAGATGTAGCAACCACGGCATTGACAGGAGCACAGGGCACTTACGGGTTAAAAATCAAACACAGGTAACAGCAGGAGCATTGACAGTTTTGTTGAAAGGAGATCTGCACAGCAGGGCAGGCATGACTTCTCTTCATTACCCTAATAGCCTAATAAATAAGAGATAACTGTGTCCATGGTAATCACACTGGTGATTTTGTTTTCCTTCTCTTCTAAGACACTTTAGGAGAGGTAGCCATACTAGGGCTGCAGAATCTGGTACATAAGTAAAAAACTGAGACCTAAATGAAGCCCTTTCTGTGATAGGATTTAATTAAAACTACTCTGAATTCTCAGGCATCTAAACCACCTATCATTCATCAGACACTGGTGATATCTGAAGCTGCTGCCAATTATTCTTCATTCCTGAATTTGTTATGAACAGACCACAAAGGTACTTGCACTTCTGCATAGAAGCACACAAAATACAAATGCTCCAAAACAATACAGTGAGACTAACCAGCAGCCTCTTCTCCACTTAAAAACACAGTGGTTTCATACCCTACCATTCCCAGCTTCTATTTTATCCAAACTACAGCAAGAGCTGGTTTCCCAAGTACAGTATTCTCAGCATGTTACACACAGGGCAGCATCCATGCACCACTGATTCGATAATTGCATTATCTGCAGCTGCTGATGAATGAACAACTGTAATGCATACATCCTGGATTTAAGCTCTTTCAGGACAAGGACATACAGGCTCCCCATACCAGATTCACTCAGTTTGCTGAGTCTGAAGGCACACAGAAAATGCCCGTGCACTCACTCTCTCATTTTAAAAGCAACGTTGTGTTCTGCTCCCCCTTCCCACTGACAGAAAAAATAACATTTCTATTTACAAGCACGAGAAAGTCACTCCCAAATCCATTTCTTTACATCTGCAATCTATTATTTCACCTGAAAATTGCAAGGCTTGGAAAAGGCGTGCAAAACCTGTGGTGTAACACCGATCCCATTTCCAGATATTGGAAAAAACCCAGAAGAGAGGCGCGACTACCCCACGGCATAATGGCCCTTTAAAGAACATCCAGTCGTTACAGCTATAAAGTATCACACGAATAAACATGGAGCCAAGGCGGTTTTCCTCGCCGAGCGCGGGGGCTGAGCGGCTGCTGCGCCTCCGCAAAGTTAAACGCGCGGGAAGCTTACCTTGGAGAGGCAGCAGCCGGCCCCGCGCCCGCCGAGCCGGGACACCGCAGCCCCGCAGCCGCCGCCGCCCGCGCCGTGCAGGCGCGGCTCCCCCGGCAGGCGCGGCCGCCGCCCGGCACCGCCCCCCGCCCGGCAGCGCCGCGGGAGCCACCCGCTCGGCGCCGGCACGGAGGCAGCGCTTCCCACCGGCGCGACGGAAAGGCAGGCGGAGGGGCGTGCGCTTCCCAGTCGGGGAAAATACACCGAACGCAACCCCGAGGGAGGCGTGAGCGGAGCAGAGGGGCGGCCGCACGGGAGAAGGGGGGCGCAGGAGCCCCTTGCGTGGCCCGGCCTGGCGTGCGTGGCGGTCGCGCTTGGCTCCCGGGGTGGTGAGGTTTGCTGGGGATCGAGGGCTGGGAAAGGCGTCCATCGGTGAGGAGAGGTGCGGGGCTTAGCAAGCGGTAAATGAAGGCGTTTTCAATGCAGCCAGCGTTGTATTGATTGTATGTAATACTCATCACAGAAAAATACGGAGGGAGAGATGAACGAAGGGAGAAGAGATAACTGACTGGGAAATCACTGAATTCTTCATCTGGGAAAGAAGATCGAATAGAATAGAGGGGAAATCTCTAACAAATCCCTGTCGCGTTGACCCTGCATTGCATCCAATTGATACTGCCTGTTGGGTTTCATTAATTCTTAGCGCGCTACTCCTGGATCAGCTTAGATGCTTCACAAAAGCGAGGGAAAGCCAGTCCGTGCTCAAGAGCCTTTGCACTGAGCACATGAACTTACCAGCCACATAAGACCTGACTATGCCACCTTTGTGTAAGGAGGAAACACAGTGGAGATACAGAGAATTTCATCCTTCTCAGGCTGTCATGACATCTTCTGGGACGTTTTTCATCTGAAGAGTTTATAACTTTTTTTTTCTTTTTCACCTTTAAAGTTCTTACTGCAAGCCATAGGAATCTAATTTATTTGTTTTTACTTGAGTACTGCCCAAATAATTCAAACCTATTGCCAAAAGAAGTGAATTAGATCTCAATATGTCAATTAGTTTCAGAAAAGACCAAACATATTTTTGGTCCAATTGCCAGAGGACACAAAGGAAGTTTCACACCAAAATTTGCTCTATCTAAAAGCACACTAACTCCTCAAGAGTAACTGGGAAAACCTCCTTCATTTCAGACATGAATACATACAAAAGGCAGATTATCTGCCTTCCAGATAGAGACTAGAAGTTCTAGAAGTTTTCAGTGATTACCCCAAGCAAGAAGTTCTCCATTTCTTGCAGTCTCTAGGAGAGAGGAATGTCACCCCAATCTCAGAGCAGAATGGACAACTGGGAAATCTCAAATCTGAAATCCAGCTCAGGGAGAAAATACACCTGTCCATTTCTCTCTCATCCAAGTCAGAAAAGGGTGATAAAATTTGTGGCACCCTGCCAAAACCATTGAACCAACTTAGGCACAGAACCTCATCTTATCCAGGCTCAACACCATCAAGGAGAAAAAAAAAAAAAAGAAAGGTCAAAGAGAGTATACCTGCCCTGATGAGGGAGACTGCCAAGCTGGCCGTGACAGAGTAGGAGAAGGCTGAAGTACTCAACATTTTTTTTGCCTCAGTCTTCACTAGCAACCTCTCTTCCTACATTTCTCAAGGGAATGGGCTGCAAGACACAGCCTGGAAGAGCAGAGTCCCTCTACTGTAAGAGAAGATCAGATTCACAACCACCCGAGGAACCTGGGTCTACTTAAGTCCATGGGACAGAATGAGATGCATCCGAGAGTTCTGACGGAATTGACTGATGCAGTCGCCAAGCCATTCTCCATGATATTTGAAAAGTCATGACAGTCAGGCAAAGTCCTTGGTGGCTGGAAAATGGTAACATTAAGCCCATTTTTAAAAAGAATAGAAAGGAGGACCATGGGAACTACTGACCTGTCAGCTTCACATCTGTGCCTGGGAAGATCCTTCTGGAAACTAGGCTAAGGCATATGGAGGACAGGGCAGTGATTTGAGACAGCCGGCACGGCTTCACCAAGGGCAAGTCCTGCCTAACCAACCTAGTGGCCTTCTATGAGGGAGTGACAACATCAGTGGACAAGGGAAGACCTAAGGATGTCACTTATCTGGGCTTTTCTAAGGCCTTTGACACAGTCCCCCACAACATTCGTCTCTCTAAATTGGTGAGATATGGATTTGATGGGTAGACTGTTTGGTGGATAAGTAATTGGTCAGATGGACACAACCAGTGGTCAATGGCTCAATGTCCAGATGGAGATAAGTGACAAGTGGTGTCCTTCAGGTGTCTATTCTGGGACTGGTATTGTTTAATATCTTCATCAATGACATAGGCGATGGGATTGAGTGCACCTTCAGGAAGTTTACAGATGACTCCAGGCTGAGTGTTGAGGTTGACATCCTTGAGGGATGGGATGGCATCCAGAGGGACCTTGACAAGCTGGAGAAGTGAGCTTAATAAAACTTTATGAGGTTCGACAAGGCAAAGTGGAAGGTCCTGTGCCTGATATGGGGCAACACTTAGTATTCATGCAGGCTGGGGGATAAAGAGATTCAGAGCAGCCCTGCAGAGAAAGACCTGGGGATCCTGGTGAATGAGGAGCTGGACAAGAGCTGGTGATGCGAACTTGCATTCCCGAAGGCCAGCCATATCCTGGACTGCATCAGAAGAAGCATGGCCAGCAGGCTGAGGGAACTGATCCTGCCCCTGTGCTCTGCTGTAGTGAGACCACACCTTGAATACTGCATCCAGCTCTGGAGCCTTCAGCACAGGAAAGACATGGACTTGTTTAGCAGGTCCAGAGAAGGGCCACAAAAATGATCAAAGACCTGGATGTCACTGCTAACTACAGGGGTTTGGACCAGAGGACCTTCATGGTCCCTTCCAACCCAAAACATTCTATGATTTTATTCATTGGTATTTCCACCCCTCCAAAAATACAGATTCCCTGCATCATGAAAGTAGCAGTCCGTGAGAATAACTCAAAATGAGCCCTGGGGTTGACTGAATAGATGAAATGCTCACTTTCAATTTAGAGACTTACTGAAGTACAAAATGTGTGCAAGTGTGTTTACACACCTCCATGCAAAAGAGGCAGAGCCCAGTATCAGTGTAGGTAGACAGCCAATTAATTATTGTAGCCTTGATGTCTCCTGACCTGTTCAGGGTCTGTAAGGGTTGTTTCCCTGTCTCTGCTCTTGAAAGAGTGCTCCTAAGGACCAGCTCAAATATCTTTAATTTAAGTAGATTGGGGACTTGCTAGTTCATCCCTGAACCCAGGAATGTGAATCCACCAGTCTAGAACAGCTGTTCTGTTCGATGTTCTTGAATGGGGAAGGCAGACAGGTGCTTATCGGGATAGGGTCATAGATCAGGCAAGAAGCCATTGGCAGCACAAAGCAAAGCTGGCTGGGCCCTTCTGCTGCATCAGTGCCTCTAAGAGCAAGAAGTTCTGGGCAATATTTTTTATCTGCAGCGTTACAGTACTACTCCTACTAAGATTATACAGTTGCTTATGGACACTGCAAATTAGTTGATGGGATCAGAGGGAATGCATGAATGAAGGTCTTTTCTACTTGCAACGGAAGGAGTCAGGTCTGTTACCATAGAAGCTTAGCATTGACATGGGCACCAAACTAGTCCCAGCCACAGCAGTAGGCAAGTGCAAGTTAAACCAAGTCAAACGTACATGCGTGACCCACTTTTCAAAACCTTTTGAGCTTTTCTGAATGTCCACCTAAGTAAGAATAGATATTTTTCAAAAAATGCTCAAAACCCAAGCCTGCACCATTTTGCACACACAGAGAAAAACCCCGTACAACCACACTTAGACTATCTGTGAGAAGCCAGCATTTCCTCTGTAACAGAACAGGGCTTTGTACCTTACAGCTCTGTTCCGGACTAGTGCCAGGAGGGTTTCTTGGTAATCCCCTAGACTGAGGTTAAGATGCAACTGAGGTCAGATGCTGTACATCAAAAGTGTTTATTACAAAAGGCAAAGAGATAAGGTGATAGCGATAGGAAAGAGTAGAACAAAGACAGAAATCAAGCAAGCCTTTATGACAGAGTTGCAACAATAGTCACCACCATGGGTCCATAGGATCTCGAAGGAGTCTCAGGGTCCCACAAAGGGTCAGCAATTTTGTATCTTTTTGTATCTTCTTTTCTCAGCTCGGGTTGTCATAATGACTGCATGAACGGCACATCTTCACACACCTGTGCATGTGCACACACTACATGCACCTCCAGTTCACTCTTCACACTGGCGATCGCATAGCCCCACTATGCTTCTGCAGAGTGATTTCTTGTGGCTTGACAGTTCCTGTGTTTTGATTGACAGTGACTTGCAATCTTTGAGGCAGAAATGTTTCAGTTCAGCCCCTCACAAGCTGTTGGCAGGTAGGTGACTTTGCAGATGCCCATCTGCTAAGTATTTTTCAAATAGCTATTTGTCTCCTGAAATGCCCTGTCTTCCTGCTCCACTCAAAAGCAGGAAGCCTGACTTCCTGCTTGTGCCCCTGCTGTTTTTAAAAAAGGGATGTAATTGACTGTTATGTTACTAGCAGCCAGCCTAGTAACATAAGTCTAAGATGACACATGAACATGAGAGCATGAAGGCAAGTATGTAGCAGGGCCAAACATTTCATTAGGAAGTGAACTCAGCCTTTCCTGCGAGGAGCAGCGTTACCAGGAGAAAAATCTTTCATCAAAAAATTCCTGGTTAAAATCCAATGCAGAGGCAGGTCACACTGAATGAATGAATATTCCCCACTGCCCAAGAGAGCAAGGTCTGAACTCTATTTTTCTCTTGAACAATGTCTGTCAAGGAAAAGTACAAGGAGGAAATTAATGCTGCCAATACTTCAGGTAGAGGCCTGTAAGAACAACAGTCTAATAGCCTTCACAGTAATACCAATTGACAGGCATCCCTCTCTTTAAAGGGTTTGTCTCATGTCCAAATATGAAAACTGCACTGCACTTACAACCCCAAGCCACCACTCAGGTCCTTTGGAATCTTAACGCTAATCTAAATACTCTCACTGAAAAAAAGATAAATGTAATAGCTAAATAACTGGTATGAGAAAACAGAGAAATAGATTACGGGGCAACACAGAAAAAAAGTACATCAGAATCCTTTTTATTACAAAGACTAGCTGCACCAGACATTTGCTCCCTCCACCCCTCCACTGAAATTTTTAACTGTGAGTTTTAAAAAAAGAAGTGACCCTTCACTAGACAGCTAGAATTTGAGTCCTCACGCTGGTTCCAGGAGTTGTGAGACCTCCCTTGAAATTCTTCTGTGCTCCCACAAGCCATGTAACTGGATAGAATCTTAATGACAGATGTTTGCATGCAATAAATATATACAGGCATAAATAATCCTAACTTATGGAAGTTTGTGGGGCTTCTGTGATCAGCCTTCATGATGCTGAGAATTTATCACATTGGCCGTGACATTCCCAAACTGTGCTGCTAGATCATGTCAGAGGAGGCACATATTACATATTTGCACAATCAGGCCTATGGCTGCCATTTAGTGCAGGAATGGGGATCCCTGCATGAGGTGGCACAGGAACTATATGGGATGGAGCTTGCTAGCCATATGCTAGCAGTAGAGTGAGAGGAAGAAAAATCCCTGCTTGACTCAAACCCAGATAAACTTTCTCAGCACTAAAGCAACACCATATTTTTATTTGTAAAATACATTTTTAAAATAAAATCTGTGACTGAACCCAAACCCTGCCATTTCCATAGCCATAGTCTGAACGTAAGTACACATCAAGGGTGAGCTAACCCACTTTATAAGACAGCAGTTTAGACAAGCAAATCAAGTGGTGTAACTCAGGTCATTCTCTCAGTGTCACAGCCTTAATGCAGGGATACTGACTCCAGGCTCCTCTTCTGGGCTCCCACCATTCACCATCACACTATTTGAACAAGACACAAAGTCATGCTGATTCTGTGAAGGCATCCAGACAGAGAAACTGCAACATTTTCCAAAGGCAAAATCATAGTGTGTAGTGAAAAGGAAATTGTATTGACTTTTTGCATTGCTAACAAAGGATTTGCAAGCACACAAGCTATGTTTATTCAACCAGAATTGAAAAGAAAACCAGAATCATATGAAACATCTCTCTAATCCATGAACTCAGCGAACAGGATGGCCCCAGTTATTGTGTTAGCACATACGGCTTGGGGTCCTTAATCCTTCAAATTACAGGCATGGTGCACTTGTTCTGTGACAGCTCTTTCAGATCTTTTCCCATCTCTATTGTTTTGGTTTCTGCTTGAATAACTAGTATGGTAAATGAGACACATTTGTTTCTGCTGTCAGGATGAATGGCCTGGATCTTCACCACCCTGCTTTTTCTGTTGACATTGTATCTTTGCTAATGGATATGGGCTGCCATCAAGGAAGGTGTCCTCTCCCATTAAGTCTTATATGAGAAGTCCGGAGTGAAAATGATAGCATAAAGTACAAAGCTGTCAAGGATGAGGGCCAAGAATATAGAAAAAAATTAAAAGCCAAAATCCACCTTATTTATATCACAGACCACCATTCGTATCCATGGTGTGCAAATGCAAAGTGAACAAATTGCCTCCGTTTTACAAACTGAGAAACTGAGGCAGAGAATGACAACACAGACACGATCACCCCACAAACCAGAAGCAAAGAAGAGACCTTGGGCTTTCTTAGTCCAAATTTCATCATGTATCCACTAGAGAGCATTGCCCTTTTTTGCATCAGAATTGCAAATTATTACAGCAGGATTATGGTGTTTTATACCACCTTTGCATAGGCAAGCAAGGGAAGCAGAGAAACTATACCGTGGAAAGTTTCAGCTACGAGGTGATCTTGAACAGTTTTCAGCCTTGGCTGTATTAAATGCTGCAGGCTCCCTGCTCATACAGGAGGGGTCAAGACAGCATTGTCTTTTGGAAATCTTGTGAAAAAAAAGATTTGCACTTACAAAATGAGCAGACTTCATTTGTCATCAAAAGACTCTGACTTACTTTTAAACCATTTTAGAATCTCTAGAGTCATACTACCTTTATTATTTTTAATATAAATCGATTCACTGTAAAGAACCATGATTCTTGTTGGTATTGATATTAAAAAGGGAAGAAAGCAGCATTCTGTTTGTGTTTGCTCTAGAATCTCACTGGAGAGACAGGACAAAGATAACGTTGGCATCTGTTGTTATATTCCGAATCCCAGGAGGAATGAGGGCTTTGAGTACTGGTTTAACACTTCTACCGCTCAGAACTATGTAAAGGGAACAAGTGCGCTCTGCAGACCAAGACAGTTTTTTCTGAGCAGAGATAAAGTTTGACTTTTCCTTCTCTGTCTTCCACCATCACAGCCCAATTCCTTCTGTCTGGTATGGTAGACAGGATGGTATGGAGGAGGATGTATAGACGTATAGATGTCTAGATGTAATCATTCAGAGGCCTGACTCTTTTGCCCCTACTGCAAAGTACTCCTGTACAAAACACTTGCCCATATTTCCAGCCCCTTCAATTCAAGTAAGGGCTGTCACATATACCAGTCTCCACAGACACATTACCTGTCCCTAATGCAGAAAGTCAAGAGTTTTTATTTGTCTGAGTTTATTACAGACCATATGTAGAAGAGAAATCCACACTTCCTCAAAGGGAGTATCTTGCTGTGCAGTTGTTAGAGGATGTGTGATTATTTGTTTCTGCCTGGCCTCATTAATCATTAAACCATTTCAACAACTGGTTCTTCTTTGGCAGGCTATGTAAAGTCATTCATATCTATTAATATATCCATGCACATGTACACTTGTATATACAGAGAATATAAAAAAAACTTTGTTAGTTCAATGCAGCTCATCAGTTTAGGTGGTATCCCTGAGAAGATATAGATAATGTTTAGAATAAGGTTCTCCATAAAAATTGTAAGAATGTATTAACTTTAAATGCTTTCCATAAACCTATTATAACAGCTACTTCAACTTGTTGTTGGGAAGAAAAGTTCTGACATCAGACTAGAATGTTTATGCGCAAATCACAACAACATTAAAAAGGCACGAACAGAGTCCAAGTGCTTTTGAGGTTTTGGGTTGAGTGATTGCAAACTTTCACTGATATGTTCTCATCTTTAATCAGAATTCATAGGGACATCTTATCCTAAAGAAGGATTGGATCTGACCTAGGGAACAACAGGCTTCATTAGTAGGGAGACTTTTCCCGTCTATCTCTATGAGTAGAAAAATACCTTTAGCTAGCTGGAAATTTAAGCTGAGATCTCAAAAGCAAATAACAAGGAAAATGCTAAGTAATCAATAGAACTATGTAATGTCTATGACTAGCTGTAAAAAAATTATTCTCAGATTGTCTACCTTTCCTGTGATCCCCCTTTCCAAGATTTGATATTATTCCTTCCCTAAAGGAGGAGAATTAATCTGTAGCTCAGGACAGTTTCTTCCCTTCCACTCAAGTAAGAATTGACAGGGCTCTTCTGTCCACTCTTGCCCCATCCACACTGGGAAAGGAGAGCGAAGAAATGAAAAAACTTTAAAAACCTGTAGGAGAAGGTGAGCTGTGTTGAGGGGGAAAGATTTTAAAAGTGAAACTGCTGAAAGAATGTAGGTTTAGAGACAGATTTAACTGTTTACATGGCCAAATGGAAGAGCAAAAGTGCAGGTGATTTTTTCCTTTATTCAGAACTATTTTATGCTGATTGCTCCAGCTGAAATACCAATCCAGCTGCTGTAGCTTTATTTTAAATGCAAATTGAATGGGACAGATGTGGAAAAGATCTGATATTTCGTTTAGGATTTCTGCCTTCTTTGCATTTCTTTATACCTGTTTTTAAAGAAAAGATAAGTAATGAAAAAACCCGAGAAATGTGATGAATCGAAATATCTTTGGAAATTAATAAAGCAAGAGAGCTTGTAATGCTTTAGACCAAGACCTATCACCGAATCTCTGACTTGTGGACTCTTACTCAGCACCACTGGCAGCTAGGTTTATTTCTCAGTATTTTCACTTGTAAACCGGAAGTGTTAAAAGCCAGTTGGGAGAGGAGTAAAGCAGTTATTCTCTGCTGGGATTTAATTTGCTTTCTATCTGTATTTCTGCTAACCACAAAGAAATCTTTATCTATCCACAGCAAGCCTAAAACATTTGCAGTGTCAAGGAACTCAGCACAGCAGCATTAAACAGAAACAAAGAAACTGAAACAAAACCAGAAACAAAGCTAAAGTTGAGAAGACAGTAGCATTAGAAAAATCAGATTCCTTCATATCTCCTTCATAACGGAGATTTAAGCTTGTACAGAATGTTATATCTAAGTTCAGATCTGTCTTGCATAAAGAATCATAATTAGTAGTGGTAAACTTAACACTCAAATTTTAAAATAATAATAGTTGTCATCACCATCATCATAATCTTGGTTTCTGTTAAAGGTTCTAAAGGCATTTTGGAAGGATTGCTGAACTAATTCACAGTCCAGCTATTGCACAGGCAAATTTTTTTCAAATTTCCTTTTTGTCAAAGAAAAAGTCACATAATGTGAGTACTATCACCTTAAAATTTAAGCTAAAATAAATCGGAAAGCTTCACTCAAAAGCCCAACTCAAAACATCCTCTAGGAGACTTGTTTAGAGCCGCACAGTCCTCCTCCATTCCAAAGCTCACAAAACACTCCATTTTCCACCAGGGCAACCTCTTTATCCTAATGGGTGAACATTCAAGACAAAGCATGTGTAACACCAGGGACAGAGTAAAGTCTTACTGCTTTTTCCAGGTATTTGTCCTTTGACCAATTTAGTGGAAGCTGGGAATGTTAAGTCCTGATGAGTCCCAGCCTGTCATGGGTAGTCTGCTTTCAGTATCCAGTTTCGTTCTAGGCCTTTGTACTCTTCATGGCAGATTTAAACATAAGGCCTTGTTGACTCATCCCCTTTCTCTTTCCATTCCCAAAACTATCAATGTAATCTGCACTCAGAATCAGGATTTTCTAGTCTTCCAAGTAATCACCATCCCACTGAGGTAAATTAAGCACTGTCCACAAACCTCAGACAAGGACTTGCTCCCAACAGCTTAAGTAAAGATACTAGTATTAAGATCCTATGATAGAGCAGAAATCCAGCTCTGCCACCCCTTTGACAGAATATTTAATTCCAATTCAGGGACAAAAAGGAAAACTGAGCATAGTACTGTTTTAAAAGTTATTCCAACTAGTCAACCGAAACTCGAGTCCTCACATTTGTCTTCTGCTATGTAGTCGCTGTCTGTCTCAGTCTGAGCCTCAAAACTGAGGAGTGAGAAGATCTGTACACAGAATCCCTAATGTTCTGAAATGTTTCCTTAATAACAAGCCATTGTGCTAGAATTTGTTTGAAATAAACATGCAAATTAGAGAGAATTACTGAAAGACTTACCCTGAGTCACTGGGCTTTCACAGGTATTTGTTTACTGAAGAAACTGCTCCACTCTGGGAGCATCAGTGCTTTATATTGTAGACACAAAGGATCAAAGAGCCACATCTTTATGACATACACCTTACAAGCCTATAGAACTACTTCTGCCATTTAATTTGGAATATCCTCAGTGACCAAACTGGGAGTCAATTTTCCTCTGTAGATTTCAAAGCAGTTTCAGATGGAAAGTAAAGATTATTATTTCAGAGACTCAGAAAATTAAATGATTGGCACACAGTCTAACACCAAGCCATGTATCTAGCACAGAAATCCTGCTGATTGACTCCCAGTCTGAGAGTGCACCGACCACTCCATCACTGGACATTGACTGCAAGGTTTAATCGTTTCTCTTAACACAAATGAAGGCATTTTTTATATTCCATAATAGAAATCTGTCATTTCATACCTATGAATTAACCTGAAAACTTCCTACATTATCTCCAAGCCATTAAAATAATCACAGTTTTATTTTGTGATCCCAGCACTTCCTTTAGTTGATAAACTAGTGCTTTCCTTTGGGATCGCAAAGTATTTTAGGAAATCTATCTGTACAACAACCTTTGTCTGAGAATATTTATCTATAAAAGACATATCTATGATAAATAAATCAATACATGTTTGAAACAGGTAATATGGTGCAGCTGAAGGAGGGAGATACAGAGCTTCCCCCTAAGGACTATGAATATGAAACCACACTGGATTAAATAGTGACAGATATTGTCACTATTGGGGTATTTCTGTGGTGTGTTTGGAATATTGTTTTTGTGCTCAGACTGTTTGGGGACCCTTGCTAACAAATAAGCAGTTTCCTTATTTAGCTGACAGCTGGTTTGACTGATCCTGGTGGGATGGACAAAGGAAAAGAGGTTGAGTATCACTGAGCACCCACACTCCAGAAGTGACAAGAGGATAACAACACTGGGGACTACTCGGCAATGCCAGAGGGTACTGAGTTAGATGCTGGACTAGAGTGATGAATTTCCTGTGCCAAGTCAGTCTGATTGCCATTATATAACCCAGAAGCTTGGGGACAGAATTTGTCCTCTGCATATTAACTAAGGGAATATATGCAAATGTAACAATCATTAAAACCATTATTCATATACCTTGACTTAATACATGCATTTGGATATGGCATCAGGACTACTCCTGCTTTACAAGCTGTGACAACCACTTTGGAAACATTGCCATGTGCCATTTTATGACAAAATGTACAAGGAGGGTTCTCTGTTTTTTTTCTTAAAAAAAACTTTACTATGATTGATGTAAGGACATATTCACTAGCAATTTCGATAGTCAGACACAGTCACAGTCCAAGATATGGACAAATGTAAGCCTGCCAGGTACATTCTTGTTTGAAAAGCAATGTATGTATATATGTATGTATATTCTTGTTCCTGTGCCACACAATGCATTACGTGAAAATTGTTACACTTTGTGAACATCATCTTCTGATGATGTTTGAAGCTACACAGATTAAAGAAATTGCTCCACTTTCCACTGTGCATAAATAGAGCCATCTTGTGCCTTCACTGACTAGGCAATCTGGCAGGAGGACAACAGCACATAGAGACTACTGCAGCAGAATCAGAAAGAGGATATATTGTGTCTGGTTTTCAGAAAATGTTAGCTATTAACTTAATTTGAATTCAATTTTCACATAAATAGAAATTACTAGACTAGATGGCACTGGTCTAGAGAAAGATGTTTTAAAAGAACTACTGTCAATGACACAAACCCTGCTACACTGGGTTTTATGAGATAAACCTTCAAAGGTTTGTAGAAGAAAACAGAAACCACAAGGATCACCTTGGTAACAGAATCGTGATGTGATGGCTGCTCTGTAGAGCAATATTCCTTCTCAAGGTACAACTCCTGCCATTGACAGCAGCATTTTTGATGGAGCAATATTTGTGAACATGTTGAAACCTGATGCTAGTAATATACTTAATAATTATTTTGTCATACCTTTGAATCACAGCAGCAGGATTCTAGGCTGACCTGTTTGTGCCGCCAGAAGTCTCAAGGCTCAGCCTAGAAGCAGGAAAGGAGAAGGGTCAACAGGTTTCCGAAACATCTAACACCAAACTAGTAATACATCTGGCTCAAAATATTACACAAGCTGTGTGCTGAACAGTGCCCTGGTGGTTTTATGCACATGATACTGGCACCCGAATTTTCTTTACCCCCAGAATATGGATGGATTGAGAGCACATTGAGAAAGGCCCATCACAAAGTATTTGGCAACACTGAATTGCACTTCCCTTGGAGCCCCAATAGGACATGCAAAGCACGCACTGAAGATTGGGAAAGACTTTATTATTTCCTTATTCATTTTATGCTGCACACTTCTGTAAATTACTTTTTTTGTCATTTCTAAATGTTTATAAAGCTAAATGTTTACAAAGTAACAACATCATATTATACATACACCAATCTAGGTTACTACTATTAGGAAAGAAAGAAAAGTCGATTTATTATATAGCAAAATTGCACTACTGACTGACAACATATTCTAGTATTTTTACACAAACTTAATCCACTACAATTAATTGCTTTAACTTTTAGGAACAGTTAAGAGAGGAATATAAGCACTTAAAATAAAAAGTAACTGGAATGTGTTAACAGGATAAATAGCCAGTACTGGTAAAACACCAGGACTTAGATTTTAGGCAAGCCATCACTGACACCATCATCTAGCATAAATTTCAGGTTTTAATGTCCTTACTAGTTCACATCCTAAAACAGTCACAAAATTCAGGCTTCATCATGAAACCTGGAACTTCTCAGAAGTTCTGGGTTGCTTCTTTGTTGTGCTTTGGCAGAGTAATTATAGGAGGGGCCTTTAAAAATCCAGTGTCACTTTGAATCTTGCTCGCTATGACATTGATCAACAGTAAATACTATTCCTTAATTGCTTACTACATAAAAAAATATTTCCTTTATTGCTACATCAGCACATTTCTTTGTGTTTTGTTGTTGTACCATCTTTGCTGCAGCAGCCAGACATATTACAAACCTAGAGGAACCATGCAATTAAGCCATTTGGATGTTGGAACCAACTGAACAGCTCAAAACAGCTACATGTTATTTATACACATCCTGGAATGTGCGGATAGATTTATATCACCTATGTGAAGCATATTTTATTTAAAGAACAGTAGACCAAATCCATGTCTTGTGGAACTCCAAGGGAACTGATGAGGTTAACCTGAGGCTTGATCGATATTGAAATAGATTCCTAAGGACGTATTATCAACAGAAATCTGACCTGATCTCCCTTTAAAATAAATCACTGTGTAATCAGTGTCTGTGCAAAAACAAAAGTTAGTGTTCCCCTCTTCCCCCCACCCCCCATCCCGACTGTAAAAATCTGCTCCTTATTAAGTTAACAGGCACTTTTGACTTCTCAGCCTTTGGAGTCTGTGTGTGGTCTGTACACTCTATGAAGTAAAACCAGCAACTCAAGTGCCTGCCACATTTGCTCAACAGCCACGAATGACCCAGAATAGTGACTGCAAAATGGGGCAGACATGGCAATGATTAATGGGGGCTGAGAGGCAAATGAACTGCCCAAGTCTTGGGGTGAGCTATGAAAAAGGTAACAGACTGGAGGAGAACAAAATATTCCTCAAGTTTGAAAATGCGTTCACAACTAACTGTAAGAGTAAATGAAGAGATGGTGCCTACTTCTAGAAGCAAGAGAAAACACATTAAACAAACACATCACGACCCGGAATTATACACAATAAAAGTGAAGAATATTGTATCTGGAAAGATCATAATAAAAAGCATGAGCTTCCCGATAGTTCTTAAATTGGCAGCATGGCTACAAGACTATTAAAGAGCAATTCAAACAGCAGTCAATAAAGAATCATAGAATCATCTGGTTGGAAAAGACCTCTGAGATCATTGAGTCCAATTGTACCTGTCCACTAGCTAAACCATACCCCCAAGAAACTCATCTTCCTGTCTTTTAAACACCTCCAGGGATGGCAACTCAACCCCCTCCCTGGGCAGCTGTTCCAATGCCTGACCACCCTTTCAGTGAAGAAATTTTTTCTGACACCTAGTCACTTGGGAGAAGAGACCAACACTCACCTAACTTCAACCTCCTTTCAGGCAGTTGCAGACAGTGATGAGGTCTCCCCTCAGCCTGCTCTTCTCCAAGCTAAATAGCCCCAGTTCCTTCAGCTGTTCCTCGTAAAACTTGTTCTCCAACCCCTTCATCAGCCTCGTTGCCTTTCTCTGGACACATAAGAAACAAGGGGCATAAGAAAAATAGTATGTATATATAAGAAAAATAGAAAAAACGCAGTATGGGAAACAAGCAGGAGGAGCTAGAAGTCCTGGTCCAGCGGGAGAGCTATGATATAGTTGCTATCACGGAAACGTGGTGGAACGACTGTCATAACTGGAGTGCTGCCATGGAAGGCTACAGGCTCTTCAGGAGAGACAGGCGTGAGAAGAGGGGTGGAGGGGTGGCCCTCTATACTAGAGAAACCCTGGATACTGTTGAAGTCGAGATCGGTGATGACCAGGTTGAGTGTCTATGGGTAAGAGTCAGAGGGGCAGTCAGGTCTGACCTCCTGGTTGGAGTGTGCTACAGACCGCCTGACCAGGAGGAGGATTTGGATCTTCTGTTGTTTAAACAGCTGGAGGCTGCCTCTAGATTGGCTGCCCTTGTTCTTTTAGGAGACTTTAACCTTCCAGATATCTGCTGGAAACTTAACACTGCTGAGAGGAGGCAGTCCAGGAGGTTCTTAGAGTGTATTGAGGACTGCTTTTTGTCACAGCTGGTGAGTGAGCCCACCAGGGGTGAGGCTCTGCTTGACTTGCTGTTTACAAACAAAGAAGGGCTGGTGAGTGATGTTGTTGTCGGAGGCTGTCTGGGGTGTAGTGATCATGAGATAATTGAGTTCTCTCTGAACAATGTAATAAGAAAAGCCAGGAACAGATCATCGATGCTGGACTTTCGGCGGGCAGATTTTGGATTATTTAAGGAACTGGTCAGGAAAGTACCCTGGGAAATAGCTCTTAGTGGCAAGGGGGTCCAGGAAGCTTGGATACACTTCAAGAATGAAATTTTGCAGGCGCAGGAGCGGGCTGTCCCTGTGTGTTGTAAGAAGAGTCGTAGGGGCAGACGGCCGGCCTGGATGAGTAGGGAACTTCTGAAGGAACTAAGTAAGAAAAAGAGGATGTATCATTGTTGGAAAGAAGGGGATGTAGGCCAGGTCATGTTCAAGGATGTTGTTAAGTCGTGTAGGAGGAAAATCAGGGAAGCAAAAGCCCAGCTGGAGCTCAAATTGGCCACTTCTGTTAAGGACAATAAGAAGAGTTTTTATAAATACATCAATGGCAGAAAGAAGGGCGGCAGCGACCTCCACTCCTTGTTGGATGTGGAGGGAAATATAGTAACCAAAGATGCAGAGAAGGCTGAGGTACTTAATGCCTTCTTTGCCTCAGTTTTTAACAGCAAGGATGTCAGCTCGCGTGACAGTTGGCCCTCTGAAGTGGTTAATGGGGGCAGGGTGAAATATGGCCCTCCTGCAATTCATGAGGAGGAGGTTAGAGACCTGCTGAGCCGCTTGGACCCTCATAAGTCTATGGGGTCGGATGGGATCCATCCTAGGATGCTGAGAGAGCTGGCGGATGAGCTTGCTAAGCCGCTCTCCATCATCTTTCAGCAGTCCTGGCTCATTGGAGAGGTCCCGGAAGACTGGAAGTTGGCCAATGTGACGCCCATCCATAAGAAGGGCCGTAAGGATGATCCAGGTAATTACAGACCTGTCAGCCTGACCTCGGTCCCAGGTAAAATCATGGAGAAGATAATCCTGGGTGAAATCATGCACCACCTGCAGAACGGTCAAGAAATCAGGCCCAGCCAGCACGGATTTAGGAGGGGTAGGTCCTGCCTGACCAACCTGATCTCCTTTTACAACCATGTGACTCGCCTGGTGGATGAGAGGAAGGCTGTGGATGTGGTATACCTGGACTTCAGCAAGGCCTTTGACACTGTCCCCCACAGTAGACTCCTAGGGAAGCTGGCAGCCCGTGGCCTAGATGGGAGCACTTTGTGCTGGGTTAGGAATTGGCTGGATGGCCGAGCCCAAAGAGTGATGGTGAATGGTGTTTCATCCAGTTGGCGGCCGGTCACCAGTGGTGTCCCCCAGGGATCGGTATTGGGTCCCGTCCTGTTTAATATCTTTATTGACGATCTGGATGAGGGGATTGAGTCCATCATCAGCAAATTTGCAGATGATACCAAGCTGGGAGGAAGGGTTGATCTGTTAGAGGGTAGGATGGCCCTACAGAGGGACCTGGACAGATTGGAGAGATGGGCTGATTCTAATGGGATGATGTTTAATAAGTCCAAATGTCGGGTACTTCATTTTGGACACAACAATCCCATGCAGAGCTACAGACTGGGGACAGAGTGGCTGGAGAGTAGTCAGGCAGAAAAGGACCTGGGAGTGCTGGTTGACAGGAAGCTCAACATGAGCCAGCAGTGTGCCCAGGTGGCCAAGAAGGCCAATGGCATTCTGGCCTGCATCAGGAATAGTGTAGTAAGCAGGACCAGAGAAGTTATCGTCCCCCTGTACTCGGCACTGGTCAGGCCTCACCTTGAATACTGTGTCCAGTTCTGGGCCCCCCAATTTGGGAAGGATTTTAGGATACTGGAATGTGTTCAGAGGAGGGCAACGAAGATGGTGAAGGGGCTGGAGCACAAGCCCTATGAGGAGCGACTGAGGGAGTTGGGGCTGTTTAGTCTGGAGAAGAGGAGGCTCAGGGGAGACCTCATTGCTCTCTACAACTACCTAAAAGGAGGTTGTAGTGGGGCAGGGATTGGTCTCTTCTCTCAGGTGACCAGTGGCAGAACCAGAGGGCATGGACTTAAGCTTCGTCAGGGAAAGTTTAGACTTGATATGAGGAAAAAATTCTTCACTGAAAGGGTGATTGGCCATTGGAATGGGCTGCCCAGGGAGGTGGTGGAGTCACCGACCCTGGAGGTGTTTAAAGGGAGACTGGATGAGGCACTGAGTGCCATGGTTTAGATGATGGTTGGTGTTAGTGTTGGTGTTAGTGTTAGGTTATAGGTTGGACTTGATGATCTCAGAGGTCCTTTCCAACCTTGTGATACTGTGATACTGTGATACTGTGATCCCTTAGTTAAGCTATAGAGTTCTGTGATGTTACTTTGCAGAGTGCATCTTTCACATACAAACATCCACAAACTGTATGTGAGATATGTGTACAAGAACATGGAGCTGTGCACAGAAATATGTGCTGTGATGTGAATGTCATAGCTAACAAGATAAGTAGGACTTAGGCTTACTTTTGTGTTAGTACATGAGAATTACCCCTTTCTCCAAGGGCTCTGAAATTGCTCAAGATGCCAGCAGCCTTACAAGGAAAACATAGGACAAAAGACTATTAGCCTAAACCTAAAGGTTGGGAATCAGCAGTCTTTAAGTTGTCTTGACTGTGCTCTTTTTCCTCCTGTCATGCTCATTTTCCATTTATTGGTGTTATGTTTATCTCTGTGTATAGATGGGGGAAAAGATGTGTTTTCACATCTGCTGAAACATCTTGCTTGCCATGCAGTGCAGCCCAGCCCTATGGCACTGCTGTCCCACCCAGCTGCCTCAGTCTGCAGGAAAAAACAGGGGAACTGGAAAGCAACAATGAGTCCTATGGCCTTTACTCTGGAGACCTGGAAATGCTGCTGACCACTCTCTGGGCACCCACAAAACATAAAGAAACGTTCTTGAAATATCTCTCTTTCCTTATGTGTGATCGGACCAAGTACAGAACGCTGGGTAATTTCCTGTTCATTACAGAATTTTCTCTAGGATGGGGGTGCAAAGCACCATTTGGTCACTCATCTTGTCCAATGCAAGCAGGCAGCCTTCTTAAGAAGCAAAACTACAAGTAACCTGAAACAAACAAACAAGCAAGCTCTCACACAACTTTGGTTTCCACTTTTTTCCTGCTTGAAAATCTCCATAGATCAAAGCAACATATATGAGTAATACATATTACAGATAAGCTTCTCAGTCCATCACAGACTACACGACTTCACTGTCTCTGCTGGTGGCACAGTTCGAGTGTATTTCATCCACCTTATGCAACTTTCCTAATGCTTAGCTGAGAGGGAAGTTTTCATTTGGCCACGTGCATTGATCAATTCAGATAAGGAAGATGATAGGGTATGACAAAAAAAAAAAAGAACAGTCAAAGGAAGAAATACCTGGAGATCATTCCTGCATGGGCATCATATTTTCATTAATTTGAGTACTACCTCCTTCTCCATATGATATTAGTTTCCTACTGACTGAAATGGCTCAGGAGGGCAATGCCCAGATATAAACCTGGGTCAGGGTATTCTTAGAAAAGACACTCCCCAGACTGAGACCCATCCGTCTCCCTAGTTATCAGCAGAACACATACACAGTGGCTTCTGGGTCTAATTACTCTAATTTGACATGGGAGTGGTCTGAGTGACAGAGGAAAAAAAAAACAAAGCTCTGGGTGACAGGGCAAAAAGCACTGTCAGAAGCTGAAGACCAGTGGATATATTTTCATTTACTTACTGACTTGCCCATTGTGCAGAGCTCTGGAGGGGTAATTCAAAACATTGTATACATTATTTTATAAATAATTATCCTGTTAAAGCATGAAATAGTACTACCAGAGAGCTCTCATCCAAGTACCACCTGGATTATATTATTAGTTTAATCTGAGTATGATTCTATGTCTTAATGCTGAGGACAATGAATAGAACAAAAGTATATACTACATACTTGTTTATATACTCTCAGGTTAGTGATTGGGTGATAAAATACTTGTACACTGCTCTCTGGTTTTGAGAGATAAGCAGACTCCTTTAGTGAATTGTGATATTGCACTAATTCATTCCAGGTTCAGCTGATAGCCAACATAGATAGAGTTTCATTTTGATGTTCTGAGGTTTGCACATGTAATAAATCACTGTGGCAGCACAGGGATTTACATGAGCAATTCTTTGTACGCTTATACAAACTCATTGTATTCAGGCAGCACTTGCAAAAGCTTGCTAAGTTTCAGGACCTGACATGCACATTGTGTCAATTTATGCAACAAGAGAGATGCAGTAGGACTAAAGGTGTGCAGGACCTTTTGGAGAAATGCTTAACATGGAGACTCTTACTGTCACCTCCTTGTTCACCCTTTACAGCCCCAAACAAATTCAGTACACTCATGTACTGATTTCAGTTACCGTAATCTATGCATCTTGACTGTTCCCACATTTTAAGGCATTTGCCAAGCCCTGATTACATTGGCATGGCAATTTCAAGCAAACAGAAGAACCAAACACGTATTCTGCAAAGCCAATGCATAGAAGAAAGGAATTCCTTGTGTTCTAGAGTTATGTTGAGCAAAAGGGACAGGATAGGGTTTTCAGAAAAGATCAGGATGCTGGACACCCAAATCCCATTAAAAATTGGCAAAGTGACTTCATCTTCTTTAGAAATATTAGCTGTAATTATTCGAAGAGCACATCAGTTAATATGTTTGGATGTCATGACTCTTGTTTATAAACATAGGAGCCTAAATCAGGCTCCTAAACCTATACTGAGACCTTGAAGTAAGCATCCTGGTTTGCAAAACTGCTGAATAGCAGCCCCTCCCACTGACTCACGGAATGTGCTCAGCACCTTGCTAGCAAACCAGGCTCAAATTAGAGCACTGACATGAAGCTATTAATCAGTCAAGTCTCAAACTAAAAACAATTCATCAGGGGAAGCAAGGAATAGAGAAAAATTAAGACTATAAGGAAGACTGAAGAGATTGCTCTGCAAAGGCAGCTTTAGATTGTTCCAGGAGATTTTCCTTCAGAAGTTTGACGTTATTAACGCATGTAACATAAAACAGTTCCACAAACAGAAGCTCTTTGCTTGAGTCTGTTCTGACAAGAAGAACACCAGTTTCATATAATGCACAAGGCATCTCCAGAGATTTGCACTACATCATGTCGACAAGAAAATCAAGACAGAAACCTATGCAGAAGTGCTTTGAAAAATAAATCAAAAAGACTAGGCTGATTCTACAGTACAGCTCTGTGCATAGATAAGCCAGCTCTCTCTGAAGTCATCTTGGATTGCTGCTGTGACATATGAAAATGTAGAAAGGCAGGGTATGGGCAATGTAGAGATTACGTGTCGTCTATGGGTATGAGAAAGAAATACTTCTCACTTAACAGCTTGGGAATTCCATCCTAACTACATCAGTACTATGGTTGCTTCAGTGATGGCAAGATTGGCCCTCTGTTGTTGAATATAGCATGTTCCTCTAAAATGTTTGAACTACTACTAAATTAATTTTATGCTTACTAGAGGGAGGTTTTCCCAAACAATGTATTTTCTGATTTATATAACAAGTTTTTCTTTTTTTTTTTTCACAAATTTACGTGATTCCCATTTACATGTTTTCCTATCTTGCCCTAGTATAGATTTATAAAAGGGTAAATGTTTGGCCTCTTTCCAGAGACACAACAGCCATAAAGCTGTTCTAATGTGCCCCTTGGGAAGCGTCTGGGACAGAGGAGTCCCACATTCGGGCAGATCTACCAGAAAAATCTCTGTCACACCATGTCCTGTTCTCAGCCACCAATGCTGGGTGTTTCACCAAATGAAAAAGGATATGTCCGAAAAATGTCAAAGCTCTGGTGTACACTGTGAGCTGTGAAAGACGAGGAAATCCAGAAAAGCTTCAAGGTTACCCTGAGTTAGATGGAGCCTTGTCTAGCGCTGAAGTTTGTAAGTGATTCAAGTCATCAAGTTTATTCCAATCTTTGACTGGATCAGTGATTCTGGCCTACATATTTTGGTAGATATGTCCTCATCTGTAACTATATTTGATACAATCTTGGTTTGACAAATATGTACTTTAAACATATTTTTATTTCTCAAAATATTTTTCACAGAGCTCTACATCTATTTTGCACCTTATATTCATTATTTTAAGCAGTTCTCACTCCAGAATCTTTGCACTCCATGTTCCCAAGACAAGAAATTGAGTGACTAGGGGAAAAATGTGTGAAAGAAGGTGGCATGAATAACAATGAAGATGGGTGTGCTCACATAAATCAGCAGTCACCATGGTCACAGGTGGCCTCCAGCTTCAAGTCTGCCAAGTGAGTGTGATTTGTAGGCAGTGCAGCAAAGACAGGCCTTGAAGAGCCTTCTGGAGGACAGTTAGGGAGTAGCTGAAGTCTGGCAGAGGAGTTCCTCCTATTTACAACAGAAGGTGCCTGAATGGAAAAATGCAGACAAATAAGGAGATAAATATTGGTGGAATAAAATAGAGGCACAGGAAATCAGGTATTGCATTAAATAGTGGATGAAGCCTTAGCAGTGGAAAAGAAACTGCTCCTTTGGCTATTAAGTGTCTAGCTTATACTACCTTAATAAACTCATTGTTTTTTTCCCACTTGGAGAAATAATGAATACCTATGCTCTGAAAATAGAAGGAATGTTCACTTTAAGAGTGGTGAAAGGCCAAGTATGTTAGTATACTGTTAAGAAATAAGGTGAATGGGAAATCAATCTGATACAATACTTCATATCCCTGCTTAAATTGATAGTATCATTCACTATTTGGATAGTTTTTACTGAATCCTTGCTAGCAGTTACATTACTAATAAAATCCTTTGGGGAAAGTTTTGTAGGCAAAGGTAATATCTCTTACTAAATCAACGGATACAGTTGATAAAAACCAGACAAGCTTCTGATATGTCTGCTTCCTAAGTCTTTGACAGAAACACTCCATCATTCCCAGTAGATTTACCTTCTCTGACCCCCTGACACAACCCTTTGAATATGCCATTTAACTTGTTAGTGACATAACTATAGAGAATAATGCAGTCTTGGCTAAGACATAGACATATCCAGATTACTTACTTTATTTGTGTATCAAATTTGTTTTTTTCTAGGAATTGTTCTCTGAAAAAGTTTGTTGCCAAGGTCCTATCATCTGATGTTCCAAAACAGCATCATTCTAGGCCAAACTTGAAAGCCTGGATTACAGGCTATTTAGATTCCAACAGAGACTGTGCATTTCATTTTACATGTGGGAGTGATCAAGAGGACGGAGCACTTGCAAAGACCATTCAAGTATTATTGAAGATCTAGTAAACCATTATATCAGTGGAGAAAGTGGAAGGAAAAAAAAATATATCCTTTGATTTCCTTAGATTTCTCAGATGGCAAAGAGAAATTTCATATCTTCCCACTGCCGTGTATTGAAAGCAAATGTCCAAGCATAAAACATCACAGTTTTAGGAGCCACTCACTGGCTCATTAACTCGTCTCAGAAATCTAATCTATAGAACCAGCTGCTTCTTTGCAAGAGAAGACTTTGCTTCTGGGCATGTATCTGACTTCCAGAAAGTGACTGTTTAGAGCCTGTGGAGTGTTACCCGTTCAAAGAGAAACTTCAAACAAGCCCACAATGCTTGAAATAGATACACTGTACACCATTAAACACACACAAAAATAAACCCCAAACCACCACAAAGAACAAACACTCAACCAAAGAAGAGAAAGAGTGCCTAACAACTAGTGACTAGGCAAGAAGGACTCTTCCACTAGCAGGTATCTGGTGTTGCTACTTAATGATCAGCAGTTTTCATGTAGAAGAGTTACAGATCGTATTGGTCTGTTGCAAGTGGGAGGAAGCAGGAACTCCCCAGATGTGTTCTGAACCACAAGCTGCTCTTGCATATTTGGGGGACAGAGCAGGAAGGCATGGGAACACAAGCGATCCCTGTTCCAGTTGGTGTGTCCAAACTGATGCTAAGCACTTCACAAATGGTGTGCAAGGTTCATACACAAACTGGAAGAAGGCCAAAATTTCTAATGCAATCCATGTATCCATGGAGCAAATCTAAATGCTGGCTATTATTTCCTCTTGCTCAGCTTTTTTCAGTTCGTGTCAGACAGGAGTTTGGTTGTGGCTAATACTTTTACCAAATCCAGGAATCATTCGAGAGCAAGTTTCTCTTACTTGGACCAAAAATCAGCTAAAGTCACAGTTCATAAGGTCTACAAAGTCCTGATCCAAATGTTGCTGAAATCTTTCAAAATGCAAATGCCACTTTCTTGTTCTACCCTGACAGAGGAGAGAAAACTAAAGCTCACCATCTAAACCAACATGAAGAGTCTTGAAAAACTTGTTCTGTTACTTCATAAAAAGAAGACGTAGCTGTGGAGCGTGGGTTTATCCAACACCAATAGGCCATGAAAATTTGGGGCTGTTACTAGCAGAACTACATTTAGTGGAAGGTGTTATGCTGCATGATGACATATCATTTATGTCCTATTTAATGCTTCTAACAACAGATAAGACTATACTGATAATTCATATTTCTATACTCTCTCGTATTCTGTTAATGCACATCAGTAAATCAGAAAATTGTGATGAATTTTGAAAGTACCGCTTCTTTATTGCCTAAAATGCATATTTTTAGACCAAATTCTCTGTACATAACCATATTTATACACTACAGTTATTATCCAATAGAAAGTTAAATAAAATAAAGTTGTCCTCCAACAAATTATGTAGGAACATAATTTTTAACTCTTGTATTTGAATGCTAAATATACTCTACTTTCTGGCTCATTAAGTTTGCTTGGTTTCATCTTCTATAACAAACTTCACAGCGTGAACCAATGTCCCAGTACAGTAATAACCATGTCTAGCAGAGCACTGGCGCACTGTTAAGGAAAATCTATAAGAGACTAGAAGCCAGGTGGAATGGATGTTTTCCTTCAAAGCCCTTCCTAGTCTTCCATTTCCCTCTGCTGTCTGCCACATCCTGTGGGGTACACTTTGATTTTAGTGCCACAGAGTGATCAGATCATGGCAATCTTCGTTTACTTGTTTAAGAGAAGCAGTTTCCATTTCTGTTCGACAGAATGTCCTGTTTTCCTATGTTATATTACCTTTTTTTCCTTACTAATTGATCTGCTCCCGTGAGGCACAGCAGTTCCTTAGAAAAAATGTGGCCCATCTGGCAGCAACTCCTCAAGCAGCAATTTTTGAGGAACATGTGGTCCAGTAGTTCTTCATCAGGCCGGTTCCATAGAGCAGTGGACATGCACTGTGCCTTCTTGGCAGGCACTATTTATAGGGCAAAGCCATGCCCTCTTAGCATATGCGGGGGAGGACAGCCATGCCTGCTTCTACATCTCCCCCTCTCATTGTTAACCAGGAGCCACAGAAAAGCCCCTCAGGGGCACACATCCCTGCACTCAGACGATGATGGAGACACAACAAATACAAGTAAAGAAATTGGTCTTTACACATGGAATGCGGAAATGAAGCTGATCTGCCACTGCCCTTTGGGTGGCAACAAGAAAAGGCTCTTCCCTAACAGCTTCTGTCTCTGCATAGCATGGGTTGAGATTTATTCCTCCTTTATAATGCTTGAGCAGGCAGGTTTTTCCTTCCCCTCATCCCTCTGCTGATGGTAGATCTACATGTAGAGCATGATATACACAGTATTTAATTCACAGATTCTTCTGTTTCAATGCAGTTATTAAAATGTACTTCAGGAAATAATTTCTGTTAGCATTTTGCTGAAGGCAACATCAAGAGCCCTGGCTGGTGTTTCCAGAGTGCAGGCTCTCCTTGTCACAAGCCTTTAGGTCACACCACACAAAGCTGTAGCATAAGGAGAATATTGAAGTTTCCCTACAAATGCCATTTGATCACAAAGCACATCTCACAAAACAATTCTCATAGAATGATCTCTTGATTCATGGAGAGTGCTGAGAAAAAGCTAGAAGGATCCAGTGCTAACTTGTTACCATCTATTCATGTTTAAAATTTTAATATATATATCAAAGGCAAAGTCATCCAGTAAACTGTTACCACACACTCCTATATCTGAGATGAACACCTTGTTTTCACTCAGTTAATTGCTCCATCAAGACTGTAAGTCTCTCCAATACAACAGGACGGGGAAAGACAAATACCTAAAAAAAAGTCTTGAAAAAAGGGGGGAAGGGGGTGTTATGTGCATGCTTTTGTATTCCAAGCACCACCTTAAGACTGGACTGTACAGATGAAAGAGCAGTTGTTTTTAAGAGCAGTTGTTTTTAGCTGTCATGTCACACACAGTATCTCACAATAAGCATAAACTTCCTTTAAAATTAATTGCAACTGTAGCAATCTGTTTCAGAACCAGTAGAGGAAAGAAACTTGTCTCCCAGGTCAGTGCTCATTGGTGTGATGCTGATGCTGCAGCAGTTCTGGAGAGGAGTCTGCACAGTGAAGTTCAGGGTGCATCTAAGTGAACAGTGCTGGTCCGGGAAATTCAGGGTTTTCCTCTTGGTGGATGCTTTTTGCAGCTACTCAAGGGCCTGTTAAATGATTGCTTAGCTTCTAGTGCTCCAGCCAACGCAGCTGTCCCAGTAAAACACCTCCTCGCTGACAGAAACGTCATAGCCCAGTATCTTTCAGACAAAAAGAACCAAATCCTTTGGGAATGTAAATCAGCTCTATCTCATCAAAAGCTGTGCTATTTCTAAATCCTCTAGGAATCTGTCCACACATAAGCAACTTCAGCAGTAATGAAACTCACAGCACAGATGGCATGAATTTGCCACTAGAGTTTATAAGTTTTTGCCGATGAACATATCCAATCTCAGCTTAAAAACCATTGGAGGCTGTCAAGGCAGTAAATCACTACACCATGAGACTGCTAGGGTTGATGAAGACGTGCCAACCAAGTCTCTTTTATGGGAATTCCAGACACTAAATCTCTTCCTATTGCAGTGTGTCCCAGGAAGTTGCAGAGAATGGCTTTGCCCAGCAAAGGTGACTCTGGGTCTGCTTAGCAATGTTAAGAGTTGAAACCATGGGCAACCTTTCCTGTGCAGAAACATTGATATCAAAATAGTGTTCAATACCTCGGTGATAAGGACACCTGGAGTCCTGTCTGGGCTATTTCAAAAGAGGAATAGAGGCTTTCTATTTTGCTAACACAGATAACAGCCCAAATCAAAGCCTTCAGGAACAATACCTGCCTTTCTTTCCAACGGGTGTGCTGGGAGCTTGCCTATACTCTTCCTATGTAGTTCCGCAGCAGCGTTAGCCAAACATTACCTCTTTCCATCTCAGCCATCTGGCTTGGATAATGGGGCAGTCAATGTTTTTGTAGCAATTCCATCTTCTCCCTCCCAGTCATAAAGGATCTTGCAGATAAGCTAGCAGGAGAACTGACTGCCTGCAGCCCTGCCCAGTAGCAATACAGGATGAGGGACGGCATAACTGAGAGTAGCCCTACAGAGGAGGACTTGGGGGTGCTGGTTGATGAGAAGCTCGATATGAGCCGGCAAGGTATGCTCAGAGCCCAGAAAGACAACCTTGTCCTGCCCTGCAGCAAAAGTGTGGCCAGCAGGTACAGGGAAGTGATTCTCCCCCTCTACTATGCTCTTGTGAGACCTCACCAGGAGAATTGTGTTCAGCTGGAATCCCCAAAATAAGAAGGATATGGAATTGTTGAAATGGCTCCAGAGGAAGGTTACAAAGACCATCAGAGGGCTGGTGCAGCTCTGCTTAGAGCACAGGCTGAGAGAGTTGGGCTTGTTCAGCCTGGAGAAGAGAAGGCTCTGGGGGAACCTCATAGCAGCCTTCCAGTACCTGAAGGAGCTACAGGAAAGCTGGGGAGGGACTTTTTGCAAAGGAAAATAGTGAAAGTATGAGGGGGAATGGATTTAACTGGAATGGGGGAGATTTAGATGATACATTAGGAAGAAATTCTTCATGATGAGGGTGGTGAGGACTGGCACAGGTTGCCTGGGGAACCTGTGGATGCCCTCTCCCTGGAGATGTTCAAGGCCAGGCTGGATTGGTCCTTGAGCAGCCTGGTCTAGAGGGAGATGTCCCTGCCCATGGCAAGGGGATTGGAACTGTATGAGCTTTAAGGTGCCTTCCAACCCGAACCATTCTATCATTCCATGATTCTTTGTATTGTATTTTCCTGTTGTTACTGGTTTGCAGCCTGATTTTAGGCAACTCCCTTTTGTCCCATGCTCATTTCTCTTCCATAGTTCACAGGACAAGAGATGGGACGAAAATTTCTGTCCTAAAGACCTCCAAATTAGACCAGGCTTGGCATAGTGTCTCTCAAATGAAGTCCTCAGAAACATTGTGCAATGCCAGCACAGTTTCAGGTAACTGGTAGTGCTATCGTCAGGACTCCATCCACTGTGCATCTCCCTGTAGCCACATGTGCTGTCACAGCAAAAGTCTGTTTGGAAACCTCTGATCTAGCATGTGTTGATCTGCATTACAAAGTGTTTCATAACAAAGGCTTACAGGAAGTAAATACCAGAAAACGTGTGGGCATCATATTGTAGTTTACTACCACAATAATTATGTGGCTTGCACTGGGCTTTTACTGCTACTTTTAAGCAAACTATTAGGAAACATAAAGGTATTTTCTATGTTTAAGTAAACACTGTTCAAAGAACAAGACAACCTCCATCAGGAAAAGGAACTACTGCAATATTGGCTGGGACAGATGCTACAGTATTTTTTTTTTATAGGAATGGAAATTTGGTGATAATTTTTATCAATAAAATGTGTATTCAAACAGTTGTTAAAAGTTTAATTGTTCTGACCATTCTTCTAGAATCTGTGGACTTGTCAAAATCTTTTCCAGTATGCATAAATATTCTATCTTCATTACAGTTGTTGTCAACCTAGTATCAAGCTTCTGCTAAACATTTCTAAGCCCAAAGACCTGTGTCCAAAGACCAACGATATCCTGGGCTGCATCTAATTCTTTGTGAAATAGACACAATCAATGTTATTTATTTTTAATAAAGAAGAGATTACTGGGATTGATGGAAGGAGAGACTATGGTGAAATACCTATGTACTGCATGGAGATAGCTACTTATGTCACTGTTAGGAATAAGGGTCATACAGTATCTAAATAAGGCAAAAGCAATACATTAAATTATTGAAAGAGACTGTTTACAGTTAGATGAATAATTTCAGGAAGAAGTTATAGTTTCATAAAATACTCAGTACTCAGGAGGATAAATCCTTTCTGGGGCACAGTAGCACCTTGCTGTTGGAGATGGTAATACTTTCCATGCCCAGAAACATCATGGTTTTTCTGTGCTAACTAGAGAGAACTGCAAGCCACATACATAGTGCCTATCGGGGCACACAAGAACTATGCAGTGAAATCCATGAAAGGGGAACATTAGAGAAGGTATCGCAACACTACTGTTCAGAAATTGGCTGTTCTGTATCTATTGTCATGTTAGAAAGACCCAATTCTGTAGCAATTACAGCTGTCCTATATCTGACAGACGGCACCAAGCAGGCTTAAAACCTAGTGAAACCACTCAGCAGGGGTTTTCTCCTGTAAGAGGGAATCCTTTTGTAGTATCAGACAATTGCAGCTGTTCCTTCTTCAGCTCCTGTGATAGGAAATGCAACTGGGAAAATTATCAAGACCTGGACAGGAGCAATTCCTGTTCCCATCTTCTGGAGTAATGAGCAAGCAACCGTTTGTATAGCTTTTAGAGCAAGGTACAAACTGACAAATTTTGCTGGGACAAGTTTGTCATGGTTTGTCACAAAACTCAGAAAATATTGCATTCTCTGCACCTTGTCTCCAACCCTACTGCCATCTGCATTCAGCTTTTAATTACATGTGAGAAAACAGTCTTTCAAGTATTTAATGGAGTTAGTGTTTCCAGTTAATTCTGAACCTTGCTAGTTAAGATGTGTTCAATGTTACAGTGGCTGGCACAGATCCTCGACTACCATTTCAAGTGTACACGCCAAGATCTTCTAAAGAAGGGAAGCAGAACATGATTAGAACGCTCATTAATTTTTTGGAAACTAGAAGACCCATTTCAACCCCTGTAGGTAAGCATTTTAAATATGCATTTACAGCAATAGGGAACACACTGCAGTCTCCTGTACTCCTTGTGTCCTACCCATCACTCCAATATGAATATTCAACACCTGCCTTTAACCGAGGTGGGTTGTGAGGCTTTACTCTGAGTTTTCTTTATTCTCTTGACTTTAACCCAACTGTTTAGGCAGTTCTGAAGCAGTCAGACACTGATTCAAGAAGGACACTTGAGAAGAAAGGGCTTAAGTCTCATAAAAGTCAACAGGTCTTAACACCTGGGCTGCTGCATCTTTGCCTATCAGCATTTGCTCAATAAAGCATACAAGCGATGCATATAGGCACACCAGAGTTCCTGATGCAGCCTTCTAGTCATGCTCCTGGAGCACACAACTGGAACTCTGGTAAAATTATACTTCTCGGACAGTTAAATTAGATTACATGGCACCTTGAGGCTATGCACATTAGGGTTGCTGGTATCCATCTGTCTAGCTTAGACAAGCTCTCTCAAGCAGAAATTTTCCCTCTTTATTCTCTTAGATTGCCTGCAATGCAGAAAAAGCTCTGTGCAGGGTTCTGCTATGAGCACAAGAAAAACACTAGTCAGGACAAGATATATAAGACAAGAATATTCAAGCATTTGACTTTTTAAAGTGTTTTCAGCTTAGATGATCCCTTCTTTGACTTAATCAGCCTTTCCACGGTGGCTATGGCAGTCACATTCCAGCAGGCTTAAGACAACAAATGTAAAGAAACTCCACTAGTATCTGATATTATTCTAGATGTGAATTAGCCTAAGTAGTTTATCCCCAAGCAATTTACATTTTCAAACTCCTGTACCAAAAAATACTTTACCAAAAGCAGAAAGCTCACTGTCAAATCTTATCTGGTAGTTAAGCACAGTGCTGCATCTTGAAAAACCGTTTAGGGAGAAAGGCTGGGCTTGGAGATGATAAACAGGATAGGAGAGTTCAATGCTATGTGGCCACTCCTCAGTTCCTTCCAAATATAAATATACCTTTTTTAAAAAACCTTGACCATGTGAAATATGAAAGCCCTTAGCTCAAGTACTCTTTGTACACAGCTGGAGGAGATGTTATCAGGAGCAGGCCAGCCAACAGAAACAACTGCTAAAGCAAAATCCTTTTGTAACTGGTCCATTGTTTCTGAACACCAAGCAAGAAGCAAAAGGTCTCCCTCACTGTAATAGAACAACCCTGTGTAACAGCAAGAAGCTTTGCAAGTATCCTTAGCTACTATCTAAAACAGCAGGACAGTGAAAAAACACAATGCTAGGGCTTACATATGCTTTATCACTTCTCTGCTATTCCCACTCAGTTACACACAATCCCTGTCCTGAACAATAAAAAGGTAGGAGTTTGCTGTCTGGTATCCTGTTGGAACAGGATATTGTAAGGCAGGACCTCCTGCAGCCAGGCTCAGAGTTAAGTGCAAGCTGCTGTAAAACGTGCAGCAGGAACCCAAAGTCAGAGTGAAGTTCTGGCTACACACCTGTACCAGGGAGCAAGGACACACAATGACATTTATGATGCCTTGCACAGGTGGTCTGCCTTTGGAACAACATTGCCTCTTTATGCATCTGAGCACAGACAAACTCTGGCTTATCCAGGTGCATTAATACAGTGCCAAAAGTCACCCATGCTATTTAGAAATGACTGTTTCATCACTGAGGTTCCAGAGACTCACAAATGTCAGATTTGTGACTGGTCTTTGACACATAATCCACAGTACAACCCTCCGTCAAAGCATATGAAAAAAGTCACATGGAAGATGAACAAGAATAAAGTTATGACTGATACAGCCAGAGCAAGAACATGTATAAAACAGGAAAAGTAGCTAGTAGAAGAATGTAAGAAGACAGGAGATAGAGCAGTTCCACCCAACGTTTTAAAATAACATCTCCCAGAAGAATCTCCCTATCATGTGATGGATTCCACACAAGCAGGAGTAGCTGTGCTGCAGAGAAAAGTGCTGGGTGGGTCGAGGAATCTGTTTGCTTTTCTCTTGTTTTCCCCTTTTAAACAATGTTTTCATAAATGCAACCAATGAGGGAGGTGGCTTCACTGGGCAAACAGGCTCCTCCTGAGTAAATTTTCTGGAAGTGTTTCTTCTCTGCTCCTGAAAGCTGTACTGAGCATACTCAATAGCTGTGCACAGAGCTCAGCAGGAACAACCCAAAGCTAAAGGCTATGGTCAGGGAATGAGATTGATATTCCTCGATATTCCTCCTTACCTCTTCCAATATACCTGTTCTTCCAGTATAAGAAGATGCATTTTAAAAATGAGGTAGTTTTACTCCCCAAAATTGCTTGCATGAAGCTCAAATAGGGATGAATGACTAATAACCAGAAAATGCAATTTGGCATAAGAAAAAACTTTCCTCTTCAACAAGGGCTGGTTCCTGAAATTCCAGCATCACGCTCCCAACAAAAAATTGTTCCAAAGCTTACAGACTAACACAGATGTAGCATGTGGCATAGGTATGCCTTAAATTTTTTCCGTGTAAGCTCAATATGAGCCAGCAGCCCAGAAAGCCAACCATATCCAGGGCTGCCTACAGGAAAGCTGGGGAGGGGCTCTTTATCAGGGGATCAGTGATAGGATGAGGGGGGATGGTTTTAAGCTGAGAGAAGATTTAGATTTAGATTAGATATTAGAAAGAAATGTTTTCCTCTGCCTCATCCCTGGAAGTGTTCAAGGCCAGGCTGGATGAGGCTTTGATCAACCTAATCTAGTGGAAAGTGTCCCTGCTCATGGCTGGGAGTTGGAACTGGATGATCTTTAAGGTCCCTTCCAACCCAAATCATTCTATGATTTTATGATTCTGTGATTCTCTGATATGAAGATGTATACTGTAATTTTGCTTCCTAGTAGGACATTTCTCTTCTTAGGATGGAGAAGGGAAAAAAAGGGTGTGCTGGAGAGCTGATATCTATAAGCAAGCCAGTAATCTGATGAAGTGTGCCCAGTCTAATGGATAACTGAGGTGGTAGTGCTGATGTTAGTTTGTGAAGACATCAAAATTAAGCATTCTGGGCATTTGTCTGTGAAAGGTCCGAATATATATGGTGATTAAGCTGCCGTCTTCTTCATCTTCCTCTTCTCTTCTTCTTCTTCTTCTTCTACTTCATCTTCTTCGCAGGTGCTGAGGAAAAAGAAAGAGTAAGAAAAGAGAAGAAAGTACTTGTAATCAAGATTGCTTGTTTTGGATTCTGGATGAACAGCAAGATCCAGTTTCTGTTGCTGTTGGGATTCTTTTAATAGTAAGAAGATGAGTCTGTGAAGAAAGAAACATACAAAGCTTCAGGATGGAAGCATACAAAAATCCTTGACATAGCTAAGAAATGTGAAGTTGGTCTTAGTGTTTGCTAAATACTCTATTAGAATTATTGCTCCTCCTTAGGAAATTCTAGCCCTCTCAAACCATTTCTGTGTGCAGGAAAGCATTGTGTTTACAGCTCTGTGAAGAATTATCTTGGGTTTCCTGCAGACTTGTAAATCAGCTGTTTATTTCCTTCAGTCTTAATCTGTACTCTTAGACTGGAAAAGGAAAGGGTCCAGCAAAATACTTTGAACAATTGTGTTAATTTAAATATTTAGATTTAACTACCAACTTTTTGTGATTTTATTATAACCATGCATTTTTATTTCCTGTCTATAAAAGTTGACAAATACTTTCTTCTTCCCATCATATATACAATTATAAGCTCTTTAGGATAGTGACTTTTCAGTTCAGAAGGCTCAGAGGACCTATTTTGACCCTTAAGCACAGGAGTGTTGTCACCAATGGAATGATTCTAAGTCTTTGGCCACTGGCTTGTTATCCAAACCAAACAGCATATCCATAAGGATAAGGCTTTGATCAACCTGATCTAGTGGAAGGTGTCGCTGCCCATGACAGTGAAGTTGGAAGTGCATGATAATTAAGGTCCCTTCTGACCCAAATCATTCTATGATTCTAGGATTCTATAATCTCCTGCCTTTTAGGCACTCTCTTGTTACCTGACCACTTTTGGGGTCCTCAGAAATAGAAGAGATGTAAAAATCACTGCAGTGCAGCAAGGCCAACCCCCATTCTCACTAGGGAACGCAGTGTGGGAGGAACTTACTCTTAAATCACCCATTTCAGTCCTCTTCCCACACATACACATATAAATGGTGCTTAATTATAACTAACACCTATTTCTGCTGCAGGGATTGCTTTACATATTTCAGTCACCTAATGCTAAAAAAGCCCAATCTAAAAATCAGAGCTAGTCAGCTCATTGTATGTTTGGTAAGAATGAGACATACTTCTGTCTTTTCATACTTAGTAACCAGGTGTTGAATTGTCCTGTAGGGAAGAGTCCTGTCAGAGCTGACAGACTGAGGAATTATAAAGCTGCTTACATAGAGGCCACCCATGATTTATGTGCTATATGATTAGGCAGAATTGGTCTCGAGGGTTAAGCTTGCAGCTACTGGTTTGCCATAGACAGAAATAGTAAGTCATCTAATTACGTATTTTGCTATTTAATATGTAGCCTAATTAAGACATTATAATATATTCAGGAAGTAACATAAGGTCCATGCCCTATAAGAGATTTCTTGTAATATGAGAAAATCACTTTAGTAGGTTTAGAGTGATTAATGAGAGGAAACTAGCATCAGAAAAACAAATAAATAAGAACTAGAAACGTGCAGGAATATTGGCAAAGAAATAGAGGCCCATCAGCAAATAAAAGTAGCAGTGAGCTCTGGGCTGAAAATTGTTCCCCAAGTAAATTTATCATCTTTGATACATTAATAAATCCATGTGCATGACATCTGGAAAATGGCATACAGTGCTAAAGATGTTGAAAGCAGTGGAAGGCAAACAGTCTGTGTTGCCATAAGGTATTTAAAAGGGCCAGGTTCTTCACTCTAGGATGAAAGAAAGATATTGTTTCAGAAAAGCCAAGACAAAAGTGGCTTTCTGATGTGTGCAGGACTGCTATTCATTGCAGGCAAAATAGTGACAGCAGACAAAGGCCTTACTTGCAATAACTTAAATGTAATTTACTGTTCTAACAGGCTGAACTTGTCTAATGGGTCTGAGTGAGGGTGAGAGTCAGAATCCATTGCTCAAGAGGGCTAAAGCTGGCTCAGCACCCTTACCAGAGGGTTTGGCCTTCTCCCACTAGAGACAGAAAAAGGAAGCCTATCACTACAACATAGTGCATCTTCTCCATAATGTAGGTCTAAATCCAACTACAGCACAACCTGAGCTAGGCATAGACTTTGCCTTGCCTAGACAGCTTCCCCTACCCCATGCGAGGACTCACATCAGGCCATGACATTCCTCATTTTAGAACTCTGACCTCTCTGCTCTGTGTTTTTTGTGCAAACTACTATTGACAGCTGGCAGCCAAAACTCCAGGTGTGCATATAAGTAACACAAAATCACCCAGCGGTCTCCAAAATGTGCACTGAGTTCCTATGCTTCAAACTGCAGAACATCTATATCTGCAGCAGACCCCAGGATAGATAGCTAGAGACAAACCAGAAAGCTGAATGAGAAGCCTAGTGTAAAGTTTACCAAGGCCTGGACAACAGGACCAAGCCAATAGTTCTAGATGAACCTGGTAAGGCTATACTTTGTGATCGATAACTAACCCTAACTTTAGGATATACGGTAATGTTTTACTATAAAGCTGATCAGCTCTTTATTTTAGTTATTTGTTGTATTGTCAGCAGATTTTGCTTTGGTTAAGTCTTCTGCTTTATCATCAGCAGATATATTTTAGTAATGAGCAGCTTTTGGTTATGTACAGAAAAGAGAAAATAAAATCAGACAATATCATTTAAAAATACCCTCCTTGGACTACATCTTGGACTCTGGCCAAGTCCTGGATGAGGTCCAACTTGAGATGGTACCAGATGTTTCCACATATAGAAACACACAAGTCATCATGACTTGCCGAGTTTAGTAAATGATCACTATAAAAGCCGGACCCTTGTTGCACTGAAGTTGGATGCTTCAATCATGCAGTGGATGCTCTGCTGGAAATTCCCAATTGCCAGTATAGGCCCTCCAGATCTTTGCTGCAATGAGCGTCCCCAGCGGCTGCAGATCTGGATGATGGTAAAATATTAGGGAAATTGGTGATGAATCTTCTCTAAATCACTATTGATTATTCTGTGTAGTAATGATTAGATGCATTGCCAAGCTTTGTGTTATTGCTTAGCCATGTATAATAAGCTTATTTTTGCTGGTCAATGTATCATTGTATTACTTTGACATAGACAGCAAAAAAAGCTTACTCTATTCATTGGTGCCTGTATCTGTTCTGTCAACCCCGTCAATTGGCAAAACACATGGCTGGCATCAACTTAGGCAAAGAAAAATTACCAGAGCCAAACAACAACACTGCTTTGGTATACCATGATCCAATATTTAATCTTTCAGTGATTCACCTTCCTTCATCCCATTAATGCTGATAGTGACAGTGTTTTCTGGGGGCAGGTGGTGTTCATTAATACAATACAACAATACCATGCACTCCCGGTTAAGAATGAAGAAGACAATAACTCAGCTATTCAAAACTTTAGAGCGAGAGGGAGTCTTGATAGAAGGATGTCAAACTACATGAAGTCCACTGCATTCTAGGCACCTTTTGCAATTGTTTGTTTATCCATAGTATTAACAGTTAATTTCTAGCTTAAATTTGCTGACTTCCACTTACTGATTTGTGCTTTAACTGGAGCTACCTAGATTACTTTTCCTTTGTGAGATATTTCATTCTGCCAACTTCAGCTAAAACCATGATCTCCAAGCATATTGCATTATTCAAATAGCATCCAATTTGTACCTAATGTAGAAAACTTCAGAGTTCTACTTAGAAAGTTCATTATACTTTCAGTAGACGTTATTAGTAACCCTGACTGATAGCTGAAGAACAACTGTTAAGGATTTTTTTATTATTTTGTTTTTTTATCAGAGAGGAGATTCAGCTGCATGAGCAAGATAGAAACTAAGTTCCAGCTTATTTCAGAGACTCTACCACCATAACTCTGCCTGTATGATATGGAATGGCAGCAAAAAGGACAAACTTGGTGCCTGATAACAGCATTATATTCGAAAAGGTTACTGACTGCATATCTCAATCCACAGAGAAGTGTTATGGTTGTGCAGGTTGTTTTTTTCTTTTTTTTGTAAATATAATTACTGTGTTTAGTCATTGCTTGCCTTTCAAACTTTCTCCTTAAGCTTTTGAAGCCTCAGTTGTGTCGTCAGACCAGTAAGAGGCTTTCAGTTGGTTTGCACGTTTTTTTAAAGTAAACTAGTCACCATGATCAGCTTCAAAGTTTTATCCAAAGTGCAATTTAATACAATTACACATGACTTGCCCAGTCTTAATAACTCAGCAAAAGCAAAATATTTAATTTTCTTCTTGAGAGATAATCCTGTACATAGTGATTATCACGGCTTACTAGTCAAAAGGAACCTGATGATCTAAGGTGTATTGCATCTAATATTTTACTCTTGAATCACTTTTTGAATCAATGTTTGAGATGCTCAGAAACATATTTAACAGGCAAAGAAATTGCTGCTTGAAACATTAATAAAGACAAATTTCATCTATTGAATTGCGCAAATTCTATAAGACAGCAGTGGAAAATTCGCATCAATAGTTCTGACTGAACATCTTTTGCAAATAAAAAGTAAAATTAAAAACGGTCATCATTTTACTCTTATCACAGATAATGATTTAGTGACTGTTAGTGCTGAACCAGCCCGAGTGGCATATTGCAGGTAAGACGACCCTCTTTTTAGGCTCCCTATTCATAGCTGTAAAAAAGTACTAGCAAATAAGATTAATTCAATGAAATGGGTAAGAAAGATTTTTCCCAGAACTTTTCCATCACTCTTGGGCACAGATATTTTATGATCAGGTAAAGACAGACACCTGTGCTCCTTCAGATTCAGCTTTAGAGAATGTAAAGTCAGTTCTTAAAGTAGAGAAGCAACATCCTAGGACAAAGTAGCAACGATTCTGTAAAGTTGTTGTTATAAGGTGCTTTCTGTTAAAGCATGGACAGGACCAAAAGAGTAAATAAGAAATTGTAGTAAGTATGCAGGATGCAATGATCACAGCACATCCACACCCCCTTATAACTACAATGCTTGTCTCAACCTGATATTGTACACCTGTGTTTAGCTATAGCATCTGAAATATTTTCTTACTCAGACCTCAGCATTATATTTTCATTATTCAATAAATGATTCTGTTGAAATCAGTGGAACCATTCCTGAAAAGTGGTCAGCTGCATTGGGAATGATAATAGAGTATAAATTGGTTTGCAAAAGTTGATTTGATTTAGATTTTCAAGTGTGCTCTTCTGTGAAGCCATGGTTCAAATAAATTTTGCACAACATGCATGAAAACTGATGTAAATAACTGCTCATGACAACAGAAATCTTCAGCAAATATTTACTGTATCTTGTTGTAGAAAAACTTTTGACCAGACTTTGAATTTAGACATATACTCCTTATTCATTGTTTGAACTCCGAAGACCATGAGTAAATTGACAATTTTATGCCAACCAGCTTCAGGCTGTTTTACACCAATCACCCAACACTCATGTTCATTCCCCTATCCCACGGGGTATTGATTTGTGGCTCACTGAACCACTCAAATCACAGTGACTTGACACAAAGTCATTCACAAGTACTCACACAAGTGCTTTGTGCAAATATTTTAGTCTTCTCTTTCTAGGAATATTCTTGTAAGAAAAAGTTTGCATGGATAAATACTAACAGAAAACAAGTAAAATAAGATTCAAGGGGATGTGGGGTGGTTGTTGTTTGTTTGAGGGGGAGGGATTTGCAGGTGTTTGCCAGCCTTTATTCTTGCAGAAAAAAAAGTTGTGACATTTTCCTATTTATGACATGAATGTGTTTATATCCTACACCAATAAAAGAACTGTCAGATGCATAAGTGCAAGTTGGAAGTCAGCTGGGCTGTGTCAGAGCCTAAGCTGGTAAACATTGAAGCTATTTTGACTCAGCTGAGAGATAACTAACACCAACAGAGCATCCGGCCCTTTATGTGCTGTCAAAAGGGGAGTGCTGTGGAAAGCGATTCCCACAAAATCAGGTTTTGTGTACATTTCCTGGCATTCTTTATCTCTAGTTTTCCATTAGTCTTGTTTGTAATTTTATGAAATAGCATTCCAATTATATTTGTTTTTACAGTTATATAATTCCCTGCATCCTTCTCCACCCCTGACTCCAATCGAGTTAAAGATTAAAGTATAAATAAACTCTGCAAACTCAACTCTGGCTTTTAGGCACTAAGAAATGATATTATTATTATAAAGGTTTTTAAATCTTCTGTTGATGCAGCAGCACTATGTCTCAACAACAGAAACCAGTCCAGACTTGCTAACTCCAGTAATGTAAGTGCTCACTGTTACGGCTATGCAGATTATCAGATCCATGAAAATAGTAAGATGCAATACCACAACTTTTTTGTGATATTTACCACAGTTTCATACACCAAGTAGTCACATCTTCTGCAAGGCTCCATAAAGCATTAAAAACTCAACTGCATCAATTATTTACATAGCAGAGCCCATTTTTTTCTGGATGGTGAAACTGTGGCCTCAAAAGAGAATGATATCTTAATCCACCATATCCATTAACTACAGCTTTAATGATTTTTTTTAATTATTGTTTTACAAAGTCTTTATTAAAGGCTCTTGCTATAACTGCTTTCACTTTAGGAGTGTTTAGGATCTCAGCCTCTTTAAATACGCAAATAATTTTCCAAAGGTTCTGACCTAGTCAGCCAACCTTATTAATACATCAGCTTTAGAGAAAGAAAGGAAACAAGACTCATGGGGTCAAGATTAGAATTCTACATGATATTCAGAAGAGCTACAGAACTAAATTCTAGATTGAAGAGAATTGGCTTTTATGCCAAATTCATCACTAGCACAAACAGATGCAATTTCCAAACTTATGCCAAGTTGTAGCTGACCTTTATCATTCCAGTTATTCCTACCTCCTCCTGCCCCCAGTCTCTTCTTTATTTTGGCACGCACAGCCCAAAACTGTATGCATCAGTTATGATTTTATAATACTCCAGTCTCAGTTTCCAGTAAGAGGTAAAAACAGCCAAAACGCACATCATAGGGCCCTTATAAATAGTTAAAATCTAAACAGCAGTCCCGAAAGAAGAGATTGAAAATGGCAGCAAGAGGCAAGATCTTACAACTTGTCAAAATGCTGAAAATGGAGGAGTCAAACTTAGTTTTACTGAGGAAGCAGGGTGCACAAGAGTACAGTTTCAGATATTGATTAACAGCAATGAACACGGCTATGTACTGTATTTTGGCCAAGCAGAAAGCATTGAGCACTTCTAAATATGTTTTAAACTGCAGACTAAAAGTTGAAGAGGGATTCCATTAGCTGTTACCTACACAAAGACCTCAGTAATCCATGGATCCCTCATCCAGATATCTAGATATGCAAAGGCTTCAAGCATAAGCAAACCAATAAGTCAACAAGGTAAGCTTCTCTATTAATCTAATAGGGGCTTTAAAAGCTGTCTGGATTAGGCAGGGTTGGCTGCCTAGTCATCATTTAAAAGATTTTGCTGTCCTGTTCCTAGCCAAGTCTCAGTTTCCTCCAGGACAAAACTGCTGAAAACAACAACTTTGAACAAAGTTATGGCTAAGGAGGTTTGTTTCTTGACTGCATTCCCAGTTAAAGGCTGGATCAAAACTCCTGTCTTATATCACTTCATTTTCAGTTGAGCAAAGATTTGACATTCTCTGTTGCAGTAAATAACTTCAAAGTTATTTTAGATCTATATGCCACCAGCTCAGTAAGATCTTGATTTCAAGTGACTTTTAGAAGAAGGACTGAGCTAACAGCTCTGAAGACAAAAGACCTGGCTACAGACAGCACACACCACAGGAGAGCAGCTGAACAGCCCTTCATCCCCCTACACATGATCCAACTGGTGGATATAAATGTGGACTTCAACTTCAGCAACATGTCTCTCTGCATGCTACAATGGTAGCCTCTCTCAAAAGCTACAGATGTCTAATTTGCAGATGCATTGAACTGAACAAACCCAGGAGTGAGAGCAATGAGAAGACACCGAGATTTTAAATACTGTCCTAGAAATGCCAAGTCCAATACTGCCATTCACCATTTGAATTAGCTAATTGTTAGTGCATAGAAGTTCACTCCAGATCCAGTTCAGGAGCAGAGTTGTGGAAGCTGGTGAATTCCGCTATACATAGCTTTTGAAGAGCGGAGTGTAACTGCTAGGTACATGCAGATTCTTGAAGTTGGCCTGTGCCTGCCAAAGCCATCTGGATGCAAATACTAAATACATAATTACAGCCTATTATTCCCTACACAGTCCCTGCAACATCAGGACTTGGGATGATCATTTGTATGGAGCTAGAACAACTAGAGCAGTTGCTGAGTTAACCATAAACAACCCATTTCCAGTGTTAATGGAAGTTAGGAGAAAAAAGAAGAGACATCACATAGCTATTGTTACAGCTAATATTACAGGGTTAGAGCTAACAAAATGTCATGGGCTGCACTCTTCAGCAAGTTTCAGTTCCAATTAAAGCACAAGTTTCCATGGTAACTGAATCGTCACTCCACGTGGTTTATAATACAATTCATGCTACAGATCATCTGTGACAAATCTCATAAGCTATCAATTCATATCTAATTGATTTCTCATTGGGGATAAAAGGTGCCATTTGCTGGATTGCAGGGATTACATGGTTTTTGTATTTTCACATACTGTTTCTTTTAACTACAAAGATGAAAACTGATATGTTTTAAACAGAACTTTGGTAATACATTGCAGTACAATTTGAAAGAAGCAAACAAGTTCAGTACTTGTGATATTGAGTGCTTAGGGTGTCCTTGCTGCTACCTTCCCTGCTTGTTTCTTCTTGCATAGGTGTCAGAGGGCAGGACTTGTCTGCACCTCAAAACAACCTGCTGAAGGCTCAGCTAACTGCGAGTAATGCCATGGGCTACAGTAGCATATGACAGAGAACAGAACAGAAACGGATGCACAGAGCTCCCTGAGGCCTGAGTCCATACCAAGGGCAGTCACTAACCATTGTTCTAGTATGAGCATGTCTCTTTAAAAATCAAAGGTGCCACATCTCTTTCACAGCAAGGGTACTCCTTTTAAGGAATTATGGTCATTTCTCCCCATTTGAATGTCTTTACCAGCTTCCAACTACAAATTATTTTAAAATATTAAAGCTTAACAATTAAAATACTCCAAAATACTGTAATCAATTTCATAAGACTGCTTACATTAAAAGTGAAGTTAATTTGAAGCTCAGCCTTGAAAAAAAATCAATATTTAGCATTCATAAAATTTGAACTTCTCATTTTTCCAATAATTAGTATAGGTAGTATAATCATTTGAGTAATCCTTAAAGAGCTGCAAACAGAGGGTCTTTACACAATGTGCAAGAATGTTTCTAACCAGTGGAAAAACTCTTCAACTATAGGGTTTAAGAAATCCTTGGGGGAATGGGAGGATGAAGACAACACACATGCACACACACTTCATTTCCAGATATTCAAAGCCTGCGAAATGAAGTATAATTTGAGATCACAGTCAAAAGGCTCCATCATTCAGAAGTTATTTGGAATATTAAGCATTTGGTACTTCCATCTTTCCAAAACTTCTCTGTAGCATGTTTCTCTGAATGTCCTTAAAGGCTGACTCTCAACTCATCTCAACTTTGGAGGAAGAAATTTAGTTTTCTAATTCTATCTCTCAACCCTGAGCCTTTTCCTCGGGATACTAATTATCACCATTGTATGAATACTTACCAATATTACCTCACTCAGAGGTAAAGTTTTCCTCAGTTAACAGCCTTGTGACCTAGACAAGGATTTCCAGAAGGCCACTACCTAGAAACACTGGCCCAGTCAGATGAGTTATTGCAAAAGCATGCCTTCAACAAGCCCTATACTGGACATGCTATTAGCTGAAAAATTAGATAAATATTAGAGTCTACCTGCTGCTTACATACTGATTTAAAAGCCTTTTCAGAAGTTTGTACACAGTATGCTATTTCTTTTTCTGGGTCACAAGTACAAAACATCATATTATCTTGACCTGTAATTTCAATTGCAATGTCTGAAATACATCCATGATTTATTAACCCCACTCAATTTCTCCTATTTTAAGTGTAGTGTCCATACTACATAAGAGGAATACTTGAACCTAATATAATTAGCTTTAAGATCAAACCTAAGGCTTTTTCAGGCAGAAATCCACTCTAGAAGAGAGTGCTCAGTAACTATATGTCTTAGTGGTTTTCTCCAGAGTTCAATCTACCGAACAGCTGAGCAATTTATTTAGCATATGAATAAGAGATATCCCTAAAATACTGGGCTTTTTATGCAGGCCAGCTTAAAGCTGTGAGCATCCATTAGGAATTCTGTTCAGAACAGTAGTTCAGTTTCCGAGACAGCTATTTTCATGGAGTGGAAACTACATTAAAAAATCAAAAGTTCAGTACTTTTTTTTCTTCCTTGTCTGCTATAGTTCAGCACCTCTCCAATTTCAACCACAATATCCCTCCAAAAACAACATTTCTGTGCTCAGATCTTTGTACACAGCATCAGTCGTTTAAATAGCAAAAACAAAGAGCATAAATCACACTGCAGAAACGGAAAAAAAATTCTGCAGGACTAGTGAAAAAGGGGGGAAAAAAAAGATTTCCTCATCAGCTTTTCAACACAGCTATAGAATTTGCAAATCAATATTGTTATGCCAGCCACTAATTTGTGCTTTTATAGCACTATTATTCTGCAGTTAACATCAAACTTGGCAAGACAATACTTTACAACCTGATCAATTGCATTAGAAAAATAATGGTACTGATCATTTAAAATGGACAGTAGATTTAGTCTTGGTATGATTTTTGATATTTGGTTCACAACTAATATTTTCAGGTCATATTTCCTCTCCTCTCCCCCTCAGTTTCCTTCTCCACATACAACATAGAAGAGAAGCATCTGAACCTTGAATGAAAAAGAAAACTGGCTGTTTAGGGCTCTGCAGAGTCTCTCTGCAATCTGTGAAAAATTCTTGAGGGTGTAGTAATAGCAGAAATTACTAAACAGAAGGTCTTCTGTGTTACAGTGGAATCAGGTAATTTTGTGCTCACCAGCAAGCTGGGATTCATGCTGCATGACAACTTCAGAATTATGATTTCTGAGAATGAGAGATTTTGACTATCAGTAACCAGCTGCAGTAAGTGTTCTTGATAGTCCCAACTACTTTTTCCCTCTGAAAAGGGAAAGGTAAGGATGAAAAATCCACAAGTGTTATGAGATTTTCTAATAGAATTCAGCAGATTTCTGGAAAGTGTTAAATGGGAAAAAAACAAACTTGCAGGATCCCTGTAGCTCATAAGCAGAGTCATCGCTCTACTGGAGTTTCTTTAAACTGCAGTACATGAATAACATTTCATGTTATGTACAACGTTATATAAGCTGTGACAAAAATAAACCACACAAAACCACCAAACTATAGAGAACACAGCACCTTCCCAAATTTTAGACTATGCTAAGCAAGCATAGATATTAGGAAGGCAATGCTATTCAATATTCAATGCTTAGCCTTTATTTCCACATTTCCTTCTCATGCCTTTCCAGATGCCCTCTTGGGATAAGGTTGATGAGGGGAAGCTTAAAGGTAAAGCAAGAACAAATTACCACTTTAGCTACTTCTGTAGTATGTCTTTCACTCATGCTGTGAACCTGGGCAACTCAAGATCTTTCTTAATTCATGCCATTGCCACCTATCCTAAATAACCTTCTCCCTCTCACTGGGCCTGCAGAAGGACAGTGAAGATATGTGCTACTGACAGGCTGGTTTCCAGTTCCTTTTGGGCAGTACATACAGATCACTGGAACAGTCTTCCAGGAAGACTTTAAAAAAATCTGGTGATGACTTAATGTGCTACTCTGAGTTTGCTGTGATGCATCCTGAAGTCTTCTGTAGAAGCCTTTCTCCACCTATTTCCAAAAAGAAAGCTCCTTCCAAAATACAGACATTGCTTCCTCCAAAACAAGAGTCAGCTGACAAGAACTGAGTCTCTTATTTCTACATTGGCACTACCATAAAAATCCATGCAGGGGTGACATTTCTACATCTTTAGCTACTGATCTTTGCCTTTTGTTATAACAACTGCTCTTAATAGTCCCTCGGGAGTGCTCTGCAGTCCAAAACCCACGAAATAGCCAAAACCACAATACTTACAGGTTTTTTTTCCTCAACTGCCTGGAGGAACATATCTTCTTCTGACAGAATGTAAACTAACTCTTTAGAAAAGTAGGATTCAAATACTAGAAAGTTAATATTATAGGCTATCAGGTTTCCATGAAGCAGTACAAACCTTCTGGGTTTGTGCCCTGTAACACACTGTGGTATCAGAACAAAACAGTTAGCAACAAAGAGAACCAAATAGCAGAGATGGGACCTTGTTTCAGGGTGGCCGAGAGCAGCCAAGAGGAGCCGAACGCAGCAGCGAGGAGCCGAACGCAGCAGCGAGGAGCCGAACGCAGCCGAGAAACGCCGAGAATAGCCGAGAGGAGCCGAGAAAAGCCGAATTAAGCCGAGCGCAATCGAACGGAAACGGAGCGGAGCCGAGCGGCAGCGCCCCAGCTGCAGTACCGACTGTCGGTCACACGGCGGCAGCAGGAGAGATGCGGGCGGGGGCGGGAGGGCGCATCAACGCCCCCGCGGGACACCCGGGCTGCAGTACCGCAGTGCGACCACACGACGGCAGCACTGAGAGCCCGCACTGCTTTCGCCGTGGTCCCCGTTTCCCCACGCTGCGCAACAAAAGGCGTTGAATTGGGCGCGGCACGCGGAACTGCATACCGTGCCTTCGCTCACACCGACCCTAACCCTTACACTAGCCCTAAACCTCACAATAACCCTAGCCCTAACACAAACACCTAACTCTAGCTACCTAAACCTTACCCTAACCTCTAAGCCTAACCTAAATCCCTAATCCAAACCGTAACACTAAACATAACCCTAACCCCAAACCCTATCTCTAACCCAAACGTTTACCCCAACCCAAACCTTTACCCCAACCGTAAACTCTATCTTATCCTAAATCCTAATCCTAACCCTAACAAAAGACTAACCCTGACCCCTAAAACCTAACCCTCATCTCTGAACCTAGCATATCCCTAACCCTATCTCTAACCTTAGCAATAACATGTGTCATGAATTTACTCAGTAGAGCCGAGCTCCAAAATTGCAAAAGGCCACGAATTGCTCCCACAGGTAAGGTGCTGGCACTGTAATCTGCTGCCTGTTAGGAGTTTCACCTGGCAAATCCATAACAGACCTAAAAAACCTGGGATATGCGCTTCTTCCACTGGAGAAGATATTAATCCTATCCCCTCATTAACCCTATCTGTAATTCTAACCCTAACTCTAACCCTTAACTTAATCCTAACCCTAACCCTACACTAATCCTAACCCTAACTCATACCCTAAACCTTAACTGTTTTCCCTTACCTTAATCCCTAATCCTAACTCTTACCCTAAACCTAACCCCTAAACCGAACCAAACCCCTAAAACCAACACTAATCCCTAGCCCCAAACCCTAACCCCTAACCATAACTCTAACCTCAACCCTAAGATATGCCTCGAAATTTCTCATCAGAGTCCGATTCCAACAAAAACGGCCTGGGATTGCTCCCACAGGGAAGATGCTAGCTCCGAAATCTGATGCCTGTTAAGAATTTCACCTTGCAACCTTTTCAGATCTTTCAGATAAACCAGGAATCTGCACTTGCCTCATTAAGTCATTTGTGTCTTGTGCATTCTCAGCACAGCCTGGCTCCAAAATGACCTGGAGTACTCCTACTAGAAAGGTGCCTGGAATGAATTGTCTTGTCTGTTAGGAGCTCCTCTGGATAGACCCGTCACATCCCCCAGGAACACAGTGGGTCTGTGCTGGCTTCGCTGAAGAACGGTCATTCGTGTCTTGTGCATGCGCAGCAGAGCCCAGATGCAAAACTGCAAACGTCCAGGCCTTGCTCCCACAGGGAAGATTCTAGCACTAAACTGTTGCCTGTTATGAGCTTCCCCAGTATCCCACTCACAGCCTTCAACACAGCCAGGGATCTGCCCTTGGTTTGCTGGAGAACTCTCAATTGTGCCTTCTGCATTCTCAGTAAATCCCAGCTGCAAAATTGCAAACATCCAGGGATTGCTCCTACAGGGAAGGTGCTAGCATTGAAATTTATTACGTGATAGGAGCTTCCCCTGGCAGCCCTTTCAGAGGTGACAGTCAAAGTCGTTTTTATTTCATTGGACTGGTTTTTACATCAATGAACCTCAAAAGACTGTGCAGGCTGTGGAGTCAGCTGCACCCGTCACTCTTCCACTACTAATACCAGCTCCTCAAAGATTGGCAGGGTGTGGCAGGGTGGGTGGAGATGCGCTACAGAATTTGGATGTGCTTGGTGTGGCTGTAGACCTCCTGTTCTGGATGTCAAAGAAGCAGAACATTGGCTTTGCAAGGCAACACTCTGGAGAGACTTTTGCTTCCATTTTTGACAGGTCTTCTTCTGGCCTTTGGCGAACAATTTAGTCACAGGACTTGGTCTGATGGCAGCAGTCAGCAAGGCGTGTGATGATGAGTGATGGCATGCAGTGTCTTCTGCTTCAAGGGAATGAGCACAGGCAGCCCCTTGCCGTAGGTTCAAATGTGCCACCCACTTGCTGGCATACAGGTCACAGTGGCTCTTACTGTTTGCTCTTGGACAATAGACACACACCCCTCGCATGCACATACACAGAGACACAAGCACAAGTCATGCACGACACACACACAGCTCCATGTGCCCCTTTTATGCACACAGACATGCCAATACGCAGAGTAACCCATACCCTCTGCATTCACACACAGATACCCATGCACCTCTCACACACCCATTCCACCTGCACACACACAGTACCCACTCACTTCTACTCTTACAATGAGACCTGCACATCCCTTAAACACACATGCAGGGACTCATGCAACATGAAGCATCCTCCTATATACACCCAAACACAGTGCTGGTGCCTGGAGGATCTCCAAATGTCTGTGTGCTTGTGAGGCCTTGGAGTGTGTGTGGGGGTGTGCCTGCACAAATGACCTCCTCGCTGTGTCACCTCCAGAGCAGGAGGAGACACGGCTGTCAGTGCTGGTGAGGCAACAGCAGCACCTGGGCTGTGTTTCCTGAGGACCTGCTTCCTGCCAAGGGGAAGCACTGAGTAAATTCTCTATTTTGCATTGCTTGTGCAGGCAGCTTTTCCTTTGCCTATTAAACTATCTTTATGTCAAGTCCCCTCACCATCTTCTATTCTCTTCCTATCCTGGGGAAGAGGGGAGTAGGTGGCTGCATGAGAGCTTGGCTGTTAGTAGGGGCCATAGATCATTGAGGAGCCCAGGCTGGAAGGGACATCCAAAGATGTTCCAACATCTTGTGGGAAAGGAAGCCTGGATGAGGCTATCTTACACCCTGTCTGGTTGCATCTTGAAACCTCCAACAATGGGGACTCCACCCCACCCCTGGGAAGGTTGTTTCAGTGAGTGAATGTGCTCACTGTAAAATAACTCTGTCAGTATGAAACCTCTTTTTTCTTGTATCATAACGCATTCAATTAGTTCAGTCAGGACCATCAGGGCCTTCTCTGCAGAGCTGCTTTCCAGCTGGGTGGCCCCAGCGTGTCGTGGTGGCTGGGGCTGTTCCTCTCCGGGGCAGGGCTTTGCATGTCTCTTGGCTGGACTTCGGGAGGCTCCCTCAGTCCGTTTCTCCAGCCCGGTCTAGGACAGCTCTCTATGGATTCAACTCGACACGGGAATCCCCAATCGGCAGCCCCAGATCACGCTGTGCAGAGCTGTGTCGCGGAGGGCTGGTCACGGAGAGCTGTCCCTTTCTGCTCTGGCCGGCTGAGGTCTCTCTGGATGGCACCGTGCTCTCCGGCTGCTCCTCTTGGTTCTCCACCCCCTGCCCACAGCCACCCCACCGCAGGAGGTGACCGGCTGGCGAAGCGCGACTACCCCTTGGTGAATCCACGCTGTCCCCTCCTCACCACCTTCCTGACCTCCACGTGCCTGGAAACGTTTTCTAGGGCTGGCTGCTCTGGAAAACCATCCCTTCCGCAGAGAAGGCGACTCCCCGCATCCTCCTTCTCGTCCTGCCGGAAGAAAGGGGTGGCATTTACTTTCCTCCGGTCCTCGGGAACCCTTCCCATTGCTGGGACCTTCCCAAGGCAGGAGGCCAGGCCGCTCCCAGCCGCCGGGCGCCAGCCGGTGCCAGTGGCCGACAGCGCCCGCTCCCAGCCGGACACGCTCCGCCCTCTCCCCGGAAGCGGCGGAGCGCTTGGGGAGGCGCATCCGAAGGCGGCGGGGAGTCGAGTGCGGCCGCTATGGCAGCTTCGCCGCTGCGCGTGTGAGTGCGGTGGGACGGGTCGGGACGGGACGGGAGGGAGGCGGCGGCGGGGCTGTGCCGTGCGGGCCCTGACGTGGCGTGTCCTGCAGGCTGGCGTGTGGCGACGTGGAGGGGCGGCTGGAGACGCTCTTCGGGCGGGTCCGGGCCATCCAGGGCAAGAGCGGCCACTTCGACGTAAGGCTCCGGGGAACGGGATGAGCGGGGCCGCGGGGTGGCTCGGGCCGGGCGCCCGCCCCGGGGGAGGCGGGGGGAGTTCCCGGGTGGGTTGGCCGTGACTGTGTCCGCTCGGTGCGGGAGCGGCTCCGCGCCCCCGGGGGAGCTGCAGCGGCCGGCAGGGAGCGCGGAGGGCAGCCGCCCGGTGCCCCGCTCACGCCGCAGCCCCACCATTACGCGTTTGGTCCTGGGTGCAGATAAACTCAGAGGAGCCTCTTCGCCGTGTCAAACAAAATTCTGTTGCAGTGATGCGTGTTGCAACAGGGCAGCGCTGGTGGTGAAGTTGCACGTGTTGTGTCTTTGGTCAAATAGCAACTCTTGCTTTGTCTGTTGTTTTTAGATGCTTTTGTGCGTTGGGAATTTTTTTGGTTCTACCTCAGAGGCAGAATGGGCAGAGTATCGCACAGGGACCAGGAAAGGTAAGGAAGGTATTGTCACTCGGGATGCTGGGGATTGCAGTATTCTGCGACCCACTCCACTGTCTCATCACAGTGTCCATTTGAATTCCAAAGTTGCAGTTAAATGGTTAGTGTTAAAGCAGTTAAACTCAAGCAGGAAAATTATGCACAGGAGGGAAAGATGCGTTTGTTTTAAAACAAAACTCATTCCTGTCACAGTCTTGGACTCAGGACCACAAATGTGCTTGTGTCCAAGTGGCCTGCCCAGAATTTGAGCATCAAGGCCTGTGCTGGTGTCATCTGGCAAGTGCCGTTTGCAGTCAGAGGAGAGAGACAGGATGCTGCTAATCCGTGTCAGGCTCTTCTCTCTCCATGTCTGGCTGTCTTATGGCTCCACTTCTGTTTCTACATTCACCTCCTTATGGTTTGAGCCTGCAGGCTGCCATGTGGGGCAGTCCTTGTTTTTGCAACCTAAGTAGCCTGAGAAGCTGTATATAGCTGTTTACAGTGCTTCCATTGCCAGGCTGTGGGATCCCAGCATGCCTGCCAGCGTGTAGTCCTTCTGCTGCTGCTCCTGCTGCTTCGCTGACAGAAATTTCTGGTCACATCCAGCTTTTGGATTCCAACACAGACCTCTCTGCAGGGTGTAGCAATGCTGTTCTTCCTCTCCCTGCATTCAGTCCCATGGAGGAAAAGGAAAGCAGAGGTGCTATCAGGCCAAGCAATGTTCTTCAGCTATGGAGATCATAAGGCTTTCCAAAGGAGCAGGATTTGCCCATTCTTTCTCAGCTCCTGTGGCCCTTGTGCTGAAGATGTTTTCCCAGCCATGGATGTGAAAAGTCCTATGTGGATTTCTCTGCACCTTTTCCACGCTACTCTTGTAAGGGAAATGGTACCTCATGAGCATTTGTAGTCTTCCTCCTTCCTCTTCAGTGCTACTGTGGCTTTTGCCTCTAGCATGAGGCAATCCAGAAAGGAGCCAGAACTCTTGTATTCCAGTTCGTCTTTGCTGCTGTGTCACTTCCCATCTGTCCCAAGCTTGTGTGTGCATCTGTGTGTGCCATCTGGAAAAAGAATGTTGCCTTTTTTGCTTGTGACTGTGGACTTACTGTGGCAAGGTGTGCTGCCTTGTGTTCCTTTTCTATGAGAATATAAGAATAGTTACTGTTTTAAACTTTGCTCCTCAAGGAAGCTCTTCTACAGGAAGAAGAGTGGGAGTTAACAGCAAAGTCTTCCCTGAACCGATGCATTTTTGCTCATCCTCACTTGGATTGTCTTTACCCTTTGAATTGCTGAAAACATCTGTAGCTTATAACCTTGCCTATACGCTTGCAGATACAAACAAGACATGTCAGTTCATTTCGGTTTTGAGATGTTCATAAGGTTTTCAAACTGTGCTCTGCAATTGAAAGCAATCTCTTGTGTCTTCTGACTGTGGAAGCTGAAACTTCAAGCAACAAGCTAAGAACAGCTGCAGCAGAGCTCCTATATTGCTGCTGCTTTCCCCTTTAAAATATGAAACCATTTCTGATTTGTTTTATTCAGTGAAAAACTTGGGACCTGCTGACCAGGTGAACTGTTGACCAACTTACTAGTCTGTGAGGAAACCTACAGGTGGTATCTTGACATGTCATTGATTTTTTTTTGAACTTCTAATAGCTTGAAAAGATTTGACTTATGCTGTTTGGAGGAATCAGTTTCTATTGATCAACTAGCCATAGAGAAATTAAAACTAGTATTTCCCAGTGATTTTTTTTTTTTATTATATCTACGAGTTCTAGGTGAAGTCATTCGGCAAGTTTTGTTATCCAGTGAATCAAAGAGCTGATGAACTCAAGCTTTTCCCCTAAAATATCAATGGTTTGCATTTTTTCTATAGCCATTCAAATTTGGATCAGCTTAAACAGAATCACCAGGTGTCCCTGTGCTCTGGTATTTACTTAGCATTGCCTTAGGGAAGACCGATGTGGATAATTTCAGAGCTGATCTTCTTATATTAGTAGTGGAGTGGGTTGTAGATAAAGCAGAGGGTATTATCTGCTGGTGCTGTATGCATCTGTGGTAACAGAAAGCTTGGGGAAGTACTTTGAAGGAAGATATCTTTTTCTGTGCTGCAAAGGAGTGGTGTTGGGGTCTGCAGGAATGGATGGGACCTGCTGTGATTCCTTTTATATGCGGACAGAACTTTGGCTAAAGTACTTGAGTCAAATCTGACAGAGGGCCTATGGTTTTCTTCCTCAGCACCAATTCCAACCTATGTGCTCGGTGCTAATGACCAAGAGACTGTGAGCTATTTTCCAGATGTCAGTGGCTGCGAATTAGCTGAGAACATCACTTATTTAGGTAAGGCTGCTGGTGGTTTGTGATAAGGGATGTGCATCTTATGAGCGTTTTCTGATCTTCTCGTTTCAAAGTCCTCCCCTTTTCTAGAAATTTTAAGGTGGCATTTCTTATCCTGGGGTTCAGAGTGGAGTTGAACTCTATGTTGAAAGACAGATACAATCTGCTAGGTAAAATATGAGAGAGAACCCTGATTTTTTTTTTTGTTATTTTCTAAAATTGAACTTGCTAACCAAAATATATTCCCGTAGAGCGCTTGTCTTTGTATCAGGAAGATTTCTTACCAGAAGTATGATTTTGCTGTGCTCTGAGTCTGTACTGGAGCAGCAGAGTTAGGAAGGGTCATCTTTACAGATAATGAAGCTGTAGCGAAGCTAAAAGGAAAAACTAATTTCTTTCTAGAATGCCACCTTACAAAAACCATAACAAGTAAAGGTTTTTTACTTGGCCTTCATTCCAAGTTTTTGATATCTCTTGATTTTTGGAAGGCAAGATAGCAGTGAGGAGAGCAGACTCAGGCATTGCATGAAGAGCTCCTTTGGTGTAGTCAGAGTTTGAGCCATTTGGCTAAAACACGTCTTTACTGCAGTTGATGGGCACAAAAAATGAGCTGTCTGTAAGGATAGTTTCAGTAGAAGTAAGGCAGGGCTACGGAACTTGGTCCTCTGTCTATGATGGGATTAAGTGATTACTTGAAATGTCTCCACCTCAAGTGCACACCTCTGTATTGATGCAGGCCGTCGAGGTCTTTACAATGGTACTTCTGGACTGCAGATTGCATACCTGAGCGGCACCGAGTCCCAGGGGGAGCCAGCTCCTGCCTACAGTTTTACTGCAAAGGATGTGGCAGAATTAAAAGCATCGTTGTTATCAACCCCAAACTTCAAAGGCGTGGATATATTGCTGACGTCCCCCTGGCCCAGAGATGTGGGGTGTTTTGCCAACAGTGTGGTAAGTGTTCTGTTTTCTAGTGGAATGGGTTTCCACATGCATTTAACAAAGGATTACCTTTCTGCTTGCTGTGGCCATTTTGGGCTATTGGGCCATCTCTGAGTGCTTGAGAAAGCTGAGAGTAAAAAACAGATATCGTAAGTTCTGATGCTTCAGAGAAGGAACAATGGGGAGGGGGATTTGTGAAACTTCAGTGTGTTTTACTGTTGCTGCTTGAAAGAGTCAGTAGCTTTCACCTGATCACAAAAGTTGCTCTGAATTGGCTGCAGTCACTGTGAAACGATGCTGTTGGTCTCTGGACCATGTGGAATGCTGTGCTTTGAGCGTTTTCAATACCACTTGAGATTAAGTTGTTCTTTCTCTTCCCTTCAAAACTTTTTAAGCATATTAGTGTTTATTTCCTTAAGGATCAGTCAGCTGTACTAAATAGTGTGGTTCTTCCTCTGTCCAGATTTCGAGGGTGATGTTTTGTTTGTATCCATTTTTCTGTTGTTGTGAAGTGAAGTGGTTGGAAGACTGCTCTTTGATTGTGGGTTGTTTTTTTTTTTGCTCTAACTTCTCAGGTATAGGAGTGGGATAAAATTATGTGTCCTAAGGAAACCTCAGAGATTTCCTGTTCACTTGACTCAGGCACTAAACCTTTGGCACTCTGGCCATGTGGTCAAAACAACTTGTGTTAATGATTTTGACATCTCTTTGTGTTAGCCAGATTCACTCCATGCTTCCTTGACTTCACAAGACCAAAAGAAAGAAAATACAACAAACTTGGGTTGATGAAATGAGAGGATGCAAACTGAGTACACAAAATAGATTAAATAAATTGACTCTGGTTGGTGATAACAGATCAAGCCCTTTTGACTTCTTTTTCCAAGGAACAGCGACCACTGTAATCAGTCTCTACATTCACAATGTGCAGTTCTGTATCAAACTGTTTCTTTTCACTGCAATCTGACTGGATTTTTGAAATAAAGCTTGGTTTGTATTTTTTAGGGAGAAATAGATGCCAAGAAATGTGGCTCCAAGTTAGTATCTGATCTAGCTGCAAGTCTCAAACCCAGGTACCATTTTGCTGCCCTGGAAAAGGTCTATTATGAGAGGCTTCCTTACAGGTTTGTAATACCATGTGAATTCTCATTTATTTTCTAATAAGAGTTCAATTTTTAAAAACACATGAGAACAACTTTAAAATAATTTTATAAAGTCATCCAGCCCCAACACAGGGTCAAGATTGTTTCTCAAATGTGTTTTATTACTGCAGTTCCTACTGCTTTGAAAACTGCGCCATTGCTGACAACACTTGTCTGAGCACATTGCTGTGAATTCATCTGATCTTGGAATCTCACTAATCCAAGTTTTATACTTAGTTGTATTTAAACAGCGTTCTCCCTAATTCAGGGGTGTATCTTTCAAAACATGGAAAAGCTCTTGTGTGGTGTCTTCAGTCAAAACTATATATAAAATGTCACTAGTACCATAAGGTAGGTGTCAGAACATCCTATGCATAAAATTAAGGCTGCTGTGTTAATATTGGGTAAGATTGTTAGCCCTTCCACAGGGAACACTTTAAAGATGTGGCTGTTTTCAAACTAGTGAATTGGCCTCTCATCTCTATATTTGGACTGCAGTATGATGCCTTTTTTGGTCTGTGCAGCTGTTTGCTGTTAGGTCTCAAGAGCCTGTCTTCAGTCTCCTTGTTCTTGGCCAAAAACTGTATGTGGCTGACGTGCTATCTGAGTAGGTTCATGGAGGATGTCGTTTTCCCACTGTCCTTTTCTGTATTGGGTATGCCAGTGCAATCTTATTTTGCTTCCTTACAGAAATCACACAGTGCTGCAGGAGGCCCCACAGCATGTGAGCAGATTTATTGCACTTGCTGATGTTGGCAATACAAGCAAGAAAAAGGTACTGACACTCTTGAATCTTTCTTCTTCTCTCAAATGCAAGTAATAGGGCAGTAAGCCCAGCTTTGCTAGCTAGACATAGTGTCAATCACTTAAAAGCTTCACTGAAGTGGAGGTATCTCTCTCACTTGAGTAATAGACACTATTTGCCCATTATGTCAGAAGGGCAAAGGAGGTTGTTAGCAAGGAGGCACCATTGCTCTTCTCTACCTGGTCAAATGACAAGTGTGCTGTCAAGTCAGCTGCAAATGAAAGTGGTTAGAAAGGGGCCATTCCTCCCTCTTCCCCAGACGCTTTACGTTATTTCCTGTTCACGTGGCATGTTTTAAGGAGGAAATGGAATTCCAAAGGAGCCCTTACAAATCACTGAGAGTAACTAACCTCTGGGAGAGGGGAGCTATTTTTTTTTAAAGCTGTTCGTGTTCTCCACTTAAGAAATTAACGTGATGTTGATACAGAAGGACTAGTTACTAGTGGTCAAAAAGGCACAGGAACCAGGCCTAGAAACTAAAATGGTACAGGAGCTCTGCACAGAAAGAAAGCCTGGAAACAGGGAAGGACTAAGATAATTTCTTTTTCAAGTAGAATACACTGCTGCTTTTCAGAAAGATCTTTCTTTAAAGTGAAAGCCGTGAGCCACTTGGAAGCACTCCATAATATCTTAGTTGCACTGGGTGGGGGTCTGCCACGGGGAGTGTTTTTTCCATGTCCTGCCTTAGCTTTAACACTGATTTGCTGAGTTCTTGAAGTGCTAAGTTATGTGTTACTATTTCAACATGACTTAGTTCACAGCTGATCTCTTCAGAGTTGCATTCATGGCAAAAGCTTCTTGCATTTGAGACATCTGTTTTCGTTCTAGTATCTCTACGCTTTCAGCATTGTTCCAATGAGCTTGATGGACCCTGCAGAGCTGGTGAAACAGCCACAGGATGTCACTGAAAATCCTTACCGAAAATTACAGAAGGAGGCACAGAAAAACAAAGCATCACTGTGTGCAGAGGTACCTCTGCCTTCTCCCCTATGTGTGTGCTCTGTTTTCATTGTCTGTGTTCAGGGAGCTTGGAACAGCATTTGGCTCTAAGCTTGGACTGTTTCTGTCCAAAACGCTTCAGAGTTCTGTGTAATATATTTGCATCAACCAAATTGTATAGATGCAATGTGTATGAGTTTGTTACAGTTTACTGCTTCTTAAGCCAGCTGTGTCCTGGGCTGCATCAGAAGCAGTGTGGCCAGTAGGTCAAGGGAGATGATTCTGCCCCTCTGCTTGACTCTGATGAGTAATGCGTCCAGGTCTGGAGTCCTAAGCCCAGGAATGACATGGAGTTGTTGGAGCGGATCCAAAGGATGCCACAAAAGTGATTAGAGGAATGGAACAGCTCTCCTATGAAGAAAGGCTACAAGAATTGGAGTTATTCAACCTGAAGAAGAAAAGGCTCCAGGGAGACCTTATTGCAGTCTTTCAGTACTTAAAGGGGATTTATAATAAAGATGGGTTTCTTCTTAGGGCATGGAAATGAGCTGTTCGTGTCAGAAGCTTTGAAATTCCCACCTTCATTGGATGAGTGACTTGTGTTCATCTCTGTACAGGCTGACATTGTCTTCCTGTGCAGAGCATGTTTTGCCCTCTAAGCACTGTGAGATACTTGCACATGCAGACATTTGCACCGTTGTGCTTGTGTATCTCAAGGTGTGTAGAGGAATCAAGCTGTGAAATCATTGTGTGTGTGGGGGGAAATACTGAGCCTGAGGTTGGAGGTGAGGCAGTTTTTGCTGAACCAGTCTGTCAGATAGGAAGTGGAAGCCCTGCTCTCCACCCTTTCTTTCAGGAGCATGCACCCAGAGCAAAAAGCTGGCTCCTTCCAGCTGCGAGCATGGTTGGGCACAAGAGGGATGGGCACCTCTGGATCTCTTTAGCTGTGACACCCTCTCTGCCTCTAGCTGAGCCTTGCTGTGGTGTTCAGCCCCTGACAGCAAGGCTGTTATCACACCCATCCATCAATAGCTAGAGAGAAGCAAAGCCCCTTGTACCTTTGAGTTGAGCTATAAAGTTGATGACAGGCACATGAGCTTGCCAAGTGTTATGGGGAAAACGTTGCCACTGTACACACCAGTTCTTACAGTGCAGGCTGGGTTCCAGACTGCAGTTTTGCACCTGTGTGGGAGCCAAGCTAAACTTGTGTGAGCAGCCCTGCTCTTTACTGTCCACTTTCCCTAGTGCTTTCTTCTGCAGCATTAATGCTTTCTAGTGGTATTTTGCCTTACATTACCACCTAGTTAAGTGGTTGCAGCCTCTGTGGGAGTCTGTTGAGAGGTTATCGTCTCTAAGAAATAAAGACATTCTTTTGTTGCTGGCTGTCAAATGAAAAAAAAAAAAAAGAGATTTGAATAATCCATAAAATTCTGAATGTTCAGCATGAGGCTAAACAGGAGAACGTGGCAATTTGGGGCAGTTCTCCCAGAATTTTTTCCCGTGGCTTAGTCTGCTTATCCAGGCAGGAAGAGTCTGATGTGTTACTGGAGAGCTCAATTTGTTCTGTTCCAGGATATTCATGCTTTTGCTGTTGCTGCTTTTTGAAGGTGGTTACACACCTCTTCAGAAAAAAAGCAAATTCTTGTGTGTGCTGTGACTCTCTGTGATGCAGTTATAATGGGCTTTTCATTTTTGAAACAGGAAGAACCAGCTAGTCAGTTTTTTTTTGATTTGAATAAGCATCAGGGAAGGAAACGTCTCTCAGATGGGAAAGAGAGAGGCAACTCCCACCCTAAGCAACCCAAAAAACCCTGTAAGTATGCCAGTTGCTTTTTTTTCCTGAACTCTTCCCTTGAATCACTGGACTATGTCATGCTTCATTTTTCTCAAAAGGAGTACGGTGTTGTTGCCCTATCATGACGGAAGCGTAACTGGCTGTAACAGCTGTCAGTTTTTATGAAAGAATGGCAGGGTGGGGTGTTTTTATTTCCCCCATCACATCTGTAGACCATAGTGTGCAATTCTGCATGTTCATATAACTCCCAAAGTCTTCTGGAGTTTGATGTCAAGAGAAGAGACCCATGTTACAGTGTTTTGCTCAGAAATGAACCCCAGAATTGGATGTTTGGTTTCCTGCAGTTCTTGGGAGAGCCCCATCATGTTTATTGCATCTGCGGAGCTGCTTGTCTATTCCTCATCCTGTAGAGGATGTGAAAATAGCGTTTGACCCTAAGGAGAGGCCTAACTTATCAACGCCATCAATAAAGGTCACCTCACCTATTGCAATTTGGGTATGAATTCAGGTGTTTTGAGTATGATAAATAGGCCAGAACTGACAAGTGTGTTTGACAGCGTCTGTGCTTGTCTGTACCTGTGCAGTAATTTTACCTAATATTTAAATTCACTGGTGCTTTCTTATTAGCAAGCTGTAACCACTAATTTCCCAAGAATGGCAGTCAGCAAGGGTTGACTGCCACCACTTTCTCTCTTGCTGGAGTTTCCCAGAGGCACCATGACTGTGGCCAGTTCTGCTTCCAGGAGCTGTGTCCTTCTGACATCTTCAGCACTTCATGAATTGGGAAGGGTGACTGGAAAATATCAGCTCTTCTAGATCTTGTTTCATTCCTTGTTGTGACAGATAAGCCTTGTGTTAACACTTGTTTCTCTTTCTTCCCCAATAAAGCACAGCTCATGGGGCCATGCTGGTTCTGCCTTGCCAGCCCAGAAGTTGAGAAGCACTTGGTTGTTAGTATTGGCACACATGTAAGTACCTGTAGCATGTTCTTTGCTACATGACAGCAGAATCATGTTAAGACATGACAATATAAAATACCAATATCCAATTTTAAGTCTTTAAAAAACAAACAAACTTCATTTGAAGCCGAGTCTTGGATTTTGTCTTCAGTTTCTTTGCATGTCCCTTACAAAAGACGTAAGTGTATAGATAAAGTCTTTTACAAAATGAAGCATGGCCCAGTTTTGTTCCAGCAGCAGAGCTCGATTACGGTGCCAAAACACTTCTTGCTGTGCCAGCCCTCATGGTATGCTTACATTTCCATCTGGTGGAACTTCCCCAGCATAAACCATGTGTGAACTGGGGCCTGCTTTGGAGTTACACCAGATCTCCATGGGATGTTTTGTTCTAGTTTTGTTATATATAGATTAAATAGAAGATAAAGTCAACATATCAAACTGTATCTTGGAGATTAGTTCAATCCTTGGTATGTTCACTTTGCTTACAACTATTACTCCTGTATAGCGTAATCCACTTCAAACTGTACAGGGACAGATTTGTCCATGGGCTTATTTTAAAAGCTGTTAACAATTTTCAAGTGGATTTCTTTGTAATAGTAAGAAATTCTAGCCACTGCGGTGAAGGTCACTTAGCTACTTTCTTGCAGACAAGGTTTTCTCTGGCATTCAAAAGATACTTTTTATTTTTTTGACCTTTAGCAGTGTCTCTCCCTTTCTCATTCCTCTAGTAATTAATAAATTGCTAATAAACATTCCCTAATAAGTGACTAGCGGAGAAGACTTTACTCTTCCTGGGGCAGAATCGCTAGGCTGGGGGATACTCAGAATGCAGTCATACAGTAAATTTCCACAGAATGGTTAGTAAGTGTTGCTTGTGTGTATTGTTTCACTCTAGTGCTACCTTGCCCTGGCCAAAGGTGGCTTATTACCTGATCATGTCTTGATTTTGCCTATTGGGCACTATCAGTCAGTGGTTGACTTGTCTTCAGAGGTGGTGGAAGAAGTGAACAAATACAAGTCTGCCCTAAAGGAATTTTTCAGAAGCAAGGGAAAGCGATATGTCTTGTTTGAAAGAAACTATAGGAGTCAGCACCTGCAGTTACAGGTATGGTTTTCATGTCACCATGGGAGAATATAAACTTGCATTTGCCTGGAAATGAACTGAAAGAGAAAGCTCAACCTTCCGATTTCCGTGTTTATTTTATCCTTTCCTAGAGTGTGGAGAGAAGTATCCTCCCCACAGACACAGCCTGAACAAAAATAAAACTAATGTACTGGTTCTGCTACAGACATTTAATTCTTCCTGTTGCAGCAGAACAGCATTAGTTGTGTTGAGTGGGTGAGGAAGACTTTTCCCTCCATGGAACTGATTAAAAAGTGCGCGTTTTCAGATGGGTTGCTCTAACTCAGAGTGACTCACACTGGCACACAAAGTGTGGTGCTTGTATTTGTAACTGAAGTAGGCAGAAAATCTTTCTAAAAGGAGTGTGGAAACTCTGGACATTGTCTACCAGGACCAGCTCTTTGATTTGATTTTTTTTTTTGTCCTTGTGTGTCAATCATTTGGGGGTTTATTGTGGTGGTTTCTGTATTTGGCAGGTCTGTAACTATATCAGAGCGGCCTGAAACTACCACAGAGATCAGAAAGGAGAAGGCTGTGCTGAGAACTTTTTCAAGCTTTCAGTTTTCAGCTTTTTGTTCAGCTCCTACAGAACAAATCTCATAAGTTTAAATCTGTATGGATAGGTGCCCACCTATCTTGTCTGATGATACTGAGCAGTACTGAGGAGCATGCTAGCTCCAGTGATGGACTGATTGCTTTCTGCAAGTGGTTTGTGTTGTCTTGTCTTCTTTTTATGGAAATGTTGTCTCCCCTCTTCAGGTGATTCCTGTCCCATTGGATCACTGTACTTCCCAAGACATTAAGGAGTCCTTTATTGCACAGGCACAGGAACAAGAGATTGAGTTATTAGAAATACCAGAGTACTCGGATATCACGCAAGTACGAGACAAGATTTCATCTCTTGTTTACTTTCCCTCTGTCCTGTCTAGGCTACTGTTTCCCTTTGAGGTCACTTTGTGTGGTGGAGTTAAGCTGTTGGGAGACAGACCATGGCAGGCTTGATTTGGAGATATGTCAGATGTATTCCGTTCCGGATGATGTTCCCATGAACAACAGAAGCATTGCTTACCTGAAAATTATTCCAGCTATGTGTAGGGCTTACTGAATTCATTCCTTCTGGTACCAAACGCCAACCTTCTTTCAGTGCTGCTACATGTGAGGTATTCTTGGACAAGAATTTGCAAAGCATCTTCCTGTTACATGAGAGAAATGAGTTGGTAGTGACATTCTTTGTGCTCAGTGGTCGCAGAGAGACCTAATCTGCAGCAGGAGCCAGAAACAGTGTGTGCATACTTGTCTTTTTCTCAGCCATTGCAGCTATTGATACCCAAGCAGGCAAGCTTAGACTAAGGCTGTTTTCTCAGGCAAGTAACACATGCCTGTAGTCTCTTCACACGCATTCCTTCCTCTAAAAACGTGTATTAGTATGGGGTGACTTAGCTCAGGTTAAGAACGATCAGAACTGCTTGGTGCTGATTCTTTAGCGGTAGCTGCATAATTAAACTACAAAAAGTAGTAGTACCCTCAGCTGACAATCCCAGGGGAAAGCAATCCATTGCTTCCTTGTCCCTTGGCAGCTACGGTTCGATAGCCACCGGTGCAGCTTGGCGCCTCTGGGCCGGTTGGTTTGTTCGGCCGAGTCTCCTCCCTGGAGCAGCGCCTTTCCGGCCGGGCAGCGCTGCTCCTCCCCGGAGCCGAGTCGGCTGTTGGCGGGCGCTCCCCTTGCCTCTCCTCCCGCCTTTACCCCGCAGGTGGCGCAGCCGGGGACGCCCTACTTCTACGTGGAGCTGGACACGGGGGAGAAGCTGTTCCACCGCATCCGCGGCCGCTTCCCGCTGCATTTCGGCAGGTGAGTGCGCCCCAGCCCCGCGGCGCCGCCGGCGCGTCCGGCGGTGCGGCGGGCGGTGACGCGGGCGGTGACGCGCTGTGTTGCAGGGAGGTGCTGGCGAGCGAGGCGCTGCTGGCGCTGCCGGAGCGCGCGGACTGGCGACGCTGCGCGGCCGGGCGGGAGGAGGAAGCGGCGCAGGCCCGCGCCTTCCGCCGAGACTTCCAGCCCTTCGACTTCTCTCTGCGGCCCTGACGGCGGCGGCGGGTGCGCGGGAGCCGTGACGCGGCAATAAAAGCGGAGTGACCGCGGCGGCGCGTGGCTGCGGAGCGATGGAGCGGGGCGGCCCCGGGCCGGGTGGTGCGGAGCGGGCCCCCGGCGGGGCGGCGCTGCGCGGGCACCCGGCAGGCGGCTGTGGGCCGTGGGAGATGCGCGACCGCCTGGGCACCGGCGGCTTCGGTAACGTCTGCCTCTACCAGCACCAGGTGGGGCGGCGGAGGGACAGGGGAGGGCCGGGCCGGGCAGGGCCGGGGCGGCTGACGGCACTGTGTCCCGCAGGACTCAGGCGCCCGGGTGGCCATCAAATCCTGCCGACTGGAGCTCAGCGTCAAGAACAAGGACCGGTGGTGCCACGAGATCGAGATCATGAAGAAGTGAGTGCGGATGGGCCAGCACAGCGTGGCCCGAGCAGCCGAGGCCCCGAGGCCCTGGACCGGCAGCGGTGTAGGGACAGCTGAGGCCTCATCCTTGAACCAGTTGTGATGAGGGTGTGGACAGCTGGGGTCTTGACCTTGAACCGGCTCATGGGGATAGCCAGGGTGAGGGACCAGGCATGGGGACAGCTGGAGCTTTGGCCCTGAACCAGTCGGGGTGGGAGACCGGTTATGGGGACAGCTGTGGCCTCAGCCCTGAAATGGTCAGGGTGAGGAACCGGGTGTGGGGACAGGCAAAGCCTCGGCCCTGAACTAGGGGGGGTGTGGAGATGGCTGAGGCTTTGGCCCTGAACCAGCTGGGATGAGGGGCCAGGGTTTGGGGACAGCTAGGGCCTCAACTCTGAGCTGGCTGGGGAGTGAGGCCAGGCAGATTCTCAGCCCTGAACCCACCGGGGCATAGGAGAAGCTGGGGTCTCAGCCCTGAACTGGTTGGGACATGAGGACATCCAGGGCCTTGGCCTTGAACTGGCTGGGGCGAGAGAACAAGTGGGACCTTGGCTGTGAATTGGCTGGGGCAAGGGGACAAATGGAGCCTCAGTCCTGAACCAGTAAGGATGGGAGGCCTTGGCCCTGAGTCAGCTAGGGCATGGGGACATCCAGGGCTTTGGCCCTAAACCAGCTGGGCTGAGGATAGCTGAGGCCTTGACCCTGAACCAGCCAGGGTGTGGGGACAGCCGAGGCCTCAACCCTGCACCAGCTGGGGCATGGGGACAGCTACTACCTCAGGCCTGAACAGGCCGGAGCGAGGGGACAGCCAATGCCATGGCCTTGAACCAGTTGTGATGAGGGGCTGGGGCACGGAGACAGCTGTGGCCTCAGCCCTGAACCACCCGGAGTGTGGAGACAGGCAAGGTCTCAGCCCTGAACCGGCCGGAGCAGCGGGACAGCGGGGGCCTCTGCCCTGAACCGGCCGGAGCAGGGGGACAGCGGGGGCCTCTGCCCTGAACCGGCCGGAGCAGGGGGACAGCGGGGGCCTCTGCCCTGAACCGGCCGGAGCAGGGGGACAGCGGGGGCCTCTGCCCTGAACCGGCCGGAGCAAGGGGACAGCGGGGGCCTCGGCCCTGAACCGGCCGGAGCAGGAAGACAACGGGGGCCTTGGCCCTGAACAAGCTGGAGTGAGGGACCAGTCCTGGAGACAGCTAGGGCCTTGGCCCTGAACTGGCCGGGGCATGGGGACAACCTGTGACTGAGCCCTGAATCAGATAGAGCATGAGGACACCCAGGGCCTCAGCCCTGAATTGGCAGGAGCATTGGGGTGGCTGGGACCCAGTGGCCTTAAACCAGTTGGTGCCATGAGTTGGCTGCTGCCTGATGCTTAACGGCCCTGTGCTGGGTCATCTGTCATCTGAAAATGTTCAGGCATTTTTTCTCTGGTGTACTAGCTGATGTCTTGGGACCTAGCAACAGCTCTCTTGGGATGTCTGTTCTGTTTGTCCATCCACTAATGATACTTAAATTCCTCCAAACTCGCACACGCGGTGTTTATTGTTGTGACACAAGAACACCTGCGTCTTCCCATACTGTGTAGTGTGTTCATCTTAGATTTAGCAACTGGGGAGCTAGGAATTGCGTTTTTTCTGTCACAGTCCCACATGTACACATGAATGTCTGCTAGTGCTTTTTCACAAGACACTGTGTACTCTGCTGCCCACCATCCTGCTCTCCAGGATGTCACTCTTTACAGGTACCTTTGAAGCTGAGCTGGCCAGGTTTGTTCTCACAGACATGAGCAATAGCTTTGGGTGTTGGTCTCATACAGTTTTTCCCTTGTTCTGAGAATTCCTCCTGATTTCTGAAAAATATCCCGGAGCATGAAATGCTCTGTTCCACTGGTGGGAGCAAGGATACCACTCAGTTTTGTTCTGAGCAGTCCTCGCCAGAACCTGTAGTGCCTCTCCATAGAGCTTTACTAAGTTCCTGCTCTGCTTTTGTCACCCTTGGCTGCTCACTGTATGCGCTGACACTGGAGAAAAACACTTGCAGTCAACGTGAGTCTGGAAGTCTGTTCTTGTTAGTGTTTTCACTGTGTTGAATATAAGCACTGAGCTGCACAACTACAGCTGCTCTTGTGGTGGCTTCCAGAGGCTTTGGAAGGTGTACACAGAAGTAATGTGTCTTCACTTCCTACTGGATATGTCATTTATTCCCATGTGTAAGTTATATTAGAGACAGTCAGACAGCACCTGTTTGAATTCAGTTGCAGAAATGAATATTCTCCTATGCACATGGATTTATCCTGCCTGGTTCTACCTCTGTAGTATTGCTAAGCAAGTGTTAGGGGATACTTATGAAGCCCTTGGGCCAGGGGGAAATTGTCCCCACATGCAGAAACAGACACATAGGTAATGACTTTGCCAGGAGTGTACAACAATCCAGAACTTTAGCCTGGATCGCCCTCCTCAGAATTCCTGTACCTTGACTTTGACATGTCAGTTCTGCTCATCACTGGTTCGTGTATGCCCAAACTATGGATTTTAATGCATACTGGTAGGTACCAGTACCAGAGTATGCTTCTCAGCAAGGATACATTTGGGAAACACAAATTACCTGAAACATAAAATGTGGTTGGTTGGCAATCTGTTGTCTCGTTCTTCCAAAAGAGAAGTCGGTGTTTTCATCTAGCTTTCCCTGTGCTTAGGTTGAACCATCCCAATGTAGTAAAAGCCTGTGAAGTTCCCAAGGAGATGAACTTTCTGGTTAACGATGTTCCTCTTCTAGCAATGGAATATTGTTCGGGAGGTGATCTCCGGAAGGTAATGTCTGCATTGCAATATGTAGTGAAATAAGTGGAGCTAAAGCTACTTCTGTAACTGGTTGTCTGTGAAACCATGTATGTTCTGTGGCACTTTTTTTTTTTTTTTTAGGTTACAGGTGTGGGGAAATAAATGTAAAGTGGAAAAAGGATGTGGGAAATAAGGCTTATGTTTTTGAAACCAGAGGACAGAGAGTAATCCAAAGGCAGATGCTGTTTTATCTTGAAGCAGCATGTGCGTTCATGGAACTGCTTTAGCATTAGTACAATTTCCTGTAGCCTAGATGCTTGTACCAAGGTTTGCTGCGATGTGTCTCTGAAGTCTGGTCTGGTGTTGATTCACATGCGTCCAGTGTGGTATTGCTCTCAGCACAGAGAAGCATCCTTTTGGTATGGCTTCAGACACTTTTCTGTTTCCTGCTGGACTGGGAAGTGCCCTTCTGCAAACCAGCAACAGCCAAGAGTTAAAGTAACCTTTTAGTAGTTAACCCAGGCAACAGCTGCTTAGCCTGTTAGTTTATGTTCCCTTTCCATGCAGCTGAATTCGGGAAGTAGCTATTTGTAAAGGGGTGAAGAAACAAATCTGTGTTGATTAAGGTTTGCTTAGAAATCACTGCATCTAAGTGATGAGGGAGCTCATTTTTCTGTTGTCACTACTGATGTTAGATAGCGCTGGAGGAACGTGAACAGATGTTGAATGTGGTAACTCTATATCTATCATAGCAGCTAGTGTAGCGGTAACTTACTAAGCCTCATCTTATGTTTTTGGATTGCTTGAAACAGTAATGACAATTTTAAGAGACAGTTTTAAGGCTGATGATGAAAGGAGAGGGTTTATATGAAAATAGCATTTGGATGTTGCAAACATGTAGCTGACCATGTTCTGGGTGATGCTTGGATGTTGTGTTTTTTCAGTAAAACTCTGGAGACTACTTGAAGGTAAATTGAAGACGCTGTCCAAGAAATTTGGGGTTACATTAGCTCTATTTGCAATGCAGTATTTGATCATTTAATTTCTAATGAAAACATAGATGTTGCGTAATGCTGGGACAATTTAGGAAGTAGCATGCTTCATTACATTTGATCACATGTAATGCTTTGTTACTTACAGAACAAGAAATATGCTTTTTTTTTTTTTTTAATTTCTGATCCTGCTGTTTAAATCTTTCTCTTATCCTCGCTTGGCATCATTTGTGCTCTGCACTGCTACTGGCTTCTCGTTGCACATCTGCAGTTTTCTTTAAAGCCTTGAAAAGCATCTGTCTATGGGTCATGCACATTTTTATGTTTGTGCTCTTCTAGGGTAGTGTTGTGGCCTCTGAGATTGTTTTCTGACTTTGCCCCCTCCCCTTTTTTTTTGTTCAGCACATCTGCTTGGAACTTAAGGAGTGAGATGTTGAAGTTTGGCTTCTCCCCCATAGAGGTTTGACTGAAGTGTGGGAGGCAGGCAGGCAAAAACATGAGGGTACATCATGGGAGAGGTGGCTGCAGTGCAAGAGGTTTATCTCAGTCATCTATAAAAGCCTTCAGTGTAGTGATCAAAAAATCAGATCACATGTTGATTGACTCTGCATTGGAAATTGCTGAAGCTACTTATTAACTGATTATTAAAACAGTGATTAGGAGGGGGTTTCCTGTGGTGCTTCTACCATAACTTTTGCTAGAGTGGAAAAATTGGGGGCAAGGGAGAGGAGAGATGAAGCAGCACTTTGGAGTGGAGGCAAGTTTGAGAGTTTAGATCGTGGTCCATGCTGTGGATGCTTCAGTGAGTTGTAGGTCAATGACCTGCTTTTTAGCACAGGATTAACTATGTAAGTAACTTAGGAGCCAGTGCACTGAAGTGTCAAGGAGCTTCTTCTCATTGTGGGAGGTGGGTTGGGAAGGAGACAGTGTCCCAAGGCAAAGCCCAGCGATCAAACACTCTGAGCTGAAGAAGGTGACTTGCGTGGAGTGGGGTGCCGTGTGGCAATAGAACTGTTATCGGAGAACCATCTCCTTCCCTTCAGCAGGTGAGGAACAAACAGATTCCAGGAGTCTTGGGATCCCCGTTGTCTGCAGCCATACAGCCCTGCCTGTGTCTCTTGTCCATTTGCTTTCTGATGGCATTCATGCTTTTCTGGTATTATTCTAGCAGTTCAAATCTTCTTTTCAACCCAATTTCTGTGCAATTAATTTTCATTTTGTCTGAGTTATAGTCTTTTTCCATCATGCTTTTATTTCATAGAGCAAACTACCTGAATCAACTATATTTGAGCTGTGATGTTTTCTGTGTCTTGCTGTTAGGGGATGGAAGATGTTGTTCATGGTTGTTAACTATTGCATTGTGGGTCCAAACATCTTTTTCCTTTCTGTAGTTGCTAAACAAACCGGAAAACTGCTGTGGACTTAAAGAAAGTCAAATACTTTCTTTGCTTAGTGACATTGGTATGTAGTCTAATATCTTTCTTGTGTTTGGGGTTTTTGGGGAGGGGGAGGGTATAAGGTTCAATGGCACTTTGCTCTTTCAGCTGACCCTAAAAAAGAGACTAATGAGAACAGTGTTAAAACAAATTAGGTTTCTGTAACAGAGGAAGGATTTGGTATCCCTGGTGATCACAGAAGCAAGAAGCTTGAGCTAATGATGTGTCTGTGGAATGGGATTGGAAAAGCTATATAATGGTCAGTTGTAGGTAGTTATGACTTTGACCTTAATGAAGCAAAATGTTACAGTTTTCTGTTGAAACTCCATTTCTATTCATGGCTACTTTTTAGCACACCAGTCGCCCACCAGTAGAGGGGAAGCCTTGAGCCCCCAAGTTCAGTGTTGCTAACACTGACCGGGGCATTGCTGGTGGCACCTTGGTTGGCTGCTCCATAGAGCATTAACCAGAGGCTGCCTGGGAATTATTTTCCAGGTCCAGCTGTGTTTCTGCTTCATTGCAGCTGGGCAGTTCCTTCCCTGGTGGGGTGGTTTGTGTTGCTGTACTTCGGCATTGGTGGAAGTTCACTAGAAGCTCTGTAAGCAACTAGTAGTTTTAGGCAATAGTTTTAGGTCAAAGGGAAACTGAACTTGTTTAATTTGTTAAATTAAGTGGTTTCATCAGATCTTACATAATGGGCTTACATGTACGAGTAGATCATTTTGTTATGTTAATTTGCTGTCATCTTAGACAAGAGAATGTGCAGAGCTGTTTCAGGCTGCCTGCGCATTTTGGAGACCTGTTCTGCTTGTCTGCATGCTGTGGTTCATTTTGTAACTGCAGTTTGAGAACTCCTCCACTGCCTCTGAGGTCTGAACTCTGTAGCAGCCTCCATTTATGCAAAGCAAGAGGAGCAGAACTAGTTCAGTCCTGGCATAAATCTGATTAATCTTTTAAGTCAATTGTTCTGAAGAGTGGTTTATAATGAAAACTTATTGATGGCCAACCCCAAAGTTGGGGATATTATATTTTTATCAGATGTATCTTTAACAGTGTGAGTTTATTTATTGTTAACTCAAATGCATTGTTTTTCAGGGTCTGGTATCCAGTATTTGCATGAAAACAGAATTATACACAGAGATTTAAAGCCTGAAAATGTTGTTCTTCAGGATGAAGGTGGGAAGGTACGTAAGTCATCTGTCAGTGGTGTTGGCACTGTCATTTCTTGAAGTTGTCAGCAGCTTTGTCTTGCCTGAGAGAAATAAAAGAGAACAAGTGGTTTGTGGCATTCATAGAATCATAGAATCATCTGGTTGGAAAAGACCTCTGAGGTCATTGAGTCCAACCATACCTGTCCCCTTACTAAACCATGTCCCCAAAAAACTCATCTACCTGCCTCTTAAGCACGTCCAGGGATGGGGACTCAGCCATCTCCCTGGGCAGCCTCTGCCAGTGCCTGACCACCCTTTCAGTGAAGAAACTTTTCCTGATGTCTAGTCTGAACCTCCCCTGGTGCAACTTGCAGCCATTTGCTCTTGTCCTGTTGCCTGTCACTTGTGAGAAGAGACCAGGACCCACCTTGCCACAATCTCCCTTCAGGTAGTTGTAGACAGTGATGAGGTCTTCCCTCAGCCTTCTCTTCTCCAAGCTAAACAGCCCCAGTTCCCTCAGCTGCTCCTCAGGACTTGTTCTCCAGCTCCCTCACCAGCCTCATTACCCTTCTCTGGACGTGCTCCAACACCTCAGTGTCCTTGTCCTGAGGGGCCCAAAACTGAACACAGTACTGAGTACAGGGGCACAATCACTTCCCTGGTCCTGCTGGTCACGCTGTCTCTGATACAGGCCAAGATGCCATTGGCCTTCTTGGTCACCTGAGCACACTGCTGGCTCATGTTCAGCCGGCTGTCAACCAACAGCCCCAGGTCCTTCTCTGCCAGGCAGCTCTCCAGCCATTCTTCCCCAAGCCTGTAGCACTGAATGGGGTTGTTGTATCCCAAGTGCAGGACTCTGCACTTGGTCTTGTTGAACCTCATCCTGCTGGTTTCAGCCCATCGATCCAGCCTGTTCAGATCCCTCTGCAGAGCCTCCCTTCCTTCAAGCAGATCAGCACTTCCTCCCAGATTAGTGTCATCCGCAAACTTACTAAGGGTGCACTCAGTCCCTTCATCCAAATCGTTAATAAAGATATTGAACAGGACTGGGCCTGGCACTGAACCCTGGGGAACACCACTCGTGACTGGTTTCCAGCTGGATTTAACTCCATTTGCCACAGCTCCTTGGGCCCGGCCATCCAGCCAGTTTTTGACCCAGCAGAGGCTGTGCCTGTCCAGGCCAATGGCAGCCAGTTTCTCAAGCAGAATACTGTGAGAAAGTGTCAAAGGCTTTACCACATCCACAGCCTTTCCCTTGTCCATTAAAGGGTAACCTTGTCATAGAAGGAGATCAGATTGGTCTGGCAGGACCAATCATAAACCGTTCATAAACCTATTCTTAAACCCATTTCATAAACCATTCAACTGAACTGAAACCGCACTGTGAATTTCCTGAAGGTTTACATCTTCTTGAGGCTACACATTCAATTTGATTATTCATGTCATTAAAATCAAACAACTTTTGTTTTCGTTCAAGAACCTTGCCTGTGACAGAATGTGAATGATAGGAGATTGTCGCATATCCCTGTGTTTGTGGCTTTGAGGACTGCATGTAAAATTAAGCTATTTCAGAGAGTCAGCCTAAGGAATTCTTAGTGAAAATTGTTTTCTGTATTGCTACTCTTTAAACAAATAACTTTGAATTCCCCGATGAGAAGCTGTATACTCTGTTAAGCCAAGCTGTAATAGGCAAGGTGCTTTAAATACAGTAGAGTCTAAGTTGAGATAGGTGGACATGCCCGCTTACGTGGTGTAGCAGCAAGCCTTAGCTCTGGGTCATATGTTGAAGCTTCACCATGGACTTTTCTCCAGCATTTCCATTCTGTCTTTTCTCCTCTTGAGTGTATGTCTCTGCACAGATTTTGTGTTGTTTGGTGGTTCTGTTTCTCTGAATTTGGTCTTCTGATTAACTATTTAAACTGTCTACAGATTGTTCACAAAATAATAGACCTGGGGTATGCAAAGGATCTGGATCAAGGAAGTTTATGCACTTCATTTGTTGGAACATTACAGTATTTGGTAAGACTTTTTTTGTGTATACAAGTGATGTGATATTGCCATTTGTGTAGAGGTGTGTGTCAGAAGAAACCTACAGAGGTCCCTTGTCCAGCCTCTCGCTCGCAGCAGGACTGTCACCAGCTCTAGATTGGAGCACAGTACCTTGTACTAGCCAAGTCCTGAAATCTCTGAAAATGGAAATCCTGCACCTTTTGGAGACCTGTCCCAAAGGTGTTCCTCTCCAGGGGAAGAATTATTTCCTCATGACCAACCTGAACCTCCCAAATGGTGGTCTGGGGCTGTTATCTCTTGTATCACCTTCCAAGATGAATTTGGTCCAGCCCATCCCTTCCAGGCTCCCTAGAGCCAGACCCAACAAGCTCAGCTCCCTTCCATGTCCTGTGAGTTGGGTGCTCCAGACACTGACCCACTGGACAACCTAAGCCAATCTGTATCAGAGTCCCCTTGCTGCTCTGGAACTGGGGGCTATGCCTAGACCCAGCTTTCTCTCTGTAGAAATGTAAGAAAATAGACCTAAAATACCAGTTTCCAAAGTGTCTTTTTCTGATCCTTTTTAGGCTCCAGAACTCTTCGAGAATAAATCTTACTCAGTTACTGTTGATTACTGGAGCTTTGGAACAATGGTGTTTGAGTGCATTGCAGGATTTAGACCTTTCTTACATAATCTACAGCCATTTACCTGGTAAGACACAAATTCTGCAAATGGTGATGCCGGGCAATAGCTACTGCATGTGGTAAGGTGACAGCATGATCCAGAATGCTGAATTTGTTTTTAGGTAGGTGCTGAGGCTGGTGGTCTGCTAAGCTATGCAGAAGCCATTGCCACTTTAGTAGTATCAATGACAGTTCTGTGGGCTATTTGAATATATTACAGTGTGTACTTATTATATTGTGTGGTAGCCTTTGATCATAGTAATTCATTCACAAGTGAAATTTGAATTAAGAAAGTATAAATCAGTCTGCGTATCAGTGTCAGAAAAATGTGATGGGAGTAATAGAGTCCTTTATTCACCTAGGCTGTGAGATTACTTGCTTTTAGGAATAAATAGCACATAGCAAGACAGAGCATGTTTTCTATAGCAAACTCATGGTTACATGTTTGTAAGTAACTTTACGGAAGTGATGACTGAAAGACTTTCCTGCGTATGGAAGTTTCTGCTTGTCCTTTGAGGGCTAGAAGAAGGGGCAGAAATATATATATATATATTTTTTGTTTCCACTTCTTACCTTGCAATATCAGGACTGTGTAAGCTTGGTTTTTTAAAAGGGTGGTTCTGCAACAGCAAAAATATGAAACTTGCTTTTCTGTTAGCACTGAAGGAATAACAGGAGAAAAAATAAGTTTGAGTTTTTATGCAAGTGCTACCTTAACAATTATTAATAATTTTAATTAAAAATATTTTTAAAAATTAAAATAATTTTAACCAATATGTTGGAATAGTTTTCCTTTTAACTGCTAGTTCTTGGGATTTTATTATTCTAATAGTTCAGTATTTGTTGCATTTTTTTTCCAATGTGGAAAACTTGATTTCTTATTGTAAGTAGTAGAAAACTAATGAGATTAGAATCACCTCTTCCATATCTGTAAAATAAGGAAGAGAACAGTGCAGGCCATATGCATGTAGCTTCAGTTCCAGTTGGGGCTGAATGGGAAAGAGTGCAAGCTGGGAGTCTCCGGGAGCATGAAGCATTCCACTACCTCACAGCTGACAGATGACTATCAATTTGCCCTGGGAGATCCTGCTGCTCCGGGAGCAGCTGAGCTTCAGGCGAGGTTCACACCAGGGCTGAAGCCAGCCAAGGTGAGGAAACTGAGGCAGAGTCACTGGTGATGTTTTCCCTTGTACTGGATCCAATTGCTTGCTGTGTTTCTAACCCATGTTAGATGCTTCACTCAGATCAAGGTAAGGGCAGTAGTTTGGCCAGATGACTCATGCAAATCTTCCATCTCATGAATGTGTGGAAGCTTATTTTGTTGTGCAGGCTTGTACTCTGGTCAGTGAATTGTTAGCTGTTGCAAGTGCAAAAGTGCTTCCAGAGACAGATTTAATTACAAAGACTCCCCTCTTCCACTTTGAGATGTTCTGGATGGATTATTGGGAAATGTCATCTTTGTCGTGAAAGAAGAGTTTGTTTGCTAAAGCTACTATACTGTGGCACTTTTTGCTGCTGCTGTATTGCCTTTTACAGAAGTAATATTGTCAGAATATCCACAAATGAATTTATTTTCTAGGCATGAAAAAATCAAGAAAAAGGATCCAAAGCACATCTTTGCTTCTGAAGAGATGAATGGGGAGGTTCGCTTTAGCACCCATTTACCACAACCTCACAGCCTCTGTGGGTAAGTGTGTCCTTTTGGCTGCTTGATAATTTTTGGTTTGTATTTTAAGCTGAGGGCTTCTCCTTCTTTTTCGCAAGCACTGAGGGGTCCTCCTCCTTTCTCCTAAGGAGTTCTTCAGGCTCCTGGCTACCTACCATTTGCTGTTAAGCCCATAGTGACATGGCTTTTTCGATACTTTGGGCTCTCCAATGGCAGTTTAACCTGCAGTGTTTGGGATGATGGCATTTCAGCTTGCAGTGTGAACTCCTGTGACTGCTTTCCACCAATTGTCACAAGGCCACTGAGTAATGTCTACCCAATAACTTGATGTTATTGAATCTCATAAACCAAGTACTTGAGTTAGCTGCTCCGTGACAGCAAAAGCTTCTAGTACTTGTGTTGAGAAGACTGCTGCAGGTCCAGCAGAGGCCACGGGGATGGTTAGAGCCTGTTAAATAGAGCATACAAGGAGAAACCTGTGAGCCTGGGCTTCTTCAGTCTAGGGAAGTAGAAGGCAAAGGGGGAGTCTTAATTTTGTCTTTTATTGTCTATTGGGGTGTTACAGAGACAATGGCTCAGAGGGGCAAAGCGAAAGGACAAAAGGCAACAGAACAAGGTACAACAAGGGAAACAAAATCTGGACATAGGAAAAAGGTTTCCATGTGCTAGTGATTCCTCTCTGGGACAGGGCCCTGGCTAATGGGGGATCTCCATCTGCTGGGACTGCCCAGGCTCACTTGGACTCAGTCCTTAGCAGCTTGGTGTAGCTGCCACACTAGCCCTGCTGTGGGCTAGGGCTAAGACCAGAGACCTCGTAGAGGGCCTTTAAGCTGAAATAATTGGTGTGTACCAAGTCAGAAGTCAGACTGATCACTTATCACTTAATGCCTGTGTCTCTTGATGTGCCCCGGTAATGCAGCAGCAGACACTGGCAGATATCTAGGAAAAGAACTGGAGCTGGGAGTGAAATAGATATCTTTGTGCCAGTGCTTTGGGCTTTTTGCACTGTCTACTGTCTTTAAAGACATTCCTGACAAGAAACTTGTGTATTTCTTATGTGGATAAATGTGGAGGAGAACCTTCCAGGTGGCTCTGTAGTATGAGGATTGTTACTGTTCTTATTCTGCAAACAAAACTTTGAAAACTCCTTGATTTTATATGTATCACAGATGAGTTTGGAAAGGAAAAAAACCCACCAAAAAACACCCATTCTCCCCTTTATCCATTTTGAACTTACTGATATGTTAAGATATTTTTGACTCAATGAATAGGGCTCAGGAAGAGGGAGAAGTGTAATGCCAGTTGTATTGGATGGGCATGTGCTCCTGCTGAGGTCAGTGAAGGCTGTTGTTACAGTTGGGATGCTCACTCTACATGTGCTTTCCTCCCCTTTCAGACTTTCCTTGCTGTAAGGATGAGTGACTGCAGCAAAATCAATGTTCTTCACATAAGTTCCGTGGATGTTGCATGTACGGTCTCTAAACAGAGTTCTGACCTTATTGCTATTGTGAGACCCTGGTTTCCTATGTGAGCTGAGGGCTGTAGAATATCTGCTTTCTTTTTCTTATGGCCCTTCTGGTTTAGTTTAATTATAGAACCAATGGAACATTGGTTGCAACTGATGCTGACGTGGGATCCACAGCAGAGGGGTGGAGGTTTAAATCCTGAGACCAGTCGTCCAAAGTGTTTCCTGATAATGGATCACATACTGAATTTGAAGGTGAGTGAGGGTTGTTACTTCATTTAAAGACCTACTGAAAGCATCTTGGAAAACAGAAAGCGTGTTCATTGGCACAAAGCTATAAGCCTGTCGTGTTTTTGTTGGTGTCAGAAAGTGCGTGGATATACTGCCAGTCCAGTACATACCTGGAGGCAAAATATCACCAGTAATATTAATATCTAGCTTTATACTTGGAATAGAAGAATGACCCTGTATTACTGCTTGTCATCTCAGGAAGGACTTGCCAAGATCAAATCATGTTTTAATATCTGCTAAAAACAGTTTTCCTAAACTCCACTACTGATGCTGTGACCTCCAGGCCATACTATAATAGCACCTGTGGTAGAACTGAGATCACATTCACCTGGCTCTTGCCCCTGAAATAGTTGTTGGATCTTCACTTAAGTAAGACTAGATAGGGCAAGTGGGTGTAGAAGCCAGAGGATGATTTTTTTCTGATCTGGAAGGATTCAGAGCTCAAACTACAAAATATTGTGTCCGTAATTGGAAATTGTCTAAATCTGAATATTGTGGTGTGGTTTGGGTCCTACAGTCTTTGCTCAGATATAGTAAATTTATAGAGAGGGCCATGAGAGCGATGAGAAGACAAGCACTGGTACATAACAGCTTTTTTGTGTGGAGGGGTTAAAGGAAATGTGGCTTCCATTACTGGGAGCAGTACTGGCTGGCATCAGAAATGACAAGGCTAAAGACAGCCTTCATGCTAAACTTGTCACCATTCTTGTGATGTCATTAAGCTGCAGCATGGCTTGTGAAGGCTTATCAATGGTTTGACTGTGACTTTCTCTGACATTAGAAGTTACAGGCCCAGGCTTTGAGTTTTATTATGTGAGGCTTCCCTCCTAAACTTGGTTATTGTAGTCATTAAAACTCAAATGGTGCTCTCAGTTGGACATATTAATTGCTGCATACTCTCTCCTAGGCCTTTGTGTCCTTTGTCTTCGATAGCCAGTGACTTGTAATCAACTTGTACTATTTTTACAGATAGTGCACATACTAAATATGACCTCGGCCAAGATTGTTTCATTTCTTCTGCATCCCGAGGAAAGCCTTCATTCTCTTCAGATACGGATTGAGTTTGAAACTGGAATAAGTACTGGAAATCAGGAGTTGCTGTTAGAAACAGGGATTTGCCTGGACCCTCGAAAACCTGCTTCCCAGTGTGTTATCGATGGCGTAGTAAGAATGATTCTGTTTGTTTAATGTTTTTCATGTTCTCAGGGAATTTAAAATCTTAGAGAAGATAAATTGCCTTAATCTTCTCCTGCTGGAGACAGTTTGCTCTGAAAGTGTAATAACTCTTAAGATCTAGCATTATTTCTTTTATCAGGTAATGTAAGCAGATTCCTGTAGATACACTCAGTCTGAATATTTAAATAAAGTAAATTTCTAGCAAAGAGTCTTGTGTTTCTGTAGGATCTATCAAAATAATTTTTTAAGGCACCTGGTAAGAAGAGTGACTGCCCACAATAATTAATTCATGATGTAACCATGGCCTTATGGGTTACTAGGAACAATGTTTGGGATTTCACTTCTTTATATTCTCTTCTCTTTTCTCACCAGAGAGGCTGGGATAGCTACATGGTCTATCTGTTTGATAAAAGCAAAACTGTCTATGATGGACCCTTTGCTTCTCGGAGTCTATCAGACTGCGTAAATTACATTGGTGAGTATGCTGGAGGACAACTGGGAACTGAAAGCACTACATCTCATCTAATATGAAAGTAGATTTGCCTTACAAATCTCTTTGTGTGACCTTGAGGGACACTATTTAATTCAAAGGGGACCTTTTGCGAACCTGGAGCAGCCTAACAGTTTCATGTACAGTGCTGTATCTCCACATTTTGTAGATATAACAGTTTAGAGAACTTATTGCCTGCCCTATGGGAACTCTGCTATAGGACAAGTTAAGAATTCTTTTAAGTTTTTTGCCCTTTTATTAAGTTGGGTGCACTGAACAGCATCTACCCTACCTAAACACCTAAACCTAAGCATTACTCCACTTAAACAGAACCACGATGTGCTGTCATTCCCCTGTGGAGGTAATGAGTTAGTCCTGGTCTTACGAGACACTTGACAGAGGTTCAGAACCTCTTGTGATGTCTTCCTGACAGTTTTCAGCTCTGATGATAAGAAGTCTGTAACCTCATAGCACTGATCCTACTTCTGGTCTCACCCAAGCAGAGCCAAGTGTCTGAGAAAGTCCAGGCCCCTCCTTCCTCTTGAGTTGTTAGGAATAGAGCCTGTCTGTTGGCTGCATGAATACTGATGGGATCTGCTCAGGTTGGTCCCTCTTAGTTCTAGTGCTGCTGCCCTGGGCCTGGCATCATCAATATACTTGTAGACCGTGGATGAAAGCTGCTTCTCTGCTTATGGCTTCCCTTACATGTCTCCTGAAATGGCAGCACTCATCTGCAGGACCTAATATATCTCTAGGAAGGCATATATATACTGAATATACCTGTACAAAAGATCTTTTATACCTCTATGAAAGGAAAAGTAGTGTCAAGGAGGCATCTACTGGGATGTAAGGAAGTGCCTTGTGATATACAGTTGATGTTAAGTAGCTTAATTTTTGGGGGCTAGCTCTGCAGAAGTTGTGCTGATTTTCCCAGTCTCCTTTTACTGTCACTTGGGTTTATTCTAATTGGTTTTTTTTCTTTATTCTGGTGAATCTCATTGTTGCATCATTACGCTGAATCTCTTGGAGTTTAGGATATCACTAGACCTGTAAAAAGCCTTAAGTTCCCTGTGTCTGTAGGGAAGCACACATACATCCTGCATCTTTTCGCCTTAAACATCCACATCAAGAATCCGGGAGGAAATGTACAAAAGCTTTGAAGACTTTTTCAGATGAAACACACAACAGTGACCAATATCAATTAATTAAATGAAGCAATTATATTTGCTTTGCTAGCTTGGGCAAGTGCTTTAGATAAAATTCTTGGATAAAACCACGCATGGGTCCTGCCTTGTGCCATGTTTCATGAAGCACACCCTGTGTCTGCCAGTGCCAATAGGCTCAAGTGCTCAAAGAAATCACTACTCTTGTAGCTGTGTGTTCAAACATGAGCCTGGCCAGCAGCAGGCTGTCAAATACCAGGGGAGCCATAATGTGAAAAGCTTATACATGCTTAAGCAACATCACATAAAAATTGAGCAGATCTTATGTGGCTTGATCCCTTAGTTTAGGCCTGTCTTTTGGAATTGGTGGGAGTAGTGTTGTAAGCACTAAAGTCCTTTTCTGGAATTGTCTTTTCATTTCTGTACAAATGTGTTTTTCTTGCATTCAGTACAGGATAGTAAAATCCAACTGCCAATTTCTCAGCTCCGCAAAGTGTGGGCAGAAGCAGTTCACTATGTGATTGGACTAAAAGAAGATTATAGCAGGCTTTTCCAGGGCCAGAGAGCTGCCATGTAAGTTGCTACTCCTCATTCAAAAGACTCAGTATTATGCAAATACAGAGGCTTTTTGCATGGAAATGTACATCTCAGAGTTTTAGTTAAAGTTTTACAGCCCAGCTGTTTTATACTTGCATGTTATATATACTAGGAGCTTATTCCACTCCATGCATTTTACTTCATGGTGCCTGAAACTGATAATTGAAAAAATTTGAACCTCGAATATAGTCACAGACTCGCAGAATGGCTGAGGTTGGCAGGGACCTCTGCAGGTCACCCAGTTCAACCCCCTGCTTAAGCAGTGTCAGGTGTTCACATGCTTCCAAGGATGGGGACTCTACAACCTCTCTGGGCAACCTGTGCCAGTGCTTGGTCAACTTCATAGTAAAAAAGGGTTTCCTGTTGTTCAGAAGGAGCCTCTGATTTGTGCACATTGTCTCTGGTCCTGTCAATGGGCACCACTGAAGAAAGCCTCACCTTGTCCTCTGTGTGCTCTCCTTTCAAGTATTTGTACGTTTTAATCCCCACTCAGCTTTCTCTTCTCAAGCTGAACAGCCCTAGCTCTCTCAGCCTTTCCTCATAGGGGAAATGCTCCAGTCCTTAATCTTTATGGCACTTCAGTGGCCTGTCTCCAGTATTTACATGTCTCTTGTGTACTTGGGGGGGCCCAGAACTGGACCCAGGTGTGGCTGTCCCCATGCTGAATAGAGGGAGTGTACCACCTCCCTCAGTCTGCTGGCAACATTCTTCCTTGTGCAGCCCAGGATAGTCATTTCACAAGTGGCAGAATGAGTGGCACTCTTGGTTATAGGGTTTTGTCCTGTGATTGAATTATAGAAAAGGCAGTGTCATATGTCTTAGGTAATAAAAAAGGTGTCAGCATTCAGCAGGGCAGACTTGCACTACAGGACCTTGGAAATGCTGATAAGTACTCTACACTGCTAAGACTGTTTATTTGAGCTTTACAAAAAAAATCTGGGAAATGACAAAGGGACTTTCTCTTGCTTGTTGAGGACTTGCAGCTTCTGAAGTGAGATGAAGTCTGTGACCCCACTGAGACTCCCTGTTCCAAGGATCTTACAAAATTTTTCGCTTGCTGTGTATTTCCTTCAGGTAACGTGACGGCACTGGCCACGTAAATCCAGATAATGCTTTTCAATTATTGTGCTGTTCTTGTTTCATTTGTTAGGCTCAGTCTTCTTCGGTATAATGCCAACCTAATCAAAATGAAAAACAATATGGTGTCAGCATCTCAGCAACTGAAAGCAAAGCTGGAATTCTTTCATCAAAGCATTCGCCTTGACCTGGAGAGATACAGTGACCAGATGGCTTATGGCATATGTATGTATTGTGTAATATTTGCCTGGGTGTCTTGTCTGATCTTATAAAGGATCAGACTGACTGTGAAGGACTGTGGGTAAGAACTAGGTTAAAAGAAAATGAATGCAGGAGCTGCAATTGTGTTCTTCAGCATCTTTCTGGGTATGCTTTAGCTGGAGCAGATGCAGGAAAAGAGTTGGGCGGAAGCAAAGACAAGAAGATAAAACATTTTTGGAGATCTTCAGTGACAATGAAACAGGTGGTCAGCTGTTGCCCACTAAGAACACCAAGCTAAGAAAATTGAAATATTGATAGCACTGTTGATATAAATGTTTGCTATTTATTAATTCAGAGTCTGATTCGTTTGGAGTTGTCACTGGTCATAAAGTGGAGGGCTGCACTGGTGCCTTTAATGTGCAGTGGAAGGGCTGCTAGCCATCCATGGCAGAACAAACACGCATGGTGACTGTAGCAACACTGTCTTAAACAACTCTAAGGGAACATTGTGCTGTGCTTGATATCAAGCGGTAGCATGAGTGAGGATGAGAAATGAGGTGAAAAAGCACCAGCTATAGTGTTAATGTCACAGACTTGTTTGGCTCTTAAAAATGCTATACAGAGGAGAATAGTAAGATTTATGTGTAGTTTGGATATGGGGCTGAAAGATGAACTTGAGTAAAAAACTGCAACCAGGCAGAAGGATGATGATGGAAAAGACTTGGTGCACTGGTTTTGGACAGTCCATGTTCAATCAAAAGTGGCAATTGTTGAGCTTAATGGTGGAGTTTGAAGGCTCAAACTCATTTTAAGTCAGTGGTTGCAAACAGTGAAATCCTGCCAGTGGGTTTCTGTGTGACTTGAGATTGAGCATGGAGTTGTTAAACTGCAAATTTGCCGTCTGTCTCTGATCTTTGAGTCATGACTCCTGCTTGGAGTCATGCGCTATGTTCAAATTCAGCTGATGCATGTAAAGTTCTGGTCATGCTTTATTTCTGTGTCTCTGTCTTTTTATAAATTAACAACGCTCTTCTCTTAAGCTTCAGAAAAGATGCTCAAAGCTTGGAAGGAGATGGAAGAGAAGGCCTCTCAGTGTGCCCAGGTAGGCGATATTAAAGAAGCTTCATTAATTGTCTGTGAAGGAGATCATGACAGAAACTTAGTGTTGTGTGTGCCACTGCTCTGTCCCTTCAGTGTGTTTTATATGCATTAAAAATAAAACAGTCCCCAGTCACAGGTTGCTTGAATCTAGTGATTTGTACAAAACTAGCACAAATGTCACTAGACTCATTTGTATAAATAGGAAAGTGGACTATAGAGAAGTGTTATTTGTTACCCAAAAGCAATGGTGTTGCTATAACCAATTGTATTCCTCATCAGGTTTATTGCACACAAAGATTGATAAAGCTGAAAATAATACCAATCACTTACTATCCAGTGTTTTCAAAATTGCAGTGCTTCATTTAGGGGTAAAGACATAAATTTCTGGTATTTTGCAAGTAAATATGCAAATCAGATATTAACAAGTCATCCTTAAGAAATTTAGAGGAGAGTTAGAGCCAGTTCTTATTAGTCCTAATAGTTAACACACTTGTGGTTTATAGACAGTTGAGCTCACATAATGGCTTTCTGTTTCTCAGAGAGTTAGTTATGAGAAAAAAACTAGTTGAAATTTATCTACTGATTAGAATTCTGATCTCTTGTCTTCTGGGAAGAAGCATTTTGATCTTGCCTCCACTGAAGATGATGAGGAGACAAAGGCCTTTTTGACAGAGAATAATTCTGCCTACAGTTCTGTCCAAACTGTTATAGAGAAGGAATAAGCTTCTAGTTGTGAAAACTGGGGACAGGGTTAGGATGATTGTAGTTTATTGTCAAAAGTTGTTTCTTCTCTTTTATGGAATGTACTGAATAAAGCTTGGGAGGGGGGAGGCATTCAGAAGTGGGGAGAATTCAGAAGGAATGCAAGGAAAAATCACATTTGTAATGTATTTCTCAGAGTAGAGGTCTTTAAATTATCTAAAAAAGTAGTCTCTATTGGGCACTGTGATTGTAGCTAGCTGCAGGAGTGCCAAGAACATTGCATTTTCTGCTAACCAACACTGCTTTGTGATTTGCTGAGTTGATGTCTCGTTTTTTTGCTCTGCACTGTTTTTGCATTGTTATTGTATTGGCTCTCATCATAATACACAGCACAGTGATTAATACATAGAAATCCAAGACACCATTAGAAACACAAACAATAAATTACATTGCTTGTTTTTTTTCCCCTGTGAAGGAACAGACTGGGTAGTTCAGGTTCTGGGATCTATTACCTATCTTCATCTAAGTCAAAAGGTTCTTGGAGCCTTGATTCTGCTTGCTAATATGATGGAGATCAGGGGAATTGGATTCCCACCTGAATTCACTCTTTATAGAGTGAATTGGCTCTTTAAATTTAAGAGCTAAAATTTATAGCTCTTTAAATTAAGCTCTTTAAATTTTAGTATCATGTTGTTGCCTGTTAGGAAGCAGACAAGATGCTGCTTTGAAGGGGAAGCCACTTCAAGCAGAATCACTCACAGCTGTTTCCAGAAAAGCAGGAACCTCAACACATATTTACTTTGCAGATGGTCACAATTATGTTCTGTCTCCAAGCTGTGCAGTCCACATGTAGTTGCACTGTGTCCATTTATCAGGAATGGAATATGTTCTACTCTGTGATACGCGGTGGTATCTCTGTCTAGCAGGCAGCTTAACTTCTGTGAATTTGAGAGGCACAGTTAAGCTGTGTGGAGAGTCATGGTGCTCCAGATAAAGACATTTCTTTCGATAACAGGGTTTACTTCACATCTGTCTCATAATCTGATTCTTCTTTGGTTATATCACTTCTCACTTCTTATTCTTCTTGGTTTATTCTTTACCTGAAATACCTACAGCCAAGCCTTTCTGGTCAAGAGGTCACATTCCGTTTATGTAGCCTCAGACCCAAGTACTTCTGCAGCTTCAGCAAGGGATGTTTTGGAAAGTGTTCGATTTGCAGGTCCTACAGCTCCAGGTCAGAAAGGAAAAGCTGAAATATGTCAGCAGACTTTCTTTGGAAGGCAGATCACTGCCCACAGTTCATGGTGGTGACCAGTGTTTTCTTAACTGTGCTGGGGATCTCCAGTGCACATCTGGCCCCACATACCTCCTCCTCACGCAAATTTTGTTGTTGGCAACCTCACCTAATTTATGGTGGAGATTTGGCATAAGATTGGTATATTTTATATTGCTTTGAGGAAGATGTGAAATACTGGAGAAATCTGAGACTAAAATGCAATATGGGAGAGTAAAATATGAGAGCATCCTCTGTCCGTACGGTAAGAGTAAGAGAAAAAAAATCTTCACTGCTGGAACCTACATAGAGGCAGAGAGGGTATGTGTGTGCAGCGTGCATCTCAGAGATGATTTATGAAGAAGTTGATTTTTCTCAGCCAGTGTGCTTGTCAGGGATTTGGATCTAGGTGATACCATGCATTGAGAATATAATAACAGTAACCTCAGTTATTGTAGCTGCAGTCATGTCAAAGACTGTAATGCTGCATGGAGTTAGCCCATTAACCAAGTATACTTTGGATCTTAGTGTCTACTTTATTGCTCTTCTCCTTCAGTTTGATTTGTATCTACATTTCCCCATTAGGCTGAAGATATTGGATATCTGGATGAGCAGATCATGTCTCTGCACACAGAGATTGTAGAGCTTCAAAAGAGTCCATATGCAAGGCGCCAAGGAGAGGTCATGGAGAGCTTGTAAGTCCTTTGCTTATTATTGTTATTGAACATAAATGGATCTTGTGTATTTCAGAGTCTGAGGGGGTTTTATTTGCTGTTGGTAGTTCCATCAGCACTTCTGAAATACACTCCTTGCTTTTCACAGACTATGAGTCCAGAGTGTTTGCAATCAGTTTAAGATCATTTTGCTGGTAAAAGGGAAAATCCCACCACTTGTGGCTGTATGTTCCCCCTTCCTCTTGAATTTCTAATGATCATTTGACAGCATTTTAAGGCAGAATAGGACACTACTTTATCCAAAATATAGGTGTGCAAGAAAGATTAACAATCAGTTGCAACAGTAAACTCATCTCAATTACCTAACTTACCCTGCAGCAGCACAATGTCTGGTCCTGGGGAAACATGGAAAAACATGTGGGGAGGACAGAACACTGACTAAGAAACTTCATCTACGAAGAGGATGGGCCTAAGATGTATCTTTGTCTCAATTGAAAAAGACAGAGGATTTTATTTTTTGCATTCGAGGAGACTGAATTTTACAGTGTTTAGTGAGAAAATTGAGATAATTGTAAAACCTATTAAGTGTCATCAGTATGTTTTCAAAGCAGAGATAATTAACAGCTTGTGGATACTTGAATATTTGGAAACTGGGCTATTGATTTTTATAAGAAATCTTAAGAAGATAGAAGAAGCCATATTATTGCAGTTTGGGCTGTTGCTGAGAGCACCAATGGCAATTATAGAAGAGAGGGATCAAATAGCCACTAAGATTGAATCTGTTGCTAATAAGAGCTCTTCTGAATGACTCATATTCTGGGAGGAGAACGTACTCTGGATATTCTGGGAGGAAAATATGCCTATTCCTGGGACGTCCTCCCCCTGGCTCTTTGCAGATCTAGATCAGCTAAGTTGCATTTCATCCATGTGTAGCTGCAGGAGCAGCAGAACTGGTGCACAGGGGAGGAAGTGGTGAAAGGGAGAAACCATCTTGAGCAGCAGTAGCCCACATTCAGAGCAGCTTAAATTAATCATGAACCTGCTTCATAAAACACTGCTTTTTAGGCACATTCACCACTGCAAACCCGAAGCTGTATCAGCTGTTTGCAAGGTGCTTGCAGTGTGCCCTAAGCTGTTGACTATTTTGGTCTAAAGCACCTCCCATTAATGAGGAGTGAAGTGAAGAATTCTCCTGCTCCTCAGTTTTGGGGCTGTAACAAAGCCTACTGCGGAGTACCAGCCTAAGGTTTGACATACATAGCCACAAGATACACATCCTGGGTGGTCTCAAATTTACCTGACAGTGCTGGATGCTAATGTTCTCTTTTTTCCCAGTGCAGCAGGAATAAAGAGCACCTCTCCTCCCATCCTTGGCTGATGCAGGAGTTTCAAGATGGATAACTATCCAGCATACCAGAAATGCTGACTTACATAAACAGAAGCAGCTTACATAATCTGTTGAAACAGTGTTGGGGTGATCTAGGAGTAGCTAAGAGGAAGAAGAGCCTTCGTGAGGGCCCAAAAGCAGAGTTAGAACTGCCTAAACTGCTGCTTGTTTCTGACAGACTTTTGATTTAGAACAGTGAAGTTTTGCCCAAGGGTGGAGGCTTCGGTGCTTGGCTGCTTTTTGTCCTATTGTTTGTGATGTAGCTATCTCTTCCATTTGCAGAATATCACTGTAAAATTGAGGCAAAAAATGCAGAACAGGAACAAGAATTTCTCAGGCAGTTGTGCAGAACTACGTGCAGTTACAAAAATGAAGCTTCATAATTAAGGATACCATGGGAAGAAGACACAGCTGAGCCATGTGAAAATTTGAAACTAAAAATAACCTCCAGCTGGTATGGTTATCTGAGAAGAAAATGCATAATCAGAGGAAAAAAAAGGCAGCTTTTAGGGAAGACTTGGTTTCCATCATAGAAAGACTGTTCCTATGTTCCAAATTTCATACTTGGTATATTAGCTGCAGAAGAAGTTGGCAGCTCCAATGTGTGAGGTTCAGCAAGGCATAAGTTAATTGTAATGCTTTTATTCTTGAGTCACCTGCTTGTTCATACATGTATGAATCATTTTCTTTTTAAAGGGAACAGAGAGCCATAGACCTGTACAAGCAATTAAAAACAAGACCTCCAGGTATGGAAGGAGATGGTTCAAAGACTGTTTTGCACTCTACCCTATGACCACTTTTTCTGAAATGAAATCCAGAAAACATTATTATTGTATTAAAGTTAACCAGACTCAAGGGCATACATTAAGCTGATTTCTTATTTTTTTTTCTTTTTTGATGAGCCTAGGGCTCTCCCAAATTCCTGTTCCTCAGCCCTGGGTTTGTCTTTTGGTTTTCAGTCTTGGAGCATCTCCACTGAACACAAATTTGCCTTCTGGGATTCTCTATGTTTTTTCCTGCCTCCAGTAATATTACTTTACTCCTACCAGACACATGAAGACCTGTTGTCCCTCTGTCATCGCTCCAACCCAAGGGCAGTCTCTTTTCTCCCTCTCCCCTTCTCTGGAATTACTGGATGGAGCCTCACATCTGAACATTGTAACTGCTGAGCAGAAAGATTTTTGCATTCTGCAGTCCTTATTGAAGCCAATACCTAGACAGAAAGAGGGGCTGCAATTGTATATGTTACTGCAGAGGGAAGAGACACTAAGGAAAAGCTGTGCTTAATGAGAGATTTTAAGACCAAGTTTGCTGATGACACAAAAGTGGGAGGAGCTGATTACACTCTTGGGGGCAAAGAGGCCCTGCAGAGGCATCTGGACAAATTGGAGAGCTGGGCAATCACCAACCACGTGAAGTTTAACCAGGGCAAGTGCTGGGTTTTGTACCTGGACACAGCAACCCTGGGTGCACATACAGACTGGGGAGTGAGAGGCTGGAGAGCAGCCCTGCAGAGAGGAACCTGGGGGTTCTGGTGGACAGCAAATTGAACATGAGCCAGCGGTGCCCTGGAGTGTATTAAGCACAGCATTGCCAGCCGGTCGAGGGAGGTGATTGTCCTGCTCTGTTCTGCACTGGTGTGGCCCCACCTTGAGTATTGTGTTTGGTTTTGGGTGCCACAGTATAAAAAGGACATCAAACTACTGAAGAGTGTCCAGAGGAGGCCACAAAGCTGGTGAAGGGTCTAGAGGAGAAATCATATGAGGAGTGGCTGAAGTCACTTGGTCTGTTCAGCTTGGAGAAGAACAGACTGAGAGGGGACCTCCTCACTGTTTACTGCTTCCTCACAAGGGAAGAGGGAGGAGCAGGCATTGATTTCTCTGGTGACCAATGACAGGACTTGAAGGAATGGCGGGAAGATGTGCCGGGGAGGTTTCAGTTAAGTATTAGGAAAAGGTTCTTCACCCAGAGGGTGGTGGAGCACTGCAACAGGCTCCCCAGGGAAGTAATCGTGACACCAAGCCTGACAATATTCGAGAAGCATTTGGACAATGCCCTCAGACACATGGTGTGAATGTTGGAATTGTCCTATGCAGGGATAGCAGTTGGACGCAATCATCCTTGTGGGTCCTTTCTAGCTGAGGTCATTCAATGATTCTATGATTGACTCTGGGCATTTATGATCAGAATGGCTCTTTGCTGAAGAGCATTTTACTAATATGGTGATTGATGTCCCTTCCAGATCATGCCTATAGTGACAGCACGGACATGGTGAAGATCATTGTGCAGACAGTGCAGAGCCAAGACCGAGTTCTCAAGGAGCTCTTTGGTCATCTCAGGTACTTTATACAGAAAAATACAACCAAACAAATGCAACTTGCACCATTTTTAGCTTTGTAGCAGGAAAGGAGAGGGAAAACGATGAAGGTCAGAGGCCAAAAGCTCCATCTATAGTTATATGCTTCTCATAGCAGTATTTATTCTGCCTCTTTTGTCTGTTGAATTTCCACTTACTTTTTAAAAAATATAGCTATTAGGGAAGGAGGGGGGGGAGAGTGCAATGGCCTGTAATGTTAGCATCCAAGAGTTCCCTTTAAAATGAGACAAAATCTGCCAGTGTTTAGGTTGAGATTAAAATCTTAGGGAGGAAAAAAGTAGGGTAACAGCTGGGAAGGTACCACAGTAAATTGTTCATAAATTCTTCAGGTTATCTCAGAAGAAAATGTCATTATGCAGATCTCACTGGTCAGCACAGTATGATTTATATTTATTTTCATTTGTGCCTTACGTTTAATAGATCCCATGAGGAAAGTTGTTAGCTGTTGTATGGTCAGCCCACATAGACCACCAACACAGACCAGAGAAGATTAATAGAATACTGTGGTTGAGTTGCTGCACTGTCCTTTGTCATCAGGATCAATTTTTGCATTTCAAATAAGAAGAGCTTATATTGTGGGTATTAATAATAGTGCCGTCTTCCTGCTTTTTGGAGTCTTAGCTGGACTTTGAAAAGTCCAGGGTCCCTCCAGTCTTGCACCTGCAGATATCACAGTGCTGTGCTAAGAGAGGGAATTGTTCTCACGGAATTTTTATTGAATCCCAAGGTGAGGTTCTGGGTTTTGCCAGAACATTTTACCACACAAGCTGGAAAGTAACTTTGTGCTTGTTTTTTATTATAGCAAGCTCTTGGGATGTAAGCAGAAGATCATTGACTTGCTTCCGAAGATTGAAGTGGCTTTAAATAACATCAAGGAAGCTGACAACTCAGTTATGCAGATGCAGGGCAAAAGACAAAGGGAGATATGGCATTTGCTGAAAATAGCTTGCGTAAGTAGCTCTTGGACTATTTGTTTGCTCTTCCTTTCTGTGCAGGAGCCATGGGGCATGAAATGCATCTCTGAAGAGATCAAAAAGAGAACCTCCACACAACTGTTGATTTTACAGTAGAGAAGGGAAGTTTGAGATGCTCAAAGTTGACACAGATTTAGAGAGGAGGTAGACAAATGCATGGAAAGCCACCCAGTAGAGGAATCCTTGGTCCCAGTAAGTCATCAAACTGCAGATCGCTGGTAGCTGGAGAACGGTAGACATGCCATGCTGTGTACATTGTTCTTGCATTCCCTGAACATTTAGTGTTAGCCACTGTTGGAAGGCATACAGTGGGACAGGTGAACTTCAGACTGATGTATTAAACCTATCATGATTTTAGTGGTGTAAAAGCAAAATAGGTGCTTTCCTGGTTAGTTTAAGGTGTTTTAAGACTATGCTGCTTTTTTTCTGCATCAATTGTAGTGACTACACAGCTGAAGTGATCTCCTGATTTCCACATGCCTGCATTCAAGATCAGCATTGGAAACACATCTTTCCACTGCCCCCTAATTCTTCAGTGTAGAAGACATGCATGTACAATGCAGGTGACTTACATGTGGACATTTGGTACCAGCTATCTGCAGAACCGGCATGGCTTAGACTGGGTTTATATGTTACAAACAGTGCTTATGTTTAATCACAAGTCTTGCATACAAAGTAATTAAGTCTGACTAAATTCTTCCTTTGTCCATCACAGCAGATGACTTTCTGTTTTCTAGACTCAGAGCTCTTCTCGATCACTGGTAAGCTCCAGCCTGGAAGGGACAGCCTCAACGCCAGCAGCCACGTGGCTCCCACAGAGCTCATCAGGGAACATACCTCACCCTCTGTCATCTGTGGCAACTCCTGAAGATGGGTAAGGGCAGTTGGGAAAGGAGGTGGCTGCAGAGAAGTTGGCATAGCCGTTTTGTATGCATACACTCTCTGAAATCCTGTCCTCTGCCCCTGCAGTCTCCAGTGCTGAAGGGGGCCTGAGGGGCATGTCTTCACCCCACCTCATGTGGTGGGTGTTGGATATGCTGTGCAAGGAGAGTTTTGGCTTACTAGACTATGTCTGAAGGCAACATTGTTCAACTCCTGACTGGAGTTTCAGTAACTTCCCTTTGGCGATACCACAACAAAATGCAGCAATGAGATTTTCACCCAAAAATGCAGTTTCTTTCCTGCCCAAGTTCTGGTGCAAGTTCCAGATAAATCGGGTCATATTCATTGCTTCTTACAGCTTCAGTAATTTTAAAAAATCTTAATTCAAATGGAGGTCTGAAGTGGGGGTCAGTACTAAGCAATGCATCTGGTTCAATATCTGTTTTTTGGGGTTTCTTTAATCTTTAAAAAAATGTTTCAATAGCTCATATGTTATTAATGCTCTAAATAATCAGGAGTTAGTTGAACTTTTTATTCAGAAACCTCCACTCTCAGGTCCCGAGCAAGTTCCATGTTCTATTCTCAGCTAAAACTTTATGATGTCCATCACCCAGCACTGTGTTATTAATTTCTTGCATGTCATGTGATTGAGGTTAGATTTGTTTATTAAGGCCTCTTTCTCAGTCAGTCCTAGCTGAGTAAGAGTTATAAAGAACTGATAAATTTTCACTTCATTAGCAGTTTTACTTAGAGTCAGCACAACAGGAGGGAAGGCATCCCTCAAAGACTGCCCAGCCCTCCATCTGCAGCAGTGCTGCTTTCATGCAGCCTGGGGCAGGAGAGGTGAACATCAGCATTAAACTATTTCACTACCTTTTGTTTTTGTGTGGTCAGGGAAATACCTCAGAGCAACTCTTCAATCCGTGACTTCAATGTATGAGGCACTATCAAGAGATGTAAACCTTATGGGGAGCAGGCAGTGATTTTGGGCCCCTTGTACTCGGGTCACTCCCTAGGTTCTGTTAAGGCTGAGTTTCAGTGTGATTTGTGCAGTTTCTCTGTAGGGAAGTTGTGCAAATCCACAGTGTCAGGGTGGGGGATCTGCAGGGTGCCATCTCAAGGCATGTTTTTGTGCCCTACAAGTTAGCACCTACAATTGCAGAGAACTGCTATAAATCAGGTTTTGGGGTTGTTTGGTTTTTCAGGTTTTTTTTCCCCCAGTGAAGAGCCTTTTGACATCGGTATTACTATGTGTTTTAAATCTGTCATCTTATGCCTTCCCTTCCCTGCAGGGAAAATTTTGTCCATGTGATAGAAGAGAATCTGAATTACCTTGAACTCTTCAGCAGTATATTGCAGGAGGCAAGACAGGAGCAGAACAACAGCATGATGGTAAGTCTGTTGATGTATCTCTGAGGACTTGATTTTTAAGAGGGTCTTCTGGGGGTACAGAGAGCTCCTTAAATTAGGGTCATTTGTGATGATGTGAATTGCTGTGGCTGGCTTGTCATGTCTGTCATCCTTCCTGCACTCTGCTAACATGTTGGTCCCTATGGAAGGTAGTGTTGGCCAAGTGGTCTGAGTGGTGGAGTGGGCTCTTCTGTGGCGACCCCAGGCCAGTAGAGCTTGCTCTGAATGCTGGTTGCATTCTCAACTGGAGAGTCCTGGTTTGTGTCCTTCCACTAGAGTGTGCAGGGTTCTCCATTTCCAGAGCTCTTTCCTGATTAAAGTCCTCCTTATGGCAGAAGTGGGGCTAAGAGAGTGCTAAGAATGCTCGTTGCTCAAGTTGGTATCGAAGTAGCAAGAAATGACAGAAGTGAATAACAATCACCCAGAAGTTTTGACGCAATCAGTTGAGGCCTGTGAGGTACTTCTGAGAAGAGCTCGGTTACCATAAAAATGAAGAGCACTACAGAATACCAGTCTTTCAGAAGAGGCTTTCAGCTGATTTTAGAGGTGTATCATAGAAGCACCTATATAAACATAATGAGAAAGGAACAATTAGGCATGTAGATGGACCTGTTTTTAATGGAGAAGTCAGTACAGTTTCTGGTAGCATGAGATTGGAGATCCACTTCTATGCTGTAACTTGGATTTTCAAAAAGCTTCTTAAAGGTCTTAGGTAAATCTCCATTCTCATCGGATAAAAGAACTGAAACAGTTTACTAGTTGTGACTGCTGAAGTAACAACAAACAGGGTTGGGGAAATGGATGTGGTTGATGAAATGGAGCTCTTCTAATTCATAAATTTAGTGTTTATGCATAATAGTAAAACAGTAAATTGGGACTTTACTAGACTTACTAAGTTATTTCGGATGGTGAAGTGAAAACTTACTAATGGGAGTTGCAGGTGATACTCTTAATAGCAAGGGATTGAGCAATATGAATGGGATTTGTTCACTTCACTTGGGGAAAATACAGAGGAAAAAAAGAATTAAGAACCTTCTTGCATGCTTGGAGCTTTTCTTTCTTTTCTTACACTACCAGCATGTCCCGTGGTGCAGTAGGAACCCTAGCAGTAGGTTTTGTGCAGGCACAAGATGTCGTTTCCAAAGAAAGTATGGTCTGTGACATGCCTGTGTGTCTTTTGGGGGGGGTGTTGGGGCAAACTGAGCAGCGGTATTGTGAGATCACTTCTTAGCTGTTAGATCAGCTATTTGAGGGGTGCTGGGTACCGAGCGTGCTTTGGTCACTGCCTTAGAAAGGCACATTCAGTCACCATTTCCTGCACTTCAGTTGTTTCCTTGCTTCTTCTTTCAGAGTTTTGACTGGAACTGGCTGAAGTAGCCAGAGGAGCCGACCCGCTGCTGTCTGCAGAGCGCCTGCGTGCCGACAGAGCTCGGCGGCCGCCGCTGGGATGCGCCAGACGGCTTCATCAGCCGCCTGCTGCCTGTGAACTGTAGCGGCGGCGGGAGCGGATGCCCCCCCGCAGGCCGCTCCCGCGCGCACCGCGACTGTACCGCGCCCGTCCGTGCCGAACCGAGCTCGCTGCAATAAACGCTGCGCACAGGCTCCGCGCTCCTTCGCCCTCGCTCACGGCCGGATCACGGGGCGGCGGCCCCGCGCGTCGTGACGCCATCGGAAGGCGCCGGTGGCGCGCGCTCCTGCCCACCCTCCCGGTAGTCGGGGGGGGGCGCGGCGCGCGTGGCGGGGCGGCAGCAGGTGCTGCGGGGAAGGGGACGGCGGCGGCGGGGCCGTCACCGCCCGGGGGGCGGTGGGGCCGGGCCGGGGAGGCACCCACGGCCCCCTCCCGGCACCGCGCGTCGCCGCAGCGAGGCGACCCCTGCGCCTGAGGCGCTGGCGCCCCGCCCGGCGTGGCCGCCGTGAGGGGGCAGCAACCGTCGCGGAGCGAGGTCTGCCGCGCGTCCCGGGAACGGTTCCGGCTCTTTGGGCCGACGGAGCGGCGGGGACGGGCGGTAACGCGCTGTGCCCGCAGGTGAGGCGGGATGGCCACGGCCCAGGCTGGAGCCGCAGTCGCCGCTGCCGCCGGACTCGTCATCTTCTTCCTGTACTCCGCCATCCACAAGGTCGAGGAGGGGCACCTGGCCGTGTACTACAGGTACGGCTCCTGCCCGCACCCTCACGGCCTGTGTAGCCTTCCCTGCCGCGCTCTGGCCGCTGGGCTCACCCCTGGCCCTCGGTCGCGTCAGAGGGGATTGTGTGCTGCTGCCTTTTCCCCCAGGTTTTGCCCCAAGATGGGCAGGCAGTGTTCTGCCCTCCCACACCAGAAACGGTGAGGGCCTGGATAGCCTGGCTGTGTGCGGAACTATGATGAGTGGTGTTCTTTCTCAATCCTCAGCTACTGTTCCTCCCTCTCCTTCCCCTTTTCTGGGTCACAATATGGACTTCAAAGCTTAGAGGACCAAAGCTCTTGGTCCATCCATTTTTTTTCATATCTGCTGATTTCTCTCTTACATCAAGTCATCTCTGTCCCAAGGCTGTTGGCCAGCCAGAAAACCCACCTTGCTGTGGCTTGGAAGGGGATCTTCTCCCTGACTCTGGACTGAGGTTCACTTGGTTGCCCAGAACAGCATCTGCAGAACAACTCATTGTATGACTGTAGATACTTAATGCCACCTCTTGACTACATTTTGTTTCAAATTTGAGTAAAGGAACAGAGAAATTCAGCAACAGCCTTTGTGCATATTTTGACATTTCTGCAGTATTTTCTGTCATGTGTTTTCTACCCTTCACCCCCACTGCTATGGGCTAGTTTTCTTTGTGCTGCTATTTCCTTTAATTACAAGTGTGTTCAGCAGCCTGGGCCCTTGTGTGATGCTACAGGAGACCATACTGCACTACAAAGATGGTTTTAGAGCTCAGTTCTGTTTCCTGTGTTAACCATCTGTCAGTCCCTAGACTGCTGGAGAGTTTCTCACTTTGGGTAAGAGAGTGTGCGGAATGCCTTGTGGAAGTCCAAACTGGCAGTACTACATCAGGTGCTGAGTTTTTCAGTGGTTACCAGTGAACTGTTGGGAGAGGAAAATCTATCTTCTTGAAGCTCTGTGCAGTGTTGCAGTGCTGGAAGAATTTAGCAGTGTCTGCCTTCTCTAAAACTTAATTGCTCACAGGAGCAAAGCAAATGACTGATTTGCAGCACGCAAGTATCATAGTCTGCCTTTTGGTAGGGCAATTGGTGGCAAAGCTGGTGCAGGCGAGTAATGTAATTTGCACTACCACAGCTGTGGCCCCAGCAGTTTGAATGTACTTACTCTCAAAGCCAGCACTTAATTGTTTTACAGTTGCTTGAGCCTTTTCCCCATTTTTTTCTCTCTCTGTAGGGGTGGTGCTTTGTTAACTAGACTGAGTGGACCGGGCTACCACATAATGCTCCCGTTCATTACCACGTTCAAATCAGTGCAGGTTAGTACCTTCTCATCTTGGAAAAGCGTAAGTGAGAGCAGATGTTGGTAGGGATATTAGTGGATGGGGATGACTTGGGCAGCTGTTGTTTGCAGAGGGGCTTGATGATGTGGTAGTGAGAGCAGCAACTCCTAGGAAGCCCTTGGTTCCTTCTGCCTTAGCTGTCAGATGCAACTGTGTGATGGGACTTGTCCTTTTGGTGGGATGTTCACAACTCGTGTGTCTTGCTTGGGTCAGGACTGCTCTGGGAGGGCAATCTGTGTTTGTTGCCCTGATTGTTTCCCAGGAGAGATGCAGGCCTTAGTACCACAGGAGCTGAGAGTAGGGAAATGAGCATAGCTGCCTCTCAGTCTCCCTAAAGCCACTTGAAAAGAAATCTGTCTTCTGCCCACAGCTGCAGAAGTCAGGAGGGAGGCAGAGGACACAGTTTTGGCTCTGTGTTCTTATATAATGGTTGTGAGAGTCTGGGCACAGCATGATCTTCCTGGAGAACGAAGAGGTTTTGCGAGCATTGGTTGTGTTTTTATTTCAGACCACGTTGCAGACTGATGAAGTGAAAAATGTGCCTTGTGGGACAAGGTATGGATTTCCTTTGTATTTCTTCTGGTGATCTACAGATGCACTCTTAGTTTGCAGCTAGTCATTTACAGTGCTGTAACACAGAGGCTGAAAAATAAAGGCATGTACCCTAAAATTAGTCTCAAACATACACACATACATCACAGTTGGAAATAATAGAGAAGGGAATATGGGAGTGCTCTTTCTTTTACTGGAGTTGATGTTCAGAGGGTATTTACATTTATAGTGGTATTGTCTTGATTTTTCTTGGTTTCTTCCCTTGATTACTTTGTTAGCCTGTTGCTTGTGCCTTGGTCTGCCCTCTGCTTTGCGGTATTTCTAGTCTAAATCTTGTGACTAATACAGGTGTTGACCCCAGCAGTGGGCAAAAGTAAATGGTGAATGGGAATCCTCTTGGTGGGAGATGGTTGATTTTAAAAACAGCTCAAGAAAATGAGTCTCCTGGAACCATCTGGGAATTTTTGGGGTTGACATTTCACATGACATAAAGATGGAGTGAGAAAGAATAAAGAATCCTGTGCGCAGCTGGTACCTGCATGTGTCCTGATAAAATGGATCCTTTCATCAGCACAGATGTGTGTAGTTTTAACAAACAAAGCAGTAACAGAAGGAGAGGACTAGTTGAGTTGGGTAGCAGATCTTGTTATGTTGGTTCATTCACAAGTTAAAGCGATGATCAAATCTGTTTCTTCAGGATAAAAACCAGAACTGCTCATTTTCCTTGTCTTTTAGCTTTAGGGTAAAGAACAATATTTCTCTTAGAAAAAGAAAGTCAGTGTGGTTTGAATGATGACACACAATGACCACATTGGAATTAAAAGTTGAACATTAGTGGCACCATTAATACAGCAGAGTTAATTTTGATCTGGTTTAGCCATTACTGGAATGAGTTCTTTGAATTATTACTATAGCCTGAGACACCACTTAGGCTTAAATATTAACGTGATGTTCTTATCAGCCCGAGCTGATAAGGTTTAGATCTCAGACCTCTTTCAGGACTGTCTGTAAGTAATGCTAGTGTTCAGCACCGCAGTGAGGGCTTTGTGGTTGGGTAAAGAATCTTTAGGTCAAGCAAAAAGTAATTGCAGGAGGGAGTTGGAGGAAGGCTCATTATGTTCTGTATCCCAGTCTTTTAAATGGCACAGTAGGTCATCAGCACAGAGTTTCGGCAATGTGTTTATTGGCAATTTTTAGGTCATAAGTAGCATAAATAGGAGTAATACTTTGTCTGCTGGATGTTGTAAAACAGCATCACATCTCTGGGCCAGGGATGGTGTGCTGCTGTCCTGCAAGCCTTCTCAACAGACCGAGCAAAGCTTTCTTCTGAAGCTGAACCATGTTAGCCATGCTAACACAGTCAAAATGAAACAGTGCTGCTTTGACTCTGCTTGTGCAGGGAGGTTGGCCAGAGTGACCAGCCTGGAGAAGAGGAGGCTCAGGGGAGACCTCATTGCTCTCTATAACTACCTAAAAGGAGGTTGTAGTCGGGCAGGGGTTGGTCTCTTCTCTCAGGTGACCAGTGGCAGAACCAGAGGGCGTGGACTTAAGCTTCGTCAGGGAAAGTTTAGACTTGATATGAGGAAAAAATTCTTCACTGAAAGGGTGATTGGCCATTGGAATGGGCTGCCCAGGGAGGTGGTGGAGTCGCCAGCCCTGGAGGTGTTTAAAGGGAGACTGGATGAGGCACTGAGTGCCATGGTTTAGATGATGATTGGTGTTAGTGTTGGTGTTAGTGTTAGGTTATAGGTTGGACTTGATGATCTCAGAGGTCCTTTCCAACCTTGTGATACTGTGATACTGTGATACCCTACCAGCCTTGGCCATTCTGTGTGTCTGTGTTTTAGGAGCTAAATAGTCTGTTTAATTCTGTATAGTTAGCACTGCCGGATTCAGTTGTGCATTCAGGTGGTTGTGAAGTTACAGGTAATGAACTCTAAAATACCAAACAGCTGATGAAGCAGTTCTTGGTTAATAATTGAATACCCTTCAGACCAAAAGTTTCAGTAACCCTGTCCGTTTTTAAGGTGTTTCTGCAGAAGCATTTAAATTTGCTGCATTTGGAATCAAGTCTGCAGCTGCTCCATGCCAAAGCTTTGAATCCACATTTCCATAATAAAATGTTAGCTTACAAATAACGAATGGATCAAATCTGAAATTTCACTTTCCCGTTTCAAAGTTCATTACAAGAATAGATCCTAATCAGTTTAAATTTCTGTGATTGTATATTAAACCATCAGATTTTAAAGGCAGGGTTTCTCCATCATGTTCATATTTGTGTTCCCTGTATTCACATCTACATTAGAAAGCTTCTGAATGACTGTCTGCCATGTGCGTCTGAATGACTGCCTTACCTATCCCATTTATACTTGACAGCATTAAGTGAATAAGGTAAATGCAGATTTTAAAATACTTTGGCACCAGATGACTATCTTTCGTAAAACAACTGTCACCCTAGAGATGAAAAACATTTCATTACAGCAGGCAGAATATGTCTCTGCTCTAAGCTGTGAATTGCCTCTGGTGTCTGAGACTTCTGATTTTTCCCAACAAGAAAATGGGTGCACAGTTCCTTGGGACATTCAGCAGTGTTCTCATGACGGGTCTGCTGATCTCCAAGAACTGATGGAAAATCAGTTCAATAAGCTAGTTTTAGAAGAGCAAAGTATTCCAAATGACAGACTTAAGGTTAATCGTGAATGAATATACTCAGGAGTATATTAGTTGTGGAATACAATAAATGGCTTGAAAATGGTGGTGTGCAAATATTGCATGAGAGAATTAGGTAAGTATCATTTTTCTGGTTAATGTGACTGGAAAAAACTCTAAATATTGTTCAGATTTTTACAATGCCAATAGACAGTAAATAGCAAGGACACTAAGCAGTAATATTGCTCAAGTTTTAGATATTTAGTTGCAAAGGTGCAAGAGTCATCTTGTGTCGGGCTGCAGATGTTTGGCAGGAACACAAACAGCGGTGAAGGAGGACAGATTATGGGACAGATTGTTAGCCAGTTACATGGAAAAGTGTCTCATGAATATTGCAAGTAGATGTATTGCATTAATTCCCGTATCTCTAGGCAGACCAGAACTGACCTTTAAGCCCAGTTTTTACATGCTCTGGTTGCCTAACCCGCTCTGGTCTTGTTTGCGATCAGCTCTAGCAAGAAGCATTAAATCTTTGCATTTGTATGGCAACATACTTCAGTTTTTCCCTTGTCATCTTCTGGCCTAGCATAAGCTAAAATCCTTGAAATGTGTGAGGCTTTCTAAGGCCTGCTGAAGTGTCTGCTAGTCTACATTTATTTCCTATAGCAATCCTTGTACACTTTAACCTTGTCCTGTAAATTTAGGCAGTATTGCTACCTAATTAAACTTCTCCCAGGAGCACATAGTGTTCCTATGGTGGTGGTCTTATTCCTCTCTTCCTGACCAAAAGGGCCTGCTCAGCTTGATACTACTCTCCCTGACCAGCCTCATGAGCAGCTCTGCAGTCAGGACCTTGATGGGGAGAGCCACCCTTACAGAGGCTGCAAATGCTGGTGTGAGAAAGGCTGCAGGAGTGTCAGCAGAGAGTTGCAAGCACTTGAAATCTCCCCATTGGAGTCACCTTGCCTTCATCTGGCAAGTGAATGTTTTGAGAGGGTAGCAACTTGTTGAAATACAAAGAGCACTGTCTGAGCCACTGTTTAAGCCATAGATGCCAAAGGGCAAGTAAAGTAGCTGTGAATGAAAAGAGGGTTTGTACAGTTCCAGGTTTGCAAGGTGTGTGAGTTCCCCCAGATAACTGCAGGGTGCTCTGCCATAGCAACTGCCCCAAAACTGCCCAGAACAATATTGGTTTTGCCCCACGGGTTTATTACCATCTTCTGGACCAGGCTATTGGAGAGAATGTCTTACCTGAGATGCACACTTTAAGATCCGAGTATTACAGTTCAGTTTGGCTCCTGGGTTTACAGCAGCAAGGTCCAGAAGGCTGTGCCCATTGCACAATGGGAAATTATGATGGCTCCAGCAGCTGGAAGGATGAATGGAAAGTTCCATGTGCTTTGTATGCTTGGTTTAACCTTAAGCTCTCAGTGGAAAAATGGGTGGCCAGCATACTTGGGCTCTGAGTGGCACCTGTTTCCTCAAAGCTATTGCCTGACCAAAAGGACTGCTGCAGTTCATTTATGCTTCAGCCGGTGCTGGTTGAGGTCCCTGCAGGGTTGCTGTGGGTAGTGGTGATTGAGAGAGACAAGCAGCAGGCCGTCCTCTCCGGTATGAGATGCTACTCTTGCTTGCATATAAGGTGATGAGGGGCTGTGGATGAGTCCTGTGTTGGAACTGGATTGCCTCAGACACTGTTTCCTTCTAACTTCCCCATAAAACTGAAATTTTATGTGTGATGGAGAGGATTCTGGTAGAAGCTCACATGCTGTGCTTTGGTTCCTCACCATCATATCTAGAAAATACTGCAAGGTGGTAGCTGGACTTCCCTGTCCACATAAACCTGTCTTATTTAAAAATAATAGTTCTTAAGAGAGAAACAGCAAGAGAAATCTTGAGTGAAAGAGAGATTGATACTCTTAATAGTAGCATCTCACTTGGAAATAAGTCTCTCTTTAGCCACAAATATTTTTTTCTGCTGGCTTGTCTCTTCCAGCAGGCAAGTTCAGTCCATCACCAACTAAAGCTTGTTGTTTGTGATTTGTCTTTGCCCTGAGGACAAAATTACAAGATACCATGCTTTAAAACTACACTCTCAAGAGACTGGTGAGCTGTTGAGAAGAAACGTTTTTTTCTTCAGTGTAGAGTTTGTGCTTTTCCCTGATGTTTCAGGTACCCAGGGGTGGGTTTGAGCTGCTGAAAGCCATATCAGTAGGAGCAGAGGCTAGTATTTGATTCCCTCTTTTCTCTGCTGGTCCAACAGCACATGACCCTTTGGGGAGAGGACTGCCTGCAGGCTGCTTCCAATGAGGTGTTGGAGCTTCTTGACAGTGCACATGGCCAGGCACGTGTGCATGGTTGCGGTGTTTAACTAGAGAGCCGTTTGCAATGTGACACTGATGCAGGGAATGGGAATTAGTCTTCTGTGTGCTTTGTTTCTTCCTTTCTAACAGCGGCCTTGCCAAGTTCTTGCTGGAGTTAGTAAAGGCATGAAGCTGAGGGCTTTTCTATTTAAAATGTATTTGCTGCCTAGAAGAGGTACTTCTGCAGTTTGTGTCTGCTCTGCTGCTGGTGGTTGGTGTCTGCTGTCCTTGCTGCCTTCCCTTAGTTGTGCTGGATTTCCCCTTTCTAATAGTCACAGCTGCATTCCTGTTCAAAAACATTTTCCTTTTGCTGGCTAAGTGGGACATTACAAAGCAAAGCAGAAGTGCTTTGCAAACTTGCTGGAGCATGCTTTTGATTTATGCAGAGAGAGGGATCAGTCTTTACAACGCCAGGGTTTGCTGCCATCTAATTGCAGAATGCTCACAAAGTCAGACTTGTTCTGGGTAGATTTAGTAGAACGTATTAAAAGAGGGAAAAGGGCAACTTTCCTTTAACTATGAACCACTGTTAACAGCTGCAGTAATAACTTGTGAATTCTCTCTTTCACTTACAGTGGTGGTGTTATGATCTACATTGACCGAATAGAGGTTGTGAATAAATTGGCACCATATGCAGGTATATTCCATACTGCTTGAACCAAGCAGTGCTGTGACTGTCTTCACTCATCCTGTAGCAGCTCAATTTTGGTTTGCAAGATTTCCATTTTCTGTGTCTTGTTATCCTTGTGGTTCACAGTATCATAGCACTTAGTTTCATGTGTGTGTCTGCAAGCTTTTTGAAAAGCCATAGTTTTGCAAAGATGAAAATAAATTCTAGGTTTGCTGCTCATCTGAATGTAATGAGTGCTCAACCCGATCTATTTCTTGCTGCTGAAGGGGAGACCTCCTGTGAAACTAAATACACAAGACAAAGCACCCAGATGCTTGCCAGCTCAGCTCCTGGGGAGATTACAAAGGCAAAGCCCATATAGGAGCCTTTTACCTTCTTATTTCACAATCTGCCAAACCAAAGACCCAGACAGCATTTTTTTTTTCGGTAGCATAGTTTATTGCAAAGTGTTAGCATTACTGATGTGTTGAAGGGTGAATTTGTATTATGATTGTCCCAGTGCTGCACTACTTTCCTAATGCTCTGAGCTGTTGTTTTGTGATGGTGGCATTGCTGAAAGCAGTAAATATCAGTGGTGACCTGTACTAATTCTCTTACTTCCTCAGTGTACAATATTGTGAGAAACTACACCGCGGACTATGATAAGACCTTGATCTTCAATAAAATTCATCATGAGCTGAATCAGTTCTGCAGTGCCCATACCTTGCAGGAAGTATACATTGAGCTGTTTGGTGAGTGGATGTTGGCTGGGGGAACCCACTCAGGGCTGTGGAATATGTAGCGGTCTGCTATGAACAAACAGCTGCTGTGCTGGAGTTGCACTGTAGAATCTAGCTCCTTATATATCCATATACCATATTCTGTGTAACTCTGCTCTTTATTCACGTGTCTTTCTTTCCACATCTATTTGTGGGAGTTTGATTTCAGTCCTTTTTCCACTTAGGCCTGAATTCTGGACACACAAAGTAGCCGCTCTGCTCTTGTACATGTGGTCACGCCTTTTGCCTTGTGTCTGATGATGGTTTTATCTTGTCTCCTTCTACTTGTAGACTTCTGCTCTGTTGAAATTACTTTTTTACTTTAAAAGCTTCCTTCTGGATGTTTTTTACCAAGTGAGAGCCAGAAGGGACATTCTTCCAGTTCATTGTAATGCTCTGATTTTTTTACAAGGGGGTAGCAGTGGTTTAGAAATGGTCAAATTTAATGTTTTGCTGTTTGGTACTACCATTGCCCCAAAAGATATAACAGCATCACGTTTCTTCTTGAGTGGCAGAGCAGGGAAAAATGGGATTATGGAAAATAAAAGGTTGTCAGAGTTTTAGTATTAAGAGACTATAAATCTTGGAATGCTGTACTCAGATCTGCCAAATATCTGTAGTCAGAGAGGAGTAGTATGTGCCGCTTCATAACTGGCCATTTCTGTGGAAGGATCTTCCTGGAGCTTGGAAGTGACAAAATGCATTTTTTCAGTAGCAGGTACTTGATCCTGCAGGTCACTAGAGACTTAAGGCAGAGCTTACTGCTGGCAGCAGGGTTGATGTGACTCCATCTAGGAAGGAATAGACTTGTACCGCAAGCTCTGGGTGCATTTTCTTGCTGTGACATTGAAAGCCATTTTCCCTTAGTTTGGATACTATGAGTTCAATAGCTGAACCTTTCTAGAGATGCTAGCCTGTGGCTCTCCTTTCAGGAACATTTTTCAGGGGGTATAAGAAGGGAAAAAAATGTATTGAATGATCTTGTACCATAGAGAGATCTGCTCTCCAAGGCCAGCTGATTCTCTGCCACGCAAGCAATAGGAGAAAAGATGATAAGCTAAGTGGTCTCTCTCTTGTCCTTCAAACGCAGATCAGATAGATGAGAATCTGAAGTTGGCCCTGCAGAAAGATCTCAATGTCATGGCACCAGGTCTCACTGTCCAGGTAGGTTAATTCCGTAACAAGGATGATTTGTTTTTCCACCTCTAGATTGCTCACCTTTCACTAGATTGGTGAGGTTTCTTGCTTTCATTTTCCACATAACATGAATAGTTGAGCCTTGAGATGAGGCTTGTCGGTTGAAGACTGTCCAGATGACAGTGACCACTTCTAAGCACTGGTTTTATGTTAGGGCAGGACCTGCAGGATAGAAGAAATGACTCTTTAGGCCACAGACCTGCAGCTATTGGATCTAATTTGCAGAGAGCAAGACAATGTTTTTCTTTAAACTACCTTTGGCACTCCTGCAGAAGTGGGTGCTGCCGTGTGCCAGCACAGTTCAATTGAGAAAGAAAAGAGATCTTCATCTTTTCTGCACTTACGTCAGAGACAGGGAAAGATGTTGTACACTGAGTGATTTTTTTGCTTATACTTAATGTTAGAAAATCATGTTTAGTCTTAGCCGGGCTATGGGACATACTGGCTTTTTGGCATGTTGAAGTTCAGGGCAACCAACTGGGAAAAATATACCTTAGGCTTGCAAGGGCTGAGACAGGAAGTCTCTGGAGATGTCCACTGAAATGGTGAGACCAAATCTGTTTTGCTGGTTTTGTTGTCACATGTAGGTAGGCTGGCTGGCTACGTGCAGGGAGGGAGGGCTCCTGTTGACAACATGTATAATGTTATGATAAACACTGTTCAGATTGATGGCACATTTATGCATGGGCTTGTTCTGTTTTGATGAGGGTGAACCATAAATAGTGTCTTCTCACAAAGGAGCCGAGATGGCACTGCTCTTCAGATATCTGACTTGCACTGTACATGTGTTTAATACAAAGTTCATCATTGACCAAAATTGTCATCGTAATGTAAAGGCCCTTTTGATCTCAGGGTGTTGAAGGGCATAAGCAAAGCTCATGGCTCTTTGCTGGCAGATGTTAACTACAGAGCAAAATGTTATCTCTAGTGTATGTTATCCTGTCTCAATTTGGCATGCCCATGGTGGCAAGGTCTGCCCTTGGGCCTCCTTGTTCCTTACCCTAGCAGCAGAATCTGCAGAGGTGAAGCTTTATCCACAGTAGAGGTCAACTGAGCTGATGGACACATAAGACAGTGAACCGGCTGGGCTGTGTCCCAGGGTGCTGAGTTGCTGGCCCGCGTCGTCGTGAAGCTGTTGTCTTAATCTTTGAAAGATGGCAGCATTTACATTGCCACCTCAGTGGCTTTCAACTGCCCGCTTCAGTTTGTTGGCATCCTCTACGCTGGGTTCCCCACACTGGATGCTGTGGCTGCATCTGGATAGATGCAGCCTCCTCAGTGCCAGGTGGAGGGGGCAGAAAAATTGCTTTTGTCCTGCTGCTGAGCTTTTGCCAGTGCAACTCAGGGTGGGGCAGGACTTCATGGCCACAGTCATATAGTCAGCTTGTCTTTGGATTGCTTCATGCTCTTTTTTGCAAAGCTATTGTTCAGCCAGTTTGTCCCAGTGTGTCCCAATACCTTAATATTTGATTATTAACAGTATTGACAGTGTACAGTAGTGTTTCCATCTATTAGATTTCAGTAGACTACACTGTTGAATAGATTGAGCCATTGAAAAAGAAACAGCTAGCAGAGATTTTTGAAATTGATTTTGAAATCTGATTACAGAGGAATCCTTGCTTGTTTTGTAAAAGCAGCACTTCTGGAAAATGGTAGTTGGTACAAGGTGTATTATGGAAATTGAAAGAATATCCCCCTGTACACCTTGCAGTGGCTGGTGAGGTGAGCTTTCTGCATGACGTACTTTGAAGAGACTTTGCTCTTGGTAGGAGCTTAGAAGTATCCTTTTAATGAAGTATGTTCTGGTCTAATATCCCATAAATCTGCTTTTTTGCTTGTTCAGAGAAGCAGCAGAATTGCAGTTCAGGCTGGAGAAGAGAAGCCTCTAAGGAGATGTTATTGCAGCCTTTCTGTATATAAAGAGGGCTTAAAAAAGGTGGAGAAAGACTTTTTACCAAGGCCTGTAGTGACAGGACAAGGGACAACGGTTTTGAACTGAAAGAGGGTAGATTTAGATTGGTCATAAGGAAGAAACTGGCATGAACCTGAGTTGTAGTATCAGCATGGCCTCTTGATGATCTGCAGTTGCAAACAACAGCTACCACCGCTATGTCTCTCCTTGTAGTTGCTTTTGCAAGCTTTTCTGCTGGCAAATCTATATGTGAGCTCATTGCCTTGCCTCTGTTTTGCAAGTCTCACTCCTGTAATTTGATTTTGTTGGGTTTGTGAGCCCCCTTCTTGAGCAGTACTTTTGGAAGTGTTTTTTGATAATGTTTGAAGAGTCTTTAGGGTGGAGAACTAAGTTGCTTTTTACAAAGGTGGTGGACTTCTTTAGCAGTCTACTCCACAGGCCTTACTTGATCATTTGGGTGCCGTAAAAGGTGCAAAGGCAGGAAATACAAGTGTAAGACACCCCTGTGAGAATGGCTGTGCTCAGCTGTGTTGTGCTAGGGGATTTGGAACCATTGTATGTCAGCTTGGATCAACGTGGAGATGGTCAGAGCACTACAGCTGATTTTGCAAAGATGTTTCTTAGTTATGCAGCTCACATGAAAATGTTAAATTTAAAATACACTTGCTGTTTTTCTCTTAGGCTGTGCGTGTTACAAAACCCAAAATCCCAGAAGCCATCCGAAGAAATTTTGAACTAATGTGAGTAGCTGTACATAAAATTGTATGAATTGTTTCTGAGGGTCCAGCGCAGGCATAATGGTATTAAAAAGCTCTTAGTTGGTGCTCAGAAGGTGAGAGATGGGCTTTAGTCAGTGTGTCCTTGGCTAGGTGCATGTGTGCATTCTGTTTCTCCATTTCTGTAGGCCTTACAGCCTTGCACAAAGACAACTGTTACTGTGTACATAGTCCATATCGAGGCTATATTCCTGCTTCCCTAGAAGACTCATAAACTGGATTGAAGGCTCAGAAATCTTGATGTCTCACCCATAAGCTCCCCTCCATCAAACTTACAGAATTACACACAGATTTTATTCTGATACATACCTGTGGAGATCTGTCCAAGCCCTTTCCTGCATCTGCAGCAGGACCGAGGAGTCTGGGTGCATCAGGGCATCCCTGGGCAATGGAGATCCACCATCCAGTGCCCCGTCCCAGGGATGCCCTGCTCACATGGGGATGGGCTCTTGGGGCTGGTTGGGGTTTCCCACGCGGCAGCTTGTCCTGGTGCCTCCAGGGCTCTTGCGCCCCGCTCCAAGCAGAGTCTGGCCCCAGTGTCCCTGAGACCCCTTTGGGCAGGGGGAGATGCCGTTGGGTACCTCTTTGCCTCCTCATCTCCAGCTGAGCAAGCCCAGCTTCCCCAGCCTCTCCTTGCATGGCCTGGCCTCTACCCCACATCTGCAGTAGTGCTGCACTGGACTCACTCCTTGTCCTGAGGACCTTGGACTGTATATAGCATCCAGATGTGGCCTCACCAGTGCCAAACAGAGAGGGAGAATAATCTCTCTGGCTACGTGTGTGCTCCTACAGCTGAAGGCAGAAGTAGTCCTCACGGGCGTGAGGACGTGATGCTGGCAACTGATCAGCTTCTTGTCCCCCTGACCTCTCATGCCCTGGTTTGCACAGCTGCTCCCCAGCTTTGTTTCCCTGTGACAACATTTCTCACCCTGCAGGGAGGCTGAGAAGACCAAGCTCCTGATTGCAGCCCAGAAGCAGAAGGTAGTAGAGAAGGAAGCAGAGACAGACCGGAAGAAAGCGCTTATTGGTATGTCACCAGCTGGAAGTACTGGTGGACAGGGCCGGACTGTATTTTCATTCCTACATCCCCCAGTAAGCTGGAGTTGGACTTTGTCTTGCATTGCTGACAGCTTCTGGCAAGAGGCATGGCCAGGCTGCACCAACAGTCATTTAGAAAATATGAGTGTTTGTGCTGCTGTATCTGTGTCCCACCTGCTACAGCAGGCCAGGAGGTAACAGCTCTGCTTGGGCTTGAAGCTAAATGTCCCTGTGCCAGGGGAACACTCACTTGTAAAAGGGATGTCAGCCCATGCAACTCCAGAAACAGCAGCCCTGTGATTTCTCTCTGTAACTGTGTTGCTTTGAGTATTGTACAAACTGGCACTATAGATCTGAGTAGAAAGGAGGCAGCAGAAAGCGACTTGTGTGGCAGATTCTGTGACCAAACACTGGGAACAGGGTGCTGATATGCTCAGGCACTGAGAAGTGAATATCTGAGCTGGGCCTGTTGTGATTGCAGAGGCAGAGAAGGCTGCTCAGGTGGCCAGGATTCACTATCAACAGAAGATTATGGAGAAGAAAACAGAGAAGCGAATTTCTGAGATTGAAGGTAACCACGCTGCTTGGGTCATCTGCCAGCTAAGGGTCGTGTCAGGTAGAGGAACCTTGGAACTGGGCTCATAGGCATTGCCATCCTGCAAAAATAAGGCAGGCAGTAGTGCAAGGTTATGCACTGGGGTCATTCCTCCCCTTTGCAGGGAGCTCTCCAAGAAGACTATAGTGCCAATACATGGCCAGCCAGGCTGTGGCACTGGCACACCTGGGCCAGCTGGTCCCAATGGGGCGAAGGCTGAGGTGCTCGATGTGATGGCGCTGTTCACTTGCTAATGCTTCTTTTCCTGTCCATCCTCTGTTGTGGTGTTAGATGCTGCATTTCTAGCAAGAGAGAAAGCAAAAGCTGATGCCAAGTACTATACTGCTCGGAAGATGGCTGATTCCAACAAGGTGAGCGCTTGAAAGCTGGTCAGAAGACGACTTACTTTTTTCCTCTGTGCAGGAGATTAAGTTCAGGTGGGCAGTGCTGGAAAAACACTTGATTTAACAGCCCATCTCCCAGGAAGCAGTTGCCTCATGAAATCTAATGATGCAGAGCCCAGAGGATGTCTCTTACAGTGTCTGTTTTGTTTTTTTTTTTTTTTGTAGATGAAACTTACCCCTGAGTATCTGGAACTAATGAAATATCAAGCAATAGCTGCAAACAGCAAACTGTATTTTGGTGACCGCATTCCCAATGTGTTTCTGGATTCCTGTGCCTTCCAGCAAGCCAATCTGAGGACTGCCCAAGAAACCAGACTTCCTTCACAGGAGGCCCCAGAGACTGCTGGAGGAAACCACATCAGAGCAAAGGAAAGCACTGGCTGACAGAGGCAGAATGATACCCAGTGTAGTTGAAGAGCTGGCCCAGCTGCAGAGGGGGATGTTGCCTTCTGCTGGTGTGGCACTTGCAGCGCATGTGTGGACATCTTGTGTGTAGGTGGCAGTTGGGTTGATTTTTCTTCTAGCAACACATTGCAAGTGCTCTGCCTCTTCTGTTTCTTCCCCTATTAAACTGGTGCTTCCAATTGAGGGATAACCCTGTACTAACGTACCTATACTGGAATATTAAAGACAGACACCAGGAAAGCCTTGTGCAGTAGGTGCAATTATTTAGCAAGCATTACTCTGAAGGTAGGAGATGTGGTTTTGAGTGCTATGTTTCTGCACACTGGTTGTTCCCCAGTGCAGCTCACTGAGGCTGAATGAAGAGGTTTCCTTCATCCTCTGTCAATGAAGCTTCCCTTTGTGGACTCCTGGGGCAAGTTTCTGCCAGTGCTGTCTTAACTCTCCTCAAGGACTCCAGCGCAGTGGCTTCTCCTCGGCCGGCGGAGGCTGCGTTTTCCTGCTGAGGGCAAAGCCTGGCCAGGAGTGCTTTGGTGAGTAATAGGTTGCTTTGAATAGGATCTGCATAGCCATAATCTTCTTTCCTCTAGGCAGTGGCACTAGGTAATGACTTGGAACAAGCAGTCTTTAACAGGCTTCTATAACTCCCCCTCTCCAAGCAAGAGTCTTACAGTGGCTGCCTGTGACTACTAGTGTATTTCAGCTGGGTGGCTGGGTCTTACCTTGCAGCCTCAACCAGATTTCAGAGTGCATGGAGCACCTCCAAGCATCTGGTTGGAAACAGAGCTGGGAAAAGTTTGCTTAGACCCTCGCCTTCCTGTAGATCTTTTCACCAGGGAAAGGAGGCTGAATTTCCACTGCTCTGCCTTGCTGACAGAAGGAAGGGAAAGAGTGAAGGGACCTGCTCTACAGCAGATCAGGTGTTTGACACCTCAGCTGCAAAGTGATTGAGACATCACTGCTCCAAGAAGAAGCTGGACCTGCCTCGTGCGTCCTCGAACAGTCGCAATGGGGAGTCTGTCATTGGTTCTCTGGTCATTGGTCCTCTGATCACTGGCCAGGCTTCGCTGTATCACAGGGCTTTTGACTCTTGAGGGGTGCTGGCAGGATGGTCTTCTCTTCTGATGTGCACTGTAATATATTCAAACCCTGCTCCTCATGTGCCACTGCAGGGTGCGAGAAAGATGTGCTCGGGGGAAATCTGGTCCAATCTACTTTCCCACTTTCCTCTGTCCTCCCCTTTGCCTGTGAGGATGTTGTATCTAGGACCTGTTTCTCGTGTTCTGCATCAATCCCCAGAAGACAGTAGCTGGAGAGGCAGCTGGCAAGAGCTTGAGCTGGAATGCCATTCCCCAGCTGGTAGCACTGCAGCATTGCCTGCCTCTGAACCCCCCCACATGTTCAGAGACTACCTCTGGCTCTGCCGGCTTGGGATAGCTGTGTGTTCATCCTGCTGTCCTGTCCCCTCACGTGCAGCCACATGCATCAATCAGCCCTGGTGCAGTTCACTGGAGGGGCCAGTTGGTGGTGATGTGCCAGGCCCTTGGCCAGTTGACTGGTTGCTGTTTTCCTATCCTGTGTGGCTTGACTTGGAGAATGGCAGAGTCTCTCCTCAAGGAAGTTTGGTAATGTACGGTGCCTTATGCTGTCTCGGCTCCTGCCCTGGCTGCCTCTCCTCCATCTCTGGGGCTGCATTGAACCTGCCTCTCCTGCTGCCGCTGCTGGTATTGTGTGACCGGGGGACTTAGCAGAAGTTCCAGGATGTCTTTCTTTCCTCCATCTGTTTGCAAACTTCTAAGACCTGGTTGGCTTTGTGCTCCAAGATACCAGCTCCTCTAAAAACCCAGCCATGGCAGGATCTGGGGATTGGGACCCTGCCCAGTGAGAGGCCAGGTGAAGATGCTGAGCACCAATCCTGGCTTCCAGGGATGTTGTGGGTGACTGTGCTTCCTTGTCCTCTGAAGATGAGAGGAAAAGTACTGCTGCCACCAGTAGTGAGGAGGAGCTCATGTTTTCCTCTGATGAAGAGTTGGGCAAACAGTGCCCTCCTGACGCAGAACTGCTTTTGGAAGACATTGGTGAGCAGAGGAGCAGGAACGAGGTCTGCATGTTGTGCTGGAAGGCACCTTGGCCAGCTGGTGGGGCAGAGCTCAAACCTGTGGCTGATGCCAGGAGAGCAGTGGGCAGGCACAGCATTAACCCTAGTAGACCCTGCAGTGCCCTCCCCAGGGGAAGGGTACCAGGGCAGAAAGGGTGGCAGCATATTTCATAGCTGTCATATTTGAAATGTCTCCTAGAAATATTATTTGGCTGCCAAGGATCTCTTTCTCCTGTGGGAAGGGGGAGTCACATCTCTTTGACCCTCCATTTGCTTGCTGTTACTGGTTTGCAGCATGACTTTACAGCAGAAACACAACTTCTCCTCAGCAGCCACTTTGTTTGAATTCTGAGACCAAGACAGGCTGTTTGGAACAGAAGCACTTCTGAAGGGCATGTAGACTTCTCTCTATGTGGTATTTAAGTGGAGTTGGGCACTGCCCAGTGCTGGCATCAAACCCTGGGGCTCAGGCAGAATGGACAGGGTAGCAAGGGCTACATCTGTTTGGATCTGAGCTTTGCTGGGCCTCCCTGTGGCCATCCAGGTGGTTGTTGCTGATTAAATATCATTGTGCACTGGTTGAGTATGCACTGGCCACCTCCTGCCCTGCGTGGCGTGGAGTTCTGCAGTGTGTGTGTGATGTGCAGTGCCTTGTGCAAAAGCCTCTTCCATCCCTCTCCACTTCCCAAGCCACCGCTTCAGAAGCCTGAGTAGGTGTGCAAGAGGAGGGAATCACTATGGCTTTAACACCCCAATCGGGGTTTTGCTTCTCTCTGAGCTGGGAGTTGTGGAGCAGGAACGTGGCTGCATCTGGGAATGTGGGTTTGAACTGTTTTTTTCTCTCTGTTCCGAACACCTCTGTGCTCCTGTGGCCAAAGGGGTCTGCCATTGGATCCGCATCTTCTTTAAGGAAACACGATGCGTATGTTCAAGTTTACATGCACAGTGTTAAGCTCTTTTGATAAAGAAGAATAAAATTATTTTGTTACCATTTCCTTGGTGGCTTTGTGTGTCCTGGGGCCAGTGTCACTGTAGGCATGATGGGGACACACACCTGGATCTTCCACCTTGCAGTAGCACTGCATCAAGTTGCATGTGCTCAGCTACAGTGACTGCCAACTTAGGAGCTCTGTGAGCAACCTGGGCTCCAATAATACCACAGGAGCAGCGCTTACAGACCTGTGCTGTGTCTGCTGTCCTCTGGAACTTGTGGGAGCTGAGCCCTGCTGGCCCTTCCACCCTCCCAGAGCTGCTCTCATGCTCACGTGTGGCCAGGGTGGGAGCATTTCCCAAGCAGGTGTGGCCTCTCTCTGTGAACAGGGTCTTGGGGACTGAGCACCACGGTGGCTGCAAGCATAACCAGGATGGTGGGAGCCAGTCTCATGGTGAGAGTCACGGCGGCCAGTCTTCAGTCACAGAGCCAGATGGGAGCCTGTTTTCGCAGCTGGGGGGGCTCACAAGGACTCGCTGCAGCATTCTGCAATCCCCACAGCAGCCTTGCTTGGCAGCTGGCAGGAGCCACTGCTGTTTGGCCCCTGTGGCTCCGGCACAAGATTTGGGAGCTCCACCCTGAGCTCAAATGACAGGCTGTGAAGTCTGTAGGTTCACAGAACTGAATGGAAATGCCAGGTCAACTTCTCCAGCCAGAGAGAGACCACCTTCATGTGGGGAACAGGAACCATTCCCTTCCCCATGAACTGCCCAAGTCCTTTCCCTGAAGAGCCAGGTAATGGTAGCTGAGGTCACAGTCCTCAACTTTCAGACAAAGGAATTCAGTCCTCCACACCCAGGATGGGTGGTCTCCATCCTCTTCTTGGGTCTCCCTCTGCCAAGCTTTAGGCCACCAGTGCAAAGAGAAATTGGCTCTCTTAACACGCTGTAGATGGTCCTTGCAAAGAAGAGGAGGGAGAGGAAGGGCAGGTAATGAATAGGAGCACTCGGACCTGTGTCCACAGCCCTTGCACATCTCCCTTGGTTCTCAAACTTTCCACTGAGGCCCCTGGATCTCTGGATGTGTCTGGTTACCACTTATTCCTGGGAGACAATTTTCTTCTCCACCCTCTGTCATGCCTGCTCCCAAACTGGTTCAAGCAACTTTTATGGCTGCACATCTGTGCAAGTTATCCTGAAAGTCCTCTGCTGAAGACTCGGCCAGTATGATGCAAACATCTCATACCTGCTCATCAGCTGTGAAATCTCATCAATTAGGGCAGCTCCCTAATTAGGGTCTCCTTCCAAAGCAAAGCAGCATGGCAGCAGAGCCAGAGCTCTGCGAGTTGACCAAAATTCAGTCACCTAAAAGACTAACTTGCACCCTGAGTTCTGTTAACAGACAAAATAACCTTCATTTTTTTTTAAATATTAGTTATTTTGCAACACACAAATACATCATTTTACAATAATTTTTTTTAAAAAAAAAAGACTTAACAAAAGTCTCTCAAATAGAAAATCCATTACATACATTTCAGGAGATGGAATGTTCTGCTGGTTCTCTGGGACAACCCTTGTGGTTTGTTTCCAGCTCAGTGGGGATGCAGAGGGCTGAGTACTCCTGGCTTCAAGTGAGTGTCTGGTTCTCTGCTAGTGCAGCAGAGGTGATGGCTGAAAGGGGAAGCAGCAGGGCTTTACTGAGCAGGTACAGCCAGGCAGGGGAGCAGGGGAGCTGCCTTCTGGCTGCGCTCAGCAGACATGTGCTCCAAGCGCTCTGTGTAGAATCCATTGAAGTCCAACCTGAGAGACAAAAAAAACCCCAGATTTTCTATTTTCTGGTGCTACAAATAGCAGCTACAAATACTGAGGTTGTGCCTCAGTTAGTACTGTAAACTGAATAAATATAAACCAGGATCAAATAAATAAAAGCACAGTACTAGAATTAGGAATAAAGGGAATATTTTCTTATCTGTCTTACATGTTGACTATTACTCTTGAAAAGCAGTCATATAAAAAAAAATTATAATTTATAAGAAAAGACTGGTATGTCTTATAAAGTCTTCTATCTTTCTGTTGAATATGCTATTTCAGATGGCAACTGTCTCTGCTCTGGTTCTTGGGTTCCTGTTGCCATAGTGTCCAGGACTCGATGCAATAAAATCTACAGACTGAATAAGAGCTAAATGTCATATCAGGGCATTCATCGTGGGACTTGCACCCTTTAAGAGCAGCCCTCAGGAATGGAAAGACACATTCTGTTGCATAGCCTGCTAATGTGCAGGGTTACAGATGAGGAACTGTACACATCTGGTTTTGTCAGTAAAGGCCCAGCTATGTCCAACATCTTGGTGAAGACTCACATGGTCCCAAACAGTCCAAGCTGTGCTACTTGATAGTGATAACAGCCCTGATGGCATCAAGACCCAGTATTTCCTCTGCAGCCTTTGAACAGAACTGGGGCATGGAAATACTGGGATGCTCTTCTGCACAGCTGGTTGCAGCTTAGGTCACCATTTGCAATGCAAACTGCTAACAAGCAGAAACATTTTATTTTCTCACAATGCCTGAGTCACTGTATTTCTCCTTCCTCCTGAAGCAGGAAGTACTTGTTGTAAAAAACCAACCTCTCCATATTTGAAAGAACTGGCTGCAGAGCTTCCACAGCTCAGGAGTCACCTCCTGCCACAGCTAACCCTCACGTGTGGCCTGTGAAATACAAAGGCATCTGGTGGAGGATAACTCCTGGCCACAGCACCATGAACCCACAACTAAACAAGACACACAGCCAGTCTCCATGGTGTGGCATCAGCTTGTCCCACCATCCTGGCAAAAGCATAAAGTTGGCACAAGGGTGGGAAGACAATGATAGAACTGGCAAATCACTAATGCTAAGTGTGCTGGGAGGAGAACACAACATCACCTGAGCTACTGTCAGACAAGGCCTTATATCACATGATAAAGCGTGATGGAAGGCTGCAGAAGTTCTGCTATTGCATGGTGTAAAGACTGGTCAAGGACTTGTCTTCTTGAGTAAGCTGAGAACAACTCCAACCTCAGACTGAGCTGGGTGATCCCATCAATGGCATAATTGCCACATGTTCTTTACAAGATTCATGAAAATCATAACATCTTACAATTATGCTCATACGCAATATATATCCTGTTTTTTTCACTGGAAAAAACAAGTCACTAACAAATAGCTGGGGTTTGTATGTGCCCAGCAGTCTGCAAGCAGCATTTCTGAAGTGCACTCTTTGCCAGGTGTGAGACGGCTCTTACACGTGACTTCCACCAAGGAGACTCTCAATTAAGAAATGCCAAGTCCTGACCCTCCCTGGCCTTCTTATTCTGTGGTTATACGTATGCCTCAGGTGAACATTTCCAATCTACGGGTTGCAAGTTTTCATAGCGGTTTAACTCTTGAAAAACATATTCCAGCCACAAACACTAAAAGCTGCTCCCAGCAGCAAACACTGTAGTTCCAGTTATTTCGATTTTGCTCCTGAAGTGCTCATAACAGGATCAGAGTGAGAAGCCTTCTGCTTGCACAGCACATGAGCTCATCTGGGGATAATGCTTTCTTCAAGAAGTACCCACGGCATGTCCCTCCATGCTACATCAATCTATAACACAGACCTTAAAAAGCCCAGCAACACTAACATGTCTGACTCTTATAGCAAGAACAAACGTTAATTGTTCCTAAGAAGGCCTTGTGCATCTCATTTTACTGAAAAAGAAACAGAGGTATAAAACTAGCAGCAAAACCCAGATCTCCTGGCCTCTCTTTCTTTCTTCCTACAGTGTATCTTGTGTATGTAACTTTCAGGTATTACTGTAGGAATTTTGATTTCTAAGAAGATAGTTAGTATGGATGAGACCACAATAAAAACATATTATGGGATGCTTATTTAAATAAATACAAGATGTGAACTTAAAACAAAATAGCCACTTAATGATGAATCCCTTGCATGGTTTTCCCATCTTGGAATACTTATGCTGTACTCAAGAATCAGCTTGTTCACTGCCTACACAGTGAGACCATCCCCAAGAAACCCAACACTTGCATTACATTACATTCACAATATTAGTAGACAAGTTTCACATGATTCAAAGGAATGTGGTTTGTTTCTTTTTTAAAGCCCTGTGTTGAAAAGCAAAGCAATATTTCTTGTGATGTCAGTGTTTTCATTGACGAGGCAGACGTGCACAGTCACAAACAGCTTCCTGAGCTGAATTTTGGGAACCACAGGAGGGGAAGTTACAGAGAGAAAACTGCTGGCTCACCTGTAGATGATGTTGAGCATGCTGTGCTCACAGTCATTGGTGCTGTAAACGCTCAGTTTGTCCAACAGGTCCAACAGATGTGTTGAGAAATTGCTGTCAAACTTGTTGATTGTTGCTTCGAAGCCAGATGTCAGGTGCAGGTTGTCTGCATGCTCTGCTAAAAGCTATCAAGACAAAGGAATAGGGGCCCCATGTGCTTGCTGGTTCACACTTGCCAGGGAGATGTAATTATTCCTTCAGTTTCCCAACCTGCTCACAAATACTGCCACAAAACTCAACAGTCACTAAGCCACTAAAATAAGTCCTTCAAAAAACACTGCAAGAACTTTGGTAGCTAAAAAGCTTGCCGTGCCCAAAGGCAGTGGAGTTACCCTCAAATACATGTTTCATTATTTATTTTCAAGCAAGAGGAAAAGCCAATGTGCAGGAAGTGACTGTTGCCTCTGGAGCACTCTAATTGGCTTGCAGTGATGGACCCTGCTGGCTGTGTGCCAGAGAGGGGCTTTCAGCAGGCAGGAGCCAGCCTGCTAACTGCAGAGCATGCAACCCAGAACACGTACTACGTGTGCATCCAGATAGAGAAATATGGACAGGACAAATACCCCAAATATGAAAGAGTTGGACTGGAAAGGCTTATCTATCACAAAATGCTAGTTCTAGAAACAAGAAAGATTTTGATTTGCAGAAAACCGGTACGTGGGTACCCACTGCACAGCTGAAAACATGGCTAAGAACTCAAAAACCAGAGCAGGGACTGCTGTGGGAGACAGGGTCTTCAAAGCAGACCTCAAGAATACCATCAGCACCCCACACTGCCCTCAAAAATGCCCCCAATTCTGCAAAGATTCTGCTTTTGAGGCCAGAGGTGATGTGCATGAAGTAGGACAGCCAACCTGACCAGACTGCATGCCCAGGCAGCATTCACAGAGGAAAGGGCCCAGCTCTCCGTCCCATGTCCTACCTTATTAGTCAACTTCTTCTTCGCAGCCTCCTCAGCGCGCTCCTCCTCTGTTGGTGGGCCCAGCATTGTGCCATGTTCTAAGGTGAGACGGTCCATCTCATTATCCAGCTTCATGCTCTGGGTGAACCTCTTAAAAGGGCAGAGCGTTGGGGAAATGGTCAGATCCCTTTTTTCCCATGTTTTTTTTCCACAGCCTGAGGCTGACTCACTTCTGCTAGCCCTGCAGTTAGCTAATTCCCATGAAAGCTCTCTCTGAGATTCAATTTACCAAGATAATGCACAAACCTCACAAAACACAAGGAAAGTGTTTTTTTTTTCAAAGCTATGGGCTCCCTGAGATGATGGCTACAATATACCCACAGAGATCAGTCTCTGTGGGTCCAATCACCATTCCTCACATAACCCTCAAAAGAATATGCTAAAAACTACAGAGCCCTACAGCTTACACCTTAAATTCTGCTGCAGGACTGGCTTGAGAGGTAAATCAGTTCATATGAAACTGAAAGAGAAGACCACAGAGAATTTTGTGGAGGAAGAAGCCACAGAAACCATCTGGGAGAAAGGATGAGGGTCTAAGCAGCCAAGCTCTAAAGACTGCTGGTAGAAGAACAGGGGCTTTTCCACGTGCATTGAGGACAAGGGGGGTCGAGTTGGAAAAAGGGACTGTCATAACTGGCTGGGACCCAAAGCAGCTGGCAGTGGCCTGGTCAATATGGGGAGGCTGTACATACCTGCATGCAGTTTGTGAACATGACACAGACAGACATCAGCTTGGAGAAGATCTTGAGCAGCTCTGGGTTAGTCAGCATGCAGTCCTTCAAGCAGTTATCCAGGAAGCTTGTGTGGTGGCTCAGGACATCGTCAATATTGGATGCCTGTACAGGACAGTTTAATAGTAATGAAAAACCAAACCAGGACTGCTATGCTGCACTGGACCAAAGCTCCAATCCAGCATCCTGCCTCTGACAGTGACCTCTCAGACATGTACTTTCCAGCTTCGAGAAACCTCCTGAGATGGACACTGTATTTGCATTACTTCATTCAACAGCCCTTCACAGGCTTTTTACCTTTGATTTGTCACATCACCTTCTCAACCAAATTATGTTTTCTTTAATGATCCAAACTCCGCCCTGCACTGGAAAAGAAGCTTAGTATGGAGTTAGTTATATCTGCTTTATGAACATGCACTTCCTTTGCTTTTGAATGTGTTTCTCATGCCCACTTCCAGCTTCATAATCTCAGTAAAGTCAGCTACAGTAAGTGCAAAAGAGAAAAATGAACCAAAGAACCTTAAATGTCAGTAAGTTTACCAGGCTTAAAATATGCAGGTCTAGAAACATTTAGAAACATGTTTTAGGAGCACAATAAGGAACTGGGACATGCAGATCCTGTAAGATTTTCATCCAGCTTTGATACTTTAATAGGCTTTTTCAGTCACGAGTTTTAAATAATATATTAACTCCTCCCCTCTCATTCTATGCATTTATAGGATGTGTTGAAACTGAGAACACAAGCCAAGCTTAGGAAAAAGCCATAGGACTAAAACTGCCAATGTATCCACACAGCTCCATCAGGAGTAAAAAAAAAAACTTTTGAAGAACTAGTACAGAACAGGGATAAACGTCACTCTCCAATGCCATGAAGATGCTAGTTCATCTGTGCTGATGAATACAATGATGCTCTGAAGATGAAGATACTAGTTATAAGAACAACACACCTTAACCTGAAGTGGAAATGCACAAGAGAGAAGTCTGACAAATCAAAAACCAGCATAACGCACTACATGAAACCAGTGCTTTTCCCTCCTAAAATGCAAATGAAAGGAAAAGACTAATCAAGTCTAAAGTCTACAGAGGTTAAAGAGACAGTTCTGCATCTTCTGTTCAGAAATAAATGATGCTTTTATTTAAATCAAGGAAGGCTTTACCCAGCAGCTGGGGATAAGTCATCCCTGGTGAGCAGCTTCTTTAAAGGACTGCATAACGAAGTGGTGGCTGAAACAGCTTCTTTAGCTGGTAGTGTTGAGACATTCAGCTCACAGGTGCCCACGTCACATCACTGCCTAGAGTCAGCCTTTTCCTGCCACAACACTGGTAGAGGTTTAAAAGCCTTGAAGGGCACTGATGAGGATGGGAGGCAAAGACACATTTGGATTGCATCACAAAGACTTTCACTAATTTGCCAAAAAACTTTTCAGTTCCAAGTGATGACTCATGTACATATTCACACCATTGGCATTACCACTGCACTGTTACTCAGAGAAGTCCTTCGTGTACAGAACAACAGCAGAAATGCTCTACACAATACCGCAGTAGCCCTCAAGTTTTCAGAAATTAAATGTGTGGTGAAGGCATGGACAGATCTTCTAGTCTCACAGAGATGGAAACACCTTTCCCCAGTGCTAGCAGATTCACTCTATACCTGTTATCTCAACACTTCAGGCAGGCTAAACAGGCTCACAAACGTTCCACAGCGAGGGAAAAATTCTGCCCACTTGGGCTATCAAAAATGTTTGGTCTACAGACATTTCTTGGGAATGGTCTCCTCTTCGAAACTTGGCAAATTCCTTTTTGGAACTGAAATAAAAATGCTTCTGCTATACCTCTGAAAGAGCAGAGACACTCAATGGCTGGGAGCCAACAGTTGGAGGTGAGCTTAGCCTCTCCCAGATACCAGTGGGGTGGAATTGTTCTTCAGCCTTGCCCACCCACAGCAGGAACATATATGGGGAATAGCCACCTGAATAAGGAAGGGCCTGTTTTATAACAGATAGTCCTCCTAATCCTCCTAATATGCCAGTCCTTGGTAGCTGCACAGAAAAGAAAGCACAGACTTGGCTTTTAAGAGTACTGTAAGTCAGCCAAGGAACCAACTGAAGATGTTTGGACCTGCATATGATCTTTGCACCATGCATCCTTCTTCTGTTTCCATAGTTTTCTTTCTTTCTTGTGAGGCAATGTTGAGCAGCACAACACCTTTACATCACAGGGTGCAGAGTATGAGCTGAGCAGAGACAGGAGGATGCAGCAGAGGAAAAGGATATATGACCAACAAACCAAAAAGGTGATGTAGAACAGCAGCACTCTCTGCAGTGTGATAAGAACAACAGTTCACCTGCACTAACTGAAAATAGGCACTTTTCCCTATATTAAATCTGTTAACTTAAGACTTCCATTCCAACTTCCCTCAAGCACACACACTCACCAGCTTGAGGTTCTTCTCAAGAATGTGCCATGTTGGCTCCATCACTTCAAACATCATGTAATACTGGATATTCTGTACAAAATTCAGCATTCGCTGCCGCAGTGTGAAAGCACCAGCAAACCTAGGGAAGAAATTACACTCACACAACTTGAAGCTAGTAAATACCATTGAGAACTGTCACCAGGCTTGCACAGTCAAGTATAGCTAATATTTCTGTCCTAGAAAATTCACTGCTGCAGTGTGAAATGGATGATGAAGTTAATACTAACCATCTCTGATTATTTCCCACATATTTAAATGGCTTTCCAACAGTATCCTGGCCGCCCAAGGAAGTGGTGGAGTCACCAGCCCCACAGGTATTTAAAAGACCTGTAGATACTTAGGGACTTGCTTAGTGGTGGACTTGGCAGTGTTAGGTTTATGATTGGACTCGATCTTAAAGATCTTCTCCAATCTAAATAATTCAGTGATTTTGTGAATTACTAGAGTCAAAGTTTTGAACCAGTTGTAAACTGGACCATTACTTTGAATATTTACTTATATTCAACTAAAATTTTAATATATTAAATATTAAAGCAATTTTACTAGTGTAACCTAAAGGTGAAAATCTACCATCACAGATGGAACAAAACAGAATGATATTCAGCAAAAACACCCCACCACTTCTGGCTTATTTGATTTGTATTGCACCAAAATCCCAAACATTAGCCAAGCTGTGTGAAGGTCAGAAGAGAATAATGTCGCTTTTGAACTGCTGGGGTCCTTACTAATCATACAGATGCTAAAGAAGCAACCAAGACAATATGTGTACAGATGTCCTCTGCTGTAACTGTTCAGCTAACCCTAAAGGTCATCTCTTCCTTTTCAAAACTTCATACCAACAAAGAAGGATCAGCCAAACAGCACAAACATTACTGAGAAGACACTTCCTACTGAAACCTAAAATGTTATGTTCTGACCTCTCTAAGCCTGTAAGAAATCTCTATGGAACTTTTTAATGCCAAAATGGTCTGATCCATATCAGAACATACCAAACTAGCAGGAAGGAAAACAAAAACTTCACATCTGATCCAGCAGAAAAAAGGGTCATACCACTTAGCTGAATGCAGGGAGAATTGCTTGGCCATCTTATTGCTGATCCAAACATTGCACAGCTGTCTTTCCACATGTTTGCAATAGAACATGTGTCTGAAAAGCATCTGGTATCTTGTCAGTGCTTTCCTGAAAAGAAAGGAGAAACTCATCCAGATTAAGCCCTGTTATGATTGACAGACTAAGCTGTGAAGGCTGAGACTACTCAAAGCTAAAGAGACTTTACACAATATAGGCCTTCAGATGCAAAAAGACCTGCACCAAAACAATGTGAACCAAAGAAAAAAAAACACATTTGTAACCATCCCAAAGAATTTCTCTCCAAGGAGGCCGTCCTCCTTATTTCCTGCCAACATGTACAAGACCAGGCTCCTCCTTTAATTCCCTCAGGTCACTTGCAAAAAGGTCACTCACAGAAATGTTGGGACAGAGGCCTGAAAGCCTGTGGTCACGTACCCATTGCACTAAAACTGCTTCAATCACCAAAACAGATCACAAGGATTCTCCAAAAAGATAGAGAGAAAAAGCTGTAATCAAGCTACAGGCAGCATTACCCTGCCAGCAATGCACTGCCAGAAGCAGATGGAGATGCTTATTTATAGCTTCAGGGACTGGATTCAAGTCTGCATTCAGACACTTCAGTGTAGGTATCTACAGAGTTCCAGTTGACACAGTTCATGAAACCTTACCAAACAATATGACGTCATTAGAGAAGTCCCACTGTACCAACCAATCTTTTAAAGGGGAATTTAAGGGACAAATTAATTGCTGGCATTTAACAATTCAACATCTGTCACCCTGTTCGTGTAACACTGCTTGTCCCATTTGCACTGGCTCACAGTAGCAGGTCTGCCAGTGTTTCTCCAGGTAAACAGGGGGCAAATCCCTGCAGAAAAATGAATTATTCTGTCTCCCACAACTACATCACCCACAAAATAGCTTGCTATAGCAATTCTAGCAACAGTCTGTAGCCTTCTAGTTGGCAACCAGGGAGACTAGAAAGTGCATCTTTTTTTCAGCTCTCTATATTTAAGAAATGCTTGATTCTAGCCTGGAAAATCTCTTGTGAGAGTTCATATTCTCAGGTGAGAAATGAAAATTGCGTGACCAGTTACAAGGAAAATCAGGAACCATGCTGAGAAAGTATCCTTTGATCTATGTGTTCCCAGCATTTAAAATGAAAGTTTGACTTTGCAGGCATGCCTTAGACATGGTCTAGCAGGGATCTAGTGAAGAGACAATCAATATTCCACAGCCTACAAGTGGAGCAAAGCAGGGCTCAAGAACCCAAAAGCATTCTGTACTAGTCAGCAACTTACAATGTCACTTTAAAAATATAGGATTTCCAGTATTTTCTGGTGGAAATGCGCTCCATACAAAAGCCCCTGCCTTTTTCACCTTCAGTGGATTGATACTTTACCTGTTAATAATAAGAGACAGAGGCCATTTCACAATGTAGTCAAAGGAAAATGCTTCCAGACCACTGAGAGTGAGCTCTGTGGGATCTGCACTGACAATGGCCTTCTCCTGTTTCGTTTCTATGGCCAGTACTCTCAAGAGCTGTGTAATGAGGTCATGGGGCATCAAGTCAATCTATAAAAGAAGAGCAAGAAAAAATGAAGTCCCAGGATACTCACAACTACTGTGTAGCAACACACATGTGGCAGAAGTGCAAATTATCAGAATCACTCCCAAGTCATCAGACCAACCTAGGAAGCAACAGTGAATGGTATGACCTGGACAGTGCAGCAGCAGACACCAGAGCAGTGCAACTGTAGTCTTTAACAACCAGCATACAACATACTATCCTGCTTATCGCTCTGCCTGGCCTTTAGCCTCTGTAAGATCTGTTCAGATCTCACATTCCCCAGGCACAGCCTCTGTGTTGCTTCACATCTGTAAAATACGTAACCATTAATAGGCAGGACTTCTACTCTGGTATTTTCTAGTACTCCAAAGTAAGGCCCCAAGCTGAGAATGAGAGACACATTCCTGTTTCCACCACATCCTGATGTTATTCAAAAGCATCTTCTCCATGTTCAGATACCAGCAAAAAAACCACAGCCCCTTGTTCAGCATGGATGCCTCCAGTTACTAATCTGGATGAAAGAGGACTTAACCCAGAGAAAGTCTGTGGAAGGACAGCCATCCATTCTCTTTTACTTCATTGTACCTTCAGCAGGTTCTTACAGGCACGCAGATCTTCCCAAATCATGGCAGGCCACCTGCTCAAATCTTCTGCTAACATACTTTCTTACCTTTAAATCATCCTTGAAAGGATCTGTGTTGGCTGTGCTCATTCTCAGCGCTAATTCAAGTAGAGCCTCTAGCCTCGTAATTATGATGTCGTCTACGGGCTTTTTAAGTTCCTCTTCTGTGAGATCCATGAAGTGAACAAAAAAGTCTCCTTGATCCATCAGGAAATAGTGTTTTATTGATCTGTTCAAGAAAATGAAGGGACAATTGATTATATTTTTCAAAGCCCAAGTTAATCCATACTGAACCTAAAGGAAAAAATGAAATCAACTGAGCCAGCTTTCCGGGCTTAACTACAAAATGTTTCTCCTCATATAGAATAGAGAGCCATAAATAACCCATCTGGAGACTAGTCTTTCACGTAAGTCCCCTCCTCCCTTCCACCTCAGTCAGGATGCTTTCCTGCAGTCAGATCAGGGCTGCTGCTGTTCTTTTTTTGGCTTGAAAAATGCAAAAAAAGCAGCATGCAGTGCATTGCTGGGTGAAGGCTCGTACTGCTATCCTGAACAACACCCCAACCTCCACAGTGCGCAGACCCATCCAAGAGGCAGTCGCCAGTTCAGAGCAGAATCTTGGACTCCTTTGAATGAACAAGTATCTGTGATTTTTTAAGTTCTCCAGGTACTTGCATTGACTTCTGCTGTAGTAGGATGCATAAACTTTAATTTTCACTTGGCACCAGAGAGAGTTAACTGCAGTGGGTAAGGAGCTTGGAAATAGCTCAGAGGATCAACTTAGCCCCTTACCAAAGACTGCACATGATAACTGCAGTTTTCAGAGCAAAAATAGGACCAGCACAGCATTAACAAAATGTGGTTGCAGACACCTGCACAATGTCAATTAGGGATGATGCTGAGCCCCTCTGTTTCTCTAACTGTCATTAGTCTCTTCTTCCAGTCCTGAGGAAGTCATGACAGTGTCAGTGGTTAACTGAGGACAGAACTGGTAGGGGAGCGAGACACTTATTGCTAACACACCCTAAAGCGCAAACCCAAATAAAAACCTGACCCAATGCAGGTGACAATCCCACTTCAAACAGGAGGCTGAACTAGAGACCTGCCAAGGTTGTTGGTCCCTTCCAACTAACATTTCTGGGATGGTGGAGAGAGTCAGTGCTCCCACTAAACTAAAAAGTGGTTATTTGTCACAGGTCCCTGGGGTTTGATCACAAGGACCCCACTTAAAGCCCTCAAAGGACACACACATACTGGAAGCTCAGTAGCTTCCTCCACAACCACCTGCCCCTGTGCTTGTGTCCAACAGATATTACCTATACACAGGAGAGCTGCAGAATGATACAGCAGAGAGCCTGCTTTGAAGATGAGGACGTCACAGATATCAGCTCCAATTGGACAGGCTGAGCAACATCTTAATCTGAAACCACATTGTGTCAGATGGGCCCAAAAGAGGACATGTGCCTCCAGAGCTTTGGAAGCCAATATCTTTTCAAAAGTCCTATTAAGCAAAGAAGGCTTGGACAGACGACAGCCATTAGAAAGGCTAGGAAGAATCTTCTTAATGACTGGCAGGTTTCAGACAGCTCTCAAAACCTTTCATGAAACAAGGCACGTTCTCTACAGGTCTTCACAGGGCAGGAAGGCACCTATCAGTTTCAAAGGAGTGAACCATGGATCTTCAGGTCTTCCCGCAATCTCTCTCAGCTGGAGCTGTAGTGTTCCCAGGTCTGGAGCAGACACCTTTGCTGCAGCTACAACTCTTGCAGATCTATCAAAAAGCAGGCCCAAAGCAATCCCACCTGGCCTGCTAGGCACATCCACTTCAGTTACCATTACCGGTCCATCTTAGGTCTCTCAGCGGGAATCTTCTTGTGCAAATCACTTGGCAGGTTTGTCTCATGAAGCTCAGACCACTTTCTTTCACAATGCATCACTGGTTTGAAGCAGAACATCTGGTACCAGGTCTCAGCCCAATTACAAATTATTTTACAACCAGCTGTCAGTTCCAATTTCGTACCTATTTGTTGCTGTCTTCATCTTCTGGATAGTTAAATATTCTTGATTTTACTGTTTTCTGAAGATAGTAAAAACTTAAAGCTTGGTTCACATAGGAAAGCTGGAGTCTGCATGCTAGAATGCACTTGCATTTGCCATCAGCTGAATGCGTTACATGAATCAAGATATAGGTTATCAAAATGAACTTCAGAAAGGAACAATGTTCAGAAACACCCTGCACTGGAACCTGGGGCTAATACACTTCCTCTATTCCAACTACCTATGCTTGTATGAACAATAATCATGGCACATCTTTGGTGAGATGCTCAATATCAAACTTTGTTATTCACATTAAACTCTTCCTGATCTTACTAGATGATATTAGGAAACTCCTTTCCCTGGTGGCAGTGATGTTCAGTCATGGGACATAATTGAGGGTGGGTTTTGAGACTGAGCTAGACAAAGACATGGCTGCCCTGGCCCAGTTTTGGCAACAGCCTTCCAAACACTTTTATGATTTTACACTTTTTTTTTTTCTTCAGAAAAAAACCCAAATCTTATTTCCTCAAGAAAAGAGAGCTAACTTTTACAACCTCCATTCACTATCAGAACCAATCTATTTAACACGCATTTAGTAAAATAAATCAAACCTTAGGTGAGCCACCAGCTCCTTCTCCTCCATCAGGAAATTCAGAAGAACTTTGCTAGCATAGTTATAAGCTTTTTCTATTTGTTCCACATATGCTCGCTCTTTTAAAGTATAGATGACCTCTTTAGCCACAGGGCAGGTAACGTCACGTCCACATTCTCGCACAACATTTAAATATTTCCCTAGAAGTAAAAATAAAGAATGACCCATATTCACACCTACTGTACATCCAACAGGGAAACTTTCAGACCACTGTGTTCAAGTGGAATATATGCTGGGAAATATTTAAGCTAAAGTGTAAAAGAGTCAGACACTTTTCAAAAGACGATATGGAATTACACATTAAGCACCTAGTATCACATTTAAGGAGAGATTTAGAAATGGGTTTGTTTCCCAGTGATGGCAAAACATCTCTGCAGACAGTCAGAAACTTTGAAGATCTGGTGCTGCACTTCAGAAGTAGTTCTCAGGATGGCTTGTACTTACGGAAGGGAACAATGGTAGCCATTGGGTTGCATTCTTCATTTAAACAGCCAAATTAAAACTCAGCGTATTCAAACCTCACTTGTCCAGATCCATCTAGCTAGCTTCCAAAAAGTGTACCCATGAAACAGAGCAGTAAGACACACAGCTCCCCTTGCTACTGGACTCCCTCCCATGCATTGTTTTATTTACAGCATTTGGGGTTATTTTTAAATCTGATTCTTCTGCTCCTCTGAGAAGTTCAGATGGACAACCCCATAAACTGGCAAAGCATGATGACATTTACTTCATTTTTACACAAAGAAAGGTAATGCTTTTCTCAAGATCCCCCTTACACAAGAAGCATGTCTTTACCTACCCGTGCTTAGTATTTTGTCAGCCATTTTCTGCAAGAATGAGGGAATCTGTTGCTGAACAACAGTATATCTTTGATCCCAATACTTGTCATTATAGTCCTCCTGAATCTTCTCCTTCTGCAGTTCATGTTCCTCCACCATGAACTCACTGTTAACAGTTAAAGTAGATGTTTAGAAGCAGGAAGCGGTACAATGAGATTACATCTTTTGACCTGTAAACTGGTAATAAGATCTATCAGAAAGAAGGTGTCATGAAAACACATTCCAACCAAGAACTGAAATTTTTAGTCTGCGTGTGCAGTAAAAGAAGCCTTATGCAGAGTGCTTCTGCTAATCTGCAACCGATTATGACAGAAACATAATTCTATAGGGTTCACAAACCAAGTCTAAACATTATTTGGTTGTCAGTGTAGAGGTGAGGAAGCTGGCCTTTGTCTGCCTTCTCAACATCAGGAAGGCATTAATTTTAGCTGTTCTAACTTGAGTTTTGCTCTCCTTAGCGTTCTGAAAATGTGGGAAACAAAAACTCTGCATAAACTATTAAATAAAGCAAAATCCTTCAAATGTTTCTACAAAAGCCAAGAAACTTGAGAAAGTGTTGTAAGCTAGTATTAAATTAATATATTAGTGGACTGCATTTAACATAAATTCACTGAGTTGTCACACTTGTGCCCCATAAGAAGAGGGCTCATTCCTGTTGTGAAAAGGATAAGGATGTGAGAGGAGAATACTCTTCAAGTGACGGGCACCGTAAGGTGGAATCTGAGCAGACTGTGTATTTGAACCGCGGAACTATTGAGTTTTGCATATAAGTTCCTTGAATTTGGAAAAATAAAGCAAGTGAGAGTGTCTCTGACTGCACAATCAAATAAGAAACGTAGTTAAACCTGCTCCAGTAGCTCCCCTTCCTTGCAATGCTGCCTCATTCTACCTCACTGCTGCCAGGCCCAGGCCCCTAGGCTACGCAGACTCTACAGAGCAGTGGGATGGGCACACTGAAACAGGAAAAGCCGAAGATCCAAACAGTATTTAACTTTTGCATTTCATTTTACTCCTTAACCGTTCTTTACCTGTATGGGTCATTAATGATGCCTCGATATATCCACTTCTCCAAAATTTCAAAATAAGGAACGCTGGCTGCCTTGGTTAAATACAGGCACAGCTCCTGGGCCTGGCTGTCCCCTGTGTAGTTGAAAGTCTTGTCATGGAGTAAGCTCAGGGTTGATCCTCCCATACACTCACCTTTATCCACAGAAGTAGCTAAAATTTAAAAACATACGTATAAGACACAGAACTGACACAGATTCATTACACAAGCTATGCCAATAAACTTAATGAAGTTAGCAGTTGATTAGCTGACCACCTTAAGCCACAAATCTCCATGCCAGCCATAGACCCAGCTGTGAAGGTGCAAGGCCATTCCACCTCACAATCAAAAGCATACACCCTGAAATGCCCTAAAATGAGAACTCAAATGACTCGTGAACTTAAAAAGCAATAACCAAAGCCAGCCCTCCAGGGAAAGAGAACTGAATTCAGATAGACACAAGGTACGTGGTGGTTTAGAGTCCAAAAGTCTATTACACCAAGGGGACCATATATAAAGATTCATTTTCCAGGTGATAATGGAAGAAACACACACTTCAGTGCTTGCTTGAGAAATCTCAAAAGCAATTCTGTTCTCAGCTGTAACATGGAGGTAGCCATGCGCACAGCTCGAACACCAAGATTTAGGTAGGTTCATAGAGAAATTTATACTTCGCCATTGCAAAAGGCACATAGCGACAGAAGAATATAGTGCAGCCAAGAGTTTTGGAACAAAGTAAACCTTAATGTAGTTGGCTGGCTGCTGTGTTCCAAAAATCTGAAAATTTCAGGAAAAGTGAATAACAATTTCAGAACAGAACAGATATTTACATACAGATAAATTCTCCGGGCTGAGTAGAGAGAAATGCACAAGTATTTTCATGCCAAAGAGTTTAACCAAACTTATTGAGGCAGCTGTACCAGTGACCAACAACCTTGTCCGCAGCGTGTCCTTGCAGTGATGAATACCAACTGCATCCAGGGCTGCACTACCAGTGATTATTCCCTTCTGCCTAGCTCTGGTGAGGCCACACCTGGAATGCTGCATTCAGTTTGGGGTCCCCAGTATGAACGACAAAATGGAGAGTCCAATAGAGGTTGATAACATGGTGAGGGGCTGGTCCCCAGGGCATAAAATGAGAGCCTCAGGGAGTTGGGCTCATTAGCTGAGAGAAGATGAAGTTGGGGGTCGTCAAACATCATTCCTTCACTATGCAATGGATGTTCTAGAGGAGACAGTATGAGGTCCTCTCGGAGGAGTGACAATATCAAAAAGGCAAAAGTTACCAGAAGGGCAATTCCATTTGGAGATACAGAAAGAAATGTTCACAAAAAGGATGGTGAAGCCATGGGAAAGGGCCCAGAATGGCAGCGTATCTCCACTGCTGGGGATCGTCCGGACTCACCTGACCATGGCCCTGAGCAACCTGCTGTAGCTGTGAGCAAGGGGTTGGACTAGAAATTTCCAGGGGTTTCTTCTGGCTGAATCAGTTTGTGGTTATACATCCACACACAGGTGGAGGGGTATTTGGAAAGAAGTTGACTAGAGATAGCAATGGTGGAAACAATGATCTGAAGGGCATGAATTATGAAGGTAAAAGGCATGGGGACATGCCTTATGACAGCTCTGGAAGGCAGATTCAGCCTAGAACCCACTGCTCCCAAGAAAGAGCAGTGTTCTGACAACTACAACTCCCCTTGGCTTTCTTCTTCAATATAACATAAAATTCAAATGACACATCCTCCCTGTACTGTTACTCCATACAGTTTTCAGAAGTTGTCATGCACCTTCCAAAATGTAATGACTACATTTTTGAAATTTACCAAGTGAAGCAAGAATCTCCAAGGTCCTCATTGTTGGCTGGATATAAAACCAGAGTTTCTGCAGTGACAGAAGTCCCTGTCTCTGAAGATGTTCCAGCTGGGTAATTAGTATCATGTACTCCTTGATTAGAGTCCGCATAGCAGCAGCCAGAGCATGATTTACCTGTCCATACTCAAAGGAAGACTTCTCCTCTACAAACCTGTAAGAAGCAAAATGGAGACTCTTTCAGGCAAGGCACCTTCTATTACCTTCAGGAATTTTATCTTCAAGGACACACTACAACCACAACAGTAGACTGTGTTTTGGAAAGCGCACCAGTCTTCAGCTGGAGTTCAGATTCCACATTCTGTGTCCCCCTGCCTATTTCACAATTTCCTAATATGGAAAGCTGTGGGAAGATGTTTTCTCTCGAATTGCAAAAACACTACATAAAAAGTCGGAGCCAGAATTTTCAAGGCAATTGTCTTTGCATAAGCAACAGATCAGAGGACAGGAAAAGATCGCAAAAGGAGGCAATGTGCACCCAGATGTGGGGAAAAACACTGTTGCTAGCTTCACACACCACATGCCACAGCCTCTGTGGGATGCTGTGGGGATTCATCTGACCAGACTAAGACGGCTCCATACATATTAGCGGACAGAGACTGATGCTTCTGAACGCAAGTCATATCATCCGGAAGGATACACATGAAAGAGACTGGAGGAATCACATCCTAAAAACGCTTCCTTCTCTTTGTTGATCTTTTACGGAGTTTGAATCAAATGCAGACATCTACATAACAAACACCTAGTGTTAGTGAGGTGCACCTCAATACTAAGACCTTTTAACGATTACTTAAGGTAGCTACCAGAAACTAGGCAGCAGTAGATTCTCCTGCTCAGAAGCACACAAATATTGTCTCAGTCCTGGATGCTCAGAGGACTGCAAAAAGCAGGAAATGGGGAAATTCACAGCAGAGTGGGAAAAGACAAGTCAGAATGAGCAGGAATATCCTATTTGCACTTTGCTTGACCAAGTTTGGACTTAGCGAAGGTGAGATGAAGGCAGAAGTCAACAGGCAGCACAGAGGAGAAACTCAGCAATAAGTAATGTAGCTACAATAAATTCAAATAAATTATCATTATTTTATATCCCTCTGGTTTAAATTGAGCTTGGAAGTTAACATCTGCACGCTGACAGATTCTACAACCTGATGCTCCTCCGACAAAACATGCTCCTCTGACAAAAGCCAGCTTGGTACCTGGTGACAGCAGAGTAACTTGCTGCTACAGGGAGAATCCTGGTCACCAGCTCTTTGATGGACAAGTCCAAGTTTGGATCAACTGAAAATGCTCGGTTCTGCCTGCCTACAAGAGGTTGTGCTGTTATGTATCTTCCATCCACACCAATCAGAACGTATAGCAAGTCCTCCACAATCATGGATTCTTGGGAGGCTAATGGCAAAGTACCTGTTTTCAAAGAGAAGAGAAAAAGAACACAATCGGAGCATGCTGTAGTACGACCCAACTGTACATTCATATAATTTCAATCTAGTACCTGAAGCTCCAAAGGAAGACATACCACCATTGAAAGGTAACAAAATAAGATCACACAAAGCTGAATCAAGATACAGAGAAATAAAAGTGAATTAAGGTCAGTTACAAAATCACCTACCTTGCTTTCCAGGCAAACAGAATCATTTGTTCATTTATACCCAAAACAAACCAAGCAGACAGGGCTATATGTCTGATACCTACGGTCAAGTGAACACCACCCACAGCTTGTGCTGCTGATCCTTTCACTCAAAAGGATTCGGATACACCAGATCCGAGCAGCTCCTATCTTGTCAACAACTTCCCCTGCCTCCCCTCCTTTGAAATATTCAAGTATCAAGAAAACAGTTCAAATACAGACACAAAGAAATGCCAGCTCAACAACAACTGCACGTGAACTGCAGACTGCAGGGACTCTGAATAGTGCAGTCAATTACAAATCAGCTGCAAAGAAGCATAAAGGTCTCAACCTGAAATATAATCAAGTGCATCAGAAGATCAGGGAACAGAGTTGCTACAACATTAACTACAGCAAAGCTTATCTCATGAAACAAGGCAACAATCCCTCTCCACTTGTAGGACTGTATGTGAGACAACACATGGTTCTGAGCTTGTTAGCACAGCACATTCCAAAATGTACTGGCAGAAATGCACTGGTGGACAAGCTATTTACGAGCACCTCAAAGAATGAGCCTACTGCTTTCATGTCCCACTTTGATATAGCCCAAATCCACATCAGAATGATATAGCCCAAATCCACATCAGAAAGAAGCTACAGATTTCTTGTAGGAGCCTCTACAGTTCTAGGGAATGCAAATATGAGTTTCTAACTCAGCTCTCTTCCAAAAAAGTATAAATCTGATTTATGAATAAGACACTAAACACAGTTCAGCTGAAAGTTAGAATACAATGGGGAGAGCTTAGTCCTGTGCTGCCCTAGTGAGGGGAGAGACAGCAAATCAAGGAAGTTGCTATAACCTTACTGGATAGGATACTGAGCTAGGTGGATTGATAAATACTCCCTTGTAAGACAGGACTACAGATTTTTCAGCTAAGAATACAGACGTTATACTCTTACAGTAAGATTTTATGGTGGCTGTGATTCAAGACAGAAAAAGAACTGGGAGCCTCAAAACAGGTTAGATCCCATGGATCAACAGTGGAGCTGGAATTCAGCACAGGAGAAACACTGAACAAAACAAGTCTGGGTTTTTTTCTTTCAACGTTGCTCTTCATCTGCAGAGTGCAAGGAGCCAAATTTTGCTTTCAGCCTGATTGTCATGAAATCTGAACAGCACTCCCGAACAAGTACAATACATAAAAAGTTAATGCAATTTTCCCTGTATACCACATACCTATAGGTAAAGCTGTGTCAGTGCTTAAACTGGTGCCATTTAAGAAATCGCCAATAAGTGCAGGTCTCTCATACACCCAGGATGGAAATATTGGAATGGGCTGACCAGAATTCTTCTTGTTCTGCTTATCTCGGAGAATTTTTCGTGTGAGCTCAAGAGGCTGCTGAAAAAAGAGAAAGACAGAAAGGAGAAAACGATATATTCAGGATTCCAAGCAATTCTGAATTTTAAGCAGAAATTGACTCTAACTGGTAACTTAAGAACAAAAACTAGAACAGCTGATGTTTCAGTAGCACGACGTAGGATTTGGTCTTCCAATACCATCTACTCTATTGGTCTCAGTGATGCAGACATGTTTTATATAGCTGGTCTTCTTTTTATTGGAGGATACCTAAAATAACACATTTATGCACCCCTCCCCAACAGACTGGGTGCTAAGGGCACACGCAGGGTAGCAGAATGGGAACACACCTAACCACCAAGCAGCTCACTAGTTTGCAGAGAGCACTACATGAAAGGCAACAAACTCCTTCCAGAATCAATGAGGGTCCATTTTTCTAGCCATCAATGGCCTGAAGCGATCTGACCATCACTGCAAACTACTCACTTGATGGAAGATGCATCACCTACTGTCATGCCCTTCACCAGGGACAGGAGGGTGTTTCCTGGCAGGTGTTGGCTCTGCTCAGCCACAAAGAGATCTTCACAGACTCTTCTTACTGAAGAGTAACTGCACATCTGCTGAGGGGCCAGCACAGGCAATAAACCATATACAGCCAGAGCCAGAGAGCTCAATAGTAAAGGCTGGTAGGACACACCATGAATGTGGATGTTGCCACGTGGCCAAGAAAGGGCCAGTGGTCCTGCAGTGTGAGCAGCTGAGTGAAGCACACACCCCACCAATGCAGACAGACTTCATGTGCTAACAAGACATAGACATGACTCCACTGAGCAAGGGTGCAAGACTGCCACAACAGAGACTGCAGATGGAGAAGACTCCAGCATGTGATTTCTGAGCATCCACAAGCAAGCCAGCATCCTCAGAAACAGTCAAATCCAGAGCCTGGAGGCTGGTCTCCAGTCAGATTTTATCAACCAATCACCTAAAGGCAGAACAGAAACAAACCCCTGGGCCAAAGGTAAGCTGTAAAATGTTAAGTGGAAGCATCTGCACATATTGTCCAGTTGTCATTCACTACAGACCTCTGAGAATCTGTTCTTCCCCTTCTCCCCACTAATCATTCTTTCACCTCTGTCCAAGTAATTGTCCATTCACAGTTGCTCCTGTGCCTTCTGCAGCCAAAATGCCCTTACTCTGACAAGTTTTTTGTTGTATTTTTCTCCCTGTTGTCAAGTTGAGTAGAGGGAGCGATACAGTGGCTAGCCAAGGTCAATCTATCACAGTGGAGTTACTTATAGAAATGAATACAGGAAATAGAAGTTAAGATTTAAGTAATAATCGGCCTTTTGCACTCCCACCACTCAGCCTACTGATAATGAAACACTTGTTTAACTGTTTTCTGTCTTGCAGTGATACAGTTTACTTCTTCAGCAGACTTTTTATTTCCTTTTTGTCTTTGGGATCACTTTGCAGCGTTTACGTCAGAAGCTCAAACAGCCAAGTAGAGGGAATGGCTGTGTCCACTTGCGGAGTGACTACCAGAAGCACTGTACCCACATCATCTGAGCAAGCAGCACTCCTAGCAAGGATGGGGACATGCCACAACGGCTGCTGAGCTCCTGAGCAAACACTGTCACAGGCAGAAAATGAAATGTCAGTGAAGTTTAAAGTAGTCATTTCAAATAGGAAAATGAAATTACCTTAACCCCTTCCAGTTGGAACTATTGTGGACTAAACTTTACCCTACTTAACTAATTTAAATAGAAAAAGGCCACTTTTATTAGGAATAGTACAAACACTTAGCATAATCTGACTAAAAAATTTGGTCACATAATTTAGATCATCTGCACAGATAGGAATATTTATAATTCCACCAGACCAGGAGTGCCAAACTCACGGCCCACAGGCCGAATCTGGCCCTCCACCTTGTTTTATCCAACCCAGCACATTGTTTCCACCTGGCAGCAGCACAGAGCTCCTTGTCCCTATGCTCCTGTGTGCTGTGTGTGTGATGCATGTTATGCTGCAGGAGCAGGAACATGGTGGGAAGCTATGAGTTTGACACCCCTGTAGTAGACAATAAAAGCTAAGAGCACAGCTATACCCATGAGCAAAAGGGAAAGATTTTGAGCCCACAGCTTGGGAAAAGACAGTACCTGCTGTACACTGGAGTTGGCTGTGACAGTGCCCAGCTGCTTGCGTAGCTCCTCGAGCTCCTGTAGAGATATCTTGGAAGTAGACGAGGGAATGGAAAAATTTGTGCTGCCAGTGGTTGCTGCATTTGCTGCAAGTTCTGCCCTTTCTTTAGCATTTTGTTGTAAATACTGGAGTGTCTGTACATACACAAAAAGAAAACACCTCATGAACGCTGATCAGGACACACTACAACAAAAAACATATGACCGTAAGACAGTCGTGCTGAATCAGACCACAGGTCTTTCTGACCCACCTTCCCATGTCTCAGCTGTTTATATCAAAAGGAGTCTAATTCTCAGCAGTACTTTAATAATTAAGTACATGTTAGAACTGGTTATCTGGTGATTTTAATGCATTTTGCTGAACATTATTATCAGAGAGAATTCTGTACTTAAAAACACTGCATTGTTGCTACTGTTGAACACTTATATCCAGTTCTAAAGGAGAAACAAACCTCTTTGTCTTCTGTGAGTTTTGACAGTAGATAAACTAAAGAATCTAGATGTCTTGTGTTTTTAGACTTCAGCTCCTCGTACTTCTTTAAAAAATCTTCAGGAGTTCGAGAAAACTCTGCTATTTTTACCTGTAAAACATCACAGTAATGCTAAATGTTTAATGCATATTATTATTGCATTCAAGAGAAGAGCATTGGGCAAGGATGGAAACAAGGTGCAGGCTGCTGCCACTGCCAAACTGCTTTGGGGAATGGGTTTTGGACTGAATGCTACAGAATTGTCTCTTACTAATAATTATGCTGGAGAAGAGTGGGGGTCCTGGCACTTCGGGTGATGGAGAAGGGACTGCAGGAGATAAAAGATGAAGGTAAACACAAATCTGTAGCAGGGTTCACTTTGCACATGCTCAGTCTGAGGCACTATGATTTTGTATTAGCAGGTTTATTACGGGATTTGGCACTGATGAAGCCACATCTCGATACTGCGTCCACTTTAGGGGCCCCACTAGCAAGAGAGACATCAACTGACTGGACCGAGCCCAGTGCAGAGACTTGGGGATGATGAGTCACACTGCTCACTGCCCACTGGCCAAAGGGGTTATAGAAACCTGCTCCTAGGGGAACAGCAAAAGCACCACAGCCATTGCCACAAACTGCAATACAGACAATCCCAGCTGGCCCTAGGCAAACAGTGCTTTCTGGAGACAGTGGTGACCCTAGGACACAGCCGGAGAGATGGAGGGAATCTCCTGAAGATTTTCAAAACCCAGATAAGCAGTCTGCTGTAGCTGTGATGCTGGTCTTGATGTAAACAAGGGGTTAATGGCAAGTCTCCAGCTGTGCCACCTACTTAAATCTTTCTAGAAGTTTATGAACTGTAGTTGTCAGTGTAAATGATGCACAAGACTTGAATTAGAGAAAACAAGCAGTTCAGGCTACAAAAATCTGAACTTTCAGACACAGTTAGAAATCTTCTGGCATTTAAAGTTTGACTGATAGACTGTTTTTAAACATGACAATGAAAAGCAGTATTATAAGCCAGCAATGCGCCCCTGTAGCCAGGCCAGTGGTACCCTGGGGTGCATGGACAAGACTGTGGCCAGTAGGCTGAGGGAGGTTCCCTGTCCCCTCTACTTTGCCCTAGTGAGACCCCATCTTGAGTTCCGTGTTTAGTTTTGGGCCGCTCAGTTCAAGAAAGACAAGGAATCTAGTGGGGGCCACAGAGATGATGGGTCTGAAGCATCTCTCTTATGAAGAAAGGCTTAGTGAGCTCCATCTGTTTAGCCTGGAAAAGACAAGACTGAGAGGAGATCGCATCAATGCCGATCAACATCTAAGGGGCAGGTGTCAAGAAGATGGGGCCAGACTCTTGTCAACAGTGTCCAGTAACAGGACAAGAGGCTACAGGTACAAAGTGTCACAGGTAGTTCCATCTGAACTTGAGGAAAAACTTCTTTACCGTAAGGGTGATGGAGCACTGGAACAGGCTGCCCAGGGAGGTTGTGGAGTCTCCTTGTCTGGAGATAATCAAAACCCACCTGGACACGTTCCTGTGCAACCTGCTCAAGGTGATTCTGTTTCAGCGGTACGTTGGACTTGATGATCTCTATTGGTCCCTTCCAACTCTCACCATTCTGTGATTCTGTGATTATGGCCACAGAAGTATGCCCAGCCATAAGAGTGTCAGGCTTTAATCCCTAATACTTGTTGGATATGCAGAAAAAAAGTCAGGTATTGTTCGTATAATTGTATTCCATACAGTTACTATTTTCATTTGTTTTATTACTCCAAAGGACAACTGCTCTAATTAATTTTTAAACAACCATCGAAGGCACAAAATAAGCTCCTGCTTTGAAATTCTTCTCCATCCCAGTTCTAACAATCCTTCTCATGTTCTTCCACCGACCTGTCCAAGATGCAAGGATTTTACCTTTTCCCTGATATAATCTTCCTACTCTATACCCAAAATTGAGATTACAGATCAGATTACTCCCTTTTCTAACCATGCCAACATGATTTCACTGTTATTCTCAGAAAAATTTGGGACAGCGATTACACCTACCAACTGGTGTCCAGCTCCACAGCCACAGAAATCAAGTTATCTCACAGAAAAGTAAAGTAAATAAAGAAAAGATAGTTCATATCACTGACCAAAAGAAATCACACTGAGGAACGTTCATCTTTAATTTCTCCTTAGGGAGGACTGTGCTTTCAGAGCTTTTCAGACATAACCCCTCTCAATGACTGCAAAGGAAGCACGCTGCCTCAGGATTCCTGCTGGCCTCCCTGTAAGGTCCGAAACGTATCTCTGTTGCCATAGTAGAACATTGACATTTACCTTTGCGCTGTGCGCAGAGACTGTTGTGGTAACGTAAGGCGTTCGGTTCTTCTGCAGAAGATCAATGTAGACTTCAGCTCCTTCCCCGCTATGAACACGCAGCAGGCTGAGCAACTCATTGACATCGTGGTGAATGCGGAACTCACTCATACTCCCAGCTGAGGCTACAAGCTCCACAGGACGCAGAAACAAAGGTGGTAACCCGTTATTTTACTGCTGCAAATGAAAATATACTAGCACAAACATTTCCTGACTACATTATGAGCCTGAAGGGTATGCTAAACTTGACTGGAACAAAGAAATACATGTAAGGGGAGGAAGTAAGTGAAAAATGCCTGATTTAACCATACTGGTATAAACCCCACCTTATATGTATGTGAGCCAGCAGAGAACTTTTCGATCCCAGAGTCACACTGGTGGTGGAAAAGCTACCAAGTCATTGTAACTGGTTTGTGTACTGACAGACTGCAGACACAGCTGGAACTGCTGGCTTCAGCAGCCTGCCCATACTGCTGCTTCTGAAGTTGATCAAAAGCAGCTTTTCCAAGTTTAGAGGTCTTTATATTCTACTGCCCATCTTATTAATTGACAAGCACCAAAGCTACTTAAATGATGGTTGCAGAAGGAAGAGCCTTATTGGAGCTTCATGCAAATACGGAGTTTAATGTGACACTCTGTGCTGATGTAGACTATCAAGCATATGGACATGCTTTTGGTTTGCCAAAATCATTGAATCATTTAGGCTGCAATGGATCTCTGCAAGCCTCAATCCAACTACCTACCTGTAATTGGCTCAAATTAGAGGAGGCTGTGCAGGGACTTGTCCAGGCCAAGATTAAATATCTCCAAAGGTCCAGATTCCCCACTAGTCAGGGCTCTGATCCTCATGTGGAAACACCTTTTCCCAATATCAGACTGAGATTTCCTCTGCTGTAGTCATGCTGGTGCCTCTGATGCTCTCACTGTGCCCTCTGAGCAGAGTACAGCCCTGGCATCCTCAGGACCGTTTCGGGTAAGGGGAGAAGTTGTTGGATCATCCTTCACCTCCTCATCTCTGCCTGAGCAAGCACAGCTTCCCGCTTCCCCCTTCCTCGCACACCCTGGCCCCAGCCACCATCTCTGGGGCCACCCTGGGCTTGCTCCAGTTTGTTTATAAATTCCTCACAGGAAGCCTCCAGACTGGTCAGTGTTTTGGTTGTAGTGGCACAAATGAGGTGTTTGCTCTCCTTTACCTGTTGACTACACCCCTGATAAAATAGGTGAAAACAGGCCATTGCCTTGTTGTACACCTCTCCTATGAAGAGAGGCTGACAGCTGGGGTTGTTCCACCTGGAGAACAGAGGGCTCCAGGGAGACCTTACTGCAGCCTTTCAGAACTTAAAATGGGACTTTAAAATATTTATAATTTTATATATATAAGTACTTTTATATATGCATTTATATATTGCTTACTTTTAAAGTACTTATAATAAAGATAGGGCCCCAAGTGGGACCCTCTGTGATAGGACAAGGGGTAATGGTTTTAAATTAAAAAAGTGGATACTCGGATTAGATAGAAGAAATCTTTTATGCTGAGAGTGATAAGACATTGGCACAGGTTGCCCAGAGAGGAGGCAGGTGCCCCATCCCTGGAAACACCCAAGATCAAGTCAGACGGGGCACTGAGCAACCTCATCGAGTTGGAGATGTCCCTGCTCGCTGCAGGGGGGTTGGACCGGACGGCCTTTAAAGGACCCTTCCACCCATTCTGTGATCCTAGGACAGAGGCGGCCCCAGCCAGGCGCCACCCAGCCTCTGCTGCCGTCTGGGACGTTGCGCCCGCAGGGACTCAGCCCCTGCCTTTTCCCGGGGTCCCAAGGGTTTCAGTGGGGCCCTCTCCGCCCGCCGGGGTCCCGGCACCCCCGGCCGCGAGCACCTCACCCCCACTGCGGGACGCCTGAGCGGGCCGAAAGCCGTGCCCGCCGCCCCCCAGCAGCCAAGGGCGCACCGAACGACACCACCTCCGCAGCGAAGACCGGTACCACCACTACCATCCGCTTCCCTCGGGGCTCTGGAGCCCAGCCCGGCCCTACCTGCCGCCCCGGAAGTGCCAGTGCCAGTGCCAGTGCCAGCACCGCTACCGCTGCCGCCGCCGCCCGTGAGGGCGCCCCCTGCGCACGCGCGTTCCCCCCCGCCCTGGGAGCGCGCCCCGCCCCGCCCCGCCCCGCCCGCGCGATGCTGCCGCCACCGCCCGTGAGGGGCATCCCCCGCGCATGCGCGTTCGCCCCTCGTCACTCGGGAGCCAGCCCTCCCCGCCGTGCCGCGCGCGATGGCGCCGCCGCTGATGCTGCCGCCTGGGCTGCGCCGCCGCCTCCGGGAGGGGCCAGCCCCGCCGCCCCCTACCGGAGTCCCCGCCGCGGCCCCCGCCCCGCCCCCGCCGCCCTTCGCCTTCGTCCCCCGCCGCCACCGCCTCGGCCCCGGCCACGCGCTCCTGGAGGTGCGGGCGACCCTGGGCCTGCGGGCTCGGCCGGCCGTGGCGCGGTGCCCCCGCTGGAGCGGGTCCGGCGCTGCGGCGCGGACAGACCTGCCCACGGCTCTCTCTTTCCTCCCCCCTAGGATGGGGACGTCCACAGGCACCTCTACCTGCGGGGCGTCCTCAGCAGCCTGGCGGAGGCGGCGGAGAGGCCCAGGTACGCGAGGGGGGTCCGCCCCCTGCAAGGGCGGCGTGCGGGCCCCGCGCTCCGTGCGCGGGTGCTGCTCGGCTCGCCCGTGGGCGGCAGAGGCCAAAGAGGAGAAACGTGAAAGGAGAGGAGCCGCGGGTGCATTGCAGCTCGATAAAGGAAACGGAGGCGACCCCAGCGTCTGGCCGAAAGGGTCAGACCCGGGTGTTGTGTGCTGTAGTGCTGTCGGTGCCTGCCGGCGGTGGCGTTTTAGTGAGAGCTCCCCGTAAGCAGATGAGGGCTCCATAGTGTATCTGTAAATGGGAATTGTGGCTAAACAAGAGGATTTAAGTTGCAGGGTGTTATTTACCCAGTCAAAGAATGGGAGAGCTGCATGAGACAGCCCCAGCTAGGAAGAGTACACCTGGGGGAGAGTTCACCTTGTTTTAAAACCTGCTCTTCTATATGAGACTGAGGAAGCATTTTGAGGATTGTCTGAGGTGGTCCTACAGATGCCGGTTAAACAGCATTGGCACAAAGTTTTAATCCACAGCTACAATGTTAAGGTCAAACAGCTTAATTTTCACATTGCTTCTTGTTTATTCTTAATCAAAGCACCCTTCACAGGATGGCAGTGTGTACGATGCTCAAGCTCCAGCAGTAAATAAGAGTTTGCAGCTGCCAGCACCATCATGATCTTTATTCCATTGTACCTTGCATTTAATTTAAGTGTTAGTCACACAAAATACTACAAGTAAATAGTCAGCTAGAGGGATATATGCACCTTAAATTAAGGTTCTGATTTAATTCAAGATGTGGATATCCTGTTTTCCCCGTAGAGTGTCTGAATTCAGTTGCCACATCTCCGGGTGCTGCCAGGTCTTTGACACTCTGGAGGGCTACGAGCACCACTACAACACACTGCACAGGAACGTCTGCTCCTTCTGCAAGCGGTCCTTCCCATCGGGGCACCTCTTGGATATTCACATATTGGAATGGCATGACTCACTCTTCCAGATAATGGCTGAGAAGCAAAACATGGTGAGTTGCCATGCCGGGTCCTTTGCTCGAGGTTGGTGTGCACAGCGTGGGCTGGCACCCTTACAGACTGACTGTTTGACAGTTGACACCACATGCCTTTTCCAGTTATGTCTTTTTTGTTTCCCCTGCCTTTCAGTACAAGTGTTTGGTAGAAGGCTGTGCGGAGAAGTTCAAGAGCAGCGAGGACAGAAAGGATCACTTGGTCACTGCTCACTTTTATCCTTGTGACTTTCGGTTTGATAGACCAAAGAAAGTGAGAAGGTAACTGCAGAGCTGCAATACCCAACTGCTTTTTCCCCGCAGAGGCAATGCTGTTCTTCTCTGCTATTATATTCCTTTGCCAGAGTAAGCAAGTTTTTATCCTAAGAAGCTCAGAAATGATATTTTCTGCTGCTTATAAGAACAGGTAAATTTGCAGATCTTTCTGTGGCAGTGTTTCACTTTATCTTAATGTTGAAGTGCATCTTATTTCTCTCCCCATGTGGCTCTGGGCTCTGCTCTCTTTCTGCCATCTCAAGTGTAAACAGGAAGCCCAGCATTCCTCTGCATCACTTTGTGCACGTTTCCTGCTTTGCTGTCCTATCCTTTGTAATATTCCCATTCCCCAAAAGCACAAGTTGAGAAGAGGGAGGCTTTGGTGAACAGTTTCCTCAGCTGGCTGCTTGTTAGACCCTGCTCCTGACACCAGTCGTGTTAGGGCCCACCCTGACCTGCACAGTCAAAGAGGGAGGGTAAGAAGAGTTCTTTTGATATCTGCACGGCAAATCAGAGACCAACAAATCTCCCAGGGTAAATTCAAATGCAGAATTTATTTTGGTCACAGCCAAAATCACGAAACAGATACTTGGGTGCAGTGCAAGCCACAGCTTCTCCTAGTTGTAAAACCAAATCCCAATTTGTTCAGATCCCAATCTAATACTCTGTGAACACAGCCAAGGTCACTAAACAAACTGCAACACTGCTCAGATTTGATTTGATACACCGTAGTGCCAAGATAAAAAAGGTGCAGTAAGAAAGTCAGAGAAAGAAGTAGCTGGGGAAAAAGAAAAATTGTCACCAGTCCAGTGGGGCACAGCAGTTCCTCAGGAAAATGTGTTCTATTTGGCAGCAACACCTCCAGCAGCAGTTCTTCAGGAACACATGGTCCAGTAGTTCTTCAGGCCAGTGAAGCAGCAGCACTTCTTCAGGCCAGTTCCATGGAGCAGTGGGTATGCACACCATGCCTTCTCAGCAGGCACTATTTATAGGGCAAGTCCATGCCCTCTTAGCAGGTGTGAGGGGAGAGTGGTGCCTACTTCTGCACCTACCCTTCTCATAGTTAACCAGGAGCCACAGAAAAGCCCCTCAGGCTAATGCAGCCCTGCACTCAGACAACGTTTGAGACACAACGAGTAAAGAAGTTGGTCTTTACACTGCTGATTTCAAGCACTGCTTTCACCACAGGGATTAATACAAGGACTGATGCTGTTTAACACCTTCATCAGAGACCCAGAGGGTGGTGGTAGCCCTGGGATAGGTGCCCAAAGGGGCAGAGTGGAGTCTTTCAATGCTTCTTGGGTAGTCTGATGTGCACCCTCTAGTCCAGCTCTCTGAGTCACAGTATCACAGTATTACAAGGTTGGAAAGGACCTCTGAGATCATCAAGTCCAACCTATAACCCTACACTAACACCAACACTAACACCAACCATCATCTAAACCATGGCACTCAGTGCCTCATCAGTCTCCCCTTAAACACCTCCAGGGTCGGCGACTCCACCACCTCCCTGGGCAGCCCATTCCAATGGCCAATCACCCTTTCAGTGAAGAACTTTTTCCTCACATCAAGCCTAAACTTTCCCTGACAAAGCTTAAGTCCATGCCCTCTGGTTCTGCCACTGGTCAATGAGTGAGTTAAACTTTATGAGCTGAAGAGAAGAACTTGAGGATGAAGCTGTGTGCTATAATGCAGCAACCCTGAGTACTTCAGGAGAAACCCATACCAGCCTATCGCACAGCTCTCCTGCCACCTTTTGCCTGCTCCTGGTGGTTTGTACAGTCAAATCTCTCTGCCTCTGTGCAGTAACTGACCCAAGTTGGACTTGACCTATTTCGTCATGAAATACCTTTCTTTTCCTGTGCTCTGGGCTTACATGGCAGCTGCTGAGAAAGGATGTAAAATTTTGTCTCTGCAGTGGCCCCAAGCACGTGAACTCTTCCATGCAACAGGGTGTCAGCATGTCAATGGATGTGAGCATGGAGACGTCAGAGCAATTCCAAGTGGACCCCATGGAAACAGGGCCTAGTGAGAACATGGAGATCCCTCAGCCTGCAGCCAGTCCCAGCCCTTCCGTGCCAGAGAAACGACTCTACAAATCCAGGTCTGTACTGTTGGTCTCCACAGCCAAAAATTTCTGTGGCTGAGACTCTATTGTCTTAATTACATTTTGTAGTGCCTAGTGCTCAGGATGTTTCTATGTTGGAGATGAAAGAGGTAGAATTTCCACATAGGTTTTAAAAGCCGTTTTTAAAAGACAGTGTAAGGAAGGACAGAGCACGCATATACCATGAAAGCTGTGTCAGCATGTTTCTGTTAGTCTACCTACCTATATTCTCTTCCCAGGATATTGCAGAATAGTATGGATCTGAAGGTAAGAATTTTGTCTTAAAATACTCAGACAAGTTTTGTTCCTTCTTTCTGATACTTTTCTGTTGTAGCTGGCTTAGGGTCGAGCTGTTGCATTCCACTGTAGCTGTCTGTGCTCCTGTGCAGTCACAGGATAAGGCACAAAGCAGGTGAACATTCTACTGTGAATCTTAGGTTTTGCAAGGCTAGAGTAGTGTTACTGTTTTTTCTGTTTTTTTTGTTGGTTTTTTTTTTTTCATGAAAACTTTACAGAAAGTTGAAACTGAATTGCCTCATCCTGGCTTTAGTTTTGAATTTGTGTGATATCAAGCCTGTATGAGATACAAAGTAGCCATCACAAGGTCATCACGCTCTTCCCAGCACAGGGATTGGTGACATTTTATTCATCATTTTAGTTGTGTCAGTGTAAAGACTAATGGGGGTTTTGCATGAACTATTCCAGTCAGCAAAGTGATTGTTGTGTTTGAGTTTGCCACATTGGTGACACACGGGCAGTTTAGGAGCAGCATGATGAGCCCATGGCCGAGCTGAAGTGCTGTGTGGGGAGACCCACTTCTGTCTGCAGCTTCCTCCCATTTCACTGGCATCAGCAATTTGCTCTGCCTCAGTCAAATGAAGTGAGCGTTGCTGATGCAGAGCTTTCTGACGGGATGTGGAGTCTGAAAGCACTCACAAGGCATTGCAGCCAGTGGGGTCTGCTTTTGTATGTTGTGGTTTGCCTGAAAAAATCCTGTTCTCATGCAGGTGCCATGGTGATGTTTTAAACATCATGGCTTTATTCAGTGTAACAGCTTATAAAGCCAAAAGAAAGTGTCCCTCAATTTTGATGTGGTACTGCAGGTCAAAATGAAAATTTGCTGCTGAAGGGCCACACTTGTACTGCTGCCTCTGCTCTTTGTGACCATGCCCTTCCACAACAAACCACTGCAGCGTGTCCAATGGCATAGTACATTTTGGTAACCCCTTCCACGCAGTGGAGAGGAGAGGCCTGGCCTTCAGGACATAAATGAAATTTGCAGCAAATAGGAAAGCTGACCAGTGTTTCACCTATTTTTTACTTACAGTTTGGAGATTAAACTGTCCTGCTCCTCCGATACCTTGTTCTTCCCACTCTGGGAGCTTGAAATGTTACACAAAACATAAAGCATCCTGGTGATCCTGCGAGAAATGGGCTGTTAACATATATTAAAATGTGTCTCTCTTTCCAGGATCCCATCCACGATTTGCTTTGGACAAGGTGCCACCCGAGGATTTAAAGGACCAAGGAAGAAAGTGTGAAGGTCAGTGCACAGATTTGTGCAAGATGAGAAGGCACTGGCTGCCACTACCTGCAAACGTTAGTGATAGCACCATGTCCGAAATGGGATATCTGCTATTGCATGTGAGCATCCTGCTCTGTACAGGAAAGGTAGAAGGGTGAGAACAGGGATTGTGCAGCAGCAGTCCCTTTGTGTCCATGTACCACCTCCCTTTGGCACCATTGCAGAGCTGGCCCATGCCTGTGTTTATCCTTCCTGAGACACAAGTGTCTTCTGATGCCCTCTGAAATCGAGCTACAGATAAATTCATCTGCCTTCGTGCTGTGAGTTTTTGTATCTCATTGGTGACAGGACTGCTTTGGGCAGCAGCAGCTTTCTGGATAGGTGGTCAGATCTTGTTGGAGCTTGGAAATGGCAAATGCTGTTCTGCAACTGCAGACAGCTGCAGGGCTTGTGTAGGCTTTGTGAAAAACTCACAAGGCATTGCTGAGAGAAATGCAGCAGGGGTAACACTGACCAAAATGCATTGTGTTTCTTCTTCCTGCAGGAAGCCCTGCATCCTCCCAAGTCTCCTCAGCTGGCCTGGGTGCAGGATGTTGCCAGCCGTGCTTTCACAGGGGAGAATCAAAATGAAATTCAAAGGAAGAGTATGTAGATGACAACAATTCATTTAATTCTTCTAATTTTGTTCTTTCAATTTCTGACAATATTTTTAGAAGCTCACAGCAAAGACAGCACTTGGGAGAGCGTGCAGACATGGGGCGGATTGAACTCCACAACTCGCAGAAGGAGTGTCAGACTGCAGTGAAGCACTGCAACATGGAGGTGAAGGGAAATCAGCTGCTGGAGCTCAGACTACGTGGAGTTATTTTATTTTTTTTCTTGCCTTTTGGGGAAAAAAACAGATTCAAGAAATTCCAAGAAAAAATCTGCTGCCTATATGGAAGCTGGAACCACTGACAAAAGATACCAGAAAAAAAAAAAGTGCTGGTCCTTAATTCTGACCTTCTCCATCTCCCTGAAGTCAGCTCTACTCCCCAGTGTTTGCTCTGAAACCCACATGAAAGGTTTGCCTGAGCCAGGGAAAGCATTCTGTTGCCTTTCAGCTGATTTCCATGTGAAGTTAAAATAAAGTGACTTCCAACTAGGCAAATAAATAAAAGGAATTTTTACAAAATTGCCTGTTAGAGAATTTAATGCTGTTTAGAAACCCCAGCAGAATCAGATGTGAAGAATAAATCTCCCTTTGTTCCAAGTGCCCCCAAACCCAGGTTGAGATGGACGTTATTTTTCCTCTTGCCTTTCTCTTCCTTTTTAATCTAATTCTGCCAGGAGAAAAGATTGATTTAGAAACATAAAGCCAGGTTCAGTGTGCTGCCACCAAGTCTCAGGGTCCTGTTGAACTGTGACACTTAAAAAGTTGTCCATAAAGGGGGAAAAAAGAGGTTGATGGAATGGCATTTATCCAACAAGCTTAGGATCTGTAATTGCTTACCCCCCCGCCCCAGGAGAAACAAACGATTAAAAAGGGCTTTGGAAAATCCTTGCAAATAGGAACAGGGAATGATGCTTAGAGAGATGTAGGAGATTTCCCTGTGTGTTTTCAAATGCTTTGCACTGTTTAAAACTCAGCAGGCTTCTCCAGCCTTAGTCTTTGCTCCTCAGCCTCTGGAGAGAGCTGTCTCTTGCAGACAAACCCTTTGGCCAGGATCGCTGCTGGAGGAGAGCAGGAATAAAACTGGCCAGGGCTGGATGCAGCAGGCACCAGAGAGTGTGCTGTTAGAACAGAGGGGCAGAAGGAGGGAGGGAGGGGAAGAAGGATGGAGGGAGATCCAGGTGGGGAAGGCGAGAGAGGGGAGCAGCTGGCCAGGGCACAGAGCTGCCCACTGCACATGGGTGCACACACAGACCTGTATTCATTCCCGTGCATGGTCACCTCCCATATCCACACCCCTGTCCACGTTGGGACACCAAGTAACTGCCACCTGTGCACCCTGCACTGATTGAGCCCACGGCCATGCCTATGAATGCTCTGACACCCCCTGCACCCACAGACCCACGGTCATCACCCTGGTACTCCCTCCCCATCTGCCCAGGGACATCTGTCAGTAGGGAACAACAGTAATAAAAAATTGCTCTCCAACTCTGGAAGCCCCTAACAAGACTTCTTTTACCCCCACTGGAACAACGGGAAATTTGAAGCAGGCATCATGTCACTGAAGATGCCTGCAGGCTTTGGCATGTGATGGTACAAAGATCACACAGAAGCAGCTCAATCTGCTCTTCTCTATGGATTTAGGTCCCAAATTTCCACCTGGAAATTCCTTTCTTCCTTTTTCCCAGGTCTCTGAGTGTCTCTCCTTGTTATTACAAAATAAATAAAAACTGCAAATACAAGCCCCAGGGCTCATGGGTAGCTCTCTTCTGACTTTCAAAAATCCTTATTTCAAGCCAAAACTTGATTATTTCCTTTTTTTTCTTCCTTGTGGAATTTGTCATAAGCAACGTTTTTTTGGCCACTTGCTTCTTCGTGCAGGCAGGGGCAGGTGGAATTGTGCAACAGAGGCCATCACAAGGACCAGACACATGTCAGACATACATGTACATATGCACCAGCAAACAACCATGTGGCAGCACTGGAGTGCACGCACCGGTACAATCCACACACGTGTCCAGCTGTGCACAGCTAGTACACACCCAGCATGCACATGCAATTTCAGGCAAGCACATAAGCACATACATGTCCCAAGCTCCACACCAGTGTGTTAGATGTGTACAGCACATACCTGCACCCAGGATGTGGGAAACACAGCAGAGGCACAGCAAATGGACAGAAAAGCACAGTACACACCAGCACACATGTGTTCGTGCGAGCACAGCCCATGGACATGAGTAGGTACAGCAACTGCACACACCATGTGTGCACATACAGATGTGCAATGCAGATGGCACATGCATGTGCATGCACATGTGCATGGAGAGCACACATACAGCACGCACATGACGTGCAGATGAGCAGAGCAAAGTGTGCCCTTGCAGGCACAGCCCAGCAGGCAGACAGATTGCATGCACACACACAGTGGTCAGCTACACACAGGCGCACAAAGCAGGCAAGTGCTTCCCCAGCTCACCTTTCTCAAGCACAGAGCACCCACTGCCCTGCAGCCAGGCAACTCTGACTGCGACAAACCGTGTAAGCTGGGCTGGCCTTCAGTTTGCTTTATTCAGTTGGTGAAAATACAACTGCCATTTTTGTGATTATAAACTGTGATGCTTATTTTGGACAATTCTTTTCTTTAACAGTGTTCATGTTGTATATCACTTTGAAGCATGAAATTTGCTGTAAGTACTTATTAATGCTCATGGGTTTGTTTTCACTGTTTATTCTTTTTTATATTTTGCTGTAAAATAAAGATGGTGAAAAAACCCAAATTTGAGCAATTTTATTGTATGAGTCCAAAAGGGGACGTAAAGCAGTGGAAACTGCTGCAATATCAACCAAACATCTGGCCAGGCATTAGTTCCAAGAATTTTGTAACAGAAATAAGAAGATGAGGGGGGACATCGTGGACATTCTTCTGCAATAGACAACAACTGGTTGAGGGGGGGTATTGATGCAGACCCATGCAAAACAACTCTAGAGGTTGCAGCTCCATGTCAGAGGCCACCACCCTGCTGGGGCACCTCCCGGGACTGTCCATCCTTGCAGAGGCTGCCAGGGCTTTTCGGGTGCAGGATCAGGAGCACGTTCCTCTCCCCTTGACCCCCCCACCCGGTAGGGATTGTCTGCTGGCAAGAGGACACAGACTTGCCCACCCTGCAGCATTCATTTTCGTGTTGGAAAGGTTTTCCAAGCTTTGTGATGCAACCAGAACTTCCAGATCCAGGACTGTGTTCTAACATCGCTGGGCTGCAGGGTAGAGGTTCGAGCCATCTGAGGTGTTGGAGGCATCCCAGAGCTGGCAGAGAAGCAGACAGCAGAAGGTAGCAACCATGGCACTAGAAGAGGCTCCTCTCCTTTCGCTGGGTTTTTTGAAGCTGACCTTATTTGGCTGCATCACTGATGAGCAAACATCCTTGCCCTGGCAGCCTCATGGGAGTCACCTGTCTGTGCTAGGAGGCATTGCTGGCCTCTCCAACCACCTGCCTGTCCCGCACAGACCACCTCCTCCTTCCCTCATTGGGGGCTTTGGAGCAAGCACATTTCCTTGGGCAGACTTCAGCCCTGGCATGTCACTACAGCCGCTGCCCCACCATGGTTTGATCTCAGGGAACAGATCTGGCTCTTCAGCTTCTGACAAATTGGAAAACTTGTGCTTTTTCTATAGGTCAAGGCTAAGGTTGGATGGGGTTTTCAGCTACCTGATCTACTGGAAGGTCCCTGCCCACAGCAGAGACTTGGAACTGGATGATTTTGAAGTAAAATCCCTTCAAATCCAAACCATTCTACAGACTAAAGATGCCTCATCTTCCTCCTGACGTGCACTGCTTGCAGGAGCTCAGTAACACTCTGCTAGGCCTTATTTATGTAACACAGCAAAATGCCGCTAATGTCAACTCTGAGGAGACTTTCAGCTGGTCTCTGCTTCTGCTCAATACTCGCAGTGTGCATTCAGTCACAGTTCATTTATTGAGAGATCAAACACAGCTGTTTCCTTTATTGTCAAATATGGGGATGCACAAGCCTCAGTCCCTGGGGACTCTACATGCCCCAGTGCATGGCATGGGGAAGGGAGCATGTACACCAGTGCATGGGGGATGCATGGGCCCCAGGGAATAAGGGCTGTACAGCGTGGGTGCATGGGGGGTGGCACACGTCCTGGTACATTGTGGGAGGATAATCTTGTGCCCTGGATTCCTGAACAGCATGAGCAGCACAACCTGGCACCACCCAGTGCTGCGCAGGATGGGTGGCTCCAGGAGTGGCTGCACCCACCAGTGGGCAAAGTACAGTGCAAAGGTTAGGCAGCCAGCGGAAGGCAGCCATGGAACGGTACCAGTGGGCAGCACTGGAGGGCATGGGGGGCAGACAGGGTGGGGTGCTGGGAGTCAGGAAGGAGCTGTGGAGGCATGCATGGGGTGCAGGCAGGCACCAGCCAACACAGCCACTGCTAACATGTCTTCTCTGCCCTCTCTCTGTCAGCCTGGCAGCCATGCGGCTTTGCAGCTTCACTGCCTTCCTGGGCACTGCCATCCTCCTGTCTGTACCTGGAGGCACCCAGGTGAGTCCCTGTCCTTCTCACCTTGTCCTCCCACTGCCCTGCGCGGACACAGGGCAACCCATACATGATCTCTGCCTTCTGGCACCCCCTTTCTCTCCCTGCAGGCTCTGAGCGACACTGGGCGGAAGAACCTGGCTGTGAAGCAGGATTTGGCCAAGGAAATGTAAGAGGCGGCCGCGCTCCCTTCACCTTCAGGCACACCACACCTTGCTTGTAAAAACCAACAAAACAATACCCCAAATACAAAGTGCTGTAGAGGGGAATAAATTTCCCTTGTAACTTTGCACCTCCCCAAAATCAAGGGGCTGCAGGTCTTTCTTCCCCCACAAATCACCCAGACTCTTGCAGCATGCAGCCCCAGCTGGTTTTCCTTTGTGATGGTGGTGGGGAGCTGCAGGTACTGTGGCATCGATGGCCCAGACCCATCCAGCCCACTGGTGGGATGAGCAGCTAAACTAACCCATCTGCTCCCTGAGATCCTAACTGCAGCCAAGCGGTGGATCTTGCCAGGGTCCCTGCATCCTGATGGGGTGGGATTCCCCTAGGACAGGGGGATGTTTAGTAACTCTGTTACACTGCAACACTGCTTTACAGTTTTTGCTCCCCTCTTCCAGCATCCTGGGTGTACCAGCCATGGAGCTGCCAGAGGAGGGCTATACCTCTGAACTGGTAAAACCAGGCACTCTTCAAGCCCAGGTGGGACCAGAGGAGGACCTTGACAACCTCCACCACCCCCAGGACGATGCCAGGGAGGCTGATGTCTATGGAGTACCCTGGACACTGTCCCTGAAGGTACAGAACGAGCCGGAGGAAGACCGTGACCATCTCCACCACAGCTGAGTGGGAACATACCTGGGCTGTGAAATGAGGGGTAACAGCCACCCCTGGGGCTTCCTAAGGGAAGTCCCTCCCTGCCCACCCCTTGAGTCCCTCCAATAAACCCATTCCCCCCTCCACACCCTGGCAGACTCCTCATTGTCAGAAACATATCACTAAGTGCAGGGCCCCCAGATCTGGGAGACCCCCCAACTTAGGCTCTCCCCAAGACCCCAGGTAGGATGAGAATGATGCCTCATGGCAGGGGGGCTCAGCCCATCACTCTGGCCTCAGTTCAGCCCAGGTGGGGCTGAGGCTGGGCAAACTCAGCACACTGGTGCTATGCCCAAGAAGGTGTCGCAGGCTGTCCCCTCGTCAGCAGACACACAGACCTGTTCTGCCACAAGGCTGCTCTTGCCCAGGCCAGCGTTGGAGAGCAGCATGAGGCGGGGGTCTCAGGGGACCCCAGGGACCCCCAACAATTCCCAGCTCGAGGGGACCCCACAGCAAGGACAGCCCATCTCCCAGCAGTGCCAGGAAAATCTTTTAATAGCGATGGCAAATGCAGTCTCTGCTGCTGGTTGTCTCACCCTGGGTGAGTATTACCAGTCACTGGGTTCCGGACTCCTCTGCAGGGTGACGCAGGGGCTGGCGGGAAGCAGACCACGCAGTGACCTGTGTCACCATGGGCTCAGTTGTCAGTGAAGTTTGCCTTGCGCTTCTCCACAAACGCTGTCATCCCCTCCTTGCGGTCACCCTGCCAGGAGTGGAGAGATGAGATTAGGGGGCAGCCCTGATTTTCCCCCTGCAATGGGACTGATCCCTCCACTTACAGTGGCGAAGGTGGCATAAAAAAGCCGCTTCTCTGTCCTGATCCCCTCTGTCAACGTTGTCTCAAAGGCTGAGAGGAAGGGAGAAGTTGAGGAGATCCCACTGCCTGGCCCCACGGCTCCCCCAGGGGGTCCTGCTTGGCTGCCCCCCCAGTCCTACCAGCATTGACTGACTCCTTTGCCATGGCAGTCACTAGCTTGGAGTTGCTGGCGATCTTCTCGGCACAGGCAATGGCTGCATCCAGCAGCTTCTCCACAGGGAAGACCTTGCTGACCAGACCTAGGATGGATGGTTTGAGGCTGAGGGGTGGGGAACAGCTCCACCCCTCATACCTTGTGGTGCCGGGGCTGGCCCACGCCCCTACCTGCCTCCTTTGCCTCCACTGCTGAAATACGGTCCCCAGTGAGGACCATCTCCATTGCCAGCGACTTCCCCACCGCCCTGGTCAGCCTCTGCGTCCCTCCGGCACCTGTAGCCATTTGGGGAAGGGAAAGATCCAGAGGGGAATAACTGGTGTCACTGCTACCCTTGCTCCAGCTGGGACAGAATCCCCTCAGCAGCTGCCCCTGCTCACCTGGGATGGTTCCCAGCAGTATTTCGGGTTGCCCAAACTGCGCTTTCTCTCCAGCATAAATGATATCACACATCATGGCCAGCTCACACCCGCCACCCAACTAGGACAAGGGAAGAAAAGAAGGGTCAGTGGGTGCTGTGGCCGAAGAGGGGGTTGTGGGGACCGATGTGGGGGACTCACAGCATAGCCATTGACAGCAGCGATGATGGGTTTGCGGACAGTGGCCACCCTGTCCCAGCCAGCGAGGAAGGCACCACTGTAGCACTCCTGGAAGGTTTTATTCTGCATCTCCTTGATGTCTGCACCAGCTACAGAGAGAAACAGGGTGAGAGACGGAATCCTCCAGATGTGGGGTGGGGAGTGGCCCCCTGCCCTACCTGCGAAGGCTTTTTGGCTGCCAGTGATGACGATGGCCCCCACCTGTGGGTCACTCTCCAGAGCCTCCAGTGCCCGCTGCAGTTCCTCCATCAGCCCCTCGCAGAGGGCATTCAGCGCCTGCGGCCGGTTCAGCTGGATCAGGCCCACGTTCTGCCGCTCGCCCGTCTTCTGCACCGCCAGGTACTGGAAGGGGGCCCCTGCCCACCGCCCCGACACCAACCCGTTAGGCAACCGGTGCCTGCGACCAGGACAGGATCCCCACTGTCCGGTGAGGCCCGCCCGCTGTCGCGGTGCCGCGCTATCTTAAAGCGACCTTCAGGGCGCCGGGTGCGCGCCAGCGGTTACCGGCAACCGCCGGGGCCGCCACCGCCGGGGAACGGCACCGGGGCTCCCGCCGCGATCCTGACCCGGACCGGTGCAGCCCAGGAACCGCCCCGGGCCGGGCCGGTGAACGGTCTCGGGAACTGGTGCACGGTCCAGGCACCCAGTGCACGGTGCTGAGCCTCTGTGCACAACACTGAGCCCTCGGTGCACAGGACTGCGCCCGTACACGGTACTGGGAACCAGTTATGCAGTGCCAGAGCCCGTACGTGGTAAAGGGTCCCGGTGCCCGCAGGCCTCGGACGCTCAGCAACTGGCCCTCGCCCCGGCGCCCGCCCCGGTGCCCCGCTCACCGGCGCTGCGGGCCCGCGCCCCGGGGAGGGGGCGAAGCGGCGGCGGGAGCAGAAGGTGGCGGCGCGCGGCGGCAGCCGCGGGCCGGAGGAGCAGGCGCAGCGGGGCAGCCATGTCGGATCACGGCTGCGCGGTCCCGCCCCGCCCCCATGCCCGCGAAAGCCCCGCCCTGCCCCGCGCCCATTGGCCCAAACGGCCCCGCCCCACAGCGCGCCAGCCCCATTGGTCGGAGTACGCCGCCGCTGCTTCTCCTGCCTCCCTGCCTCGCCCCGGCAGCGTGACACGAGTGGGGCCCGATTGGGGGGGGGGGGTCACAGGCGCCGTGGGGCGGGACCGCGGGTAGGGGATGCTCGCGCTTCCCGCTGCCTCCCCACACAGCAGGGAGACCCTGCGTGGGCGCCGCGCCCCTCTGCCCCTGCGCGTGGGGTGGGGGGCTCTGGAGGCGGGAGCGGGAGCGTGGTCGGGGAGGAGCGAGCCAACAGCTGCCCCGGGCCTGGTGAGCCCGCGGGCGGGGACGGGGGGAGACGGGAAACGTGTGGGGTGGGACGTGGGTTGTCCCGCGCGTGTACATTGTGGGGCGGGGGACAGGCAAGTTGTGCAAGTCGTGCGTGGGCGCGGTGCTTGCAGAGGCGGGCCCGGAGCACCCACGGCAGCCACGATCCTCACGGCGGGGTGGCCGAGCGTGCGCGGGTGGGCACGCGTGGGGCTGCAGACTAAACGCACACTCGCAGACCGGCTGAGGTCACCGGTGGGAGCCGTGCGTGCGCCTGGTGCGTGCGTGTGCGAGCATCGTGTGCACAGAGGCGTGGAAGCACGTGCAGGAGTGCGCTCACCCACGGCTCGCCGCGGGGAGATATAATGTACGACCGACGATCGCGCGTTTGACCCAAGCGCAGGCATGAAACACGCGTGAATGACGCAAGTGCGCACGAGTGACGCACACACGCATGTGCGACCCGAGCACACGCATGACATACGCGTGCACGACTGAAGCCGCGCACGCAGCTCCCGCCGTAGCCGCCGCCCGTGCTGAGCACGGGGCTCTCCTCTGCCCAGGTGCGGCGAGCGGCGGGATGCGGCGGAGCGCGGCCGCCTGCTGGGCGCTGGTGCTGCTGGCCGCCGCCCTCTGCGAACCAGTGGCCGGCAAGGGCGGGCGCGGCGGGGCGCGGGGGGCCGCCCGTGGCGGGGCGCGGGGGGCCGCCCGCGGCCGGACGAAGGCGGCGGCACCGCGCTACGGCTCGGCCGGGGCCGCCCTCCGCGTGGCGGCGGGGGCGGCGGCGGCTGGGGCCGCCCTCCGCCGAGCCCGGCTAACAGGCAGGCTGGAAACGGGTGACAGCATCGAGAACCGCGATGGCAACTGGACCGCCAGCGCCTGGACCTCCGCCGCAGCGGCCCCGGAGCCGCCGGGCTGGACCGTGCCCTGGCTCTGGCCCCTGGCCGCCATCCTCCACCGCTGACGGTTTCTGGGGCACCTGACCGCCCCCCCCCCCCCGGCACCCGGCGCGGCTCCCGATGCCGCCAGGAGCGGCAGCCCCCAGGGCCGAGCCCATCCTCCGCGGGCCAATAGTGGCTCCCAGGGCACAACCACCCTCCCCCTGGCTCCGCACAGCCTCCAGAGCGGGGCCCCGCTGGACACCTCCGCACCAACCCCATACCAAGTCCCACCGGCTCGACCACTCCGTTAGCACCACACCTCTGTACGTGGGTCTGCAGCGTCTGGAGGACAAGGAGGCGGCAATAAAGCTGGGCAGAAAGCACGTGTGGCTGGATGCGGGGTTCAGGGCACTCCGGGACGACCACTGGCCCTGCACCCTGCCCACAGAGCCTTTATTTCAACAGAGAGACCGCAGTGAGGAAATTGCTCCCCAGATGTTTTGGCCTGGCCAGAGGCAGCAGCTGTGCCCTGAGCCTTCCTCTCCATGGAGAGCGTTGCTCTGCACGGCGACACCCCAGGGTGGCCATCCTGGCATAGACTTCCCTCAGCTGCCAAGATCCCGGCCTGTTGCAGCAGCCTGGGGCCTGAACCTGGGAGCTGCTCTGGCAGAGGTGCTCTGTTCACACACCTGAGCTGCATGCCAGGTTGGCCCCAGCTGGCACAGCAGCAGGCCCTGCCTCTCCCCCATGGGATGGGGCTCAGTCCAGTGTCACCCTGCCCAGATGTCCTGCCCGGAAATCCTGCAGGAACTTGTAGGCAGCAGCTGAGTAGTTGAGCATTGTCACGTTAACATTCCCTGGAGACACGAATGGTGGATGCAGGAAGAGGCATCAACAGAGCCGGGAGCTGCCCCACGCTCTCCAAAAGCCTGGTCCCTGTGTCCCAGGCAGTGGAGATCTCTCCGGAGCACTCACCTGTGCCAGTCAGCACCTTCACCTTCTGTGTCGTTCCCTGGGCAAGAGCCACACGCCTCAGCAAGGCACTGATGTCATCACAGGCCTCACTCAGCCCATAGCGCCGCATGTACCTGCCAAAGAAGATGGCTCGCATCTGTCAGCATCACTTCTCCCCAAGCTCCCTGATGATGGCTTCACTGCCCATGTGAGACTCCAGACAGAGAACACAGCATGGGGCCCTGACCAGTTCTCCCCAGCTCACCCGAACTGCTGCTGTTTGTTCAGGGCATACAGGAGATAGTCAGCCATGATGTCCTCCCCCACCAGGTGGTCACGGATGGCTCCTGGAAAAGAGGGTCAAGACCCAGCTGCCCCCAGTCTGATTCAAGCCCTGCTCCCCCCTTGCACCATCCACATGCTGCCTGCAGGCACCTAGGCAGCATGCACTGGTGTAGGGGGGCAGGAGCAGCAGATCTTGCCCTGGCCTCAGGTTCCAGGGCTCAGAGCCACATTTTGGGAGTGCCTCCAGCTGACACAGCCACCTCACCACACAGCGCCAACTTCATGCCCGTCTCCATGTCCCCCAGCCGTGGGGGCAGCACACCTGGAGTATCCACCAAGTACATCAGGGGCTTTTCACACACCTGGGATGGGAAGAGGCATGGCTGTTACGATGCACAGCTCAGCAATTAGCACCACAGAGACTGGCTCAGCTAACTAGCAAGGTGCTGAACTCTTTTCATTAAGGTCTCACTGGAAAGGGGACACAAGCAACCCTCCTGGGAGAGGACGCAGGGAGGGACAGGCCAGCAGACACCCAGCTACACTGGGGGAACGGTACCTGGATTCTGGTCAGAACCGCCTTGGTGATGCCTGGCTCACCACCCACAGCAGTGGCCTTCCCTTTGGAGAAAGGAATGCAGTCACCAAAACAAGTGACTCTCTGCCCCACTGCCCACTTCATGGCTGCACCAGCAGCTCCTCCTCAAGCCCAGGTACTACAAAGGAATACCCTTTTTCAGGTGCAGCCTCCGCAGCGAGTTGATGAGCGAGGACTTGCCCACGTTGGGGACGCCAATCACCAGGATACTGTACTCTGTACTCTGGAAGCAAGGAGGAATGGGTCAGGGAGCAGCTGGTTATCCACCAGCCACCCAAGGACCAACAGGAGCTGCAGCTGTCCCACAGCTCAGCCTTTGCCAGCACCTCTGGCATGTATGCAGGCAGCCTTGTCCCTCCGGCTGCAGATGGCCACCCTGACACCCTGTGCACCCACCAGCAGCCTTGCTCCACATCTCACCTCGGCCCTGTGGTAGCGTGGGCTGTTGCCCACCAGCTCAGCAACCAAGGGAATAATCTGCAGAGAAACACAAAGAGCTGTAACAGCAATGCTGTGCCTGGGCTGGCAACAGCTGCTTGCTTGGAGGATGCTGGGCCATGAGGATGCACAAAACAGGGCCAAGCAGAGGACAGTTCACCTTAGGCATGCTGGCAATAAGGATGGCTCTGGAGCAGCCAGTGTCACCTCCCCCACAGTGGGGCACTGAGGCCGCTCCATAGGGCTGGGAGGGTAGTGCATGGCCTCCAGCTGCTGGCAGCGAGCAGTGGTGCTGGGCAGGGTGCTGGCCCATTACCTTCTTGACATTGACATCACGCTGACAGTCAGTGAAGACAACGTTTGAGCATCCCTGCTGCTTCAGGCGCTCCAAGACTGTCTGAAAGGGAGAGGCAGAGGCATTGCTGGCAACCTGCCTGTGGCAACACATGGGCCTGCAGCCAGCTAGCCTTGTCCTGGCACTCACCAGCTGCCGGCGGGGATCGGCCAGGTCCATCTTGTTCAGTACGAGGATGTGGGGGCGGATGCCCAGCACCTCCTGCAGCAGAGGGTTCCGGCCTGACAGTGGAATGTGCGCAGGTGCTAAGGAAAGCAACCGTGTGCTGGCGTGGGAGCAGGTACCGGGGGACGTGGGAGTTTATGGGGCAGGTGTGGAGCTGGAGAGGGGTATAGGACTGGGAAAAGGGGCGGCCGGAGCACCTGGGGGCGGGGGTGTGTGTGTAGGCGGTGTGCCGGCCCTTGCTGCCCCGGGGGATGAAAAGCCGTGCCGGAGGATATGCGAGCGTCGTGCACCTCGAGGAGGCAGTCGGCGCGCCGCAGGGAGGCCCGCATCTGCCGCAGGCCTGTAACACAGCGCCGGGTGAGCGGGGCGGCGGAGGCAGCGCGGGTCGGTAGCCCGCCCGCGCCCACCCTCACCTTTCGCCATGTGCCCCGGGAACCAAGAGGCCACATCGCGGCCGCTGAAATCGAACCGCTCCCGGAACCGGCCGGGCCCCGGCCCGCCCGCCGCCCGCAGCGCGCCCACCCACGCCCTCATGGCGGCGGCGCCTCCGCACGCGTCACACGCGGCGCGGGGAGGCGGTGCCCGACGCAGCATCCGGCGGTCGGAGCGGTGGGCGCGGCGCCTCCGCTGTCACGGCCATTCCCGCCGCAGCGCCATGGCGGAGCCGCGGCTCGCACCGCCTGCGGGGGGCCCGCCCGGAGGTGATGGTGGCACGGGGGGTGCCGGGCCCCGCGGGGTACACGCCGTGCCCGCGGCGGGTCCGCGGCCCCAGCCCGCCCCGCAGCCGCCCGCGGCCCCGCAGCCCGCTCCGCAGCCGCCCGCGGCCCCGCAGCCAGGTCCGACGCAGGCCCCGCTGGACGACACCCGCTTCCTGATCTCCAGCACCAACTGGTACTGACGCCGCAGCCCCCTTACCCGCCGGACCCGTGCCCAGGAGCCACATCCATCTTCCCCTCTGCGTGCCTCTGCCGGGGAGGTTTATCAATAAAGGAGGCTGACCAGCACTAACCCGCGAAGCAGAGCTTTTATTTTACGGCCTCAGAGTCAAGGAGTGGGGCTGGGTGCCCCGAAGAGCTCGTTGAGCCGCTCAGCTTCTCGCCAGCCCGACAGCAGGGCCCCGTGGGTGGTGGAGTAGAAGGTGCGGTGGGTGGCCTCGCCAGCAAAGAGGAGCTGCAGAGACTGCGGCAGGTGGGAAGTGAGCACTGGGGACCTGCCACCTGCCCCAGTCCTGCAAGGACACCAGCTTGGGCTAAGCTGGCCTCCTCTCCCCGTCCTTTGGCTCTCTGCAGATGTATAACCCATTCTACAGCAATGTAGAGAGCGAGGAGCAGGCACCTTCCCATCCTTAGAAAGCCCACCCTCTGCCATGAGGATGATGGAAAGTGGTGGGAAGGAGCTGTGTCCCTAAATTTTATGGAAGCGAGTTTCCCTCTGCTTCCATGGAGCTCAGAAGGAGCTCAGCAAGGGCCAGTTAGTTACCCCCAAATGGAGCAGGCATGAGGAGTGTCACCTTCCTGTGCTCCTCAAGGCCTGAGGTGCCCATTCCCATCCCTGCCTGCCTGTCCTCATGCCCAGTGGGGTCCCACTTCCTCTACGGCTGCTGCATCCTCCGCCTCAAACAGTTACCCTGGGATCCTTGGGGTCCTGGGGCAGGGGCTGAGCCAGCGTGTCGATGTCAGCCCCCGAGCTGCCGACGGCCACGTAGGTGTAGGAGCCCCAGGTGTAGGGTGTGCTGTGCCACTTGGACGTGAGCACGCTCCGGGGAGCGGGCAGATGTGGGTTTCCTGCAGGCATGGATTTTGGATGGGATCCAGACATGTGGTGCATGTGTCCCTGGGGAAACTGGGGTGACGAGGATAGGAAAGGTGGCTTTACCTGTCAGCATGCGGAGGATATGTGTCATGGTGCTGAGAACCTCCATGTCGCTCAGAGTCTCCATGTACTCTGACTCCTTTCCTGCGATGAAGCCACAGAGGACGTGCCCATGCCTGGAGAGGAAATATGGGGCCAAGAGCTCCCTGCAGCCCCCTACTGCTCACCGCATACGGTGCCCTCCTTGCCCCAGAAGCACCTCTACATCACAGGCCACTAGTGACCCAGAGGAGGTCGTGAGGCTCCAGACATGACCAAGATCCACCCTCACGTTGCCTGGAAGATGCCGAAACACCCCAGCCACCATGCCCCTTTGGCAACACTGCCATCACGTACTGCTCCGGTGGTTGTAGGACCACAAATCCGATGAGTTTCTTGAACCAGTTGGCTTCCAGATTGGTGCTGGGCTCCTCAAGAGGTGACTCGTCCTCCCACACCACTTTGAGGAACTGTTGCTGGGGTTCCCAGAAAGGCTGCTCGAATTCCAGAAAGATCTTGTTGTTGGTGCCGAAACCCAGGCGGCGAATGGCCTCTGCTTTCTGCTCTGGCAGAGGAGGCTTGAAGAATTCCTGGTGGTGTTCCTTGAGGAAGCCTGCAGGCAGATCAGGCAGCTCTGTTTGCTGGGCTCCTAAATGGGATCTGAGATACTTTCCCCTCCCCACGTTTGGGTGAGTCCCTGCCCTCTGTCTGCCCATTTCCAGCTATGCCAGCTGGTTGGAGGGGACAGGCAGAGCAAAGAATGGTGTTGATGTCCTCACCCAGCGGGACAGTGATGATGACGTGGTCAGCAAGGAAGGTGTCTCCATCCTCACACTCTACCCGGACAGGGAAATCCCTGGCTTCATCCCCTTCCTTGTGGAAAGACCCTTGCCACCAGATGGTCCTCACTGCCTTGTTGAGCAGGACAGTGCCCTCGGGCAGAGCCAAGAGCATGTGGTCGGTCAAACTGCTGTAGCCACTGCGGGAGGAGGTTCCGATGGGGATGGGATGCCCCCCCCAAAATGCTCTTCTGCATCCCCCTCAAGGAGCCTCACGCTTACCCTGGGAAGGTGCAGTCCAGGCCAGGCAGGGAAACATACTCCCCAAAGGGCTCCAGGGCCACCAGATCCATGCTGTGGCTCCCGCTGATGCAGCACTCCAGCTTCAGATAGGTGGCGAGAATGGCCAGCTGCAGCTGGCGGGCGTCCTCGCTGTCCCCCAAAGCCGGGATTTTCTGGGCAATCTCTGCCCGCAGGTACTGTCCCACGCTGGGTGCTGGCAGCTCCTCAGCCCCCGGAAAAGCACAGGCAGATGCCAGGAGGGTGTTGAAGAGGTGGTGGGCTTCGCTGACAGCCTGGGGACTTAATACCCTCCCCGAGCTGCCGTAAGTGATGGAGGGCAGTGGGGGGCGGCCCCCCACCTCGGCCTGCTGGTTCTCCTCCTCGGCAGCTTCCGGGCCCAGCAGACCGTAGCGCGTGGCCAGGCGGAAGACGGGGTTGCCCGGCGAGGGTCCGTGGATCCAGTGCGCCCCCATCTCCACCAGCCCCGACGCTGCGGGAGGGAGCGGGTTGTCAATCCACGGCAGACGCCTGGCAGGACCCCCAGCCCCGTGTCTGTCCCTCTCAGGACCGGCCCCACGGCGAGCAGCTCCCCTCTCCTCCTCCTGCCCCGCTACCACCGCCGCCGGCCCCCGCCCGGACTCGTCCCCCAGACTCGCTCCCAAGTAGCCGCCCCTCGGGTCTCCCCCTACCGAAGGGGCGGGTGCAGACGCGGCCCCCGGGGCGAGTCGCCGCCTCCAGCAGCCGGAGGGAGCCGTGTCCATGGAGCCGCTGCGCCGCCGCCAGCCCCGCCAGCCCCGCGCCCACCACTACCACTCTCCGCCCGCCACCGACTTCCATAGCGCCCGGCCCGGCCTCGCCTGTCCAGGCCCCGCCCCTGCGCCCCCCGGACCCGCTCCCTGCGCCCCGCCCCCGATGGCCCCGCCCCCCAGCCCCGCCCCCGGTGCGGGATGAACCCGGGTCTCGGCAGCCGCTGAGGAAACGGGGCCGTGGAGGGAGGCGCTTGGGGGCGGAGGTGCGGTGCAGGTCTCGAAATCCTCTTCAAGCGTTTATTTCGGAGGGCTATCCATCCCTGTTTTTTCGCACGCAGCGAGGGGGCCCAGACACCCCCGCCTCCCCACAGCCAGACCCAGCAAGCCCCCCTCCCCCGTCCCCGCGTGGATTGGGCACTCCGGGCACCGAAGCACCCAGCAACCATCGTGGGGTCCCCTCATTCCCTTTGCGCAGCCCAGAACAAGTTCCACCATCCTCGAGGCCCTCCTAATAGGGCTGCCCAGCCACTGGCTCCTGCTGGTCCCAGTGCCTCGGTGGGCCCATGTGCCAGTCCCTGAGGGGGGACAAACCCTGAAGACCAAGGGGCGCAGGAGAAATACCATTGCCGCAAGTGTATCAGGCCAGCAGGAAGAGGGGGACAGCAAGAAATATCCCACCACCTTCTTGGGTTGTCCCAGCGAGTGAGAGGGGCCAGGCCACCTGAGTCTGCCTGGGGAGCCAGTGCTCTACTGGGGCCCCTCCATCAGCTCCAGGATGCTGCTGTAGAGGTGCCCAGGGGCATCCAAGCCCCAGATGAAATCCCAGTGGTTCCAGTGAGGGATATGGCCATAGGTGATGAGATGAGTAATGCGGGGCAGCAGCAGGCGGACATCCCTCCAGTCAGCCACCCAGTCCTCTCCCCCTGACCACACTGCAGTGGGCACGGTCATGTCCTCCACCTGGTAGTGGGGTGGTGTCTCCTGAAGGGACAGAGTGGGCTCTGAGGAACTGCTGTTGTGGTCAAACCGTGCAAGCCAGCTCATCCTGGCACCCCCAGGACAGCCCCCACCCAGCATCCCCAGCCTCCAGCACTGTTGCTGCAGCCTCCTACCTGGTGATACACAGCTGGGTTTTTGCTACCATAGTCAAAGGCTTTGAATTCTCCCGATTTCACGACCTGGGAGGAACGGATAGAACTGTGGTGGGAAGCTGATGAGCACTGCTACATGGGTGCAGCATCTCCTGGCCTCCTCAAGGGACCATATCACAAGAGAGTGCTCACATAGGACATTGCAGGAGGAGATCACAGTATCACAAGGTTGGAAAGGACCTCTGAGATCATCAGGTCCAACCTATAACCTAACACTAACACCAACACTAACACCAACCATCATCTAAACCATGGCACTCAGTGCCTCATCCAGTCTCCCTTTAAACACCTCCAGGGTCGGTGACTCCACCACCTCCCTGGGCAGCCCATTCCAATGGCCAATCACCCTTTCAGTGAAGAATTTTTTCCTCATATCAAGTCTAAACTTTCCCTGACGAAGCTTAAGTCCATGCCCTCTGGTTCTGCCACTGGTCACCTGAGAGAAGAGACCAACCCCTGCCCGACTACAACCTCCTTTTAGGTAGTTATAGAGAGCAATGAGGTCTCCCCTGAGCCTCCTCTTCTCCAGACTAAACAGCCCCAATTCCCTCAGTTGATCCTCACAGGGCTTGTGCTCCAGCCCCTTCACCATCTTCGTTGCCCTCCTCTGAACACATTCCAGTATCCTAACATCTTTCCCAAATTGGGGGGCCCAGAACTGGACACAGTATTCAAGGTGAGGCCTGACCAGTGCCGAGTACAGGGGGACGATAACTTCTCTGGTCCTGCTTAAGATGGCATCACCCTTCTTATCAGGGTGATGATTTCACCTCCAGCTTCACATCAAGTTTTCCTTCAACAACCTGATCATCCTTACCTTCTCATGACACTTTGGGCTCACAGTACAGAGACATCAGTGAGCCCAGTTATTACAAAAGTTGCTTCTATTCTAAGGGTGAAAGCTCAGACACCTGCGCAGTAGTTGCATTGATTATAAAGAGCTTTTTTGCCTTCTCTGTTACCTATAATTTGGCTCTGCAAGGAGGCACCAGGGTGGGTGTCTTCGATCTGCTTCCAGCAGGACCATTGCTGCAGCAGCAGCTGATTGCTCAGACTGTTCCCGGGACCCCTTTGGGCAGGGGAGGTGCCACTGGATCCCCTTTTGCCTCCTCGTCTCCAGATGACCAAGCGCGGCTCCTCCAGCCTGTCCTCTTATGCTCTGGATCCCATCTGCTACCACCAGGGTGTCTCCACGCTCTCTCTGCTTTGGAGATCCCTGGGGGCTCCAGACTGGTCCAGTCCCAGCATACAGCTGTGGCCTCCCCATCCTTTCTCTTGTCCTGCCTGGCACAGAGCAGGGCACACAGCCTAGAGTCCCCTGGTCTCCAGAGGGATCAGGGTAGCTCATCCTCCATCCAGCCCTTCTTCTGTACGCCTAGTTTCTTGTCTTTACTTTCTCATGAGCTGATTACGTCCAAGATACCCCATCTCTTATGTCTGCCCTGGACACACCAGACTCTTGGTGAAGGGACCACCCCAGTGGTGAAGAATCTGCATTTCAGGGTACCTACCTGGGCCCAGTGTATCATATTTTTGACAGATGTCCCGTCTGGATAGTGGGATGTGTACACATCCAGCCGTGTCTTCAAGGAAACAGATTAAAGTTATCATTGCTTTCCAATGGATAAGAGCAAGGATGGCAGTTGCCGTATGATGCATTTCCTGAAACACCCACTGCTGAGTCATGCTGGGGTGGGTCAGGTTCAGGAATATGATTTCCATTAAAAATCAATTGCTCTGAGACATCTCCAGGAGGAGAATGGCAATGAAGGATGAGGTATCCTGGGGATACCTCACCTGGGCTCAGGGCTATGCTTCAGCAGATCTGACGTAGGGTGGGTTGGAGCAGGGACTGCACCCTAGGGCTGCTGGTCAGAAGGACAACTGCTCTTGGTGACAGGCAGCCCTGGCTCAGAGATGCTGTCAAGTGCCACCTGGCCACTGACACTCGCCCAACAGAGCCTGGGGACTTTTTCTATCTGAGGAGGAGAAGCAGTGAGAGAGGGATCTGGCAGAGGGACACGTGCTGCAGATGTAGCATCTGCTTGCCCATGAACCCAGGGGTGAGTGTTTGTATCAGGTTGGGCAGGGTATTGGGCAGTGGGTGGGCAGCACCAGTGGGTGCTGCTGGGGGCTTCCAAGCCGTGCCTCCCAGGGCTGTGACTCCTTCACCCCGTGCAGGGCAGCACACTCACCACGTTGAGATTCCTCTTATCGCAGCCGCCCAGCAGGAAGAAAAGGCTGGCACAGGGTGTGTGCATCAGTGGGTGCCTGCACAGCTCTGGGAGAAACTTCCACAGCTTCCTTATCCGCAGTGTGGCATCCATTCTGCCAAGCAGAAGCTGCAGAAGCAAAGGGCAAGGCTCATTTCTTGTATTTTCCTTCTACAGCCTAGCTCTTGACCTGCCTTCCCTGACCTGCCACCAGCCAGTGTCCCCTAACCTGTCTCACCAACTAGGTGGTGAGGGGACATGCAACACAGGGTGCCCACAGAAGTCAAGCCCACTCCTTTTGCCCTCCCACCTTGCTGAGATGTGCACAGCTCATTGCACAGGGTGATTGAATGCACACCAGGAAAATCAACATTTGGGACTCTTCCCCCAAGTTCCTCCAAGCATTGGATTAGTTTTTCACTGTCACTAAAATCAATACACTAAAGCCGTTCATTTCCAAGTGTTCTCTCCGGGAATGCAATAAGTACCCCCATAGAAAGACCAGTTTCAACACCTGAAGATCCTACAGATGGGAGAATGACTCGATATCCATGCAACAAAGTGACCATGCGGGAGTGCTCGTGCACCTGAAATCATATCTGTGCTTAAAGCCAGCAGGCATTAATTGTTTTCTGCTGCATCAGATAGCCCCAGCAATTGCAACTGGCATGTTTTCTAGCACCGATGTGTTCAGGGTAGGAGAACATGGATTGATAACCTACTTGAAACATTTTGGATTGCTTGTCCAGAAGGAAGGACATTTTTAAGAGAGGACTTCTGGTGTACTTGAACGTCACTGCTGGCGCCAGGGCAAAAAACATTTTCACTTTCTGAGCCAGTTCTGGCATGGATGAAAATGCAATCAATGCTGAGAAAACAGAAAAAAACAACCTGACACTCAGTTGATCTTTCTTTAGATGCTTAATCCAAGGGTTCACTTGGACCTGCTGCTCAGATATGTTTAGCTGACATTAGCTCCAGTTAGAAAGCTGGGATCACTTGCCACCTTTCTGCTTAACACTAGTGCTAGAGATGCCAAAAAGAGACAACACCTTTATTCCTATGGTTAAAAGTGGCTGATGAGGCACTTTGATGACTACCATTTATGGGAAGTCCTGCTCTATTCACCACGTGAAGGGAACAGTACTGTCATCTTTCATCAACCACTGCTAAAGCATATCATCATCATAGAGGTTATCTCATACTCCTGATGTCCCAGCTAGTGAAAAGAAGCAGCAAGCCACGGAGAAGGCCTTTGGTTTTGGTGTGGACACTGCAATTCAGTTTTCTAGGTTGAATTATATTTTTTTTTGTTGCAGAGAGGAGCTTACTGAGATCACCAGCTGCTTTCTTACTACTCTAGGAGCATGCTGGTCCTCCCAGATGCCTTCTGTGGAAAACATGGCTGCTGTGAGACTTCTCACTGAAGGACACCTTTTACCTAGTGTGCCTTCTCGGCAGACCACCAAGTTGGACCTCTCTGCTTTCTGCTTACGAACATCAAAATGAACATTGTCAAGGTGGTTCAGGCAACCCCTTCTAACGCACCAATTGTGCAGCCCTGGGAGTAGCCAATGTAATAGATCTGCTGCTGCCCAGTCTTCTGTAGAACAAAGTCGATCATGGCTGGGATGTCATACATTGCCATTTCATGAAAGCTGCAACACAAGAGTAGTGCATTGATTATAAAGTAATGCCAGGAGAGCAAGTTTGCCTGTGAGTTTTGGCTGCCTTGCACTGCTCCTATACTAAAGGACTTAGCATCTGTGGCTGATTTTCCAGGAGAAAATTCCTGTGAGCTAGGAGAACCCTGTCATGGGTGAAACTGCACAGGCTACGAAGGCATCCCTCATGCCATGGCGTCATCCTTTCCTGAAAGGGATTATTCCTCCCATAACTGTGGTAATGGTAAAGAAACTGTGCAGAGCTTAGCCAGCTGTGCATTCAAGTGCAGTACAGAACAGCTCTACAGATCGAGAGGTGGCTCTCATCAGGATTGCAGCACTATTTCTCCTCCTAGAAATGCTCTTTCCCAGAAGGAAATGGAGCACCAGTTCCTGCCCATGTGCCTATCAGTGTGAAACACAGACCTACTTTATTGGCCTCTTGTACCAATGTTTATGAGCTTGAGAAATCCAGGACTGCCCTGAAAATCAACTCTGGAGAGGCAGTGGCAATTTAAAATGCTGCTCTTGGGGACAAGGTTTCTGTGGACAATGTCTAGAAGGGGAGGTGGCAATGGCACATATGGACACCTTGCTGGGGGGACTTGGCTGAGCAGGTCCCTGCAGAGGCCCCAAGATAGTGCTAATATCTCTGCAGGATGGGTGTTCCTATGCTGGCAGCAGTGCCCTTTGCTCTCAGCAGGGTTGGGCAACTGCAGCAAGGTGTTGGCACCATGTCAGCAGGCAGGTCTGCATAAGTACCTTTGTCCTCTCCAGGCACATCACTGGGAGGTGTGGAGGAGGCCATATCCAAGGATTAGGTGCTCTGACTTGTCTGCTTGGATGTGCTAACCTCTGCTTAGAGTTTAGTGACAGGCAGAGAAGCTTGCTATGCTTTTGTAATCCATTCCAGCCCACCTGAAATTCCAGAATTCAACCTGGTCAGCTGAAAAGTGCTGGTGTCTCCGGGACCAGCTTGTCCCCCGGCTGTTTCCCAGCCAGACGTCATAGCCAGAATCTGCTAATATGAAGCCAAGGCTGTTGTTAGCCAGATTTTCCACCCAGTGGCTGCCTTCTCCAAGTAACCCATGCTGGAGAAACACAACTGGCTTGGCCCCTGCATATGAAAGAAACAGCGCATTTCATCGTACCAAAGTTTTTCTACTTACTCACTCCAAATTCAGATCAATAAAACCTCTTTCTTACACTGGCAGGGGATGTACAGCATACATTTTGATGATATCCCCTGGTGAAGAAATCCTTTCCATAGTTATGCTGTGATGGTTGCCCTGGCTGTTTCAGGCTGGAGAACTGTGGATGTCCCTCCTAAGACTTTCATACCCCAGATGCTCATCCCCACAAGCTCATCACTGTGGCCAGTGATGACAACCCTGTGAAAGCTCAGGTGTACAGCATGGTCCCTGAGATAATTCCGATCCCAAAGTCACAAATTTATGGCAAAAAAATTAAATGACAAACTCTCTTAAGATATGTCTGCACTCTCTGAGCCTTAAAAGCAAGTCTCTGCTTGCTGTGAAAGGTGGTTGCTATGTTGCATGTATGCTTTTCAATGCTGGCTGGTAAAGTCTAGACTCAATAGGAGAGGTACCATGGATTTGGTATTTTTGTTCTAACAGTAAATATTCCCCTGGACTGATAAGTTTCATTCCTTCACCTGCCTGTTATATTAATGTTTGGGATTTTTTTTCTGACTTCCTTGTGAAATAGAGCCATACCTCTGTCCCTAGGATTTTTTCTCCCATAGGGAATTCTGTTCAGGCTGACATAATAGCCGTCACGAGTCAGGACTTCATACTCCTCACTGGGGTACCCTCTGTGGCAGATGATTTGGCTCTGGAGAAAGGAAAAAACAGGTAGAAATCTTTCCAATAGCCACGTTGCTCATTTGTCTCAAAGAGTGCATCTCTTGCCAGCTGGGATGCCTTTGCAAAACCAAAACACTGTGACAGCTGTGCTTTGTCCAGTCTTTCTGGATGAGCTAAGAGAAGATGCTCTGTCTGAATCCCATGCTCGCCCCAGTGAGGTGCCTGAGAAAAGAAGAGACAACTCAGCTGTGGGCTCTCACCTGCGAGCAGCAGGGGAGCCGGGTGGCAGCAGGCTCCCTGCAACATACGGCAGCACGTGCCTTTGAAGTGTTTTCAAAAACAGAGATTGAAACCAAAAGGATTTACTGACAGCTGACATCAGCTGCAGGACGTGTCGTGTCAGTCTCTGAGCCAATGCACGGGGCAGGTAAGATGGTGTGGTATGTTAAACCTGCCAAGTGAGGCTGACTTTATTTATGCTGAAAACTCCACAGATTGGGAAGTTTCAGTCTGGTAAAATCCAGCTGTGATCCTGCCTGAACTTCTCTGTATGCAAGCTTTGTCACATGTTTGACAGAAGAGATTCATTTCAGCAATTTTATTGCCCAGGTCTTGGTTACATCTAAGCCCATCTTCAGAGAATTTCAGGACTTGCCTGAACACGGCTCTTAGCAACCTGCTGCAGCTGAAGAGGAGGAGCTGTACACAATTTTCTACCCTCCAGGAAGAGGTCTGATCAAATCCAGGCTGGGATTTCTCCCTTCTCTAAATGATAATTGCACTTAAAACTGCTGAGAGGAAGAGACTTCTTTCAGGAAGCAGGGCTTGTTAATGGTGATGTGTAGGCAACATCATATCACACTTCTCAACAAAGCCAGAACATGTGGTGACCTGAGCCCTCTCCACATACATACTCTCCATCCCTCTCTGCCCCATCTAAATATCTGCAAACTTTCAAACAGAGTGGAAATTCAAACTTCTGACTTACAACGTTCATGAAAGTCTCAGGATTTATAGCCATTTTCTGCTTGATGGCATCTGCTGAGTTCACAGGTGCTTGTATCAAAAACAGGATTGCAATTAACAGCCACATCTTGTGTCTGTGTAAAATATATTATTATTATTGTTATTATTACCATTATGAAAGTGTGTTTCTACTTGGTTATGATGAATTAACTTCTTTATATATTTGAATACCATAATCAAGGTTTGGGTCAAGGAATTGGAGGGGATTCCCAATTTCATCTGCCATTTAGAGTCCACAAAAGGCTTTTCATAATCCTCCATACAGACTGGATCTGGTACTAGGCAAGAACCATTTTTACATTTTCAATAGTAAAAGGAAGAGAAACAGCTTTATAACGCAAGAATTAAACCTATAGAAAATGCCATCGGGCCAGTTGTTGCATAGGAGAAATTAATCTGAATTGAGTTTACACGACGCAAGGAGCACATATAGTTTTGCTGGGCTATGGCTATGTCTATGCTGTTTCTTTGTAACTTAGCTGATGCACACAGAAGCTACTATTACACAAGGATTCTATGAACTGAAATTAGTAAAGTCTTGTAAAAATACTACTTATAAAATAAGTTTAGCCTCAAAAAAACAGAAACTTTTTTGATTGCCTTAGAGACTCCTGTCCTGAGCAGAGATCTATTCTTAACATACACAGTTAATATTACATATGATTTCTAATTCTTCACCAGAATCTTAAAAGTTAGAGCTTAATTTCAGCCCATTAGCATGAGTTGTAAATCCTCACACTAGCCATCTGGTTACTCTTTACCTCCCTTCTTCCTCAATGAATCTCCCACACAGTGAGACGTATCTGCCTTTGGAAATATTTCCAGTAACCCTCTTGATGGCATTACGCAGAAGCAAGAAACCAAGAAGAAAAGCAGTCAATGCTTTTTCACCCTTGGGATAGCTTCAACGCAAATCTGAATAATGCAGAGGGAAATACATTACCAGGCAGAGCCCGCTGTCGCATCTGATCAGACCGGTGGTGTGAATGCTGGTGGCTCTATCAACACCAGCGTTAAAAGGGGCGCATTGTGTCAGAGCCCTGCTACGTTAGCACCATGCTGGACTGCATCACGTGTTCTCCAATTAAGCGATGTGTGTGCTGGTCATATCTTTGATAACTTCCTCTGCTTGGCCATGTGATCATGACTGCTTGCAAAGGACTTGGGCTCCATCAGCTTCACAAGACCTCAGGAACATGCCGACCTCTCCATAGACACACCAAGGACAGGTCAGGCTTCACCAGCTGCTTGGGTGGGTCACACTTGGTGATTACACCGCTCTTCAGAAGTGACAGTGGCCCAGTCAACTTCCACATAGCCTTTACACGATGCAGTACTGTATTTCAGCTGGCAATTTGCCAGACCTCTGCAGTATTTTCTGGAAAACACCAGGCTTAGCATCTTTCCAATGGATGGCAGAACAGAGGAGAGCTTGTGCAAGGCCTCCATTTGACTGAAGCAATAGGTATTGCATAAAGGTATTTATTCTCCACCTCCAGCCTGTAACCTTGCAACCTACGCCTTTCTGTAGCTGCTTAGTAACTACCTAAAAGACTGAGCCTTTGGTAGGCTACCAGGTTCTCTGCTTGAGTATACGTTTCATGCTCATGGGTTAGGTTAACTGCTAATGTTCGTACCAGCCACAGCCTATGAGTGGTAAGCAAGCTGTGAAGCACAGCTCAGAACGTGCATGTGTTACTCCATCCACCAGACTGTAATTTTCTGTTAGTGCCACAACCACTGACACAAAGAGACTTTGTGTGTGGGTGCTATTTTCCTGACAGTGGGTGTGGCTATAACCTTTGCTGTTTCATTACCTTACTTCTGTCCCTGTGTCTGCTTTGGGCTTTTGAAAATGTCTTCCTGCTCTTCTGAGTGAGTACAAAACTCCCACTACATGAGATGGACCTCACAGGCTGTGTAGACGGCAATTTCAGTGTACGTCCCAAGAGAAGTTAAAAAATACCCTGTGGGTGCAGAAGTTCCTACTCAGCTTGTGTTTTTCTACTCTACCATCAAGTTTCCTTCAGCAGTATCAAGACAGACCTTATCTGTTACTTGTATTGGTCAGCTGCTCCATTGGCAGTCAGCTCTGCTGCCTTCTACCTCCACTGGGTAGTAGTTATCTAGTGGAGATACTAAGTACTAGTACTAGGTACTGATAGAGGCTGGACAGCAGATACTTCTCCAGCATCCTCAGGCCATGGGATGAGGCTATCAGAGCAGTGTATCAGTGCTGAGGCTAGGGTGCGATTTAGCACCAATACTTATCATAACTGTGGTAGGAAGGAGAAAATTTTCCAACAAAGAGTAGGTAGCTTTTTACTGAGAAACTCTTGTGTGGCTTAGTCAAAGGGAGAAATGAAGACCTCCAATTTATTTGAAGTTAGGAGACTAGAGTTTGGCATTTTCACAAACAGGTTTAAGGTGGGAAGAGCACATCATGATACTGCTGTGATTGTACAGTTTGTATTATAAATGGCCCCTAGTATTAACCTACAGTGTAAGGACATAACACAAGGTAGGGTGCACAACCAAATATTTTATAGACTGTCAAGGGTATCTTAAAATGAAGCTGTATACTTATACCACACTCATGGGATGTTTTTACAGTATTGTGGGAACTTACGTAAGAAAACTCAAGGCTGTTTAGAAACAGCAAGGTATATTTAACATTCTAACTGACTAGACTGTATCAATTTGCACTGTCATATACATATTCTTATGCGTGTATTGAAGTGATGTGACTAAGGTCATCTGCATGTGACATGGAAGGCAAGGCTACTGAGTCCTCCATATGCTTGCTGGGTTCTGTGTAAGGCCTAAAAAAATACTCTTTCTTGGCCTCTAAGGTTCTTTAGGAGTCAAAAATTACAACGGCATCATGTTTTGCTTCTATGTCTTGCTAACTTCCTGTGTCATAAATATTAGACAACTTTATTGCTGGGTGTCTTTCATTTTCTTGTTTGGGTTATCATAGGACTATAGCCCATCTTGCTGTTGGGATAACAGGAAGAGAAACAGCCCATGAAATGCGTTGTATCCCCACTGCCATCCTGTTAACAGATGCAGGTCTTCTGCTGATGAGCCACCTTCTCTGCATCATAGTGCAAACAACGCATTCCTCAGTGCTTAAGAGTTTGATTGGTGTTAATCATGTCCTTGGCTATCAAAGCATACCATTCCTCTAGCTGCTGCTTTTGTCTGTCTCCTGGTGCTTTCACACATGTACAAGCTGGCAAAATGTATGCCCAGGACACTGGTTGTTACCTTCTCTCTGTTGCCTCTTGCCAAGCACAAGGGTAAGCAAGTCACAAGCAGGGAAATGCTTTACTATGTCTCATTTGGTCTTGGCATCCTGAACTGTGAAAGAGAGCATCATTCTGATTTTAGCAATAATAGAATATCAGCCCTTGTGTATTCCCTTCCATATAAGCATGATTCCCTTGCAGTAACCTGGAGAACTTTGCTCAAGTAAAGAACCTGATAAGGAAAGCAGTGCTTATCTGCCTGTACCTCTCCTAGTTTAAAGCCTCTCAGCTAGACTGGGATATCCCCTGCATCTCTGATTACACATTTAGCAGGGGTTTTACTTGTGCTAGGGTTGATGAAAGAATGAATTATTTTCACAACACCTTGCTAGAATTGTTCATGCAAAAGCATAAATGTTCCTAAATGTTAACTGAGAAATAAGTGAGGTGCAGTCACCAGTGGCTTTTCTCAGCTAACTCTTCCCATGTTTCTTTGTTCAGAAGACCCCAGAACAACCCTGAACTTCTTGTACTTCTTCTCTGATCTCTCTTCACTGTACAATTGGCTTTGAATAGTATTTTAAAGCTAGAAGAGTCAGGTCAACTTCAGCAAAATTTCTCAATAAATAAATCCTAACATTTTTGAAATTTGGTATCATGGTGCTCTTCCCCACCCCACCCCCCCCCACCCTCCCCTTCAATGCAGGAGAAAAGTTGATTTGGCTCAGCTTAGCCAATGCCCTGGTTAGGGCTATCAGAGACCTTCAGGTCCCACATAACACAGTCAGGAAGCGAGACAAACATAGGCTTGCGAAAATTGCTGGAGGTGGTTATATCTGATCATGATTTTGGCTAACTGTAGATTTCCATGGCCATATACCATTCCCATCTGCCTGAAGTACCAATATACAAAAATACAAGTCTCAAAGATCAGTTACTGGATCTCTCTTCTGAGCTCTCATCTGGCAATATCAAAAGCAAATCTGGAAATAACACAGGAAATAACACAGAAATTCCTCATAGTTCCTGAAATAAGAAAGTGACATGTCCTCAACCAAATAAAACTATGAATTTACTCAGCAGTGCTGGTGACTTCCAGAAACTGCTGTCAGGCTTGCTTGCTCTGGAACAAAAGAAAATTAAAAGGCTAAGTATACCATCTGACATTACTCAATGAAACTTTGTCCTAGGTTAACCCTGGCACAAATCAGTTTCTAAGTAACAACCCAGGCCAGCAGTTGCTTAAAGCAGACACCAAAGCAACCCTATAATTAACTACAAAAGTGCAACTTCACTTTAAGCATGTCCTGTGCATAATCCTCATGTGGGAAGGATGCTGTAGCCCACGTGCTCACCATCTCTCCAATGTAGACACAGCCTGGAACAGACCGTATGCTCCACAGTTCATATAGGCCACAGTTCATGTGTGTGCTGGCTTGTTTTGCATTTACCATGGTGGAAAATTATAGGCTAGCAAACATGGTGCAACTGCAGTAATTTGGAAGGGTTGTGACATGGTTTTAAGACTTTCTGGCCTTGTGTGCTGTACGCAAGCAGATCAAGAATAGCTTTCATGAGCACATCTGGAAGAAACTTAAGTACGTGTCTGAATGACCAACACCCTCCACATGTGTAGACGTATGACTGAGATTAGTTTGCTCATGCACGGCAAATAAGAAGGGAGCACTGCTGTGCCATGAATACATTCGCTGGGGTGGTGGGGGCCTTGTGCTGCATTGTGAAGTCTAAGGGTGAGAAATTAATTTGATCTGGACCCTGACATCATGTGCTGATGTCCAAGCCTGACCTTGGACCTATGTCACCACCATGGACCTGCCTGATGACTTTTGAATCGCTTGATAGACTTGAGAAACGCAAGTCCTGGATCAACACAGCTCACAATGTAACTCAATCTATTTATTAATCAAGGCAATTACAGATGACAGAACATCACAATATTTATGCTAAAAGCATCTTGATTATTTACCATTCTGTTTGCTTCCAAAATGTTCTTCTGATCCTTTAACAGGAGATGGGAAGCACATACCAGTGCCATAGGGAGCAGAGCATTTCCAGAACCTGATTTAGAGAGAACTACACCAAAACACTCTGCTGTGGGAGGCTGCCAGTGAATGAAGATAATGCAATTCAAACATTGCATCAGATAATTACAGAAATGGCAGAAATAATATAACTTGAACAGAACGAGAAGAAACTCACTTCTCTAGTTCTTATAAATTTTCAGAAGTAAAAAGTTGGTGCTTTTTAACTAAATATAAATAAGCTCTTGCAAGCTTTTCAGAAGTCCGTTGTGGAAATGCTTTGCCAAGCTTTGGGTGTCTATTTACGAAGACAGAAAAGTCATCTGGCATTTGCATTGATATCCACAGCATGAACAGAGTGCAGTCCTGTAAGCATACTGCTCCAGGGCAGAACCCTGCAGTAAAGGACTAATCACGTGGAAAAAAGATGTCATTACAAACATACAAAGAAGTCATTACAAACATACTAAGTGAAGTAGCTAATCACTGTTGCTCCAGATAGATCATATCTAACCTACAGCCCAATTCTTACAGCCTGAGGCTACTTTACCCTATCTTATTTTCTTCTGTGGTCAGTTCTTGCTGTAAAAGTGGAATGTAAAACACCTTTACAGCCAGACACATTTGATGATAACTCAAACAGAGCCCACTACAGTTGTCCTACAAGGACATGCACCAACAGCACCATCACTAGATACTTGGATGATTATGTGCTTCTAAGATGCACAGTTTGCCTCTGGAGAGCAGCTGTGCAGGGCTCGATACCCCTCTGTGACCCATTTCTTCCACACAGGGCATGGGGTGAGGGATGCTAGTTGCATTGTGAGTGGTGGGCACCTGTCAGTATTACAAACCACTGAAAGTTATCCCTGAGCAGGAGGAATGTTGGACATGCAGCTCCTCCTTGCCTGCACGTGGCAAGGTATCTCTGCTGAACCCCATCCCATACTCCTCCGGAGGCCTAAGGCCTCCATCAGTGGACCCCATCTTATTTTATCATTACTGCTTCTACTACTATTATTATTTGTACCTCTTTGTGGAAGGAGAGCCTTATCCTTTGCTCTTAGCTTGCTGCTAAGAGTATAATTACACAAACAGGCAAATTCACAATTTCTCTGATAATCAATATATTATTAAGAAGCATAATCCAGAAGCTGAAAACAGTTAGACTTATTACTGGCTTCCACCAGGCTTTTCTTCTCTCTCTCACACAAGTGAAAGAGTCGCGAAAAGGTGAGCTTTCCAGCTGGATTTGTGCCTTGCTAGTTTTGCTTAAAATAGTGTTTCCTGGTAGAGTTTGTTGACAATCTTTTTGTGTAGGAGCAAGGCTGGTGTTGTCTGAATCAGCATGAATTTGAGAAAAGTGTTGCCTATGTTAGCTAAATGGACAGTTCTCATACTGTCCCCCCAATGAAGAAAAACAAAGAGCAAATCAAAACCCACAAGCTCTTTCTGCTGTCTCCAGGAAGAAACTTTCTAGTCCCTTCTGACTGAATTAAAGCAATGAATGTCAGAATGTCAGGATTCTTGGAGTGAAAGAATCATTAGAAGGTGGATAAAGCTACTCTGGCAGGATCCATTGCTCTGCCCATCATGTGGTCCCATCTGAGCACACCTAGTTTCATGAATCACTAGTGTTCAGGAGGGAGCTGAGCTGCTTGTCTAGGTGTTTGCAGATGGGAACACAAGTGCAGGGAGACCAGAGCCTGCAACAGCGACCAGGATCCAAATTCCACTTAAATTGCCCGTTGCTTTAAACCCATGTGAGTGAAGCATGGGGAGACTCAAGATCCAATGGTCATGCCCAATTTCTGCAAGGACCTCTACCTATTTTACCTAAATCCTATGTGTTTTCCTGATCATTGGATTGGCTTGTTTTCCTCATCTGTCAGAGTAATATCAATACAAGCAAAGTATGGCAGTTGAATGAGATTTTCCCCTCCTGTGCTTTTTTTTTAAATGTTTTTTCTGCTTTTAAATAAAAGAAGCCCTAGATGTCAAATGAGAAGCCAACAGTTACTGGCGCTGGTCTGACTTCAGGCACTCTTCTCCATCAGTTCAAGAATTTCTTTGTACACTTGTTCATATACTTGCATACTCCAAATGAAATCAAAGTGGGCGAATTCAGGAATGCACTTTGTGTATGCCACATTGGTTATATGAAGCAGTGTGATGTTTACGTCTTCAGGGGGTGAAAGCCAGTCCCTGCCACCATGCCACACAGCGAATGGGGTTTTCATATTTTCCAGCACATAGATGGGAGGTGTGGTCTGAAAGACAAATAGTGTAGCTTGAGAAGAGAAGGCCTGGAAGGTCATGAGCAAGTAAAAAATTCAAAGTATTCCTGATCACTCCTTGGAATTTCTCCCCTATTTCGAGAGACTGCACATAAACAGAGATCTTGATTATGCCTTGTGCTCCTGCGCTTTTCACCAGAGAGGCAAGAAGCAATCACTGAACAAGATCACAGACTTCTTTTTTGTAAGAAAGGTACAAAAATTTGTGACCATATAAGGTAAATTCCATAAATCCCATAAAATTCAGTCGCAGCTACTGCCATATTTTCATTTCCATTTTCTTTTCTTCTTTTATCTTTTTTCTCCCTCTTTTAAAACTGAATAATGAGAATGGGTTTCTCTTACCTGGTTGTAATGAAGCACATTGTCACTGCCGTAATCATAATATTTGAATTCCCCTGTTCGATAGATCTGCAAAAGAAGGAGAGTTTGTTTACTATCCATGCATTAGAGAAGATCATAAGAAAGATTAAAAAAGTGACTGCTCCCTCCTGCCACCAAGGCTCAAGTACGCTATTCATTATATGGGATACTGTCTTTTGGGAGGAGAGCTCAAGCCCTAGGAAGATCTCAGCATGGCCTGCAAGATGGCCTGGCATTGCTCACACCTTTCATCCTTTCTCCCTTGGGCCACTGGCAAGCTGCAGTACATAGACGTCTGGAGGCTGAGGCCCTAGAAACCCACAGTACATTTAGCATAAAACCAAGAGTTAGCCTCAAAGAAGACATGAATCAGAGCTTTGGGTGAGTTTCCTTTGTCTGTCATGATCAGTGTCTACAGCAGAAGGATATAAGCCTGGGCATGTTTACAATCATTAGCTGTTCTATGATTAGTTGTTCCTACTGACCCTCATCTCTCAGCCTTTAGCATCTCCCGTGCTGGTTCATTACCATTTTTTTGTTCCATCTCCATTTCCTACCAGCTCTAAAGATTTTTGGTCATCTTTTGTTGAAAGTCATGGCCAAAAGGACTGCATCTGCACCAGTGTTTCATGTCAGTTTTCCGCTTTCTCTCATAGGTCTGCACGGAGAGCAATGGAGGATTACACCCGAGCGTTGAGAGAGATCTTTGGCAGCCAAGAGAAGAGAAGAGACCATGGGCCCTGGTTGAATGTGATCTTGTTCTGCAGCAGGAAATATTACCTGGCGCCAATGTAAGACAGTTTTTAGGGATGTTGAATCAGGGTAGTGGGACAGGTAGGCATCTATGCGGCTCTGTAAGAAACCATTGGAGTCATTTACTCTGGAGGAAAATTCCGTTAGAAATAAAACTGATCCTGTTCAGTAGCCACACAAGTCTCTCACTCACACAGGCTAGCTGGAACTTGCGTTTATACACGCTACTTCGTCTTAGCTCTGTGAAGGCACAGCTCAGCCACATGCCACGTGAACACACACTGCAGACAGCAGCGCAAACGGTGCTGTAGAGCTGCCACCAGCAAGCAGAGGAATTGCCATGGGGTGCTGGGTCACAGTAGAAGCCTATATGGTTTTTCAAACTGAAGTAAAACTCTGTGTCTACTGCTCAGTATCCTTTTGCAATGACAACATACAACACTTCACAGTAGCTCTACACATTATTTCTAATGCATTTCCTTCTTGGAATATCAAGTAATTACAGCAATGCTTTCCTTAATAAACAGTGGCCTAGTTTTGACTACATCCATGACCAAGCTATTAGTACTTGCTACTCTCCATGGACCTGTCACCAGTTTTACTCACATGAGCTGTTTGTGGCAAGATCTGGAGCTTTAAATCTTGGCTGGCCCCAAGGAAACAACCCATCCCTGTGTGAGCAGGACATCCCTGTGACAAGTCCCCAAGCAACCTGCCAGCAAAATGGCCAGATTTCAAAATGCCAATCCATTGGCCAGATTTTTCAGTAAATCACAGATGCGAAAAGCCAAGTGAAAGCAGCTGACAAGTCAGGCTCAAACGAGACACTGAATCACTTAAAGGGCAATCTTGAGTGTACATACCGTGTTTAAGCTCTTCGAAAACCCACCAGGCAAGGAAAGGAACAAGGAGCAAAAGCTTTTAAAGATCGGGTAGCTGCACAGACTGGAACTCAGTTGCTGCAGGATATCACCCTTACCGAAGACCATTGTGCATCCGAAAATGAGCTGTGAAAGTTGAAGGTGTTCATCAGCACGTTTCACATTCCTCTTTTGCTTCCAGGCACTCCTCACCCCTCTGCTCCCCCCGAAAGTTGCTGTCTTCCTTATCACAGCTTTGCTGTGTTTTGTAATTTTGGCTTTTCAGAAATGGCTGTGGCCCTGGAAGAGCCCTGATCTTCCTAGAAGACGTTTCTCCTAGGAGGACAGACTTGAAAACAATATCTAGAAATAGATCTTCTCCAATTAGGGCTGGACAGAAGGATGCTTTACGCTATTTAATGACCCACAGGCTCAAGAGTTCAGGCACAAATATTCCTGCTCATTGAAAAATGCACAGAGAGGGCAAGGACATGGTAGAGATGTACAAGCACTGCATGTCTCAGGCGATGAGACTTTTTCATTTAGCCCCTTCCTGCTCACACTAGGTGAGCATGTGGCAAGGACATACCTTAATCAGTCCCTCAGGAAGGTTAAATACCCTTATCAAGGGTGACTTAGTATTTGGGTTTGCGGTGACAGGAGCCAAGGCAAAAAACATCTTGATTTTGTGATCCAGCTCAGGAATGGACGAAAATGCAATGAGACCTGTGGGAGAGAGAAGGAAGCTTGCCCTGCCCTGTAATTGCTGAATGAGTTGTTGATGCCCCGATATGTGTGCCCTTTGGAAGGATCTTCAGAGGTGGCTCTAACATGTTGGTACCTTACCTGCAGCTTTTGCTGCTGATGCATTTCAGCTCCCAGCTTGACTGCTCAGCTGAGCTGAAGCTCCCGCCAGCCCTTCTTGTGATTCTGGCAGCAGTGGGATGCGCCAAAAGCCATTGCTGCAACCATTTTTGGGCTGTCACTGCTCAAAACTGTTCTGTTAAGGTAAATGGGGATTTTGCCTGCTGTTTTTCCTTTGTTGTTTGGACATGCCTAGATGTTACCCTCCCTGTCTAGACTCTCAGGAGAATAAACCCAAAACAGGGGTGTGTAACTAATCAGACTCTGGCAGTAGTCTGATCTCCTCCTAAATACCTGTGGTGGTGCCTTGAGAGTAAGCCACGTAGTATAACTTCTCCTGTCCAGTTTCCTGCAGAATGTAGTTGATCGTTGCTGGAAGGTCATACATGGCCATCTCATGAAAGCTGCAATGGAGATGGACACATGAAAAAATTTCTGTTGAGAGTGACAAGCAGGCGACGGCAAGTAGTGGCATGACTATTTGGGGAGTGGGAAAGGACTCTGGCAGATATGGGCACCCTTTTGGCATCTTGGTGGTGTCGGTTTATGCCCACTGACACATGTTGCGACTTTAAGCAGCACTGCTTCTTCAGTCTGCAGACACTGTTGACCTGCCCCCCTTTCAGCTTTGCAGAAGATACCTGTAAGCTGAGTATTCCTGGTGGTGAAACTCAAACTCTTTGTGCTTTCGTGACCAGCTGTTACCCCGGCTGTTTCCAATCCAGACATCATAGCCGGCATCTGCGAGGATGAAGCCCAGGCTGTTGTTTGGCAAGTTGGTAAGCCAGGTGCTTCCCTCCAACATCAGGCCATGCTGCAGAAGGACAGCAGGCTTTGGAGCTGAAGAAAGAAGAGAAGGATTGTTTTCTCTGACCACTAGCAAAACTGGCCATTCACATGCAGGTATCACTTTGTCAGCAACCCCATGGGGAAGTGACTCTAGTGCAATGAGATGGTCACCTCAGCCTCTTTGGAGAGGTGTTTTTAATGTAAGCTCTTTTATCATTCCAGGGCAGAGAAAATTGAGGTAGTGAAGCTGAAAAATAGGGTTGGACTCCGTGCTGAATGGAATTTGACAAATCGAATGAAAGAAAAGAAAGAAAGGAAGAAAGAAAACAAGCCCCATGTCTGTCTGGTCATTGACTGTGTCCTTTTCATGGATACCACCCTCCTCATGTTGTCTTTTATGTGGCTCAGGTACTCTGGATCTGACCAGGAGGCACAGAAAATCCATCAGAGTCTAAGCACATGCTATGGCATGGTGATGCCATGCTGCCCAATTACAAGAGACATGGATGCTGGAGGGGAAAAGAACATCTCCACCCACTGTTCTGCCCACTTTAAGCCATATAGGCAAGTTTCAGGCCCCAAGAACAAACTTAAGATCTATTTTACAGAGGACTAGGAAGCCTGAAGTGCTGTAGAAATAGAACGGAAGAGACATTATGGAAAGGGTTCATTTGGAAAAGACCTCTGGAGGTCTCTGCTCTAATTCCCTGCTCAAAGCGGGTCCAACTTCACAGCCACACCAGGGTCATTGCAAAGATATCTGAATTCATGTCATAGGTAACCACAGGCTGAAGCATGAAATATTTGAAATAAAGGTGACTTTCCTTTCTCCCCTCCCCCTTTGTCTCCTCTTTTTACTGTTGGTTTTTAGACTCTCAGTAGAAGAGTCACATTTCTACCTTGGACTGCCAAGGACTAAGTGTCCTGAATAAAATCTGGCTTTTTACATTTATTTGCCATGTTCATATATGAGTCCTCTTTCTTCCTCAGAGAAGGACATTCTGCCAAGAATGGGGCATCACTCCATCCTGAAACAATGGTTCAAGTGATGGATAGAGAAGAGCCAAAATAGTGAGATGGCATTGAATTGGACATGTGGGTTTTTTTCCCTGATAGAAAAAAAAAAAAAAAAAAAGCCCAGTGCAAGATTTCTATGTCCTATTCATTCTTTCATTCTTCTTATCTTTTCTTTCCTCTTGGAAGCAAATCATCTCAGAACAAAGAAGGCTGGTGTGGTGGGCACCTGCATTTCTTCCGCTCTTGAGGCTTGTCTTACAGGGAAAGTTATTTCCTTGAGGACTCAGCTCATGATGAGGCAGCCCTGACCTTGGCCTTCTCCCACCCAGCACATCTCTCAAGCTCTCTGGACCAGGCAGACCTTCTCATGGCACTTACGGGGACAAAACATGCTCGACCCCTGTGCCTCTGCTTTGTGGGATGTGCTCATGCTTCCTGGGTTGTCTCTGCCATGAGGAATCCTCTGCACAGTGAGGTAATAGCCGTCCTCTGTCACCACTTCATGCTCCTCATAGGGATACCCATGGTAGCGGACAATTTCACCCTGTGGGAAGGGAAGAACAGTTGTTGGATGGGTCCCCAAGACGGCGAGGGTCTCCATCCCAGTGGTGTCAGGGAGGATGACTGGGCAAAGCCAACAGGGGGCAAACCTGAGCCAGTGGTGATGACTCCTGCTGTCAGCAGGAGGGTGGAACAGGGACCTCCCAATGTGCCTTTTCCCAATGCTGTGGTGATGTTACGACTTCAGCTAAAATTTTTGGCAACTGCGGGTTTCCCTTGCTCCCTGCACAGGTCTGGTAAAGAAAGACCCATTGATGCTTTTAATGTTGCAGTCAACATTTGTGAAGAGCAGTGCAGCTTGGAGTGAAGCTCCAAGCCTGAGACAGCTGCGTTGGCCAAACTTGTTGACTTGGACTGAACTCCCTCATAAAAGTCTGCCATAAATCTCTGTATAAGTACGGGGAGACAAAAGCTTTCACATGACCCTGGTACCAAACTCTGGCCAAGATACACACACAGTGACCATGGGTCCTGCCCAGACTATGGCAGTATGGGTAGCTTGCATGCCCAAGCAGTAAAAGAAGGGAGAGAAGTCAGGACTTACAACTTCCATGGACACCTCAGGGCTTGCATCTGACATTTCACTGATGTGCACTAAATAAGCAATCGTTATCAACAGCCACATCATGGTGCTCTGCAAAACATCGTCAACATAATGAGTTTGAAAGATATTGGTGGGCCTGACACAGAAGGCAGGGACTGTATGCACTACACTTCTGTTAGTATATCAATCTGACAACTCAACAGGTGAAATAGTTATAAATGTGACATACTCTAATCTCTTCTAGAAAGTGCTCATTTTCCTTACCTTGAACAATGCCAGAGTCCACACTCCATCAGATTTTAATCACACATTTTCCATTAGATCTTTGTATTCAGAAATATGCACATATACTTATATGGCTATATCCTCCCAGGCAAATCTGGTCTTTGAGGTGATCGTTATAAACTATTCATTTAAAATAATGTCTTGGATGGTCACAAGAATAGATTATTTGGTTGAACTGATATCTGAACTAATCAGGAGTAAACCACACAATTATAAGTTGCAGGACAATGAAGGTTTTGCTCAATATCAAATCAAATAATGTGATTTGTTGTGCTCTCTTAGTGGCTGAAAAAAGACTCTGGGACACAGTTGAGTTGTTTTTGCAAACTGGAGTGAAATACTGCCCCAGGAGACCCACTACTTTTCTTGGGAAGGATTTTGAAGTATTTGTTTTGGCATGTTCCTGTCTTTCTTAATATCATTTTCTTTGTTGGAGTTAACAAATCTGCAACAGAAATACTGCCTTAGCACTTGGGTGACATTGTGTTAAATAGTTAAATTGCATGTATCCCACGGCAAGGAGCCTTGACAAATGGCCAAATGCATGTGCCTGTACATGTGGAGCAGCAACCATGGCTGGATGCCAACAACAGGTATTTTGCATCCATCTGCAAAATTCATATTTCCCTGCAAAATATCTTTCTGAGGAAAGAAAGGAGAACTGCAAACAGCCTTCTGTCATTTCCCAGCTAACCCTCATCATCCCCTCTCTCTTCTGCTGGACGAATCAACTTCCCATGGTGCAAGAGTTGGTTTTGCAGCAGGGGAGAAGGCTACCTGTGGCCTCCGCTGTCCCTGGAGTAGATATGTGGAGGATCACACAGGCACTGCTTCTCTGCTGAAGGGGACCTTGGGACAACCCTTGTCCACCCACCTGCTCACAGAAGGGTATTGCCAGCATGAGGCTGGGGTGGCTTGGCCCAGCAGAGCCCTGGCTCTCTGTCCAAGATCGTGACACACTGCCTCCCATGGCTGTTCCCTACTCTAGGGGAAAAAGGATTCCCCCAGCTCCCATCTGAGTCTCCCAGGCTGCTATTTGAGGCCAGGACCACCTTGTTGCATCGTCTGTTACTGCTGACATTTTTGCTGTGCTGGAGCTCTCTTCTCCTGGGGGAAGGTGGTTGAGGGATCATTCTCAAGATGCTTGTGAGGAGGACACAGGTCTCTGGGACAGAAGTGGGAGGTACAGCAAGGACAGCAGCCACACACACTCAACACAGCCCTGCTGCACCTGCCTAGCCCCAGACAACTCTGTTCTTGTTACTTTTAAGACAGCCTTTTAGGAAAGCAAAGAGAGACAGAATGCATTTTTGTGGCATAACATCATGAAAAAAGCATACAAATTCAAGGAAAGATCCTTGCCTGGGATGACCCTTTCCTCCCAATGGCCAATTTGCAAAAAAACCTTCCTTTTGTGAAGGTTCCCTCAATCCAACAGTCCTTGAGATCTCTTGGTGACGTCTGAGAAATAGAGCAGGGAGAAACCTCTTCCCCCAGCAGCACACTCCTGACCCCAAGTGTTCCCACTGCCCATTCTGGGAGCAGAAATTACTTTCCTTCTGACCCAGGTTCCTGGGGAAGCCCCACCATCCCCATCCATGGGCTCTTCAGCTACCAACAGCTCTCTCCTGCTCTCCCCAGAGATGGTCCCTCTCTGGTAGCCTGTGCAAAGGCAGAGGCACCTAAAGATGAAATATTACCTTTTGCAAGCCAGGGACCGCAGCAGAAAAGGTGTGGATACCTTTCTTCCTGATGTCTGCCGAGTAGGAGGTCCCCACCATCGAAGCGCGTTGCTTTCACCCACCACGCATTTGGTTATTATTCCTTTTGCTCCACACATTTGGGATCGTTACAGGTTGCCACTCCCTCTAATCCTTTCTCCTGTGAACATATAATTTACCTGAGGGCTGGAGTCTGCTCTGAAAGGCGACACCCTTCCTACCTGGGCTTGCTTGGGAATATTTCTGTGGCACTATGGAATAGTTGAGAACTGTAACAAAATTGGTTATTTCCACTTGAAATGGCACAGCATCATTTAATGTGACTCCTGTGGACTGGAGGACATGCAGCCTGTGGACCACTCTCCCCACACACTAGGGCTGGTGTTGGTGCATGAGGCTGGCATTGGTGCACAAGGCTGGTGTTGTTGCATGGGACTGGCATTGGCATGTGGGGCTGGTGTTGGTTCTCCGGGCACTGAGGAGTGCATAGGGCACAGTGGAGTGCATGAGGCCAGCCTAGCTCATCTCAGCAAGCTCCTGTGGGAAACCCATCCAGCTCTTGTTGGTTCTTCTTGCTGCCTCCCAGTGTATAATGGGCCACTGCCTGGAAATCCAAAATATCGCAGTCCTCGTAAAGATTTCTGGGAGTGCTTTTGAAAAAATTAAAAAGAAATTCATCCCTGGGGAGGGAAGAAGATAGGGATGAATCTACCTTTCACTCTTACCAGCTATGGCGTGCAGTTTTGCTGGGAGGATGTGTCTTCTCTTACTGAGAACAAAGGATGCCTGTCTGGACCACACTGAGAGGTGACTTTATCTGCTGGGTGTTTGTGCTCACCTAATTTTCAGTTGCCTCCGTCTGGTTAATTATCTCCATGTGTGCTTATCACAGCCCTCTTTAGTCATTTTGCTGTCTATTCTGCACTTCTCCCACAGACTTCACATCTTCCCAGCTGGCAATGCTTTTGGCCAGCTGCTGCCCAGTGCCTGAGCAGCTCCCTGGGGAGATGGTGATGACTGGCATGGGCTGTGGGTGTCTTTTGTGACAGCACTGCCTTGAAGGCTGCCTCTCCACTCTTTGCCCGCATGCCTACGCACTGGCACACTGCAGCGACCCAGCACTGGCTTTGCACACTGCAGATTCCTGGTGTTCATACCTGCCAGGCCTGGACAAGCTTTGCTTCCTGAAATGCTAACATGCATTCTTTGAAAAGCCTAAATAATTCCAACTTGATTTGAGGCTGTAATGACTGGTCTTCACTAAAGAGTAGCTGGAGGCAGTACCAGAAGCCCTCTCAGCTTGACTCAACCTTGCTTGAGCAGTTACTCAGATCAGAGTCTGATTTTTCCTCTGTAGGGTGAGGAGGAAATGTGGAAAAGCAGGATATGTATGCCAAGACAAGAAATCACTCCCCCTTCCTCCCAGCATACCTTAATGCTGACATAACTTGCCTTTGTTTTGGGGATAGGACATCAGAGATGCTCCTGGTGGAGCTATGGCCACTTGGGGTCCCTGCACCAAGTCTGGGGCCCTGTTATTTCCCGTTACTGGTGTCTGAGGGAGAGGGAGCAGAGCAGGAGCCTAGCTTTCAGCAAGGTGTTCCCAGAGATTTCCAGCATGCAGACCATGACACAGCTCTTGCTGTGGGCTGGAGACCCTCCAGAGAGAATCTGGCATATCTACTGAGGCTTTGTGCACAACCAGGATGCAGATGTGCCCCACCCTTGTCCCCTCATCCCTCTCTGCAGCAGTTCCAGCTGGTATCTCACTATTGCCAGTGTTGCAGCTCCAAGGGTACTCACCACCTCTCTCACAAAACTGACGAAATCAGGTTGGGAGACCCCCAGAATAACCTCAATTCAGGTGAATCATTACACAGATTATTTAGGCATGAGCCAGTCAGGAAAACCAGCCACAATCAGATTTTGAAGCATCAGCATTTTCTTGCTGGCAGGCTTACCTGCCATTTGCCAAGAGAACTATACATGCTGCAGCCTGCAGCTGATGGGACATCTGGTCTGCATTGGCATACCCAGCCAGGCAGAAGGTTGTAGTTTTGTTCAGAGTAAATGCTCAGAACCTGGCAATATTAACACAATTTATTCCAAACCTATAAACATATGGATATGCAGAAATCTTATTTCTTGAAGTTGCCAAATTTCATCTTATTTCATTGTTAAACTGTTGATATAAATAATAATATTCAGCCAAACACAGACTGAACCCTCTATGGTTGACAGCCACCTGCATACCTGGTCTGCTGCATAGATGATGAGCTACCCGACTTGTTTATTGCAACAGTGCTTGGTCATGCGTATATATACTGGATTTGAGGAAAGCCCTTTAGTCAGAAAATACGCAACATAATACGAGTGTCTCAATCTTATTACCAAAACATCTCAGATAAACCCTAAGATGCAGGCAGTTTGTTCACTCCCTAGGTGCCCTTTTTATTTCAATTTTGCACATTGAGTATCAAAATACACTCTGGACTCTCTTCTTTGTAATTGCTTTTCAGGATTTATTTCTTTTTTGATTCTTCCTTCTTGGTTTCTCAGTTCTTGACAGAAACAAATGTATTTCAAAGATGATAATTACGATTTTTATTGAATTTCAAAATCACAAGTACTGCATTGCCTCTAAGTAGGTGTATTTGTGTTTTTTCACCATAGATCTGTTAGATCTCTTTCTGATCCATGTTGGTAGTTTTAAAGGTCAATGAATAACAGTGCCAGGTCGGAGATGGCAATAGTGAATTTTGTGTCCTTGATGAAGCCAGGAACCAACTGAGTTACAAGGGGGTTCAGACCCTCAGGTTTCAGGGTAATTACAGGCACTTTAAAACTAACCACAAGGAAAAGGCTACACAAGTTCCATTGTGTCTCAGAGAACAGCTCACTGTGTTATTAGTCTTAATGGAATGACTGAAAACCCAGTTTCCTCATCTGAGTTTCCTATACTCTGCCAATAAACACAGCTAGTAAAAGGAAAATAATGGGGAGGGGGGATGGATGGGACCAACAACAACAAAAACCAAAACAAACCAAAAAAAACAAACAAAAAATAGTAAAAAAATGGGGAAAAAAGGATATGAAAAAGGAAGAAGAAAGTAAATGATGTACCAGTCAGCAACAGCATAAATCCTCCTCTCCCCACTCCATCACTGCTCTAGTTAAAAGCAAACATTTTAATCAAGTGCATTCAGGTGGTCCAAATAGTGACACATTTCAAAATCCTTTAAAGATAGCATCAATCTTATAACATGTATCAGCAAAAAAAAAAAAAGTATCAAATCAAACCAGCAGCTTTAGGGGTGCCTCTTCATCACGTCAACAATTTCCTGGTATAAAACCTCAGTTACATTGAACCCCAGTTGGAAATCCAGTTGGTTCCACTTGGAAATTACCTTGTAGTGGACCAGGTTCCTGACCTGGGGGAGCAGGAGGGCAACTTCCTGGGGGTCAGCCAGGCAGCCCACTCCACCACTCCAGATGGCTGTTGGCACTTTCATGTCCTTCATGTCACAGAGTGGTGGACCCATCTGAAGCGGTGGAAAACAAGGGTTTCACAAAGGAGAAAAATTGCTGCAACACGATAGAATAGGCACTGCACAAGAGCAATTGCTATTCTTTGGGAATTAAGAAAAAAACCCCAAACCTGGAAAGGTTTTCTTCTATAAAGAATGAAATTTACTATTAAAGACACAATGCAATCTTATGCACTACAATTTATTGAATAAATTAAACTAGTCAATTTAATTTAAATGAATTAGTAAATTAGTTCTACCCTGTTAGAAGTTCTGGTTCTGATACTACAGACAATTTGATCAACTTTGATACACAGTCAAGATTAACTGCCCTGATCAAATGGTGATCATTCATCCTGCTTCAAGCAGGACATCGGACTGGAGACCCCTAGAGGTCTCTTTGAAACAGCTCTGCTGTGGTTTGTGGTTACACTTATGCAAGCACTAGCCTTTCCTTCAGCTTTGTAGCAGCAAGAAAGTGCTTGGAAGCAAGTTCTTGAAAATGAAATGCATCTGGAGGGTTGCTCTATCTCAGCATCACAAGGACTTGCCATCAGGTGATTTGTTGCTATCGTATTTCCTTACCTGCAGTGTGATTTTTTTTCCAGTTAAGAAACATGCCTCTTTCTGAGCAATTTGATTTTTCTTGCTTAAGGACAAAAGAAGTCCTTTTTATCCCCCCCCTTATGTCTCTGTTACTCTTCCTTTCTTTGAACAATATTTTCCCAAGCTCCCAAGGGACTCAGAGTTAAATGCTCACCATTTACCTTGCGACTTTAGGCCTAGGTGGCAGAAGGGCTTAGCACCTTGCTTTCCATCGAGGCTAGACAACTTACAACGAGCACGGAGACTTCAGTTTTATAGGTTTCATATAGTAACAGTCATTAGTGTTCCATACCTATGTCAAATTATGGACTTCAACAAAACCACTGGATAAGTGGAAAGCACCTATTAGTTTATTCCATTTAGAAGGAATTTGTAAAACAGAATTTAGCATACAAAACACTGTTGTTCCAAGTGGAGGTCCTGCTGATGTGCTACTTGCATTCCAAATTTGTGAAATGAGGACAACAAATTCAGAGGAATTGCACCAGCCTAATGCAAGCAAACACAAATGGGAACAGAATGTGTAAGTGAAAAGGAAGACCATACCCATTTGAAGCAGCTTACTTGCCTATATCAAAGACGGTTATATGTGCTGCCCCCATTACAAGGTCTGAGTGCACTACTTTGAACTCCTTGCAGCAGATTCAGACATGTATTGGACTAAATGAAATCATAGTTCTGTGGGGGAGCAATCAGTTTAAAAGAGGAAACTCAAAAGCTGGTTTTCATCATTGAACTGGCAAGATTTTTCACGTGTATCTCACGTCTGACATAGGCCCACTACCATTAATTATTGTCATTAATTTAGATAAATGATCAGGGATTATGTTTATATGGTTTGTGGTTAACATAGGGATGGGAGGAAATTAAAATGTTTTAGAAAATGGGATTAGAATTCAAAATATTCCTTGTAGACTGAAGAATTGGCCTGCAATGATATGACCCTACTAGGTTAGAAGAGGCCTCTGAACATCTCTTGTCTAACTGGAGCAGAACTATCAGCAATACAAGGCCATGGTGGCCATGTTTTAAACCCATCAGGATCTGAACCCGCCCCCGGGATGGAGACCTGCCCCAGGGGAAGAAGGATTCCCCTCCTCCAACCCATTCCCCCTGGGCTGTAATTTGGGCTCATTGCTCCTAGGTTTGCTCTTTGTCACTCACTACTCATCAAATAATCTGAAGTCCAGTAAAAAATATTGTAAAAAGTTATAAATAGAAAAGAAAAATTGGTGGACATATACAGAATGAGGACAAACACTACTGAGAAACAGCACTTTAGAAAGTGAAATGTGTATTCTTGCTACGAAAACCACTAAGTTTAGGGGTCTATGAGCAGGAATGCCACACAAGGAAGAAGCTGTGCTCTGCATACATACAGCCTGTGGCATTCAGAGAAGATGCATGAACTGGTGAAGGTCTAGGAAAGACCAAGAAGAGGGCATCTGAATCCATGATCTACAAAGAACTATGCAAACAGCCGGGTTTGTTTAGCCTAGGGAAGAGAGAATGAGGGCACCACAGCACAATTTCAGTGTCAAAGGGGCTCTGATAATGACTGTTTTCTCCACATTTACAATAGGAAAATAATGAACTTAACTTACAATAGAAATAATTAACTTAACTGGTAATAAGTTTAATTGGATAGTGTCCAGGAGAATCTCTGCTGCAGTCTGACCGCTAACAGCACTTGGGTTGCAGGACAAGACTGGAGATAGTCTGAAAGAAGACCCCTGAATAGTGGCTGTTGTGGATGCAGGGTCCTCAGCTCCAAATGTTTCTTTTCGCAGATCCGGCCCTTTGGGGCTGCTCTACTTGGCGATGATAGGCAGCATAAGAACGTAATGAGCATTTTATGAAGGGATGAAAATAAACCAAAGAAAGATATCGCTCATGTGTTGCAGCAGTTCAATACAAGAGACTGACAACAAAGGACTATTAAAATACTCTGTACTCTGTTTTGCAGAGGAAAACAGCTGGGAAAGTTTACCTGCAAGTGGTGGATTACATTTTGTACTGAAGTCCCTGCTGAAGAATGTGCTGCATACACATCTGTTCAGTTTTGGAAGAAAATGAGTACATTTCACAACAGGTTTCCCTTAGCTCCACAAAACAGGGCAAGACAGGGATTTGTCCTTCAGAATGACACTGGGAGCCCTCTGCAGATTTATTCCTACATACTATATTTACATTCTTCCAGTTAAGTGCAAAAAGCACAGACAAGACACCCTTGCAGGTCTTCAAGCAGGCACAGACTTTGGAAAAGGACCAGCTCAGCCCAAGGCAATGTGCAGTAGGAACTCTTTAGGGCCAAACATCTGTAAAACTGCAAATGTACTCATAAAATACAGAGTGGTCATGCTCTTCCACCAAGCAACAGCACTTTGTAGCTTCTCTATTACCCACATATGAAGGTATGAGGTTGCTCACGAGTGGACCCTTCCTTGCACCCTGATAAATGTTTCTCTTCCCCACTTTTTACTTGCTTGACCTCTTACATTTGTTATACTCTTGTGTTAAGTTGTAGGGCTCATTTCACAATCTATGCATCAGTTTTATTTGTCAATGGTTTGAGACCTGTTGGGTGCATCTGTATGCACACCACTAGCTCTTTTGGCTCTAATTCTGCCAAAAAATTTTGAGGAGTAAATTCAGGACAGGACAGAAAGAGTCTGGACTGAGATGTGTGATTTCCTTAATTAATAAAACACACCACGGAATTCCTCTCTCTATAAATGATTTGAAATAAGTCATGTGGGCAATTTCACAATCTCTATGAAAGCTACATTTATTTTGGTCTGGACCGCAGCTTTCTCCAGCCTCTGAACAATACTGGAAGGGTTGTGTGCGCACGGTGTGTGTGTGCGCACACTGTTCCAGGTGTGTGTGCAGAATGTGTATGTGCAGAGGGTGTGTAGAGTGAGTGTGCACAGGGCGTGTGTGTGCAGGGAGTGGGTGTGCAAGGTGTTTGTGCCGTGTGTGCGTGCAGGGAGTGTGTTTGCAGAGTGTGTATATGTGCGCAGGGCTATGTGCTGCAAAGGGGTGTGTGTGTGTTGAGAGCTATGTTTGTGCAGGGTGCATGTGCCTGCAGGGTGCGTGGGGGTGTGTGCGCGCACCAGGGGTCCGTGTCTGTACGCACGATGCAAGCCCGGTGCCTCAGTGCAGCGCGGTGGCCCGCAGACACCCACGCGTGCGCCAGTGCAGGCGTGGATGTCCTCCGGCCCCGCCTGTATTCTCCGCCCGCGAGCGGCGCCGGGCACTGCCCCTCGGGAGGCGTGGCGTCGCGGCGGTGCCGCGGGTCGGCGCGGGTGATGTCGCGGGTCCTGGTGGTGGGCGCGGGGCTGACGGGCGCTGCCTGCGCGGCGCTGCTGCGGGAGGCGGCGCGGGGCCCTCTCGCCGTTTGGGACAAGGCGCGCGGCGCAGGTGGGCCCGGCGCGGGGCGGAGGAGCGGGGGGGAGGGGGGGGGGGGGGCTGCTGCGCGCGCGGCGGTCTCTGACTGATGTCCCGCAGGGGGCCGCATGAGCACGAGCCGCAGCGGGCGGGACTCCGCCTGCACCGCCGACCTGGGCGCGCAGTACGTCACGCTCGAGGCGGAGCGCGCGGGGCCGCGCAGCAGGTGAGCCGCGCGCCGCGCCGCGCCGCGCCGCGCCCCGCCCCGCCCCGCGCCGCCGCGCCCCGCCCCGCCCCGCGCCGCCGCGCCCCGCCCCGCCCCGCCCCGCCGCGCCCCGCCCCGCCCCGCGCCGCCGCGCCCCGCCCCGCGCCGCCCCGCCCCGCCCCGCGCCGCCGCGCCCCGCCCCGCCCCGCCGCGCCCCGCCCCGCCCCGCCGCGCCCCGCCCCGCCCCGCGCCGCCGCGCCCCGCGCCGCCCCGCCCCGCCCCGCGCCGCCGCGCCCCGCCCCGCCCTGCGCGGACGGCCTGAGGGGAGGGGCCGCCGGCGCCGCACCGCCCCCGCAATCGGTGTTCCCGCCCATGGCCGCTTACATCCGCGGAGATCTTTGCGTTCGGGAGCTGCCGCGTCCCGTGGGCGCTGTGCGGGTGGCGGGAAGCCCGGGAGTGTGAGGGAAAACGCGAGGCCGTGCCTGCCCGGGAGGGCGGGGTGGCTGCGGGGACGCGGCGGGAGGCTGAACCGGCCGGTGCATGGGAAGGTTTGCCGTGGGCTGGGGAAGTCATGTAGCAGGGATGTAAAAATAGGAAATTTGCATGGAAATCAGGGAAAAGGCAGGTGTGTTTCAGGCACCTGTGTCCAGCTGCTGAAGCGTTCCCGCACTCCGCGATGTCGATGCAGTTTGTACTGATGCTCGGAGCTTTAAGTAACTGTCAGTTATGCCCTTGCTAGCGGTAGTCCCGAAATCTTCAGGTCAAACCCTAATGGTGTCTGTTACAGGCAGCCTTAGTCTTACGTAAGAGGCCGGCCCTCAGAAAAATAGCGAGGTGGCTTGTCTTGTCTTGTGGTTGTAGCTCCTGTTAGTGCCTGGCTTGAAATGCAGCTTGCACAAGGTTGTTAAACTGTTCTCTAAACTCAAAAGTTAGGCCAGTCTGAACTTTAATTGTGAAAAATAACGACAGCTGGTGTTGGTTTTCATTCAGTGCATTTTCATCTCTGTGTTGTTTGCTTCCCTGAAGCTTCTATGAGGAACTTCTGTTTCATGGCATCTTGAAACCGCTGACTGCACCCATTGAAGGAATGGCTGTGAAAAAAGGGTCGTGCAATTACATGGCACCCCAGGGCATCTCCTCGGTTGTCAAGTATTATTTAAATCAGTCGGGTAATTTTTTTATATGAAATGAAACGTTTAAATTACTGTGTTTTTCATGGTATTCTTGAGCTGTCTTTCAAATCTAAATCATCAGTGAGAATGTTCAGTTTCCTTGTTTGTTTATGTATGTATGTCTTGAAGTTGCTTTGATGGATAATTGTGTCTGCGAGCTCTCTAAATTTCCACTTTCTGTAAGCACTTCACCAACTTCAGCTGCACTGCTGCCGTATAAAAACTCTATGCAAATATAGTGTCTGTAGTATCAGGGCCAAGCTTGTAGCTACACTGTTGGCTTTGTCATATGGAAGTCAGACTTAGCACAATTGAAACAGAGTTAATTTAGTAGGACTGAGATCATGAGTGGGAGGGTTTTGTGTTGCAGCTTGAATGAAGTGGTTGTCTGGGTGTTTCTTCGTGAGTGTGTATTTAAGTCAACTGTGCTGTTTAATCAAGCAGGTGGGAACACAGTGGGGAGCTCCATCCTGTTCCGTAGAAGTGAATGCTTCTGCTGTATGTGAGCCTCCTGTGTTGGAAGTCCCTTAGGAAAGGCTGAAGGAGATCACCTGCTAGTGTAAACTGTCACTGCTGCATTGGGTGTAATGTGGCAGAAGCATTCACACACTGGAGTGGCTAGTTTAAATCTGACTTGAAATATGTTAACTTTATGAGCAGTCAAGCTTTGCTCCTTCCATGTGATTGGTTTTGTCCTTTTTTTTAATTACCTGTTTTTTAGACCCTAATCTTGCAAATCATTAACTATGTTTCTGTCTTCTGATGTATGAGAGATTTTAGCAGGGGCAACACTTTTTCAGCTACTGGGGATGTGCTTTGATTGCTTACTGTGTGCTGCCTCCTGTGCGTCTCAGATTTCACTCTTAATTTGTTCAATCACTGTTCACTGCTTACCACAGTGAACTAACCTGACAAAGAGAGCAGCTGGTAGTTTTCCATCTGTGTTTACAGAGCAGAATCCCGTCAAAGAGGAGTTGGATGAATATCAGCCCTAGCACAGGGAAGTGGTGCTGATATCCTTTCAACTGATGAGGGTCCCCTCTTTTAATGTCATATGATGGCTGTTAAATTGATTCAACCTGATTTGTGAAGTTTTGCCCCAAGACCATGTGTTTTACTGTTTGCAAGTCAGCCAGTTACTAAGGAAAATCAGTTTGCATTTTCTCTGTGGAATTCATTGCTACATGTATTTTATAAAATGTTTTTTCCAAACAGGTGCAAATGTCTTCTATGAACACCATGTAACTCACATCTCTCTCCGAGATGGAAAATGGGAAGTCTCCAGGAAAACAGGACCACCAGAACTGTTTGATATAGTTATTCTCACAATCCCTGTCCCACAAATTCTTCAGCTGCAAGGTGACATTGTAAACAGTAAGTTAATGCCTCAAAATTGCAGGTATCTAGCCTAAAATGGCAATTGCAGATCTTGTATTAGCTATGTGTTAATTTCTGCCAGAATGGAATGAATCTGGGGACGATAGGAGAAAGGTAATTTTGAGGCCGTGTGTGGTTCATGAGTAGTAAAACTTTGTTTTTATTTTTCCATGAGTCAGTTGTTCATCTGATCTTTAATTTTTGGGGGACTTCAAGAAGAGTACTAGTCTTTCTGTAAGTTCAGAATAGTTATCGAATGGAATCCTAGGGGTGGTTCCCACGACATGTCTTGCTGATTATTAGTGCTGCGCTTGGTATGTTTGCAGAGAGGATGACTGCTTCCAGAAAGGAAGACTGGCACAACATTTGTGCTGTGGGTAAAATCCCTAAGGCATGTCAGTGAACCTAAAATCATATGAGTTGCAGGGGTGCGAGAGGCTCACATCAGAACTCTCTGGCCTCTAGTTTATGTGATGAAAGCTTCTCAGACCCTCCAGCTTGCTTGCTGTATCTGGCTGCCTCCTGGGCATTGTATTCCTCAAAAATGAGTAAGTCTTGATTTTTCTTTGGTGATTTATTGGGGTGAATGTGTTAATGGTGCCATGGAGGCTTTGACAGAGCAGCTTGATGCTAAGTGTAAATTCAGGTCTGGACAGGTTTACTAGCTAGACACATTGTCTCAGGCATGAGGCTTCTGAGGCCAGCCTGTCTCTGAGGTCAAGCTGATGAATCCTGCTCACCCGTGCTGTGCTGTGTGCGCAGTTAGTGTCCATCCCCAGTGGGCTTAACAGCAGTGTTATTTCTGGGAGGGCTGTTTAGCTCAGGTGCTGACAAGTCTATGAGCAGATTTGATATATTTGCCATGATACTTGGTCCTTGCAGAGCAGTCACTGTGAGTATTTACAGGGCAGAGACCTTGATGCAGCTCTGAGGCTGATCATGAGCAGAAGCCAGGAAGCCAAGCCAACCTGTGCTGAACTCTTGGCACAGCTATTTGAGGTGTTGGGCTGTGGATTTATCACCTCAGCTGCTGTGTTGTACCAAAGACATGGTGCATCTGGCTAATAACCTCTCTGTGAACTCAGCATGCTGGCAGCAGCACAGGGACATCCATGTGGCTCATATCAGTTCTGGTCAGACAGGGCTTGTTGCCTCTGTTTCTGGCTCCTGAAGGAGACACTTGAAAATGTGTTGGTTTTCTGCTCTCTGGTTTGTAGAAAAACCCAACAGTGCTTGAAAGATGAAGAGAGAACTTCAGTGCTTGGCTCCTTGTGCTCTGCTGTATTTTGGATTTTAACATATTTAAACATGTGAGTATGGTTTGAAAGGTTTCTGTCTGTTAAAAGATACCAGAGCAATAGGTGGAGGTAGTTAGAATGAGCTGCCAGGGTCTATCTGAAATCACTTCATAGTAACCAGGAGCTGAATGTGGGAAAAGAAGAGGATGGGGTGGAGGTGGGAGGGGGGGAAAGAGAAGGATAGATGGCAGCAGGAAGGACATTGAACTGCAGCAGTGTCTTGTAGCGCCAAAGGGAAAATTGTGTCTGATCACAGTAAAGAAGTATTTTCATTACATTATCTTATTTCAAGCTTTGTACCTATACAGATAAATATCCTGTAAGAACAGGACTTCTCTGCTGTTTGTTGTTTTATAAGGTCTCTCATTTCTTCTGTCCCTTTATCATGGAAAGTAATGGTGTCCCCACTAAATTTTCTTGGTTTCTGTTTCTGTTAGTGCAAAGAAACAGCCATGTGGAGTAGATGATGATCCATTAGTAAGCATTGTAATTAGCCTTTGATATTCGTGTGTAGAAGAATCTGAGTTGGAGAGTTCAGATGGCTATGTGGAAGTGGTAATTCACCCTTTGCAGGAATTTTCTGTTTTCCTGTTGAGCCTTAAGAGTAACTGTCACATTGATACTTCCCTTTGCTTGAGAATTTTTAACTGTACGACTGTATTTTAAGTAGTAATCACGCAGGTGATTACCATAAATATGCAGTATGTTTATTTAATATCAAACCAGTTTGGACACCTATGCCAATGTTTTCAGAGATGTCTCCTGAGATTTAGGCTTCTATATGTGTAGTTAGTTGCTTCAGGAAAAGCATCCTGCATACATATATGTGGCAAGTTCCTGTTCACTGCAGAATGGGTGCGTATGCCTATACTGGAAAACACAGATGGCCAGGACCTGGCAGCTGATTGACTTTAATGCGGGTGCTTTTGGGTCCAGTAGCTGAACTACTTGTTCTAAAGATGCAGAAATAAAGATATATTTTTATTTAGATGCCTTTAATACCCTGTTGCAAAAGCGAATGAGATGAGGCTTTCCACTTTGAAACAGACCAAAATATTACTTTGTGAGATGAGTTACTAGTTGTTGGGTTTGTGTTCTGGCTTTAAGAATGAGGGCTAGTAACAGGGGAAATCATAGCCTGCTTGAGGGAGGTCTTCTTTCCCCTCCCAAGTGTTTTGAAAATATTTTCATTTATTTACTTGATATTCAGAGAGTTATTAAAATTTTAAATAATGAACCTCCCAAATTTTATGTTCAGTGGCAAATTTTCCATTTTAATACTTAAAGCTCTGTATGCTAAGCATTTGTTGATTTATTAGTTTGTGTCTTTTTCCTGTTTAACCTTTTAGATGAGCCTGAACATTTTGTCGTTGTGAAGCTGTATACATTTAGGAGGAGACAGAATTAAGTGGCCTTTGGCAAACTACAGTTATAATTTTAAATGGCCCATGTGAGAAATAAGTACTCCAGAATTATTTCTCTTATGAGTGTAAAGCCAAAACTGAGATTATTGGAGACATTTGTGTATATACACACCTAAATAAAACTATATACACGTATGTGTGCATGTTTCTATTTACGTTTATAAAGTATTTTGTTCTGTTTACTTTTATTGTTTTGTTCAGTTTGTTTCCTTTGAATTTTGCCAGAATTTACCAGTTCTTAACGTAGGGGAGCCATCTTGCCTGTGGCCAATCCTTTCAGATTTATTGATCTTCATTTTCAACTTCTATTCATTTCTGCTGTAGCTGTCACTTCCAAATAGACCTCTCGGTTGTGTATTTAGCAATAGCAGAGTTGGCAGTACGCTGCTGGAAGTCGTAAGCTTGGCAGTCTCTTAAACTAGTGAAGTTGTTTAATTGGTAGTTTGTGAAATGGGCATTCTTAGGACTTTGAGACGGGTGTCTTAAATTACTCTTCACTGATTTATTTGGTTGGTTTCCATTCACAAATTGTGTGGGTCCTGTATTTTCTTGAAGGTGCAGTAGAATTATCTAAAAATTAAATTAAAAGAAAAAAATCTTTTTGCAATGTCTGCATTGTTTCCCCTTCTTTCTTTTCTTTACATTACATAAGCTTTTAAAATAATTTAGCACTGGTATTGGCTTGAGGCAGAACGGGAAGGGGGTTATAGCTCCTTGCAACATGTTTGAAACAACAATAGATGGCAGCAATCAGATGATTTTTAGGACATTCACCTTGAATAACTGAATTAAATTTAGTGCAGTTGTTTGTATTTGGATTTTACATATTTTGGTAGTAAATAAATATGTTTGAGTTTTGTATGTAAACTTGGTGTCAGAAATGGAGTAAATTTGCTTAAACAAAGTATCTTGGCAAAGGAAAGGACTAGATTTTGCAAATGTTCAACTAACAGTATTTCAGACATGCTGGAATGTTATGGTGGCTGCCGATGTTGGAAGATTCCTAGTTTTATGTACAAGGTGCCATATGATCACTAAACAATATAGTCTTTTTTTTGTGAGTTTTCAAATCAAATTGACAAACTTGCTAAATAAGTTTACTTTTTTTAGTAAGTACTTTTTTACTGTTTTTAAGTAAAAACTAAACTTTTTAGTAAGCTTACGGTTTTTAGTAAGACATTTGGCAACATGGCAATTAAAGACTGCAGAAATTTGCAATAGTTTTTATGTGTTTTCGGAATGTTCTCATTAAGTTGCTTTACTCAGGATTTAAAATTGCAGTTCAACATGTTTAACCTGTTAAAAAAAAAAAAGGCTCAGCTTTTGTTTCAAGCCTGACCTTTTTTATTTCCGTCTGTGTGGATGTCCCATGTGTTTTAAATCATACAAGCTGATGAGAAGATACAAGTAAAATAGGACTATATTTACATAGGGAGGCTTTATAGTATGAATTAGGAAAACACAGCTCTGATAATTTTTCAGGAGTCCCAAGTTCTTTCTGTGTATGTATTTATTTTTGGATAGGATGGAGATAAATTCTGAATTTTCTAGTTCCAGGCAATCTTAGGAGGGCTTATCCAGGCTTTGAGTTTGCTCTCATCACCTAACATATCTAGAACGTCTAGTGTAAGCATGTGCACTGATTTGTTGGCTACTTACCAGACCATAAGAGCTGAGGTCACACTGTGCAAATATTTGTGCTTTCTGGAAAAAAAAGTAATTATTAGTTTTGCGTGAGAGTAGCTGTTGATATTAATGCATTCCTTTGAAAACCTGTTACTCATTTGAAATGGAAGCATACTGTCTGGAGTTGTGATAGTGGAAGGATCTGTGCTGGTGGAGTTGGGCAATACAGTGACAGAGTGTGAGAGGCCATTGTCTCTGTTATCAGTGCTGTGACAGAAACGCCTGGCGCCTTGCTCTGTAGTGAAACCCTATGTCCTTGTCTGTGGGAGAGCTCTTGGCATAACACAGCCAGACAAAATACAGCTCTCCTTACCTATAACCTAATGGTTACAATGAGGTATTCTATGTTCTGCTTCTGAGTTTCATCTGTGTTTCAGTGAATGGCATCCTTCCCTGCCTCACACTGCTGGTGTGGGCTCTGCCGCTCACCTCCCACTGCAGCATTTTGTACCCTTCCGCGAGCTGATGTGACTCATCAATCCAGCAAGGAGAGAGAGATACGTATACATATGAGGTTGTTTCTGCTCGGTCAAGGAGTTGGATTAGCTCCTGGAGGGGTCTGACAAGCATGAAGAAGCAGGCAGAAAGGAGAGGGTGGGACTATGTATCTGGGAGCAGAGGAGGATATAAGGAGGAGCAGCGGATGCTTGTCTGTTCAGCTTCCGCTGAAACCACTACGTCAGCCTTTAAAGCAAACAAAGTAGCGCAGCTGAGGTATAGCCAGCCTTCTTAGTACTTTTTAAAAAAAGGCTACTGGAGCTGGAATTGCACATCAGGAAAGAAACATCAAAGTAAACTGTATTCTTAAGTGTGTGTACGATTTAGCCTATTTTTAGGTGTTTCTTTATAGAGTGCTTATAATTGACTTGTTCTTAAGTTGAACACATTAAAAGCCTATCAAAATTCAAATAGGGTGCCACACTAATTCCAGTGTCCCTGATCATTTGAGAAGTGTGAGGCTTAAATATGATGTGTGGGAACAGAAGTTTGAAAAGGAGAATGAAATAGAACACGTTAGATAAAGGCCCACTGTGCATTTTGTTGTCAGACACTTTGGTAAAAAGCTGAAACTTTGATGGATCTCAGAGTAAAACAGACCAGCATTATGCTGCCCTTTGTCTTCTAACTTGGAGAAAAGTGGAGAAGCTTGGACAGCTGCTTCCTTATTCGAGGTGAATCTCTATTAGATCCTTTGGCCAGACCATGATGACAGCTCTTAAACAGAAACCCTGCAGAGGCAGTCTTGTTTTGTCATGGCTTCTCTCTTCTGCCTGGTAACATTGCAGAAAAATGTCTTCCAGAAGTCCCTGTTAGTTTTTCTGCCCTCCCTCCAGCAAGTCAGCTGCTGTATCAGCACAGTGGTCTGTGGGACCGCAGTCACACAGTTGCCCTGCCCCCGTTCCTCTCAAAAGGCAATGGGAATTATTTTTAGCAGGATCAGGGGTGGTGTGATCTTCAGTTCACCATGTGGCCCACAGACTTACTGGCACATTATGTGCTTTCAGCAAGGGTAGGAGAGCAGCACAGGGACTGTGCGAGAGGTTGAACCATATGAATAAAGAAATGCTCACAAATCTGTGGTTTGAATTCTAAGCTCAAGTTTCCTATGTAGTCCCAGGAGAGATTCAGAACACCTGAACCTTGAACTGCCAGCAGATTGTGCTGCTTAGCTAAACGGATTTTTAAAAAAATTACTTCTGGCATGTAAGGCAGTACTGCTTTTTTGTATTGACACATATATTTCAGCCTGGTCTGGCCATCTGTACCCTGACTGTACCCTGGATGTGCTTCCCTTCCTGTCCCTAGTGCTGGTGCTGTTTGGCAGAGAGCTTCAGGGCACTTGGTCACAGGGACTTTTAATGCTTGTCTAGACTCTTTGTCATTCCAGTAGTGTATCTCAAAGTAGAGAATGGGACCCCAGGAATACTGGATTAGCTAAACATGAGCCCATGTGCATATGCACAAGTTAAGTTTATTCCTAAATAGTAAAGGTGACTGTATTTGAACACGACATACATGAAACTGACCAAATAAATGCTCTAAAATTTGTTTATGCTGACAATAAGTACCCCTTAGTTTTTCCCAAAGGCAGACAATCTTCAGTACTGTTCAGAGATTGTCTTTAGATTGATAAATCTTCCCAAAGCTGCTCTTTGGCATGAGCCTAAAGAAAGAAAAGTTCCCTGCCAAAAAATGTGACCAAATGGAGCAATTCTGAAACTTCTTTATTTGTGTCTCGTGGGACATGTGTTTAATGAGCTGATGGTTTCTGTATTGTATGAAATCTGGATGTGCTCCTAAGAACTTTTTCTTTAGTAAGCCTAGTTAAGGCAGGTATATCAGACTTGAATTTTTAGTTCCTGAAACTAAAATGGTTTTGATGGCTGATTTTTGGGAACAATGCTATGGTATAGCTCATATCTCCCTTTCAGTAAAATCCTTTATTTGAAATCTTCCCTCTTTTTGGGGGGTGGGGGGGTGAGAGAACCACGTTTAGAAAAGCTCTCTCCTTTCCTGTGACCACACCTGCTCAGCATACCTGTCAGAGAAATGTGCAAAGGTGACCATAGGCCAACTTTGACTTTATGGCTTTTGTTTTGATATGGAATCTACAACTCAGACAATTGCTTTTATAGAGTTGAAAACCTTCAAAAAGTGTGGTGCGGGTTTGTAAGCAGTCTTAATATTTAATTACTTGCTTTGGCATTTATTTTAATTAGTAGTACAGTCAAGTAAGCAGGCAGAAGTCTTCACTGGTGCAGCAGTTTTTTAATGCTATATGCATTTTAATGTATTCTCATAGCTTAGGCAGTTTCTCTAGACTGGATGGGATTTTGTGGATTTGTAGGGGTTATTTAATAGTTGCTGGCCACTCACACCACTGTAATTGCCACTGTTCTTTTTATAGACTATCTTTACCTCACATGGGTATGTCTGCAAACTTTGAAGTTATTTTTACTGCCCACATCTGGATTACAGTAGGAAAAAAATATTAATTTTAAACTTAATGAGATTTTGGCTCCATTGAGTCAATTGTAAAACTTGCATTGAGCTTGCAGTCTACTTTTCGCACTTGGCATCATCATTTCCAAGGATGTATGGTATGCTTTTTTTATTTAAAAAAATCGTCCGTAATACCTTACCCTCACATGCTTTTTGTGCAAACTATGTTCTGTTTCTTTTCCTTGCCATCAGATGATATGGTGCAGATGGTAGAGAATTCTGTTTTTGCGGAAGCATTGCAGTGTACATTGTCAGCCTTAATGGTGTCAAATGGGTCAGGCCACTGGTGTGGCTGAAAACTGATACTTAAGGGAGAACCCCCACAACTAAGAAGGTTTGAGTTTTTGTGTGGGAAGGTGGGTGTGGTTCAGTCTGTGGCTGTGCAGATTCTGAAGCTGAGCAAAACCGAGAGAGATGTGCACCCTCTTTATTTAGAAATTTGCAGTCAGGTAAGTTGAAGCTGACTGTGCGCAAACTCAGGATACGGGCATGTTTCCTCTCTCCCCTCTTTTTGCCTGTTTCTTACCACATTAAAGCCTGGATCAGTTCCTTAATATTCTTCCCTGCATGGACAGCAGGCAGCCGTGTCAGCCCAACTGAAATGAGGTTGAGGACAGTAGTAGCAGAAAAGACCTGGCAGAGCTGGCAGTGGCTTACGTTGTCAGAGAAGCTGAGAATAGCTGCCTTTTTCTTCTATAATTTCTGTCCAGAATGTTATCGTATCTTGTTAGTATTTTAGCTGTATTGTGTTTTGGATTTACCCATGTTGCCTTAGAAGCCTGTATTTACTGTTGGCTGCCTTGCTCTTCATTAGATTTTGAATTCCCTGCTAAATCCACCTTCCCAGAGATACTCAAAGCACTGTGTGGGTCTCCTGTGTCTCTATTGTTTGTTTTTTTTGGAGAAAAGAAAAAAAAACAACCTGTCAAACTTTGTTCAGTGACTAATGTAGTTCTCTCCTTATTTGAAGACAGAATTTGGCTTTGTAACCCGGTGTTTCAGAAGTTACCGATTGCACTGCTTTCTTAAAGTTTACTTTTATTTCCAGTGTTCTGGAATGTGAGTTGTGTTTGAGTTGGTTGATGTTGGTGGTATGTTTGACAGAATGAACAAATTCTAAGACTTGTAATTACAAGATCACTCTGCTGTTCTGACCCGCTTCCTCAGAGCTCTTACCTGGCTTGTGCTTAGATTAGTTGACTGGGAGTGGAGGGTGAAGTCTGTGCAAATGAGTGTGCTGTGTCAAATAGCGTGTCTGCAGGTGAAGTCTTGCGTTTGTCAGGTACCTTATTAGTTTGAAAACCTTGAGTATCGCCTGAGCTTTATAATAAAAGTCAGATGTGAGACTTCTCAGAGCTCATATGCGTGTTGAGTTATCTGAATTTGTTTTCTTTAGCAGCTGTTTTAGTGTCTACTATCAGTTCTTCATCTAGTGATGTTGTGAGGGGTTGAGAACCTTTTCACATGTGGTTTGCGGATCAACTTTTAAGTCCTGCTTCACTTTCCTTTGAACTTTTTTATGTTTGTATGACTTTTAATGGCTGGACTACCTAATAAAAGTATAGCAGTTCAGTGTCATAAGCTTTCAGACATCTCCTGTTTGCCCTGAAGGTGGTTTGGGCTTTGCTTTGGCACCTTATTTTGTTGAGTGAGTACTGAAATTTTAATCTTGATGAGTTATCTCACTGGAAATAAGAAATCCTCACATATGTAAAACCTGATGGGAAGGAGATTTAAAGCGCCTGTTAGTGGCTTAGTTGTCAAGTGGGTGGTTCTGAGTGTTTGGATCTCACTGATCAGGATTTGCTATTAGGGTGATCAATGTGGGCCTGAATATTTCAGGATGCACCATGTGTGTAGTTGTTTTCTCATTCCACTACTGTTCAACAGGGTACACAGGTAGTCTTACAGTCCCGAAGCTTATTTAATTTAAGAAATGGAATAGACTAGGTGATGTGATTAGTTGACTTTTTTGATCTACTTGATGAAGCGCCCTATGGTACAATGATGGACGCGGTTGCTACAAATTGTTAAAAATATAAAGAATATATAGCCTTATTTAATAAGCTTAAAACAGACCTTTTATTTGATTTATTCAGAAAGATAGGGGACATGCAAATAAGGCTTTCCAGAGTCAGTCCTTGTTGCACTAGTAGCCTCTGAGACTGTTCTCAAAAGTAGTGCTTAAAACATACAACTGGACTGAAATGTGATTGATCAGTGCTCCTCTGTAAAGACAGGTATGAGAGGATGAGTGTATGCCTCTAAATAAAGGATTTATTGATCGCTTCTCATTGGATTTATACTTTAAGGGTAGCTGACTATAGACGTTTTGGAAAGTGAATTTTATTTAATGAACTATGTGCAGACAGTAAGTGGTTTAAATATCTTGCAGGCCATTAAGTGACTGCAGAACTTTTAATGCTTTGTGTATCGATATTCCTTTGCCTTTACAGGAGGTTGCCATCTTTTTATGGTACAGTGTGGAATCTTAAACTTTTTTGATGTATCTCATGTTTGAGAGAGAGTGAGAATTTGTCTCGTTCTGGGAATAAAAACCAACATATCTTCATTTGTGTATTGTTAGAGCTTTATAGATTACTATCACTTCCAAAACATTTTCATAAGACATCACATGATAACTTCAGATGTCAGTGTAGGTTTGTTTGTGTAATGCTTGTGCTGCAGGACCTGGCAAGGTTAGCATCTGTAAGCTGGAAAAGGGAGACTAATAAATTATGTATCTGATACTGTCCGAACACTTCCAGGAAGGCGTTCTAGTCTGCATACTGCTTAAAATACCGTCACAGGTCATAACTTTAGCAAGCGGGAGAGGTAGCACTCTTTAAACTTCACCTCCTCAAAAGTTTGCCCCTTGGTTATTTAGAAGTATGTGTGGCTTTTCTAGCTCTCTCCTCCCTGATGATGACAGTCACAATGCTGTATGTTCTGCTTCAGGTACTGTGAAAGAAGTAGAAACACCTTCAGATATTTGGAAAATAAATGTAACACGTCAGTTTTGTTTTGGTTTTTTTTTTTTTAAACCCTTAGGAGGTAACAAAAAGCCATGGTAATCCTATGGGCAAGAAGTCTCAGTTCCTTGTGAACAGCTTCTGTTCAAGGTTGGTTAGGCAAGATGGATAACTTTACATCTCTTTGTAGGTGCTCAAAAATGTTGTAGCCTGCGGTTTTGGAGCCAATCCAAGTGGTGTTTTCTAGCAGTTTGCTGGCCTGAACTGGGGTTTATATTGACACCAGTTTTAAGGGTTTTGGCTTTGTATTTTTTAGGCCCTTATAAATCTTCTGACCGTGAATATGTATATTTATAGGTAATGAGATGCATACTTACTTGCTTTCTTTTAAATTAGTGTTTGTTCTTTTCTGTCACGTTGCCTGTAGCCATAAATGTTTTCTCCCTACTGTTTTTTTTTTTTGGTGTCACGCTAGCAGTACTTGTATTTTGCTGTAAAAACAAATGTCAAGATACTAGGTACCACAGCAATTAGGGGTGCAAGGCTCAATTTCCATTGAGTACCTGCATTTTCTTTCTTATTGGGATTTTCAAGGCAGGTAAGTCTGGGCAGCATGTTGAGATCAGTATTTCCGCCTTTTTTATCGTTGTCAGATGTAGCTATTGGAGTCAGTAGTCATCATTGATAATTGAAAAAAGGCATAAACAAATTTCCAAGAAATGGTTTGTTGTGGCAAGGGGTGAGGCGAGTTTGTCTTTTGAATACAGCATTTGGTATGATGAACTGATGACAAGTATTTCTTTTTTTTTTTTTCTATTCCATCTGGTATTTTTTTCATCCTCTGGTGGGTTGCAGCTGATCTGTCAACAACTTCCAAGGAACCAGGTTTTTTTTCTACTATGTTACATTTCCGAGCATTAATATTTTATAATGGTGGTGTACCTTTTTACAAGCTAAAAAAAGGTGACTGGGGAACCAGGTTTTTAATTTATGTACTTGATTGTGTATCTAAAATTGTGTGCATGATAGACATACCCTAATTTATGAAAGCTGGGTAAATTATGGCAGAGAGGCTATTTGCAGTGAGGTACAGCTTTCTTAATTTCTCTGTGTTTTCAGAACACATGCTACGCATGCTTGGTTGCATGTCTAAAACCTTTGGGAAGCCTGATATGAGAGACAGGATGCAAAATGAAAGACTGTGTGATGAAACAAAAGAAATAAACCAGAGAAAACATCCAAAACGTGATACAGTTGAAGCCTCGTGAAGCAACCTACTGATTGTGGGAGAAACATTACAAATGTATGCAGCTGAAATTTTTCTTTTAGCTGTTTCATACGCTTTTCTGTTAGGGATTATATTTTGGATGTATCTGAATACTAAGCGAGGGAGTTGCTTACAAACAGGCAAACCCCGCTATTATTAATGGAACAGTAGTCTAACAACAAGTGCTGTCAGATCATGGAGCTGCAGACTCCATGGTGTAAATGTGGTTTGTATGCCAGTGCTCTTTTCCGCTCTGGGGAAAGCTTAACTTCCTTTTATCAGTATCCCAATCTGTGCAAATGGAGGTTAATGCCTACCACAGAGATAAACACTGAGGGTAGGATAGATAGTTTTGATTAGGACTCAATTTTGAAACAAGAAAGTCTGTCTGGACTTTTCTGCTCTCTGCCTCTGCAAATGAGCTCAGTTATAGGTGGCAGAGAACACAAAGATGTAGTATGATGTTTAATAAATTATACAGTGTTTGCTAAACATACTTGTGTTAATCTACAGAAGCAGTTTTCCTCGTATAAAGCTCTGACTGACTGCTGCCAGACTCTGAGATGTTTTCTGCTGTCCGTTTCAGGACCTGACTTTTCAGGCTTGCTGATTTGCTTATCCACTATTAGTTTCTTCCATCATTAAAGTAATTTTTTAATGCATTTTTAAATGCAGCATTTAGAAAGTGTTTTGTTGTTGCCCCTTTTATTAAGAACAACCTTACTACAGGTGCGATACGAAAGGATAGGAGGAAAATACCACGATGGTAACACATAGTCACCTTTATGTGGCTGCACATTACTTAACACTAACCAAGGAAATAAAACTGCTCACTGGTGATAACAATGCGTAACTCAGAACTGGAAATTAAATAGAGCCATATTACACTGAGAGGAGTTGTGGCACTTCCCCTTTGGTATGATTTAGATGACTAAAAGAAGTCAAGAGACTATAGAGAAATGAGATAGTTTATCTTGGTTCACCAGTTTCTGCGTTAGTCTTCCTTTGTCACCAAAGTACGTATTTTAAAGGAAAATAAGAAATGAGAAAGAAGAACATGGTTTCAGTAAAATGAGCTTACTACCGTGGAGTAACATTGGAGATGTATTTTACAAAATGTTACAATGAATTAACAAAACGGCATGTTTGACTTCATAGCTTTTCTGAGGAGTGCTAGACAGTACATCCTTAAAATTTTGAACTGATAGATTGAACTACAGGGCTTTCTAACCAACTCTAGATTAAATCTGTTATTAACTCAGTTATTTTTACTAGCATTTACGTTTCTCCCCATCATACTGAGGTATATGCTCTGAAAATCATTGAAGTATTAGACACTAAAACATCAGACGTGTCACAGGTAGTGGTTGCCACAAAATCACAACTGTTTCAAGTGAGAAAACAAGACAGGAAACCAAATTGTATAATTCTTGTTAAAATTAAGTGCCTTATGCATTCACCCTGCAGAATAACTAGAGAAACTCTTCTGTTATTTATTATTTTCTCTGCTAACCTGAAGGTATGTGTGTTTGCAGGCTGTCACTCCTGCTCTGAGGTCTACCCCAACACTTCCATCAGCAAGCAGCAAAAGGGGAGAGATGGATATTTCTCATAAGAGAAAGAATTTTTATAACGTGTTGCACAACTGTGACAGTCATAGACAGGGCTTACTTGTGTACTTACTCCCACTCATTCACAGTGCAAACAAGCAAAACTTATGATGTGCATTCACATTTTTAAGAAAAACCAAAGAGTACATAGGAGTAGTATTAAACTGAGGATAAACGTTACTTCCCAAAGAGAAATAAGATGTATTTTTATATAGCAGAAAAAACATACACTTCTTAACCAAAAGCGCGCTTTGCATGATAGTGGGTAATTTCTGTATGTAGAATAACGCTGTATTTGCATCAGAAGGTTTTGTTACGACTGACGATTTGGGAAGGCTTGGAGAAGAAGGGAGAGTCACAGAAGCTAAACACAGATATTGTGATGTGCGCATGAACAGAAGTCTCTGTCCTTGAATGAACGTATTGATTAGTTGTTTTTCCTGCTACATGGTGCTTAATTTAAAAGTGCTAACAAATTTCTCAACCAAACAATTAATAGTGTCTCTTGATACTATTAAAACAAGTTGTCTTTTTGTAAAGTAGATGATTTAAAAACTATTTGATATTCTTATTTTCCTTCAAGCCTTCTTTAACATTTGCATCTGTGATATATATGATATAGAAAAGGGAGGGACAAATATTTAAAATACAGTTTTTAGTCTTAAGCTTGCTGGCATTTTTTATGGTGACTGTTACATAGTGTTGGATCATAGTGGTAGCACTAATATTATTCTGTAGCTCTGTCCTTCTCTGAGTGGTCTTTCTGTTTTAATTTATAAATACAAATATTGGCAGATTCATTAAATGCAAGTGAAAATTTAAATGCTCCTAACTATGACCATCTAACTCATCTTTTTTCTAAGAATTTCTATTTTTGCATTGACTGCTCCTCCTTGCTTACAGGAAGACTAGAGCCTTACCCTGGCTTCATCAGCTCATGTGGAACAGGGTCATGATTTACTGTCTTTATAAAGCTAGGACTTTTTGTGGTACATCTCCATGAAAACAAATGGAGCTACATTCACAGAGGATTTTTGCCACTTCCTGAGCAATACGGAGTCCGTTTCTAAATGAAGACAAAAGCATTTATTCTGCCGAGTCATACTTCAGAACAACAGACAACTACAGAAAAGTTGTTTCTGGTTCCAGTTTTGACTTTGAAGTTAACCCCTGTACTTGGCTTCTCTTTATTTTTTTTGTCTTTTTTATTTTTCATTGCTAGAGTTGCAATATGCATTAGCATGCACGTTCCTGCATCTGTTTTCTCTGAGCTCTGCTGTCATAGTTCTCCCTCTTGGTTGCAGAAATCCTCATGACTGTCACCAGTCTGCAGGTTTTGTTGACTTCACATAAAGCTGCTTTATGAAATAAGGCAGTGGAAGACAATGATCAGCTTTGTAAGTCCAAGTGTATTGTCTCCCAAGGTGATGAGTAATAACAAATTGTTATTTTTGAGGTGCCTTATTCACTGTTTGATTGCTTTGAAATGCAGCTGATGACTCATTGAAACATAGTTAAGGGATGCGGGTTTACAGTCAATAGGGTGCTATGGTAATGGCATGATATGATCTATGAAAAAGGCTGTATAACATAGATGCTATAGTATGCCTGGAGCCATCATGAGTAGATACCATTTGAACCTTTTGCAATACTGCTAAAAACTAATTGTGATATTGCCTAGCATTAAAGCCAGTGAAAATAAAGTAGATTAGAAAAATGTGTGAATGTGGTATTGTGAAAAGGGGTGGAAATGAAAGAAGGGGAAAAGGAATTACCTGTGAGTTTTACCTTGCTTTTGCACCGAACAGTGGGAGAGAAGGGCCTGCCATCTGTTAAAAGCTGCCAAGTCCAAACTTAGGTTTTGGAGAGCATAGTGCTGACTGATGATAGCAACAGAATCACAGGCTTAAATGAAATGTGTGTGGTGCTGTGATCAGTTAAATCCTTTTCTTTTACAGAGTAATCGGGCTTCTGAAAGAGTGGAGAAAGTGCTCTCCTGACTCGCTTGAAATGTGGGGAGGGAGAGGAAGGAAACCCATCATGAACTAAAACATTGGGTTAAGTTTTATACTCAGATGCTTAAGCCAGTGTCTACATGAAGTAGGGCAAATTGCAAATTATTCCCAGGGGAGATTTTAATGGGCTCTTGAAGGCTTTATCTCAGTTTTTTTCATAGTTCTAGCATGTGACCTTTTGTTACAATCAGTGCTTGCAACTTGATAATATTATATGTTCTTATCTTCACATGAAGGACAGGTAGGTGATTCGAAGCAGCCAACATGACTTCACCAAGGGCAAGTCCTGCCTGACAAGCCTAGTGGCTTTCTACGATGGGGTGACTGCATCAGTGGACATGGGGAAAGCAATGGATGTAATCTGTCTGGACTTATGTAAAGTCTTTGACATGGTCCCTCACAACATCCCTCTGTCTGAATTGGAGAGAGATGGATTTGATGGGTGGGTGATTCGGTGGATAAGGAATTGGTTGGATGGTCACATCCAGAGAGTACTGGTCAACAGCTCGATGTCCAGATGGAGAACCTTGACAAGAGGTGTCCCTCAAGAGTCCGTACTGGAACCAGTTTGATTTAATATTTTCGTTGATTATAGAGACAGCGAGATCGACTGCACCTTCAGCAAGTCTGCAGATGATAACAAGCTGGGGCAGTGGGGCAGTTGCCTGGAGGAGACTCCAGGGAGACCTTCCAGTACCTGAAGGGGGCCTACAAGAAAACTGGGGAAGGACTTTTTACAAGGGCAAGCAGGGATAGGGCAAGGGGAATGGCTTTAAACTGGGAGGGGGAAGATTTAGATTAAACGTTAGGAAGAAATTCTTCATAGTGAGGGTGGTGAGGCACTGGCACAGGTTGCCCAGGGAATGTGTGGCTGCCCCCTCCCTGAAAGCGTTCAAGGTCAGGTTGGATGGGGCCTTGAGCAGCCTGGTCTGGTGGGAGGTGTCCCTGCTCAGGGCAGGGGGGTTGGAAGTGAATGAACTTTAAGGTTCCTTCCAAACCAAACCATTCTGTGTTTAGTTCTAGGAAGATCTGTACTTTAAGTTTTTTTCCCCTATTAACACTACTAGTGGGTTTTAATAGAATTACTTCTGTCTTTCCATGATACTGATGGATTAAGCTGATTGAAGGGCTTGGAATCAAAAGACAAGGGGCATTTTGGACTGCAATAAAGAACTGAGATGTGTGTTCCTGTGGGAAGGTATTTTGAGCCTCTTTGTTTTAGTTTTATCACTTTTTTGCTGTGTATAGCATGTCTTTCATGGAAAAGGTGCACTGCAAGGTTTGGTACGTGTTTAGCTGCAATTTAGATATGTGTATTTGTTTTACTGAAATTAATTTTAAATTGAGTTGCCTTAGTTGTACAGGGAGTGTTTGAAATCAAGTTGGTAAGAAACAACACCGACTGAGTAACTGTTAATTCCTGGTTTTGGATAATTATCTTTGGAGAACATTGGTAAATGAAAAAAAAAATACAAAATTCAGGAACTGCCCCCACACACAAAAATAAGTCCCAAAAGAAAGAAAAAGAGGAAATAAAATATGGAATCTCTGAATTCAGGAATAGAATGAAGAAGTGAGAAGCAGTCAGCGGAAGAAATGCTAGTTATTAAAACTGATGGAAAATTTGAGCATCTGAAAAAACCCAAAGATTTACCAGTATGTGCTGGATAGTTGCAGGAATATGGAGTAGTGCATGCCTTATCAGAACCATGATAAAGCAAGGGTAAGAGAATCCTGGAAAGCATATAAAAAAAAATAAATTTACTTCTAAAATAGTACTCTCACAGATTAATTACCAGCAAAGAAAGAAGATGCTAGATCCTATGGTTGGTTCAGCTCATCCTGCTTAAAGCTGATAGCAGAATTTGCGTTGACTCTTTTATCATGACTAGATTTTGCCTCAGTTGCATTCTTCAGCCATGTGGAGTACTGAAGTATGCAATTGCCTTTTTACCCAGGAAAGCCAAAAAATAAAGGAAGTTAGTTTTGTAGAGCTACTGAGACTAGTAAGGGGTTAAATAAATCCTGCAAAACAAAAAAAAGTTGATTTTTTTCCTAAGAAACAAGTGGTTTAATTATAGTCCAGAGAATGTGTGGGTTTTTTCATGTGTAAGAAGATTTAGCACTTTTATTTCTTGGCACAGTTTTAAATCTTCCCTAAAAAGACACTTCAGAGTAAATGAAAAAGCTAATTTAGTAGCACTGACAGAACTGGTACAAAAGATGACATGGTGGTGAACTGATTTTGAAAACTCCCTTGAGCGAAAACATAGCAAGGTAATTCTGAATGTTTACTAGCACGAGCAAGTATCTTTTCCCTTGTGAAAATTCCTAATGTGTCAGCTGCTGCTGATTGGCTTTTTCATTTTTCACATTGTTGATGGAAGAATTCCCCATGCGCTTCATAATCTCAGCCTCTCTCCTCAATCCCCGATAGATTTTCAATGCAGCCTTACCCCAGGGAAGACTAAAACATCTCCAGCAGGATGTACATCATCTTGCCTTATGGAGTGCTGTGGTTGACTGGGACTTTCCGGGCACGTGAAGCTGCCCTTTGGACTCATCCAGATGTCAGTCTGGCTGTCTTGCTCACCACTCTGATCAGGTCTGAAGTAGAGACCTGCAAGATTGAGCCATCTGCATTTTCTCCAGGAGTAGTCTGTTGCTGGGTGGTTGGAGTTGTTAAAGCTCCCTCCTTTCCAGGGTTTCTTTGATGCTGTCAGTTGTGACCAACCACAATCTAACATTTGCAAAATGGTCTGGGCTTTTCACCTGTTATTCTGTCTGCTTGTGGCAATGTTGGAAGCATGGTGTGTGGCACTTAATAGGTCTTTCCACCATGACATTACATTTGGTCTACTGATCTCTGTCTCTGCCACCATCAGCTTGGCACCAAGAGTTGGGGTTTCCATCTATTTAGAGTTATCTCTTGCAAAACAGTGTGATGAGAAGATACATCTTCCACACTTAAGTTTCCATCAAGATACAGAGATGGAGCTGTTCTTCCTTTGGCCTGCCCTTGGTGTTTTCAATCACAGGACTTGTTTGTTCTCTCCATGAAGAACCCACTTCACCTCATGCTAAGTAAAACTTTTTTGTCACCTCTAGTAGCTTTTACACCACCACCATGAGAAGACAATCATTTCATGGCTGGAAACTTTAACCAACTTTTGCTGCTAACACTTTGCTCCTCAGTGTCAAAATTACAGTTCATGTTTCTGTCTCTGTGCTGATTGTGCTTCTTCTAAATGCTAGCTTTTAGCAAAACTGCTTTCAAGTTGCAGTTGTTAATCAGTCTCCAGCATCAGTCTTTCAGCTTGACTATGATGCTTTTGTCTCTGTGCTAGGGCTCCTTATGTGCCTTACTCAGCCAGACATACTTCTGATTGTGCGTACCCTGTGACTTCCAGAAGTGATGGTTCTCAGTTCTTATTTGCCTTCATGGTATGTGATTGGCAGAAGCTTATGGGATTTAGTCTGAAATTTTAAGTGCCTCTTTTGACTGGGCTGGCACTCTCTACAGAGGAAACACTTACTCTGTAAATAGTTGTTATCCACCCTGAACCTGGAACTGAGATCTTTCAGTCAAATAGGTCTGGAGCAAAATTCTGCAAAATCTGAGGATTTAGGACTTTTTGCTATTACTATACCTCTGTTTAGTGACATGCCTTTACTACCAGTAGCACATATCTGTCCTCAATAGCAAACAAAAAGTGGAGGCAGAAGACTGAAATAAAATATGTATTGTTCAGTCAAGATAGATTAATAGCATTACACACAAGCCACACTTCCTTGTTGGTTTTATCAGTTCTTTGTTTTTTTTTGTATGATCTAAAAATGTCTTTTCTTGCTTTTTTTCCGTTCAGGGAAATTGGAGTGAGTGTTCCCTTTCTGTGGGAACAGTTGGTACCTAAAATGCCTTTTTTTTTATTTTTATTTTGGTATGTAAGCATGTTCATTTTGGGATGGTACAAATACTGCTTTCTGAGGCTTGACTTAATTTTATCACTTCAGGAGAATTTTTTCAAAGGTGGTGATATTTTATGCGTAGAGAAGAGTGATCTTGAAGGAGGCATTAAATCAAATGGGTCACTGAAGGCTGGAATGCCTGAAAAAACTTGGCTAAATTTTGCACAGTGGCTGCGGTAACAAGTACCTTTAGGAAATGGAAGGGTTTGCTCTTCCCTTATTATGTCTACTGTTGGCATATAAAATGCAGCTGTGCATACAGGTGTCTTCAGGATGAGTACTGGATGGGTTACCAGATGTTTCTGCTTAAACATGGACTGCATTTCTGAAAGGGGCAGTGCTCTCACTGACTGTTAAGCTGACAGTGTTTACTGCTCTCAGCTTCATAATTTTCATAGTTTGCTGGGGAAACATATTGCATAGCCTCCAGACTGCTGCCTTAGCCTCTCAGTCACTGTTGCACAAAGGATGTTTGTTTCCATCAACACGTGAAACAAAATGTAGGCGTCACTTGTGTCAGTGGTGGATTTGTGCATGGACATCAGCATTACTGGAATTTGGGAAAGAAAAATCCAGGACACACTGAATGTACTTTGGCTTTGTTACATCAGTTTCATCAACAGTGCAGTGAAATGAAGAGGTGTGGCTATGGTATTACTCTTCAGGAGAAATCCAAGATCATTTCTGGTGTTAAAATGTTGTCCAATGCGATTACACTCATCTGCCAGCTTTTGGACATAAATGTACAGCAGGAGGGAGAAACTCCAGTAAATGTAAACCTATATTGATGTATAGGACCTGACAACTCCAGTAGCCTTTGTAGGAAGTTTTAATGAATAGAAAGAGTCCCATGGTCTTGGCAACAGAAGCCCCCATCGTATAGCACAAGCAGTTTGGCTGAGGGACTCCTAGGGGTGGGGTCAGACAATGACCATTAATAGCCAAGGGCTTTTGGAGAATGTCAGTAGTGCAGCCCAAAGCCTAGCTGGACCTGTGCTCCTTACATTTTAACGGTCACCCAGGCTGGATACTCTCACTTCTGAGAGTCTGTGGCACATCACAGAACAGCTCCAGAGAAGTGGATTGGATCCCAGTGTGCAAAAGGACTGCATGTTTCAGCTGTACGGCCTGCTGCTGTAGGTACTTTGTTTTCTGGTGTGTCTGAGTGGCAGAGAAAGAAGTCATGCCCATGTGGAAGAGTGAAGCATTGATTCTCTTGTATGAAGCCCAACTTTGTTCTGCATCCCAGCTACTTGCCAGTCTTTCACGTGTGTCTTATTCCCAGTGTCATGCATTGCTTCTGGGTGTTGTCAGAAAATCCTTTTGCTGTACCCTGTTTCTGGATCATGGGAAGTGTAATGGAAGAACTGGCAGGAAAGTGGGAAGTTTAGAGATGGAAGTGTGATGGGAATATGGGATATGGAGCATGGTAGTATTGGCAGAGTTAGATTGTGGGTGTAGAACAAGGAGACCACAAAGAGAGGGACTAGAGCTCCAAGTTAGGTGGCCTTCATCCTGCTGAGACAACAGTGCCTCATCTAGAGTGCATAGTTGAAGCTGGTTTTGTTGATGATTTATCCCAGCCTATGGCTCACCCTGGAGCATCCTGAGATGCTACAAAAAGCAGTGAAAATTACAGCTGATATCCAGTCATTGTGAGCCTGTGTTAGAATTATTGTCCGAGTCAGGCAATAGCGGAAGGGACATGGACTTCTCGAAACAGGAGCCCTGGGGATGTAAGAAGATTAGAGAAAGTAAATTCAGTGTCTTCAATGCAGAAAGCTTCAAAGCACAGATAGAAGATGAGGTCTTTACAGAAGGAGTTAGTGTGGACTTGTGTTGACCTTCAAGATGCATTTAGATACAGGCTCTGATTTCACATACAATTCTGTGCTTTCCAATAATGTAGGAAGGAAAACAGTACTGCACAGATGTGGTAAATGGGTCTTCATAATAAATGGTTTTGTGTAATCTGACCAGCCCTGCACTTCCAGTGTTTTCACAAATGCACGCTAATTAATTGCTCTTTACCAGTTGAGGCTTACACTGGACTGTGCTTCAAAAAATCTGACTGTAGTTTGTAGCATATACCTTCTTTTTACAAATGCCTGATGATTGTAATCTTTTTTGAGATGCACTTTTGTTGTAGGACATCTAAAGCATCTTCATACAAAAACTAAAGAATTAGTTAGAAATCTTTAACTCTAAACAGGGAACAGAACTGCCAGGTAGGAAGTATTTCATGGGACCAGTCAGTAAATTGGAGTTTTAATACTCTGAATACTGTAGAGAGAATATTTTAGTGGAATGCTGGTAGTGGAGTGGAAACCGTCTCTTGAGTTCTCATCAATAGCTTTCTTTTAAAAAAGAAAAATAAGATGGGAACCCTGGTAATTCAGACACTTCTAATTAGACCTTCTACATGTGGTTCTGGTTTTGGGAGGCAGTTGGCCAGTGGGCAACAGTAGGTGGGCGTAATTATCTTGCCAGCTCATTGTTGGCAATGATTTTTGATGTCAACAATTTCACTTACTGAGGTTACAAATAATGAGTCCTCAATTGTATTAGAATTAGAAATCTTGTGCAAGGGTTGAAGGTGTTTGCTAGATGATTTGTAACTTCCTCCAGGTGGTGTCAGAAAGATGAAGAGAATGTTGCATATTCTTCATATGCACAAGCGTAATGGGGAATTACATATTCTGGAAATACAGCAAAAATAAATTTATGACTTATTCTTGTTTTAGGGATCGTTTTCCTCTTCTTGTGTGTGGGCAGTGTGGGCAGTAGTACGTTGGGGTTTAATGTCTAGATCAGATGGCTAGTGTGACTGTTCAAGTGCAGCACAGGAACAGAGAAATGCTTCAGCATTCTTTATTTGTGAGCGTGGGAGCAGACGCCTCTGGTGTCTCTTAACCTCTTCAGACATTCCTTGAGCCTTGGTAAGAGTTCTGCAGTTCCGCAGTCTAGATGGAAAGCTGCCCATTGAGGTTTGCTGGTTCAGCTGTTGGAAGGGATAGTAACAGAGCATTAGGAACGACGCCTGCAAAGTGGAGCATACTGGCCATTTCAGAGAGGAGTTCGGTTTTACTTATCAGTCTGCTTTTGCATGAAGTGATGTAATCCAGCTTGGCAGACTCCTTACATAAACTGTTTCTCTGAAGACACCTGAGCCCTTATGCTTATATGTGCAAAGGCTTGGAGAGAGTGTCTAAACCTGGCTAATTTGCAGTATTTTCAGGGATGCTTTAGGTTTGCACAGTTTTAAAGGAGTATCAAATGTGTGTGTCTGTGTAGTTGTATGTATATAGATGTGTGTGTATACACATACATATACACAAATGCACATAAAGCTTTGTGTATCATTCTTTAAAAATGTAAGCCTCACCCTTTTTTTGGGGGGAATTTCCAAGACTGGCTAGGTGTGCATGGGATGTTTGAGAATTGCACATTATCACAATTTTTACAGTTTTGCATGAAACATCTAGAATGTCAATACTTTCTCATAGGAGGACAGTCCCTGAAGCGATTCCTTAGTAATCATGGTACGTAGCATCTTTTCTTCTTCCCTTTCTCTTAAGCTAGAAGGTAACAAGGAGAAATTCATATTTGTGACAGCTGAATTAAAGTAAATCAGGACTCTTAACTGCCCAACAAACCAAAATATCTTCTTCAAAGTTTTCTGTTATTTTAATTTGCATGATATTATTTTTCATATTTCATGGGGAATCGTAAGGGGAAATCCTCTGTACTCTTTGATAAATTGAGTTTTGCCAGTCCTCAAAGATGGAGCATGCTAGAACTGCTTTTTGTTAAAATCAGTTTTGGTTTTTTTTAATTTCATGTTCTGATATAGGAGCTAGTACTACTTTTTCACAGTAGGGGCTTGGAATGTCTTTAGCCCTCAAATGAGCTATTTTGGCTACAGTGTTTTGAGTTTTTCTGTTCATCAGATCATGGAATCATAGAATGAATCATAGGATAGATCAAATAGATACTAACTGGCTATTACTTACGCTCTACAGACCATTTTAAATGAAACCTTGCATTAAGATCCACCTGTATTATAATGAGCAGCACTGGTGACTTTTTCCGGGTAACACAAAAACAACAGGAGGGAAGAATCTGACTCTGTTTTGGAGGTGAGGTCTGCCTTTGGCTTTAGTTTTCATTGGGACTTTGTTTTCATTCTTCTAATCAAGTTGGTGAGACCCAGGTGTAGGCTAAACTGGAAGTTGTTATAGAAAGCTTCATCTTAAGTAATTTCGAATAGACTGCCTGAAACTTTGGAGTGACTCCAGTATGATTGGATAAACAGTACAGTGATCAGATTGCATCAGGATGGAGATTTTATTTTAGAAGCTGCTAACCACTGTACATATAGAAGCATCAGATTTATGTATACCGCCTTCAAGTACAGGCCTGTTTGGGCAAGAAATGAGAACTGCCTTGCTGTTCCCTCTGTCATGTGTACACAACTTGATATTAACTTGAAAATTGTCTGTGATATGCACAATCTTTCAGATGAAACATTATCAGCTGATCCACTTGGTCTGATGGTGCCAAAGCTGAGGTGCAGCAGTGTTATCTGTGAGTGCTGGCTTTAAACTTCATTTTCAGTTGGTAGTGCAAAGGACTATTTGCAGAAGCCCATAGTGTTTCAGATAACTTTAATCACTTTTCTAGTTGTCGGGTTTTGTGCTTTTGTGGTCTTGTTCACAGTCAATTTGGAAGCTGTATTTTAAATTCCTCCCCTTTAAAGTAAAAGGAATTCCAGAAGTGTTTGTATTTCTTGTATTGGTTAATATGAATACATAAAATATTTGAGACTTTCCACCCTCTGATATTGTCCATGTGAAAGTATAATTTACAAATCAGATTGACTAGTCATTGGAATGCACTGCCCAGGGAGGTGGTGGAGTCGCTGACCCTGGAGGTGTTTAAGGGGAGACTTGATGAGGCACTGAGTGCCATGGTTTAGATGATGGTTGGTGTTAGTGTGGGTGTTGGTGTTAGTGTTGGGTTATAGGTTGGACTTGATGATCTCAGAGGTCCTTTCCAACCTTATGACACTGTGATACTGTGACTCTTTTCTCAAATACAAGCCCAGTCAAGTTTTTATAAATAACTTTCTATCAGGTTTCAAATGTAATTTACAGCTCTTTAAATACTTGATTGCCCAGACCATTCATACCAATTAACTAAACAAGGTGCATATCCGCCACATTCTAAGTGAGCAGTGAAGCCATAGCCTCCAGACAATGGTGAGGCTGGCAGTTTGACTTGACTGAAGCTTCTCTGGCAAACATCCTGGAGCTGTTGGAAGCTGGGGCTTGTTCAGGCAGAGCTTTGGAGGCCTGTCTGGTTGCAATGGCTTTGGGAAGGACCGAGATGACCTCGAGCATCTGCACAGGTGGCAGGGATGTGACAGAATGAGTAGTTTTATGGCTGGCTCTGTCCTACTCTGAGGTTTGTCACCATCTTAAACAATAAAGCAGGCAGAGAAGGCACATTTAAGTTCAAGCACAGATGAGGTCCCTTCTAAATGGTAATTCTTGTAACTTCAACTGGTGAAATTGAGAATGCAACACAATTTTAAGAGGTTCCTCTGCTGCTACAGGTAACTGTGTGCCTCTTACAGAGGCATCACTGGATATTTCTCTGAATGGTTTTATAAAATTCAGCAGCAGTTTTGGTTTTCTTCTATTAGTAACTAATATGGAAGCTGGTAACTATATCAGTTTAAAATCAGTGAGCTGTCTTTGTAACCTTGTTCATTAAAGGTACTTGGTTCATCTAGGAGCGTGTTTCCCGTGTTAAGGGGTTGGTACCGAGGTTGTTCTTTTGCCTTCTCCATCTGTCAGTTATTCTGTTTATCCAGAGGAGGTAGCGCTGTAGCTGGATTTATGCCCAGATCATAGACCTGTAAGTGCACTCCCAGAGATGGCATGAAAGCAAGATTAGCTCCCACTTTGACCCCATTTGTTTCTGTCACAGAGGCCCCAATGAAGTGGCATACTGTGGTTTGGGGGTCCTTTTCCTTTGGAAGCGTAGGGGGAAAGAGTTCTGTTGGGCTTCTTCCTCCACCGAAAACTTTAGCTGCCTACCTACAAGGAGAGCTTCAGTGGGTTGGCTTTGGGGGGCTACACAAGAGAAGCAACTGCACGAGGCAGAGTGAGGCCACCAGCAAGATTGTGCTGTGGGTTTTTTCTCAGATAACCCAGAAATGAGCAGTCTGTGGGGCAGGGGGACAGAATGACTCCTGACCCCATCACCAGCTTTGTTTCCCTTGCGAGGTGGTTCAACATTTTAGCATAGCCTTATGATGGCATCCCCCTCGAGGACCTTTCCCAAATCCTACATTCCCTTTCCAGTTAGGCTTCCAGGAATCTGGGGACAGCAGGCTCACCCCTACATTGTGCACATGGCCAGGCCCTCCCTGCCTGAGCCCTTTGTTTGAGTTGCAAATCAATGCAGTTCTCCCTGTGGGCTGTTGAGACTGCGTGGTTGTCATGTTGACATGCTCCTTACATACAGCACTCTGTAGGAAATGTAGTAGGGGGGATGCTGACATTTTTACTTCCTTTCCTTACCTAACAAACAGGATTTATTTTAAAAATGGCTTTAGGTTGATTAAACATCTACATTTGCACTTCTTTGTTTTGAGGAGTTATTAATTTTTTCAAAACTGTGGAATTTCTCATTTAACATGAACAGAGCTCACGAGCATTAAATCATAAAGCAGAGACCATGGAAATTTGCTAAATGCGTTCCGACTTGACCACAAAGCAGTCAGACTGTTTCTGTTCTGCTAACTGAAGTGAGAGATGATAATTATGTAAAATTTAAACTACAGTAGGGTAATTATTTTCGTTTTTCTTTTCTGAGACTCAAATATGTGTTTTGGGGAGAGCATAATTTTTGTTTTTAGTTTCTCTTGGTTTCGGTGGAGGAAGTTGGTAGTTTATGGGAACTAAGGTTGAGTGAATAAAGTGTGGGAATTGTCTGGTTACAGAGCTGCATGGGTCTTAAATCTGTTGTGCCAAAAAAGACATGGAACATTATAAACTTTAGCTTGGTTTATTATTCTAATCTGCTAAGCTATTGCTCTGAAGTCTGAACAGTAATAAACCCATAATGTGTATTTTTTAGTTTGTTAAAAATGTGTGTGACTTTTTGAACTTTTAAATAATGTGCCCACACGCTAGATGAGTCTTTGCTGTAATATCACAATCTGACCCCATTGAGCTATTTATTGTTTGTCTGTCTGTGAATATGCTCTTTATGCGCATGTAGTTCTTTCATATTGATATTATAGGAGCTCCCACTCGTACGCACATGGAGCATAGACAACAACAGATTAAAAGAATGACTGACTGTCTGGAACACTGCAGTGCTACCTTACAGAAAACTTGAAGTAATTGCACATACAACTTCTGTGGAATGAAAATTGGCCACTTGATATTTAATAAACAGAGATCTACTAATCACATAAAAAGTAGAAGACTGCTGATTTCGGAGCAGTACCGAGTGTTTTTAGTTATACTCAAAAGATAAGTTGCCCAAGATTTGGAATTAGATTTTTTTTCATATAGTTTTTGTCTGGGCTGTGAAATGCACTACGAAAATGTTCTTTAGTATCTTTTTTTCTGGAGCCATGTTGGATAAACACCAGCAAATGTTCAGTTATTTGGTTTTACAAATGACTGATCATTTCACCGTACCTGCAGTTTTCCACTGAGCTAACTTTGTATCAGTTAAATTTCTTTGTAGTTACAGACACCCTCGTCAAAGAAACACGTGAGATAAAAGCATCTTTTGTCTGTTGATGATGTGGAGAATTGGAGATGGGACACTCCTGATAAAAAATCCATTCTTAGGCCTTTTTTTTTTTATATTTATTATAAAATCTACCCAACATTTTGACAGGCCTGGTGCCCACTTTGCCAACTGTGAAGTGTGTTGAAATTGCAAACAGCACAGCATTGTCAGGCAGGTAGAACAGCTGCTTGGCCACCTCCACCTTGGCAATTTGGAGTGATCAGAAGCAAGGTGGAGCTGGTTAAATGCTGAACATAGAGACCGTGCTCAGGCATGTTTATTTTTCAATTCTGTCTCCATTTGTCAGCAGGACAGAGAAACCTGGTATTTTCTCAAATACGATGTCACTAAACTCAACGTGAATAAATGGCTTTCTTCCCTAGACTTTAGAGGGAAACAGATGAATGGGAAATTAAAATCTAATGGCTGGCTGAGGAGAAGGTTATATTTACTCATTCCAAACAAGTAGAATTACTGGATTTTCTCAGTATATCTTTAGTTATTTGATCCTTGTTATGTGCCTTTTGCTGTGTCATCTAATGGATGCTGTGAGTTAAAAGTAGTACATTCATTTAACCACCCACAGTCTTTCCTCCCTATATCATCCCAGCCAGCTTTAAAAATAAGTGCTGTGTGCTTGTGTTTACCCTATCCTGCACAGTATGGTATTTCCAAGGATGGAACCAAGAAGAGTACATAGCATTGCTGTTCTGTGATTGAAAATTAGATTACAGATTAGAAACCCCAGAGGGAACACTGACCAGATAAAACAGTCCCCTACAGGCCATAAGACTGTTTTAATTGGGGCCAATCTAGAAAGAAAGATCCAGTCCCGGCATAAACACTTTCAGTGCATGGTATGTTTTAGTGGGGTTTTCTGTGGCTTGTGAATCTTCACCTTTTGGGAAGAGCAAGACATCTTCTATTCCTTTCCTTTGATTGATTTATTTCTGTCTTTATGTCATGCCTTGAAAGGAGTCTAGATTTAGCTAGCCATTGGATTTTTAGATTTAGACTTTTTTGTCTGCCAAAGCGAAATGTCCTCTGACAATTTTTTTTTTCTCTCCTGTATTTATGGAATCCCAGTGGTACTAAGTTATTCCTTCGCCTTCTCTTTGTGAACTGGATCGACTGCAGTCCATGGGCTTTTTATTAGCACATGTGGTTTTAAATCCTGTCTTCATGTGTTCCTAAGCAAGGCTCCTTACATGTGCTACCACTGAATTTCTTGCACTGAGTAAACCTGAATGTCAAGGCACACTTTAAATGGCTGGTTTTCTTGTCACAAAACATCTGGTATCCTGCACACTCCGAACGTTTTTTTTTTTTTTGGAAGACCAAATACAAAAGGAAGTTGGCAATGGGGACACCAGTGCCCCAGTGGCATATGCAGAAGCTGAGTGGATTCTGTGCCTGCATTGCAACCTGGAAAAAAAAAAGGAAACAACACTTAAAAGTGGTCTGTGTCCAGGGATGGCATCTATTCCGACAACCTTCATCATTCTCCTCAAAGTAGTCTGCTTGCACAGCTGATGGTGTTGGTCAAACCTGGAGGAATAAGCCCCTTTTCTTGTGTGTCCTTGCCTGCAGTTTTGCAGTGGCATTGAGCATGTGGTCAGAATCCCTGGCAGTAGTGATGCAGTGATCTTCCCACGGTTTCCCTAGGGACAGACAAGTTATTTCACAATTAACGTAATTGACTGGGAAAGAATCCCGTTTGCCTCGGGATAAGGAACTGTGGTATTAAACTTAGACACATGGTAGACATGCCACAGTGAAAGCTGTGGTAAGATGGGAGGCACTGTGCTCTGCGGACATTCCTGCTAGGGTTAGGCACTGAATTTGTTTTGCGTGCGGACTCTGAATTTTTTTGATAGAAGGATACTAAGATTATTTTTGTGTTTATTAGACTCCATCCATCTTGATCCATTTCATCAGCATATCACGAATTTCTGTTATAAATCATCATTTTTCTAGAAGCCTCCATTTTTGTAATGGGCAGGTGTTTCTCTGATTCACTTTGTGTAAAACTTCAGTTCTGAAGCTGTTGGCAAAATTTCCTATGACTTCAGTGACACCAGGATTTCACACTATGAAAATTTAATAAGGCAGAAATATTGTTGACATGGGAGCACAATTTGTTGTGATCTATGCAGTGGATTTGAGCCAAAATTGGATTGAATTTCACACCTGAAAGTTTGGTTTAAAGGTCCTTTTTCATTTCCCAGACAACAGCAGTTCCTTGGTCTGTTGTAAGAGGTATATGCACATCTGTGGTTTGAAACCGCTGCTGGTGATATTAGCTACTGTTTCATCTCTCTTATTTCTGTCAGGTGCTCCATGGACTCTGCAGTGGGATGTGCGAGTGATGTCATTCACATGAATTTATTGGTAGTGCTGTTTGAAATAGTGGGCTGAAATAAAAGTTCTTAATGTGGAGGTCAGCGAGTACCTGATGTTCTTTACAGAATCCATTTGTTGTGTAAGCAGCTCTACTGTTGTGGCACCTCCTTTAATTAAGGCTCTGACAGTATTTCTATAATACACCATATTTTAAAAGGGTCTATTACTCAACTGCAAGATCTGCTGCAAGCTGAGACTTGGACTTGGAAAGCTTCAACCTTAAAATATTTTCTTAACTTAAAAAGCTATTTTTTTAAAGTACGGCTGTAAAGAAATCTTTCTTCAATCATTTAGGTAAAATATTTATACGAAGAAGAGTTTCCAGTCTTATAAACAATGCATTTTTAAGTAGCTGGTATTGTCTGAGTGTTTTTAACCATGAAATATCCATAAATGTCATTCTATAATTTGCTGTAATTTGAATACTGAAGTATCTTTTATTACTTGCATGATTATGTGAAAAGCCTTATTTTGGACTAGGACCTTACGTGCTACGTTGATTTCAAACACAAGAAGAAAGAGTTCCTGTACTTTATTACCTTTCCTGTAAATCACAAGAGAGCAAGTATAGTAAGGGACCTGTGTTGCAAATGAGCACGGAGGGAAATTGCATTACAACTTTTACACACATTTAGGATACGCTAACTGTGCTTTGTTTTTAGCCAAAGTCTAAGGGAAACTTAGAATAACATGTTTTAAAGAGGTAGGTGCATTACGTGTGAGCTAACAGAGCAGACCATCTGTTAAGGTCCAGGACGTTATTGCCATATATTTTCTGAGAAAATATCAGATGGGTTTCCCACAGAAGAGACTGAACTGTAATTGATTTTCCCGTCAGTAACTGGTTGTTCAGAGATTCATATAGGAAAAGAACCTGTGCCAGTATGTTTTCAGCGGAACGCTATGAAATATAGTAAGATTTTCCTGGGATTTTTAGTCCTCCAAAACATTTTCTTATTTTGGGTTGTTGAGAAGCACTGCTATTATTTGCTGTTGATGTGATAACATTTAGCTGCTTATTGTGGATTATATTTAAACATACATGAGTTGATCCAGGAGGCGACTTGATATCTATGAATCCTGGACGGCTCTCTTAATGGGTTTCTCTTGCCTTTGTGACAAGTCCAGAATTCTACAGAATAAAGGGATTCATATAGGAAAAGAAAATAAGTCATTTCCAATGCTAGTGACTGAGTGAACCTCCTAAGCAGTAGCGTGAAGATGTAGTGGCAGTTTTATTCAGCTTTAAGTGTATTAATTGAAGATCTTTTAAATCCTTGTTCCTTGTTAGACAGGAATTAAAAATGATGCAAAACGTATTAAAAGTGCAGAGTTAAACATTACCCGGGAAGTGGTCAGTATCATCTTTTCCAGTGAAGTGGTGTTTGTTTTTACAGTTACTTTTGAACCTGGGTGTTATTTCAGTGAACAGTTTGGTGTAGATAGACTTCCCATGGGCATCAGTGAGTTTCTTGCTATTATTCAAAGGATTTGGTCCCAAATTTCTGGTGCTTCATCTAGAACTTTTTTTTTTTAATGTAATCCTACTCTGTGGAAGATTTTTTTTTTTAATCTGCTGAGGTAATCCTGCTATTTGCTTAATTTTTTTCCCGTCATGAGTTTGTTGTGGGGTGGGCTGCAAGAGTTTTTTCTCTGGCAGTTTTTGGCAGAGAGCTTTGATTATGTCATACAGCTATTCAGAAAGAGAAATACTGTTTTTATAACTATCATGATAGTATTTTTCATGTGATTACAGTGGTATCAGTTTTATTCTGATATGATGGGTTTGGTTTTTTTCTTAAATCCAGAGTTAGTCGCCTTAAATTCTAAGCCTCTTTGACCGTGTATGAAAAATGACCTTGTATAACTAGTGAGAGAAAATAAAAGACAATTTTTGTTATAAATACAAAAAAAAATAAATCAGTAACTCAGAATGCAAACAGAGCCTTACGCTTACTTTCAAAATCTGACCTATGAGCTGGAGATGGTAAAATTTGATGCAAAACCTTTAATACCTTGGTGTGACCATTCGTTCCTGAGCACTAAAGGTGGTTTGTGCTGTATTACACCCAGCAGTGCCTTTGGCTGGGGTTTTACTCTCCTGCAGCAGATGGCACTGCTACCAGTGCTTTGGACGCACAGTGCTGCTCTGGCTTAGGGGTGGATCCTGCATCCTGCTGTCAGAGCTCAAATGCCTGGCTGCTTGTGGGTGCTTGTCTCCCCCTTAGCCACTTATCCAAGTGGTCTGGCAGCAGGGGGGTGTGAATCAGTCCTAGGGAGGAGAGGAACATGCTGTATGGGGTACATGGCTGCAGTAATGCCAGAGAGCCATGTTGAAGTAAGTGGCAGTGCCACAACAGGTTGAGACCAGTTGCTGTTCACCTCCTCTATTCACAGCCTGAAACTTGTTTCTGACATGTTGTCTTACCAACCAGGCAGCCTAGGATACCCTTGAATATTTTTGCGTTTGTTTGTTTGTTTGTTTTAAATTAAAGGTATTATCTCATCTTTTTCCCCTTTTCTTATGAAGTTTGTATAAAACTTAAGATTTCTTTTTGAGACTCTACTGTCAAAATGGGAAGTTTCGCTGGCCTACCTTTTCCTTATTCACTGACACCAGACAGTTACTGTCTTGAAATGAGAGGCTATTTGATAGCTGTTCTTGACAGCTGTTTTGTTAAATAATAGCAGCTATTTTATCTGTATGGACTTGTGTCTGATCAGTGATGCAGTACTGTGTTGCCTCTGTCAGACTGCATATAGCACAAGAACCAGAATCACTGAGGGGCACATCATAGGGTGTCACTTTTCTGTCTTAGCTACAAGGTCACTTGTTTTATGTGGGAATTCATGTTTTAATCTTAACTTACACGAGTCATATGGGCTGATGCAATAGGACAAGGAAGAGAGGGAGCATCAGCCATTCATTCAGAGCTCCTGTCTAAAGGTGTGGCTGAAAGGGCCAGTGCAGCAAACTCTGCTGTGGTCCTCATCAGAGTTCCCTTTCCTTATGAGAGCACAGTCTGTATGCTCCTAGTGCATAAATCAACCATGCCTTTGGAAGGAAAACTGCCAGACTTCAAATGCTTGCTCTCCCATAACTCATTCTCTACTTTGATAAAGAGTGGGTGAGTAGCATGAAGTGGTTTCAAAGTCTTTGGAATCTGTGGGTAGATATCAGGTCTTCAGTTTGAAAGAATTGAGCAGATCATTTGATCAGTGTCTCTTCACTGGTAGATCACAGTCCATCACCCCTCATCTGGATACCGTCTGTTCTATGACTAGCGACCTAGATGGCAATAACACCTTCTTAGGCTTCCCTCTGGCTTTCCGTAGAGAACTTCATTCTGGGTTTGCAGAAACCATCTTATAAGGTGAAGCACTTGCTAGTTAACCAACTGTGCTTTTGCAATTTTTTCTTTCCAGTTGCTGGCTCTTGAAGTGTTTTTCTGGGGCCAGCTGCACATGCTCCTAGTGACATGAATTCTCTGTCTGGAGAAGTGTTGAGCTTCTTTAGTTATCACAGTATCATAAGTTTGGAAAGGACCTCCGAGATTGAGTCCAACCTATAACCCAACACTAACACCATCGTCTAAACCATGGCACTCAGTGTCTCATCCAGTCTCCCCTTAAACACCTCCAGGGTCGGTGACTCCACCACCTCCCTGGGCAGCCCATTCCAATGACCAATCACCCTTTCAGCGAAGAGCTTTTTCCTAACATCAAACCTAAACTTCCCCTGACAAAGCTTGAGTCCATGCCCTCTAGTTCTGTTACTGGTCACCTGAGAGAAGAGACCAACCCCTGCCTGACTACAACCTCCTTTTAGGTAGTTGTAGAGAGCCTCCTGTTCTTCAGACTAAACAGCCCCAACTCCCTCAGTCGCTCCTCATAGGGCTTGTGCTCCAGCCCCTTCACCATCTTCGTTGCCCTCCTCTGAACACATTCCAGTATCCTAACATCTTTCCCAAACTGGGGGGCCCAGAACTGTACACAGTATTCAAGATGAGGCCTGACCAGTGCCGAGTACAGGGGGACGATAACCTCCCTGGTCCTGCTTGCCACGCTATTCCTGATGCAAGCCAGAATGCCATTGGCCTTCTTGGCCACCTGGGCACACTGCTGGCTCATGTTGAGCTTCCTCTCAACCAGCACTCCCAGGTCCCTTTCTGCCTGACTACTCTCCAGCCACTCTGTCCCCAGTCTATAGCTCTGCATGGGATTGTTGTGTCCAAAATGAAGTACCCGACATTTGGACTTATTAAACATCATCCCATTAGAATCGGCCCAGCTCTCCAATCTGTCCAGGTCCCTCTGTAGGGCCATCCTACCCTCTGGCAGATCAACCCTTCCTCCCAGCTTAGTATCATCTGCAAACTTGCTGACGATGGACTCAATCCCTTCATCCAGATTATCAATAAAGATATTGATCAGGACGGGACCCAATACCAATCCCTGGGGAACACCACTGGTGACCGGCTGCCAACTGGATGAGACACCATTCACCACCACTCTCTGGGCTCGGCCATCCAGCCAATTCCTAACCCAGCACAGAGTGCTCCCGTCTCCCAATTCCTAACCCAGCACAGAGTGCTCCCGTCTAAGCCATGGGCCTCTCAGATATTTTTTTCTTCAGATCCTTTTTATGATCAAAATTGGACACGCCATTTCAGTGTGCACAATTTTAAGCTCTCCTCCTTGCTGCTTTAGCTTCCTGCATGGTGATACAGATCATGCATGAGTGGCTGCCCACTCAGACAGACTTTGTGCCATTAGCAAATTTTATTGCCATTAATTTTTCAGCAATTAAATTGTTTGTATACTTTTAAGCTTCTTACCACTCCCTGCAGAGACTCGCTAGAAATACCCCCTGACAGCTGCTCTCCAAGACCTGTCAGCCCACCAGTTCCTAACCCATTTAGCATGTGCCTTGTTGGTACAATAGAATGCTCTCTTTTAAGCAATATGCCATACAGGGCTAAATTGTATACCTTACAAAGGTTCATGTATTGTACTTACTTTAATTGACCAAATGGACAGTCCTTCTGAAGAGAGATCAGATTTGTTCAGGAAGACCTATTTTGAAGTCATTTTGCTATTAGTTCTGTCACTTTTATTAAGTGAGCTCCTCATCAGATGTCACTTGCTATGCTTGAGGACTGATGTCAGCTTTTTTTCCCTACCTTAGTCACTTCTTGTTTGTCCTCCTGGCACAATATTCAAACCCTTCCACACCTCTGTAATTTCCCTAGATTATGTTAAAAGATTATGTTAAAAAATCTACATCAAGGAGACCATAGGGAGATCAGCAAGCTGATTTAGTACTTTTGAGTGGGAAATATTTATTTGTTGCTAGTCAAGTCTTTATAAATAGTAACAGCTTTCTCAGTGCTTTATTTCTGTATTTGAAGGTGCTTTATCATCCATCCTTATGTGATACAAGTGTTCTTCCTTTTGTTCTATATTTAGACAATACTATAAACGAATATTTCTGCATTCATTGTGGGTTTTTAATTTTGCCATGGCATCTGATGGTGAACCTGATCATTATTCAGGTTTATTTGTTTATTGTTTCAGCCTTTCAGTTTGATTTCTGAACATGTAGAATGAACTCAAAACTTGTTTGAGACTGGTAGTGGTGCTGTCCATTCAGTTATAGAATATAGTATTTTTTTAAAGTACTTTATGATAGAGAGATCTGTTCTGGGTTGGTTCTGCAGTTCAGAAGAGTAAATCACAACTCACATAGTATAATTGGGAGAAGAAAAGTGGGTCCCTAGGTTATTCTTTTCAGCAGTTAGAGTGGAAACCTTTAAGGAGATTTTTAAGTTCTGATGTTTCCTTCTAGAGCCTGAGGTGGTCCCTGCAGGTTTCCTATGAAGGAGAGTTAAGCAAAGCCATCTAATTTGTTAAGACAGTCTCCAGTTTTAACCCTGAACTGTAAACATGGCAATCACAGCTGCTCTGCTAACCTCTGGAGATGCCCAGTATCAAGCCCCATAAACTTCTTTCCCATGTGAGCTCTAAAATGTGGATCAACGCATCCAAAAGCTGACTGTAGAACATACCTGGGAAAGCAATCCTCGACAGACAAACTGGTGTTGGCTGCAGCGGTGTGGGCTGCTCAGGTCCACTGGGAGAATGATGTTTAGTCTTCTGGAGTTGCAGGCATACCTGCATTAAATGTTGAGTCTACTGAGGTCAACTAAGCTTGCCTGAGTTATGTGAGACGTTTTAAAAGCAAAGATTATAGATTCTTAGACAAAATTAATTGCAGAAAAATAAATTACATTTTTTTCTTAAGACACCAATCACTTAAATGTCTCCATTTGAATGGACTTCTGTTGTTAACAATCTCAGCAGCATCAAACAAACTAGATTTGTTCCACCAGCACAGCTTTTGTGTCCCCTATTTCAACATTAAATATTTGTTTAAATTCTAATATGAAAACACTAGGAGCAAAAGAGCCTGCCTGCCTACGTGTCCAAGGTCTGGATCTGCAGGAAGTGTACAGAACCTTAAACTCTTAAGTGCTGCAAAACACTGGACAGCTGAAGGAGAAAACAGGAAAATTATTTCAGCGTAAGCAGTATCTCCAAACCCTACCCATTACCCATAGTAAAGGTACCAGATTATAGTCGAGGCTTTCAGATATTTAGCACCAGCCAAGGCAGCTTTGGTTCTTAAACCACGTAATTGAAAATAAAGTACCCTGCCGATTCATCGCATTGTCTCTTCTAAATTTATGGAGACAGAACATCTGCCATGGAAATGCGTAAAACTGTTAATCTCAGTTGTGAGGCTTTGTCCTGCTCCGCCTCCCTCAACTTGAGTTCTATGTTTTTGTCATTTAGTTCACATTTCTCTTAATTCATCCTTCACTTTCTTTTTGAAAAGTGAGTTTCCTTAAACATTTTTGATTATAAATCTATTAACTCTACTGTGTTTTCCATTGTCTGTTCATCCTGCTTTCCATTGCCTTTTCTTCGTGTCCTGTTGTCATGTGTTTCATGCTGTACCTTGATTCTCATCTGCCCTCCTGCTTATCGCTATGCATTTCTTTTTTGAGTCCTGTTTTCTTCCCTTCTCTCTCCTTCTTGTCCTTTTCTACCCACTGCATCAGATTCTTCTGTTTGCAGTGCTGGAATACATTGGAGAAGGTGTTTTCCCCTTTCTCCTGCCCTTTTAGCTACTGAAATGTGCACATAAGAATTGAAATATGCTTCTAAGGATAAAACCATTTGTTTCAGCTTTCCTTATTAGAACTTCTGAGAGGAAAGCCCCATAAAATAAAAGCAAAATAATAATGAAAAAAACCAAACAAACAGAAAGAAGTAATAGCCCCAACCTACTTGATTAGGGGGGGAAAAAAAAAAAATAGGAGACAAATCTCTTGTGCGCTTTCCCTGTGGGCAGAGGCAGTGTGGCGTGTGTAGCTCTAAGTGGCATTTTATATCCTGGGTCTTTTTGCTTATGTGAAGGGGGTTGTTGTGTATTTCACAGTTCTGGTGGTTGATATTAAAGCTAACATAACTTGGTGTGAGTTTAAAAGAAAATGGTTTATCTGGGACATTTTTAGAGAAGATGAGTCATGTAAATTCTGAAAGTTGTGATGGATGAGAATTTCTTCCTGCAGGGAACATCTGTCCAGGCCGGTAGTTACGAAGTCCTGGAATCCCTATTGTCCAATGAACCCTTCTTCCCCAGCACATGGATTTGCTTTACCTTCAAGACTGTGGAATTTATTTATTTATTTATGCATTTATTTTTTTATTGCAAAATATTGTACACATTGAGCTTTAAATTTGATCCAGATTTTGATCCGTGGATGTTCTTGGCATTGTTACAAAGATCATCAGCCCTGTGATGCTCCAGTATTATGTAGCTTTATCTCAGGATAGGGGTTCCTGAAACAGCATGTCCCAAATTCTATTGAACTAATTGTTACGGCGCCGAAAGCTTCTAAAGATAAACTTCCCATTAGAAGTTATGTTTTGTAATAAATTTGCTCTTTGGAAAAGTTTCGTTTTCCACTTGAAAGAATGAAGTTTATGGTTTTATTTCCTTCCCCACAACTCCCTAAAATACTGACAAGGCAGGCAAGAGCATTTACTGAATGCATTAAAAGTATTTGGCATGCATTAAAGGCTTCATAAAAATCCTCTTCAGACAGGAAGCAATTAGATGTGATTAGGCAAAAGGCTGATAATCAGGAAGCTACCAGCGCCCAGGTAGTGTAGGCCCTGATATGGGCGTTATGGTTACACATGCCCATTAGTGGTGAGTTGCATTTAGCAAGTATTTGTTTTCCCTGGTAATGCCTTGTGTCACCTCTCTGAATATCTCTCATTTTCTGTCTTATGTCTTCCTCTCTTCCTTTGAAATCTATTACATCTTCCTACTGCTTGTCTTACAAGTAAGTGTGTTGACAAACCAAGCACAGTTCTCTCAGTGTTGTCTTAGTGGGGTATGAGCTCATCCTCTGAAATACTTTGTATGTCTTTGACAACATTTGACTTGAAAGCTGCATTGGGATTTTAAATTACATTTAAATGTATTCAGTGTTGAAGCTAGTGAGGAGAAGATTTCTCCCAACAGTAGAAAGTCACAGACTTCCTCCAAATATAATTTAGTTCTTTTTTTTTCCTGCAAATATTTGTGTGTGATTTGTCTTGAATTTTCTAGCACCTCAGTACTGGCATATCTCTGTGCCAGTGCCATTTCTCTGCTTCTCACTGGTAGCTTTCTCATCATGATAATTTTGCCTTTTTAGTCAAAGTTTTCCTCAACACATAGTGAGGTGAACAGTAGGATTCGATATTTCTTGGGTTTTCAGCTCCCTGATCAAAAGGAGAGGATAGAACTTTATCACATGGGGAAAACCTTCTCCTTGCGGCAACTCCATGACTTCTGAATGGTTTCAGGATTTGTCGTACTAAGACTGACTTCAGAATCCCTTTTCAGTTTGAGATTTGTTCTGTGCTGTTTTTTGTTTGCTTCTTTGCTTTAATACTGGTCCCAGCTTTGCTATGGTGGAAGCAGAATAGATTAGGCAGTTGGTTTCTATCCCCTCAGTAAAGGAATCGTTCATTGCGGATTAAAAAAACCCCTCACGCTAAATGATATTTATATCCACGTGTTTGTGCCATCATGGCTTCTATCTCTTAGAGAAGCCAGGTGTCCATGTTACTTCAAAGTATTGTTAAATCAGTAAATACTGTGCAATTCACATTTCTTCAGTGACCACATTAGGTCAGTGTGAGTGGCGATACACCTAGCTGTATGTCAGGAGAGTCGTTTTGGGAGAACACTGTTCTTGCTAGGTCTGACACTCCTTTCCAGGACGTGTCAGTATGCAGCAAGGTCCTTGGCAATAGGTCCCAGGTTTACTGCAGTAGAAGAGTAGAAATGAGCAGAGATGTTAGATGATCCATCTGAGAAAAATAAAATATATATAGGCAACTTCAGGCCAAACTAATGAACTGAAGAGAAGCAGTCTGGAAACATTTAAGCTAAATTATGTGGTCGATAGAAATCCACGGTCATAAATAATATTAAAAAAGGGAGACTGTTTATGATGAACTGATAAAAAACCCTAAATATTGAGAATTGACAGTAGAGTAGTCCAGAAATTCCCTACAGATGTGGAAGGTCATTTTTCTTAAACAGTTAAAACAACAGACAGATGATTCGGTATTTAACACTACCTTTTCCTACCAATAAAACACGTACGGAAACTATAGCTGTGCTATCACAAGAGGAAGGGATGGCAGCAAACCACTTCTTGGCTGCATCTACTTCTGTTCTACTACATCCACTGTGATGAATTTTCACAACTTATGTGAATGATCATTATAATTGCTTTTGTTTTAGTACCAGAAAACCTGTGTATAGGAAGGTTACATACCTCGCCCAAGGCCGTGTTGCAGGTCAGTGTCAAAGGCGAGGCGGTAGACCAGAACTGGCCACTTGGCCTCGTATTCAGATTAATTTGGCTGAGCTCCTCTTGTTTGTGTATTCATTATCTGGAAAATGTGTAAAAATACAAGGTATTACTAGATTTGCATTACAAAAGTAACGGGCAACAAAAATGCTAATAGTAGGCTGGGATGTGCTTAGAGCTGATGTTGGGTCTTCCTGGTGACACAAATCCAGGTAAATACAGCAGAAGAAGTGGGGAGGGAGAAACTTCTTTCTCTAGCATTTTTCTCTTGATTGTGTCATTGTGTGGTTAGCCTACTCAAGTAATATGCAAGTTGATTGGAGCATCTTCTGCAGGTATTCTTCCACATATTTACAAAATCTGTGTCAGCACAATGCTTTGAACACTTCTGCCTCTCACCATAATCTGCCAGCTCCATTCAGATACTGTTGTCAGCAGATACAGATGCCAGTCCCTATAAGGTGTACTGTTTCTCTTCGCAAAGAGCAATAATTTCTTCTGTCCCCCTTTCATTTTGTGAGCAGGAGCATAAATATGTAAGGTGATTGAAAAAAACAGTCCTAACTGCATATATCTGATGCAGAGACCGGATCTGACCAACTTCAGTGAGAACCTGAGAACTGATGAAAATATAAGCTCATCTATCTCTTCCTAGGACTGTGAAAGAAAAATGAATGTTAAATCTGAGATAAATAAATAAAGAACAGAAGAGGGGGATGTCATGATGCTGCTGGACACATCCTTGGTGTGCCTGCAACTTCAGTATTGCGTGCAGTCACATTTTCATCGTTCAAAAAGCCTCAGAGTAGTCCAGATGGGTGGCCAGAGGCACAGAGTGGCTTCTCAGCAAGGGATAACTAAATAGCCTGGGATTCTTCTGCCTAGAAGTGTCAGCTGCATTGTATTAGCGGTCTGTGGAAGTATAAACCTCTCTTCCAGCGCAAGAACTGGAAAGTCAAATAAAACTGTTTGGACTGATTCAGAAAATGAAAAGATCAGAGGTCCGAACAGAGGTAATTCTAAAACTTACTAACAAATCTGGCCTGAATGGGGGAAAAAAAATCCCCTAAATATCACCAGTAGGGGATTCTTGTAAGTTTAATAAAATTCTTGCATCTTCTTGATGTGCACAGCTCTACCCCATATTCTTCCCTTTGCATCCTCCTAGTAATGACGTAGACATGTGCATCTACTTAAAAAGAGAGGAAAATATGGTAATTTTTTTGTCTTAAGTGCAGATTTCCAGTGGACAGCTGAATCCTTCCTGAATAATTAATGCCTGAAAGCATTTTCTATAGTACTTAAATAGAAATAACTTTGTTGTTCGTTATTGTAAAGCTGTATTTTGATTGTGTAAGCGTGTATTACCAGTGTCTGGTATTGCATTACAAGCATTGACTTGAGTTAGGGAAGAGGGGAGCGATGCAGGGAGTCAGTCTGTACTGAGACCTTGCAGATCAGCCTAATGTTGTCATGCTTAAGCTTTGCATGCCATCAGGGTCTTCCACCAGAGTTGGTGGGGAGCTGCAGCCCAGAAGCCAGAAACATCAGGCAGGTCTAATTCAGTTTATTTATATGTTTACTCTGTCCAAGTCTACACATGGAGCAATAAGCCGACATCTGTCTTTGTTGCCTTCAAAAGCTTTTAATGCTATTTAGGCAACTAGTGTCATACTTCAAGAAAATAAATCCTTTGAACTTTATGATTCAGCTAAATGCTGTGTACAGTAGGTACATAATTTATTTACTAGATGTTTTATGATGAAGATCATGTAAGTAATGAACTTTCACATTTTGGTACCAGAGAGTAACAGAACTGTGTGTAGTACTTTGTAATTTGATGTAGGAAGGAAACTCTTCTAAGTCCTCCACCATGACATGGCACAGCAGGAAGATGAATCTGGATTAATTTGCAAATTAAGCCAGAGGAAATGTGACAATGAGCTTTATTTATTTTTTAGCTAAACTTTTCCAAGTCTATTAGCTCAAAGACAAGATCTTACATCTATACAGAGGTCTCCGAGTAAAATCAGATTTCCTCAAAGATGTCTTCAGCTTCTCTCAACTTCAGTGCCAGTTACAGAAACGAGCAGGCTTTGCTGGAATAACACATAATAAATATTATTCTGCCTACGGTATGGAAACTATTTGCAGTCATCTTGATGAGAGTTATGTGATGGCATGTCATATGTATATTCTATGTCATTACCTATAAATAATTACAAAGTAGAAGCTGGAGTGTATGTTTGTATCATATTTTTTATTTGGACTTTTTTGACTTAATTATTAAGTTTCTTTGTAGATTGCTCTAATTTCTAAGCACATCCAGAATCTCTGGGAAAATCCTGGGTATCTTCATTCCTTGCTGGAAGGAGTCAGTCTGTCCTGATGACTCCACAGAGACGCTTATTTTTGCTCCCTCTCAGGCAAAACTGGAAGAAATTTCCCAGCTGAAATATGGGCATTTTGAAGCATTAAAAGACTGACTTTCTTTGCCCAGGTGTGTGGATGCTGGAACCATAGAAAGTGGTAGGATTGTAAAAAAACTGGAGTTTGTCTTCTTCTTTAGTTTTGGTTGCTTATAAATGTCATATTCTGTACTTCCCAGGGTGGAAGATGAGCAGAGGTCCATGTTTTAAACTAAGATATCATTAATTTTGAAACAAGACCATAGATTGAATTAACTACAGTGAGTGACTTTTCCGTAGCGTGCTGTGTTGGGCATCACATCTGCTGCAGGTTTTGTGGGACTAAAATGCCATATGCTGTCATTGTACACAACTTCAGGAGCTGCAGTGCTTCTGATGGCATTGCCGAGGAAATGACTAGGTTGTTGGTTAAGAGTCAGCTTCACAACCCAGTCATCCAAATAATGAGTCTGAGAAGTTATTTTCCCCATTAATACAAATACAAAAATCATGAATCTAATGTCAACATTCATTAAATCCACCTGCAAACTGGACACAGCGTACAGGCTGAAGAGAGCAGCATGAAGCTCCTCAACTGTGTATAATACAGCATACAGGTTAAGAATAAACTCCAGAATTGGGAAAGGACGATAGTAGTTTGTTATATTTATAGATTGAATTATATATTGAGTAGGAAAAAAGATTATTGCTTTGAATCAAGGATTTTATTTTTTTTTTGTGAGAAGTATGACTTGAGTAAATGAGCAGGTGTAGCAGGGACCAGTTTAAAGGGAGAGAAGACAAAGATAGTTTTTCAGCATGCTCATATCCTACAACAAGGACACAAGATCTGTGTGGGTTTGGGGTGGAGGAGGCAGGCACTGGGCTTTGGGTGGTGGCATGATGCGCATATGTGAATGCATAAGCGCTCTGAGCAGTACCGCCCTTTCTGTACTGCTACATAAGCGTTGGTGCAGCAGCTGCAGCACTGTTTGGCAAAGACCCCGTAGAGCATCTCTCTTGATTGTTCATTCCTCCTATTTTCTTCCCTATATTTTGTCCAGGAGACGGGAACTTGTGGTACCCTGCCCTGCTGCCAACTTTGTCTCCAGTCTGAGAAATGGTGCCATTTCATTTCTCCATTGATAACAAAAGTTGACTTGAATGCAATGTGTGGTGCCGTAGGAGATTCACATAAATGTTTCTTGTGAAAAATGATGGTTTTAGTTTAATAATGAGTGAATTGCTTATCACCTTGTCAAGAGCAGCTGATGGGCAGATATTCAAGCTTAGTTCTCAAAATCATAAACTTCATTAAAAAATATTTTTTCTGTCCCTTTTTTCCCCAGCATCTTTCCTTTCCACATTTCTTAATATGCCTTTTCTTCAAGTGCCACAAGCTTTAGATAAAGAAGCTTTGTGTCAAGCCAGCCAGTACTGCAGTGAAATAATTACTTAAGTTATTATGGACATGGCATACAAACAGTGGTGGGCGTTGCATTGGATCCAAACAGGATTATTCAAACAAAAGGCAAGCATAGTTAGATTAATGGTTGAACTCGATGGTCTTAAAGGTCCTTTGCAACCTAAATGGTTTTATGATTCAACAATAAGAAAATGGAAAATCTATTGCAACATGTAACTGTTTCATGAGTATTTCAATGCAGACGCAGGCGTGGTTACATTTCACTGTTGTGCTGCCTTTTTAAAAGAATCTCAAGCTGTTTGATGAAGAAGCTGAAGCTAAAACCAAAACCTTTCTCATAACCTCTGCTTCCTCCTACGCACAGGCAGAGGCAGGAACAGCCTGCATCTTGAAATGGTCAGCGTGGTGGCGGAGGGCCAGTGTCACAGCACAATGTCAGTGGTAGTAGCTGTGCACAGAGGGATTCCTTGGAAAGTCTGTCCTTTGTCACCACTCAGCTAGAGATCACAGGGCAGCAGCTTGTGTCTCTGGGCAGCAGTAGGAAAGGTCTCTACCAGCTTTTCAAGGGAGGATTGGTTGCCATCCAAGGAAGCTTTGTTGTGTGAGCGTTGTGATAATGTGCTGTCCTGCATAATTCATCTCCCAAACAGAGCTATGGCAGCACTCTGTCAGCAGTGGTAATAAACTGTGTCTCCAGGTGCTTAGCTGAGCTACCTGTTCTGTTTGGTGAGCATCTTATTAAAATCTTTTAACTTGATACATAGGCTTTACCTTTGTTGATGTTTAAGTACAGAGTTTCCTTTTTAACTCTTGAAATAGCAGTGATCAGTAACCACTTAGAAATACTGGGTCACCAACAGCATCCTATTGGCCAGTTTAGATCTGCTGTCAGCATATCAGTAAGTCAGATGCTGCAAATAAAACCTTAAGCAAAGCAGTCTAAGGAACTAAGAAAACCTTTTGAGGATAGTATCAGTGGCAGGGTTGTTCAGCAATAGCTGTGAAGGGAGTGTATGGTCACAGAAATAGCGTGGAAGAGATGAAGAAGGTAGAGAGAAACCTTCCTAGTCAAAGACTGAGTCGAGTACCAAGGGGTTATGGGAAAACTTGTGCACCAGCTTATCCATCTGCTGGAAAACAAGCAACACTTACCACTTTGTCAGGTTTTCTTAAATCTGTACATCTGACAAAATTTTCCAGAAGGTGGGAGAGAGAACAAGAGCAGGACATTTTATTTATCTTTGTGTCATCCCATGGTAAGTGGGGACTGGGAGTTGGGCAGAGCTGGTTTTATTTCCAGAAGAGAAAGCTCAGATTCTGGAAATGGAGGGCAACTGGTCAATGACAAGAGAGAGATGGTTTCCTCCCAGGTGCAGGGACAACAGCCTCAGTGCCAAGCCTTTCAATGGATGAAGGGGCTGTTTTCTTTGCAAATGTGTCAAAGCGGGAGCTGGTACTGGTGCACTGTGCGAGCCACAGTTTCTGGCAAACCTTCAGCTGAAGTTTTTGCTCACTAAAACTCAAGCAAGGAGGAACAGAGGGTAACTATAAAAGCACATTTTCCCTCCCATAGTCCTTGTGGAGGATCCTTCGGAGTATTATGATTTTTCCTGTTTGCTTACAGCCTCAGCAGGACTGTTGTGCTGAGGAGAAACCACTAGTCCTGTCAGATGCCCCTGTGTCCGACCTGCTGAATGGGAATGGCTTAAGAAAATGCTTGAAGCAGGCCCAACAAGGAGCATGAGTTGCACTCAAAGCTCAAGCTAGGCTCTAATACTATTTCCACCAAACTAAAGCTGTTGGATTATTTGAAGAATAAGGAGTTTCCATGAAAAGAAGTTAAAAAAAGGAATGATGTTTTCTTAAAAGCAAAAACTACAAGTTCGGCATCCTTGTATTTCTCTGCTTTAATAGCACTGTCGTTCCTTAAAAGTGCTGCTATAGCTTTTTTTTTTCTAGGTGATTGCTAACGTCCAAATGTTTCTAGATTTGCATTACCTTCGCCATACCTAGTAAGGAATTTTGAACATATACAACAATAGCTGTGTGTGATAACACAAGCTATATCTTGCTGTTTGTTGTCTTCTTTGGAGCTTCTAGTTGCCCCTCTGCTGCTCGACTGGGCTCATTCCTGGTCTCCTGAATGGTGTGGTGCCTGTGCTTACAGCCTGCTAGCTGAAGCCTTGGCTTTTCTCTGTTTTGTTGACGCTAATGGGATCTCTGGGTCCTCTCCTTCCCACAGCCTGCGTGAGGCAGTGAGGTGACATTAAAGTACTGGAACAACAGATAAAAGGCCCTCACAGTATTTATTGAGTGTTACAGATAAGTAATCAACTCTGCTGTCAGTGTCTAGAGAAACAGCAAATAAAGCAGACGTGCCCCTTGCTTTGATGTGATGAAATCTCCAGAGGACATTTACTTCAGTGGCATTCACAGTGCAGCTGTAGCTGAGTTTTTCAGTGGAAAATATAAGATTTTCAGGCTTTATGCATTGCTTTGAAAATGTCGATATGGCTGGACAATTCTGTGGTCTGAAAGCTGTGTTTTTTTCCAAAATCTTATTAAAATCATCTTAGCCATTTTTGTTGGAAAGGAAAAAAATAATAGCTATTTTGTGGTTTCGTACACAATGTTAAAACAACCGTCTGGTTTTCATTGAAACCAATAAAAGTATGGAAAATCAAAGTGAAGGTTCTCTTCATGTCCTTAGATCAACTTGTTGGCCTTGCTAAAACACGTAATGGATGGAGCAGGCGAAAACCCTCAGTCTTGCAAACCTTAGCATTGTTTTTGCATACAATTCTACTTTTTTGTTGCTGGATTTCAAACTTGACTTTATGTCACTTTATGGCCTGTCTTCTCAAGCTGTAACATCTTCCTCATTTTTGTAAATTTGTAGCAGTTCAGAATCCAGAACCACAGATTTTATTTTTAAAAAACCTAAGCAGTAATGAAGCAAATTGTTAAGCAAATGTACATCAGTAATTGAATTAATACACTTTTAAATCTTGACATATAAACCTGACTGTTCGGGGCAGTGAGTGTGAGTAATTTCTGTTTTATGCTATGGTCGGAAAGATGCCAGAGGCACCAGCATGGTTGCAGCACAGGAAATCTTGGCTGTCCCCAAGGAAACAGCCCATTCCCCTGTTAGTGGGTGTGTCCCCTGGATGGGGCTCCTGGTATGGGGGGATCCCCATCCCCAGGCATGCCTGGCTTACCTGAGCACAGCCCCTTGAGCTGTTGCAGCCACCTCAAGTCTAATCTTGGCCATGGGTCCAACACGCATCACGGCACAGCCCCTCCTTTTCCAACCTGCAGGTTCTCTTCCTGCTCTGCTTTACCTCAGGATGGAGCAGGACTGACTATAGAGAAACTCCTCAGTGTTTCTGGGATTCACTTCTTGCTATTGAGCAGCCTGCCACCATCCCCAAAAGTGTCCTTAGCCTGTGCATTGTCCCATCTCCCCAAGGCTTTGAAAAGCAGCTTCTTCCTGAAGCTATTCCTTCCCTCCACACTGTGATCAAGCTGTCCTAGCTATTCACAACCCTTTGATCTTTTAAGTCACACCTCTGTCACTTCTGACTGGTGCCCACACCCTCGGGCTGCCTGGCTTCCCTCTTCTGCCTTCTTCTGGCAGGGAGGTTGCTCAGCTAAGCTTGTTGCATTCTTTCAGCTGCCTTTCCCAGCATCGCCCGGCCAAGCTCCATGTGTATGTGTGTACTTAAAGCTGATGAAATCTTAGCTTCTCTTTGACTGTTCAGTCCTGCTGTTCAGCATCTATCCCTAATGACTCTAACGCCTTCTGAAACTTTATAGCTTGTGAAGACAGGTCCATAAAGTGATGTTAAGTCTTAAACAAGGTACTTCAGAGCCTACTGGATGGCTTGGCTTTGGCAGCACTTCACATTGTGAATGTTCTACCTGCAGAAGCACCCATGTAGTTAACCATTTGCCCAGGCAACTGTGAACCTGTCAGTCCTTTCCTCCGCAGCAGTCCACATGTGCTGCAGAGCAGAGGCGGGCTTTGGGCTTGGGCAGCTTGGTGCCTGCAGTCCCCAAGCCAGGCAGTTCATCTCTATCTCAGATGCGTTCCCACAGCGTGGAAGTTTCCGCATGCTGAGCTTTTCTAGAGGAATTTGCTTTGCAGGCTGGAGGAGGTCATGTTTATTTTTTTGCCCCCAAGGGGAAATGAATTCACAAAGTAATGTGGACAAAGTGTAGTGTTTTAGATGTGTTGTTACAGTTTCATATTTGTTTACTTGTTTATAGGACTTTTATATTCTTTTGAAGCACAACAAGAATGTGTAATACATTGTGATTATTTATTGTAGCTGTAAGAAGAGGGCTTGGTGGTGATGGACATCTCAAAACCCAGCTGTGTGGCACCCATACCTGAAAGTCCTTTCTGGACAAGATCTGTCCCTACCACCATGAGATTAGCAACAGCTCTGTTCCCTGTCTCGTTCCTCCTGTGGTCAGGAGGAACTAGAACAAATGCTGCTGAAATCACTAATGTCGCTGTTCAGACTTACCAGTAAAGAGCCCCTGTGATGGTTTCTGGGTGCTGGCATCATATGCCTGCACTGCTAAATTCACTGTTCAAGTAGGGAGTTAGCACAGGCTAGGGAACATTTCCAGCTGGGCAGGATGTGCGAGGTCCTCTTGCACTGGCATCCTTGCTTCTGGGGCAGTCCTCCGGCCTGCTTTGTGTCACTGCTTAATCCCCTCCCTTCCCCTCCTTCTTACAAGTGTCGCTAAGCTGTGGTGACTGCCACAAAATCTCCCACCCCTGGGGGCTGCAGAAGCTGGAGAGAACGTGTGGAAGAGGGCAACGATGGAAGAGCATGGAGATGATAGCCAGCAGGAGACTCATGGAGCTAGTAGAGTCTTGCCGGTGCCCACGTCAACACAAAACCTTTGAATGACCTGAAAAGCTGGAATGAAAGCCAGTGTCCCACTGCAGTCCAAGGTGACCACCCTGCTAGGCTGCTCTGGAGGTTTGACATGGAGCCATGGGCCAGGGAAACATCTTGGCCTGGAGGAAGGCAGAGTGAGCTTGGGCAGGATCCTTTGCACACTGTGGTTTTTGGAGCCGGGTGGGTGGACAGCACATGCAGACAGAGGGTCTGCACTACATCTGGAGTTCTGGGGCAAGATGGGAGCCACCAGTTTCTCAGGGTGAAAAAAGAAGAATGACTTTGAAGAACAGCTCTTGCAACCACTACTCTCTTGTTTCCATGGAGCATGTTGTTCTCCCACAGACACCATGCAGAAGCCCGTTCAAGGCAAGAGCATGCCGGCGGCTTTCTCTGTGCTAAACCATTGCTGGGTCTTGGGTCGCAGACCAGTGATATAGCAAACAGGAATGTTACTGTGCCATGACTTACATGGAGGCAACTTTGCCAAGAGAAGGTGACAGCAGAGGTTGAGGAATCTTTGACCCAACACCTTGGGGAGTTCTTCAGGTACTTGGAGAGGAGTGACTCCTCCTTGGAAAGGTCTAGATGCAAGGAGAAGTCAAGAAGCATCTGGGCCCCCTCAACACCTTCTTAGGAGGAACATTGGCCTGGAGAAGGAAAAGGAGCTTCTTCAAATCTGCTTGTGCTCAGCCAGTCCTACCCTCCTGGGCAGGCCTGTGCTGCGGCTTCCTCTGTGAGGCAGCTCCCACCACCACTACACATAATACCAGATGCCTTATTTCTTCTTCTTTCTCCAGCTTTCGTGGGTTGATGAGTGTTTCTGTCCCCCACATTTCTCTGTTCCCCAGTATATTTGTGTTAAAATTTGTGAGGGTTTTACTTGGGACTTTACAAGGTTTATTTCTGATGGAATTTGAGATAGAATCTGACTTACGATCTGCTGGTGTGCTTAGGATAGAGTGAGGCTGGTATCAGTGTCAGGAACCTCAGTCAGGAAAGTAGTCTTTCAGGGGAGAAGGCAGAAAGCAACCTCTGAAATCTGTCTTCTCTGATGTGCAGAGGATTAGAGTGGAGAATCATCACGGAAAAAATACACAACTAGAGAAACAACGGGCTGGGCAGATACCTATAAGTAGCCTTAGGGGCTTTCGCGTGAGAGATTGTGACTGCAGACCATGCGTCGTCCGTAGAAGGCACCTGGCTGTGAAGAGTGGACGTGGTATCCTTGGTGAACCTTCTTTGGTGGCTCACCAAGGGATAGTAGGCTTAATGACTTACTTATTCAGCCTCTCAGGTGACACTGAATAAGGGATGTGAATTATGTCCCTGCACCTTTTGGGAGGCCATGTGGAAATGTTGTCAGAGTGGACCAGTCACGACAAGGAGTTTGGACTCAGCACCTGTAGATTTGCACAGCTAAAATGGTCACCCATAGGCTGATAAGAGCTAGGATGACACCAGCCCTTTTCTCCACCAGGGCTGGCTCAGGCATGACACTCTCCACTGCTCGTTGTTATCTGTGTGTAAATAGACTCTGAATACAAAGAAACTTTGATGCTCTTTGAGAAGGAAATATGCCAGTAGTGGTGGTGGGAATACACCTTGATGCAGACCGGTGGTATGTAGGCTTCACGGGTTTATTGGCAGTTGTTGTAAGAGCTTCTTAGCATGACTGAACGTGCTCTGAAATGTACATCCTGCTGGAAAATGCTCTGCCAGTGCTGCTGGACCCCTGCGCCTGGCCAGCCCTGCATTAACTTGGGAGTGCTTGCATCATGGCATAGAGTTTTGATTTATTGCCCTGGTTCCTAGAGTCTCACCTTGGCACAGCAGGAGGTATTGGTGCCTGGGGAGAGAGTGTGTGCTGGTAGAGTGAGCATGTAATGAAGCCATCTTGGTTGCAGGTTCTGAGGAGCAGCATTAGGTACGACAGAACAATCAGTCATGCCAGTGTTCTTTGAAGTACATTAGTTGCAGCCATATGGAGGTGGCTATGGCGTGGGTAATGTATGCAGAATTGCCTGGTCCCACCAACTCCAGCGGGAGACATCAAGCTGGGAGTCTCCAGCCTAAAACTTCTCCCAGCAGATCCACCACTGCAGCTGAACAAGTTGTTCAGGACCGTGTCAGAATGAGTGGGGGCACTCCTTGGGAACAGAGTCAGCATTTAGTAAACCACGTTAGTGATTCTGCACAGGACTTTATCTGATTTGTTGTTGTCTCCCTTATACTTAAGGGCACGACAAACTGCACAGTGTGTCCAAATATGGCTCACTTGAGGGGTGTAATACCTTCTCTTGACCTGATGGATCCTCTTACACTGGGTTGGTTGGCCTTCATTGCTGTGACTCCTGGCCAGCTTGGTGTGCACAGGTCTGCAGATGGCTCTTGCCTGTGAAGCCTTGCATGGAAAGCTGCCCTCTCCAGACCATACTAGCCTGCCCCAAACTTGGGGCTGTTCTCTTTGTGTGAGATGTTCATCATGTCGGCTGAATTTTGCATAAAGTGAAGCACCTCGATATTTGTTCTTTTTCCTCTCAACATCAAATCTCCAGGCAAGCCCAACAGAGTGTGCAGTTTCGCATAAAAGCGGAAGACTGCTGTGGTTTTGTCTTTGGACATCCTGCTTCAGCTCACAGAAGCTTTGACCACCCATTCGGTAATAGGAAGAGAGATGTATTACTTATCTCCATGATCAGTCCAACTGTTGTATTTCACTTTGGCAGGAAAGAAAATAGTATTTGAATACGTAGTGGGGCTAAAGCTATGTCATGCAGATTTTTATGAAGATTATAAAATTGAGACAAAAAGCAGATCTTATTGTAATTAGAAGATAGAAGAGTCAATGACGGGGAGGAATGGGTTCGTATTTGCTTTAAAATAACTTCAACTGAAGGAGCTGAACTTCACTATGAACCCTGAAGTGCAGCGTTTTCTTCTTCCTTTGAATTGGAACACAGAAGTTGCAAGGCTGTTTCCTGCAGAGATTCAGGAGTCCCTGTGTTTATTTTGTTGACATGTGAAGATCTTTTTGCAGAGTCATACAATCATTTGCTTGATGTGCTAGAGGCAACCCAAACCTGTTATTCCCATTTACTCACCCTTTAAGAAGAGATCTGGAAAAAAGTCACTGGTCATTGAAGTTTCAAGTCGGAGATGACTACCAGAGAACTGGGAGATAAACCACCACCAGACGGGGGAGGGTTGCATGTGAAGAACATACTCTAAATAATGTGCCATTAAAACTTCATGAAGAGGTGTCCCAGAAAAAATATTACAAAGCACTAGGCTTAATATTAAATTCTTAGTTTTAGCAATCTGGTCATTTTTAGGAAGGAATAATCAGCTTAACCACAGCATTCACACATTCAGTGTTCTGAGTGAAGAGGGATTGTCTAATTTATTCTGTTTCTTTTTTTTTTTCCACAGTAATTAATGAAAGTCAAAAGCAGCAACTGGAATCTGCAAGCTACTCCTCCCGCTACGCTCTGGGACTTTTTTATGAAGCTGGTACACGGATTGATGTCCCCTGGGCTGCACAGTACATCACTGATAATCCCTGCATACGCTTCATCTCCATCGATAATAAGAAACGCAATATAGGTCAGTGCTCCCATTATTTCCCTTAAACACAGTGACAATAGAGGGTGTAGATCATGAAAAATGCTGTTTAATTGAGTGTTGCTATTCTGAACAGAGCAAGTATTCAACTCCAAGCCGCAGTGGATAGCATTTAATGTCACATTTGGCCTGTAATAAAATGCACAATGAAAGCAGGGAAGTCTTCAGAATATCACCACCCAGCACATGGTTTACGTTATTGCTTTTATGAAATCAGTGTCAGGGAATTTGAGACATCAAAATGTTGCTATTTCAAGAAATAGCTGGAGTTCTTTTGTTTAAACATTGATTCACTCACATGCCAATTTATCTCCCATCATCCATTACTTTACAACTCCTGTCATTTCCACTGAGCATGCTTGGAAGTAGTAACGAGTTACATAATTGAGGTTCAGTCTAATTTGTAGTTAGCCAGTGTGCTTTTATAATCACGGAAAATCCTTGAAATGGTTGCATGTAGTATGGCTGATTGATAAACCTTGGAGAACATCCCACAAGGCAGACACTTCTTGTCTGTTTCTGGAAGATGACAGTTATTTATTTATTTATTAAAAGTATCTCATATACGAAGAGTGTTTTGGCAGAAAATAGCTCAAGAAAAAACACTAGCATTTTAATTAAGTTCGTTAGGAACTGAAAAGGCACTGGTGGCCAGGACCTCTGAAAATCTCTATTCCAGCTCCCACTTACAGCAGACTGTGCTAACACAAGGCCAGGGCAGACATTTCTTGTCTAGCAGAGGTTTTAAAAGAAAACAAGATGGAGATCCTCCACATTGGTGGTGACCTGTCCCAGAGATGTGCCTACACTGGGGGAAGAAGTGTTTCGTCATCTGCAATCCAGACTTCCCAGGGCTCAACCTGTGGGTGTTGCCTCCTGTCCGTTGCTTACCCCTGCCGATTAGAGTGGCGATCACAGGGACCAGCAGGGTCTTTTCAGGAAGGTCTGTTGCTCATCCAGACTGATGCATGGGGTTTTCCTATGTCAGACACAGGACTTTGCACTTGTCCTTGTTGTGGTGATAGCACAGTTCAAGTCAGCTCTTCCAAATATGCCCTTCACAGTATCACAGTATCACAAGGTTGGAAAGGACCTCTGAGATCATCAAGTCCAACCTATAACCCAACACTAACACCAACACCAACCCATCATCTAAACCATGGCACTCAGTGCCTCATCCAGTCTCCCCTTAAACACCTCCAGGGTCAGCGACTCCACCACCTCCCTGGGCAGCGCATTCCAATGACCAGTCACCCTTTCAGTGAAGAACTTTTTCCTAACATCAAGCCTAAACTTTCCCTGACAAAGCTTGAGTCCTCTAGTTCTGTCACTGGTCACCCGAGAGAAGAGACAACCCCTGCCCGACTACAACCTCCTTTTAGGTAGTTGTAGAGAGCAATGAGGTCTCCCCTGAGCCTCCTGTTCTTCAGACTAAACAGCCCCAACTCCCTCAGTTGCTCCTCATAGGGCTTGTGCTCCAGCCCCTTCACCATCTTCGTTGCCCTCCTCTGAACACATTCCAGTATCCTAACATCTTTCCCAAACTGGGGGGCCCAGAACTGTACACAGTATTCAAGATGAGGCCTGACCAGTGCCGAGTACAGGGGGACGATAACCTCCCTGGTCCTGCTCGCCACGCTATTCCTGATGCAGGCCAGAATGCCATTGGCCTTCTTGGCCACCTGGGCACACTGCTGGCTCATGTTCTTCACACTGAAGCCAACTGGGTAGTAATGTCTCTTGAAGTGTCTTCAGAAACAGCGGTTTATTCTGGGAGCAAAGGAGTTGGAGAGATCAGTCAGTTTACCACTGTGGAAGCCTAATTTTGTTATTTCTCCTAAGAATTTAGCCTGTTGTTCAGAAAATAAAACAAAAGAGTGGCTAAACTGGCCAGGACAAAGATGCATCCACTCTGATATGCTTCCTTCAGCAAGGATCAATAGTGAGTATTTTAGAAAGGATTGTAAGGAAAGCCAAATAGAGAGTGATTTTTTTTTTTTCCTGGCATTATCTCCTTGTTGCTGACAATGCACAGCTGGAAATTTTCTTACATAATATACTTCCATCGTTGTGTTTAACAGTAAGTACTTGATAGTTAATAGCACCTACTGATATTGTCCGTCCCAGCTGCCTGATTCTAGCTGTGCAGAAGAGGACACAGCCCAAGGGATAAATTCACCCTTCCGTTGTTCATCTGCTTGCTTATGTGATCTCAAAGTGCCAGCTTTATAATGGAATTATCAAATAACTACACACAGTGTCTTTGCTGTTTCCAAATGCAATTTAGCCAGATACAAAGCATATTGTTTGGGGACTGTTGTGAACAAATACATAGAAACTACCAGAACATCAGTGTTGATACATACCTTTCTCACTGAAATTTCCTTCATATCGGGGGAGAGATCTGTTTATATGAGCAAATATTTCCAAGAAGAACAAGTTGTATACCTTTATAGGACTGGAACAAGCTGGAGGCCAGCAGCTGAAGATGATTTCGCCTCAGTAAGGCTCTCCTTGTCACATATAAACAGCCAACCAGCCACCCTGACTGTGTTGTCTTTCCTGGTGAATTTGCATTTTGCATATTTGCACCTTGTTCCAGGAAAAGAACTAGGGAGAGAGCAGCACGTGTTTGCTGAAGCGGTATTTTTGACTGCAAGCACTCAAGTTGAGCACAGGAGGACTGGAAAGTATTCTGGTGTCCTGTTTGGGAGTGCTGATATACAGAAATATGAAAATCGAAAGTGGTTACCAAGTGATTCACTTTTCTTCAAACACAGGCACAGCTCTGCTTACAATAGAAGCACAAGCACGTACATTAAGACAACATGCGCAAGGGGGACAATGTGAAATTTATTTGCATGTACGGGAGTACTGCAGTGAGACCACTTGAATATTAGTTCCTTTATGTTTGTTTTAGCACATGCATAAGTATTTTGCATTTGTGTTTTTCTTTCCAGCTAACCTCCAGAACATTTCAATGGGAGGCACAGCAGCACCTCACTGTCCCTTGTTTGCTGTTTTTGGTTTTTTTTGAGGTGCCATTGCTGATGTTTTAACAACATGCTCCACTCATCCATTGTTCTTCCCATTCTTCCATTCTTCAACCTTGATTGACTCTGAATCATCTGAAGAAGACAATGCTGACAATGAAAAAGTACAAGTTCAGAGATAGAAGGCAGAAATACTCAGGCTAAGATTTCCATTGCGTCTCCTGGGTGAAGCAGCTGAGATCTTTCAGGACAGTCATACTTCCAAAAACCTGTGATTTTCTCTAGTTGATGCTTGAATGGTCCTGCTTCCACCATTCCTCCCCTATGCCAAATACACTGTTCCTTTATATTCAGTTATGTGTTATTTCTCAAACATCTGCAAGCATCCCTCCCTCCATTGCTTTAATCCTAAGAGGGAAAATTGCTTTGTTGTGCATTGGATGTGGCTGCAATGCTTATCACGAGTACATCCTTAACAAATAGAGGAGCATGGCTGCAGTTCTCTAGGCATAAGTAAAAATGACTGATGGATGAGATGCAAACAGAAATTTGATCTTTCTGGTGTTTCTACACATACTTTGATGTATCCACAGTTAATGGAGGTTTATTTAACCCTTGTTACCACCTCAAATGGTAAAGTTTTAGTAAACAAATTGCAGAGAGATCCAAAGGAAATAACTCTAGCTTGCTGCTAAAGGACTCTTTGTTAAACACAATCATTATAGAAGAAGTTGCTACATCTGTGTAATGTCTATCTAAAAGCAAGCAGTCTAGTCCTCAAAGGCCAAGAGACAAGGTCTAGCCCACACTGGGGAAGGCACCAGCACCCAGGTATTCCCTCAGAGCTCTTCTCCGCAGCACAATCTGCTACCTTTCACTTGCTTCGTCATGACACGGCCTAGTTCCTTACTGGTGACTATGCATGATGTCTGTTTTCTTCCCAATTTATGCAGAAGAGTCTATAATAAAATTGTTCCTCTGCCAATACCAATGTAATCTGGAGCATGATGAGCCTCTGAGAAGGAGGGCTTTTTTCATCAGCTGGTGTTCATAAAATCATGTCTCCTTCTGCAGAGGTAATGCACTTGGAACTTACATAAGAGCGAGCCTGCAAGAAGTGTATGTTGAATTCCCTGTGCGGTATGTATGAATATTAAATATTTGTGTGGTTGGCTGCCTTAAACACTCCATCAATATTTATAACTGGTCGAGGTGACAGTGGGAATTCTTCATTATAAATTATTTCAAGCTTTATTTCTGTAATACCGCAGTCTTTGCATCTCTTTACATTCTGGAGGGCTGAGGATAGATGACACATAAAAATGGAAGCCTTTCCCCTTTTTTGCCTCAGGATTGCGAAGTTATGTAATTTAAAGGGAAGATTTGTCTTACAGGTTTTCAGGATCAGTGTAATTCTTGAGTATCCTTAAGTTTAAAATATATATTCCTTTATCTTATCGGTGTGGGAATAAGAATTTTTAGGAAGATGGAATCATAGATTCATAGAATCTCTTGTTTGGAAAAGACCTTTGAGATCATTGAGTCTAACTGTACCTGTCCACTACTAAGCCATATCTCTGAGCACTTCACCTACCCATCTTTTAAACATCTCCAGGGATGGTTGCTTAACCACCTCCATGGGCAGCTGTACCCGTGCCTTAGACCCTTTTGGTGATGAAGTTTTTCCTGATCTCTAATCTGAACCTCCCCTGGTGCAACTTGAGACCATTTCCTCTTGTCCTGTCACCTCTCACATGAGAGAAGAGACCTAAACACACCTGGCTACAAGCTCCTTTCAGGCAGTTGTATACAGTGATAAGGTCTCCCTTCAGCCTTCTTTTCTCCCTGCTAAACATCCCCAGTTCCCTCAGCCACCTCTCATAATGTTTCTTCTCCAGCCCCTTCACCAGCCTCGTTGCCCTTCTCTGGACACGCTCCCAGCACCAGATTGAGGAGTTAAAGGGTTATTTAGGTTTTTGTCTCATTACATGGCCAATTGCTTTGCAATCCCGTGCCTGCATTTTAGAAACTAATCAGAAACTGTCTGTAAGGCTAATAAAATAGTAGATTTCTAAATATAAAAAAGTTAGCATTGTTCTTTACATGGACTCTTTCAAAACGTGTGTTGTGAGATAGAGCAGATGTTAATCCAGACTACGGGATCTTACGAACCATGGGAAATTCTGGGGATGGCTTGGGAAGTTTGGTAGCCCTTTTTTCCTATAGCAGTGTGGCATTTTGAAAGCAAACCTCCATCTCTCTTGCTTGTTTGCTGTGATAAAGTTAATCACTGTCCTTTTTTTTTCATTTTTTATACAGTTTTATAAGGCCTGGTTGTTGACTTCTCTTTTGGCAGCCTGCTGAGCCTTCCCAGGGAGCAGCGATACAGTTGCAGCCTGTCTGGAGTGTCCAGCTTCTCTGCTGCTTTCTGTGCTGACTCAGCAGAAATATTCAGGCCTCTGTGCACCCACAGGTTGCAGCTAATCTTTAAAATGTCTTTTGAATTTAGGAACTCTGAACCATAACCTTTGCATAGTTTCACCAGAGAAAAGCAGCTTTTGCTTTTTGCAAGGGAAGATATTTTGATGGAGTGATAATCCACTCTGGGTTTTCTCTGAGAAATTATGTTTTATTTTATTGAGGTGTTTATGACTAAGTGATCTGTCTGTCCCCTTCCTTCCCCTGGTCTCTCAGGTGACTAGTGACAGAACCAGAGGGCATGGATTCAAGCTTTGTCAGGGAAAGTTTAGACTTGATGTTAGGAAAAAGTCCTTCACTGAAAGGGTGATTGCCCATTGGAATGGGCTGCCCAGGGAGGTGGTGGAGTTGCCCACCCTGGAGGTGTTTAAGGGGAGACTAATGAGGCACTGAGTGCCATGGTTTAGATAATGGTATTAGTGTTGGTGTTAGTGTTAGGTTATAGGTTGGACTTGATGATCTCAGAGGTCCTTTCCAAACTTATGGTACTGTGATACTGATGGTAAGGAGGATATGGCCACCACAGGAATTGACCTCCCAGGGCAGAAGAGGTCCTTATTAAAGGACTTGGCACCATGTGTGTTTGTAATGTTACTGTCTTGCAGCCCAGAGTGAGTGGTGGAATTTTTGTCCTGCTGTAAGTTAATGGAGGCAAACTGGGGCATGGGGGCAGGCACCCAGCACCTGCAGCCAGTGTTGCTGCTGCAGCAATGCAGCATGGGCTGGATGGAGGAAGAAGAGCCAAGGAACAAGCTTGCTACTCATAGGTTTTCAGTGGGGTTTCTCAGCAACTGCAGATGACAAGGATGCTGCCAATGCTGGCATAGCAGCTCCATGGTCATTAAGTAAATATAAGCTACAGCAAACTCTGCCATCTCATTTGAGCTCTGATCTGCCTGGCATCTTATGCCTTCCACCTCATAGAATCATAGAGTGGTTTGGGTTGGAAGAGACCTTAAAAATCACCCAGTTCCAACAGCCCTGCCATGGGCAGGGACACCTTCCACCAGACCAGGCTGCTCAACCTGACCCTGAACACTTCCAGGGAGGGGGCAGCCACAGCTTCCCTGGTCAACCTGTGCCAGTGTCTTACCACCCTCATCATGAAGAATTTCTTCCTAATGTCTGATCTAAATCTTCCCTCTTCCAGTTTAAAGTCACTCCCCCTTGTCCTGTCCCTACTTGTCCTTCCTTAGCTTTCCTGTAGGCCCCCTTCACGTACTGGAAGGTCTTCCCGGAGTCTTCTCTTCTCCAGGCTAAACAACCCCAGCTCATTCTGTCCTCATAGCAGAGGTGCATCAGCCCTCTGATCATCTTCATAGCCCTCCTCTGGAGCCATTCCCACAGTTCCACATCCTTTCTACATTGGGGATTCCAGAACTGGAAACGCTACTTCAGGTGGGATCTCACAAGAGAGCAGAAGGTGGAATCACCTCCCTCGACCTGCTGACTGCGCTTCTTGTGATGCAGCTCAGGACATGGTTGGCCTTTGGGCGTTACTGATTCATGTCAGGCTTCTCATCAACCAACACCCCCAAGTCCTTCTCCACAAGGTTGCTCTCAGTCACACTGTCCCCCATCTTTTATTGAAATTGTGGATTGTCCCCACCCAGGTGCAGGACCTCACACTTAGCTGTGTCTGCCTCACGAGGTTCACACAGGCCCACTTCTCCAGGTCCCTCTGGATGAGATCCCATCCTTCTGGTGTGAGAACTGCCCTACTCAGCTTGGTGTCATCTGCAGACTTGCTGAGAGTGCAGTTGATCTCACTGTCTCTATAATCAATGAAATACTAAACTGCACTGGTCCCAGTACGGACCCCAAGGGACACCACTTGTCAGGGGTCTCCATCTGGACAATGAACCATTGATGCAACCATTCAGCCAATTCCTTATCCACCAAACTGTCCACCCACCAAATCCCATATCTCTCCAATTCAGAGAGAGGGATATTGTGGGGAACTGTGCCAAAGGCTTTACAGAAGTCCAGACAGATTATATCTGTTGCTTTTCCTGTGTCCACTGATGTGGTCACCTCATCATAGAAAACCACTAGGCAGGACTTGCCCTTGCCCTTGGTGAAGCCATGTTGCCTGTCTCAAATCACTTCCCTGTCCTCGTATGTGCTTTAGCATGGCTTCTGGGAGGATCTGTTCCATGATCTTCCCCAGGCACAGAGGTGAGGCTGACAGGTTGGTAGTTCCCGGGTCATTCTTTCTGCCCTTTTAAAAACGGGCACAATGTTGCCCTTCTTCCAGTCATGAACTGATCAGATTAATTGCTGTGCTGCTGGGATGATAGGGAAGAACTGGGAGCAGATGAAAGCTTTTACGTTGCTTCCACTTACTCTCAGATCATTACCCCTTGCATTGCTGAGCTTTCCTGGACTTGCCACATCTCCTGTGCTGCCTCATCATCTGCTAAGATGACCATGGACAGCTTGCATCCTTGTGACAAATAAAGGAAATGAAAATCTTATGAGAAGCCCTGCCAGAATCTCTTGTTTTTAAGTGAGCTGTTGCAGCCTGAGCTAAATGCGTTGGGAGGAAGATGATGGGTTTAGGTTTACTCCTGCAGAAGCTGAGCAGTCGTTCATACCCAGTGCATCAAGGTTGATTTACCCCCATTGCTTTCAGGGAAAATCTGTTTTAAACTCCTGTTTTAGCCACTGTTTTTGCAGAAGAAGGAAAAGGACTTGAGGCTAAACTTGATCCTCTCCCTGACTACATACTTCAGTACTGGAAGGCTGTGACTCAGTGGCCTCTGGAAGCTCTCCAAGCTACGAGTAGCTCAAAGGAGAATTAAAAACTCAACAAACTGCCTATTTTGCTGAAACTTGTTTTGCACATGCTATGGAAGAGATGAGAAATTTGAAAGAAGGCAGCCCCATCCAAGAATCATTGACTATAATAATTCATAGCAAGCAACAAGTACTTTTTTTATCAAAATGCTTAGATGTTTTTAATGAGAATTTTTGCTAAGTTTATGTGGAAGAATTTGCCAAAATACTGTGTACAATATAATATATCCCAGGACCTAATAGGCTTCCCCACTTCTTGTTCTGTCCCTCACAGTCTTTGTGTAGAGACATCAGAATACCTGTTTAGTGTTCCTGACATTTTTCCAGGTGTTTGGAAAAGCTGATGTGAACAGAGATATGTCTTATGGTAGCCTGTGAAACCAAACTTGAGGGTGGCAGGAGGAATCTGAGGAAGGCGAGTCTATGGCTAAATAGTAGACAATCAATTCATCAGATCCAGGCAAGAAGATGGCCCCTTTGGCTGAGCTCTGTTTCTACACAAGTTTGGTCATGGTTTCACTCACTCTACAGCCCTAGTCGCCAGATCAGCCCTGTCCTCATCCCAAATCAGTGTCCGGTGGGTATCTTGGACCTGTCCGTTAAGGCTTACTTTCAAGCCCAAGAGACAAGAGATCAAAATCGGCACCTCAGATTGAAACAGAAACAAACTCAAAGTCTCTGGACATGTCAGGAAATCACCCAGGAGAAGAGCTCTAGTACTTCCTGAAAAAAGAGCTTATGAGCCAAACCCAGGGAGTGTAGAGAGTGATCTTCTGTTATTAGGAGTGCTTTACTTGGTAAAGGAAGTCTTTAAGAAAAAGCAGCACTATGACTCAGTGCCTTCAGGCATGACCTGTCAGGGTACATTCCTGATCACAACCAGGAAACATTTTTCCCCCCCTTTTTGCCACATTTTCCCAGTTCTCTGGAGCAAGGATTGACTGAGCTGGGCCACCCAAGAAAGAAACTCAATGAAGAGGTCCACTTAAATGAAGTTGAAGCCGTTGCTTTCATGCGTATTGTGGGCACCAGGGCTTGGTACTGCTGCACCTCACTAGTATTTTCTGAAGTCATCAGCCCAGGACAGAAAGCTTATCAGAGAAAGACATTTTGATTGCATTGGAAAGATGGAATTTGTAATCTTCTCAAAGGGGATCTCCAGCTGGAGGAGCTGGAGCTGGACATTTCTTTACCAACACAGCAGAGAGAAAATTTCTATGAAGCTTCATATCTAACAGCTAGAACTGATCAGAAAGCATTCAGCTGCCTCTTTCGTTGTACATTCCTTGGTCAGAAGATGATCATTTGCTGAAACTAAAGTATTTTTCTAGGAATGTGCTAATTCAAAGAAAGATTAAGCCAGAAAAAGTTTTTTGGTTAATAGAGTAAGAGGGAGTTGCTTAATTTAATGACCGGCTTGGTGATTCAGGCTCTCAGCTGAAATACAGAGGAACCCAGGTTGTGCCCTTACTCCAGCAAATGCATCCCGTTCATTCGAAGTGGTACAGCCTCAGCAGGAACAACTCACAGATGGATCTTCTGGATCCTTATCATGCCTTTGCACAGGGAAATCACTAATCCTGAAAATCCTCTAGACAAATTCTCTGGCTGCTGATTGTTTGCTGTCCAGACCGAGTCTGTAAGATGACAAGCCAACATGCCCACGGGGACTGAAGTCCCTTGCTGTGCAGAACCTGCAACCAGCCCCAGTCATAATGGAGTCTGGCCATTTCCTAGTCTGCTGGGATGAACATCAATGCCTGAGCTGCCCTCAGTTCTTCCCCTTGCACTGTAGCCTGGTTGATTTTTAAGGGTCAAATACTTCTTTTGAGTTTTGCTCACTTGCACATACTTGTCTGAGGGAAGAAGTTATACTGAAGGTGCTCACTCCCCAAAAAACATGCATGTAGACAACCACAGATCTACTTCCTGGAAGTTCCTAGAGCAGCAAGGCTTGAGTTGAGTTCACTTGTGCAGGCTAAAAAGGAAGTACTTTATTTCTCCAGCTATCATGACTTGGCATATGTTTCCATTCTGCCCCTCCATAAATGTGAAGTATTGGTTTTATTATAGCCATTCAACTATGTAAATACTGTTATATGGCCAATATGCAATCAATTATAGTGGGAGCAGATGTTTTTCGCAGTAATGCAATGAACACTCTTCTTTTTTGTCCTTTGTCTTAAAAATAATTTTTATCTCATGATGATTTCCTGTCTTCTGTATTTCTGTGTTTCAGAGGTTGTCCCTGTAAGGGGACACGCATTTCAAACATGCAGGGAAGGAAGAATATAAATTAGTCTGATATAGGTGGGTAAGTCAATGGGCTGTGGCGAGCTGGCTGCCCATGCTCCTCTGGCTGTTCAGGCAGAGGAGGTGGCTTGCTGGCAGAGCCGTGCCATTGCCAGCATGGTGGCTTGCACATGTCAGCTTGTGGTGGCTGCAACTGCCATTTCTTTGTTTTACATCTGACACGCGCTGCTGCACTCAGAAGGACTTCACATACATTCAGTCATAAGTAGAGCACCGAGACCCTGGGGGTCAATCCCCACGAGCAGCAGCTATGATTTTCCTTTTCCAGGAATCCAAAAACCAAAGGTGCATCATCCAAAACCTTAATCTTACCACATGGCTCGGTGAGCTTCAGCCTTTGGTAAAGGTTTTCCCCTTCACTTTTACCAGTGATAGCACAAGTCCCAGCTGCAAGCATAGCCCTTTGGGAAGCCTTACCTCCACAACCACCAGCCAAGGAAGACCTTGTGGGTGGGCAGCTGCGACCACATAGACCTAGCTGGGAAAATTCCTACAAAGCAGTTTTATGTGGGTTTTTTTGTTGTCCTCTTTTGCCAGTTTGCCGCGATCACCAGCTTGTTGACCACCTTGTAGAGTCTGTTGAAATGTCTAAGAGAAAAAAGGGGAAGAGTTTATTTCCAGTATATTCCCTGCTCCTTCCAGCTGCTACTTATGGGGTATGGGAAGGCCTTGAGGTTCCTCTAGCATACATATGTGGAGCTAGGGTTATTGCTGTAGGAAAACCATCACAAATTTTGCAGAAAGCCTGGATTTCTTCACTGTGATTCAAATGAACAACTTGTGTTGTTACTGCTTGTGTGTTTTCCAGCTGGAAGAACAGGATGGTGCCACAAGAATTTTCCTTCTTATTGACTCCTAGGCTAGAGGCACACCTGTCAGCTTGAAGGGAAGGCAATTATTAATTAGTAATCTTCTAAAAGCATCTGTCTTCTTTATTTCAGAGTCTCCAGAAATTGGGCCCTCAGTTGTAGTTCACACAACTGTGACATTTGGAAGTGAGAACCTGGATTCAGACCCTGCAGAAGTGCAGCAGTTAATTCTCAGTCACCTGGAGAGAATTGTGCCATCCTTGCCTAAACCAGCCAGCATCAAGTGTCAGAAATGGAGATACTCTCAGGTAATCTGTGGCAGGATCAGGCAGCTGGGAGGATGCTGCCAGGACAATGTCATAGTACGATGTGTCACAAGAAACAGGACATTGTACAACCCAGTGAATTTCATCCTTGAGGAGCAAGAGGAAAGGGGATAGTTGCTCAGTATCCATAATACGTTTCTCCAGGTAGACATGATACAAGACTGGCCAATGACTGCCAAATCGTTTCTAGGCATCTTTTTATGTAGTGGATCAGACTTGGCAGTAGGTTATGCAGCAGGGACAGAAGCACTGCACAAAAAGGACATTAATCTCATGTGCTTTGGTAGGATTTTCACTGGTATTTAAAAACATGACTCAATCTGTCTCTTCTGTATCTGAAAGTATGTGATATTATTAGCAAAATTCCCTCCCTACCACAGAGTAGCAGAAGTATTTGCATTCAGACACACTAATTGTTATTTGATTTGGCCCAGTTCAATTTAACAGTATATTACATGAAAAATATTTTAAAGCAAACTGCCTGAGAGTAGTAATAGCAGAATGTGTACATTTTATAGGCTTCTTTTAAAAATCCAAGGAAATTGTTGGCAATTTCCTGAAGTATTGAAGTGTATCTACATGTTTACCTAAAGCCTCTTAAGTTAATTACATTAGTGAAATTGAATGTGGAAGCTGATGTAAAATATTTACTTAAAGTAGTCCCCTAAAAATTTTTACTTTTATAAAGTCTGGAAGAGTTACTGTAGATGACAGTTGTGAAGTCTACTCGAACCCCTTGTTCTGTGTCCAGTTTTGGAATCTGGTCTCATTAGCACAAAGTTTATTTTTCTGCAAGTTAGGGATTCATAGTTTGCAAATTGTTTCCTAGTTCATAGTATTTATTCTCAATTGTCATATAAAAATTACCTTAACATAGATTTTAATGTTTCAGATAACTCATACAAAAATCATGGTATGTTTTAAATGTTATTCTTTATCAGTTCGGGGAGGGGGTGTGCTAGTAACAGTATCTCTGTGCTGTTAAGGCATCCTTTTCTGGTTATGACTTCTGGTCTTTTCTCCTGCGTTATCTTTTACCAACTGCTTGCGAGCACAAGAGCTGTACAACTTACAGCTCTTCCTGCTTTCTTTCCCTGCCTCTGTTGCCTGCTATTGACTATGCTGCTACTAACCCAAACCACTGACTTCAGCAGCTGCTTATGCTTTATGACTGTGTCACAGGAGGAATTATCACCAGTCTTTAATTTGGTGGAAGAATGTCAATATGTCTTAGATTACAAGTAAGTCAGTGTAGGTCAGACCTGTTGTTTCAATAAAGAGATCTCTATAGCCACCCTATAAAATAATCATGTCCTAAATTAAATATCTGAGACAGAGTTCCCTCTTTATCTTAAAGCTATCTTTATTTTCAGTTCTAATAAGCTGTTGCCACAGAAGCAAAGGGAACTGGTAGGATGGGTGCATCTTCCCCCGACTCTTCTAGATAGGATTTATCCTACTTGTTAATTAAATCTGCCTGTAATGTCCTTCACATAGCCAAACACAATCCTGGGATTAAAATGCAGACATTACAATTATCCATGGCAGATGAGGGATTTCGACTTCCTAACTTCTACTGACACTACTTAGCAGCACAGCTGCAATTCTGGATCCCCTGCTTTAATTACGATAAGACACTATTAGCTTTCAGCCCAACCCACTTTAACAGAGTCACTTTTTATATATATAAGGAGTACTGAGAAAACACAGAGTCATAGAAATTGGACCAATTCAGAGAGAACCTCAGAAGGGTCCTCTTCAGGTCTCTAGTCCAACCTATTGCTCAAAGCCATTGCTAGGTGACCTTGACCAATGGCTTTGTCTAGTTGAGTCTTGAAGTCTTCAAGGGTGAAAATCCAACAGATTGTGTCATGTAGCTGAGGGTAATTTGGAATTTGTATTGGAAAATACCTTCAGAAGAACCTGAAGAAGAGGCAGGATCTTTCCTTTCCACAGTCTCTGTGTCCAGAGTGAGGGCCTTTACTATACTGAGCACACAATCTTGCTACACAGGCAAAAAGATGGAGGCTGAGATGAGAAGCTATTGATCCTCTGATCAGTGTGACGAAACAGAAACAGTTTGGTGCAGCCAGCATCAAATAAGCACTGGGTAGTCAAGAAGGAAGGACACTCAAAAAGTGTTTTTCTACTGAAGCTTTCTTCATTGTTTATGCTCAGTGAGTTTGAACTGGAAGAAAAAATCAGGAATTAATCAATTAGTGACCTAAAATTCATCTGAGAAAGACACTCTCTGGTTGGATTTACTATACATAGCTAGACTTTTCTGTTGAGTAAAGCACAATGGGTTGCAACTGGCTACAAATTAATTTCAGGTAAGTACCTCTTTTAAAGGGATGCTAGCATACTGGTAACACAAAATGCAGCCAGTAACATCAATGTGGGTGTTCTGCAGCTGATCCATACTTGGAAATGGCAGGTTACAGCACAGCAGTGACTAGTTCAGCATACATTTAAATCAATCAAAAAAACCCCGAGACTGAATGAGACACCTTGCACTTTAGGTATTGTTCCCTGAGGCTGACAGTCACACGATGGAATACAGTAATGGTTTACTGCACAGGAATCTAAAATGTGTCTTTGGACCAAAGACAAAAACTCAAGAAATTATTGGAACAAAATTGTACAGTCTGTCACATGCTTTATGGTTCGATCTGTATTGGTCTACTGCTGTGCTTCTGTCCTTTTTTTCTTCTCTCTCTCTCTGGCTTTCCTCTTTTGCAACATTTCATCCTTATGAGTCTTGTCATTCCTTTTCTTGGACTGTTTCTTCCCACCTTTGTTCTCCTATCCCTTCATCATCAAGCTGTCCTGCATCTTCCTGTCGTTTTTTTATCCCTTCTGCCTGAGCCTGCCTTTCCCTCATACTTAGCTTTAGGCCAGTGCTGCTACTGCCACCTCATCTCCATTCTGACATTCACTGGTGCTTCTCTGGGATGCAGTCATTTAGTACAACATGGACACTCAGCCTTTTTTTATAAATTTGAGAAGGCAACAACAAGTGTAGTAAAAACAGAAATGCTGTGTTCTTTCACTCTTGCTGTTCGACATCCATTGGTGTTTGTCATGAAGTACAATACCAAAAAGAGGTCTCCTCTTGAGTTCCAGATAGCTTCAGATTAATAAGTATTGGCCAAAGAAAAGCCCATTCACTTTTAGAAATGTTACACAGAAATGTTAAAGAGCTGCCACTCCACAGATACAACTTTAATTGAGGGTATAGTACCAGGGAAATTGCATTTAAAATTAATACAATGCATATATTGAGAATGACGTTAAATATTTATCAAAGCAACGTTATTCAGAACTTGTCCCGTGCTACTTATAGAGAAGGTGTTGATCGTATCTCTAGCAGTGTCTAAAATTGTTCTGCTACTCAGATGAAAAAAGGAGACTAGTGTAGCAGAGCTGGAGGCAGAGTGGGTAGTGCCAAGACTGTACTTATGCTTGCAGAGCAGCAGGAAGCATGAGCAGGTCATCATGATAGTCATAGCTCTGAAGTTCACCTTGCTTCTCATCCAAGAAAGTCACCTGCTTAACCCAGGAATGTTGCAGGCTCCCTTTCCTTTGTTGAACAGTTACAGACCTGGGGGGTTTTGCAAACTGAGCTTTGCTAATGTGAGATCATGTATCTTCATACCTTTTGGTTTAGAGATCTCCATGCCTCATCTTTCCAGGGACAGGCAATTCATTTCTGCTGAGACTGAGAAGAAGACAAGACAAGACTGTAAAGTTTCTGTATTTCCACATACAGGAAAGTTTTATTATTTAACTCCAGAAGATAAATATTTTACCTTGGTGCTTTGATCGTTAATGTTTGGACCCATCATCTTGGATGGGAGGGGTGCTTCATATGAAGGCATATTTCTCAGGAATGTGAACCTGTCTGGCATGAAATTCAGGTAAATAAAATACATGCATCTGGATGTATGCTTTTCTTTTTCAGGTTACAAAAGCTGTTCCCAATTGTCTGGGACAAATGATTCTTCATACTCAACCTCTCCTGGTTTGTGGGGGTGATGGATTTACTCGTTCCAACTTCGATGGCTGCATAGATTCTGCTATGAGTCTTGCAGAGGCTGTGAAGTCTCATTTATAGCAATTTCAAAGTCAACTGCTAAGTCTAGATTTATGATGGATTTTACTATGATGCATTGCATTCATTTAGTATTAACATCACTGGCCTCTATCTTGCAAAAATAAATAAGGGAAGATCTTTTGGTGTGCTGTAATAATTATTGTGTTGGAATTGAATTGAATTTTCCAGGATCTGTGTTGTGTGTTGTTACTTTGCTTAAAGTAAAGCTTTTTCTGGCTCCTGTCAGACTTACTGAGCTCCAGCAGTTTTGCCAGGTCTCCTGATACTTTTACAGCCCATGAAATTTATGTCAAGGAGCAGAGACTGCCTTGAAGTAGCATAAAACCCCGTAGAGCTGCAGAGTTTACTCTTTCTCTGAGCATTTTGAGCCCTGGAAGTGAGAGAAGGAACATGCACAATTGATCCCAGAGCTTTCATACGTACATGTGGTCATTTCTTCTGGTGCACATAAACCCTGGTGATGGTTATTGTGCTGGCCATGAGAATCAATGGTGTGACATATCTTGCTTGCTTCTCAAGTTGGATGGCCTAGTTGTCTGCTAACCAGCTTTCTTAGCCTTGGTTTTCTGGAGCCCTGGTTGCAGATTTCTGGAAGGCCTTATTTAAGAACTTGATGACGTTACTTGCAGTGATGTGCAACTGAAACATGGTACCTATTCTGGATGCAGCCTAAGGAGCACCAGCCCAGCTGTGGTCATAAAAGAAGAGTGAAGAGAAGGTGAAAGAGAAGGTGTGCATGTTTCTAGTGCTGTCATTGTGGTAGGGCTGCTATCCTAAATTTATCTTGGGAATAGACATTGACATCTGAGCTGTAACATGAGTTTAACCCAGTAAAGTGGACTGGCCAGGAAAGTGGGTGCACTTAAAATAGTTCAGTATTTGCCAGATTAGAAGGTCACCAGTGTGTCATGGTTCTCTGCTGGTCACAGGTCTCCTGAACAAGGAGCAGCCTTTCCCTTCTTCCAGGCGGTGGAGGAATCGGGGTTTGAAACCAATACAGAAGGCGGTTTAGCTGCTTTGCCTGACAAATGCCAAGAGAAAGAGAGAAAAGAATTTATCTAAGCATGGCCCATGGCACTGTGTTAATAAGAAAACTCTGCTGACATTTTAGGCTTACAGTTACATCACCACCACCATAAAAACTCATTTAAAGTGAGTAGCCACATGAAGAAAGTTTTAGACAGCTCTTTATTTTGGCAGAACACGTGTAGAAATAGAAGAACAGGTCCAGGAAAGTATATAAATAACATGTGAGTGAATGAATAAGGAATTTGATTTGAAATATTAAAAAAATAAACACCAAGTATTATTGTGTTGAAAATACTACCTGTCACAGTTTCAGGTATTTCTGTGCACTAAACTGTGTTTCTGTTAAGTCAGTTTTGAAATGACTAAGAAATTAACCAAGAAATCATTTATTTATTCTGATTTTTTTTTTAGCTTGTCCTTCCTCTTAAATCACATGCCAGAAGTTTAGTGCCTCTCTGTACTACAGCACTAAAAATAACAAAATGCCATTTTCAACAACAAGATTTTTAACCATTAGAGAAGTACAATTCAACCTCTTTTTCTTGTACCCCTGCATTTCACGGAACTCTGACATCCTGTATTCATAGCAACTGAACACTGCAATTTACTGCTGCATTTGACCATTTCTAATGCAGTATTTTAAGTTACACTAAGAACTTTAAAACTTAAGTTAATTTTAAAAACATCTTTGAAGGATATGTCGTGATACCGTGCGTTTCACTGATTTTTTTTCCTTCTTCCCATGATGTCCTTGAGTTTAAAACTAGGTGTTCTTACTGTGTCAGAACCAACCAGCTCCAGACACTCAGGTTTCAATCACTGTATTGTACAGAAACAGGGAAGATCAGTGCCTTTTGACTCATAGTTGTGTTAACTTCAGCCAATGAACATCATTTTCCAGGACTGACCCATGGGATCTAGTGCAGTCACTGCTTTAACAATATATTCAGTTGCATGAGAACAATTTTGCTGATTTCTGAGTATTTAACTGTACCTTTAGGTTTCTAAGAGCAGTCTTTTCTTGTTAGTTACTGTCCAACAGCTGGCATCAGCTGGACATTTTGCCAGGGAAGATTTTATGTTATTGGCCAAATAGCAGTTGGCAGGGTGTTGGCAGGAAGGCTTGATAGACACAGCTACACCTTGAAATCTGCTAACAGAAGCATTGTGAGACCTGTGGCTCAGCCACATATGATCCAACCAACATTTGCCTTGTTAGCACCATGCAAGGCAATTTTTGCATCACAGCTGTTGCATGGTCCTCCATCAACTACATTTGAGAAAGCCAGGTATGCTGAGCCATTGGACCCTGTACTCAGCTATCCCTTCCCTTCACATACCATCCTTGTTGGTCTCTGCTCTTGTAGAGGTGTGTTTAGAGGCATTGCTGACTGAAATCTTGGGTATGGGGAAAGGAGATGTCTGGTACTTTACCCCTCAGTGGGCAGGACATGGCACAGAGTCCATGCTGTTGCCACCATGTTATGGGTAGTAAGACAGGCCCATCATATCCAATGCCATGAAGAATTTTGGAGGAGGCTCTGGCAGAGATGGGCTTTAAGTCATGGTACACCCTCTCTTGAGGGGCATCCCTCTGTCATGGGGTTTGGGCCCTGTGCGTGAGGATCCAACCCTGTTGGCTCTCTACCCACTCCTGGAATCTGACCTTGCTTGTGGATCCCTGCAATGGAGTAAAAATGCCATGAAGAGGATAAAAGCCTTTTAGAAATCAAGTGTCATAGGAAACCACAGAACTGTGCTGGAAGCCTATCGGAGCCAAAAAGCCTGACTCCAAAAAGTGCTATTACTGACATGTTTAAAGAGCTCTTTTGCATCTCTAGCCCCAACAAGGACAGATCTGCTTGTCTTCTGTCCCAAGAGCTTCAGAGACCTCTCCGTTTCCAAGGCGAGGAAGATGTTAGGAGCAAAAGCTCATCACATGGGTTGGGGTGCCTTGGGGAAAACATTCAGCTCTAGGCTGAACTTGGATCTAGGTGAGAAGCTGTGGGTGTATATGGTGGCTCAAGCCTATATGCACCTCCTCAGCTGAAGACTCCATCTCTGCCATGTCCAGTGGACATGTCCCCTTGTCATTCTTGCTGGGGGAGGGCAACCCCTTCCCAACCCCTCCATCCACACCAGGGCTGCATCTGCCCCTATCCTAGGCTGCAGAGCGGATGTCTTGTTATGACCCTGCCTGCATGGAACATATCCTGGCTGTTAGTTGCAATAACTCTCCCAGATCTATAAAATCTGCATACCTCTTGGTGCATTTACTGCATTTTGTAGGAATTTAGCTCATTTCTAAATACAACAAGGAAGAGGAGACAGGCACTCAGCTCCTTGGCTCACATTGTTTCATAACCGTGTCTCCAATGATCTGGGCCATAGTTTTGTGCAAGCACTGAAAATAAATTAAGAGGTTATTTTAGTTTTGGGGGTTTTATTTAATTTTCAAAAGGCAGGTGCAGATGAGAGGTGCTGCCCGGCTGAAAATACATGGTGGTTTCCATTGCGCTGAGCTGTGAAACATCCCTGCCACCAAAAACATTGGAGCAAGACCTGGTGTTCCAGAGGCCAGGATTTGCTAGAGATCTTGCTGCCCTTGGGGTGTGCCAACATCGTCATATTTGACACTTCTAGAAGACATGTATGATTGAGAAGGAAGGTGTGGGGGTCTCTGAGTCAGCCTGCTTCCAGCAGGACAAATACTACAGCAGGTTGGTCAGAGCCATGTCTGGGCTAGCTGGAACATCCCCATCGCCACCAAGAGCGCATTTCTTCTTGATGGAAAGACAATACTGTGCTGGCTCAGCACCAGCTTAAAAGCAGACATGGCCAAGCAGCGGCACCAGTGTTGCATGTAATGCTAACAGATTAGTTCCCCTTTGAGATAATGCAAAGAAGAGGAACCTGACCCTGTGCTGCCTGAATTGTGCAGTTCTGTCTGGGTCACTGCTCCTGACCTCAGCTGTAGACTGTGCCCTGGCACTATAGGGCTTTGTGAGTGCCTGGGCAAATGCAGCATTTCCTCAGCTGCTTCATGCTGCAAATTTCAATGTAGCAAGATTCAAATGGCTGGTGACACACCATTAGGTGGCTGGTGCTGGAATCAGAAGCCCAAGCACTCTTGGAGGGATGCGGGCACTCTTTGAGCTGTCCAGAGAGTGCTTGAGCCGCTGCACGTCAGTTTCCCTGGGGTCAGAGCCAGTTTTGCCTCTAATCCAGGCTCTGGTTCAGCTGTGCCATCCATAAGCTTCTTTGCTTGGCAGAGTGGAAGCCCTGAAATCCTGGAGCCTTCTGCTGCAGTTCTGCCGGTTGCACTTGTAGCCGCCTTAGGATATTTGCTTAATTCTCATATTTGGGTGGCACCTTCAAGATCAGCTTGTGATGACACTGCTGCAGCGCTGCAAAGCGCAACCTGTGCTTGCTGCTGCTGTAGAAGAAGTGGCCCCACAGAACAGTGACACAACTCTTGCCAAGGAGGAGTGACAGCAACTGTCTGTCTGTTCAGGAAGAGCCAAGCAAAGTTTCTCCTTGAGGTAAATGAATGGAAAAAGGCAAGAAATAACCCTGAGGGAGCTATTGCTGAATTACAGATGGAGAGATTCAGTGTTGAGCAAAGGGAGTGCAGGGCAGACCACTGTTGTCTTGGAGATCGTGGTGCTGAAACCCACAGAGATCGTTGAAAGCCTTGTGATTTTTGTAATTCCCATCCAATAACAGCTGAGCGTTACTGTAAGCAGATGCTTCAGGCATTGTCCCAGTGGGGGAAAGAAAAAACCCCAGGTACTTGTGCAGCACACTGTGCGAGTCTGTCACCCCTCTCCCCAGTTGCTCAAAAAATCTGTAAAAGAGGGTTTGATGCCAGGGGGTTAAATGCAAGCTGAATCCCCACAGGCGAGCAGTATACCATCGCTTTGTCCCAGCCAAGCCCTGACACGCCTGCATAAGGCCCTGACTGTGGGAAAACGAGCCCAGTCCCTGCTGCTCCTGCCGCCTGACCGCTCAGCCGGTCACGAGGACTTTGTGGTAAACCACAACTCAGCTTGAAATTATCTTCTCGACACAGGGTTCCTGTCGAGTTGAAGGCACCTCCTCTCTCACCTGTGCTGGTACTGAAACATCCTTCCTTTCTCAGCGCTATCAGCCCCTCAGATCTCGCCTCCAGGACGATCACACACATCAAGATCTTTAAAGCTAAGCACGCCCTGCTGCAAGGACCAAGGTCTCATTTCCCCCAGCTTGTTTCAGGGTGTTGAAGTGTTGCTCACACGATGCACAGATTTGGCCATCCTCTGCCTTTTTCAGTCTAGATTTGGGGGGAGGGGAAATGTGGTGGCACAGCTCAGTGCTGGAATGTAGGTCAACCTCTGTGCCTGCAGCTGCTTTCCTTACCCAGAGCAGAGGGAAAGGGGATGAGCTGGCAGGGGAGGAGGGGCTCGGCCACTCTCCATCGCCATCTTTTCAGTGCACAGAAAATCCTAGCTCAGCACCACAAAGCTTAGTGAAACACAGCCAGTGTTTCATTTGCAGCTGCCGAGCAGTGAGGGTGCATGTAGCCATTCCCCATCACAGGAGAAATGGAGTGTCAGAAACAGTCCAGTACAAAGAGATTTTTGTTCTCAAGCTACTCACAAATGTATTGTAGCAATAGCCACTGGCTGTGCAAGATCATTGTTCTTTGTAGGCAGATGCTGGAGCAGTTCTGGTCCAAAACCCAGACTATCAGCACCCTGGTCATTTTGGATTTACTGCCTCCTTTAGCACACCTGCACAGTGCAAATCCCACTATCCTTTTATTTTAAAAGGCAGTTTTGGAGACCAGCTTGGGTTCGTGAACCACAAACACAGCAAGACTGTAGCAAGTATAAAGAAAACTCTTAGCATACCACAGTCAAGTGGTTAAGCCAGTCCCCTGGTGCTTATCAAAGGACTTGCCAAAGGATTTCTGAACCGGACACAACAGCTCTAGGTTAGGGAGAAAACTAGGTTTTCCACCCCAAATGTGGCTGGAGTTGGTTTCTGGCTTTTCTGGCTCAGTGAGAGCTGGCTGGCCTTGCTGCATGCTGGGAACACCACAGAGCTTGAAAAGGGCTGTGGAAAAGACACGTTGCTCCGTGTTATTAACTTTCTGATCTGGGATAAGTGTTTCTTTAGGTGTGGAATGCTCCTGAGGTTTTTCATCAGTGCTAAACTTGCAGGTAGGACTCATGCTGAGTGAACACTTTAGCTCCAGAGAAAGGAATTTGGTCCATCAGGGAGAATTCCAGGAGTAATTCATGCACAAGCCATGTGGACAAATGATATACAGTCATGTACAGGAGGGAACAGGATTTGCCCTTTTTGTTGCTTGCATTGCATTATCATGAATAGAGAGCAAGGTGAAACCAAATGGGCCTCATCCTGGAAGGCCTGTGGAGGTGGAAGCATGCCCCGGGGAACACCAGGAGCAGAATCTCCCTCTTCCCAGTCACTGGTGTGTTGCTGGAGCTTGGCTGCAGGAAAAATAGAGACACGGGATTTGTTATCGCAATTAGTACAAATTACAAGGGCCAGTGTCAGTTTTTGGGCAGAATCTGCTCGTGCTGAATTAGAGAGAATCATATCAGGCTAAGATCAACATTGCAGTGAGGGATTGCATTCATCTCTTCCTCTGAACAAATAAATACCAGAGGCAAAGATTCACCAGTTAAAGTGGGGAATGTACTTTTGTTGGCTCAGATCTGTCTAAATATACCTAGGTGAAGTTTTCTCATTGAACTTGTCTTCTCCTTTTGCCTTTCTTGCCTGCAGGTGTTATTTTTTAATTTGATCAGTAAGAAAGTGATCCATTTCTGTATGGGTATTTTTTTTTTAAATACATGTTTTTTGCTTTTTATTTTCCCTGTAGGTCGCAATTGTAGACAAAAAATCCTGAGCCATGTTCACCAATGCAATGTATACCCAGAGGACTTCGTGTGGGGGTGCTACACCTGGGCTTGGTCCAGCTAATTATTTTTGAAGAAATATGATATTCAACTCCTAAACTAGTAAGAGAAACAGAGGCAGAGCACTGTATGGCAGATTTTCTACATGCATCTGTGAGCACAGGTGTTTAACTCAAGGGTGTTATAGAAATCTCTGCTTCCAGGGAGCGCCCGGAGGGTTAATTTTGGCTCTCTCTTGCTCGCTTACTTTATTCTTCAAATACTGAAATTAGTTGTTCCATATTCTGTTTGAAGGGCTGAGCCTTGCCTTCTTGCAGAACGATACACACTGTGCTCTTGATGCGAGTGCACTTATGGTGAACTTTGAGCTACACATCTGCTATAAAGAAGTAACTCTTATTCCCAGTTGGCCATTGCTAGCAAAAGATTCAGGCTCCATCTATGCCTCAGCATAGTTTTTCTTGCTGCATGTAAGCCTGATGTGCAGAGTGGATGGGTAGAAACTATTTGCAAACCTCATTAAAATACACCAGCGTACTTAGGACTTTCAGTGGGTGCGTGAGCTGGAGATGAGACCTGCTGAAGGTGAGCGTGAGACTAATCTACACTCCATTACCAGCAAAACCCTTTAAATCTGTGCATTAACTTCCCAGCTGTGCTGGGAGGCTGTGTATGGAATTTTCTTGGGATGCTTTCAGTTGGTGTTTCCAAACCAAAACATGCGCTCTGGGCTGATTGTAGGTGATTTATGGCAAAACCAATCCTTCAGGCTTTCCTCAGGACACCAGACCTTCACACATTCTTAACACCCCACACTACTGGGGATTAAAGATGCCCATGAAGGTGGGCGTGGTGGAGGGAGTATTTTCACCTCCCTACTGTAATGTCTCCAAACGCCAACAGAAGCATAAGCACACATGGAGCTAGGAAAGCCTGCAGGCACTTAGATGTGTTGCAAAGAGCCACAGAAGGGAGATTTGGGGTCTAATCTTGCTGTATGAATTGCTCCTAATCTCGCTCAGACCCAGGATCACAGGATGAAACCCTTTGCAGGGAGTGGTGCCATGAACATAACCTCCCCAATACTCTCTCTAAGGATGTGACTGTTGTAAAAAGTGCCCTCTCCTACACACTGCTGAGGTGCTGGACCATTAATTGCATCCATCATTTTGACTCCTGTGCTAAGGCTGCAGTTTGGAAGACTGCTCCAAGTGAGCATCTTCAATAGCTACAACAAACAAATCCCTCCAGTAGCCTCAGCAGTCTGAGTGTGGTTCTTGAAAAAAGAGCCAGTGACTCCTTCAGTGCCAGGTAGCGCTCAGAAATGCCACTCATGTCCTCCAATCACTAGAGGATCTATGGCTTTTGCTTTAGTTTTAGGTAAGGTCAGATGTGTATTTGAGTAAACTAATTTCTTGGAAGAAAATGTTATCTGCCATCTTCTCCCTCTGGACTTATAATTCTCAGTCCTATCTGCTGCTCTGAGCTGATGACCTATGAAACATGCCACGTCACTGCTCTCTGAACTCAAATCCACCAGCTGATGTGCATGCAGAGGGCATATGGCCACAGTGCCTTGGATACCCACAGTGGTCGAGGTCTCAGGTTTTACCTAAATGTGAATCTTGCCTTGAACAGCTCTGACCCAAGCCAACTACTGTCAGCATAACAAATGCTATATAAATTAGCTGTGTGGGGAGCATGCTGAGATTATGGTTACCCATGTTAATTAGCTATGCTAAGATAAATTGAGATGTTTCAAGTCAAGCAGGACTCAGATTATATGGTTTCTTACACGATTTAATGAAGTTTGACATGAAAACAGACATTCTATTTCTCTTTCCTCCCTATTTGCTTTCAGGGTTGCTGTTGGCTATTCATCAGGCAGACATTTTGTTCAATATAGAGGTTGTCTCATCAGAAAGTTTTTTCTTCTCACAAGCTTCATTTTGACCTTCATCCTCACCATTGCTCTTCTTGATACTGATGGCACTTCCACCCACATCAGCATTCATCAACACCTGCAGTGGGGAGTTCTGAGCACAAAACAAGTCTTCTTTCCAAAACTAGTCCATAAGCTCAGATCCATGAACATAAATTTGACCTGAGAGGAAGTAACAGTGAAGAGAAGAGAGACAGGATTTACTGCACAGTGCCAGAAGGAACCATCAGTTCAGTCCTCTGAAATCACAGATCATTATATTTCCCTCAGTTATTGCAAAATGAGCAGCTTGTGTTGATCCCAGAGAAGCTGAGAATGTCAAGAAATGGTAAAGCTAGGACTTGATTAAGTTACCTGCTTCAGTGCTTCATTCACTCCTGGGTCTTTTTTTCTAACGTGATTGTCTGCAACTTGAACCACCAGGGCTTGATAGCCCTTTTTTCATTGCACTAAAGAGCCCGTTGTTATGTAATAATTCCCTCTTTAACATACAGGAAGGAAACCGTTTCATAATCTTCTTTTGAGAAGCAGAATAGCCCAACTATCTTGATCCTTTCCTTTGCAGCCTGCATCATTACAGAGATGGTGGACATGGCATCAGGGTCCTGTAATCCCCTGGGCACGCATGAGAGTGTGCAGCCTTTGCTCTACACAACTCAGCAAAATGCACAGTCAGCACTGCAGCACGTGCCCCCAAGAGAAGAGACCTGAGTGTCAAAGTTGGGATTTTTTTTTTTATTTTTTTTTGTGGAAAAAGTACTGAAGCTTGCTTCCATGGAAAAGTAGAGTTATCGCCAAAGATGGAAATGTTTCCTAATATGTTTACTAATATTTGGTGCTCCTTTCTGGATGGTGTTCAAGCTGAAATCCAGCCACACGCGTCAGCAACTTCCTGCCCTCCTCTCCGCCCTCTACTCCTGCATCTGGGGGAAAACCAGGGATGGGAAGAGGTGGTGAGAGGTGTAGATGGAATAGGGTTGCTATTTTCATCTTGCAGAAGTAGTCCTAGAGATGCCTAGACTCTGCTCAGAGGGGATCAGCGAGATCACCAGAGGCATTACTCTGTGTGTAATGGTTGCTGATGCTCTCATGGTTGTAAGGACGAGCAGTGGCCAGATTGCAGCAGGAGAGCATGGATGGGATTTGCTTGCCCAGCCCCTCAGGCTTCCTAAGCCTAAGCAGGCTTGTTCTTAATGAAAAATAAATATTACAATTGTCTCATTATTATGGGGATGTTTACAGCTACCTCAGCCTGTTGGGGAGGGACAGGAGAGCCAGCCAGTTCACAACTACTGAAAGGTCAGCACAATGCATGCAACTACCATAATCCTTCAACTGTATCAGGCATTGAATTGTATACTTAATTCGTCATCCCAGTTCAGTTTTAAGAACATTAAACTGAGACATGCATATTGTTCTTTGCTAATATATATATCATTATACTAAAACCAAGGGTTTTGAAGAGTCTTCAAAGACTTTCACTTTCATAGCAGGTTCTTTGGTGTTTGAGGTTTCTTTGGACTAGTTGTGAATTATTAATGTTTTCCTATCTGGTTATAAAGCAATGAGGTCTGGAGTTTTACTTCCTTGCTCTGCATGAAATCACAAAGCTGTGTTTTAAGGAGTGATGGGTTGGGTGGGAATGGGAGCAGAAATATTCCCAACATGGCGAGAGAGAAAGCCTGTTTAAAGAGGTAGCACTATCTAAACAGGCTAAAAAGCCAATTAAAACCTACCCAAGTAATTTCCTGAAATGCTAGGCAAACCCCAACCGCAGATCTGCTGAGTTTTGCCAATGCCCTTCCCAGTTTTCAGTCATGGTAAAGGCTGCTTCTTGTGGTTTGGACAGCTCTCCTTCTTGGAGATTCCCATGGCAGAGGCACAGGTTACACTATTTCTGTGTTGCAGATGAAATATATGAATAACTATAAAAAGCCATGGTCTTCTACCATGGCAATCCTAAGCTTTCATCATTTATTCCTCTACAGAGGCATGGCCACCCTTCTTCCTCTGCTCTTCATTCAAATGAGTGGTATACTATGAGTGGTGCAAATGCATGGAATGTGCCAATCTCTTCCAAATCAAATGGTAAGTGGTTTTTGGGGAAGGTGGCTGCTCTTAGGAGGCATTTATTTTTTTTATAGCAACACCCTCAAACTTGTGGACCACCTGGCTCCATGAGCTAAGACCTCTGGGGAATGTCAGCAAATCCCCTTCCCTTCCCTTCCCTTCCCTTCCCTTCCCTTCCCTTCCCTTCCCTTCCCTTCCCTTCCCTTCCCTTCCCTTCCCTTCCCTTCCCTTCCCTTCCCTTCCCTTCCCTTCCCTTCCCTTCCCTTCCCTTCCCTTCCCTTCCCTTCCCTTCCCTTCCCTTCCCTTCCCTTCCCTTCCCTTCCCTTCCCTTCCCTTCCCTTCCCTTCCCTGAAGAGACAGGATGAGAGGAAATGGGCTCAAGTTGCACCAGGCGAGATTTATACTGGACAGTAGGAAAACTTCTTCACTGAAAGGGTTGTCAAGCACTGGAACAGGCAGCCCAGGGAATTGATGGAATCATCATCCCTGGAGGTGTTCAAAAGATGTGTAGATGTGGTGCTTAGGGACGTGGTTTAGTGGTGGAATTGGCAGTGTTAGGTTAAGGGTTGGACTCGAAAATCTTAAAGGTCTTTTCCAAACTAAAGGATTCTGTAATTCTATGGTATTATGAAAGAGTCTTTGTGGTGCTTAGGTAATAACTAAGAGCACCATATGATAAATTATTAAAGCCCATTTGTCTTTTTACAGCGAAGCACTGAGATTGTTCTGGCAAGTCTTCATTAATATCAACACTGAGCGAACCAGTGTGTCTAAAACAAGGATTCACACAAAATTGGAATGAAACTTGCATCAAGCTGGGGAAAAAAAAAGAGTGGCGAGGTCTCATTTTGGAGTTGTCTACTCAGCACTTCTTGCAGGTTCAAAGGGGCCAAAGCTGCAAGATAATTCAATCGTGTTACATGACTTCCGGTTTGTTAGCATGGGGTGGTGAGTAATTCTGAAACCCTCAATGCTGAAGTGGAGCCAAATGGCAGCAAGTGAATCATTCAGAAGACTGAGACCCTTTTCTGCTGGCAAAATAAGCTGCATACACATTGCAAATTGCACATGTTTCTTTGCTTATTCAGCATTTTAGTGCAAGTGGCTTTTATCTTGTAAATATTGCTTACTGATTGATTCAGTTCATGAATGACTGGATTGTGAGATAACCTGTAGGTTTTTTACTCAGAAACCTAATAACAGAAGTTTTCTGAAACAGAATGTACTTTTACTCTTTCACATAGGTTTGGGGTTTTTTATTGTGCCATCCTTCAATCTCAGAACTCTGGGCTTCATCGTTAAATGTTTAGCTTGAATCAGGATGTAAAGTAGAAATCACTCATGCATGATATCTTGCTCATTACATCCATCTTCACAAGGGAACATCTCTTTGATTTCCGGTGTCAGAAGAACAAAAAAAGACTGTATAGGCACAAATCCACTAAGTCCAGAGTTCTGTCCTGAACTCTGGCCAAAAATCTGGGGGTGTAAGAACAAGAAAAACATGCAGGGAAATTTCACCTGGGTGGTCTCACAGTTTTTGGTGCTTTGCTGCTCAAGGATTTTATGAAATAAGTAATTTTGGAAGCAATCAATATCCTTGAATGAATTCCTCATTTATGAACTTGTTAATTGCCTTTTTAAAAACCACAGAAACTCCTCATGTCCCCAAAGCCATGCACCATGGGACTCTGCAGTGGAAATGTGTCCTGAGAGCAACACTCTCCTCTTGTCCAACCTGAACCCAAGCTGAAATTAGTGCCATCTGATGCACTGATTTTTTTTTATAGCAGGAGAGGTCACGTACAACCAGAGAGATCTGGATAAAACAGTCCATCCTACAGAGGCCATTCCAGATCTTTCATCCACCCCAAATTTTTTCCAGCTCTGTTGTGTCTCTTCTGAGATGGGAAGACTAAACCAGCAACCAGCATCCAAGACATAGGAACATGGTGGATTTGTCCTGCAGCATGGTGATGTTCTCTTTTCCTTTCATGGTGATTCCCTGTGGTCTTTTGACCATCCACCAAAATATTGGGATTGTTCATCATCAGCCAGAACTCACCATCTCATTGGGTTAATTTCCCTTTGTGCATGTCCTTGCACCTTCTCAGTGAATCTGCATTTCTTCACTGCTGTCCCTCAGCTTTACCATTCTGCAAAACAGAGCATCATTAACAAAATTCCTCTTTTCCAGGTTGCTAACGAATGCGTTGAAAAGCCTGGATTTCACTAATGGGGAAGGTTTCCCATGCTGCAGCTTGTGCTTGTACTTCTGAGGATCTTTCTGTGCCTCAAATACCACATCTCTCTAGAAATATACCTAGATCCTCACTGAGTTACATCCTCACTGCCACCAGGAGCTCCTGGTTTTCCCTGGACATGGAATGGTCTTTCCACCCTTAGGGGTGGAAATGGGGATGTGGGCACCTCCACCTGTCTTTTGAACATTACCTAAGTCCTGAAGAAAGAACCTGGATATCCAAAGACAAGGAAATAATTTGGTTTGCCTTTTCACAGAGGCAGCAAGCCAGGGTTTTACCCTAGTTAGTGAGCTAAAATGCAAATAAGGTTAATATCTTCATCCTTCTGTTTTACATCAGGAGCAGTTTGGTCTTCATGTCTCAGATGGTTATAAACCATAAACCTGTTAAAACTAAAATAATGGAGGCAGCATCGATATGGGGAGATTAAGCCAGTATTCTTATAGCTAGCGTGCTGAAGCAGGTGTGTCCTCATATCCAACATTGGACAGTAAGACATTTGTGTTAGCATCTCTGGGTTTAACCACTCTATTATTGTGCTCTTCTGGAAGCATGTCTGGCAAGATACTGAAGTTCAGCAAATGGCAACTGAAATCCTAGTAGTTTTTTCAATACTCAAGAAAAGGCATTTTTGCAAACAGCCTTTTTGATAAACACAGGAAAAGCAAATGCAGCACAGGAAAAAATCTGTTCAGCTTGAGCTCTGCTCAAAATTTCTGAGCTCCCAAGATGTCCTGACATCTCCAAAGGCTTCATCAGGGATTCCCTTGCCTCTCTAGCAGGACAGCAGCTGGCAACGTGTGCCACAACTCTCTTCCCTTTGTCTGTTTTGTGACATCCTCTTTCCTTAGCTATAAGGTCCTGACTCCAGTCCTACCTGTCCCACTGCAGGGGATTCGACAGCTGGAGGAAGAGGAGGGATTCAGCCTTGCTACCTCTACTTCAAATGTCTGTACAGGGATTTCTTAATTAACCTTACACCCCACCTAAAGAATATAAAAAAAATGAAAGTGCCAAGGCTGTTTCCTGTTGAGGGACAGCTGGTTTGCATAAGATATTGTTTCATTTTCACATATGGACATATGGTTTGTGTTGTCCTTTTCTTTGTCTCTTGAAGAAAGTTTCTAGGAGAGCTACCAAGGTTTAAATAAAGTGAAAGTTAGCTTTGAAGAAATATGTAGAAGAACAAATAGTTTTTTTTTTTTGGGCTGCTCACTGAAACAGTTCATAGGGAGTAAAACACAAGATGTGAACTCAACAGTTAAAGAAGATAATAGAATTTGCTGAAAAATAAACTGATTGAGGAACAGAAAGGACCTAAACTGTTATTAGCTTATCTAAGACTAAATAGAAAATGTCCTCTTGTGTCAGTAATAGGTCTCCTGAGGCTTATATAGAAGCCATATAGGAATAAAAAAAAATATTAAGCCAGTAACATTACAAGATTTCTATGTCAATCTAAGATGATTATGACTAGGCATCTTATATTTCCATTCCCTCTCCCTGTGTCATGGGAATGGCTGCATTCATATCTGTGTGATGTTTTCACACAAGTACTACAGGTTTCAGGAAACTTAGCAAGGAAATTTCTCACCCTGTGGCCTGATGTCAAGTGAGCTTTAATGGGAGCAGCAGGATTTGAGGACCTCTGAGAAACTGGTGTCTATAGCATTTTCCTGAAGACAAGTGGATTTGAATTCAATTTTAAGACATTGATGCTATTATCCCTCCTACCAAGAGCCATTCTTTCATGGGAACTGGTGCTTGTCCCTGTCAATATCACAAAAGTGATACAAAGAAGACAATGAGCGTTGCCCAGTTTCCCAAAATCCCTCAGTCTTGCATGGTTCTGGCACTCACCAGCCATCAAGGTAAGGAAGTAGCAAGATCCTGTATCCAAGATAGTTATAGCCTACTGCCATTAATTCCAGGATGCTCATGAGCCTGTAAGCAAGCCAGATGGGAACATGAACCCTGAACTGGCCAAGAGCCAGTGATGATAATGATGGGTATATCTGGCAGCCAGATGGAAATCAGTCCTGCAGATACAGGAGCACAGAACAGTCTCTCTTGCACAAGCTGCATAGCAAGGACTACAGGGACAACACAAATTTGCAAATACTGAGTGTCACCTGCAGCACTGCTACTGTGAAAGGGAGGCAGGAGAACTCTGGCAAACAGCTGTAGAGGCAAACAAAGAGGAAAAGAAGGTTTAAAGACATTGTTTCCCTCTGTGACATTAAAGAAGACTGCAGTTTTACACAGACTGTCCTGAATGTCTTGAAAAACAGAGGATTTTTTTTCCACCCTTGACCTAAACAGACAAGGAAGATGTCCCTTTCGCAATGAGAATGGACTTCTCCTTGGGAAGTCCATCAAACCACATCTGTAGGAACTGATGAGGGTGGGTAGCCCTTAGGAATGAGGGCAAAATCCTCTCCACCAAATTCAGGCACCAAAACCATGTTAAAAAAAAATGAAGGCAGTAACACACTTCACTCCCAGCCATTGGTGCCCCACGAAGTAGCCTCACCACTGCCAGAAGCAGAAACAGGGGAAGGTGAATGGCCTATTCCAACCCACCAGTGCAAATCAGGTGCTGAGATAGTGCTGGACGAGCTTGGCAAAGTTAATGCCATCATAACCCACGCTTACACAGAAACTCTAGGCCAACAAGTGCAGAAGATGACACCTCTCAGCACTTTGCCACAGTTTTGAACACACAGCTAGTCACCAGAAAGGACTTCTTTGTACTGTTATTTGTACTTAAAAAAAACCCCACCAAAACAACAGCCTGTAGTGAGGTCCTGGAGATACTGGCTTCACAGTGCCTTTCCGGGACAAATGCACCAAGTGAAGATTTGAGATGATTGTCTCTAAGATACAGCCACACCAGAAGTTTCCAGGAGGGCTCCAAAAGCCACATGGTCATAACCTGCTCCAGGGTTAGGAGGACCCCTTCACCAGCTGCTTGAGCAAGAAAACCCAAAGCTTGGGTGTCACACTTTATTCAAAGTTTGGAGAAGTGGTGGCAGCAGCAGAATCTCTCAAGTCCTCTACAAGGACTAGGTCAGAAGCTGACAAGTCACGCATGAGAACAGTGGTGGGCAGAAGAGTGAGCTCAGAAAGGCACTACTCAGCATGGAGGACTGTGCAGCAGATCGTCCTCACACAACAAGTGAGGAGAGGACCTGCAACCATGGAGATGACTTTGCTGTCTTCACTCCACCCAGTAAGTAGGAGGAGAGGGGCTAACTACAGCCATTGCCTGTAGAGCAAGGGAAAAGGCACCAGCCTTGCCTTGCTGTGCACAAGAACACCCTGGTGAGACTGACCATGAAGCATCTCTTTGTCAAGACCTCTTTGCTCTTTAAGTGTGATGGACAGGATTTCTATGAACTTTTGCAATGCAAAGACTAAAAAACATTTCAATCTTTACGCTATTTAATGTGCATAATAAACTAGAGACAGGCATATTGCATGGCCAACATGGCAATGAGGCAAGGAAATGTAGAAAGGTTTCTGGCACAGGTGCGCAGCTTCTTTGCATTGACATGAAACTATTGACTCCTGTTGTCAACAGCCCTGAAGATTCATGCAGAGTGGTGCTTTGACCTCCTACACACAACCACTTGTTTTGTATTATTTCAACAAGATTATTTTTGCCTAAAATCAAAACAGAATTGGACCCACAACATTTGAATATCAATGACAGGAGTTTAGATATTATCTCAATGGAAAAAAAAATCCCTGTATACTTGTTTTAATGTCAACAATCCCCCCTGGTTGGTAGCTTTTCCTTCCACTGCAGTCCAGAAGGTGGCACTCATTTAGAAATCAGGAGTTTTGCTTCTATTGTGCCATTATCCCACCATTATATTCTTGCATTTCATTGGCTAAAGGCTCTGCATCACACCTGGGGTTGCCTGCAGTGCTTTGCAGGTTGTGGTTTGTTCTGTTCCTGTGCTAACAGAGCTTAAAAGAGCAGAACCTTCCTATAGCTGCGTCTTTCTCTCTGTGAAAACTTTCCTTAATCAAACAGATTATCAAAATTGAGGTCATGACACAGGAACTAGGAGAGCAAGAGGATTAAATCATATTCACATCTACCAAATTAGAGTTTGGCTTCCAAGGGGAGAGATCTTGAAGGAAGTTCTTAAAAGGAGACCTTATACCAGCTCTGCCAAATGTGAGACATGGGCAGAAATCCCCTAACTTGCTTTTCCTGCACTCTATCCCAAGTTCCACTGCTAACAGCTTCTCCAGGTTTTCTCCAAACCTGGGCACATTGCTATCCGTCTGCCACCTTTCTCACTGAAGAAGGGCTTCACAGGAAGATATACAAGAACAAAAAAAAATCGCTGCATCTCAGACTTGTATCCTTATCATGCCTTCAGCAGCAGTCAGTAATGAGTACTTATTACCTAAGAACAGCTCAAGCATGTAGTTAACTCTACATTCCTTTACAGGCCCCAGCAGTCTAGAGCTCAGGTCCTTCACCAAATTAGAGGTGGTATTAATATAATCAGCAGTTTTCCATGTAGGCTTTTCTTCCATGAATGTTGGAATACAGATATGTCTTCTGTGGTTGCATCCTCTCCCTTTTTGAGCCCACAGGAACCATCAGCACCTTCAGGATCTTCTGGCAGAGAGCTCCACAGATTTACTCCAAGCTCCACCAGAGGGGGTGATGACCAAGACTGGACATAGAATCCAGATGTGACCTCCCCAGCGCTGAATAGAGGGGTTAACAACATCCTTTAATCTCCTGTTCTTAATGTGCCTAGGGTCACCTAGGATGTGATTTGCTGCCTTTGTGGTGAGAGCACACCTTGAGTCATATTCTATGCAGCATCCGCTGTAACCTCTAGAAGAGCTGCTCAGCCAGTTGATTTTTCAGCCTGGATCTATGCAATGCCATTTTTTCCACCCCTAGTACAGGGTTTTGAACATCTTGCTTCTGAGCTTCATGAAGTTTCTGTTGGCTGAATCCCCAAGTTTCTCAAGGTCCCTCTGGACCAACGCTCTGCTCTTCAGCATGTCAGCCACTCTCCCTCGTTCTGCATTGCTTGCAAAGCTGCAGGGGGTGTGCTCTGTCCAAGGGCATGCGTGGGAGGTAAGGGGGAAAGGCACAGGGAATATTAAACAGCAAAATTTTACAGTACAAAAAATAAGAAGTCTAGGTAATGTTCTCTAATGTGGCTGAAAGGGAAGGAAGCAGAATTAGGCATTACAAACTGAACAGAAGAAAGCCTTCATGGTGCAGAGACAGGTCCAGAGCACCATGGAGGCTTGTAACTAGTGCTTAGGGGGTCCTGCTGTGCACCATCCATCAGCAGTACAAGCTAGCAGTGGTACATAAACAGCAGCAGACAAGACACACGCACCAACACGGTCATCACAGAGCAGGAGGTTGTCCTGCCTGCCATTTCTTAAGGGTTTCAAGGGGAGAAACTCTCATGCCAGTCTTTGAATCTCAGTAGTTTAGACCGTGATTCTGCCAGGTGGCATGTGACGGTGCTCTGTGGGGGTGGTGTTGGCTGTATGCTGTGTACAAGGCCGTCAGCAGCCGTGGTCAGACACAGTGTACTCAAGAAAAGCTTCTGAACATCAGCCAAGCAGGATTTTTTTTTTCCAAGCTCCTTATGCGCTGCTGGTAAACCTTCAATATATGTCACTGCTAAGAAAGCAGCTTGCTCTCTTTGGACCAAAAATGGAAAGGATTAACACATTTTTTTTATCCGCCAAAGGAAACATGAGACTGTTTTACCTTTGGAAAGTGATCTGTAGTCACTGACTGCTTCCTAGGGGATTACATGGCATGCCTTGCCCGATTTCAAGAAGCTCTTACAAGTCTTTTTTTGGTAGGCATCCCCATGCTAGCAGCAGAAGTTTTAATGGGAATCCAAGCATTCTATGAGTTTCCCAAAACTGGAGACCCAGCATAGAAATCCTACTCCAGCACTTTCAGGAAGCAGTACTTTTTCAGAATAGGTAATGCTTGCTTCTCATTTGGCACAGGCACTCCATGGCTCTCCAAAGAGGCCTGCTAGCAATACAGCAGTGCAGTGACCAGAGATCATTGCCAATACCCTGGAGATGCAGCTGCCACAGAGCATCAGACCAATGTGGCCCCTGCTCCCCAGCAGGTGTCCAGGGCTCATTTCCTTGCTTCTTCTTCACCCACGCTTTTTAGGCCACTCCAGGATGACACCTCCCAAGGTCAGGGTGAGGTTGGAAGCCTGATCGAAGTTTGATGGCAGAAGTGACCTTTGCAACGAGAAGTGAGGTTGTGAGTCCAACAGGAAAATCAGGAATAGGGGAGTTGTGTTTGGGGTTGGGTTTTTTTGTTTTGTTTTGGATTTTTTTGTTTTGTTTTGGGTTTGGTTTGTTTTTTTTCTGGTTTTATGCTTGCCTGTAAATTTTGCATAATCGAAAATAGAACTGCAAATTCATCAACTGCTTTGTTCTGTGCACATAATTCACTCATCTCTATTCACAGCTCAGCCTCATCCTGCAGTGAAACTCACATGCCTTGGTTTGTAACGCCAGCATAGTCTAATTCCAGAGATCACAAAAATAATATTCCAAGTATAATCCCAAAGAAAGGATTACTAGAGATAAAATCCATTATTTCACAATAAATCCCTTTTATGTCTTTTTTTTTCCCCCATCAGTGCTCAAAGTGAGTGGATTTCAGATCTGAAATACTGTTGCTATACAGCAGAAAAGATCTTTGCTCAAGGCACAGGGCTCAACAATTACTTTCATTTTTTGCACAGTATCAAAGGAGATTTATTTTTTCCCCCTTGCCAAAAATAAAGTCTGGTCTAGATTCTCAGCTGCAGCTGAAAGCACTGGGAGAGAAAGTAGCTTCAGCTCATTTTTGCAGCTTAGTAATCTTGTAGGACAGTTTCCAGCATTCTCAGTTATCTGCAGCCCATCACCACTCCTTCTTTGTTTGAAAGACTGAACAAAAGAACCAAGCTCTGACTTCAGCAAGGGGAGATTCAGATACCAGCAAAGGGGTTTTTTTTTTTTTCCTCTAAATACAAAGCCAGACTCAGCTTACCAATTCCAATTTTTTTCTTCATTGGAATTTCTGGTTTACTGTATGAAGCTAAGCAGATGATATGAGAGCCTTTGGCATCCTACTGTCCAGGGATGGGACATTGCAGATCTAATTCATCATGTGCATGTTTTCCTTGCAACGTGGACAGAGTCACCAACCACAGAGTCCTAGACCTGCTGGGCTTGCTGGAGGGATGAACGATGCTAACATGGACAGAGGCAGCCACCTGCTTCCCTGGTATCACATCTTATGGAAGACACATACAGACACATAACTGGTGTCAGCCTTGACCAAGTGCTACGTATAAAGAGTACGAACAGGACTTGGCAAGATGATAGATTGTGCATTATCGACATTACTGTGAAGTCAGGCTCTTTACGGTTCCTCTGCTAACCAGACTGTATTTTTAGTCCTAATCTCAATCTGTTTGAATCAGCTCTGCTGAAGCGAACAGAATGATACAGGTCATATCAATTATTATGAAAAATTCAATCATGGTAGTGCCATATGTAGCACTATAAAAAGAATGCAGCTGTACATATGGCTGATGGAAGCAACAGCAGTTAACGGCACAAATGTCCACGACATTGTGATGTCCTTTAGTCCTTCAACACTTTCTACATGAGCCACCTTGAGAGGAGGAATAGTGCCCACACCTATCCTTTTTGAAAAACTGTATCGGCTTTCAAATATCCCTCCCCACCATCCTCCAAAAAAACAAGAATCATCTCCTCATGGATTTCATGCAGCACTGAGAATTTCTTTTAGGAGGAGGAACTGATGTTGCTTGTTGATCTTGCTTATGTCATGAAATTTTCCACCAAAAATTTAAGAAGATCAGATTTTCCCAACAGTTCTTAAAACAAAAGAGGTGCCTTTTTTTTTCCCTACAGATGCTTACGACTACAAGGTTCTAAATCCTTACGCTTTAGCAAGTCCTTTAACCATGAGTGACAGCACCTTGCATGGGCTAAAGTCAAACATGCAGGTTAAGTCTAATATGTATCATCATGTGCAGGGCTGACACTTAAACATCTGAGCACACAACCTAAGAACAGGAATGCTGCATATGCTGGAGTTTCATCACCTTTTTTCCCAGGAATGGGGGCAACTTTCTGCTCATCTCAAAAGCAGTATTGTAGCAAAGCCTGTTGATAATGCGTAAGTCCTGAAAAATCCAACAATACAGAAAGCTTCCCACTCCGTGCTTTGGTGTCACAGGGACCAGGCCTCTCAAGAAAACTGTGAAGTGGAGGAAGACCTTACTGTGTCCTGGTAAATAGGAGATCTGGTCAAACTTGTGCCACATCAGCCTCCTGGCTCCCCTTGTGTTTCATTGCCAAGATCTCCAAATTGGGATGCACAAGATGATCCATTGGGTTGCAGGAAGAAATACTAGCATTTCAGTAGAACTCATATATAGTTTATAAATAACTACATACGCATATATTGGGGGTGTGCGCTCCAAAAATTATTGCAGATTAGGGTGCACAGTCAAAATTTGGAAGACACTGACCCAGAGGAAGCCCAACTCCTGGCAGGAGGTTCAGCCCAAAAGATCAGGAGGGGTGCCTACTACAGCAGTGACCAATGCCACCCCTGCTAAGCTGAGGGAAGGAAAGGTGAGGTCGAGACCCTCCATCACCCCTGCATGGGAGAGGAAGCACAACTGGCACTCAGCATAACAGAGAAACCAGCTATGCAAAGCACTGTCCTGGTTGCAGAGGAAACCAACCAGGGATAACAACATCAAAGTAAAACCCCAAACCCAAGAGAAAATACATTTTCTTCACCCTCTGTTCTTGGTGGAGATGGTTTTGGTGCTTGTTATAGCAGGAGGAGGTAAGCTGCTTCTAGGGGGAAATGAGACATTCCCTTTCACCTTCTAAAGAAACAGGAAGGAAGTGACCAGGACTAGAATATGAAGCAGAAACCACTGAGAAGATGCCATCAACTCAACACACACACACACACACAAAAACCCTCAAGGGACTGACCAGTCCAAAATACATCCAGTGGATGCTCTTCCACGTCAAAGCGCACTTGCACACTCCTTCTGCAAAGGCTTCCAGATGGTCCATCTTTTTAGCTCTTTATTTTAAGCAGATAGCCTGAGGCCCAGCAGGACCATATCACTGCTTTATTTTAGAGCAAAGAAAATAAAAGTTCTCCTAGCAAAAATAAATTATTTTTCTAAAAATAAAAACCCCAAAATTTCCCAGATTTCCTTTTATTCTCCTTATTCTTCCTCATACAAAAACACTACAGAGAGTGCAGCAGAAATTTAAAGGAGCCTCTTGATGGTTGATAGCCTCTGAACTGCACTTGCTGATTCAAAGATTAATTTTTTTTCAAGTCTAAATCATGCACTCCACACTGGACAACTTAAAGGGTAACACAACAAAGCCTATACACTATAAAACCTTAAAAAATTTTCAAGGTATTAAAAAAGGAACCTGTTAAAATTATTACACACTCTCAGTATAAAAAAACATTAATTTGTTGGGGTCTTCTATGGAACAAATTGACTTCAGGAGGCAAAATCTAAATGGTGATAATTATGTCCTGCTTAAGTGTGACACTAGAGCAGGTCTTAGTACCAAGGGAAAAGCCTGGCCTTGCATCTTTAGAGGTTTCAGCGCTGTGAATCGAACAAGTTGTTTTTCCTGACAACAGTGTTCTGAAGAAGGAGGGGAGAACAATAAAGAAGAGTATGCACATACAGTAGGAATCAAAATGCTTCTTAAAATTTCTCTTTTTCTCTTTCAAAAAGTTGCTTGTTAGGACATCTGCAGAAGCGAGGGAAGGATCTCCAGAAGATGCGATGCTCCATATCCTGGCTGTGACTTCAGTGTGGCGCTCTCATATGCTAGGGCTCCAAGGCACAGCTCCCACCAAAAATATACGGCTTAAGCAGAGACTCAAGAAGTCCTTATGTTATCACAATTAGAGAAGCTGATCGTTTAGGAACGCAGCATCAGGCCTGTCCAGATCTTGTACTTGGCCCTTCATTGAGAGCTCATTCCTGGAAGATGCTAAGGGGAGGAATTTGAGTCAATCAGAAACATAAAGCTACTCAACCTCAAAAAAAATACTTGGATGTGAGTGTTTGGAAAATTATTTTAGACTAAATTTTTCCTCAGGACATGATCTCCAAGGGTGAAAGCCTGGTGCCACCGAGACCAAGAGCAGAACTCCTGCAGACCTCAGCGGGACCTGGCTCTCATCCAAAGCAAACTTTTTATGTCTTAGTCAAACTCTTCAGCTGCAGACATTAATTTTTCTCACCAAAGGGATCCTTCTGCAGCAGCCTCTCGAAAGCCAATGAAAAGACAGAAGAAATTTAAATTGCAAATGAAAAATAAGTCTATAAATTTTTTTACAATTAAAAACAGTATGGTTGTGACACTGTCTCCGAGCGTGTCAGTGCCAATCTGGCCGGCGAGGAAGTCCCACATACCTCAAATCCTTCAGGGACTGGGATTATGCTCTGTTCTATTTATGCATAGCACTTAACCCTACAGGACCCTGCATCTGCCACAGGACCCTTCCAGGGACCTACCTTGTTGACTTGCCTTTTGCCAGCACTGTTTATCATTCCCAACAGACCAAAGGCATATTTTCCTCATGGAGAAGAGCACAGTGACGATGATGCTGAAGCACTCTCTGGTTTTACATTCGGAACAACAGAAACAAGTAAAACATGAACTCTCAGGTTTACAATAAGTTTTCTAACTTCTGGTGATTTGTTTTAAATCTGCTCCTGAAAATGAGTAGTTACACCAGTCTCAAATCTTGCTGTCATAAGGAAACATCTAGTCCACAAGGCCACAGTGTACATGAGCCTGAGCATGTCAAAAAGCTGGAAAACAAAGAACAATCCATGTTCAACTAGTTTTGTTCTTTGAGGTCGCAATGACAGACAGGTCATGATGTGGCTGGCAATAATGAACAGCCATCATGTACGAGCTCTGCAGCACCTAGCCACAAGAGCAGAAGTGACCACAGTGTCTGCCAGAGGAGAGGCTGGGACAAATTCACCCAAGAAATCAGCAACGCAAATAACCATAACCAACATCTATGTCCTTTGCTCCTTATGTTAAAATGTTGAGAAATTTTGCCACGATTACCCCCCGTGAATGCCAGAGGTTCAAACCTCAACTCTCTACTGACACCCCGAAATTTTCACCATATGCTTGTAATTATGAAATCATTCTCAGGAACAAGAAACACTACATTTTGAAGAAAAGAAAATAAACTAGGCCTTCTTTCTACCTTCATCTACTCTCCACACACTCTGACATTTTTATGCAACTGGATCAGGGAGGCACCCTTCTCATTTCTAAATGCTGAGTTGGTTAGCTGCCATGTTATCAGAGCCTGCAAACCTCTGGCTTCATCCAAGGAAGGAAGTCAGGCTCCAGCAAAGGCAGGCTGCATGGAACTTGCTCAAACATGCCTATTTCTAGCACTGCCTTCTCCCACAGCCCAGTGGATGCTCCTGCACCCTCCATCTAGAGCCCTAGTGTAACGTGCTAAAGTGAGAGCTTACATTCAGGTTAGGTCCAACCACTAAAAGTAGATGTGAATTTTAGATCTCAAGAAATGCAGCGCTACTTGAACCTCTGACATCTCCAAAGTTTTTGGCCCAGGACACAGGGAAATCTTGAGCTTTTGTGTCATTTTCTTTGCTCATGTTTTTGAAATGGACACGCAGATTGCCCATTCACATCTTAATATCACTGACATCAGGTTAAACTAATTCCAGCAATGTCATCTTATGCCTTTGTCTCATCTGCTGTAGCACCCATGTGATTGCAACCACGCTTATGTGTCTGGGCTGGTGGCAAGTAGCAAGGGCTGCAGATTTTATTCAGTACTAAATTAGCATCATTTTGGCATTTCTTGAATCCTTCCACCCTTTCTAATAGCACTAGGGCAGGAGAATGGACAAGCTGCGCTTCTGAGACAAGATTAAAATAATATGAACAACTACAGGAACCACAGCCATCTCTTCTGGTTCTCCAAAAGAGATATGGACAACGCAGGGCAAGCTTGAAAGTAGGGCTCCCTTAGACCTAAGTTCTTGTAGAAACTGCTGTAGGATAGCCTGGATGCACAAGCTTAATTCTTGTTTTGGAGGAGTTTCCACAGCATTTTGGCACATTAAATAAAAACCTTGGTTGAATCCAAAACCACACTTCAGGAAGCATCCAGTTTGCTGGATGTGTTCGTCATTTTGGTTTTCACAAGAACTCCTGAGAATATTTTGTTGTAAGGCTCAGCTTTGCCAGAGGGAGAACTTCACAGGCAAATGACTTCTACATCACCCTTGAAGAAACAGTCCACAGAGTCAAACAAGAGCTCTTCTTCCTCTCTCTCTTCACCTCAGATCAACCCCTTGTAAGAAGTCTTAAGTACTGCAGTCATTTGTGAGTCATTTGTGACACCTAATGCCATGCATGTAGCCACCTGAAGCAAGCATACCCAGAGGCGAGATGTATGCCTCAGGAAGGATACTCTGTTCCCTCAGCTGCACATCTTTCTTCCTCAGTAGCTGCTGTAAAGGCTGTTTTTCTGCTATGGACATGTGGACACCAAAGGAAGCTGAAAAAAACTTCCATCAAACAGAAAGAAAAGGATGGGGGGGGGGGGGGGGGGGGGAGCTAAAAATTAATAAATGTAGACCACTGCCAAAAACTAAATGGAGGCTTTGTAGAGCTGATTAGCTCAAAGCTGATTTCCCCTGGGGCCCAAGCTCAGTTTTTAATATTATCCATCTATACCAGACCAAACTCTGGAAATCCCAAATCCCTGTTCTTCACTTGAAATGAAAATAGGCAGCTCCACCCAATTTCTAAGTAACACACTTTCCTTTTCAGCTAAGTCCTTTTAAACACCATTAATTCAATTTTAAACACCTTCCTCAAGTCAGCGGAACTTCAGAGGCAGCTGATGTCTGTGGTGTACCAAAACTCAGATGCCCCAACACATGTTTGTGCAGGACCACAAAATGAGCTTGAGCAATTGAGACAATGTGAAAGTGCTAAATAGCATCAACAAGAATTAAGATTTCTTTGGAGGGTGCTGCCATTTTCTTCCCCTCAAAAGAAGTTGAAACTATGAGAACTGGGAGAACACATGGGTTATTTATGAAATTCTCACAGTGAAGAAGAGCAGTTCATAAATCCCCACGCTAGCCAGTATCTGCAGGAATAGGAGTGCAGAAGATGTGTGGTTAGAGCATGGCCACAGGCTAACAAAATCAACAACTCTCTAATTCTTCCAGGAAGTCCCACCACGCTGGAAACGATGTATGCCTTTTCTTAGCAAGCTTACAATTTCAGGTTCTTCTGAGGATTTTTCACAACAAATTGTTGTTCCTGGGAAAAAAAGTGATTTCTTGAAACTGAATATTTTCATAGAGGCCTGTAGGAATAAGCAGCAGCCTGGTGGTTAGAAGCCTTCTGAAAGGACACATGGACTCAAATTCCCACTATAATTCAGCTCATGGACCAGATCCTAGGTTTTCCACCTTCAGTTTGCTACCTAATCTGGGATATAACTCTCCTCTTTTTTTCATCCTGAGATTCCCCCTTCTTGAGGCTTGTGGTTACATCTAAGTTATTGAGCTTTGCAAGGAAACGTGACCTGGTAGTTGAGACATCCCCTTTGAGGGATTTGCATATCGTGAGGGCTTTGACCACCACCACCAACCACAGAGCAGAAGTTCCCAAACCTTTTTTGCTGGTCATCCTACTTCCAGTTTCACTTCCAAGCTTGTGATCCCTCTTCTACAATCGCTTAGGCTGTGCTACTATCTGCAAAGTGCCATCAATCCCTCTCAGAATCTTCTGCTTAGGAAACCACTTACACCAAATTGTTTTCTCACTGGTGGTCTTGCTGTTTCATGGCACATTATTCCCTGGGGGTGAAGCAGCTTTACCCACAACCAGTAATTCATTCTTACCCAACCCAGGTTATAAATTGTGTTTCTTAGTCCACCGCTGAACTTTTGTGTTTTTTCTCATTATGGCATTTACTTATCATGCAGCAAATACAGCATTGCACCCTGAATATCCTAAGTGAAGGTTTGACGAGCTCTTGTTTCCACATTTTTGTCCGGGGCACAAATTTGGTTTCAGAGCTGTTCTGCTTTGTGATTTCAGAGAAGGTCTTCTGCATGCTGCATTTGCAGGCAACACTGTTCTTTAAACAAAGTACCAACATTGAACCATCTACAATGCATTATCACAAATTTAGGACCACAATTCAGTGTTTAGGCATTGTTCCAGAACATCACATGGTTTTCTAAAGATGAGGTAATGACAGCACCTGTAACTGTATGGTAGGTGCAAGCCTGCTTTGCTTACTGAAAAGGATGACTCTTGCAAGTCAGTGCTTCTCTTTAAGGAAAACTGTATCTGTTTAAAATACTGAAGTCAGTGAAGTCTCTCAGCACTGCACACATTTCGAGACCTTGTTAGATCACAGTCTTAACCCATCTCATATCTCATCTCGTATCTTTCTATGCATCAGTTCTTTTGAGATTGCGATCAACTGAAAAGCAATGAACTGCATGCTCTAAATAACACCTCAGAGATGTATGTTTAATCTGGAAATAATTTTGCTCTTACAATGTGCAAGAACTGTAACTGTCTCAAAATTAGTTAGGTCCACAGTGGAACATCTGCTGTGCTCCCTGGATTAGATAGGATTCAGTAGGAAACCATACTGTCAGCCTTGTAACAGATGGCAACAACATCATTCAAATAGCCTCTCTCTCCATATGCTGCCCAAGACAATACAACATCAGGTCTCTGTAAGAGGAACAACTGATGGTCCCCATGCTAGCTCTGGAGCAGAGGTTGTCCAGCCTGGTGGTTCTCTGTAGCTCCCACAGTGTGTTTATACTGGCCTAGACAACAGGGCATTTCTTCTTTCCCTAAATCCACAGGCAAATCATACTTTCCCCTACAATCTGCCAACCCTACTTGGACAGGCACAGTGAATTCAAGCCTAGGAGCCCTAAGATGGACTTCAGCAAGCAGGATCCTGCTCCTGCCAAAGGGTCAGGGAAGACATGGCACTTTCTAGCCAAGTAGTGAAGGGGAAAAAGGATCGCCCCTGGTCTATGGATGACTTGTGCTAGGACTTTGAGGTCCATGCCCAACCCTTTCCCCTTCTGCTTAGGTAGCTCAAGGTTTCCAGGTAAGCATCTCCTTGACTGTATGCTGTGTAGCTGTTCTCCCTCTTCACCGAGAGGTGGAAGCAGAGCCCACTTACCCTCCAGTATATAGGCCTTGCACTAAAACACATATTTATTAGCTCAAAATCAGGGTCTCTCCACTTATATACAATTACAAGTAATGTTTTTCTCAAGTCAAAATGCTCAGGCAAGTCTCCTCACGTCCTTATGCCTGCATAGGCAATGCTGAGGGTTTTCTCTTGGTGCTGGGGAATGTGATACTCGAACAAATCAAAAAAAACAGCAGTTCAGCACCATTGGTGCAGTCATCATTTCCCAAGACCCAATAGCTTGGCTGGTTGTGTGAGGGAGATCACTTGTGCAAATGCTCAACTTTGACCCTGTTGTAGAACCCAGGTTGGAGATATTGCAGCATGAGGAGCTGGGAAAGCATAGAGGGATTCTGGGATCTCTGCACAGGTAGATCCCCAGGGCATTTAGATCCCTGCTTCTGCACAGAGGAGCAATGGCAGTCTTGCCCTGGAAAATGCTAGTGGCTAATTAAAAATCAAAACGAGCAATGCTTTTACAGGATGTGATGCACATTCCTTCTTTACTTGCACCTTCCAAACAATGAAACTCTTCTACTGAAATTGTGGTTACCTGCCAAGATTATTCCCTGAGTATTATTGAAAATACAAAGCTAATAATTTTTTTTTGTCTAGTATGGTGTGCAATAAGTGATCTTAAAATGATCACTTGGCTACCACAGGTATTTATCCATAGTATTTAGACAATGCTGATCACCCGAATGAAACAAGTATATTCAAGAATCTAAACTGAAGCAGACCTGGCTCTTACCTGTGCAGCCTGACATCTTGCCATTGCTTCCCATTTTTGCTCAGAGTGCTTTGTTTGCCCACCCCATGCCCCCTAAGTACCAGCCAATTCTCTATTCAGAGCTTTTATCACCTGTCAGAGGAAAAGAGTGGGTCTGTTTTACTCAGCCTAGGAATAACAGCACACTATTTCTATAGATCTGTACACGTAGCAGAGGCTTTGAAGCCCATCTTTTTAAAAAAAACCAAAACAAACCAAGTAAAAGCCAAAGTTAACACCAAATATTCAAGTTGCGAAAGTTTCAGTTATGCAAGCACACATTTCCTGGGTGTGAATATCTGTCACCCAGCAAATTAGGTGAAAAAGGAAGTTAATAAACGAGCACAACCATCACAGTTGGAAAGTAAGTGGATTTGAAACTTTCTAAATAAAATCAGTCATTCAAACCTCCGTGCTTTGAGTCAGCCCATGAACAGCATCTCAGCTTTGCAATCACATCTGGAAGACATACAAAAAAAAAAATCATATGCAGCTTCCCTGGATTTTGTTGAAGAGGAATACATATTGCAGGGAGGATTTTCTTAGACCTGTTTCAAAATACTGTGCCTGTTACCTTAAAAAGAAAAGAAATACCATTTACTTTTCCCTTCAAAGAAAACCCTGGACTCCAGTCTCCATAAGGCCCTACACTGGCACTCGCTCCAGTTTGCAGATGCCTCTCTTGTACTGGGGGCAACCACTCCCAGTATCCAGATGTGGCCTCTCCACTGCCGAGCAGAGGGAATTATGCCTTCCCCAGAGCTGCTGCACGTGCTTTGGCCAGCACAGGGCTCACTACCACTGCTACCTTTGGACCAGCTCACCATCCCTTGGGACCCCAGGTCCCCTTCAGCATTACTCTCCTTCCACTAGCTTTCCATCCTTTTTTTCCACTGAACACCTCCCACGTGGATCCCCTGCCTTAAATTTGTCATACGAGTGTATTCCATCTCTCCTCTGGGCTACCCAAATCATCACAGCATGTCTTTAGAGGAAAAGCTGATATAACATTGTAAAGACAAACTCTTTTTGGAAGCATCCCTGTCAGGTTTAGACCTGCTGGCATCCTGAAGAGCAAGTCCAGTCTGCACCCTCAGAGACAAAACCAAACAAGAAGGCTTAGTCACTCTAAATTTTAGCAAGCAAGGAATAATTCTGCATCCAGCCTATAATTTAGTACAAAATTTCTGCGTATTTTGCTTTTTTTCTGTATGCTTGCTGCTCTTCATTGTTTTCCATCCCCTATAACAACTACATTTGAAAATCAAACCCTTATATTCTCCTAAATTCCCTTTGTGAGGAAGTTTTTCAGAAGTCTGCTGAAACAAGTAGAAAACCATGCTGATGTTTTGAGTGTCTCAATTTGACCCATGCTATCAAATCCAGAAAAAAAACCCCACATATCTCATGTCCAAACTTGCTCAAGAAAAACTGAAACCAAACCAACTAACAGGAACTCAGGATCCAAAAATAACCACATGTCCATCATTAGTGGTTTGGTTGCTGCTAGGGAATCACAGTTCAACAAGGTCATACCCTGTTGCTCTACAAACAGAAACTGATTTTTCAAAGGGAGATCAGATTTAAGTAAGACTTTTTGACACTTCATGGAATATAAACCACAAATTTAAGCGTTGACAGTTGTGCTTCTTGGTTTCGTACCCAGGTGCATTAAGCACTATGTAGAAAGAGTTATCTTCCCTTTGCGAGTGGGACCCTGTGACAGGTCCCCAAGTGGTGGGGTGTCTCCATCTTCAAGGATGTCCCCGACTCACCTGTATATGGCCCCAGCAACCTGCTCTACCTACAAAGCTGCCCCTACAGACCTCCAAGGGTGTATTCCTACGCAACATTTTCCATGATTAAACTTTATCCAGGCTCATGTCATAGCAGATGCTGTTTTTTTTTCTCAGAACATTTATCAAGGTCTTGCTCTACCCAAAAATGCCTATTTTGTGTCCGTTTGCAGCTGATGTGTAAGTGGGCCTTTGGCCTAAACAAACACCATTTGGAAGTTCAGCTAAGGCCATCTGTCCCACCATACGGGCTTTTTTCTTTTAAGTTTCCATCAACCACGCTGATTTACAGTCCCACAAGCAGTGTACCAGCATACTCCTGCCATCTACAACATCCCTCCCTCCGTAGGTGGCAGGAGGTGCCTGGACACCAGTGTTTGCTATGCCAGATGCTTCTAAAGGGGGTTTTCACAGCTGAGGTGTGACCTGAAGACAACAGAGAGCTGCAGCCCCTGCTTTAGTCCCTACTCTGCTGCGACCTCAGCCTGCGATGATGAGGCCACAAGCAGATGGTGGATCCTGACATGCAAGTCTTTGTTTTTTCCTTTTCTTTTTTTTTTTCCTTTTAACTTTAAGGATAGCATCTTGCTGGTTTGCTCCCAAAGCTCTCAGCTCCACAGCCAGCCTCAGCAATGGCAGCAGACAAACCAGGCAGCTTCAGTAGGATTTACCCAAATTCTATGTTATTTAGCTTTTCCATGTGATATCTCAATTTTATTCGTGGTCACCCTCTTATTTACATGACCATTTTCATAAAATCTTTTTTTTTAATTTAATTTAAAATAACCCTTTGCCAGAGCAAGTTGAAAAAGACACAATAACAGCAAGACACAAGAACAAAACAACAAGATACAAGAACATGGGAACAACTCATGCAGAGGGACACGGAGCCCGAGCAGCAGCTGAGGACCCGTGGCCATGGTGCAGTGCAGGGCTGGATACCACCTGGCCAACCCCAGCACTGTGACCAAATGGCACTTCTGCCGTGGGAGCAGAGCCAGCTCTGGAAAAAGCTTATCAGCACAAAAGTTCATAATCCCATGAAAACGATGCTGACAGGGCTTTCCCCCTGCAGAGCAGCACAGAATTGTAACACAAATACCACCAAAAGTTTTGATATTTTTAAAACAAGAAACAGCACATGGGCAAGAATCAATCCAGGCCCAACCCTCCCTGCCATGCCCCTTCCTGACTAGCAAAAAATCCCGAAGGGAGATTTTTCTGAATTTTAGAACATCTAATACCTTCCTGGTTAATTTATCTCAATGTAATTTATCTTCTAAGACCTAACCCCAACCACTTAACCTCACCCATCTAGATCCGAATCTATTTACCTGATTGTGATAGTGGTAGCAGGAAGGGGAGATGGTGGCATTTATCTTCTTTTAATCCCACTGCCCCAGAATTTTTTCTCATTTACTTTTACTTCATTGTCAGCTTTGAACAACTCCTAATATCTCATTGACATCCATGGTGGTCTGTTTGCTATTTCCATCTCTTACAGACCATTTTAAAGCCTGGTTTGTTTTCCACTTTGAATGGAAGTCAAGTTGTCTTGACTTACCCTCTGTGTCAACCTGGGCTTTTCACCAGCCCTTCCTTACCAGGTTACAGGCTTTGAAGCATCTGTTAAAATATCCTTGAGCCAGTGCTCCGTAAATTGGTATCAAACAGCAGCCAATTCCTGCTCCAATGGCCAGTGTCAAGACAGAGTTTAATGGATTTCATTTGTACAGGGAGACTCTCCAAGGTTGAATTATCATCTATAATATTTAGCAATTCCAAGAATATTTTATAAGTCTGACAGCCTGCATCACCCTCAAGCCTGACATGTTAAACATGCTCTTCCTTTTCTGTCTATTTCAGATGGCAATTTAGGTTTTGAGGGAGGTTTTGTATTTGTTCCCTAGTGGGAGCCAAATACCATTATCTTTTTTTTTTCTTATTTTCTGGAAGAAGATTAATGTGCAGGCATTCAAGAGGATTTTTCTCCTCCCTCTCCACATTTTCAGAAGCTTGGTGGCAGACACCATTGGCAAGAGGAAGGATCCTGAAGGCTAAGTGCATTTCTAAGCAGGTCTTCCCAATCAGTGGTCTGACACAGCAGGAAAGCCATCCCACCTGATTTCAGTAACACCATTTGCAAGTAGAAACCAGCAGCTTTGGTATGAAGTAACTTCCCAGCTGTCATGGCATTGGGTAAAGACTGAACTAGAAACACCCTGGTAGTTCTTCTGACTTAAATTGTTCTTTGATCCTAAGCCTCATCCTCCCTTGTCCACTATCCACTTCACCAGATGATTTCTTCAGTTTCTCAGATGCTTTCGTTTGCCTCTGCATCATGATGCTGCGCTACGTGGAGACGTGCCTTCCTCTTAGTCTCTTCTGCTGGAGATAGTCTAATGCAGCCACATCCTACATTAAACTGAACATGTCCATTCAGTAAGAGAGCAGCTGACACCCCACAAAACCAGGCTCTCCCAGGAACAGCACTTCCATAGAAGTGGTACCCTTCTTTAATAGGCTCTGTCTTCCCCATGGGACAGTGTATCCTCAATACAATGTGCTAACATCTTGGTAATGTTGGCACTTGAGGACAGGGAAGCTACAAGATGCTGAGATAGCTGCTGCATCCCCCCCCCATCGTTTTCACACGGGACTCCGTTGCAGGTGATGAGAAAAGCAGCAAAGACCAACAATGTCTCTGCTTTAGGAAGAGATGGGAGTTGACAGTCCTGAGCAGGAGAGAGGAATAAAGCTCAGCCAGGGCTGCCCTTGGACAACATCCACACACCCACCTTGCTAATTGAAAAAACCTTGCTAATTGAAAAAACATTTGAAGACAGCTGATTTTCTAGAGATTTAAAGGGTCACATATCTGGGACCTCAGGTGAAAAAATATTTTTAAAGGTACAAGAGATCATCAATATAAAACCCCCACAGTTACACTTTAACAACTTCCCTTTCTTTTCAGAAAGACAAGTGTTTCACAAACTGTAACAGACTTTTTATTTTTTCATGGCCGCAGAAACCAGTGGATTCCTGCAAAGCACAAATAGCTCAACAAATAGAATTAATAATTAATAGTAATAGCAAGTTAAAAGATTGCAGAAGCAGCAGTGGTGACTTTCACCAGTAGATCAACTACAAGGTATTTAATCTTCTTGCTCTTTCCCCCTCATTCCCTGTAGCACGTTGGCTGGAGCCCATCCAGATAGAGTCATCCATGACAGGCTCCATTGACTCTTGCAAGAAAAGCATCAATTTTCACCCTGAAAAAAAACATCAGTTCCTAGAGTAGCCCTGTATTAGACAGCATAGAAAGACATCACATTCCGCCCCAAAAGCTTGCCTAATCATCTGTTTGGTTACCACATCTAACCAAACAGATATCTCACAAGAACTTCATTTCCAAAATGTAATTAACACCGGCCCCATGCCCCAGCTTTAGCAAGCTTTAAATTAGGTGCCAGTATTTATGGCTTCAGGAAACTATAGTCTACATCCAGCAACGAAACAGGGAGATCTTCCAGGAGGCTTTGCACAGCAATGAAATAGCTACAAGGAAGTGAAAGTCACTGCTAAGTAACTTCTGGTGCTATGGCTGCAGAAGAAAAATCAGGAGAGAACTGGATTTAGGAGTCAGAGATGGAGGAGCATTAAAAAAGTAACATTCAAAGGGGAAGCAGCTGAAAAATAAACGCAAGTTGACAGTGAGCAGAAGAGTTCCCAAGATGCCTAATAGGGCAATGAGCCTGTGCTATTTCCACACCTGTGCATGCCCTCCCACACCCCCAGCGCTTCGGGAGGACAATTCAATTCAGTGTGTACTTTCAGGCTGGGGAAGGAAACTGCTGTTAACCAAGGGCAGCAAAGCACAGGATGGAGGCCAGGAGAGGAGAGTCAATAACGGGCAAAGCAGATGTTGCTGGAATCATTGCAGAAGGCAGGTGGGCCCAGGGCCAATGGTTAGTAGAAGCAATGCTGATCTGAGTGAAGAAAGCAGAGGCACTCAGGAGGTGCAACACGGCTTTGGTGGGACTCATCCTCCAGCTTCACCTAGGGACACACCTCCAGAAGAAAGACGCTGACATTGCTTGTCCTCCCCAAGGATGAACACACACTGCAATTCTGTGCTTCACTAATTCTGCAAAATCAGATCCTCCTGCTGCTAGTAATTGGACTAACACAGCAGCAGAGCCCCACAGATGCACAGCCTCCACTGACCTGCCCCTGTCTTTACTGCTCAGCCTTGGCAGATGTTTTCCTAAAAGCTCATACAAAGCCAAAAAAGGAGGAGCAAAGAGTAATGAAAAAGCCCAGATATCTCCACCCCTCCCACTCCTCTCATCCCCCCCCCCGACTGACCTGGTCAACACTTTCAGTACAATTATGTGACCACTGTGTGTGTCTCCTCCCATTTCAGGTACACACATATTAAGTTAAAAGAGGTAGGTTGCAGGTGTGCAACTGAGCTTCCACACCAGGGTATGATGCTGCCTCTGAGCAACTGCTCTTCTAGGAAAAAGTGCAGCCTTTTCCATTATGCTTATGACAAAGACTGTCGCGCCGCCCAGAAGGATCCAGTCATAGTGAGAAGCCACCTTGTAGGGCAGAAGGGCTGACACAGGATTTTGCACCTAAGGCTGCTTCTCCAGCCTTAATGCTACATTCTTGTTTCACCTTAAAACTATGGGAGGGGAAGAGCACAATGGAGAGGTGATATGAGGACTTGCACAGAGACATCAAATAATATATGTGGTTTCTCCAATTATTCCTTCTTGTGTGACACAGTGATGGGCTTCAAGGAATAAGACTAAGAGTAGGACTTGATGTGTAGTGTGCAACTCCAAAGCATCACTTATTCAATCAAAATTATAAGAAATGCAACTAAAATCAAGTCATAAGCTTAGTTTAAAGATCAGTCAAAAGACAAGAAAGAAGGATAAAAGTTACAGATGCAGCAAGGACAAACTTCAGAAGAGTCAGATTTTTTTCCATGACAGAGCTCGTTGCTTAAATGCAATCATTAATCATCAGAGTAAAAGATTTCAGTTCATGTTTCCCAGCAAGCACAAGCGTTTTCTTCCAAGAAGGTGAATGAACAGGGTCAAACCCTTTGCTTTTGGGCTATGTAGAGGTTCTTCATCAAGAATAGAAAACTCAAACTTCTTCAGTGTAATTATTTCATTTAAAAATACCAAGGGAAGTCACTTAAATGCAAATAAGCCATGGAAGATGTTATACTGCTTGAGAATTTGGGAGAAAAATAACTAAAAGCAGAAGTGAGAAACAGGGAAATTTTAGGCTATTGTTGCAACACCACAACTTCAAAGGGTTTAATAATAATAATATCGTTATTATCTTCTACTACTACTTTTAAAAGATTACAAAAAGCAGCAGTTCAATGAGGTTTGGCCAGTTTATTTTCCCAAGTCCCCATGCAAGCAAGTTTGAGCTCACAGGAAAGAAAACAATTGGCTACAGCTGTGACACACAGAGGCATTTTCGTAGGGGCAATGCAGGCTCTCTAAAGCATGCACCAAACCATGCCAGCTCTTACTGTTTGAGCTGCCTCTGAAGCAGCTATTAAAACACGCTGTAAGATATCAAAGCAGCTCTAGTTAACTTCCTGCTTTAGTAGTACTTCAAAGTATTCAGAGAGAGATCTCAAATCAGTTTTTGCAGGGCACTTTCTAAAGGAAAGCAATTTGGGGCTCATTTGAGATTCTCTGGTTGCTGTTTTTGTTTATAAAGGAGGTGAAAAACACTTGTAACATACGGTGTCACCTATCAAAGGAGAAGAAAAGAGCAAAAAGTCAAGTCAATCAAATCTTTCTCTAAGCCATCACCTGGAAGTGGACAAGCCAGTCTGGTCCTTCCTACTAACATTAGTCTAACTCCAAAGGTTAAAGCTGTGTAAGCACACATGCTATTTGGGGTATGCAAAGTAAATGGGTTTGTTGGGTCTGCCCATGGGAATGCTGGGACCATCTGTGAGCCACTCCCAACTGTGGCACGGGCAGGGATGGATGGGGCCAAACACTTCCTGGAAACAACAATTGACATGAGAATCACCACTCACAGATTCAGGTTGGACATGAGGAAAAAAACTCTTCAACCAGAAAACATCACCCAGGGAGCTGAGCACAACCAACCTTTTGATTAATAACCAGCAATAAGAACAAACTCTTGGCCCTTTTGGAAGCATACAACAGCCCTTTGCCACCTCAGAGCATGTCTCTTCTCCCAGTGAAATCCCACAAGCTGTGTAGGAGGGCAGAAGTAGCCCCACCACCAGGAACTGCAGCAATGGCTGGAGCCACCTCCAGCCCTGAGCTGCCACACAAAATAGCTTTTTTTTATATTAGCCCCATTGTTGGGCTTTTGCTCATCCAGGGCTTCTTCAGGCTCCTGAAGGATGCTGGGTTTTGGTCCAGTTTTTGGTTTTCAGTCTTGAGACATATGTTTCAACGTTTATCTACCCCTTTGTTTTGATCTCTTTCTGGGCAAATAAACGTTTTCCCACACATCCAAGTCTGCCTCCACTCCAACACGCCAGAGTCTCCATGATCATCCACTTAACAATGCATTTTCTTAGCCTTAAATCACCAGTAGAGCAATAATAGCTTTCTCATGTATCTGCCTGAAGCTTATTTGCAAAGCGTTTCACCATTCCCATCACACACTATTAAGACCTACACACACAGCAACCCTTGCCATGCTTTGTTTAAAACTGTTTTTTCCCAGAAAAAAAAAAGTTGTCATAGCCAAAAATAGAACATTTTTCCGCTGTGAGGAACAAGCAGCATTCCTGGGAATTCAGACAAATAGCATTGGTTAGAAGATGCCTAACAAACACCAGTAGAGTCTGTGACATCCCAAAGCTGCTCCAATGTCCTCTGATGCACGAAAGGATTCATATCCCTCTTCTATCCACAAAGCAGTCCGAAGCAATGAGACTGCTTCCACATCTTGCTCCACAAGAAAGCGTTGCTGCTCTGTGGAGAGACTTTTTAAAAAACTTTTGAAAAAAGAAATGTCTCCTGGATAAAATCAGATGCTGTTTAGAGCACAAGCCTTATCCTGCCATCACTGTGCACAATAATCAATACTGATTTTTAGCAAGGTCTACATTTTTTATTGCATATTAGAAAATACACAGTATTTCACATGACTATGCATAACAGTTATATGTAATTGTGATTATATATATAATAATGAATGTTATAAATAATTGTGAAATCATGTTCAATTAAAGACAAGCCTGTACAGAAGAAAAAATCAAGTAGATTTTCAGGGAGCCTGACATCTAGTTTGATCATTGTAGGTGCCTTTCAACTGAAAATATTCTATTGTATTTAGCCACAAATCACCAAATTTGAATTTCACCAGGAGATGGTCTCAGTTTAATTTAACCCCTTCAGCAACATGGGTTTTGGTTACACCAAGGCAAACAGGCAGCTCCACTTTCAAAATCATCCGGAGTATTTTGGGAGCCTTCAGGCTCTTTTCTGAGAGCAAAAGGCAGAGTAAATCCCAAGTTTCATTGACCTTCATCTATGCTTAAATCCTTGATCGTCTTGAAGGAGACTTGGATGCTCAGAAATTTTGCTGGTGACTTCATTAATCAAATACAGGTCAGAAAACCCAAGCCAGAAGCACATAGCACACTGACAACCAAATGAATCTGAAGCTAAAACACTGAGGTCCTTCGACAGAGCATCAAGAACAAATAGCACAAATAACACATCTTTGAGAAAGCAAAAACTTTCTCAACAGCTGGGTGGGTAAACAAACACACTTCTATAACCTAGGCCAGGCAGGGCACTTTTGAGTGGTCCTCAATGCCCACTTTTGATTGCTGTCACAACCCCAGAGAGCAAGGAGGTGTGAGAAACCAGCTGTCTTTCACATGAGACCTTGATGTTGTTTAAGCAGACACACATGGATAAGCCCCTGAGATTTCAAGCAGCATCAGCTCCCTCCTGGATTGTTAAATTTAATTCCTGGATAATCTCCTACTCCATCAGCTTCCAGCTCTTTAGTGATGGAGATGTGGCTCTGTCTGCCTGTACATTCTGGTCCCCCCTCATTCAAACAGAATGTGGAATAAAAACACTACTAGTAGACTTCTGCCCAGGGTCTTTTCGGGAGGAGGGGGGATATTTCCTATTCTATTAAATAGACTTGTGGGCAGATTTCACAGCAGAATCTGGGAGCTCATTGCTATTAAATTAATCAGGTGAGAAATCTTTCCAGCCCATGATGGGTTTTTTAATGGGCGGGAAAAAAATATCAAGGACTCAGCAACAGTTTTTCATGGGAAGACATCCCTTTGAATGGGTGATTCGCTGCGTAAGCAGTGGGGTCTGTGACAGCATGTTGTGGGAAGAGGAGGGCAGGAGCAGAGGAAGAACTCTGCAGCAGTCAAAGTGCTGCACCAGGCTATAGAGGATAAACATCAGGTTTCAGTCTCAGTTACACCCAACACAAGAGCAAGAATTGAACCTAAGGCACCAGCATGCCCACACTACTGCACACAGGATGCTCCCTTGTAGTAACCATGAGAGGATGTCAAAACCTGAAAATGTCTCATGTTTTCTTTGATTTTCGCAACACAGAAAAAGGCTGAGCATTTTTAATCTCCTAATTTTTCATCAGAGTGAAAAACCATCAGTATCTCAGCCCTATGAGTAACTCTGACAGCCTGGAGAAGAAAATACCACCTAGACAAGGCAGTAGCCATTTCCTGTTCTTCTGACCCACACTCAATCCTGACAGAGCAGAGAAAAAGTTATTTTGATCTGTGAGGCATAAAAAGGTTATGTTATTCCACATATAATTAAAAACCCAAAAGATCCCTGCACAACAACTGGTAAAACCCAAACAAGCCCAAGTCCAGTACAAAGCTGATGGATTTTAGACTTTCCATTCTTTGCACTTTCAGTGAGTGTCAGGGATGTGCTGGCAAAGACACTCGCCTGTCGGGTCGGAAAAAAAAAAACATCAAACCACAGTTCATGCTCTTTATTTAGGATCTAGCTCAATACAATAACAATTATTATGTCTTACCAGGTATCCAGATAAATCAGAAAGGAAGAAAAAGCTGCAAGCAGGAAGACAAGAGAAAGAAGATCGCCCCGTAGGAGCACACACCCTGCAACTGGATATCAGCACCTTGTAGCAGCAGGAGCTGTAAGTGGTGTTGTTATTCGGCTCCAGCTGCCACAACCAAGGTGGACAAACTCTGTGATGAACAGCAGCTTCCGTGCGGGAAAGAGGCAGGCTATTGACATTACTGTGGATTTATGATTCATTACGGATCAGCACGCAGTTTACACTGGTCAACAGGTGCTGGATACGGCCCTCAAGTTGTGGCAGATATTCTTGTGATAAAAGCCCTTAAATGAAAGCCAGACGTCTGCCTCATCCAGGCTGAAATAGTCCAATATCAGCATAATTTGCATTGGCAAAACAAAAAATAGTCGTTAAAAAAGGTGCCTTGGCTCAACCTGAATTGGCTCCAATGCAGGAAGCCCCAGGAGGTCAGATCACAGGATCATGGTTGCTTTTTATAACCCTAGAGGTGAGTATCAACACACAGAAAGCAAGAGAGCAGCACCTAGCACGTACATTGCACAAAGCAGCTCTCCTTGTATTTATTTATGCAATGAAGGAGGGAGAAAGGCTCAAGGAAAGCAGTCTATGCGAGGTCACAGCTGTTCTGCAGCAGACCTGCCGCCCGCCCCACGCATGGTGGGTCTGACGCACTGCGTTGCACAGCAGAAATCAGAGCAGAGACCACATCAACTTGCGGTGAAAGACCACAGATAAGATAAAAAGTAAACTTTCAACAGTAAATAGAACAAAAAAACAAGCTGAAGCCCTGGTTAGACCAAAGCACCCAGAAGTTGTAGCTGCGTGATGCTCGTACACACCACGTCTACAAGAGCGCTGGACACCTGTATGGACACAGAGCAGCAGAGGCTGTAAAATCCCTGCTGGGGCTTCCATTGAGCCTTGGCAGCTGAGAGCAGAGCACAACCACCAACCTATTTAAGCCTGCACTGGGGAGACATCCCTGTGGGAGGTTTACCCCTTTTCCAGCTGCCTGCACATTGCCAAAGGAGCACGTGCCCAATGGCCCTGAGCAAGCAAAGGCTTGCTGGGAATAAAAGGCTGAGTCATCTCACAAATGTGGCAAAGAGTGAGTAAACAGGTGAGAACCAACACTCTCGTGAAATAAAAAAGTGTTATTAGGCACTGTTAAACCAGCTCATTAATCCAAAATGCTTATTCAAGAGCAACCATCTCCCCATTAAACTACCTAATGGTGTTCAAACAAAGAAAAAGAAAACACACTCTTGAGATAGAAACTGCTGGTTTTGATCTCTTATGATTTTAAATTCAACACACAGACCAGATAGAAAAATCATTTTCACAATAATACCACGTGGCCTGTACTGATAGGCAGCTGGGACACATGCAGCTCATGGACCTATGGCAACTGCATACACAGGACTTCTGCCACATTAATCCCCCAGGGAAAATCACCTCACCACCAGACTGTCACTGCTGTGGCACTAACTACAGCCCTCTCAAGTCACAAAGAGGATGACACAAAACTGCATCATCTCTTGGGAAATGCAAACTCTGCACAGGTCCAGCGGTCACATCTGCATGTTAAAGGACAAGGTGAAATACAATCACTGTGGAAATTGCTCCTAAAACGATAAAGGTTGAGATGTCTTTCTTCTGGAAGTACTGTATGTAGTCCAGACTAGAAGTCTTCAGGATCAATAAGAGAGGTCTTTGCCAGAGATCTACAAAACAGTAAGCGGCACTGAAAAGAGGACGGAGAAATGGCCTTCCACTGTCTCTTCCAACACAGGGACTAGGAGTGATCAACTGCAGTTAAGGAGATGTTTTCTCACTTCATCCAAAAGATCATAGGACCTGTGAAACCCCTTGGCTGAAGATGCAGTGGATACAAAGAGTTTAAACACCAATTTGAAGGAAAACTGGGCCTGTGATTTGAAGAGAAACTTATCAAAGGTTGCTGAACAGACAAACTACCTCAAGTTCAGAAAGTCCCTGGTTTTGGTTACAAGGCTGGTCTTGTACTTGTGTACATTCTTACTCATCCCTGAACTGTCACCTGAAGCCACAGAGGCTGGACAGCCACTTCAAGAAGGCTGAAACCCCAACAGTTGTACGGTTACACAGGTGTGCATACAGGTGTGCATACAGGTGTGCATACAGGTGTGCATACAGGTGTGCATACAGGTGTGCATAAGGCCAAAGCAAGTAGTCGGCAACAGGCTATTCAATTCTTGTATTTCAGATTTTCCTTCAGATATGGATGTTCAGCATCCTTTATCTCCCTTCTACCTTCTCAACCATATCTCTCACCTTGCCTCTCTCTATCCTCTTGCCTTCCCGTTCTCCCTGTAGTTCAGCCAAGCTTGCTTTGTCTGAGGGACTTCAACTTTTTGCAAGAGGAAAGTCAGAATGCACTAATCAAACGTGCTATTGTGCAACTATTTCCATCATGGAGTTGTGTCTGGTCCCCAAGGTCTCTTAATTCTTCATTAAGAAAGTGTTCCATGTGGAAAGAGGCAAGAGAGGAGTTGAAAAGTGCTTCCCAAGTTTTGCTGTACATGAATATTCACAATTTGAAAGAAATCACTCAAGCCCAACAGATGTGCAAATGAGCCAAACACCAATGTTTTTGTCAAAAGGAAGTGACAAGTGACAAGCAGACCACTTCTACCATGAGTCACCTTCCTAGGAGTGCTATGGAGAGAAATCTCTCAAAGCTGCAGGTATCAAGCAAGAACAGAGCATCAAACTGAAAGCACCAGAGAAATAGCCAACCCATTCACTACTGACTCTGGGTCTGAAAATGTGCAAGAACAAAATAGCTTCTATGCAACTGCTGCAAGAAATGGGCTAATTTATAAAAAGTTCAGCTATAGACATGCATCAGATGAACCAGGCAGTATTTCATCCAGAAAAATGTCATGAACTTCATTAGAAAAATGCACTCTTCAAAAGGTAGACAAGTATTGAAAAGAGAACACCAGGTTGCTGACATTAACAGACTGCTCTCAGAAGACTGTCTTACACTTTAATTGATCCCACACTATCTTCCTTTCCCAGCTGTGTTGCTTTACACAGCCCTCTGACCAACAAAAGTGGCTTCAAAGTACACCCACCTCCTTGCATCACACCTTCCCACCTCCTCAGCAAGACTCAGCAGTGGGCACCAAATGCACAAGACTTCATCCATCCATCTCCTGGTGTTGCGAAATATGTCAAAGCTTTAATAAAAGATACCTCCCTGAAAGAGCCTGAAGTCATGTTCTTGCACTGCTCTGAGCCAAAGTAATCCAAATTTCCTAATCCAAAGGTGGTGGTGTGTGGATTTTTTATCCGTGAGGACAGGGAAGAGGGCAGCGGACAGTGAGCGGGGAGGGAAAATCTCTGCAAAGGATGTGACCCTTAGCAAGCAACCCCAGCTAAGGTCATGATCACAGGGCAGGACCTTCACCAAAGACAAATTAATGCACAGGTCTTGACTTCTGATGGTGCTACAATCTTGCCACCATCTACAGAACAGCAGACAGGCAAATTCACTGCAGAGAAGTTGATCTGGTTGACTTTGGTTGGCATCCTCAACTTCAGTCCTTTGCTGTAAAGCAGTGAGGATATGCTTCTCTCTGCTTGGTTAATGCAGCAACTGGGCACCGTGGGGCAACATTAACAAGTGGCAGAAAATAATCCATACTTCCACCACCAGCATCAAATCACCTTCCAGATATTGGTCAGGAGATGCTCTGCCAAAGCTAAGATTTTTATCAAATGGGTAGGGGCTTTATCCTATGTGAGCATAAAACAGATCTTATGTTGATCCCCTAGAATAACATCTCCAGATCTTACTCTTCTGGAATATGTTTGACAGATGGAGTTGCAGAGATGGAGAAGGCGAAGCTTGTTCCTTGCAGCACCTTCCTTCTTCGCTTTTAATTTTTTCAGGGGAAGAAAGGGCATCCCCTGAAGTTCTGCAGCACAGACTCAACCAGAAACGGACAGGTGGATTTCACCCTTGGGTGCCATCCCTTCATCTGCTTCAAGGGAGAATCACTCAAGAATCTGGCAACCATTGAACAGCCTTCGATGGGCAGAGAGACCTCAGATGGTCTCAAAGCAGGAGAATGCTAACAGAACTTAGGAAGACAGCAGGAGTTAGAGGAACAGTTCACAGCAGCTTATCTCCCAGTCCCAAAGCTTGGAGCTTCCAGCACAAGAAACAGAAGCAAAAGAGAAGCAGAAATGTTGGAGGCAAAATCTCCATGACAAAACCAGTAGAGGCTGTATCATGCTCAGGAACGAGCCTTCATCAGGGGCCCAAGACCTGCATCACTCTGGACATGTGCCAACTGCTAAGCACAAACAGCAGATATGCCCCAAGAAAGGTGTTTGTTTAAGTTAGATCAGCACAAGAGTTGCTCAGGGTTGACCTGGCAGCACTGGTCACAGGGAATCTTTTCAGCGCACTCAAGCAACAAGATACAGAACTTAAGCTCTTGCTGAAGGCTTGGGAAAGGACCATCACTCTGTGGAGGAGCCTCCAGGGATGAAGAGAATGCCACTGGTAAGAGGATGAAACTCTCACAAGGAGCACATAGCTCAAAAGGAGGCCTTTGAAGATGACATCAGAAGACAAATGGTGAGAGCAAGCTAGCAGCAGGCCAGGAAAAATACCAAGCAACAAAATACTTTCTGCTCTAGGACAGCAACCCGTATGGCACCAGGTGTCATCTACATATGCTCAACAGGAAGAGGTGAGGACATCATCCTGGATACACATTGCAAGAAATGACTTTTCAGGTTCATACAGCAAGGCACATACACACGATCTGTGAGCTTGGATTCTTTCAGAATGCTTTTCTCTCCTTCCTACGCAGAAAAGCTGAGAGCCAAGAGGATGGACTACCCTCTGGGGTCAAAATAATGCAAAACTGGCAAAAGCACCTCCTTCCTCTTCTGTTTTTTCATTAGTACTCTCTTATTTCTCAGTAAGGTGTATCCCGTACGCTTCCAGCCTTTTCCTCTTCCATCAGGGCTGCAGTTTATCCAGGATGCCATCAGGCCCTCAGTCTCTCCATCATCTCAGCTGCAAGTTGGTTTGCCCCAGCAGCCCACCTGTAAGTCAGATCTGAGCAGTACTGAACCTTTGGACGGCAAAAATCATAGCCCAGAGTTACTTCATGGTGTATCTGGATTTCCAGAAACCTTTTCCAAGCGCTAATACTCAGAGAAAGGAAAAAACTCTTCTTTTCACTTGCAAGTGGACGTTACCGGTCTGCTTTCACTACTGCATGATCTTTACATGGGTTCTTCACCATCCTCCCAATGCAAATGCCAACATTTTCCCAAGGTGGTTGTAGTCCTACCTAGTCTACAGCTGTCAGTCATCCCATTTCCATAGTTTCAAACACCTTTAAAGCAAATTACCCCCAAACCAACCTCTCAAATTCATCTCCTGCCTAGACTTGGCCCTCCAGATGTCTCTCAGACAACTTGCATCAGCTGTTTTATACCATCTTTGCAAAACCTCATCAAATCCGTCTAAACATATGCCATCACCCCTTTTCTCACAAATTCCATGCCTCCACCCACAATGTTCCTCTCTCTCATCACCACATCCAGCTTTACATCAAAGAAAAACTTTGCCTTATCCTCAAAACTCATTAATTTCCATTTAAAATGTTTACTTGTGCACATATTTCCATTACAGAATCCTTCCCATTTTCTTCTGCCATTTTCCTCCTACTGCACAAACATTGAGGACAGGGCAGTACTTTTATCTGTCCAGCCTGCTCAGATTTCTTAATCCAGTACTCCCCACCTGCTTTCAGCCCCTTCATCTTGTAAACCCATGTAACCCTGGTACAATCACTAGCTTGTTGAATGCCAAAAAAAAGAAATAAAGCCTTAACCAGTCTGAATTATACAAAGGGTATTCTGGAGTACAAACTTCAGCCTCTAAATTATTTTTTATCAACTTAAAACTTGACATGAACAGGTTCTGAAGCAGGAAAGGGATGCACCATGAGGGTAAAGTGCCACCTTTTTTCATCATCTGCAGTTAGCTATGGAACACAAGGTAAGTTATTAAGTACAAGTATCCTTGTCACTAAGACACTAAAACCCCATTCTACTCAGCCGTAGTCAGTACAACACATACAGAAACATTTACAGCTGGAAAATATAGGCCTTTTTTTGTGCAGGTTGCTCATCACAAGTCAAGTACATGTGCTTATCGTTCCCATTACGCTGAATAAACGTGTAGTTTCATACAGCACATCAACAGCTCACTGAGGCAAATGCATTTGTTGATTTTGCACAACACTGACATCTTTCAGAGCTATTCTATTAAGAAAAGCAACCTAAAAACATTTCTCCTTGCTAAACCTTCAAACTAAAGATTTGTGTAAAAAAAAAAATAGGAGACAGGCAGAAAATAATTACCTGTCACAGCATCACAGTATCACAAGGCTGGAAAGGACCTCCGAGATCATCGAGTCTAACCTATAACCCAACACTAACACCAACACTAATACCATCACCCAAACCACTGCACTCAGTGCCTCATCCAGTCATCCTGTCCTATCCTGCAAAAAAGATACCAGCAGCTAAAAGTTTGCAGGCACAGGAAAAAAGCAGAAAATGTGAAGGAACACAGAAAACTAATGAAACATCATAAAAAAGTACAACCAGAAGTGTCTCAAAACACAGGACACAAGAGATCCCAAAAAGGCAAGAAATATGTATTTTATTTATTTATTGTAGTAGACACATCAGCTCAAAATGAAGGATTTTCTTGTCTGCCTAGCACAAGATGCTTTCAATTGTATGAAAAAAGGACTAGAACTATCAAGAAGGAGAGACTTGGAAAGGGGAGCCTTGAGAAGAGCACCAAAGGATAAGGTTGAGAGGAAACCAAAGATGCAGAAGTAGCAAGTAATTTTTATCACGCTTTTGAGAAGACAGCTTCCAAAAATTGAGCCAGCTTACTATTTGATCTGCCCTCCCCGGTATCAATAGTCTCAACCTTTAAGGCTGATTTGTTTGGCTTCTTTTTGTTCCACCTCTGGTGGGGGTCTGACTGCACTCAGAACACAGACACTGTCACCTCCCCATGGCAGCATGTCACCTTAGGGAATCTGTTTAGACTAATATGGAAACAACATCACTAGCAGATATCATCACTCATTTCATAACCAAAACACCAACCAACTGCAAAATTAAAAACTGTCCTTAGAACAGCCTGCTAACAACGTAACTCCTTAAAAGAGCACACAATTTATAACTCTGGATGTAGTTTTAAGAAAAGATGTAATTAGTTATTAACAAATCACTCCACGGCTGTACAGAGACCCACATAAACCGAGCAGCTGTTTTCTGTCAATGCCAGGGGTAGCAAAAGCTCACCAGAGCACCTGGGCTGAGGTGTTCAGTGGGAGAGGTGGTCAGAGAAGGGCACAGCAAACAGGTGCAGGGATGGAGCACACAGGAGACTCCCCCCCATAAAGGCACTCAGCACCGAGTGCAACCATAACCTTAGTCCCCACAGCAAACATACGAGCAGCCTTAAATGGAAAAAATGAACAATTTTTATAGCAGCAGCTTTTAGCTGCTAAGGACTGAAGCACGGGACTTGTCGTCAGCTGGCCAGGAGTGCAAGTCAAATATAATAATCACATCTCAATAGTGCTTTTCACCTGCCTTCAGACTATTATCCCTTCCTATATATAGATCTATGTATTTATAGAAGCTACTCAACATACCGAACACTGTCTTGACTACTTTCCTTAGTTTCCCATCCTTCCTTTCTACGCTTTCCCACTCCTTCATTCTCTAGAGGAATAAAAAGCTTACCCCAAAAAAGGAACATGTATTAACAGACTGGGTAACACTGCCTGCTGTTTTATTAAGGTGGTGTAAAGCTCCTGTGTCATTCACCTGAAAGGGCCAGACACAGCCAAACGCTCCATTCCCATAAAGCGCCAGAACTACTTTCCACTTTCCTTGCCACTGAAGAACAGGTTATGTACCAAACCGCTACTTGAGACACACATTTTTGGAGATTCTCAGCCAGATGTGATACAGGGTTGATGTTAACACCAGTGGGAAGGAAGGAGGAATAACAAGAGTTACCTAAAGTAGCCCCACTCAGCATACCTGGGATGCACAAGGTGCAGAAGAGCATTGGGTTCTGTGCCAGAACTAGAAACGCAAAGGCTCTTTCCAAGAGGCTCAAAGGGAAACCCTACCACCACTTACATTTTCAGTAAGGTGCCAGTTTGAATCCTAGTTCAAATATAGATGACCAACAAGAATAAAAGAACCCCCAAACTATGTACTCTAAATAGACATGTTGACAGTGCTTTTTCCACTGGGAAAAAAATGCACTTCATTGCCAATTTAAAGCTACTTCATGAAAAGACTTTTCAGGTTTGAGTCACATCTCATTTTGCTACAGTTGCACTGGTCAACATTAAAAACAAGGTAATACAAATTTTGAAACAGTTCTCTTACTTGGAGGTTAAAAATGGTTTACTTGGAAAGTTGTCCTGCATCTCACTGTGACAGCATCAGGGTAAAGCGTCTAATCACCCTGCACACAACTTACTTCCAATGCTTCCACTCGTGTAAAAGCTTCCAGGGTTTAAGCTGCAGTTCCCTTGAAATCCCTTGATTCACAAGGAAGATCCTTTGCTCTAACAATGACACTCAAAATTTCATGGTTTTACAAGCAAAATATTTTAGCTGACCATTTCCATACCCAAAATACTTCAATAAAACACCCACACAGTGACAAGAATGAGACTTTAATCAGTTTTAAGTGGAGTTTTAACACTAAGAGATAAAGGGTTGTTAAACACAATAACAAACGGACATCTGATTTGTATGAGGCATTATCCTGTACATGTCATACTTGGTTTTTGTGTATTCTCAGTGCATAGCATTACACACAGAGCCACTGTTGCACAGCACAATAGTATTTGAAGAGGCTGAATGAGAGTAAGGCTGCTTAACAGACTGATTTTTTTTTCCTTTTAGTAGCTATATATATATGCTATATGAAAACAGACTGAAAATTTGAACCAGCAGAGAAAGGCAGCTTTGCCAAACACTGCAGTTGGAGCCCCTTTTAGTGCACAGTTCCACCCCATCCATCTGCATGCATGACACTTTCTAACAGTAAGTATTTAAAAGGTAAACGAGGCACTTTGTGGCAACCACAGGCATCGTCAACATATTGCACACATTTGCTAGGACTAAACATGGAACTTGCACACTAGCATCCTATTTTTTTTTTTTTGAAAGCTGAAACATTTGATGCTGCATGTAAACTCCAGTTTACAATGTGTGCCACAGGAACGAATCCAAATGCTATTTATACAACTGTCCTTTAATAGCTGTGGCAAATATTTTGAGTGGGGCTACCAATAACTAGGGGATGCTTCAGGACCTAACAATGAACTCTTACAAAAGTGATGCCTTCAATTAGTTTCAGACATGTAAGCTGCTGCACATCCAGAAAGGTTTAAGCATACAGTCCAGAAACTCAAGGAGAGATTACCTACAGAATGCAGTTCAAGCTAATTATGAATACTGTCATAAATAAAGTTTTAATAAGGACTCAAAAACCTTTCAGTCATAGTAATTCTTGTCAACTTCTATGGGGGTGGTAACTGAAATAAAGTATAGGAGAGTATGTATAATATATATTTATATATATAATATATATAATGCCATTTTTCCATTTCCAATGACTATACCATAAAATGTAAGCAAGGCTTCTCAAAGACATTGAAACATTCAAAAAAAATCAAAACCCTCATTCCAACCTTCACATTCCAAAGGAAAAATAACAGTGCAAAAGCCCACCGCATCATTATTTCCAATCCAGCCCTCAGCGTTACATACCGGAACCGTATCCATCCAATTTTTATTATCCAAAGTGGGACACACAGCAGTGTCAATATCCGAGTACTTTTAAAGCATGAACATTTTTGTTTATTAGCAAACACAACTTTCAACTGTTAAAAAACAGACAAGGTGAAACATGATTCAAAGGGTAAGAGTTAAACATCACGTCCCAAGGTAACCACCTTCTGCTTGTCCATAACACTGGAATAATGAGTACTGGAACCAACAATCTTGATCCATTAAGCTATTAAAGTCTAATTAAAACTATAAGCCAGAAAATATTTACCAGCTTTGTTAAAAGTTAGAATCAAGAATGTGATGAGCAAAACTGACGAACAGATACCAAAAATAAAAAGCACTTTGTATCTTTGTTTACCAATAGTAATTACTGGAAGTCCTGCCTCATCTTATTCAAATTCTTACCATTAATGCTGTTGTACAGGGCCCTTACAGATTCCATGAACAGTTGTTATCTAGGCGAGAACACAGCTAATGAACTTCAATGTCAGCACCAGTAAGTTAATTAAAGGGGGAAAGGGTGTATTACATCCTAAAAAAGAGGGTCAATTTGGGGACAGCTCTTCATGGTGTACTTTAAAGAGAGCAATTTTGTCAGCTACTTCACATTTGTATGCAACAGTAGTTTTAGTCTTAAGTCATCTGCAGTCTGGGCATGTCAATTATATACCGAAAATGAATCTCGAGCCCTACTCCTGGCTATATCCCTATGAACAAATAACACAATGCTGCCAGTTGAGAAATCTCGTTTGTTGTGTGGTTTGGTTTTTTGGGTTTTTTTTTTGTTTTTTTTTTTTTTTTAACAGGAAACAATGTATTTGGAACAAGCTCCGATTTTTAAAAATACACATCTCATACACACACAGTGTTGAGAATTCATGCAACACCAGTTTCCTCTACATCATGAGTGATGTCTGTTTTCAAACCATTGTAGGTACTGAGCATTCAAGTAAAATTCCCTAACAGTTAATGACATTTTTTAAAAAAGTGTGCAAAACTGCAAAACTCATTGTAATAAGATGTGTAAGGTCAAAGAGGTGGAAGGGCTGACAGAGGTTTGATTGAATAAATGCATCATACATCTTCAAAACAAACACTAACCTGGAGAATCTCCAATTGAAATTTCCTGTGCACCATTATAAAATATTTTTATATTAATGAGAAAAAAGCTTGCAAGGCAGCACATGAAGTATTCACAGCAGGAATATGATTGATAAACTAATAATATAAATGTAAGATGTTGACTGATGTATGCACTAATAGCATCTGACTTTTAGCACTGGCCTTGATTACACAGGAGATGGAGCAGCCATTACAATTCAGAAAAAAACAATTAATAAATCATTGTCAAATTTTGTAACAATTTGTTTCAAGCCCATGTTTTAGTTGATAGCCTCCACATTTGTATGGTTAAGTCATTGTTGCTGTGTTTCCTTTCTGTGACCCCAATAATTTTTCTCCCTTCATTTGCGGGTCTTTATGATGTTGTGAAGGTTCATTCCTGTACCCCTTTACAGAATCACTCCCTCTAGCTGCCTTTTCTAGCACCATTACACTTAAAAAAAATAAAATGCACAAACAACAAGCAGTGACAGCGGCGATTCTTCAATTGTCCAGGATGAATTACGGCAGCATGCTAAAGAAAGGTGCACATCAATAGCCAGATATGGTACGCAGGCCAAACTCCAGCAGGCTATATTCCTTTCTGAGCATTACTTTCCATCCCTCATCCCAAATACATGCATTAGAATGTAGTAAAACCTTCTTGAAGCATCTCTTAGCCAACTGCAGACTTTTCTGTTGCCACACAAGTGCAAAAAAAGGGGCAGGATGTGAACCTGTATATTTTCGAAACTTCGTTTGGTGACAGAACACAAAAGGAAAAATTCCTACGTATACACATCAGGTCTGTCTCCACTTTTATAAAACTGGAATAAAAGGGGAAAGTGCCATGTTTATAGTTCCTAATTGAAGTTTTAATGTCCTTTTGACACAAAAAGGTATATACATATCAGAGCTACGTAACTTTTTTCCGACTGGACAAGTGTCAAACCCTGTAGATTTATAGGGCAAAACAAGATTGGTCAGGAAAGAATTGTTCCTATAATTGGTAATCTGACACTATGTCCTTCTGCCACTTAAAAAGGTCCTTTTTCAGTTTATTCAAGTTTGTCACTCTCTGTTGTTGTTTTTTAATGTGTTTTTTATCTCCAATAAAAAAAAATATTCAGACTTTTGTAATCTGCGTATGCTGATCTTCATCAAAAGGTTCATTCTCTGGATCAGAGTCAGTGGTGTCAGAGTATCTATAATGATCAGGTTCATTGTCACTAACATCTGGTGTTACAGAAGTTGAACTGCTAGCCTCTGGATTTGACGGCTCTTCTACTGTTTTTGTGAAAAATAGCTTCACCTGGGAAAAGAAAAAAAAAAGATTTAAAAAGGGAACCTGGACTTCAACTGAGCATATGCAACAATGCAATTTTTAACAGCATGGTTCCTTTCTCTATATTGAATCACACAAGTGCTTCTCTCTCTGCTCTGGAAAGAAGGAAATAAGGAGCGAGCTCTTCTGAGGTTAGTCAGCCCTTGCACTACCACCCCTGACAACACAAAGAACTGGCAAAGCAACAGGTTTCTCAAGCCCTGCTGGAGGAGTTCTGCATGTTTGCACCAAGCACCGGCACTCTGTGTTACAGCAGCAGGACACCACTGCAGTGGGCCGTGCCGCATAAGCTTTCCAACCACCTTCCCTTCTAGACCACTACAGCACAAACAGAGGCTGTAATAAGAGTGCACAGGAATGAACAAGACACTAACTGGTGACTTGTCTGGGTGCATGCTAAGTCTGATACAAGCAACATGCCAACAAGCAACTACGACCATTACCTTCAATGAGCGCTACTGATGTCTAATATTCTATGAGCAAGTTATAAAACACTAAAATTCTTAAAAACAGCAATTTTGTTTTTAAAAACAGTGCTGGCAATGGTTCATATTCCTCACAGCTAAACTCGCAGGTTAAGAGATTCCTGCAAAGCAGGCATCTCTGCAAATCAACTCAGGAATTACTGTGCGAAGCTCAGAGCTCGTGACAATGCAGCTGGTACAGGAAAGATGCTACCTGGGTCTCCTACTACTTGTCTCTAATGGCTTCAATACCCAAAATAACCCAGAGCTTTTATTCCCAGTCTCTCAACATAGAATCATCTGGTTGGAAAAGCCCAACCATACCTGTCCCCTTACTAAACTATGTCCCTAAGAAACTCATCTAAACTATGTCCCTAAGAAACTCATCTAAACTATGTCCCTAAGAAACTCATCTAAACTATGTCCCTAAGAAACTCATCTAAACTATGTCCCTAAGAAACTCATCTAAACTATGTCCCTAAGAAACTCATCTAAACTATGTCCCTAAGAAACTCATCTAAACTATGTCCCTAAGAAACTCATCTAAACTATGTCCCTAAGAAACTCATCTACTCGCCTTTTAAACACCTCTGGGAATGGTGACTCAACCACCTTCCTGGGCAGCTGTGCCAGTGCCTGACCACCCTTTCAGTGAAGAAATTTTTCTTAATGTCTAGTCTAAACCTCCCCTGGCACAACGTATGGCCACTTCCTCTTGTCCTGTCACTTGGGAGAAGAGACCAGCACCCACCTCACCACAATCTCCTTTCACGTAGTTGTAGACAGTGATGAGGTCTCCCCACAGTCTCCTCCAAGCTAAACAACCCCAGTTCCCTCAGCTGCTCCTTGTAGGACTTGCTCTCCAGCCCCCTCACTCTTCTCTGGACACACTTCAGCGCCTCAATGTCCTTCTTGTACTGAGGGGTCCGAAACTGAACACATCTATTGACTTCCCAAAAAGCAGATAAACTTACAAGGCTTTGCTCAGCAGTGGCAATGATATTAAATGAATACTAATTCCAAGTAGACAGCAGTTTCAAAGGGTTCCTCCATAAGGTAAGACAGACAAATAAGATAACATCATGCAGCTTTTCAGCTTTGTTTACACATAATATATACTGACCTTGAAGTTTGGAGAGAAATATCTGTTGGCTTTGTCTTTATTTGCTTTGTCTAGATCATTTTTTGTTAATGTAAGGATTAAATATTCCTTATCATTATCTGAGCGCTCTGTGCTGAAAATACCATCAAGTTCCTGATCTGCAACTAGACTTCCGTTTTCTACTTTGTCTGAATTTTCATCCAGTCCTATGAAGAACGTATTTACCCAAAAGTGAAACATTTTGTCCTGGGGGAGGAAGAACACAAAGAACAAGCTTGCTTTAGTATTCACTAACAGCATATTAGTTCAACTAACACCATCATCTGATCAAAACCAAATTGGTAGTATCAGACAAAAGTTGTTTGGACAACAGTATGTAATAGGTTACACTGCATGAAAAGACATTTTCACCAATTCTCCTAGACAACATGCAAACTTTGCATTAATCAAACTCAATTTTAAGCAATAAAGCTTTCAGAAGCCACCCCTCATCACAACTTGTTCTTTAAACAATCATACTTACAAAAAAGCAGATGACAAATTTAACAAGTGTTAATCTTGTGATTATAAGGCAACCTTGACAAACAGTAGCCAAACCCAGAAGACCTCTGAGAACCATCTTAGGCGAGTAATATTTATCAATAGAGAACATCCTCTCCTACAGCCTCCCATGTAACAGTACACTTTACTTTTACACAGAAATAGCTATAATCAAGCAAAACCACAAACATAGTATTCCTATTATAGTGGATTCATTACTGCTTTACAGAGATGTTTTCTACCAGTCAGATATTTTCTGACTCATACTAAGAGTCAGACTCTGAAAGTGTTGGCTGCCCTTCTGCTCAACAGGAAGTTTTTAAAGAGAAGATGAGGCATTAACAGTTCCAAGCATATTTAACTTAAGCAGAACTTGACAAATGATCATCAACAGTCAGAAAGGTACAAATAGATTATTCACTCTAATCATGCAACAGATATCTGTACAAAAAGGCAAAATACAAACGTATTTTAAAGTTTTTTAAAATTTTTTTAAAGATTTTAAAAAGTCCCTGGAGAGTTACCTGATATCAGCCAGTATATTACATGCTTATGCTAGTGAGCAGTAGGGTCGCTGTAAGTGTCTATCTCATTATGCGCGACTGCAAAAGCAGGAGTGTTTTGGTCTTGATTAGACAACCTCTGAAGACGATATGCCCAGGGACTTTACCTCTAAATTCTCAGCTAAATGGGTCCATGGGATGCACAGAATGCTCATGTTACCTCTCCATCACTTGCCGTACTTCGGTTAGTCAAGACTTGATGTCTCCAAGATAAAATACCATGAGCAGGTTGGTCCTGATTATCAAATTAAGCACTTCATGTGAAATTCCAACCTATACTTACTTCCTCTTTACAAATGATGCCTTCTCTTTTACAGGGTTTTCAGTAAAATTAAAAACAAACAAACAAACAAAAAAACACTCTAAAAGTCTGAAAATGCAAATGGCCAATCTTTCCACAATAGTCAGTATTTCTGCATTTCTGTTAAAGCTGCAGGAGTGACAAAGCTAGTACATACCAGAATCTAACATTTCTTGATATTATATAGGACTTTCAAAACTAATTCACATATTTTGGTTTACTAGAGAGACCTAATTCCAATTTCTTATTGGAAAATCGAGGCCTTGCTCCACCTTCCTAGCTATTCGCCTCTGCTAGTAAGCAACAGAGAGAATCAGAGCTGGAGCAGAACTGGTTCTAGTGTTTATCATACGAGCATGTCCACCCGCTGAAGGCAATTTGGGACCTGCACACGACATTATCCTAGGCTATCAAAAAGAGTGCAGGGAAGAGCTGAGCTACCTCTTTACTAATATTATTCTTCCTCACAAATTTATAAAAACACATAAACACACAAACACTGAGAATTCAGAAGTTACTGATGAAAAACAATTTCTACCTCCCCTCTCTACCAAAGGTCAGTAGACCCATTTCCGTATTTTAGGTAAAGAATACAAAATCATTTCCAGCTTGTGTGCATTTCTGTAAGCACCTAAGAGAACCCCAACATGTAAAGAAGTGCAAAGGCAAAAGTTAAATAATTCAGTAGGGAAACACTCCTGGATGTTATGCAGTTACCCATTTCAACGCACTCCTCTCTAGCACCTCTGGGGAAAAAAGTTAATCTGCCAGATTAACATGCTGTAATTATAGCAGTCTTGGGAGACTAACACGCTTGCCACTGCAAAATCAAGTCCCTTCAAGCCATCATGTCTATGAAGAAGCCCACGTTTCTACAAAGAAATAGCCAATGGCATCAGTTTTCCAGCCACAGAACAAGAAGGATTTGGTGTCCAGGTGCCATCTGCAATAAACAGCAGGAAAAGGCAAACCTGAGCTGATGTTTCCAGCACACAACAGCTCTCTAAGCTAGTGGATATACCACCTGCAGTCTCACTAGTGGTGAAAAGGCCATCTTTCCAGTGAGGATTTTGAGAATAACGTGCATTTCCCCATAATGACCGCAGTTAAGGGAGATCCCACCTCTTGTAGCTGGGGTGACAGTACTATTAGGTTTCCTCCTCCAAAACCACGATGTAGAAACAGCAACGCACCTTGGTGCTGGTGCTCAGTACCAGCCATGTCACCTTCAGTGGGGAGAGGACAAAGCTGATGAACACGCTGCAGCAGACGGACAGAAAATGGCTTATACCATAGCGCTGAAGCAGCTTTGGAGGAAAACAGTGCCAAAGCAAACAAGCCCACTGGATGTAAACCAATGCCAGCAGAAGCAGAAGGCATGGTCTTGTCATGCCTCACCTTAAACTTCATTGGGTGGAGCAGAACCGGGAGGATTTACTTGGTGCTTAAGGGCCTGCCTGAACAAGCAGTGGCATGGGCTCAGCTTTACCGATAGAGTCTGGAGAAGACAAGACAGATGACAAACTTCTCACTAGACATCTTTTAATCTGCTTTCCTTGGGGTACATTTGCAGAGGTTTTCAGGGGTTCAAACTAAATAATACAACTTGGTTGAGCTCATAGTTTTTCCTTTTATCTCCCTCCAGCTTTTTAAAGCATCAAGTTATTTTCCTTCCTTTCCCGCTACACTAACCTAATTAGTTTAATAAACTCAGTTCATGGGTACTCAAACGTGGCATGGCCACTCAAAATGAGGGAAGATTCAGTCACATTTTTTGACTTAGCTGTTCAGGCTGATAACTGTGTCACTGCCTTCACTGAAAAACAAGACTAATATTCAATGTGAGGATTCAATCAGCTTCAGTTAAAGCATCAGGCTCCAAAATATTTCATGGGAGGCAAAGAATAAAGCTAATGTAATATAGGCCAAAGATAGGGATTTTTAAAATCAAGGCATGAACTGAACTTGGGCTTTATATAGCAAACCAGAGTACCAGATAAGTCCTCACAGGAACACAATTTAATGAATAGGCTTCCGAAAACAAGCATTAGTTAGAGGTTTTCCTTGAATGTGCATTGTTTCACTTCCAGTTACATCACAAGGCATCTGCCTTAAGAAAGTCACAAATTTATTTCTTCCCATAGCCTAATCTGTATCTCAAAATCTACAATGCAGTATCAGACATTTGAGACAGAAGCTGATTTAATCACACTGTTGACATACAATACTTAGCCCTACCTTGTGCATATTTTCAGTTCAGACTGACAGAAAAACACACCTTACTCTAGAGCAGACATCTGCCTCCGACTGCAAACTGAGATCCAAATCCAAGATCATTTAAGCTGTCAGCCAGGAGTTCCCATATCCTCCTGAGAGATTAATTTTGCAGAGAGATCTACATGCGCTTAAAACCACTCTGCAGCACCACGTAAGGGCTTTGGAGATGCTATCCAGTCACAAGAAGATGGAGATCATGTTTCAACCTGTTCCATGCTGGCCTCATAGCCTTCCCACAGCCATGGTTAATGGAACTTCCTGTACCATTTTCAGATCAACAGTTAAAAGTCTTCTGACATTTTCAGAGAGCTCATTCTTCAGTGTTTACTAAACAGTAACCACCCAAAGAACCCCGGAACTGTGTAGCAGAACTTCTCATCCATACAGACACAAGAGATGAAATAGCATACCCAACAGCTCAAACAATGCTGTCAGCCCTGTCTATGCTACAGTCTGGGTACAAAACAGTAGTGACGCTTACAAAAAAAAACCAAACCAAACCAACAAAAATCAACCAACCAACCAACGCAACGTTTTCCTCTCATCCATACTGGGAGGATTCCTGAAAAAGGTCTCCTTTACCCCCAGGCTCTGCAGGCAGGAAGGTTACAAGATCCTCTGTATTATTTTTAGACACTCTCCTTGAACCAAGTGACATAAGGATACTCTGAAATACTTTAAGATTATCATGTCTACATCAATAACTGGAAGTAAGAGGCTCCACACGGATATATGGAAGCAAAACTAGAGAGACTACAGCACCCTTCCGAGATGGAAGAATAGCCAAGCTACAAGACAGAGAAGCAAAGAAACCCCAAATTATTAACTTCTGTCCATCAGAAATTCATACATAGCGATTGTACACAAGTCAAACCATTTTGTTCTCACATGAGCATGACCTTCTTTCTTGAAAGGAAGTAGCTACATCATACTGAAGAAATGGTCCAAGAATAAAGAACTTTATTAAACAAGACCTAAAATTGTGGAGTTACTAACTGATGCCAGATGGTATTGCTATTTAAGTGTTGAAACAGGGTAACCTTTTCAAAACAGCCACCCACTTAGCAACATTTCACCAGCACTAATAATCCTCTGGCTAAGGACAGCTGTCACTAGCCACTGAATTTTCTCACTTTAAGTTTTGCCATTACAAAACCAGGACACGTGACTCTGAAATTTCACACTGACACTGCAGCACTAGGTGCTTAAAGTCACTTGACCATTCAAGTTTGGTTTGTTTCATGCACAGTAATTTTGTCCAAGATGAGCTTGATCAGAGTTGAGAACTGTTCAAACTAGAGAGCTCTGCAGATGACAACACTGTTCTTCAGAAGACTCAAGACATTTGAAAGCAAGTACAGGTGAGTGCATCTGGAGCACTTCAGCCAAGATCAGTGGCACCAAACACCAAACCAGACCCTGCAGGAGGAGACAGAAGTGTCCTTTATTTCTACAGACAAGGCACAGTCAATCTCCAGCCTGAGGCCCAGAATGGATCAAGAATAACATTTTGATTAATGCTGTTAGTTTTTCCATTAGGTTTCTTATGTAAAGTTAAAACGCAGACCGGTAGATAAGTTATGCCTTGAAGTGCATGCAAGCAAACTTGTTTAGCAGCTACCTATAAATCTGCTAACAGAAAAATTTGGAGGAGTAAGAATCAGTGATGGGCAACAGACCTGTAATTCCAGCTTTCATAAGTACACATGAATAAACCAGCATCTCCGAAAGATAAGATCCTGTTACTTGTAATTATGCTGTTCCTCATTAAATACATGGTCATTCCATAGAGGTGGTGCTCTCCAAAATGCAACAGGTTTCCACAGTGGAGGACCTTCTTTTTGGGGGTTTTGAGTAAGAACTTTAAAAAGTTCATCCAGAAAAGAAACAAGCACAGATGTGAAACACTTGTGCAGAGGAATGTGTTCAACTTTGTGCCAGGGTAAGTTTTCTGACTCAAACACTCACCTTTGCCCTACTTCCTTCTCAGTCACTTCACGCAACTTGTCAAAAGGACCATGTGGAAGGATCTCCTCTGGTGCCAAAGCACATGTCAGAGATGGAATATTTCACTAATTCTCAATAAGACTTCAGCAGTGGTTTCATAAAAAAGACTAACATGCTGCCATCAGAGAAGATCCATGGACCCAGTCCTACATGTTCTCAATTTGTGTCTGCATTTACAGCAGAACCAATGGAGGTGGTCTTACCAGAACTGTGTAAGATCATGTATCAACTTTCATTTGGCCTCCATTCTTACACAAGGTCGAGGGCAATTAGACACTAGATTCAACAGAACTTCGAGAGAGATTATCAAGGTGGTTTCTTTACAAAAGACTTTGACGGGTGAAGACACAGCTTCTGTCTCTCAGAAAAGCTTGCAGACGCAGAAAGAAGAGTTTTCACTATCTCAGCATTTTTTTGGCCCCAGCGGTCCAAAAACCCTGAGAAAAGGATTACCTCTGCACTATCTGTAACCCACAGAACCTAAACAGTTGGGGTACTTCATAAGCATAGATAAAAAGGAAAAAAAAAAATCAATCAGCTACTCAGAAACTACAAAGAGTTTCTTAAGAAATGAAACCATGGCTGATATGACACTCTGAAATGAAACTACAGCACTATGTTTCTGCAGACAATTCTACAAACTCTTGAAAACTAAATTTATACCACAGAAATTGTATGTGACAATAAGGGGTTCTAGTTTATGCTGGTGCTGGATTTGAGTGATCTCTGTAGAGGTAAAACAAATACAGGAGTTTCTCCCTGGTGCTACAGAGTCAAGATCCAGCATAAGTGATGTCTGCACTGACACTGATATTTCAGGAGCTTACACAGGCAGTAGAACAACAACGCTTCCTACAAAGTCCATTTGCTACTGAAGACTATAAAGAAACAAGAAATTCACAGTTGATACAGGACAGAAACCAGATAAAACAGGGCCTTGTCTCAGATGTTTGGGTTTTGTTTCTTCTCCTCACAGCATCCCTCATGTCTTATTCAGGTGCTCCTTTAGAAATCCGTTCTCAAAACTGGCTCCTGTGCACTGCAGGTTCAAATGTCAATGACTTTAATCTTGACTCTAAAGAAGAATATCTATTTTTAAAATGCTTTGTCTTACAGTTCTGTGTTGCATATAGCTGTACTGATCAACAAAAACATCTCCTTAAACAGGCAGAAGAGAATATTCCCATTAAGAAACTGCTTAAATTTTTTTGCAGAAAACAGTGCATAGCAAACAGAACACGACACTTCCAGCTAGTGAAATGAAACTGTTAAACTAGTTAACAATACCTTGTAACTGAATAAGCCCACAAAATAGTGTGCATGTATATCTACGCACACCATCTATTAGGTATAACCTGTGTGCAGCAGTTAAGATACTTATCAGTTATGTTTGTCTCCCAGTCCCCAATAGTATTTTATTTTTATGATTTGCTTGTACACAGGATTCACTCAATAAGTGCTTTTGAGTTTTGTAACATCCATTAAATAGTGAACAAAAATAGAGAATTATAAGTAGTAAATACAAAAAGTAAATAGAAAAGTAGCCTTTAATCAACATGGTCTCCTCATCCTCACCTTTCACTCTGGCAGATGCAAACTAGTTCCACAAGCATCAGAACAAAAGAAATACAGTAATTAAGACATTCATCTTTAAGAACTCGCTGACTTTGGTGTCATAAAATAAGTTACAGGTTAATTTTTTCCACAGTTGAGACACAAAATTCTCAGTTCGAAGTGAATTCTCTAAATGCCTAATGTCACAGCATTGCAGCTGGGAACAGAGAGAAGGCTCAAGATAGTGCAGAGATTCTTTCACAAAGTGCATAGGAACTCAGTTATCTTGGAAATTCAATCAAATTCAACAGATGGGTAGAAATAAGCCAGCAGCACACAGATAAGATCTTCTGTGCCTGCTCAAACCTTACGAAAATTTAGTGAAGAAAACAGCTGGAGTTAACTTGCTCAGTATGCAAGTCTATTTTTAGAAAAAGAAAGTTTCTTCCTCAATTAGATTACTGCTACCCAAACGACTGTAATACATATCCAGTATAATTTTTACCCAACCTTTGTGTTTAATCTCACCAACTCTCAAAATATCCAGTTTTCATTTTGTGGTAGAGTCTCTCCTTGGGAAAACTAGACATCAGAAATTAAACACTGCAATTACACATCACTGAAGAATAACCAACATCCCAGGATTGGTCTAACAACATTTTCCAGGAAAGTGAGAAAACCAACCTTTTTCAACATCTTGTTCTGTTTGTGGAAAAATTCCACTTTGATATCACCGCATACCGGCAAAGGTTGAGGAAATTCAAAGTACATGTACTTGTCCTCACGTCTTGAGGGTCCTGAAGGGGAGGTGAATATCTTTACCTTTAGCTGGTACACCACAAACTGAGGATCTGCACGGTAAAAGAGTGACACTTCGTAAGAAATGCCTTAAAGTGTCAAAAAGTACAATATTAGTATCAAAATCACAATCATGAGCCACAATATTTTGAAAGTTAAGTTAAGTAAATATAAATTAAGAGTTCAGTAACGCAGAGCATCAACCTTTACTAAACATTACTGGAAACAACCTAATAAGGTTTCTGTCCTTTGCAGCAATACTCTCAGGCAACCACAGCTGTTTCTTTTTGATATAACAAAAAATTAATACATGAAGTCACAACTTCTTGACTTTTCCTTGGATACTGCTCTCATCTTTGTATTATATGGACATAACTGACGGGTTTTATTCTCTTGTGTCTCCTTCACATTGCAGAGTGGGCAGTTATGTCAGCACAAACCGATTTCTGCTCTTATAGAACCATTATGCAAATAAAAACAAGGACAACATTTAACAGTAATACATAGACCAACCAGCACCAATAGAGCATACAAACACAGGCTGTTAAATCTGCTTGTAAATCATCATCACCAAAAAGTGCCCACTATGGCATAACTTTCCACATTAAATCTGCAGGGGTAATAGCTGAAGTTATGAGGTACAGTGTTGGTACAGTCTAAGCAGATTTTCTTTGGAAATTGCCAGTTACCAGCATGAAAGCCAGAAATATTAAATTAAACTTATTTGAAGAAGTCCCTTGCATTTGCTCCCAACTTCTCTGTTAGTCTCAGATGCATGCTGCTCTCTAGACAATGCATACTGATCCATACCCTGCTGCAGAGAGCACAGCCACCCTGAAACCACCCTTATAGAGCTGTGGAAGCCTCTACCAATCAAACCCACACCACCTTGCTGAGTGGTCTAGCTATGAAACTGCTACATGACTCCCTCAAATCCTGAGAGCTGTGAAACCCTGTCACCTCTTCATTTTCCCAAGGCAATATCGGCTCTATTGATGACTTTAGAACAGAAGGAAGGTCACAAGGAAGTCAGACTGAAAGTTACCACGTGCTGATAAAACTATTACCATTGCAGTAGGTAACATGACTAAAGTAATAACACTGACGATTGGTTTCACATTCTGGCAGCCACTGGAAACTCCGCAGAAGCGTAAAATATTGCCGTATATAAAGACGCTGAAGTTGACAGTTACTCTCTCTTCTCAGGTGCTTGACAATACTTTTTTTTTATCCCAACAACCCACTATGAAAATAGCATGCTAATAGTCTAGTAAAAACAAGTATTAATTACAAAAATCTGTAACCTTCAAACCTCTAATCTAGAGGCAGAGGGTTTTTGGCAGAGGTTCCTCTCTTCCTTCTCCTCCTGTAAACACAGTAAGCCTGACAAGTTGTTCGATTTTTATCTGCATTATATGCTCAAGTACTGCCTTACAACAATATTAATAGTGCAATTCTAATCAAAGCCACAGGAGGCACTAGAATTCATTACACATTGCAGTAATCCCTACAGCAAACCCATTAGAAATACTTTTTCCACTAATAAAAACTGAAGCTGCAAAACTAGGCACTCACTGCTTTGTAACACAGCCCACAGAAGAACAGAACTGAACTTATATTTATACTTCACAGTTGCAGGGCATCTGCAGTTCCTTGCTAATAGGCTGCATATCAGCAAACCAGATTAATCATTTACAGGTGTATTAAAACTTTATAAGCTTCCATATAAAGAGAAGTTTATTCCAGAGTTAATTAGATACTTACCTGGTTGAACTGATTTTTTTTAAAACATCGTGGGAAGAATGATATTGCTGCATTTGAAGTCAACATGCCATTAAGCAAATGTTTTTCAGCAATTCATGTTTCCCAAGAGTTGCTATATTAAAAAAAGGGGTTTTGTCAAAGTAAGGAGCAAATATCCAAATATCTATATTGCATCACTTCTCTTTAAACTGTTAAGTACTTCTCAATTTAAAACTGTAGTGAAACAACCATATGAATCCTTCACAGACCTCAATTACTACACGTGGGAGGACGCTAGTGGACAGACCACACTAACCCAGAAGATTTTGAAATGTGAAGTGTTTTAAGTATAATCCTCTCCTCCACCAAGACGCGCAGCACTTCAAGTCATGTAACAGAATCATAACCGTCACATAAAGAAATCAAGTCCAAAGGCCAATGTGTTTCCTTAGGAGAGCTAAAGGAGTTTAACAGGGTGCTGGGTACTTACTGCAAGTTCCGCCACTGAACATGGGAATTGTTTCAAACATCATCTTGTGAAACAGCAGTGCCACTGGTCTGTAATCCAGGTGATTCTTTAACAGGTAGCTATAATAGTAGACGTAGCGTCTCTGGCTGGGAATTGTCACTCCCTAAATAAAGGGAAAACAAACATAGAAAGCCATCAAGATCTTTTATTAGCACCACTAACAGAGCTCCTGCCCACCACCTCGAAATATAACTGAAGGAAAATAAACAACGAATGAAAAGGCAGACAAATCATCTAGAATAAACCATTGCGATTTATGTTGAGTACACCTCTGCAACGGTTAAACTAGTGACAGCAGGCAAGAAAAAAGCATCTAAGGTAGCTGTACCCAGCAAGCAGGGGAGTGCTGCACCAGTTTCTACACCGCACAGAAACCCAGCCACACAAGCTTTTAGTACAGTAACTCCTGACGACCCTCGGCATTTTCTTCAGTGTGGACCATCCTGGGCACCTCAAGGGCATAACTCACCTCCAAACCATTCCCAAAGACAGCCCCTGCATGCGTTCCCCTTTTCCTAGACACATGCCTACATCTCTCATACTCGTCCTGCAAAATGTTTAAGAGGAAGCTGTTTGCACACATTATTGAACAGCAGGCAATTGATTACCAACCAGTCCCTACCCCAGGACAAGCAGGACATTGGTTTTCTAGTTATTTGAATACATACCTAAAAAAAATCCACCTCAAGCAATCAGGCAAAGAATGCATTTTTTTCCTGATCTTAAAAACAAACGCCTCAGGCACCCTGAGGATCACACAAAAGATTGTTTCGTGCCACTGTGATTTCTGGAGTGAAAGAACCTCAGACATTAGGCAGCAGGCACCTTGAACATGCTCTAATTTTTAAACGCCAACACAGGAACAGCAGTTTAAGCCAAAAGATTCTAACTTTGTTTGCTAATGTCACTGTACTCAAGAATGACACTAACTTCTGTTACACAATGCCCTTCTGAAATGTTTTCACAAAAAACAAAAGTGGAACACTTCATGAATATAAACCCAACAGTCCAAACCGTTAAATGAAGAACTCCTCAAATTAATTGCATCCTTAAAGTAAACATTTGCTTTGAGAACACATAACCAAAGAACCTTTTTATTACTGATCTCAAACCAACTCAAGCTTCAAGTGAGGGAGTAGTTTTAAAGCTCTTGTAGCTAATTTTTTCAAGCAAAAGTGATAAAGGTGAAAAATATTCTAATTGTATACTTGCAACAGCACGGGTAAACTTTCACGTTATAACTGAGAAATTTCCATAAACTGGAAGAAAAATATTTCCATATATGAGTTTATAAGCATTTTGGTCACAAAGCTTAGACCACAGTATTTCTATAAACTTCTAGTTCCACTACCTGCCTCACCTGGCGACAGCCATAAGCTAAGAGAGGCCAGAGTTTTTTAATTTATTAATCATACATGAAAACATTCACTTCCTGCCACTATTGTTAAAAATGCTGATAATTGCGTCTCCTTACCATTTCAGTTGTTTCCAAATTATATGAAAGCCTTTCCCTTACAGTACCTGCACAATGAGCCTGAATAGCCTTCTACACTGACCATGTTTCTGGTTCAGATGTCATCTCAGTAGTTATCAGACTCACTTTTTTAAGGGAGCTTCAAAGCTTATTTTCCTGGGATGTGAGCTTCATGAACGACAAAATCCCAGCCTCAGAGCAGTAATTTGCTAACACTGTCAATCAGAAGAAAACCATGCAGGTAAGGAAAATGCATCATTTTCCACTCAGAGCTTCTTCATTGCCGTAAAGGATGTGCGGCATGAGGGAGAAGGAGCACAGTCACTTCTGTGGCTATATAACATGATAGTCAATCTCAAAACAAAACCAGTTCTCAGCCAAGCAGGCAGTTTTACCCCTCCAGTTAAGAGATCTTTACTCCATAGATACATAGCCTTTACCCTGAGGACGTAAGCATCAGCCACAATGAAGCAGAACAGGAAGTTCTCCATTTTTTCAACAATCTCTTTTCAAAGCACTTTCATAAAGCGCTATGTTCTGAGAGATGCAATCAACTCCCCTTACTTTTACTTCAGAAGAATAAAGAACAGGGAAGCAGTTTAAGTATTTTCTCCTTGAGAAGCTTACATTTCCCACGTATCACCATCAATTTTTAAATGGACATTAGATAAGCTCCTCTAGTCCTTATGATAGAGTTTCACAGCACTGTCGAGCTACGCAGACATCACAAAAAATTGTTAAGTACTGCTCCTGGTTCTCCTTTCAATGTAGCATCAGCAATGTTAAAGAGCAAACATTTTTTGAAGTAATATTCCCACATTAACTTTAATAACACGCCCTGCTGAGAGAGTAAAGCTAAAGCTGCAGCCTCAGACTAGGCTCACAGCATCAGGTTCAGCAGAGGTTGCCAACTGAGTATGTCGAACAAACAGGCATCAAAACTGATCAGCTGTGACACATCAGACACTGGGTATCTACCCTGCTTAGAGTCATTCTGAGACTTCCTTGCACAAAGTAACTGGTTTCCATTTCCTCTTCAGTTACACCACTATCAGGAGCCGTTCTTAAAAACACAACACAACAGATGGCCAAAGACATGCTCCCGAATGGATCATCTCCAGCTCAAGTACATGAATAGTTGTTCTCAGCTGATACTTATTCGTTGAGCTGACTATGCTTCCAAGTCTAATCTTCACCATAAAACCCTGCAAGGCAGAAGCAGGAATAAAGACTTCCTCCAGCTCTACGAAGATAAGTTGTTTGTCATCACAGAGGTATTTCTGCGTCCACCTTAAGGAAAAAACAGGTGATAAGCTAGCCATTTCAAACAGTGGAAGCAGAGGCTTTTTTAGAAAGCTTTTCTGTCAGGGTTTACTTCTCACTCAGCTCTGAAACCTGGCTGGACGATTCCAGACCTTTATCCGATTTCAGAAGAGTTTGTCTCCCTTGTTTCAAGGAGAGAACAGAAATCAGCCCTGTTCTACAGTGGTGGTGACTGATAGACACAACCATTGAGCCAATACTTCCAAATCTTCATAACTCCCTTCTTCTGAAAAAGTTCCCCCCATTATGAGGAGTTACAAAAGTCAAAAGATGCAGCTTATAGAGAAAAAAGAAACACAGCAGTTTTTGGTCAGAGACAGACTTTTAGACTTGGCAATGTCTTATTGCCCACTACCTTTCCCAAGACTACAGTACATTAGTAGACTATCTAGCAACTCCCAGCCTCATCTACAACTCTCACTTAATGTTGCAAGGACCTCCATGAAACTGCTTGTCCCAGCAGGCACTTGCTACAGAAGTACTTGAGGTTGTTCTCTTGACCAATTAGTCATGCATCCTCTTGCAATCAGACTCACACTTCCTGCTGGCATGGACTAAACCCTCTTGAGAATCACTTTACCATGCATATTAACAGCAACAACAATTCTAGCTATACTATTCTCAGCAGCTATATACAAAGTGCACACCTAGTGCTTTCTCTAAATGAAGAAAATAAGGTAACTCTAATTAAAAGCCAGTTTTCCTTCATTATATCTATGTTGGTCCAGTAGCAAAAAAAAATTTGTTAAAGTATTTTCTTGTCCCTCCCTAGGTGCAAGCAACTCTTTTGATGCCTCATTTACTTTGAGTTCAGGAAGTCACTTATATAAAGGTTTGGTGAAGTGTCAAATCAGAGAGCAGTACTTTACATGTGACACTGAAATACGGGCCACAAGGGAAGAAAAAGCTCCCAGAACCTGCACTGGAATATCTGCTTATGAATAGTACTTGAAGGATTATGTCAATCGTATGCTGCCCACTGTTCACATAAAGATAACCATATGCAAGTGGAGCTGGGGGGAAAAAAAAACCCACAACTCTTTCAGTAGAGACACTGAAACCAAAACAAAGTTGCTGGCTACAGACCATATTTACAGTGGAGCTCAACAAAGATCCACTATTCCTGCTCACTAAGCATTTCCTTACCTCAAACATGCCAGAGGTACCATGGGGGAACAGATGAACACCTAGCTGACCTTCCCTGCAACACACTGAGCACAGGAACACTATCTTCCTTTGACAAAAGGGAAACTGAGGTACAACATGTTTCACCCTGTATTTGCTCAGTTTTGTAGTTGTGATATGTTATCCAGCTCTTTAATCTTAATCAGCAGGAGTAATTTACACTGTTTGCTCATCACACAGCTCATTCCTTTTCTCCACCATGCTCTCGTACAAAAAACTACAAACTTGTGATAGTTTTAATGGGAAACCTTGACACTATCCCCACACTCCAGTATCACACCACAACTATCTTCTCAGCAGTACATGGAATAACAGCTACACCCTGTATAGAGAGGATACTAAGAAGTTACTTGCTTCTTCCAGTGAATTAACAGCCAAATCCTAAAATTCTTTCTGTGACACTTCTGCTCTCAAGAGCCTTCAAACATGAAGCACTGCTTACTGGTGAACTACATACTGTGAAATTAATACTTTATGCAAATTTTATAGGAACAAAGAGAGCTCTGTACTTGAGTAGGCTGAAAATGGCCTGCAGGAATCATCCCAGGCTGCTCTACCAACATATATAAGGCAGTGATGGAAGGGGAAGCTTGCTGAAGTGACTCTGCAAGTTACACCTTATTTTATTTGGAGAAGATTTCAAACATGGAGGTTAAATTCCCAATAATAAGGCATAACCACTCCAGACACATCCAAAACACAGTCGCTGCTATGTCTCTTTGTACCACTGACTTAATGGAAAGCTCTTGTACCCATGAATCTAATGCCTCTGAAATTAGACCCTCTCATTTCTCCTCCAGAGAAGTACAAGGAACTGAATGATAGAACCTCACGAAGCAGGCTCTGAGGTAGCCAGTGTCTGGGCTTAACTTTTTTATTGAAAAGGACATCCAAACAACAGAATCTTCCAGTAAGGATATTCAACTGTAACACACACTGTAATAATACTGCATCTCCAAACACCACCACAGAAGTTAAGAGAAACGGAGATGAACAATTCATCCATTCAGGTAAAACAAGCTAGAATAATCCTCTTATTTGGGCTCAAAACGCTGAACAAGGAAGTTCACACATCAACTATCCTTTTGATGCAACACATAGCAGAATGATAGTTAAACGACTATTTAAAATAAACTGTCCAGAACATCTTGACCAGGAGAGGGAAAAAAAAAACAGACTGCTTTAGCATTGTGACTTATCACTGCTGCTGTGGAAAGCTTTTTCATTGAATAACTGTACTGATACAATAATGTTAAAACTAAATGAAACCAGATATCACAACTGATGATATCACAAATGAAACTAGATATCACAACTTTCTTAAAAGGCTTGACCATCCAAACTGACTTCAAGCCAGAAAACATAAAGATACAGGTAGGAGAACAGAAAACTCACCTTCTTGTCTCTGGTCCTTACTTCCCCATAGAAATCTAGGGCTTCTTGAGCCTTTAAAAATTTGCCTCGATGCAACAAATATGCACATATCATCACACCAGTTCGTCCCTTTCCAGCTTTACAGTGGATTGCTGCAACATGATTGTCATCTTCACTTAGCCATTGGTCAAGATCTTCACAAAAAGGTTTGATAAGTTCTAGCTGTGGTGGGTTATGGTCTTCAAAAGGGTACTGTGCAACTGCAATGAGAAGCAGCAATTTATTAAAACCTCAAAAGGAAATTACAGTAAGCTCAACTAGGCAGCACAACTTTGCGACAAGCATGGAAAAAATAAATTTCTAAGTAAACCCATCTTACATATAGGTAAGTACATTTTAGGTTAGTACATCTCTTATTCCAGTATTAATCAGTATTGTACTACTAATACACATTTTGGAGATTTCTCTAGTAGCAGCATTCTGCTACAAGAAGAGACTATTTCACACCACTACTGAAACGAGTGGTACAGACTCTGTACTTTACACCATGAATTTTCTACATTTTAAGAGTGCACTGGAAGAAAGAATAACCTTATGAAAACCGATTGCTCCAGCAATAATTATACTGCCTGCTGAGATAAAATGGGGCCAGACCTCAGTCACTTATCAGACAATTGCAGTTTTGCTGAAAAATTCTGAGCACAGTTGGGTCTACATCAGTAACAAATTCTCAGAATTTGCTCAAATAAAAAGAAATCTCATATAAGGCACTTGCAATACTTATGAATTTTAAAGTCAAACCACTGAACAAAGTTGTCCATTTTCTTATATGGATATACAGATGCACACATTTTTTTCCATCTACAGATGGAAAGAATTTCAAGCAAGCATGCAGGAAATCAAAAAAAACTCAAGAGAGCAAGAAGTAAGCAATAGGCAAAGACAAGCACCCAAACCTCTAACACCTCAAACAAACTGACAGACAATGCCATGCTGACAGGCAGAATTACATTGGGCTGCACTAGTTTCCTCAGGAGAACAGCCCTTTTTGAAGTGCACACCAATTCTCAATTGACAGAGTTATAAATGCAACCCTGGTTCACTCAAAAATTCTCAGCTATAAACACCAGTTCCTTTTCTGGTCTAAAAATGAATACATTTCATTTTTTGGCAAGTGTTTGTATTCGTTTCGTTAAGTACTACTCTCTTGTCACACAGGCAAGGTTCCTCATGATGAATCCCCAAGGACTTAAAGAGCAGAAGTGAAGGATGAAGATATGGAACTGCTAAATTACTGCAGCACAAGTCCGAAGCCTTTCAGAGGGATCTGCAAGGACAGTTTACTTACTCACAGTACAGACTGCCCACTTAATCTTCCAGAAGACCAGATAGGGAAGCTCAATAAAGTGAATAATCTTTGCTAAAGAAGTAGTAAAGGTTAATAAACACGATCACACACTAATAAGATCTTTCACATGGAAGATCCAAAGGTTCTTCAAATTATCACTATGTGAACTTACAGAGATGTCACTTTTTGCAGCAGATGTAAATAAAAGGAGAAATTTACTTAGAAATACCTAAGAAAAGAAGCTTTTAGGAGATGCTGTGAATTTGTCCATACAACTTTGAGTCTGTCTTAACTACATCCAATAAGGTTCCCATGAAAACGAAAGATAACATAGTCCTGAAAGAAAAGCCTGAGAAATCCCAAGTAGTAACAGCATGCTGAAGATGCTCTCCAATATTTGGGATCAAAGGCAAACCTTGTGGTATTTTCTTCAGAGATGGAATGAACAGCAGAAGAAATGGGTGCCCTGTGATGATGCAGAGAGATTAAGAGTCAGAAAGCAACCTTAGGAAATATTAAGCTGCACAATCTCAAGCAGGTCCTTGAGAGGGTGCAAGTCCTCCATGGATTTAGTTCCTAGCACTGGAGCACACAGCCTGGAAAATGGTTCTGATAACTCTCTCCAAACTCCTAAACACTGCAAGGAAAATTCCACAGCAAGTAAAGCAGCGAAAAAAATAAAAGGAAAAGCCTGTAGCAAAGCAGAAGGCGATTTCCAGCATGGAAGTACTTCAGAAATTGCAAAAACCCTAGACAGAAAGCTAGCATCCAAAGAACACGAAGAGTTTTCAATGTTTGATTTTGAATTTGATACAAGAGCATCCAAGTTGAATAATGAACTCCTACAGTATTTCATGCTAAGTGGACAAATAAGAAGTTCCCTTCAAAATTAATTCACCTCAGAAGATTTTGGATCCTTAGAAAAGTTGATCCTCTGCTAAAGAAAGTCCAGAGTCACCAATTTGGTTATCCACAGAAACCACTCAAGGGATGAAAAAAAAAATAAATGCAACACATAGCTCCGTACAACAGTGTTGTCTTAGGCAGAGGAGCTGTGAAAGGTGCTGTCACCAACAACATCTTGGCCTGCAATTGACAGTGAAGGGATCTGAGCACCCCATAAGAGCAAGTATAGATTAAAGCAAGCATGTGCTACGGACACGTGAGAAGCACACCCTTTTCATTTATGTCTTTTCCCATCTTACACGAAGTATTGCTCAAGCAGATCTTAAAAAACTTCCTTTCTGGCTTGTATGTTTTTAGTGAGGTTTCTGGACACTGCAATTCAACATTGTAAGAGCAAATCAGAAGCAAAGATGACCTCAACATGACAATTTCAGTCCTTCTATAGCCAGACATTAGAGTAGCCAATTACATTTTGATTATGTTCTAAACATCTGTTGCCAACTAGAAGGATGGTTTAAAATAATAATAAAAGTAGCTGAGTCCTTGCTATGATATCGTATTAGCCAGAAAGACCAAAATTTATTCATCTCCTACAGTTACGTATGGACAAGTACTCCCTGTCTACCCTACCATTTTGAAGCACTGCAGGAAGAACCACAAGCCCTGCTACTGTGCACAGATGTTGCTCTGCACAAAGAATCAAGGTAAATCTGTATTTATTTATTACCTGGAGAGTTAATACTGATAAAGCAGGTACATCAGTTTCCACTTACAAAGGGTCTGATCAAAAGGAGTCCCTAAAGTTTCCCCTCCAGTTCCAGTAGCTCTGAAAAGTGTCCAAGAACCAACTCATCTCAGTTAGGCATCACGTGGGAATTAACCAGTTTGGGTTTTTTTTAAAGCAACTAAAGGTTTGTTCCAGATCTCTGAAGTGCTGATGTGTAAGAATAGTGACAGTGGCTGAAGTGTTCTCCATTCTTATTCTAACTGATGCTTCTACATAAAAACCAGACTTCTCTAAGCTTCATATCTAAATTTTACAATATGTTTGCACACTGAATTGAACAGAAATGTCTATAAAACCCATTCTACAAAAATTTTCGCAACAGTAGACTTCTGATTGCCTTAGCTCTTGCTCTAGTTAACCGTCAGGAAGATACTTTTTTGAAAGCATCAAGAATATAGCAAGTCTCTCCAATGACTCAAAGCAATCTGACATCATTCCTTGCACCATGATCTCCTACCTTACTATTTGTTGGCTCCTCCTTTATACTTTCATTCAGAAACACTTAAATATAAACAGAAGAACACATACTATACAGTAAAAACGTACCTCTACAGTTAAATTTGGCGGTGTCGTAATGTCTTTCAGCACATCTGAAGAACAAAAAGAGACAAGAGTTGAAGAAAAGTGTCTGAGGCACTCCCAACATCTGCTACACCTTGAAACATACAGAACAATATATGGGAAAATTATGTATGTCCATCAGCTTTCTGATTTAAAGCTACAGCTAGAGGTTACATACAGAAATACTGTTTTGTTGTAGATGTAAAAAGTTGCTCACCAAAACATCAGTTATTTTACTGAAAAGCAATTACTTACCCTATGGTAACCGCAGTCCAACAGTACATTTTAGTCAGTGCGACTGTCAATGGAGACATTAATGCAAGTAATGCAATACATTACACCACTTTTTAACACTGTAGTAGTAACAGCTGCAGCCGTTTGAGCAGCTTTGCACTCCCACACAAACACATAAAAGAGACTGCTATGACCTTCATCCAGTTGACTGAACTCAAAAGACACAGCAAGACGCCTCGATGACAACATGGGTGCTGGGATCACAAGGACATTTCAAGGACCCTCAGCTAGTGCAACCTAAGCAAGCATTCTTCCTCCAATTACAGGACCACCACAGGCAAAACAACAGCACCACTGAGGATTGCAATGGAGATGACTTGTATCAAGCAGAGATTGTGGTACTGCTCTCCAGCTGGTGCTCTTGAAAAACTCAAAAGGCCAGCCAGTCAGCTCTCCCCTCACAGACCCTGGAAAATGACACATTTCGGAAGACTCTGGAGTTGCATCAATGTCTGTCTCACCACTCTAGGAGACCCACTCTAGCAAGCCGGTAGTGCAGCAAATCACACTGTACTGGACTTGCAGGATGGCTTTCCTAGGGAAAAACCATCAGTAATCAACACATGGACCATGCAAACAACAGGGCTCTAATACAGCCAAAAATGGCATGTTCTAAGGGAACAAGCTGGATCAGATGTTGGGAAAGAAGGCAATTTTTCTTGGACTTGCTCTCCGCAGGGAAAATGATGGGCCCCTACACGACAAGGTGAAAATGCAGTTCAGAAAGGAAAACAAGAACAATCTTGCCTCGAAAAAAAAGGACTCCAGGTTGAAACAAAATGACTGGGAGTCATTTCAGTAGACAAAACACATGTAGATCTTCTGTTCGGATTATAACCTGTATTCCTCATTGGGTTCCAATACCCACACCAGTTTCAGCACTGGTATGAAATTATCTTAATAGGTATGTTATGACTATAGCCTTCGGGGCCATATGGAGCTTGATGCTTTCAGACACACAAACTTTTACACTTCTACTTGTATGACTGTTGCACGTGACTGGAGCCTCGCATGTGCTGCACTGAGCTTTGTCCACAAGACTTGCACACCAGGGACAGAGGGAGGTATGCAGGGGTTGCACATGCACTCAGTAGTTCCTTTTCTCTAAATGCTAGAGCCTTCTCAACTCTAGCCTCTGCTAGGGAAAAGTCTGGCAGTTTTTACAGCTCTGATGACATTGCTGACACTTTCTCTGGATAAGAAGTGGTACAGCGCAGATTAAGCCGGCAGATGGGACTCAAAAAAAAATTAACTGCACTTGAGCCTTTGAGAAGAAAGGTTGGACACCGTATGTACACCCAAGGAATCACCATGCCTGGAGCAACCGTCAGCCTTGCTGGGTAAAGCCTGCTACAAGATAGTAAGCATTTGAACTCTCACAGAAGAGAGTCTCCTTTTTCCTTTTAAAGAAACACGCAGTTCATAAAGTCTTCAAAATAAGAAAAAAATCCACACATGGGCAAAAAAGCCTTCAAATTTTGAAGTTTGAGAGAGTATCAAGTAGAATACACAAGGAATAAAAAGTAGTTTTGCCGATACCCAGGACAGAAACCAAGCACAGTATGTAACAATGTCACCCTTTATGCCCTCTTATGGGAGTTGTACACAACAAACGCAGAGCTCCAGACAGGTGGTTCAAAACACACTCCTGTTTCACTACACAGAACGTGTCGGCAGCAGAAGTCCCACCAATACACACCTTGAGGGATGCTTCCGTTGCTCAGCATTTCAAATGCACTGGGTTTTTTCAAACACCATGAGATCTGTAATATGGTCAGATCTCCCGATGAAACCTGAACATTTTTTTTTATTTTGGGGATGGAAAGCAGGTTGACATGGTTCTTGTCATTCTCCTTATGACTGAAGACAGTTTAAAACAACCCAGAATCTAAGCACTGCCATTCAGGCACCTTGCTGATCATAACCATAATCCCACTGACAACAGGATTACAGGCTACTGAAAAGATGCCAGCCTATGCCAAAACCCAACTCCATGTACACAGAGGTACACAAAGTACACACACAAAATCCACATCGTTCATTACAATTTGCTTTAACTGTCTGCCTGCAGGACAGTTAAAAGAATTACACTGGAAAAGATGGAGATTACTGCAGCAGGAGAGGTAGCAACTTGGCAGTATGTTAAACCAGGAGATGAAAGTGAAAGAACATGTTAAAAAATACTGAAAAAACAGCAAAGGTTTAAAGGCACACACGAGAAAATTAAAACAAAAAACAAAATTATATTTATTTCTCAGCATTCACTGGGAAGTTAAAAGCCAAAGGTGCAGGATGAGGCACCACTGACATTTAAGCATCAGTTCAGAAAAATCTAGATCCTTTACAATAAAACTGCTCAACACACATCATTATCAACCTCACATAACAGCCACCCTAAGGGAACTCAAATCCCCTGACAGCGTTTGAAGTAATTCAAAAACTATCATCACAAATCTCCTCTGAACTCCCACCTCCTGCTTTTAAATGCAGACAACAGGCTATTTACAAAGGAGCAGCTCAATCTAGAGAGATGCTGATCTCAAATACCTGAAGGCTGCAATTTTTTCCCATCTCATGACCAAACACTGCAACAATTCACTTGATGACACTAATGTACTTAACGTGTATAAACTTTGCACATATAAAGAGATAACCTGGCCTCTCTAGCCAGAGATATAGTTTAAAACCCATGCTTTCCAAGCTGTGCAGTAATTACTTCCATCTTTATTCACAACTGATCCATGTTTTGGGGAGGAAGAAACTCCATGCACTTTACAAAGGACGGTTCCTCATGCAAAAGTTTTCATCCAAGGGTAAATACAGCAATTTTAGGACATCTCACTTGTGACTGTTTTGAAGTTAGCAAGAAGGACAACTTGATCAGGGGTTCTTCCACCAAGAACTGAAAAGTTGAAATTTTTATGTGAAGAACTTGAAGACAAAACACTTTGGCACACCTGGACAAGTTCTTTCCACAGCTGAACAAACATGACCCAGCAACATAAATGTCAAAAGCATTTGTCTCATCACTGGCTTTCTCTCTTCAAAGTTGTTTCTGTGTAGGGTTGGGGGATTGGATTTTGCTTTCTTCTAAAGTAAAATTAGGTTAGTAGCATACAGCTGAGTGGTAACTCATCAAGTACCACCTCCCTGCGAAGACACACAGAAGTCTTACTCACCTCTTACTTTCTGTCCAAGCCTGTAAGTTAGCACAATAGCTCATTGTTTTTACCAGTCACCTCTCAATCCACTTTGAAACAAGGAGCTCAGCACGCCCTAATATTGTAAGCAATACCAGAGCCACACTTCACAGAAGACAACAGCTGAAGTCAGCCCTGAGAGGCAGGAGGAAACTCAGTTCTATCTGCTCTGTATGCTTTGGTTCCCAAACCTGGCAGCAGCTCTCAGGAGGCTTCAGGAGGGTTGAATAAGCTACAGTAGTTATATTTTACATGATGCAGCTCTCCAGCGCTGAGTTCCAGAAGACTTCAAAGGAAAATATTCTGAAAGCTACCTCTTCAGGGAGCTGTGCCTACATGCCAAAGGAGCTATCAGTCATTCTAGGAAGCACTGCCCTTGCCACCCCTAAGTGTCACCAAGACAGCACTTATTAAAAGGTTAATATTTTGGAGAGATTCTAAGCTGGAGAAAGTAATTTTCTTACTGAAATGTAAGAAAGGTGCCCAATTAGTTTATTTTAATGCATATTTTATTTACATATCTTTGTCTCATTCTGCCCCAAGCTTTATAGGCAACTACCATAACCTGTATACTATTTCTCAGCTTCTAGAATTACTTCATTCCAACATCAGGGATCAGAGCTGTCTGATGTAATTTAGAGGTACACTTAAATACTTATTTTTAAAGACTGATAGTTTACAATGTAATGTACCGCTTGGAATTCCATAGCAGATATGTAGAAACACTTACATTTTAAAAAAAGCCTTAACAGCTCAGATGATCAATAAATCATCAACTTGGATTTCTGGGAAAAAAAATGAGGGGTAGGAAAACCAGGACCTATTTTTCAATATCAGCCGACATCACCATATCATTCATACAAATGAAAACCACCTAAATTAACATAAAGATGATCAAGGAACAAAACCAAAAAAATCCCTTCTGCAACAAGAATAGCTTTCTGCACAGCTAAACTTTCTGAGGAAAAAATTACACTTGGGAAAGTGAGAAACCACCACATGACCAATCACTGTGATGGCTTTTTCCAAGTAATAAAGAGGGGCAGTCAAGAATAGCGAGGAAGCAAACAAACAGATCAGTTCAGTACAGTTCAGTCCAAAAAAAAAATAAACATGAAAAAACAGGAAAATATTCATTTGGCAATTTCTTCACTGTAGACATTAATACAGTAACAGAAAGCCTGCTGTGAATTACTTTTCACTTTTTAATCACATGGTACAAGCTCCAGATGGGCTGGATGCCAAGTCATTTAAAAGCATTCAAGTAATATGAATACACACTAGCATTTCATTTAACCTCACTCAGCTCCACTAAATGAAGTAACAGTGCTCTCAATCAGGCTTAATTGTTTTAAGAAATGTGCAAACCATCTCTAGCTCTGCTTCAGTGCAGCAACAAGCCACTTTCACTCATAAGCTATTTTTAGAACTCATTATTTTGGAAAATACATCCACAAGAGAATACTTACAGATTGTATATCTTGTAATGGTTTTTATGCTTTGAATCCAAAAACCTTAAACAGAAAAAAAAAAGACATATTAACATACATTGCAGTAACTGTGATCTTAATTTGCAGCATCATTAAAGCAGTTCTGCATTCAAAGTCCCAGCTGGCCCTGCAGAGCCCCAAAGTCAAAGAGGCAGCATGCTGCAAACCTTACTCATACAAATAATCCAGTAATATGAATAAGACTACTTATTCATATTCAACTGAGGAGACCAAGATATGACCTGCAAGTGAAATACTTATTATGTGGACGAATGTGCATGGATTTCTAAGGTACTTGCACATAAATATATTAAGCAGAAAGCATTGATTACACAAGTTACCTGTAAGCACTTATTTCCAAGTTAATCATCTATGCAAAATATTTTGCCGTACGGTGTTTCCAAATAAAAAAAGTAGTTAAAATAACTTTCATATTCCAGTTAAAACAGCCAGAATCATTCATTTTAATAGCAGGCTTTTAAAGTGGCTATTATTTGCCACTGAAGTCTGAAGACAGTGCCCAGTGATATCCTGGGTTTGGGAAGGAGGAGGACGACCGCTGTATTTTTAACACTCATTTCATTTTCACGCTTAGTTTGTAACAAAAACTTCCCATACGAGCCTCTGAGCACCAAACTGCAAACATGATTCATCAAAATAGCTATGATTATATATGATGTGTCACCTGGCAATGTTCAAGAAGAAATAACATACAAATGTTTACACTTAACTCATCAACAGTGTGTATCTGCACATCAGCCAGAAGGAATTTAATTAGCCATGACAGAACATGCTGTTCAAATTGAAAAGAAACAGTAGCTGCTAAAATCCTGGAAAGCTCAAGCAAAACAAGCTCTAGTTATCAGTCAAAATATTCCAGAAGAACCTAGAACTACTCTTGTGGTTAAATCAATGCATTAAAATAAGAACAGATGTGAACACTCCTTGTGTAGCATTGAGGATGGGACTCCAATTTCATTGGCAAAAATACTTCATGATTCCCACTGGTGAGCCTTGTTGGCAGGCTTCAAGAGACCAGGGAAGGTGGTGGATACGCGCTTTGTTTCAGGAGACGTCCCTGCTTGTTTAAGAAATACTAGAGAGCAAGGAGAGCTGACTCTCCTTCTGCCAGTAACAGCCACAAAGCTGAGGATAAGCTTTCATGTGTTTTTCCAAGGACGAAATTCCATCCAAAACCTCTCAAAGCATCAATCACGGGAGACAACCAGCAGCCCAGGTCGTACTTCTTCATGTTACATTTGTCAGGATACCAGCTCAATGGTGTATCCTGGCTCAAGATCAATTGCTCTGGAGCTCAAACACATAGTATTTCTGAATAAAAGTCTCTTGGAAGAAAACCCTCCACAATAAAAAGACAACAGGACCAGATAAGGACGTGCTGACTGCAATATGCATAATGCTGCAAGATCACGTTTTGTGCATTATTCTCATCTAAAAATAGGGTGCAACAAACATACTACTACTATAGCACCAGTTTCCAGTAGCGACTTAATTTACATCTCTCCGTAGCTTAATCTGGTTGATTAGACTTTTCGTTGATCACTATTCCTTTCGATCAACAGAGTGTTTACGGACAACTTAATTACATAGTAATTCCCTTTCAAGACTTTAATCTACACATATCTACATACTTAATGAATAAAATGTATTTTCCTTCATAGAGAAGCAACTGAAGCCAATGTTGTGAATATAAGAGGGCCTCCAAAGACTATTATTATTTATTTGGATTATTCCCATGTCATTTATTCCAAGCTTAGCCTATGCCCCTAAACTACAATATCCAAAGTTGGAGTCCACCAGGGACCGCATATTTCACACAGCAGCTGCAATGCCAACATCAACTTTATGAAAAGGTGGCTCTGACTGCTGGTAAAGACAGACAGGCAGATGAGTTTGTGGGACTGCCCTCAATAGTTCCAAAAAGGACAACAAAAGCTTCTTTCTTGTGTGGAATGATACAATTAGAAAACACAACTTCATGTCTTGTAACTATTCTAGGGGATACATACACACCCTGCAAGAGTGTTGACAGATCCCTATACTGAACCCCCCCTATATTGAACCCCATTGACATGACCAGCTCTAGAAACGTGACTTCTTACTACCACTAGAGAGAACAAGGTGCTGCTGCCGGCCTGGAAAAACCCAGTCTGACATTTTCAGTGCTATTTGTACACAGCAAACTTCAACAAGGTAGTTAAATATGGAAAGCTGTGTCTCCCCCTTCCCAACTCAATTGCAGCTGTAGGGGGAAGCCATTGCCTCTAGACAAGCAATTCTCAGTTGAGGGTTACGAGTCCTCCCACTGTTTGAACCAAGTAGCTGTCGAACTCATTTCTGTACAGACCTGGATCCAAATCGTTACTGAGGAAATTCAAGCAGTGCCAATTCTGCCTGTCAACGATTATGAGAAATCTGCTGTGGCACCTCATCTTCCTGCCCAGATACATGTAACTACACCACAGAAGTGCGCCCCTTACTGCACTGCCCCCCTCCCCAAACATCAACTCTCTTGGAAAATTACTGAGCTTATGACCTCAATGTCCAAGATCTCAGAAATTTCCCACATGACATAAAAATCAGAACTTACGGCCCTAAAAATACCAACTTTTGGTAGCTTCTGCCAAGTAATTAGGTTTTAATACAACCTCTCACACTGCATTCTCCAAGAAGGTGTTACCAACCAAATTACAATTATGTTCCTAAATCATGGATTACACCACCCACAGTTGTATCGAGCAGTTCAGAGCAGGTAACTTTATCTGATGTCAAAAATGACAACCTGTAGGGTTTTTACAAAATGTGCTACAAAGCCGCACCTGCAATAACAAATCTTAGCTGATTCTTCTCCCCATCCACAATTATTGACCATAGACAGATGTAAAAGCTTTTAGATAAGATCACCTGTATTTACTATGTTAAATATAAACTAACTTATCAAGTACTTCAATTATCAACTGACAAAAGGATAAAGGCAAACATTCTCAAATGCTATCAACTGAGGAAACTCTCAACACTAAACATGGACATCTTTCTAAAAGCAAAGAAACTCCTTTTACTCCAACACAACTTATTGAATTTAATTTTTCACACTAAAAAACAGACTACACACATTTGAGATCAACACAGAAAGCAGGTTCACCTAAAATTCTTAGAAATATAATTTTCATTGTTTCTAACATTCTTCAGAAAAGCCAGTAAGGTAACATCTATGAGCTGTAAAAGTTTTGCCATTTCCACGAGTCAGAATAAACACCCTCTCATCAGAACAACATAAATGGGTACGGAAAGGATACTTCATATTCACAAGAATAAGTAAGGAAAAGAACAATAAAGTCTTACCTTACTACATCATCAATGTTGTTCCGGTATACTCCTTCAAGCCTCTCCGCAGGAAAACCCATAGCAATTATATTTGGATAAATATCTGAATATGCAAGTTATGGAATCATTTGTAAAGCATGTGAAAACTCTACAACAGCATGGAATGGACATTAATCAAATGCTTGACAGTACTGAAGTCAGAGCAACAACTCCAACTCCCATATGTGAACAATTCAATTTCATACAAGCAGTAATAAGGGATCTTTTCCAAAAAAAGCTGAGAAAAACGTAGAGGCAGAGTAAAAAAGTATTAGGAGGGAAGACACTGAAAACATAGTACTTTGACCACAGTCACTGTAACAGAAACTTCCTTACATAACAAACAGGTAACCTATTGAAAGGCTGTGGCACGAGGCAGCTGATGGTTAACGGCCATTAAGGAAGGCAATCCACCAGAAAAGCAGAGTCGAGTAATCCACTTCCACCACACATCACCTCACTAGAGTCAAATATGCTACATGCTGATCTTTACAGTTTGAGTGGCAGATTAAATCCAATGAGAAACTATTAAAATAGTCTTGCATGACTGAACTGCAAGATGTTCCAAATTAAAACCCATGCTCAAGTTTCCAGCGATCCCAAAACAGATATACCAATCGAAACAGCAAAATAAACAAAAAACTGCATTTCTGGCGTGCAAGCCCTGGCAAGGTTACGTAATCAGTAATGTTTTTATGACTTTCCATGATTTCTACATAACAGACCAGGGGCTAAGGTAGCTCAGAATGCCTAAATGTAAGATACTGCAATAGATAGGAATGTATAATTCTGAAAAGCACTATATGTATTTATAAAAGAAACAATTCTCCACTTCCGGAAAAAAACATTCTAGTTTCTTATTATGAACTACCTGTAATACACTTTCTGAAAGCAACCTGCGATGAAGAACTTGGGAAAAGTACTTCTCAGGAAAAACAAATTAGCGCTAAAGGAAAAGGTCAAATAAAGACATTTTAAGTTTGCATCTAGAGCTGATATAATAAAGAACTCTCAAATTGGTAGAAAATCACTGGTATTTACTTTTGTGGTGGTATAATGTTATATGGATCTTACTTTTTTTTTTTAAACAGAACTCAAGAAGAGAAAGTACTCCCAAGTTTTAGGTATTAACAGAAATGATAATGTAGTGAAGAAGCTTCACGGAAAATAAAAAAAAAATGAAACTAGCAGCTTGAAAACAGACCATACCCTGTCGCATTAACATACTCCTCCTCAAAGTAATTTGAGAAAGAGTAAGAACAAAACATATGTTTGAAGTTGGCCCTGCTTTGAACAAGGGGGCTGAAACAGGTGAGTTCCAGAGGCCTCTTTCAAACTAAATTATTTCACAATTTTTAAGATTCATATTTTAACCATAAAAAGATAAAAAAAACAAAGTTCTGAAGAGCAACCATGAGAATGGAGGACACTGCAGCAGCTTCCAAGATATCCATATTTCAATCACTTTTATGCCGAGAAAAGCCTGTAGTATACCAATTACTGTCCATCCCGGCAGAATTCCCGCAAGCCTCAATACTCAGAGGGAAGCAGCATGGACAGAGCTTTGCATTTACAGTTTCCAGAAGACTTAAGAAAAACATTAGAACCAAATAGATGGAAATAATGTTTTCTACTCTCGAAATAAGAATCAGCATTTACTATGTTGTCAACCAAATATTAACAGATATTGGTCTGCTTGAACTATTCAAAAGATGACATGCATTCAATCAGAAAAACGTTTAGCTGCCTTAGATACAGATGTTGAAAGGGGCTCACATCTGATTTTCGATTTATTCTGTACTTGCCCAAACCCTAAAAAAAAAACCAACCCCAACACATTAAGCTGCTTAAATTTGAGCTTGTGATAACTTCAGATACTAAGAAGTCACACAAGCCTTAAACTTCAAACTTCACTCTGAATTTTATTCTGCCAGTAGTCCACACCTCTTTGTTAAATAACAGGTGCTAAATAATTAGCAATGTATTTACTATTTAATCAGTTCCCGATTTCAACACAATTTCAACCTACTGCTAGTTTTAACATTTATACTCAAAAGCACCTCCTCTGGCATCTTGGTCTGAGCAGCAGGGCTGTAGGAACTATCATAGCAAACCATCCCAGTATATCAGCCCACTTTCAACATTTCTCCATAGAAGATAAGCGTTCAGGGGTAAAAAACCCCACATTTTGACACACCACATCAAAACCCAAAGCTCTGCATCAAAACAAAACGCAGTTTCAACTACAGTTTCGTCCATGAGACAGGTGCCCAAACTTCACCAAATTATCACATAGCTGGTTCCAATTTCTATTTGCTATCAAGAGCTTTACTGCACATGTTCTTCATGTGCTTCAGCCTACAGTTTACGCTCAGATGCTTTTCTTCTGCTGTTGGCTCTTCCTCTCTGACAGGCAAAGAAATACAATACTTTCCAGGATTCCCAGCTGGTGCAAGATGGACGTGAAGTAGACAGACACCCCAAGCAAAGAGATCAGAACATCTCAATGGCAACACTTCCAGTCTGCAGGCTCAAAGGCTTGTCCAAACATCAAAGCTTCAAAATATGCAGGTGGATAAAAAGTTCCAAAATAATGGGGCCATCTCACGCTTTCAGGAAGCGTGATCCTCTTTTGGCTCCCACATCTCAGGTCACTCCCTCAGCCCTCAAGGGAAATGCATGAGCAGTACCTGCACCACTTGTGAGTATTTCTTCTTTTAAATAGGAGTAACGCAGCAGAATTGAATTCTTAAGCTTAACCATGCAATGTTTCATTTTTAAACACCGAGGTGGTATTGCAAAAGGTGTTCCACAACATGCCAGTAAGTAAAGAAAATGTAAAAAGACTTCAAATGTCAAAAATAAAAATAGTATGAATCAATTTACTGATTTTGTTGTATGCTCTGGGGGTCTGCACAAAAACTGAAGCGTTGCTGAAAACCAAACACCCAAGACGGGGGTGATGGTTTTAGAAAAACTTTTTTTTTTTTTATAAACAGGCAAGCCAATTTCTCCCTCATCTAAATATAAGCATCCTGAAGCATCATACTTATCTCGAAGTATTAGTCTGGAAGGCAATTCACACACCACTGCTGCTCCACTCTTCTGCCTGCAACAGATCTGGCACTACAGGACACCAGTCACAGCGAGCAAACAATGCCCAGCCACAGCACACGTGCAAGGTTGCGGACTTCACCTGTGCTGGGTAAAAGCAAGTGACAACTGTGGCAAATGTGTTCCTACTGCTGGTGAAGATCGTTTTATGTCTGTTTATTACGTGCTTCTGACATAACTCTTCTGTTAGTTTAGCAACTGAAAAAAGCCTTTTGCTTTAAGGAGCAATGGAAGATGGAAGAATGAGTGGAAGCACAGTTGCTGTTTGCACAGTTGATGTAAATCTATGCTCAGAAACAGCAGTTTTGTCACTCCATTGAAAAAATTGCCATAAAACCCAAGCTCTTCCACTCTTTCCTCTCCTGCGAAAGATGCCCCAAGATCTGCAGCAAGTGAACGGGATGGTTGTTACTGCATCCGTACTAATTTTTTTTGCAAGGAAAAGAGTCTTCCCCAGGGACAGCCTGCAATCACGGCACAGAAGGGTACAGAGCCCAACCACTTATAGCAGCAACCATCCACTGAGGATCATCTTCTGAAAGTTCTTCTATCAGCAGCCACGTTCAGCAGATCAGACACCGCTTTTCACACTTTAGCTAATTTAACATTGATTTCCAAAGCTGAAATTAAGATATTCATCACCCAGACAAGATTTCTTACGAAGGAGCTTGAAAGCTGGGCTTACATTCAAAGTAAGAATTCTGAGTCATAATGAAATTGGTAATGACGCAGATTATTTTAGAAATCTGGAAGAACTGATGATTTAAAACATGTAACAATGCCATTAGCAATTCCAAGCTTTTATTTTTTTGAACAGGCAAATGAAAATGGGTAAAGCCTCAGCCATTTAAGGCCGTTCAATAACAGAGGCAAAATAAAGTTAACCAAACTGACATAACTACCAGAATTTGAAGTGGGCTTTCTAAAAATATAAAAAAAACTCTGCCACATTTTGCCAAAGTAGCTCTTTCCTAAGAAACCCACTCCCAGGAAATGGTTTCAATAGTTTTTAAAGCACTTGTTCCTTTCTCAGTCTTGCAAACACGGAGGCTGAGATTTTAAATAGTGACTGTAATAAAGAAATTGCATGAGACAGACTCATGCTTCACCACAGCAAAACACTATAATGCCATTCTCTACTCGAGTTCATACTAAAACTTCATCCTTCAAATGAATTAAGACAACACCACACTACACCAAACAAACCTTAAACTGAAAGCACAGGATAATTTGCCAATTTGCTACAAAAGACCACAATAAGAAAACAATGCTTCAACAACACTGCAGACGTAACAAAGTACATAACCCAGAAACGCCTTTGCTCTAATGTTGTTTTCAGTTTTAACAAAATACTGTTCTTAAAACCTGAAATAATTGCCACACACTGAAGTCTTTCCAGTTGCTATGAGAAAAATACTGTATCCTTATGCAAATCAGCATTATAATCACTTTTAAAAATAGCTGTCTATGTACTCACATTATGTCAAGATTAAAGAATTTGCAGTATACGCTTTAAATACATACACATATATAAAAGCAAATGTCTTGTGTTGGTCCTATAACTGGCTTTGCTTACAAATTCAACTTTCTTCCTAATAATGGAAGGTAGCCAAAAAAGCATACTGAAATATTTATCAATTCTTAAGTCCTCAAACAGTCACAAGAAAGGTGCACAACCAGCCAGCTATGCTACAACTTTCCTTGCAATGATCAACATTCTCAATTAGTATATAGAACGTGAGCCATTAGAATTTTTAAAAACTTTTATGAAATCCTGTTTCAAAAAGAAGTATTTAATCCCTCATGCTTGCCCACGCACAAAGGCAGCTATAACAGAAAAACAGAAAGTAAACATCTCTATTTTATACACATGCTAGAGCATGCAGTGCATAAGAATCTACACATAGTTTCCTTTTTAAACCCAACACCGATGGCAGATTTTAAGTCAAAACACAAATAAAAAATAAAACTATCAGACCTTTACAATCAAAGGGTTTGGGAAGACCTACAAGGTAGTAGACTTCATCTTTATTTAAAAAGGAACTATAATACAAGATGAGTGAGCCTGCAGCTGTGAATGGTGGTCACTATTCAAGTCATGCTTTGGGACTAAAAACCCCAACATGACACTTCCAATTCTAAGGACAAAAGTCTACTTTCCCGACTCTCAGTTTCCAGCTTCCAAATATCAATCTTATTTAACAAAGAACAGATTGAAACTGTTTGGATCTATGGCCTGAAAAAAAAGCTTCAGAACTGCCAGGAATGCAAATTTTCACTTCCAGTTCAGGCAAGCAAGGCATGTACTTGCTTTAATCTGCTCCTGAACAGCCCACTCCTCATTTGCGCACAAGCTGCTGTCAGTTTTGCCCCACTATGCATCACCCACCACCCTCTTGGCTGCAGAGAGCCACAGTGCAAAGGGACAGCCTCTAACATGGAATGGCCAAGCTGTCAACTGCCAAGTCCTATTTGGTAGCTATACTGAAAAGCAGAGGAACAACAGGACTCTGAAGTCTCAGAAAGTTGCTTTGCTGTCTCAATTTGTCTGCAATTTTCAGGAACTCTGACTTGAGTAACATGTTACGTGGTCATGGTCTGGTAGTGCACCTGGTCCCACCAGCTATCAAAAGTTAGCAAGCTAACCTCAAGCCCTCGAACTCCAGCCTGAACAACTCTGTATAGTGGCGGCAAGAAAAAAAGAACTGTTCTTGCTGTTCAACAGCTTGACAGCCTGAAGCTACAGGGGGAGTGTTATGAGAAGTGTCCACACTCCATCCTCAGATTTAAGAGTCCTGACAAATGGCCAGGCTCTTATTAGTACCACTTTCTTGACAGCATCCCTAAAGAAAAAAAGTATAGGAAAATATACCCAGCCAAATCTTGAAGTTTCTTAGCATATGTACTGTTTAGCCTGTACAAATGCATATCCTTTTTTTTTAATAGGCTGTGTTTCCATTAGCAAGCATGAAACACAAAGTAAGTTTACTATTTTTCTATGAGTCTGGATAATCAGGAAGTATAGAGGAAATTAACAGGAAGAAAGTTCCTCAGAGCAAAGGAGGATTCCTTGTAGCCAGCCAGCTGCACACTTGCCAATTCTACCATCTGTGCCTTAAAGAACATGAAAAGAGACCAACTCAGATGTGGCTGAGAAACATTTTATAATTTAGAAGAAATGCATTTAACCCCTTAATGTCAATATTTCAACTAGAATCCTTTTTTTTTCTTTTTCTTCTTCTTCCTCCTTTTCTTATTTTGTAACCTTTCAGCTTGTTATTTAAATGCAACAACCTAAAAAAGGAAAAACAGAAGTGCAGCTCCTTTGTATCCAGGAGGCAAACCTGTTCAGATGAGGTCTTGGGGTTGAAAACAGGTCTGGAAGGGAACTCAAACTCCCACAGTATGAAGTAAATCAGATGCTTGAAGATGACACTGCCAGGTTGTCTCAGGAATCAGATTCATCCTCAACTCACTTCCATCCCATAGTAGGGCCTTTGGACCTGCTCACTATACTGCATTTGGGCAAGCATCCCTCCCTTCATCTTTGAGGTGTACGAAATGTGTTCTGGAGCTCTCAGCCATATGGACACCTTGCTGAAGAGCTAGTAGGGTCAGGACAACTGGAAAAAACCTACACATAATCTACACAAAAACAGGCACCGTTTTTTTTTGTAAAACACAGTATCAAACTCATAAACCCTACGGGGTAAATACAAAACAGTAACAGAGAAGCATGAAAGAAGACAATGTCTACTCTACAGAAAAGCTTGTTCTGAAAAAGACTGAGAAAAAGGTGCCTTAAATTTCCACTTCCACATGGTTTGGAATCACAAATAAAGATAGGAAAGCAATTAGATAATAAAGGAAACATGAACTTGTGAAAAGCTGCAAATCACTCTAAAATGGCTGATGATATTACAGGACATGAAAAAAGCTACCCTTCCCATTAAGAAAAAGCCTAGAGCAAACAGGAAAATAACAAATGACGCAACAGCACACTACAGTATTCATATAAAGTGTCATAGGAAAAACTCTTCAGCTGAGGAGTCAAAGGTGGGACCTCAACTCCTTACTCAAGTCCAGGTCTACAGCACTGAACAAAACCTACAATCCCAGCAAGTTCCTACAGTGTGAGGACATGCAGAGGTTCAGCTGAGAAGGCTTTTTGTTCTGCTCCCACTTTGGAAGAAGCTCCATCTCATCTTACCACACCTACTCTTCATCCCAACTACAGCAATACACAGCAGCCCAAGGCCAAGAGCTGGGCTGGTGGCAAAGAACAATCACATGTCTGTGGCTGAGCAGCTTCCTTAAGGTCACACCTCTGCTGAGTGGATCTTCTCAGCAGCAGGCCATGTTTACAAGAAGCCTGACAGCAGCATCCCAGTTTGTGATACTCGAAGTGACAAATTTCTCTGTTTTAAAAAACAAACCAAATTCAATGCAAACTCTTTCAAGGACCTCCCTGATACATGTCCTCAGCACACTACTCGACTCTGCAGGATCACTTTTAAAGAAGCACCAGTGTGTACTTAACCATGACCTAGCCTCAAACACCCACAGAAAAATACAAGAATTGTATTCAGTAAGAAGTCAGCACAGAGAGTCACTACTTTGATATTTACTGACAGGAAGTGAAAAATGGCTCAGACTCAACTATCTGCAAGTCTGAAAGGACATCCAAAACTTTAAGAGACAAGGGAATTTAAGATCGCTATTGGGCTAGAGAACAAATACGTCACACTAAAAAGCTTCATGAAAGCTATAAAAACTAGCATTTGTGCGAATTTATCATTTGGTGGGCAGAGAGTGGTAGAGAACCAAGAAAAGCAGCAAAACAAGACATAAGGCCATTCTATAAACCATTTTGCAACCAAAGAGTCCAGAGCAGATAAAATTAATCTTGTTCTAATGGGATCTAGCATTTTCCTCCTCTAAATACAAAAATAGGACATTACTTCTCTAACTCACACAAGAAATTAAAGAACAGAAAATACAGTACTACTTCAGTTCTAGCTTCATATGTACCCAGGCAATGCAATGAATTAAGCAGAGGCCTCTAAGAAAATTAATCATGCAATTAAAAGCTTTTATACTACAGCTTCACAAAGGAAGAATTAAGTTTATAAAGACACTTCTTAAGCACTTCACTACAAAAAATGGATATTAAGCAGTTTTTATGCACTGCTGCATACTGGGGCCATGAAGCTGGAACATCTTTAAAGGGAACAAAGCCAGCTTTTCCAATAGTTGTCATCTCAAACACACAGCATCCGAGTTTAATTTTTTAGCTGAACAGACAATTACCACTTGAATCCCAGAGACCACTACTTCAGCTACTTTGCCTAAAAATTGTTATTAAGATAACCTAGACTTATGCATGGCCTATTATTTACTTCGATTCTACACAACTACTTTTTTCAGGGCCACACAGGCAAGACAGTAAATGAGGCAGAGACCACAGGATCAAAGAGGATGCTAGCTTGAATTAGAAACTGCAACAAAGATTTGTTTATCATCTGAAATATCAATTTGAGCCTAAAATATATTCAAAAACCTACAGCAATCTCCGAATCCAAAGAAGAATCAGTCATAAACAACTCATGCTCAGAAGAGATCCGGCTCTACAGGGCCACTTACAAATGTTCCCATATTTTCAAATAAATTCACTTCTTACAGTCTGGAAACCACCATACCATAACTCACAGGAATGCACAAATGTGCACAGCTTTTATCCTCCAAAACCTTCACAGAAGTGCCAAATCAAAGGAGCACAAAACTACCCTAGTATTTGAGAGGAGGCAGCAGGCATATCCAGCGATCACTACTCACCACTCTAGGCTATATCCCATTTACACACACACACACCAAAAAAAGCCATGCAGTAATTAACCTTCAACATCCACTCCACATTAGGCACAGTAAATGAATACAAATCACGTGTAGCTCCGAGTTGCTGATTACTGGCTGGGTACTTAAATGGAAAAGGAGGTGGGCTTTAAAAGGGAGTCAGTTATGATCAATGACAGCCACCTTGGTCTGCAAGGTAACTAAGGGATATTACAGCTCAACTGTATATACCTTCCCTTTTCTTCCAGTTTATTAAAACACAACTGTTCCTTAAATCATTATACAAGAATCCTTTTCTTGTTTAAACACGCTGTAAGGGAAGACTCTAGGCTAAGGTACCAGGGGTATAATTTGTCAGCTTATGCAGTATTAATGTGCCAACAACGTTAATCCATTAAACATATAATTTCATTTAAGAAATGATTCAGAGATTCACAACTGGCTAAATCAACTTAGTAGACAAACTTTACATATAAAATTCCAGCTTTGTAGCTATTACATTCTGAAGTTTAGTTTAACTTTGGCATAACTTTAAGTTTCTTAGTACACGTTTGTTTTAACGTAAGTTAATAAAACACATGCTTTCAGTCGTATTATTACAGAACAAATTGTATCAATTGCATCCACAACAAAGAGGATTTAGGTGTCCAAATCGTCCTACAAGGAAGAAAATGGAAAATACAGTCACTTCTCTTCTGGAACTAGAAAATCCTGTACTACTCTACACAACATTATAACACATCATTTAGCAAATACTACCTTTCCCTACAGCAGTGACTGCACTTCAAAACCCTCTGGCAATAAAATCTTTCTAAATTAGATGTATTGGGTGTAGCACTGGATAGCCCAGGAAAAACATTTTTGTCCCAAAGAAATCTGTTGATCACCACTTCATGGCCATAAACAGCCGACTGACCTTTCTGCACATATTCTCCTGTGGCAGTAGTAGCCATTCCAAGGGCTGCACAAGCTCCACACTCAATGCCATATCCTTTCCCTAAATATGCTGTAATCATCTCATGAAGTCAGTGTCTCGTGAAGTCAGTCACACGAAACTATTCAGAGGACAGAAAAGCCTTCCTGACTGGCACAAGTTCCTAGAAAGAATTCACTTTCAAAATTCATCAACCTTCTTCAAGACTAAACTCGGACCCAGCATTGATGCACAGCAAACCAGTTACACCAACAGCTTAATGGGTGGGATCTTCAGAAGTCCTCAACGCCAACTCAATGTCACCAATCAACTTCAACAAAGTTAATCCATCACGGGCCTTAAGTGCCAACACCTCATCAGTACTATTATAGATGAATTGGCCAGATTTTTCCTTAAGGAAAGCAACGCTCAAAACTAACACCAGTATTACTCTCAATGTTTAGTGGTAAAGCTTTGGATATTCTAAAAATGACACAAACTTAATTAAGCTTATAAACAGATACTGGTGAAGATGAGCTTCAGTTCTGTGGGTTTTTTTCCTAAAAGGTCATCATTTAAGATAATTTTACAAGGTGTCTGCATTAGCTACATTTATTTCTGCCCCTGCCCTGAAAAGAACATAACAGCTATCACTTCAACAGCAGAGCTATGTGAAACAAAAAATCAGATTTAAGCTTTTGCCAATTTATAAGTCTGCACAAGCAGTTGTTTTTTAACTTCCTGTTTAGCTTGTGCAAACAGTCTCCAGCAATGCTGCACATAGATTAAAATTTTCTGATGATGCCAGATCAGGTAGTTCATTAGTAAGTCAGCACTGCATTTAAGTAAACACAAAGAGATGAGGTCTGATTTGTCAAGCATCTTTTTAAGTCCTTTTACAAGCAACAGCAGTCAAAAAGGAGGACAGAAATGGGGCTGGGGTCACTTTGAATTGATGCAGCCTGGGTTGCACAATGAAGCTCTTGCTAGAATCATGGGGGTTTTATGCATAGGCTTCAGCTGCCAAACAACACTCGCCACAAATATGCAGGTACTCTGGCAGTATGTCAAAGGGGAGGTGGGTTAGGTTGTGAGGAAACGTCAATGACCCAGTGCATCTCTAACACCAGAAGAGAAAAATGCACAAACATACTTGAAACTATGACCCCTGTGCTTTCCGCACCTGGACAGTTCAAAAATCTTTATCCTTGTAAGTGCAGAAAGACCAGTCTTCCTAGGATCAAATGCATCCTGCAGTGAACAGGTAACCCAATCAAGCTCTGAGGAAATTCCCAGCCAGCACCGTTTCACTGCTGTCTATTTAAGCAGACCTCTTATAGGAACTCAGAAAAACCTGGCAGTAATCTTCTTGTCCAAAACCCAAGATCATCCCAGGCTCCAGAAGCAAAAATGAGTCTATTGGGCTCTTAACACTGCTAAGTAACATGGTTTACTCTGAACAAAGAAATAATTTTCCACCAATAAAATGCTTTGCCAGTTGGTTTCCTCTACTTTCTTCTAAACCTTAACCAGCTCTTACTGCGCTTGTGTGCGAGAAAAACTTGTTACAAAACATCTAAGAAACAATTTTTAAAATGAAATCAAGTATTTTAAACAAATGGCATTTCCAACTTGGGCTCTATTTTTAAACTCAGTATGTACCTCATGTCCCCAACTCATTTTTTTTTCTGGTAGCTGAGCCATTTTAATTGAAGCCACATAACTTAAAATTTAATTTTAAATGCAAAGAGCTTTAGGACTGCAAATAGCATAAAACACAATTATATTCTAAGAAGTTTACACTCACAATTTTAACGTTCTCTGCCTTTCATCACATGAGATAAATTACATGCAAGACAAACTGCACCCAGCATCTAATCTTTACTGAATATTGCTGCAGTTTATATGACTATGTAGGTCACGAGCCACACATGCTTCAATTCAATGTCTTGGGCGAATCTACCGTGACCGAAAAAGACTATGAGTCTTTGTCCACCTGGAACGTTGAGACACGAACACTCCCTCTACAACAGGTAGAAAAAAAGAGAGACTACAGAACAGAGGTTAGAGATCAGGCACTTCACCTGGACTTACTGGAGATTAATTTTATTCTCCACGTCCCAAAGCGCAGGTAGTAATCACCAGCTACCGAGTATTTTGGAATCACCACCACCAAGCTACTCGTACAGAAATATTTACTACAGGAGGAATTCAAACCTCCATTTCCCATATGCCAGCTAAATGCTCACATCACTGGGTTATCCAACTTGTGTCAGTCTCTCTCCCAGCTCCACAGAAGCAGCTATCCTGAAATAATCAGTAATCCCTAATAGCGGACACCTCCTGTCGACATGGGTGTGCAGGGAACCAACTAGCTGTTGGCTAACCAACAGCAGAAATGCAGATGGCAGCTTGTTACAGTCTCAAGTTTTGAGCTCAAACAGTGAGAAACACCTTCGAGAACTTAAAAGCCCGGTCCTTCTACCATGCACCATGAGCCTTCCCAAACAGCTCACTTAGGTTTCAAGCTTTTTCTTTCACCATCTAACACTGCATGGATGGAGAGCAAACTCCCAGCTCAGTCCTTGTCAAAGTGTTCAAGAAGTAAAATTATTTTCCAGGTACAATGCCATCAAAGCCCTGCAAAAAGAACATCACCAAGAAACCCGCACAAGGTGATAAAAATTAATACTTTCACTTCTGCAGCAATGTCAGCCTAAAAGCAATGCCATTATACTGTACAAGCGGCAACCTTCTTTCATTAATTATCTGTTCAAAATGTGCAGCTACCAAAAATAAAGGATTGTGTGCATGAGCTTCTTTCAAAGATTTTTACCACCATGAAAAAAAAATTGTTCTATAAATTTCATTGCAGAATTGTAGCCAGCTACCCCTATCAGGCAAAAACCAGCCCAATTGCAGTGCTCAGTGGCCTCCTTCTAATGCAGAATTAACAACCTTAAGCAAGAAAATCCAGGTTCAACATTCACCCATTTTCTTGCCGAGAGCAGATCACTAGTTAAAAAGATCTGTAGAGGTGAAAAAAAATCTCTCCCTACCAACAGCACATCTAGGCAAAGATATCCAAAACACCAAACTCTTAAACTGCAAAGACAAAACCGAAGACAAAGCGGTTTTGCCATCGCTTGACTCTTTTCATAACTCTGAAGTTGTCAATAGACCCATCACTTTGAGAATCACACACTTCAATGCCGGTTGTTAGGTCAGCAGCAAAGGCTGTGCTGGTTTGTGTCAGTATTACAGCTGCTCAAGTCCTGGGCCAACCAAACCACCAAGTTCAAACCTTTAGAAACACAAGCCCAAAAACATATTTTACCAGTACCACGAAGAGAATGCAGGAACTGCGTAACACAGCTGCTACTTTTTAACCAAAAGCTCAGCAGCCACCTGCTAAAGTCAAGAACCTTTTAGACCATTTTTAAGCTACAAAAATTATTAGGCCAAGGCTTGACGTAACAGCACAAGCTCTGCACAGTTACAGCTGTTAACTGTTGTGATCTGCTCAAGAACTGATTTGTAGCATTTGCTATGACATGAGTGTAATTGTTCCAAAATCCATTAAATTCCACTCTACCCCTGCTGCAGAACAGAAAGCGCTGTCTCTAAAGGGTAAGTCTAGCTCTGAATGCTACTGTCAATATTAATTTTGCCTAGGAGAGTTCCAACTTTTAAGGTTCCTTCTCCAAAACCTCTCAAAACATAATAATGATCTTCCTCTACCACAGAGAAACACCATGCCCAAGCACAGCCCCTACAGACCATTAATTCTGCCAGGCATTCAAAGCTGAACATCTGCCTCCCACCACTACAGCACATCTGCTCAAAAGGCCACCAAAACTATGTACTAGCAATGCTTTTCTACAGTTTGACTAATTAGTTGTAATTGCATATCCTCACAATCCTCCTTGAGAGACCCAATGAACTCTTGTTTGTAACGCATCCTTGTGTTCGCTGTATCCAACGATGCCAATGCATGGTCCATGCATCATGCTAGGCAGAGGGGTTTTTTACTTTGGAAGAAGCAACGGCCACCTCTTGCTATCGAGAGCCTTGCAGCACTGCGCTGTAACCCAGCACAAGCACTGTCTCACCAAACGGATGGAAACCAGAGCCGAGGACACTGGTGTCGCCTCTCCTGCCGCACGAGTGATGCGACGGGCCTGCCACGATTTTATTTGCAATTCAGGATGAATTACTGAATCAAATTAAGAACGAGGCGCTCTGCGTGTGAGCCACAGCGGGACAGGCGCGGTCGCTGCGCGAGCCAGCAGAGCCACCGGGCCCGAGGCGGGCGACGGAGCGGCGCTGGGGCCAGCCGAAGGTGTCGACATTGTTGCTCGGCAGCACAGGGCTGCCGGTAACCTCCGGCCCCGCTCGGCAGCCCCGGCGAAACGGCCCCGGGAGGCCTTAGGTAACCGCCGCGCAAGTCTGATGCAATCGCGGTGCGTGCGGCGCCCGGCGCCGGGCCCCGGCCCCGCTGGGAGGATACAGGTCAGGTCCAGGTCGAAGCCATCCTCCTGGTATCGCCTTTTGTTCCTGCTGACGATCTCTTTGATGATGGCGGTCATGTCTGGCAGCCAAGGGCCGCTCCGAGACAGCGCGCAGTGGCCGGGCGGCGGCGGGGCGCGGGCCCGGGAGGTGGCGGCGGGACGGCGGCCGCCGGGCAGCGCCGGGCGCGGGCCCTGCTGCACCGGCGGCTCAGCCCCGGGCGGACCCGCCTCCCCCCGCGGCGGCGGCTCCCGGCGGCGGCGGCTGCCCCCTCCTCCTCCTCCTCCTCCGGCCGCCGCTGCGCCGAGCGGGGCGGGAGCAGCGGCGGCGGCGGCCGAGCAGGGAGGGTCCGGAGCCGGGCCGAGTCCCTGAGGGTGCCGCCGCCGCCGCCGTGTTTGAGGCGATCGAGGCGGAGGCGGAGAGAGCAGCTCCCCGGCGCTCCGGACCCCAGCAATGGTGACAGCGGCGCGGGGCGCCCCCCCGGCCCGGCCCCGCTCCGCCCCGCTCCGCTCCCCGCCCGGGGCGGCGGCGGCAGCGGCGGCGGCGGCGGGCCCGGAGCCGCGCGGTGGGGCCGGGCGGGCGGGCGCTCTGCGGCGGAACGGCGGCAGCGGCGGCGGCTCCTCAGGGCGTGCGGGCCGGCGGTGCGACCCAGCTCATCCCCCCCGGCCTGCTCCGCGCCCAGCAGCGCCGCGCCAGCGCTAGACTTCCATCATGGCTGCAGCTTCCGAGAGGGCAGGCAGCGGCGCCCCGCCCCCTCCACCGCCTCCGCCGCCCAGACAAAGTAGTCCACCGCAAGCTGCGGCCGAGCCGCCGATCCGCCTCACCCCGCCGTCCCCCTCGTCCCCGCGCGCCGTACCGACCGCTCCTCGCCGCGCCGTGCCGCGCCGCCCCGACCTGTCGCCCCTCAGGGGCGAGGGAAGCAGCAGGCGGAGGGATACGGACGGCTGGACTGAGACGAGTCCGCGCCGAGCGGCGGTACTGCGAGATCACGTGGGCGGCGCCGCTGCGATCGGGGCGGCCCCTCCCCCCACGGGCGGAAGTCGCGGGCCGGGCCCGGAGGAGCGGCGTTGTGGTTCCCGCTGCCAGCGTGCTTGGCCCGGCCGCGCCGTCTCCGCCTGGCGGGGAGGCTGAAGGCCTCGTCCCGCCCCCGGGTACGGGTGTGCGGCTGAGCGGGTCGGGCTGGCCGGTTTCTGCCTCGGTACGTGAGTGCCTGCTGCCCCCTGCAGCCCCACGGGGCGGGGCCCTTGGGGCCGCCGCCGAACGCGGGGGCCGGAACGTGAGGGTGTCCCGGCCAGACCGCGAGCTCCCCGGCCGTGGCCGTGTGGTTGTCAGGACGTCCCGGCCTCCACCGGTCCCGATTACCTGGCGGGTGGAAGCGCTGTCCCCCAGCCTCCAGACCGGACTTTCCGTTCCTTCGCAGCCCTGCGGCGCGGAGGCCGGCGCGCTCCATGCTGGGAGCTCCTGCGAGTCGGAGCTGCCGGCGCTGGTGATGTGCAGGGAAACCACGGCCAGGTAACCTGGCGCAGCCCCGGCTGCAGGAGAGGAACGCTGGCTGCAGTCTCCGTTACTGCTTTCTGTCTTTTGCGTGGTTTGGTGTGGCATGTTTAGGGGTCTCACATATGATTTTTTCTGTTTGCGTGCAGACAGGTGAAATCTCAGCCTGTTGAGGTAATGTAGAACAGTATTCTGAGGCAGCTTGGAATGTATGGCTTCTGTAAATTATCAGCAGTGGAACCTGCTGGAGATCAGTGTCTGCCCCTGCTGCTAAGGCATCAGGAGAGAGCTTGCTAGGTAGTACATTTGAAGAAACAGGTTTAGTAGGCAAATAAATTCGTAAGTTTTCTTTTCTCAAAAATACTGTCTTCACGGTCTCTTGTCAGACAGTAGGTAATGTGAGGGATGTCCCATGGAGGTCGAAGACACCAAACCTTTGAAGGAATCCTGTTTAAAGGGAGCAAGAAGGCAGTTAGTTGTTTTATAAAGGGTTGACGGACAGCTCCAAAAATCCGCAAGGAACTGAAACAAAAAGGAAAATTAAACCACTTTCTATGCAACCAGAAAAGAGATGCCGTGGAAAGGACCAGTCTGTTGAGGAGAACCCATGTACCCATTTTTCCTGTCTCTCCATGAAATGCAGCTGACATAACCAGGCTGGTATCTGCCTAAAGAAGAGATCCTGGGTTTAATTGCTGAGTCCACCTCACATGTTTCTGAGGCTGGCAGGGAAAGACGCCTTGCCAAAGAGACTTTGTATCTTGCTAGACTTGTCAGGCCACAGTGAAGCTGTTCCTCATAGGAGTGTGAGTGGGACATCACTCCGTGGTTTGCTTAGTAATTGTGTTACCCAGAGAAAGGCTAGCAAATATGTTTGAGCAGGGCAACTTGAAGAAAACCAGCACTTGCTTGTGTATTGGTTGGATGCTGTGGGGAACTGGTTAATAAGGAAGTCTGGCAAGTAGGAAAGTAATCTATGTATGAGGAAAATTATTAAGTATCCATTTTTGTGTATATAAATTGGGCAGTATTTTACAACTTTCCTTTTCCTTTCTGAGGATTGGCAAAAATGAATTTGGAATTGCAGGGTAAATGCAGTGCCTTGTTCGATCTTTAAATACCTTTTAAGAGGGATACTGAAGTCTGGCTGCAGATGGCTGGAGCAGGAAGAGGAACAGGAGGGTGAAACACTAGGCTTTGCCTTTAAGGGCTCAGAATAAACTGGAACATAAGTGGAGGGATTTCCTGGGTAGCTGCAGCCGCCAGTCTTTGCAAATGCTATATTATATAATTCCCTTCATAAATGTATCAAATTTCCTCTTAAGATCTTTTGCCACCATTATTCCCACTGGGAGGCTGTTCCCAGAACCTTCTCCTGATTTTCATGCTAAATTTATTTGTGACTTTTTTGTATCCATATATTCTTGTGCCTTTGTGCCCTTTGTGTGCTCACAGGCAGAGATGTCCCTCTTGCCCATTCTCTGGCTCTGCTAGCTGAGCTTCCTTAACTTTCTGCTCACCCTCATTTAATCAGTGACTTTCTGCTCCAGTTTAATTACTTATTTCTCTTCAGTATAGATGATAAGAACAACTTACAGTGTTCCCAAAGGTATCTTGCCAGCACCAGGGTGAATGGTATTAATTCCAAATTCTGCTGGGGACATTGCTCCCAAGACCTCTTAGAGCCTAGTTTTCATGATCACACGGCAGCTTATAATTACTTTGAGATCAGCTTGTGTGTGTACATTGAGATTATATATATTATATACTGAAGCTTCATATGTGTGAAACGAACCCATGAAACCTAGAGTTGGGTCCTGGGCTCAGAGGTTATCCATAGACAAATACAGATGTGGCTGGCAAATTAAGGCCATCTTTGGAAACATTTCTGAAAGTCCTCTGTGTCCTAAGACTGCTCCTTGCTTTTTTAGATTCCTGATTCCAAGTCAGACCAAGGATAAAAAGCTGTTGGAGGAGCAGGTATGTACCAGTGACCATGATGTCACCACGGCCTGCGATCAATTTTCATCACACCAGGCAGTGGTGATTTTTATAACAAGAACTGCTGCGGAAATCTCACCGTCCAAACTGTGGGACTATGCCAACCATTGGGAGGATAGGGAAAGAGGACAGCGTTATGCCATTATTAATATTCAATAATGTTAAGGTTGGAAAAGATCTCTAAGATCATCAAGTCCAACCATCAGCCCAACACCACTGGGCCTACTAAACCATGTCCCAAAGTGCCACGTCTACACGTTTTTCTGAACACCTCTAAGGATGGCGACTCCACCACTTTCTTGGGCAGCCTCTTACAGTGCTTCACCAGTATTTCAGTGAAGAAATTTTCGTAATATCCAATCTAAACCTTCCCTGGCCCAACCTGAAACCATTTCATCTCATCCTGTCATTTATTACTTGGGAGAAGAGAACAACACCCCCCTCACCACAGGTTCCTTTCAGGGAGCTGTAGAGAGCAATGAGGTTTCCCCTCAGCCACCTTTTCTCCAAACTAAACAACGTTTCTCTTTACAGCAGATACTTTTCCTAGAAGATAGAAATTGAAGACTAGGGCCCAATTTACATAAACACTGGGAAGGAACAGTCAGCAGTAGGCCAGGAGTCTCTCCTGGCTCTTGCAGCTCCTGATCAACCTGGTGCACGGGCAGCACAAGCAATGACTTGAGCAAAGAAACACCTCACTGTGGCCAGGTCTGTGCAACGGGGAAAGCTCCAGTGGTGCTGGAAGGTTAGAGACTTCATGGAGAGCTCTAGAGTGAGTTAAATCCTGCATTGAACCTTGAGCAATGTGAAGGTTTTTAGACTCTGTGTTTCAGAAATTGGTGTTTCTCACCATTTTTAAGTAATATTTGTTAAAGAAATTATAATCTCAACATTTTGAGAATTTAGGACCCAATCCAACTGATGCCTTCTGCATCAACTTCACCTTCACCCTGACCCTGGTCAGCTGCTGAAAAACTGCAACTTTCAAAATTTTGCTAAGTGTTTTTCAGCAGAGGATTTCTTTCGAAGGTTACCACCACAGCTGTCAAATAGCAGTGGCAAAATGTAGGTTTCGAGCTTTTACTACTTGTGTGTGTGTTCCTATTTTTCCTTAATTGAAGCAAAACAGATGATTTTTTTTAAGAATGGGAGAAAAAACAGAAGGATTCTAGATATTTTCCTATAGTAACGGTAATTTGAATACAACGGCTTTTTCCAAAATATGGATAGTGAAATGACTGGTAAGCCTTTTTCTGTTTAGAAGGAGTGACTACAAGAACAAGTGTAAGCCTCAAATTAATAGCAAGTGATGCTGACATCACAGATTATATCTAGTTAATTTTTGAAACATTAAAGGAAAACTGTTCTCATATTCTACATAGATTAAAAAAATTTCTCTGGAAGATTATGATCTTATTTACCATTAAAGACAGGAGGAGCAGCAGCAAAGGAAGGCCATCTGTAAATCAATAGGTGTGTTTAGAAATCGATATATTTCTTTTCTGAATGCATGCTTTTTTTTGAATAATTATAGCACTTAGGACTATAAAAGGGAAATACTGATTCACCAATACTGACAAAGGAGCTAAAGCTGTTTCAAAACTAATTTTTTAAAAATATTTTTGGGGACGCTTGGTGTGTATTAATTCAATAAATGAAACTGAAACAAACCTGCTGGAACGGTACTTTGAGAACATGAGTATTTTTTGCATGTGGATTTCATGCTGGAAGCCCCATGCAGGACCGGTACAACGACCGGTTAGTGCTGGTGAGTGGATGCCATGCTACCCGGATCACTGCAGAGCACGCCTGGGTTCTAGCAGGAGCCACATCAGCTCCGCGAAGGAAACGGGGCGCCTGTTCCCCGACTAGGGCGGTGGTGGAGCCGCGATGGAGCAGACCCGCAGGCCTGGTCTGCTGTGGCCCCGGGAGTCTCAGCAGACTCCTTGGTGGGCGGGGCAGGGCCTGCATCTGAATACGAGGGGCGATGTTTGAGAGCGCCCGGGCCAGCCCCGTGTCGTACAGCCACTGCCCTGGTCACGACACAACCAGGCCCGGTCCCGCGGCCGGAGCTGGCTGGGGAGTCCCGGGCTGCGGGCCGGCCGGGCCGGGAGGCTCCCCCTGCGAGCCCGGGCCAGGGCTTCGGGGTTCGGAGCGCAGCTGCTCCAGCACCAGGGCAGACGGGTGCAAGCGAAGTCACTAAAGCTTTGGATTAATCACCGTTTTTACCGCGATCCCCTTATTTTAAACTTTCCCTGGAGGCGTTTCTGTTGCTATAAGCGGAGACAAAAGTTACTCTTTCCGCCACAGCTGGAGCCTGGACACCACTCCCGGCGGGATCTTGACTTTCCATGGTTTTCGTTCCGGCAGATCCGTGCAGCGTCCCAGTCCGCCAGGCTCCGCGCTCCCCAGACGCGAGCTGCCGGCCCCGCAGCGCTGCCCTTCCCGCGGGGGGCCGGGGCCGGCGCGGACCCCGCGCAGCGCCAGGCCCTGCGCCCACGACGAGCCCCGGGAGTAGGGCCTCCGCCCCCGGCGGAACCTTCGTGCGGGGCGCCGGGAGCCGGCGGGGGGAAGGCGCGGGACGCGCTACGCCGAGCCGGGCTCACGCTGCGCCGCCGCCGCCTTCCTGCGCGCGCCGGCCCGTAGAGGAGCTCGAGGGTGAGTGACCCAGCGAGAGCGCCCACCGGCACCCGCTGGGTGGCGAGAAGGGCCCGGGCGAGCCGGCCCTTGTCGGCTGTCGCCCTCGCCGGGCCCTGGCGGGCATTCGCCGCGTCCCCGGCGGAACCGGGATCTCCCCGCAGGCGGCTTCGGCCCCTTCCCGCCCGGCCGGGAGCGCAGCAGGGTTCCGCGGAGAGGCGGCTGCTAGGGCCGGGGAGAGGCGAGGGCCCCGGCCGCGAGGAGCCGCCCCTGCGGCCGCGGCCACCTCCGTGTCTGGGGTGTTGGCAGCGGGCGGCGGCCGCGCGGGCCCTTCGGCCAGTCCTCTGTCTTCGGTTTTAGCCCTCTGTTGGGAAAGCGGAACTGTGCTTGAGAAGGCGACGCTTGTACTTGTCTCCTGTTAATGCTTTTTCTTGCCATTGACATTGAGGGCAAGGACTAATTAAGGAGTGGGGATTGTCATTGGGGTTTGGGGCGGTTTTGGAAGAGTTTTCCTTGTTCACTGAATATATAGCCCTTTTATTTTAACAAATTTGGCTTAACAGAGCATGCAGAATCTGCTAGCAATGTATTACTTGCTTAGATGACCAAGCAGGTAAATTTTATGTGATTTGAAGCATGTGTGCACAGCAACAGCCTTGATTTTTCTCAACAAAGAATGCAGAGCTTAAAAAACAAAACTGTTTTAGTGATTCACAGTGGAACACTGTAGTGAGCTGTTGACGTCTTCTGGAAAGCGTGTTGCAGTGCTTTTTCTGGTCCCAGTCTGCCGAATCCGTGCAAATAGAATCTGTGGTATGGCATCACATTGAACTGAACACAGCATCGACATAATGCAACTGCTAACCAAGCGAGGGGGAATTCAAGGATATATTGGCTGTAGGCAGTCTGGCTTTTCCCTGGCTGACAGCTCTGTTTGGAGACCAGCCAGGGGCACTGAGAGCTGCCAAAAGAATTGCCACTGGTTTTGCCCTTGCAGTGGGAGAACTGGGCAGTGAATGAGCGGAACATTGGAGGTTAAGTAGAAACCTCACCAACTGAGGAGAAAGTAGACTGGGGAAAGAAGACCTTAATTTTACAAGTAATTTTTCAGGGTTTTAGAAAAGAGGTTTTTCCTCTCTGCAGTATGCTCGCTTAACTTGAAGGTGCTGTACAGCAGCCAGTGTTTTCCCATGATAGCCATGTGCTACATCCAGCGTTTTCAGTTTTCCAAGGATATTAATAACTCAAAATGTATTCTGCTAGGTGCAGGTTCCAGCTCCTGCCCTCGTATTATTCAACTACAAGTCGCCAGTCACTCTTTAACGTAGCAGGTGGATCCCTTTCCTTTAAACTTCCTCTTAGGGAAAAGGCCTTGCTGTTCAAATAAATATCACTGTCTTTATCTGTGTAACTTGGTATTCTCGGGTCAATCACAGTCGCAAAATGTCAGTCCTAATGGGAATGTAAACTTCGCAATGAAATAAAGTCATCTTTACTAGGGTATTGTGTAGCTGAAACGAATGCAGATTTCTTGAGGGAAGAGTGAAATCATGACCTTTTTGCACGTGGTCTATCAAGAAGTAAGGCCTCAGATTGTGCTGCCATTTCTTCTCTGCTTACTGAAAGTGGAAATAAAACAATCGTTACACTCAGTGCTGCATGTTTTAATCTTGCGCAGTTTTATGTGTTGGCGTTGTGCTATTTTTGAGGCATTTCATTATATCTTCATGGGAAGCTTTATGGCCACTGTGTGCATGGGCAATAATTTTTATAAAATAGTGTTTAAATACGAGGCAGATATTTTCTTGGTTTTAATTTTCTTCTTTCTGTGCCACCCTGCGGTTTTTCACATTTAGTGTTGAAGCAAGATGGTCCATGCCGAAGCATTTTCACGTCCCCTGAGCCGTAATGAAGTGGTTGGATTAATTTTCCGTTTAACTATATTTGGTGCTGTAACGTATTTTACCATTAAATGGATGGTTGATGCCATTGATCCAACCAGGAAGCAGAAAGTAGAAGCTCAGAAACAGGTAGGATTTTATTCATAAATACTTTGTGAAATGATGCTCATTCATTACTGATCATACAAGGAAATCTGCTAACTGTAAACTAGACTTGCAAGAATCAATGAAGTAATTGACAAAAGCAAGTGGAATAATTAACAAAGTGCTTTTTAGTAAATCTCAGGATCTAAGCTGTTAGCATTTTCTGTGCTTACGTTATATTACAAGTTAAAATTTCTAGCTTGAAGTGATGGAAAAATTGCTGAACTGGAGCACGATGTTGTCTCTGATTATGTGTATGCGGGCCCAGTGCTGTTTCTGCTTCTGGCAACTGTGCTAAGCACCAGTCATATTAAAAAAAACGATCTCGCCAGTCTCTTGGTTGCTTTTTAAAATCTTGAACAGAAATAGCGTCATTCTCTGCCACCTTTTGGCAGCCTAATGGCAGAGGCACAGACTGTAGTTACTCATAACAAAGAATAACAATGCTGTCCAAATGCCTTTTTAAGAATAGCTTGTGCTTTATTCCTCTCTCTCTGTTCTCCCCTCAACCTCCAGCAGCAGTCAAAATGCCTTGGGAAGGGGAGAAAAAAAGTGAGAAGCCTCATTCCTTATGTAGAACTAGAACGATTCATGGGGGTAATGCTCTGGGAAAAGGTGCGTTTTGGAGCCAAAAGTTGAATGTTTCCTTTGGAAGGTATTGAAGGAAATGTTGCACATTTTTTTTGTTTTCTGGCTCGCACAAATTTCAGAGATTCAAAGGGTAATTTTGGCCAATTAATTCTGTTTTGGGTGGGTTTTCTTTTTTAATGGAATCTTTATTTAAGAATTGGCCCTATTTTAAAAATCAGCTTTCACAATCTGTGCTAGTACCAGCTGTTATATAAGAAGTTGCAATATCCCAAAAGCATGTCAGAGCCAACTGCAAGTTTGAGTATAAAGAGAAACCAAATTGTGAAAGCATGTTGACACAAAAAATGCGAGACCATCTAAGGAACCTGAAGGTGTACAAGTCATGGGACCTGATGAAATGCATCCGCATGTCCTGAGAAAACTGGTGGGTGAAGTTGCTAAGCCACTATCCATCTTATTTGAGAAGTTGTGACAGTCTGGTGAAGTTTCCACTAACTGGAAAAGGGGAAACATAACTCCTGCTTTTTAAAAAAAGAAAAAAGGAAGGCCCAGGGAACTACAGGCCGGTCAGTCTCACCTCTATTCCCAGCAGGATCCTCCTGTAAACTCTGCTGAGTCACATGGAAAATATGGAGGTGAAAAAAAATTGACTAGCTTCCATTAATAATTCTTCTATTTTTCTTAAAAATATATTAATTGCTCCTTGATACAGTGCTGTGGAGGTTTGGGGGCCACAGTTTTGTAATGACACAATTACATCTGCCACTAAAGCCTGTGTATATTGTCTGCAGGGCTGTGAATGAAGATAAGCACATGGAAGAACTCTGGAGTTCTATTTAATAACAAGCTGCAGGCTTTTCATCTGAATCCTGTATAAAATTTGTAAGGATTAATGGGTTTTCTTTAGGTGTAACATAGCTGTATCAGCATTGAAAACTCCTGTTAAAATTATGGAAATGATTTTGTACTGAGGGTACCTGTGTGTCTGCAAACCTGTTTTGAACAGCAGACTCCCTGTTTTAATGCTTATTTTGATTGCTTTTCGGGTGATAATGTATGACTTTTGGATCTGGAGGTGGGAGGGCTGACTGACACTTTATTTGGTGGGAACTGGGACATATGACTTAGTTTCACTCAAGTGACAGCAAGTCATTAGGAAATAGCAGAACCTTCTACTTCAGAAAGATTTAACCATTTTTCAGATGTGACTTGTGGAGACGTTTTTCAGATTCCAAATAGCAGTTCTTTAAAACACTAGGCTTTGAATTAAGCGTTCAGTTTCTTTCTCTGATTTTCTTGGCATGTTGTTTCCCCCAGGCTGAAAAACTAATGAAGCAAATTGGAGTGAAGAATGTCAAGCTTACTGAATATGAAATGAGTATTGCTGCACATCTTGTAGATCCACTTAGCATGCACGTAAGAAACTGTTACCCATGTCACTCCAATGAAAGCACATCAGGCATGGAAGATCTTGATTTTGACTTTTGATTACATTATTTGCCATATATATGTATCTGTGTAAATACTTAGGAAGTACTTCTGTAATTTAAAACTGAAATTGCATTATTGAAAGCAGAGGCTGTTTAATCAGTTGTCATCTTTATTTTTTAAGGCTTGCATTGCTTTTAAGCTGGTGTATGCTTTTTGTTGGCAGGGACTATGATGTTCGTTTCTAATACTGATTTTCCTTACTAGGTAACCTGGAGTGATATTGCAGGCTTAGATGATGTTATTACGGATTTGAAAGACACTGTCATTTTGCCCATCAAGAAGAAGTACTTGTTTGAGAATTCCAGACTCCTACAGCCACCAAAAGGTAGGAACAAAATGTTACAGAGTTATTTGTTGGTATTAAAACAAAAAGTTACAGTTACCCAGAAGGGAAAGGGGAAGTGGGTTGCTAGTCCGAAGTGCAATGGTTAGAACTGATGCCAGGGAAAACCCTCGCATTTTTCCTCTTCATTTGCTGTGAAATCAAGTTATAGTGAATAAGTTTCATCTTAATAATGAAGTAATAATTGCTTTTCAGTTATTGGTGTTACATTTCGTTGCATTGCTGATCTATGTAGCCCACGTTTTTAATGTTTATAATGACCTATAGTCAATTTTTTTTTCTTAGACCCCAGCTTGTCCTCTGGCAGAGGTGAGCTGTAGCTCTGCTATACAGCTATTTACACTTGGATAAATATTTCTATGGTATCATAGGAACATATATCATAAACTTGAGACATCAGTGTAAGCTAATCTTGCCAGACACCTCTCTGTTGCAATCCTAGAAATTCCAGCCATTCAAAGAGACAGAGATTCAATTTTTATTCTGGAGATGTCTTAGTTTTCTCTGGAGTTGAGTTGCACAGTACTGAGGCAGTAAGGAAACTGATGGGGGGCAGACTAACTTTCCAGCAGTAAAACAGATGTTGGGCTTTCTGCTGGAATGCTTATGACCATATTTGCTGTGTGTTACTGCAGACAAGCAGATTTGAACCTAAAATGTTGGACACAATTCTGAAATTCATCTCTACAAATTCTCTGAAAACTAATAATTGCTGCCTGATCAGTGACCATTTCGGTTTCGTGTACTAAATGGTGAAAAGTGAAGCACTTTTGTAATTGGTTTAGTTTTTCCAGGCTACTTTCTGTTTAAGTCACAAATAGAAACTGTCTGGAAAATTACTTTAATGTCATGATCTAATAAACTGAAGGAAAAAAAGTATCTTTTTAGAGCAGATTTTCTATATAGGCTAAGTGCCCCAGTTAATGGCTTGTATGGTGTGTTATTAGGAAGTCATTGCTTCAGAGTAATTACGTTTGTGGTAATCAGTCACATAAACAGAAAAAAACCCCTAAAATTCTCTGTGTTTTTCTTTAAACTGTTCTCTTTACAATTATTTTAGAAAAACACTGCTATGAATGCTTTCACTATGGCGAGTTTAAAAATAATATGAGATGTCATATTTAATTGTGGGTAAGTTGTTGAAAATGTTTATAGGCTCTTCCTTGTGCTAAGTTTTATTAGCAAGGCTGAAGCTGGCTATAAACAAATGCTTACAGGAAATAAATGGGATTTAAATTTCATATAACCTTTATAGTCACACTAATAAAAGTCACTTTTCAGAAAAATGTCTCCCTTTAATTTCACCATACCTGTTTTTTGATATTAGCTTTAATTTTGAGGTAGGGGTATCTTATATTACTCTGTATTTGACTTGATGGAACACTGCGTGACTACTTTCTTATCTTCTAAATCTTGGATAAAATACAAGCCTGGACACTATCAGGTCTGTCTGCAAAGCCTGTTTTCTGTGTGGTGACCAGAGAATGTTAACACCATTGTTTCTCTTTCAGGAGTGCTTCTCTATGGCCCTCCTGGCTGTGGCAAAACGCTGATTGCCAAAGCTACAGCAAAGGAAGCGGGTTGTCGGTTTATTAATCTCCAGCCTTCAACACTGACTGACAAATGGTATGGAGAGTCTCAAAAACTGGCTGCTGCAGTCTTCTCTCTTGCTATAAAGCTTCAGCCGTCCATCATTTTTATTGATGAAATAGGTAAAAATCAATCTTTTTTGTCTTTTTTGTAAGTAACTATAGCCGAGTGACATTAAACTGTTGGTTCAAGCTGATGGGTATATTGATATACCGTCATGTTTTCCTTAAAAAGAAAAAGACTAACAATAGAGCAAGGCTTAGTAGTGTAAATTGTATTGTAACATAGTGGTGGGAAATTAGGTAAAACAGTATATTTCTTCCTTGTGTTAGTGGAGGAAATTACAAGTAGACAAGTTGCTGCTTGTTTTTGTTTGGGCTAAGGTGATTCATGAGGAAAATTGTTCTGTCAAGGGAGCTACTTACTTGGGAAACTCATCAAATATACTGCAACACTTCTGCCGTGAGGGCAAATAATGAATAATAAAGTGTAGGCTTAGGAGAGCTCAGGAATAACAGTTAAATAAGGCTGAAGAAGTAAGAGGGGAGCTCCAGCTAGGAGGTCAGCAAAGGTGCTGATTGTTCAGTGCACTTGGACTTGTCACTTTATTGTTTAAATCTCTGTGAACTTGAGCAGTTCAGTTAAAATTGCTCTTTGTCTTGTGGCACTGGTGCTGCTTAGAGGGAGTGCAGAAGCAGAGTCTGACCCTTTCTGCAGCTGAAGTTTACGAAGGGGCTGTGTTCTTAAGGTGCTTTTTTCACTTTTGCATACATATGGAAAATGTGGTGTTTTTCTAGCTGTTGCAAATTCTTTAGGCAGCCTCTAGGAGAGTTAGAGCTGTGTGGAACAGAGCATATAGCCTATTTTACATCAGGCCTGCAGCTTGCTTGTCTCCTGTGCTTTGGTGTCAGACTCTGGATGCTTCCATCCCTGCATGGGAAATTAAGGTGAAAGTTATACTTTCCATGAATTCGGGAAAGTGAAAATTTGAAGCACAAAATTTGGGACATTCTCATGTGATAGGTATGTACTTGTGTAATGTCATTTAAAAGATCTACTTAAAAATAAGATGAAATTACACTTCCCCATTTTTTTGTCATGAGAGATATTTTTCATTTGTTGACAATGTTTATTAAAAAAAGTATTTATAATATATGGGTTAGCACAGGTCTGCAAATGAGAGCCCAAAGAACATAGCTTCTATGGCAGGATTGAAAGTGAATTGCTTTACTGAATCCTTTCGTACAGATTCCTTCTTAAGAAGTCGATCGAGCTCAGACCATGAAGCTACAGCTATGATGAAAGCTCAGTTCATGAGTCTGTGGGATGGACTGGACACTGATTACAACTGCCAAGTAAGTACAAAAGATGATGAGAAAAGTAATGATTCTTCCCTCTCGGATACTGTGCATTAAGCTATTTGGGAAGAGTGGCAGATTGCATGTAGTGATTGCCAAAAGCATTTCTTTACCTGTCAGTTAGTCATTTCCAGTCTATTGTGGAAATGAGATGAATTACATTAATAGATCATTTTTCTTCTTGAGAAGACTGTTTTGTACATATTTAGTTTTATAACTAAGAGGTGTTATTTTCTGAGAGGTGTTATTTTAAATCTCAATAATATACCTGTTCAATTTGAGCTGCCAAAATTGAGAATTTTTAGCTGTGTTGAAAAGCTTTTTGTCAACAATATTTTTTTCAGGTGAAGTGAATCTTTGATTTCAGGAAAAGTATTCAAAGATCTGAATATTCATCCCAGTTGCAGACTGGTTGGGCTGTTTCCAAAAAGCTGTTAGATGAGCACTAGACTCTAGAGTTAACCTGAAGGAGTTGGGAAGCTGTTGTTGGCAAAGACAAGTTCTATTAAATGGAGCCTTGCTTCCATCCCTTTATGTTTTTTCTCAGTGTAGTTGGACCTTCTTAGAGCAAGTGAAATTGTCCGTTCCCTGCAGTAAGTTAATACATGGTCTTATCCACCTCTTGAGTTCAGCCTGCAGAGCCTGAAGAGGTCACTCTTGTCCCTTACTCTTCTGCCTCTACAGGGTTGGGAGCCAGTGGTGCAGTGCAAACCACAGGGAGGCACCTCAGGTTTCGAGGAGATTTTCAGCAGAAGTGTTTTGTTTCAATACCGGATTTCAAAGTCCTCCTCACGATGTCAGTGCAGTTCTGGAAGTGTTCTTTAAGGGACCATTTTGACATTTGCTTTGTCTCAGATTTTGACAGCCAGCTCGCTAGGCTCCTTTGTTATTTACAAATCTTTACTTAGGAGCTTGGGTTACTTGTCTGATTCTTGCCAAACAAATTTCCTTTGGTAAAAATGAAATTTGGCTTTGTTACAGCAGCAAAAATTCTGAATGCTAGGAAGAAATTGTAAGTAAGTGTTGTGATGAATATTATTTGTTCCTGTGTTGATTGCACCCGAACAGCATGTTCAGCTTTGGGCTAAACCCGCCAAGGGTGTAGTTTTGAGTCTTGCAGGAACTTGGGGCACAGTGCCTGGAAAACAGAGCCATGCTGCTTGAAGAGACGGTTCAAGTCTGGAAGCCCCATACAGCCACGTTTGTGCCCTGGGGAGGACCCTGACTCCACTGTCACAGAGAGAACACCTCTTTGGGTCCAACATCGGGCATTGATGCAGACCCCGGGGAAGCACAGCGTGGTTCAGAGATGCCCCGGAGTAAGAGGCAGCTCAGCCGGACCTTAGCGTGTGTTCGGCACGCAGGCAGGAGAAGATGCTTGCATGCGTAACACTTTCTAGAAGGTGAAGACTGCCGGGGCCGTGGCGAAAAAAGTGCCTTCGGGTTTTTCTGTGCGTAGCGATCAGCCACGGTGTCCCGAAGCCTCTAGGTGGCAGGGTGACCCTACTCTGGCGAGGGGCTGCTGGACCAGTCGGGGCTGGCTGCGGAACGCTGACCTCGGATGAAGGACCAGAAGCCTGTCAGGAAGCTGGGTGGAGAGATTTATTTCCCTGACATTTTTCACTTTTGTGACGGGGTGTTTACAGGGTACATAACTTACAATGAAAAAACAAGGCTGATGTGAATGGGAAGTAAATTTGTTCTTAAACTAACAGCTGGAATGCAGTCAAGTGAGGTAAATACTCTCCTTGTGTTGAATTTGGCTCACACACATCTACTGCACTTCTCTTGCAGTATACCACTGCGTATAGGTTCTTATTGATTTTAATGCATTTTTTACTGGTGCAAAAAAACAACATGTAGTGCTGCCAGTTTGGTCATCCTGGAGAACAGATTGCCTTTCTTTTTCAGCACAGCACAAAAATGCCATGTTTTTAAATATCAAAATATCTCCTTTCAAGATCCTTCCAGACCACCAGGAGCTAAAGAGGCGTTGCCAAGACTCATAAGCAGAAGTTTTGGGTTACTGCTTAGAGTTTAAACTTTCGAATTGGGCTCAGAAGGCTTCACACTTATATAAAAATCTCCCCCAGGTGCTGCTCTGTGGTACGAATGCTCTCTTAAGCGGCTTTTTAAATCCAGTTGCTGAAAGTAGTACCAAGAAGCATTACGTAACATCTTAAAATGTCGATGTTTGTGATAAAGTGCAGAGAGTCACGTGTTTGGTTTTGAAACACTAGTATGGCAATGTTTTCAGAAGCTGATTTCAGGCTGTCTAGTTTATGCTGTTGGTGTATACAGGTAATAGTGATGGGAGCCACCAACCGTCCACAGGATCTTGACTCTGCCATCATGAGAAGAATGCCAACCCGGTTTCACATCAACCAACCTGTAAGTCATGTGAGATTTGCCTGAGTTGTGTGCTCAGTCGCTGAGCTACTGGACTTACCAGCCAGGAAATGCACTTCTCTGTTTTTTGGCAAGGAAATACTGTATTATTTCGGTCTGGTTTTAGCTTTTTAGAAGCATATATATAACTTGGGTTTTTAAGGTGAAGTTTCTCACAGAAATGTTGATTCCTGTGTCTTTTATCTGAAACAACTCCATTTGCTCTGAGGACTTCCCACCTGTTTTCTTCATCTGTAAGAATGGAGTGGCTTGGACACTGCACACTATAAAGAGCTTAGTTTTAACTTGCAAACATCCACAAAAAACACAAAAATAACTGCACAGGCTTGCTTGCAAAGGAGGGTGGCACCCAGGTAGGACACTGTCAAGAAGCATGTACATATTGACTATCATTTATACCTTCTGGATACACAGTTTTTAGGTTTCAAGGAGAGAAGAGGGACTGAAATCTGCATTTCAAAGTATATGTTCTGCTGAAGCCTTTCCCCAGTCAGGCACAGCAAGCAACTTGGAAAACTGTTTTTATTCTGATAATGATTTATGCCAAATAGGCAGTAAATAATGTCCTTATCATTTATGCCAGTCCTCACAGGTTACTGTGACTATAAATTGTGTTATTGCCATCCTTTTCAAAGTATTTTAGTCCCCCTTGAACACTTAGAGATATGACAAGACATTTTCATATCAATATCATAAAGAGGCTGGTTGTGGTTGTCCGTATTCCCTTCTGGCTACAGAAGTACCCTTCATTATTCCTTTGTTGCAGAAACTTAAGAGACAAAACTGGAGAAATACAGCTCAATGATTGTGCAAGCGAGTAGTCATGTTCCCAGACCCATCTTGTTTGAGCTGGCTTTCACTCCTTGTGGGTGGATACTTTTCACAACAAAGCACTTATAACTTAGTAACTGCTTTTCTGTGATGCCTGCTCGTAGGTATACACCTTACTCATCTTCAAGTTTTCCTTGAATTAGTAAGGAGCAAGGATGTGTGTTTTATTATTTTGTTGTGTCTTTCTATCAAACCCTGTCATTAGAGGGGTGAATTATCCACAGGTAACAGTGTCTCAGGATATTACAGGGGTTGGCTCCCCTCTCTCAGGATTAGAACACCACAGGTGGTGTCGTTTAGGGCATGTAACTTCCCTTAACCCAGCTACAGCCATCTCATGGACTTATCGCTTGTCTGTTGTTCTTGCCTGTGGTACTTCGTGATACAATCAAGACTGGTTACAGCTCAAGAGCTAAGATAATGTATGGGCTGTGGATTGCAACTGTGTGCAGGTAGTGTTGCTGTAGAGTAGCTAAAGCCTTGCAGATATTATAATTAAGTTTGAGATGAAAATGCCCAAAATTCGTCATAAGAAATTATGTGCAAGGCAGAGGGAAATGGGAAAAGTGTTTTTTGAGACAGAGTATCAACTGTTCAGCTGCCAGAGGATCCAAAGAATATATCTTTTCCCTCTTTAACAATAAAGTGAATCCAGGACAAGTTTAGTTTGACGAGACACGAAAAAAGAGTCTCTTTTGCAGCCTATGTTTTATCTTGCTATTAAGGATATGCTCAGGACTTAACTGTTTCTTTCAGTAACCTCATCACAGTGTGTGATTTATATTGTTTAAAATTTCCCAAGCATCGTCTTTAGAATTAGATTTAGCTTTTTTTTTTTTAAGCAGAACAGTTTATCCTCTCATATGATTTAGCAAAGTATTGAAAGCAACCTCTATATTTAAAGAGTCTGCCCTCTGTAAGATGATGGGAAATCTTTGAAGACAGCTGCTTTCACTTAGGGCAAAGTAAGACTAAATGTCAGTGCATTTTCCCTTTCCCTGTAGTTAGTGTAAATGTATATGCTCAAATGTTTAGTTTCATTTGCTCCTGAAGTCAAAGTACCCCAGATCTCATTTTGCAGAGTGATTTGCCATCAGATAGGTTTCCTTAGTGTGTATCACATCTCCCGTTTGAGGGATTAGCTTATGTCACTGAACTGTAACTGCAAGCCCACGCTGTTCACAATTGAGATAGATGTTACATAGATTTATTTTTGTACTCGAGTAACTTTATTCTCTTATGTTTAAGGCTCTGAAACAAAGAGAAGCAATCTTGAAGCTAATTTTGAAAAATGAAAATGTAAGTAGACTTCTAATGGTTAATTTGCTGTATTACAGTTTCTGTGGGTGCAAGCTCTGGAGTCGAAAAAAACACGTTTTATAATTGACTGTTTTGGAGTAAGGTAGAGATTATCTGCCAGGGTATATCTGATTAAAACTTAAGAATCTTTTGTTGTTTTAGGTGTAGTGTTAAATTAAAGTGCTAGAGTTGTCTACTGGTTGAAGCATGAGCTTCAGTCAGAGCAGCAGTCTTGGATTTTTTGGTGAATCACCACCTCCAAGGATAATTACTTAATTTCTCTGTTTTCTTGTTATGTAATAAGATATTATATTTATCTCTTTAAAGATGCTGAAGGTGATCATGTTTGGAAATCACTTTGATCAGGGAAAGAAATTTCATGAAATGAAGCAGGGAGAAGAGATCCTGATTTTTTTTTTTTAGCTCTGTACAGTCCATTGGCTCAAGTCAAGAAAGGAGGAATGACAATTTTGACAGTGTTGCTTTTTGTGCTTTGATCTATAGTTCGTGTTTTGTTTAGAGGAAGACTACTATAGACATTACTAATATTGTACCATGTTTGTGTTGCCATGTGCATTCTTAGTTGAGGTGAAGGAGTAGCCTGAGGACATCTGGTTGTGTCTGTCGGCAGGGTATGGAACCTATGTTATTGCAGGTTCCTGCCAAACTGGGTCTGCACTACTAAATGTCTTGAAGTTAAAGTTGCAAAGTGTCTCTTGGTTGAGGTCTGTTCTAAGAAATGTCATTTGTTAGTAAATCCAATGTACCTTTTTTAAGAGGGCTAAACATCACAGCTTATTGTGAATGGCTTGAGATCCTGGGGAGGTTTCTTTCCAAATGCTCATTTTGGATTGTTCAATTAGGGTTAGAATAGATACAAAAATGGAATTGCTATGGAATTCTGAAGGAGCTGTGGAGGAAGAACTGTCCTATTTGCAGAAAATATCGAACAGACTAAAAAACTTCCGCTGTGCCCAGGTGGTCATCCTGGCTGGTATCAGAAATGATGTGGCCAGCAGGACCAGGGAAGTGATGGTCCCCCTATACTCAGTGTTAATGAGGCCACACCTCGAATCCTGTGTTCGGTTTTGGGCCCCTCACTACAAGAAAAACATTTGAGTTGCTGGAGCGTGTCCAGAGAAGGACAACAGACGTGGTAAAGGGTCTGGAGCACAAGTGTTATGAGGAGCAGCTGAGAGAACTGTGATTGTTCAGTCTGGAGAAAAGATGGCTGAGGGGAGACCTCATCACTCCCAACAAGTGCCTGGAAGGAGGTTGTACTGAGGTGGTGGTCGGTTTCTTCTCCCAAGTAACAATTGAGCATTGTCATCCAAGAAAAGCAGAAGGGGCAGTGGGGAATTGGAATTGTGCTCAGTGGGTGTCGGTGCCTTCTTGCGTGTGCATGGGTTTTTGGGATAGCTGGAAGCAGCAAAGATTACCTGGGGCTTTACCTTCAGCACCATGGAGTAGTTTCCCTTCTTGAAAGAAGTCACCCCTTAAGTTCAGCCTTTGTTTAGACTTGTTTGGCTTTAACTATTCGAAAATAAAATACCGATAGGTCAGAAAATGTGCCAGAAGGGACTGTTGTTGGAGGTTCTGTAAATGGACTGAATGAATATGCGGTCCTGGCTGGGATGAGTTCAGCTTCTGATCTGGTACATGGAATGAGACACAATATTTTGCCTCAGAGTTCCTTGTTTCATGGTTGTATAATGTAGGAGCAATTGTTCAGTACCTTGACAAACAATGAAGTTGCTGAGGTAGTGAACAACTGCTTTTAAAGTTCTTGCTCTGCACTGAAAGGAGGCAACAACAGGACATAAATGTGACAGGAACTTTTTCCAGCCTTGTTATATTAGTGGTGAAAAGAAACATTTATGAAAGCAAAATGCAGTCTTCCAACAAACAAAAGAAAGGCTGTGGCTGTGAAAGGAGTCTTGCTGGGTAGTGGTCACTGTCTACAGATGAAAAGATGCACATAAGGTCTGATTGAGCCCTTTACCAAAAAACAGCAGTGCCATTGATGGAAACTTGTGTGGGTATTTGGGAAAATGAATGCTTATTTCTGTGATTTGGTCTTTGTTGTCCAGTAGCCTTCCAAAACCTCATAGGAGTCACGTCAGTAACAGAGATTACCAGTATGGTGGTTCACTGCAGGTTATCTGTCCTTTCTTTTTTTACTGGCTATGGAGTTCTATGAGATGACGCATCCATTATTTCATTTAATGAAATTAACTAATTGGAGGGTTCAAACTGTAAGTCAATAAAATAATTGGCTTTTAACTCTGAAAAAAATGTCAAGACTGAAAGAGATTGTCTTAGGGCATGTAAAAAGTACATGGAGGTGACTTTTCTTGTCCTTGTAGAATGAGGTAAATGACTTTGGAGTTTTCATGCTCTTACCTTTTGTTTTTGGACAGGTGGACAGGCGTGTAGATCTCCTTGAAGTTGCTAAAGAAACTGATGGCTTCTCGGGCAGTGATCTGAAAGAAATGTGCCGGGATGCAGCACTCCTCTGTGTCAGGGAATATGTTAATTCTGCCTGTGAAGAAGAGACGTATGTGTCTTTGTTCTGTCTGTTGTGGTAGCTGAACAGCATGTGTGATTTTCCTCATTTGAATTACAACTTTATAGAGGTTCAAAAAACCTTGCTATCAGTCACAGAAAGCAAGAGGCTCTCTTTTTCTTGACAAATTGCCACTATACAACAAAAAAAACCCAGGCACATATTCACTTTGACTATGAAAATAAGCCTGTTGCAAGGTGTCAAGCTTGAGGTGGCATGAACCAACAAGAGAGTGATACTACTGTGCTATATTGCCAGGCTTAAATGCTGGTTACGCTCCTGCATGCACGTAGATGTACTTGCCAGGACATTCCTCTGATGATCTCCCATGCTTATAGGGAATACCTGCATGGTCAGGGGTATGACTCCAATGTTGTGCCGTAATCATGTCACATCTCCTCTTCTCAGTGATTACTTCATGTTGTTTGAATAGCTGTTACGCAGAGCCCAAATAATTCTATTGCTATTTTTCTTTCTCTCTTTCTTTTAAAGCCACGATGAAGATGAAATTCGGCCTGTGCAGCAGCAGGATCTCCAGAGGGCGATTGAGAAGATGAGAAGATCAAAGGATGCCACGCTGCAGAATGTTTTGATGCACGTTAGTTTGGATTAAGATAAAAGAGTGTGTTTGCAGTTTCTGATATGATTTAGTTTGACTTCCTATAATCAGTTAAGAAAAACAATGTCAGGGGTTGGAGCGAGGATGTTCCTTGGGTAAGGGAATTCTGTTTCTGCGATTGTTTTTATACAACAAATTCTAAGTTATTGAAATTTCAGCATGCACAACTAGAAGTGATACAGTAGCTCACAAAGTGGAACAATTGTAGCCCAGACCAAGAGCGACTGCGTGTGTCTTGTCCCATAATCGATGCGCTGTGTAGCCTTAACACAGATGCTGGTGTGTTGCGTGGGTTCAGCAGGTCACCAGTGTGCAGGGGAGACGATCCATTGCCAGTTTGTATATATGTATGAGCCTGGGTGTGTGTATGAAATGTATATATCCACACATTTTTTTATGTATAGACATAATCTGTAGATAACTGGCTTATGGAAACATCTTTTCTACTTAAAGAATCAAACTAAATCAGCAGATGTATAAATTAAAGGTTTGTCAACACTCAGTTCACATTTACCTCTTCCTTTTAGCAGCAAATACAAAGACAGAAATTCTGCTTCTAGAATAACTTTCAAGCAAAATTTGAAATGTTACTGATTTCTCTTTCACATGACCACTTGAAATTTGGTGCCATTTAGTAAGGATAGCAAACTACTGTATAAATGTTTGAGTACTTTTCATTTTGTATGAAGTCTGCTTTTTGAGGCTTTTAAAATGAGTGCTATTTTTATTTCTCCCTTGATGTGAGTAGTTAGAATAGAATCTGAACTGGTCTTTCATAAGGCCCCACGTATTATAAGCTCTCTGGAATTGTGGCTTTCTGATCTGTTATGCACTGCAACAAGGGCTTGCTGCTCTTTCATCTCCTCTGGAAGATCCACTGTTCCACTGTGGTGTTGTACCAGGAAGTGTCAGGTGCTGAGGTGCACGGGGATGTTTTGGGGTGTTCTACTCTGTCACATGCTCTGATCTGCAGAATTGAAGAGAATGGAATGGGGTTTAGGTTTATAAATGTGATTTAGCAATGTTCTGCTGTACTTGCTGGAAACAACAAATTAATGTAACATTATGTAATGATAAAGGCAAAGGGTTAAAAACGTAACTGGATGAAGTGTTTTGGTAAACTCATTGTCAGTATCTTTTCTTCTTATAGTATTATGAAGTATGAACTAATTCTACACAAATCTGTAATCGAAATTGTTCAAACCCCCGGGGCAGTACTCTGTGTCACACCCTGCCAGTTGTTGAGGGAAGGGAAGGACAGGAAAGGAAGGTAACTGTGTAAAACAAAACACATTGCGAAGTGCCAGCTGTCGTACGTTATTGGATGCTGATAACCACTTCCATTAAGGACAGCTTTCTCCCTGCTGTCCTTTGGTGTGGCGCACTGGTTGTGTACAGCACCAGCTGCAGCAGGGCTTGGTTTGACTCTGTTTAATCTCCTTGGGTACTGAGCATGGTGGGGGCTAATGATTACTTTGATTTTTGATGTGGAGAAAAAAGTCCATGGTAAATGCATATTGCTCTAACACAAGGACATAGGAAAAAAGGCACTCCAAAAAATACTGGGATGTGGAAACCTAGAAGTCTGGGATATGGAATGCTCATCTCACAAGCAGTGATCTAAGTCAGTGCTACCCCTGGGAGAGCCCAAGTTTGGGACTGGCCTTAAATTAAACATGTATATAGTGCTGCTTGATTCTCAGGAGTTTTAACTGACATATGTGGCAGATAAATTTCTCCAGCTACTCAGTTTGGTTTCAGTGCCTGATCTGGACTTCTCCCAGCCCCTCTCAGCAGTTGTTATACCTGGTGCAATAATGCGGCTTGTCCTGCACCTCCTCCTTTCTTCAGGGTGCTTCCTCCTTGGTAAAGATCTGGTGCAGGCCACTGATTATCACTGGCTGTCTTGGTTCTGACAGGGTGTATGTGAAGTTGTCTTTTGAGGGAGTTTGAATGTCAGGCTGAGCACTCGAACACAGGAACAAACGCTGATTGTTTGCAGATGTTGGGGGCATCTGTCAGTCACCAGCTGAGCTCTGAGCTGCTTTTGCATTGTTTCTCCAAAAATCTGGCTGTACACTGCCTGGAGCTTGCCTTTACCCTGACCCTATGATGCATCACCGGAGGCTTCAGGGACTGAGTTGAAGGGGCGCAAGGGGTTATTTGTAATTGTCCCTGAGGACAATTTCTGCAGCTGGAGTGTATTTTCCACTTTTCCAAGGGCTTTCCTATACTCACTTGCTCCTGCTGCCTCTTTGGGCATCTGTGTCAAAGCATAGACTCTCCTGGCACCTTGCTAGGGAAGGGCACCATTTGTCATGCAGGAACACTTTAATTAATTAAGGCCAATGGCATCTTGGCCTGTGTCGGAAGTGGTGTGGCCACCAGGGCAGTGATTGTGCCCCTGTGCTCGGCACTGGTGAGGCCACACCGCGAGTGCTGTGTTGTTTTGGGTCCCCCACTACAAGGAGGACATTGAGGTGCTGGAGTGTGTTCAGAGAAGGGCAACAAGGCTGGTCAAAGGGCTGGAGAGCATGTGTTATGATGAGAGGCAACTGAGGGAATTGGGGTTGTTTAGCAGGGAGAGGAGGAGGCTGAGGGGAGACCTCATCATGGTCTACAACTGCCTGGAAGGAGGTTGTAGCAAGGTGGGTATTGGTTGCTTCTTCCAAGTGACAAGTGATAGGAGGAGAGGAAATGGCCACAAATTGCGCCAGGGGAGGTTCAGATCAGACATCAGGAAAAATTTCTTCACTGAAAAGAGTTGTCAGGCACTGGGACAGCTGCCCAAGGAAGTGGTTGAGTCACCATCCCTGGAGGTGTTTGAAAGACAGGTAGATGAAGTGCTCAGGGATATGGCTTAGTAGTGGACAGGTATGGATGGACTTGATGATCTCAAAGGTCTTTTCCAACCACGTGATTCTACAAATTCCACATCTCCAGCAGTTTGGTCGATGCTCTTCACCATTTGATGCTGCCTCCTTAGGGTGGGGGTTGAGCCTAAGCTCTCTACTGTCAGTCCATTTGCTCAAACAGAGTGTGGTTTCATAGGTATGGCTAAGGCTGATCCAGTCTCTGGTATTGAGCTCCGAGTTGTAAGACGAAGTTTTGTGTGAGAAATGGGTCTTTCTTGGGGTTTAAGTATCAAGTCCTCCAGCCCAAAAAGGCACAAACTTTCCCAGCAGGCACAGCAGACAAGCATGCTCAAGACAGACTGTACTTGTCCGCAGGCTGCAGAGCGGCTAATCTTGCCAGCCTGAAACTTCAGCATAAAGACCACCTTTGGAATAGTCTTAAGTATCAGGTATGGAAATGTGATGGTTGTTTGCACTGTGTTTTTGTTGATCTGTTTGCTGTAATGTTTAGCAGCATAGCTTGGAGTCCTGTAAATACTGCTGGGGTTTTTGTTTTGTTTTTTTTTTTTTATTTTTTTTTTTTTGAGACTGGCTTGGGAAGGGCATCTTCTCCCTGGTTAGTGCTTGGGAGCCCTGGGGTGCAAGGAAACCCACCCTCCCAATGTCTCTCCCCAAACTGGGAACTGCAGGCTGCAGTTATCACCAAGCCTGTGTACAGCAGCTGCAACATCAGCCCTGGTTAAACAGCACAGAACTGCAGGGCAGCAGAAGACAATGCAGTTACTGTGCTCATTAAATGTGACTTGTTCAACACTGTGCAGCCCAGACAGCAAGAGGTGAATTAGGTGAGACTGCCAAAAGGAAATGGGTTCTGTGGCCAGCCTGGCTGCTGGTTGGCCCAGCCATCGTCCCACCCCCGGCACTAGGTGTGCATGGCAGGAACAAGGCAGAGGCTCCAGGTGCTACAGCCCTGTCATGGCTCTGGATGAGCCACAGGGTTGTCATTTTTCCCAGAAAAAAAATAAAAAGCAAGAATTAGTTACACATATAAATATTTATTTGTACTAAAAGTGAGTGTTTTGTAGCAGAGTATCAAGTTCAGAATATATTAAATCATGAGATGCATCAGTTGAGGTACAAATTCCAGTCTTATGTCTTTAATAAATACACTATAAAAAACTAGTCCACATACTCTATTTTAATCAGAGGTAATCAGTACACTACACTATTTTAAAGGGATAATATAACATCTGTGTTTTGCTGTAACCAGTTGGATTTACTGCGAGTTTTTTTTAACCGTGTGATTATTTTAAGATGAGCAGCAACAGCACTATTTCACTACCTAAAAAATGACAAGTACTGCAATTGCCAATGGGAATATTGTTATTGTTCCCCAGGTCCCTGCCAGAGGGCCTGAGTGGAAAAGGCACTGGTGCTTGTGAGTTTTCAGCTGCCAAGAGGGGCACAGCAGCATTTTCCTTGAGGTATAACACAGCTCCAGGCTCTTTGCTTGGAATACTTAAAAAAATTACAAAAAAAAATCAAAACAGTTGACAAATGAAGAAAGATTTTTTTTGCAAAAATATTCCAAATCGCTCACCTGCATCCTCTCGGACACTGTACCACGGCCACAGCAAAACAGGCTGGAGCTTGCGCTGTAGCTCACTGTCGTAGCCACAGCCAGAAGGGCGATTGTTTTTACTGAGCGCGGATCCATTTATAATTTAAACTAAAGCATAGGAGGAAAACGCTGTTTGTGTTTCCTTTGAAACACATTCTGACCAGTCCTGGGATCTCTACTAAAAAAGAGGAAGAGCACAAAAATATTAATCCAGGCTGCTGCAATAACTAACAAGTGCATGACTGTCTTCCTGCCCCTAAAATCTCCTGCTGGAGCGAGGTGGCCAGGGAAGCAGTGTGCTCCTCGCTGCTGGCACACTGGGATCAGCCTTTTCCCAGAGGAAATCTCAGCTGAGGCAGGCAGGTGGCTGAAGTGCGGGCAGGTAACCGAGGGTCTCCCAGCCACGTGGGATGTCATATTCCAACCCCAATCCCACTAAGACTTGCACCAGTCCCAGCAGGACATATTCAGAGCGTGAGATAGATGGGGCCAGGACAAGCTTCAGTGTGGAGTCACGCTGCTCAGCCCCACAGGTCACCAGAGTAGGTGTGAGTCAGCAGAAAAGCCTTGCATACAATGGCAAAGTCCATTTTGGGGGAACAAAAAGCAAATAAGGTCTGCAGTAACTTTCCACTGGCCAGAGCTGGGAGCAGCACCAGCCCCTGGTTTGGCTGCATCTCCCCTTGCATCACAGCACCCACACTGCTCAGGGGGACCTAGTGACTTTTCCACCACCCTCTGGCTGTCCCCCAGCTGGAGGCAGTGCACCGTCCCACAGATACAAAGTAAAATCAGGACACCTGTACCCACACATGGCCATGAGGGCAAGCACTTGAGCCATCTCTTGCCTGATGTACTGGGTGCAGGTGTTCAGACCCACCGCACTGTGATTTTACTGCTTTGCCTTTAATTCACCTTTCAGATGGGAGGAGTGCGAGCAGAGGAAAGGGGGAGGAGATCCTGCCAGGAGGAAGGATAGCCATGAAAGCATGTAAACAGCATCGTCAGTTTTTGCTTGCTGCTGTGAGCTTTCTCAGAGATCCTCTGGGCTTTACGGTGCTGCCCAGGACAGCTTCCGTGCCCCTGGGCCCTCCAGGCTGTCAGCGCAGGGATAACCACCACAGAGTCCCTGTAGAAAGCTGAACTCAGTAATGCTCAGCCCAGGATTTGTTTTGATCAGAGAGGTCAAGCAGGAGGAACAAAGGAAGAACAGTGAACAATCGACTTGGGCACAAGGAAATGGTGATGGTCAAGGCTGATTTAAAAAAAAAAAAAACCTTTTAAAAAGGCCGTCTAAAAAAATCCCACTGTTGGTTAGCAAAAATTGTCTAAGGCACAACTTGGAGAGCAGCGACTGGATCCAAGCACTGAGTGCCCATTTCCCTCTCCCACCCTGGCAGCAGCAACAACTCCTTGCTTCAGCAGCTGCTCCTGCCTCCTTAGGCAGCACTGGGCACACACGGTAGCAGAAAGACACTTCTTAATTTCTTCCCCACACAGGGGAAAGGCACATTTTTGTCCCTGGGGCCACTGTGTGGCCCTGACAGAACCAAAATGATCCAGCTGGGCTGTTCAGAGGCTGTGCTGAGCTTCCTCCAGCCACGCTCAGCTGGAAAGAAGGGCCTGCTGCCCTTCCCTTCCACTCCATTGGGACGCTGCTGGCAGCTTCAAGGGGAGAAAGACCAGGCTCAAGAATTTTTGATTATTAAAAATCTCTGACCCAGGTAGGAAAATCCTACAGTCAGAGCACTGGAAATGCCAAGTAACTGATCTGTATCGTAGGGAATCAATCAATCATTGCTCACTCTTAATACAAGGATTTCTAGGGAGGAGGAGTAGCGTTAATTCTTTTTTTCCAGTGACTGATAGTACTCGGTGAGGACCTTCCAAGCTTTGGGGGCCATGAAGCCATCTGGTGGGTTTTCACCTTCACGAGCAAGCTTCCTCATGCGTGTTCCTGAGATGAAGTCAAAATCATCGTGCCTGCAAAACAGAAACAGGGGTGAAATCAGCACAACTGGTTCACATCATCCCAGCACAGCTCTTCTGCTATGCCAAGAAGGTGGTCAGAAACCTCCCAGCACTGGTGGCACCTGTCAGAAGTTTCACACCTGGGCTTGTGATCAGCAGCAATGGGGTTCCTCTTTGGAGAGGAACTGGGGTTGTATGTAACACACTTTTCCAGCTGCAACAGCCTGTATTTCTTCTGCCATTTAGTCCCTAAACTGTGTTTCTTCTCCATGGTGGCTGCAAAGGTGCATCCTTAGCTTCACGTGAACTTGACCTGGTGTCTGCTCTTGGAGGGGAAAGTGTGTGGCTTTCACAGGTTCTTCTCCCACTCCTCTCTTTAAGAAGAACACAAACTGCTTTTCCTTCTCCCCTGGCAAGCTGCAAGCCAGATGCAATCACAATCTGCAAGTGCTATGTAGGCTGAAAGAACAGTGACACTGCTGCCCGCATTACCTTTTTGGGTCATAAAAATCCATGGCTCTTTTCACTTTATTGTAAGCAGCCACCCGGAAGGGGATGATTTCCACTGAAGTCAGGCCTGGCGCCATGCTGAGGACCTTCCCGCCCTGCGTGGGCTCGTAGAGGTCCTTCTTAGTCTCAGGGTGAGGCATGCCTGCGGGGTCGCGCCCCACAATGTAGAAATTGGCCCCGGCAATCATGCGAGCTCGGCAGTGCCACTGCACCTGCAGAGAAGAGAGACAAGGAGCATTGGCTGAGGGCTGAGCAGAAACAAAGCCACCTGCCCTGGACTGCAAAAGAGATCCTGGCGATCCAGACATAGAAAGGAAGGAAGGAGATGTGTCGGCAGTCTTGCTGCAATGCCTCATAGCAATCAGGCTGCCCAGATTCTTCTTCCACTGCTTGGACCTGATGCAACATCACAGTTCTCCTAAGGACATGTATTTCAAGGGAAACACTGAGGATGGGAACTGGTCTTGCTCCAATTTAGCCGTGTATGGAGGTAGTGGTTTGCTTTTTGAATGTGCAAAGACAGCACCCACCAACCTCAGGCCCCACATGGACAAAGGCTACTCAGGTATCCCTCTCCTTCATCCTTCAGGGGAGCTTTAGCATCTAATGTATTCATCCCACCAGTTTAGGAACAGAAGGAAAACCATTATTAGAAAACAAATAAGCAGCCCTGCCTGACAAAGGTCACAGCAATAAAGTCTCTTTCTAGCTCCCTTCTCCCCAGCTCTCCACACAGCTTGTGAAAGCTCAAGAGGCCATGGAGTCGAGCTCTGCTGGGAAATGGCTGCCACAGCAGGCTGCATGTGAACCATGGAGGGAGCTAACAGAGAGGCAAAGGCTACCAGTTCCCTTCCCCATGGCTTTCTGGAGCTGCACAGGCAGGTTGGCAGCAGGCATTCCCATGGACAGGTTTCACCCCTTGTCGCAGTGAGCAGCCAACAGCTACGTTACCTCTGTGGGGCCGGCGTAGAGCATGGGAGAGGGGAAGATGGCAACGATAGTCGACTTGGGGTCCAGGACTTGCTCCTCCAGCACTGCTGCATGCTGCTTCATCCGCCACTCCAGCGGGACATCATCATCTTTGGTCCATCCTCCCAAGGGGTGCAGGAGAAGCACAGGGTTTTTGTAACCCCTCTCCAAAAGCTGGCGCCGTGTGTCCTGCATGAGCAGGGCATGCCCGTTATGGACAGGGTTGCGCAGCTGAAATGCAAAGACAGCATCTAAAAGGGAAAGGTTCAGAGGGTCACAGGCTTGCACGGGCCATCAGTCCCCATGCCTTCATTTACACACTATATACTTCAACACAGTCATAAGACACATATGTTGTAAGAGGTGTGTCCTATCTTCACATGGGCAAGGCTTTAAGTTCCTGAGTGTTTTATACACATATAGTGCCTCTTCATCACTCTGCTCAATTTATTTTCATTGTACATCTTTCTTTGGAGCCAATTTCAGTCCTATCAGCTCTCCTACCGTGTTTTACATGCCACTGGACACCTCCACCAAATGACCTGCCATCTCTCCAAACTCATTGGAACCTTCAGGAAGGCCAACACTCACTCCCTAAAGCGAGGGTAAGTATCTGATGCCCACCAGTGTGCCAGGATAGGCGCTTAGGAGAAGACACCTGACCTGTCCCCCAGGCATGAAGGCCAAGCATGTCAGCACTGGGCTTTAAATGCCTGGGATATGGAAAGAGAGGTTCTGACTCGCCAAGGCAGGCATGAGCAGGACACTTGATTATATCCAGTCCCATGCTTGGAGACACCCGTTGAGGATGCAGCCCATCACAAGCACTGTCCTTAACCAATGAGACCTGGCATCACTTCTTGTGCCATGCCCTGCGTCTCTATCACTGTTCGCTCCACCCAAATAGTCCATTTTGAGAGCACACAGAAGCAATTTGGCAAGTGCTATGAGCTTGAGACAAGTAATTTCAGATCACACAAATCTCCTTCTGCCAGGTAAGGCAAGAGCAGCTGTGTCGCCAGTGCTAAACCAGGGCACCCACCAGCATTCATTTCTCTGAACCTCTGCTTGAGAGTGAGCGGTGTCAGGCGGTACTGGTCAAGCCCGTCGTTCCATTTGATCTTCTCCAGCACGAGGAGGTCTCCACCAACCAGCCAGTCTCCACTCTCCATAACCATCTGTGAATTATGCACATGTGCATTACAGAGGGAACACCAAAATATCTCCTTTTCCCTTCCCTAGTCTCCTTCAAAAGGGGTTAGATTTGTCTCTTGCTTGTAGGATGATCTTCCTTTTTCATTCTGCACATTGGAAGCAGAAAACATTCTTACAGTGACCATGTGAACTGAACATCATGAGCAGTGCAACCCTGTGAAGTGAGGCATCAGCCACTGAGACTCTACCACTGCACCCAGTGGGGTGCTGCACTCCTCCCTGACAACAAGGTGTCTACAAATTATGGCACAGGACCTTCCTCCACCTCACCCTTTGCAATTCTGCACTGGGAATATGGCAGGAGAGTAAGCCTGTTGCAAGGTGAGCAACTACTGCTGAACAATTAAAAGAGGTATGGTAAGGCAGGAGGAAAATATTGAAAGGGCTTTAGTCTTTTAAGCAGGCAGCTCAAGTTACTCAGTGTAACCTGGAGCTCTCCTTTCCTAAGGGATGATGTTCTTTGTACAGCCAGAGAGCAAGTGGGAAGCGATAAGCTGCAAAAATGTAACTCCTGTTGGCTGCCCATATGAAACAGCCAAGTTGAGGATGTAGTAAAACATAGCTAACAGGATCATGAGTCTGTGGCCTGCAGTGTTATCGAGATTGTCACCCCTGAAGCGCAGGACAACTTCGGGGACTACAATGGTGGTTGTGCTAAAAATATTTAGATGTAGACAAACCAGTGAAGATGAGTAAAGGAAAGGAGCAGCTCCTTGCAGCACAATCATTTTCCATTTCATCTTGCACTTGTTATCTGATGCTTTTGCTAAGCAGCATTAATGTGTGAGCTTAAGAACTCAGTCCTGACTGCTTGGGACACAATGGTTCCCAGTGAGGAGTTGGACTTGGAGAGCAGACAGGACACTCACGGCTCTTGAAAGTTTGGTTCTCCAGCCCCTGCCCACATTTCCTCCTGCCCAGGTTTCCCGGAACAGCAAGGGGACAAACCTACTTTGACATGTGGGTGCTTCACGCAGGTTGTGCCCCAAACACGGGCGCAGCGCTCCTCCTTCCTGTGCTCAAAGTACTCAGGGTTCTTCAGGACAGCCACTCGCCGCCCCTCGTAGCTGAGCGCCAGGGCCTCACAGCCCTCCAGCCGCTCCTTGTCCTCCGTGGAGATCGGCAGCACAATGGGGATGCTAAGGTTGACAACGCCATCTGGCAAGAAATCAGGAGGATTTTACTTTCTTCCAGCCTTGGGCACTGGCCTTGGACACCAACAGAGGTTTTCAGAAGCAGCACCAAATAAACAGAGGTTTTCAGAGGCACATGATCTTCCCTTGGAGAGCCACATTTGCCAGGACTAACTTGGGGATTCACCATCAGTCATGTAGATTTATTCCCTGCCCCATTTTTTTCTAATACCACTAATAAACAGCAATGTTAGTGGAACATGAAAGCTCCTTGTCTGTGGGCCAGAAATGTCTCAAAGACATCTGGAGCATTTCATTACTTTCTGTGCTCTCTATCTCCCTGGAAAGATTGTGTTTTCTCGTTAGCTTGCAGTAAAGTCTCTCAGAAAATTTTAAGTGTACTTGGAAAATGCAACCCTGGATATAACCCCTACCTCCTCCACCAGGAGAACAACCTCAATTAAGACTGATCCACCTTCAGGCTCCTCAAGGCATCTCATTCTCTGCACACCTCCCGAACTGCCTCTTCCAACAGACAAAACGTCGTCATGCTTTGCTTTGCTTGGTTGTTTTTTTTTCTGGATATCTCTATACTGTTACTCCTCCTCCTTTATACCTCTGTAGAGTCAATTTTTAATGGATTTTCTGTGTTTATACAGTGAGTCTACCTTTGCATGTGTAATTTCTAATTTCAGTGTTGTCCCTAAATACCTCAAAGTCATGTTGGTTTTATCCCTACTCCCCCAGTTTCCCAATCCTCCACAAAGGTCCTCCCATTGCTCCTTGGATATCCTGGTACTAATACAGAAGAATCACTCTCTCCAATGGGTTTCCACTCACAAACAGATCACGGATTCAATTTGTTCTGATCTGACTGAAATCATTGTGGACCCTTGAGAGTCTTAATTTGAGGATTTTGAATATGCAGATTTTTTTTAAAAAGTTTATTAGAATATTTGCATTTCCTATTAATTCATGGCTAGATATCATTCATCTGCCAGACAGCAATCTTCAAGCACCATCATGAATAATCACGACAACGGTCACCTGGGATCTAATCAACATCAACTTCATTCATATAAATTACATTAACCCTTGATCAGTCAATAAAGTCAGCACAGAAAAGCTGAGTTATGAAACAAAAAAATGATGCTGAAGCTGAGGATTTCCTTGTTTCATTTCCAAATGCAAGATGCACAGTTTAAAAAAAAAAATCACTGCAGAGAAGGTAATTACTAAATTACACAACTGGGATTTTTGTGAAGACAGGTAGGTAGGACATGGGGTGTGTCATGCCACTTCAAAATAGGCTGAATCATAAACAGGCCATGGCTGTGCCTAGTCTTAATAATTACCTTTCTTTTTTTTAAAAAAAAAATCTCAAAAAATTACTTTATAGCAGAAAAATATAAATTGAAGTAATTTCCATACAACCTAAGAGCAGTTACATACATACCAGCTACAGAGCGGTTCCTTCCTGGGAGAATACAAACACAATTAAGATCATTAACACTCAGAGGTGCCAGTGCAGTAGCCATTTGAAGAACAAAAGCCACTCATTTGAAGCCTCCGGCAAGCACCTCCTCACCACAGGCAGGCACCTGCCGGCACGGCCAGAGCCCTCCACAGCGCTGCCCCAACCTCTCCAGAGCTCACCCGTTCGCCATGGGTCAAGCTGGCTGGCAGCGACGCGCCCCACCTCTGCTTTCACTGCCACCCAGTCCTGACAGAGGCACGTGTCGCTGGCGTGGAGGACAGAGCACTGCAGACAGCAGTGCTCCTGCAGATCCACCTTCCTTCCTGGTGGCCATCATGCTCCTACACAAGGCATCTCATCCACCCGTCAGCAGTATTAAGGTGGGATTTACCTCTCAAAGTCTGAGCAAGAGGAGCGCTAACATGCATAAGTCCACCAGAATGGATCATAGCCCTTCCATGCACTGCCGGAACTGCCAGAAACCCAGGGTGAAAGGGCTGGACCCTGCAAAGACCAGCCTCAAATCTCTCTTCGGTGTTGCACCCCATCTCGGCACCATGAGACTGAAACCCTCCACCATTTCCTAAAGCTCATCCAATCAAATCATGAATGTTCTTCCTGCCCAGACGTCACCCTGTGTGCCTGACCACAGAGATGCTGAGTTTAGAGATCTCTGTGGAGGCAAGGGGGACCAGGGATTGATCTTGATGCCCTCTACTACAAAGACCTTGCTCCAGAGGGTTAATACCCTCCCAAAAGCAGGTGTCTTGGACTTTGTCCCTGACTCCATTGAGCTCTGCATATCCTGACCATACACCTGCATACCCCAGAGGAGCCATGCTCAGTGACATTGACAGGTTTGGGAGAGTGCCCCAAAACCAGATGCTGCCTGAGATGAGCCTCCAGCACAAAGTGCAGAGCTCTGAAGCAAGGTGGTCATCATAGGGTGCTTCTGCGACCTTGGCAGGCACACAGCAGCTCAAAGATCACAGACCAGCATCTGATAACAAAAACATGTGCTTTTGAACACTGTTTGCACATTAGGTGGGAGGTAAAAGGCTATAACATGTCTGAAAGCAGAAGTTCACACACGCACATTCGTCCAGTCCAAAGCAAACAGTCCCGAGCTTGGCATCTGCTGCACAGTGCCCACATCCAAGTCATTGCCCCTGCATGACCATGGGATCCTCCAGAAGGACTGCAAGACCTAAAGAGACTTGCTCATCAAGGCCCCAAATCCCCGAGGCCAGAGATTGCTACAAAACCCAAAGTGAGAGCCCTGCATGCATGTGATGTCACAGCAATGGCATCTACAGCTGAGGAACAGGACAGAAATACTGACCACCCCAGTCTCAGCTGTGCACAGTCACTGCCTGAATACTCTTTGCCTTTTCCAGGGATGGAGAACACATTGCTAATTAAACAGGTAAATCTGATTTATTTCAAGTTACAGTAAGGAACAGCTGCCTTCTACCTCAAATTCAGCCTGGCAGCCTCCCTGCTCACTTGGCTTCAGGTTTGCATCTTTATTTACCCTGGTATAACCAAGCATGAAAAGAGCTACACGATGGCTGCCAAAATGTTTAATCAGCACCATGTGAGATGTGAAAGCCGTGAGCTACAGCACAGTAAAACTTTGTCGCCTTTTGTACCCTTTGGTGCATTTGAGAGCATGGCTTCCCAGCCCCTGCAGTCCTTTACAAGCCCTGGCATTTCACACGTGAGAGGAAAGGAGGAGGATCACACGGGCGAGCGTTAAGCTTTTCCATAGGGCTGCCTGCCGAGACAGCCCAGGGCAAGCACAACATCCCGCAGCGGCTGTCTGACCAGCGGTAATGCAAAGCGTGGGGGTTCGTACCATTCAGCAGGGTGCCAAAATGGATCACTTGCAAGTACTCTGCCTCGCGCATGAAGCCGGTCAGCGGAGTGGCCCAGCCTTCGCTCAGCACCTGCACCCACTGCAGATCCAGCTGCAAAACAAACCCAAATGGCACTCCTGTCACCAGGTCATGCTCAGAGGCTGCTTTTCCTTCCCTTCTACTGCAACAGTGCTCTCATTTGCTGTTCTTCAAATATATGACAGAGAGGGGAAGAAAGCCATGGCAGGGAGGGTGGGTGGTTTGGGGGCAGGGTTTCAGCTGCTCCTGTACTTTCATTTCACAACTCCTTGCAGGGCTGTACTAACAAAACAAAGGAGACTGATGGCCTTGGCTTGATACAGCATAAGGTGGAGACACAGCAGAAAATGGCTGAGGATCAGGACACACTTCAGCTCGCCATAAACCACAGCTACAAGACACAGCCATCAGAGGAACACAGCCCCCTTTAGCAACATCCCCATTGAAGTCCCTACCCTTCAAACATCTTAACTATGACTGAATTACAGTGCAGCATCCATGTGTGGTGATACCTTAGTAATCTCCACGGATGGCAGCACTTCTGCTTCAGCTCGGACACTATTGAGTTTATTTTCAGGTACAAACAGCTCAAGAACATCCTTAATTGAGCCCTGGGGCACAATGTTCTGAAAGAGAGAGACAAGACAGCAGTTGTAAGTAGCATGCTGAAGGTACATCAAAAGGTCAGTATCTGAAAGTGGGTTTACAAGCTGCTGCTGACACAAATTACCTACTTGTGTTTGAAGGAGCTCCACAACCTGCTGAATACATTCAGACACGGATGCAATATTGGTTTTCAACACCAGTTCAGGAGATTCTGGCTTCTCATACTCTGAGTCAATCCCTGTGAATCCTACAGACAATTAAACCCAAACTAAATTTACTTAATGTAATACTCGGTGCTCTAGAGCCAACAATTCTGTACAAATAACCACTAAGCATTCAACCATACTGGGTACTACAAGCGACATTGTGACAGCAAAATTAGGGAAACAGGATTCTCTTGTGCACTACAAAGCACTTTTAGTAACCCACCTCTACATGCAGAGCCACAATGACAAGCTATCCGATGCTTGAGAAAGCAAAAGGCAAAATAAGACCTCACTCTTCCATACCTTTGATCTCTCCAGCTCTTGCCTTTTTGTACAGACCCTTCACATCTCTGCTTTCACAAATATTTAGGGGAGCATCTACAAAGATTTCAAAGAAAGGAAGTCCAGCTGCCTCATGAATTTTCCGTGCATTTTGACGATCCTGTCAGAAGGAAGATGGAAAAATTATGCGTCCAAACTTCTCATGGCATTAATGTCACCCCTTCAATAAGAAGTATTGGCCAGGGCTCTGTGGTGGTTGTGTAATAAAAGAGGAATCCAGCTTCCTTACCTCATTCCTAATACATGATGTGTCCTGGAATTCAACACAGGTAAATCTGTCTCTCATATAGATTTATTAAATTTACACTAATTCTAATAAGAGTTTTTAATTTCCCTTCCCCCCTTTTCTTTAAAGATAACTTAAAAAATATAATTTAAAAACCTCCAACTTTGATCTGTTTTCAGCTTTTTCCACCAGAAATATCAGGACTCTTCATTGAGCAGGACAGTTCTGTGCATTGGTGGTGTTTTACAGAACAGAGAAGTTAAGAGGAGTATCTGATGGCATATATAGGAAATCCTTTATGTAAATCTCTCTTCCCTAAAAGCAATCATGAGATTAAGGCTGCCCAGAAAAGCACAGAACATGATGCAGAGAGTTTACCTTTGCAAAAGGAGAAATGAAACTAGTTATGCAGACGAGTCCCGCATCAGCGAACAGCCTGGCCACCTCTGCGATGCGGCGGATGTTCTCCTCACGGTCCCCAGCCGAGAAACCCAGGTTCTTATTCAAGCCATGTCGAACATTATCACCATCCAGGGAATAGCAAGGGATGCCATGTGAGACCAAGTACTCTTCCAGAGCAAAGCCAATGGTTGTCTTGCCAGCACCAGAAAGTCCTGTGGGAGACAGAAAAGTGAGGTCCAGATTTGAGGTCACAAGGATGAAAATAACACTGTAATGCAATACCTCCTGGGACACTGGCAACAAAACTCCTTTTGTCTGAAGTTGCTTTAAGGAAGGAATGAGGTAAGGAAGCTGGATTCATCTTTTATTACCCAGCCACCACAGAGCCCTGGCCAATCCTTCTTATTGAAGGGGTGGCATTAATGCTATGAGAAAAGCTGCTATATCCCAACATGTGGAGGGGTTCAGCCCGGCAGTGTTGCAAAAGTACCTCTGGCTGGGCCATGGTGGGACAAACAGGTACCAGTAAGAAGGGAAAACTTGAAAGGATGCTGTTGCCTGTAAGTCTCTCAATGTCCTCCTCCTGTTCTCCCTATAAACAGCAAACTGCTCCCTCAGACTGAACCCAAGGAGAGGTTCTTGCTGCAACTGCATCCACAGACACCTCCTTCTGCAGGAGCAGGATAGCTGTGCAGACAAGCAGCACATCTTCACCTGCCCACGTCTCCTGGAGTCATCAGCCAGAAAGACAACAACCCAAAATGAGGTGTCTGCTTCCCAGCCCAACTCCATTCACTTGCACAAAAAGTACTTGCTACTGGCTGTGTCAGAAACCCTCAAATGCACCTGGAGCACCAAACTACTTTCCCTTGTGTGGGGATTCATGCATTGAAAACTGCTTGATACAGAACAGGACCTTCACTTAAGGGAGATAACACCTCCAAACAACACACCTGTCTATGAAAACACTTAGCCTTGGGGAATCTCCTACGGAGATAGCATCATCTGCTCACCTGTTTTTATAACCTTTGCCTGACACCTACTATTTACTACTCATGGAGACAAGACCTTGGGCAAGGTGGACTTTTAGTTTGATGCAAACCTATATTTGTACTGGAGAGGAAACCTGGCTGGGTGGACTTGAATCTGGCTGTGCCTTTGGTTTTTGTAGTACAACAGACTCTAAGTGAGAGCTCTTCTGAGCTGTCAGCGTAGTACACTCAAATGCCCTTCCACTGGATCCATGCAATGAAATGTCCTTCTGTCTAGTCTGGTAAAATTAAATTGATAGAAAGTTAGGAGAGCACTATCTATTTCTCAGAATAATCATCAGCCAGAGAAGCTCAAACCTTTCAGACACAGGATCTTTGAGTGATATTAAAAAAAGAAGGAAATTGTCTTGTCTAAGTTTTTTGGTTTCAGAAATTCTATTAGAGTAGACAAAGTGTTGGCCTTCTTTTCAAAATTGAAGTGGAGAACAAAACAGAAATGTGTTTTAATTCAACCGCCCAGCGCAGAAGCCGATATGAAGGTAAAACAGAATTGCTTTACAAACCCTTCCAAGTACATCTTTCAACATCTTCCAGTACTGAAAGAAAACACCATTTAACAAGCAAAGAAACAACTGGACAAGCAGCAAAAAAAATAGAGTTGTTCAAATATTAGTGGAGGAAAATAAATGCAATTGTCATTTCTAGCAGCCCCTAATTCCCAAACAATGAGTTAATCCTTCAAAGCAGAAAAAAAGGGGCAATGCATCAGGGGGCATATAAAATGAGAAATAATATAAGAAACCCACAATGGCCTGTATAAGCAATTGCTTCCAGTGCAACTTGCTATCTGGGAATATTTGTTCTTCAAACAAGACAACTTCCTCATTGCGCTGCTCATGAGGTCACTTTAAACACAGTAAAGCTAGGTGTCCCAATAAACTTCCCACTAACCCAGAATGAAAGGATCTACATGCTGTTTTGGACAACCCTGGGCATGTTTCATTGCCAAGGACTGGCTGGATTTGAGCCAAGGCTTCCTCATCCACACACCTGGGAACAAGGGCAATCCTTAGGGCTTCTGATGTGTTCAAAGGAATCTGATAACAGCTGTGAAATTCATAAAAACATTAGTTATGGGCAGCAGCTGCCAGGAAGAATATCTTGCTGTGCCAGCACCATATGCTGGTGCTTCTCACATGTGCATGTTTTGCAATTCCCAGTTCACAAGGAATGTCAGTGTTTCCTGTGATTCCCAAATCCCCACCTCCAAGTCATATTCATGTATGCAAGTGGGTTTCACAGGTGAAGCCATGCTTTCACATCCATATGAAAATACCTGTTAGCCAAACCGTGCAGCCTCGAAATCCACCCCTGGTACCAACGACTTGTCCTCTCTTACTCCTGCTGACATGATGGGCTTGGTAAACCACATTGGTTGATCCCTGATGAAAACAAAAAAACAAAACACTTTTGTTACCTCTCTGCTCTCCACACGAAAGAAAATCTCAGCTGGGACTAATATAAGGGAGAGAAACACAAATTCATTAAAAAGCTACGTGACTCACTGCACCAAACTTAGACAATTTGGTACAAAAGGGACAATGGCAAAGAAAACAGTTGCCTTTGCCATAAGCTGGATTTCAATGTAGATTCATTGTTTTGAAGACCGCATTTGCCTTTGCTCAGAGCTCTCCTGGCTGCTGCCTTTGTGCCAGCAGTAGCAAAAGGTGACTTGTTGTGCTGCAGGAGTGCTGCTGGTGACCAACACAGCTGCAGGCAGGCAGGGGAGGGCACTGAGCCCCGCAGAGGTATGGTCAGCACACTCCCTTGCCTCTTCAGCATTTTAAAGAGTAGGCAGACTCGCCTATTATTTTAATTACGCTTGCAAAACAAAAGCAACTTAAGGTGCTAATTTACTTGCCATGTTTAACATAACACTATAGACAATAACTGCAGCTGGGGCAAGAAATGGCAGCGCAACAGGGCTAAAGCTGAGCAAGACCAGGACCCGACCAGGAAAGACAGAAGGATGGGAGGCATAGAAAACAAAGTCTAATGTGTAAGTGTGCACTTCCCAGTGCAAGCAAGGGACAGGCACCATGCTGAGCCAGAGGCCTGAGTTTTGGTGCTTCTTAACACCTACCTACTGCAGGCAGAGAAGCTCCCATGTCTCCACTGCGATGCAGACTAAAAGAGCCTGTCTGTGCCCTGCAGACCCAGCAATGCAACTTTGACAAAGACTTTTTGCACATAAAAAATCTACAAGATCTTATTAATTGCAAGGATTATGTTTCCAACTTGAGGCAGCCAAAGAAAAAGTCTCCAAAGGGGCAGAGATATAAATATTTTGTCCCCAGGCAGATTCTTCATGACTGTAGGTTTATCCGTTTCACTTATCAGCACAAGAGCAGGTCAGAGCTTTCCCATGATTTACATCTTTCTGTATAAATATTTCTGTCTGAAGTCACAGAAAGGAAGTGATCATCTCTCATTTGTTCAAGAAAAAAATTTTGACAAGAATAAAGAGGAAAGAGAGACACAATAAAGTAAAAGGTCACTTTTAAACATATTAGCAAAATAACCTGCTTTTTTTTTCCCCTCTGCTTGCTGGGCCATTAACACTTTAACATGATTCAGCAAAGGTATAAGCATTCATTCATTCTATTTTGTATGCAACAGAGGGCTCTGCCTGCACAGAAATCTGGATGAAAATTATTCCATAACAGAACAGAAAAAATACCCTCGTCTCCTCACCTGCTTTTATTATTATCTTTCAGAGAGACCAGCATCCCAGCAGAAACCAATCTCCCACCACAGCCATTTATAACTATACTCAGAATTTCATGCCCATTTTTAATTCGATTTTAGTGGAATGCTCCAAAATTAGCTTCTTCAGGCCTGCAAATTTTCCATTTGCAATTGCTTCTGGGCACACTGAAGAGCTACTCCACTTCAGATCATTTTAATGTACTCGTAAGAATAGCTGTGTCCCAAATAATTATAATAATGGCACAAATCTTGCCTCCAAGGTTAACTCTCAGCCAGCCTCAATGTCGGCACCACAACTGTGGGATTGCACTGGAAGAAGCTCTGGGAGGGAGAAGCAATTGCTCTAGAACTGGCCCAAGGTGACCGATGCCCACCCTGTGCCACCACCAAATGACTTGGTGGAAGTCCTGGGCTGAGAAGGTTTTCAGGCCTGTTGTCCTAACTACCTCCAGTGACAGGTCTCCAGGAGTCTCACTTCCCATTTTCATTGCTGCAGTCACTAGAGGGGGTCCTTGACATCATTTCCTCCTTCTGCAGTTGTTACAAGGGATAAAACCAATTATTTGGGGGCTGGAGTGTATCGGATGGGTGAGGTGCTGTCTGAAACACAGAGCTTGGGTACCACACCAAAACAAAAACAAAAAGTCAAAACCTCTCCAGAGCTGACCCTGGAAAAGTGAGTGAGCCCAACACATCCTGGTGACTCAGAAAATAAAAGATAAGAAGCTTAAGATTTGGGGATTTTGTATTTTGTTCTGTTTCTTTTTTTTACAGTTGATTGTCAAAAGCCTATTTGAACATTTTGTGTTTGCACAGGTGATGCAGCACCACTGTGGTTTAATTTTCACCCATCCAAATGGTTCAGGCTTCAGCAGTGAGACTAAATGAGCACATGCATAATACCCAGCTGACAAAAATAACCCCTTTTCCCAGGACCCATGGGTGTTTTTCTGCTGTGTTTACTCCTGGATGAGCTCTGCCACTGCTCTGAAATGATGTGTCACCTGGCCACAAACCCGTAGCAAAACACGAGTGCCCAAACCCACCTTCTGACAGCTTGCCACCACTCTACCCTGCAGCAAAACCTCCCTCCTTCAGCGTGATGCCTGCCCGTTGATTACACACTTCTCACGTGTAGCACTCCAAAAAACATAGAACAGGTATTTTGTAATTTGTTTGCAAACCACAACAGACATTTCTCAGTGGAGAATCAAAGCTGCACACTTCAAATCTCTTTCACGCCCCCTGCATCAGTAGGAACTCGAGCCACACACTCCTTTTGGCAAAACATTGATCTGATGGATCTGTCCTGCAAGAGATGAACTACAGTAACGTCCATGCCTTGGGAAGGTGCAGGAACTAACACATTCCTACCTGGCTGACGTAACGAGACCAGTATGTTAAAAGTACACGTTGTCATGCCATAAGTCTGCACTGTGCATGTATCTCAGAGCTTTTATTTTGCACGATAGCATCTTTCAGAGCTTGGGAAAGCATTTTTGCAATTCAGCAGCACTGTCAGATCTCTCCTACCTGCTCAGGAGCTCCAAAGGGTACCAAATCCCTCTTATTTTTCCATTATGGTAATCTTGCCAGTAAACTCTTCCTAACCCTGCACAACTGCCTGTCTCACGCGGACTCAAATTCTTGTCACCAGGTATGCCAAAAGTAAAACAAAAGCAGAGAGAAATGTGAGCACACAGCAGATGGCTGGGCTGGCAGGTTGCTTAGCCAGGAACTGTTCAGCAGGAACCACCAACCACGCACATACTCATCCACCAGTTGGGACACGGCTTAGGAAGCTGCAGCACAATCAACTGTAGTGAAGGAGCCACCAAAAATAAGCACGTGTAGCCTGAAAGAAAATCCTGAAGAGATTTCATCTCTACAGAGCACATACTGCAAGACCATTGCGAGGCAGAGATAAGTGGAGGACAGGGTTTAATCAGATGTGGGGCTGTCCTACTGATTTTATTCTCACGGTTTTGACCTTGTCATCATAAACCAAACATATTTAAAAGAGATAATCTAATCATGATTGAATATTGGGCCTCACTGTGGGGACAATGTGAGGCCTACTGGTAAGCATTTCCTGCAATAGTCTGAAGGAATGAGGTTTGGGAGAGGAACTTCTTACATATAATTTAGCCACAAACAAGGCTCTAAGCAAGGCAATGAATGACCCAACAACGTCTCCAAAGAAGAGCCATGCAGCCTCTGCCAGCCAGATGGTTAAGAAGGATGCTGCCATGCTCCCTCCTTTCATTGGAAATCTGCTGTTTGGTCACATCTGCCTGATCTCCGTGCTCAGGCCACTCTGTCTTGTCTCATACAGGAAATGAGAAAAAAACAGACATGGCTCCAAAACTTGTGCCAAGGCTGCAGTGGACAAAGAAGCCAAATCCTAGGTCTGCTTTTAGCCTTCCCTCCTACTAAACCTTCCCATGAGGCTGACAAAATGGGAAACACCAAGATCTCAGGTGTCTTTTAACACTAGGCTTGAATGTCTGCCAATTGTCTCCTGACTTGGCTTCCAAAAGAAACAAGACTTTTCAGCCACTGCTCTGGTGGGACAAGATGCTTCCCTGTTTTGTGAAAGCAGGTTGCAGGCAGAGGCAGGAGGCTTTCCTTAGTGCTCCTCCTGAATAAAGAGATAGGACCTCTGAGACAAGACTCCACCACAACAGAGACCTGTTGGAAATCAGGAACCATCAGTGTCCTCTGCTTTGAGTGCTACTACTTCTCGATTCATGGCACCTAAAAAAGTTACCTCAGCTCCTTCTTCAAGTATTTGGCCATGAAAGAGAGTAGCTGTGCTTGCCCACATGAACTGAACATCCCTGGGAGAGGTGCTATCAGGGAGCATTTCCTCCTCTCACCTGACAGTGAAATGTACCATATCCAAAAGACCCTTCCTAACAATTACTAACGTTTGTTAGGAACAGAACCACTGCACAATTAATAGAAAATGCACTAGATAAAAAATGTTTAGAGTTGTCCCAAAAAATTACATGGATGATTTGCCATCTACCACTGGAAATTCAAGTATGTATGAACTCTGGTTGTCCTTAGGACAAAGGCCAGCTACCTCCTCCTGCCCCCACCTACCCATTTCATTAGTCACCATCTCCACAGCTGCGTTACGAATAGGACCAGGCGACTGCCACGTGCCACAGCTGAGGGGGCAAAACAGAGGAGAAGAGATGACAGATGAGCAAGATATCTTCAAAGGGCATACGATATCCTCAACTCAACAGTCATCCACAGAAGGCAGAGCTCTCTGATGTTGCAGGGGAAAGATCTGTCATTAGAAAGCAGTGTTGGTCATCACAAATGCTGACAAGACCTAAACCAATGTTGTTATTGCACCCTTAATTCCTCACCACTGTGACAGTACCTCTGCCTGCTGTAGCTGGCAGGTGCAGGGTGCTGGAAGTGGTCCAAGAGCCACAGTTCATGGCAGGCTGCAGCAACATCCCACTCTGGAGAGGGACTCCCTCCTGAAAACACCGCGGATCAGCCCATGAGCAATGTCAGCAGAAGAATGCTCTTGTAGAGCAATGCTATTAAGGGCACATTAGTCACACAGCCAATTCACTTAGCAGAAGGGCCAACCTCATAGAAACACAGTTAGTGTCCAATTGGTGGCTGGCAGCTCTCATGGCCCCTGGGAAATCCTGACCCAACAGTGAGGGTCAGGCCTCCCCCAGCTGTATTTTTGTTTATACGGATATCTCACATCATTTGGAATATGATTCATTTTTTTCCAGTCAAGTATTTAATACACACCCTATTTTGGTACTGCAGCTTGGACATTGCTCCAAGAGGAATAAAATCCCAAATAAATAAATTAGAGGGTTTCAAAATGTTTTTAGCTGATCATACTTGCAAATGGTAATAATTTTATAATTTAAAAGCCTATTTAATAATGTTTCAAGCTTAAAGTGAAAGATTAAACCTCCAGAGACTGATTTAACGTATTGTCTAAAATCCCCTCCCAAATCCCAATATCTTACTCAAAAAAAAAAAATCTTTGTCCTATCAGTTGAATTCAATACATAAAGTTTATGGTACTTTTCCTTAAAAAGTTATTAACTTCTACCAGGGCAATTCCCAACAGCTGCTCTTGCAAATTGACTAGCTGACATCATCAAGAATATAAAGTGTTCATCACCAACACGGGGAGAAAAAACCTTCTGTAAGGTTCAAACCTTGCTTCAGAAAGCAAAAGTACTATACTGAAAAGGAGGAAGAGAGAGAAGAGGGGGGTTTTGCTTGTAGAAGCAAAGATTTTGTTATGATCATACTGAAGAACAATGGAGAAACCTCAGAGTTACTGAAGCCCTGATTTAGCTCTTGTAAGTCTAAACCTACAGACTTTTCCCAAAACTGAGTTTGATTCATTTAATGTACTAAGGTGGCAAATACTGCAGAATCAGCTCCTCTCTTTCCCAGGAAAAAAACCCCACCAAGATGGAGTTACCCTGGAAATTTTACCCATTTCACCTCTCAGGATTCCACCACCACAATGTGGAGCTTGGTTTACATGGGGAAGTAGGACTCCTCAAGCACCGTGGTACCCTATGGCCCACCCTCCTGCTTCCTGTGCTTTTGTCTCTCCTTCCCGCACACAGGACTTGTCTCCTCTCCTATCACCCATATGCGAGAGAAATCATGTTGTGTTTTCTTTTTGTACTTAGCTGAGTAATACTGTGATGTGTCACCAAATACCCTGCAGAGGCTGCTGGGCTGAGGTTGCCAGCTTTCCCTCACACCAGGCAGGATGCTGAACTGGGCTCCCTTTCTTCATTCAGTGCTCTGAATAAATCACAGCAAACCCTGACTTGCTCCTTGGCACCCTCTGCCTTTGACGCTTGTTCCTTTTGACACCCCTACCTTGGCCTCTGTCCCCTGCCAGGAATGTAACACAAAAGACCTTAAGGAGACCAGCAGAGACATCCCAGTTACTGGAAACAAGCAGCCTTTCAGCTTGGAGACAGACGGCTGCAGATGCCAAACACTGCTAACACACACGGTTTTCAAGGTGGTGTTAGCTAAACTGCTTTTTTCTTAACCCACAGGAATTTCTGAGTGCTTAGCAAGACCTTATTTTTGATCACAGCTAAAATATTTTTCTCTTGGTATAAATTTGCATGTTTTGGGTTGCCACAACTAAATTTTATACAAACCTATCCATCAAAACCAGGCTCATATTCCAGTCACTTGGCAAATTCAATACAGATTTCTAGACTACGTGACTTCAAACCAGCAGGCTGGGTGTAAAAATCTGCCTCTCTGAAGGCACCCAGATTAGGCTTTCCTTATCTCTGAATTAGATGATGTTACTACTCTAATTTCCTTGACACAAGAAAACTAGTGAGTTATCCTGCATGCCTACAGATTTTCAGAACAAATTTGCAAGGCCTGGACACGTGTTACAAAAAAAATCTTCCAGTCTTCATTCCAGAAATCACAAGGGACAGCTGCATGGGAAACAGATATTTGACAAACAAAGCATCTTGTCAGCCGCTGACAAAAATAACAATTTACACAAGAAATCCTTCCATGGTTGCCTTACATTTTATATTCAGAGCAGTTCTGCTCAGAAACCAAGGCCATGGTTCTGTATATTCTTTTGGAGAAAAATGCCAGGTTATAGAAATGGTAAACTGAGTATCAGCCCCTCAGATTTCAGGGGCAAAAGAAAAGGAGGACAAGGGTATATATTTTGGCCATATAATAACTTCACTATAAAAAAAATTCCAGGTAGGAATTCTATTTATATGTAACATTTTTTTTCCCCTTGAAAATGATATTTAGGAATTTAAGTAATGGGTTGTGGCTCCCTACATTAAATAAGTCCCTTTTCTTTTTGTGGCAAGGCAGGTACCCTATCCCTTAAACCAGCAAGGCTGATAGACAGGACACCAAATACCATGCAAAGAAAAACTTGCAGTACAGTGTCAGAAGATTATCAACTGAGATATATTTTGTTCAATTGTAAGACACAATCAAAACCACAAGCTCTGCTGCTCAGAGATGCCACGTGGGACTGGCTTACCCAGAGGGTCCTCCAGTAAATGCCAAAAGCCAGTGTGTCAACGTAATATCCCATTTCATTGAAACCATTCACTTTGAGAGCTCCATAAATTACTTAAGCAAACCAGGACCGCCATCAACTTACCTCTAAAAGCTGGACAGGCATTGCTGTAACATAAAACACAGTGAGGCACATCCAACAGTTCTTGGTTAACTCAGTTCTGGGTTAACTGAGTTAACTCAGTTTGCAATAGGTTTTCAAACTTGGAAAACATCTAACCAGGGAGGTGGACACCAGCTCCATCTCCTGTTAAGTAAGAAAGCAGAAGCTCCTTCCACCCTCTAAGCTAGCACAGGTTGAACCAAGCCCATCTCAGCTCTAAATGATACAGGACAAGACACCTGTTTTTAACATGCCCATCATATCCTTCTCAGGAAAGAAAACCTGTACCTTTCGAGAAACAGTAGCAGTTTCGTAAGCAGTGGGAGATGTAGACAATCTACATTTCAAGCAGCTTCATCAGGTTTTAAAATATCTATATTTTCATGAAAGAACTAATCCTACGGCATCGCTTCTCCTCTATAAGACATCATGGCAGCCTGCTGAAAGAATAAAGCTGGACACAAGCCCAGGCCAGCAGCAACTCAGCATCGTGGCCACATGATGCCTTTCACCGCCTCATTCAGTACCCAGGATGGATGCACAGTCTTGAACCTGATGTCTTGAACTCCATGCACTTGACTTTGCAATGGTCAATAGTCACTAGCAGGCAACAGGAGATCTCTCTCCACCTCAGCATTTTTTTAAGGTTTGCAAAGTCCAAAAGCAGCAGCGGGAAGGACTGTGGGGAAACTTGGCCAGAACCACCACACAGGACACGTTAAATGGGGGAACTCGACTAAGCAGGCCAAAAGTTCACTTGGCTGGAAAAAATCATTAAGATGAATTCATGGAAGGGAAGTTCATTGAGGACTATCAGGAAGAAAGAAATGGCCTCTGGTGTCTCAAGTCATAAATCAGTAGAAGCTGGGACAACACACCATCGCATCCTATCTATAAATTCTTCCCTGGTCCTCACTCTTGGCTGCTGCTGGAAACTACAGACAGGGCCAGACTGACCTTCCCCCTCACTCAAGTACCCCCACAGTCACCTCGATATTTCTGTTGGCTGAAGCTGGGTTTGTTTTCACCATCATGTAATTGAATGTGCCACCTACACATGTGCTGCATGACCCAAGTCCAAAAGACTCAAGTTCAGAGACACGAGGATGAAGGTTTCCTGCTCCATTTACCTGACCCATACAAGGTGCAAAATGGGCTTTTAATTACATGAGTGCACAAGAGGTTACCTAGACCCTTACCTAAGTCAGCACCAAGCATGTTGTACTCTTCTTGAACGTGCAGCTATTCAGCACTTCCCTCACCCCTCCCTAATCCTGGTGTAGGTATGGGTCTTAGTCTTACACACCACTCCAAGGCTGGTTGAAGGACAGTTATGCATTTTCCTTGGGGCTTATTGTTCCTTGGTCCTACAAAAATTCATGCAAACTCCTAGTATTTCTCATCAGCCCCAATTTTACAGCCACAGAAGAGCAATAGAGAGTAATGCAAACAGCAGATGAACCTATCACAATATGTAAGCCCTATAAAAATGATACATTTGAAGAACAGCACCCCTGGACTTCAGACTACAACCCAAGAGCTCAACGCTCCATTCCCAATGCCTTTGGGCTCTTCTGAAAACCACTGCCAACACAAACAGATGACCATCCCATCAGAAGGGCTGTGCAGGACTAAAAAATGACCTCCAGCTGACACACTTCTTTACACCACAATGGAAAGCTGAGAAATGGTTTGATATTGAAGAAAACATTTTGTTCTGCCAGAGAGGCCGCAAAGACCTCAACATCAGAATGTTTTGAAAATGTAGGCACAAATGGTTGTTTTCCAAAGATGCCCCAAAAGGCTCATCTCAACAAGCCCTGAAGTGCTGCATCTAAAGAGAAGCCACGTTTTAACGTCAGAAAGCAATAAAATTCATGCAAACCAGCTCCTTCCTTAACCTCTGCTCTTCAAACAGGCCAACACATTTTGGCACCCGCTCAGTAGATAAAACTTTCCATATACATAGTTGTAACCCGGCCAAGCCGTAAGTAAATGAAAAAGGACTGCTCTGTGAGGGCTGGGAGGCAACACTAGCAATAAGCTACCAGCCCTACAGGCAAAACCCTCACTTCCCAGTGTTCCATTTGGTGATGAACATCTATGCCAAATGCCTTGACCAAGCCTTTTTTCATCCCTCCTTTTGTTAATGATACACTCCAAGTAAATTTCCATTTAGAAATTATTAAGCTGCAGGACTATTAAGGAACTATTTCTCACTTCTCAGAGATGTGATTCAGAGGTAAATCAGAGATAATCATTAGTCACTCTGCTCACGATAACAGTAAATTAATAAACAGTAACCTGAATTACATGGTATTTCTCTTAATGGACTTTTAAGATACCAAAGTGTACTAGCACTGTGACCAAAGTACAAGCTCAAGGCAGGGCATGTCATTAGGAGCATTAACATGGGCTCTGCACACCACTTTATCTTTTGTAGGCCTGTACAGCTGCTAGTTTATCTAAACCAACTGGCTGCAGATAGGTGAGGTCTTTTAATTTTTAGAGGCTATTCAAAGACACCCTCCAGGATCAACATCAGCCCAGTAAAAAATATTGCAAGTATGCCAGCACTTCTCTTGAAAACTCTCCAAGAAAACAAAATTCCCGTGGCCTACATCTGAGCTGCAGCTGCAGCGCACATGTCTGGGTAGCATGGGGTCTTCAAAATCATTCACCACCGTGCCTAAAAACACTTGTAGGGGCTGCCCAAGGAGAATATGGATGGAAACCTGTGCCTGAGCTAGAGGTTTTGGTATGGATTTGTAACTGCCCTTGACTTCATCAGCGCAATCTGAAAAACAAATGAGGCTGGAGTATGTATTTATCCAGGAGTCCAGCAGCAAGACAGGAAACAACATGCTGACTCAAAGCACTTTGCCTCAGAGCTGGAGAAGTTATAGTTGGGTTTAGATGCCCTGGCCAGCACCATAGATGGCACCCACTATGCCAACCAGCACCAGCAGCAGCGGTGCTCAGCTGTGCTTCTCCAAATGAGGCTCCTGGGAGATAGACATATCCTTAAGAGCCGCTAGTCCTGTTGGCAAAGCAAAAGATTAACCTCCGAGCACACTGGCAGGGATCAGGCCTGAGGTACTGGTCTCTCCCTTGGCTGGAAGGGATGTTCCAGCAGGAGCGACCTGCCTCAGCAGAAATTCCTTCCACTTTTCCACATGCATGTCCTTCTATAGCCCTGAGAGATGCTCTGTCCATGCACCATCCTGGAAAACACACCCTCCCGCTCCTGCTGCCATGGCACTACTGGAGACAGTAGACAAGCCTTCCTGCACTTGGGGAAGGTCCATCAAACTCCCCAGCTTGCAGATTCTAGGGCTGGTCTGCAATAACTTCATTATTCCATTCCCCATCCCCCTGAGGGCTAAGCCTCCCTGAACCATAGAAAGAGAGAAGCATTCATATTTAGGAGCCTGCAACTTTTTCTGGCTTTTCTTCCTTGAAATTCTCCAAATTTACTCTTACAGAGCAGAGTATGGTTAACAAACACAGGTCTGGCACACTGACAGCCCCACAAAACAGCAGAAGTGAATAGAACAGTGAGGTGGGAGCAACAGACTAGAAAGTCTGAGTTTTTAATAGCAAAGGACTTCAAAAGAAATAGGGAGAAATGGGCAGAGAGCTATAGGAAACAACAGAAGCCAAAATAACAGTTCATTGAGATAATTAACCTGCTGGCCTTTCTGTTATTTTTGAAGAAAAGAGATATAAAGCAAAAAAAGTGATAGAAAACAAAACAAGACGTACTAAGCCTGCAATGAGCTACTAAAAAACAATCACCTTTTCTAATGGTGCAATGAGTTAGGCACTGTGTTTCACAAAATAAATCATGGTTGTAAACCCAAGACGGTGGATAAAACATCAGAAATGCTGTCTTGAGCAATTCAATCCAGACCAAGCCACACTAATTACCTGAAACCAGGGCTCTGCTGCCTGCTGCATTGTGGCCTGTGCAGCTCTCACCGTGGTGAGCAAACCAGAACTGTTTTGAACATAAATGTCCTTAAGATGTTTTGGTGTTAAGTTCGAGGCAACAGTAAAGACTCGAGGATGATGACGTGAGGCAATAGTAAAGATGTGGGGAGATGAATGCGTGGTTTGTTTTTTTAACTTTTTATTTCACATTGGCGTGTAATTAAACTGATGAAGCTGTACATACGCTATTGTACAGTCTGTGATATCACTCAGTCCATTTGAACTCTGCCCTGCAGCTTGCTCGACACCAGAACAGTTTTTAGGCAAAGAAACTACGCCTTTTCATATTTCCTGAGGGTTGTCATCTGACCTTGTTTTTTCCTTCTCTTTAAATAAATTAAAAAAAAAATCTAAATTATTTTTACATGTTAATTTATCTGTAAATATGACCACATAATTTGCAACTCTGCCTCTAAGCCCTACACAAGCAAAAATGAACCATCAGAAGTTACAGATTCGTGATCCACAGCATCTTGGTGAAAGCGAGGGATGCCACGTGCCACACCATTCAGCTTCCTGGAGATGGTGTTGCAAGACCGGACAGATGACAAAGCTGTAACACTGACCCTGAAAGAGACAGTTTCAGTACAGGGCTTTTCTCCACTAAGCACCTGCACAGACAACCAAAGAAAAACTAGCTGATAGCAGCCAGCACAACCCTGGCCCACAGCTGGGGCCGGACACCAGCGGTGGCTCTGAACACCATCTCATCATTATACATTCAGCTGCAATTCCACTCACTCAGAGGAATGAGCAAGCCAGACAGGCAGTCACCCTGGCGAGGGGCCAGCCCTTCCAGGGCGTCTGGGCTTCATGGCAAGCTGTCTCCCTGGAGCACACTGCACCATCTGTACCCTCCTGTATGTTACAAACATGCTGCTCGGTGAGGAGAGCTAAGGAGGGTGGAAATACCAGAGGCACCACAGGTGTAGGGAGAACAAGCTGCTATTTCGACGAAGCTAAAAGAACAGCTCAGCCCTGAATGCTGCACTGTGCAAGAGCCCACATTATAAACAAGGGCAGCCCCACAACTCCACTCTACTCAATGCAATTACTTTATGGTGTACTTACTCCTGAGAGCAGGATTTCACTGCTGGGGCACACAGGAGGCCTCTGTAAAGAACATTAAGTCTTTAAGATCATCATTGCAGACTGTTCTTCTCCAAAAAAAATCAGTATTGAAACTGGTCAGAAATAAATTCTTTTTGTCAACGAGGTCTGTGAATGGAAGGACACTGCCTAGCACACAGAGGGCTTGACACCTCTTCCGATATCACGAACAGAAACAAAGAGTGCATTTCCATACCAACCAGTCAGAGAGAGATTCCTGCACAGCAAGTCTTGGGTCTTCAGCAGAACTACAATGCTTTGTCCATTTTAAAGGACAGCACATGCAGAAGTAAAAAATTTGAAATTTTCTACTCTGTACCTTACCATAAGCTTCTATTAACAAATAGATGTGCAATTAAAACATTCTCAAACTAGCCACCCACTCCAGAGAGCATTCAGGCAGAATTTGGGTTTTAAATCCTAAGTTTACAAATATTCAGTTTCCAAGTGAGGAGTACAGTCAAATAAGATGACCAGTCCATCTTGCAAAAGCTAGCAATACTGCACCTTGCAAAAGCTGACAGCTAATCAACATTGCCTGCAAACCCCATTTTTTACAGACAGTGAATAGAGCTGGAAACATCCAACCTCACAAAATGTTCTGTGGGAGAAAGATTCATTCACACTATGAAGAAGAGGTAAGACCGGAGATTTTACTAGTAATAAGAATTTTTATAAGTAAAAATGATTCATGTTAGTGGGAAAACAAAAGAAAAAAGGGGGATTAAGCAAGGGGCAGCATAGGACATACTGAAGTACTAATAGGGATGTCAGTAGGACAAATTATTCTGTGCACCTCATCTTCATTTCCTAATGGAACAGCTTTGGTTGTTGCAGTTACAAAAGGTATCATGAAAAATTCACCACCACGTTAAAACTCCTCTGAGCTACAACATCTAGGCTGTGAGTTGGAGAAGAACACTGAGCTGCTGCCTGCCTCTTTCTTAGGCAAAATCCCTCATGTGCTGCCAATGGTTCAACCCTTCTGAACTGCCCTGTGCAAGGGCACTGAGACTGAGTGCAAGGGTCCTCACGTGTATGCAAATAATTGTGCCAATCGAGGGAGCCCTATCCAAGTGAAATGCCTTATCCCCTACCTCTGATATCGACTTGTGATGGCTGAAACTGAGGAGGAGACGCTGAGGGAGCATTAGAAGGAAGAACTTCTTTCATGCTCTGTGCAACACAGCTCCCAGGTAATAGAGCAGGAGGATCACTAATGCGATGTCATCGCTGTTTCATCATAATTACTGAAAACTCTTGCAATTAATGAAATCACACCTTTTCTCCTTCTATCACATACATGGCAGATAAGCACACGAACATACACCTACTGCTGTCAACCTGATAGCGTCTGTTTTGACAAAGGTCATTTTTTCAGCCCAGGGTGGAGGCAAAGAACAGGGATTATTCTAGAACTTCAGTAATGCCGCTCTCCTGTCACAGCAATAAACAAAACTCCCATACAGGACTCGCATCCTGCACCTCCCCTCCCTGAAATAATCCCTAAACCACAGGTTTTCACAGCTCCAAGAACACCCTGCTGCAGAGGCGTGCTTTGTTGCACATGGTTTTGGTTGCATTCCTATCCGGACAGTTTTCCCAGTGTGTTCAAATCGTGCCAAATCCATCTGAAAGATTTACGACGAGGAAAAGAAAAAAAAAAAATCAAGCAGCAAAGGGCACCGAGAGCCTCGTGCCAAGATTTGGTTCTGATTTAAAACCTGGGAAACGCACAAGAAGCCAGAGAGACCCAGACCTCGCATCCCAAAAGGAAGAAGTAAGGGAGGGCAGCGGGCATCGCGCCTGCGGTTCGCGGTGCTCGTGTCTAACGGCGCCGCGGTTCGCGTTCTCTGCCGGGACCGGGCTCGCGATGTGACCCGCGGCCGCGCTGCCCCGGGACAGGGACCCGCGGACGGGACGCGCCCCTCCCTCCGCCCGGGCTCCAGCGGCCTCGACTCCGGGCGGCTTTAGCGCCCGCTCCGCGCGGGGGGACCGCCGGCTCCTGCCGGGCAGGGGGCGCCCGCCGGCCCGGTCCCCGCCCCTCCGGGCGCTGCGGACGCGGCCGGTCCCCGCCCGGTGTCGCGGCGGCCGTCGGCTGGGGGGTCCCCGCGGCGCGCTCAGTCCACCCGCCCCGCCCCGCCCCGCGCTCCTACCGCGTGCTGCCGGCTCGACATGGTGCTGGCGGCGCGGGGCCCGGCGGCGGCGCCGCGGCTATAAGGGCTCCCGCGACACGTAGCGCGTCCCCGGGCCGGCCCCTCCCGCTGCGCCCGCCCCGCCCCCGGCCCGCACCCAGCGGCAGCGGGACGTCCTGCGAGCTCGGGGGTGCGAGGCGCCGTCGGCCCGGGAGAAGGGGGTCCTGCTCCCGGCAGGAACCGCCCCGAGGAGCGGGAGGAGGGGCAGAGGAGCGGGCACCTCTCGGGGGGACAGGGATGCCCAAAGCACGCGGCGGTGCAGGCTGGCCCCGAAGCGCCAGGAAACCCACGCGAGTCCGAAGGCAGGGCCAGGGGAACAGAAGCCCATCTGACGGCTACACCAGATAATCCTCAACTTTCCACTCCTGCTCAAATCCCAGAACCTTGCTGAACGGGAGGACAGGTAATGTCCCATTGGAGCGAAGCCCCACTACAGCCTTGGGATGGCCCATAAGCCAGCGACAAAGAAAGAAACCTTCCCCATGTGTGTGTAGTTCTGCTCATGATGGTATTTGTGTGCACCTGAGGACGCACGGCTCGATCCAGCGTGGCACGTGTCCTCCCGATCCCTGCCTACCCATCCCTGAAACCAGCCCAGGGCTATGAGGACAGCTATGCCAACAGTTCTGCCTCTCCTCTGGCAGGACGTAACTCAGGTGTCTAACCCTGCCCAGAAAAGCAAGCACTTCCCTAGATCCAAAGTGCAGTCTACTTTCGGGGAGGGAGCTTAGGGCGTCTCCTGGTACTTTTTCATCCCATGGTCACCAGCAGTTCTACATGTCCTTCACCACAAAGCCACTCCTGTTTCATGAAGCCCCTTGATGGAAAAGGAAAAAGATGGTGGGATTTTACAAAGCTCCCCAGGATAAGCGTGAGAAGGACCCCTAAACCAGAAAACTAGAAACCCCAAAGGAGAGATGAAAGGAAAGACAGGGGAATAAATGTGGTTCCTCAAATGGGAACTTGCTAGAGGAGGAACAGGGCCCAGCGTGGGAAAGGAAAAACAGTGGAGATGGGCAGGTGAAGGAATGGGGCTGCAAGAGACAAGTAGCACCTGTTGAAACAACTCCTGAAGACAGGCAGCTATTATAGCACTATCAGGTATCGGCTGGACTAATCCCCAGTATAATTCCAGCTAAACCCATGGGATTACATTTGGGATTAATTTGTCTAAATAGTACTAGGGTCACTTTTTAGAATTTTGTGCCTTTGCCAAGATTGGTTTTTCAATTGTCCACCTGCAGATTAAGTTCCTTCAATAAAAACAACAGCGCATGGTTGGAAGAATAGGTAAACAAGCCTGAACATATTATCCATTGGAAAGCACATCCTGGTACAAGGAACCCTCCTGCAACTGTTACCTCACCAGGACACAGGTTATGCCAGGATATTGTGAGAAGGACAAGTTAAATGACGAAGTCTGGGGGTACACAGCAAAATGGCATCAGCTTTCCCACAAGCTGATGGTATCTAAGCACTATCCAAGGCTGCTCAGTCTATTTAGCTGCTGCTCAGAAGTGACTTTATGCTGTGTCCACATCAGAGCACCCAGAGTCAGCATCTCATCTTTTATTTGCACACAGATTTGAGTAAATCTGTTAACAAGAGAGCTCCAGAACTGATCAAATTAATGCTGACCTGTCAAGAAAAGCATTGGGGAAAATGTTGGGAAAAATACTGGTGATGACAGATTAACCACAGTTGTCATTGTGTTTGTGGCTCTGCTCTACAGGAGCATAGAAGAGCCTGTTTTTACATCTGATAGTTAATTGTGCATCTTAATATAAATATTAATTTTAGGTGGAATATTTTTGTTTAGCTGGATATTCTTCTGTGGGATGAATGGATGAATTTTAAATTCACATCTTTACACCCTTACCATGCTACCTTTCCTTTGTAAAGAGAAAGGGTTGAAAACACACCCCACAGACCAAAGCAAGTAGGGAAATACATTTACTGAGGAGAGAGGAACAGCAAGAAGTGGTCTGTGTAAAAGAAAGAGGGGCTTTTCTATAACCATAGACTGCTAGAAAACCATTCTGACCTGCTGCACAGCTGGCTCCAGTAAAGACTTTTTTGAAAGACATTAACAATGAACACTATCAAGGTCAGTAGCAAGACAGAAAACCTGTGTTACCATGCTCTCCATGCTATATTTTCTGTTACATAGTAACAACTCCACGTTTCCACAGGTATCTATCAGTGAGGCATAAAGAGTCAATTTGCTGCATCATTCTTCATTTCTTACTTCATCAAAGGTATGTACCTTCTAAGAATTGACTGCTCCTAACCTGCTTTAGAATTTGAGCAAGTAAGTCATGGTTTGCACATAAAAGGTCAAGGATTTATTCTCCTCTATTTTTCCAAGCACAATGCAGAAAATGGTATGAACTTCTGCATCATTAATGTCTAATAATTAAATATATATGGCTATTGCCTCAAATTTTAATTTGCTTGTGCTTTTCAAGGAAGTAAGTGATGAAACAGAATCAGAAATTAAGCAAAAAGAATAAAAAAAATCCAGTTGCTTACCTCAAGAGACATGCAGCTTAGTGAACTTGTCGGGCTATTTAACAAGCTGTAAGAACTTCAACCTACCACAGCTGGGGAAAGCAGCAGCACCACAGCAAAACAGGCAGGGGGTCAAAAAAATCTCTCCAGATGGAAAAAAAAGGGCACTTGAGCAGCCTCCCTGCTTGGCAAAAAACAGCTTTGGGAATGATTTGGCAACTTTTGAGTCCTATTATGTATGCTAAAGCATTACAGGGAATATTTTTATTTGCACATATTCTCACCCTGCTTAGAAGATCAGAGACTTTTGTTCCATTCCTTACTGGGAGGGATGGAAGAAAGTTATGCCCTGAGTATCTGCCCTTGTGCACATAGGATGCAGATTATGCAGCACTTCCTTGGAGAGTCTCTATTGCTCTCGTACCCCAATCTCAAAGCAGCAATAAATCTCTAGAAAAAAAAAGCTTTCTTAAGAGCCCATTGTGCAACCTACTGTTACACTAATAGGATCCACAGAGAGCAAAATCTATTTACAACTCCACCAAACAGGCCTAGTGAGCAGCTGCTTGCGAGGCATTTGCTACATCCATCCTCCCAGTTCATAATCCACTGCAACATCTTCATAATAAAAAATCCCACCCCAGAATAAACCAAGAAATTACCTCGAAGTGCCAAGACTCACCTGAACACTTGCAAGCTAGACACGACCACTGGTTTCCCCAATACCAACCTTGACAAGCAACAAATTCACCACCAGTGAAATATCCCTCGCAGTCCCCTGTCCACCTGCAGTGTGGCAGAGGTGAAAAGTATAACTTTCTCCTCATAGGATAATATCAGCAAAGAAGTACCACAGCCTTTGGGAAAGTGTCATGGAAGGAGAGGGGTGTCCCTTGCAGTGTTCTCCCACATGAGAGATATAAAAGAGGAGGTCACTGTCCTTGATTTTGCACAAGTATGTACTCTTAAATGCTTGCACCCCTTACCTTGCTGACCTCTAGCTGGAAAAACATTGCCCAAATTAATACCACAGCCTCAGGAAAAGGAACCCTACAATCAGCTGCAATGTTACTAATGATGCCATTCCCTCTGCAGCTCTCACCTGCTCTGTGTCATAAGTTTGGTAAAGCAAGAGCAAAGGGTGGAAGAACCAGGAAGGATGGCCAAGGCTGAATTTGTGTGCCATGGAAGCCAAGCTCTCCCACATGCCAGAGCTATGCTAGCCAGATGAGTGATCCTCCCCATATTCAAACTACTCCACTACTAGACTGTCTGTGCTCTGTTTCATTTGCTAACATCAGGGAAATTGCAGATGAAAGCTTCAGCCTGAGTGCCTTGCTTAGTTTTTCACATGATGGAAATAAGTTGTCATCTTCAGCACCATTTCTTCTCAGCTTCTCTGGATTTGTTCAGATGATATTTTCCTACATGATCAGGGAAGCACCTCCACTTCCATACTCCCCCAGTCCACTGTGGCTGCAGCATTACCCTGCGAGTTTTCTCACCAGCAGCAAGCAGTAAGGAAGAGATCCTACAGAGGACAAACAGCCCAAAGACAACTCTTGGGAGGGAGCCCACGGGGGAAATCAGTGGAGAAACATCTAAGAAAGGCATACCCAGGCTCAGCAGCTTTTGGTTGTACGCAGACAACAAAGTCCCAGGGGAGGCTGTCACCCCAGCTAATGGAGCATCTTTCCCTCACCGTGCGTCTAACAAATTTTGCTCTCAAATACTGAATGCATTAAGATCAGTACCTTTGAAAATGAAATATTCCACGAATTAACATACGTAATACCTTTGGCATCAGCCCACAGAGATACCAGCTTCAACACTGAACTGCCCCAACAAGCAGTTCCAGCTTATCTATCTCACCTTTCACCCATGGCTTCTCACAAATAGGTTTGAATCCCGTGAATAAGTCATGTCTGGATTTGCAGCCCTAAAATGTCAGTCATGAAACATCAAGTCACAAATCTGCAAAAGCAAAACGCAGCAGTGTCTGTTGGAAGCACCAGAGATACAGGCTGAGAGGACAGTACCTGTGTGCAGAAGCAATTTGACCTTTTAATGAGAGCAGGAGACATGATTTTCTCCTCCTCTTGTTCTATAATTCGAGTGCATGGGACCATCCCCAACTATCAGTAAGCTGTTGGAAATGAACAAAAGCTCCAGAAGTAAATTCAGAGGCAGAGGAGCTCAGCTATGTCAAGTCTTTGATGCTACAGTTTGCTCACTCATGAAAGTGCACTGTTTTCTTTGCATTCACCTTGCACGATGAATTAGTAGCAATCGACTTTACAAATCTCTTTGGAAGCAAGACAAGGGTTCATATCTTTTTGTGGTGTGTCATATTACAGTAAAGATATTTATTTATTGTATGCAATTTGCTTCTACAGATCCATTGCCTTTGCCCTACGTGATTTCTTGTCTCTATCACATATCCCTACCCTGTCCACTTTACAATGCTGGAATAAAGACAGAGAGTCTCATGGAAACTCTACTGCTGGTTTTCATGTGGGCTAGATATCAATCAATTTGTTTTCCTTTGTGATGACTTTGGCTTTATTTTTTTGTGTTCCTGAAATTTCCCCAAAGGCTCAGTTTTACAGACTAAATTTCCCTACAGACTGCTGCAATCTGGGAACCCAGGCAAGGAGGTTGGAAGCCTCAAATATCTTCTTCCAAAAGCAGGTTAGCACAGAAAAAGGTCTAGAATAGCCAGTCTGGAATCTTTGTAGATAAAACTGTTGCCAAAGCAGTCATGATGGAAAGAGAGTCACTAGGGGTTAAGAAAGGGCCAAGGAAACCCAGCCTTTCCAGGGCGAGGTAGTGTTAAGCTGGATGAGTACAAGCAGTTAGCAAAGTCAGCTCCTACCACATTTGGAAGTCTAAGTTCTTCCTACTCCCCTTGCAAAGAAACCAGCACTACAGGAGAGCAGCTTGTACCTGCCACACTGTCCCCAGACTCCGGGCAGTTAGGAACAGGAGCTCTCTAGCACCAAGCCCTTTTTTCAGCCAGCACAGTGAACAACCCCACAGTATTCACCAGCTTTGTTGTTTGCCCGTGTTCATCTGTCTTTATCCCTATGCAAGGACAGACAATTTAGGATCTGCAATACACTAGTGAACTTTAGCACTTTTTCTCCATGCTGTTTCCTAGTGCAATTTGTTACACAGGTTACCAGCCAAGCTATCTAACAAAGACAGAGGTTAGATAGCTACCAACTTAAGATAAACAACCATTCCTACAGGAAAATATTTTCAGTTTTGTGAGACTCTGGGTTTGGTGAACTTCATCTCTAGTTTGTAAGTTTTAGAATAATGTAGAGAAGTCTTTTTACCATTCTCCTAAAAAAAGCAATCCTTAATTATAGGTGGTAAGCTTTAAAAAAAACAGGATGTCATTATTTACTAGTTGTGAAACTAGTAAAAGTTGGGTGCTTTATCCGAGCACATTGATTTTCTACATGATAAATAGTGTCTTTGATAATGCATATTGATACAAGGAAATACCAGAAAATAGTGTTCCTTTTCTTCTTAGTTGTTTCCTTCAAATAACTAAGGAAATGCCCAAGCCCATGCTGCCAACTGTGTGGTTGGGAGACCCCTAGTTTTACTCACTTGAAGGAAAATCTTCTTTCCCACCTACCTCCATTAGCCTTCACTCACCCCACATCCAACATCATACATGGCCACTGAACTTCCACAGCAAGCCAGCTGAGGTCTTTTTATACTGTCTTTAAGCTACTATTTTATGTCATCATCAGAGAAAACTGAGTTTGGGGCACTGGGGGCACCTGCACAGTCAGACTGAACTGATTGGGAAGAACCTCGGGTCGTAAAGAAAAACCTCTTTCTAAAAATGGGTTAACAGCTTTTTAAACTTTCAGCAGGATCAAATGTCAGTTTCTACAGCAAACTGAGTGACCCAAATAACCATGACACAGTTAAAAACAATACGAGAACTCTCCCTTGTGATACAGGATGGAGACAATTTCTCATTTACCATGAAAGATATCTACTCCTGTTTAGTTTTCTGATCTGAAGACTGCACAGAAGAGCTTAAGAAGTAGGTCACATGAACCTCTGCAGTTAATTTTGTCTTGCCTCATTCAGCTGGAAGCCTTATGCAGAAAGCTGGTTTGAATCAGCAGATGCAATATCTTCTGGAAAAAAAATAAAAAAGACTTTAACTTAAGAAGAACCCATTTGATTTACTACCTCCTTTGTGTCTGGCCAGGGACATACAGCACGTGGGCACAGGACATTCACCACCAATTTTGCATGGTGAGGTTTTACAAGCAGAAAGTACACAGATGGAGAAAGGGGAGATCTGCTGCTAGACAGCATAGGAGCCTCTATCTCGTCTGACCTGAGCCGCAGAAGAAGAAAGACAAAGGCAGAACTTTCTGATACTAGCTGTTGAGGCAGTGGATAATCAGTCACTGGGGAGCTTAGCTGTAAACCGAAATACCCAGGCTGGTGGATTCAGGGCAGAATCTGCATTCCCTACAGAGGAAAAACATACCATTCTTTGCCACACAAAGGACTGTGAGAGCTGAAGAACACCCCTGTAATTCTAAGTTATGTGAAATGAAATATGAAGCCCAAAGGCTTACCTGCAAACCCAAGCCACAGCAGGACTTTGCATATCCTTCATGCTTGAGGGGGCTGGAGGCACAATGCTCCAGGCACTGGGTTTTACACAGCAGTACAGGATCTTAAGAGGAGTGGACATACAGGCAAATAGAGAAATGCAAAATATAATCAGTAACACTCTTTATATTATAAATAGATCTGTTATATGCAAATCCATGCACAAGAATAACCTGTGACACCTGGTGAAAATGTTCTGTAGCAGAAGATGGGAGCCTGAGCAAAAAAATCTCCACAGTGCCACAGCCAAATAAATATTAATCCCTCACTCACATAATGATTAACCTTCCCAAAAGGGAAGGCAGAGGAAATACCACTGCCAGCAATGAGCCATTTGTAAGACCTCATCTGGAAAACCAAGTACTATTATGGTCGTTTATGTTCAAAAGAAGTGAAGTGAAACAAGAGCAAGTACGTAGGAGAAATAAATCAGGTGAGGAGGAGAGTCAGTAGGAGAGATTAAGAGGGATCGACTCATCAGATCTGGCAAAACAAAGACTGAAATGAGATGCACGTGGCACCTCCGAAGGCACTAGGCAGCTCAATGAGCATATGTGGTAAGACACAATTGGGGCACAAAGGCTGAGTGTAAAGTTATAGGCTGGAAATCAAAAGGCAAAGGTTTTCAAATCTCTCTTTTGGCAGATATACCAGGAACTAGCAGATTAAGGGTTTGTTTTTTCAAAAGCAATAGGTGGATGCAGTTGTGAAAGACATTCTGTAAGACAGTGGCTGCAGAGGACACATGACAGCCTACAATACCTCCTCCCCTCCAGCATCAGGACAGTTGTGGGGTGTTCCTTAGAACAGCACTCTGTCCCTCTGACTAAGACATCTTTCGCTTCTGTAAACTGAGCAGTAATTCTGCACATCCATTAAATAAAATACACCTAATTAAAAGCATTAAAATAAATAAGCACAACTGAGTGGCCAGAAAGGATCAAGAGCCATCTCCCTGTGGTTTAGCCAGACCTATCTGGCCAAACTATTGCTTCTGAGAGAAGACAGTGATTACAGATACACTGCTTGACTTTAATTTCCAGAAGAATACCAGAGCAATGATCAAACTCTTTGTAGGCATGAAGAAGCCAGCACTGAGATGAGTAAGAGCTTGCAAAGGCTGTGCAATGCCAATCATGCTGCAAATAAGCGTGTTTTGCTCTACAACAGAATTGAAACCCGAGGATGCAGACTACGACAGAGGCTAGAAAAGCTCTAGGCTGCTGTTTCAGGTGATGTGCCTACACCCATGAAAGGCAAAGAAAGCACAGATACAGAACTTGAAAAAACAGATGCAGAGGATAATTCACCCTCAAACTGGAAAAAAGTATCCAGTATAGTCCTACTTGGATCAGATCTGAGTCCATCACTGTTCAATACATGGGGAACGAATTAGAAATCGGCACTTGCTGAATTTGCAACTGACACCACATAACAGATGCACTGAATGATAGGTGAAAACAACAAACGCCCTCAACAAACCACAGGATAGACAGGATAGAGAATGCCACAGAGGACAGGGGGATGGAGTAGAGGACTTTCCAAAAACTCCTTTCTACCTTATTTTCCTGTAATGTTGTGCCTTGAAGCCAGGTAACTGATTGTTTATAAACATTCCCTCTCCCATTCAACTCTCATAAATTTATTCTAGTGAATTCATTAAAATTTACCATAATTATAAACATAGGATATTGCAAATGAACCATTAGAATACAAAGTTATTGTACAGATATTTTCACATAACCAATTTACTCAGAAAGCAGTAAATAGCCTCGAATAGTAAGAAGGAGGAATACATAGAGGACAGCATTTTCTTTGAGAAACAACCATGGAACACTGGTTGCTGACACTTTTAAACAATGTCAGGAGGAAGATGAAGGTACCAGTGAAGAGCTCTGCCCATATTGGCCTGATACTCACCATCCATCAACAAATGGGATGCTACTTATGCAGAGGTGTGAAATAAAAATTGAGAAAACTTAACAAGAGTTATGTTTCACCTCTTTTGAAGTCAATGGTGCACCCTCACCTTGAACACTGGGTGCAAGTCTGGTCCCATAAATGTATTTATAGGCACAGGGTAAAGCCAAGCCAAAAAATAAAAGTAGCAATGATAAAGATTTAAAGAACAGAATGATTTCAGCACAAGGAGCAGATAAGGAAGATGATCCTCTCCCACCTGGGGAAAATACAAGTCATAAGTAGCATAGGTAGGGCACAAAGAGATCAAGTGTTTAACTCCTCTCCCAATATAAATGCTTCAAGGAATCAGATGAACTGTTGATGTTCAGAAAAACACAACGCTGAAACAAGATCTATATCACACAAAATGACAGAGCTGCTCCAGAATACATGTCAAGCTTTAGATAAGGTAACTAGCTCTGCTACTCAAGTATGTCAGAAAGCTGTTACTATTTTTGAAATTATGGCTCTGAGAAATACGACTGAATTTCCAGTCTAGCAGGTGCCAGGCTCAAGTGAAACAAAAGGAGCTGGAGCTTCACAGAGCCTACAGCTGAGCTCAGGCACCCACCACATCCTATTGCAAGGCAAATCTTTGGGTTCGGAAAGCAACAAGAAAACCATGTAGAAGACAAATTCATTAATAGCAACACATTAAGCTAAATGCAAACACACTTTCCTTAACTAAAAAAAAACCCTGTAGCCACCAACAGCTTGGTAGTCAGGAGTATATGGGGAAATACTTGCTTTACCTATTTGCTTAGGCACCACATCCTACCAAAAACCAGACATCACCAGAGTAAAGGACCTTGAACCTGATCCAGCCTGGTTCCTCTTTCTTGGGTACATATTTTGCTTCCAGGATGAGTTTGGCACCTTCTGTTTCTGTAAGAGGTTCAGGACTTGTTATCACATCCAGTGAAGCCTTGGAGTTCCTAAGTTCCTAAGCGCAGAAACATCTGCAGAGTTTTTCTGACCCCTAAATAATAATAGTAATCAGTAATTCAGCTATCTCCTACCACCTAGTGTCTCAACTACTTGTTTTTATTAAGCCCAGTAAGAGATGTGCTCCAACGTTTAAAAAGAATGTCAGAAAAACAATACTTGCTTTGAATCCCTTTTCAAAGGAATTGTTTTTAAAAAAATCTGTCACTATAAAGATCACATGCTGTCAGCCTGAACCTCCCAGAATCCTCTGTCCTCATTTTGAGTAAAAGTATCTCTTTAAAATACTGAACTAAGTTGGAAAAAAAGCTGCAAATGCAGGTTAATCTGTATATAAACTTCATTTTCTGGAAGCAAACAAGGGAGGGGAAAAAAAGCCTTATGGCCTTTACAAACATCTACCTGTATCAGATCCCAGAATCCAGCTCCAGCCTGGCATATATTACACAACCAATGAAAACTCTGTTCAAATGTTTATCAACATCAGAAATAAAGCAACTTAGAAATACTCTTCTATTTACTGGACCACAAATCCTGAGAAATCATGCAGAAATACAGCACTCAAAAGCTGAACTGGAGACACGTGAGTTGCTGAGTCTTCCTGATGAAGACGAATGTGAAGGTGGCAGCATATCAGAGACAAACCATACCCATACCCATTGGTCACAGCAACACAAAAAACAGGCAGGACTTTTAAAACAAAGAAACCCACTACACCACACACAAAAGCCAAGTGTGTGGCTTCCCCATCACTGATGACAAGAGTGGTGAAGGTGCAGCTGGCCTCAAGACAACAAATCCATAGGAGGAGGAAGGCTAGGGAAAAAAAGTCTCCCCAGGAATCGTAAAATTATGAGCACTCCTTGGCTCATGCGCTGCAGGTGCCACGCTTTGGTACGCTTACCAGGGTCTACTGCCTACATCTGTATACCAGCCTTGTGCTGATGGTCCACAACTGAGTGCCCTTTACCTTCGGTGGAAGACACAAGAGATCTGTGCTCTGGTCCAGTAAGGTCAGTCCTCAGGATAGCCAGATTAGAAATGACTTAACAAGCAGGAGCAATAAAGCTCAAGATAAACACAAGAGAAACATAAAGCCCGAGAAAGCAAGAATTTAACAATTCAAAGATAAACCATTATTTCTGCCATACCAGCAACTGCAAAGTAACATCTGATAACAGTAACTTCCTTTTCAAGTTAGACAGTTAACAAAATGACCGCTTAATACAGTATACATGTAAAAAAAAAAAAAAAAGGGGTGGCAATTGTGTTCTTCCACTTGAAGGTTATCCTTGAGTTTGGTATCTTAATTTTAGAGACATTTCACTTCTTTTCTTATGACTATACAGGTTAGGGTTTTCTTATTTTAAAAAACCGTATCAATTGTTTTCTTTCAAACTGTCTTACAGACTAATACTTCTGAAAATGAAGACAGCCCTTGATTGAACATTATGCCATTGCAGTCACGGCACACTTGCCAGAGTGCTGCATCCTCAGCACGTGAGCATGCTGCAAGCAAAGGTTAATTTTTAAACAGATAATCAGAGAATTAAGTAGCTAACGTACCCAGCCCTCAATAAGGAGGATCTATTGCTAATACCTACAAGAAATGACAGGTTAGAAAGTATTGCACAGTGATGTTTCTAATTCTTTATCAAATCAACAGTCTCAATCTCTTATTGAGAAAGGGATAACGCTCAGAATCATAGAATATTTTGGGCTGGAAGGGACCTTAAAGATCACCTGCCCCCGTCATGGACAGGGACACCTCCCACCAGATCAGGCTGCTCAAAGCCCCATCCAACCTGGCCTTGATCACTCCTGGTGTCAGTGCCTCACCACCCTCATCATGAAGACTTTCTTCCTAATGTCTAATCTAAATCTTCCTCCTTCCAATTTAAAGCCATTCCCCTCATCCTGTCACTACAAGTCCTTGTAAAAAACCCTTTCCCATCTTTCTTGTAGCCCCCTTTAGGTACTTCAGGGTCTCCCTGGTGCCTTCTCTTCTCCAGGTTATAGAACCCCAACTCCAACTCTCTCAGCCTGTCCCTATACCAGAGGTGCTCCAGCCTTCTGATCATCTTTGTAGCCCTCCTCTGGACTCATTTCAACAGTTCCCTATCCTTCTTATGTCAGGGATTCCAGAACTGGACACAATACTCCAGGTGAGGTCTCACAAGAGTGGAGTGGAGGAGGAGAATCACCTCCCTCGCCCTGCTGGCCACGCTTCTTTTGATGTGGCCCAGGACACAGTTGGCTCTCTGGGCTGTGAGCGCACATTGCCGGCTCACACCAAGCTTCTTGCTAAGCAGCACCCCCAAGTCCTTCTCAACCACATCATCCACCACCCCATATTGAAACTGCAGATTGCCCCAACCCAGGTGTAGGACTCTCCCTTTGGTCTTGTTGAACCTTATGATGTTCACACAGGCCCACTTCTCCAGCTTGAAACAATACTGTAGGAGATTCTGCACTGCATAAAACTGTGTGTGCAACCCTTGCTGCACTTCAAAATGCAGGACATTTCCAGACATTTTGCATACCACAGTAATACATGCAACCACTTGGTCAGGAAACCTGCCCTGTTCTTAAAACAGCAGGAGAGGTTTATAAAGTTTATATAAGGTCTCTGGGCAGACCTTACAGCAGCCTTCCAGTACCTAAAGAGGGCCTAGAGGAAAGACGGAGAGGGACTTTTTACAAGGGCCTATAATTTCTCCTTTTTACAAGGAGGAATGCTTTAAACTGAAAGAGGGGAGATTCAGGTTAGATAAAAAGAAGACATTTTTTACTGTGAGGGTGGTCGGACACAGGAACAGGTTGCCCAGAGAAGTCATGGAATCTCCATCTCTGGACATGTTCAAGGCCAAGTTGGATGGGGCCTTGAACAGCCTGGTCAAGTGGGAGGTCTCCCTCCCCATGGCAGGGGGGTTGGAACTGGATGACCTTTAAGGTCCCTTCCAACTCAAACCATTCTGTGAGTCTATAACAAACAGGGCTCCTGGAAACAAGAATAAAAATTCTCACTCATCTCAAAATGTGAGTAAAAACCTAGTTACAGCATTGTATGTTAATCACCAAGGAATCTGATGACTTAAAATAATCAGAGACAGAAACGCAAGTAATAGCAACCTACCAACTGTATTTTGAAGCAGAACATAGCCATGATACTGAAGATGATGTCAATATTACTGCTCAAAAAACAGATGAAGAAATTGTGCAGTTTTATTTCAAAGCACTAGAAATCTAAACCAAGTTCTCAAAATTCATCCAGTTAGTATCACATTATTGCAAATCCATATTACATTCAGTGATTCAATAGCTCGGTGCTAATCAGAATTATAGCAGCAGTACCTACCAGGAGGAAAAAATTAATTTGCCAAATAGATTAGTTAAGCTTTAGAAAACTAACAAAATAAAATGCATTCCAAATGTATTTAAGACCAGCACCCAGGAACACTGTGAGTATCGTTCATTAATGAAAGCTTCCAGTTTGAGAAAAGTTGCAAACAAAATCCTCAGTGGATGACTGAGATGAGCTGTTTGCTGCAGAGCCACATGAAGGACAGAAAGCATCATTTTTCTTGCTGGCGTTTTCCATGAAATATGTCAGCCTGTTCAAACGCTGCTCACTGAGCCAGAGCCCAGCTTCATCGAAATACTTTGATCCATCTTAGTCTTCCTTTTTAGTACATAAACAATTTTATATATTTACTGAAGAAAAGGGTCATGCTGAAATCACCTCTCTAATGGTAAGAATCTGTCACATGAACAAGTGCCTAGAACATTTACACATCCAAATGCTTCTATTGTTACAATTGTGCAAAGTTTTTCCATTCGGCCTCTAATTTTGCCAAAGGAGTGAGTCAGTGCCCTTTAAATACAGACCAGAAATCAAATGGCACATTTTCCAGTTAATTGTTGACAGCCACTGAAGATGTATCTGTTATGCTGGAGGTATGATGGACCTGTACTCCGAGACAAAATACAAAACAGCTTCAGAAGAGTCATCCTTGAAGCCCCATGCAAAGGATTTAAGCATACAATCAGCCTGGTAATGCAGAAGCAAATGATGCTTTACAGTAGAAGGACTTTTTTTAAGTTCTTTCACTTCACTGGGCACATGGTCAAAAAAGCAGTCAAGGGCAACTTATTCCTCCTCCATAAGGAAGAAGGATGTGTCTGTTAACAAACAGGAGATCTTAAAATCAGTTTCACTGAACTAACATTCATCTCCAATAGTCAGGCTTTCATCCCTCTGTTCAAATCATGAATCACAGGATGACAGACTCCCAGAAAAAAATGTTTGTTCAAAGTTAGATACCCTTGTTACTGCTATTTACCAAACTTAACTGCCTTTAAACAAAGGTTCATTTCTCTGTAGCTTGCCTCAAATGTTGCAATAAAGTTCGTAAACAGGCATCTGTCACAGTAATTATGATCCTTTGACTTAATCTCATGGTAGGATCACTTGAAAAAAGGAGACGTGCAACACTGATAGAGCAGTAAAAGTCATATGCCGGACTGACATATTCCTACTGTTGTTCCAGCATAAATACTGCTCCCTAACCATTTCATCAGTTTCAGAAAAAGAGCTGCAGAGCTAGCAAAGGCAAGCATTTCACTGGGATGATAATGCTGAAATAGCCACCAGTTCTAATAAATACCGGCTCAAACCTTGATCTTCACAGAAACCAGTGCACTAAAGAAACAGGGCCCTATGTCCCGTTGTAGGGAAAAGCCCTTATCTCAGAGCACAACAGTAACAAACAGGTTTTTGATTGCTCCTTAACTTACAGATATGTAAAATTTTAGTGCTTTTATACAAGGCATATAAAAAAAAAAAACGACCAAAGCTTAAGTCCTCAAGAAAACTAAAAAACTTAGACTAATTTTAACTCCTTCTCTTCAAGCCCCTTCAGCTCTCTTTCCTGTTCCTATTTTTGCAGCAGTATGGTTCCCAATTCTGAAGGTGAGCCTACAAAAACAAGTTCCTCTGCAAGTGAGGGTATAAATGTTTATAGCACACCTGATATGCTGTGACGACCAGATAATCGCATACACCAACCTTTCACCCTCTCCCCAGCAAACACAGCAAACCACGCCTTGCTGTCTGGGGCGAGCTCTGCAGCAGTCATTACAGGGTGTGTGTACTCCAAGAGCTACCAGCACCATAAAGGCAGACTCTCATTTGCTCTGGGGCAACTTGTTCACACAACCATTCTCTTCTGGGTGAAGGAGGAATTTTTAATCTTATGTACTGCATTTCAGACATTTCTGGACAATTATCTACACTCTTCCTTTTTCTGCCACATTGCAGAGCTCTAAAACACTTTTCCAACTCTCAGTAGCAAGTGAACATACTGTAAGTGATGTTGCTTTAGAAGATCACGAGTACACAATTAATTTCTTTAAAACCAGCTTCATTTCAAGAACAAGGTGGCACATCAAATGTGTAAGGCCTAGGTAAGTGACACCATGTTTGGTGCCTTGAAGCTAGCAGAAGTCAAGTCTCAGCCAGATACAGCCCCAAATCTGCATGGATTTAGACTTAGCAACAATCCCATTTCAAGCAAGAGGCTTTACTAGAGCCTCCTCCCAACTACAGCTGCTAGGAAAAGTGTCAGCACCTGGACAGGACAAAGCTGTTCACAGCCATAGCAGAGCCTGATCTGAATGCTCTAGTCCAAACCTTTAATACAGGAAACTGATAGTGCCAAGTGAAAGGACACACCAGATCACATAGAGAATAACTGCCACACCTTCCCAGAGCACTTAAAGGAAGAGTGGTCACTTCCCACCACTTCTTTTTACAGATAATTTACTTGCCCTGGAGGCTAATTTGCTATGCAGATGGGCTGATTACCACTAAGACTTTTCACTCCTGGATCCTTTTCAGAATGTATGCAGTAACACTGCAACTCCTCCTGCTTTAAACGCCCAAGAAAGAGATGTTCTCATGGTGCTGCCCAGGCAGAAGCTGGGTGCTGTGGAGAGCGACTATGTACCCTCTACCTCCTAGAAGCTCAAGAAAAGGAGAAAAAAAGCTCATAGGATTTGAATTATTTCATGTCTGCCACAGGAAAACAGCACTAGCAAAACAGACAGTGCAAAGCAATACTGAATCAGTCCAACCACCTTCAGCTCTGATAAAACAGAAGTTGCCCTAGCTCTTAAAATATTTCTACGGCACATTCATAAGAGGAATGACAAATGAAATTACTTATTCATGCATATAAACATACAGGTATGCTTCACCTTGCATCACGTATTTGTTACAAATGCCAGTGATATCACAGTTATAGCGTTTGTTTTTGTAATTCTGCTTATGTAATAAATAAAGTGTGCTGAGCTAATTGGGACAACCCATCAAATCTGCAAGTTTGTCAAGTCCACAGAGCAGCAGCAAATCATCAAAAGTGCTTGTTCACAATGTCTGTAGAATGGAACAGAGATCAAATTTCAGAACACTAACTGCTTCATTTCCTCAAAGTTCGTCAATAGCAGTAATATTAACATTTGGTAATTCACACTCTTCTTTGAAGTGGCAGTTTTCCAGAATGTCCTTGTAATAGTCCTTGAGGTCCATGAAAGTAGAGATGGTTTCATTTGAGTGACGGAATGACATCAGTTTTTCATTCAACAGTATCTGCACTTGATACTCTTCTTCAGAAGTTTTCACTTGATCGCAGTGGTAAAGCACAAATACCAGGTTGGCTGCGTAAGGCACAATCCGGCCACTGCGAAACTTCCGATGTGTTTGTCTGGCGTAATTGTTTGCCTTGAGAGGCTCATCATCTTTGAAGAAACCCATAAGGGAAAGCAGTGGCTGAAGTGTTTCTGCATGTCCAACTTGTACAATCAAAGGTGAAGAAATGGGTTTTGAACTAAAAAAGAAAAAAGTGCAGAGGATGAGCAAGAGCCTGTGTTTTAAAACAAAGACACCAACATATCGCACAGCTGTCAGCAAGACAGGCTTAAAGAAGTAGACTTTGAACTTGGTTTATCCCAATGCTTAATAAAAATCTGTTAGAGAATTTCAGTATATTACAGACTTTTTTTTAAAAGCATTCAAGCTTCCTGAATTTTGTCCCAATTTAAGGTATTGACTCTTACATAAAATGTAGTTAGGCCACAGCTAGAGCCTAATATGAACATGGCAAACAAAAGCAAGGAAAAGATTCATGCTGTGTATCCATATATTCAGTACTTCTCTCCTACTCCCTGTGTGAAACTAATTACTTGTGCTCCTCCCAGGTATGGGATGATCCAGCAACAATGCTGCAGTTGATATACTGAGTTTGGATTAAATATAAAAATCTTTAAATAGCATTGCCTCCTCCCATCAGTAATTTGAGAGAAGGACAACAAATCAGCTGCAAAGCTTTGTTAACATATAAACCAAGTCAAGCCCTTCATCGAACGCGACGGTCCCCTTCCACTGCCGGCACGTGGGAAGGCTTGAGGACATGGCAGTAAGACATTATTTCTGTTAATACATTTGGACACAGTCCACTTAAAACATATCCTTTCTCTTCAGCTATTCTAAATACTCAAAATGACACAGAATTTTTTAAAGTCATTTTAATAAGCTTCTACCTAAATCAATCCAAGGCACAGCAAAGAGGAGCCGCCACATTATCATCATTTTATACCTGCAAAGTTTTAAAGCTTTCAGCATTAATTTTGACAGATTTGAAGATCAAGAGCCTTCTACAACTGCTGTAATAAAGTATAACAGACAATTCAGTTTCAAGATGAACATTAAATCCAAGTACAAACTTATTGGCACATTAAGACACCACACTTAGTCCCTGCTCCCCTCTGACTGAACTATAGCCTTGTGATTGCTTGCACAAGCACACAAATTACTGATTTAAGACACAAACTGCTTCCCCTCCCTGCCACACCATCACCAGTACAGGATTTTAAGGAGTGTTTCCTGCCTGCTTCTATGACTACTAACGCTTTTAACCATGTACTGTGCTAGAACAACAATCATAATTTTATAGCAAAATAACTGCCCTTTTTATTTTCTCAGCTGTTTGGAAAGTACATTAGTACAAAGTTTAGTCCGAAGACAGAGATCCAGTTGTTGGAGGAAAAGTCCCTCCACAACTATTAGTCAAATTATACACAGGATGACTACTATTACCAACTCTCAATAATACCAACTAGTCAAAAAGATTATACCCCCTCAGCAAACAGGCTACCAAATTAAGCCACTGATTTGTACCATGAACAGACCCCAGAACAAAAACAGTTTATGCAATAAAAGGTTACATGTTGTTCAACCAAAGTAAAGGCACGAGGAAGCATCAGCCAAGAGGAAAACTTGTCCCTTGCTCCAGAAAAGGACGATGGCTTTTTGGGACCATCTCCAAGAGGCACTTAGAAGCCCAGGTCACTTGTTCTAGCACATGTAAATACACTTTTAGCTTTCAGGAGACAGAGTTGATGTTTGGCAACTCTCCAGCTGCCAATAAAGTCCACCCACAGATAAGGCACATCTTGATTGGCCTGGAAAGGAGGCGTTTTCTCTGCTCCAGCCTTAAGCAACAGACAGACAGTTAACTGAGGGATTTGCTCGTAGATGTGAACTTTGATCAGAGAAGCAGGAATTCACTAAGTGCACAGAATGGGCTCTGTACTATCAGCTCAATACAGCTGGGGTGTTTGTGCAGTCTGAAATACACACCTTGCACTACTCTACTGCCTGGTGAGTCGGCAGCTTTTCTTAATGTACTTCTCAGACAGGTATGCACATACTCTGCCCTTAGGAAAAATATCACTTCAAAAATGTATCACAAACCCTCCTCTATTTCCTGTTCAAATACAATATTAAAATCACAGAAAGGTTCAGTATGGAGGATGCTACATTATTTCCACCCATGCCCTTGTTGCACCAAGAGGTGTACTGTTTACTATAGCACCTTTTCAAGCTCCTCCCAAATCAGTGGTTCTGCCTACAGTTCTCCCCTTCTTATTTAAGGCCACTTCCCTCATTTTAAAACTGTCAAGTTTTTGATCCTTCACCTCTTTTTCCTCCCTTCCCCCTCCATTCTTTGTTCCCTCCTCTTACTCATTCAACTAATACATTTATATCCTCCCTCTCCATAAACAGCCCCCCTCAAGGGAAGTCTTGCTAGGTTTTATGACTCGTTCACATCCCTCCTGTCAGTCAACAAACAGGAACAGCAGCAAAACACACATGCCTGAAGAAGATAATACAGAGCTATTCTTTGACCTCCTGCAATTTCCAGCTCTCAGATCTCCGGGGCCAGATGGGGCTCCTACTTAATGCAGGACCTCTCAAGGAACCTTTGTCAAATCTCTCCCTTAAATCCACATATATTTCTAGCACACAACATCCTGCAGCAGGGAGTTGCCCAGCTTCGCATACTACTATTAACGTATTTTATTCATAGATGCTAGGTACCATTTCCTATTGACTGGAAAAGGGGAAACATAACACCGGCTTTTAAAAAAAAGAAGACCCAGGGAACTAAAGGCCAGTCAGATTCACCTCTGTTCCCGGCAGGATCATAGAGCAGATCCTCCTGGAAACTCTGCTGAGGCACATGGAAAATAAGGAGATGACTGGCGACAGCCAGCATGGTTTCACTAAGGGCAGATTGCACCTGATGAATTTGGTGGCCTTCTATGAGGGGGCCACAGCATTGGTGGATAAGAGAAGAGAAACAGACATCATCTACCTGGACCTGTGCAAAGAATTCAACACTGTCCTTGTTGACACATCCTTGTCTCTAAATGGGAGAGGTGTGGATTTGATGAGTAGGCCACTCAGTGGATAAGAAACTGGTTGGAAGGTTGCACTCAGACCTGCGGTCGACAGCTCAGTGTCCAAGTGGAGACCAGTGGCAAGTGGCATTCCACACAGCTCAGTACTGGGACTGGTGTAGTTTATCATCTTTGTTGCAGTGGGATTGAGGGCACTCTCAGCAAGTCTGCTGATGACACCAAGCTGTGTGGTGCAGTCGACACGCTAGAAGGAAGGGATGCCACCCAGCAGGGCCTTGACAGGCTCAAGAGGTGAACCTGTGCACGCCTCATCAAGTTCAACAAGGCCCAGGTCCTGTACCTGGGTTGGGTCAATCCCAAGCACAAAGGCAGGCTGGGCAGAGAATGGATTGAGAGGAGCCCTCAAGAGACAGCCTGGGGGTCTTGGTGGATGAGAAGCTCAAAATGAGCCAGCAATGTGTGCTCACAGCCCAGAAACACAACTGTATCCTAGGCTGCATCCAAAGAATTGTGACCAGCAGGTCAAGGGAGGCAATTCTGCCCCTCTGCTCTGTTCTCGTGAGGACCCACCTGGAGTCCTGCGTCCAGTTCCAGAGTCCTCAGTCCTCAGCACAGGAAGGAACATAGATCTGTTAGAGTTAGTCCAGAGAAGGGCCACTAAGACAATCAGAGGGCTGGGATACCTTCCATACAAGGGCAGGCTGAGAGGTTTGGGCTTGTTTAGCCCAGAGAATAGAAGGCTCCGGGAAGACTTTATAGCAGCCTTCCAGTACTTAAAATGGACCTACAAGGAAAAATGGAGAGGGACTTTTTACAAGGCCATGTAGTATTGAGTGGCAACAGGTTTAAGCTGAAAGAGGAGAGACTTGGATCACCTATTAGAAAGAATTTTTTTCCTCTGAGTATGCTGAGGCCCTGACACAGGTTGCCCAGGGAAACTGTGAATGCTCCCTCCCTAGAAGTGTTCAAGGCCAGGCTGTATGGGGCTTTAAGCAACCTGATCCAGTGGGAGGTGTCTTTGCCCATGGCAGGGTGTGGGAACTGGATGATCTCCAAGGTCCCTTCCAACCCAAACCATTCTATGATTCTATGACTTAATCCCTTCTATTTACAACTTTGCAATAATATTCTTTCCAAGTTAAGAAATCCCACCTTAATCATTCCACAATTTTTCAAAATGAACAATATCCTTTTAGATTCAAGTAGGAGAAATGCACAATACTCAAGACAGTAAGCTACATGATAAATCCATGCTGTACAAACGATACTGTTTTCTCAGTTCCCTACATAACATCTTTTCTAGTCAGTTACAGAAGCTTGAGATATTTCCAGGCAAGTATAATGACCTCAAAACTCCTGAACACTGTTATCCCAGATTGTACCTAACAGATAAGAAGATCATTTTTACCATGTGTGTTACTTCACAGATCTGCAATTTTCAAGCCCAGCTAGTCTCACAAGGTCCTTTTACAATCCTCCTAGTAGAAACAATTTATCTTACTTATCAGGAACAAAAGTGCTGCATGTGCAGTGCCACTGCATGTCTCACCACTTCTTCCTGATCATTTACAACATGCTGAGCAGCACAGATCCTTGCAGGTCTGTCTCTGCTGGCAACCTGTCTCTGCTAGGAAAAATCAATCAGCAATCCCTGTTCTTAATTTCTTGTACTTTTACTCGTTTTTTCCCCAGGTAAGGACCTTCTCCCTTCACCTGGTGCTGCTTTATTTCTTTTGATAAGGAAGTGTTTTGAAAGATGCTGGAAATCATCACTATGTCTCCCAGATCACCCTATTTGTATGATTGCTGATCCTTCCCAAGAGATCCAAGGAGGTATGATTTCCTTTCGAAGGGCCATACTGACACTACTCAGGTACAATCATCAAGGTGCTTTGTCAATGCTAGTCTCAAATTGTTATTTCCACTAGACTGGCCCGTAATTCTGATTCTTTACTAGAGTTGCTGTTCTCATTTTTCCTTTATTTAATTATTTTTTTAAAGTCATCACACCTGTCAGCCCCCACAAGCTGCTCAGCTGACACCAACATGCACTGGTGTTATTTCAGCTATTTCATTCAAGTTCTTTTAAGCACTCCTGGGGAAGCATCACCCAGTGCTAGCAACTTCGCACATTTTCATTTCATTCCCTTACACACCCTTACACACATGTCTTCCTATGAACAGAGTGGTCTGTATTTTATAATTTACTAGGCAAGGAAGCCAATAATGTAAATATGTTGCTAAAGCCTCCAAAACAAGTGTTACATAGTATGTAGGCATTATTCACTCCACAGGGACTGGATTTCACATACACGTTACACTTCCTCCCCAAGTCCTGCCACCCCACCCCACAAAAAAAGGGTTTCAGACATGTTATGAAAAAAAAAAATAACATTCTAGTGATCAGCACTGCTTATGTAGCAAGGTTTGGCTTTACTTTCCAGCCAGTGCTAGTAGGAATTTTGAAATGGAAGTAAGTCACAAAGAATGTAGTTAACCTCTTAGTTAGAAAACTCATCAAGATGCACTTCCAAAGCAGGACAAATTACAGCACACATACACACACAGAAGTTTTAAAGAACAAGGAAAGAAAATATCATGGAGGCAAAACAAGGAGCTCATTCTCACTGTAACTTGAGATTTTATTTTACCTGCTTCAGTCTCACGAAATCCTTATGTTGACGGGCCAAGCCACCTTGGGACACAAAGCAACCCTCTTCCACTTGCAGCTATCCCACTGTATTATTTTAACAAGGATTAAAACTACTTCCTTATACAAGACAATCCCGAGTTTTCAAAAGCCTCTAACACAATATACATGGTTTCTCACCAGTTCTGGATATCTGATTTTTAAGACTACTAAAGCACTCCCTGTTCAGCTTCTGGGGTCATGACTCCAGCTTAGATGTAGTTTCATATCATCTAATAACTACAATAAAAATCCCCATCAAGGTCAACACAGCAACAGCAATATTTTTAATTATGGGAAAAACACGAAACATTGCCTCTTCTGAACAGGTTAACAGGCAAAGGTTACTACTACCCCTACTTTTCTGATAAACTAAAGACAGGAATGCAGAGCACAATCAACAAAACACTGATAAACCTAAAACAGTAGCACAGTCTAATAAAATATTAAACAGAAGGCCTGACGTTTCCACACTTAATGTTCTCCACAATCATTTAATGACTCAGCATCACATGGAAGCATCAGACAAAGTTCTCAACGTTGTACTCTAGCAACTTCTAACGCTGTTTCAATTCACTTTTTTCCTCTCTTATTTAGTACTAAATGACTCTGGAAAGCACACTGACCAGCAGGAAAAAAAACCAAACCCACATAAATCTCATTTACAAATTTAAAGAGAGATGAAGGACTTGTGCATGAAACATAAGGTAATTAGAAACTTGTCTGAAAGAGTTGTTTCATCTTCATTGTATTGGGCACTTCCAGAGGAGCGAAGTGACTGTCACTAGGCAGAACACGAGCAGGGGTCACTGAAGAAACAAGTCAACTTCAGCTGCTGAACTGCCCATGCTGTAACCCTCTCAGTAAACCTGACCACAGCTGAAATGAAGTTACCCAAAAATTCATCAGCACAGCCTGAAAACTAAATTTCACCACCAAAAATAAAAGAGCACCATGGAGAAGGATGGAGACAGGACTTATCCTTCAGGCACATTTGAGTGTTCCTTACTCTTGGCAGACTAGGGTTTAATCCTGAATCATCAGCTTACCCATCATCAACAGAAGATCATTCCCTCTCTTCGGGGGCTACTGATATCGCTATAGATGTATAAGTAGTGAATTTTCTTTTAAACAAAATTTAATTCCTAAGCATAAATGTGACTTTCAGCTAGAGATAACCCAAACCCCAGGAGATAGTGGGATAAGAAGAAATATTTCCTACAGCAAAGCTTAACTAGCTAGCCTTCAGACCTCATGTAAAAATACTCCCAACAATTTCCAAGAAGGTAAGCTTTTACAACAGTTAAACAAGCAAGCTTAGACCACATTCTGTTGTTTTTCTCCCCAATATGAAAGCCAGAACAAAGGACTCTAAAAACTCTACTTTCAGCTATGGAATGAATTCTCCATCACTCCCACCTTCCCCTGTGATTTATTCCTGGAATAAATCTACCCCAGCTAGATCTAGATCTACATCATTGAAAGATGGAGCTATCAAGCAAAGTACTGTTTGAGACATTTACAGTTTATTAGCAAAAGTCATCCTGTTTCTCTGGTTTTCTGGAAATGAAGCCAAGATCTACATATTCTTTGGGTTTACTAACATGGACTGTGTGGTCTACTGAACTGTACATCTGGCAGGTTATTCTGTGAGTACATGAACATCTTAATAGACTGTTTACTCATCACATGTGCATGCCTCTTCTTCTCTCTTAACGCATATACTGAAGTCAACCAATTTTTTTTTGTAATTTATAAAATCACAGAATCATTAAGGTTGGAAAAGATTTCTAAGATCATCAAGTTCAACCATCAACATAACACCACTGGGCCTTCTAAATCATGTAGTGAAGCGCCACATCTACACATTTTTTTGAACGCCTCCAGGGATGGCAACTCCACCACATCCCTAGGCAGCCTCTTCATCACTCTTCAGCGAAGGATCCCCTCTGGGGATCTGTGACCCGGCTTGGCAAGAGCCATTTCATACCTTGGAAGTTAGCCCAGGTAGTACGTGCCTGGCTACAAACTGCTTTGCATTTCACATAATGTAAATCACACATCAAGGTGTCACAGCCCTGGTTCTCCTTTGGGACTGTGATGCTACTGGGTGGGTGATCAAACACACTGGTTTACAACTCCCACCAAGGGACGGCGGGCACCTTACACCTACTGACGAACCCAGAGAGCCAAGAACCTGCACTGTTCAAATGCAGGATCCCAGCAGTAAACAAGACATTTTATTAAAATAAATGACTGAACAATTTGCACTTGAGCAAAAGGGTTTTTTTAAAATCTAATTCTATAATTTCTACTGCATATGTGGAAGCTTTTTGCTTAGTTCCCTTTGTACGTACTATAAAAAGATAGTTTTGAACAGGTAATTACTTTTAGATCATATGGTGAATTCTTTTGTACTGAGTCACAGTTTTAAAAGAAGTGATTAGGGCACAGTAGCAAATTGCTACAGAAAGGTTATCAACTGTGTTTTGAACTGACATGCAAAGAGGCAACCAAATTACATGCAACACTAAAAGCTACCAATAAATTGGCAAATCACGCTGTTTAACTTACAGCTTAGCCCGGTATAACTAAGATCACCTTCACCTGATCTTGAACTACATTCAAATTCAAGTAAGTCTTTCACTTAAATATCTTGAACCTGCTTACTCACAGAGTAAACCATCAAACGTTTTGCAGTGTGGTGTGCAGATAGGTTAGCTTTTGCAGCCTTTAGCCACATGTCTTTAAATCATGAGATGGCTGCACAAAGCATACCTCCCAGTTCCAGAGACTTATGGTTATATATTCAGACAGCATAAATAATAACAGGTATTTCATATTCTCTTTCACAAGCAAGAAAAGCAGATTTTAGTATACTTTTTTATTCTAGCTTAAAATATTTACAACAGCCTTAATGAATAGCTGATATCCTTAAGGTATGCCACAATTTTCAAATCCACTCCTGCCCAAGTCAGTAGCTGTTATTTTTTTTTTCCAAGACCAGCAGCTTCATACTGCATTACCTACCAAAATACAAGGATTTCTCATCAACACGCACAGCTCCTGTTGGTAGAACAGCATTCCCAGATGACAGATGTAAGGCTCACCTGGGCATCTGACAGAACGTGAAGTTGAACAGCAATGCATACCTTTGTATCTTCTGTTTTCCTACAGATCCATACTCTACACTGCAGGAGGAGGGGCTTCCTCCCTCAGCAGCAGCATTTCCCCTTCTTCCTCCCAGTTTCAGGGCACCAAGTCTCCCGCAAGGCAGGAAGCCAGTGAGGGATGGGGCTGAGCTGGCAATGCCATGCAGCAACACTGCCCAGATCTGCCTCTTCTGGAGGAACAAGGGCCTGGCAAATTGAAGGCTGTTCCTGCCAGGAGCACTGTGTTGGGTGGGGTGGAAATCACAATAGGTCTCAGTCACCAGCTGTAGTCCACAGGAGAGCCACAAAGAACCTGGATGCTCCTTTTGAGGAAAGGCAATACTCACTGATTACTCCTCTACAACTTAATGTGGAAGTGTCTCTAAATACCACAGCTTTGGGAAACTGGACACATTCTAACTGTTTAAACAGATGCTGACTGGTAAGAGTAGCCTTTCAAGGATTCTTTCAAGGATTCAAGGAACCACAAGCCAACACGCATGCATGTTATCGCTACCTGGCAGTTTTATCAATACAAAGAACAGCAGGGACACCTTCAGTAAGGCCTTAGGCTCCAGTGGGGGCAAACACAACATTTTAGTGAAGACTATTTCCCCATCAGTTTCTTTGCCACATAGTTGCTTAGTCTGACTCTGTATTTTCTATCTGCAGCAGGAAGACTTGGGAAAAAAAGCAGTTTTTGCATCTGCACAAAAATAAAGTGCTTTATGGACCAAGGCAACTGCCCAAGTATGCCACTTCAGCATAACAAATCACCTGGTTTGATTTTATATTCAACTCCTGTGATGTTTTTTTGGTTTTTTTTGGAAATTAAGAAAATTTGTATGGAAGAAACAGTCCTAGCTCTCATCCTCTCCCTAGAAATGCGACTGTGACATTTCCTTACAGATGGTAAGAAGGTATGGAGGAATGTGGTCCTGAAAAGGTCACTGTGACTGCAGTAAGGCCTCAGGAAACTGATGCTCTCTACTGAAGAATTAACCTTTATTGGATATTTACACTCTATTGCAGGGGTGTCAAACTCTCGGCTCCTGCTGTTCTGCTCCTGCGGCGTAACACGCATCACGCATGCTGCACACATGACCAGCACTGGCAGGAGCATAGGGCAAGGAGCTCAGGGCTGCTGCCAGGTAGAAACAAAGTGCTAGGCAGGGTAAGACAAGGTGGCAGACCATGAGTTTGGCACCCCTGCCCTATTGGTACTGAAGATGCAGAAGAACAGCGTTCATACGTGGATATGCTAACAATAGATGGTGCAGTAGGTGATCAATAAATCCAATGGCAGGCACAAGTTCCTGAATACTGGTAGGTATTCCAACACCTTTCTATGAGCTATGGGCACAGTTTACAAGTACACAATGAAAACCCTTTTCAAAACCATCCTGCTGTAGAGCAAGACCTACAACAGAAGAGACTATTACTAATTTAAACCAAGAATTCTATTGGAATTTATATGATGAAAGATGCTAAGAACGTCTGAAACTTTCATGCTGCTAATTCAAGTTGGGACTAACTAGCCATGGGCACTTATTAGCACCTTCATCGTTTTCTTAAGGATAGACTAATTGGCAGAAGATATTCCCCAGAAGAAAGAAAAGTGAGCTTTATCAAGGCAGTTAATAGGGCAACTAAGTTCAGTGAGCGATTAGGTGGCAAGGTCACAAAATACTTTATGGAAGAAACAGGGCTACAACAAAAGTAAACTTTCTCTTTTTAAGTCATCTGTAACTAAGAAAGAAAATAGGTCAAAGCTATTGAATATAAACACAAAGTATGCTGCAAAAATGGACCATTGCCAACACTATTCTCCACTGCCAAGCCTACAGCACAGCAGATAATACAGATCTCTCAGCTTCTTGCTGGAACAGAAATGCTCCCCTGTCTGCTTTTGGATGGCCCACTTAAGCTTTCCAGAAAGAAAGGAGAACTTGGAGCAAAGATAATGCCCTGGAAGTACATTTGTTTTTCTTAGATTTTTAAAGCAAACAGCCAGTTACAAATCAACGTTAAACACTGCTAAACTGAAACAACATTCTGCTAAAAGACACCTCATCATCACAAAGGTTCTTTTTCTAAGTAATGAAATGCTGCAGAAGTATTCAAACTACTTCCTTGAAGTTGCACAATACTATAAAAAGAGACAGCTCATCACACACATAGTCACAACCAAACATTTTTGACAATTATTGACACAGGCACATTTTTTTGTTTGCATGGTTTCTTGTTTGCTGCTGTACTCTCAAATTGTCAGGGGACCCAAGATAAGTCTCTCTGCCTAGATGAAAAACCATTAGCTGCACCTCTGCTCTCCAGATCACAAGAGACACAAGCGGTCACAGATTTCCACATACTCTCAAATGCACTGAGTTACCCAATTCAGATTATAGTGAAGTCTTCAGTGCCTTAAGAGTGCCACCTTATGTCATGGGATGGAGTGACACACTCCTCTTGTGTGAGGCAATGCACTTCGGAAGTTTTCAGTTCCCATTTAGGACAATGCAGACGAAAGAGCCTGCTCTGAACTTTGTAAGATTTTTAGGGTCCCAATCCTTTATATGCACGCATAAACTCACCACCTGCTTCCATCCACGATGGCAATATAACTTGAGAGCCCCAGGAGCCTACTCCACCTTGTAATTTAGTGACTGCTAATCCACTTCTTAATAAATCAGAAGTACAGGTAGAGATTTTGTCAACTATGCTTTTTTATTATTATTAAACTTACAGGGATATCTTATACACAGCTAAGACACACACAGAGCTACTTCCTAACTAGTGCATATGATTTAAAAATGTAAGGGCTGTCACTGTTCAAGGAGTCAATTACACTAAAAGCAAACCAACCTGATCACTTCTCTTATGCGAGTCAAGCTACAATAAGTTATTTTTCAGATTTCAGAAGAGTGGTCTTAAGTGTCTTGCTTATCTGTTTTTCTTTTAACCTACGCTTCCTCCTGATCTTCTCCTTCCCAGTTCTTACTTTCTCTGTTCATAGAGACAAACACAGCACATGACAGAGCTAAGTGCAGCAGCATGCTTGGCAATCTGTTCAGTTGGGTGTTAATGACCTGTGCCCTAATGTAATTTTATTTAACTCTCTTGTAGGCTAAAGAAAGGATCCAGTGAAGAAGTTTATTTAAAGGGTGATCTAATACAACCACTGCTTTGACTCCACCGCTACCAGAATGAGAGCTACCACTGACTCCCACTCAAGCCTCGAATTTCCAGGCACCACAGTGACCGAGAAGTACAATTTAAGCCAGCTTGGTGGAAAAGTGATCATTACCAAAGGAGTTTTCCTTCAGCCCCACCCTTCACTCACAGCAACTTCTTCTCCCTCAAGTCAAGCATTTGCAACTGCCAAGTTTTACCCCATTCCTGGCAAAATGAAGAGGTTTGTCCTCACAGGTAAAATTCAGAAGGGCCCGTGACTGCCACTGCCACACAACACAGCTGAGTACACTCCCACCCTTAGCTGCCATCTCCAGCCTTCCCTGGGCTCACATAATCATTAGGGCAGGATCCAGGCACCAGTCATGGATGCAAGTGTTGGAAAAGCCTGTGTGCACATCTCAAAGGCAAATTTTCCATGTGTTTACCTTCTAACATACTAAGCAGATACCCTGTTAAAAACAGACACATCAGTCTGATTTTCCAGGCAAATCCCATTAGTAATTAAGATAATTAGTACCTGTACTGTTTACCTAGGGATAACTCAACTTTAGATGAAAGAAATCACATCAGGCATTAACCATGACCTCAGATTCTTGCATCATTCAAAGCTCCAGTGATCAACGCAGGGTCTCTCTTTGCATCCCACACTAAAGAACAGCAAAAAAGCCAACCAAGCATTTGACAAAAAATGCTTCAACTGACTTACTACACAGTTCTTCTACCACTGTTAATGTCCATCTTTGATCCTGAGTCAGCAAACTTTTACAGGAGCAAAACTTCTCTGCTGTAGTCAACTTTATGGATTGTTCCTGCAATCCAAAATGTAAATGCTACTTCTAATTTTAACTTGCCAACTAAAAGGAAAAAAACGTCCTCCAATAAGTTATCAAGTAAAATACACATAATACAACCTCAAATATCCACAAGTCATGCTTTGTTTTTGAAATATAAAAGCCATTAACATCATTCTTTTGGGTGTTAGCTACATCTACTTTAATGTATTAAGTGAAGAAATAAAGTTCCAAGGATGCTAGTTACATTCTCCACATGTAACTAATGTTTAGTATCAACACCAAAGCTGAACTTGCTGGTTCTAAGTCATTGCTACTTATAAACTGGTTTCTATCAAGTATTTAATGATACAATACTCATATAAACTTATAACCACATCCTTGATTTCGTGTACTTTTATGAACATTTCCACACTTATCTGCTGAGGTACTAATTCATATGACTGATCTCTAAGTTATAAATTTATAATTGCTCTGTTTTCATGAGGAATGTGCACACAACAACTTACAACATTAATTCTCACTGCATTTAAGCCTAAAGCAGCTCTCAGAAAAAAACCAGACTGGCAGCACATGAAAGCAAGCGCAGGTAATTCTGTGACACAAACATTCCAACCTGTAATAGAAGCCTTTGTTCTGCCCATGCCACAACAGGTCCCAGTTTCATTCCTATTTTACTTCTCCCCATCATATCAATTCATGCAAGACAAGATCAACACCAAACAGATACTGAATCACAACTGATGTTCGGTACCAGCTCACAGGAGCAAACAATACACAAAAGCAGCATAGGCATCTCATCTCTAATTTTTAAGTATAGGTATGTTTACATCCACAGCACTACAAAGGCAGTGTTGAGGCCTGCACAACTCAGCAGACGGAGTACCATGGCTACTGGTCTTCCACTGACACAAAATGATTGTTCTGAAATCACGGCAATAGAGGAAGACAAACCACTCTATCAGACCACCGTCCTTTGAAGACTCCTGGTTATCGTCTCTTCAATTCTACTAACAGTTACTTGTAAGGCCTAATATCTTCCTACAGCTACAGTGTCGCTCCCAAACTACAGCTTTGCTGCAAAAGAATAAGGATAGAAAACTAAGTATCCTAGACAGAGTTCTCAGACTGGTCATCTGAACTACCAGCTTCAGATTCATGCAACAAATCAAGGCATATGCAAGAAATGAAGGCATTCACAACAACTTCTGCACAGAAGTGTTTTTCTTGTTCTTAGAGGGCACCAAGTGAACCGCCTAAAATCTGCCCTTCCCTAGCACAGCAAAGCAGGTTTGTTACAAGGCTGGTTTGCCATTACAGTTCTGGTCTCTTGGATCCTTCAGCAGCCTGTTCCAGCCTAGAGTCACATTAGTAGCTGGACTGATGTAATAATTATTTTTCCATAATTACATTTCAATACCTTTAATCTGAACAGAAGGCTTTAATAACACAAGAGACTCAAATCTAACTCATGCAGAAAGAAATATTGCCACGCTGAAGTGCTTGAGTGACCAGATAACAGAACATATTACGGGTATGCTTTCAACCCAGTCTTCCATTCTTGCCACCAACGATTTTTAACAGGGACATTTTAAATGAAGAGTTAATTGTTTTAACTCAATGACCTCTTCTCAAACTGTGTAAGAAGAGAACACCATTACCAGACACAGCATCTGGCTGTCCCTTGAAGGCCTGTGTGGATCAGTACGTTAAAAGCTGGAAATACATTAGCTGGGCACAAGAGCATCAGTGGAAGGAAAAAAACATATATACTTGTTATAGTAATATTGCTTTATTGAAAGTTTTACTCTCTCCATTAAAATTCTCCCTGCTCAAACTCTCCTAACACAGTTATGTTTGGAAACACGTAACTTCTATTCACTTTATATCCAACTGACCACAGAAAGCTTGTAGTCAAAGCACAAAAGCCTTTTTATTTACCTTTTGCTCTCTTCCACTGCTTTGTCCAAATGCTGGAAGATATCCTGGAATAAAATGCAGCTGGAGCGACTATTGATATCATAGCCATATCCTCTCTTCCAGTATTGCTTCAGATCATTCAGGTATTCCAGTACCTAAAGTTACAGAGTTCAAAAGTATTATTATTGTACTGAGGGAAAATAAAACCCATACAACCTGGAGCAATGATGCTACCACACACTACATGAAATCAACAAATTTGACACACGCAAAAAAAACAAACATCAAGGCTCCCATTCAAACTGCTGCTTCAGCATAAAACCAGACACATAGATCAGACTAAAGAGCCACCAAACTCAGCATCCTGTTTGCAGTCACGCTCATAATCAGGCCTAGGGAAATCAGCAGGCACGCTTCACCAGACTGCAGTGATTTTCAGCCCAGGGCTTTGCACCCTAAGGCGGTTTTCTACAAATTTAATACACTCCAGCAGATTCTCTTCCACAATAACCCCATCTCCCCTCTGAACAGATCAAGTTTTAGCCTTAATTGTATCCTGCAGCTTGCATACACACAGCATAACACCCCTGTTTGTTGTGAACCTGCCTGCTGCTAGCTTCATTCGGTGCCGTTAGGTACTGCACATGCCAAGACAATCACCATCCACTACTTTTTTAACATTTCTGATTTTGCCTTATGAAGGTCAAAGATCCTTAGCTTCGTTAATCATTCTTCAGATGGAAGTAATCCCATACCTTTAACAGTCTTTGTCTGTTTCTATATTCTGTCCTCTTTGAGACGCACACACATCTCCAAGAAACAGAACTGTGCCTTGATTTACATAAAAGCGAGTGTTTTTTGTTCCTTTTCTTACAACTCCTAGCATTACAGTTGAGGGCTTTTTTTATTTTGTTCATTAATATAACTGAAGCTGAGGTGATATTTTCATGGATCTATACCACCAAATTTCACTTCAGTGACACAATGTATCTGATAGACAACCATGTCATATACAAGGTTTCAACTTCTTACTACACACATCAGTCGGCAGTGAACATCATCTACCACCATATTGCTGCATAATCCACCCTCACAGAGACCCTCTGCAAAGCCTCTCAAACATCCTGTATTCTTACAATCCCAAGTACCTCCATGTAATCAGGAAGCTTTCCACCCTCGTTACTAAGTTATCTATAAATACACTGAACAGCACAGGTCTCAGCAGAAGTCCACGCTGACCCTCCTCCTCTTTCAGAGGAGAGCATTTACTTGGAACTCCACTGCCTATCCTTTAGCTAACACCTATCCATTCAGACCCCTTTTTCCCAGGAGTGCTAAGTTTCCTTAAGTGCCTCAGGGGGCCCTTACAGAACATATTTTGGAGTGCCAAATAAATGACACCACTCCTGATCTCTTCAAAGGCTACAGCAGGTACTTCTTCAAAGAAGAGAAACCAATATAGGTCTCATTTATCTGGGTTCTACTAAATTTATCAGTGGGCATTAGGTTTACAGATGGGACAGTCCCAAAAATCATGTAAAAAAGTCTTCGAAGACCTAAGAGACCTCATTTGATGTCCTCTGGAATCAAGGCATTTTATGATATGCAAAACAAAGCTGTCCAGGGCATTTCTGACATTACAGAAATAAAAGTATAGAATATTAAGCACAATAGCAAAAGACCATCTTAATCAGGACAAATCCAGACTACACTAGCATTTCAGTCTGAAACACAAAAGGTATTTTAGTCTTGCTGCTTCACTAATCCAGAGCTCTCTGGAGACAAAGCCAGTGCTTCATGAGAATGAAGAATAGGTGGCACACAATTGACAGTTTCTGACTGTGCAAGGAGTTACATCTGAACACTAAGGCGTCTTTTGAATGCTTCTCAAATCTCTCATTTAGCACCTACCTTGGCATCTTCTTCACTGAAGAGTGAACACCATGGGGAAGTCACATTTTTTATAGCCAACTCATATGAGCAGGTGAGAAAAGCCACTTGAACAAGATCTGCAATAAAGCCAACCAGCATGGAAAAAATAAACCACTGCTACACAAGTAGCAACCATCCCTCAACTTCCCTCTAAAACACAAAGTAACTGCAATTTAGCAATGCAAACAATGTAATCCAATAAATAACCACTAGTACGAAGGCCAAGTACCAAAAATATGCAGTTTGCAACAGAATTATTGCAGAAAGTCCAAATTTCAGACTGCAAGCTTTTCACATCCCATTGCTACAAGGGGGAAACGAGCACTTCACATCAAATGCTGCAGGTCTGCTGATGAACTTGCTACAGGTGTTGATCGCATGCATGTCCTCACCACCAAGAAGGACAGAAGAGGCAGTATGAGGAAAGCATGTCTGTCCAACGCAGAGTAGTCTGACTACCACTACTCAGCCTCTGCGTTAGTGGCTGAGTTTTAACAGCAGCGTGCTGCAACTTTGAGCCTGCAGCTTTAGGGACATGCTGGAAACAACAGCCACACACATTTGGCACTTCCCTTCTGGACAAGTGAACTTACAACGCAGACATATATGTCCACTTCTTCCTGAGCTTCTTTGTGTGTTTGAGTTGTAACAGGTTTTACAAAAGCTACACTTGCTCAACAAAGCAGAATTAACATATCCTTCCAAACAACGGTGATGTTGATTTCCTCTACAGTAAAGATATTTTCAAATGTCTTTTTCTTCAGATCACTGTCTAACAAACATTCCTTACTGCAACACCAATACACATCTGCAGACTCATGCATTTAACTAGAGACTGCATCCCCAATTTACAGCTTATTTTATATTGCCCACCCTGTGTAACTACACACTATCTGAGAAGTTGTTCTCAGCCAGACTCATAGCCAAAGACACCTGTAACAAGTTACCTGCGTTCAGCTCCTCCACTGGCAAACACAAGGCACTCGCAACCTTCTCCAAGACCTTCCTCATCTCCGGCCCCTCTTTGAAGGCGTTCACCTGGCGCATTGCCTCATCATTCTCTTCCACCATGGCTACAAACTTGGCACAGTGATCAAAAAACCGCATCAAGGAATCGTTGACTTCAACTTCCAGCTCTGAAAGCAAATGAGGGCCTCAGGGATGCAGCTGGAATAATCACCGCCGTCCCCACGGGTAACGGGGACAGTCTTCCCACCGCGGCAGTGTCCCTGGGGTGGGACACGGGGTGCAGGGACCACTCAGATGCAGGATGGATGGGACTGGCCTCATGCCTTCCCTCATCCTCAGGGCAGCGCAGGGACCCTTCAACAAGCGAGCGAGGCCCCTCGGGGAAGCGACTGGGGGAGGCTGGGAGTTCCCGACCCCTCGGGAGCGAACGCGGGATTCCTCGGGGAGCGGGGCGGGGCAAGCTCAGGTTCAGAGAAGAGGGGAGTCCGGGCTCACCGTCACCGCCGAGGCTGAGCGCGGGCCCGAGCCCGCGGCGGAAGGCGGCGCCGCTCTGCAGGCAGCGGTGCTTGGAGCTGCTCGCCAGCTCCAGCCGGCGGCGGGCGGCGAAGAGCGCGGGGAAGCGGGCGGCCAAGCGGCGGGCCAGCTGCTCCATGTCGCGCCGGCCCTGCGGCGCCAGCCGCCCGTCGAGGCTCTCCTCGTACCACATGTGCCAGGCGGCCAGCGCGGCGGCGGCGGGGCAAGCGGGCTGGCGGCGCAGGCGGCCGTGCAGCTGGCCCAGGCGGCGGATCTGCCCGGCCGTGGGGTAGCGGGTGCCGTGCCGCAGCACCGCGCGGAGCTGCAGCGGCGCGCAGGCAGCGGGCAGCCGCGAGGCGGCCGCGGCGGGACCCAGCGACAGCGGGTCCTGCACCAGGTGCGGGTTCACCTCCTCGTAGCGAGACTTGGTGCCGAAGTAGCCGCTCAGCCCCGCGCTCGCCGCCGCCAGCAGCGGCAGCGGCAGCAGCAGCAGGGCGGCGGAGGCGCCGGCAGCCGCTGCCCGCCCCGACGCCATGGCGGCACCCTGCGCGGCGGCCGCAGGAAGAGGCGGAGCGGAGCCGCCTCCTCTCGCGTCGCCCTCGCCTCGCAGGCCGCGCCTCAGCGGTGGCGCCCCCCGGGCGGGCGAGGCGCGGGGAGGCGGGCGGTGCATCCGCCCAGGATCCCCCTAGGCCGGGTTTTCCCCCGCCTCGCTCGGGGCGGTGGCTGATGAGGGCTGTGGAAAAGAAACAACCAACTCCTTTTTGACCCATTTGTGGCTTCTCACGTCGCTAAAGCCCCGATTCTTGTCCGCGCTCGGGCGAGCCCCCGCCGGGCGAGGCGCAGGGAGCGGTGTCTCCGCTCACCTTGGGCTGCCCCTCAGGACTTCACTCGTATGGAAAAAGCGCGCCTCTCTCCTCCACTTACGGCCCCTCGCTGTGATAAAGAGCCCTGTTCTCATCGCCCCTTGCTCCTACACGGGCTGCAAGCGCCCCGCTCCCAGCTGATATGTGAGGCCAGCGAAGCTAAGAACGGGTTTTAAAGGCAGTTTTGGCTCTTCTTGCCCAACAGTTGTTGAATTCCATTTAAAACTACAGGCAGCGTCACTGCGAGGGGGATGCTGGGTCGCTGCTGACGCCGGTAGCGCCGCTATCGAGGGCAGCGCGGGGTTTGAGGGATCTTTGCCACAGCTCTTGCGTTCCCAGCGGCAGCGGTTCAAACACGCGGCTGTGGAACAACCGAACGGGTGGGAGCGTGAGATTTGCAGCAGGGAGCGGTGTCGGGAGAGCCACCAGTGCTGATTGTAACCCCTGTATCCCGCTGGCACGGCTGGCGGCACGGCATTGTAACGACATATGCAGAAAAGCTTAGAAAGGTTTAGAAAAGCAAAGAATAAAAAGAGGCATCCAGTGGAAAAGCCTGAGTGCGCTGGTGGTTCATCAGGTTATAAAACAGCTCGGGCAGGAGTGTAAGAAAAACATCCCCAGTGCTAACGATAACTGTTTTCAAGGAAACTCTCGCTACTAAAAAGGTATCAGCTCGTAGCTAAGGAAACCGAGGCATTTGTAGGGAAAGCAAGGCTTGAAGCTAACAAAAACACCTCAGGTCTCAGGAAAACGGTTTAGCTTTGGGCTTACAGCATGTTTTGAACGCTATTGAGGGTAGTTTATAAAATACAAAGAAAAATAGAAATTACGTCTTCTAAATAATTAGTCACTGTAATGAACCTGTAGTTGGTTTTAGGAGGAAAATGCATATTACAGCAGTGCGTATGAGTTTTGTGTGTGAGAGAGAAAAACAGAGTTTTGCACTGAGAGACTGTAAATATTCATATTTCAAAAATGCAAATTTAAAAGGCAGTTTAAAAAAAACTGATTTGTGATTGAGGTTTCCGTTCCAGAAAGGGAATTCTGTGTTCTGATTTGTCAAGTGAAGACTATTACTCTCCACTGTGATCCCTTACATGCTTCTGTCACATCGCATTAAATTGTCACATTCTATCACATCACACTAAATTGTTCAGTTATATAGTTCGAGTTGCTTTCACTCGATTTTCCTTATACACATATTAAGATGAAGATGATTAAGATGTTATCTTATCAATAACATTGTTCTGTGAGGAGTTACCTCATTATTTCCCCTTCTTAGCATGTTTTTGAAAACATTAAGAAAAGACCTGCTTTTAAAACATGTTTGATATATGATGGTGTCTGAGTCCATGGAGGCCTTGTGGCCAATGATCGCACAGGGGTGCTGCTCCCAGCTGAAAACACTGCATTATTCAAATCGTTGCACATGACCCGGTTCTCTTTTCAGAAGTTCAGTTCAAGGTGCTTGTCACCTTCAGAAAATAAGAAAGACCAGATTACTTGGACGCCCAGTACCTGCGCAGCATGAGTTGGGTTATGTGAAAATCATTGCTCACGTTGCTCCATGATGTGTCAGAGATATGTAAGCCAAGTGAGTTAGAAACCAGAGGTACCAACCTGCCTGATGCTAGTTAGTCAAGCACAGCCTCTGTGTGCTAAAATTACCTCTTTTACTTGATTAAAGCTTGTCCTTACACGGAGCATTATCTTCTCTCTGGGGAACAGCTCCTGTTCATACCCCAAAACTCTGGACAAAACATTTACATAACAGACATTTTCACCCTCCATAAATATTGCGATGTCCTTTTTGTTTTTGTCCTTGTTGTGTCTTCTTTATGTTTAAATTAGAAGCCAAAAAATTACAAACGTACCTGCTCCAAATGCAACTGTATCAATTTTTTTTTCTCTTCTGTCCTGCTTTATCCTTTTCATTTCTTTCCAACTTCAAGTATGGCGATGCTGTGGGTGGTTAATTCATAAGTCACATTTCTATTCACTAGCATTTTTTGTTCTCTTGCAGTTCAGCCAAATCAGTTTCAAAGAACTGTCCTGAATAATTTCCCTGTTTCTGCTGCTTCTATGGATTTTTCTTAGGCGTGCATCAATTTCTAAACCAAGTTATACACAAAATGCAACTGAGAAAGTTAATGCACTAACCTCTTTTGAAAACATTTTTCTTGTAAAACCTTCCTGCTCCTCAGTGCTTCAGTGGCCTGTAATTACCATTTCTTTAGCAGTAAAGGGGCAGAGAAAACATATTTTACTATGTCTCCTGCTGAGTCTATGTTATCAGCTGGTCTTTTCAGGAGTGAAGAAACTGCTTCCATTACCACTATTAACATTCAGGTAAGCAAAATGGTACAGAATTCACTGTCTGCAGTTTAGAAGTGAGGAACAGTTCTAGGTTTCAACTCTCCATATAAAGTTTTTAAAGCAAATGATATTAATGACATGGTCTAGGGAGGAAAAATTGTTCGCCTCTAATTCTATGTTCTGCTTTCTTTCTCATGCAACCTCTGCTTTCATTTTCTTTACTTTCAAGGAACATATCTCCAGGCAAGTATCTCTTCCTGCCGGATGCCAGCAATTCTTTATTATCTGATAGCCAGCCATGGTTTTAAGAGCAGAAGTTTTTGATAGCCTTTCAGCTTCACAGTCCCAGAGTAGCAGGGAAGTAAGAAACATGGGAGTGGTGCCATTTGGACATGCAGACCTTACTGTTGGGTGTCATCTTCATAATAAGGTCTGCATACCTTCAGCAGAGGTAGCTCAGAGTAGAAAGCTATCCTCTGTTTGTTTGGTGTTTAGCTATTACTTCTCTGTTAGTAAGTGAATTTCAACTTTTGAAGGCCAAAAGCAAAACCAACAAGATTCAAAGGCACTGCATGCTCCAGACAACCCAGTTTTATCTTATTCAACTAGATGAATCCTGCAGTCATGCTGTTGCTGGCTTTCAGCAGCAGTAGAAGGGCTGCAGGCTGGCGCTAAGTTCAGCCAGGCCAAGGCGCAGACAGCAGCCCAGTTATGAAGATCCACAGGCGATGTGGGCAGGAGGCAGAAGACTTGGGGCGGAGTAGAGAATGATACAGGTGAGTTTGATCTGGCCTAAAGAGGGTCAGAAAGATGAGGGGGTGTGTAACTCAGAGGAGATGGAGAGGGTGAGCTTGGAGAAACTCAGCCTGCTTTTGAGTGATGCCTTCATACTTGGACATGATGCACATTAGCTTTGTGATTTTCTTATGCACTCTGTAATGTAACTGATAACTGAGCTGCTTTTATTTCTCCCCTGAGGAGGTTGACCTTCTTCCTTGGGAACTTTGCTGGCTTACATACAGCTGCTTGTGCTTGCGCTCAGCAAGCAAACTGAGTTTTTGCTGCTGCTGGGTGAGATGAAATACAGAAACCCAGGCTGCTGATCCTCTGTCAGCTGGCCTCACATCTCTGCTCTCCAGTGCAAAGCCATGTCAGCAGAGTGGTGCCCAATTTGGGTGCATGTTTTTGTACACTAGGTGCAAAACTGCTTTAATTTGGGCACTGTCAGATCCTTGCTGCTTCCTTTTAAATTGTAGGCTCTTCAGAGGCATCTTCTAGTTTTTCAGGAAGTCCTTTGTCTTCTGCGCGTGTGAGCAGGGAGCAGAACACACTTGTCACTCATAGCAAGTGATGGGATTTTCCTTGGCTGATGCCACTCAGAGAACTGGAAAAGGAACAGCACATGCACTGATAATTATTGCGTTATGCAGCAAGGGTTGAATTCAAATCTCATACATTCTACCTTGGAGAGAGAGGGATCACCTCCTAGTACTTTCGGTTGCTATTTGATTTGCATACCATTCCGGTTTGGGATTTGCTGCTCTGCCACTTGCCAGCAGTTGTCAGTGGGAGGTCTGTGACTGGACTGCTTGGTCTGGGGATCACCTTCCTGGTCTTTCCCTCCCATTGCGAAGTGTGCCTACTGTACACCTCCTTGAGACTGGAGTCAAAGTCTTTCCCGAAGCTTCCCAAGCCTTCTTTTCCATCTGGCTAGTTTGTTTAAATGGCTTATAATTAGGTTGGAGCCACTGCCTGCTTGTTGATGGGAGAGGCCATCCTTGACTTCAATCAACCCTGAGCAAAACCATGTCTCCATACCCATGCTTGCATCTCTATTCTTGTGGACTTTCACCACTCCACTTTCCCAGCACTAGGGCTACCGGTCCTATTTGGTCATGTATGGAGAACACAGAACTCTTGGAAACCCTGAGTGCTATAACATGCTTTCCCTTCTGGCATGTTGTTTAAACAGCTTGATCAATGCAGCTATGCTGTAAGGAGGCTGTGTGCCACGTGGCTTGTTCTCCCAGAAAATACAGAAGCCCTTGGGGATTGTAAGTGGTTTGACCTCTTTGAAAGCAGTTTCTGGTCTTGCAGTGTTGCTTCACCCTGTGTGGGCAACTCCATCAGTATGACAACCTCATAATTATACGGCTTAGTTTTCTGGAACATGTCAAGCCCTTCCAGTTCTTGAGCAGTGTGATCCCATATAACAAACACACACAGGACGTGGAATGGCTTGGAGTTTGAAAAAATGCAGAGTTAAATTCAGAAACCCTCAAAAACCAGCCAAACTGGGATTTCTAGGAGTAAAAATAAATAATAGCAGTTTCTTTTTCCACATAGGAGGAGAGAAACTACCCAATGTGTTTGTGTGCTGTATATATATAAAAAAGTAACTTTCTGGGTTGTATTTTCACCAAATAGAAAACAGAAAAAAGCTCAAAGATTGTAACATGCTCAAGGCAAGGGACTGGTTAGAATAGCGAATCATGAAAGAATTGTCAATAATCTAGTGGCAATTTTTTACAGTTCTGTTAGACTGGGTTTGGGCTTTGATGGCTAAAAGAAGGCCATAATAATGAAGCTGCTACAGCTCAAAGCTGGAGAGTGACTCAAGTACAGAGAACAAGAGGTGAACTGAAATTTAATGGTGAAAACTGTGCTTTTATTTCAAATGGCAGGGATTTTTACTGCAAAGTCACCAGCTCAAAATAACAAAGAGAAAGGCTTGAACAGATCAGCTGATCTCCAGGAAACTGTGAGCCATCTGTGCATACCACCACGTAATGGCAAATAGGAATTTAAATCAGGTCAGAGGAGACGTTATCAATAGAGATAAGAAAAGAGTCATGCTACCCACCATGGATATTAGCGCCATCACATCTGGAAAGCAGTGTCCACAGTGCCAGCCATCCACAGCCACATTCTCCCAAGTGCAGAATTGCACAGGAGTGCTGCTGGGGTGGTGCACTTCTTGAGAGAGGACACGCAGATGGGTGCCAACAGGACACGGGTGAATGTGGGCTGGACGTTAGGAGGTTTCTAAGCTGGAAAGGGCAGCTTTGGGAACAGCCTTCCAGCAGTAAGACTAAATGACCTAGCTGACCTCGAGATAAATTTACCAAGCTTGGTGAGAGAAACAAGGTGGTTCACCTGCCTCTGATGGCAGATACTGAGCTCGGTGAGACAGGATGCTTTGATCCTGGGCCCTGTTCTCCTACTTTGCTTCTGACCAGAGCTTTGAGCCTGCAGCATGCTTCTATAGCCAAGCTTTTTGTTCAAGACAACAGGGATATTATAGTGACAATACTGACAGCATAACCTCCCCTCACCAGTGCCATCCACCCCTGCATAAAATGAGAGACAGAAAACCTCTGAAAGAGCTTCAGAAAAATTCAGTGTCAGGAGTTGGCATGAAACAAATTCAACTGTACTATGCTGCATTCAAAGCCACATCCTGTTAAATCATTAGGATGAAGAACTGGAAACGGAGGCAGTTTGCCAATTTATTCAGCAGATGTACAGTCATGGCTGGTCAGCAGCTTTCTAAAATTACAACAGTCATCCAAGACAGATTTTGTTCATGACCAAGTCACCTTTTTAATAGATTCAGCAAATAAAATGTTGTCCGGTAACATTTCTCCCAATTCCAAGGCAGTAAATTATCCTTATGATACTGCTTTAAAATTCTTCCTGCATTTTCTATTTTCTTTTCTTTAAAAAGTGTTGATTTCACATTATCATTAGAAAAACTAGGCTACATTAACTCTTATCTGCCAAGGGATCTAAAAAGGTGTTTTACAGATAGTTCTTAGGGCCTCCAAGAAGTTTGGAGGTAATTTAAGTTCCATTCAAAAGGTCTGTCTTATCTGGACTAGTTAACTTTGTCACTTTTTTTTTTTAGCATGGGACATAACAATACACTGCTGGCTCACTTCTTCTCTGTGTGCTTTTCACTGCCCTATTTTGGGAAGCTTAGCTTTCTTCTCATCGAGATTTGAGACATGGCAAGCCACTATGAAGCCAGAGAGATTACTGTACTTGCCAATAGCCTCACCAGAGGAGAAGCAAATATTAAGCATTAACTCCTAAATTCCTTCAGTGCTAAAATGAAGACAGATGCTTGTTCTGTCCTCCCCAAAGTCTGCATCCATGTCCATGTACACCATGGTTATGGTAGCAAGCGCAACCCATACCTGTTGTCAATAAATCTCACACACAAAGTGACTGCAAATCTGTTTTCCGTGTTCACAGTTTGATTAGTTTTACCTATTGTGTATTTAGCTGTTTTCATGTTTTCCAGGCAGTGTGGGTTGCAAATAAACCACATAATCCGTATACGCTTTTTTGAAACGTTTTGCTCTTCCCAAAACAAGGCTGGGACTGATGGCAAACTGAGCTTTGCTAAGGAAAGATTTTGTTTTGCTTTGCAGCTTTGCCCAGAGCTCAGCTGATGCTGCCTGCATTTCAGAGCACAGATTTCAATAACAGGAATGAATGCACGTTGGTCATCAGGGTCTTTCTTTTAGTCCTGTTAGCAGCTGCAACACAAAAGGAGAATGAACAGAAAGAGGCATTCAGCTGGAGTTAGCTGGGTCTTAGTCTTTTGTCTAGAAAATCCTTAACTTCCCCATGGAAGTCTGTGGTAACAAATTACAAACTTTTGTCCGCTTGCCGCTCAAAATCAGTTTGTGTCAGTAATGCTTTTAGCTTAGATAAAGGAAAAAAGAGTTGTAGGCTGGATTTACTATTCATTAAGGTAAATTCATTTATTCTTCTTTCTACAGGGGTGAAACTGCTGTACAGCACAATAATGGTGCCCACAGCATGGGCCTAGAGAGAGGGGAGGTAGAGAAATGGTGCTAATGTGTCCTGCTTTAGTAATGCCTTTGAGTCTTATACTGGAAGTGAAGAGCTATGAAAATCATCCTATTTTCTTTATGTGTATATGAAGAATCCACTCAAATTCAAAAGAAGACAAAGAAAGAATTAATCTAGGAAATGGTTGAGATGTTTTATCCCTTTTCAGGTTCCTGGGTGTTTGCAGAGCCTGTTTAGTTATGAGCAGGCCAAAGCTAAACCTTCTTGGCAGCAACAGGTGACGTAACAAGGAGCCTCAGCCCCAAGCTGCAGCCCGAAGGGAGTCAGGTTGGAAGTGGGAAGCACATCTTCCCCTGGCAAAGAGAGCAGCCTGGCACAGGTCCCTGGGAGGGCCAGGATCTCCATCCTGGGGTGGTCAGGGAAACTCCCAAAACAGCCTATGGAAGAGAAGGGAAAGCTTCTTTTGGAAGCCAGATTTGTTACTCAGATTCCTCACACTGCATGCCTGGCAAAAGTAGAGGTGCAGGTAAATTTTTCTTTGTTGTTATCAATGTGGTTGAGGACATCAATCTTTGTGCACAGTCTTGTGCAGAAACAAGACATACGTTGGGGAGTGCTGCCTGATAACCTGGTCCAATTCAAGCGTTTTTCTTCTTGCTTACTTTGGGGGATTACAAGGCCTGCTGTTGTTTGGCTGAAGGCAGTGAGCTGGTTTACTTTGGGGGCTTGAAGTCAAGCTTCAGAGTTTCATAAGCAGTAGGGGCTCATTTTTAAATCCCTGCTTCTATGACTGGGGAAGTAGTGCTGTGCAGAATGGGAGTTCTTCTTTCTTTTGGCTTTCTTGACATTTACCATGATTGAATGTCTGTGTTTCCTTCAGTTATGTCAGGGAAAACTTCTCTTTTTGGCAGGCTTCCCTTGTTGGAATTCACTTTTCCATTTGGTATGTCAATGGTTCATGGCTGAATATTGATTTTGTAAAACATTTTACTTAAAATGCCAGGATAATAATCTACTTTTCTTCAGTGCTTGCCATTGGATCCCCTTTTGCTCAGGCAATGACTGCATTTCTTTAGAAGAGAATGTGAAATTAGCCTTATTGAAATCTGTCTAGATCTGATCTGTAATCTGTAGTATTAGTTGTACAAGGTGTTAATGCTGAAAACCATCATTTGGTAAGCTTCAGTACCTTTACTATGCTACACATATTCAGTACATTAACATATATGCTTTGAAGGCAGGAAAATGTTCTTCAATAGGCCTACAACCCGTGACTGTCAAATAAATTCACTTGTGAACTGATTTAGTATAAAAAAAGAATCATAACCGTTTATCCTATTGAAAGGAATTCCTTAATCTTTATGAACAGCCACCTACAATCATCATTCAGTAATTTAAAATGCTAGTTGCTTTCCTTTCTGACACAGAAAATATATGTCTATGTGCGCAGTAAAGATATGTAATAATTATGTACTGCATTAACAGGATAGGATAATTAATCCCATGCAATGTAAAAGTGTAAATATCACTAGCTGAATCAAGATGAATGTGACTTTCATGGCAAATTAATCTATTTCTGGGAAATCATGGGGTTGGAATAAGATTAAAATAAAAAAGGTGACTATTGGATCTTGTTGCTTACTGTAAAATATTCCCTTTTCCATGAAAAGGTTGCAGCTTGCTCCTTTTATAAAACCCCAGCTTGCTCCTTTTATAAAACCCTGTCTTAGCTCCTCTATAATTTTGGCCTGGGAAATTCCAGCTAAGTTTTGAGGCTCAAACAGGCTGTCTTACTATAAACAGACCTTGCCTATTTTTGCAGAGCACGTTTACAAACCAGCCTCGTTTGAAATGGTGGTTTATGCCATCCTTACTCCTGAACTCCAAAACTACATTCAAACTTTTCATTAGGCAGAATTCAGTTTGTTGTACTTAGGCAAAGCTGTTGTTTATCTTGTGGAAAATTTTATCTGTCAGTCTGCTCCTTCTGTTGTCAGAATATTTTTACTCTGATGTAAGTAGCCACCAAACAAAATACTTGTGGTATTTTAAAGATCCTGTTTAAAGATCCTGTCCAGACTTTTCTGACCAAAGCTGCTGATGGCAGCCTGAGTATCCTTTTGTAGCTTCTGTAGCCATTATAAATCTTCCTGCTAATGAACAAGTATTTTCTAACAAGTTGTTTATTTAATAGGAGAAACGATGGTCACATTTGAAACTATCACACTATTATGATTTTAAGTCCCTACATACTTTGCAAAAGAAAAAGACACTTCGCAAAAGCTTTGATTATGCCAGCCAGGATTGGAGATCTCCACTTAGACAATTTGGTGACATTGATTGGTTTTCATTTCCCACATGGAAGGACTCTGCATTTGACTCCCGAGCGTATACTGGCATTTGGCTCCTGAAGCAGCCGTCAGCAAGGCAGGCAGAGTCAAGCAGCCCATTAGTCTGTGTGGTCTGAACAAGAGCTAATTCATTACCAAGAGTAACTTTGAACTTACACAGGAAGTCAGTGCTGCTCCTTGGTGTAGAAAAGCCAGCTAATTCTTCCAAGATCTTAGAGCACATTATTTTCAGCTGAAAATAATCATGGGCTGTTAAACACAAAGAGAACCAGTGAAAAGCCCTGCAGTGCTGAGCACAACACTGAGAAAGTCTCGCAGCAGCACTTCTGTGCTCCATATGTGCTGGCAGAGACATACAGCAATTCATGTCTGACCCCGTATGGCCATTCCTATATGAACTACAAGCACTCAGTGTCACCCAGGGAAGAGGAATAATGCATTACAATTACCCCTTTTCAAACGATTTAGAAAGAAACAGAGGTATTTCTTGAGACATAATAGTGACATTAAGAGTCAGCAAAACTACTTCAGTTTGTTCTCTGCTCTCCATTGAAATGGCCACCGTGCCTATGCACAGGTCTGGTCTCCAAAGTGAGGAGAAAGCTGTTTTGTAAAGGATATATAGGAAGTTTGTGGAAGAGCCCAGGAACAACTGAGAGCAGTTAGACGCATGATGACAGAGCTGGTTCTGAAGTCCTTGTACTCTAACTGAAGGCAAAGTAGACCAGCTCTGAAAAATGTGTGGGCATTGCCAGAAGTAATATTACAGTTATGGGCCAATTCTTCCAAGAAGATGAGTTAAGACTGAGCTGTGTGAGTTGGCTGAGAGGGAGCATCGTGACTAGGAGACCCTGCAGGAGTGCCTAGCCAGACATGAACTCAATGATCTGCCCAAATCAACAATTTCAGGACAAATTACAGTTGAATAAAGAGATTTATCATGAGGTGTCTTTGATCTCTCCAGTGGTAAAGAGTGGCTCTGGGTACAGAGGAGGGCAACTAGTGTGATCCTTGGAGCATAGCTGTGCTCTGGCGTCAGGCAGAGAAGGATACAAGGACTGTCTCAGACAACACTAAGACAGGCCTCAAGTGGCAGCAAAAGGAAAGAAACAGCACATCAAGCATTCAGTGAGCCTTTCAACCCAGGGCAAGGAAGAGATGCAGTTCCATTTGTCCCTTGTTTGGAAGGAAATTTTTGCAACAGTGAACTCCACACTCTGAATTACAGCACCTTGCTGCTCTCAGCCCCCAGGACACAGATATAATAAAGCTGTTGACATCTCAGGATCAATGGGTTTTAAAATAAGCCAGAGAAGTGCCTTGATAAGGGAACCAACCCAGCGCACCACATACATGGGGGAAACCACAATGCTTTCCAACAGGAAGGGATGGTCCTTGGCTTTGTTTGCTGATGTCAGGTAGGCCAGGGCCTAGAGTACCCAGCCTATCATAAGACAGGAGTTGGCTCCTGTTGCAAGGGGGAGGTGGAGTGGGGACCCGAAGAGGTCCAGTGTTGTGGTGACACTGTGATCCTATGAAAGAGATGGCTTTATGCATGATTCTAGTTCAAATCTTGAATAGTCTAGAACAAAGACTTTGATCCTTGGATATTTTGCAGGGATATAAACAACACTGCCCTGACTGCAGCACGCAGCCTGAAGCAATGTATCCTTGCACAGGATAAACACTAACAATGCTTTAACAAAAGCTTTATCAAGAATACTCTGTGGTAACAGCTGCTCAAGCAGAACTTTCTGCAAATTTAAGCTTGTTACATTGCAAAGTTGGTATGGAGAAGGTTAGCAAGGACAGCAGTGTCCCTGGTCTCAGTTAAAACCCCATGGCTGTTCTCTCCCTTGACCCTGTGGCTGGCTGCTGTTGCCGTACGAGATGTCACTATTTCTACAGCTTGGTGAAGGAAGATGTGTGTCAGCACAGTCCACAGCTATGCAGGTGTTAATCCAGGCTGTCCTGGTAATGGCAGGGCCAAGCCTTCCTATTTCTGCCATCGGTTTCATTGCCTTAGGCATAGGAGCTGTGTGTTTTCAGCCGGGGTTTTAGCCTCTGGCCCCAGTACAAGGATGCTTGTGGTTCATTAGGCTCCACCGACAGGAGCAGGAAGGAAGCCAAGCAAGCGCAAAGGGCAGACTGTGTTCCTCTTTCTGTGAGATCAGGGCAAAGATATGCAGTTCTGAGCCAGCCGTTCAGGAGGCAATCCCACTTTTTCCCCTTTTGACTTGGGGAGAAGGAGAAGGGTTCAGCAAATCAGAGGAAGGATTTGGTCTACTGGTGGTTTTGCTTATAGGAGGCAGCAGGTCTTATGTGGAGAAAAAACGTTCTTTAATCAGCATCTTTTACTTTATTGCAATTAACTCTGTTATGCTAATACAGTCTTACTGATTAAAGACCCTAAACCTCCCTGTAATAGCCCTGAATTACTCTGAGGATAATGAGATTTCCATTTCTAAATGTCCTGTGTGTGCCATCCAAATCACATCTGTATTCACGTACATACTCAATATGAACTTCTCTTGCAACATTTGCATCAAACATCCTTCCTGCATCAAAAATGCAACACCAGACTAAGTTAAAAACAGCTTTCCTGTGTTTTAGTTCTCAGCTTAATACCATTATTACTAGTCCTGTGTTATTACTGCTGTATATTTATGTGTCAAAGGACATTTGCAACCCTTGCTGTACAAGGCTGAGCTCTGAGGGACATGGAACAGTGGGTAACACTGGATGAGCTATTCTTTAGCACTTATTCATCATGCCTGATATATCCTTATTGCACCAGGGGTGCATGTGTGGTAGTGATATCACACCCAGTGCCAATGAAAGACTGAAATCTAATTACTGCTGCAGAGATAATTGCTCCTAGCCTGTGACAGAGGTATGACTGGAGTATGTCACAACAGCGGTGTCACTGCAATAGCAAGTGCAGAAAAAAGGATTGCCAGGAGGTTTGACAGCAAAGCTGCTGCACATTGGTGCAGTAGTGTGACAGTCCCTGACTCCAAATCTGTCTCCTAGTCAGCTGTGCAGCACTGATCTGCACAACCCATCTAACAAGAGGTGTTAAAGCCACTCACAGCTTGTTTTACAACAAGGGCTGTGTTGAACTGAGCTTTAGATTTTCTCTCACAATGCCATCTCCACGATCTGCATTTTTATCCAAAAACCCAGCACAACCTCTCGTTTTGCTGGCTGCCAGGTTACCTGGGTGTCACAGCACATTTCGGGAGCAATTCCTGTGCACTGGCTGCCTCCAGGGGCTTCATATTTATTTTCATGTCAGCTGTCTCATTCCAAATCAAGACATTTTTTTTGTGTGATTTATGATATATTAAATGCTTAAAAGGCAGTGGCTGTTATTAATGAAAATGAAATCTTCCCTAGCTGTAAATTACCATAAAATTGGATCTGGGCTAATGTAATTTCAAGGGAATGTAATATGCTGTGATCTTAGATACCAGCAAGAAGCCAAACATGTTACATACCCTCTTTTATGGTCTTCACAATATTAGTCCAATTTGCAGAACAAACACATTCAACCCTCAGCCCTCGTGCCCTGACCCGTGAATAATAGTGCTAATAGGATTGACACGTCTGACTAGCGCTCTGGGACAAAACTCCACTTGAATTTGATGAGAGCTGCTCCACTTCCCACGTTCTTCCTGTAAAACCTCTGCAATCCTCTCCTCCAAAACTCACTCACAGCCCAAGCAAGGGAGGTCCGGGCCACCGTAATATCTGAACCACTGGTAAGATAAATGTGCTTTCCAGTTGCCTTTTGTTTCTTTGGTAGAGGCATAAACAACATTTCTTTAGTGTTAAATTTTGTAGCATGGGCTCTCTCCCATGCTTGGCAGTAGTGAGGAGGTTATATGATTCTGAGTTTTATGTGGTTTATATATTTTCCAGCCCTACTCATGCTAGCTCCATTTGGATTTGGGTTTTAAATCTTCATATTAACAAAATTGCGCTAAAAATGAGAACAGTAGCATCAGTTTTTCTGCTCACTGCCTTGCTTCTCCTTTGCCTAAGGGCAACATCAGATTATTGTGTCCAAAGGCTGCTACAGTGAAAACTGTATTAGCACCGAGGCCTGAATAATATTTCACGGTCATCCCCACATGGAAAACCTGATGCCCTATAGACTTCTCTGATTTTATGTATTGGTCAAGTTGGTAAGAGGATCTCAGTCTGTTTTATAAGAGGATTTGGTGTTTCCCTGAAAGGTATGAGGGGAACTGGACAGAGATTCATTCTTTTTTTAATTGCGTCCTTAACTTCCCAGGTCCACGGCATTCCAGCAGCAGTGCTGGGAAGGGAGGTCTGGACATCTCCCGTTTAGAGCAAGACTATTACCCACACTCATGCAGGACAATCATAATAGTTTTATTATTATTAAATTAAAGGGAAGATTGGTTTATAGACCTTATTCTAGTTTAAGGAACAGATCTTGCACAGGTGACACAGGACACAAATGACTAAGCAACTTTAGGCAGTTAGTTGAACATTAAAATAAACGATAACTAAGCCAAATTAGTACAGGCTCACACTAACCTTAGTCCTGTTATCACAGCTGCATTTACTAGGAACAGGAATTACCTTTTAAAAACCAGATCTTTTTCTGCCTTCAGACCGGCTTGTGCTGCCTCTACAGGGAAAACTGAGCAAATCCAGTTTGAGAAAGAAGCTTGTGCCTTCCCTGGGTGCCAGCATCACAGGACAAAATCCCCAAACCATTTGAAGATGGCAGTTTTCAAAATCATGCGAGGGAACAGTCTACAGGATCAGATCCTGGGACTGAGCAGGAAGGAGACCTGTTCCTACGCGACACCAATATCTCGAAGATCAGCAGAAAACCACACAGGAGCTTGACTGGGAGCCTCCAGGTATCATTTTCCTCCTCAGACAACACAGAGGTGACATATAGTCTGGGGCTCCGTGGCCCCACACAGATGGACAGCCCCGGACCTGTGCACAGCTCCATTCCAGAGAGGCTTTCTGGATCTCCAAATGAGGTAACTTGAACATGACCTGGAGACATCACTCTGTTTTTCAACTTGATGCAGGGTAGACAGCAAGCTAAGAGGGGAGCATTTCCTTCCATTCCTCACTAGGGAGGCCACATCTAGGTATTGGGAGCAGTCTGAGGCTCCAAGGGATCCTCAAAGGACAATGAGCCCAGGAACACCCTGGTGATGATGAGTGGAAACCAGGTTGTGTGAGGAGAGGCTGGGGGACCTGGGCTTGCTCAGCTAGAGATGAGGAGGCAAAGGGAGATTCAATGGCATCTCCCCCTGCCCAAAATGATCCTGGAGACTCCAGGGCTGGATGCTGCTCAGAATGGCACAGTAAGAGCCCTAGAGGCGCTGGTAGCGCTGTAGCATGGGAAACCCTAGCCCACCCCAAGGAAACAGCCCATGCCTGTGAAAGAGGTGAGGCACCTCCATTCTCAAAGATTCCACCACTCACTTGGACACGGACCCCAGTGACCTGCTGCAGCTGCCGTATTGGCCCTGCTGGGAGTGGAGCTGGGCCAGAGCCCCTCATCTCAGGGCACCTCCAGCCTGTGATGGCACACCTAACCCAATGGTGGGACACTGGTTTCAAGGCGACCATCTCCAGGACTTGCTGGAGAGTGCAGAACTCCGTGATGGCTGGGAACTACACCTAGCAAATGAATCCAGAATGGCTATGGTAGGATGGAGCTGAGACTTCACTTCCTCTGCATCTGTGAAGTACCCAGTCCCCATTTTTCTTCCTTCAACGTGGCTGTTATGCTGCTTTGCCCCAAGAAATAGCATCTTCCCAGCTCTAAGGACTTACAAAGACATTTCCTTCCTTTCTCTCATGATTTTATCACACTTCTCTGAGAATAAACTGCTGGCAAACTGAATCAAGAAGAATCTGCAAGCTTATCTTCTCTTTGGAAAGCTGGGAGCTCACTGAGGCTCCCCGAGTGACTGCACAGACACAGTTACTCTACCACCCCTGTGGAATCCCACCTCTGTGCTGCTGATGTCGCAGAGCAAAGTTTTCTTTTCCAACCCCTGCCCATCACCTGGCTGAGGTAACTGTGTTTTAACCACCCTGTAGCTAATGCCTCTCAGGCTGCTACAAAGGCCTGTGCTGCTGGAGCTGCCTCAGCAGACAAGCACTGGCTGCAGGGAGGAGGATGTCACGCCACCTCCAAGCACAGCAGTTTCTGCCAAGGCTCAGCTGAGCCCTGCTACTGTGTGTATGTGTGTGGAAAAACACCATTTACCCTTCTGGGGAGAAGTGCAGGGTTTTACAAGGAAATGGACAAGCACAGCCATAGAGTACAGCAAATTCAAATTCACTTTTACACTTATTTATTTAAAGTTAATGTAATTGGTCCCAGAAAAAAAAGCTTTTTATATGAGCAGCACCAGCATCGTGGGAAAAATCATGGGCTAGAACATGTGAGGTGCAGTTTTGATAAGAATCAGATAAGAACTCCTACCACAGCCTGCAAGAGCACAGATATAACCGCCCTGTCAAGCTGCTGTTGTAATGCTGCTGTATCTGTGCCCTCCATCAGCTATGCTTCCTCCTATTTCAACTTAGAGGGATGAAAAGCACATGCCAGTGCCGGTGTTAAAAACTCCTGGTGAAAAGCACAGCTAAAACAACTTGCTCCATAAACTGGCGCTGGGGATAGTTTTGGTGAGGAGCAACACACAATGCAGGAAAGTCTTGCAGGTTTTGACAAGCCTTGTCAGCAGCAGGTGCTTGCTCCCTGAAAGAGGAGGCAGAACAGTCTCTGCCATGGTTTAAACCAGTAAGGCTGCCCATCACTGTGCAGCTGCTTGCTTGCTCTCCCTGCCCCAGTGGGACAGGGGAGAGAATGGGGGAGAGGTGGAAGTAGAATTCATGGGTTGAGATAAAAACAGTTTAATAAAGGGAAAGAATAAGGGTGATAAAAGTAATAATAGAATATACAGAACAGATGGGTAATCACTTGCTCATTGCCTGATGACTGACTGTGCAACACATCTGAGCAGTGATCACAGATCAGCGAGCTCTGGCCATGGACCAGCTCCCCAGTTTATATACTGAGCATGACGGTGTAGGGTATGGAGTACTCGTTTGGCCAGCTTGGGCCAGCTGGTGGGCTGTGCTGCCTCCCAGTTTACTGTGCACCTCCTTGCTGGCAGAGTATGGCAAGCTGAAAAGTCCTTGATATCTTAGCAACAACTAGAACCATCAGTACATTACCAACATCCTGCTCATACTGACTCCACAACACAGTGGCTGTGGGGAAGAAAAGCAACTCTATCTCAGATGAAAGCAAGACAGTGTTGGAGCCAAAGATGACAGAGAAAAGGGGGTGAGGGATGCAAAAACCTGGGAGTGCTGTTCTCAGGAAACACACTGCTGCCTGTAAAGAAAATGCCTTTTTTCCCCCCAAGAAAAGCAGCAAATCCCACTAGCAGCGATGGAAGTAGGGAGAATATCCTCCTGTGGTTGTTGTATGCTGTGGCACAGGGGGCCCCTCAGAATGCTGGGTGAGGTATGCCACTGGCTGAAGGGGCTGGGAGCAGACATCTGTAAGGGGAGACATGGTACCATTGGCTCCATCTCGCTCCCAGCCCCACAGGAACTCATTGTCTTCCACCCATGTCTGCACGGTGGCAAATCCAAGCTCCAGCTTTTATTCCCCGGCCATTTTTATGGGATCCCCTGTCAGCCTTTTCATTATCCGATGGGAAATGCCTAGCTTGGTGCTAAAGGAAATGTTGCATGGATCCACCGATGAGACAAAATGGTGGTGCCATGGGCTCTCTTGTTCCTATTCCTGCTCCCAAAGCATAGTGACAGGTCCAGCCCTCACAACGCAGCCCAGCCTGAACCCTCATGGTGTGCTCTGAGCAAGTCAAGACACTCCCACACCAAATGCAGCTGGCCTCTGCAAATCCCTGGATTACCTCCAGGTAACTGCTGCCTTGCTCTTTCATTCAAACTGTCTTCTCTTCCTGCCTTTGCTGTCTTTCATGCTTCTTTTTAATTTTTCTTTCTTCTATTTAAATGGGAAATGGTTGCTAATGCCCTGCCTCAGTTAAGTGTTTCTCCTTTCATTTCAGATTTTGGTGCATTTCCCCCCAAAGACACATGCTGTTTTAATCAGGAGCAATCAACCACTAAAACCACATTAATTACAGAAATGAGTATTTTTCTAATGATCTGAAAGAAAAGGAGGAAAACTCCCCAGTATTGCATTTATAATACCCTTTGTCTGCAACAGATCACTGGATACGATCGCTGCTGAGCTGAGAAGATTACTGCCATCTCACCATTTATCACTTGGTTGAATAATTAAATACCCGAATTGGAATCTCTGCCTCCTTTGGAAATAGACATTTTGGTCTCTTTTACCATTTATATGGCAGTAAAGAAAGAAACCTGCTCTTCAGTGTGCCCTTTGCTTAGCTCCATTTGTGATGTATTTAACTATTTTTCGCTCTGCTTCTACTACTGTTGTCCTTGACACCGCCTGTCACCATCAGGGGATGGGGACAAAGCCCCATGGGACTACAATGTACAAATTTGGAGCAATGACAGTTCCTGCTCTTTCTAAGGCCTTTTTATTAATTATTGATCAATGCCTAATGATTATTAATGACTGATCTTCTGGCATATCACTATTGATCTATTCATGTCTACATCAATTTTGATTAATGGATTTAATCAAAGCTTCCACAGGAGAAACCCGCAGCTGAACGGAGCCATAGGCTGTTCCCCCACATTCCCCCAAGTGCAGGAGCCCCCTGGAATGATGTTATCCGGTGCTGGTATAATCGCCCAGTGTCTTCCCTACTCTCGGGCTTTGGGACTGATTGTAGCCTGGCAGAAAATGTTTTCAGGAATACAAGGGGCTCAGCAGGATTAAGCCCAGGCAGCCGCCCAAGATAGATATTTCTAAGCTTCTTGGATAACCCATTGTAATTCCCAACAGGGAGATCAGGCTCCCCAGGAATCAGTTTGCACAACAGAGTATTTGCTGGAAAATGCCCATATGAGGGGAACAACCCCAGAAGGCGAAATGTTATCATGCAATTACCCTGGGGGACGTGTCAGTGACACTAATCCTATTATGGCATTAGCAGGGTGGGGCAGCAAGAAATAACAGCCAAGCAGAAAAAAGCACCCTGCTGAAAAGCAGGAGCCCCCAGCCCCCCATGTTAGGAATGTCCCTATCTTGATAGCATCACACAAGGGGAGCAAACAAAAAGATACAATGTGATAGGAACTACCAGTCCTCCACAGGGTCCACTGTCCTAGGGAGAACCCACCAGTACTTCCAAAAAGCCTTTTCGTCCCTTTTGGCTGAGTGGGTGCTTAGAGTTTGTAGTAATGGTGAAGCCTGGCATTGCTTCCAGCAGATCCTCTCCACTTTCATCATCAGCTTTAATGTTTTCCAAGGAAAAGATGAGGCAGGGAGCGGTGAGCTAACCCAATTCCCTGTTCCTAAAGCTTTTCTGGCACTACAATGTTTGTGCAAGCCAGCTTTGCAAAGCTTTGGGAAGAATCAGATTTTAAGCCTCAACTTGGGAAAAAACAGAACTGAGCAGCTGGTAATTAAATCTTCTTGCAGATAAATTCCTCCTCAGGGTGAGAGAGCTGATGCTATCAAAGCCTGGGTTGTGTTCAGCAACAAACTCCCCCAAAAGATGGAGCTAGGTCACAGCACCAAGAGTGAGAGGGAGGACCTCGCTGGAAGGGTTTGGGAGAGGAGTCATTTGCAGGGTGGTGGTACAGATGGGGTTTGGTCTCTCTGTAGCTTAGAGGGTTGGTTCACAAGGTGCTTTCTTGTTCCATGGGAGTAGCTCAGGGAGTTCTGGCTCAGCTTGGGAGGACTCTGGTTCTGTTCTTTCACCTGGAAAAAAACTCTCTGTGCTGCCAAAAAGCCAGGTCACTCAATGCATTCCCCACTTATTTCCATGATGAATTCCATGAGGTGTCAAGCAGAGAGTGAAGAAACTGTAGCTGATACAATAGTTGCTCTGTTTTCCTATTCAGGTGAAAAAGATGCATTTTATATTTAGCCCATGAATGCTGGGCATGGACAATCAGGTAAAAACTGGATTGCAAATTATTTTTCTAGGAGAAAAGTGAAATTTTGTGCCAGGTTTCCCCAGCACCCTTCTCCTAAGCTGCCCTCTTCCTCCTGTGTTTCCCCTCCTAACTGCTACACAGTTTGCACAGGTTGAAAGCTTTTGTTTGGATCCTGAGGTCGGTCAAAATGCCTTCCTTTTTCATCAACACTGATGAAGAAATGTGAAGAGCTGCAAGTCAAGGCAGATCTCAAAATGTAATTTTCACGCTGGCTCTAAATCTGTGTTTTATTACACAGAGAAATTTTCTTCTAAACTACAGTTTAAGAAATTGCAGTATTTGGTATTTCTCCACACAGGAGCAGGAAATCATTGTGTTTCACCTGTCCCAGTGCATGTATTATTATTTATTCAAGCTTAATTTTGTTTTTGCTTCAGTCTGCAACCACTTGTTGATTAGGATAAGTCAAGAGGAGGTTTTTTTTTAGATTTCATTGTGTTTACATGCCCTGATCAACAAAAACTGTCTCTTACTCAATGTCACTGTGACATACTGGCACATCCAGTTCCTCCCTTGTGTTTTTTCATCCTCCTACTACCTGGAAAGGGGTAGCTGGATGTGGTGGTGCAGCTCTGTTATCTTCAGGATCTGCTGGCTAACAACCACCCTGGAGAGATAACAAATGCCTGAAATACGGGAAGAGTTTAATCAGACCTTGGAGATCTTCCCACACTGGGGAACAGACCTGCAGGAAACAAGGCTCCATGCACGCAGCTATTCCCACTACCTCTGTGGGCACTACAAAATGATTTGGACTTTTTTTGAATAGGGAAAACCCCAACTTTTTTGCCTTGACAAACCAGAGTTTGTGAGGTGTGAGGTTTAAAATACAATATGAGGTGTTAATGTTCACTAAACTTAACTTTTACCGTCTTTCTGTCTAGAGAAGATGACGTCCAGAGGTTGCTTCCAAGCTTAACCGCCTTGCAATTTTACATTATTAAGATTTTATTAGTAACAGCTGACTTCTCACGTCTCCAGAGCCCTTGATGTTACGATGACAAAGGCGAACAGTGGCCAGGAACTGCCCCTGAAGAGAGCGATGTAAGTAGACCTCAGCGTGCTCCAGCACCGCACCTCAGCCGGCGCTTGGCGCAGGGTGCCCCGGCCCCGGCTCGTGCGGAGACGGAAGGGCTCCCCGTGCCGCCAGAGGGCGCGGCTGCCCCCGCTGTCAGGGCAGCGGTTGCGGGAAGGGCAGTCTGGCTCCCCGCTGCCCCTCCCGCTCGCACCGAGCTGCGCGGATACGGCGTTTACTTTTCGATTTTCTTTTGGCTACAGGCGCTTCGAAAGCGCCAGGGCGGCCGGGCTGAGGGGCAATCAGTGGCCTTCCTCGCGCGCGGGGACTGCCCCGGCGCCGCTGCCTCGGAGGAGCCGCGTGCGGCCGAACCCGGCCGGGACCGCGCACAAGATGGCGGCGCGGGATGACACGGCGGTCACGTGAGGCACGCGCCGCCCGCCCCGCCCGCCGCACGGGACACGGCGCCGCCGCCGCCCCAGGAGCCGCGCGCCCCGCACCCGTCCCGCTCCGAGCCCAGCCGAGCCAAGCGCAGTCGAGTCGGGCCGGCGCCGCACCGCACGGTGAGCAGTGACCTGCGCCGCCTCAGCGCCGGGTCCGGTGACAGCCGGGCCGCCGGTGGCAGCGGGGTCGGGGCCGCCGCCCGAGGCGGCGCCGTGTAGCGGCGAGGCCGGGCCGCGGCGCGGGGATCCCGGCCCCGCAGCGCGGGGCATCCGCGGGGGTGTCCATGCGCCCTCAGCTCCGGCAGCGCGGGCGAGGCTTCGAGCCCCTCGACACGGCCGTTTGCGGGCCCCGCAGCCCCGGGGTGACCGGCGAAGCCGCGGTCCCCTCGGGCCCGGGGCAGCTCCGGTCCCCTCAGCCGCAGGACGCGGGCAGCTCTGGTCCCCCCGGTCCCCGGGGAGCGGAGGAAGCCGCTTCCCGCTCCGCAAAGAGCTGGAGGCGCCCGCGGCACGTGGGGCGGGGGGCGGCCCCGCCCGGCGCCCTCGAGGGCCGCGCACCCCGCGCTCCCCGGCGCAGCGCTCTGCCGCGGTGGGGCCGCCCCGCGGGAGCCGGGAAGGGAGAGTGGGGCGAGGAGGGAGGCCGGGCCACCGGCACCCACCCTGTTTGCCTGTGAAGGTGCTGGCTGACGGGCTGGGGATGTGGGGGGTCTTGGGTGTATAATCCATACAGATGCCTTTTACCGTGCTCTTGCTGGAGGCTCCGTCGGGATCGACATTTCTGATTTATGCTCTCGTGTGAAAACCTCATTAAAGAAGGCCTCGGTGTCTTGAGGCACCGTAAGTACGTGAGGCGAGGATGGAGAGAGAGAGCGACAGAACAGGGTGTTATTTGTGAAAAAATAAGAGCTCTGCTATATTAATGTGGTGCTGAGGAGGCTGATGCGGGCAGCCGCTCTTAGAGCTGGAAAAAGGATGTCGGTGAACTTTCTTGTGTCACTTGGGCTGGTGGCAGCATTGGTGTGTTGGGGTGTTAGGACAGGTTTTGTAGTGATCTCTCAAGACCCCGTTCTGCCTCTCCTGGTCAGTTGAATGAAAACGATTGCTGTTGGCTTTCATGCCCATTTTTAGACCTGTATAAAATACAGACAGTGAAGCCTGGCAGTTCAAGTCGGTGGAAGCTCTTCTGTTGACTTTAGTGGGTTTGGGGTGTGGATGTTGCACCACTGTAATGCACACTTCTGTCTTATTTTATGTAGTATTTTGGTGGGTGTTGGAATTGCTTCAGCGCCGTGAAAGTGTTGGGAGTTTGGAAAGAGAATGCAGTCAACTCTTGTTTTTTTTTTTACAGTAAAGGTACTAAATCCCCTTTAAATCCAGAGAGATTGCCTGGATTTGCCAGGTTTGTGCATGTAGAGCAAGATTTAATTTAGATCAGATGCCTTGAAACTGCGTTTTTGGTCTGTACAATAAACTGTGATTTCAAAATCATTTATCAGCCTTCTTTTGACTTTTGCATATCTGTCTAGAGACAATGTGTCTCCATGTATTTCATTAGCTTTTAATGGAAACGCAACAGTTATAAATTTAACAAGTCAAAGTACATGGATCATTATCAGGACTTGGAGGTATTAATGTATACTGTTTGACTACTCAAGCTAACAGTACGCTTTAAAAACAGTGGCTTGTTCATGGCACCTTTTGTGTACCTGTTCTCTAGGTGTATATTTTTTTGTCTCAATGCTTTTCAAGCTGCTTTTAATTAAATAATTATTGAGTTCACTTGAACTAAACATGTGGATGAAGAACACACCCGCCATCAGTGATGGAAACTTAAAAATTCTTCCTGTCTTCTGGTTGCTGCTGCTCTATGTTGTGCAGCATTGGTTAATTGGTGTGCTAAATATGGATGGCCTGGGACTTACTCAGATTTAATAGCAATTTCAGTCTGGCCATAAGGAACAGTTGCTGAATTAAAAGCTTTTTAATTGGGGCACGGGGCATTCTGTAAAAAATGCTGCAAAAATAATCCAGAACCTTGTTCTGCAGCATGTTGGGAAGGGCCTGTTTGGAGTAAAAAGTCTGTATAGCACTATCAAAGAACAAACTAGGAGACTTGCATATGGTCGTGAACGCTGGTTTTATTGAACATGACCTGAGATCCTTCTCTCACAGTGTGGTTCCCAGAGACACGTGTTGTGCAGGAATGATTTTTAAGGCTTCACAGTGAGGTAGGTCCAAACTGTTCTTTGCCGAAATAGAGCAGAGCACCTGAATGCTTTTTCAGTTGTAATTCAGGTGCTGCACATCAAAACCAACTGTATGTGGAAAGAATGCTCTGAAGTAGAGGTGAGCTCAAAATGAACTCAAAAACTGGTTTGAGAGTACTTTTTAGAATCTGGGGATCATGAACTGAGCTCCTGAGTGTTCTTTGAAGGACTTTGTTGTCCTAAGAGACTTTTTGCACTTGGGACAGCAGCACACAGATAGGGGCAGGCAGCCCTTCAAAGGCTCGTGTTTTGCATGACTACCGTGCCGTGGACTGCAATCTCCAGCTTTTAGTACAGCTTGGATTCCCAAAGTGTGTGGCATCTTTCAAGTTAATAATTAAGTCCTCTCTGGGACTGGGGGAAATGCAGAGAAGCCTGAAGAAAGCATGAAATCTACTGGATTTTTGTGATGCTTTCATCCCTAATGTATTTTATGCTTTTGAAAATCTACTTAGCCAAGACAGTGTTTGGTGCAGGTTACTTGAGCTTGATTTTTGTTGATAAAAAGAGCGTCCATCCTAATAAACTGTTAAGTGCAACTGATTTCCCTGTGCTGTGCATAGTTTGTTAACGTAAGTGAATATTTAAACATCTTTAAAATGTTTGCCTTTATTGTTTCTGGTCTTATCAAACCTATTAATATAGCTGTGGGGGAGAGGAGGAATCCTTGAAAGTACCATCTGAGTTTTGTTCTCACAGCTCTTGGTCAAGAGCTGTTAGGGGAAAAGGAAGTCTAATTTAAGAGACTATAACATGTCTCTTAACTACGTTTTAAAAGCTGCGTTGCTGGTTTTACAGTTTAGTCATTCAAATCAGAGGAGCAAGACTTGTGTGGAGCAGAGTATTATGCTTCCTTTTTCGGCTCGTGTGGTGCTGCTCCAGTTTCCTTATTCAAAGGAAAACACTAATAAATCATTATTGTGAAAGCATCTTCACTAACTGTAGGTTTTGCTTGTGCTGATTAGCTTAGATTTAAACAAACAAAATAGTCTCCTTCTTTTTAACCATCACTCTAAAGCTGTTTTCTCTCTCAGACTTCCCAGCATGGTCTACCTTCTGTCTCTCTGATTTTGAAGCTCTTTGGAGGTAGCTTGCTTTATTTAAAGGTCTTAGGATGAAGCGTATTGCCACTTGGGAAAAAGGCTTGAAGGAATCCCTAAAGTCCAGTAGCCTTGGGTTTTTCTAATGCAGGAAGCATAAGTGTGTGAAAACTGGCAGCTTTAATGCCTCAGGTGTGCTCACTGGGCTGGCTTCTTGGCGTGCAGACATCCTTATCACCTGGCTGGGGACTGCACTGTGGTTTAACCCTGACCAGCAACTCAGCACCATCCGCCCCAGTGGGGTGGGGGGAGAGAATCGGAAGGCTAAAAGAGAGACAACACATGGCAGTTTTATAGGAAAAGCAAAAGCCATACATGTAAGCAAAGCAAAACAAGGAATTAATTCACCACTTCCCATCAGCAGGCAGGTGTTCAGCCATCTCCAGGAAAACAGGGCTCCATCCTGCATGACAGGTACTTGGGAAGATTAACGCCACTACTGTGAACTTCCCTCTCCTTATATGCTGAGCATGATGTCCTATGGTCTGGAATATCCCTTGAGTCAGTTGGGGTCAGGTGTCTCCACTGTGTCCCCTCCTTGTGTCTTGTGCACCCCCAGCCCACATACTGGTGGAACGAGGAGCAGAAAAGACCTTGACCCTATGTAAGTCGTGCTCAGTAGTGACGAAAAAATCACTAATTTATCAACAGTCTTTCCATCACAAACCCCAAATGTGGCCCCATACTAGCTACTGTGAAGTAAACCATTTCTGTCCCAGCCAAAACCAGTGCAGCTTGGAAAATTTTCGCCGCCATGAGCACCAGTTGGTGTGGGTCTGGGGAATGGTGGTGATTGGGGCTGCATTGCCTAAGCCTTCATCAGAAGAACAGGTAGGAGGAAACAAAAGTAAAAATGGCAGAAGAGATTATAATTCCTGTCTCAAGAACTGAAACAGCTGTACATTAGGAATATTGCCCTCAAAACCCAACAGTTCGACAAGTGATCTTGCTGAATAAAGCAGCCACTTTTCTTTTTTGCCCTCACATCATATGCAGCCTTAAACTGTGTGCTGTATCTGGACAGGAGAGATTTTGCAGCCTTGATTTAAGAAGGATTTTTAATAGCTGTCATCTCTTCCTGTCCAGTGCAACCTACACCTTTAATTTCCTTGACTGAAAAAGAGCATCATATTTTGGAGTATCTTACAATTTTCCTTGCTGGTCCATTAGGGTATTAGCTTTGCTCTGCCTGTGTTGAATGCCATGAAATGTCACTTGCAAATTTAATGTTGGGAGCACTGAGATTTGTACTAATTGAATTTAAAGTCTTATACTCGAATTTCTAAAAATGGCAGATTCAGACAATTGAAATGCTTCAAAGAGAGAGTGTACAAACATTTGCAAATTTGCTCTTTTGAGTGAATCTAACAGTGCATTTGTGTAGATGGAAGGAGAGACCCTGAGCAGACATAATCGAGTTTCGATGGGGCTTTATTTTCTGTTCTTTTATTAGAATATGGTGACAGCTGGTAAAATCCAGAATGTTGGAAGTCTCTATGCTTGACATCTGTTCAGGGTCATTGTCAACACTAACTTAACCTTACATACTCCTACTGAAATGGTAGAGGATATAGAGCCTTTCTCTCAGTTCAAATTAAATTTGTCCTTCTCTTGCAGCCACAGTTTTAGATGCTGATGGAGAAGGGGTAATGGTTTGGGCTGTTGGGCTTTAAACTCTGTTGTGCTTTCTTCAGTTGTCCGTGGGTCTGACTTACGGGGGGTTTATGCATGAAATAACGCTTTTTGCACCTGAAGGTTTGTGGCTTCCTTTTTTTGTTTGTTTAGTTGTTTTTTTTTTTGTTCACTTCTTCGTTATTCTTAACTTCGGCAAAAATAACCAAGAATTAGACACAGAAATAACTCTGACCAGCTACAGGAGACTCTGCTGTTGTGCTTTCTGTATGGCAGTGTATTAAAGGTACTGCCCTTCATTGGAAAGGAGTCATGAATATTGTTACTGGGCTTTCCTAGCAGTATAAATTTGTGCTTCCCTAGATAGCACAGTGCTTTTAAGATGTTGGTCTTGAAACACTTCCATAAAATCTCTTGATACCATGCTTTGACCTTCTGCCACTGAGCTGGCATTTCATATGGACTTCTGGCATGAGCTCTCCTGCCACTTTTATGTAAAAATTTACCAGGCATTGAAAAGTTCGACTCTGCAGTCAAGCGTCGTGCCAAGCTATAAAAGCCCTGTTTGTACACAGAATGGATTACTGCTTGCTAGGAAGGCTCAGGTAGCTCTTCAATAACTGCATAGGAATGGCTTTGAATCTACATACTAATCAAACAGCTATATCTAAATTGAGCTCTAGTTTCTCTTCCATTCTGAAGGCATGTACTTTGTCTTCTTTGCACCCCTGCTCTTCTGCGTAGAGTTTTATGTAGTTGGTTTTATGTAGTTGGTTTATATTGCTCTGGAAAACTTTGTCAGAGAAGTTAAATTAAAACTATTTAAAAGGTTTAAGAATTAGTCCAGCTGTTACAATGATGAAAAAGACATTGAAAGCACTTTGAGGGTGATTGCTGCAAACATACCTGCTTGGTTATGCGAATGGCGTACAGTTCCCAGAGGGTACTCACCGTGCACTGGTGAGGTAACTCCAAAGTGGCCATCTTCAGCACTAGCACTGTTAGCCAGCTTGGCTAGTGATGGTGCTTCAGGGCTCAAGGTCCATTTTTTTAAACAGGAGCGAAAATCCAGCACCAGCAGGTGAGTCAGGCAGTGGGGAGCTCAGGGTGAGGCTTGCTGCTTACAGAGAGCGCGTGAAAAATATGAAGTGGTCTGTGGATTTCTGGTGTTTAGGGAATACATTTTTAGTTTATTAATTAAGTGAACATGACAGAGGAAGGAAGAGGAAGGTACATATTCTCAAAATGCTGCAGCTGGGTGTTTGGGGGGCCGAGTGGAGGCAGCGTGCAGGTAGCTGGTGTTCAAAGCAGCGCTGTGAAGTAAATGAGAACAGTCAGAAAAAGATGAATGCAAGCATGTGAAGGTCCCTACTCAATGATTTGGCAGAAGAAGTTGTTCTGTTTCCACCAGTACTTTTGGGATGCCAGGATATGTGTTTAATGGAAATGTGATTTAATGGAGATGTGCTGTGCTAGGAGAAGCTCACATTTGCCAAAAGCAATGCTTAGTAACGGACTAGGGTTTCTTATCTACTGCTTATGAAACAGTGCAAAAGCCTTATTTCACAGTAATGAGCAATTATCTGCAAATGAACAAAATGACTTGTCAGATACTGCCTTTTTTTGTGCATGTGCAGTTTCCCATTTCAATTTTTCTCCCTTTCAGAATATAAATAGATGTTTTATCAAAGGACATTTTAAAAACAAAAACAAGGCCCGAAGCACGTCTACTAGAAGTGGATTATTTGCATTCAGGTACTTTTGTTCAGAATTTCTTTGGGAATAATTCCAAAAAAATTAGTTCCTACACAGAGAAGACACAGCCACTTGTCTTGTCTCCGCACGTCTGTAATATTTTTGAGAGGGAATGGCAGAGTTTAACTGAGAGTTTAATAAGTGGCTATGAGAATATTTGTAGAGATGACAATCGCAGACAAATTAATGTTATCTCGTGCTCAGAGCAAGACTAACTGCAAAGGTACATCAGGCTGTTCAGTTGCATTTTGCAAATCTCCAAGGAAGGTTATTTGTTGCTTTAAGAATCTAATATGGGCTTTGGAGAGAGGTTCCCACCTTGTTCACAGAAACAGTCTGTACTGCAAGCTTTGATCAGTGTTTCTCAGTGCCACGGTGGGATGGGAGTGGAGGAGAGGGAAGAATGGAAGATACAGATGATGTTTAAGATACAGGTGCACCAGATTTATCAACAGAAGAGGCTGTTGGCTATTTTCTTCTCTGTTACCTTAAAGATCTTAACTTCTAAGGGGTGCTGCTTAACTCTCTGTTTGTTACAGCACAAGTGAATTGACTGGTATCATTTTATAACTGCCTACAGGGAACTTTCCTTGGCCATTTTATTGAGTGGCTGCCAAGCTTTACAATCCTTTTATGAGTCTTCCCATTAGACAACTTCTTTGCTAATATCGCACAAAGTGTTTAAGAGGTTAAAATTAGATTGCATTAACTTTGTAATCCCTCTCACGCTGGTAATAGTGCTTTGATGCAGTCCATTTGTAGTTGGATAGGAGCAAATATTTAAAATAATTTCCACTCTACAGCAATGTCAACTTCATAGCTTGTTTTGAATTTTGTTTGTTAACAATCTGAGAATCTTGTTTCCATGTTCAGAACTGCGTTTTTGGTCTTTTAGTTGTTATAGCCTGAAATGCGATGCCATGCTACTAAATTATTTCCTTGTGTTTATCTGCAGAGTGGATAGTTATCTGATCAGTGTTTGGCCCCTCTGCCATAAGATTTGCAAAACTTATGAAGTGGATAATGCTTTGCCTGCCTAACTGTCCTTTCTAGTGCATAAACAATGTGTTATGGTTTGTGTTTTTTGTATTTTTGTGAAGACACCCTGACACCATTGGGAATGGGGCTGTATGTGTGTTCCTGTTACACGTAGCTGGGGGGACATTGATGTTCCAACCTTTTCAAGGTGAAGGTTTTGAAGTCTGGTCTATGTGTGCAAAACTCACCGTAGCTAATTAAAAAGCCAAAACAGTTTGATAATTACAAAAATCCAAGTCATATTCAAGTTTTCAAGATTTCAAAAAATTTCATGATTTCAAGAAAAATGAATTTATGGTTTGTATAAACTGCTTAATAAATAAAATTAATAAACTATATCTGAACACTTTAAAGCACAGATAGGTTTAGAAAGACAGTTTTTACATTGTGAGAAGGACTGATTTTTCTTGCAACCTGCACTGAGGTGAAGGCTTAGGTCTTTTATAGGTAAGGTGCTGCTGCTGCTTGTAACTGTTGTGTTTCCAGCTGCCTTGCGCATAGTTGGACATTGCAGGATGAAGGGATTTCAAAGCAGCTGAATGTACAAATGTACAATCTAGTCAGTACACCTTAGCTCTTTTGAACATCAGAAAAAGTAGCTGTGGTCTTGGTTAATCACATGTAGTTGTGGCAGACAATTCAGTCTCATCGCTTGTGTAAGCTCATGTATAAATGCTATCATCAAGACTTTGGCTAATTGCATGGCATTCAGTGTGCACACAAGTGCTGATAAGAATGGCATGCTACTTTCCAAAAGATCCTAGTTCATTTATAGTGAGTTTTCATCTAAGTAGCAGTGAGAATCTTTCTGATGTATTCAGCATGTGGACCAACTCCAGGTGTTCCCTGGAGACCAACTGTGTGAATTTCCTAGAGCAAGGGAGACTGTTTGTCACTGGTGTATTACTCTAAGCTGGTGGTTGCTATAGCACAGTGGCTTTTGGAAAGCAGAGGATTCCCACTCTGCGATCATAGAATCTTCTGGTTGGAAAAGACCTTTGAGATCATCAAGTCCAATCGCATCCATCATCCACTAAACCATGTCCCTCAAAAACTCATCTATCTGTTTTTTAAACACCTCCAGGGATGGTGACCTGACCACCTCCCTGGGCACATGTTCCAGTGTCTGACCACCGTTTTAGTAAAGAATTTCTTCCTAATATCTAGTCTGGACCTCTGCTGGTGCAACTTATGGCCATTTCCTCTTGTCCTATCACCTGTCACTTGAGAGAAGAGATCAACACTCGCTCTGCCACAGCCTCCTTTCCGGCAGCCGTAGACAGCAATGAGGTCTCCCCTCAGCCTCCTCTTCTCCAAGCTAAACAACCCCAGTTCCCTCAGCCACTCCTCATAGGACTTGTTCTCCAGCCCCTTCACCAGCCTTGTCACCCTTCTCTGGACACACTCCAGCACCTCAATGTCCTTCTTATGCTGAGGGGCACAGAACTGCACACAGTATTTGAGGTGTGGCCTCACCAGTGCTGAGTACAGGGGTACAATAACCTCCCTGGTCCTGCTGGCCACTCTGTTTTTGATACAGGCCAAGATGCCATTGGTCTTATTGGCCTCCTGAGCACACTGCTGTCTCATATTCAGCTGGTTGTTAACCAACGCTTCCAGGTCCTTCTCCTCCAGGCAGTTTTCCAGCCATTCTTCCCCAAGGCTGTAACACTGCATGGGGCTGTTGTGCCCCAAGTGCAGGACTCGGCATTTGGTCTTGTTGAACCTCATCCCATTGGTCTCAGCCCATCGATCCAGCCTGTCCAGATCTCTTTGCAGAGCCTCCCTTCCTTCAAGCAGATCAGCACTGCCACCCAGCTTGGTGTCATCTGCAAATGCAGATGAGGGATGCAAGATGCAGGTGAGGGGTGAATGTCTTGGAGCTGTAAGCTCTGATCCCTATAACTAAATCCCTGCTTTTACGTTGAGGCTACACATTCAATTCCCAGAGAAAACGAAGGTTCACGTATATCTGCTCAAAACTTTCTGGGCTGAATTAATTCACGGCTATCATAGAGCTGTTTTTTTCTTCCCTCTCCCTTCTCTTGATCTCTTTAGTTTTCAATGTTAAAGAGTATCCCAGGAGGTTTTGGAGAAATGCATTGTGGTTTGCCTAGCAGAGTACCACCTTATCAAGAGAAAAATAGCAACACAGTGAATGTCAGCAGGTGGGACTGTGCCATGCGGTTTCTGCCCTTAGCAGCACTGTAGTAACCGACTCTTCCAGGTCTGTGTCATGCAAAATATTCATGGCAGTCTCTGCACCACTGAAGTAGAATTACTTCTGCAATGAATCATTTGTGGCTGATGTGTTGTTGTGGTTTTTGGTTTGGTTTATTTTGTTTCAAAAGCACCATGGGAAACAGCTATTGGTCTTAGTAGACTAAACTGATGTGGTTATTGCTTTTGTAAGAGGTGGCAACTAAAGCACTTGCTGGTGGTGAATAACTAGTGCAGTGACAGGGCCTGTAAAGATAGCTGGAAATGCCTGAACTTGCTTGTTTCCCAGTACTTTTCTGAATTAGAATAGCTGAGATAGAGCCCCATGCAGCCTTAATGCTTGCAGGGTGTATTTTAGTGTAGTTCTCATGTAATAGCCTGTGTTGTATTCACTCAGTGCAACTCGCCCCTATTGGAAAGAAGTGCTCAAGTGCCATTAAAACTCTTTGCCTGGGCTTGGTAGGTTTTAGGGTGCTGGAGCAATGCTTTAGTGCCATGCAGTGTGGGACTGTGAGATTTTTTTTTTCCACTGGGATGAGAGTCCCTCTGCCAAGAGCAGTCCTGTCCCTCCCTCCCCCAGGGATATCTCTGAGCTAGGGTGCAGCCTTGATGCTGCAGACCTGGTGACATTGGGAGGCTGCTATAGCACCACACTCTCCTTCCATCAGAAGGGACTGAAGTGAGCAGAGATGCCGTGACTGGGAAATCCCCGGGAAAGGTTCTGGTGGCAGGGGAGCAATGGGGCTGGGCACAGGCAAGATGGGTATTTGTGCTGCCTGGTCTTAGTAGGATACAACCAAGACACTGATGCTGTGACATTGGTGCTGCAGCAGCCTTGTGTAGCCCATCCTTTAGAAAGGGATGTCAGCACTTATAGTTCTCAGTATTCTAGATAAAATGTGTTTGTGTGAATGTATGCTTGCCTTTGGTGTGTATCCTAGACACAAAGAAATATGAAATCAGCCTAAGATTTCTGATGAGCGCTGGCAGGCACAAGGGGTTGGGGTGTAAGCTGTGTATGTCTAGCATCCTTTTGTCTTTGCTAATAGTTGCTAAAAGAGGCAACACAAAGTTCAGGTATAAGGAAGTAAACTCTGTTTATTTCCACAGACACTGCAAAGAGAAATGTCTGAAGTATTTGGAGATACGAACATGCTGAGTTTTCTGTAGGTATATCTTTAAAAATGGGGGGAGTAATTTAAATAAATAAAACAAGGAATGATCTCTTCATTGACTTCTATGGAGGCAGTATTATTCTCTTTGGAATTTGAGGATTTGTTTCCCTTCAAGGACTGCTTTACAAACATTTTTCTATAAAGCAGAGGTGAATTGCTCTTGATCATTTATGTGAAGTGACTTGCTGTATGCTTAATAATAACCTGCATTTTCTATGTGCTGCTTTTTTTTTTAAATGGACATCTCAAGTCAGCTCCTTAGAAGACAGATTGTCTTGTATAGGGCATGTTAGATGGTCTTGAACAAAGCACCTTACTGTTTTTAATTGGTACTTCTATTGCTATGATTTACATTTGCAGATTGAGGGCAGCACCATTCCTGCAGCGGCCCAGAGAAGCCTTAAAGTGAACTGCAGGGAGGTGGAGAGCTCTTTCCTTAGTTGGAGACTTTCTTAGGTACTTCTAAAGCTGCATACTAGCTCATTCCTCGCATCTAAGCATTGATTTGCGATGCAGTAAAGAGACAGCGTTTTTAAGCACAGCATTTAATAGAAGTATTCTCAGCATGACTTTGCAAGTATTTCCAAGTTAAACTTACCATTTGCGGTACTTCTTGTTGCTACAGTGAGTGGAGGTTTATACAAGGCTTGGAAATGCATCTGAAATCATACACTTTCAAAATGCTTCTTAGAACAGTCTGTCTGGCCTTCCTGGTCTGGTCTTCTCACCGTTCCTCTGTGTCTTCCACCTCCTTATGTCCATTCCCACCTTCTCAAGGCTCTGTCATGTCCTGTAAGACCTTCATTGCCACCACCTTCCTGCTGGGCGAGCAGACCTCCCTGAGAGGTCTTACCTGAATGGTAGCAGGAAGGAAACAGAAACCATGTTTCTCCAGCTGCTTGTCATTAGCAAGAGCAGAGACAGCCTGAGGCACAAGGGAGCCCCAGCTGAGTGCACAGGGAGCAGAAACCAGAGTCACTGAGGAGCATCTGCTGCTGTGGAAGGAGGATGCCCTGGCTCCTGCTTGGAAAGGGTGAATCTTCGTCTCACCTTGAGCACACGGCATAGGTACCGCTGCTTGCTGCCTTGCTGCTGGGGACTCTGTGCTGTGGTTGGAGCCTTTGATAAGGTGAGAAGGGAAAGGGAACTTGATATTTAAACAAGAGATGCCTTTGCTAGATCAGTCACCAGGTCTGTGTGTACTGTTGGTATATTCTGAATGTAGGAATATTGTTCTGGCAAGTGTTGTCAAACTCAGATTCTCTTTTCATGCTCACATGTGATTAATTTCCTAGAAATTTCAGGGAAGGGATGAAGATGCCCTTGTAGATTGTTTGTGACAACTTGGTAATGTGTGCAGCTGGTCAAACATAAACTGAGGGCTGTTTTTTGAGTGTGCTAAACCAGGAAACGCTGCATTGGTAAGGTCAGCATCAGAAATTTAGGATCTGTGTTGATTTTTCATTTTTATTATAGTTTATAGAGAATGTTTCCTTTTTTTCCCTAATGACACTGCCTTTGCAACATGTGTAAATCCATCTTTAATCCTACATGGAAAGACCTGTGGCTACCTCTGATGAGAGCAGAATCTGCTTGTGCTTTTGGGGCTTCAGATATGCCTTTTGCAGCTACCAGCTCTGCAGTTAAGCCTATTACAGTAAACCCTGTGGTTGTGCCATCCGAGTTGTTTCTCACCTGTCTTCCAGTCAGGCTGCTAGCGAACACCCTTGGGTGCAGGTTTGTGGGGGGCATGGAATTATGCTTTACCACAGTTACTGCCCCTTCCTTTACTAACCAAAAACCAGTGTGCAGAGCTGCAGGGCAGAGGAGGGAGGATGCTTATTTTGCTTCTTGCAAATGTGCGCGTTTGGATTTTCACCAAGCTGTCTACCATGAGCCAGAATAAAACTAATAAGTGAAGGCATCCCAGTTATGGTCCCACCTAGGTCTTATGTGCCACTGTGACGTGCTTACTCTGTGAGAGATCAGCCTGTGTGTTTACATCCAGAAGTGCAAGTAGGATCACAATTTATGAGTTTCAAGGAGTGGTTTCATTTGCTTTCCCTAGCAAATGTATGTGTGAAGCTGGAGTCAGGGATACACATTCCCCAAGTCCAGGGCAGGGGAGCAAGAGCTGGCTGCAATTCCTGACTGTTTTCCCTCCTTGCAAAGGGAATGTTCCCATTCCAGCAGTTAAGGGGAATTAGTAGTTGCTTGGCTAGCCCCAAGATTTTGCAGATGGCTTTTAGAGGGGTGGAACAGATTCCTGCTCCTTACCCTGAGATTTGTCTAGTTTTGAGGCCTGTGGATGCAAAACCTGTGCTTTTGCCAGATCCAAGGCCAGATGGCTTTTCAAATCTGCCAGACAAAAGTTCATTTTGCTGAATAGTGGGGTACTACTGATTTGTTTTTAAGGACTTGGTGCTATTGATGCATAAATTTCTTGCTTACACTGGGAACTGAAAGTGGGCAGCCCACTATGCAACCTCTTGCTTACACTGGGAACTGAAAAGCAAGACTGGTGGGTTAATGTCACACTGGCTACTGAACAGAGACTCGCAAAACCAGCCATTTTCAAATAGGTTTGTTTTGTGTTGTGATTTTGATGTTTTGTGGTACCAGTGCTCTTTTTAGTGTTATGTTACTGTTATCCCTTTTGAAGAAGTGATTGTGGGTCTTTTGTGCGTATGGGCGAAGGTCTTTTTTGCTGTTACTGACTCCTTTCTCCCAAGCACAAGGTTTGCCTGCAGCCCCAGCAGTGCTTTTCCAAAATGGAAAAGATTTATCTCAAGTTTCCGCCCTTTTTTCTGTTATTTTTTTAGAGAAAGTACATTATTTTGTTCAGATCAAATTTGCAAATACACTGCTGGACCTCAGTTTAGCACTTTAATGGGTTTGCACCTTCCATAAATCATTTGATTAACTATATTAAGATTGGAAGAGGCTCTTTTGGCGTTTGTAAAGCTAATGGAAAACTTGAGTAACAGAGGCATTAGAGGAGATGGACTCCCAAAAAGAAGTGCAAAAGCCAGTAATGTTTTCTCTGTTGACAAACTTGTTTGGAAGAGATTATTAATCCCTCACATGTGTGCAGATGCAGTTTTTTGGACTCATAGCTGTTAGCATTTTTAACGAGCAGACTGCAGCAGGGAATTCCCCCCTCCCTTTCCATCCTAGTACTTTGGTTTCTTCAGGGAACTTGCTGTCTTTCAAAAACCACAGTTTGGGTGATAACCAAAAGTTACTGTAGAAACTGTCAGAAAGGGAAAGGAACTCAACTCTTGCTGAAATACTGAAAACGTTGTAAAACTCTTCAAAATAAGAAGCATTGAGGTTGCATAGTGGAGCGATGATGAGGACTAACAAATGAGACACCAGAGAGAGAACAAGTTGCTTCTGCAAGTCAAAATTAGGCTGGTCTTACTTCTGGCTTTGGGACTTGAGGCTTTTAAAGTAATGTTAGTGATGGTGAGACTGTGACACAGTGGTTCCTGCATCCAGGAGAGCTGGCTGTGTCCATCAGCCCACGCGTTTGGCTTTTGCAGTGGAAAGACTGTTAGATCTCTTCTTCTGTGTCTCCTCTTTAGGAGTGGTCAAAGTTACATCAGAATCTTTAGATATTTAAACTCAAAGCAGTGTACATTCGTTAGTGGAAAGTCTCAGTATTGAACTGTTGCTGCTGGGAAAGACAGTCTGTGACCAGCGGAGGCTTTTGTGAGGTGCCAGGTGTGCACTGCATCTCCCTCCGTTGCTTCTGTAGAGCCCATCCAGGTTTGGTTGTCTCTAGAGGACTTTTGTTCTGCCTCGAAGGCAGAGGCCTTGCCAACAGAGTGCTCTCAAGAGCCAGCTCTTAAAGCGTATCTGTTTTGTACGGCATTTCTAAATGAATACTGATCATCAGTTCCCGGCAGCCTGGGGGTAACCATTTAGCTGCAGAGGAGTGATGTTGCAGCAATGCACAAATGCTTTTCAATGCCCAGAAGAAACAAGATTAAAAAGCACTTACTGTAGCCTGGCAAAGGTGTGGTCCAGAAAATTCTTTTTCTAAATTGATGGCTTTTAGGTCAAGACAGAATGTAGAAAACTAAGTATGTGAAAAAGATTTCTGCTGCGAACTATAAGGACCTTTGAAAATTGGAGTAACTTCTGTGGCTGGAAGTTTCAAATCCTCATTTTTTTTTCCTCCCTTCCGTAGGACTGGGCTGTACTCACTTTGTTGTAGACGAACTTGAGTTACTTTATTCATGGATACAGAGTGCTGCCTTCCAACAGCGAAGACCTCTCAGCTGCCCCTGTCCCTGGCAAGTCATCTGTCCCTTGTCAATGCCTGGGTTTAAGCCCACTTAAAAAGCGCTCTTACTGAGATTTAGGTATCATTTGTGTCAGACTAGGGATCTATTGATTTTTAACACAGAGTGATTGTTGCCCGTCACCCAGTCCTATACGCTGCTTTGTAGTTCGACTAAAGCACTCTTATGAGTCTCCAGGAATCATCTTGTAACTTTGTTTTTGGCTTGCAATGAATGAAGTGCAAGTCCAGCTTGAATTTATCGCCCTGCGTGTCTGCAGGTCTCTGACCACTGCAGTAAAAGAATAGATGAACCTCTCTCCCCAGGAGACTCAAGTCAGAGTCTATAGAAGAAACATTTGTGCTGAATTTGTTTTTTGTGGCAGATGACAGCAAAGCCTTGCCGGGAGTTTGAGGTCTATGACTCCTCCTCGTGGAGGGTTGCTGCTCAGCTGCTGTGTTTCACAGCCCCGAGGGAATAAACCACTTCCCAGCACACTGAATGCTTGGCCTCTGGAAACCCAAGAAGCAGACATGGTTTGTGAAACCTGGGAGCACCTCAGCTGGGTCACTAGTCTTCTCCACAGACCCATCCGTGGGATTTAATACTCCCAGAGAGCAAGTATGTGAATTACTGTGACGTTACCTGTTTCAGGCTGCTGTGATGAACAGATCTGCCTTCTAGCTTCTTTCTACTTCCCATGGATAACTATGACACCAGCAGAACTGGCAAAAAACATTGTGTAAGACAATTTTAGTACGATAGGAGATCTACTGTCTCACTTCCGCTCCACTTAACCCCTGGCTTTAAGTGGGGTGAGAGATGTGCAAGATGTACTTGATAAGTTTAAAAAAGGAAAACAGAGAGTCTCATGAAAGAGAGGAGGAAGGAACTGCAGCAATAGTGTCAGGCTGTCAGATTGCCCTTCTAGGTGTGCATCCCTTTGTTGCTGGCTGTCCAGGGTGAAAACAAACTCTCTATCAAGGGGAGGCACTTCAGGAAACGATGTGCTTGACATTGCCGCATTTTCTTCTTTTTCTTTGGCTTTGCTTTCATCCCTTATGTGGAACTTGCTGCCTAAGTCTCGCTATGCAGCACTGTTGCTTTGATGCATACCTGTGGTGTATATTTGCAGTGATGTGAGAAGAGCATTCCTTAACTGTAGGGAAGCATTGTATGTAAGAAGGCAGACTGCTGCTGAAGGATTGCTTTGTCCGTGTCCGTAAACATTGTGTAAGCTTAAAATGCAGCTCTGTGCTGTGGGACATGCTTCCATACCTTTCCTTTTGTGATCTTTGGATTCTACCCAGAGCTAAGTTTTGTTGCTGCCTTTGCCTCATATAACTTGTGGTTATAAAAGAGCTTCACTAACTTCTCAAACCAGAGTTTTCATTACTGAACCACCACTCAAGACTCACCTGCTTAACTTCCCCTGTCTTCCTCTTCTGTCCCTGACCCACTTGTATTCTTTACCTGTTCAGCAACAAGCAAAAAAGCAACATTTGATCTAGTTGGCAAGGGTGGTGACAGGTTCTTTGTAAGCAGATTGTGACTGCTGGGAAACCACATGTGAGAGTGACATCAGTGTGCGAGTATAAATCTTGCCATTGTGACTCCAGAAATGCTGAATGTGAATTGAAAGTGTAGCTGATGTAACTAAACTTGAAATGGAAATATCTTGTTATTGGTGTTTCCGAGCTTGCTTTCAACTGTTGTGCCTGTGCCCTTCATTTCTTTCTCTCCTGCATCAAATGTTATAACCCAAAATAAAATGTGTTGTGCAGAGGAATGGGAAACGAGATAGCATAAGTGATTTCAATGTTCTTTGCCATTGCACAGGTGTTTGCACTGTGCTGAGAGGCTTGGTCTGGCTAGGTCCAAGCAGCACAGACAGTTCAGCTGCTGACAGAGGCTGAGCTAATGTTCATCTGCTTCCTGGCCTGTAATTATTTCAGACCCCAAATTAAATAAAAAGAGGGGTTTGAAGAAGTCAAAAAGTTGTTATAGTTTCTCTGAGGTGAACATAAATTTGTAAATCTCTGAAGGTGAAGGGAAAGGAAATAGATTTATTTTCTAATACCGCTGCCTGCTACAGTGACCTGAAAAGATCTTTTTGTGAGGCAATGGTGAACTCATGCCACTAATTGAAATTGCTGATAGGGCACTGGAAATGGTTGTTTGGTTGGTCTCTGGTAGACCAATGACTTGATCAGACAAACCAGATAGCTGTGTCATTTTTGCAAGTGTCTGGAGATGAAATTGAGTGGACAGGAAGCCTGAAGGGCACTTTTATTTTCAAACTTCTTTGTCTACTTTAGTATTGATGTGTAAATTCAACAGTACAAGGCAACTTTGCCTGTTGCTCTCTGTACTGACTGACAGCAATGACTAAAATCTCTATGGCTTTTAGTTTGCCACGTGTGAAACCTCACAGAGCAGAGGTGCCATTTACACGCCTGCTTACACGTGTTTCAGAGTTAGGCTTTCTATCTCGTGGGTTTGTGAAGCGTGTGTCTTTTGGAGAAGGGAACAGGGAGATCACATTTACAAAGATTGCAGGGCTCTGGTGAAACCTGGAACTGCTATGTGATCCTTTTGGTATACGTGAAACCTGCCTTTCTGCCTGTCCCGGGCTTTCAAAGGGGGAGTACAGGTCTTTTCGCCACCTCCTTAAAAAAGTCTTGAAATTTGTGTGTGACTTGCTGCTTTTATTGTTCGTACCTCAGGAAGTACTGCAAGTGGTTTTGTGTGTTGCATTTAAGCAAACCAGCTAAATTTGGCCCTTAATATGCCTCGTGTGAACCACTCTTCTCTCTGGTGTAAGAAAAAATGGATAATGAAGTCTGATTTTACTGTCCTGTGGGGGTTATGATGTGTTCTTGAGTTGTTCAGTACTAAGCAAGTACTAAGCGTCACTCTTTGGCTTTTTACAGCAAGGCTGCAACGATCTGTATTTTCACAGAAAAGCTGCGATTATTTCTGCAGGTTGGTGCACTGTCAAGGTCCCACAATAAACTCACTGGATTTTCCTTAAACTCTTGAGCTTTGTCCAGCCTTCCTATATTTATTGCACAAGATTAGTCTTGAAAAACAAGACTTGTAGGGCAAAACTTAATCTTGTGGAGGGTAAACACCAAGTTGTCCACCTTGCTTTCTTTGGGTTTTTTGATATACTGGATTGTCTGGGTTTCACTGCATGCAGTTCTTGTTTGAGGTCTCTGATCGCACCAGGCAAACCCCAGCCTCTAAGACAGTAGGAGTAAGACTGATGTGAAGGGCTGCGTGATTTTTTAGTACCTTACAAGGAAATGGCTTATCCAACTGTAGAGCTCATTTTTCTGTACAGACATGTCTGGTAATGTCAAAACTTGCTGTTTCATTGCCCTGGTGCTGTATACAATCCTAGTGTTTTTTAACGTAAAAATATGGAAGTATTTATTATTACCTTGCTGTAAACCTGCATGTGGTAATGCTAACAGAGTAGGAAAACATTTCCTTACCTGCCAGATCATTGCTTTAAAAGCTTACCTTTTTTTTTCTGTTAATATTTAGTTAATTCTACATTTGTAATGTAGCTTGGGATGAGTCAATTGATGAATTGAGCAGTTTAAGGAAGGGAGGACTGTGGCAGAACCAGTTTGTGACTGGGAATTCCCTGGCAGGGGCAAACAATGAAACCACAACCCAAGAAAGCATGCATCTGGAGCTATGGGATGGGGAGCCTGCAGAGCTAAGTGAGGAGACAGTACAGAGAAATGCACTGATCGATAACTATTACAGGATCGGTAGAGAAGGACTGGAGATAAGCATCCTCTGCCCTTTTTTCTTTTTTTCCCTAGGTAGGTAGCCTGGCCTTAGGAAGAGGATACAGCACATCTTTAGCCATTGCTGCTCTCCTATAACAGGGATTGGGAATCAAATGTGTTCAGAGCATGTCTAGATCATATCTTTAAATGAGAAGAACTTTGAGCCGGGAACAGAGATACTGTTTTGCTGCTTTTGAACAATAACATTCTTAATATTCCTGTCTTCCAGTTCTGCACCCCTAGTATAATTGAATTGTGCTGAATTGTGAGTGTTCTTTGAAGATATTGCCTGTCAGCCGACATGCTTTTGCTTCTGGTGACCTATGTGGTTAATTCCGCTTGTCTTAAGTAACAGCCTAACTAACATGCTTTGGACAGAGTTTTATTTCTAAAGTGGGGATGTCTTTTATAAGACTTAGGTGTGTTAGATGATCTGCTAACTAGGTTTCACTACTGCCAGTGAAATTGTGGATCGGGCTACAAGGAAACTCCATGTACTTTTATAGTGGTTTTCCAGACCCTACTTACTGGGGAAGACCCCACAGGTTTGGATTTACCCTGCTGCACCATCAAGTTTTTTGTATTGAATAGTACAATGATCTGCTGTGAACAAAGGGAGCAGGCTGAAATGGTACCCCTGCTTTGTCCTGTTCTTTTTCTCACCCTTGCTATAACAACTCGGTTTTAGCATATTAAGAGCATTACATTTTGCTTTTTGTTTGTAGTTTTTACTTTAGCAAAACCGTCTTTCATAGTTCTAAAGCCGTAAAGAGGCAAGTTCCTGGCAATACCTGTAGGAGTTGTAGTTCTTTATTGTTCAAATGCTGAAATCTATATCTTGCTTTAATTTTGTTTCTTGGAGCTAAAATGTTTTTGGATGAACAAAGCATTTCTCATACTGTATAAACTGCTTACAGGCAATCTTTTTGCCCTCAGTCTGGAATGCAGCCATTGTGAATATTGCACTGTTAACAAGGACCTCTAACATAGTTGAGGGGCAAGAGTGGGTTGTAGTGGGGCAACATGTCGTATCTAAATGTTAATTTTGATTGACGTATCACATTCCAAGCCATTTATTGTATGAAAAATCACTGGCACCCATAATCAGATTAATTTTTATTTATCGAACAGTTTATAGTAGTTTTTGTCACCAGAATTGTCATTGAATATTGCTGTGTAGTAAGTAGGAGCAGCTAGAAATGTATTTGAGGAGTGTTGGCTTAACACCAGCCTGATCAGGTTCCGCTGTAGAAAAACAGACCAGGAGTGATGACAGAAATGCACTTGGTAAGCAGATGTGGTACATGTGGTTCAGCATAGACACCAACAGTTGTGCATTCTACTGTTAGCCATATCATTCAGGCAGTGCCATGATCAGCTCCGTCCTCTGTTCATGTGTTTGTTGTTCTGTTCTTGTATTCTGTAGGCCTTTTAAATCCTGAAGGAAATACAGGGTATGTTGTTGACATTTGTTTAATTTTGCTAGCAGCATTAGAGGCCAAAGTGATCAGCTTTTTGGGATATTAAGGTACTTTGGCTTTGTCAGAGAAGATGCCTCATATGAAAGGATGTAAAAAATCTGTTCTGCCACTTCCAGTGCTTGAAAATTTTAGTATAGCATCTTAGGAATCGTGGTGGAACCTGCTGAGATAAAGTCTGTGTTTGTGTAATTTTTCTTGTGGAGTAAAGGCATGTTTCTGGCATTTGTTATTTTACAGTTAAGGTTTTCTAAAACATTCCCATGTGTTGTTACAGAGGGACAGAGTGTTCTCGACCTGTGAATTGTAACCTGGCTTCTGCGTGCAAGGAAGAGCTGAGGCAGAAAACCCAGCAGCTTGTGATGGCTTAAAATTTAGGTAGCAGTGTAAATGTACCTGCGTGAATCTGTAAGTAGCCTGGAAGCCAGAAACAAGGATTTTGTTACACACCCCATCTGCATGGGAGATGGGATGTGGAATCCTGAAGAGTGGGCAGTGGCACACAGACTCCCCTCTCCACCAACAGATACGTTAGTCTTCTTGCCAGATAACATTATAGAAATTAAGAGTTTGAAGGGGATCATGTTTGGGGAGATTAAGCCAAAGTTTGGATGAGGTATTTCCTCAGGGTTGCTAAATACAGGCTCAGGAAACTCCTGGAGCTGAAAGTAGTTAAAACCTCAGAGCGTGTTGGCTGACACAGGGCATGCTGTTTTGCTGCTCTTGTACGTTGGTCCCACTGATGTAATTTAACAGCTATGAGGATTTTTTTGTTGCGTGGTACTATCATGAAAATAAAACCCTGAAGATTGAGGTGACTGAATTTAAGGGGTGTAGTAGTGGAAGCAAATGCCAGACTTGTAGTGGTGTGATGGCAGAACCAAAGGGAATCTGCCAAAAGTAGTTGCTGATCTTGGGTAGGATGGCTTCAGCCCAGGGATGCTGTGAGGACGTTGCCTTTGATTTTTCCATTTTACAGCCTTTCTTTCATTACATTTTCGTGGACAGTAAGGTGAATTGCAAAGGAGGTTAGAATAGGATGGCTACCCAATATTTGAGTACGTGGCAGTATTTGCTCTTCTAATGTCAGTATAACTATCTTGCAAATCCTCTGTTTAGAAGAGACCCATGTACAAAGTATTGAATGATATTTTAAGAGCATAAAGAGGCTTAAAGAAGCCTCTTTTATAAATTTCAGTGTTTCTGACAGCATTTTTTGTAGACTCAAGAAGATCTTCAGCTGTTGCAGTAATGTAGGGCAGGCTGCTTGGGCACGTTTTGAGTGTATTTGCCAGATGAGAAGAGAATGTGTTTAGAGCTTTTTTGGGGTTTTCCACTTCAGTGGAGGTGTTGGTGTGCTTCATGAAGCAGATTGCTTTTAGCTTATTGCAAAGCTTGAGCAATGAATGCAAAACTTGTCAGTGGATCTCTGCAACTGTCCTGCTGAGTATCCTCTGCCTTCCCTGCCCAGGACAACCATTGGCAGCCACTGGTACTTCTGGAATTTGCTGCATTCCATGCAATGCATCATGTGTCCTTGGAGAAGCAGCAAGACCAGAATGAGCCCGTGTGTGCCTGTGGTGCAGGGTGGCTGACAGTGAAGGCGTTTAGTCACTAGCAGAGGATCACGTTCCAGAAGTGAATCTCAATTAATGCTCTCAACCCTGCTGGAGCTGAAAACACACAGCAGATATAGGTTTGGCTCTGCTTATTTACCTTAATCTCTGCAGACTGCCCAGTCTGTAAATTATCCTGTCTCTCCATTCTACCCATCCTCCCTTTGAGGTGAGCACATAAGCATACCAACATCCACCCTAGTCTCTCCTTCTTCCCGTGCCATCATCACCAGTACTCTGCAGGTGCTGTGTTGTCCAACCAGTGAAGTCACAACTTGTGGTATTGTCTTCATACTAAACCTGAAAATTCTGAGTAATACAATTTCTCAACTTGTTGGTCAATGAAGGGTGCATCTCCTTTTGCCAAACCAGTTACTCCTATTTCTGTCTTTCTAATAGCTTTGTTTCGGCTCTTAGTTTTTAAAGATACTTGGAAAGGTGGAATATGTTTAAGGGCCTGTTGTTTCAAAGCATTTGCAAAATGGGAAGAGCTAAGTTTAAACTGCTGTGGTTTGTTTCCGAGTCAGTAAATAACTTGGCAGGAAAGCTCTTGGATGGGACATTGTACATTTAAATATAGTATGAATTCTGACGTGTGATGTTGCTTGCAGGTTGAGGTGAACCATTTCTGTCTCCGTCCCCTTAGCAGAAGCATGCAAGTTATGCTTGTCATGGAGTCCTCAGCTTTCATCCCATTCTCCTCCAGCTCCTGTAAAGCCAGAATAGGTACCAGTCAACTAGAAATGATCTGTGAGATGCCAGACACCAGCTTGATTGGTAAAAATAAGCGGACTAATAAGCAATTTGAAGTAGTTCCTATTGGTGGCAGTTGACAGGAAACTTCACTTGTGTTATTGTCTGTTCCAAGAGCAGCAACAGTCTGTAACTGTCATACCCTACATTCCTTATCTCTGAGTTATTTTCATGAGAACTCACAAGGTGTGTTGTAAAAAAAAAAAAGTCACAAGCTGAAGGGAAGGCTTGTAATTTCCTAATGGCTTTTCAGGAAGAAGCATGTGAGCTTTGAGTAAGTTTTCTGGTTTCAAGTTGAGAGAACCCTTGGTGGATTTGCTGGTCATCAAGGGGCATGTATTTCAGAAGCAAGTGCTGCAGCAGTGTTGCATTCAAAAAGACGTAACAGTATACCCTTCAAGAAAGTTCTTCCATTGTGGATTTCTTCAGTTTCACGAAAAACTTTGTTAACCCACTGTTTACTCTTGCACATTGGCATTTTCTGACTGAAGGTAAGAAAAGGACTCTATTTGAACACACATCCACTCGTACTGAGTGAAGCAAACCAGCTGAGCCTTGTCTTACTGTGACAGGTTAGGACATGTTCTGTAACCACCTCTCTGTTTCTCCCCTGCTGCTCTTGGTTCCCAAGCTATAGGGTTAGTCCTGGCTTTTTTATGTGTTGGATCTCATAATATGCATGCAATGGACTGCTAGTGAATGTAGTGGAAACTTCATGTAAACATTAATCCAGAAAATATGACGTTTGATCATCAGACCTTGGGTTTTTATAACCTGGGGAAATTATCTAGATAGGTCTGACTGTGAAGAATGTCCTGAAAATGGCCTAACTATGAGTGAGTTGTGGTGCGTTTTGCTTTATTAATGTTTTCTAACGTAATAATAACTTGCTTTTTTAGAAATTACTGATCTTGGCTTTTTATCATCAAAATATTTTTAGGTGAATCTGGGAACTTTTAGCATCTCACCTTGTTGGGACAATTGAAAGTATCAATACGTGCTAAGTTAGTTCTCAGTGTCCTGGCATCCATCTGGCATAAAGATTTCCAAGTGTCCGTGGGGCAGCTGATGCCCACTGTGAGTGATAAGGAGACTAGTAGCAGTGTTGAGACCAGGTTTGTGAAGCAGAGTGTGCCCTGTAAGGTGTTTTTTGGCAGGCTGTACAACAAGAAGGTGGGGAGGAGGCCTAGGAGAGGAATAATTATTTTCGAAACAGGGAAAGAGACAATCTCTTGTTAATGGGATTGCTACTGGTTGCATACTGATGCATTAGATCTTTCATGATGTGACCTAAAAATAAATCCAGGCAACCAGCAAAGGGAGTTTTGGATCTGGCTATTTTTTACTGGGAGCTGATTCCCCCTTTGTTATATCTCCTACTCTCTTTGCCATAGTTATTTAGTAAGAGACTTCAGAACTTTGTTGTCTTAACTCATTGCAGTCCTTTTCCCCCCAAACTTCTAAAAATCATACTTCACATTATTTACAGTGTACAATGGAAATCAAAACTTGGTGGTGTACAGTTGGCTTTGGTGCAAGTTACTGCAGAACATACACAGATGTCTTGGATGTGAAACAGCATGGTTGTGCACTTCTGTGACTGAAGTGCAAATTTTAAGAGTAAAGAAAGCGTGCTGGCTGCAAACAGCATTTTTTATTTGTCACTGAACTCTTCTGAGCTTCTTCCCCTTGGTTTTGTTTCCAGACGCCTGTTTGGGTCTCTGGGATGCTGGAAGAACCAAAAAGAGGTAATGCTACGAATAAATCTTGCTAATTCACATGATTATGTTGCTGTTGGTCACGGTAACAACAGTTTTGTCATGGCTTTGGTACATTGGGTGTGAACTTGCAGTGTTCTCCCTGTTTTGCTGCCATCTTTCTTTATTGGAAAGATGAAGGAGACGTTTCTGGGTACCTCCTTTATTGCTTCACCAAGCACTGATTAAAAAATGCGGTGTGTCTGGCAGGGAGAATTGTCTCTGAATCTTCCTAAAGTGGAAATGGGAGCTGAAACTATTCTACTTTTTTACAATTAAAAACAGAAATGGAAGTTACACTAAAACATAATAGCAGTAGTATTTAGATAACCATTCCCTATTGAAGGTTCCTCTACAAAAAATAAATGAGGGTTGTTAGCTGTATGGTTTTATTGGCTCCGCAGGAAGACTGCAGAGGCAAACAACTGTAGATTAGGAGCAATTTGCAAAATAGTTCAGTGGTTAGCACACCTTTGGAGATGTTTTCTGTGTTAGAACTGCATCACAAATTTTACTGGCTTCCTATATTTGAAGAGTTAATTCTGAGGAGGATTAAAATGACATCTCTGGCATCAGCTAAATATTCTCTCAAAATACCTTACATTATCTTTAAATAAATTAATTTAATTTATTTAACCCACAAGTATGCTGGGCTGGTGAACTTGTGCAAGGGATCTATTTAGGCTCAAATTCTCCAGTGTATTTTAAGGAGTTTTAAGGACACTTTAGTATGTCTGGCAAACAAGAAGCAAACATACCAAAGAAATCTGGAAATAAGCCTGCCTTCCTGTGCTGGGATGTAAAATTAAAATGCTGCTCTAATCATTGAAGTGCCTTTTCTAAGCAGCTGTTGATAGCGAGTTAATCCAGTCCTTGCAGACATTCCTGATCATTACTGTTTATGTTGGATAAGAAAGTATGACAACAGCGTTCTCTTGCTGATTTGCGACACTGCTGCTTGCTTATACGTAAGTGGGAATGAAAAGAGGAAGAAGAGAATCCTCAATTTTAAAGCTTTGTGTCAGTGCTTTGCAGGCACAGCTGATGTACCGCACGAAGAGATATTTTTTCTTCTGTCAAGTTTCAGAAAGTGACACTCTGTATTTAGGTGTGGACATTACTCTCCTAAACCATATGGATGATTGGCTCACTTACGGTTCTGCGTAGATACTCAGCATGGTAGCATTCACCTGAAAAACATTTGAATAGTAATAAAGGAAGTTATTTGCTCTTTCTGGAAATTCTGCAGGTTTCCACAACCTGTAATCTGTTTAAATACATTAGTCAGAGATACAGTGTCAGCTTTAAGTCTGTCCTAAGTGTGAGGCTGTGCTGGTTATGATATATGATATCAGGTGTTGTGAAGTGGTGCCTACGTTCTGAATGAGCTAGCGATGCTCTAGAAGGTGTTTGGGTGCCACTGAGAATGCCTGGTAGTTCTTAGCCATCTTGCGATATGGACAGAAAGACTGGCAATAACTTCAGAAATTAATCTTCGTAGCCTCAAATCCATCAGAATTCTTTTTTGGCTGGTGCTTCTGCATTCAAGAAATGCTGTGGATGTTAGAGCAAGTGCTGCCACAAACAGCTGAACTTGGCTGTGCCATGTGCTAAAACAGAAAGGGGCTTCTCTTATGCCGTAATGGCTTGCTATTGCTTAGCAACTCCAGTATCTCAGCTGCTTCCATAAAGATGCTAACATGCAGTTGGTGGAAACTGGGCCCTGAACTTCGCAGCTTTCACCCCAGCAGAGCAGAAAGCACCACTGTACAAGGGGAAGGGTCTCCCTCTGGGGGAAGGAGCAGAGATGGGAAGAGTGTGGCATCCAGGCTAAAAGGTTTAGGTAAAGTAGATCTTTTATTTTGAAAAGTGTGTAAAGACATGTTAGAGTTGGGAAAAAAAAAAAAAAGGACGAAATGCTGCGAGTGCCACTAGAAAGATAGAAATGAGCTCTAATCAAACCTCACCATACAGTTCTGCTACCAGTTTGACTTTGGTAGGAGGCAAAGCCAGCTGTCAGTGTGAATTGCTTCTGCTTTACCTGGCTCAAAATAAACTGTGTCCTTACTGGGTCTCTATGGCTTTTTACTGGAGAGGAGGAGGCTACAGCTGGTATCGAGCGCCTTGGGAGTACTTGTGCTCAGCAGCACGTGCTGATTCATTATTTGCTCGTCAAGAATGTGTGTTTACGTTTGAGCACCAGTTTATGCTCTGTCATCTCTTGGGATCTGAGAGGGATCTGTACTTCCTAGAAGAGTGTATTCACAGAATTTGGAGCTTTGCCTCCGGATGCAGGGAGGGGTGCAGCAGACTGGCTTTCTTGCTGATGCTCCTCAGAGATGGGCGGCTTTTGGGCTTCATAAAACTTGGCAGATGGGTGAGTGCCTGTGAGCAGAGAGAGTATGATGACTTGGGGAGGGTGGCTGTTGTTAAGAGTGCAGATACAGAGATAGGTTCTTCGTCCTTACTGAGGACGTGCTCATGGGTGTTCAAGATAACTTGTCTTACATTTTATAAAAATTAGCTTTTATTGCTGCGATCTTAGAGCAAACGGGGCAGGATAGCAAGGCTTTAACTGAGTGGTTCTACTACTGGCAGTGTGCCAAGCCTCCATCCAGATGGACAGAAGCCGTTTGACTTCCAGCCCGTCTTCTGGCTGCTGGAGGCTGGACTGGTGGGTGCTTAGGGTGGGTGTTAAGGGTGGGGGGCACCCGATGGGTCCTGAAGCACTTTGATCGAAAATGAGGCAAGAATGCAGTGTAAACCCCAAAAGCTAATTTCCAAGTAATCCTAAGCGTAGCTGAAAAAGAGTCCAAGAAAGCAGAATTGCCGTGCCATGGACTGCTTGCTTCCTGGCAGTCAGTTATTTGGATTTGTTTCTACTTCAGCAAGCAGAAATTGATTTCTGCACACCCCCTGCCCTGTATTTCAATGTAAATGTATGAATTGCGGTTTTCTAACTAATGTGAATGGAGCAGGGAGGCTATCTGGTTTTCCCTTATCTGAAAGTTTAATTGAAATAGCCCTGCATCTCCCCCCTGGTGTTGTCTCCCTTGAAAGCTGACGGGTTGTATTAAGAGTGTGTTTGCTTCTCAGCTACTGGGCTGAGTGGTTTGGCTGCTGCTGCTGACTTGTAACATTTGGCTGTGCAAAAGTTAAGTAACAGGGATGGGGAGAGGCCTGTTACCTGGTGCTGCCACTTGAGGATTTTGGTCACATGCATTTTGTTTTTTACATTTTGGGTTTGCTTTGGTGCAAGTGCTTCCTCTCTCTCATAAATGATCTTGGCTGTCTTGAAGACCAGCAAAAAAGGCTTTTGGCCTTCCTCCTTTGCTTCCTTGCATCAGCTAATTTGTCAGCAAAGCCTGTTATCTCATGTGATGCCTAGTTAAGAGCCTGTGTGATTTTACCAGCTCTGTTCAAAGGAAGTGTTGAGATTTATTTTTTTTAGCTTGTGTCCTGCGTAGCAGTGTGTATCCCAAGAGTTGTTCTACCTGATTGCTCTGGGTATTGCTGTAACTGGAATGCCTTTGAGAGTGAAAACTGCGATTCTCCTGCTGTTGGGAGTAAATGGCTTCTGGTCTTTGGTGCCCCTGGACCAAACCGGGCGGTCTGTGACCCATTTCTGGCAGCTCTGTTTCCCAGATTTCTCTATGGGTGGCAGTCTCATCCAAACCACTCTTACCTGCTGCAGGCTGTGAGGAAAACGAGCGGATTTCCAAGGTATGCTCCTGCAGGAAGATGGGGACAAGTAGTGGATTGGCCCTTCGTGGGTCGCCACAAAACGGATGAAGAAGCGCTTTAGACCTCCTTCAGATCCGATGAAAGCTGCTTATAGGTCTTATTGGACACAGGGATCTTCTGTCTTTCTGCGTCCTTTTGGAAATGCTGTTTTTAAAGCACAGCTGTGCATGTTAGCACGGGCTTTACTGTATATCACAGCTACTGGTGGACCTTGAGGTCATCTTCGTATTGTATTAATTCCTGATATTTTGATAGAAAGCTTGCTGTTAGCTCTGCTTAATATGTAATTGCTTTTATTTGTGTTTTTTTTTTTTTAATAGTGATTCTCATGACTACCTGAGAAGCAGCCAGTAGCAGGTCTTCTGAGCTTGAACTTTTATATTCCTGGTGAGCTTCTAACCCGATGAATCAAGTACTCTGGGTAGAAAAACAATTTCAGGTAAGTAAGTGAATCTTGCATTTTCAGGCACATGTATTTTGGAATGAAGTGTTTTTTTCAACATTTTATTTACTGTAAACTGATATTAAAATGTGACTTGAGTTTGGATAAGTTCTTGTTTTGGACTTCCATGGGCAGATACCCTTTATACTTTGGATTAATTGTTTTTTTGCCTGTGTGCCAATGGCAGTGTTCAGTGCTGTCAGCAATCAGTGGTCCTCACTTGTGTATTTGTGTCATCTGACTTTATGTCCTACAGCTGTGTGGCACTTTCTTTGGCACCTGGACTGGCTGGTTTCTTTAAGTGAAGTTCTTATTTAAAAGCATGGCTTAGTAGAGAATATGATTCCCTCTGTGTTCTGTTAGCCTGGCCCATTGCTTGTGTCAGCCTGGCACTCTCTTCATTTAAGAAAAAGATTTCCACAAACAGCCTGAATTGTATAATCTTAGGAAAAGTCAACTGATCGGTTCCTTTTTCCTGCTTTCCAGGTGAGGACCACTAAAAACAAAACTTGAGAAGATGTAGGTTGTGTATTAATACTCCAAATCCCTGCTTATAAGGAAGTATTTGGCATTCTGGCTGTTGAAACTGGGTGATACATTGGGTAGACAACCAGACTGGCAGCTGGAATCCCTGGTTTCTGTTCCCAGTTCTGGCTTTGACATAGAAGAATGACCTGCAAAGAGAAAATAAATGGGGCGTATGCCCTTTCTTGCTACTTGTATTTATGGTTTTGTCTTTTAATAATCCTTTGAAGCTGTGTGAGGATTTGCTCAAAGGCATCTTTTAAGATTTTTTTGGGTTTTTGGGGTTTGATCTGTACTGGAAAGCTCCTTGACTAATTTAAGGGCTAGAGGGGGAGGCCTTGTAAGAATCCGAAAATCAAAGTGGAGCTATTGGGCACGGAGATTTTGAGAGAGAATGTGTTTTTAAAACTGTTACTGTTTGTGTGCAAGCTGAATGACTAGCGCATCAAATGGGCCCAGTCTTTCATGCCTCCAATTCTTAGCTGGGAAAGCTGCTGCATTTTTCTCAAAACGTTCTGGAATGTAAGTGAGGCTGAACTGACTGCTTTTGAGCAACTGTGGTGGGGGAGAGAGCAGGAAAGCAACTTTCAGTTGTGATTCTTCTAATGCAGTGGAATTCTTCCTGCGTGTGTCCTGAGCAAATTTAGTTTTGGGAAAATTGATTTTGGCTGCTCTCCTGCAGATGTCACAAGACAGCATGCCTCAACCTCAAGTGTTGTACCATGAAGGTCTTCAGGAGCGCTTCCACAGATACTGTAAGAAATGCCGTCAGTAATCAGAAATGAGAAAGATGGCGTGACTGAACATCAGTGCTGCTGAAACTGGGGGAAATGATTTTTGTGTGTTGCAAGTAAGGTGAATTGTTAGGAGCAGGTTTTAATTTCACAGTTACTGCTTTCTGAAAGCTAGCATTTATGTGATAGTTGTTCTGGACAAACCGTAATGTCTAGGCTTGTTTTCATCAGTCATGAGAAATTCCTTCTTTCCCCACTCTCCTTCAACTATATATATTAAGGGTGGAAGACACTTCTACCAGACACGAGAAGCATTGATTCAACTTACATTTCCCCTGGGTCAAATACATAAACATTATGAATAATGCAGTAATGTCTGTCTTAAAGTTTAATGTAGATTTAATAGGGGCTGAACATCAATAGGTACAGTTCAGAAGGTGCAAGGCTGCTTTGTTCTGTGCTAAATGAGAGAAAATTCAAACCAAATACATGTGGCATACCTTGTCGTTCTTGTGAAGATATTGCTTGCAAATGCCTTGGAACCTGAGACCTCTGTATTTTTTTGTGTATTTGTCTCAGTATATGGCAACATGTGACTTGCAGAGTCACAAAGCACCTGAATGACTCGCTTAAATCTAGGGTTCTAATATAATGGCATATCAAGATCCTGCTGTTTCTTCGATGTCTTTTCCCTTTTCTTGGCGTGAGTATTACTTTTTAAACAAAGGAAAAGCATCCCTTTTCTCAATTGAAAGCTTTGCAGAACTTGAGCCTTAAAATAATCTGGGAAGCCTTTTGTTATATAAATATACTCATCCTCCAGCTTGGCACTGTATGTGCTTGATTCAGCTGCTTGTTGAATTCTCTTTTAGATTTAAACTTCAGTGGCTCTGAAAGAGAGAAAACCTAATGTTACTTTTATATAGCACTTAATTTTTCTGGCCATGGCAGCTCTCTTGACTCAAAGGGCAAAGCAAATGCACTGATTGCTGTATAATGACAGTATAATGGTGACTATTTAAAGCAGACAGTGCAGTGTAAAGCAGTGATTTATGGTTGGAACTCAGTTTCCATCTCTCTTAATGATTTTTGCTTAAGGTTGGTACTGCTGGGTATGCTTTTACCTGCCAAATTTAACTCCATGGGAGCAGAGCCTCAGTGTATGTGGTATCTTTTGAAAAATTTTCTGCCTAGGTTGTTTGTTCGGAAATAAAAATGTATATGAATAAAGCAAGGGATTGGAATGGTTAAAAGTAAATTCCAGTGCAGGCTACTTGGTAGTTTAGCGGGCATGGAGATTTTCAGCCATCAGATTTCCCAGTTGAAAGGGCAACAGTTGGCTGGAGCAGATGTTTTAAAAAGCAAAACAAAGCGAAAAAAGCCATCCCATGACACAACCCCCCCCCCCCCCACCCTGTGAAATGTCAAATGCATAGGGGATAATCTCCATTAAAACTGTTGACTGGTTTCTGAGTGTTGTTCATCTGAAAGCACCTTTGGGGAAGTTTATTCATCATGTATGTAACTGAATGTGAATTTCCAGTTTTTCTGTATTCTCTGTAGAACATGTTCATTGTGACATGACTTTTTAAGTAATACCTTTGCTGCCAGGAATGAGGGTCGCTGATGACTGAAGAGGTGATATGGCATGTTAAAGCCTGTGATCTGCTGTGTGAGCACTGTCTTTATTCACCTTGTGCATACAATGGGCACCAACTTCACAGCAAGTCCTGGGTGACGTGCTGCTGGTTTTACCTCCCTTGCTGGGAAAGCCTGGGCATCCTGTTTGACCCCCCTACTAACCTCCACTTCGACATTTTCCAGATTCGTGTGGGCTGCGTGCATCAAAACTGTCCTGTAGAAGTGGGAATGGCAAGTAGCTGTTACAAGTTCTACATAGGTGGTTTTGGTAGAAACATGAAGTCCACAGGTTGTGTTTTAAAAGTGAGGAGTATGAGGAGTGAATCCATGCAATCCTCTGAGAGTACCTCCATCCAGTCTGTGGTCTGATTTGCTGCTGCTATTTCCTCCCATGTTAATGGAGCAACCGTGTATGAAGAGAGGAGTGAGGAGCCCAAGGAGGGAGGTGATGGCATGATGTCTAGGGCACTTATCCAAACTGAAAAGTTAATTGCATTTTGGAGCAGATGCTGTATGTTCCCAGTGCTTCTTTTGTTTGGATTGATCAGATTTGACTCTTGTAGATTTCCTAGCCATTGCTGCTAATTAAATGGCTTGGCTGGTTCTTTGTATATGAGTAGCATAAAGCAGATTGCTGTCGATAGTTTCACTCTTGTCTCCTCATTCATTTTCCCTCAGACATGAGACTGCTTCCCTGTTTCTTGGAAAAGGCAAAGTACATGCTAGCAGAAAATGGCTGCAGTTAATGAAAATAGGCTGTACCTAATTAATCCTTAATCCAGAGGTGGACTCTTCCTTTTCTGGATTTGTTAGTCCACTGAATTAACAAATGACTCTTCCTTTGTCCTGAGCTTGCTTTGAGAAAGGTTCATAGCTCACAGGCCCACGTAATAGGATTTTCTGTAAGGGCGTGCTCACTAATCCTTGCCTGTGTTCAAGAAGAGAAAGGGGTTTCTGTCTTGCTTTGCATCCTCTTCGCTGTGCTCCTTTTTGCTTCAGCTTATTTTTTACTACACTTCTATCTACGTGAGGCCTCAGTTGGAGTGCATGGTGAATGCCATCCTAGCTCTTTTCAAGGGTCACATCATTTACCTTAGATATGTCTGAGGATGGGACGGGGCACCAAAAGTTTTGATAGCAGCCGGTGTTCTCGGCTTGGGTTCAAGTGGTTGAAGTCTGAATGTAAATACTTTAGTCTTTATCTGAAAGGCAGTTACTGCTTTGAAGTACAGCACTGCTCTTTTGCAACTCCTTTTGCTTCCTTTGAAGACTGAGCAGCTGATGTGGGTGACTGTTCCTGTAGCTCTTAGCATGCAGTTAAAACATCAACTATTACCTTGAAGTGCGGATGTTATTTTGTGCTGAAGTCATGCTGGAAATGGTTCAAAACGTCTTGTTTATTTGTATTCAGGAGGGGAACACCATCTTGCTGATCTCTAATCTTGTTTTGTTCTCTGGTCTGTATCTCATTTCTTTGCTTTTAGCACACCTTTATTCAAATGGTGCCAAAGTGTTAATGATCTGGGCATCATTGTAGGCTGCAGCCCAGGAGACACAGACTCTGAGGGTGATACTGCTGGTTTTTATGCTTTTTGGGAAACTGCATTAGTCATTGGTTGTTTTCCTCCATCTTCAGTCATTAGACGGATCCAATGCGCTATGTTCCCATGTTGACTTAGACCATGTTAAATGGATAAGTATAGACTAGTTTGTGTGCTATTTTAATGACAGACATGGTTGTTTAAAATTGCACTGTGATTTTGCAGTTTTATTATTCCACAGATAATATGGGTCTTGGGATTCTTACACAAAATGATGCATTAAAACAAAAAGGTATTTTTTCCCTCTGCTGTCCCCATTTCCAATGAACAGTTGAAAGGTTGTCAGCAACTGTTTTGACAGTTTTCCATGTACTATGTAGGAAGACAAAATGTTATATCTAATAAATTTTGCTCTATGGTGATAAATACGTAACAAAGGATGGGTAGAATATTTGGTGTTGAAATGCTGAGGGATTTTGTAGTGCCAGTGGAGGATGTCTGCTCTGTCATCAGAGTCCTCTATGACTGTCACCACTGTTCAAATTGTGTGTGCATCCAAGCCACATCCTGGCAGACAAATATCATCTTGTCTAGAGCATGCTCCTACCGTAGCTTCCTCCCAACCCTTTTCTGCATTGTGGAGCTTCATTGTAGCAGTCTCCATACATTGACACATTGCTGAATTCCACAAACTTTACTAGTAGTTTCTTGGAAGGCTGGTATAAATGCAGCCTTGGGAGCTCTCTGAGCTGTATGGCACATTTTGAAAGGTGAGTGGCGGAAAATATAAGAAACACACCTTGCCCAAATGCTGTTTTGATTCTTAGGATGTGCTTACAAGGCTGCTTCACATGTTTCGTGAATGTTATTGCTGATCCAAATTAGACTGGTTTCCTCCTCAGCCTAAGGCAGCTACTTGTGTCTACCCCCTGCCGAGGGTTTGGATAGTTTGTTTGACAGCATAACTGCCCTGCTGTGGTACTGCTTCATCAAAGTCTATCTGCTCCAAAAATAATTATCTTGCACAGAAAGCATTTAAATGAAGCCAGGAGCAGATGCAAAATCAAGCACTATAGGCTAACAGGTCTGGACATAGCAGTCAATACAGACAGCATGCATCTCTCCAGAAACCAACTGTAGCCTGACTTGCTCTTCTGTTTGATGTTTTCCCCCTGTGTTTTAATCTGTTGTGAAGTTTCTCCGGGAAGGTGACTGAAAACCAAGAATCCAAAGGCACTGACTCCAGTTTTACAATGCTCTACAGTTTTTACTGATCCTGTTTAAAGTTTCCAGACAATTCATCTGGCAAACTTGCTTCTAAATGGATTCTCTAATTCCCAATGAATGCTGTGATCAAAATATAACCCTACATCACATAAATTATTTGAAAACTAGTGTGTATTCCTCAAGCTGTCAGTTGTCTTTCAGCATCCCAGTTGTGCTCCTTCATCTTTAAATGCTTGTGGTGAAGCTCAAATAAACTTGCTTGTCAGTAGTTATGAAGATGTCTGTTTTCGTCTCCAGGTGCTCCTTAATCATACCTGTACCTGGCAGTTTAAAAGCTGTTTACAAAGGAGATAAGGCAAGTAGCTATGTTGTAGCTGCTATTTTCTCTAAATGATTTTTCTTATACTCCAATAGTATTCATTGCAAGGTTGTGTTTATGCCCTGTGAGGTCAGCTTGCTCAAAGCTGACACGTGAGCTCCCTTCTCATAACCCCTAAGGACAAATGCTGTTGGCAGGTCTGTCAAAACAGAAGGAAAGCTGTGACCTTAAATTACTGCTAACTCTGAAACATCACCTGCTTGTTAGGTGTCAGATTTCTTAGCAAGGTGGTGCCATTATTGAGCTGAGGCTCTAAGTGTGTTGAGTTGCTCTGGTTTTAGAGCAGTGGTTGCACAGGTTAATTGCATGCAGTATCCTAAAATACTGAGTCACAAATATGCAAAATTGCAAGTGGTGTGTGATTTTGTGCCCACCCCCTCAAGATTTTCTCAAAGTATTCTGTTGAGAAAGGTTTTGCAGTGAGTAGACAGCTCCCTCATCAAATTTGAATAACAGTGAATGATGCATTAAAATTATGAGATAAAGGAGTATACCACAAAGATAAAGAACTTAAAATTGTATAGCTCTTACTTGGCTATGTTCTGTTGGATTTGGTTTTCCAGAATATATATGAGGCAGCATTTTAGCTCTTATTTACACAGCTGAAGCAGCCAGTATGAAAGTGAGCTAATTTCTGTGTGTAGGGGGAAATATGTTGTGTACTCAGCTTCACAGCTCAAATGCACCACTGTTTGCACACAGCATGCCTAGCCAAAAGTCAGGGGGGGAACAGCAGATAGTCATTATTTGTATTTCTGCACTGTAAAACAGTGCCTTAATGAGGAAACTTGTTTCTGAGCCTCTTTCCCTTGTGCAATGAGTAATGCTAACTACTAGTCCAGACCCAAATCAAAACTGTAGCTCTTAGATCTATGATTTCTGGGGCTGTCATCTTAAACTTCCAGGGAAACCAAATGCAGATCATTAAGTTGCTCTTGCAACTTGTCAGTTCAAGAGATCTGGTGTTGATGGTGGTGATGACGATGTGATACCTGCAGAGCTGTGAATTGAGCAGTTGTAAAGTGGCATCGTTTGGATACTGTGTAGTTTGACGTGGTAAATGCTTGTCCTAAAATGGTGTTTGGTGAGAAGTGCATCCCTTGTGAGCATGGTGCAAGGTACCACTACAGGCCTTGTGCTGGAGCCATCAGCCTGTTTCTCTGGTAACAGTGTGCACCACGTGTTGGGGTTAAGAGGAGATCCTCTCTGTAGAGGTTCTAGCACAACGGTCAGTTTTCTACATGTATGTCTCCTCGTCTAGAGTTTCTGTAGTGGCAGCAGAGAGACCCAGAGGCTGAGATGAAAATGTGAGTTGAGCTGAGCATGAAACAGAATGAGTGCACAGGAAGAATTCAGGATAAAGGAGACTTTCAAGGGGGAGTGGAGGGGGAGTGACAATGCAGTAAACCCCTGCCATCCATGCCTTTTCTGTCTGTAGCTTTGGAGAACCATTGCATACCATTTCATACCCACATTAGCAAACTGTCTCAATAGTCTTTCCCTGTCCCTCACTCTTGTGTGGCTTGATTTGATCTGGATGAGCAGTGGGCATTGAAGAAAATGATGCTTTAGCTGAAACGTTACTCTTCAGAACGAGGCATCACAAATGCTTACACCTACAGATCCTTTCAGGATAGCAATGGTCACTTACTCAGGTACTGCAAGATAGGTTGATAGCTTGTTGTAAGGAGGTCTATGTGTCAAAATCTCATGCCAGTGGGTGTGTGCCTCTCTTCAGGAGTACGCACTGGGAGGGTAGGAGGGATGTCCCTGTACAATGTGAAAAGTGGATGGACAAGTGCTCTAGAAAGGAATGGCTCACTGGAAAAATAAAAGGAGCAGAGCATCCACCGACCTCAATGCCTGAGGAGTAGCCTCCATCAAAAGGAGTGCTCTTTCACAGACCTCATTCATGTAATTTGAATTTTACAAGCACAATCTCTTTTGAAACCTGAAATTCCATGTGGATTACCCAAGCAAGTCTGTTCCTGAACCTTTGATTCTCTTTCTTCTCAAGGTATGGTGCTGGATGCTCACTTGAGTGTAAGCCCAGTTATCACAAACAAAACTAATCCATCCTTCTTGTCTGTTCCAACCGGCATCCAAAACTGTGCAGTGGGAGTACCTGGCAGGTTATCCCAAGGAAGAGCTTATTTTTACCCCACAGCCTTGCAAGGGGTAAGTCTAAAGACTTAGAAGATTGTTTCTTAACATGAAAAGCAAATTTTCATATGTGTCCTGCTGCATCTTGCTGGTACAAGATGCATCACCCTGCGAAAGTCAGGCTAAATCTCAAATTCTTTGTGCATTTTTAATCACATTTTTGTCATTAAAAGGTCCACCTAAAATTTTTTAATATTTCTGCACCAGTTCTTTAGTAGTAGCTTGAAAATTCTTCTATTCAGCCAGTATCTGTTTCTCTGTGGTAATTTGGGGTGGAGTGAAAATGGATGCTTTAAGGCAAATCTATGTTGCCATCCTGTGTTGGGAGGAGTTTGAGGTGCTGAAAACTGGAAAAAATCTCTGTATTGGCAGGAATTTCAAGATACAGTGGTGGGCAGTGATTATTAATAGACGCATAGAGTGTTGGGTACTCTCTTTCCACATGAAAAGAGGAAACAAGCATGTGTCGAGTACAGGTGAAGGATATGGTATGTGGTACAAGGTCAATGAAGCTGTAAGGCAGCAATTGGTTACTAATACAAAAACAGAGTTGTTTTTCTGTGCGCCTGTGTACAGGTCATTTTGCTGGTACTGTATCAGGAAATAATAAATACAGCTGACTGAAGTATCAGTATGTTTTTTTTATTTCCAGCACAAGCAACTTGGAATGAAGATTCTACTTACTTTATATGGAGCCTGAATTCAGGCTTACCAGCTCAGAATGTGAGATCCATGCTTCCCTCTGCCCCTTTTCTCACTGTGCTCTTGGCTTCAGCACCTGTAGGGCACTGGTGCTTTTGCTGCTGCTTCTCCAGGACTTGCTGTAATGAGGGATGTGCAATATGCTGAGTGGCTCAGAGCAAGCCCACACAGCGGTGTAGAGTAGGAACAGTGATACATGCAAAGGGGGAGCTGAGCAGAAGAGAGCGGCTGGGGGTGCCTGTTGGATTGCAGATGCTTTGCAGAAGCATGGAGACCCCAGGTAAAAGAAGCAAGTGGTTCCTGAGCTGTGCCTGAGCGGCAGGTGGCAAGTGCTTTAGCAGAGGGAAGCAATAGGATTGAAGGTGTCCTTGTGCACAGACAGGGATGTTATTAATGCCTTGCTCTTCTGCTTTGGTTGAAATGAAGTTTTGGAAACAGCCAATGTAGACATTAAGGGATCACTGCACTTGCTTTTCTGTCTCTGAAACCCAGTGCTTGTGTATGCAATACTGTCATGATCAAAACATTATTAGCTTGGGGGGTTTGTTCTGCTCTTGAGAGGCTTTTTTTTTCTGAGTTTGGAAATCCATACACTGAAAATAGCTGTAAAGTACAAGTAGGAAATGAATGAATACTATTAGTGAAGGTGTAGAGAAATAACAAGCTACAGTGTGTGGGAAAAAAAAACTCACTACTCTCTCTGTGGTTCCTTGTACCAGCTGATCCTCTATCCTCAACATCAAGGGATGGTGAAGGTGATCAAAGGCATGTAAAAGGAGGTAAATAAACTTTGAGTCTTCAGTGTGGAGAAGAAATGACTGTGAGTGCAGGAAGTGAGGAGTGTTGTCTGAAGCATGAGCAGAGGATGACTGTACCCAGGCCCTCCGCATTCAAAAAAATAATGTCCTATAACCCAAGGAAGCAGCAAGCTTAAAGCAGGGGAAAGTTTTGCTTTCAGTGGTGCACAAGTATGCTGTGATATTCCCTGCTGCAGGATGTTGCTGAAAGGTTAGAGGTTCAGAAGAAGGCTGAATAAAACCTAGCCATGTCTGTTAAAAATAGTATCCGCTGTCTCAGGGGACGGTTATTAAAGCAATGTTTTCAAGAAGGTAAGACCATCTGCCTTAAACTTGTTGCAGAAATGTGAAACTTCGTTTTGTCAGTAGGTAATAAATAATGTTAGCTGTTTCCAAATGCCATCTCATATAGGTGTGTGTTAACGCAGGGGCTACAAGCTGGAGTAGCAGATTAAATGTGGGATTTCTTGGCTTCTGTATTATTTGATATTTTTAGTAGCTAATGGGAAGCAAGTGCATAGTTAGCAAATGGTTCAGGTGATAAAAAGCTGGTGTTTAAGAGCAGATCATACCAGTAGTTATCTTGGATGGTTTGCTGTGTTACTTTACCAAAGTTTTGCAGTCTGGAGCTAATAGGAGAGTGAGAATAGCTGGGCAGGTTTAAGTGGCAGCTTGCCAGCCGATGCCTGGGGTAATGATCGGGTTACCCTGATGCACCGGAGACAGACACGCTTCAGTATTTTCCAACAAACTTGATTTTCAGCATGACATGATGTTTGAGTAGAGGTTAAACTCTGAGATTGCACCACAGAAGTCACTGGGGTGGCTTGGATGGTGAGGGCTTCTTACACTGTATGTTGCTTTTAGTACAGAGAGGTGGTTTGCTTGGCTGGTGTAGAAAAGAACTGCATTTCCCTGGAGGTTTTGGCACTCAGCAGCATGTGGGCGTAAGGAGACTTTGGGAGGTGGAGGAGGATGGAGGTGGAATAATGTCCTTTGAATCAGAGCTGTTTAGACATGCTAGAAAGAAATTGGCAGTGGTAAAAGGGAGAAAAAATTTCAAACGTTGAACCACTCTACAATTTTGTGTAGAGAAGAAAGACTTGAAACGAGCGATGTTAGAAGATTTATACTGGACCAGGCGGAGTGAAATCCAAAGTATAGGTAAGGGTATGAAGGGGTCAGCTCCCTCGCTGCGTGCTCACGTGGCAGATTTGCAGTGATGCGCCGCTCAACAGCGATACCTTGAAAATTAAGACAGAGTCTTGGCTCGGTGGGCTCCATCCCAAGGCATGGATTTGGTGACCTGCATGATGACTTTGAGAGTAAATTTAAAGTGATTTCTCCCTCTTCTGATCTCTCTTGAGCTCTGGCTGCTGTGAAGTGGCTGCTTCTGCATTTATGAGCCAGGTGGAAACTGCTGCCTCTGAAAGGCAAGTAATAGTTCTTACTGCAGGAAGCCAGGACAGTGTTTCTGAACGTGCTTGCACTAAATTTACTGTAAAGGAACCGAAAAAGTGTACATGATGACTGTTGGAAGGGAAAGCATATATTTATTGCACAGTGGCAATAGATTTATAGGCAGATAGTTTGGTTAATATTGTTTGCCTGTATTTCTGTAGCCGTAAGCAGTTAACAAGTTGGATATAAAAGCCTGAAGTTTGCTACAATCTAGAGCCCTTTTTAAATTTTCTTTTCTATCGCGTCTGCTGAGTTCTTTCCTCCTGGCTGGGATGTCATGTGGCACCAGGAGAGCCAAGAGAAGTGACGCATCTTGGTATCCCATGGTAACTCTCCCTTTCGTTTGCTTTTAGCTCATTTACTTTGCTACCAAGATAGAATAACCTGATTGTGGGATTAGATTTGCTTTGCTCACAAACAAGTGAAGGTTAGGTTGCAGTGTTCTCAATCTCTAAATCTGTTTGCAAATGGTAACCCAAACTGTCCTTTAAAAAAGGCAAACAACACAATAAAGCACAAGCAAATAACCCCCATTCCCAAGCAGAACCAACACCCCCACCAAGTCCAGAAGCATCTGGTTGGGTACTTTACTCCTTGCTTGCTATTCAGAATGTTGAAGCTTGTCTGAGAAGTTTTTGCAAACCACAGTAGCTACCTCTGAGCCCAGATGTTTGCATGTAAAGTTCTCATCAAAGCTAAATTTATAATTCAGATCTTAAGTGTTCACACCTGCTTTGCTGCTGGGACCCCTTGTTTTTTGGCTTCTCATTGTTATATGCATTTACTGGCTACATCTTAATTAGAAATATCTGATGGATCTCCCAAGAAAAGCACTTGGTTTTGCATTTAGATATGCTGATATTCTTTAGAATGCTGATTATTTTTTAAAATGTGTCACTTAAACCCGTTTTCTCCTCTATGCCTAAATATCCACTGCTATCTTTATTGTATTAAAACAGCAGTGGTATTATTTGGTCAGCCTGAAACTGCAAATACAGCAGCTCCGTACCTTGTTGCATCAGTGGGTGTAGTCTTTGCAGTTGTACATGAGAGGCCTTGAACCTCTTCTTGCATGCTGTTTCTGAACTCTTCTGGACTCTTTTTGTAAGTGCCTTCAAGATCAGCTGGTACAAACCCTGGCTAAACTTTGCTCAACTGATGTATTTTTTGCTTTGGGGGAGAGAACAGCTTTCAGAGACCTGGTTTATTCTTGGAGGAGGGAGGGGAAGGTGGTTTTGCTGGCACGTAGTTCACATGTGCCAGAGGAGACTGGTAAAGTTTGTAGTGTGGCAGAGCTAGCCCCAGCTAGGAGTGAGTTTCCAACATTTTTGTTCTTTTGGCAGAGGGATGGAGTGGGAGTTCTCGGAGTTGAGTGACTGCTGCACACAAGTGACTCACTTTGTGTCCAACTGCTTTTGAATCAGTTTTTGAATGAAAGAGGTTGCAACTGTGGTGTTTCTGTATGGGGAGGCATAGAGATGTAGTTCTGAGCAACGTTTGGCTTCCTGGATTTGGGGCAGTTGATCCGCATGATTGCTCTTAACAGGCTCTGGTGTACAACATACATACAGCCACCAGGATGTTTGGAAGTTCTGCAGAACTTCTGTGGTAAGCAGGGGCTCTGCTGTTTCTGTAGCTGTGCCAAAGCAGGGTGCCTCTCTCCGTCTGCTCTCAACAAGCATTCAGTACAAAGCACTATTCTTGTTGGAATGGGAGTGAATTGCCTTCTGTTCGACTCTGTTACATGCAGTCCAGCTTGCTAACGTGAGCTGTGTGTTTGCATCAGGAGTGTTGCATGGTTAAATTCAAACAATTGGCTGCTTGTGGCAACTGAAAGTGTGGTGAGGGGAAAATAACTCCCTCCTGTAATTCCAGGAGAAAAGCAAGCCTGTTTGCAACAGGAATCAGCAAGAATTTATCGAGTCATACTTTACATTTTTCCCTGCATTTTCTGCATAGATTTAGACGATTTAATCATAAATTACTTAGGCAGAAAAAGCACTTGGCCTGTCTACTGATTGCAGTAGCTTTGACTTAGTGGTATGAAAAAATACTGGACCTTTCTGAGAACAACGAGTGCAAGAACTGTTTTATTTTGACAGTGTGTTTGTGCCTGTCTGAGCACATCTCCTGAGCGAATTCTTGGTACTTACAAAAGTCTTCCAAGAAAAAAGGTAGAATTAAGGGTTCGTTCAGTAGAACCTGCTGGTAGGTTTTTAGTCCAATCAGAACTGAAAAATTGTCTACATGCTTTTTGGTGCATTTTTGTTCACTTGTTTGCATGTTAGTGTTGACCTTAAGACTGCTGGTTGGAAGCAGAGAGCGTTCAGGAGCCCTTTTCAAACAGGCCAGACTTTCCTGGCAGCAGGGGAGAAGAAACTATGCTAAGAAAGATCTGTGCTTGCAGCATGCTGAAGAAAGAAAAAGTAGTGTAAGACAAGTGTGATGTGGAAAGCTGCTGTAATGTAGATAATATGAACTCTATGCAGCCCTGGAAACATATGTTTCCAGCAGAGTGTGCTGGAAACATAAACAAGCATCAAAAGAAAGACAATGAATTTCAAGTCCACAACAAAATGTTATTAGAACAAATACTAAAAAATTTGTCTTTGAGGATGGAAAATCATACCTGTGTTCAGAGGCAGGCAGGTTAACATCCTTTGGAGATGGGCGTATTTGCATGGGCACAGGTTCCATGTCAGAGAACGTCTATGCTATAACCAGATGTTTGCCATTTTAATTATTTTAAGCAACTGTGGAATATTTAATAGGTAGATAATTGGATTATATTTTCATCTAGATAAGACTGAAAACTACCAGCTACCTTGCAAATCCAGCTGCTGCTTTTCTCCAATGAAAGGCTGCCTCACCTGTGCCTTTCACCACCAGTATTCCTGCTGCTCGTGCTTACCAGCCTGCTTTCACTTTTATAGGCTGAACTGCTGACTACTTGTCTTGAAATGGTAAGCAATAAGCGATTTTCTCTATATTATCTTATGCAAAATGCTAACATGCCACTGCTAAAAAGTGTTAGATCTGTTCTATGGTAACAGGTGCTCACTTGAGGAGACTGGAGGCTGCAGTGATAGTTAGGAAAGTTGGAGGGCTTTGATGTGTGTGGCAAATTGAAATAATATAGGGATCTTAAATTTAAGTGAGGAACTGAATCTGAAATGTTTTTCCCCAACAAATAGCAGTAACTTACCCTGTGGGTAGCTTTTGACTGGTGTTGCTTCTAATGACTTAGGCTCATTTAAAGGTTTGATTATTGTACTTCATTGATACTGTTGAGGTTTTGAATTACTATGTGAGAAAGTGCTTTTGTGTTGCTGATATACTGAAGGTTTTGCTGTGTTGCGAAGGTCTTTGTCTGCTGTAGCTTTTTTTGTTTTGGAGCTACGGCTGTGTAGGTTTATGGTGTAAAAGTTAACAAGAGAGGTGAGGAACCCTCGAGACAAACTAAACTGTGATCTTGCCAACAAAAGTACATCTCTGACACAGAGGGAAGGCAAGGTCTTACACTGGCACGGATAGGAAATGAGGTCTGTAGGGCTGTGCTCAGCCTACGCTGACGTCCTCTCTCTGGGGAGAATTGCCATGGTCTCTTCCCTTGTTTAGGAAATACTGTGTCAGAGGGAAACCCTCAGAGCAGAGTAGTCAGCTCGGGCAGCTCCAGCATTGGCATTTTGTTAGATGGTTTCCTGCAGTTTCCTCCCAACCCCTCTGTGTGCTAGGAGCAGCTGTGGAATTGAGAGCAGTGTGTGGTGCCATTGGGTTTTGAGATTCCCAAGTCATGGTACCACTGTATTCTGTTCACAGGTACAGCACGTCTGCCTCTGAGTGTGTCTGTGGTGTCGCTGTAGTTAAGTTAAGCTGCGAGATTGCTGTATAGCGATCCCAGAGGATCCGTAGGCTCACATATTTCTACTGCCCCTGTGCACTATTCGAAGCCTTGAAGGTAGCCAGGGAAGAGATGGCGCAGGGCACATGGATTAGGGAGGCAGAGGGCTGCCAGTCACCTTCTGGAGTAGTGAGATGAGGAAAGGGTGACTTTGTACCCAGGCAGGCAAGGTTGATTTCCCTGGAGAACAGCCCCTCTTGTGAGTGGTAGGTCAAGGGGAAAGTTAAGCTTTTGCATAGGCATCATCTGCTGTCACTTTGCCTTCATGTGCACCCTGCAGACTTGCAATAAGGAACTTTATCTTTTATTTTACAAGGAAATGCCTGTTCACAAAGTAGAACAAAACCAGTAGCAGTGAGTCTAACAGGTAGCATATCTGGCTCCAAATGAAGAGCTTGTTGACTTCAGGAAGTGTAGAAAGAGGCATCATTCAACTTGTGGGACTCCATGAGTCTGTTGTGAACTTGTGAGGTGGAAAGAGAAGCTAAATTAAGGACGTGTTACTGGAACTAGTGATGATTTGAAAGAAGGGAAGACTGTAGGCTGAGAGTGGCAGAGTCATGAGACCCAGGAACACTGCTTCTCACTGTTTTGTTTTTTTTTTTTTCCATGTAGTTGGTCAAGGAGTAGAGGTAGGTGCTGATGTGGTCAGAATTACTGGGGAAAGCCTTTTGGTAGCAGCGCGGTACTACCCACAAGTGAAGCGTATCCTTGCAGGCAGCTGCTTTTCCAGGGACGGGCCTTGTTTTGTTTTTTTTTTTTTTTTACCCCCTTTATTTCTCAGGGCTCGTAATTATGCAGAGCACAGCCCTGGGGTGCCTGGGCTGCACCTGAGGAACTACTGTTGTGGTAGGGAAATTAAAGAACACAAGTGCTGTCCAGTAGATCTTCACCTGTGCTTCTACCTGGAGATCCTGTACTAGTTCTAGTCCACAGTATGACCTTGCGTACTGCTGTGATGAGCCTCTGCAGGTAATATCAGCTGCACAGTCTGTCCTGAAGCTGCTGCTGTGAATAGCAGGCAGTCTGGTTAAATACTCAAATAGTGATTAAAAAAAGAAAATAAAATTTGCTGATTCTCAGAATGGCTTTTGGAATGTCAGAGGCAGTAGAGAATCCCTGCGTGAATTATTTGGTCTCTTGGGTTTTGGTCTTTTTTTTTATTGATACTAAAATGTCCAGATCTTAAAATTAGAATGGCAACTGTTAATAAACATTTACCAGTGAATTTTTTTGCAGTCAGCTTTCATTTAGTCCATTTTTGGATGCTGGCGACAAACACAGTAAGCACAGCTGCTCAGCAGAGCACTGGGGACCGCAGCAGATCTTGTTAGGGTCTTGCTCTTTTTTTTACTATTTTTATTTTAAAGATGTGTGATGGCTGTGGAAACATGAATTTTCCTTTACTTAGTGGTGTAGCAAATACAATCTTCCAGTGTATTAACAAACAGTCACATTTTTAACAGCAAGAGCACCTAAGCAGTGCAGTGACTTACAGAGGCTTATGGTGAACATCTTGCTATTGCAAGCAATTCATAAATAATGTAGGTCTTTCCTTGTTGAGTTTATAACATTGCTGATCACAGAAAGTCCTGTAGCCTTTCTTACCCGGGAGGAAAAGCTGATGTGTCCGTCTTAGTCATGCTGTCCTGTCACATGGTGTATTTAAGGAAGTAATGCAGTTATTTTTGTCACTAGATGAATGGTCCAAAACTACAGTGAGGTTCCTGTTGGGTGAGCCTGTAATGAAAAGGCTCGCTGTGCTATGTTGGCTTTATATTGTTCATCATTCATGCACTCAGTGTTGGTATAAGGATAAGGATGTTCCCTGGGCATGGCTTTATGCTTTTCTGATTTGGGGCCACTCAGAAAATAGATGCTGGAGGGCAGGCTTTAGCTACATCAGCTGGAGTGTGGGTGTCGCATATCTGCTTCTTTGGGGCAGGACGGAGTCCTGGCTCCCTCTTGGACTGCTATGCTGATTTCATGTACACCTCTCTCTGTGTGCTTATGGTTTTTGATTCTTTCTCCCAGTACTTTCAATACCTGTGAAACTGCAGCAAAATGTTAATATTATCTGCTAGCAGGAACAGCATAGGCTGCTTTGATGGATGGATCTAACAGAGCTGTAGTGTGCTGGACATCCTAGTATCCCTGTTTGTTTTGCAGAACAGCTGCTGTGTCTGAGTGCCAGATGCAGTCTGCTAGTGTCTCACGGCTTGATGTGACTCTTGCAGAGGAGTCACTCTGCTGTGGAAAGCAGCTGGCTTTGCAAGCAGGTTAGCATGTATAAAACCTTTCTGTCTGGACCCAATTTTCTACTTTAATCAGTACACAGCCCTGAAACCTGCTGCACAGGTACTACTTAGAAATAATCTGAGCTACTCTTTAGCTCAACAGAGTGCCAAGAGTATTGAAAAGATGAAACAGATGTAGATGCTTCGTGTTACCAGCCTTCAGGCAAGAAAATGTGCTTCTGTTCATTATAGCAGCTCATGGCACTATTACATGTAAATAGCAATCCCTCTTTGAGGCCTCTCCCCATTGCCTACAGCTTAAAATGGATAGCTTCCTAGTGTGGTGGCTGCTAATGTTGGGATTAAGCAGCAGATTAATTAACTGGGAGTAACCAAGAGCAGTTTGGTTATGGAGAACAGCCTATCTTCCCTCTTTCACAGGGGAGATGGAGTCTGGGGCTGCTGCCACTCCAGCTCCTTTCTGAGAACCAAAATCCACAGTTTAACAAAACAGTAGTGCTGATGTGCATTATAATGACAGAGTTGCTAATACTCTTAAGGCAGTGAGAAGATGAGTTAGGCTGTAATTAGCAGCCTCTCTTTTCCCTTGCAGTCCAGAAGAGGATTCTGTAGTTATTTCTGTGTTTAGTTTGTTCTGCTTTATCAGTTTTAATTCAGTATAAAACAGGAGCTTATACCAACCAAGAGAAAAGTACCACATTAATGAAGTTTCTTGTCTGCTAAGAGTGCTAAAGAGTAAAAGAACCAACTCCTTAGCCTCACTAGGATGAGTTGCTTCGATGGTTTGAGGAGCTGGTCTGACTTTCATGTTCACAGCTGCAGGATTTGTAAAGACAAAACTGTAGGTGAGCTGAGAATCTGAGCCCCTTTTAAGACCAGGATATCAATGCAGTGAATGTATATTGTTCCAGGGACTGTCTCTTTGTTGCATTACACTGAAATATAGCTTGACAGCTTCAAATGGAATAGTCCCTAAAAACCTTCCCTAGCTCCAGTATGAAGCGTGGTGTTGCTTAGAGTGCTAGACCCTACCAGAAAATGGACCTTTGGCCTAGCTTTCAGAGCTGGCCCAGCTTGGAGCAGGGGGTGGACTTGGATGAACCCCAGAAGCCCCTTGCAACCTTGAGTGCTCTGTGGGTCTCAGCGCTGGGCTTGAGGACACAAAGCTCACATTGAGAAGTACCCATGGAAAGATGTCTGATTTGTGGATGATCCCCCTTTGGCCTCTCTTTGCCAGATCGTATCTGGCTGTGGAAACAGGAAATGTTGGATTTTTAAAGAAATTACAACTTTAACTTATCTCTTGGCCTTAAAATCTTCAGGACTTTTGTTCTCTTACACTAGCAAGAAGCAGATATCTGCCAGGTCAATGAAGATTTTAGCTAGTAAACCTGGAGGGTGTCCACGCCTGGCTCTTCTTGCTTTCTTATAAAAGAGGAGTATCATCCCCTGGTTTTCAGAGGTGAACAGAGCATTTGTGGAGCTGAGGAGTTTTTTAAAGCATTCATCAAAAAGGTGATGTTAAAAAAAAAAACAAGGCAGAGCTTGAGGGAGATAAGAATGTAAGAGAGATTTAAGGAATCTGATGAAACACCTCCTGACTGGTCTGTTAATGTTCCCTGTCTCTGACCCCTGTGTCACATTGAGAAAGCAGTGTTTGAGCCAGACCATAGCAAAGGTGAGCTAGCGAGTACTAGAAACTGAATCTCAACCACAAGAGCAAGATGTGTCGTATGTTAGTTGTCTGCTGCTGAGCTGGTGCGTGATCTGCCAACACAGTGATGCTGTGGGTTTCTGCCATAGGTGGTACCTTAGGGAGGGCTGTGGTGCTGCTTCTGAACGCTTGTGTTTTTCTTTATCATAAACGGTATCTCAAGTGCACAAGTGAACTGGCAAAGTGATCACAGAAACTGGTTGCCCAGGTCCATCTCCCATTGAGTTCAAAATCTCTCTGGGCAACCTGGTGCAGTATTCAACCACCCTCATAGTAAACCAGCTTTTTCTTATGGTCCAGTGTGTTTCAGTTTGTGCCATCTGGCCCTGTCACTGGGCACCACTTAGGACAGCCAGGCCTCTTTGCACCCTGCCTTCAAGTATTTGTATACATTCATTAAAATCCCTCCTGAGCTTTCTCTTCTACCAGTTGAACAGGCCCAGCTCCTTCAGCCTTTCCTCGCAAGAGAGATGCACTTGGTCATCTTGATGGTGCTCTTGCTGGATTCTCTCCAGTATGTCCATATCTCTTTTGCACTGAGGAGCCCAGAACTGGAACCAGCACTCCAGGTGTAGCCTTGCCAGTGCTGAGCTGCTTTTGCTGTGAGGGTTCATTGCTGGCTCACGGTAGCTTGTTGACATCCAGAACCACAGGTCCTTCTTTGCAAAGATGCTTTCCAGTCTGTCAGCCCTCAGCCTATACTGGTGTTTGGCATCATTCTTCCCCAGGTGAAGGACTTGCCTTCAGCCTATCAAAGTTCATCCAAGTGACAATGCGACTGTCTGATGTATTGGCCACTCCTCCCAGCACCTCCCTGAAGTCTGCTGTCATGAAGTCCAAGGCTGTGATGAAGCTTTTTTCCCAGCTCCTTCCTCTCGTGGTCCTGAACTCCTCCATTTCATGGTGACTGCAGCCATTGCACCCTTTGTGTCCCTGACCAGTTCTTTCTTGTTTGTAAGAGTGAGGTCCAGCAGAGCACCTCTCCTTGTTGGCTCCTTCATCACCTGTATTAGGAAATTGTCATTGTCATGAGTGCACTCCAGAAATCTCGGTTGCTGCTGCCATACTCTGTTGTCTGTCCAGCAGATGTCAGAGTGGTGAGAGTCCCCCCATGACAACTGTCCTTAATAAAGAGCCAGAGTGCATCCAGATAACTCATCCAGTTGCGTGAGTTACCTGTGATGGCAGAGACTGGAGCCCTGCAAGTACAGGCAGACCTCCTGCTGTTCCCCATGCTGTGTGCAGTAGTGTAAGCACACTACAGAGAGACACCTGAGGGTGCAGAGTTCCCAGAAACTGGTGTAAGAGCATCCCCACAATGCCCTTCAGGTGCTTCCATATCTGTGTATGGGAGGGGTGGTGGCTTTCCTGGTGTTTAACAGGGTGTGTAAAAATGTGTGCAAGCTGCCAGGATGGCCGACTTTGCTGAGCAGAAATAGCGCTGGCGAAAGGCAGGGATATGTGAGAAGCTCCCTGTTGCTGGATGGATGCAATATTTATCTTGGATCATTCAGTCTGGCTTTAGTGTCTGAGTCAACGTTGTGCGTGTAGCTTTAGAAAAAGACAGACTTTATTGCTGTCTGAGATTCTCCCCTGCTTGCATCTTTCCTAATGTAACAGAATATCTACAGAAGGGCTGTATTTCCTTCTCCTCTGGCGTGTGTCTATATATATACCCGGTGACGTTGCAGGAGTGTTTGCTTTGGAAGAAGTGTCTCCGTATGAGCCAAACCAAAACCAAACATGCAAGATAAAGCGTTCCTTTCTTCTCCTCTTAGTGAGAACGGGGGCCTGGAAAGTGGTAGAAAACTATCGTAGTTCAGCACTCTGGCTTTTCAAAACCTTCCCAAGACTGTACTCAGGTTGTATTCAATCTAAATCTACAGTAATGAATTTGGATTAAAATTCTATAACCGTGTTGATTGAATACTCTGTATTATGCTTGTCTGCAAACTGAGGCCCTTTCTTTTTCAAGTGTGGGTTTTCTGAGGTCTGAAGCTGCATTTGCTACTTTTTGCTACTTGTGAGCTTTAGAAGATGACAGAAAGTAACACCTTCAAGGCTTGAGGTTTTCTAAATGCCCAGCATGTTTGAGCACTGTATTTTTGCACAAATGCCAAGCAATCCTGGTGGTCCTGCATAAAGGAATAGAGCAAGAAAACAAGTCTATCTCTTTAGAAAGCTCAAATATTTCCCTTTATCATTTTGTACTCCCTATTAGATATTTTAGACTCCTTACAGAATTGCATTTTTGTGAACTGTAATTGCAGAGGTGAAACCTCTGACAAATTATGAAACACAACATATAGCAGCAGGTCTGCAGAAATATTGTTCTAGGTTAGTTCTCTGGTGCAGGTGGGGAGGAAACTAATCTCTTCTTACTCTAGGAAATCATAGCATGCAGCACGATATTATCCAAGTAATCTCATCATTTGGGAGTAGTCAAGAAAGATCTTTTAAAAGAAATGGACACTTCCTTTGACTCAGGCTTTCAAGAGCACGAGAAAGATGGTGTCCATAGTGTGATATACAGATTTACCCCACCCAGCTTATGAAGGTTCTTCTTCAGTTATTTCTACCTTTGGATAATCTGCTGGGAATAACCATGAGGCAGTGGGGTATCAAGCAGAATGATTCTCCTTGTCTGTGCTTTGATCATGTGGGGATTTGCGGGACCAATACTGAATTTAGAATGAAAAGATGTACATAGACTTTCTATTGTGACTAGTGTTGAGAACAAAAATGCAATTATGAGCATGGTAAATGCCAGACAAAATATATCCAATGAATTATATAGGAAAGGTATTTGGCCATGGCTTGATTTAGCAATTGCTGTTCTGTGCACGCTACGGTGTAATGTGTTTACATTGTGCATGTACTTTTAGGCTTTTTTAGTATTGAAAGAACTAGTAGTTTCTCTGGTAAGGCCCTGTACAGGCTATGGACAGATCCTTGGTCATAAAACTGAACCGTATCGATAAAAGGTGAGTTGAAATGAAATCTGGTGCTTACTTACAAATCAGATGTGTGTGCATTCATCTTTCTGAAGTACGAAACTCCTGAAAAGGTTTTAGGAATTGAGCCTCATCTGGTGTGAATGAATGCTGCGCTTATGTAGAACTCAAAATATACTGGAAAATGCAGCCTTCAGCTTCTGCCTGGAGTGCACAATGCCTTTTGCAGTCAAAACTGCCGAGACTTGGTATTGGCAGAAGCAGATTGAAGTTTCTTCAGGTCCCTGTTCAGGTTAGTGCTCTTCATTTTAGTCACAGAGACAAATATAGGTGCTTGTGACAAAGTTTACTTATAAGAAGAATCAGTTGGGCTCTTGGTAAACGCTGAATTTTTGGGGGGAGTAGGAAGCAGAGTTTTAATAGTTCTAGTGAGAGGACCAGGTGGTCGTTTTCAGTGCTTACACAGAGCTGGTGCTTCCTATAGAAATAAATTGGACCAGGGGAAACGACTGCTCATTCTGTAAGTGTGTTCATCAGAGGGAAACCCCTAAGTGAATCAAAGATCCCAACTTTAAACAAGCAGATTGAAGTAGGAGGTAGTGCTGGTGTGTTGTAATTTTCGTGTAACAATCTCTAATATTTTCCATGTTTGAACCTTTGCCGTGTTTTACATCCTGTGATGGTGTCCTTCTGTAGTACAAGGGATGCTTCCTGCAGGAAGTACACTTACCTTGTGGGACAGCCAGGCCTCCTGGGCCTGGAGTGCTATGCCTATGCTAAGCTGCGAGCACTTTGGTCTTCGTCCTTTCTTATTTCTCACATGCATAGAGGTTAAGATTATAAGAACAAGTTTTAACAGGCCAGCACCTGGAAATAGGGACTGGGAACATTTCTACTGCACGCTGGTAGAGACGAGTACCTTCAGATCTTGAGCTGTACCAAAAACAGCCCATGCCTATGCCAGCATTGTTGCCTCTGTTTTGGGAGAAAGGACATATTGACACACTTCCCCGGTAAGCCCTTTGAGCCTCTAATAATTAATGGCTTGGGCTTCATGGACGTCATTTCTTCTCCTTTACTACTCTGAGTTTATCTGGTGACCCTTTGAACCCAGGTAAACTCATGGCATTTGCTGTGTGGAGGAAGTCTTAAGAACAGGATGTGTGTAGCGATGATAGAACCACACAGCTCATCTGTGTGTAAAGCGATGATAATGACAACTGCACCGACACAGGATACTGGGAATACAACACCTTGCAGTCCTCACAACTAACTCCTTATCGCTTCTGTTGTGTTGTTCCCTTTGCCCTTGGGATGGAGGAAGTGGATATTTGAAGCCCTAATTTGCAGCTTTAATTCACATCATGCGTATTAATGAGTAAGTCACTGCATAAGTGGGTATGTCTGAGTCAGTGTCATTTAACCTGTGTGTATTTACTTTCAGTTACATAGGAAGAGGGAGCTGGGGGCAGTGATTAATCGTTAACTGACTTGTATTACATCTTAAGTTTTTCTGAGTGGTGTATGAATTGTTCTAGGTCTGCTGCCTGGGTCTGAGAGGGAAGATACTCAGGTGTAGGCCATGTATTTGGGATCATTAACCATCCTACTGAGGTGCTGCAGCAATCTGTTGCAAATTAGGGAGTTGGATTTCTCGCTGGTTTGTGTTCTGTGTGGCTCTTATAGCGTGCAGACTCAGGATGTAGAGACTGGGTTAGTTTATGTTTAACATGAAAAAGCCCCCTCCACACCTCAGAGCCCTGTTGTTGACCTGCAGCAGGAAGTGTGATCACATATTAACTCTTGCTTTTTTTGTTGGGGTTTTTTGGCTGTTTTTGTTTTGTTTTGTTTTTAAGATGCTAATTTTGCTTGTACTGGACAGTGTTGGCTCCTTTTAATTCTTCAAGGTTAATAAGAAACTGCTCTGCAGAGAAGGGATAGTGTTAGCAAAGCACAAAGATGGTGTCTGCAGAAGGGTGCAGTGCTGCTGAGGAATGGAAGAAATCGGAGGAAACAGCCAAGTTTGTCATGTCTCTGCCCCTCCTTAGTGTAGAGATTGGCGTTAGCACAATTTCAAACCTTGCTGTTTCTACATAGGGATTGCCAGGCAGACCTACAAGCAAGTGGTCCTAAGTGTGAAATGTGCATAAACTCCTTTCTCTTCTGAAAGGAAAAGAATTTGCCTTGCAGTGCTCTGCGTAAGCCCAAGTATGGACATTTTGTCTCTGTTTATGCAGCCAGCCATACTTAAACCAAGCAAGGGTATTTTCTTGAAAGGTTCTTGCTTGCTCCTTGGATGATGGTTGCAGCTGGCATCCATCGTTACCCTTCTGGGTAAGGCCAGCTTTATCTGTTGAAAGCTTCAAAGAAGCCAGAGAACCTGAAATCTGCCAGATGACTGGTATACAAAACCAGCAGCGTTGGAGCAAGATGTGGATCAGACAACAAAGGAAATAACTCCATGATGCTACCAGTGTCCCATTGCAGTATTTGGTGTGAGGAGATCATCTGTTGCTTGCTGTAAACAGATGCCTTTGGATTGAAATTTTGAGTTTGGTAGAAATACAACCAAATTGATGTTCATAGGTGGTGACTTCTTTAGCCAGAGGATTTTGGCACATCTGGGTAATGGAGGAAAGAATTAGTAGATAAGAGAATAGGAGTGGCACTTCGTGAGCTGGGAGTGCTGTAAGCTGGATGCAGTCACATATGAATAACATCCTGCCATGTGAGAAATGTCCTTCTAGTTGAGATGGTGAATTTGAAACGGGTGTCTTATGCCTATTTTTCTCTTTTATGGAAAGCTTCACTCTTCTAGGTTAAAATGTGACTGCAGTGGTATTAAATACGTGCTTTGATCTAACTGAGAAAATCCAGGCATTTCTCTGAAGATCTAAAGGGTGGCCGTGGTGTTTAGCCAGGAACAGCAGAAGGAGGTACACACCCTGCAGCCCAGGGAAGCACGCATGATGAGCAAAATGACCAATTTTATCTGTTTACAAAGGTGATGCCAGTTAGATCTTGTCCAGAGATTTAAGCTGCTTGCATGGCTTGGACAACATGAGTGGTATGGAGGCTCGCTTTGTCAGCAGCAAATGGACCCTTTTGCTGGTGGACCTCCAAGGATGCATGGGGATCCCACTGGTGATCCTGCCATCCTTTTTACAAGTTTCAGTCACAGCAAGTGCGCAGGTATGCACGTGTGAGTTTGTGTGATCCCTTACAGCTGTCGCAACCGTGACAATCAGATGCAGAAGGGGAGTGAACTGGGAACTGCCCAGGAACACGTCAGCCAGCCAGAGCTTTGAGAGGTTGCAAAAACCAAAGCAAGATCGAAGTACAAACACGTGTTCAAATACAACAACACAATGTATTTCTTAATTCGCTTCTGAAGGAGCAGCAGGGAGTGTTTTCAGCTGAGTTTCCAGAAGACACTGGTTTGCTACCATATTGCGTGATCATCCTCTTTGCAAGTGATTTAAAATACACTTTTGTTCTTGCACACATGCTCAAGCAAGCAATGCTGATATTTGCTCCTTTGGAGTAAAGATTTTTGTTTAGGTAACTTGGTTCAACTAAAAAGCTGGTTGAGCTTTTTATAGGAAAAGAAAGAGAAGCGTGGTTTCCTCTAGACATTGCTCCCTGAGTCACACGTTGTATGACACAGCATTCCTCTCTGGAAACTTAATTGGTGGAGCTGATGAATACATTGGTATTCAGGAACCACCCTTTGTGTTTGATACTCCTAAACACTTGACCTGGCCTTTCTGGAAGTTTTTTTGATAAATACCTTCTAGATTTTAAAGTAAACCTTTTAATGTTTCTGGAATAGAACAGAAACCCTATTGAGGTAAATTTAATGCCATTTTTTCAGTTTCAAAAGCAACTGACTGTTCTTAACAGCCTTGCATGTGACAGGTTGTAATAGCTGTTAATGCTGTAATACAGCTGTAATAATAAATAATGTTATTGTAAATAATAATATTAAATAATATAAAGGTTCTGGTTATTTCTCAATAAGAAAGATGATATATTTGAGGGAGTTGTCCACTGGGAGGGGTTTATTTTGATTTGCTTGTATTTTTTTTTTTTAAGCTCCTGGTCTGTATATTATATCAAACAGGAATGTACACATTTGCTGGTTGTAAACCTTCAGAAGACAGAGGGGAGCAGTGATGGCCAGAACAGGTTTGTTTTAGTGATGAACATTTTTAGATCTTCAATGAAAGTGCTTTATTTCTGCATCATGAAGCAGATGTACTGAAAGGTCTGCAAAGCTGTTCAAAACTCAGCAGTATCCTCAATTTTGTGGGTTTTTTTACAAAGGCGTTTCAACTTAAAAAATGTAGTTAAAACTCCCAGATTGGAGCTGGAACAAATAATAAGCTTTGTATGAATAATAAACGAGAGGATTTATTGCATTCACAATATCTCTGGAGAGGTCCATGTGTCAGATTGCACAGTGAGTTTGCTATAAATTAGGTCACTTGTTTGAGGGGTAGAAGTGCTGGAAGAGAAATAAGCAGCAGTTTTAGAGTGGCATGGGCTGTTCAGTGCATTGTGATACTCAATGCTAACTAGAGGGTTCGATGCTTATAGCAAGCAATGCTTCCTTGCAAATGAACAGGTAGTCACTTTGTAGTTCAGACAACATAGATTCGCTGTGAAGAGAACAGGCTTTATATTTCAAATAACTTTAAAATAATTGTCCTGGAGCTGTTGTTGAATGTGGTGTTTTAAAGCGTGTTGAAGCAAACAAAGGTCAGAGTAGCTTTTTTTGCACTCCTGTAGCACAGTTTTTCTGATGCATCGGTGACCAGAACTGGGTTACTTGGAGGAAGTAAAGACAAAAAGACCACAAAAAATGCTTGAAAGTTTTTTGAATATGTGTGGTGGATGAATTTATATTGTGTTTGTGAAGCAATATGAACATATCCTTTCTTGAGGTGCTGATGCTAGAAACCATTCTTTGAACTGGCACCTGCTTTTGTGTTGGTGGTGGTCCTGGGTAGCCAGCAAGCCATGTTGCCTCCCTGCCGAGTGCTGTAAAAATGCTTCCTGAAAAGGCAAGCGCGTAGTTCCTTCGTTAAAGCCTTGTCCTGGAAGGGGAGCTGCTTACTAACTTCAGGAGAGAGAATATATTGCTTTAAAAATTTTCACCTGTTTTATACTGTCGCTTGCTCCAGAAATGGGAGAAGGTCTTTGGGCCTGTCAGTTGCTTTTAAACTTTATTTGTATTTATTTCTTGTCTCCAAGCCAGGCTTCCTTCCTCTTGTTAAACTAAAACATTTTTACATCTCTCTGCTTTTGTTTCTCAGCCACACCCACAGCTCAGCTGGGGGTAGCGTCTGTGCTATTTTCTTTCATTTTGCCTGGGACTCAGGATTGAGTTTGCTCAGAGGCCTGAATGGATGCAGTTCTTTGACTTGCACTAGACTTCATTTGCCACCTTTGGTGCCGGGTTTCATCTGCTGATACACAGTTTCTTTACTGATGGGTGAAGGAGAGGGTGACTCAATGTAATCTGCTCGCTCTGGCTTTTTAGGCAGTTGTAAGCTGTCAAGACAGGGAGGGCCCTTCCCCAGTGACACTTTCAGGAGGATGCTCTGTTGTCTGTGCATGTGGTGCTTGAAATTACCAAGAAACATTAGCTCTGAAGCTTGGTAGTAGCTATTTCTCTTAAGAGCCAGCAGTCAACCTCAAATGTAGTGTTGTGTCACGTAGCTCATGTCTTGATCAGGAAAGGAGCAAACGGGTCAATGCTTGGTGGTCTCTTCTTCAGATGGCGATTGTCATTTTCATATTGAAGCACAACGTGGGAAGGTGGAGGTTGAAGCAGAGCAACAGCCACTCCACTGAGAAGGGTACTGCCAGATGTTTAGTCCTATAGAAAGAAAATGATGTCATCAGTTCAGGCTGTCCTCTTTTCTGGCCCTTAAACTAAATATGTCCGGGCTGAATTGTGTAGGAGGGAAAAAAAAACCCTTTGCACCTACTTTACAATAGTTACTTAAGCATGTTTCCTTTTATTTGTTTAGGACTTTACAGGGTATTCTGTTTTGTCTGTCTGGGCACATGCAATATTTAAATACATAATCATTAAACATCCTGAAAAAGTGTTCCCAAAGCTTACCTTAATTACCTCTAATACTCGTCAAACTGTCATCTCTTCTCCCTTGTGACCTCACCTCACTTCTGGGAAAACAGGACTGGCTTTGTTATGTGCCTTCAGGTCACTGAACCTATACAGTGATGGATTACTGGAGAAAGAATTGCACAGATAAGATTTGCTGGAGTAATAAAAAAGCATTTTTGTAAAATATGAACACCTTTACCGGCAGAGGTGGGTTATTAAGTTAGTTTCTGTCCTCACCAGGTGACTTCTGCTGTCCCTTTGGGCGTGTAATGGCCCAAAGTAGCCGTGTCAACTACATAACAAAGAATCCATGGCCTTAGTGTGTGTTCTAATTAATCATTCATTTCCTCGTATGTATGTGCAGTGGAAGGAATTGACAGAATTGGTGCTGATTGAATTACAACTAAGAAACCTTTAGGTAATGAGTAACAGTTCTACTACAGAGTCCTTCCTAGAAAGTGGGATGAGGTTGGGCAGATGCATCTGTCGAGTGTTATGGAGCTCAATTGCTACAAGACAGCTGGAAAAAAGACACAGGGAGCTCACTGCTGGCTCATCGACCCTCCTCAGATGTTAAATAAAATGGGATGAGTTGGACTTGACTCTGCAGCCTGCTGGAGGTACGGCTGAACTGTTAAAATCCTTCTTAAAAGAGCTATGAAAAAGGAAATCTGATGGTCAGCCCATTGATCCAGGGTCTGCCAGTCCAATGTTAATGAGGATCTGCAGGAAAGGGAAAATGAACCTATGTGGTTTTTAATTCTTAAATTAGGGAAGAAGTTATTTGAGAAAGAGTAAAGTTGGACCATTTAAGCAAAATGCTTTTATTTTTTGATCTTTAAAAGAAAAGGCTTTTTAAGATTGACTAAAGGCAGGGGAACTGGCTGGGCTCACTGACACGAGATGCTCGCTCTGTTCTCCTTGAATTGGTGCTTGCAGACGCTTTCAGAGTCCTTCATCAAAACCTTTTCCCCACGCATCTCCTCATCGGTATTTGAAGGTTACTGACAAACCCATGGACTTTTTTTGGCTTCTAGGTTTTGTGAGGGAGCTGATCCTGAACACATTGTTGCACTGATACCTGGCTGTCTGCATGTGTTAGGAACAAGGATTGGTGGGCCATGCCCAGGGACACCTATCTACTAAAAAACCCAGACCAACTGCTCCCTAAAAATACTTGCTTTCTGTATGACAAGATTAGCATGGACAGATTTCTGTCCAACTTCTGAAAATACTTTTTCCACCCTGTGTTTCTTCAATGTGGCTCTGCAGATTCCTTGGTGTTGCTGGCAATCATCTCCCGCTCTTGGGATGGGCTGCAGAAAACCTTATGCTGCCATTTGTTAATACTATTTTTTTTTTCCACAATATTTCCTTTGTGGAGTGGAAGCAGGCCACTTCGTATGCCTCTGACTTCACTCCTGGACAGTATCTCTTTTTTGTACAGCAGCCAGTGGGTGGTGTAGAGTCCTTGCTCTTGTGTAAGCTGATGGAAAATACTCTGCCAGCATTGCTCATCCCATCAGTCTCTCCCAACATGTGGCTTCAGTCTGCTTTATATTATGGTTTTCTGCTCAGTTACACGGACCTCCCTGCTGACCTGAGGCAAGCAGCCAGCAGACCTCCTCCACTCCCTCTCATGCTCACCAGGAATGCTCACGCCTTCCTTTTTTCCTCATCTTTGCCACCGCCTGTATCTGTGTCCAGGAGGTGCAAACTTCCTCTGTCCTGTGTGTTTCCAGTCATTGGAATGTCTTTTGGGATAAAGCCTGAATGCGTTCGCTCAGGGATCAGGGTCTCTGCTGCTGATGGCAGCAGTGGGATGTAGCCAAGAACTTCATTGAAAGATTGGGGAATTTGTTGGTTTGCTTTGTTTTAGTGTGGTGAAATAGGATTTTTTTTTTTTGTTGTGGAGGGATTTTTTTAGAGTAGTACTTAACATCTGGTATTTATACATATTGGAAAAATGAATCCTTCCGCTCCACACTGACTCTTTCAGCTTCACAGTGTCATCTTGAGTCTCAAAAGTAATATTAATACAGGGCTTTGCTTTGTATTGCTTGCACACATTAATTATCAATAGACCTGAATGTGTATGATAAAGTTGTTTCCCTCCCACCGTTTAGCTGTTATTTTGCTGGTAAAGCTCAGAGCTGCTGGCACACGTTAAGCCGGCTGCTGTAGGAAGCTGCAGCCCTCCAGCCAGGCTTGGCCTCCCGTCCCTCCTCTCTTGTCTCCTCCTCTCTCCCACTGCTGACGCACTCGATGGGGCGAGACAGTGTGGCTGGAGAGGGAACGGCGGTGGCAGCAGGCGTTCACTTTGCTGCCTCCGGTGTCCTACTCGCCTCTTGTGCGTTTCCTTTGCAGGCAATTCCCACACGGGGCTGGCGAGCGGAGGGGAGTGCTGGCCAAGCGCGGCGCCGCACTGCCGGTGCAGGGAAGTTGAAAGGCAGCTTGTAAGATCCTTGGGTCCGGGAGTTACTCTGCCCAAGTGGCAGAGGAATTGTAAAACATTTCAGCTCATGGAGACATTGCTGCTGTCTGTTTCTACTCCTGCTGCAAGTGTCGTGTCTGGCTGGTAGCTGGGAAGAGGAGAAGTTGGCTGCTGTTTTCTGCCGCCTGATTTCCATGAGTGAGTAGCTCTCCAGCTCTGGATAATCCTGGTTTAGTTAAAAGACATGTTGGGCTGTTGTTGAAGGGCCAGGGGCTGTGTTTTGAAAGTGAGCAGAAGGACTGAGATACAATAAGGTCTAAAGTATGACTTTTGGGGATTTTTTTTTTTAAAGGTGGCACTCAGGCTTGTGTTTAGTTTCTTCTTTATTGGTTGTTTGGGTTTTTTTTTGACCCCAAATAAAAGCCAACCAGGCTGCCAGCGACTCGGGCAGCAGTTATCTGGCTAGCCAGTATCCCTGTATTGACCCTCAGAATTGTGTCCAGTGTCCAATGTGTTTCCATCACAGGTTAATCTCTTGCCACAGCCGGACTTTGAGGCATGATGGAGTCTCTCTGAGGTTTCTGGGTTTGGAGGTTGTGTTTGCAGCGCAACAGTATAAGGTAGTCAGAGCTATACAGCGTTGCAGGTGCACTTGCTTGCACAAACTTAGTCAGGGATAGTCTGCTGTCCCTTTTGCCATCCTTGGAACTTCATTTGTGAGTTGATTTGGTTACACAGAGGAAGGCAGGAAGGCAGACCATAACAAAACACGCTCTTACCAAATGTCTACTAGCAGCATTGCCAGGTAAATCGTTAACAGACAGTCCCAATGCTTGTAAAACGCTCCAGGGCGACCTTTAAGCAGCCTTTCAATACCTAAAGGAGGCCTATGGGAAAGCTGGAGAGGGACTTTGCTTGCAGGAGCATGTAGTGACAGGACAAGGGGAAACAGCTTTAAACTGTAAGAAGGGAGATACAGGTTAGGTAGAAGGAATAAATTCTTCAGTCTGAGGGTGGTGAAGTGGTGAAATTGGAACAGGTTGCCTAGAGAGGTCGTGGATGCTCCATCCCTGGAGATGTTCGAGGCCAGGGTGGATGGGGACTTGAGCAATTCTTCCAGTGGAAAGTGTCCCTGTCCATTGCAGGGGGGTTGAAACTGGCGGATCCTTGAGGTCCCTTCTGACTCAAACCATTCTATGATTCTATGAAAAGCTGCTAAAGAGGTTTCTCATCCCTGAAACTCTCTTTTTCTAGGAGGTAAGAAGTGAAGTTACTTACATATCATGGTTTCATGCATGGGTGTGTGTGACTGTCGTGCCTTCCGTACTGATTAATAAAGTGTTGTAGTCTGGTGGATTAAGCCTCGAAGAAGACCTTCTCCCCATACACAAAGAATAAAGCGCATTCCTAAGAGAGTAGCTGAACCTAAGGTGAGGGGAAGCCTGACATGCCAGGCTGCTTGAAGGAATCAGCTCATGCATTGCTATTGTGCAGGAGGAACTGTAGGTGGATGATGCTTTTGTTTCAAGTGAGCAAGAACTTGTATTCTGAAGCAGTTTTGGGTGGAGGGCAATCTGTGTTTCGACTCTTTGAAATAACTCAAGGCCAGAAGAGTGTTGCAGAAAGCGGTGACTAGGAGGCATTGTTATGCAAAACTGACAAGAGTGGTGTGCTTTTCTGGGCTGCTGCTGTTGAATGGTATGGGGAACATGTTCTTGGACCTATCTACCACCTGTGCTATGCCTGTATGGCACAGGTGTTCTTGGTGGGGTTTCCCTCCTCCCTCTGGCCACTGCTGCAGCATGATGATTGCAGAATTGCATCAGTTTCTGTTCCTTACCTACCTATAAATACTGTAACTCATTAATGAAACTTAATTTTGAACGGATTTATGGCTGTTAGGCTGTTTTGCTCAGCAGCTTTGTTTCCTGGGGTCATGTGATTCAGATCTGCTTGATCTGGGAAGATTTTCTGTGAGCCTTGCTGTGCTTAAATCCACACCAGACTTCTGTTTTGCTGGACTTCTCTCTTTGAATGCATGTAAGAAGTGGATTTTTTAAAGGTGTTTGATACTTATAATCTGTAGTGTCTCATCTGCGTTTGTTTAGGTTTTAATCGATCGTGTTTGCAATAAACCTACTTTGTGGAAGTAACTTGAAGTACAGAAAATATGTAGGATAGGGAAACATGGTTATGTGGAGAACAGCAAAAGCAGCCTCATTTGCTATGTTTGCAGCAATTGCTTGAACAAAAGAAAAAGGGCTTACCTGAAGAAAGGCTTAGGCTGTTCTAGTTGCCTGCATCCAAGAACATGACTCAAAACTTTCAGCTAAACTCTAAAGCTCCCTGAATTGTGTTGGAGTTGTGCCTTGCCCTCCCCAAGCTGTGTTCCTTGTAGGTGCTGAACTCTCAACGTGCCTGTCTTATGCTAAAGCTCTATGTGGTTCTACAAGGAGATTTCAGTTTTTCTCCCTGGAGATGCCTGGTCCTGATAAGACCTTTGAGAACAGGACTCAGAAACCTGGACCTCATGTTAAATAAAAAAACAACCCCAAACCCAAAAGCCTGCTTCGTGCCATTCTGCGTGGCTCAGTACCCTTGCACAGCCTGTGCTCTGTGTCCCCAGGTTTCCATCCACCTGTGAAAGCTTAAAACTGCTCAGAAAGGTGCCCTTTTTGCTTGGCTGACTTTACAGGGTGGCTGTTAGCTTTTTAAAGCTGAGCTTTTTAAAGCTGCTCTACCGTGTGAGGAGAGAATTCAGAGTTCATCATGTGTCTGTGTCTCACCTAATATCAAGTGGAGAAGAAAACCAAACCTGGAGAAGATGAGTCCAAGCCTTTTCCTGACAGATGGGAGTTTGTGGAAGATCTCTGTACTGGGGACATCTCACTAAGTGTTCTCAGTGCTGTATCAAACAGTAACGCTGGCTTGCAGCAGGCAGGACTGGTCCCTCTGTCTCTGTTCTAGGAGAGCCTGGTCAGGCAATTTAAGTTTGGAAGTGGGGCCATGCTCTGAATCTTTGCTTAAGCCTCCCTCCTTTTAGGTTTTAAGAACAAGAGGTGCTGAGCGGGATCTCAGCTGGTTTGTGGGAGTCAGGAGAGTGACAATCCTTTGGACAAATCAGGCCACCTTGCTCTGTGTTCAGTTAGAGCTGTTGAGGCCCCAGAGGACAGGGAAAAGGAAGACAGCACTGTTCCCCCTCTGCTGTCTTGAGGTTCAGGGGAGCAGTTGAGTGTCTGTGCTGCGCACTTGCTGCTGGCCTGTGAATTAATTTTGCCAGGAAAATCGTCCTGATGGAGTACTTGGTTGTCTCCAGCTACTCTCTGCAGCTGTCTGCATGGCAGAGAAGGTGGGTGAAGTGGCTCTGGTTAAAAATAGAAAGGTGGATTAGGAAACCTGAGGTATGGTTTCAGTGTGCAGCTGATCTGCTCCATAACTCGCTGCTGCCACCGAAAGGGGAAGGACCTGCTTATGCTTGTGTGATTGTGCAGCCAGCCCAGAAGAAAACCAGGAAAAGAGCAGTTTTTCTGCCAAGTGCAAAAGAGGAGAGTGGGGTTACAAGGCAGGAGGCAGGGGATGCCACCCAGAAAAGGCTTGTTGAACTCCGCTGGCACAGGTAATCCAAATTCAGGTGTGCAGGGGCTGGAGCTGAATTCAGGTGAGCAGCTTTAGCGCTTTGTGTCGGTAATGACAGCTCTCCGGAGTGCTCAGGGTGGGTTTAAAATCAGACCTGCAGTATTCCTGGTGCCACTTCTAGCTGGGGCTGAGTGAATTTGGGTTAATCTGTCCAAGTTAAGAGCAAAGCTTTAAGGAGATTGACTTTGCTGTTTGAGTCGTGTATGCAGTCTGAGAGTTTATGGGGAGAGTTTGAGTCTAAATGTCATTTACTAAATGTGTGTATCTTGCTTGGTTTTAAGATTACACTTCTATAAGAGTGTATTTTGGAATAAACGTGCAGTGTCAGGAGGCAGGTAAACGGTGGGTTTGTTGTGTGTGTTGTAAACAGCAAGCTTTCTGAGCATTGCGTGTAGGAAGTGGCCGTTACACAGTGTTTTGTCAGCAGCTCTTCACCCAATGTCTATCGCCATGCCTCATGGTTAAAGCTGATTCTTGTGACTTTGTCTGGGTGTATTGTCTGTTGCCTTTCCTAAAATAAAGGCGAAAACCAGTTAAGGAAACCATTCTTTTCTTTGCTGAAAAGTTTGTTTTCTGATGCTTTATTTGTCTTTGGTTTTGGGAGTTTGGGTTTATTTTTGGTTGCTTTCTTCTTTTAACTCTTTGTCAGTCTTGAGAACAGTGTAACTTCTCAAGCTGCTCCTTGGGCAGATGAGCTCCTCTTGTGGGAGCACCCCCAACTACACGTCGATAACCATTGAGCCATCCTACTCAGTGCCAAATGAAGAAGGAAATACCCAGGGGCATTTCAGATAACCTGGATGGATCTTAGATGGATCCTTAAAACCCGAAAGCATGTTGTACCAAGTATTCCTTGGACATGGATGAGGGAAAGCAGCACTTCAATGTAGCTAAATATTGTTTAGCTATATAGTATTTAGTTTGGAAAACTTGTGATATAACACTTTCCTGGGGCAAATGACTTGAAGACAAGTATCATTTATCCCCTTTAAGGGGCTGTAGATAAAGCATATCCAGAGCTTGGTTGAATTTGTTATCAAGTCAAATTTTACCTTTTGGCTTGTGAAACTGGGATCATTCTGTCTTTTAAAAGTGAATCTAAGTGAAATTACTTTTCCAAGCCTCTGGACAAGAATCCTGAAGACAAGCAGCTAGTTTTACTCAGGTTTCAAAATGCTTTACGTGTTGCCTTCTCCCTTATTGCTGGGCTGCTTTTCATAACTGGGAGTAAAAAATTCATTGATCCCAGTGGAACATATAACACTGTTTTCTTGTAAATTTAAAAGATCGGTTAAGCAGATTTTTCACCAGTAAGAATGCTGATGCTGTCATACTTTATTTGTGGAGTTAAACTCAGTTAAATCCAAGTTTCTTTATATCGGGGAAGCTGATGCTTTGGGACTGGTGAGTATGAAGCATTGAGGATGAGGAGGATTTAATAGGAAGACCCCCCAGCTAGTTAGTTTTGGTGCAACTTTGGTTTCAGTTTTTTAGCCTTCCTGGCTCTCTGGTTTCTTCCCTTATAGTCTCTAACTCCTCCTGTGTTTTGAGATGTTCTCTTTTAATCTCAGCTAATTGCTTTTCTTTGGAGTCCCTGTTTTTTCTGTTCTGAACTAGTCACACCCTACCTAAATCTGCAATGAAATCCTGGCATTGTTCAGCCCTCCGCAATGTGTTTGCATGTTGTACTTGGGTTAGAACAAGAAAGGTCTGACTTGGGCAAGCCTGAAGAAATTTCATTTTGTGTTAGTACAATTGCAGAGAGAGAATGGAGAGATGCTTCAGATGGCAAGGGGATCTCTAGTGCTACTCAACTTGAAGCTATGAAGAACAAATAATATATTGCAAATGCAAAATGAGAAATGAAACCAACTTTCTGCTGTGTTAGTGTTTCTTCATCTTCATGATTCTCCTTGCAGTTTCAGAAAATATCAACTGCGGAACTGTTTTCTGGAAATGGGATTTTAGAGAAATAAGGCAGCTCTTCTGGGAGTGCTGGAGTAAGACCTCTGAACCTGGGAGAGCAGCTTGTCCTGTTTGGATTTCTGAGCTGCTGTATTTACATAAGCAACCCTCTCCCAAACCATATATGTTTTGAATTTATCAAAATAGCTTCCCTGTATAGTAAGACTATAACTACCTAGCAGAGGGACTATTTGCAAATATTTTCCCTGTATGGAGTAGCCTGGCTTTTACAACTTGTGAGGGAAAGGTGGGAAAGGAATTGATCCAGTAATTCAGGGTTACTTAAGCTAAAAGGACTAAGTTACTGACTTAGGTTTATCTGAGAGAAAAGTAGCACAGCCTTATACTTTTGTTAATGTTTAATGTTCCGTAACAGTCTTCCCAGGCATAATTGAGTCATTGGTGCAGGAGCAATCCCATCAGGGGAGTTTATTTTGAGTGATTCCAGAACCTGCTGTGGCTGTCATTGCTCAGTAGCCTGAGCTAATTGATGAACAAGGCCATTATTTATTTGAAGTCCTCGGGATCCTTGGAAACTGATTCTCTGTCTTTTAAAAACCCTTGGAAGGTGAGGAGGAAGAAGAGGATACTGCTGGGGCTCACTGGGAATTGCTGGGCTGTTGGTGCTGCTGCCCGTCTGTCACAGATTGATCTAAAAGGTTGAGTCCTCTTTTTCGAGTGACAGTTTCACACTGCCTTGGCTTTAGCAACCTCTCTGTTTTCTCCTAAGCCTGATGACCTTTAATCTGGAGCATGTGCCACACATGCTGCAGAGGATGGGGCAAAGGAGGGAAGAAAGATGATGATGGTGATGACAAGAAAAATAAGGAAGAAAAAAGCTAAAGGGCATGAACACCTGCACTGTTTTTTGTCTGAATCTCAGTTTGGGATAAATACTCCTGATTTTAGTTATTGATTTTTTTTTCCCTTCCTGATTTTTCTGGTTTCCAGCATAATATGCTTTGTCTCCTACAGCTTGCTCTACCGGCGAATCATGGGTCTGCATCAATAAATCCAGCTTGATACAAAGCTTGAAATAAGAGGAGCTCCTCTCTCTTAAGTACCTTTCAAAATAGGTAAGCAGAAGTGATTTTACACTTGGAAGTCAATTTGGGTATGAAGATGACTTTCAGTCCTGTTGAACTGAATAATCAGGGGATGAGGCAACCACAAGCTCACGTGTGGCTTCGGGTTTTCCCATGCTTGGGACAGACCTGCTATTTCTGGAGCTTCAATGGGAATCTGTTGAGTTTTATAATCCTTTATGGTATTAAAAAGTAGTGTGGAGTCCCTTACAGACCTGACCTGCACTGTCTTGGAGCTTCGCAGTCTTGTACTGCCGTAGAAAAGTCACTTGTTCAGCTAAGCAGTCCGCATCCTGAACTCATTTGTCTGGGTGCAAGTTAATAGTCAAGTCCTCTTTGTAAGTGTGGAGTAGTGAAAAGGGAGTCTGAAATATGTTAGACCACATCCTAATTTTCAAGGTGGAGGGTGGTTTGCAACTAGATAGACTGAGTTTTCACAACGGAACTTTGTGGTGCCTCAGGTGCTGTTGTTTGAAATCTGCTGTCTCTTTTGAGTCGAATTTTGCAAATACAAGAAAAGAAGAATGTTCTACATTGCAACTGTAAGCACTGCAACAGTGTAATTTGTCAGTCAACTGCCTGAAATAAAAAACATTAGGAAAAAGGAGGTGGCAGTGCTTAAGGGCAAGTCTTCCATTGATAGGTCTTACTCTTACCCAGAAAAAATTGCCAAACCAATACCTCTCACTGCTCACACTTGAAACTGTAAAGGCATTGTGTTTGTGCTCAGGTGTGTGGAAAGTGCTGGAAAACAGATACAACTACAAGTTTCAATAGGCTAATTTGTAATACTGTCGTATCTCTAGGCAGCTTTACAGAGAAATCTGGCAGCACGATTGTTTCAGCTGTTCTGGCTTAATTGCCAAGCTGGTGAGTGTCCTGTCACCCCATTGCAAGGTTTATATTTGGTGGAGATCCATGCCAAAATCATGTGAAGTTTGTCTTGAGGTTCGATTCTAGCTTTTACCCATTTGGCTGGACTAAATAATACACGAACCAAAGTGGTTTCTGCTATTTCTAGGCAATGTGGATCACAAAGACGAGGATAAATGCAACACTTGTTAATATAAATCTCCTTTGCCTGCTAACCAACCCTGAGGTCTGTACCCTCTGTTAGGGACATAAGTCCCATTGTCCTCAATGATTTATGCAGGATCTACAATAAAAGGCTCGCTGTTTATGGAAATGTATGCATTTATATTTTATGTCTCTGCCTGCCCTTCATATTTTATTTAATGAAGAGTGTAAGGAAATTGGTCACTTGCAAAAACTGGCTTTTAGTGAACTAAGGAAATGCAAGTTTCCTCATTTTTGAGCTGGTGCTGTGTGTGTGCACTGCTCCCCTCCCCGGTGGCTGTGCCATTCTTTTTCAGGATCTTTCTAAATATTCATCCCTTGTTACTGCTCCGGAAAGCGAGGAAAGCCTTCAGACCAGCTGTTGCCAGCCAGTCTCCTGCAGACTACCTTGTGCCCTCCCGGGAGGGCAAGACATACCTATAGCAGATGGGATCCTTGTGCTGTCCTGTAGCCACTGGCTTTTCTGGTCCAAGATTTTCTTTTTTTCACCTTAAATCTTAATTCACATGGTGCTGTGTGTGTGTGACACATCTTGTGTTTCAGCTGGGATGAGACCAGCTGTGATATCTGTGCGCACATGCAGCGCTGGACTGAGCTGGTTCCTGTTCTGGCCCTTGGCTTTGCCTGTACGTGATGGGGAATGCTATTTTCGGTCCCGGGTTCTTGCTGTGAGGTCAGGCTTTTGTAATTTGGCTGCCAAAGACCAAGTCAAACCCGCATAGATTTGTCTCAGGATCAAGTTAAATCAAGTTCTTACACTGTTTCACTAATGGCATGAAGTAAAACCAGATAATTCTATGATTCTTCTCAGTGCTGTTGTGGTACCACATAAGGTAAGCTACATATTTCATCAAGATTTCTGCCACAGAACCCTTATCCCTTTGCCTGCATTAAATATTTGTGAATGTAGGTATTTTCAGACCCAGTGAAAAGATTTTCGAGTGCTTAAGGACATGTAATAATGTACTTGCTTTTAAAAGCAAATTTCATGTGTATTTATGTTCTGTGCAATCTCTGGTAATGCAGCCTAACCCTCACCCCCCAAACAAAAAAAAACCCAACCCACCTCAACAAACTCCAAATACAAGTCACTGTGGCTGTTTAATATTTTTTGGTATGAACACTTTAAGGTACTTGATCTTATAATTTCCAAAAGACTACTTTTTTTTCCCAGCAGCAGTCGTGTTGACAACTCTGTATTGCTTGCAGAAGTGCTGGCTTTACCAGAGGACAGATAGTGAATATTCATAATCTTTCTCCATGGAAGATTATTTTTTTTAATGGCCTTTTATTAAGTACCGTGTGTTATCAGGTTTAGAAGATCTTGGAGCTTTGTTAGGATTTACCTTAAAGATACATGTCGGAGCAGAGTTCAAGGATAGTCCTGCAGAGCAAGTCTGGTCATGGGATGAGTAGGTAGCTATGTCAAGTTGGCCCCTATTGTTTTGTCCTCTTAAAAGACTCAGTTTACTAATGTGTTTCAAAGGCATATATATGTTTCCAGGCCTTGAGGGTGTGCTGCGTTGGCATGGGGCCTGTCACAAGGTGGCTGGATGGGATTTTACCAGTGTCCTGTTCTCAGGGGCTCCTCATTGGATGAGTTTCTGCAGCATCATAACGTCCTGATGGCTCCACTGCTTGGATGAGCTCCTGCGCATTGGAAACGTCTGTGTAATTGTTATTCCCTTGTTTTATTTGCTTACTCAGGTACACAGCAGGGATATTGCAATCCTGATGGACTTCTCTAGAGAGCGCATCTTCTGAATATTTATCTGCAGGAAGGCTTATTCCCAGCGAGCCTTTTGCATCCTGCTTGCTGCTGACGTTTGATTTAATGGAGTATTGCATTCTCCTGCATGGCTGCTGCTTCATTATCTATTTAGCCATTCATCATTCAGCTTCAGCCTTAGCAGCTTTTTCCAACTGTGCTCTACTTCTCTTGTGATCTCCCATCCTTTCCCACCGATCATCCGGGCCGTGACTTTGTGGCCAACACTGATCTGGGAGAGGGAGCTTCACTCTGCTCAGCAAGGCAGGTCAGGGTTTGGCTCTTTTCAAGCTGCACCTCATCAACGTTGCTGCCTTGCATTGATTAATAGCTTGCTAATCTGGGATTCACCCATCTGCTTGCAGAAAGCTATAGTGTCCACGTGACCACAGATTTAAATCCTTCCTTCTCTCCCTTCCTCTCATCTCCTTCTCTGGGTTCCTCTTCTTGTGGCTGGAAGGAGCATAGTGCCACTGGGTTTCTGAAGTTATCTTGCTCCTGTGAATGAGCAGGACTTGTCCTTGGGGTTCTATGTTAATCTGTTTGAGTAACAGCAGCTATGAAACCCAGTCTCTTTTTTTGCAGGCAAGCAGCTCGGTGATCCTTTTGGAATGACAGGCATCCCTGAATTGATTAAATGCTTAATTCATGTCTACCTTCTGGGAAGGAATGCTGATTTTTGTTTTTTCTTCTAAGACTGAAATTGTCTGAACAATTTGATTTGTTTGCTGCGAAGAGTGTGTGGACGGTTTATGGCGGGGACGTGCAGTTGATAGGTGCTCCATAAAGTGTACGCGCTGTGATGTACTCCATGGATGCTTACACGTGTTGTGGATGGAAATGGCGTTACTCTAGCACTATGCCACAAACTGTTAACTCCACCTGCCTAGAGCTCAGTTCAGTAAAAGGAAATACAGATTTTGAGGCCTGCATCACACAGTTCATAGTGTACCTCTTCTTTTGCCTTCTTTTAGTTAAAAGGACATGTTTGGACTAATAAAGTTTGCTGGAGGCTGTACACCTCTGCTGGCAACTGGGCAATTGGTGATAACAGCAGGCTGGGTCTGATCCTTGCATCCCTTCTGTGACTGGGATCACATGAACAACCATCTTAAGGCTCTGATTTAGGTGATTTTAATTCTTTCTGATTGTGAAGTGTGAACAAGCTGCTGACTGAGCTTTGCATTTAGTTTTGAGTTACTTTGCAGTAGTTTTATGGGCTGTGGGTAGGTAGTGGATGGTAGCGTTCCTGGATTGGAGTTTGAGAGATGAAATACTGTTTTCATTAAAACACCTAAACCACCAAGCAACAGTCATGGAATTATCTACAAAAGGCAAACGACAAACCCTTAGAGCAGAGTATAGGACTGTGCTGTATTGACACTCCTTTCTGGTACTCTTACTTTCAAAGGCAACAATTCTGGATTGCTGGTCAAGGGAGGTCTCTATATCCACACTGGATTTTGCTGAATGAACGCAGGCGTGGTTCTGCCATCAAGCCGAATGCTGGCAGTGGGGGATTTCCCACAGCAAGATTTGGCATCCATGTGACTGGCAGCGAAGGGAGTGAAGAAAAGTGGCTGCAGTTTGACAAGTGAGATGAGATACTTCTCTTGCTTGTAGTGTTACCCCAAAAAAGGAAGATGCTAGGGCAGTTCATCTGAATTTTCAGTAGGTCTGGCTCTAGCAAGACAGGTTCCCATCATGCAGATTGTACTCCTGTAACTCATTGGCAATCAGGAATTCCTTTTTATTTTCTTTTTCTGTCCTTTCCTGGGTTTCTAATTGCTCTAGACCAGTTGTGAAATGAGTCTTCCTCTCCTTCATACCGATATACATCTTTCAGATCTAAATATTCGGTTTATGGTATAACTCTGAACAGATATTGCTGGAAAGAGGAGCTATATGTGTTCAAAAATTGGGTTAGGACTATTTATACCAGAAATAGTCTTGAATATTTGTGGTGTTCTTTCTTTCAGACCAGGGACCAGTATGTTAGATGAAACTAATTTAATAACAACAAGCCCAGAAATTGTTTTGTTTTCACAAGAGCAACAGCATTGAAAGTAATGTTGATGGTGTGCCTTTTGTGGGTGGATTTATGAATAGTAACAGCTGAAATGCAAAGAACAGCATCTGGCATGAAGATATATAGATATTTATATTTCAACTCTTGAGGCTTAGAGTCTTTTTGATCTGGGTTTGATGCGCCTGACTTCAAAAGTAGTGTATCTGAAATAAAATATTGATATTTCTAATGAAATATGGAAATATTATTCTAGTCTGGGATTCTGGGCATGTAAATTCAATTTTCTTTTGCTTTAGTCAGAATTAGGGGAGAGGCAGTTTGGAAGAAGCAACTGTTGTGGTCTGGATGCTGTTGAATATAGTAACAGACCCAAATATTAAGGAAACATGGCAGATAATTGATTTAAGCTTTCCATGAGGCTCTGTTTTTCACTGTAGTTTCATCTGACATTCTTTTTCCTAGTCTGCATGGCTGGTTTGGCAAAATATAATGAAGTATGCAATTTAGAGCCACATCACCCTCAGTCATGACTGCCCTTGGCTTTCTTCTGCAAAACTTCCTTTCCCTTTTGATATTTTGGCTTTTTTAGGACTTTCTCCTACTTGGGCTCCCAGAGGCTCAACACAAATCTGACTTTCTAACAATAAATGACTTTTAGGTATTCAATGTGAGTAAAAAGAAAAAAAACAAAAAAGAAACCCAAACACATGAATGGTTAACCAAGTTAAGATATGGATCATGTCGCAAACATTTAGTCTCTATTTTCTTGTTTCCATCCTTCTGCCCTACCCCATCCTCTCCCCACTTCTGTGCCTTGGGGGGGAAACCCACTTTTTCTGCTTTTTTTGAGTGTTTCAGCTGTTTTGCTTCCAAGGTCTTCCGTTGTATGCAGATAAGGAGATCTAGATAGCTTGAAGAGGAAGGCAAGCATTGTTTTGTGCTCTTTAGTAAGGGAGTGAGCTCAGAGGTTGCATAAGGACATGGGGCTCTATTTCCAGCTCTGCCCTATCTCTGGCTGACCCAGATCCAAAGGTGTTACATGGATATGTATTTAGCTGTCTTGGAGATTACAGCCAGAGCTTGCAGCCACCCGAGCATGGAGCCCCAGAACGCTTAGAACTGCTTTGGTCCAGAAACCAGTCGTGCCAAATTGGAGGGCAGCACGTCTTGTGGTGTCCATGGGTGTTTTGTTTGCATCGCAAGTGATGTGGTGGGTGGCCTGAGTACTACTTTAGGAGTCTGACGACAAATTACAGATCCTGGTGTTAAAAACAGATTATCTGTGGGTAAGGGTTTGTGACAGTCTGTTAATATCTTCACGCAGTCCTTTGAGGGTGGAGGGTTGAAAAAGCACGAACCCACTTTCATTCAAGGATAATGCTTTTAGGAGTTGAATGTGTTGTTGTAGTTGTTTTCTTCCCTTCCTCCCCACGCCCCCCCACTGAAAATTATCTTTGTGGTGGTATTTGCATCTTTCTTGCACAGAACTAAAAGCATTTGAGGTGGGGAGTTCAAAGGTGGGTTTCTTATTGCAGCAGTTCAAAAACAAGCTATTATTCATCCCACTGCTACTTCAGGTGTTGCGTTACTTTAGGATTTAATCATTACGATTGTGGCATGCAGTGCAAAATTAGATGTGTATTTGGGGTATTGTCAAGAAATGAGAATAAATTTAAAAGCCAGAGGGGTTTTTGAAAAGAGGGAGTTTGTAGAGTTTAAGAGAATTAGCAATCTCTTAACCCTTAATTTGCTTAACCCTATTTTCTCCGAAAGCCTCCTGTGGCAAAAGCACTGAGCAAACACGCAAGATAATTCATCTTGTCCAGCTTACAGCTCACTGCGTTTTTTGGCCTGAACCCCTTTTTTTATCTGACAGTTTTGCAAGGTCAAAAAGATAACTTGCCGAGCCCCTCAGAATACAGTAAGAACAATAACATCAAGGATATTAAATAACTTTCAACTTGCTTTAAACAGTTTTCTTTCTCTGGTTATTATCAGCAATCTTATGAAGACAGTCTTTCCCTAGCTTTTTGAGTTTAAATCAGAAACTCCCTTTAAATCTTCTTAACAGTTAGTAAGATTCCTGAGACTTGTATATATATTAACAAGTCGATTTTTATGAAAATTATAACAACTAATAAGGGTTTGGTGGTAGCTGGGAATAAGATACTGTTTGCAAAAATACATTGAAAGTGAAGGACCTGAGGACAGAAGGAGCAATATGCAAGAAAGAAAAATGTAGTTGATCTCAAGGTATAGAGAAATACTAATAGTCAGCTTGGTGAGATATATACCGAGTGTGCATAACACAAAAATCTTACCCTGACAATGTTCCAGTGTTTGGGGGGAGGGGAAATGGGGTCCAGCCCACTGGCTGATCCCAAATGTTTTGATGACGTTTTCCTGCTCCCCATCCTTTCTTTGTTTGCATTTTTTTTATAATAAGTTGCACCTTTTGGAGGGGAGATTTAGGTGGAGCTTGAGTGACTGAAGTCAGTATGTGAAACCCTGCTGACTGGGGGAGAAAAAGTTCTCACTTTGCTTGCCAAAACTTAACTGTGCAGGCCCAGTAGGAGTGGTTTTGGGAGGGGTTTGCCTCAGAGGCAGGGAGGAGGCGATTAGCCTTAGGTGTGGAGGTGTGTTTTAATATTATAACTATATTACAATGGTGTTATAATGAGCAGAGGTTAATTTGAGTGCATAGAAACAGCTGCAACTCATCTTCGGTGTTAATTGGGCCTTGCTGATGATTGCTGATAGCAGGAGCGGGCTGCGCTTGTCTATCGAACGCCCCGGCCCCTACTTCAGGTCAGCATGTCCTGGCCACATGCCTTTATGATGAGATGTGTGCTGCCTCTGTGCATCTCCACTTACTCTGCTTTTGAAGAAAAACTACCTCGTCCCGTTTCTCCCTACATTTGGCCCTGCTCTGGGATATAGCTTTATTCACATATTTACCTTTGTTCCCACAGATATCCCTGCCCATAGCTGTTCCAGTGGGTGCCAGCTGGGGCTCTGGTCCTGGTGCCTGGCTCTCCCTCCTGCAGTTGAAGAGACTTTTCAATCTGAAATAATTATTTGTAACTTAAACCAAAGGCAGGACCTGCCCTCCCTACCCTATTCTTTCCACCCCTGGATCACTCAAGGCAGGATTTCAGTAGTGTTAAAGCAAAGGCAACTGCAATGAGATTGCTGATCAGGTAATGCTTTCTCATGAGCGTTTTTTGGTTTTCATAACTACTTCCGTGCCCAAGGGAGAAGAAGGGAGAGGAAGAAAGTTGAGCAAAGAGATGTAGGGCTACAAAGAAGCGAAGGGGTGAAACTTCTTTAGGTGTGGAGGAAAAAGGCCTCTCTCTGCCCTAGCACAGAACACGTGCGTATCTATACACATACACAATATAGATGATGTATTTTTGCAGCAGAAATCTGCTAGCAGTGTTTCCCATCTAAAGGTGAACTGTTTGGTTATTCATATGTGATGCAAATACTTTCATTTTCAAATCCAGGCTTGGGTTATGTTGAGATCCCTGCCTGTAAGTGTGTTTTCGTTTTGTATTTTTTTGTTAAATTAGGATCAGAAATACATAGTGGGCTTTATTTCTTCTTCCTGTAGAGTAATGTAGAAAACATGGGCTGCTTGGGGATTTGCATAGTATGTAGGCAATTCTTTTCTCTCTCTAAAACTGCATAAGTAGGTACTCAGAATATATAAGAGTTGCTTCACATATTGATCCCAGCCTGTCTTTTCGTAGTAGTAATTCTGCTTGCTCTGACTTTGTGTCCACAGAACCATGTTTTCCATCTGGGACTGAACTTGGAAACCTGTCTTGAAGCTCTGTGAAACTTGTGAGCTCATCTGTGCCTCAGTTTTTAGTTTTACACTTACAGATAGTTTGGGTTTGCATATAGTTGTATTTACAGTTGAAACCTGTCTTTTTTTGGAATCTTTTAAAATGTCGACAGCCTCTTGCAAGGGGTAATCTCTGGTTTGGGGGCAAGGCTATTCTGGAGGGACGGAAGCAATTTGGTACATTGCTTGTCAGCTCATTAGTGATATCGAGCACATAATTTGTGACAGTCATCACCCTTTTGTTGCAAAGTATTGTGCAAGGCTACTTCACAAGTACAGGACGTCCAATTACTGAGGTGTTGGAGTGTTATTGTTAATGATGATAAAATGCCTGTAGAGGAGGGTGACTCAGACCCTGCTGTGGCGAACAGTTTGTTTTGAGCTGTAAAAATGTGATATGAGAGTTCCCGGCGTTCATCCAGAGTACTCTGTCTCCATGTAACTTCTACTCACCAAGGGTTTGGGGAAGTCACTTGTGAGTTAATTTCTAAAGCATTGAAACTTAAGTTGCTACAGCGGTGGGTTTTCTCCTACTTATGTGCGGATGCACATGATCAGTATTCATTTCAGCATTTGTTTTCTAAGGGAAAAATATTACTGTTTTGTCTTCAAGCTGTGCTTATCCCTGGACCTCACTTGATCTATGACTGTTTTTTGCTAATGTTTTTACCGTCTCAGCTTTTCTGGGGTGTTTGGGAAGGATGCTCGGTGCTGCAACTGAAACTCACCCACTGCTTCTGAAAGGATTTGGAAATCTCCTTGGCCCCTGGTGGGGAGCTCGTTGTGGTTTTTTAAATGGCTGGTTATTTTACTGATTTCTATAGTGACTGTTGCCTTGGCAGCAAAGGTCTTTGCGTAGAGAAGAAAAGCACTGTACAAACCTGAGGAAGGCATGATTTGATTTGGGAAGACTTGAATCTTCTTTGGTTGAGATTCAGAGGGCTTTAGGAGGAGATGGGAGATAAACAAACTGGTTTGGGGGGTCTTTTTTGCTGTTTTAGGTGGATGTGATTTTGTCTCATCAGTGTTACTTGCAAGACATAATGCTTTCTCCTTGAAAGTTTAGAGGTAACAGGGAATGGCATGTTAACTAGTCAGTGAGCCCCCGGGGCTGCAGAGGGAGTTTACTGCTCTGTGGGCTCTGCCTCCAACCCAGAGTCTTGTGCCACCTGCCTGGGTGATGTCTGGCACTTTTGAAATGAAAGTTGGAACAGTGATGTCCAACATGAGCACTTCATTATCCTCCACGTAGACCTGAAGACAGAATTGCAGAATTTTCTGCACCATGGTGCCCGCTTAGATGTGGAGGTGTTGGGTTTGTTGCTGATTATCTTGTCCTTTAAGCAGAGACATGGACGCTCCCAGGTTCAGCCCTTATGCCCAACTGCATCTTGTCAAAGTGGTGCAGAAGAGGATAGATCTTGCTAGACAGGGTTATGTAGTGCACTCTCAAATACTTGTTTAATCTGCTGGAATGGCCGTGGTCACAGTGTTCCAACCCTCACATGTACAGATTGAAGTGGAAAAGGAACTGACAGTTTTGAGTTAATACTTTCGTGTTCGCTAGGAACATGGGGGGAAAGGTCATGTAAGCAGGAGGTGGCAGCTGAAGTCACTGCATCCTGCTCAGTCTCGTGGTGGGTATTTTGAGATACCAGTTTTATACATAATTATCACAGTGCAGTTTGTATTATTATGATGATTGCATTGTTATAATTCGCTATCAGATACAGGCTCCTTAGTGAAGCAGATCTGCTGCAGATGGAGGGAGTGATTTAATTACCTGACCCAGGCTAACAAACTGTACTGGAGCAGGGGAGGCTTGGATGTGTGCCTGTGCCCCTGCCTGACTCCGTGCCCTGCCGGGGTGGCAGGATCAGGCATAACTCGTGAACTTAGCCCAGCAGCCTCTGATGCCCATTCCCACCTTCTCTCTCTGGCTTTTGTGGACTGGAGAAGACCTCTTGTGGAAGCAAGGGGGCCAGCAAGGGCTATTAGTCTCTTGTATTGCTCCTGTGAACCTCACCCAATCAAGCTTTTGTGAACACATGATAGAACAAGGAGATATTTTGCAAGCTGGAAGGTGTTTGTAAGGATGCATTTTTGCCTATTCCTCCCCCGTTAGACAGACTGTGAAATGGAAGTTTGATTAATGAATCTTCATTAGAAATTTGAGTTGGTTTTCCTTTTTTTAACTTTCAACAAAGTCGACTATGTGGCCTGCTACCTGAGCAGGGTATTGTCTTTCCTCTCAGCCTTCCTCCTGCGAGTATCAATTAGTTTGCTTTTATGAACGGTGCTTGCTAGTGATTTCCTCACTGGTGTTGTGATAGTGGTGAGTGAGGATTGCATTGGACCGGGTGCTGCGCTCATGCTCCCAGAAACACCATCTGCAAGGACCGAGGCTTTCTGCTCCGTAGTGTCTTGCTTCTTGGTGAACCCCATGCCGATGTGGTCCATTCATTGACATGCACAAGATGGGCTGAAAGTGTGTGTCTCTGTCTGTAGGATGGGATTTCTCATTTTAAAACCAACAAAAAATCTTAGGAGCTATAGTTACATTTTATGTTCCATAAAGACACAAAAATTGGAGTTGAGTAATCATTATTATTCTGTGTAGTGTTTATAATAGCATTACTGATGGTGGGTTTAAAGGCGCACGATCAAGTTCCTGAATGTATTGTAATTTTTAGCAATATTGCCAAACCCTGCAGTCTTGCTGCAAGATACACATTTGTTATTTCTCAAAACACTGCCAGGCCAGGTATCATCAGGTTACATCACCATATTATGACTCTTGTGTCAATATCAGAATAGTATTTGCAGCTGGCAACAGATTTTTGTTGTTCTAGACTCCACACAGAGCTCATTTTAAAACCTACTAGCTTATCCACAACAGGAGGAGATGTATGTGTGTGGTAACGAATCTTGAGATGTAATTTAGAGATTGGCTGTGGGCTCCTGAACAGGATGAATGCAACCCTTTGCAATGTGTCTTTGGGATCCTGAATCCTTGAGCACACAGGAGCCTTGCTGTTAGGACCTACTCTGACCTGTGCAGTTGAAAAGGGAAAGTGAAAAGGGTTCTTTCGGTATCTGTGCAGCAAATCGGAGGCTGACAAATCTCCCAGGGTAAATTCAAATGGAGAATTCATTTTGGTCACAGCAAAAATCACAAACACATGCTCAGGTGCGCTCTGAGTCACAGCTTCTCAAAGTTGCAAAAACAGATCCCAATCTGATACCCTGAACACAGCCAAGGTCACTAAAAAAAACTATGACACAACTCAGATTTGATCCAAAACACCATAGTGCCAAGATAAAAAAGGTACAGTAAGATAAGTCAGAGAAAGAAGTATCAGGGGAAAAATTATCACCACTCAGTGGGGCACAGCAGTTCCTCAGGAAAATGTGGTCCTTCTGATAGCAACTCCTCTCAGACTGGTTCTGTGGGGTGGTGGGCACGTGCTGCCTTCTTGGCAGGCGCTATTTGTAGGGTGAGTCCATGCCCTGTTAGCAGGTGAGGGGTCTAGAGAGGGAGGGAGGAGCTGTGCCTGCTTCTACATCTCCCCCTGGTTCTTAAGCAGGAGCTACAGAAAAGCCTGTAAGGCTCATTCAGCCCTGCACTCAGACAATGTTTGAGACACAACAAATACAAGTAAAGAAGTCAGTCTTTACACTTGCAGTGTGTTGTCAGGGGCTGGGCAGAAAGGCTGGTATGTCAGGAGGAGAATCGTTAAAGGTCTGCTTTCCTCATGTCTGAGTGGCGTGGGAAACATCACTCACGCGTTTAAAACTGAAAAGGTTTGATATTGCCCCACCTTGTGGTGTACGCAGTGTGCTCCAACAATCCCAAAGCCGTGCTGAATTTATAAAGCAAAACTTGGAGGGACAGTAGCTGTAAAGTGGCATGGGAAAATGAGGTTCTGCTGCAGACAAAGCCCAGGTATTGCAAGAGGATTAAAAAATACTTAGGCTTTATCAAGATCATAAGGCGCTGCCCTCGCAAACCACAAGCCTATAGAGAAGTCTGTTGGTATTCGTTGTCAATTGGATGCTGTGCGGTTTCTGTGCTGCATCCCATAGATTTTAACCTGAGTTTCGACCCTTGGAAACGTGTAAAAGTGTGTGTTGCATTTTCCTTCACATAGGCACTGACTCCTTGAGTTGCGAGTTACTGGTGCATCACTTGAGACTGAAATTTTGTGAACATAAAGAGGTGATGGGTTTTCCCTCTCCTTGGTCTGCAGTGAGGAGTTGAGCCACAGGCATTTTTAAGCAGCATAGCCCAAGTGTGCCATCGCCTTTAGCGCAGAACCTGAGGCCAGATGGGGAGCTGGAACTGGCAAAACATCTTCCCATAGCTGCTGGTGACACTGACTCTCCCTGACCCAGAGCAAGGATGTAGGGTTTGTGCTTGAGCATTGTGGTGGGCTGGGGCCAACCCCAGGATTTTTGGTGCCGTGTAACAATGTGACTGCAGCAAGTGCAGCAGAGAGCAGTGTGGTGGGAAAGAAAAGTCTGGTAGGAGTTTCTAATGAAGATTAACATGCATAATTAAATCCTTCATTTTTACCATGCTCAAAGCTGTGTAACTAAATACGGATTGCTAAACACAGCTTGAATAATGAAGACTTCCAGGGCTAAAAAGCCTTCCTTGGTATATATAATCCCACTGAAAAAAAGAAAGGAAATTCTCTCTCCACTGTTTCAAAACAGCACAGGTATTTCCAAGGGGAAATATTTATCTTCGTCCCTGCTTGCTCCATGGATTTAAATACATGTGCATGCATGGCATGCCCAGCAAGTAAGAGGTACATATGCAAAGTCCTGCCAGACCTTTGGCAATAGCTTTTTCTTTTCTCAGTCAGCAGACCAGAGAAATATTAAAAACTACACCTTGTGTTTCTTGCTCCGTTTGGAGATAACAGGTCAAAAAATGTATTTGTGGTCATGTTTTGCATAGTATAGCTCTGTATCTGTTTTCTACCCCTTATACTCGAATCGTACCAGTAATGTAGATTATTTTGGCTTTCCTTGGTGGGAACTTTGCTCCGTGCAGTTGAACAGAAACATCTGGTAGCTTGTTAGAGGCTAATAGTATTTCTTAAGCTGATAAGGGTATGATAGGACTTTTTAAAATATGCAGTGTTTTTTTCCCTCTGCTGTTGCTTTCTTTAGGTCACTTTGTGTTTACGATGCTGCAGCTTCCTGCAGGAGAGCCTCGGTCCATGGGATGGCCAGCTGGGACAGGGATCCTCACTCTCCTCTTTTTGCTTTGGAGAGGACCAGTTTTTGTTCACTGAATAAACATCTCAGCCCTGGGAACACAGGCAGCATTGACTGTGGCATGGTCACTGCCTTATGCTCGGGAATCTGCTGCTCCTGTCTCAGAAATGCAGAAGAGGTTCCACCAAGTAGCATTTATTCCCATAATTTCTGTACTAGATGTGATCAGCTTTTCCAAGGTTTCTAAGCTATTTCTGTAATTAATTGGGTGTGGAAGTTTGTTAGATCGTTCCTTTTTATTTTTTAAAGTTTCACTGTCATTTTTCTACTGTTTCCTTTTTTTAGCTGATGACAAAGATTTCTTTGAGTTGGGACAGCATAGCAAGGAAACCATAGAATTTACCTTGAAGAGCTGATAGAGCTGACTAGAGTCCTGCAAACATGAATGCTTTGGTTTATTTTCAGGCAAACCAGTTTGGGCGTTAGTTTTGCTGCTGGTGCTTTGGACCTAAGAGTGTAACCTTTCTTATCTACATCTTTTTTTCCTGTTATTGACCTGTAGACAAGCAGTTTTTGTGGTACAGTAGATATTTTTGCCTTGTAGAACAAAAACTAGGCTTTCTAATCAGTAACTAGATGTAACACATTTCCTTAAAATACCTATTTCTAAAGGGAAGAGGTTTGTGATATGAAAAACACTTAAGAGTTTGCTCTGTAGATCTTTAAATCTGCTAGCATTATGAATTTAAGAGGCTTTTGGGTACTGGACGTTTGGGACCAGACCTGTGTAGTAATAGAAAATTTAACAAATATTTAATTTCCAGAACAGGAAGTCGCCCTTCCCACAGCTGCAGAGTGGCATGACTGATACAAACTTAAAGCTCTCCGGAATCAGCAGCAAGCTCGGAAAGGGCAGTGCTGTGTGTACAAGCCTATAGAGCTCTCAAATCTGTTAGTCTTTTCCATGCCAGGGTCCAGCTATCCTTTTGCAGTAATTTAGTCTTTAACCATGTATTGCAGACTATTGGTAATGCTGTCCTAATGACTGTGTTGGGGCTTTTCTCCTCTCCAGGAAGAAGAATGCCAACACGAATATGAAGTGAACCATTTCCCATGCTTGCCACAGCACCTGGATGCTTGTATTGGATGATTAGAGACAGGGACTTGTCTCTCATCAAAGAGCTTCCTTGGACAAGATGAAGCCAAGGAGGAGCTTTCCGACGCGCTGGTGTCACTTTGACTGCTGCCCAGTTTAAAATTGATGTCAGACTGTGCCCCAGCTGTCTGGCAAGATGAAAGAAGTGGTGTTGTGGTCACCTGAGGAGGTGACAAATTGGCTAACTGAAAATGCTGTTCCAGAGTATTGTGAGCCATTGAAGAGCTTCACTGGGCAGGATCTGATCAACCTCACAGAGGAGGATTTTAAGAAGACACCTCTCTCCCGGGTGTCTTCCGACAGCGGACAGCGGTTGTTGCATATGATTGAAACTTTAAAAATGGCTCACCACATCGAGGCTCACAAAAACGGGCATGTCAACGGGCACATCCGCATCAGTGTGAGCAACACCACACGTGAGAATGGCTTTAGCAGTAAAATGAAGCTGAACGGGATGCCAAATGGATATAAGAAGGAGATGATAAGAATCCCCATGCCAGAGCCAGAGCGCTCACAGTATCCTATGGAATGGGGAAAGACTTTCCTGGCTTTTATTTATGCACTTTTTTGTTTCATCTTTACCACAGTGACTATCTCAGTCGTTCATGAACGAGTGCCTCCCAAGGAGGTGCAGCCTCCCCTACCAGATGCGTTTTTTGATCGCTTTGATCGGGTGCAATGGGCTTTTTCTATTTGTGAAATCAACGGCATGATCCTTGTAGGACTGTGGTTTGTTCAGTGGCTGCTCTTAAAATACAAGTAAGTAAAACCTTTAAAAACTGAGTGCTAGGGTATACTTCTGATGGCTTTTGGAGGTCAGATACACCCAAATAAAATGAAGCTCCTTGTGATTTTTCTGATTTTGGTTTCCCAGACTGGAGTAGGTATGATACCATGGGCTGTGCAGTTTGTGTGGGCTGCTTGTGCAGAAGGAACAAGTTCAGCCCAACTGCTAGCTAAGAAACTAAGGAAATAGCCCTGGTCTTGTTTGACTGTACAATTAACTTGAAGCCTTTTCATGTGTGAAAAGTGATGAATAGGATGTAATGGTGCTCATAACTTGGTCGACTGTCCTGCCTGGTTAGAAGGAGCACAGCTCAGGCTGTTGTGAACACAGCTGTGAATCAGCTTGGGATCGATTTGATGTTTTTTCTAGTTTGTCTAATGTAAAGACCTGTCCTAAGATTATGGTGCTCTTGGATGAAACCAACAAGCAGTGATTGAGTCCATGCACCTGAATAGTGCTGCGTGAAAAAGCACTGAAGTACGTTTTCTGCTTGACGTTAGATGAGACAGGTAATGTTAAACACAGAATATGTCAAAAGCTAATCATAAAATATGCAAAAGCATAGATACGCAATGAATTTGCAAGGTCTTAGTGGTTGTCTGCCTCTTTGAATAGTACCTACGTGTTTTCTTGTTGGACTGCAAAGCTGGCGCCAAAATGGAAAAGGGTGTTGGGTGTGTCTATCCAGCCAACCGCAGTGCAGGGTTTCCCTTGGCTTCTCTTACTTATTTCTGTCCTGGAATTATTTTGACCTTTAGGTAGAGTCTGGAGTTTCTGGCTGGTTTGGGGGCAAGGCCCTAGATTTGGTGTGAGGGAATCAGTGACAGCTTTCTTTGAACAGCCATATGGAGTACTGTCCATGGCACTGGGTTGGACTGGTCTCTCATCAGAAAGCAGAAATGGGCTGGGTGTGCAGATTTTGACTGGGGACTCTGGGCTACCCAAGCCTTTTTCCACTGACATAGCAGGGAGCTTGAGGAATCCAGGCTAGCTGCCGAGGCAGAATTAACTTGTCTGGGAAGCATTCCCAGATGTACTTGAAGAAGTATAATGCTGGGGTTTGGCTGTGCTTGACATCTGATTCAGCCTGTATGGAATTGAATGTGCTTACCCGCATTAGGTGAAGTGTGAATAGTTGTAATAGAAGTTGTCTTGGCCAATAATAACCTTAGAGGTTGTACTAGCTAGCTCGTAATCACACACACACACATGCACACAGATCCTTTTGGGAAGGGAAAATATGAGGCTTTCAATTTTTTTTCTATATTACAATGCAGAGCACTTTGATGCAGATTTTGCAAAACAAAAATATGCTAAATCCAAGTAAAGTAAGTAGCTTTGTGGGTAATTTTAATAAAAAAACCCAAACCTCGATAAAACATTTGGGTCTGTTGAAATACAGTGCTGTTCAGACTTCAGTCTCTACACGCCCACCCCCCCTCCCCCGTTTGTCTTTATGTCAAATTATAAAGAAAAGCAAGTTTGAGTCTGATTATAAAAGCTGGACACAAGTGTGAGATCTTTATTGAATCACCTTTCGGATAGAGAAATTCCCCTTATGAAATGCAGGGGAAAACCACTGCCAAATGGCACGGTACCTTCAATTCTTAAATTTCAGTCCATGGAGCTACATTAATAAAGCACAATTTTTAACTCCCATCTTTGTCCAGGTTTACACCAGGACAGGGAAGAAAAAAATGAAATACTGTGTTTCAATAGCAGTGAGCACGTGGGTACAAAATGCAGTAAGTTGAAGCTTTTCTGACAAATTAAGACACTCAAGTTGTTGATCTGGCACTGCAAAGTCATACTTCTCTGAGAGTGGAACAGTGCAGTTTAGTACCTCTGCCAAAAGCTATTAAAAATACAAAAGATGGTCAATTTTGGGTATTTAAAGAGCTTGGCTTGATAGAATTTTTTTTTTAAGCTTGAAATCTTCAAAATAGCAACAATTGAATGCCAGAACTTGCAGCTTGTGTTGTAACCCTTGTATTCCCTAAATGTTCCTAATTGTAAATAGCAATAATTTAGAATCAAATGACACCAGTAGGTTCTGTAACCAGCAGGGTGCAAAGGACTGAAGTGGTTATGGACTCGAGCTGCTGTAACTGGATTTGCCCTCAATTTTTGTAAGGCTGGCAGCAGTTTCTCTGGCTAAATGCTGCATGCGATCCGATAGAGGTTTCTCACGTTGTGATGGATGTTACTGAAATGGTTTAGTTGCTAAAGCTCTTCCTTTGCACTGTTATTAGCTGGTATGTAGCAGCAAAACTCAGTGGGCCAGTTTTAGGGCGGGCTGGCAGTTCTGTGTCAAAGCTGAGCTCTTTACCCTTTGTGCTCTTGCTGGTTTTGCAGAACTGCTTCACAGTACCCCAAAACTTCCTCTGACCTCTCTGCTTACATCAGTGGAAGCCCTGCTTACTCTTTGGAAGCCCTCAGTGGTTAAATCTCTTTGCAGCTATGGCTGCTTGCCTTGAGACAGGCTTCCTGTGAAAGCACCCTTTCCTGTAGCCAACACAGCTCTAAATTTGTATTTTGGAGGTTTTGTTGCTCTACAGTGCTGCTTGGGAAGGATGTATTCTCACTCATTTAGGTCACACAAACTCTTTCTTCTGAAGCAGCTCTCGGAATTACTAAATGTGCATGTCAGACAAAATAAACTTACTCTTTTTCATCTCCTAATGAAAATACAACTTTATCCCCTGCCTTGAACAGAAAATTAATGGCTGCTCAAAAGTTGATGGAGGGGTGTGGCTCATGAAATTCCTTTTCATGTCTTCAACACTAAATCTGCACCAGCTTTTGTGTTCTAATCCTTAAATTTCCTGTAATCACCTTCATGGGTGATGTTCATTGAGTTGCTGACCTGTAAAGTGTGGGAATATTTGTAAAGTAATTCAGTACTCCTAGATGTGAGCTGATACTGTCACGAAATTTTAAAGTGTTGAGAACAGTTGGTAGTTTATTTTTTCAGTTTTGCAGATTTTGTTTGCATTGGGTGACCTTATTTTTCTTTTTTTTTTTCTTCTAGGTCTATAATTAGCAGAAGATTTTTCTGTATAGTTGGCACACTGTACCTGTATCGGTGTATTACAATGTATGTGACTACACTTCCAGTACCTGGCATGCATTTCAAGTGTTCTCCGAAGGTAAACTTCTGGCTGCTTTTTCTTATTTTAATCTGTATGTCTTCCCCTTGTCCAGCTGTTACGAGAACTGTAGCAACACTTTCTCAATAATTGTTACTAATTTGAAAGTACCAGTTTGGCAGGGTGGAGACATCCTTCTACAGATCATCTGCTTCCCTCTTGGTGAGGGTATTGACAGTTGGGGCAGGGCAGGAACTTCCACGCTTTTCAAAGTGCTGAATCTGTGCAATTTCTGTAGCGTTTTCAACTAATTTGCATAATCAACATTTTTCTGTCTCCACGGAAGCAGTCGAAAGTGTGCAACCTGTGGAGTTGCCATGCGACTCATTTATTTCTGAACACGTCAGTATGTCAAGTCTGAGTATAATTTGTGTTTGAAAATGGCCCCAAGAGGCATTTCTGAGGCTGGTGAAACTCGATCTCCTTTGCAACTCTTTGTCCCTACGTGTTTTTTGCAATTGTGTTAGCAGAAGGACTTGCTACCTCCGCCCTAGCACTGACTCCTCCTTGTTTGCACTGAGGAATAAAATGGGCTTGCGAAAGCTGTGGATGAAACCAGGCTATTGAGACAGAGGTGCTTAGGCAAAACCCTTGTTGTCAGCCTTGAATGTTAATTTGTGTGCTTGGAGTGGGAGTGGGACAGAGATGGTGGTGTTGCAACCATCTCAGATCACACAGACATTACTGTAAGCGTGGTCCTTACTGTAACATGCTGTTTATGGTAGGGAAACACAATCTAATGCAGACTGGGCTTAGACAGTGGGAAGCAAGATTCATATTTAAGAAGCAAGTGTTGTTTCTCGATAGTGGCTCATCTCCATGTCCCTCTTGGAATTTGTGCTATAACTTTAAGCAGGAGAAAGAGGGGGTAAAAAATGTGATTTCTGTGAAATATCTACTGCACACACAGCTCAACAGCCACAGGTGAGATGACAGGTAGTAAACCCACAAGTTAGATTCCTGATTCCGCTCAATGCATGTGCTGTCACTCTTCAGTGAGGATTGCTGGTACGTACAAACCCAAAGTACAAACAGTTGAAATGCTTTGGTTCCACGGGGATATAAAGCAAATGAATGTGCTGCAGTGGTTGTTTGACAAAGCAGAGCGTTTACCAAGCCATGTGTGGCTTCTTAAGGGACTGAGGTGTTTTGCAAAGAGAATGAGTGGGAGAGGAGTATTGTTGTATTTGATCAGTTGGCCATTATGAGATTAAAGAAGAAAGAACACAGATATTTATGGGCCCAAGTGAGTAAATCTGCAATTTTTGAAAATTTATAGCATTGGCAAGTCCATCTCATTACTCAAGTGAAGACAAGCCTATGTTGTCCTTTTCTGTTACCCCAGTTAAACTAAGCTTAGCTGGGCTTTCTTGAAAGCTATAAATATAGTGGTGAGAAAAGAATAACCTCTCAACACCTTATTAAGTTATATATATTGTGAAGAGTAGGCTTTTAGGGAGCATTTTAATGTTTTGCAAGAAACTGTTAGCAGGAAGTAGTTAATTGCTGCAAAGACCCTGTGTAAGTCTAAAAAAAGTACAATTTCCACTTCTTAAAACAGGAAGAAGCTTTTAAAATAGAGGAACAACACACATATAGTGGCCAGCCAGGGGAACCCTTCTGATTTCGAGATTTCTTTCTGACTGTTAAAGGTTACTGTGGATTTTAAAACTTCATAAAATGAGATAAGGATGCAGCATACACACAGATGTGTACATTGGTCCATTGGTCCTCCTCCCTTGAGCTCAGTGCTTCCTACTTCCTGTTGGGCTCTGGAGGTGTTCAGTACGTTCCGGTTGTGCTTGTCTCATGGCACACAATTTTTTGCAAATTTGTTTAATGTTTGGGCTTGTGTTAGAGCTGGGAGCAGCAAAAGCAAGGTCTGGAGGTGGTGCTAACTGCCTGTCAGTACTTGGTTTGCTTTGATCTGGCTTTCCTGAGGCAAATTGAAGTTTTTTCAGCAGTACCCTCAGAGCCAGTGTAATGGGTTGGAGATGGGATAGAGCAAACCAATCAGGTGTGGAGGAAGGTACCCATTGCCGCGTTGGACAGTGTGAGTAGAGGCCAGCACAGAAGTTTGGCTTTGTGCTCAGACAAAACCACCATATATGTTTCTTTTGAAACGTGAAGTGGAAAGAGATGATCTTGAAGATTTTTTCAAGGCGAGGCGGTAGGAGACCTTAGAGATTGGAGTGGGATCACAGTATCACAAGGTTGGAAAAGACCTTTGAGATCATCGAGTCCAACCTATGACCCAACACCAACACCTACTCGTTGTCTAAACCATGGCACTAAGTGCCTCATCCAGTCTACTTTTAAACACCTCCAGGGACGATGACTCCGCCACCTCCCTGGGCAGCTCATTCCAATGGCCGATCACCCTTTCAGTGAAAAATTTTTCCTATATCAAGCCTAAACCTCCCCTGACGAAGCTTGAGTCCATGCCCTCTTTTTCTGTCACTGGTCTCCTGAGAGAAGAGACCAACCCCTGCCTGCCTACAACCTCCTTTAAAGGTAGTTACAGAGAGCAATAAGGTGCTCCTCTACGCCTTAAATATGGGTTTTGGCAGCTGGCTACACCTTAGTTCATCCTGTTTTCAGTTGGATTATCATCTGTAAGGCCCATGCTGTTACAAACAGAATTAATTAAATTAAGCTTGGTTTATTTTGAGAGTGTATTGCCCATGCAACAGAAGGAAAACCAGATGTTTAGAGAACATGACTAAATTCTAGATATCGCTGGAAATATTTTTATAAGTGAAGCTGGATTTTCGACATGGCATTACAGAAGTTGTAGGTTTTCCAAGAGTGATTATTCTGAACTCGGTGTGTGTATATGTGAAGCTCATATGTGTGAGTGTATGCCCATTGTATATCCCAGTGCAGGAATATAGTGGAAAAAAAAGAAGAGATCTGAACCCATTAGCTCTGCTTGAAGATTCCCACTAAAAATTGTTTTCCTGCACAGCCACAAATGTTAGGAAAGGCTTCAAACAAAACATTGGAGAAAGATGATGCCTTTACCTGGTAGCAGCAATAAGTACTTACAAAAAACATAGAAACAGGTTTTGCTCACCTGCCTGTTTTAATGTAAAGCTTAGCCCTCTGAGTGAAGCCACTAACAGGCGTTTCAGACCTTTTGGATCAGTTTTTTTGCTTTGGTTTTATGCTGAAAAGCTGCCATGCTTTTCATTGCCACTGGAGGTGACCTTGTGCAAAGGGTTTTTACACACATGAGATGATGTGTGTAAATAAACTTGCCTTTTTTACTTGCCTTTTCAACCTATGTTGAGAGCACAGGAAAAAAACTTAGTCCTTTGCTATGTTGTGTTTATAGGGGAATTGTAATAATTTCCTTGAATACTTCAGGTGAAATAATATTTTAGACAAATAGATGACACTGCATATGGCCTGTGCTTACGTGAAGATTAGCTATAGTAGACGGAAAACATCGATAAAAACTCATGTCTCATTTTCAGTCTTTTTTTTCTCTAGAAACGTGCTACTAGCTTTTGGGAAAGGCTATGAATTTACTGATTGATCTTGTGCATCAAAGCAAAAAGAGAGAATAACTGAAAGGCAAAGTTGCTGGCTACACCATTGCTTTCTTTAAACTCTGAAAGGTTAGCGCTGACATTCTACTGTGCTTTTGTGTTTTACCCTTCCACCAGCTTTTTGGAGACTGGGAATCTCATCTGCGAAGGATAATGAAATTGATTGCTGGTGGAGGATTGTCCATCACAGGATCCCACAACATGTGCGGCGACTATCTGTACAGCGGTCACACCGTCATATTAACTCTTACCTACTTATTTATCAAAGAGTGTAAGTTTGTCGCTGTTCATTGGGAATTTCCTGTTGTACAATTCCTTGCTAGATGAAAAGTTATCGTTGTGCTGGTCAATGAATAAAACTACAGTAAAAATTCATGCTTTTTCAATTAAATGAAAACAGTAGAACTTCAAAGACATGGGGCTTACTGGAATATAAAACTTTGAAGACAAAATAAAACGCTTTAGCGTGTAGATGTCTGAATTAAGCATTTTAGTTCAAAAAAATTTGTTTAGAATATAATTGCAACCTTCATTGCACCCTGCCTGAAGAATGGTATTTTGAATGTGTGGCTCCTAGTCTAGAGAGAGATGAATGCCATGGTGAATACAGGGTTGCACGTTTTGCAAGATTCTGGCTTTGATGTTTGTATTGTCTTTTATGAAGGGCAAGAGGAATGGATTGCTTTCTATGGTCAATCAATATTGAAATACGAATCAGTCAATTTTACTTTATAATATACAGGGTATATTATAAAAGTATTGGGCCTGTTTCTCAAAGCTTTCATAACCTTTCTCTTTTCCAAGGATCTAATTACCCCTGAGTACAATTTTAAGTAGCACCATAAGAGAATGATATGTATTTTGTGATCTCAGTATTCCTGCTTTTGATGTAGGATTACATTACCCACCCAGGACTGCAATCTGTGTCCTCTGCTAATTACAGCAATAGTCTTGCACAATGATAACTTACACTTTGTAATAATCACTGCTTGTGCTTCTTTCCAGATTCCCCACGGCGACTCTGGTGGTATCACTGGCTTTGCTGGGCACTCAGCATGATTGGGATGTTTTGCATCCTCCTTGCTCATGACCACTACACTGTGGACGTGGTGGTGGCTTACTACATCACTACAAGACTTTTCTGGTGGTATCACACAATGGCCAACCAGCAAGTGAGTTTCTCCCACTCTTTGGATCCGTGTGGCTCTGCTTACTGTAGCATGGTGTTGGGCAAATATCCACACTTTGCTTCAAGCCTTTTGCAGGAATAGGAGTGGACTGACCCTAAACCCATTGGGTTTGCAGGAAAGAAGAGGTGTCATTAGTTGGGTTTATCTTGCGTCTTGACTGCAAAAAATATCTGAAGGCCTACTTGCAGACAGGCTTCCTCCCTGCTTCCACTTGTGTAGCCTCAATTTTTCAACGCCTTCTGAATTTGGGCCCATTGGCCATTTTTATGATAGAAGAGCGAACCATTTGGATATGGTGGAGTCTTTTTGCCTTGATTTCTTTTTTTTTTTTCTGTTGTTGGTGAAGCCACCTGGATTTTTCTTGTATTCTGTGGTTTGTGTAGATGAGGCCTCACTAAAACTGAACCAGTTTTTCAAAGTGTTTCTAAGTGGTGGTAGGTTCCCCTAACCAAGAGGAATGTTTTTTTTTTAGAGGACAGTGGAGCAGAGGGCAGGGTGCTCCTCTCCTAAGACCCTTGTCTGTGAAGGCATGAAGAATGGGGTGATGGTGCAAATACTGAGAACAAGGAACTGCTTAGGAGATACAGCACATGATGGGAGAGAACAAAGTAGTAAATGATTCAGAGGTTGAATGAAGCCTATTAGAGGTCTCATGTCATTCTCAGTGTTCTTACTTTTCGGTCACTGAACTAGATCAATAAGAGATGAGCTTACATTGTAGAAGAATGTGAGAAAAATGCACAAGTATGTTTTCCATAGGAAAGACTTCCTGAGTTAGGAGAAACTTTAGACAGGATAGCTTTTCTTAGGTCTGTAACAGTAAACTGGTGTCCAAATATTTTCTATGCAGCATGGAGAAAGATATTTTGCTTATCTGTTCATATGACTCCTAGTGATTATGTTCAAGAAAGACGTGGTATGATGATAAGAAATTAGTTAGTACTTTGATGGTACATATTTTTAGATCATATCAAAGTTTTCTAGCTACCATGTCATGTTATTCTAGTGGTTTTGATGCTACTTGGAGAAATACACCGCAGTCAAGCCCTGTGGTACAATTTACCACCTAAGGCCTAACTGTGAAGGATGGACTTTGATGTTCACTCAGGTTGGGAACCACTGTGTTTGACAGCAATCTGTGCCCAGACTTCCCAACTGTTGTCATAGAGCACCAGAATTTGCCCCTGAGCTCTGTCAAAATGGTGTTGCTGAGTGGACGTGCTTCCAAGCTGGAAGCTACTGAAGTCAGGCTTGCCTTGAGAGCTAACAAGGGCTAGCGTCAGAAAAGCCTTTTGCCTTATTTTGTCTCACATTGCTTCCATAAACTCCAGAGATGCAGAAGACTACCCATCTCTGGATCCTTACCTGAGCACACAGTTGTCTGGTAGTCTCTCCTTACTGGTGCTGCTCCATGTGCTGTTCCACTTGTGTCAGACCTTAAACTTAAAAGCAGAAGCCCCATGGGGTAAAGTGGATTTATTCTACACGTGAGTTTATGACAGGGAAATAAAGTCTGGCATACAGGCCCCGTGCTTACACTTTCCGGTGGGCTGATAGGGATCTTTCCTACTCTGCCCTGAAAATGCGCAACGGGATAGCTGGATGACTCAGTGCCTGCCTACTCCTTATGTTTCAGCTGTGGCTTGCTCCTGATGAGGAGAAGCAGGGAGGGGTTGGGGGCTGTTTGAGAGCATTTGGAGGTCAGGGCAGGGTTCATTACCTTCTCCAGGTGGGTTGAGGCATGCCTTGCTCATTGCTCCGTAGGCTCACAGCCAGGCTCCAAAGCAGTTCTTTCACAGCCAGGCTCCAAAGCAGTTCTTTCACAGCCAGGCTCCAAAGCAGTTCTTGAGCTGTGTATAATTACAGAGGTACTTTTGGGAACAGCCGTGCTTTGGACTGTTTTTTTTTTTCATTCCCAAAGGAAAGGAGAGACTGATCTTTTTGGCCATTCATTCTTTTCATGTGAGAGCATTGAACAGCTGAGGTCTTGGAAACGAGGATGAGCCTCACTTGGGAGCAACAGTTGGTGCACGCAGGGAGAAGGTATAGAAAGGTAGCTTGGCTTCTCTTGATCTTTACCCATGCAGTTTTGTTTGGGAGGTGTTTCTAGATGAGTGATTTTTGGAAGCAGCTGTAAGCAAGGCGCCAGTGATGAATGGTAGCAAGCGACATGCAGCGAAGTTGTGTGAGTAAGTCACGTGCTCCTTTGTAACGCTCTTTTTTCTGATTGCCTTTGTGCAGGTGCTAAAAGAAGCTTCCCAAACTAACCTCCTTGCAAGGGTCTGGTGGTACAAGCCCTTCCAGTACTTTGAAAAGAATGTCCAAGGAATTGTACCTCGCTCCTACCACTGGCCCTTCCCCTGGCCGGCGCTGCACCGAGGCAGGCAGGTGAAATACAGCCGCCTGGTGAATGACACATAACAGCGTGTCAGCGGACAAAGTGAGGGAAAGAACCTGTCCCAAGTGCTAAGAACTTCGTACGAGAAGATGCCATAAAAAAATCAGCCGCCCCCTAACTCTTTCTTTTAACAGTTCCCTTGACTTAACCTATTCAGTTACCTGGTAAGCACTGTGATCTTTTTTTCTCTCCAAAGGATCTGCGTTGGACAACAATAAAGAAAATTTAACTTATCATGCACTGTTATACATTTCTTGTTAATAGATTTGGGATTTACATTTACCCATTACCATATTCCTTTGTATATGATGCGACAGCATAAATGAGAGCTTTTATATCATAAGTTCTGGTCTTTCCAGTCACGTCTGGGAATAAAGCATATTATTTTCTTGGGAAAACATACTTTTCATATCTCTTGCCCCAAAGATTGGGCTGTAAGCCATTTTCTAGCAGATGACTATATGAAGGTTTCTAAACACCTGCCTTGGGTAAAATCGAGAAATCTTTCTACCTGTTGCACCGTGCTATGAATAAGATGATAGACACAGAAAGGTTCAGTAATCTTGATTTTGTAGAATCTGCAGTGACTGTGTCAAAGAGTGCAAAAAAAAAAAAAAAATAAAAAAAAAGAAAAAAATGTAAAGTGATTTTCTAAGTATTTCCTAACTTTATTTTTCAAAATGTGTATGAAAATTAAATTTAAAAAGATTTTTACGTGTCAGAGAATAGAGAGTTAAAATTTAAAGCAAATGCTTCTGGGGAGAGAGAGATTTGTCTATGTTTCTAGTGCCTTTCTTGTCTTGATTGTATGGTTGGTAGGCAGTCTTATTAAATGTTTCTATTTAAAATAAAGTATTCCATGAAAGCAGAATTATATATACTGTATAATTACTAATTTTTGCATTTATAGCTAAATTAAACTGGAAATTTACTTCTAATGTTGAAATTGCCATGTGTAGGGGGAAAAAAAACAAATAAAAAGGGTCCGATCTTGCTCACACATTGTGGGCAGGTCAAACTAAAAAGCATCACTTTATTGTCTATTTGGTAGCTGTATTTTAAAAAAAGAAAAACAGCCATGAATTCCTGTTTTTTAAGAATTTTACAAATGATCACTGAGTGAACTATGAATGGTTTCTCCATCCCGTATTGAAATGTTGTTGAAAAACAACAAAGATAATCTATTTCTTTAAAATATTTGTGCAGAAACTGCATGTAATTATGTTTCACTCCTACCATACATACTGTATGTTTGAGGAAGTATTCTATCCTAAACTTGCCAATGCGCAGAACAAAATAGTTTTTTTAAAGAATGAAGAAGAGAAAATATATATATAAATATATATATATCCATTCTGTATTTTACGTGAAGCAGAGTTATCTTCTGTAGGGTTTTTGTGTATTCACAAGGTGATATTTGTATTGTAAAACAACAATGGTGAAGGAAAATAAAAAGGCTTTTGAAAAATGTAGTTTCCTTTATCTTTTTAATATTAAGTTTAAATTTAAAGCTGGGTTTTTTCTTCCAAACCTTGCTTTAATTTTATGTGTTATTGCACTGTAGGCCGTTAAATTTGGACTGTATGGAAACTGCATTAATTTTGAATTGCTGTTCGTGTTGGGCAAATCAGTGCCTTATCTGAAATGCTATGCAATAGATTCTGGTCGTGCGGGAGCCAGGAGCGGATGGGAGAGGCCTTCCTGGGAGCCATCACCAGGGCTTGAAAAATCTACCCCAAAGCTGCTGGGACGGAGTGCGTGGCAGGGTGAACGTATGCGATGCCAGATCTGTCAGTCCTGTCGCTTAAAAGACAAAAAAATAGTGACATTTCTGTGAGTACATGGTGGTCCAAGTGTCATTTCTTTCTTCTTCTCTTTTGGGAATGTTTTATCTGCTCCTCTGCCCTGCTCCTGGGGCTTGACCAAAAACGTCCTTGAAGGATTGATGTGCTACTTCTGCTGTCTTGCCTCTCTGTTGCTGGGGATGCAGAACCGGACTAACCCGTTCCTTATCAGTTCTCTTTGTCCCTGAGACAGAGGGAATTGCTTCATCCCCCTGCTTCTTGGTGAAACCCTTGGCAGCAGCAGTTGCAGAGCTGCCTGTGAACTCTGGGGATCAGCTCTGCATGCTTTACTTTCAATTCACAGTATTAACTTTGCAACTATGTGGTTGAAAGTCTGTTTTACAAAAAGCAAACCTGCCATGATACGATTGCTTGAGAGAATTCACGCTCCCAGATGTAAATGAGCAAGTAGATTTTTCAAGGCCTGGCATCACGCACATCAAAACCATTGACATCAAGTAAATGTATGGATATATGCACCTGACATTAAATGGAATCTGCTGAATTCTGCATTGTAGTGTCTGACTTACTGCATGGACTTTGCTGAACATGGTGTAATTGTTTTTACAGCAGAGCTGTGGTTAGGTAAAGCATGCTGGCCTGAGGAGTGAGTTTGGGCAAGCAGGGACACGGAGCTCAGCAGTGCGGTGCTGCTCTGGTGCTGCCCCATCCGGAGGAGGGGACTAAGGGAATAGATACTGGATGACATTGTTGCGCAGTGGTGTGGACTTCGGACTGTGGTGCATGTTCTGCCTTGTTCCTCTCCTTCCCTGTGGGCATCTGCTCAGCAGCACCGGCTTCTTAAGATGGGTGATGGCTTGTGATGGCGCTAATGCTGCGGGGGTTGGTGCCTGGAGTGCAGCTGCTCATTGTTTAGCATTGCACTAACAATTGGGGATCCCAGATTTCCCACTGGCAAGCACTTCAGTTTCCCCAGACTGCTCAGGCATGGTACGTCTCCAATGATTCTTCTGCCTTTGCTTTCTGGAGAAGCAAGGCCGAGGGGTGATGGTGGTCCCTTGGAGACTTTGAACACCCATGTTTGCCTTTTGACCTTTCTGTTTCTTGGGCAAGATCCATGGCAACTTCCAGGGGCAATCCTGTTCCCAATGAGAGGCAGAAACAATAGGTGTGTTTGTCCCCGTGTCCTGAGGCACTGGCCACATGAGTGCATTGCATTGGTCTTCCTTTGGCAGTGAAGCTTGTGCTGCTTGGGCACATGTGGGCCTGTGCCACCAGTTCCCCTTGGTGAGGTTGGTGAGGTGAGCAGAGTGAACTTGTGCCACTGTGCCGCAAGAAGTGAGAAAAAGTGGTGAAGTCTAGTTTTGTGCTGCCTTGATCGAACGGCTCTTCACTCATTGTACCAGTTAAACCCTCTTCTCTTGGCTTGTAACTCAACACTGTGTTGTTTAGTTTTAAGGCACCTTTGGGAGAGCGAATTTGAAGGCAGAACCACCTTTTTTGTGTGTCGAGGGGTAAACCTTAGCATGTTGTCCACTGCAGATTCCCGGAGGCTGAAATGCGAAGGAGAGATCTCCACTGAAAAAGGCTGGGAAAGGACAGCTTGAAAGGGAGGAGGAGCCAGCAATTGTTGAAGTCCTGGAGAAACCGAAACCAAGACCTTTCCTAGAGGGTGGACTTTGAATGCCCACGTTGCTGAAATCCACCTGGGTGTGGAGGTTTTTGAGGATCACAGGTATCAAGCAAGGGCAGGGGGTCCTTTTGCTTTTCTGTGTTCTCTGAAAAGAGAAATTAACCACCATTAACCTCTCGCCTCTTGCTTTTATTCAGGGGACTGCTCAGTCCCCCTTTGCCTTTGCTTTTGGTGTCAGGGTATGGGACTCCCAAAGTAGAAACTAAGCCTTTGTGTGTTGCAACATGCTGTTCCCACACATCTCCTCTGTAACCTGGCAGGAATACATATCTACCTTCTAAAAAATGAACATGTATTTTCCAGCATTGGCACATCTTCAGGATGGTATTTCTACTACTGATTATTCATATGTGCTCTAGGCTTGGTAGGGAATGCTGGTGAGCACCAGGATTTGGGCCTGACATCCTCTGGACATCCATTCAGCAGCCTTGTTTAAATAAATAAGTGCATCTCTAGCAAGGTTTGGGAGCAGGCAAGAACCCCCGAATTTGATGGGAGATGCAGCAGCATCTCTGGCCCTAGTGGTCACTCCTGCTTTTAGGTGGTTGGCACATAGGTGTGGATGGGCATAGAGCAGCCCACCTTGTTCATTTTCTGCCCAATTTTTGCCTGGAAAAAGCCAGTGGGAGTCACCTTGGAAAGGATCTGCCCAAATCTGTGTCATTGTTTTTCCATCTCCAGGCCCAGGGGATAAGAAGGGTTTCCCAGTCTTGTGCCAGAGCTCATCTGCTTTGCACGTGCTGCTTGGCTCTTCCTTGGAGTGATACTTTATCCAGGCTTTCCTACATGCCAGGTAAGTGCTGTGTCCGTGGGGCTGCTGCTGTGCGTGTTTGAGCAAAACATCCATCCAGGGCCCAGGAATGACTCTGATATGTTGTGGGTGCAAATGAAGATGATGTCACCAAAGTATTTGCTTTCCAAAAAATGCTTCCATGTGCATCGAACTGTCTTGTGATTTCAGTTGCAGGTTGGTAAAGGGAGAAAAGGGGTATGCATTAGGGGGTGAATGCGCTTTGGCCAGGAGATGATGGGCTGAAACCAAAATTGGCTGCTGTAACATTTCTTGTTATGTCTTATTGTGTCTCCTACACTCCTAAGAACTGAAAGTGCCTCCAACTTGGACTAAGAAATCTCTTAACTAATTTTGCTCTCAAAAAATCTCTGTCAAAACAAGGATGTCTACTTTGATCACTCATCTCCAACCATGGGATGATCCTTCAGCTCGTGCTGTGGGATCCAGCTGCTTTGGAGCTGGTCGCATTCCCTTTAACACAATGGGGATAACTTGCTGCAAGAGCATTTCCACAGGGTCACTTCCTCTGTAGAAGGATCAAAGCAATTCATCCAAGCCGCACTTTTGCTCACATAATGCATCTCCCTTCTCAGGCTTTGCAAAGGAGCCGTAGAGCTGAAGGATTTCTCCTTTGGACTCATTTATGATGTTCTGGGTGACTTTTGGCCAGCGTACTCAACTCTGAGCTTCTGCTTGGGCTTCACTGCTGGTGGCCTGCAGCCACAGCACACACCAGCCATAGCAGAGTTACCATAACCACTGATTTTCTTTTTCCCTGGGAGAAAGAAGTGCTGCCAAATGAATTATTTGAGCAACCCTTTTTTTCAGGTTAATTTTTGTTCAGCTCAGCTTCCTGCAGGTTGGATGTGGTGAGTCTGGACTGTGAGTGGGGATTTGTACTCCTGCCTGACAGAGTGGGTTTGGCTCGGGCCTCTCTGCTGCGGAACTCAGCCTCCGCTCTCCCCCCAAAGGATTTTTTTTTTTTTTTTTGTTTTCCACTTAATATTTTACAGGCTTAAAGGAAAGCAGAGTGGCGAGGACGTTATCTGTGTCTCTGTGCTGCTATCTTCCCCTTGGCTGGAGAATGCAGCTCTGTACCTACCAGCAGTGAGAGAAAGACTGCTTTATTACTTCTTTAGCCCCTCAGTGTACTCCCACACATTACCTGTGTTTTGACAGAGGCACTGAAACATTCCTTCCCATTTCAGTTGAGTGTTTGACAGCAGCAAAAAAAATACCAGGGCTTGGTTGCCCAGAAGGACAGGAGTATCCTTACTCATACACATCCTAGGATAACATTTGGGTAGTGTTTGGTAGCTGTCCCTTCAATTAAGCTGTCAGTGACCTGCATGTGACTTTTGCGTTCAGAAGCCATAATCGTTCCAGTTTTGCTACCTTTGCAAAAGCCCTTCTCTCCATTCAGCCTCTCCTTCCTAAACTTTCCATGCATGCTCCCAGCTGTGTTGGTCAGCAGGAAAGTCACTATTTATCATCACAAACCTGCTACCAGGAGCAGCTTTCAGCTACCCTATGGATGTGTGGCATTTCCACAGCACAGTATGCTGTCTCCCAGTAAGCTGCAAGTGCCAAATGCCGCATGCTGCAGGACTGTTGCTGTCTGTCCTGGAAAATATCTTCACCCTCCCAACCAGCTATTGAGCACGTGTGCAAGGACAGGTGCTTGAAGCCCTTGAGGGATGCCAGATAGCCCAGTGCTGGGATTACAGCAAGTTTTTGTTGTGCAGCTCTTTCACAGACCTCCTCTTCTGTTTTTCTCTCCCTTTGGCATCACTTCTGTCCTCTTCTTCCACGGATATTTTAGGTTTTACCTGTACCCACAGAAAGGAGTCCTCAGCTTGAGTGATGTGTTTAGAGCTGGTTTTACCCATGTTTTCTTGTGTTGCTGAACCCCAAATTCAGACAGGTCCTGTGAGCAGACACGAGGCATGGCCACAGTTGAAGCTCCTGTTGAACCCAATGGAATGAGGTCTCCCAACTCAGGGGAGGAAGATTTGAGTTTACCAGAAGAAACGGAGTTTTCATGAAACGATAGACAGTAGCTGCACTAATGCCCACCTGGACTGCCAACCTGTTCCCCATGCTCATGTTTTCTGAAGAAATACTTAAGGAGCTTTAATTCCAGCTCAGAACCTGGTGAAACACCTGAATTGCTGCATTGGCTACTGGAGGCAGAAGATGCTCCAGAAGGAAAACACTGCGTGTCCTGGGTGCTGGGCAACCCACTAGAGAGTTCATGAGAGATCTTGTGCTACCACTTGTGCTTCTGGGCCAGTTTTTGTGCCAGCCTGGTCATGGGGCTGTACTTTAGCGTGGCTGTCATGTCCATGGGTTCAACTTTTCACCTGACAGAGCTACCTGCTTCTACTTGGAGTAGGTATGCGAGTGTTTTGACCAGGAAAGCTGAGGAAGAAAATCCATGTGGCACTGACTGGATCACCTCATGCTGACAGCTCTATGCAGAAACGTTATCTTCTGCCATCAGGATCCTCCTAAGTCCATGTGAAAAGGACTTTAGCCATTCTTTATTAAATAAACAACATTATCTAAGAGAACTCATAATTGCTTTGCCCTCCTCACATCCAGGATCCCAGGCTTTGGTGAATGTCACAAGCATTGCATCCATGTTGGCAGCGTGTCCATGTTGAGGTGATGGTTGTTTCAATTTTCTGCTGAATAACTGGCTGTGGTTTAGCAAGTAGGCTTGAGTCAAGGTTTCCACCTTCTCCAAATGATGAGGCCTGTGACATGCCTGACCTGGCTAGAGAATTTTTCTCACTGCAACAGGGTACCTGCAGTGGCATCTCAGGATAAAAAAAAAAAATTTGTCCCATAAGGGGAATGGCTTTAAGTTAGGAGGGGGAAGATTTAGATTAGACATCAGGAAGAAATTCTTTACAATGAGGGTGATGAGGCACTGGCACAGGTTGCCCAGGGAAGCTGTGGCTGCCCCCTCCCTGGAAGTGTTCAAGGCCAGGCTGGATGGGGCCTTGAGCAGCCTGGTCTAGAGGGAGGTGTCCATGCTTATGGCAGGGGGGTTGGAACTGGATGAGCTTTAAGGTCCCTTCCAACTCAAGCTATTCCTTGCTGCTATGATAAAATTGCAGGTCTGATGCAGCTGGTTTCGGTGGCTGCAGAAATCCAGCGAGACTTTCTGGTTATATGGATGGCAGCACGAAATATTCCAGCATAGTAAAGAAAATCTTGGCCACTGCAGTGCTTTTTAAGGCAATGTCAGTCTCTTCGTTACCCATCCACCCTTTTGATACTTCCCAGCAGAGACAAATAAAAATTCAGCCAGATTACTCAGCAGATTTGTCCTGTTCCCAACTCTGTGTATGCAGTGAACTATACCAGCTGGTAGATCTCTTTTGGACTGCTTTTGTTATGAATTTCATTAACAGAAAGATAGCAGAATTGTTGTTAATCTCCAGGAAGGCCTTTCAAAGATGTTTAAGAACTCCACACCTCATCCAGCAGGTGGAGGTGAATAAGGCAGCTGTGTTTTGCAAGCATGAAGCAAGGGGTGCTTCACCCCAAACACCAGACCAGATATGCTGTTAGAAAATGAAGTTTCAATTGTGATGCAAATGAGTATGTGTTTTGGCTTTGGGCCGTTCCTGCTGAGATGTCTCTGTTCTGTCAACCAACACTCAGACATGGCTGAGTGTTGCTGTCCCGATGACAATGAGCCACATAGAAAATCAGAGATTCTTTACAGAAGGGTTTTGTTCTCCTGACTGAGAAAAGGCAGTAATTACTTTAATCCTCACCACTTAAAGCATTACTTTTATTTACTATTTTTAACTGATGAAGTTTTTTCTGCTTGTTTGGCCTAGGTAGGATGTGGCAAACACAGTGCCTGGTGGGGCCAAATTGCCTCCTGTTGCGATTGCATTCTGGATTCCTGGCTGGCCCCTGGAAACCTCACCTATCTCTGTGGATTAGCTGTGAATAGTTGTTGTGAAGAGCACTGAGGCTTTTGACAACCATTTACCGTGTGCCACTCTGAAGCCTCCCTTTGGAAGGAGCTCAGACAAGTATTAAAGCTGGAACAAACCATTGTGTAAGACCATGTGAAGGACTGTGAAAATAAGAGGGGAGGAAGAGAAAAATAGCCAGGCTTTGGGCTATTTCTTTGAGTAGAGGAAGCAACAGTGAAGGAGTGCTTATGTAGTGTTATATTCTTTCCTTCTGTGATCTGTGGGAAAGATGGTGCTGTGATGAATTCAGAGTTAAAATGATGATTCAAAGAAAAGGAAGGAAAGCAAAGGGATGGAATAGATGAAGAAGTACTCTGCTTATTTAGTGTTTCCTGTGACCTACTTTAATTAGAGAGTGTCTGGAAGGCCAAGGGCAGGTGGGAAGTCTTCAGTGCCCCATGCGTACCTTCCCTCTGTTTCTCTTCAGTGATTTTCCCCATAGTCTTTCCTGCGCGCTGACACTGGGAGACTAGGATGGAGATATTCTCTTTCCAAAGGTTTGCAGAGAAGATGATGGTCTCCTACGCATTCATAAGGGAAGAGATGTGTTTTATATGGTCCCAGCTTTGATGGCTTGCACAAACCAAGTCTCTGAGAGAACAGGAAATGCTGGTCTTGTGGAGGCTGGTTTTAAAGTGAAATGTGGATGCTGGAGGAAAGGGTCGGTTTGCTGAAATGATCTGCTCTTCCTCTGGAAGGGTGAGAAACTAAAAATTTAATAGCAGAAAGGTAAAGCAGATGTTTCATTCATTTACATTTTAAAGCAAATTTGCTCAATTTAATTTTTTTTCTGATGGATCATATATAGGAGTGATTTCAATCCTCTTTCTTAATGATTTGAAAGCACAGCCTTCACAGCATAAGGAAATACATGTTTGAAAATTTGTGTTTACTGGGTTTCCTTCTCTCAGCTTTGCCTTGTTGCTTCAGTGGATGCATTAACCATGAGTGACTTTAGTAGCTTTTATTTTTTAATCAACGGTATATTAACAAAATATCTTTAACTTTCCAGATGTATGAAATGTTTTAAAGAAAGGAAAAAATAGTGTCATTTTTATCCTCTGAGATCTCTTTATGTGATTTACTTACAAAGTTTTTCCAAACACATGTTGTTTAATCCTACTGCGTGACAGGATCCACAGTCTCTTGAATGCTCGTTATCGAATATTTTCAAGTAGTTAAAACCTAGTATCTGGTCTCATAAGAGAAATCAAGAGCATCCACAGGGAGAAGTTAAGACTAGCTAAGTGTTTCCAGCTAATGAGTCAGTTGGGTGGTGGTGTCACACCAAGCAGCTTTTCAAGGGCTTTGCTGGCTTGTCCCAGAGTGCTCTGCAGTATTTGAACTGTGTTGAGAGTGAAAATTTTATGCTGTTTGCAGTTACTGGATGTGTCTGGGAAAGGAACAAATAATATCATGTGATAGCAGTGGTGAGTAGAAGCCATTTTTCAGTAGGATGAGTATTATTATTAAAATATAACTTTTTGAAGTCTCATTTAGCACAAAATGAGAAGGGGAAGAAGTTGGAGGATTTTATGTCTTGGAAAAGAAGGTGATCTGTGGGAAATCTTTCATCTTATGAGAGGGTAACTTGACATGTTATGATAAGATACCAGATCAGACTGATTTGTAGGCTGTCCAGGCACTGCAGACAAGGGCCTCACAAAGGAGACACCTTTCCTGAATCTGCATGCATTTGACACGTGTGTCCACTTTCAAATCCTGTATTTTCTCTCACCCCCAACATGGTGCATATTTTCAGAGATGTCCTGACACCTCCAACCATGACTACTGTTCCTTCCCAGGCTCTGGTTTCCTTCTAGCCTGGCTCTGCAGAGGTACTGATCAAAACCACCAAGAGTTAAAGAGCAGGTTCATGAGCATTGTGATCCTGACAGGAAAGCTTTTGCCAGGAGAGCGTTATTTTTCAGGGCAGGTCCTCCTGTGTGACTGCTTTAGAGTTAAGCACTGTGCCCCCAGTGGGAACACAGTCTTCCTTGCCGTGGTTATACTGGTGACATGTCTGATGTGGTGGATGTGAGGTACAGAAACAAATGGGGAGAAATTCTTCTGAGAAGTACTGGAAACATTTCCAGGACTTCTCCATTGAGCCAGTTTGTCATTATTTCTCACTAGATTGACAGTGGCTCTCAGGTGCTTTGGGATACCTGTTGCACTGCCATGTGATGACCTCTGTGTGCTCAATAAAAAAATTCTCTGGTCATCATCTTGGTAATGCTCCTTCTCTGAAGGCACTGGGTTGAATTTCCACAGGCAGGAAAGTGTTCAGAGGGATTTACCAAGCAACTGACCACCTCAGGTGAAGTTTTTGCAATCCAGAAAGTCCCTTTTCTGTGCCAAAAACCTTGCTGCTTCTGCAGTCCTGAACCAGGGTGGGTGGACATGGTCACTTCACCTGGAGGAGATGGTGAGCTGTGGGTACCCATGACCTCATTGAGCACTTTTTTAAGATACTCCCCAACACATATTTTGAGCTACTACCAAATTTTATTTTCCTCCTCCACATCCAGAAACAGCTGGGTTGTGCTTTCTGAAGTTGCAGAGACACAGTGAGGTCTCCTCCTTGGTTCTTTGGATTTCATGGGGTGAGACTGTCAGGACACACCATCACTGTATGAACTCCTTAAAACTCAGGTTCTTAAGTTTTCATGATGATCTAGCAAACATACCACCTCCAGGAAGAGCTCTTGGGCTTCCTGCCAATACAAAACCTCCTTGTAACTCATCTCTGTCTCAGGACATTTCTCATGACAGCAGAGCAATTGACTGCGCATGGTTTTGTGAAAAAAGGCTCTTCAGTTACCTCCAAGGAGAGCCCTCAATTTGGGGCAACCTTGCAGCCTGAATGAGAGTCTTCCCAGCAGCCCAGACGTAGCTGGGTATATCTATCAGCCCGCGTGGCAAAGCAGGTTGTTTCTCCACCAACAGTAGGGGCAAGTGCATTCCTTTGGTGTTGCAGCAAGGAGATAATGTATCAGTAAACCTTGCTTCTTGCCACAAGCTAGTCCAAAAATTGCTGAGTCAAAAGATGATACTGAACATGACCTTGAAGTGATAACTCAGGTCGCATGTGCTCAGTGCTAGCTGGAATATTAACCATTGGATTAGAGTGCATGAAAGAAATGGCGATGATAGAGGAGAACTGAACCTCCTGAGATATTTGCTTGTTGGAAGTTAAGCGGGAGGGAAAATGTCAGAGATGTCCTCAGCCTTAAATTCCCAGCGAAATGCCTTGGTACTGGGGAAGCAAAGGGCCATTGTTCATGGGGACTTTCATCCACCCTGTCAACAAGGATAAGAAGCTGCTGTCTGAGAGTCCCATCGTGTTTGGGAAAAGAGAAGTGTCAAACTCTTCAGACAAAGCATGCTTTGGCAGCTGGTCAGTTTAAGCACATTGCAACCTGTCTGGGACTCAAAAAGGAGAACAGACAGAAAAAGCTGGATTTCAATAAATAAACTTTTGAACAAATAAACATATATTAATAAGATATACTTTAAACCTAAAATAGAGTCATATATTCGCGTTGTTCTTCTAGTGGAGCTTGGGAACCCTGGGGACTGATCTATGGCCTGCTGGGAAGCATCAGCCGCCGCACAGGCTGGTCAAGCTGTGATGAAGTAAAGAGGAAGAAAAAAGTCCCATATTACTTGTGTACTGCAACTGATCAGTGCAACCATGAAAAGGCCATTTTAGAGAGGTAGGCACCGTCTGTAACTTCAAATAAATGTACTGGGGAAAAACCCCTATCACCACCTTGTGTGGTACATATTATTGATTGGTTTCTTCTTATCTCATGCAGTGCTTGACTCACAGGGCTATAACAGCAATAACTTTCAAGCTGAACTTTTCAGCTTGAAGTAGGTCTCGAGTTGGGAGATGTTCCTTTAGACACTGGGACACAGGAGGCATCTCAGGTAAGTTTGCATAGACTTCACTGGGATTTCATAGGACTAATATTTCCTTCTTTTAGTGTTACTTTGTCATTTTAATCAGTTGGAAAAAGGAAACTGTAATTGTGTACCATGTGGATGTGTTTAAGGCTGCTGCTGTGCTAATGATTATCTGGATAGCTTGTGATGCTATATGCTGCTGCCTGCCAATGCCAGGCCTGCAGAATAAAAATGTGAGGGAGGAGACCCATAATGATAGATTTGTTGCCACTACAAAATTTGTTAGGTGAAATTCAGCAATGATCATTACTGCTGTAGCTTACTGTGGAAAAAGAAGCTGGTAAGAAAAGTCACCTGTAACAAGTCTGGGTGACCACTTGGCTCTCTGGTGATGTTGCTTCTCATTGCAACATTTCCAAGACCACAAATGCTAATTTCAGCAATTATTTTCTGCACTTTTGTTGCTTCCAGTGCTTCCAGGGTATATTTCCTCCAGAGACAGCCTGTAGGCATGAGTTTTACCAAACCCCATGCCAGAACCACCACAAGGCAAACGTTACTCCCAGGAAAATTAGAGTTTCTGCCTCACTCTTCCCTTTCTAATTGCGCGTCCATCCTTTCCCATCTTCACCCCTGTGACCGCTGGACCCCAACAGGGCCAAAACTGCAGCAGGCTGTCTGGGGTCATATCTAGGTGAGCTGGGGGCATCCCCAAGAAGGAGAACCCCGACCAGTCTAAAAAAGGAACCAGTCCTTTGCTGGATATATGTAGTTTGGTCACAGGCACAGAAGTGGTATCTGTAGTAAGTGTCATCTACTCACACATCCAAGGACATGTGGAAGTGTCCAAAGTTATTTTAAAGGCTTAAGTTTACTTTGTACAAATGCTTAGAGGAAGGGCAAAAGACATGCCTTTGCCACAAGTGCCACTTCCCACAGGGCAAGACTGAACCCCTTGTTGCAAATTTCAGGTGCCATAGCAGGACAAATCAAAGGTCACCAGAGCTTTTATCAGAGGAGGCAATAGTGTATTTTCCCATAATTATATTTTGATTATTTTTTCTTGTTAATTTTTAACCCCAAAATAAACCTCTACATAAGGAGGAAGAATAATACACAAAAAGCAAACCCAAAGAGCTCTGCATATGATGAAGAATGCTGGTGTCTATACATAGGATCTTATCTTGGAAAATTGTCACAATCATTTTTTCTAGTCAGGAGAGATCTGCACTTGGACGTGCAACGGGGTGTGCTTTTTTCATGCTCGTTTTCCTAAATTAACCTTTATTATGGTGACAGTAATGTTTTCTGATGTGCTCCGAGTTCATGAGCAGCTGAAAAACTGTGAGGCTTCAGGTTGTAATATCTCCCTTGGCCACTCAGTGAACACAGGATCTGGTGGAAGATTGTGGGATTTGTTTAGAAGATTTCTTCAAAAGAGTGAGCGAAGTGTCCTGGGAAATGCGAGATGGGCAATTTGGCCACCCTGTCCTATCAAGCCTCGTGACGGGGAGTAATCACTGCTTGCAGAAGATATATTTTTGCTGTTTTAAGCAGATTGAAAAATACCTCTTCACTTCCCATCCTTATCACTGGTGCAGCCTGCTCTGACAACAGGACAGGGAGCACAAACCATTACTAGCTTTATGAGGGTGCAATGTGCTCCTCTGGGTGGGACAAGCCTGATATCGGGGTTGTTTTTTCTGACTTCCTCATGGGCTCCCTTCTGCTTTCACAGTGTACCATCATGTGTGGGAAGAGGTCCAAGTACTCCTTCTCCCGCCTGGAGGTGATCCTCATTGTTTGCCTGGTGTTGATGATAGTGGTGACCGTGGTGCTCCTCATCCTCCACTTTCTCGTCAAAGAGACCAATGGCAAGTTGAGCTATTTCAGTCTCACCATCACACCCTGCTTGAGTGTGTCCAGTGCAGTGATTCAGATTAAAGGGATACAGGGAAAGGGTCACTTGGCACTGTGGAACCTTCACAATCATGTTTACATGTGGTCCCTTCACACAGCCTTGACATGGTGCTGTTGCTGGCCTGTGTGGCAAGAGCACAGTGGTCAAACCCAACATGAGCATCTCTTGAGGCAAGGATGCACAGCCTTGGGGCAAATGGGTGATGCTGGTTGCAGGGATCCAGACAACCTCCCTTCCTTCTCTCCACCAGGTGGAGAGTGGCCAGAGAGTCCCTCATTCCCAGTACTGCACCAAGGGGCTTCACAACTGTTGCAATCACACCACAGCCCATTTATGCCTCCAACTCCATCAGCAGGCATCGGGCAGATGTTTGTTGGGAACTGCTCAAAGTTAACTCTCAATTCACTCTAATATATTCCATGTTTGCCCTCTGGAGAGACAAAAATTTCATGGGGAAGAAAACATTTTGAAGCTTTGGGTGTTTTCATGTGACAGGAGGCCTTTTCCAGAGCCAGGAGCCTTCCCTGTTCTGGACAGAGGCTTGCCAGCAGCGGGACCTTCCAGTTTCTAGACTTTTATCTCAGATAAGGTGTAGTTCACATTTTCTTCATGTGTTTAGGTTGTAACATGTAAAAGTCTTGCACAAGTGATTCCTCTTGTGTCTTAGATCTTGGAGGAGAAGGTGGAGGAACAGTAGCTTTAATGGGAAGCCCTGCTCACTCAAGCCTCTTAAAATGAGAAAAATGATCTGTGGTGACTCTGTGGCCTGTGTTTCTTCTCTGTTCTAAGGGACAGCCTAGGAAAGACTAGGCTGGGAAGACCCAATGTCGCTTTATTCCAATGCCCTGCCTTGAGCAGCAGCTGCTGGCTGGAGAAGACTGTGAGAACAGATTAAGCACAGAAATATTTTCCCACAGTGTTATCTCAGCTTCCAGTGATTTGCAACTGTGGGATTTCCTGAGTCTCAGATTATTTTTTTTAAATTTAATAGCCCTCAGCGGCTTTTCTTCCATGAGTTTATCCAGGCATTTCATCCATCCTGTAGAAGGGCTTCTGGACCTTCACGATGGCTGGGATGAGACATATTCTTCTTTGGGAGCCTTTTTCCTCACCACTGTGTGTCATTGTCCAGAATTACCTTTCCCTTCTTTGAGCTTCTTCTGGCTCTGCTGGGATTTTTTTTGAGACCAGGGTGCCAGTGCTGGATGTGGAATGTGTTGAAGGCACCAGGGTGACATATGGATGTGCCTGTCTTTCTTTTCTAGTCCTTTTCTGGTAGCTCCTGACATGCCATTTCCTTTTTCTTGCTGATGCTGAGCTGATTTTTTTTGTGAGATAACAGCATTTTACACCCTTGGATCTTTTCCCTGTGTGGTGGTGGTGGGCTTGGTAAAGCTAGACTTGTTTTCCCATCTCTGTGGATCATGAGACATTTTACACAGTTTGGTGACCCTGTCTTGTGAGCTCCCTGTGCAGTTCTTCCTGCCTGATCCACCCTTTACCACCTCATATACCTTAAGAGCCTCAGTACACTTTGGCCACATTATCAACCTATTGGAAACCCATGCAGACAATATCAACTGGATGCCCTTGTTCCCAGTGCTTTGGGGGTGCAGACTCTTTAAAAAGGCTGTTACTACTTCTGTCCCTGATTCTGCTTGTTCATGTGTCCACTAATCTATAATTTATTCTTATTATAGATCCCAGTCCAGTGAGAGCCAACTACTTACTGGGCGTAGGTCGAGCTGACTGCACAGGACCTGTGGCAGAAATTCCTCTGGTAAGTTGGGGGAATTGAACACAGGGCTGGAGAAATATTGATTTTCATCATCTCTAAGTATTTTTTGCAGGACTTCTGGTTTAGAGGGTCTGTCTTGCCAAGTGGCTGTGGTCTTCAAAGATTAGGTCAAATTCCTTTGAGGCTTTGAGCAATCTGATCTAGTGGAAGGAGCTCCTCGCCCATGGCAATGGGTTTGGAACTGAATGATCTTTTATGTCCCTTCCAACACAAACCATTCTGTGGTTCAGGGCAAGATATTTGCAACTCTGAGGGTTTATACTTTGAATGAGTCCTCTGACCCTCTGGGAAATCTACTTAGAGAAGTACAAATGAATCTATTGCTCAATGTTTTGGTAGCATAGGCTTCATGGAGCTCTTCCTTTCTAGATGGGATATGCTAACCCGGACCAGGTAGGAGGTGGGCTTCTCACGCACCTCTACAGCCGAGCCTTCATCGTGGCAGACCTCGATGACTCCAAACGAGTAGTGTTCGTCAGTGCTGACATAGGAATGGTGTCTCAAAAACTTCGGATGGAGGTACGTGACTGGAAAGGAATGTTTTCGCAGTTTGGGTTATGGCTGGGCATTAACATTAAGGTTGTAGTCATGGCTAAATAATATTGAGCACAGCAGCACATTGGCTGTTTGCTTTGGAATCTCCTTGCAGCATGATCTTGAAGAGATGTGCCTGCTGAAGAAGAGCTTTTGATTCCTCAGCAAATAAGGATGGATTTTGACCATGCATTCCTTAGCGGAAAATTTATCCTGAATATATTCAAATCCCAAACATGTTATCGCGGTGCCTGTGTAATGTTGGGTCTCCAGCACCACAGAGAAGGGCAGGAGATGACAGAGAACTGAGGAATCCCTCGATAATCTGGGCTTCACTGCCAGTTGGCTAGAGAGGTCTTCACTAACCAAATTTTGTTATTTTAAGGCTCTTGCCAAGTCAACAGTCATAACCTACTGTCACACCAGTATGGAAGTATCAGACTGAAAGAGAGGAGTGAGGAGGAAGATGAATGATTGTTTTTTTTGGAAGGGCTGATACAAATCTCTGTAGCCTTTGGGTGTGAAAAACATTTTTTTAGGACTACCCTCTTTTCTCAGGTGCTCCAGAAACTGAAGAGCAAGTACGGTGAGCTGTACCGACAGGACAACGTCATCCTCAGCGGCACCCACACACACTCAGGGCCTGGTGGCTACTTCCAGTACACCCTCTTCTGGATCACTAGTAAAGGGTTAATCAGACCATCCCTCAATGCTATAGTGAATGGAATTGTAAAGGTTGGTTTTTTTCGCTCTGATGGTGAAGCACCCCATAAACACAGAAAAGGTGGGGAGAGATGTTTGTGACTAACAGAGACCTTGCTGTGATGTTCGTCTGAATGTCTCAGTCTTAAAACTGAAATCAGATCAAAAAACAGAAGCCTTGAACTCTTTCTTTATAAGGAGACAGTTATTAATGATTTCAAAATATTATTGTAATTTTCTAGAATTTTAGACTACTTAAGAAGAAATAATGCCCCTAAATTCCCAAGAAAGCACTGGGGACAGGCAGGGAGAGAGTTTTCCCTGATAATCTTACATATACCTTACATGCATGGACTAATATTCCCTGCCTTCCTGCTTTTCAGAGCATTGATATAGCACATCAGAATATGAAGAAAGGGAGGATTTTTATAAACAGAGGCGCTGTAGAAACCAGCCAGATAAACCGAAGCCCTTTCTCCTACCTTGAAAATCCAGAGTCTGAACGAAGCAGGTAAAAGCTCCTCAAGCAGGAGAGAAACAGATCCCTGAAAAGGACCCTTCAGTTACAACCATGACCCAGCTGTCTTGCAGCTGGTGCTTCTCATCTTTCAGGGGGTGGCAGTCAGTGTGGAGCCAGGACTATGGCAGAATGACACTATTGCCATCCTGCACTTGGGTGCGTGCATCACCAAAAATTAGTTGCAAGGTTGGGCTTGAAAGTTGTAGTTGCACCCTCCAAGCATGTGAAGGATTTGTCAAAGATGTGACCCTATGATTTATTAAAATATATATATATATATGTATATCTTTAGTAGATGTTAGCATTAGAGTCAGATGGCATTGAAGTGCTCCTCTCTCTGTCCCCTGGAGAAGCAGTGCCTGAAGTCAGCAACAACCAGAACTCTTTGCTTATCTTCATAGCTATTTTCAGATGCTCCTCTAAGGTCTCGCTGTGCTTTGGTAGTATCTGTAATAACTTCTTCATTTCCTTGCTCAACCTAGTGGAGATTTAATGTGACTGAGCAACACAGAGCGTGACCACGGCTCTGACACTGATGGAATTTTCCTGCTTATTTTTCATCCAGGTATTCATCCAACACAGATAAAGAAATGGTAATGCTAAAGATGATAGATGCGAATGGACAAGATCTGGGACTTATCAGGTACTGACTGCTGAATTAACATATTTTTCTTCAGATCCTCATAAATCAAAGTTCTGTAGCAGTTCTATCTTCCTGCACAAGCTCTCCTTCCCAAAACTGACCACTGCCTATAGACCATTGCTCCCAGCTAATCACCAGAGGATCTCTGAGGGAGGAGTAAGTGACAGTCCATGAGTTCTTAAACCAGGTCTGTATCCCTTATCTACTCTGGGAGATACAGCAGCACCTGGCCTATCGACAGTCGGGCACATCTTCTGGAATGATCCAAACATATACGGGGAAGTTGATTGTAACTGGTCTTCCCTTGTAGTGGTGCAGAAAAGTTCCCTCTGGGGCTCTAGCTCTGCCCCTTGAAGCAGACCCCAACCCCTGCATCTACAGGACTATTTGGGCTCCTCTTTTCTTGGCAATTTTCTTTAACACCTTGCATTCTGTGGGAAGCACGCCATTACCACAGGCAGCATTTATGATACCTGTCCTAAAAAGAGATCTGTGGGGCAGCGTTCACCCACATGAAGTGCAGATCTCAAAGCCAGGCAAATGAAATAATGTACAGTGCCAAAGCCATAATTGATTTCCTAGTTTAGAAGTCACGAGAGAGAGACTGACTGCATTAAGAGGAAGAGAGGAAGAGGAGGGTTTTCTTTTTTCACGAGAATGATGGTGTTCCTTTTTTTCCTTTTTTTGCATCATTGGCTCCTCATTGTTTCTTGGAAGAAAGAAAATAAAAATCCCTCCAAAACACAGTCCTCCAGACTCAGAAGAGTCAGTTCAGATCCGAAATGCCTCTTGGTGACCCTGATCATTATGGTGCCAAACTCATGTGGCTTCTAGACCTGGAGCCCTCCTAGTCAGGAAGGGAGAGGATGGGAATAACTCTACCCTTGTTAATCCATTCCTAGGTACCAACAGTCTGTTTGTATTCTTCCAAAAAATATTCCATAAATCAGTAGGAAATACATAGATTGAACAACTCAATTGACAATATATAGATTGAATAATGCATTTCCTATGTGTGTCTCCTGACTCCTCTTCAGCTGGTTTGCTGTGCACCCTGTCAGCATGAACAACACAAACCATCTTGTGAACAGTGACAATGTGGGCTACGCATCTTACTTGTTTGAAAAGGAGAAGAACAAGGGGATGCTTCCTGGAGAGGTGGGACTGTTTTTGGACTACTGAAAATAATGGGGAAACACATGCTGCAACAGGGATGGGATGATTGGTGCTTTCTGTGGGCTGAAACGAGTTCTTTCAAACAGTGAAATAGGACAGCAAGGTAAACATGGAAAAAGGAGAAGATGAACATTTCAATTTATTTATTTCTTCCTTTAGAGAAGAGAAATTGCAAGGTGCATTGACTTTCCAAACCTAGTAATCAACGACATTTATTTGTACTTTAGGAATAAACCAAATTATTTCGATGCAACTTTTGGAAATACTAGAAAGGCATACATTAGATATTTGATCCAAAGGAATCAATATATTGTATCTGTAAGATGACATCAAGGCTGTTGTCAGCCCCACTTCTTTCTTACAGCTTCCAGACAATTCTGATTTTTGTTTATCCAGGAGATTTGTTATCCTTGGAGTGCAAATACAGGTCATTTAGAAAGCACTGTTTCTCCTGAAGTGCAAATATGGACGTGAACCCATTTCATGGATACTTTGAGTTATGAGTTGATAAAGAGGGTGTCCCATGTGTATCTCCAGCATTCACCTTGAAACAGCTGCCCAATTCTTATTTTATTACTGTAGTCAGAGGAACACATACAGTTCATACCAAAGATAGAAACTAAAGGAAATATTCCTAATTCCTTCTTGAAAATGTTTCTTTTTATAGTGGATTATCTAAAAGCTTTTAACAAAACTTTACTCTAGTGCATAGTTATGGGTGCAAGTCAGTGCAAGTTGACATACACGCCAAGCTAAGAAGTGTTTGCAGGATTCAATATTTAGCTGTATGGTCTGCTGGACATATAATGTCTGTTGGTCTTACAAGAAAATTGCTTAAGAGCTGATAGTATATCAAAATATCTGATGCATCCTATCTTTAAAAGGGGAAAAAATCAGAGTATCTGTGAGAGCTGAATTCAGCCGACACTCTGTGTAACCAGCCTTGCTTCTGATGAGTACTGCTTGGTGTTAGCTCCTGCAGTCAGATCCAATAACTCTCATCCTGTAAGTCAGTCATGGTGAAAGCCTGGCAGAAAAAAAATCCTGTGCAAGGTGCTACAACGATCCATTAGTATCTAATCAGTAACATGAGAAACTGGGGACATGGTGGGGAAGAGCTACCACTGAGGTAGATGAGGTAGATGCAGAAACATTGCCTGGATACCAGGGCAGTGTGAAGGTCCCCCTGAAATGGCAGTTGCATCCCATACATTCTATTGTCCCTTGCTCTTCCTGTCCCTAACCCTTGAGACAGTCCCAAATCCCCACTCTAATCCTCCAAGTTGCTTCAAAAATGTTTATCAGTATCCCATGCTCATCAACTGGCTGTGATGCCAACCTTGACTGCGGGGAAAGCTACAGGTGGTGTTTACAATCACTGCACTAAAATCCATCTGACAACGTCTGTTTTTGGCAGGGCCCCTTTGTTGCTGCCTTTGCATCCTCCAACTTGGGAGATGTGTCTCCCAACACAAAAGGCCCATTCTGCATAAACACAGGGGACTCTTGTGATAACCCACAGAGCACCTGTCCCGTGGGAGGGGTAAGTATGTTCTACGCAATCTACATTAACTTCTGATAAGGAGAAAACTCAGAGTGGGACAGCAAATACAGAGCCACATGGGGGACCACTGTGCACAAAGAGGAAATGAAAAAAATCACCTTTTTTTTGATTATCTGGATATCTGTTTCAGGAACTTAATATATCTTGTCCTCATATACCCTGTTCTCTGGTCATTCAGCCCAAACTTAAATTTATCTTGCTGCAAAAGTTAGTGCAGTACTCTGGTGCCCTCATTTGAGGCAAGAAGCAATGATTGCAAGAAGAAATCAATCTTCATTGCAAAAAAACAATTAGTTCCCTCAGTATGACAACCACTTGTGAACTCATCCACTTGGCAGTGCCATATGTTCTCCATATTAACTGATCACTAGCTTTTAAACTAATTTCTTAACAGGCAGCAAAGTGCATGGCCATGGGTCCCGGTGTTGACATGTTTGACAGCACAAGAATTATAGGGCAAAATATCTACTTGAAAGCAAGGGTAAGTGATGTTTTTCTTTATGTTTGTATGCTCTTGTTACAGGAATATATGCTCATGTTTTTGTGAATGTTTGTAGATATAAATACTCTAAAGTCCATATTCATATGCTTAAAGAAAAGTTTCCTGATTATTCAGAAAGCACACACTTTCATTTAGATACATTGTTGTAGGAGCTGCAATTTGAAAATATTGGTTTGGACTTATCTTTATATTCCTTATTGGTGTATAATGTGGATTTTATCCCTTATAATCTGCCCCTCCCTCCCAAACATACATCTCAGAGGTGTCATGGTGGGAAACATTGCTAGTGTTAGTGACTGCTAGAAGAGCTCAGAGATACCATGATTTGTTGGCTACCTTTGGCATCGCGCTCCCAAACCAACACAAATGTGAGTTAAAATATGCCAGATTTAACATTCATGAAAGGTACTCCTCTTGCCCTGCTTGAGTTTGCATTTACTCAACCAATGCCCTCCATGTATGGGCTCCCCTACGTTGTGTGTCCTTGGGCTCTAAAGACACCTGAAGTTACTGATTCCCCTTGCGTGGCTTTGTGTAAGTAATGTCCTCAGTAAGAGGACATGATTTGGCACCATTTCAGGGACAGTAAGTCTTAGGAATTGGGATGGGTCCAGCAGAGGAGTAAGAAGGCTTGATAGTGGCAGTTTCCTTTTAATTGCCATTTCAGATGCTTGCCCTGAAGTCACTCCAGGCAGACTGTGACTTGCAAGTGAAAGATTGTCCCAGTCCAGAGTGGCCTGGCATGTGTATTGAATGGCAAGGGAAAACATTGCTGTTGTTTCTAATGCTGCAGACTCTTGGCCTTCAAAGTCTGTGTCCTCCACTCCTCCCTGCAGTTAATAGGAATGTTACTAAACCTGTAAAATTCCCGGTAACATTTTCTATGTACAAACTTGAGGTTTGTGTGCCAGAAAACCATTGACTGGAGAGTGGAATGGCTTAGCTGTCAGCTGCACAGTAAATGCACGGTAAAGTCCATGTGTTTTGAAGAAATAAATGCAACAAAGTGCATCTTTCTCATAGAAAGTCTTTCTTTTGGCTGATCTAAGGTGTGAGAAATGGCAAATGTTGCAAATAGGAAAAAGAAATTGCCAACCTTGTGAAACAGGTGCAGGTTTCAACTGTAAAAAGAAAGGCATGCACAAAACTGCTGACCACAGAGTGTCCTCTCTATGTCACTTGAAACAGGAAGAGCATGTAGGACTCAGGGCATACAGGATGTAGAGACAGGGTGATAGAAATAAAGGAGCCTGGGGAATACACTCTTGCTTTAACACCTGGAAGAGGCCACAGAATGAAGAAATAACTCATATAGTTGAATCTCAGAAGGGTTGGATTCCTGATTTCTTCTTCCTGAAGAACTTCCAACATGTGTTCTTTAGGAGCTGTATGACAAAGCTTCCCAGGAGGTCACAGGACCCCTCAGCTCAGCCCACCAGTGGGTGAATATGAGTGATGTCTCGGTGGAGCTCAATGCCACGCACACGGTAAGAGCGGGACCTCTTGGGACGCAGGCATAAGGAAGGAAAAGTGTTACATTCTCGCAGCAGGACTTGTCACCCTGGGTGGAACTGGTTTTGAAATATTGCCCTTTTGTTTTTTTCCCCCTTCTGATTAAGGTTAAAACATGTAAACCAGCCTTAGGACACAGCTTTGCTGCTGGGACTATCGATGGAGTGGGGGCTTTCAACTTCACACAAGGTAATTTAGGGAGCAGATGTCAGTATGACTTCTTACAAATGGGAAAGACATGGGGTATCCCCCAAATACATTCAATATTCGGAGTCATTTAAGATCATCAATGGCTTGTCGAACCACAATCTCCATTGGGATGTTTTTTTGGGAAGTGTGATCTTACAGACCCCTCACAAGTTCGTCTGTGTTCATTGGAAAACTTCTGCAGAAGGATGTCACCATGTTCTGAAGGAAGGAAAGGGCTAGCTGGGAAGTGGGGAGGAGAAAGATCTGGGTTTTAGGCAATATTTCTCATTTGTTCTTATTACCCAAATGCTGCCAAGGTGGAGCTTAGCTGGGCTAAACCTCAGTTTTTCAAACCATCCAAGAAATGGGACACAGTCAGAATCTACTGAGAAATATCCTATCCCACATAAGCAGGGAGAGAATAATGAGTTTTCTGTCTGATAGTTGCTGGGGAAGCTGAAGGAACAGCATTTAAAAGATGTTTCCCTCTCAAGGTTCAGTAGAAGGGGACCCATTTTGGGATGGAATCCGGGACCAGCTTCTGGGAGAGCCATCCAATGAAACAAAAGCCTGCCACAAACCCAAGCCAATCCTTTTTAGTACTGGAGAGGTAAGAATACAGAGGTGTGTGCCCTGGAAGTGCAGAGATTGCTGATCTGGGCTAGGTTTTGGTAGGGCGTTACAGACAATGTCTGTGCTAGCCCATATAGTGAAGAACAAGGGGGAAGAGAGAGCTGTGTGAGCTTTGGAGGTATGAAAATAGAAAGCCAGAATAGGTGTTGTCATTAGTTTGAATCAGAATGAAAGAGGCGGAAGCTTTCCTCTTGCAGAGCATCTTTCTAAATACCTCAGGAAGAGGGACCAGACCTGCTGCTCTCATTAGGGTCAAAAAACTCAACTGAAGATACACCCTGGCCTCATCTTCTGTTTGTGAAACAGCCTTGAGGAGGATGCACAGGGAAAATGTATGAGGTCAGAGAAAGCCAACAGTGCTCAGTGTTGCTTCTCAGCCATGTCTGGCTTCAGGACAGCCTCTGCTGCTGCTCACATATTAATAGCTCTGGGTGGAGTTTTCTTCCCTCCTACCATTGGTTTCCTGTGTTAATCCATGAAAGGACCTTCCTTTTTGTCATGTGACATACTGACCCATGCAAAATGAAGTAATTCATCGTGATACCTTGTGGAAGTTCTGGGGACTTCATCAAATTACTCACTTCCTGGTGGTGTTGTCAAAAGTTTCTACCAGGCTTTGACTTCCTCTGCAAATGTCCTGTTTGCTTTTCTGTCATGTTAATGCAAGTGTCTGATAGTTTTGTGAGCTATAAAGACTGATGACAGACTTACTCATCCACTGGTAGTATCACAAGAGGCTCAGGCTGGAGGTACCCCGGGGTGGGGTTCTCCAGCATGACCCTGCTCCCAGCAGGATCTACATTTGCAGCTACAGCAGATTGCTTGGGGCCACATCAAGAAGAGTCCAGGCAGTCAACAAGGATGGAGATTCCTTGCTGCTTGGGTTCCTATCCTAGGAACGCTCCACTCTTGTTTCTTAGGGCTAGATCCTGCTGGCCTGTCAGTCCCAGCCCATCCCCATGCTCAGGGCTGCTCTATCCCAGGCAGGACCTGATGTTTGTTCTTGCTGACTTTCCTGAAATCCTACTTGCAACTTTAAAAGAAAATTGATGCCCGATTTTCCACCTGCTGTTCCCTTGGCTTTAAGGTAAATGAACTTCAGTGGCTCAGGATCTTGTCCAAGGTCCTTTAGGGCACTTGGAGGATGCCATCTGGATGAGGTGATTTGTTGTTATTCCTTTCATCAGTCTCTTCAAAACCTTTCCTAGTGTTGCTTTGTGTTCAATCAGCTCCTCACCTCATCTCTCATAAAGAGCTGTCCAAGATCCCACCCCACCTCCTCCATCCAGGATAGTGCTACTGAGAGTAAATTACTCTTTATTTCCTCTGAATAGGCTTCTTCATTTTTATCTAGCAAATTTTTTAAGAGGAAACACTGCTATAGCAAGTGTTTCAGCTGCTCCAGTGGTGCTGAGTCTGAGCATGGGTGGTCCATGCGAAGGAACAGTCTGAAGTCAGGGCTAGGTTGATGGTTCCCTGAGCATCACAACTGACTTGGTAACCCCCTCCTTCTGCCTCACAACTGATCTTCTCAGCTAATGAAGAGGTAACTCTCAATTCCCATCGCTACTGGGCTCCGATTTCACTCATTCACTTTTGTTCTCCTGGTCAGAAAATCAACCTTATTTATCCTAACACTATACCTTTCTCACGCAGGTGAGAGGTTTCAAGGTGTTATCCTGACTTTAATTACTCACTTTGGTTTAAGCTACCCCTCTGATGACACTTTTTTGGCCTAAACTGTAGTATTTACATGTGCCTTAAGTGTCTGTTACAGTCAGACACTTTACTGTACATGTGGAGGTAAAACTGTTCAGCTATCTTTTCTTACTACTATCCTACAATAGTTATATCCATTTTTTTTTTTTCACCTCAGATGACTTGGCCTCACCCATGGCACCCTGACATTGTGGATGTTCAGATTGCTGCCATTGGATCACTGGCAATTGTTGCTGTTCCTGGAGAGTTCACGTATGCATTTCTTTGGTCTTGTTCCATGTATTGCACATTCAAACTGCAAAAGTTCTGCATGTGGGTAGGAAAGGGCTCTAGGCTAAAAATTGTCCCCAGTATATAACAGCTGTGCAGACACTACGCAAATATGTCTACTGCATGTACTTTCTTGCATGCTATCTCCTCTGTTTACCTGGGATTTCCTGTTTTCTTCTCTATTCTGTAAACTAGCCATGGTAACCAATGAGATGCAAACAGGCTTCCTAAATTATTTACCTACTCATTGTAAAATGCAGTTTCAAAGAAACATAATAAACTTGTTAACTGATTTTTTTTTTCACACCACAAACACTGTAATGACAAATTACACTGACTGCTGATGGTGCAATGATGAAAACCTGAATAAGATAATCATTTATTTCTAGCATCTGTTTTTCCTACCCCACCTGCCCTGGGGTACCTCCAGTCTCACCCTGGCTGTGATGATGTGTGTGAAATGTTCTGAGGTGTTTCGGTTGAGCTCATCAAAGAGAAGCTTTAGGGGATGCTGGCAGTGCTGCAAATGCTATGTGAATTTCTGTTGGTGTGCTGCGTGTCCAACCAGCAATTCCTAGTTTAGCTCCCTGCGTTTCTGGAGACTAACTTTGCTCCTTTAATGCCCCTAGGACCATGTCTGGACGCAGGCTACGGGAAGCTGTTAAAAGAGTAAGTTGCTGAGGAAAAGGTTTCTCCAGAGCACAGCATATTTGGAACATCATCTTTCATGATCCTTCTTTTTTATCCCTCTCTCCTACCAGCTGGGGTCATGGGTCTCATGCCTCACAGATGTTTCCTGCTCATAATTTCTTCAGACTCATTTTGCGTGTGCTTACTGACATGCAGGAGAAATTAATAAGCTCCCCAAAAGAGGCAAACTGATCAAATTTCAATCCATTAAGCCAATACAAACTAATTCAACTGGGATCTAGGCACAGCTGATGGTAGCAGGAGTTTTGTCTCTGGGATGGAGTGGTTTAGTTCTTTAATCCCTACCAGGTGTTTGCAACATGAGAACACTGGAAAATAATAGCAAATATATTTTTTCTTTTACCTAATTGATGCATCCTGGTCTCAGCTGCAGCCTGAATCTTAATCTCAGATGCTGTCTCTACAACTCACTGAGCCTGTCTCACATAGCTCTATCACCAATTTTTTTTAGTAGTATAAAGTTATCAGCTTCAAAAACCCAAAATTTATAGAATTTACTGAAGTATGAGGTAATTTCTCCTCTTTTTCTTTGGGAAGTGAATACAAGATGTTAAAAAAGGCAAATTACACTTGCTGGGTTGCATTCCTGAATATCGAGTCCCCTAGCAACTGTAAATTTGTCTTCTATCCTGGTAAATAACAACAACAACAAAATTATAATTGTGCATTAAGCTATTGTTACAAAATAAGTAATTTATTTCCCTTCTTAGGAATTTGATTCTCATGGTAAACCAAGAATGGATGTCGTAATTGCAGGTCTGTGCAATGTCTACACCCATTACATTACTACCTATGAAGAATACCAGGTAAATGTTAAAATTGCGGTTTGACCATGTTTAACTGAGTTCAGCTTTTGGCTCTATGGGCTGGTAATTCATGTGAAATAATGTATGTCTAGAGTGCTTTTCCTTTGCCACCACAAAAAAGCTGAAGAATCTGTGGAAGAAACCACAAGACCTCCTTGTTTATTCTAGCCTAGATGACATGGTCCAAGGGCTAATGTGTTTTCCTGACCATAGCTAGAGACTACCTATCAACACCTTATTGTGGAAATGGTGAGACGTACTGAAGGGAGATCCTCTGAACTCATGTTTGTTTTAGTAATCTCCCAAAGACTTGGATCAATTAGAAATTATTTTCATAAAGTGGCAAAATTGCCAGAAGAAAGGTTTGAAGCGTTAGGGTTGTAAGCTGATCATGAATTGCAGTGCCATGCTGCTGTGGGAAAGACCCCAGTGTAGCTCACGAGACCCAGTTTTAAGGGTCCCTACAAGGCATGGTGGGTGCTGTGTTTTGAGGAAGATGTGGACCATTGGGTGGACTCCTTGCGTTTAGGAACCCTAAAGTGTCAGGGAAGATTGGAAAAAATGAGATTGTCCCACCCTAAAATTTGGAGATGAGACGACCCGTACCATAAGCCTTTAAAAGAATAAAAGAGCAGTGACAACTGGAGGAGTGACAACTGGTCCTCCTTGCTTGTAATGGAACAGAGAGTGACCTGAAATTGCAACAGAAATACCTGGGCAGGTTGCTGGGCTGTCTCCCTAGTAGTAAAGGAGTAAATAAACACCTGCAGGTACAGTGCTGATCTTGTCTTGGTGCAGTAGGATGAGCAGTATAAACTGCTCAAGAGTCCTTCAAACACTCCTTTTCCAAATCTCTCCTTTGCTAGGTTCAACGATATGAGGCTGCATCAACTATTTATGGGCCGCACACCCTTTCTGCTTATATTCAACTGTACAGAGGACTTGTAAGGGCTATTGCTATGGTAATAAAAAAATTTCTATATGCCATATGCTAATAGAGGCACTTAAATTATGTATATGGGGATGGCTGTATTGGTTCTCAGTGAGGCTGCATGATTGCTACCCTTTCTTTTCTCATAAGAAACTGCTTTGAGAAATTCATACGTGGAATGAAAGCAATTCCTGTAAAGGAGGTCTCACACTACTTAAGAAATTCTGGGGTTTTTTGTTTTGATGTTTAGGAAATAGGTAACTCCAACCTTTCAGCATGGCCTGAAGTTGCTGATTTTCTACCAAGAGCAAGAAAAATCTGCTACATTTCTTCTGTAGATGACAATGTTCGTTACCACTGTATTGTGGACCATGTAAACGAGCAGAACTGGTGGGCAGGCACTACTCCTGAAGCTGTGGGATATTCTGGCAGGTGGATTTGGGAGACCACAGCAACAGGGCAGTGGGTGTTTCTCCTGTATGCAAAGCACAGATCAAGATCCTCTTGTTTGTTTTGATGCTCAGTTTATTGCTCTTGTTCTTAAAAATTTATCCCAGCAGTGGACTTGGATAAAAAAACACAGCGGTGATGTGATTCATCAGGGATATGCTGGCTATCTATATGTACGTGTAATGAGTGCATCTTCCCTCTCCTAGAATACAGTTCAGGATTTGCCACGTGGTCCAGAGCCCCCAGTTTTCGATATAGGTAACTTAACCTTGGTGCCTCCTCTCACTGCTGATCGTGTACCAGTGAATAAGACATTTGGGGACGTGCTACAAGATGTGAGACAACAATATCGAGTGGTGAGATCTTAAGGCTTTGCTAAGACCTATTTAGGAAAATCGTCTTTAAATTCTTACTCCTCATCTGAAAAAGTCTGTGTTTTCTAAAGTGTAATGATGAGCTCAGATCAAAAAGGTCTCATTCTTAGGCATGAATGTGATTAAATGAGTCAACAAAGGGGAAAATACAAGCCCTTTATTCAACACAAAGAAGATTTCCCCTTCTGCTCTGACATAGAATAACGGATCATAATTAAACAGGCAAATATTGTACAGTGATTTCTTTACAAGCAGAAATCAAGTTATATTTGATGCCTCTTGTATGGAATTTAGATGAAATAAAAATGTCAGAAAGAGTCCAGTTTTCAATGCTTAAAGTTTAGATATGGTGATCAGAGCAAGAACTTTCAGCTCGTTGTCATCTCCAGCAGTAAGGTAAGAAGAAGGCAGGGAGGCATTCTGAAAAATCTCACTTTTTTGCCTCCCTCTTTTACACAGAAATCTTTTGTGCTATCATGGAGTGTATCCAGCAAGCAGGACAAGGGGAATATTGAGGCATAGAATACCAGTTCACAGTATAAATTGTCCATTGCAATTGCAAGAAATGAAATTATAAATAATTAAGAACAAACCAAAATACCCCAAGCAAACCAGAAAAAACTCATATGGCACCTTTAAAGGACATTCTTAATGTGCAGTATGGTGCTCAATCTTTAATATAAATCTCAATTTCCCCCACAGAGAGAAGTTGTTGAAGTAAGTTTTGTGGGTGCAAACCCCAGGAACTCTGCAGAGAACGCGGTAAATATGATGCAACAACACTAGAATCGGGGATGTTCAGGATTAGTAGACATTAAATTACTGCCTCTGCCTGATGCATTTTGATCTTTGACATTCAGATTTCAGAAGGAGTAAGATTGTGTGCTTCTAGTGCTTTTTTTCTTTGCTAGGAGTTCAGAAGAAGATAGTTCCTCCCTTAAACATGTGTTTTGGGAACTCACACCACCAGGATGCTTTTGTGGCAAAGGCTGTAATTTAGTCAGACAAGGACCATTCAAGATCTCTTCATACTACTGAAGTTGAAGGCATATATACCATTTGTAAGGCCAGACACTCTTTCTTAGTAGCCAATGCCATCCAACCATAGCAAGTATTGTCTCTAGTCTCCATCCTATTAGCCTAGTGCATTATTTTAATAAAACAAAGAAATTGGGAAAGGTAGTTAATTCATCCTATCATTGACCTTACATGGAGATTGACAGAAAATATCTCACCTGTCTATTCTCTTTCTAATGATCAATTTCTTTACTTGTTCTTTGTGTCATTTGTTAGCTTAAATCTGTGCTTTGGCAGTGAAATATACGCATTTTTGTTGCTAACTACTGCATTTGCCAGTAAGACACAAAAAAGCATAGTACTTTTTCCAGTTTAAAGTGACACAGAAAAGGACATGCCTCAGTGACTGGTTAACTGTTATTTTTGTTCCAGACTGAACACAACTTTCTTACGGTGGAAAGACAGGCCAACGCTTCAGACAGCTGGCACGTGGTACAGAACGATGCCTCCTGGGACACCAGGTGGGTGCCCTGACCAAATTTCACTGTTCCGCAGAGTCCACGGAGCAATTTGAGTTTAACCTGAAGAGCTTCATTTCAGAACTCCCAATCATAGGTTGATCTTGTCCCTGTGGATGATGCTCCTTGAGGGTACATTGGTCCATATTTGGACCTGTCAAGACCACAACAATCTGCTTCCCTTTGTGTCTAGCTTATGCAGTGAATTATAAATTTGGGAAAGGCGGAAGAAAGAGCAAGAATTAAAGAAGGTTCATGGTGCAACTTGTTCATGGCCTATGTCCATCCATCTGCCATACTGTGCGGATGAACAGGATACCAAAGACAAAACATGAGAGGTTCAACCACAGTAGGGTTTTCAAAGTGAAAAACCGGTCAACTTTGCTGTGCATCCTAAAGTAGAAACAGTCAACAATTTAAAAAAAAGTTTGTAAGAAAGCAGAGTTAGAGGCAAAATATGCACTAAGCAAAAGCCAGTGTCACCTTTCAGAGCTACACCAGAAATCATCACATGGGATGGTAATACTAAAGGCATCTTACGTCAAATCATTCAGTTTCAGGTTACTCCCCAGTTTGAATAAAACCAGATGTTTTCTCACCTGTCACTGCAACCTATCTGTGAGAAACCAGACCCGGAAAACCATACATCCTGAGATCTTCTGACGTTGCAATGTCCCACTGTAAACACATATCGTCTGAGGTCACAGAACAAATGTTCCTGACAGCTTGGCCTCGTTAGGAAAATATTGTGAATTTTATGATGAATATTTGATAGGGTGTAATTCTCTCTGTCCAAGTGCAACCGGCAGCTCTTTAAACCCAGTCCAATAGCCAGGACTTCTTGTCCCAATATGAGTGATGTACTCCTACCTGCACTTGGAGCTCTGCATTTCTAAGTGCTTGATCTCTGTTTAACACCTGCTTTGTGTTACCTTGTCATTCTCACTGATGTCACGCTTTCCAGTCAAGTTCCCTATTTGAGTAAGGAAAATCGGTCTAGACATCTTATTAATATTTTCCTTCCTGAGAAAAATCAAATTCTGGATGAATAATGCTTAAATGCTTCTGCTGACAAGGGAGAGGAGATTTTTGGCCTTTTCCTACCTAAAGAGACTGTCCAGAAGGCAAACCAATGCAGACAGTAACATGTCAGAATCATAGAATCTTCCAGTTGGAAAAGACCTTTGAGATCATCAAGTCCAACTGGACCCATCTTCTGCTAAAACATGTCTTTCAAAAACTCATCTACCCGTTTTTTAAACACCTTCAGGGATGGTGACTCAACCACCCCCCTGGGCACCTGTTCCAGTGCCTGACCACCCTTTCAGTAAACAAATTCTCCCTAATATCTAGTCTGAACCTCCCCGGCACCACTTATGGCCATTTCCTCTTGTCCTATCACCTGTCACTTGTGAGATCGACACTCGCTCTGCCACAATCTCCTTACAGGCAGCCATAGACAATGATGAGGTCTCTCCTCAACCTCCTCTTCTCCAAGCTAAACAACCCCAGTTCCCTCAGCTGCTCCTTGTAAGACTTGCTCTCCAGCCCCTTCACCAGCCTCGTTGCCCTTGTCTGGATGCACTCCTACACCTCAATGTCCTTCTTATACTGAGGGGCCCAGAACTGCACACAGTACTCGAGATATGACCTCACCAGTGCTGAGCATAGGGGTACAATAACCTCCCTGGTCCTGCTGGTTTTGATACAGGCCAAGATGCCATTGGCCTTCTTGGCCACCTGGGCACACTGCTGGCTCATATTCAGTTACTGTCAACGAACACGCCTAGGTCCTTCTCTGTCAGGCAGCTCTCCAGCCATTCCTCCCGAAGCCTGTAACGCTGCATGGGGTTGTTGTGCCCCAAGTGCAGGACTCGGCATTTGATCTTGTTAAACCTCATCCCGTTGGTCTCAGCCCATTGATCCAGCCTGTCCAGATCTCTTTGCAAGGCCTCCCTTCCTTCAAGCAGACCAACACTGCCACCCACCTTGGTGTTATCTGCACATTTGCTAAGGGTACAGTTCTTATTGTCCCAAAAAATTACCAAAAGTCTCAAGAAAGGGGAAATACTTCTATTGAGATGAACATGAGTAAGTTTTTGTGATGGTAGTCTGTTAACTTTGAAATGTCAGTAATTAGGCAATGTGAATAGGGTGTATCAAACATTTTTACTAGATATTAGTGGGGTTAGACTGACATTTTAGTACAGGAAAAACTAATGTTCAGTGCTATTGAATGTACTGACATTGCAATGGGAGAGTAGCACAAGGAAATACATTATTTGTTAGCTTAGTGTTGCAAAGTGTTAAATAGTTTCTGGTTGCAGTTGTAAAATGCATGTTTTCAGGGATCAAAAGATATGAAGCTTTACTTAAAGGAGGTGCACCTTTTGAGGGAGGAGACAGCAGTTATCTGCCCTTTGTCCTGAACTCACCATTGCAGCCTGGAAAACTCAGTGCAGACGTGCCCTTTTGCTGTTCGCTGTCTTGGTGTTTGCAGTAGGGAAGTTTTTCGTCCCACCCTGCATTTGCCATGGGACACTAATTGCTTTCCTGGGATGGTTTAGGAGGAGAGGCTGAGCTACAGGCAGGAATTTGCCTGGCCCTTCCTTTATCAAGCAGCCAACAGAGATGAGACATGGTTAAATCCTCATTAGCTCATCTGTGAGAAGCCTCTTCCCAGGTGGATTCTGAGCTACACTTCAGTTCCTGTGTCCCAGAGGTATGGTTCTGGTTCACCAAGCCTGGAGGGCAAGATGGGGAGAAGGCTGAGCGGTGGCATAGGTCGATTCACTGTAGCATTTTTAGGTCACACTGCTACAGCCAGGCTAAGACTTCAGGACTCTTATCCAACTTAGCTCCCAAGAGTGCCAATGTCACAGTTGAGGTCATGCCCAAGTGAGTTGAGGTCATTCCCAAGAATGGAGATCACCCACCACTTCAGGCTTTGTGCTGTCACCTCACTGTCATCTCCCAAGACAGTATCGTCTTTGTCCCGAGACATACCAGCACAATCCACAGATAAAACCTTGGACAAGAGCAACCAGGAGGATTCATGGGCCCCAGGCCAGACTACGACCTCTGTTTACCAAACAAAATTTTCCCCGTCGTTCACTGTTTTTCACTCGGTCATGTCTGTAAATACTTATTTCAGTCTTCTGGAGAAACTAAATCAACATATTTTGTTCATCTGCTTCCTTTATCTAAAACCATGAAAAGGGCGTGCTGTCTCAGTAGGACTTGAGAACTCTCGTGTCTGGCCCAGACACAATTAAGTGGATATCCATCAGTGACCCTTATTGGCAATATCAAAAGAAGAGCAGGTTTAATATTTACCTCCCCATGAAGTGCTCCATCACAGCCAGCTGAAAAATCCCTTACCCTCAGATGGTGTGTGGCTGTGGAGTTCTGAGGTTGAAAAGAAGTGGTTTTGCACAAGGGGTCTGCAAAAGCAAATGGGAGTCTGATGTGGAAACTGATTGCAGAAGCCCTGAGCTGGATTATGAAAAATTTTGCTTGTGACCTTCAATAAACACTCATCCTCTTGATTCAGCATTTCCCCTGCACAGAGAAGGCTAAGTTGACAAATATTTGTCAAAGAGGTAATGTTGTATGGGGCTGCCATATAGATTTGGGAATGAAATATCACATTGGTAGAAATATTCTTCACCTGCAAAAAAGACCACTGACTTGTTTTTAACAAGTTTCTGGATATATTTCAATGCTGCCTAGTTTTGGATCGTTTTTTTTGTTGCTGCTCTGATAGTTTAAGTGTATGAGGCAAGGTTAAAAGTGGTTAACTGGAGTGCATTCATCTCATTTCACTTAGTGAGTTCTCAGGATATTAAAGCAAATGACAAGTGGACTTTATTGCTGCCTGCAGTTTTTGGTTTGTCTGCTAGGTTTTACTGGACCAAAGGATTGCTTGGTCGGAGCACTGTAACTATTGAGTGGCACATCCCTCATGACACAACTCCGGGCATCTACAGAATACAGTACTTTGGGCACTACAAGAAAAGACTGTCGACCAATCATGCTGTCTCTATTCCATTTGAAGGCATATCTTCAGAATTTGAAATCACAGACCTGTAGATGATCTTGTTCATTAAAGGAATTGTTTCCTTGGAGCAGTAAATCTGATACTTGTGACATTCACAATGCATGCATGCCTGGGAGAGTTTTTTTGTGGCATATGTGACTCTACATTGTTGCTGTCTCTCTAGTGCTGCTGTGCAAAACTCGACTTCCTGCCAAATTTTGACTTTCACTTGCAATTCAGTCTCACTAGTTTAATGTGATCCATTTGTTCAAGCTGTTCCTGTCCTGGCCAGATCTCATTGCAGTTGATTCTTATTGTAATAAAAGATTTGAGTGTTTGTCTTTAGTTTTAAACAAGGACTTACTGATTATGAATAAGCTTTCTCAAAAATAATTTTTGCGTATTGGGAGCTAATCCAGACTGTAAAATAGTCCATAAAATTGAGCCCAGTCTATAAAACTTTAAAGAGCTACTGAATTCACAAAGCATCAGAAGACTAATCAATTGTGCTTGAAGTAACTGGCAAAGCTGACCTCCTAGGATGGAAAGGGGATAAATAGGATACTCATCAGAGAGGTTTGAATGTTATTTCATTTAATCATTCTAGCTTAGGGTGTTTGGAGGATTCGTTCTCGAATTTGAAAGCCATCATATCATTGGGGCAACTGTGTCAAATGAGGTGAATTGTGCATAGTTCCCTATAAATCGGTGGTCCTAATTTCACAGGTGTCTGATGGGAGTGGTTGTATAAAGTCCTGTCTCAGAGGTCTCGGCTAAGGAAAGAGGGCAACTTACAAAATAAATTATTGAAGGTGTTGGCAGGTTTTTCCTGCTAAACTGTTTTCTTCTCTTTCACAAATATCGCTTTTGAACTGACCAGTGTGCCCAGGCAGACTCAGCGATGCCCACCACATGTGGGTTTGTGCCATTTCAAGGGCATGCTGAACAAGTTTTTGGAAGAGAAGTCTTGTGAAAGCTCTCAAATAATTACCAGCGGCCTGAGAAACTACAGATGGGCTGGAGGCTGAAAAGGACCATATATACTTGCTCTGATTTTTTGACCTGAAGACACAGTGCATCTGTGGCATGGTCCAGAGGCAGAATGCTGGATGAGAAAAGACTTTGGGGTTGGCTATGTCCATTCTTCTTGTCTTTATGTTAAGCTCCTGCCCAGATCAAGCACAACAAAGGGCAACAGATAGCATTTTGCCCTCTAAATATCATTTTGGAACACATCAAAAAGATGTGCTAGAGGTTGTTTCAATGGGAGGGCAAAAGCTGGATTACGTCCAGACATGGCACGATTAGATTTCACTGCAACAAGGTAATATTTTGGGAGCTTCAGATGGAAATCAGTAAGAACTTGCCTTATGAATTAAAGCTGTGTGTGAAGCACCTCTGGATGGACCTCAGCCTGCTTTATTTTAGCCTCAAGGAGAACACAAGGTGAGCAGGCAGTGGCTGGCTGAAGAACTTCCCAGATCTAATGGCCAAAGCCTGGAAACGACCAGGATCACCTATGGGTAGGTCACCAGAATGGCTTGCAGTGCCCCTCCAACTCATGGGAAAGATCTGTGGAGGGGTTCATCAAAGCAGAGACTGAAGATAGCATCAAAGAGGCAGAGGGATGGTCCTAAGAGCTATTGGCTGGCAGGATTTCAACATAGAAATATCCCCAATAAGGTGGAGGATCTTCTCCCGGGATTTTCAAGAGCTGACTGGACAAAGCCATGACTTTCATGATCCAGTTCTTGTGGCAGGTCTCTTCCACCAGTGCTGCCATGGTTTATGATATGCAGGGAAGCATCCATAGTCCCCAGGTCTCTTCCAAACTCTGTAAGTAGTAGATCTGGGGGCCACAGTGAGAAGAAAATACACCTTTCAGAACTGGATTTTGGTTTCTTGTAGTGTCTTAAAATAATTCTAAATATTTAATAAGATCCAACAATATGTATTACTTTTGTGTTCAATTTCTTTAATTCTTTAGAGAGTTGTCAGTCAGGTAATTTCACTGCTCTTTAAAATCAGTAGGAGAGAATGAATTATTCATTTTAAACCAGCTGCAATCAGTCTCAGATAACCCCAACCAGAGGAGCTCAAAAGCAATCACAATATTGAGTCAGGAAAGAGAGAGGAAGAACAGCACTGGGAATCTAATCCCTGAAGATGCTCTTAATGTCCTTTCCTAATAGCTCAGCCTGCTGGTCCATTGGCTATTTGCTCTCATTGGCACAACGGCTCTGATGGAGCAGTGGTGTCTGCGGGATATGGGCAGCAACAGAGGACACTGCTCCAGCACTGCACTGTGCCATGGGACAGTCTTGGTCAGTGCAGCCATGCTCAAGCTGCAAAATGATCCAGAAGGTTTCTTGCAAAGTTTTTCCAGCATTGCTTATGTTTTTGTGTTGGACTCTGCTCTGTGAAGCATATCACAGCCTCTTAAAATGAAGCTAGATCATCTTTATGGAATGCAGGAACTGCTTTCTGGTCTGAAAATGCTACCAAATGAAGCCTCTTATAGCAATCACTCTCTCCCAACGTGCCATTTTTGTTACACTATGTAAACTGGAATAAATTGAACAGGAGTGCTCCTGCTTTCCTAGAAGAAATACATTGGGGAAAAAGGGAATAATGGTTCATTTTTTTGGAAGGAAACACTGAGATGTTTTAGTTAATTTCTTTACATAACTTTGTATTATTGCAATAAGATAACCATGGATTTTTTTTTTTTTAGTTACACAGTTAAATTGCTCATGGGTAAGATTTACCCTCTAAAATGTGAGCATTTGACCCTAAAAGAGAGTTTTTTGGGAAGCTGGTGTTCCTTGTTCTGTACTAGCATTATGTCTGTCGGCTACTGCGGGCACACAGCGACAAACAGCTCTTTCCTCCTGCCTGCAGGCGGTTTCGGGGCTCCGTGGTTGAACCCAGCAGCCACTAGGTGCCAGTGCCGTTTTACAGGAGAACGAATTTGACGCTGAACACATCAGAGCCTAGAAAAAATTTTCAGGAATTTGGGCAACTTGCCAGTTATTAAATATAGCATTACTCGTCACAGTTGCTCTTCCCTCTCTTGGGCTACTCTCCTTCAACGTATGGCCCTTTGTGACTTGCATGCATGCTCAGGAGGAGAGCAAAACTTTTTTAATAGTGGGACGTAACTAGTATGAACTTGAAACTTGTTTGTGTCTGCAGACTGAGCCTCCTCACAGAGCTCCTTTGCAAAACCGACCATATCACAACTTTCCCCCTGCACAGCATTTTATCCTCCTGAATTTACTGACAGCATTTGGAGCTGCAGAAGAGATGCTAAATTAGGATCTAAGTCAAGGCACTGCGGTGAAAGAGGAGAATCCTTCTGCTGCCTCTGGGCTTTTATGCAGGGTTTTAGGATCTGTCTGATCCTGTGGTTGTCTGGTGCTGTTTTCATGTGTCCCACATAGGATGTTTCTGTGCAACCTACCTACAGGTCCACCAGTGACTATCTGCATTATAACATCTTCACAACTGGGGCTGCACATGTACAAGGTGGGACTGGGGACCAAAGAATGTCACTCTTCCAGTGGTTCCCCAAATCTGGATGTGGACAGTCTCTACCTCCTGCAGGTAGCTGGAGCCAGGACAGGACAAGTTTCTGGCCTTGGAGAGAGTTTGAGGTGGCAGGGGATCTCTGGGGAGAGAGCAGCCCATTGCCAGCCCCCCCGAAGGAGAGCGGTTGGCAGATTGGGGCTGTCTACTCCCCCTCATTTCCCCCCCCCCCCTCCCCCAACCTTAAAAAGGGCCGCTGAGAATTACAAGACCAAGGTTGTGGGTGGACAATACAAAATACTTTCCAACCCTTGAAAGAAATGAGCATCCCATGACAGTAGCAAGAGCAGCACCAGGGCCAGGTTGCCCCCAGGAAACTAGGGAACTGCAGTGTTTTGTGATTCCTGACTTGTATGTCACCCTCCATAGCATTTCTTTATTTTGCCTCAAAAAGGGCATCCAGGTAGGTATTGCCTGTGGAGATGAGATAGTCTACGGGAGATGTAGCTGGGCTAGTGGGAAAAGGGAGCCATGCAAGCTCAAAGGTAAAGCAGCTCCCCCTGAAAGTCACTGGAGACCTTATCCCACAGACTTCTAGAGAAGGTTTCAGGGGGCATGGGAGATGAGACATTGTTTCTGAGTGGGATGTTTCAGGTATACCCATCTCCAAAGGTAGAGTTGGTTGTGTAGTCCTCAGACATGTTTTATTCTCACTTTGCATTTCAGATATGAGGTGTTGTGCTGTAGAAACCTCTAGGAAAGGGCTGGCTGGAAGTATCTTCTGCCCTGTAAGCAGCCAAACATGTGGCCACCTGCTGATTTTTCTGGGCCATTTATCTTCTCCTCATTTTTGGCTCAAGCACGTCTTAGACTTGTTTGTAGAGGATGGATATAGTTTTTGGCTTTGTCTTACTGTCCACTGGGAACCCAGATCCTTACAAATGGGGAAATAATGCTTTTTAAGTTGGGTTGTGGGTTTGAAAATTTGTTCTTGCTCTCCAAAATTAATCAGCCAACTGCTGCTGAGCAAAGAGGGAATTTCAGTTTTCCGGGGGAGGGGGGAATGTTAAAGCACAAAAGCTAATTTCTTCTTTGCCCTGATTTCAAAGAAAATGAAAGCAGGACATCAGGGAAAGTTAATGAGGTAAAATAATAGAGCTGGCAAAGCTGCTCTTGTTGCTAAAGCCCAGAATATAGCTGACCTCTTTATAAATTTGTAAGAACAATGTCAAGCTATTTAGGTGAAATCTCTTTTGGCTCTTGGTAGGGACACCTTTGGTTGAGTGGTGCGTGCTATCAGTAGCAAGATAGCAGATCTTCTCCCCTTTCTTGTGTTTCAAGATCTCACTGGAAAGGCACAAAACCAGAACATTTTGTACTGGGTGTGGAAGAAGGAATTACTATGATAGCATTCCAAGTATTAGGCCCTCATCTTCTTAAAGTGACCAGTGCTGTAGGTGATTTACCTATCCCAAATCACGTACTGCCCCATCTACTCCCTTATTTTTGCACATTGCTGTCTTGCTATTGGTATCACCTCTGTGACATCTCCATTAGGATCAGGTAAGAAACAAAGGTATTATTGCTGTAATAAATGTACATCAAAGGTGATTCCTGCAATATTGACAGCTAAAAAAATATTGGCCAAAAAGCTAAGGGGAAAAAACCCTAACCCCTTCATTTTTTATGTAAAAGTGCAGAAGTATAACAGTTCTGATTTTCTGCTGCATGTTCATGCCGTGTCACCAAAGTGCATATTGAAAACATTCTTGGCGTTGCCAAACAGCTTGTGACCTTACCTGTCTGACCTCAAATCAATCAGTACAGAGCAAAGGGTGCTTTTATTTACCATGGACGAGATGACCCTTTCAGATGAAACTTGGCATATAAAAGGACTAAGGCATGTATGTTGGTTTAAAAAGCTTTAATGATATTTCAAAGTCCAGTTAATGTCCTTGGATTACTCTAGAATTATAGACTTGCTTCACAGAATTTAACCCGTTATAATTTCCTTGTAGCTGATGATTGAGATGCCATTACACTTCATTCTGATTAAAGATACATGATTGTCCTCCAGTAAACGGATAGTTTTAACACTTCATAGTGTTAAAAATCTATACAAATATTGTACTATGCGTACAAAAATAAGTGCTTCATGCACACTCTTTTTAATACTGCTTGCCCTTTTCTTTGACATCTTTCTGAACTTATATAAATAGCTCAAAAAGCAGATTAAAGTTACTGAACATGGAAAGTGAGAAACATCTTCTGCCAATGGTAGTCTTTTAGAGAGAGATGCATGGTTATGTTGCTCATTGGCAATGAAACACAGTATAAAAGACATAGAAGGAAAAATAAAGCCACAGTAGCCCTAACACTCTTTGCTATTCTGTCCTCTGTGAACAGGTTTGTTGTCTTCTGTGAAGCCAAGTGTGCTAAACAGCAACCACAGAGGGATTGTAATACCTTTAGGATCACACTAATGAGCTACATTATAAATAGAAAGGGTCTAATAGAACTGCAAACAATATAGCTTATGTGGTTTTGTTCCATTCCTACTGAAATCAAGTCAGCTCAATTCTGAGACTAGAAAACACTTAGCTCCTGGCAGTCACACCTTGTCACAGCCCATCATACTTTGAACAGCTTCAGGGATGCACAGAAAAGTTCTGCTTGAAACAGCTTGCATGGTGCCACGTTACCTCATCTAGACTGGGTGACAAATTTGAGGTCAGATGTCTTGGATCTGGTGGCCACCGCAATCAGTTGAAAATTCTAACCCTCAAAGGGTAGGGCTTTTACTCCTAGGCTGAGCAGATTTAAGTTTACTTTGTATGAAATACTGTATAGGATATATTTTATAGGATTAATATATGTGCTGTCATTATCTAACATGGAATTTCTCTTATATCTCTAGAGCATCATTGCCCCTGCCTCAATCCAATGACAAAAATAAATGCATAATGCCCTCCTGCTGTAAACCAAAGGATGCTCTCAGCATCTCCAAGGCATTCAAAACCAACACCAGTGACGGTGCTCTCTGAAACAGGAGAGCAATTCATGTTGACATGAATCCTCTTGCACTAATTTAATTTTGGTAAGAATCACAGCAGCCAGCATCTTTGCTTTAATGTTTAAAGCAGTATTGATAGCCAGGCAGGGCTCTTTCTATCCTGTTGAAAATATTCCTTTTGTATCATTTTATTCCTGCAGAGGTGCATATTATTACTGGGCCATAGCTGTGCACTCTTGTGCTCTAATTAAGTAGAGAACTGACCTTAATGAATAGCACTTTTCTGGTCCTCAGCCTTAATAGTCCTAAAAATTTTCCTGTCTTTCACTGAAGGTGCTGTTGGATGGGAGGTAAAAAAACATGCTGTTATTTGCTGTTTTTTCGACTTGCAGGTACTGCTGGGAAGTAGTGAAGTAAGAGGGAAAACTCAGTTGAATGCTTGCCTACTGCTTTAAAGATCAAACTAATGTTCAACAACATGCAATCTAGCCTGTTAGCTGGCCAGTCAGCCATTAGGACAAATGACATTTTTCCTTGGCTGTGGGGAATGAATTTAAAAGACATCTGAGGTGCCTTAACACATCCCCACAGCGATGGTGTCATGGGATGCTCAGAGGTAGTAAAATGCAAAGTGGAGACCTCCACATGGCCAAAGGGCAGCCTTTCATTTTGCCTGTTGTTCTGCATAGCTAGAGAAATTTTAGGATGTGCCTGTCTGAAATTTTGTGGTGAACAGAGGAGACCAAGTGCTGCACAGAGTGGCTTGCTGGAGACACCCCATCCTGTCCTTGTCCAATGTCACAGTGTCCACAGGACCAGCTGTTTTCAACATAGGTTATTGCTTGTAAACACACACACAATAGTGTGTTGGTATACATACATATGTGTATATACATACACATATATATATATATGTATATGCACACACCTGAGAACCACTCATTTTCTGGGCAGAGGTTTTGGTTTCTAGTGTGAAAAATCTGATTTTGAGCAATCTTTTTTTTATTATTTTCTCCTTTTCCTTCTCTAACATCCTGTTATGAAACAAAAGAACTACAAGAATGAAACTCCAACTAAAGTCTGACTTCAGGTGACAGATTAGTTTAAAATCATGAGGGTGTAAGAATTCTTAGAGCAAGATATCTTTTTTTTTCTGCATGTGCTCAATTCAAGGGAACTTGAATAAAAACAGAACTAAAATGCTCCATATCCATCACTGCGTGCAGTGACTGCGAAGGCAGGATAGGCTTCGTAGGCTGCATACGTTGCTAAATCTTGTCCCATAGTCACTGCTTGTTTGAGCTGAGTGGCTGTGACAGTTGCAGCTGCATTAGCAATGGTATATCCTGCAGGAGAAAGGAGGGGAAAAGTGCAGATTAATGAAAGATATTTAAAACTCACCATCACCTGATGGTTTTGATGGGAAGACTGCTGTTGATGGGAATAATGTAGGGAGCAATGAGTCTGTTAACGGGAATCTAATTAAAATAAAAATTTCTTTTCTGGCATGTTTTTTCTCCACTTTAAATGTAGTATAAAAAAAGATGGAGATTCGATGCATTTTCTCACCTACTATTTGCTAAACACATTATATGAAAAATGTCCCTCTCTGTCGAATATTTTTTCCTTAGGCTTTGATTATCTCTGAGCAAAAGGGGTGTAAATGGTGCTCTGTAAATGGTCTCCCACACATGACTTGAGGTTAGCAAGAAAATTAAGTAATATAGGGGAAATCTGGGCAGGTTTCATAGGGAAAATGGGGCTCTGATACCCTTCACTTTCAAATACATGTAATTTAGGGCAAACACAACAGAGAGGAAAGAAAACCCCGCCATGCAATATTAGGGAGTCTCCATCCCTGGAGGTGTTCAAGAAGTGTGTAGATGTGGCATTTCAGGCCATGTTTTGGTAGGCACTGTGGTGTTGGCCTGATGGTTGGACATCATGATCTTGGAGGTCTTTTCCAACCTTAATGAGTCTATGATTTAGTAAACTGGATATTTTTCCCTCATCAGTTTCTAATGGAAAATGTGGTTTCAACACTTCAGAATTATCCATTAGAAAATGGTAGCGTTGCTGATTTAAAATGAATCACTGGGAAAAAAAACATCATTTGGGGCTGGTTTGTCTGAAAGCAGGGTATGGCAGCATGTCAACCAGACCACAATATTTTGTTGTGAAAGAATCGAGAATTAAGACAAAGCCTAAATTTAGGACGAACCTCTGGGGCATTGGTTCTGCTGGACCAAGCTTTGCTGTCAAACTGTATCTCCAAAGATCCAAAATCTCTGACTGACCAGCTTGGCAACGGGACCAACTCAAGGTCAGTCAGAGCCAAGGTCTTCTTGATGGGGGGAATGGAGGTATTGGGCAACACTGAGAGCATGTTACCTCATTGAAGGTGTTACCTTAAGGGAAAACATTAGAAATTCACTGTAATTTGAGTATTGTGGCTGCTCCAAGTATCTTCTTTATATTGGCAAAGTGAGGAGACACATTTTGACTAGGAATTGTGAAATTTGTCAATTAAACCATATCTGCAACCATCGTAAGAGAAATTAGCTGCTACCTGGGCATTGCCTGAGCTGGCCTTCAGCAAGCCCTGGTCAAGGACCAGCGTGTGTTGTAAGCAGAAACTTTAACGTATGTCCATTTGTTGAGTTTCCAAGACAAATAAATAAGGGTGGATGAAAGAAAAAGGAGAGATTGTAATTAAGCAGTAAGTGGAGATGGATTCAATAAAGAACCCATTTCGTTTCCACACTGCGGAAGCCTTCACAAACCCAGACAAATTGATTTTTCTGTGGCTTTTGTGGACTTCTGTGGCAGGAAGACAGATAGATTTTTTTTTTTTTTTAAATCCATCCTTGAGACACTCCAAACAACTCAGTAGTACTGACTAATGCATTCCTCATGTGCAGTTTGGCATGTGTTGCTCCCACTTCATCAGAGTAACAATTATGCTGGAGAGCACAGTAAATGTAATGCCTGCAAGCTGAATTCCTGCTCTCATCCTGTGTCTTCCATGACTTCCCAAGCTGTTTTGGGCAATTGGAAGAGCTGTTGAGTATGAATTCCCAAACTTGGAAAAAATTCTTCCAGTGGGAGTGTCAGAGGTTGGATCCTATCCTCACTTTCATAGTTGCATCATCTTTTTCACAGATGAAATGAGAAGTGTTGGTTCAAAAGGAGATGGAGATGCTGGCGGAGGACAGATGGACCATGACTCAATCAATTGTGCGTCTTTGCAGTGAGGAGGATCCCCTCCATCCTGGCTGGCATCAGCTAGACCACAGACAGTAGGTCCAGGTAGGGTACTCATCCTGTATGTGTCACTGGAGACACAAGTTCTGGATCCTTCATCCTATCTGGACCTCCCAGCCAACGGGACACATCCACAAACTGGAGGAAATGGAGGAGATGTGCGTACCTAGGACTGGGCCCCGAGCAGTGGAGAATCCCCATCCTTGGACATTGCCCTAAATTGCTTGGACACAACCGCAAACAACCTGCTGTGTCTGTGGCATTGGCCTTGCTAGGAGAAGTGCTAGAGCAGAGACCCCACTCATGTCGGTGTCTCCGGCCTAAGTTGCCATATGATATGCACATCATAATTTGGGTAGTCCTGATTGTAAAGTACTAAGAAAGCAATAAAGATGTCACACACATAAGTAACACGAGTCAAGGTAGGGACCTGTGGGGAAGAACAGGCAGGTCTGTCCTCAATGGCCAATAATCGGCTAATCATCTGCAAGGAAGCAGCAGGAAAAATAGTATCCCAGGAGACCTTTGTTGTACAGACCTTCCCATACCTGGAAAAGCTGGTGCTGCAGGAGGCACCTCTGCTCCCTCCATGGGAATCCCCAGCGTCTGAAGGGTGTATTCTGCTGCGTAGGTTTTGGCTTCATCAATATAGGCACTGAGCTTGGGTGGTGTGAAGGGATGTCTGTGAGTACAGCAAAATGTTAGCATGTTGTTTTTTTCCTTCAGGATTTTCCTGCAAGATGTTTTGATCCATTCATAGATGGCATCATCTCACGTATCAAATGGGAATATTATTTTACTGTGCTGATGTATTAGCAAAAGCAGTCTCCTTGTAGTAGTCTGGTTTCTTTGCTGAGTTTATTGACCCTGGGTCTCATTTTGGACACAACAACATTTAAGAGAATGTTGTGCATTTTAAGATTTTTGGATTTTCTTTAAATACACAACAAACAATTTTCTAGGTCAGAAATATTTAAAATCATATTTGGAGCTGAATTATCACCATGTTCCTTCAAGCAGCTTTCTTTTATCAGTCTATTTTAATTTGTGGATGTTTTTCTCTCTAATGTATAAATACACATTAAGGAAATAGAGCCCTGTGCAATTGTATTGAGGTAAATGAAATTCAATTAAAAAAAAAATCCTAAACTCCACAACACCTCAAATGGTAGTTACGTACATGGTGGGGTTCTGGCTAGCAAGGGCAGGGATGGTGATTTTGTATAGGAAGAGCTGTCTTTGGTCTTGGCCAATTGCAGAGTGGAGCTGGTAAACAGGTTGACCCCAGTTGTTTTTCTGGCAGATTTCTTCCAAGATCTAGAAGGGAGAAAAGGGATTTTTGCTTGGGTTAACTGCTGCACAATACCCTTCTCATGCAGCTCCAGCCCCTGCACTGGTCAGCTTCCTCCCCTCTGAGGGATTTTCAGGGGTGTCATAGCAGATTCCTCAAAAAAAACTATAAAATAAGTGGCGGTTGGAATCCTACATTCACCTTGAAATATAATATTCATCTAAACCTTTTATACTTTAAAAATCCATTTCATTCCTGAAGTTAGTTATTATCCTATTAAATCAGACATCTTTGTCCTTTTGCTGATTAGCTGTTCTATTCTGTTATCACTGTAGTTTTCTTTGAATTCTTCCCAGAAACTCTATCTACGCACTTCTCTTTAATAGTGCTAAAACATCAGGGTTGCATTCATCTTCACTGCTCTGTTGCCTCCCCGGCTTAGTGGGTTACAGTTCATGAAAAGTCCAAATAATCTTATTTTATAAAAAAAAAAAAAAAGAAAAAGAAAAAAGGCTGTTTCCATCCCATTAATTATACAGGCTTCAATAGGTGATTTCTGCTTCTAGTCTGAAAGAGTAATGCTGAACCATATTGCCCCCAGCCTTAGCACAGCTTCTTTCATGATAATTGGGAATCGATGTCCAGAAACACTCTTGTTTTGGGTTTGTTTTTTGTTTTGTTTTGGTTTTAACCCACTAAATATGTGCTGTCCCAAGTGAGTTTGAATACAGCATGATGTTCCTGTGCCTCCCTGTGAGTGTTGCTTAGACCAGTTATTTTTTTGAAGGAGCTCCACCAGGTCTGACACTCAACTGTGAAGGTGTTAAGTCTTGAGACTGCAATGTTGGCCATGCTGCCAGCTGTGTTGGAGTGGAGACCCCAGGTGCCTACAACCCCTGCCGTTCTGTGGTCTACCTTGATTAAAATTTACACTTAATTTTATCTAAAATTAAAATGTAAAATTTAAAACCCAGTGCTGCTTTTAATGTTGTATTCATAGCTCCAGCTGAAATTTAGCACTTGGTAGTGCGAATAAACTAGTTCATGACGTTTCTTGACTATGGCAATTCTTGTTCCTTGCTATCCTAGTGCCTGTATATGCATGTTGGTTTTATAATGTTACATCAACATTTAAATCCTCAGTAAGGCAGGTCTACATTGTAACACCAAGCATCTCAGCTAGACAGTAGGAACAAAATCAGTCATTCAAAGATGGCATTCAAACAGTCTCTGTGCAGCGGATGGTAGAGGCTGATCAAGATGGCAAGTATTAATGAGGCTGCCCTATTAATGAGGCTGTCACAAAGCAAACTGTAGCTGCTTAAGACCTGCTGTTGTAGACCTGAAATAGTAGCAGTTGGGGGATTAGGGACCTCAGCTGCTGGGAAACGTGCCCCAAAACACCAGTGTTGCAAGTGCCCAGCACTATTTGAAATACATGTATTGGGGGTTTGGCAGCAGTGGGAAGGGGTGGGGGAGTGGAATTAGTTTCTCATGTTGCTTTGGATCATGTAAGGAAAGGAGTTGCCGTAAGAGCTGGACCCTCAGAAACCGGGGGAATTTGTTGGGGGTTTGTTCTCAGCCCTCAGTCGCCTGTCAGAGTCCCAGTCCTGCATGCACAACCACAGCAAAAGCCTCCTTGAACAATCAGAGTTTCTGTGCTGGGCTGGGTTGTGGAGGCAGGCAACACCTCTTTCCCCATAAACAATTTAAAATGCGTATTATTTTTCTACGTATGTGCCTTCAGTTCCTTGGTGAAGTCCCAAGTGTTGCACCACATTTATCAAACCCATTCTGGGCGAGAAATTCTTTACCCTCTGTGCTTTTATGGAGAAACAGCCATAGCTGTATTTCATCTTACACTCATGGGTGCTTATGAAAACTCTTCTCTGAGGGAGAACAGATACCATTCTCCAGCAAGGCAGGTGGCTATTGCAAGTTGCAACTAGTGGTATTTTATTTTTTTTTAATGTCCTTGAGATGTAAGAATGGATTTGGTTGTCATTCCCCAGTGCAGATCCAAGCAGGAGGCGATTTTCCAAAAAAAAGCATTTTAGGTAAACACAGCCTCTGGATGGGATATTGACTCTGGTTTTGGGCACATACCTGAGGAGCAAGTTTGATTCCTTGGGGCTTTAGTGTGACGTGGTTCATCGGTGTGAGCTCCATTCCTGGCAAGAGGTCGTAGAGTTTATCCTCCCCTCTCTTTTCTCCTTTGAGCTGGTATCCGCGCCCCAGGCCCGTGTACGCCAGGTAGCCGCGACCTCCCAGTCCTCTAACTCCCGCAGCCCCTACAGGTACATTCATGTAAATTTCTAGGAATGTAAGAAGGCATTAAACTGAATCAAATCACCGGAAAAAATTACCCTGATTTTCGCTGAAATGGAAAAGTTAGCTCCACTCGCTGGATTTAGAGAGACATGGGCAGGAGCCCCCCATAGCCTGCTGCTGGGGTAATCCAGACTTGACGTTTATACTCTTTCTTTTTGGGCTTGTATACTTGAAGAGGTGATGGTTTTTTTGGGGAAAGCCCTGATTCTTTTGACCCAGTTTCCATCTTTTCTGGTCAGTTTTGATTTTGTGACATCTTTCTACCCAGATTTATAGTTGAAAGGCAGAGAGGAGTAGGCTGATACCATTTGCTGCCCACCAATTGAATTTCACTTTCCTGAAGAATTCAAAATTTATACAATCCTTTGCTTATACGAAACAAAACTCTTTCCCTTCGCCTCACCCCCTCCCCCTCCAATGCTTCTGCTTTTCCATGGGGAGACCTGCTTGAGAGTCTGCGGAGACCGTAAGGCAAGAGAGGTCTGGTGGGTTATCACATCTGCACCTTTCCTAATGCGACCTTTGTAGAAGCTGGTTTCACCATTGCAAGCAAAAAACATGGTGGGGAGGAAGGGAACTTCTTGCTTCTCTGTCCCCTTCCTTGGGAAGGGGGAAAAAATTGGCTGGCATGGTCCTTGCCAGTCTTACTGTGGTGCCAGTCAGGATCCCAGCCTGCTGCAGAACTTGGCCATGGTCTTGGAGACAGAAGCTGACTGCCACAGGTGTCATCTTTGCAAGGAATATCAAAGGTTGTTTTTTTGTTTTGTTAGCTCCCAAATTTAATTCTGCTCTTATCAAACAATAACTGCAATTATATTTAATTTAGAGGTACCAGAGTATGAGGATTTGATTTGGTCCAAGGTACAGTCACCTGAGATCATAGGAGCAAACCCAGTAGCTTTCAGAAATACTCTCTGTTTTCACAGACTGCTTATTATTAGGTTAATGATCCGCAAAAAAAAAAAAAAAAAAAAAAAAGACTTCATCTTCCAGAGCACAGAATTAATGACTTTCTTGACTTCAGTGTTAGTTCCCTACCCTGCATCAGTCCAGTGTGACTTTCTTGGGAAACTCCATGGCTTTGGGTCAGAAAGCACCATGACTGGTAAAACTTTCCCTGTGATCTTCACAGCAAAGAGGAATTATAGTATAGAGCTGTGCTAGTGACTGATTGAGGAAGCTGACTCTGAGGGGGAAAGGAAAATAGCTTTACTTGGTCTTCCTTGCTGGGACAAAACCAGAAGGATTTGCGGTTTATTTATGCTGGATGGAGTGCAATCTGGAAGCTGATTCAAGCGTGCTCTGGGAAAATGGTTATTTTTTTTCATGACCTGTTTATTCTACTGGAAGATCGCTGCACCTTTGGGAAGGACAGGGACTAAAACCTGCGTTTTCCATCCTACTCTGAAAGGGGTCCAGCATCTAGGGCAAAGCTAATGCCATCAACAAGAGTCTAGGGAGCAGCCACCCAAGCCTCACAGAAGGTATTTTGCTAGAACTAAATATTGGTGTGATGGGAGTTACCTCGGATGGATGGGGGCCGGATGATGCTCCTGTTGCTGAGCCCCTTGGTGGCAGGGAAGTGGAGGTTGGGGATAGCTGTGTAGGCTTGGGGTGCATAGAAAACCGGAGCACCCAGGTAGGTGGTGGCAGGGTCGTACACGTGTCCGAAGGCATAGGTATATTCTCCTTGCAGCATGGTACCTCTGCCGCCTGTGCCCCGAGTGTATCGTACGTAGCTGTCTTTGTCAACGGGCTTGGCTAACGTCACCTCAATTGGGGACCCATCCAGCACCTTCATGCCAGGAGGTGAGGAGAACAGGGGAGAAGCACAAGTGTAAGTCTCCAAAGTACAGATGGATCATCCTGCCTAGGGAGGCAGTTCCCTCACATGGTTTGCTAATGGGACAAGAAGATGAAGAAAACCACACAAAAAAGCCAAAAATCTCCCTCCCATGGGTGGAAGAAGGCACAAGCTAGGTGAAGGTTTAGTGTGTTGAGAGCACCCAGCCCTTTCCCCTGCCAGGAGAGGCACCTTAACAAAATCAGCACAGTTGTGAAGCCTTCAAAAGGCTTTATTTCCCCGCAAAGTAGCGTGTAAGTCAGTGAGATTATATGTTACCCTATGGAGAACAGCAGTAGCACTAAAAATAGCAGTGGGGTTAACACCTCTTTGGGAACAGCTCTTGCATTACAGTGCTGTGAATTTCATGCAGTGCAAGAAGTACTAAATACAGCAGCCTCCTTGTAAATCTGCATCTGAATTTGGATCAGATGTTTCAAGTTGACCTTTTTTTGTCCTGGTTTGCCATTCACACACTGCTCTGTGAGTGTTTTTGTTGGCAGACGTGGAACAAGAATGTGAACGTGAGCCAAGGCAACCGTAAGTCCTAAAACTCAAATGCTAGTCCTCATTTCAGCTTTGTTCTGCTTTTTTTTTTTTCCCAAGGGGTGAACTATAGTGTGAACTGATCAAATATTTAGCATAAATGCAAGTAGCAAGAAGCCAAAATGAACAGTCTATGTACAATCAGGTTTGCTGAAAATGAATCCAGGAGCATAAATAGCCTGCAAAGAGAAAATATGGCTAACACCTTCAGGACGTTTTTGTAGCTAATAAACCAGGCAGCTTTGTTTCAGCTGCATACAATGTACTGTACGTAAGCCCCAAAAATTAGCATTCACGGCAGCTTTACCTTCCCATTCAAGGCTTTCATAGCTTCAATAGCATCTTCTCTTTTATTGAAGTGCACAAAGGCATAGTCTCTAATTTTCTTTACTCTCTCTACTGCACCTGCAGAAAACAGTTGGAAATGTCTTAGTTGGAAAACACAGATCTGAAAGAGCAACTGTGTTGGGTTATGAGCCCTTGGAGAGCGAAGGCTGACCAAAGGTAAAAGAGAAGAAGACAGTGTCTTCTTACCTCTCAGGATGTATATGGCACAGGAAAACAAATATAAATGATGTAGTATTTCAAGGATAACTAGAAATAATTGAGGTCAGACACCAGTAAGTTTCCCATTACACTGGAGTGTTTTTCAAAATACTCTGTTGGACGCTACCTTTGGTCTTGTGTCTCCCTTCTGTTAGAGACCACCGAGAATTGGATGGCTGAGCAGGACAGGCAACAGCCCAGGATTTGGTGAGCTACAGGTAATGTCACTGTGTAGTTGCCACCTCCATGGTTTTGTGTGTGCATTGTACGTGTTACTTAGAGGCAGCATCAGGAAAGCTGATGCTTCTGCTGTAAAACAAGGAGGGTCTCCTCTTAACCATTGACTTGGGATATTCAGCAAGAACAAACACCAAGTCTGTCCCAAGCATGGGGATGGGCTGGGACCAATGGGGCAGCAGGTCTAGCCCTAAGAAAGAGCCTTTCCAGCGTGAATGGGAGATCCCTGTGATGAGGACCCAGGTACTGGGGAGTCCCTGTCCCTAAGGATCCCCTGATTTGCCTGGACATGGTCCTGATCAGCCCTGCTGCAGTTGTGGCATTGGCTTTACTGGGAGTGTGATTGGGCTGAATACCAGCACCCTGGTGCCTTCAGCCTGTATCTTCCTATACCTCTGTGATTGCCAAGAATAATTCAAACGTAAATGGCTTCTTGTGCCTCTCTTCTATGCCCATGATCTACAGCTTTCCCTTATTATCTGCTCTGCTGCTAGGAACTTGTTGGCAGTGAAATACTCAGCACTAATATTTGTCTCCAAAATAAACACACTGGTCCTATTCCCTATGGTTACAAGCTTTAGACATCTACATTTTCTTCTCTAATTATTCATCTTCTCCGCTCCTGTGGGTTATGAAGCATATCATTAACAAGCCTATCCACCAAGATTGTAACATCCTCAAAGATATCCTTTGGAAATATGGCTAAGGGATGCTGAATGACTCTTCTGTTGGCTTCTTACCCTTTAAAGCTGAACAGGTGCACAGGGAAATGTTATACTGCCACAAAAAGCATTTACTTAAATAACTGCAGGAGAAAATACATTTCTTTGGAATTCAGCAGGAGTCATTAGGATCTCTAGTGGGCTAAATGAAGTCTGTTCCGGCCTACAACCTGAGCAGCCTGCACGTCTTCAAAATGACACTGGAATGGTAAGTAGCACTTCTGGGATTGGAAGGTGATTTTCTAATTTTGAAATTATGGGAGTTATATGCTGATGCCTTGTTTACAAGTTAAGGCTCTAATTAACTCTCTGTGTTTTGAAAACCCCTGTTCTGCCTCCTTGAGAGCACTCTGTGTTACTGATACTCACTCAAGCCAGAAAACTTGCTCTTCCCTGCTCCCACCTATGCTGGGAAGAGCGCTGGAAAACACAGCCTTTGGATCTCCATAGAGAGACTGTCTGTGTGATTACTGAGGGAATATTGACCCCTTTGGCACATTTGGAGAGCAAGGCCTTTCTGCTGGAAACTGTGCCAGGGATGAGGATTTTTGCCAAGATCTCTAGGTAGCGAGGATAAGGCTTTTCAGTGAGACAAGTGATGCAGATCTCTATAGAAGTCATCCAGCACTGAATTTGGTACAGATTTAAGAGGTGATACTTGTACTGTATTACAACTTGAGAAGCAGAAGCAGGATTCCTGGTACTGTCTGGGGAGCCCATAGTGATGTAGTAATTGCTCTGGCATGGAGACTTCCGGATTGTAATGCCTTTGGTTAGGATTATTTTTTCATTGGATGACTTGTTATTGTCAAAATAGCTTCTTAATGCCCTGAATCAATGTACACTTCAGGCAAGCAGTACTGAAGTGCACCACAACGAATAAGGCAGATAACCAAGGGAGGAAAATGAACCATGTCAGACACTTGCTGGCTGTTTTGATTGTAATCGGACTGTAATTTAAACTGCACCTGCTCTCCCCAAAGCTCAGGTTACGCTGCTCAGATACTTTTTATTTTCTCTTTTTGGAAACGAAGCATGTCTTTAAAATAGGCATACCTGATTTCATCCACAATAAGGTTGTCCATTTAAAGAAATAAAAAAAAAAAAAATCAGCATAAGTAAGATGGTAAAGTGATGACAGGAAAATTAAAGATGATAAACATCTTCTGTTGTGCTAGAAAACTTGTCTTAGGAGGAAAGCAGATGACTATTACAAAAGTGTCAAATAGGCATAAATGTGTTTCTAGGGAAGTGCAATGTTCAGGTGTAAAACTGGGTAAATAAAGAAGGAAACAGGTAAGAGACAAGGATGACGTATATTTAACTCAAGGGCAAAATAGGATCTCTAACAGCTTGGTGGTGGCCAAAACTATTAGCCAGAAACATTTAAAGGACAGAAAACACTCACAAAGAAATCTTGTAAAGACCTTGGCTTTGTAGCCTTGTACTAAAAGGAAAGGTATGGAGCAGAAAAGTGAGTGAAGGAAAGCTGAAGCTCTGTAGTGTATTTTAAAAAATTAATAAAAGGAAGTTAATAGGCATGAGATGAAAGGAATTTCACATTGCCAAGCATAAGTTACTAATGCCTAATGGACCGTGTGGCTTGGAGTGCTGCAGAAATGGGTTATTTTTACTTTGTTGGTTTTGGGTGGAATTTCCTAAAGCTGGAGCAGCTCAGAAGTAAAATCTCCTTTGAAAGCCAGGAGGACTTTTATTCCCAACAAGCCCACTTGCTTTTTGAAAAAAGCTCACCCTAGGTTCATGAAATATATGCCGTAAAGGAATACTGTCATATTCTCTGTTAAATGATAAGCACTGATTATTAACAAATTTACAGAAGTGTTTTTTTTTTTGATCAAAATGATAGAATTCAGAATTTAGATAGATTAGATAAAAAGCATCTGTATTAAATCACTCTATTTCTATCTTCATCCCTTGCTGTACAAGAGGAGGGCTGAAATCACCCAGCTGTTACACCAACTCTGTCTTTTTAAAGAAGATCAAAATGATTCAAAATTGTTTTTATGACACAGGCATCCCCATACAGCATTTTGGATCTCTTCCAGTTGCCAGTCATCATAAAAATGTTAGTAGTGTTGTTAACTGGAAATTAAGCAGCCTTTAAAGGAATGAGCTGATGTGCGTGTTGGGTGGGAGCCTAATGACGATATTTGTGGCATAACACATGGACATTTTACAGTGGAAAACCAGTTATTTTTGTCTCTTCCTTTGGCATTTTATGAATGGAGAGAAGTTTCCATTTGCAGTAGCAGTATTTATTTAAGACCTAGCATGTCAATGTGTCCCTACCTGGTTTGATGTTGTTGAACTCCTTTTCTATGGTCTCTTCAGTAGTTGAGAGCATGAGGTTCCTCACGTAGAGAATTTTTACTGATGACATAGTGTCTTCATCCACCTCCACTTCTGGTTCTGCCCAGTCAACAGCAATAGGGTGTCCCCACAACTGGATCCTTCCTTTAAAAAGATTGACATAGTCAGTGTCTGACAGGCTTTGATCCCTCTCACTTTTGTTAAGAAAATATTTCACGTGCAGTATGAACAGCAGAGCAGGCTAATTCTACAAATCGGGCTGGTATAAGCCTTTCTAGCTCAAAGCATGGTTTCATTGTCAACTTATTTTCAAAAGCAGATGGTCAATGTGCTCCTGTGAATACCTTAGATGCCTCTAGAAATGCAGCATCCAGAACTGAAGAAGTTAAAATATGGCATAATTCAAGAACACCTGTGTTCCCTGAAGGGCTCTCAAAAGGGAAATTTTTAATGAACTTATAAAAATTCCTCTTAAATGCAAAAGTTTTATTCCCTAAATAAAAGGAAAGAGATACAGAAGTCCCAGGTGGATGAAATGAAATAGTAAAAGCAAAGATGTCTGTTTGTGCAAGTATTTCAAGTCCTTCCCTTCCCTTCCCTTCCCTTCCCTTCCCTTCCCTTCCCTTCCCTTCCCTTCCCTTCCCTTCCCTTCCCTTCCCTTCCCTTCCCTTCCCTTCCCTTCCCTTCCCTTCCCTTCCCTTCCCTTCCCTTCCCTTCCCTTCCCTTCCCTTCCCTTCCCTTCCCTTCCCTTCCCTTCCCTTCCCTTCCCTTCCCTTCCCTTCCCTTCCCTTCCCTTCCCTTCCGTCACTCCCTCCCTCACTCCGTCCCCCTCTGAGGCCTCAATTATATTAAAACCTATACTGGTAGAAGGAAAATGACAATCCTGAAAAACATTTTTGGAGACATCTGGGAAAGGCATTCTACCTTGCATCTCTGCTTGGATAATCCATCTAAGATTGGATGGGAGCTCCAAAATAGAGAAAATTAGGGGGTAAGGGCAGAATTTGGAAACTGTTTTTTCTATATCGGAAGTGAAAACTAACAAACAAAATGGAAAAAGGCTGCTCCCTCCTAGGACGATTCTGCCCAGTCTGACTTGGGTTGTTAGCAACCAGAAATAAGAGACATGTCTGCTAATGGTTATCAGTTGAAATGAAGGCTGAGTGCCTCTTTCTGAATTGCCGTTTTCTGTTCACTAGTGGAAATAAGGACCTGGTTGACTTGCAGGAAGAAACTAAACTCGGTGCCCGCACTAACTTCTTGCTAAAACCCAGTCTCCCTCCACCCTCTTGTTGAATCAGGAGACAGGACAAACTTTTTATAAAAAGCATCTTCCTTTAGAAGCATTTTGATCTCTTCTACAAAAAAATCCCTCAAAGAGCAGCAAGGTTGAGAGTCAAAGAAGTGTCTTGATAATGATATTCAATCTCATATTCATCCAAGGCATCAGCTGGAGACACATTCAGTTGTGGCTTGAAACTTTTTCAAGTTACTCCCTTATGCTCGCAACATCAGAAGACTTTGGCTCTTGCTCAGGCTTTTGAAATTCCAAAAAACTTTTACCAAGATGTTCCCAAATTGGAAATCACTAGCACATTGCACATATCTGTTTAGAACTATGTGTTTGTTCCATCTGTCTCGCTGTCTTTACTGAGGACTTCAAGAGCTCTTCTTTAAAGTTGCCAGGGGCAGCTGTGGCTGTGACTGCTCGTTCCTTTAGTCTCAGCATAGAAACCATGGAAAAGTCATGCTGAAACACAGACCAGCTGAATTTGTTCCCACAATTAGGGAGCTGCTAAAGTGTTGCAGAAAATGTAGAATAAAAGGATAAATAGTCAATGTGAAATATCCCACAATAGCTAAGCGTATTCTGCACTCAGAATCATGCTTGTTATTTTACAATAAGAAAAAAGGATTTAAATTAGGATGTTTAATGGGCTGTTGTACAGAAAAAAATGAAAGAAGGCTGGTGGCTTATGAACAAGTCTCAAACTAGAAGGTTTATTGGATTCCTTCACTAGCAAACAAGCTGGGTTTGACAAAGCAGTGAGGGAGCTGCTGAGCATAAGAAAGTACAAGGAAATTGGTGAAATCACTGCAAATGCACTTAATGTTAAGTGACTCCTTCATCTAACACCTGCTAAAAGTCTCTGCTTCACGATAGGCTTTGAATGTCTCCCAGTCCCAAACTACATAGTCTTGTTCTTGATATTGTTTGAACCCTAAAGAAATTCCTCCTTTGAAGTTTTATTCCCACACACAAAATATCCATTTTCAGTAACATTCTCAGTACCTTATAAAGGCTGAATATGTTCTTGGATGCTTTCTTGAGTGATTCTCTCTGAGAGGCAATAATTAAGGCTATATTTTGTATATAACCTATGATCAACACAGGATAATACATAACCTACAACAGCGCTGTTTCGATACACATAGCTAAATCCATCTAGCTGCACTCTTAATAAATTCAAGCTCTTAAATGAAGAATATAGACAATGAGTACAGCACCACATCAGGATATGTAGTCAATCATCCACTCTTTACCCCACAACCAGGGTAACTCCATCAGCCAGCCATGGTGTATTGAGGTCCTTCTTTGCTGTGAGTGTCTCAGGATACTTGAGTCCTCTGGAGACTTTGCTGTCACTGCAGCGCAACACGCGCATGAGTGAATGCTGAGATGAAATCATCCCTATCACCACCACCACTTGCACTAACCTGGGAGCAATTTTCTCCTGGCCATTGCTGCTGCACGATGACTTTCATATTCCACAAAAGCAAAACCTCGGTTTTTTGTCTTATCAGCCGCGCTAGGATAGACAATGACATCCACGACTCCGTCTGTGACTTTCTTCATCTCTGCCAAAATTTCTTCTCTCTTCTTCGTTTTGGGAATCCCTCCCACGAACAGGCGGCAGTTGTCCACACTGGCACAGACTCCGAGGAGACGCCCATTCCTGTACATAAACAACATGGCTTGTTTGTCAGGAGTCAGGATCAGTTCTCAAAGGGAGGAGAAAAATAAAATAAAGCCCTCCTCTTGCTTCAAAACACAATGTCGAACACAAGGCTTGCTGTTCCTGCAATGTATGTTGCTTGGGATACTCAGGTGGTCTTGCTCAGTGCAAGGTGTAGTGTGAAGGCTGCCACTCTGTTAGATTTGACGTCAAAGTAAGCACAGCTGAAATGAAATATTTGAGTTCAGGGAGAAACCAAAGTCGAATTTTGCTTTTGCTTCCTGGATTCTCCCTTTTGTTATTTGTAAAAATGGCTGCTACCAGGCAACTCTGCTTACCACCCATGATCACAGCAATGACTCTTGTGTTGCCACCAGTATAAGCCAGGATTCATTGTGTTCACCAGTGACCTGTAGTTTCTCAGTCATCACTGGGCCTCACGACGGAGGTTTTGGGGAAAGAACACTCCTTGTCATGGGGAAACACCATTTGGCTTACTGGTGCCAATTATTGTGCAGGCTTCAGCATAAATTTCCTTACATGCACTTTGCTCCCCTGCTTGTGGTCCAATAACCTCTTGCAGGTCTTGAAAAGTTAAAAACTTCTTTAGAGGAGTCTACAAGGAACAAGGGAATTAATCAGAGGCGTTGGAGGTAGATGAAGTCTGATCTTTAAGACCCTCCAGTCTCTGATACAAATTATATGTCCAAGCTCTCCCTGTGTGCCTCGTGACCTATTTATTCTTAGGGTTGCTAGTAAAGAAATTCAAATCTTTTTTTTTTTCAAACAAAAGCCATAAACCTACCAGCAGAATGGTTTATTGCCAAATGCTTCTGAGCAAAGACATCTACTCATCCCATTTTGAACTGGAAGAAAACACTAAATGCAGTTGAAATAAAAACAAAACATATTGATGGGCCCATATGTTGTTGATTCCTGGGTGTTTTCTTCCTGATTTTTAGTCACAAACATAAAGGATTTTTCTGTTCTTGTCTATTAGGAAATGTCACTGTTTTGCCCATTCCATCCTATTTCACCATATTTTGCAATCGCTATGTGTCCCAGAACATATTTGCAGTACAGCTCATGAGAGAGTCTGTAGATAGGAATAAATCAACAAAAACAGCCTAGAGGGGAACACGAAATAAACAGCAACAGTCAGGTGGAAACTAATTTGATCCAAAACAAAATTTTGTTTCCAATCTTCTGGCAGAATTTTTTTTCTGGTAAGGAAGACATTTCCTGCAAAATATTTGGTTCTGATGAGTCTTTGCGCTACTGCATAAAGCATCAACCGCACAGGGAGACAAAAGTGATTTCCTCCAAAAGCTCAAGTGTCTAAATAACCTTCCTCTGGGCTGTAAGGAAAAATATACTTTACATAACAAAATAGTTTAATATATCTGATTTAAAGTTGATGTGAAAACCTTTGCCATGGTTACCTGATTTCATAATTATTGAGTTGCTTTATTGCATTCTTTGCTTCCTGTTTATTTGAGAAGGTCACAAAGGCATAGCCCCTGTTGTTGCCATTAAAGTCCATCATCATTCTCATTTCATAGATTTTGCCGATCTGTAAGTAGAAAGAAAAAGATCTGTCAGCAAGGTGGGAGGTGTTTAAACAAGATCAGGTGCTTCTGTAACTATCTCACGTTAGAGTTCCACCAGAGGCCTGGGCCAAATCATCTCCAGTTCAGCTTTGAAATGCAGCTTTGATCATCACTAACCTCTGCAATATAACTACCCACCATACAGTCTTACTTTTTCACACAGTGGTATAAGTTCATCTTCAAAGAGGTCTCGAGGAAGTTTTCCAATGAAGATCTCACACCCCCTCTCTGGTGGAGGACCATCCCAGCCAGGTGGTGGGCCTCCGTATTTCCTCTGCCCATTTTCCTGCCATGGAGAAAAATCAAAGGATGGTTTAGGTATAGATTTTAAATATAGGTGTAATCAACCCTGTCTCATGGAATGACACATTAGATGTGCTCTGTTACCAGTGGGCTGGAGGCAGATGCCCTCCTTCCTTGCAAGAAGCGACTCTTTACAGACTCATCAGAGGTAATGTAGTGTGCATTGGCTGCCCCACTGCTTTGACTGTACTGAAAGGCTTTGATATTCCAGTTAATATGCTGGTGATGTACTGGAGAATCAGATGTTTTTACTGAGCTCCGTTTTGCTGAGTAACATGCGTCAGTGCACACTCTGCAACTCAAATGCTACTTCAGATGTCCAAGATGGGAATAGTCAAATTGCTCCATGGAAAATATAGGCCTGTTTGGCTATTGGAGGTGAATCTCCATGGGCTGTGTATTAGTTGTGAACTGTGTAATACAACACTCACAAAATTTATAACTTGGCATGGTTCTTCACCCAATTATAAACATTTATTAGTAATTATATTGCCTCTGATTTTAGTAATTGATTGAGAACTTCCAACGCAGACCAGAGAAAAAGTACGGGAACAATCATGCTTGAAAGCAGAAGGACTTTCCAAAAGCAGAAGGCATCTGGACCTCAGAAAGTGCTAACACAGGGGGAAAACTGGGAATGAATGTAGAGATTTGGAGAGAGACATGAACAGAGTGAAAAAGGCCAGCCAAAGAGGACAAAGCATCATTGCCAGTTGGTGATGCTGGAGCTGTTTGGCATACTTGAAAAAAGATGTTTGTTCCAGCAGTTGCGCTTGGTGAAGAGCTTGCAACACTTGGCACAAGGCATGGTAATGACCTGGGCCTGGAGGGATGGTGCACCCCAATGCTCACCCCTTCCTGCATCTAGGCGGAGCAAAACCCTTTCTCTAATCATGCTGGGCATTTCAGAGGGATCCCAGAGGGGAGGAGGTCTGGGCAGAGGAGATGACAGAAGCAGCCCCACAGGGGAGACAGAGCAGGGCCATTGATGGTGGGAGGCTGATCGAGAGCCAAAAGATGATGCCTGCCTACAGAGGTGCTTCTTTATGCAGGGAGCACGTCTCAACCTCAAATAATGTCCAAAGATGTGAAGGCAGCTAATTTTTTCTCTTTCTATTTGCTATGATTTTGCTAGGTGAGTGTGTCTCCGTTCTTCTTTCTTATTTTTAATCATCTTTCCTATATTTCTCATTTTTCCTTTCTTACCCTTCCCTTGCCTATTCTTGTCTTGCCTTGCCTTGCCTTGCCTTGCTTTGCCTGTATTCCCCTCCCCTGGGACTCTGGTCGTTTATCTATTTTTGGCTCCCTGATTATTTCTGCAGTCATTTCCCACTCTGGGATTATTCCAAGCAAGTGATTGTCTATCTGACTGATTTAAGAAGAAGGCCAAATCAAATAGCGATTCTTGCAGGAAAATAAGAATATACCATGAGCTATTTCAGTTTTCCTGAGCCTATAACAGGCTCTGAATTATCCATGCTCATTCCTCTTTCGCAAATGTTTTCAGCACATGATGGAGTCTTGGGGACATTTGAATTTACTAATTAATTCTTATAACAAATCTAACAGGAAGACAGTGATATTTCAGACTATTTTTCTACCCCCGATTTGGCTGAACTGAGCACACTGCTGGCATGGGATTTTTCCATCTCTTGATACATGTTAGGTGAAGATAAAAAGTGATGGTTGTATTCTGTGCTGTTTCAGTAATCTGTGATCTTCACGGGCACGTCAGCTGGAGGAAGAAGTGGATCACCTGAATGAATGCTGAGCTCATCAAAAGGGGTCTGAAAATGGCCAGAGGATTCTTACTGCTCTACTTTGATCCAAGTGAGAGACAATCAAAGAGTTCTTTTTTTTTTTCATTTTGTTGATGTATATGGGAACTGGTGTGTGAGGAAGTGCAGCAAGACAAAGTTTTCTCTTAGTCTGCAGTGGCTTTGCTTGTGGCTTGATGGCAGCATCTTAACAACTCATCTTGGCAGAGTGTCTGGAGGGAAGGAGGACTTCATCATCCCCTTCACAAAGATGAATGACCCTGACATACATTGAGAAAGAAGGTATTTTTATGCACCAATATAGGGTGGAAGAAAAACCCAGAGACATGGAAAAGGAAATTAGAAGGGGAAAGAAGAAAAAAAAAAGGTGAAATGGTGAAATGATAAGATTGGAATGGAAAAGGAAGGGCAAAAGAGGATGTTGGGATTGCGAGGGGTGTGATATGGGGTTGAAATCTATGGTTTAGGGATAAGCTATAGCTAGATGTGACGATATGAAAGACTGAAGACAAGGATAAAGAAAGCCACAACAAATATAAGACATGGAGAAGTTATTTATCTTCTGGGCTAGGTACAACAGAAAGCCTCCTCAAGGACAACAAATCCAGATGTTGGCCTGGTTCTAGGTTGTGCACAGGATTAAGGGCCATAGGAAAACAAGTTTTCCCAGGGGTCTTAGTTTTTACTTTGGGCTGTTGTGCCCTCTAGTGCTACACAAAGCGAGGCAAAGTTCAAGGCAGCCACCCGCCTAAAATTCTCTGTGTTTAGCCATTTCTTCCAGGATGCAAGGTCTGTCAAAGTGCTTAACACTTTCAAAAAATTCGTTTGTTTTGGTCATGCTGAGACAGACTTCTTCAGAGGGCCTTTGAAGGACATGCGATATCTTCACCCGCCCTAAGCAGAGGAGGTTTTACACTTGGAGACCTTGAAGAGTAAACTGGGAGCAAACCTTTGATATTTGGGCAAGTGAGGTGCCTGCCTCACGTGCATTTGCATGTGTGCAAGGATCTGTGCAAGAGGCAGATCTGGCAGTGACGCATTGGACTTCCTATGGCCAAGTTTGGACATTCACTGTTCTGAAACTTTGCTTAGTGGGTTTTCTTTGCTATGCTACCACTTCAGACATGGCTTTGAGACATCAATCCCAGATTTTCCCAACATTTAGAAGTGCTCAGTTTTTTTTCCCCCCACCCTTTATCATGATTTGGCATCAAGTAAAGCGTTATTTAAGGAATAAGATCCCGCTTCGTGGAAGACAGCATCTCTTACATATAGTTGTGGGCAGCAAATAGAGAAAAACAGAGAGAAGAACAAACAAGGAGCTCTTCACCAGAACAGATTCACTGCTCAAGCCCCCAGTGCAACACTTCACTTCAGGATGAAGGCAGGCACTGTGCACAAAAGGATGTGGCCATGAGTTCCTACCTGGATCAAATTATATCCTGTTCGCTGAATTAACGCACGAAGGGCAGCTTCTTTCTGTGTGCCGGTCAATCCATCCCCGGATTTGTGATTTGATTCCATTGTGAGTGATTATCAGCAAAAAATCAGGTTAATTAGGGGTGCTCACTGCAATCAAATTTAAGATAAATTAAGTAAATTAATATGGCTAGGAGGAGAAAGTCCACTCTCCTGAAAAATTTAACAGGATCATTCTTCCCGAATCAGTCATTTTGAGATAAAAACAAAACACCATAGACTGTGGAAAAAGAAAAAATATCCCCCTCTTACTTGTTGCATGAAAATAAACAGCCTTTAAACCCACTGTCAGATTTTTGGGCAGTAATCCAGTGAATCATACTCTGTGTATCCACACACTGGATATAGGAGCACATGTCTTAGAAGGGAAATACATGTAAGATGCCTAACTCTGCACTGACTACATGGCGATGAGTCCTTCATGCCTTCATTTCTTTCCATTGGTGCTGGGAAGGGAACCTTGTACGAGGTACATGGCTTATCCAGCACTTTATAAGACACATAAGACATCGGTCCAGATTTGGCCTGTTTTTAAAAATCAAGGACATGCGAGAACTTCAGATCCGTATCTAGGTTTAGGGCTGGGAGACCCTTGGGTTCAGATGTTTTTATTCAGAGCCATAGTTTTACGTCATACCTATTTAAAGTTTGGTTTTTGTTTTTTTTTTAAGTTTTATTTTGAAAACACCATAAAACTGAAATATGAATCTGAATTGGGTTTCACACTGGCAAAGGAACATTTATAAAATAGATTTGCTGCTGATAATTTCAGGCTGCCCCATTTTTCCTGCATGCTGAGCTTTGAGCTTTTGTGAAAACCATTTGTATGAGCCAGGCATAGAAACAGGGTCTGCAGGTGCAATGGTGAACTTGAGGACTGGTGATGATGTAAACACGAGCAACAGAAAATCAGTTGTCTCCTTGGGCCCTCATAGCCAGGGCATGTGCTGTGGGCTGGTAGGACCAAGAACTCACAGTAGGAAATTAGAATCATAGAATCATGTGGTTGGAAAAGACTTTTGAGATCATCAAGTCCAACCGTACCTGTCTGCTACTAAGCCATATTCCTGAGCACCTATCTCATCTATCTATCTTTTAAACACCTTCAGGGATGGTGACACAACCACCTCCCTGGGCAGCTGTTCCAGTGCCTGATAATCCTTTTGGTGAAGAAATTTTTCCTAATGTCTAGTCTGAATCTCCCCTGGCACAACTTGAAGCCATTTCCTCTCACCCTATCATGTGACACTTAGGAGAAGAGATCAACACCCACCTCAGTACAACCTTGTTTCAGGCAGTTGTAGACAGTAATAAGGTCTTCCCTTAGCCTCCTTTTCTTCCTGCTAAACATCTCCAGTTCCCTCAGCTGCCTCTCATAAGACTTCTTCTCCAGCCCCTTCACCAGCTTCATTGCCCAAATTGCTAAATCTTGACATCCAAAATAATTGTTATTGCCTTAAACTGCTTTCAGTTGTACAAAGATGGAGGCAATAGAAGGCAATGATAACTCCCAGGCTTACTTGGAGAGAGAACAGGACCGAAGAGGATTGAGGTGGGTGTATTGGTGACGAGTGGGACACAGCACCCTGAGACCTACCATGGTGCAGGGATGGGAAGGGGCACAGGATGGTCATGGGGATGCTGAGTGGAGGAGAACGGAAGTCTGCAGGATCCAAGGGGAGAAAGGTGGTAGGAGAATGGATTGCTGTGGCTGTGCCTTGAGTTAGTGCCAGATTTGGGGAGAGGACCCTAAACAATCCGCCTGCACAACATATTGCTTGGTGCACATAACATGAGAATGGCATGTAAAGAAATGCAGATAAAGTGCAACATAAAGTGCTGGGCAAGCCATGTACCTTATGCAAGGTTCCCTTCCCAGCATCAACGGGAAGTAAGGACAGATTTTCTGAGCATTCCACAATGATACGCAAACAACACTTTTATGTGAAATAACAACCATTTCTAATAATTGGTTGTTTAACACCCAAATATTTTATTAGCACATGCCGCTTTTGGGGTTAATTGAGGGAAGAGCTAAGGTTTGAGGCTGGCCACTTTGCTCTTGGACGCTACTTGTTCTGTGTTCCCATATCTCTGTATTTCAGAAAACTTACACGTGCTTAAATTTCTCTCAGGTGACCAGTGGCAGAACCAGAGGGCATGGACTTAAGCTTCGTCAGGGGAAGTTTAGACTTGATGTGAGGAAAAAATTCTTCACTGAAAGGGTGATTGGCCATTGGAATGGGCTGCCCAGGGAGGTGGTGGAGTCACCGACCCTGGAGGTGTTTAAAGGGAGACTGGATGAGGCACTGAGTGCCATGGTCTAGATGATGGTTGGTGTTAGTGTTGGTGTTAGTGTTAGGTTATAGGTTGGACTTGATGATCTCAGAGGTCCTTTCCAACCTTGTGATACTGTGATACTGTGATACTGTGAAATTTAAATAGATTGATTATTCGCAGCGCCAAAAAATATGGCATGACCCCAGGTCTTGTAGGGTCTCAGCCTTCTGTCACTTGGGCTCTGCCTTACTGAGCTGCAGAGACCACAACTTAAATACTTGGAAATAGAGACATATCTATAATGCCAGATTTTGCAACTTTTCTGAGCTTTGTGAGACCCTTCTGTATTTTTGTCACACTCCCAGTTTGGCAGGTGTTTTAATTACTACCAGTGTGTGGGGGCTGGGAGATGGACTGTCCAATGTAATAACTTCTTGCTGTCTCTAATTCCAAAACAAGTGTTTTCTGCAGCAAATGGAGCCCGGTTATTATTTTATTTAGCCCTTGCTGAAGGCAGCAGCATGAGGTTCTATGCTCATGGTTTCTGTGCCTGCTGACTCTTTTGGAGCTGGGGTTGAGCGTGGCATGGGGCAGGATTAGCTCACTGCTGTTCAAAAACAAGTTGGATGCTGTCCCAGGCTGTTAAAGAAGGAAAAAGGGGTTGTTAAGAAAAGTCAATTAAAAAAATATAGTGGTTTTTGATCTTCCCGTTTCTGGACAGATCTTATAGAGGAAAACTTTGGCATGCTGCAAATTTGGCTGCTTGTATTTTGATTTTGTTACATCCTGGTTTCACCAGGGTGATTAAATTGCAGCATGTGGATTGGTGCAAATTTGCACAGCACTCCACAGGTCTTTGTTATCACTTATATCTCAACTGGAGCCCATCCTCATGTACCCAAAGGCCTGTGCGGATGTAGGGACAAAAAGGGATGGCCACATTATGCAGGCAGATCAAATATTCACCATTTTGGATTTCATAGTGTTTTTCTTCTCTACCAGGTATGTCAGTGCTGCAGTGACCAGCTTCCCAACAGGGAGGCTGCCCCAGGTCTCAGAGCACAAAGGAGCCAGCAGGCTGCCTGCGGGCAGCGGGCACATCGCCCGCACCAGCAGTGTCTCCTCTCTGTGCTGGGAAAGAGGCTGAGCTGCAGCCAGGCAAACCTCAGACAGTTTCCGCAGCTGCTGAGGTTTCCAGTCTCTCCCTAGACATGACCTAGATAGATGAGTAGTGTCAGAGCCTTTTTTCCTCCGTGCCCACCCCCTCCAGCTGCACTATTTCACAGTGCACTTCCCTACAGGCTGGATGTCTCAACTGCTGCTGCTTTGAACGCTTTTGCCTGCGGAGTCTTAAATGCCATATGTCTCCATATCTCCCCTCTGGGGAGGAGTGATTTCCAGTAACATCTCACTCCAGGTGATGGTTTCATGCAGAGCAGCAAGAACAAGCCTTGGGGCTGGAGGATGGATACAAACGTAATATCTCCAGGCTGATGCATTTACAGTAGGAGCAATATCCCTCTTTGGCTTCTGCTTTATTAGATAAGACTAGACAAGCTCTTCTGGGCACTTCTCGTAAGGTGTCTTGCAATATTTTTAGGCTCTAGACCAACATGTCTAGACATTGGTGTACTCCAGGATATGCTCAAACAATCCACTAGGAATAAAGGAGCAAGAGTGTTCAAGGTTGTGCAAAATACTAATCACAGCCACCATCAAATCTGGCGTTGGATGCATCTGTTCATTTTTTGAAAGTGCCAGAAAAATTGGTCACTGTGCTCTCAGGGTGTGTAACAATGATCTGGCCCTAATCTACGTCAAATGCTTCCACATGCTGTTGCCTTCAAAGAAAGCCTGGCTGGCTCCAAGGAAACAGCTCTTCATTTGAGCAGTGAAGGATTCCAGTGCCAAGGGATGCCCTGAATCACCTGGACCACAGCACTCAGCAGCTGCAGGATTGGTGCTGCTGGGAGCAGGGTTTAGCTGGAGACCCCCACTGAAGGGTACTTCCAGCCAGAGTTGCTCTGCAACTCTCCACTCCTTAATTACGAGGAACATTGGAGGCCAAGGCTGGACAACATTGTAACCTCAGGGCTTGGATGTACATAGGGACAACTCATTGTGTTACCTGGATCCAGGTTCATAGCACTGCTCTAAAAAGTTAGATTCCTCCTACTAATTATCAGCCCCAAATAATTCATAGCTAATTTATAAGCCTTGTTGCCAGAGAGTTTTCTTCATCAGTTGGATTTCTCTGGGATGAAGATAGAAATAATACCTCTCTTTTTAAAGAGATATAAATTCCAACACAAAAATTCCCAAGCATGGTACAACATCTTTCCAGCCCCCAGTTTCCTTCTCTCCACCGTTCTCTGCCACCTCCCTCAACCTGAAGACATCTAAACACCTTTTTTGCATGGGGCACGATCCCACCTCTGCTACACAAGGATCTGTATTCATTAGTGCATCCAGTCTGTTTCCAGGATACATGCCATGGTGGGATGTTTTATTTCCAAAACTGGTGGGATGTCAGCCTTTTCCTCTTAGTCCAGGCATCATTTTCAGCTCTTGCAGGCATGCTGGACTATTTTTTTATCATTAAGGTTAAGGGAGGAGAGCTGCTGTCACAGGACCTGGAAAAACAGAACTACTTTCTCTCCTTTGTTCCCTGGACCATTAATCAATTAGCAAATCTACCCTCACAGAGGGAAAACTCCCCTTTTGTGGCTGCTGTTGAAAAGTGTGAAAAGCTGCAGCAAATTAAGGCAGTATTTTTAGCAGTATTTAAAACAAACCCCACAACCACACTTAATAGAGATAATTGTTCTGGAACTCAGTCATTTCAAGGGTGTGATGTCTTGCTGTTAATGATGAACATTATGCTAAAAAGAAAAGAAAAAAAAGGCGGGAGGTTGCACTTTATTCAGATATTCATATTGAAATTAGGACCTTCAGAGGTGCAAACTGCCTGGATGTGTTTCCTATTTCATTCTCATTTTTAACCAAATTTTTAACAATACTGCCTTGTTATCATGAACACCACACCACTAAAAGGTACTGCTTTTGTCTTAAATCAGAGCATTGCTTTCATTTAATTTCCCTCTCTCCATTGAACCGTCATTTAGTTTAGGTTTCTATTAAAGTTCTAAAATGTTAAGGCAAGAAAAAGTACTTCTATGTCTAGCAAATCCCATATTGACAAGAAACAAACTTCTTATAATACGGCTTCACTGCTCCATAACTGCTTTTACAAATTATTTGCTTGCCAACTACTGCATACAGATTCCACAGCTTTGCTCCAGCCAACAAGGAGCAAGATGAATCCGGAAGCTATTATCCCAAACATAGGTTTTGCTTCTCTTTCGATTTATTTGCTTGGAAAACAGAGAATCAGTTTCCCCATTCCAGGGATGTCTTCCATGCTGGGATTTTTGTTGAGAGGAGGAAAGATGGTTTTCATGGCTGGACCCTGCTCTCTTCCCCACTGCTTTTATACCCTGAGCCTGCCCCTTCGCAGCTGTTTCAGGGAAACTTGGTTACTGTTTCCATGAATGAGATAACGAAACTGTGTTTATCCCCTCCGGATCAATACACCTCTCTGTTTGATTTTGTTGAGCCACTCAGATACATCTAATGAAGGCCATTTTCCACCCGTACCTGTCTGGTGCAATTGCTCCTTATGTATGTCAGCCTTTGGAAAGGCTGGATAAGTATATCCACTCTTTGCCCTTAATAACCCAAACAGATACTTTGTGGAGGAACTATTTTCCTTTAGGTTATCAACTTGCTTTTCTATTTTTTTGTATTATTTTTCCTCCCTCCCGGATTCAGGAAATGCATATATATGTGTATGTATATATAACATAAAGCATTCATCATATTCGTCCTAAAAACAGACACTTGAAGATTTGCGAGCTGCTGCGCTGAGACACACTGCAGAACGGAGCCCAACTGAGCAATGGAACACAAGGCTTTAGTTCCGTTGCTTTCCGGGGTGCAGGTTGTTTTTTTTTCTGGCTCAGGTAGTCCCGTAAAAAGTGGGAACTTGTTGATATTCACAGGAAAGTAAGATAAATTTGAAGTCATGGAAAAGTGCTGCACACTTTGCACCGCATGAGGCTTGGGAAAATATTTCACGTATAAATGGGCAATTTTTTTGCTCAGTCTCTTTTGTTGTGTAAGTGGCTTCTCTCTTCGAAATACCTTTCCTCTCTTGCATGGTTTTTGCAGCTGAGTTACCAAATGCATACCACATGCCCCCCAAAATTCCTTTCTGAGGATGAAGGACCCCTCCTAGCCTCCTTCCCCCTATTTGATTAGCAGCATCACGTGCCTGATGCCTTGAAGCCAGTCTCCCTCTTGTGTCTGTTCTCACCCAAGCCTCCTATTTCACCAAGGGAAAGTAACTTAAGAGAAGCATTACATATTGTGCAGAAAGCCTGCTAGTTTGAAGAGATTGGGGAAAATTAATTATTTTAGGAGTGATTGCCTTTGACATGGAGATAGACCTTTTGCAAAGAGGAGGAGGAATAAGAAGTAGGGTGGAAAGATCTCTAATGATTAGCCCAGAAGGTTGTGCTTTAACAAATTGAGACCTCATTATCACAAGAAAAATCCATCCTACCCCCTCCCACTTCGCCTTCACTTTTCTGGCAACCGCCAGTGATCGGCAGAGAGAAAGCAGTAAAAAAAGATCATTGCCTTTGCCTATGGGCAGAAATTACACTCAGTGCCCCAAGGAGTCCTTATCTCTCCACCTTGCTCATCAAAAATCAAGGCGAGTAGTGTGGGGCTGTGCTGGTGCGTGGGTCAAGCCACAGATTGCAGGGGGGGGCCCAGTACCTCCCAGTCCAGCCCCACCAGTGTCAGGCAGCACCCAAGGTATGAATTTGATGGTGGGGCACCACTGGGGGAGGAATGCGCATGATGGAGGAAGGCGCTCCTTCCCCATCTTAGTCAAAAGCCCCATTTTGCAGGGAACCCGGTCTCCACACCCCAAACCTCACTGAAGGATGAGCGACTGCGTACCTGAGCAATTTTGGAGATCACCGCCCGGGAAAAAGGTCTCCTTGATTATGGAGAGTTTGCGACGTGTTGCTTCAGTTATTCCCTAATCATCATATCAAACTCCAAAGGTTCAGCAGCCCCAGGGCTGGTTTACAGTCCCTGCGGGTTAAACGTTAACCTGCTCTATCTTTCAGGCCTTTGACCAGATAGCTGGGTCACCGTCGCTCTGACGGCACCTACCTAGGTCCATTTTTTTTGTAAATAAATGCAGAAGTCTGAAGTCAGATAGCAGTTTAAGGCTAATCCCCACACTACCATTTTGATGCCAGTTAGTTTGATCCATGCCAAAGGCTTTCCCAGCTGATTTGTCCACTTTGTCACTACTGCTCCCATCTGAGATGCTGGGATAAGGGACACAGCCTGGTGCTGGTCCCAGCTTCAACAGGAGGTTTTGGCTTCCTGTAGGAACACAGCAGGAACGAGAAATCTCTTACTGGTGGCCTGAGTGCACATAGCCTGCAAATTGTGGGATTGCAGGAATTGCTATGAAGTCATTGTCTGACTGAAGACTAAATATACTTGCAGTGGGGAAAGCCAACATACATTTTGGGGAGGAATTTTTGCACCTAGAAAAGTCTGCAAGTAAATTCAATCGTGATGAATCTCTGTGATGGGTGCCTTTCAGGTGTGGAAACCTCTCAGCATCCAGATACTGTGGTCCTCAGCTGCAGTTGTTGATGCAAGAACAAAATTGAACCACCTTGATTCTGGACCATGACCATACTACAGCCTGTAGGTTTGCCAGTCCTAAAGCTGGCCCCCCACTAGCAGCCTTTGCCTACACCGATGCTGAACTACATTTATGGCAGTCTTGGGCTCCGTTTTGAGCATGTTAAATGAAGTGTTTATGATTAGGTGTCACTAATGTTTCAGGTTTGGAAAAGTGCCATGCTGATGTTTGCTCAGCTTTAAAAGCATTATGTATTCCTGTGCAGCGGGTAGATAATGGGGGTCTCATTCCCTCAACATGAGCAGCATCTCACTCCTTGCTTAGCACAACTGCTGTCTCACCCAGATGCTGCTTTCACCCATTTCCTGGTCAAAATATGCAATCGCTCCTGAGAAAATGTCTGTCCTCCAGTATCCACCTTTTTTTTTTATTTCTGAATTCAGGGGTTCAAATGTAGATTTTTGGAGTGTATTTAAAAACAAACAGACAAAAAAACCCCAAAGATGTCTGCCTACCACTGAGCACAGCACTTAGAGAGGCGTTAGGGGCTGCTGCTTCTCCTGACCCTCTGAGCAGTCCCTGGTAGTGGCAGGCAGATATAATTTAATTGTTTTTTTCCTGTCAAAGGGATTTTTCTGTCTTTACTGTGCCACCCTGTCTCATCTGTCACAAGGAATTGGTAAGATTTGATTACAGATGACAACAGATTTGAGACTCAATGCCAGCATGCCACTGAGCGCCTCAAACTCCATGGGGAAATTATCTGAAAGAATTCAGTGATCAGACGAAGGTTATTGTTCTGAAATTGTGACAGTGGGAGGAACAAATCAGCCCCCCAAAATCAAGTGTCATTCATCTTCCTGTGACCATCTCTAAGAGTGATGAAAATCTTCCAGGGAGGGAGTGAGGTGGGAAAAACAACGTGAGGTGTTACCTGAGCATGGGGATCAAGGGTATAAACTGCCCATGCTTCCACTGGATTGACTCCTGGGAGCTGGGAAAGCATGACATGGGCATGGGGAATGGAAAGCTGTTCAGATTCCAAATTAGTTGGGATTTTAGCATAATCTTTTGAAGGTCCTCTAGTTGTGCAGGAATGCCAGCTGTGATGCCTTTCGTCTTAGTCTTCCTCTCTCCAGGGCAGATTTTGCTCAGAAGAAGAAAAGTGATCAAAAGAGGAAACATGATCTGTGTTTATATTTCCTTGAAAGCTTCTCAAGAGGCAGAGTTGAAAAGCCCCAAGGGCAGTAAGACATAATTATTTCCTTTTCCATAATCACGCCAGCTGAGGGTTGCCCATTCAAGGCTTTCCCTTGGCTTGCCAGATGGGATTAGGTAAAACCACTTCCAGCTCAAAAAAAATGATACTTGAACAGACGTTGACCCTTCGTGTTAATTACTTACTGCCACAAAAACCCTGCAGTGAGCCTGATCCTCCAGCTGCCTCTGGAAGTGCTGAAAGAAATTTCCTGGGATGCCCAATGAGGGGTTAATGGCAAATCTTCTGACTGAGACAAGTCCTGCTGGCTGTGGCTGGGGATCAGTAGCTGCCCATTAGTATAGTAATGAAGACATTAAAAAAAATATTTGATTTGAGAAAAAGCAGGGTGCCCTGCCCAGGACCTCCTGGGAGGTTCACTTTTTGGTCTCCACTTGCTCAGGTTTCAAGTAGGGAAGATTTTAATTTAGCACTGGAGTTTCCTTCAGCATGGCTGCAGGAGCTTAGGGGAGAAGGGAGTAGGAACTCAGGAGGACATGGTTTTGGAAACCATCAATATTACAGACATTGTCCAGATCCATTTGAAATGGCTTGACATGTCACAGTGGGCAGATATTCTCAGGATCCATACTGCCCTGAAGTCACATGAGTTTCAGCTGGTTACTTGGCTTGGGCAGCTTACACAGTGCTCAAAGAAAATTTGCAAGAATGATAGACAGCTTAAAAAGTATATTTTTTATCAGTTTTTTACTGATTAATACACGTGCTGATTAGCTGAGACTTGGGAACATCTAAGCCAGGCAGTTAGTTATTCACCACTCTGACTGGATACCTGAGAAGAGTTTGCTGGCTGGTCATAGAATGGTTTGGGTTGGAAGGGACCCCAAACATCATCTAGTTCAAATCACCCTGCCACAGGCAGGGACACCTTCCACTGGATCAGGTTGCTCAAAGCCTCATCCAGCCTGGCCTCGAACACCTCCAGAGATTGGGGCATATACAACTTCTCTGAACAACCTGTTCCAGTGCCTCACCACCCTCACAGGAAAAAATTTCTTCCTAGTATCTAATCTGTTTCTCCCTTCTTCCAGTTTAAAATCATTACCCCTCATCCTATCTCTGCACTCCCTGATAAAGAGCCGCCAGGTGGAGAATGTTCACCTCCTAGACTGTCATCAGCTGCATGGGGAGGGTTCACCTCCATCATGCCTGGGAAGGGGATCTCCATAATGTTTCCAGTATCTTGATTGTCCCCTTAGCTTTCTGTATTGGAGTTTTTCCTCTGAATTCTTGAGCTGAAAGTGAGTCCATCTCAACCACATCCCCTATTTTGCTTTCCTTATCTCGGGTAACTCTCCCAGACAGTTTTCTCATGTGTTTTAACCCAGACCATGCAGCTGGGCTGGATTTGCAAGAGGCCCTCTAGCCCATTGAGCTGGGCCTGTAGAATCCGAGCTACAGGTGAGACCAAGCAAGACCTCACTGGAGATCCAGCTGCAGCAGATTTGGGAGAACTGGCTGCCAGGTGGTGAGAGGATAAAAGGCTTGATCTAGTCTAAGGGCACACCTGCCTTAGTATGGAGAGGGGGGCTTATATGGGAATGCCTGCTCTACAGTGGAAAGGAAAACAGTGGCTCTTGTAAGGTTAGAAATGACTGGGAATTTTTTTTTTGTGGGAGGGTACAGAGCTGTGGATGCAGATGTTCTTTCCAAAGGACAGATCTGGCTTTGGGTGCTGAGATGGTGAAGAATCCTGGAGCAGGAGCATCTGTGCATCCTTGTATCTGGCCATGTGGGATAATGCTGGTGGTTGCTATGTGTGTTTTTCATGTAACTTAGTAAGGCGTGTTCAGACCTTTGTGGGGGTTTGAGTTCTAAGCAACACAAGCCTAGTCTTAGTTTTTGATGCTTGGAGTTGTGACCTGTAAGATCTACATTATCAAGTCTAGAAATAAAATAAAAATGGTGATGCAGCTGGGTTTTAATACTTCAGCTGCAGTGTAGATGCATCAGTGATGCCAAAACTCTTCCCTTGCTTGGTGGTGTTGAAATTGCCTCTTGAGTCTTTCGTTTGCTCTGTTTAGTGCAGATACCTGGGTTAGGCTGACCATGCTGTGCTCCAGATGTGTGGACACTTGAGTGAAGTGGATCTCTGGTTAGTGCCATGTCCACTGCAGGGGGGTGGTTTGCTAGAAATGAAGGAAGAAATGGGCTATTGCTAAAAGGACTTTGAATTTTCCAGAGAGGGGTTTTACATATGGTGTGCCACATATCTGCTATTAGGGTTACATATGTGTGAGTTGTAATAGTGTTTAACGCAATCTTTAACTCATTGTATAAACATTGTTGTGCTCCCTTTCTGCAGAGTAAATCTGTGCACCATAATGTTATCATGGTCTATAATTACAAATAATTCAATTTGAGTCTTAATGGTTTCAAAAAACAATCCTGTGTTTTTGCAGCCTGCAGCATGCCCTGCTAGAGAATTGCTTCTAGGCCACAAATTAATTTATAGTGGATAGTCTGTGTTTATGTATATTTATAAACAAACGTATGTGTAAATTACTTGGTCCCAATTGCAAAACTGACATCAGGTGAAATACACGCTCTTCTAAAAAACTGGCACGAATGGGGTTTCTGCATCCCCATCCCTTGGGCTAGGGAGTCTCTAGCCTCTTATGTTGCCACTTGTCCCTTCTTGTGGCTGAGATATTTCATGTCAAAGAGAAGTGGTTGTGATTTGTTATCGGTATATGTGTATCCGCGGGGCATTGGCTCGTGTTGTTGCCAAATAAAATAGAATAAATTATACACGTTTTGTGTGTCGTTGGCTTCAAGATAAATAAGTCATCATAAGTACTCCTTTGATTTACGGCAGTTTGATATGAGCTGTATTCGCATAAGGTCTGTATTTAGTTATTGATCAAATATTGACGCTGCTCTGGTCCATAAATTTTCTCCTATTCCCTTGCTTGCAAGTGCAGTGTCTTCAGTAACACTGTGTGTGAGCCTGCTGCAATTATGACTTCTGGAGTCTCATAGGCCTTCTGCAAGTTCTATTGATGGAGATCACAAGGGGAAACATATTAATAATGGTTTTGTAATTCCACCCGTGTTCCCTGGGGCAATTTCAACCTGAATAATCATAATGCAGAAGCTGAGCCCTGTACGTGAGCATGGGTAACTCTGTACCATCAGGCACATAAAATGTGCTTGTTCCCAATTTGTCTACTTGATATTGGTTTCAAAAATCTGTGTCAGACATTAATTGCAAAAAAAGTGATTTAAAACAGGAGCTGGTGGAAATGCCAGTTATGAAAATGCTTTTATCTCCTTGTTATGAGAAGCATGTCTTTGGCAAACAAAGTTTCAGAAGATGTCACTAGATTCAAATGCTTGAGAAGTTAACTCAAAACTATGTTCATCTATTTTTAATTATACTTAAAATTTCCCAGCTCCCTTGCTTCTGTTCATTCAGTTTCCTGATATTTATAGTGCAACTTCTATTTGGTCTTGGAAAAAGACAGGTTTATGATGGGCTTAATAATGCCACATACTTTAGAAATAAGTAATAATCTTTTTTAATAAAGCGAAGTCCTGCTACTTAAGTAAAAGTATATGAAGGCAAAACTTGAAACCATGTTTTAAAGTTTTATGTAACACAGCTAAAAAAGTTAATTCTCTTCTGCAAATCTTTGATGTCGTTTATGTGAAAAAAAAGATGAGTAGTTCATCATTCTCAATGGTCATGGCTTTCACAAAATGGAAGGGAACAATATTTATTTGAAAAGAGTACTTCTGAACACATGCTTCATGGGCAAAATAGCAGGCCTGTGACAATGAACATGAAGATCTGGGTGAGTATTTCCATACTATGGGAGAATAAGTACAGTTAAACCCTGAGTTTTACTTTTTGGTTATTTTTCCTCTGTTCCTACTGAAGTAAGCTGATACTAAATTTATTTGATGTGGGAATGGCTTTTTCTAAGCTTTGGCTTCCAAGCCAGTTCTTGTCTCACCTTTAAGTACATTCTAAAGTGATAGGGTGTTCTAATAGTAATGGTGTACTTGAGACAAAAGTGAGAAATAATAACTGGAATTACTGTGTAGATCTCTGACAGTAAGTAATCTAATACGGTTAGGACTTCTTTAAATAATACACTTAAAACTTTCTCCTAGCTGCAACCAAACCTCACAAAACAAATAATTAAACTCAAAGGCCAGGTATGGACGTTTTGCAGCACCTTTTTGTAGCTTATGTGTGTGCAGGAGAAAAGTTGTGTGTGAGTTTGTTTGTTTCAGGGCAAATAAGAAGTGACATTGAAAGACAAGACTTGCACAATTACTTATCTGTTTGTTTTCGAGGGCAACCCTGCATAAGATTGCATGAACTGTATGTGCTGCAGCCTGTGTGGGTACTGGCAGTATGTAGCCTGCTTTTGATAAGGGAGAGTGGGTTTTTTGTCATCTCTGGAGAGATCCTGAAGCATTGGTTGAAATAAAGCTGCCCTATAGCACATGGATGCTGGTGCTTGGGCTCTAATGCAGATGTAACTTCAGGATCCTGGTAGCTTCTTCTGGGTCTCTTCTTTAAATGTTGCAGTTACCTCCTGGCCCTACTGTGAGCCCATATGATGGAGTATGTTCCCTTCAGACACAAACCAGCCAAACTAACTGGGAGCTGAGGAGCTGGCAATATTAATATCAATCCAAAGTCCTACCTGATAAGGAAAAGCTGGTGATGAAAGGGAAATCTCCCTTTGGTTGGTTGCAGGTGTAAAGAAGGCTTGGTCAATGACACTGTCCTAGTTTATTGGAGGGGACAAATAGTGAGCTATGCACATAAAATAGAGGACGTAGGAAATGTGGTACTGATCTTGGGATATAAGAGAAATGGCAACAATTTGCCTAAAATACTAGGCAAGTCAAGGTGGGACAGATTGAGGGAATGAGGCTCAGATATTTTACATTTATTTTCATATAGGAAATATAGCATTTAAAAAAAATACGAACCTGGTAAACCTTGGAGACTTTTCTGCTGGGAGACCAGGGAGAAAAATCAGATTTTTCTAAATAAGAAGTGCCAGCCTACTATGCCAGATGCAACCACTACACTGAGTCATTTGTCTCTTCTGAGCTTTGCCCACCTGAGGAAATAAGAGCAGATAGTTTGGGAGGCTATTTTCTTCCATGTGACTTTTGATTTTCCACTTGTGTTTTCCTTCAAAGACAGACTGTTTCGTAACTCTTATGTCAGTCAGGAGAATGAAGGCATTTGGAGTATTTCCCAATTCATTCTTACAATGGCAGCCATGCTTCCATGACTTGCTGCACCTTTCTATTATGGGATCATTTTTTTCTGGAAACTTTCTTTAGCACATTAAATTAAGGTTTGCTTTACTATGGTGTGGTATTGCAGAAAAGCACTTGGGACATTGTTATTAAGCCATTAAGTACAAAATGTTGTAAAACAGATACAGAACAATTACCAGCGATTCATAAAGTAAAACATAGCTGCAATAAGGTTTGGTGTCCTGACTTGGGATCTATAAGTCCCAGGTTTATTAATACATTGAGAAATTGAAGGAAAGAACAGTGCTCTGTTAAATTAGGGGTGGGAGCTGGGAAGAACAAACAGTGGGAAGCATCATTTAATCCGGCAGCACGTTGTACCAGGAGGGGTGTGTGGCCCAGCTATGTCTCTGCAGGAGGGGCAAAATTATTTACTCGAGTATGTATTTAATAATGACCACCAAACTAGGGATAAGCCTAAACTGAACACCAAGCTAAACACCAGTCCATTCATTAACAGAATAGAGCAGCAAGTAAAAAATGGGGAAATGGAGTTTTCTTTGCACTGATGTTGCTGTTGTGCTGTGGGGTTGTGTTTTCACAAGTGCCCAAGATCATTCTTTTGGTTTTTGCTTTTCCTTTCTTGGTCTAATTGAAAAGTTGTATCTGGTGCACAAAAAAAGTTAGTGAAACCACACACCTGTTCTTATTCAGCAATTTTTTTTGTGGGGTTCCTGCAGTGCAGTTGTGGCCAGACTTGTGTGGGGAAGACGAGATGTTCTTCCTTGTGCAAAGAACCTGTTGCCATCAAAACCAAAAGAAGGTTAACTTTGGCTGCCATTGCTCAGGCAAAGGGGCCACATTGTACATCAGGACTGTATGGTCTTTTTCTTACTTTGTATCAACAGCTTGTACCGAATCCCCTTAGAGTTGAAAGAGTAGAAAAAAGATATCAGAACAATAGCTGAATATTAGTAGGGAAGGAAAGCATGGAGCTGTGAACAGGTGATTGGTTCCTCAAACTCTGTAGGTACAGGAAAAATTACTTGCATATACAAATTGGAGAGATGCTAAACTGTGTTCAATGTTACTCTGTCCCCACTGCCCCACTACATATGGACATTTCAGTGGTGGAAACTTACATACCTGCCTCTGGTCCAGTAGACTTAAAGTGCTCAGAATCAGTGCTAGCCAAGATATTTCTTAAAATATTTCTTTTAGTCTTGTTCTTCTAATTGTCCTCTTCTTTCCTTGAGTGGTTTGTCAGGTGGTCTGTTTTCTGATGTGTTGTTTTTTGTCGGGGGTGGTCTTGACCTGAAGGTGTTGGGTCCTTCTGGCAGAGGCTGGTGTAGAGTTGGCTTATTGGGTGTGAGACCCTGTTGAAGCATATGCAAAAATTGGGAAGGCTTGTTTCTTCAGGAGATTACAAAAAGTAGTTTGGGTCCAAATCAAGAGACTTGGCCCTTCCACCTGGCTCAAATGTGAACTTTCCTGAGGGTTTGGATCCAGCAAGTAAAAGCGTGGCATTGTTGTTCATTGAGGCTGCCAAGCTGTCCCTGAGATCAGGTGGGTGGCTGGGCTGATCCTCAATATTAGGCCAAATCTGAACAAAACAGGGCCTGTGATACAGGGTAGTGGTGTTTATTTTTGGATGTGTGACTACTAACCACTAACAGAGTAAATATTTAATATAAGAGAATGGAAAAATAACTAATCTGAGTAGTTTAAGCAGGTCTGTGTCCCTTCAACATAAGTATAAGGAGTATGTTTTGTCCTTTGGAGCATTTTTTATTTTATTATTTTTTAAATGAGTCTGGGACCCTGTTAGCTTTTGGGGTGTTGCAGTTTGCTGTCTAAAATGAGCTCTACCAGCTGACTGCCTGCCAACACCCTCCCTGAAACTGCCCTATAAAAGGATGTATGGGAAATATATTCATTTTGAAGTGGTGTTTTTAAACAAATGCTTTTTAGCTGTAGCCAAGCTTAAACCTTCAAATGTTTCCATGCCTAGAGAAGTGGTGTTTCTTTAGAATAAGAACTGACAACACTGCTCCAAAGTCTATTCCTAACAATTTTATAAGCTGTAAGAACTGGGGATTGAGGTTAGCTGCTCTTCAAGTTTACTGTAAATATGAAAAGTGTGTACTGTTATGAGCTGAAATGTTTTGGGGTTTGTGAGGTCTCTGAGGCCAGTAAATTTGGTAAGGTCTAATGTGTGTATCTGAATCCATAACCCCCTAAATGTACTCGTTAATTGAAAGTTTAGCTTCTCTCTAGCACAAAGTGCCTTTTCAGTTCTGTGTTTTCATATATAAGGTCTCTGGTCCTGACAAAAATTTATCTCCTGGAGAAATACTGGTTGATGCTATGGGTAGGAGCAACCAGATGGAGTAAGGGTGGAGTGATGCAGAGAGACAATCTGGTGCAGGCAGTGTTGGAGACCCTTTCTCCTCTTTGCAATGGCTCATTACTCTAATGCAGCACTTGCCATTTTTCAGATTCCTGCAGTGGAGGGGATGAAGGAGCTCAGGGTAGGTATGGTCTTGTTAGAAAAACTAAAATATATAAAAATGATATCCACCTTGCAAGTTTTCCTGACCGCTGTTGTAAGCAGGGATGCCACCTTGGACTCAAGAGATGGCCTCTCCTGAAGTTTTGTTGTTTCTTTGAGAAAGTTTCAGCTTTGGCAAATTTTCATTTTTCCAACAGAAAAGTGGCTTATGAGGCAGCTCCAGACTAGCTTTCTGCTGGATCTGTCATACAAGAGATGTCCAGCCACCCTGGAAAACAATGCTAGCAACACTTACATAATGCACTGCTTCCCCTTCTTAGAAATGAATGAAACTTGTTACAGTACTCTTTGCAGCTGGAAATTGCTGAAGTCTTTCTAGTGCTTAGTAAAAAATTGCAGGTTTGGGATAATAGATGGCCCTTGGGTATTGGTTAGAAATGGTGTCTTCTAGATATTTTAATTAGTACCTTATATTTCTGGGGCAGAAGTTATTCAGATTACAAAACAATGGAATCTCTTGGTTGGAAAAGACCTTTGAGATCATTGAGTCCCACTGTTCCTGTCCACTACTAAACTATACCCCCAAGTGCTTCATCTACTCATCTTTTAAACCTCTCCAGGGATGGTGACTTAACCACTTTCCTCAGCAGCCTCTTCCATTGCCTGGCAACCCTCTGGTGAAGAAATTTTCCCTAATGTATGATCTGAATGTCCCCTTGTGCAACTTGAAGACATTTCCTCTTGTCCTATCATCAGCCATGTGGGAGAAGTGACCAACAACCTGCTTTCAGGCAATTGTAGACAGTGATAAGGTCTCCTCTTAGCCTCCTCTTCTCCAGGCTGTACAAGCCCAGTTCCCTCAGCTGCTCCTTCTAAGACTTGTGCTCCATCCCCTTCACCAGTTTTGTTGTTCTTCTCTGGATGAGCTCCAGCACCTCAATGTCCTTTTTATACTGAGTGACCCAGAACTGAACACAGTACTCGAGGTGTGGCCTCACCAGTGCTGAGTACAGGGGCACAATCGCTTCCCTGGTCCTGCTGGCCACACTGTTTCTGATACAGGCCAAGATGCCATTGTCTTTCTTGGCCACCAGGTCACACAGCTGGCTCATATTCAGCCAGCTGTCAATCAACTTCCCCAGGTCCTTCTCTGCCAGGCAGCTTTCCAGCCACTCTTTCCCCCAAGCTTGTAATGCTGCATGGGGTTGTTGTGTCCCAAGTAATCATGCCATATGAATTTGGTGGCCTTCTATAGTGGGGCTACAGCATTGGTAGATAACTGAAGAGTAACTGAAATCATCTACCTGGACCTGTGCAAAGCATTTGATGCTGTCCTGCATGACATATGTGTCTCTAAGTTGGATAGACACAGATTTGACAGAGGGGCCACTTGGTGGACAAGGAACTGGCTGGATGATTGCACGCAGAGTTGAGATCAATGGCTCAATGTCCAAGTGAAGATCTGTGACAAGTGGTGTTCTTTAAGGGTCAGTATTGTGACCAGTGTGTTTGTTGCAGACGTGGTTGGTGAAATAGAAGGCATTCTTAGCAAGTTTACAGATGATACCAAGCTGCGTGGCGTAGCTGACGTGCAGGGAGGAAGGGATGTCATCCAGAGGGATCTGGACAGGCTTGAGAAGTTCAACAAGACCAAGAGCAAGGTCCTGCACCTGGGTTGGGTCAATTCCAAGCTCAAACACAGTCTATGAGGAGAACAGATTCAGAGGAGCCCTGAAGAGAAAGGCTTGGGGGGTGATGGTGGATGAGAAGCTCAACATGAGCTGGCAAGGTGTGCTCCCAGCCCAGAAAGCTGGGCTGCAACCAAAGCAGTATGACCAGTAGGTTGAGGGAGGTGATTCTGCCCCTCTGCTCTTGTGAAACCTCACTTGGAGTCCTCAGCACAGGAAGGATGCTAATCTGTTAGAGCGAGTCTAGAGGAAGACTACAAAGATGATCAAAGGGCTGAGGACAGGCTGAGAGAGTTAGAAGAGAAGGTTCTGGGAAGACCTTATATAACAGCTGTCCAGTATTAAAGGAAGCCTGCAGGAAAGCTGTGGAGGGGCTCTTTATCAAGGAATGTAGTGATAGGATGAGGGGTAACAGTTTTAAGTGGAAAGAGGGGAGACTTAGATGAGCTATTAGGAAGAAATTCTTTACTGTGATGGTGTCTGCCCCATTCCTGGAGGTGTTCAAGACCAGGTTGCAAGAGGCTTTGAGAAACCTGATCCTGTAGAAGGTGTCCCTGCTCATGGCAGTGGAGTTGGAACTGGATGATCTACTAGGTCCCTTGAAACTCAAACCATTCTATTATTCTAACAAGAATTTTCTTTCTAGAAAAGAGGAGTAAGCAAATACTCCAAATCTCTGAGTTATTCTAATGCATAAGAAGTAATAAAATGTCCTGTCCTTGGTACATGGGGGAAAAAAGTCTTTGGTTGTCTTATTTCAGACTCTCTGCTGTAGACTAGACTATTTTTCCTGTATGGATTATTAAGTGCTGGGGTGGGTTGCTGAAAGTAGTTTTGAAGTCTCAATCATTGTCATATCTCTTGAACACCTACTGATGTTGGACAGAGTGGTCCAGCAATAAATGGTTCCCAGTTTCTATTGAAGTAAATGGGGCTGCTGAGTTCAATTTCTGAGCAGCTGTAAGGAGAAGGGTACTTGGACCACCTTTTGGAATATCTGGGCTCTTCACAAGGTTGGGAAAGCTTGGAGATCACTACCAGAATTGCTTTCTGGACTTGTGTGTTGATTTCCAGTGGAGTTGGAAAAAATCTGGTTAAACTAAATAGACTTGGACTAGACCCTTTCTGGACCAGCCATAAGAGAAGTCCACTCTAATGCTGAATAACTTCCAGCATTATCTTTGCTTCAAAGAAGCTGCCAAAAAAGGTTCCCTTGCTGCAATAAGCACAATAACTTTGCATTTGAAGTACGGTTGGAGCCAGTTCCACTGGTTTAATCCCAAAATGTGCTAGGATTTGCTGCTGTTCTGGTGATGCATGCAGGTTTGTATAGGATGTTAGAGCAGAGCCAAGGCAGCCAGCAGCATGCTAGCCACTCATCTGCTTTACTCATCATCAAAAGAATTCAGTTTACTTCATTTGCAAAACCTTACCCTCGAGGACAGAGCTGGGTGGAAAACTTTGCTTTCTGGTTCAGCCAGCAAACAAAAAATGTGTCCTTCTGGTCAACTGGAATTATTGTTTGAGATTTATTCCCCCCCCGCCTTGTGGAATGAAGAAACCTGAAATTCCTGTAGAGTTGACTCAGCTGCTGAGACTGTTTCAAGATAAAACCTTGCATTTTCTTGAAATATCTTTTTGAAAGAGTTAATCAGTTTTAGTCAATACCAGATGATTATTTTCTTCTTGTCAAGAAGGTCTCATGGCATGTGGTTGGCTTAATTTTTTAATGGGATATTTCTTTGTCAAGTCAAACCTTACTGAGTTTTTTTTAAAGGGGGAAGGGGAACTGATTTCTGACGAATGAATGCATCTCCAAAGATCTCGCTGTTCTAACTGCACCATTAGCAGTCCTGGAACAACCACAGACTGACCTGTCCATCTGGAAGGAGACCAACTCTGAGCTGAAAATGGTTGTGAAGTCAGAGCTCAACCAGCATGGTTTCATTTTCGCCTTGTTCTCAGGATCAATTAGGTTGGGTTTTTATCTGGTTAACATCACCTCTCCCAGGTGAGAAATGTCACAAATGTCACCATAAAGGGGTAAATATCTTCTGCTGATACTTTGTGATGGACATGTGGCCTGACCTGAATTTCTACTCTGTAATTAAATTCACCTGCATTTTCCTACGGAATAGTTTTTTGCAGTATGGATTAGTTTTTCTAAGTGTTATTGCTGGCAGTGACGGGCAGGGGCAGCCAGCACTTTCTATCCATGAGAGAACTGAACACTTGTTTACCACTACCTTTTCTAGAGAGTGTAATGCGCAATCCTTGTAAGTACCTCACAATTACTGAAACACCCTAGAGAAAGATTCTGGTGCAAAAATACTACCAGAACCAACAGTCAAAACCAACACTATTATAAAATTATATTTAACACAGTTATGGGAATGAAATTCAATGTTTTAGTTCATCTAGTAACAGTAAAATTCACGGGGAAGGGTAGGATCTTACTTTTTCATAGCATACAGGACAACTTTTGTAGACCTCTTCAGCAGAAATGAAAGTATATGATGTGCATTTATTGTAACCTTAGATGAGTCTAAGTTCAATATTTAAGAAGTGCTGATCTTGTAAGTATTTAGTGGAGTCCCTGGGATGTGGCTCTTTTCCAGGTCCTCAGAAACTGTTGATTATCCATCGTGTAGCATTGCAATAAACTAGACTTGTTTTTTTTCCCCACTAGATTATTTTCCTCTGGGCACTTTGAGCTTTGCAGCTCAAAAAAAAAAGCCAATGTCCTTTGCAAAGGAAATGTATTTCCTTTTGGTTGTGATCCTTCATTCCTCTCTTAACAAAACTTTTTTTCTTTATTGCTTTTCCTGGAATCAACAAGTAATTGTATTCCAGAAATAGCACAGATATTTTTTAATATAGAAGCAGGATCATTCAGTTTATATCTGATTAAATTTGTTGTGTGAATTGTACATATAAGACAGAACAGAAAATAAACATTTATCTTGTAGAAGGTCCCATGTGGTTTTAAAAGTGGTCCTGCAGAGATGTCCTAAATAATAAACCAGAAAAACTACTCAAGGTATTCAGTAACTCTACCTGCTATTTATCAGCATGGAAAACCCAGCTGAATAGTTGGACCACACTGCATTTACCACTAGGTTGACTTCTCTTGGATTTTGTGGAGATGTAACCAAACTTCAATCTAGGGGATATAAGTCATTGTATTAGTTATAGAAATAGTAAACACAGAGCAAAGTGTCACCAGTCACCAGCTGTAAAGGACTGTCAGGTAAGGCCACTGCTCACTCGTCTGAAATGACCCATCAGCTGTCTGAAAACTTGCCAGACTTAGGCTGAATGTTTTCCACTTAGCCTTAGATGGAGATATTTTTTTCTGGAAGGTTTTGAATTGAGAGGGGTTGGAAAACATTAGAGAGAAGTAATTTTACCCACTATCAGCTGTGCTTATTATACTTGAATCCAGAAGCTGTGCAGCATCTTGTGGCTTTGAAACAAGGTGGTCGCATAGGCAGTGGGGGATTCTTTAAAGCTAGTAGTCTGCATCACCAAATCTCCCAGGATGATGTAACCTGACCAGCTTTTTGTTGTTTGATGTATTTGTCAATTTATGCATCATGGTCTCCTGCCCGCCCCTAAGCTCCCCTCAGATATTGCTGGGGCAGAGGGATACAAGGTGTGTGGTATGCCTTGCTCCTGGATGGGGATGAACAAGCTCGTTTTAAGATGCTGCTATAGTTTGTGACACAATATGAACCTGTCTGGAAAGAGTGTAGCTTTGCAATGTTTCTTGTTTGCAGAGCAACCAAGAAGACAGGAAAGCTGCTGAGCAGTACAGAAGAGCTTTGAGGTTTTTGAGTTAGAGGCGTGGTTTGGAGGTGTCTTCTGAATAAATACACCAAACCAAAGCTGAGAAGAGACAGTGAGAATATTGTTGCTTAAATATGGAAGAAACTGGAAAAAAATTGATAAATTGAAGGATTTGGTGAGAATAGTTCAGCTTATTTTTTGCTGCCAAAATTGGCAGTTGGCCTGCTAGAGTGAATCAGAGACAAACAGACCTCCCTGTAACTTGCATGGACAAAGCAAAAGCAAAAAGTACAAGAGACTGGCTGCAAGGCAGATGTTTGCTTTCGGCAGGAGCAAGACCAGATTGAAGCAATGTCTGACTTTATCTGGAGTTGCCACTTTTGCAAGAAGCTAAAAGCAAAGCATACATACAGGACAGTGTATCCCCATAAAGACACAATGTCTACATTTTCTGTATAGAGTTGAAAAGTTCAGTAGCCTGCAATGGAGAGAATATGTAGTGTAAGTTCTTCTTTTTAAGACTTGCTCCAGGACAGCCACCCTGGACAAGAGACACACCTGGAGGTTGAACTTGTGACTTGAACGTGGGATGCTGGTGAGCACATTCTTAAATCAGAAGTTACAATAAAGGGTTTACAGTGGGAGTGCATTAGTTGAATGAAGTATATGCGTTGCAGTGCAAGTCAGCCTAACACAAAATCTGGCAAAGATCACATTTTTCAGGGATGCAGTGTAGCTGGTAGAATTTTGGATGCTGAAATGCATTAAAACATGAGTGAAGAGGTACTGGCAGGATTGATTGCATTAACTGTTTGACAGTATGTAAATATACTTTGATTTTTAAATAAAAGTAGGGTATTTCAAGTGTTGGAATAATTTCAGCTGCATGTAAATGACTTCTGACAAACGTGACATTGTACTTGACATCTAAGATGCAGTACTTGGGTAATTTATGTATGGAAATTCTTCTGTAGAAAGATATTGCAAGAATCAACTCTTAAATCCTGACTAGGCTGAGGGCTTCTCAGACTTCTTTAACGCAGGTGCTATTTGGAGTGGCACAACTCTTGTGTGACCACAGTATGAGTAGAGTTAATGGGCATCTCATGTGTGGGTGACAAGTCCTTTCTGCTAAACCCTTACGTCTTGTGGGGAAAGGAATTTCATAGTGTCTTTTTAAAGTAGGTGCAGAATATATCTCAGCATGTGCATCTTAAAGTGCAGCTTCACTCAGAGTAGTTTCCTGTGTTTCAAACTGGTGTGTGATAGATCTTGTTATGATATAGGCAAAAAAAATGTTTTTTTTGAGCTGGCCTATACTACAGATGTTGCCTTGGTGCTGGTTCCCTATTGCTGAACAGTGCTTTGGTCTTTAACAAAGTAGAAAAAAGGTCATAAATACAGCTTCGGAGCTCAAGGAGGTGTGTGTGGGGGAACCAACATGCCACTGTTAAAAAAACTCAGCCAGGTAACATGGCTTCTAAGACTGTTTGAGACAGCTATATGCTCCCACTATATAAAAGATGCTTCAGTAGTAGTTCAGCAGCATCAGTAATTCTTATTTTCAACTATAAATATTTGCTGGATATAAAAAAAATTCATTGACTGTAATGTATCCCTGATCCATTTGTACCTAGTGTGATGGACCTTCATTAATGCGTTTCACCTGTTCTACCTGAAATATGTAAGTTTTTGCTGCTAAAGTCAGTGTTGACTAAATTCTAGGTTGTGCATATCATGGAGCCTTTGCAAATCTGCAGGGTTTTTTATTCTTCCCCCCAACAAGACAGTATGAACACTCATGGTGAGCAGTGCATGGTGTTATTTCTTAGTCAAAATGTACTTAATCTTCAAAAAAGACTGTTTCCAATGAAGATTTGATGAAGAATTGTGTGGGAAGAATTTGTTGGCAGCTAAGGATCGATCTTCTTTCAATGGTTTCTCTCCTCAGTAGCTTCCAAAAGAAAACAGCATAGAAGCTTGGTATTGTAGTTTCTTGGGATTTTAAAAGGAAAATGTATTTTGAAAGCACCGATTCCTTAAGGGAAACAAGGTGGTAATAGCTGCAAAACTCGAGTGGAAAAGAACATTGACATTCAGTATATTAATTTCTCACAGTCAGAGATTCACATTAACAGCTCTGCTGGGAAATTATATTATTGTTGAAATACTGTGGCAATCCAAATAAAGACTAGGAAGCTACAGGATGCTCTCTGAGAAAACAAGCTTTGCTGAAAGAAAATAAACAGTTGATATCTGTAGTTAGGTGCTTGAGATTAAGATGTAAAAGTTAAAACCAAAAGAGCTGCGACAAGGATGTTGCAGGGTGTTAGCTGCTCTCATACAGTCAAATATTCTCAGCATGTCTGTAAAGTAGTTGAAGCTCATATGGTGTCCTAGAAAAGCAGAGTGTGAGCCAAGTAATAAAGGAATAATAACAACAATAAATAACAGTTAATGACTGCAATGTCCAGGAGTTGGGCTGCAGTAGCAAAGTGAGGAATGGAGGCTGGAGGCTGTTTCTGGGGTCTAAAAATAGCCTTATTGATGGAATAACATCTCCTGGAAGACCATCTCTGAAACCAGGCCCTGCACAACAGGGCATCCCCATCCTCAACTGCCCTGAGCAACCTGCTGTAGTTGTGGCATTTTCTCTGCTGGGAGCAGGGTCTGGCTGGAGACCAGCCCCGTCAATGCCTCCTGTGGGAGCTTGGTGTGATTGCTTGGTGATGTCAAGCTAGAGAGATTGCACATGTTACTGCTTCAAAAAAGCAACTCTTGTTTTGTTTTTTTTAAGTTTGAATAGCACAATGCAAGAGTCACTTGTGGGAAAATAAACATGGAGTTCAAGGTTGTGCTTTGGAGGTCATTTTTTCCCCTATAGCCATTGCTTGAAATCTATATACAGATCCCACAGATCTGTTTTTGGCATGGGACCAGCTCACATTTGGTGCTGTCATTGCTAAATGTACCCTTTACTGCAAACAGGTTACGTCTTTCTTTGTCACCTTCCTAATTTTGAAGAGCTGTTTTTCACATTTCAAGTGAGTTTCTCTTTTTTGTTTACATTTGTCGCCATCTCTAGTGCTACATTCAAAGGCAACAGATTAGCAGAACTCAGAAAGGAAAAGATGGATTACATTTCAAAATAGACTTCCACAAATACCCTCAGTACTGCCTGTTTTTGAAGCAGATCAAATGCAAATATGGAGTGGCCCTCGGGAAGAGCAACCCTTTGCAGTCAGGCCTGGTGTCATTTTCCCAAGATAACCATCAGTTGTCATAAGCATGTTGGTTTTATTTTGGCACTTGAACATGATTGTAAAGAGCAGACAGGGTTTTACATTTGTTGCAGATGAGATGAGCACTTTACATAAACATTGCAGTCTCCAAATAGACTGTAGGTGGCTCAATGTATTTGTGGTTGGCCAGGTGGCTGTCAGCAGCTGCGTTGTGCTGCTGGATGTTGCCCTCTGACACCAATGTTAAGCATGATGCAACATGCAGAGCAGAAAAAAAGACAAAGATGTCTTGTGCTGCTGCTGATTGTTTGTAGCACATTGGGCTTAGTGCTTTGGAAAATGAAACTGAAGTGCTTTGGAAACCCTGGGCAAAATAGGTAACTTTAGAGCAGACCTCTGCTCTGAAGACTTGAGTCAGAAACCACCTTTTTTGCCTCTTGCATTGCAGCCCATGCGCATCCACTTTGTGTTATATGGTATTGAAAAGTCTTTGGTTTCTCCATTAAGCAGCTCCTCTTGCTGTTTGTCAATTGTAGGCAACATTAACAGTACCAGGACTGCCATTAGGCAGTAACGTATTTGGTTATGTAAGGGGACATCCCTTTCCCCCATCTGAACTGTTTGTTCTCAGGTCCTGATCTCTGATTTTCCCTAATCTGATGTGGGAGTAAATATGATGGGTTTTGTGGGGGAGAGGGAGAAAAACTAATGAAGTATCTCCATTCTAGAGATGGAGATGACTTGACTTGCCTGGCCCTGAGCAGCCTACTGAAGCTGTTATATTGACCCTGCTGGGAGTGGTATTGGGCTGGAGGCCCCCAGCTGGGTGCATCCAGCCTGAGCTTGGTGCAAGACTGGGTGCCTGTATCAGCTTCCCAGGAAAGACCCTAAAACCTTCTGGGGAGTTTGTTTCTTGGGTGATGCACTAGTGGCAGAAGAATGACAGCTGTCCCCTCAGAAATCTGCACGGTGCCGAACAAAGAATCCTCTGATTGATGTAATTGAAGGCCTGTTGGTTTTTTTGACTTCAGAGGTTTTGCTTTGCAGAGACCCAAGCATACTGAACTTGGATATATTTCTAGTCTGTATCAGCAATACTTTGGAAAGGAGGTAAAATAAAAACCAGTGTTAGTGGCTGGGCAAAGGAGGGCTATTACCTAGAAGCAAGTTTTGGAGAATTTTGCTCATCTTGAGTGCACCACCATGCAATAAATTCATGGAAAGTGGCTCAGTGCTCATCTGGGAACCACCTGGTTGGTTCAAGAGAAATGAAGGATATAGTCATTTCCTGACATGGTAATGTGTTGCAGTAAGTGAGAAAGAAGGCCAATCAATTTTTTTGTTTCCCATCAGGAACTTCAGAGCAGCCATTTTACCAAGAACTTAACTTTTCTTACTATGTTTTTTTCCCCCTCTGTCTCTGAAGAATGAGGCATTAGGATTTAATATTGGGGGTTAAATATTTTCCACGTGTCGTAACCCCTCTTCATAGCAATAACGCAGTCCACAGGCCATGTTGATTATGCTGGAGGGACACGACTACTGAGTCTGGCAGCTCATTTTTGGAGGATTACTTTTTTTGACAGAGAAGCAAGTGATTTTGAACACATCCATTCCTATGGTTTTGTGAGAATGAGAAAGTGATATGATGGGCCTCATAGCAGAAAAAAGTGTGTTCTCAGGCTTGAATTCCTATGACTTTGGAAGTCACTCTTTGCTCCCTGTGTGGTAACACCCCATTTGTGCTGGCTCTGGCTTTGCCAAGATTTGAGTTATAAATGTGCTATTTTACATGTGCCTTGGACAATGTTCCTCAACAGACTTGTTCTTCCTCATGTGTGTGGCTTCTTAGTGCTTTTTTGAGAAATATGGGTCCAACTTCTTCCATCAGATATATTTACTGCTGTTCCAGATAAGGCTGCAGGAGAGTTGAAACTTTCAGGAGAGATGGGTTTTCTTGAATGATGAAGGGATTTTTTTGCATAGATTAAAAATTTTTATTTTTTAGTTATATATATTAAAAAAATGGAATTGGCACTTGGTTCAGAAAACCTGTCCCTAAACTTCTAATAAGATGACGTGACAGAAGATGAAAAAGGAAGTTATTATATGGAAATCTTCTATTTAAAATGAGAGAGGGAGACACAAGTCTAGAAGAAAGTAATTTTTTAAATTGAGTGATTACAAAGCTCTCAATTTATCTACATGTTCAACATTTTTGCAAAATTGCAACATGCAGCACAGCCTTGAAAACCACAAATGCAGAGGGAAGAACTCTTCTGGGACAGTACAGAAAAAAACAGCAGGAATTCATGCATAGATGTTCGCAGTGTCTAAATTTGGATCCTGGATTTTTGTAGTCTCAACAGGTCTCACTTCTGCAGTTTTTTTTTTAAACTTCTCGGCATTAGAAAGTGCTCCTTAGAGCCTGTATATTAACAAAAAAATTATTGGATTTCAGTGGGACAGTGAAGGAAGGGGAAGTGAGACATCTGTATGTCCTGGCTGCCTGCAAAATGAAAGGGAGTGTGTCTGCAGCATGTACAGTTATGCAAACACCCATGGAGGGGAGAGTTAATATTATTTATATAATAACGTGCCAAAACCCACCTGAGGATTGGGAACTGGACTGGATAAAATTAGAATTAAATTTCTGCTATCCTTGGAGTTGCTGAAGGGTGTGGGGTTTTTTGCCACTGGCCTCTGATACTATTGAGCAGTCATGATGAGATCTCAGCAATAAAAGCATGTATATGATGATACTGATTTTTTAAAATATTTTTGGCTTCCTATTTTTCCTTAAGGAAAGGTCATTCTGGTAATTTATCTTGTATTAATATGCAAAAGATATGAAACCTATGGGATTGGGTACAAGGCAATAAGTTGTAGGCAACAGCAAGAAAACCTCCTGAAAAACAGGAGGAGAACACAATGAAATGCTTCCAGCTTACCATTGGAAGAAAAATATTTAATGTGGGATATCACTATATTTCCATGAGCTAATGAAACTTTGTACACTAAAATTCTAGATATCGATGATTGGAATAGTTTTCTCTAGCTCACAGTGTCTGTGATGTCATTTTGCTTGGAGGTTTTGATAAATTGTTTTTAATAGCAGTTGGGGTGCATTCAATCCAGTTCCATGAAAATGATCAAGCAGCATTGCCAGATCCTTTGTGATCCAAAGGAGCAACAGATACTTGTGGGCTTTAGTAGCTGCAGGGCTTATAGCTGTAAGACATGCAGCATATACATGCTCACATGCTGCTCTGCCCAAAGACAACTTGAACGCATATATGAAGGTGTTGGGCAGCAAAGACGAAGTTCTGCAAGTCAGCTGTGAGCGGATTGAGAAGGCTGGTTTTGGTTTGTTTTTTTTTCTAATATAAGGGTCTCTCTTGCGCTTCCCCACGCCAAGGAAACTTGATGCTTTCTACTTCCCATTTGGGTAGTTACTGCATGGTGGAAAGATCTCATAGCTGTTAGTAAATTAGACACTGAGGAAGTGACACAGTTTATTAAATTACCTGGTGAAACAGGGACTAAAATGATGTTTGCTGAAGATGGGAACATGATAAAATAAATCTCTCCTCTTTGTAATCTTAACTTGTTATAGGAGGGCGTTTTGTTTTGTGTATGATAAGGTAAAATTATTAAAATGAAAAACCTGGAAGAAGGCAAAAAGTGCCTGGGCTCCACCTGAAGTCAAGCAGCATTTTATCTGGTGCTACCCAGCTTTTCGGCATTGTACCTGTTCCCAAGGGGTGATTTCCCCAAAAAAGTTAAAAATTGAAGGGAGAACAGAGCTGGGAGATGCTGTGGTGATGTAACTGATGGCCAGTGAGCATCACCAGCATCACATCTGGGACCTGGGGCTCCATGTCCCACAGGACACATGGCTACATCCTCTCCTGCACAGTAGCCACGTGTCTGAAGAGAGAACTTCTAGACAGACATGAAATATCTGCTGCTCTTTGAAACAAAAATCCTTTTGATGGATTTTTTAACTGCTGCCTTTGTTTTGCTTTCCTTGATCAAATGCATGTGTAAAACCTTCTAAATGTCTTAAGGTCCTATCTACTGCTTCATTGGTGTCATCTCTTCCACAAGAGAACTGCATGCCTCAGGAAGCTGCCACAAAAGTTTAGCTGACATTATAGTGAGTGGGTGAAGGTATATAGGCTTTTCCCACTATTTAAATAGATCACAAATAATTACTTTTTAATCTTTTTGATACATTTTTTAACATGGAATGATTACTGCCTAGAATGGACAGTACTGTGACCTCAAGTCCACTCTTGCTGCAGATGCTCTTCTCTTGCAAAAGTGAGTTTAAAAGCAAAACACTAGGGGCTGTACATGCAGAATAAAAGCCAGGGTATTGATTTTATGAAAATTCAGCATCAATTTTGATACTCTGTTAAAGCTATACTAAGGGCTAGCTGGCATGACTTCCAGTGGTGTAATTACAGCTGCAGTCTGAGTAATGTCTGCATGCTTTGGGCTTGCAAAGTGATCTGTCTTTACTAGAAGAAGCTTGAATGAGAAATGAAGACGCTGATCCTTCCTGGGTTTGATTGCTGGCATATTTTACATATATACCTTCTGTAGCCTGTTTTCTGTACTGCTTCATAATAGAAAAGCTGATGGGAGGCAAGATAATAAGCTATGTCAGTGCTGGCCAAAGCCAACAGGTTTACTTCCAGCAACGCATTGCATTTTGTATGTGGAAAGTTGTCACTGTGGATGTTCATCCACAGTTGGGGTTTAGTTATGGGAATGGAAGGACTTGCTCCTTTGGGATGCTCTGTGACTGATGTATCTGGCAAAATGTGTTTTTTTTTTACAGATGGTATTATGCTCTTTCCTTGGATAAACTATAATTCCTTGAAGTATCACTAGTCAAACTCAAAAGCTGCATTTAAAAAATGTGCTAATAAAAGGTACCAATCCTAGCTGGTTGTAAAATTCTTTTCCAGCTCTTGCAGGAACTAAGTAGGCTACAATCAGCTCCACATCCCCCCCCACTTACCACTGGCAATATCTGCAACTGTTGCTATTAATACCAGGGACTATGTAAGACAAATGGGACTAGACAGAATAATGGGGTGTGGTCAAGTCATTTTTCTGCAGTTGACCAAGTCTGTAGAAAAGGTGGGGAAGGAATGTAACCTTTTCTCCCTAGGAAGAAGATAGGATAACACTGAATCCTCTTGATGCTGCAAGGTCACTGGCAGGGTGGTTCCAAACATGCTTGCCCTGAAGGGCTTCCAGTATAGGAGCTGCCTCACTCCCTGCCTGTTTTTTTCTTATGGGATGTCTGGAGGACTTAAGAGGGTCAAAGCCAATTAAGACGTCTGGCCTTACTCAGCATCTTAATTCTTACTGTTGCTTAGGCTGTGTTTTATCACTGTTTTTTGAAAGATTCATCTTCAGATAAAACTGCAGTTGCTTTATGCTCAGTCATCCAGGCCTGTTTGTGGAAGTGCCAATGGATCCTGAGGGTGGCTTTGGCTTGATGCAGAGACTGAGAAGAAGCTGCAATTTCACAGGCTTCACAAACCACTTTCTCTGTGGGTAACTCTTATTTGGGCTTTTCCAGGAGCTGACTTTGCTGCAGGAGCTGACTTTGCTGCAGCAGCTGCTAGTTGCAAAATCAGTAATGCTCCTTGGTGACTTGCTGTAGCTGTCACTAAGCTCACAGATTCAATTCAATGTCTGTTCTAAGTGGCATGTATGTACATAACCCATAAAAAAAGTAGACAATCAAGTGTGCTTTCCCTTGTGTGATTCCCAAGCAATGAAATCCAGATGAGATTACTAGTATGACCACATGTTGGACTGCTCATACACTTAAAACTGAGTTTGCATGGCCAAAAAAGCAGGTTGGGACTGGATTCTGCTGTCCACTGCTTCAGAGATCTTGTTTCTTTTAAGTGAAAACTCCATCTATCAAAGGAGTCACAGGCAGTGTCTGTATGTGGGGCATGGTAATGTAGTGATGAAGAGTGGAGACCCTATCAGTGTGTAGTACTGATGACTATCTTAGCCATTGTTTTAATTTATAGTAAATTTAGAATTGTACTTAATTCATGGCATGCTTGGAGGTTTTGTGCCGCTGGCCCCAAGGACTGTGAAGCAGTCAAAGTGTTTAGCTGTTTCTTAAACTACTTTGGGGAGAGTTGCATCCTTTTTGAGTGCTTGTTTAAGTATTTTAATATGGAAATTTTGTATTTTCTGGGTGCATTTCTTTTTCTAGTTCCCTGGCAGCAATTAGTTTCACAAAGGCCAGGAGAAGAGCAGGACCATGCTCTTGTTTTCCTAAATGAACGAATTTTTTTAAAACCAAGATTGCTACATAGCACGAAGTTGCTTAACATGAATGCATGGCTGCCCCTGCCCAGCATCACCCTTTCCCACCCGCAACAGTGTCTGGACTGTCTGTCTGTCTCTAAATCCCGTGCTACGCAATCATTTTCTACACGAGATGGCGCTCTTTGCCTTGCAATAAAGCGAAATGCTATTAATACTACTTTTTTTCATTGATTTCCCCCTACAACGTTTGCCCCCTCAGCCCTGCCTGACCTCTTGGCCCCAGGTATTTTCCTGGCCTGAGGACAGGAACTGGGATAAGCTTTAACTTCCAGAGGTTTCCAACCACGCATGAAAGACTGGAGGGACAGAAACAATTGTGCAAAACCATCCCACCACCTCCAATTCATTAAAAGGGAGGCTGGTAATTGAGTCTACCACCTTAATCTAAGACTCATTTGATATAGCCTTGTCCTCCAAACCCAGCTCAAACACTTTGCCTTGTCTTTGCTTTTGCAGGCCTTGAGCCCCTGACCTAGGGGGGACAAGACCCCACTGCTGCCACAGGTTGGGATGTGGACCCTCAGGGGTCCCTGGCTTTGAGGCTGGGCCAGCCCCCCCTTTTTGCCTGCAGTAAGGGGCTCCTGCCCTTTCTGAAAGCAAGTGTAGCTTGGGAGGGAAATTTAATAGGGGAGCTGATGGTGCCCTTTGCTAGCTGGCATTAAAAATTCATGTGTGATGCGCTCTTCCAAATAAGTCCAGAAAGGGTGAGTTCCTGCCTCCTCAGAGCTGCTGGCAAGGACTTGGACTGCCTGTCCTCCCCAGCAAGGATCCCCTTGGGGCACCACGGGCCAGCAGGGCCCCCGTGACTGTATGGGCTCTGTTCCTGCATAGTGTGGGGTGCAGACTGTCTGTGAGTGCTCCAACGAGGAGTGGGAAGTGTGTGAGAAGTTGGGTGCCCCACAGGGTAAGGGGTGTGGCTGGCACGTATTGTGGGGAGACCTGGATACCAGGAAACAGGGAGCTGTGATGGAAAGAGCTGTGGAGTCCTTGATGGAGAGAGATGCAGGTGCCCAGGAGGGGTGGGCTGTGGGGTGCCCCAGCGAGGGAGGTACATGGATGTGTCCTGGCAGGAAGGGATGCGGGGGGGGGGGCATGTCGGGTACTCCAGGGACGAGGGATGGGGGGCACTCGAGAGGGACTGGAGTGCCGCGGAGGAGCGATGAGGGTGGATGCTGAGCTCCCGGGAGGGAGGGCCGGGTGGGGCAGAAGGAGCGGCTCCACGTGGCTTATTAGCAGAAAGTAATTTAATATTTATGAAGTGCTCTTGTTTGAATCCCAAGTCTTCGGCTCCAGTTACAAGGAGCTGCGTCACCCTCCGATCACATGGTAATTGTTGCTATTTCCAGGATCCCAGTCTCGCAGAGTGGCTCAAAAGCTCTTTCCCCTTTTCTTGTCTGCCCCCCCCCCCCGCGCCCTTTCCCCTCGTTTCTTTCTGGTTTTTGGTTGATTTCTCCTCCGCTCCCGCTTTCCCGGTCGCCGGCTGCTGGCGGGGCAGCACTGGGGGATGCGGGGGCCGCTGCCCTGACCCGGGGCGGGCAGGAGCCGCCCTCCCCCCTCCCGCCCGCTCCCAGGGAGCGGATCCGGCCGGCGCTCTCCATGCGAGCTGCCCGCCCCGAGCCGAGAGCGGCTGGGCGGTAGCGCCGGGGGCACCCCCAAAATGACTGAGCTGGAAGGGGACTTCACCAAGCTGCTGCTGCTGAAGGAGGAGCGGATCAAAGAGCTGGAGCGGCGCTTAGGGGAGAAGGATGAGGAGATCCAGGAGCTGCGCCGGCGGCTGCACAAATGCCAGTCGGTGCTGCCGGCCCCCAGCCCGCACATCGGGCCCCGCACCACCCGCGCGCAGGGCATCTCGGCCGAGCCGCAGACCTACCGCTCCTTCCACGACCTGCGCCAGGCTTTCCGCAAGTTCACCAAGGCCGAAAGGTAGGGACGGGCACTCCCCCTCGCTAAACCCCTTCCCGAGTGCCGTGGCCGGGACATCCTTCCTCCCCCGCGGGTGCCTGGGAAGCGGCATCGATCGGGCTCGGGGCGGCTGGAGGGAGGGGTGGGCGCACTGGGGGCTTTGAGCCGCCGGGAGGCCACCCCGCGGGGTTCGCACAGCCCGGTACCGGTGCTCCAGCCCCCCTCCCTTTCTCCGAGCCGGCTCCCCGCGGGATGCTCGGCGGGGGCTGGGAAAGCCCGGTGCTGCCTCCCCGGCGCTGGGAAAAGTTCGCAGCGGGGCTGGGAAGTTGTTCCGCCGGTGGGCGAGTGGCAGCCCCGAGCGGGCAGCGCTCCCCCCGGCCTCCCTTTCCTGACCCCATCCTCCCAATGCGCTCCCCGAAAGCTGAAGCCTACGCTCCACCCGTGGGCTTCGCGCTGGCGCTTTGCCTCTGGTTTCTCCCCCTGCGCTTGTGTCGGGCACCGCGGAGGGGTTGGGGGTACGTGGGACCCGTATCGCTCAGCTCGGGGAGTCTCAAGTGCGTCACCCTCTTGCCTTTATACTCCGTGTGAAAACCGGGGAGCGCGGTGCTGTTCAAGCTCCCTGGGGGTTTTGAGTGGGATGGGGAAGTTGCTGTGGGAGCGCGCAAGTTCTGTCAGTGCGGGGCTCAGCATCGCTCTTCATTCGGCAGGAGCTGTCACTGGCACTCACCGAGTAAGAGATGGGCTATTTCTTCCATGCATAGCGACGTATTTCAGCAAAATCATTCTCTAACATCTCTTGAAGCCGGGTGTATTTGGGTGCAGATTCACACCACACTCCTCAATCTTCTCACGAAATATACCTTGCCACTGCTTAGACCGAACTCCTGCCCTTTCATCTGCAGTTGTCCTCTGCTCTTCATTGACAAGACTATTACTTATTTAAAGATATGCGAGAAGCACTTGGTTCTAGGCTATTTTTATTTATTCTTTTTCCTGATTGTGTGGGATGATTTAATAAAACAAACCATGACAATTGTCAGCCATGCAAGCAGTGTCAGTGCATCCTTCCCAGGGTTAGTGCATCCCTTCACACTTCTTCCTCAAAGCGGAGGCTGTGTGTTGTAGCTGGAGAAGAAACCCAAGTCTAATTTTTTCCTTTGCTATTAATTTTTTTGAAAGCTGTGGTCATCCTGAGCCTCAGCTCCTGCAGGGGAAGGTGACAGTGACCCACTGGTAACTGCAGGGACCTTAGTGCCTACCCATGAGTAATATCTCATTTAGGAGTTATTAAATCTACTCACATCTCTATCAAGTTTTAAGCCTGGGACTTTCACCTGCTGTTCCCAGCTTGGGCTGGCTGGTCAGTCCCGGAAAAGACTTGATGTTGTGAAGGTTGTTTGCCCCATCCTGCATAATTTTCATCACCCAGAGGTGTTTCAATGCACAGGAAAAGGTCTTGGTAGAGCCTGTGGGTATTCCCCATCACTCTCTGGGCTGGCATTTCATTCCCCAGCATATTCCCAGACCTCGGCCTCGCTCTTGGTAGCCATGATGATGGTAACCTAATCAGTTTTGGATTGCTCTTGGGTTTTGATTAAGGTCTGCCTAATTCTTTGCCTGTGTCATTGCTGGAAGAGTAATGGTGTACCAAACACACTGCACCCCCAACCTGCCTTTTTTTTCCCTTTATTGCACCAAAATGAATACCCATCAGTAGGTTAAATATATGTTCTTGTGGGTGGGATCTTACCTGCTGATCAGATTCCAAGTCCCTGCTCTGGTGTCCTGGGCACTGTGGGTAAAGGGCTTTGCTGCAGTCAACCTCTGCCAAGAGGATGATAATATTTCCAGTTTTTGACGCTGACCTGAGGCATAAGTGGGTCTGTCTGGTGCCAGCTCCCTTTAATGTCTCCGTGGGTTTCTTTGGCTTTTTCAGCAGAAAACTGCTGTCAGCTTTTTGGCTAATTTATTTATGGGGGTAACTTATAGACCTGTAACTTTCTTCTGGCTGTGTTTTCGCAACAGCAGCTGATCGCATCATCTAAACTTTATCCTGCAAATGTTCAGGTCCTTGAGAGGCTGGAGATGGGTAATGCCTCTTTTCCCAAACCCAGGGATAATTTCCATACCATAAAACCCCCAAGATGATGCTTTTTTATCTCTGAAGAGAAGGGTATAGCTATTAATGATGCAGACTTTTTTAGGGCAAGCTTGCCAGTAATGTACACTGATATTTAAAACTCCCAAGAAGTTGAAACCAGTAAATAAGAGGATAGAAACTCAAGAAGTAGCTAAATCCCAGCTGAAATCAGAAAATATTTTTTCTCTGGCAATATCTTGTGCCTCTTGTAACCCATCTCTGTAACATGTAGTAGAGTCAAAGTTGTAGAGACCTGCAAAGATCAAAGAAAGGGGCTGTGAAAAGAGAAAGATATTGAAAGACCTGTTATCTTTTGCATGGAATTACAATGTCATGCATGTTATTCATCTGAATAACTTAATTGTACAGATTTTAATAGAAGAAAGCATCGCTATGTAGATGGTCAGGTGTATAGGGCTAGTCTGATATAAATCAGATTTTCTTTCAAAATAGTCAGGCTACTGACGCTTTTTATGTCTGTTTTTAAAAAAATTGTTCCCTGTTGCTTTCTTGATCCGTTCACATTAGTGGAGATTTGTGTTGAGGAAAGAGACACACTTCTTCAATGAACATGTATAAATCCATGAATCATTTAGTATTCACTTGTACCTAAACCCAATAAGTGTTTCAGATCATACACAGATTGTGTTGTCTGATAAGCAGGTGCTTATTGCAATATGAAGAAGGAAACCTGATTTGTTGTTTTCTCTAGTGTGATAAGAGCCATCCATGGCATGACTGGATGATACAGCAGTTGAAGCACTTTGCAGATGTCTTGGAAAGCGGTTCCTAGGAAGTGATGCCCAGTTGCTAAGCAAAGGGCTCTGCCATGGCTAAAGTGCTTTAAATGATAAATGATCTAAAAAGTAAATGCTGAGGTGTGCTCAGAGCACTTGGTTGCGACTAACAGCCAGATAAGGACTGTGGGGATTTTCAAAACTCCTCATTCCTGTGGCGAGGTGCTTTTTTGAAAACTCAAGGAGTGCTAATCTGTGTGTTTTCAGCATCTGATGATGCTTCATGCCATGCAAATGATTGACATGAGCTGTAATCCTTGTCTTTTAAATCCTCCTCTTGGTAAATTCCAGCAAATACATTCTTTAATTCAGAGATGCAATGTCTAATTCCAGTTTAATCCTGCTTATTGGAGTCAACAAGCTGTATATGTACCAGGATGATGCTAAATTACTTTAGAAAATGTTAAAAGTTTTGAAATTGTGACTAAATCTTTGCCAGAGCCATGAATGAAAGGCAGTCACAGCCATACAAGCAATTACACTTTATGTGTGTGATTATATTGTCAGTTTTGCAAACTTGTTTTGGAAGATCCCATCCCCGTGTTTTTCCACATCAGTTTGTATCTGATATGGTGCTATAGATTCTGTCTTTGCTTCTAAATGACTCTGTGAGTTTTCCTGCCCTGTTTCTAAAACTTATCCATCCTTCCTTGCTGCACCAACTAACTTTGTCCACAACTTTTTAACAGGCTTTCCTTTCTTTTATTTTGGGAAGTGTTTGCCACAAGATGGCAGTGGGGTCTAATATTTAAGGCGAGGTATTGAGGTGTATTGTGGTTTTAGCTCCATAGCCCAGGCCCAGTCATCTTGCAGATGGCTTTCCAGATGAAATTCCAGCATGAACCTATAATTTTTCTCCCTTTATGTCTTGTTTGAGGTGCTGGAGGGCAGGTATTGCTGCAAGAGTGGATCTGAACCCTCTAATAAAGGGTTCAGGTGATCTGTATGATACTGTGAATGGAGGATTAGAGGAAATGCTCTCAACTTTTATATCTCCTGGCTCCAATACTTGCAATAGGTTGATCCTGACATCAAACACCAGCATATCTAATTGGTGCTGAGGTCGGGTTTCAGGTAACACGGACGAGGACCAGGCAAGCAGGAGGTTTCTAGTCCAAAACTCAAGACAAGGTTATCTTCAAAGCTGAATCTGGGCTGCTTAGGTTGCCCCAACCTAAAGCAAGGGGATCTCCTGAGTGATCCTGTGCTGCTTCATCTCTTCTCCCTCCCCGCTACACAGTTTTGGCTTATGGCTTGCTTGCCATGGCCATGTCCACCACTCTGGAGCTGAGGAGGGCTGGTCTGTTGATGTCTTCACCCATACTTTCATTCAACCACCCTGAGCATGGAGAAGAGTTTTTCCCTCCCTAGAGCAGCTGGGGCTCTGCCCTTCCTCCCCCTGCCCTTTCTGGGAACTGAGCTCCCCGCCAGGTGGCTGAGTTGTGTTAATTTAGACATGATCTCATCATCTGCCAGCCACTAAAGCAATATTGATCCTGCATTTGGCCTCCATGTGAAAAACAATCCATCCGCTTCCCCAGTACCTGTAACCACCATCCCTTCAGCCCTTGGGAAGCTGGAAAAGGAGCATTTTCCTAATTTTTGCTATTGGAGACAAATGTGTAGCCCACTGCAGATGTGTAACACTTCAGTTACATTAAGGATGGCTTTTAAGCTAAGGAAAGAATATTTTGGGACTATAGCTCTTCTAATATTCGATACTGCTAAGCAGCTATTTCTTAAATAGTTTAAACAGGCAGGTTTTGCTGTCTCCTAGTCCTCTGGATTTCTGCTGTTTCTCTTTTGCAATATGTCTATAAGAATCAGCGTCACTTTCCAGAACTTGGAGGAAGAGTATGGGGACAGCAGTAACTTTGACATTATTTACTATTCTAAAAAATGCTTTTCTTCCCTCGTTTACCTATCACCAATCTACTCACATCTGCTCCCAGCCCACTGCTACAGTGCATTCATTGAGTGCTTTATCCCTGGATGATTGACATCAAAGATCGTAAGCTTTGTATTGCATCAAGTTATATCAGCATAGGAAGAATTGATGCTGCTGTTATTGCTTGTGGTGTTGGTAGTACACTGCTAGGCTAAAGAGAGGACAACACAAAGGAGGAAAATCGGGCTGGGTGTTATTTAACTTCAGGGAGCACTGGAAAATATTGCAAAGGGAACAACTGAAATGGAAGCAGGACTCTGCTTGTCAGTCTCCTTTCTAGTTATTTGGAAGGAGCAAGTTAGCCGGTGGCATAAAGCAGTGAAGGACATCAAGTGCGGTTTGTAGGCAAGTGGGTTGTTGCATGCCATAGGAAGAGGTACGGTGTGGGTCATCAGGTCCCTTGAGAGGTCCGAGGTCAGTAAAATAAGCGGAAGGATTTTAGAGAAGCAAATGTTTATGGTTAATCAATTGAAACCATTTCCCTTCTTTTAATTTTTAATGGGCTGGAGATACTGCTCCCCCTTCTCTGGGCATTACTTTCCTTCAGCTCACGGGAGACCTGAAAAGTGAGCTGCAACAGGGGGAAGTAGTGTTCCTGAAGGATACTGGATGGCACCTCTCTGCTAGGCGTCGGTCTGTCTGTCTGGCACCAGCAGCCCTGGTGACCGACACCACCTCTTCCATTGTATCCATTCACTGCTTCCTCGCAGGCAGAACAGTATTGCTACTATGACTGCATATCAAAGGCAACTAAATTGAGCTTTACCTTCCACCTCCTGCAAAAGCAACATTAAATGTGTTTATATGTTAAGTATTTAAAATAAAAGAAATACTTTATATGGTCCCTGGCCCTTGTGAAAAAGGGTAGGCAAGATGGCAGAATTGAAAGTTTTCTGGGTGGTTTTTAATGAAAAATTGAAATACTTCGCTATTTATTATGTGATTTTGAACTGAGGTGAACCTGCAATATGTGACATGGCATCCCAAACCTGACAGTCACCATCATGGCTAATGGCTTGTGCATCACCTCCTGGGTCTCAGCACTCTTGTGCTGGCACCGCACAGTGCAGAGGGGTGACCGCATGGTCCCCAGGGGCACCACTCTCTGTTCCTAGCTGATGCAGAGTTGTTCCCAATGATGTCATCGCAACTTCTTCCTTCTGCCTTATTTTTTAATGCCTCAAGTCATGAGGCTTTCAGTACCTCCCTCGAGGCACTAAAGTACAGGCAGACAGATTTTTCCAGACTGCTCCTAGATTACTGTGTAACCCACTTTCTGCCTGCCCAGAGTTTGCCTGGTTTGATTAAAAATCCCTGAAAATGGGATTACATATAGTCTTTAAACCTATAGCTGTGCTCTCAGGCAAGGTCACAATAAACTTTTCTCTTTCAGATCTTTGAGGGTTCTTTTAAACCATAATTTCACCATCCCTCAAGGTGTTTAAAAGATGTGTAGATATGGCACTCAGGGATATGGTTTAGCAGTTGAATGGGGAGTGTTAGGTGTATGGTTGGACTCAACAGTCTACAAAGGTCTTTTCCAAGCTAAATGATTCTGTGAAAAAAAAAAAAGGAAGATGGGATCTAGCAAATGTGTTATTTTTCTACGGCAGCTTGTGGACTTTGCTTGGTTTGGATAAGAAAATCTTGTACCTCACTTGCTGCTGCATTTTTAAAGACTGTGTAGATGTGGGCATATGTGGTATTGTAAACTGCTTGGCCTCAGTTACTCTTTGTTTGGCTACTTTTTAGTCATCGCAAGTGTAATTTCTGTCAGAACTGTACCCTGAAAAAGGTGGCTTTCTGGAGAAAATCCCTTGGGTGGTGATGAGTATCAAAGTAAAATGAGACAGGAAGGACTAAAATAAGACTGCGAGTCTCTCTTTGCCCCTTTACTAGCGAGAAACTTTGGGGAAAAATCCTTTCCAAGATATTTGCTTGCTTGCAATGTTGATACAGGTCCTGGAAAATATCTAACAGAACTTGGCAAGGGGCTTCTTAAACCACTTTATCTTCTGCTGTAATCTCCCAACTGGAAAAGATGAGGACTGCTTTTTTTATGGCTTTTTCTACATTTTGCTCATAAATGTTCTTTGAGCATATTTGTTCTGTTAGCAATACAGAGCGGGAGTGGACTAGAGGCTCTCCAAACGGAGTTTTTCTGGGGTTTCTGAAATGCTCATGGCTTAATGTTCCTGAGTAAGGAGCTCTTTGAAGTCAATTCTGCCAGCAAGGTGCTTGTGGCTGTACCCAGACCTCATGGCAGGAGGGTCAACCAGAGCTTTGGTAGTTTGGGAGACCAGCCATGCACCACGGAGGGACAAGCCTGGATTTGGCAGACTCAAGTGACATCCTGGCAAGTCTGTGACCAGGACCAGGTCTGTTGTCACCCAGTAACCTCCCATTCTGCTGCCTCCACCAGCTTCCGTTTCGATTGCTGATGGATGATTGGATTGGATTAATGAGATAGGCTTCATTGTCAAATGGTTTCTTCTCTGCTCAGGTTAAAGTGTGAATGTCTGACAATTTGTGTCAAAAGAAAATGTTTAACTGTAGCACAAATAAATGGATTTAAACAACATTGGGCTAAATAAAAATGCTGATTTAAATCATTCTCTATTGTTGAACCTTGCTGATAAAGACACCTGTTGGTTTTGGGGGAGGACCTTTTGTAATGGTCTCCAGCGTATTTGATTCCAGTGCAACAGAGTAGGTACAACTTTTCAAGTAGTTTAAATGTCAGTTAGAACATGAAATTATGTATAGTCCTAAAATACAGCTGATACTTTTCCTGAAAGACCATGAGCTGCTGAAGCAACTTTGTTGTGTTTCCTCTCCAAGAGATGCTGCTGTGTCTCTGAAAGAGTAAGGTTCCATTGCAATTGTCCATTAAAGATGAGGGATGTTGTAGGCTACTATATGAGCTGGGGTAGGACTGCCTGCTCTCTCTAGGGATTGGAAATGTTTCTATATTTTACAGGGGTAATATATAAAGTGGAGCTTCAGTAGAGGCATGTTATGGACAGCACATACTGGTACAGCAGCAAATGAACATGGTATTAAAATCTTTGACCTGCAGTGATGTACAATTTGGGTTAGAGGCGGTAGAAAAATAAAAGCTGAAGATGTAACTTAAGAATAAAAAGTTTTGCTTCCTGTTTGACTTCTGTTTTATTTTGTGGTCCTTTGGCACTGGCTTTCTTGGTGCGTTTGTGGTTTTGAGACTTACTGGTATGTAGAATGGGGTAAAAACATACACCTATGATGTTCTTGTAGCAATGAATTAATTACAAGCTGATTGTGGGACTGTAGGTGTTGAACAGCATACAGAAACATCGGTATAAAAAGAAATAGTAATGGACATAAAAGGCCTGGAAGGTAACTGTGCAGGTGGGAATCATGTTCAGGACATCAGTATCTTAATACTTGGGTTTTTTTGGCTTACTCTTTGTGATAATGGAGTGCAGTGCAAGGCTGTGATTGATTCCAGTGAGTGCAACAGGATGGGAATTTTGAGTAACTTTCATTTGCATTTTGCTCTTTGTTGGAAGCTTCTGTAAAATACTCAAAGAAGTGACCAAATGACCAATCAGTGCATAAATTCTGTTTAAAAATAAAATTAAAAATTGAGTTGTTTTAATAAGGGTAAGGGCCTGAATCTTGTAATTCTGCTTTCTGTTTATGCATCTGCATGTGATATTATCAGTATTGTCAGCCCTCTTTAATGCTTCGGATGCTAAGGATTGGCCCAAGAGCCATACTCTATATTATTTGTCTCACAGTGTATGGAAGTGGGAAGGATAGCTAGGGATAATTTCGTATTGATATGAGCAAATATACCCAAATCTGAGTGTTTCAACTTGCCTGCCAAAATTTGGGTGTATGGTAGATGTCTTTGGCATAATTAAGCCAAAATGCAGCTTTAACTTGAATCGGTAGGTGTGGCAGGAAGGGGATCCCTTGAGAAATGCATCCTGAAGTGTGTCTTCCAGCTGGGCTGTCTTTTACTGGTTTTAAAGGCATGTCAGAAGGTAACTCTGGAGCAGAGAAAGATGTAAGGAGAGAAGATATTCTTTGAATAAGGCTGATGGGGAGTAGCTAGACTTAAAAATTTACCTTAAAAAAAAAAGCTAAATATACCAAATATCCTCTCTTGCTGAAGTCCAGGGCTTTCTTGAAAGTCAAAACAAAATAGTCTTCCCAGCACATAGACATATTTTAGATGTATGGCAAGCATAGAAAAGTTAGACTTAAAGTAATTTGGAAAGGTAGCACTGCGAAAAGCTATGAAAGAGCAAATGGCTCTTGAGAGGCTTGGGCGGGTGACTCTGCTTTATAAAATTACTCTGCAGTTATTAGTGGGTAGTTTTGTCTGTGTCTCTAGGGACGTGCCTGGCACTTTGGGGCTGTAATGGTATAATCTGGCTTAGTGTCTTTTATTCTTGCAGTTGGAGGAAAGCAGCTACCAGCTGAGTTGGGATCATTACTGCAGTCATGAGCAAAAGAAATGCAGACTGCAGTGTGGCAGAGAGTATTTTTGGCAAAATAACTGGAAGGTTGCTCTACTCCAGCAGTCATGGGGGGAAAATGTTTGCAGTAACAAGGCTGTGTCTCCAAGGGTACTCTGAGGTGTTTTACTTTTTATCTCCCAGCACTTATCACTGGAGGGCAGTGGTGTCTGAAAAGATGATAGAAGAAAACCACAGATAAAGAACATGGCATAGCTTCTGGGTGACTAATACAATATATGCTTGAGATATGAAGTGTGTAATTGAGGATTAGAGTAACAGTTTTACTATTTAAGGTATTTCCTTGTGTAGGATTAAAGGCACATCTCATAGCTGGGTGATATTGTGTATGTTGTTCCTGTCTCCATCACTGCACCACACAACACTGTGCTGACTGCATTGAAAGGTGCTGTGGAGGATGGCTTGCAGTACACCCCTCTGCCTTAATTTCCCTGCCTGGACACCCAGAGGGCTCATGCGGCCTGGCCACATGAAATTAAGAAAAATGAAACCACTTGTTAAATTTGTGTAGCTTGGGTAGTGCATGAGTAGGATGAGCTTACCTTGGTGAACCTCTGTAAGAGCATCAAGAGAAAGTGAGCTGTACTTCATCACCCAGAAATGAACTGCATATGGGATGTCTCTAACCCACGCACATCCATTTAGTGAAAGCATTTCTTGATACAGCCCTGAAGTTGGCCAGACCGGAGGCTGCCCAAGGATGAGGAAAGCGGAGACAACCTGAATGGTTCTGTCCAATGGCTTTATTTCTGCATGCGAAATCTGAGCTCCTTCACTACAATCAAAGGAGGAGAAGATGCTATTTTGGGGTACTTTGGCTGTCTGTTTTCTATGTGGACCATATGTACAGCATTGTCTTGGCTGTGTGCAACTAGTGCTGGTATGTGTTGCATTTCTGTGGGCTCTTTTAAAGCTTGCAGCACAGATGAAATATGTTGGGGTAACTCTAACCATGAACTCAGGAGTCCTCAGAAACTCCTGACACTAATAGTGTTAGGGCCCACTCTGACCTGTACAGTCAAAAAGGAAGGGTGAAAAGGGTTCTTTCAATATTTGTGCGGCAAATCAGAGACAGACAAATCTCCCAGGGTAAATTCAAATGCAGAATTTATTTTGGACACAGCCAAAATCACAAACGTACTCAGGTGCATTCCTAGTTGCAGATTCTCAAAGTTCAGGCCTGTTCTGTGGGGTGGTGTGTGTGCATGCTGTGTCTTCCTGGCAGGCACTATTTATAGGGCAGATCCATATCCATGCCTTATTAGCAGATGGGGGGGGGGGTAACAGTGCCTGCTTCTGTCTCCCTCTCATTATTAACCAGGAGCCACAGAAAAGCCCCTCAGGTGCATGTATTCCTGCACTCAGACAGTGTTTGAGACACAACAAATACAAGTAAAGAAGTTGATCTTCACATTGGCTGCAAAGGCCTCTTCCACACTTGCAGTGGCAGAAGGAGCATGAAAATTGCTTGCTGTGCAGGTCTGGCTTGTTTCCTGTTGCCTCCCTGTGCAACAGGAGTTTTTCTGCCAGTCCTTTCCTAATTCTGCTCCCACAGAGGTGGTCCCTGAAGAGCTACAAGATCCACCATTGACAGCTCCACCAGTGCCATAGGGAAGGACCAGGACCAAGAAGGTGGATGAAGAGCAGTATTTACATACCCCTGCAGACAACAGCTTGTTTGGTTTTAGATGGTGTTCAGAAGCTAATGAGAAGTGTTTTTTTCTTCTTTTAGTATAGAAAGCAGAATTATAACCAAGGCAAGTGTGATGGTTTGTTTTTTTTAGTAAGGGGCTGAGCTCTTGGCTGCTGAGCATGGTGCACTCAGTACACCTGTGTTTTGGGGTACTACTTGCTGGGTGTCTCACCCTGTGGTTAGGAAATTAATGAGCTGTCTCAGTGAGTCAGAGCTGAAACTAGTCTCATTTTTGGCTACAGACAAAACTTGAAAGCCTTGCTCTGCTAATTCAGGTGAAATCCATGGGGACCCAGACATTGTGATACCTGAATGAGAAAGTCTGTGAAGATGGCTGGCCATAAAATGTGCATTTGAAAACAAGTATATGGCAGTGTATTTTCCTTCCTTCCCCCCCTTTTTTTCTTCTCCTATTTTTTTATTGTGAATGTAGTAGTCATCCTGTACTTATCTGCACACAATTTTAAATTTTCATTAAAACAGTTTTTTCCTATTCCTCAAGTAGCAAATTGCTTTGGAAGGATGAGAAAAAAAGTCCTGGACTTGAGGAAAAAAAACAACAAAAAAAAAAACAACCAAACAAAAAAAACTCCAAACCAACCCGAACCCCAAACCAACAAAAAGCTAGACTTTTAATTTTGTTTTCCTGTAAAGATAACATTGGACAAGATTTCACTAGAGAACTGTGCCCTATAGACGCAAACAATTTACTAGCACACATGTCTGTTCCTGTTTCATTCAGGACCAGAACTGGATCTTAACTATTAGATGAGATCTTTCCTTTACTAACATGTATCTGTTAATTTTGAAGTATGATCACTGATAAAATACAGTTGGTTGTAAGAGGATGATAGGATAAGTATCACCTGGTTCTTAATACTTACCTGGCAGAAATGCATTTTGCTTTGCTGTGATGTTCATCTACTGGCAAGGAGCTGCAGCTGTGTGCAGAGTAGGAGAACTCTTTGCAACATGATATTTGATCTCAGCTGCCACACCCTACAGTTAAGGAATTTTATTCCTGAGTCCCTGTTTGAGCTCCTGAAAAAGCCTGTGTGAATAACCAGCTTTCTGCTGAACTGGACTTACCAACTTACTTGGCCCATTACCCTCCACACAGCTCTTGCTTTCTGAAATTCAATTTTCCAGCAAAGGATTTTCTCTATGTAGGCTGTGTATTTACTGTGTAAGTGGGGACAAATGGTGGAAAAATCTCCCTCCCTCCCATTTTTTTTCTTAAATGCACTAAAGCTGTATTAACATTTCAATGCTAAACACAGGGAATCTTGGTGGTGATGCATATTTTGCCCCTCTGGAGATAAGGGATGAATCTTGAGTGGTTGAAGAAATGAGAAAGCTGAGCATGGCTGATGACAACTAACCAGGACTCAATTTAGTATAGAAAAGAAGACACAGGGAATAATTAGGCTCAGTGAAAATGGGAGAAAAGTGTGTTTTATGACAGCAGGGTGTGTTATGTTTTCTTAATCAGATATGATTTATGTGAACCTTTCTACCATAATGCGGAGCGGGAGGGAAGATGCTGCCGTCTTGGAGAACGTTTTTACCATAACGCGGAGCGGGAGGGAAGATGCTGCCGTCTTGGAGAACGTTTCTACCATAACGCGGAGCGGGAGGGAAGATGCTGCCGTCTTGGAGAAAATTCTCATTCTTTTTGCTGTATCTGCTTTTAGAGCATTGAACTTAATTTTGTTAGCAGCAAAACCTCAGATAAGTGCAGTAGTCCCAGGTTACAGCTGATCTCCCAATCCATACAAAGGACTTGCCAGGAGGTTAGGTATGAAGACAGAGCCATAGACCTTGTGCAAAGGGAAGGCAGCAGCAGTGGTGGAACACGGCAGTGATACCTATGGGTAACACAATAAATGTGTGTAATGGTTGGATTCATTATGGTGAGTGGCCGTGGTGTTATATATATGTGTGTACAATGTCCTGATGACTTAGTAAATGGGCAAGATGATTTATTTCTTATACTAAATGGGGAAACATGAGTTTATTAAAAAATAACGAAAAGGAATTGAAACAAGGGGAAGGCTGTTAGTTGATGCAGTGGAGCAATGCACCATTTCCATTTCAGATGAAATCTTCCATTTTACTTGATGATATGGTGGACGGTTGGGGATGTGGCACTCGGGTGGTATTTGGCTGGGGGGATGGTGAGGTTTAGACTTTCCCTTTTCACAAAGTCTCGTGGGTGGTTCTTGTGACATTTCAGCCTGAACAGAGGGGAAAAAAAATCCCAAGATCAGCTTCTATAGGGAAAACTTTCATAGTTCCCTATAGAATAACATCCCAGGTCTCAGAGTGTTTTTAATCAGTTGGTTTGAAAGTGCTTTCCTTTGGAAAAAGGAAAGGACTGTCGTTGCCCTGATTTTGCAGGTGGGAAACATGAATAAGCTACCCATGGTGAGCGTACTGGCTAGTAGCAGGGTCAGCAGGAGACCTGCAGTTTCAACCATGTTTATGAACATTGCTTGAAAATGGAGCAGTCCTCCTCAGCTGGTGGTGCTACATTTGCCCCATTTTGTCTCTCTTTTGTGTAGTTTTTTGGAGGGTTGTTGGTTGGGTTTTTGGTTTGATTTGTTTGGTTTTTTTGTCAGTGTCTGCTGGTGACAGTGTAGAGTGGGATTGCACAGTAGCCTTAAAATCACTATATCTTTCAAATCTTTCTGTACGGTGGTGTTCTTGTGTTTGGCTATCCATGAGGTGACATCTGTTCACATATAAGGTCAGGAAAAAGGCTTTAACTTGTTGTTTGGGCTCTGTGGGTATGGGGTATGTGCCCTGTCACAGCCCACACCCTGGTGCACTGAGGAGTTGCTTCTTCTGGGAGGAGGTTATGTGAATGCCTGGGCAGATGATGCACTGGCCACCTTCTTAGTGGCTGTGTTTCTTTCTTAAGCTGCCGCTGTAGCTCAGGAAAAGACTTTTGAATGTGTATTTTCTTAAAAAAAAAGATATTGTCCCTTCCCCCCTTTGGCCCTCCAATTTGTGATGCTACTTTATGAAATATGTGTCAAGGTAAAGGGCGAAACCTGTATGTTCCCTTTTATCACATCGTATGTGGCTGGGGCTTTAACATGCTGTTTTTACAGTCAGGCTCTGCCTGCCAGGAGCATGTTGCTTTAATCTGCGGTTTTATTAGCAGATGGCCGATTCAGGGACAGGACTGAGTCTCCTTTTTTGAAACATAGACTTAGAACAATTGGTCTCCTTGCAGAAACCCTGACTTCTTGCATCTTCCTTTCCCCGTGTAACTCAGCCCTCCTAGAGCAGAGAGAGTTGAAGCAAAATTGAAATTTCTCCTTCCCTTTCGTGACATTAAAATAATCACTTAAAAAAAAATCAAAATGAGCGTTTTATCTTTTGATGGGAGGTTGCTCCTGTAGCTTAAACTAGAATCTTTTTCCTCTGGGAAAAGATGCTGGAAAAAAATTGGGTGAACTGGTGAGGGTGTTACAGATATGGAATTTCTTACTCCATAAAATCATATTGTTTGTGGGCAGAAGAGCAAAAATGCATGGGAAAGGGAAGTGGAAATGGTGTCACGGCTTACGGAAATTTTGGTCCGTGATTAATCTCTTCTGAGTCTGTGCGGTAAAAGCTATCCTAAAGCATCAGCAATGATAATAATTTCATTACAGATACTATTTGCCTCCAAATAGTCTTGTGTATCTCACACCCAGCTCCTTTTGCTGCCGCTTATTGTCAGCTATGGCACTTTTTTGACTAGGTTGACCCATAACTTGTAGCTGCTACTCCCATACTAGAGAGGAGGTACAACTGATTTCCATCTTGCAGGTTGGGTTGTTTGACTTCTGTATTGGGGGCTTCTTCTCTTTCATTCTGTTGCTAAACATCAAGTAGCTAATATCAACTCTCTTTTAAAGGCTTTAAATAAGACATGAAGATATGTGGGAAAAAAAGAAATCTCATGAGTATAGCGGTTAGTTGTCCACTAGAATATGTCATTAATCTCCCCAACTAGTGTTTACTTGATAGCTCTTGCCCAAGCAAGTAAAACAGTGCATTTGAGCAGTTGTTTTTTTTTTTTCCCACAATGACTCTTCTGACCTTGTTCTGGATCTGTGATTAATTAGGAACTGGAAGCAGCAGTTATTTGCGTGGGTGTTGGATTTACTCATCATGCAATAATTTTCACATTGTGAGGCATAATATGGAGCTGATAAAGTCTCTACATCTGTGCTCTGTGTGTGTTTCTAGTCTGAAAAGTCTGCAGGATGTTGGGCTGACAGCCTTTATAAATTCAGTGGGTAAGCTTGATTTAGAGAGAGTGTGCAGTTACATTTATATCCACTTTTGAGCCCTTTTAACATGCTTGAAAGTTGTTGAATGGCAGAAGAATGAATTAAAATGACTTTAGTTTGCATAAGTGGGTATTATAAGGTCAGTGAGGTCAGCTGTGCTCATCTAACATGATTTGAAGGAGATGAGCTATTAGCCTTTTCAGAGGTTTTGTTTTCAAAAGTATTTGTCTTAAATATAATTAAGAAAATCTTGTGATTGTGGTTTAAAAATTTGCTGATGACTGAGGAAGCATTAAAGTCCCTTGCAAACTGTTGAAAAGATTAATCGCCCAAATTGCTCTACCTTAAATATTTGTTTCACATTTCAAGCCGGAATTAGTCTAACTTAAAAAGTCCTTCTGTTAAATCCTGCCCTCCCTGTTTGCTGGATTAACCATCTGTTCTCATGTTTCTTCCAAGCACTCTTTCAGTGGTAGCTCATAACTTTTAACCCCTACTCCAATGAAATAAAAAACCCTGGAGGTGGGGATGTACTCAACGAGCTCAAGTTTGTAAGTCAGCCTGTTTACAGCAGCCTAATTACGTTACATTGCTGCAAATGCTTTTTCAACCCAATTTGCAGACAGTTTAATAAACCTTGCTAAGTTCATTTCATGAAGTTTATTTTCCATAGAGCCATGTAGATTGGTATTCATTATGTTGCCTTAATTTCTTCAGCAATTAAATTAAGAATTGCACATCCAAGAGGATGGCCAGGATCGATGTCAAGCTGACACAATTATCTGTGCAATTCCGTTTACCTGCTAAAAATCTTCATGGAGTGCTGCTTTACTCTGGCCCTCCAAAATGTTTTTCTTGGTGTTTCAAAACTTGCTGCGGATCATCAGCAGGGAAAACTTAATGACTCTTTGGCCCATCCTTTTTTTTTTTTCCTCAATTTTATCAGCTGGCTGAACATGAGCCAGCAGTGTGCCCAGGTGGCAAAGAAGGCCAATGGCATCTTGGCCTGTATCAGAAACAGTGTGGCCAGCAGGACCAGGGAGGTGATTGTGCCCCTGTACTCAGGCACTGGTGAGGCCACACCTTGAGTACTGTGTTTAGTTCTGGGCCCCTCAGTACAAGAAGGGCATTGAGGCGGAGCGTGTCCAGAGAAGGGCAATAAGGCTGGTGAAGGAGCTGGGGAACAAGTCCTACAAGGAGTGACTGAGGGAACTGGGGTTGTTTAGCTTGGAGAAGAGGAGGCTGAGGGGAGACCTCGTTGCTCTAAGGCTGCCTGAAAGGAGGTTGTGGCAAAGCGAGTGTTGATCTCTTTTCACAAGTGACAGGTGATAGGACAAGAGGAAATGGCCATAAGTTGTGCCAGAGGAGGTTCAGACTAGACATTAGGAAGAATTTCTTTACTGAAAGGGTGGTCAGGCACTGGAACAGCTGCATGGGGGGTGGTTGAGTCACCGTCCCTGAAGGTGTTTCAAAACCTAGATGAGTTTTTGAAGGACATGGTTGAGGAGAAGATGGGTATGATTGGACTTGATGATCTCCAAGGTCTTTTCCAACCAGAAGATTCTATGATTCTATTTGAAAAAAATACCTAAAGATCTGATTCCCTCTGTTTCCCAATATTTTGTCTGTCCATAGCACACATCCCACTCTGTTTAAGATGGTAACCCATGAGATATTTTTTTTATCCAGAGACTTGCCCTATAATGAGATTTTGCCTTCCTAAGGAAGATATGACCGTTGTGTTTACCATCCCCATTATGCAACTTTTCATACCCTTTGAATTAATTAAGTGGAATTTTGAGCATTTCCAGTATTTTATGTGCAGGAGAGTTTTCTCTCTAGCCCGTGGTGTCTTCGCAAAGCTGTGCTAACACTTCAGTTTTACTCTACAGAACCCTTCTTTCTCTCTTCTTTTAATACCTTTCTTCTTAGTCCAAGGTACCTAGTCCCAAAAGCAGAGGTGTTCTTTCACCTGGAGACCATCAGGATTGCCACAACTCTCCTGCAGTAGATGGGGTGACTGAAGATGTCTTTGTTGCTCTAGAGATGGGGCTTCTGCTGGTGTATCTTGTATAGCTCCCCTGCATACTAATCCATATACATAAAATATATAGCTCCTGTATAAACTAACACATGCTACATAGGTCTTTAGGTTATTTGCAGCTGCTGCACTAAGAATGTGGGTGGCTTTGAGTGGGTGTGATTTTTTCTGCTCCTCTTCACTGTGGTGATCCCATCACAAGTGTTTCTCTCCCCATCCTGCATCATAAGAGGTGGTTTTCAGTAACAGGGCGCAGCTGAGAGACTGCTGTTTCAGGCTGTTTCTGTTGTCTGAGTGTCTGTTTGCAGCAGAAGCTGCTTGAGCCTAATACTCTGCTAATGAAACCATTGAGGTAATGATTTCCCAGTGTGGAGGAAACATTTTCTGCTGACATTATCTTGGTCTAGCCTTCAGACCCACCTAATGATAATGGGATAATTATGACCCAATTTTGTGTGCTTAGACATTGCTTTCATTATAGACAAATGTTCCCGAAGAAGTGAAATGTCATCCTATTACTGACTGATCTTTAAAATCTTTAGGTGGTCTCTCATTTTTGCCTTTACAAATATAGTTTCCACTGATATACATTCAGATGTATTCAGGATAAAGTAATTACTGTGTTTATCAGTGTGATAAAGCAAGTCTGGTGTGCTAAAATAAGTGACAGTTTACTGATCTTTAACCAATAAAAGTGTATAGGAGGTTAAATGCAGATTTTTCTTTTTAAGTGTGCTTCTCATTTAAGAGCACTGAGGGAAAACTCAGGCTTGAAATGAGAAACACTGCAGGTCTGTTTAGGACTTGCATCACTGGCACCTCCAAAATAAGATCAGGCACCTTGGGGAGGACATACTGCTGGTTCCAGCCTGGGGGCTCCATTGGATTTGCCATTTAAGAAGTAGTAGGACAAGGAGAAGAAATTCAGGACAGGTTCAAAGATGTTATTTGGTGGAGGCAAATGTTGGCCATGTTTGCTTTGGACCCATGTTGCCTTGCCCAGCAGAGAGGAGGTGCAAAGCTACTGATTTGGCTGGAGAGTGATGGTATAGTGCTCTGTGGGAAAGCACTCGGCAGCCTGCTGGGTTAAGTGAGGGGGGTGTTGTTTGCAGTCTGCAAAGTATGCTTTTTTAACAGGTAATTAAATGGTATGTGTTCTTATAGGTGCTATTTATAGGCTGGGAGATTTGGTCCTAGTGGCCTTTTAAAAATTGCAACACCCCTTCCAGCTTATTGCACGGCCATAACTGATAAATCAAAAGATGAGAGCAAAAATCTTGAATTAAAAAATGCTAGTGACCAGAAGTATTTGTGGAAAATGGGCAGTATTTCAGATTGTGAAGAGATTCAGAAGCACATCTTTAGTTGTAAAATTCCAAGTTTGAGCTGAAAGTAGTGGCTAAGTAGGAGCTTTCCCATTCAAACTGCAGTGCGTCCCAGTACAATAAGGATCTGGCTTTGCAAGCAAATGAGAAAGCTGAAGTTGTTTGACTTGTGGCACTGCTTAGAACCAGAATACAGCGTCTTGAATGAGGGGCAGGAGGGAAGAAAATAGCTTTCTTGGATGCACCTTGAAATGAAGTCTGAGCTCTGAAAAGCCAGATGACTCCTGGCTTGATAGTAAAATATCTATTAAAACAAGGCTATTTTTTCTGCCTTTTCACACAGCTTATCTCTCCTATTTTTTTTCATTGCTTTTTAGCTCAGATGCATTTGACAGAGTAGTTGATAGTGCAAAGGAAAAATGGTTTGGTACCACCACCCAGGGGGGTGTATTGGATCTCGAGAGAGCAGTAATTCAAATCAGATTTAAGGCTGAGGTTGAACAGGTGGATGCTATTTCATCTCCTTCCTGGTCACAAAATCTTATGAAAGGGAAAGGAGACATGGAAGAAAAGAGCATGTATAAATGTATGATGTGTAGCAATACTCATAAGCACCAGGTGGGACATGTAGTGTCATTATCTATGGTGCTAGGTCACTGTGGAGGATGAGGGCATCGCATGCATTAGAGGCTGCCAGGCTGAGTTGTATTCTTAGTGCTGGCTTAACACCTCTGATAAGGTATTTAACACTACAGAACAGGATCAGGCTAGGGTAACACTAAATATTAAAACCAGAACGTGTTATCTCCCTTTGGTCTTAAATCACATCACAAAGTTGATTGTAGTCATGAAAGGCCTGGTTTTCCATCACATCTCCTGTTGCTGTGATTATTTAATTCCGTGGGAAGGGCTGAAACTTCTGGAGGGGTAGAGGAGCTGGCTGATGTGGTGTGACCAGTCTCTCTCTCCATGCATGTACAGAAGGGGTGACCGATGTAGGGAGGCCACATGAGGCTCTGGGTACCAACCAGGCAGTGGTAGTGGGCAGGAGCATTTTGAAACACCAGCTGAGGTTGCCAGGCTCGAGACTAAACACACATGGATTATTTCAGCTTTATCTTAAGAGCGTTACCTTACAGTGTTATATGTGACAGGAAATGTTGCATGGTTAAGGCAATGACAGACCCAGGTCTTGTAGCCTTGACTTAAAGTTACATGTCCTTCTGGACTCCAAGGAGGCAAAATGCAGAGGATGACCCTTCCCTTAATATTGGGAAATGATTAAAAATTATCAAACCCCACGATGCGTCAGTAGCCAGGGAATGAAGGGAGGTTGTTGCACAGGGAAAAGCTGGAGGGCTGCACAAACCCCAAGCATTCCTGGGAATGAAAAAATGCTTTCAGGTCTACCTCCCCACCCTCTGCTCTCATAAAAGGACTTATAGACCAGAAATCTTTAAATAGATGGTTTGAATAAGGTAAAGCACATAGCTAGTGGTGCCCTCATGTACATCTGGGTAACCACACCACCCTCCAAGGAGCTCTGCAGATGCAACCAGAGGTTGCAGTAGCCTGGTGGGACCAGGGGACGTTGAAAGGCTGCACTATTCAGACACTGATGTTTTTATCGTTTAAACCTTGGGTAAGGATTCCTGGGTGGAAGCTGCCAAACCCCTAAAAACAACTGTTAGCTAGGGGGAAGCATCTCCTGTATGCTGGCACACATAACTTAGCTGTGCAAAATATTTTCCTGTCGGCATAGCTCTTTGCAGTGGCTGAAAATGCAGGGGGTGATGGATAGCTGTAATGTCTTCACACCAGCAATGTCGGGGAGCAACACCAGGATGGACAGCAAGAGGAAGAAGATTTGTGAAGAAATGTCTGGGCAGGAAAAAGCTAGCTGGTTTGGGGCTTTTATAACATGAATATGCTTAACTTGAGTAGTGCTGGGCACCTTAGTGCTCACTGGTAGAGCAGAAGAGAAGGTGGCTAAGGTGGCACTGCTAATCTCAAGTTGCAGGTGGAGGTATATGTGACCTACCACTTTGTTTGGGGGTTTGCTTTTGTGGTTGTTTGCCCTTTGTGTTCAAAATAGTTGCCTAAATTTTATTTGAATTTACCTGTCTTCCAGTTTTTGTAACACCTCTCTGTGCTTCTCCAAAATGCCATTAAATACTGAACACTTCATCTACATTATAGTGTCTATATAATATAATTAAATTTTCTCTTAATCTTTTTTTTCCCCCATAAGCTAAACAAACCAAGCCCTTTCCTTAATGCCTCTCCTGCAGCGGGGATGTTAGCATTCTGAAAAGCATTTTGGCTTGAGCCACCGATAGATGCATGTTGTTATTTCTCCATTTAGTTACTTGTCTTCTACTTACTCACTGGTCATAATGTCACTGCTGTTTTCACATGGTGCCAGTTTTTCACTGAGGCTCCCACCAAAGCAAAGGAGGAAGGTGGAGAGGTTCTTAGCAGGAGATCACCCTGGCTTTCTTGGCAGCTTGCAGAGGGCAGCTGGTAGGATGGACACAAATAAAGCTGTGGGTAGATGATATTCAACAGGCATCCATCCGTCCCTGACACTTTTTTTGGATGTTCTGATGACCATTTCATGGCTGTGTGGTCTTTTCCTAGCTACAAACCAGCACTTTGATGACTGGAAGGGAAGATGATGGCAAAGATTATGAGGGAAGGGTGTCTGCCTGCTTGCAGTCTTGCCCCTTAAAATGTATTATATTGACTAGCCAAAAGAAAAGGGAGCTTAGCAGGGAGATGTATTTTTTCAGTTTCCTTTGAACTCATTGGCATTATCTATCAAGCGCTGGACATAGGGAGGTTTAATGCACAATGCTCTTTGGTGGCTAAATGAAACCCTTCCCATTTCCCTTCTGCAATCCCCAGGATAAATGGAGTAATGATGGTGGAGCTGGCCCTCACGGGGCAGCGCTTGGCCTTGTCTGCGAAGTCTAATAACTGGCATTGACTCCAAACAACTCCTTTGAAACAGATATGAAGTTATAAATAATTAATACCTGTTAAATTATTCAAGCTAGAAATACAGTACATGAATTCAGCAAGCTGGCCAGGATACAAATGAGTAATTATGTTAATTAACCCATGCAGCTAGCAGGAGCTGCAATTAGTTCATATTTTAGGCTGCTCTATGTTTTTTAGGAACAGAAATGAGCTATAAGTAAATAGAAACAAACTAAAGCCATAGTTAAAAAATACAGGTTAAATGATGTGGTTTGAATAATCAAATGGCCCTCCTTTCCTTCAAGGTGGAAACAGGCTCATTTTTTAAAGCTTTAGTCACTCTCCTCTGCAAGAACTTGATGTTACTGAAAACTGTTAGTAATGCAATGTAAGATGTCCTCCAAACATTCTGCTCCAGTCTCTGCACGTTTCTTCCATTTTTTTTACTACATGTTGTTGAAGAGGTAGAGAGACAGGGAGAAAAAATATCAAGTATAAATATTTTAAGCTCTTCTTGAAGAAGTCCTAGTAATGACATACAAATTGAAGGTCTAATTTTGCAAACGTGTAACTTGCCATTCAGTGAGCAGTAAAACCTGAGTGTACAGTTAAAAGCTTTGCCAGTAAAAGGCCAAAAAGTATTTAGTAGTTACAAAGGAAAAATGTTGCATTAGTTCAAAGATTTGAGTGCAGCTAATTGGTGTCAACTGAGATTTTTGGACTGGAAATGGTCATTGTCCAAATTCTCTGTCTGCATTGCTATCTCCAGTAGATGAATAATACCTAGCCTCAAGAAAACAGGTCTTTTCTTCCAGAAAGTTGGAACTGGTTATGTTGCAGGTAGATAATTGATTTACAATATAGTCTTCATATGGAAAGACACCCTCTCTGCTGTTCCTACTTACTAAAATAAGTGGATATATTCAGATTTGGTTCTCTTTTTTTTAAAAAAATTATTCCTAAAGGTGTCATGCTGAAAACATGTCTAAAACTCCTCATTTACATGAAGAGGCATCCTGATTGCCTGAAGGATATTTCAGTAATTCTATTTTAGTCTAAAAGGGAAACCTGTTGGAGGATTCACTTTTTCCTTCTGCTCTTGTTTTGTTAATAAGCATTGCTTTTCCCTGCAAAGGTAGTTCTTAGCATTGAGTTTAAATGGACAGCTTGTTATGGACTTGGAAGAACCCTGCTAGAATGGGTCAATGACAGAGAATTTAAGAAATCTTTTTCATTTCCAAAGATGAAATGGAAAGATTTGGCATTTACCTCTGCTCTGAGCTTCCTCTTTCATCAAGGAATTACCCAGGTGAAGCGATTTCTCTACTGGGAATCTCAAAACTTACTTCATCTTTATTGTTTTTGGTGAAATTTATAATAGGGTGCAATAATTAATGCAGATTTTATTTGCATGTTTAGGCTAATTAAAGAATGGCTCTTAATTAAAGTAAGAGAACAAGCAACAGGTGAAGGATTGACTAATTTCCATCAATAAATGAGTAAGAATATGATGTGACAAGAGGGTTGTGTTTCAAAGTGAAGATGATTGGTGCAGTTCCCACTGCCCTTGTGCATACAGGTTCAATGAGATGTTTTACAACTCACTGATATTTCAAATACAGTTCACGTTCCAGGAATCTATGAATGACTAGTGATTATTGGTTGTTGCTTGTACACAAAAAATGAATGGTGATTGCAGATTTTTGCCCTTTCGTAGGCTGCATGTCAGACATAGGGTGCACATCTCCCACTTAATTTCCTGGTAGATATTTTGTGGCTTATTTCATATAGATATCACAAACAAATACATTTTGAGGCTTAGCCTCAAAATAATGCTTTTTTCTTCCAGGATCATTAGCTGGGCTAGTAAAAGATTTTACCTCTCTCTCTGCAGTGTAAGCTGGAACATACTTTAACTTATTCTCAGTGAGACCCTGCGCTGACCTTGCTTTGCCGCTGCAGAATTGTGTACTGTACCATTTTAGCCTGAAAATAAAATTATTTTCCTGAATCTCCTAATCTGTTTTTGTTTGATTTACCTTTTAAAAACATTATTTGCCCCATATCCAGAGCGTTCCCTACAAAATTACATATGAGCTTGAGGGGAAAAAGACATCTGTTTAAATCTTCCGTTCTGGTGGGGCCTCCTGTATTGATTCTTTTCCCATAATTTAGACCTCTGTGCTCAGCATTTGCTGTTCTGTTGCCCAATCAATACCAATTCCATCTGGAAACTCCATTAATGTTTTTTAAATAAGAATTTCCTTGTAAAGTGTAACTTTGCCTGTACATCTAAGGAATTTGGGAAGGGTTTTTTTTAGGTGATGTGTTAATTTCAGTTGCAGTGATACATGTTTATAGGTATGGTAGTATTAGCATGAGCTATTTTAATTTTATTGACTTTTCTGAGCGTTTTCTAGGGAATATGAATGGAAAGTAAAATGATTCAGACTTCTGAAAGTGGGATCATATAAAACCTAAAGAAATTAGACTAAATACAGAATATGTACATGGTATATAGTGAAAATGAAATGTCTCCCTTTTTCAGATTGGTCATTCAGTTGGTCATTAATACTAAAAGACAGAGGCTTTTAGGTTTGTGTGTTCTGACTTTTATGTGTGTGCTTGGAGTTGCTGCATGTTATCACAGTGGCAGCATGTACTGGGTGTTGAGCCAAAAGCCAGGAACTGGTGTGAATCGATTATCTCCTAATGGCTTCTGTATAAGGTTTACTACTGAATCAACTGATTGGTTGAAACTTTCAATGTATCAGTCTATCTTTTGCATCTCTTTAAGAGGGACACAGGTGTGGTAAAAGGAAAAAAAAAACTAAAATGTGATTTCTGATCTGCTGGGACTTGCAGGTAGACTCACTCTATGTCTGACAGTTTGCATATCAAATAAACTGAATATTAAGGAGAAAGAAGGCCATAAGTGTGACCGCTTTAAGGGACATTTAGAGAGACAGGGCTGTGGTCTCATAAACACCCACTTTTATATAAATATGTCCCTTAATATGACACATATTCACTTCTTAGGAAAAACTTACAGTATGAATCCTATCCTCTTGCTGAGACATAGAATAAATTAATATTGATGGGAACTTAAAGCTTTCAGCAACACCCTTGGCCCCCATGGTCTCTCTTTTCCCCTAATGAATGTGTATTTCTGTTCCTATATTGCCTTTTGATTGAGTTTTTTGAATTTTTGGGGTTTTAATATTTTCTTTGGGATTTTTTTTTGTGGTGGGGGTAATTCAGGTATCTGGTGATTTGCAGCTGTGCACCTCAACCTTGGCGAGCAGGGCAGTAGAGGGCGACATTACTCCTTGGGTTTTGTGTTTTCTCCTCCCGAAAGAAATATGAATTAAAAAGCAGAGGAAAAAAAAGAAGAATGCGAAGAATGCTGTGCCTGCCAGAGCTGCAGACCATGTAAGGGAACAGAGCAGGGCCAAACACCCAACGTGCAGGGAGGTGGCACACAGTGCTTCTCTCTACATCACGTCCAAACTACGAGCTGAAAAGAGTTGTTTTGCTGATAGTTGTGGTTTTTAAGGAAAAAAAGAAAAAGAGAGTTTTAAAAAAAACAAAACCAGTTGACGTTTGTGTATATGGAAAGGACTGTGTGTGATTTTTGAAGCAGGTTGTGGATTTGTACTGTTCCAGGGAGCAGAAGTATAAAATACGTTGCCTTTCTCTCTGCCACAAAGCAGGTTTTTATGCAGCGTACCGGTATCACTCCTTCTTATTCAAACACCATGAGACTCTTTCACAGCATGTCAGATACTCTGAAGATGAGTTTATACACTGAGCTTTGCATATATGTATTGCATAAATAAGGGTGTGAGGAAATTGCCCTATTATTTGGACCAAACTGCTCAAGTAAAAGCATAGACAATAAAAGGCTTCAACAGAAATAGTTCTTGCAGAGAAATAGTCTATGAAGGTCCTGACCAACCTGGAATTATTTCTTTTTAGAACACAGAGAAGTAGACCCAAAATGCATGTTGCCTTTGCATCATCATTACTTGCAAAGGATTTTTCCTTCTGGCTTTGAGGAAACTCCCGTGAGTCAAAATGATACTATGCCAGTGAAATTTGTGCTGTTCTTCACCCAGATCAAAGGTTGGGGAGTGCTGGGGAAGATATGTAAGGGAGAAGAGTTGCATAGGTGAACCTTCACAGCATGTTTCTGTGCATGTTTTAATACTATGCAACAGAGAGGAGACAGAGTCAATGCAAAATTAGCTGGATGGAGATGGAGTGAGAAAAGTCACCACAGCCCTGCATTTGCAGAGCTCAATTTGCTTGCGGCTGTTGAGGAACTGTGGTTACATGTGCTCTTCCAAGATGGGCTAGTGGCCATGCAATGAGAGTGTGCAGGGAGCCCTGCACCTTATCCAGGGGTTTAGCTGCTGACTTAAAGTAGTAATTGTGCAAAGCTGAGAATAAAAGTGCTTCCTGTCGCCTGATTCATACAATGCAGCATGGCTGGCAGTTGAAAGATGTGGGCAATGCTTAGGAAATAAGGCGAACACTGGTCTTTAATGCTCTGATGATCAGAGCAATCAATTCAAGCAAACACTGACAAAGAGAAAACTGTGAGCATAAACATTTTTACACACTCAAAGGACCTGACTTGATGAAGTTTCCCCAAGCGTATATAAGAAATAGCTGTAGAAATCAGTGGAGCGCTGTAAAACCTTTGTGAAATCCAATGTGAGTCCCGGTTTGCAGATCATACCTGGGTATTTCATGGATATTTCCTTGGTACTTTAACAAGCTGCGTCCTCTGTGGGATGCAGCCACTTATTCTGAAAGTTAAATGATCATGAGGATCACCTTTGAGTGCAAACCTTTTCTGGAAGTGTTTTCAGCAAGAGAAGGTTTTTGTGTTGCTGTAATCATGGACATAAACACTTCTAGATACTTAAGTAAAAGTCTGGTATTTCAGTAAAATATTTGTGTTTGCTCACAGTATCACAAGGTTGGAAAGGACCTCTGAGATCATCAAGTCCAACCTCTAACCTAACACGAACACCCACAGTAACACCACCCCATCATCTAAAGAATGGCACTCAGTGCCTCATCCAGTCTCCCCTTAAACACCTCCAGGGTTGGCGACTCCACCACCTCCCTCGGCAGCTCATTCCAATGGCCAATCACCCTTTCAGTGAAGAACTTTTTCCTCACATTAAGCCTAAACTTTCCCTGACGAAGGTTCAGTCCGTGCCCTCTAGTTCTGTCACTGGTCACCTGAGAGACATGCACATGTCAGACAAAGACCACAGAACAAATTCTAGCACAGATCTGTTTCTAAAAAGGAAGGCAACTTTTAGTGCAACTTGTATTTGTCTTTGAAAATATCCCAGTCTGTTGTCCAGGCATGGAAACCAAAGATTTAAAATCTATGGTTTGTGCTTATTGTTATAAATAGCTGGAACAGTCAAATAATAATTTTTTAAAAAGCAAATTAATTTGATTACACAAAGAGACGGTGCACTTGTTCACAATGCATTCATCATAAAAGTAATGATGACACACTGGCTATTTTCGTAGCGGAAGATGTTTTTATTTCTAAACCAATTTCAAATATAAATGGATTGTTTTGAAGGTTGGATAAATCAGCCCGATAGACCAAGGCAATTATGGTAGATGAGTGGTGCCTTACCGGCAAGGGGAGATAAGAAATGCTGCAGGATCCAGTAGGGTGATGAGAGGGAGCACCTAGAATTGCAAACATTTGGGGCTGGCAAGTGGTTTGTCATCACTAAACCTAGGAAGTTAAGAAATGGCATCAAGCAGCTTCAAAATCAGGCTCCAGAAATGAGCTGCTATCAATTAAAATAATTCAGGAGGAAAAAAGTCTCTTGCTGTTCACGCTTTCCTGAGTACTTTTCTTTCCACTTCTTGCAACTAGAGAACCACGACTAAAAAAATCAGCAAGTTGCAGAAGGCAACAGAGGTTGGGCACAGGGAAAGATGTAACTGTATGGTAACAGATGATCAGTTTAGTTGTGTTTGTGTAGTGTTTTAGAAGAAAAAAATTGCAAACAGGCTCACAAGACAAACCTCACTTCTGGTCAACACAAGTTTTTACCAGTGCGTTGCTGAATATTGATGCAAGGATCTTCACTCTGAAGTTTGCCCCTAGAAGCCGTTGCTGCTAGTTAGAGTTCTAGAAAGACAGACAAAGAGATGATCTCACACAGGAAAGGTTAGTAGGAGCAGATGGAGTAAAAAACAAAGGCAGAAAGCTGATATTTGACCCCAGATGTCTTGACACCCCGTTGAGTTCCTTATTGCCTGGGCCATGTAGCATGGTAAAGTCGGATTTATATTCTGCCCAAGTGTCTCTCCTAACCAACACAATAAAAGGTGGCACACAGCATGTGTTAGGCACTTGTAGGGTTTCCGACTGTGTGAATGCTTTGTCAATGGTCTTGCCTCTGAAAAGTGAGGTTTGGAAAATGTTTGGTATCCTGTCTACGTTGACTATTCACAGACTGAATAAATTGCAGAGCTTTTTGACGTTAGGATGTTGTCTCTCTTGTCTGTTGAGGCTGGGTTGTTTTCATCCTCAGGCAGTAACCCCAAGATGTTTGGTGTGCGGGATGGGTGACAGATGAGTCGCCAAGCTCTCCCTCTCCTTCGCTGCAACACTGAGATATCATACAGTGGGTGGAGCAATTGTGAAGATAAAAGGGTCACGGAACGTGGGCTGTCCCAAGTGGTTGAACTCTGATTGGCAAGAAGTGCAAGGAAACAGGCCTAGCTGTTCCATCTGTGTCTCTGTGAAAATCAGTGGCCTCAGATCCAACATGGCTCCCACCTTCCTTCAAATGTTTCAGCTTCTCCCAGTCTCGTGAATATGTGCATGAGAACTAGAATGAATCTGTTTTTACAACTATGTCAACTGAACTGATGTTTTCTACAAACTTCATCTCCATTATATCCTATCTCATGGCTCCAAGTCTAGATCTGCATCCTTACATTTAGTTTAATTGGTCCCAGGGTTCATTTACTGGTAGCTTAAGGCTGAAAGCAGAAGAAAACTACATTTTATGGGGCTCTCCTTGTCTAAATCTGCTTTTGCTCTACATAGTCAGTGCCCTGGGACTGCTGAGAAAAGCAGGGGCATAGTCTAATTGTAGTAACTGCAAAACAGCACTAAGTATTTATGTTGGCAGTTTTCAGAGCATATTGCTGCTTAACATGAGCCTAAAGAGACTTCCTAAGGCAGCTGAATCATTTTGAAGCTGCTTCTGACTTAATCCAGCCCACAGGAAGATGTGTCTAATTTGCTCATGTTTGACCTTGCCAGGCAGTCCAGCCCTTTCTTGCAGATGGGATTAAAAATCAAGCAGTCACTTGAGGACAGGAGGGATTGGGATGAAGGACAGTGGTTCCCATGCCTGACCTGGCTGAAGATCTACTACTATTTGCAGCTCCTATCTAGGGGCACACAAAAAATGTGTTTACTCTCTTCTGGAGAGTAGCCTAGTCCCAAAGGTTTGATTTAGGTTGAGGATATGAGAAGGTGCTACCAGGAAGCCCATAGGATCCCCTCCTACACCTTCATGGGAAGCTGAACCAGCACTGAAGCAAAGGGATGCAGAGACCTACTGCCACTGCCTGCAGCCATCTGATGGGATCAGCTGTTGAAAATCCAGCTTTTCATGCCATCATGGGAGAAAAAGCCTGGCTTAGAAAGACATCTTTCAGCTAAAGTGTGTCAGATGCTTTCTGGAGGGCAGAGGATCTGGAGTGAATTGGGTCTTGCTAGTGGGGAAAAGAAATTAGAAGGACTGCTTTTCTTGCTCTAATGGAAGGAAATAGCTTTGACTTTGGCTTGTTGAATGTGTATTCAACTTCTGGATATTGAGAATAATTTATTGTGCCATTTTTGTATAAAATTCATGTTCCTCCCGTAAAGATGACTGACTGATACTTGTCCACTGTTTCTGCTCTGCAGCCCACCCAGAAAAAAACAGATACAGGCTTTTCTCCAACCTGGAAGAACAGTAAGGGGAGGGTTATCTTGTACCTTGCCAGTGTGTTAGATCCTTTGTGCCATCTATTTTTCTGGGCAAAGGACCCATGAACAGAACAGGAAACTTGAATCTTAAATTTGATTGTGGCACGTGCATCTGTCGATGTGAGGGAAGGAAGGCTTGAAACCGCCATATTGTATGGATAATTCTGTGCTATTCTACAATCATAATGTCTCATCCTTTTGCCTTGCATGACACAAACACTCGTTTTTGTGCCCCTAGTGCAATACAAAAAGCTGAAAGTATTGCTAATTGCAGTACTGAACACTTTTTTTTTTTTTTCTTGTCTATGCAGGGAGTGATTTTTGGTAACGTTAATAGGTCTGGGTATTTTTTTTTCTCATCTCTGTTGCACACTCTTCACACTACTTTCAGTATTTCTTAGTGGTCATGGAAAGAATCTACATACTAAAGGAAAATCCTTGAGATAATCCCCTTGAGATGTTGATTTGACTTTCAACACTCAGGAATCAATGGGGTTTAAAAGACAACACTCACTGCAAGAGTGTCCAACCCTGGATATCTCCATCCTTTTGGTGAGGAGGAACAACTGTGTTTCGGCTTCATTTTTAGAGGCTTTAGAAAAGACCAAAATAAGAGGGAATGTCCAATGCCACATGACAATAAGACCTGTTTTCAGAGTTAAATGGAGCTCAAACTCTCCCCAAATACTGCCAATTCCTGTTCCTTGGTCTTGGTAAGGCTGCTTTCATACACTAATTCTAGCCTCATCCCCATCCTTGGGAGCTGAATTATTTTCCAGCTGCCCCCTGCACCGTGGCCCCAGAAGGAGCTACCAGAGACACCCTCTTTTGGGTAAAAGACAGAAAGAACAGCCAGATATGCCCTAGGGAGGAGACAGGGATTTTCATGTTTTAGTAGGTGGCACTCCTTCCTCTACCTCAGGGACTGGTATGAATTTTAGGTACGTGGTGGAATAGGAGGAGTATTATCCCTCACATGAGACGTGGTGACTTTCCAGAGTGAGATGCAACTTGAGTTGCTTATAGCATGCTTTTTTCCAAGAGTTCAGCTCATGTACATACAACTTTCCTCTAAATCTGCCTGTTATTTTAGTCTTACCTTCTTCACATTGTAAAGGTGTGGCTGTAGATATGCACATAGGGAATGCATTTGGCTTTGCAACTGGCTGTGTGCCATTGGTAGGTAGAATCCCATGGGTCACACACCTTCCTGAATCTGCACAAAGGCCTGATCAGCAGAGGAATGCATCGTGAAATCGAAATAGATTAACTTTCTAGCACAGACTGATCAGCTCCCATAGATGTTTTGGGAGAAGAGTAATGATTGGCATTGGAGTGGGTTAGGCAGGGAAAGAAAATGCTTCCAGGAGGAGGAAAATGTTTATGTGTGTACTCAGTGATGCATCTCCAGCTTCTCTGTTGGTGCTGTCCTGGCTGGCTGCAACATGACATTTGCCTGTCAGTGATCCCACTTGCTACCTGAGCTTTGATAGGTGAGCTCATGGAGATGTTTGCAGAATAGAGAGCTTTCAAGTATGTTTTTAGCTTGGAAGATGGCAAGTGAGTGGGTTCATTTGATGATGGATGATCCTTGAAAGGTTTAGAAGCAAAAGCTATTAAAACCTAGGAGCTGTGCAGAGAAGAAACATTGTCAGTCTTATCAGAGCCTGTTTGAAGAGAAGAAACACCCCTGTTTCGTGTGATTCCCATCAGCAAGCCCCAGTACACAGAGTTTTGGGGCAGAAAGGATGCCATCTGTACATGCTTTTCTTTTTGATTTGCTGCTTACTTGACATCCAGGCACAGTATCACAGTGGCTGAATAAGAAAAAATCTTTGCGACAACCGTAACCAAAGGCTTCCTTAACAAACTGCAAGCAGCTTCGCCCTCTCCTCCTGAAACCCAAGCCAGCTGGTGCATTCCTACCATTCTTCTCCCTGAAGCTGCTTCTTTCCAAGAAGACAAAGCAGCTGTTCTGTCTGAGGTTGTGTTATTGGGAACTTTGAGTTGAAAGGAATAGGATCAGAGGATTTATTTTTGTTGGAGTGGGTTGGTACTTTGGTACCGGTTACACACAGGCTGGTATCACAAATCCTGAGGTACTAACCACAGGGAGGAGATCTGCACTCACCCAGCAGTTTCTTTGGGAGAGCAGTGAATAGCTGAAATAGGCCAGCTGCTTTCCTGTGGCAGAACTTGGTTGTCAGATGTGAAGCCTTTTGAGCTGCTTTGGCCTCTTCCTTAAATAGGGACAACCAGCCTTAGACTTGACAGCTGCTGATTATAGTCCCAAATGTAAAACAGAGCCATAAAAATCTCTCTTTAGGTTTCATAGGTCTTGTGAAAATCTACTTCCCACCTGTAAATAAATATTTTCTTTAGATATACTCAGCTAAATTCCTTGCTAGTTTTATTTCCCATAATTTCTCATGGTTTTCCCCAGATCCTTTCTGATTTAGGTACTGTTGTCTCAGTGCTAGGCTGTGCACCTCTAATAGAAACCAAGTAATGTGGCATTACTGCTTGTCAAGAAATTATACACAAATTTTCCACCCAGGGCTGTTATTCTTTTGAAACCTGCTGGGCTCCAGTTAACCATATCACTGTTTCCGTCATCCAGAAGTTGGTATCACTTCTGTAGGGAGGAAAACAATAAAACTTGAAGCATGTTGGCTGAATGCTATTAAAATACTTTATTTTGATTTTCTAGTTTGTAGGCAGCAGGAGTGCATCTATTTAACACTGGTATTCTTTAAAGTGAAAATGTTCAGAAGATATTTGCCACTTTTTTTTTTCCTAGTGAGTTATGCAAAATAGAAAGGGAGGGAATATACATTTAAAAATGCTATCTGAACTTAAAACACTTTGGCAACCCATGAAAACAACCAGGGGACTTTGCTTCTGTGCCTGACACATATGCATCAAGGGGACTGAAAACTGAAGTGTTTTACATAACACAATTTTTTTTTTAATGTGCATCTCAAAAAAATTCCAGGAGGTGTCACATACGTTGAAGAACCTGCCAAGCCTCATGCTTATGAGCAGGGGCCAGGTGGTTTCAAACAACAGGGCTGATCAGGGAGTAGTTGTAATTCCTCATAGTTTCTTTTTTCCCCCCAAAACTTATTTTATAAAGACCATCTGCAGGTTGAAAGCTGGAGCTTTCGACTCAGCCATGAGCCAGTATCGAGCAGTAAAAGAAGCACAAAAACCCAAACCAACCAAAAAACCTCAATCTCATAAACACGATCTCTGTCTGGATGTCTCTCATTTTCAGCTGATGCCTGAATGGAAGGTCTAGACACATTGCTAACAGTTGATACAAACATGTAGGTACCACCCACCTCTGAAAAATGTATATATGGCTGCATCCTTCCAAATCACACTCCCAGAGAGGGAAACGAAGCAGCTGTTTCTGCTGCCTTGAAAGCACCCAAGCATGAAACTGCCGGTGCCCCAGTGCTGCAAAAGCTCATTGTGGGCACCTGCGCCTAGCTGGGCCATGGGGCTTTTTACCCCTGACTTCTCCAGACTGCATTTATTAGCAAACTCCCAAACCCATTATCTTCTTGCTAACAGATCCCTTTTTCTGCCCCGGAGCTGTGTTGTCACGTTGTGCATCGCTGCCCTTTCCGTGCCTGGAAAACACAAGCAAGACAAAAGAAAACAGTAATTTGGCACCGAGATCTCAGCTGATGTGGCTCATTTTTTATTTTATTTTTTTTGTTATTTTTGTGCTGCAGACCCGTGGACTGTTTTCACAGTACAATCAGTTTGTAGTGGCCACAGTTTGTCAGCATGCGGAAGATCCCCAGTGCACGAGGTGTCACACTCGCATACAGGGAAGATCCTATCGCGTCTGGTACGGCAGTAACGAGCTCACACTTTCATGTGGGTACTGGGGCTATGCAGAAAGTCTATTTCCCATATTTTAAGTTACATTTTTTTTAATGCTCTAAACCCGATCTGCCCTGCCTCCAGGCTTTTCCAGCGCAGACATACTTGACCGATATTCAGATTAAGATGTGGATTTTTGGAGCCCAAGGCTTACTGAGACTGAGCAAGAGCCACGCCAGGCACTGACTTGTGCTTTCACTCAGGCGACAAAAATTGGCTACTTTATAGAAAAGAATAAAAGTAAACGGAAGGCAAACGGGGCAAGTTCTATAGGGGAAAAGTAGCACCCTTGATTGGAGCAGAGGCTGGGGAGGACCCGGGGTCAGCCCGACAGCGGGACGGAGCGGGTAGGTTTGTGCAGCCATCTCCCCGGTCTGGACCCGCTTGATGGCTTCCTCCCCCGCAAGAGGACGGGCGGGAGGGCTCGGCAGAGGCTGCGGGCGGCGGAGCGCTCCCGAGGCCCCGGAGGGAGCTGCCGGGCGACCCGCGGGGCTGTGGGCGGCGCGGGGAGCGGCGGGGCCGGAGGGAGGGAGCGGGGAGTGCATGTGCATCCTGGCAGGCGCCCCTGCCTCCCTCCCCGCCGCCTTCCCTCCCGCCCCCTCCGTGTGTGTGTCTCCCGCTCCCTCTCCAGCTTCGCCTGACGCAGGCGGATCCAAATCGCCCCTCGCAACCCGGCTCGGAGCGCGGGTCCGGCAGCGGGGTCCGGCGGCGGCGGGGCCCCGGCGGGCAGCGGGGCCGCGCCGGGCCGGGCCGGGCCGGGCGGCGGAGTCGAAGTTGGCCCAAGTGTGGGGAGGCGGCGGGCGGCCCGGGGGGGAAAGTTTCCGGGAGAGGCGAGGGGCGAGCGAGGCGGCAGGACCATGGGCACTTTGCGGGATTTACAGTACGCGCTGCAGGAGAAGATTGAGGAGCTGCGGCAGCGGGATGCGCTCATCGACGAGCTGGAGCTGGAGTTGGACCAGAAGGACGAACTGATCCAGAAGCTGCAGAACGAGCTGGACAAGTACCGCTCCGTGATCCGGCCCGCCACCCAGCAGGCGCAGCAGCAGAGCGCCGGTACCTTGCAGGGCGAACAGAGGACCAAGCGGCAGGCGATCTCGGCCGAGCCCACCGCCTTTGACATCCAGGATCTCAGCCACGTCACCCTCCCATTCTACCCCAAGAGCCCACAGTAAGCAGGGGGTTCGTCCCAGGGCCCCCGGGGAGCCGAGCGCTCGCGCCTCGCCTCTCCCTCCTTCTCCCTCTGCTGCCCGCGGGCACCGGCGGACGCCTCTTCCCCTCCATTCCCCGTCCCCGTTCCCGCCAGGGAGGGACGGGGCGTAGCGGAGCGGAGTGCCCGGGGCTCCCGCCCGACCCCGCCGCCTATCAGGCGGCCCCGCGGGGTGGGAAAGTTACGAGGTCCGGGCTTGGGGACGGAATGCGCGACAGGAGCGACGCCGAGGCGGGGGCAGAGCCGCGCTCCCCGCCCCGGCTCCGTGTGGGCCCGTCCGCCCCTCTCGCGCCGGGAGGCACGGCGGGCCAGGACAGGGCGGCCGCCGGGGAGCCCCCGCTGCTGGGCTGAACTGGAGCGCACCGCGGCCCCGGGGGCTTCCCCACTGCAGGGGGTACGGGAAAAACCCGGGGGTCTGCCCCTCCGGAGCCCTTCACAGCGGAACGGGCAGGGGAACTTGGGTGTCCAGCAGCGTTCACGCAGCCCTTGCTCGGTGGGATCTGGTGTTTTTTTTGCGGGGGGGGGGGGGGGAGGCAGTAGCAGGGGCTCGTTGCAGTGTCCTGGTCTGGTGGAAGGGGCGGCGGGAAGGGAAAGTTGCGAGGAACCGCGGCTCCCAGCACGCCGGGAGATGCTCTGCCCCGGTTTCACACTTGCCGCAGACTCGGCAAATTAACAGCTATTTAATGGAGAAAACGGAGACCCCGCAGGAGCGGGATTGCTCCCCCCCACAATGCCTTTCCTAGCCAATAAATCGCATTTAGTTCAACGCTCGTTAAGGGAGGAGGAGGAGAAAGGTTTTCCGCTGCCGAGGCGCCTGGCTCTGTATGCGAGGGCAGTGGGGGGCGGCAGGGGCCGGCCCGGGGCTCCCCTCCCTGCCTTTGCCGGCCCGGGACTCGACTTCCGCGTTGCTACTGTTGCTCGGTGGCCAGATCCGACTTCCCTTTGCGGCCGACATGTTCCTCACCGAATTAAACGGGGCCGCTGGACACGCGGAGGATCGTTAGAGCCATCCCGGTAGCGGGGGCTGCCCGTGCTTGGGGCGGGCGTGGGGGCGCAGGGCACCCCAGCCGCCTGCTCGGGCGTATTGCGGACGGGGCCCTCGACGCCGAGCTCCGCAGCTCCCCGCGACCTCCCAGGGGCGCGGGTTCACTCCCGCGCCGAGGCGGTGGCGGAGCGGGCAGCGCAGGTGCGAGGGGCCCTGCCCAAGGCGCTCCCCGCTGCCCTGCGCGGGGATGCGGGAGCAGGAGCTGCGTGCGCGCCGCCGGGGCTCGCTCGGCTCCCGGTGGGGCGCGGACCAGGAGGTGCCGCTGCGCTGCCCGCCGCCATGGCCGAGCGCCACCGTCTCCTGGCAACAGCCGCGCCGGGGCCGCCTGCCCAGCTAGGGCGGCCCCGCCGCCTCGGGACCCCCGGCCCGGGCTGCCGTGTGGCGGGGCGGCGGCTGCTGGCTGGCCCGCCGCCTCTCCGCAGATATTTTGCCCTTGTAAGGCGAACGGCAACGGCTCCGGATTCAGAAGGGTGGTGGGGAGAAACCGGAGTGAGACCAAAAATCCCCACCAACCCCAAAATCGAACAAAATCACCCCAAACAGTGGAGGCCCGGCTCCACCAGGTGGGCAGATGGTTGCCCCGACAGTAGACTGGGGCTTGGACAGACGGAGGGGTCTGTGCGAGCCAGGCTGTGGCTGCAGACGCCTAAGGTGTGATTTCTCAATTAAACTATAAGACAGTGTATTGCATCCAAACCCTCTGTTTTTTCTTTTGGGGGTGTGGGTGTGTGCCTCCTTTGGTGTCCTCAAAGCACGCCAGGGCTCAGGGAAGCGCTTTGATTTTTGGCAGAATAAGCCTGGAGCTTCTGCCACATCCAGTGGAACACCTAAGAAGGCTGATGAAGCCTTGAATTAACATTTTCCAGCTTGAATTGTAATCACTTGCGTAAATTCCTCATGGTAGACTCAGGTGGGGAGCCATGCGTGCTGCCTGCCTGAGGGAGTGTTCCCTGTTGACCTTCTATGGTCAGTACTCTAATGCTAGTTACAGTATTTAAGGCAACTTGTAGCTTCAGACCTTAATCACTGAGGTGGAAAAGATACTGTTTCAGGAGCCCCAGTGTCTCTGGGAAGCATTCACTCTTCTTTTTGAGCCGTCACATTATGGTGATGAGAAACCCTCAAAGCCGATGCTGAATGATGGACATCTACTGAGGCAACATGATGTCTTCTGGTGATAGATGGTCATCTTGGGTGCTTGCCTAAATCTGTAGGTGCACTGATGAGCACTTTCAATTTTGGCGTCCCTATGGAAAGGAAGATACGGCTACCTAAATAAGGAAAATAGACCTGTGCATTTTGCTTGCCTGTAGTTCTCATGATTCAAATACAATACAGACTTGCTCTGTTAGTGGTGAATGTACCTCGGAGACTGAGTGAGGATCGTTAGTACCTAAATGTTTATTTTTCTTATGCTTTTCTAGGTGCAGTTGCAAACATGGCTTATGCAGTGCTTGTGGGGGTTGAGGGGAAGTCATTTGTCTAGATTAAAGAAATGGGACACAATCTTGATGACATGCTGGTGTTCAAGATAACTGTTTGTGGTGGTATTGGGGGTTAAGATGGAGAGGACCTGAAAGCAGAACAGGAACCACCAAAATATGCAAAGAAGGGTTGACTTTTTTTGCTCTGTTCATGCTGAGCCTCCGTGACTCTTGAGGTAAAGGCATCCAGCTGTTGGTTTTGACAAGTCACCAAAGTTATCAGCCTATTTTTCAGCATTACACAGAAGTAGGAGCACTAAGATGGTACTTTCTGAAGAGGAAGTTTTCAGTTGTTTGGTAGTCAGTGATTTTTTTGCTGTTAAGTGGTGCTGGGTGTGCCTTCCTGATCTGATGGAGCACCTAAATTGGCTGGAGAGAAGTAGATTCAGGATAGTAGGAAGCTTGTTGGAAACAAGGAGGAGTGATCATGAGGGCCGTGGCAGACATCTGGTTTCTGTGGGTCCAACTCAAAAGTGTCTATGGAAACTGCTGTTGATTCTGTGTAGGAGATTCGGGGTTATAAAATGGCTAAGTTCTGAATGGCTTTTAAGTGTGGAAGTAAATTTACTGGCCTCATTTGTAAAAATAGCATTAAATTTCGTGCACGATCTGACCTTACACATAACCACCACAATTTAAGATGCATATTGTTTAAAAAAAATACCTGTTTCCGAGTGTTAAGAGTTTTAAGTGCTGTTGCAGGGTTGGGCGGCATGTTTTGCCCCTAAACTTTTTTTTTTTCTTTATTGTGAAGTGAGACTTTGTGAGTTCACATGAGGAGTTTATAGCTAAAATCCTGCTATTTTCTTTCAAGTTACGAGACCAGTGAGAGAAGTCGAGTACTGGCATATTTATCATTCTTCCTATTCAGGTTAACTACAAACTAGTGTCTATTGTGTTTTTTTTCTTGCAAGAGGTGTCTGGACTAAGTGGGTACTGACTGTGGAGAGAGCTGGATGGTTTTCCACAGTAGAAAAACGCCTTAGCAAATCCTTATGCCCTCTTCATCTTCTAAAATTGCTGCTGTTTGTTTTTCCACACCCTTGACCTCTGACAGGACATATCCTGGCTGCTAACAGTCTGTCAGCATGAGCAGAATACTATGAGACCAAATTTCTACCAACTGTTATTCCAGTTAAGATTTTACAGAGCTGCAGACCAAAGAACAGCCTTTTTAACTAGGGAGCTGTAACTCATCTCTTCACTTTTGTTATTTTGTACTTGCCATGGGAAAATACCCAGGGCTTTAATTTTAAAAGGCTGTTTTGTTCGGTGATTGGCAACAGCTGTATGCTTTTTTGGAAGACTGTGTAATCAGCATATTTTGTTTTCTAGAAGGGAAAAAATGTAGAAGCAGAATGTAAAACAAAGCAGAGAGCTCATGGAGCGTGAAGAAATGTATAGCGCCCGATCCACTCTTGTCAGAGGTGGTGTATGCGCTGTCGTTAACTGAGATAACAGCAAAATACTGTTTTGTTTATAGAACATGCTGAGTAAGATGAAAAATGCCCTGGTTTTGTGAGTTAACAGACTTAGGAATGTTTGAATGCAAAGCTGGAGAATCTGCCAAAATCCCAGAGATTCATTTTTGGGCAGAGGAGCAGTCTGTGGGTTGTATTTAAGAGTTCTGGTTTGAAAAAAAAAATAAAATACTTGGTTGCATAGCCTTAGGGGAAGTACAACATACATACAAGAGATTTAACAAAATCCCTTGAACGGCCAGATTGGTTCTTCGAAGGCAAATGTGCACATCTTCTGTGGACTAGAGGCATATTTTTAAGTGATTGTAATAGTAATAAACCTCCCAGAAATATTTGAAAAACACTTATTATTTAGAATGTTTGCATAGAATTATCTGCTGGTATTTCTAAATCGTTTGTGTTTAGTGCCCAGGAACTGTTCGTTAATGAACACTCTCAAACTATTGTTCTAAAATACCCCAAACCCCAGTCTCTTTTCTTAAACTCTATGACTTCCTGTTTCTAAAATAATTTGGAGGATGGTTCCAACATAATGTAACTGCTACAAGCTGATGGCTGAGATGATTGAGGGACCAGTGATCAGAAACTGATGCTCTTCTGCAGCTATTGCTTCCTGAAGTGTGAGGCAGGAGCTGTGGAATCAGATGAGGAATGGTGGGCTCTTTAGTCCTGTTACTTTCTGGGTGTCGAGCTGCAGAAGACATCATATCAAAAGCAGTCAGCAGCAATGGATGTACTGGGGCAACCTTATATTTTCATAATTCAGTATGATGTGTACAGTGACCAATTGAAATGCATTTACCATTTGTTTGAGAGTAATTAGCTGCTGTAGTTGTACATGGGACTTGTTGCCTACCTAGGAGCCTAATCCTAAATTTACCTCATCTCTATTGCTGGCCAAGGCAGCTTGGCAGATTTGCCTTGTCAGCCATATTCTCTTTTGACTCCCCAAACACCCAACTTGCTCTGCTGCTGTTTGTGCAGCAGAGCTAAGAGCAGAGCCTTCTGATGCTTTGCAGGGATGAGGTTTTATTGTGGAGGGGGATATGCTTCCTGACGGAAGTTTCAACATGCAGCATGTCAAGGATAATGGTAAATACAAGTCTGTCAAATGTTATTTTAGTCTGTTTTGACAGGTCTGGCTTTGGTGGCGTTGGTGGACAGGACTTTCCTCTACACAGGAGGCACACATGTGACTGGTGCCTGAGAGTCTGTACTGCTTAATATGTTTTGAAGTGGCAAACCTGAGATCGCTGGTGGTTTGGCTCTTTGTATAATTCAGCCATCAGAGGCTGCAGTTACTAGTGGTGGTAAGGAATAACTTAAGTTGTATTCAGTCACGAGGTCCAACACAAAAGATGAGACTGTGCCTGTGACTCTTTATTTAATAAATCAGGAAAATCAACTACAATCAACTTCAAAACAGTTTCCTTCTGAGATGACACACAGCTGCATATGATACTACCAATGTTCAAAGCAATTCCACAGATCATTTTCTGGAAGGCTGTTGAGGATCTCTGGTGGTTTTGCTTTTACATCTTCTACTGACAGGTTCATTGGAGCACCCACTGGATCTTTGTGAAGAGGTAGAAATCACAGGAAGCCAGGTCGGGTGAATGAGGTGGGTGCTCAAGCACAGTGATGTTATTAGCTAAAAAATACTTCACTGACAAAATGCTATGGGCTAATGCATTGTCTAGATGCTAACTTGCTGGTCACTGTTGCACATTGACATTTTCTGACCGAGGGTAAGAAAACATTTGTATTAGAACATGCATCCACTTATAGTAAGTGAAGCGATTGAGCTGAAACTTGTCTTACTGTGACAGATTAGAACACGTTCTGTCACCATCTCTTTGTCTCTTCCCTCCCACTCTTGGTTCCAAAGCTATAGGTTTAGTCCTGGGTTTTTTTTGTGTTGGACTTCATATTATGCAAAGAACAAAGATTTTTCTCTTTTGGCAGGTACTGTTCTGGGTCATCTCTGAAGTATGCTTGTTTAGTCTGGTAATGTTTATGCTGAATGTCAGCGCTAAGAACTCGAGGTGTTTTATCCAAAGGAAGGTAAAAAACAATTCACTGGGCAAAGCTAGTAAAGCCATATAATTGTTTTGTTATTTTCTGTGTGATTCTAGATTTGATGAGTGACAGCAAGATTAAACATCACTGTGATTTCATTTACTTTTAGTTCTGCTTAGTAGCAATAAAACACATGCACTTTTTTTGAATTTCTGCTTTCTGCTTTTGATTTTAGCAGGGTAGTGTAAATACACTATGTTTTAAGGCAAATAGCTCTATTTGGAACTATATTGAAATATTTATGGTAGTTATATGCAAAACAGAAGTAGTCAGCAAATACAGTAGTTTTAAGCAATCTAATAGCACTTGAATGACGGTGGTCATTAACATAGGAACTATTTAAAAAGTTGTAATACATCTGCATAAATTTATTTTCTACAGAATTAGCTTTTTCCTTTTATCTGCATTACTGGGTGAATGTTGCAGGTGGATAGTTTTAAAGTACATCAACAGTAAATGAGGTCTCAGACCACGGACAAGAATGCCTTCTCTCCAAATTTGCTGTGAAAGTAGTCCTGAGCTTTAGCATCCTGTGCTCCTAAACACAATAAGCATCTTGCGTGTCTGAAATAAATAAAAATATCCCAGCCCAGATCAGTATGCTGATATGGAGGAAAAAAGTGGTTTTAGACTAGACTGCTGCTTGCTGTGACCTGCTTTGCAGACTCTCTGGGAAGGTGAGCGGGCTCTGTGTGTTTAGTAAATGTTGTCTTGCTGAACACCAGATGCAAAATATGAGTTAAGGAAGAAGATTGCTCCTTTCAAGAGTTATAAAGGTTGCAGTGACTTGGTACGTACCAGTTTTTTTGGTTACTCTGCTTGGAAATAGATACTGTGGGATGCTAAGATTTCAGAAGTCATTGAATACAAACCTTATTTTAAGGTAAGGGGGTCCTGGCAAAATGCTTTTTGAACTGGAGATGGTGGCCTCTTACTGTCATAAATTATACTCTGTACTGCCTGTGCTTCTGGTATTTCTTCTCTTTTGGCTTTTTATGATGCCAAAATATTTGCATTTGTCTCTGGCTAAAGGATAAATATTTCTATGGATTTCACCTGCTGTGCTGCCGTTTCTAGGGGGTACATGCAGGTAGAGAAGTCTGACATTAACGGTTCATGTAACTTGTCTTTGTTTTGAAGGGCAAATGTGTTTGCTACATTGGAGCCTAAAATAACTCAAATAATTCCCTTTTTCCTTCTCTAAACATCTACAAAAGTGGTTTAGTTGCAGGTGTGCAAGTTGCTTGGATACGTATTGTGTGTACTGACATCCTAAATGCTGAAATATTAAGGTCTTCTAGAAATAGTGGTGAAGCACCTACCTGGGAGGGTTTGTGTCATGGTGATAGCTACAATGAACTTGTGAAAAAGCACAGGACTTGCATTTTGCAATGTTCATGCAGTCTCTGGTTTCCTTGGAAACCACTGCCTGAGCTCATGTAGCCAAACTTGAGCACGGGTGCCTGGTTTCAAAGTAGAAAATGGGCTCCCAGACTTTAAAATTGCAAAGTAGTTAGGATTATTTGGACTGTGCTTGGTGCTTGATGGTGGGAGTAATCTTAAAGCAGGATATCACTGAAAAACACACGTCATCATACTGCAACACCTTTACTACCCGGATCTGTCTTTCTTTCTCCAAAATTCCTTTTTTTGATTCAGTTTGTGATTGTGTTTGTTGGAGGTGTTTCCTATTAAACACAAGAACTGTTTCAGGAAAACCAAGAACTGGTTCTTTGACCTAGACTTGAAGTGAATTTCAAAATTATCCAGGCAGGCCATCTCATTTTGTTCACTTGTTCAGTATTCTGTGAGGTGGTGAGGGTTGTGGGTGACCTGAACACATAGGAGGAAACCATAATGCAGATGTCTGGGTTGACTGGAGTCTTGTGAATATGCACCTACTTTGTGTTAAGTGTGATATCCTAGCTTTAAGAGAGGTATATATAATGACAATTGTGTATGTGCACACATACTTATCTACATGTATGGGAGCATTACATTAACACAAATATACTGCAAGATGGACTTTATTGGGATAGAAAACAAGCATGCTTTAATATCAGTGGTGTGTATGGAATTTTTCCTACTATCATCTGGGTTCTAGGAATATTGAAATGCTATTGGCTTTTGTGTCTTAGCAGCCACAGAGTAGCATTCTGATTCAGGACTAAAAGAGTAAATAACTGGTGACGTGATTGTGTTAAAAATGTGAAGAAGGCATTGCTTCCTATGAAGTGGGTTCCTGGGGTCTGTCAGTGCCTGTTACTATTTAAACTGCCTCTTTACATCAGTTGTGTGCAAAGATACACCAAGTGCACGGAATTCATTAGTGCTCTTGGAGTTCACAGGCTAAAGAAGGAAAATGACTTTCTTGATGGGTAACATTTCTGATGAATAGCAGAAATCCATTGCCATGTGACTCAGGCCTAACAGCATGTCATCAAGACAATACTGAGTACTTGAGGAAAGTGTAGATAAACCAAAAGTGATGCAAATAGTGCCAATCAGCTATACCTTTATGTTTGTTGGAGACAATAGCTGTCTTAGTAACTATAGAGATGCTCTTAAAAACCGGAGTAGTTCCTTGAGGTAAAATGGAAGATCAGGCATCCTCCTTTCTGCATTGGAAATACCTGTGCAGTGGAGGTAGCGTCCACCTCTGCCTGGAAGTTTCAATATTGCTTAAATTAGTGAAAGCCTGTAAGGGGTTATGTGAGGTTTCAACGAAGACATACGTCTTTTGGCAGCTACTTTGTTTTGTAGTTTGATAGATAAGCTTAAAGAATGAAAGATAAATGATTTTGACACCTGATAAGGGACACATGGTCTTCAGCAGGGCTGTTCAACATAGCTGTCATTGAGGCAGCTCTTCCTTCTAAGAAGAGCTGACTGTCCTGTATGGTAGTGTCCAGACTTTACACCTCGCCCCAAAAACCTGCCTTTTTTTCCAGTATACATCAGGAGGCAGAGAGCTTCCAGTCTCCAGATACTGGGGGAGGCTTGATTTTCCTGACAATCCAGCTCTTCTAGTGTGCCAGTTAGTACAAAATCAGTTGACTTGGAACTGATCAGATGTGATGTCCTGTGGGTCTTCTGTTATGGGCAAACAGCAATTCTGTCACATTGGCTGCCTGCACCTTGCTCAGCTCAGGTGAAAGGCAGAAAATGCACATCCTGCCTTTAAGAACCAGCATCAAAAAGGGCACAAAGCAAGACAGCGCCTGATTCTCTTTCTGTTGGGACGTCTAGTGGTATTGGCTTTGAGTTATATTGACAAAACATCACGGTGCATGCTGTGCGATAGCTGAATGTCATCCTGCAGTGACTCGATACATCTTTGTGCACTGCTTGATGAAGTGCTGCTCCAGCTCTGTGAGGCTCTGTTTTAGCGTTTATCATTACTTATCCTTATTACAGTCCTCCCGGTGGACCAAATAACAGCAGCATCACACTGGTGGGGAGTGTACAGACAAAAGAATGAGCCAACTCAGTTAGGCATGTATGGATATGTATACTTCCATGCATAACATGTCCGAGTGCTCAAATGGGGCTGTTTATCTAAGCTTGCTAGGTATTTTAAAAACTAATTGATTTGGAGTGTATACATATATATATATAAAAATAAAGTTTTTTCTTTACATATATTTACACATTTAAATCCTGTTAACACAGCAATTGCACGAAGGAGAGAACACATCTCCTGCCCATCAGATACTTGATTGCTTTCTGTTTTCCCAGTAGAAGCCTAGCTCTGCGAGGCACACAAGAGAAATGAAGAGTGGAGAGACGATGGCTTTTCTCTATTAACAGTATACCCAAACACAGATGTACTCAAATACCATGATAATGAGTACGTTGGGAGAGCTTAAGTAACACAGATATTCCCATTTTATTCGATGTTGGTTTGGTTCAGGGCATTGCAAGAAAGGAAGACACAGCCTCTGAATTGCCACTCGAAGTTGAACCTGTTGCTACAGGGAGATAATTGAAGTTGTGTGATGGTTCTGCTTGGAGAAGGGACACACGTGGTGCAAATCTCCCATTGTGCTGCTTTTTAACTGACTCTGACAGGGTGTATTGGAGTCATAGTGTACCTTGGTGGGAAGAGCTCATGTGGGGTTTTTTGGCCGTGGGGCAATGATCTGTTACAGGGTGGATATTGTGTTGCGGCCCAGCTGTCTTTCATTAGGGGAGTCCCAAGGGAATGCTGAATATCCATCTTAATTCCCTCCATTCATTTGCTATATTTATTTATGTGTCTGCAGGAGTGCACGCAGCATCAGGGATTGTTTTCTTCAGGGGTGGCAAGCCTGAATGCCAGTGCACGTTAGCCAGTAATTACAAATGCAGGTATATTATGTGTGCCATTGCTGTTTGTTAGGGAGCAGGCACTGGGGAAAATGATGTTTGGCTCTGTATGGTGACGGACCTGACCTCTGCTCCTGTTGTGCAGAAAGCATCTACTTTGGCTTTTGCTTTGCTAGTGTTGTTATTTTCTCATCAACCTTCATGACAGGTACTTCCAGAGGGTGTGTTGTCCATGACTAGCAACAAATTATTGCTTCTTCTTGAATCCCCAAATAATTTTTTTCCTTCAGACTTCAAACAATAATGATTGTTGCAGTTACTGAGGTAGGTAAAGCAAGTCTGAAAGGGACAACATGATGCAAATCTCAGCCTTTTGATTTTGTGCCGTTACTCTTGCACAGACGCAGCAGGTGTTTGGGTGTTTTAAAGTGTTTTTTTGTTTGAAAGCCAAAAAGAACTCAAATAGGAAACCATTAACCTGATATCTAAAGCATCACTTAGGATGTATAAACTCAGATTAAGGTGTTATCCCAGTATTTTCAGGTACAAATGGAAAAGCTTCCATAGAGGGAGGCTGCCCCATCAGCAGGGAGACCTGAAATTGGGCAGAGCCAAGGATGTGAATCTATGTCACTGAAATTTCACGCTCAGGCCACACTGGCTCTTTTCTCTCGCCTTGTTTTGACTGAAAATTCCACCTGTGAGCTATAGATGATTCTTTCAATTGTAGGTTTAATCAAATCAAACCTGTTTCCACTTGTTTTTTCAATTTTTTTTCTGCCACAAAAAATTCTTGATGTGGTCTGTGGCGGGCAAATGTTATAAATTTATTTGATTAAGCTCACTGGATTTAGTGCCCACAAAAATTTTGAATGGGGGTTTAGTGATGAAGAAGGCTACTGTTTAAATACTGCCAAACAATCTTTCAGAGCTCTGTGGCAGATTTGTTAAATTGATGCAACATTTATGAATATGCAGCAAGCAAAATATAAAGCTTCGTAAACTTGTACCCTGTTTGTATGGTACGGGATCTGGAAGTGTAAGTTAGGACAACCTGACTTATGCACTTTCGTAAAGCAGATGTCTTCAGGACTGTCAAGAGAACTACGTAAAATGTGGCTGCTTGTGTAATGTATGAAGAAGGTAGGATGTTTACAGGTATTTGAAGTTTTAATATATGCTGGAGGAGCCTTATGAGACTAAGGTTCCTGAATAGCACTTGAAATATAAAAAAAATTACACATTGCACTTGCATGGTTGGAAGCTTCCACCCCCATTACCTATTCTGATTTTGTCTTTCAGCAGTTGAAATATTTTTTTGACTTTATTCATACTGAAGTAATGCTATATTATGGGGAGATAATATTCCACACTTTTTCTGATCCTCTTAATGGAATTTTTATCAAATCAACTGAATGCACCAAAAAGCTAACTTGATGTCGGGCTGGTAGCTCTGTAGCACCTTCAGAGTTGCCTTGGCTTTCTGTTTGACTTCCCAATCCAAAATGTGAGAGGGGATGGGGGCTATCACACCTTAAATAACAAGTCTCTGCAGCCTGACATCAAATCCCTTAGGTCACCAAGAGACAGGCAAGGCAGAACTGAAGGCTGCCAGGTCCTGAGCATGTCACCCATTCATCCTTGAGATCCACAAGCAGCACTACACCTCTCTTGTTTACACTGCTGTATCGATTTACTTCCTTCCACCAACATTATCTGCTTGTTTTAAACCTTTCTTGTATTCTGTACATTTTCAAAAGACCTAAAAGTCTGGTTTTTACCTGATGTGTTTGGAATCCTGAAATTACTCAGACCACAGTCATTGAGTGCCTTGATACCGTTTTCTCTGGATTGCTTTGTAGACTGAAGTGCACTTTCCTGCAGTACATACATTGAGAATAAAAGACAGCTACCTCACAAAATTAATGTGAAAGCATTGGAGAAAAATTGCAGAATATGTTTTTTTTTGTGAGTAAAAAGCCATCTTTTGTTGCCTGTGGCCTGTGCTTTTTAAAATGTACCTGTTGTGTAGGGAGGAGTTCTGAGAAGTTAAGTCAATTGTCTATTTATGCACTCATCTAAAGAAGTAAATTAGATGCCACATTGACAAAGATGTTTCTGTATGATAAAACCTAAACAGGCAAGGTTTGATTTAAGTGATTATGGAAAAACAAACAAACAAAATTTCTATGTAACCCTGAGGCTAATGTAAGGTAATTTTCATCACAAAAAAAGTGTTCCTCCACTACAGGTGTCCATGTACGCCATCCTATTTAAAAAAGAAAAAAAGTAAAAAATACTCTGGAGGGTTATAATGCTGTTTAAACAAGAATCTCAAACTGTTGAAACTTATTTTGGTTTACTATCTGAAAAGGCTTTTCTTAGAAGCAGGCTCTGTTCTGAATGTAGTTGGTTGAAACCTGTCTTCTGGTAGCTGAATCTTGCTGAATGAAATCACTAATTAACCTGTGGGCAATTAGGAATAGCAGCCTCCTGATGTGTCCTCTTTGATGATGAGAGGCTTGGTTGACAGCCAAGCAGGGATCCTTCATGTAAGGGTGAGGTTAAGAGCTTGTCCTCACTGCTGGTGTTTCAGCTGAAAACTTAATTTTTATACCCAAGACTCAGGTGAGTGGTCATGGTCACTTAATGACAGAGATTTATTCTGCTGAACAAAAGCAAATTCTTCATCAGAGAACCTAATAAAATGGTGATGCTACAGCTGGTTCCTTACAGCTTTTAAATATAGACAAAATAGCATGTAGTAAGGCAAAAATGTTTGCTGAGTGAATCAGGCTTTATTTAGGTGCCAAATAAACAGATTTCTGCTTTTGACCCTCCCCCTCACACCCTCAAACCTGTTTTTTTTACTGTCTGCAAATGTCTTGGCTGTTCGTGGCTTCTGTTCTTTGCAAAAAGAGTAATTCTGAGTGGTAGGGAAAGGACATCTGTCAGAGCAGAAAAAAAAAAAAGGCAAGCTCTTAGGCATACAGCCTCTATGACCAGACTTGTTCTCTCTCCTACATTCTTTGTTGGTGCTACAGCCATAGGCTGGTCTATTTACAACAGTTAGTGTTTCAAAAAATAAACCAGCCAAACCCTAAACCCTCCACAACTCTTCTCCATGACTGAGGCCTTATTGATCTTCGTAAGAAGTCTGAGCTATGCCATAAGCATATATGATGCGTTTTACATCAGGGTTTTATCTTGCAGCAGGCTCTTTTCCTGGCACAACTGCTGGTACTTACTGATTGTATAGTTAGCCCTTTACTCGTGTAGGCACAAGTTTGGTTTGTTTTTTTTTTAAAGGAATCAAATAGCATAGTTATCTTGCCAGAATGGATTAGGAGAGAGAATGTGTAGATCTGCAACAATCCTCTTCTGCATTTGACAAGAAGGATTTCATTTGCCCACATAAAATGCTTCTTGCAGCTTCACAGGTGGCCAAAGTGTAGTATGAAGTTAGTTTATTCCTTTATTTTTTTCCTTTTCAGACATACTTGTGGTGTTCATCTGTTTTTGCCTCCTATCTTACAAGAAGCTGGGCAGCTTGGGACACCCAGTATCGTACCTGAGAGGGAGAGAATTGTGGCCAGCACGAGCTTTACTCTGCCCCCACCATTGCAGGCTTTGGTCTATCTGACTTTCAGTGGTGACTAATCAGCATTCGTAAAGTCTTGATTTTTATATCCCAGAGAATATGTTAACTATAATTCCTTTGTAAGCATTGAGTGCTTGGTGATTAGAAATTATGTTTCATTCCTGATTAAACAACAAACTACGAGGCATCCTCTTTAACAAAAAACATGATACAAAATTCAAGTGGTCTCATGGGGCATTGATTTTCACAAGCAGAGAAGCTTTCCCCAGGTTTCCACCTAAATAATAAAACTTACCAGATATATAGATTAACAACATATTTATTTAAGGTTTCCTTACAATCTCCTTACAACAATCTTAAAAATTATGTTTATTGCTGCTAGATGTGTGCCAGGAATGAAAAGGTCTTACAGTTTTGAATAGTTGAAGGCTGGAAACTTTCTGTAGGTTTGGGTTTTTTTCCTAGTCTAAAAGCCATGTGGAGCCCAGCTTAATTTTTGGAAGGTACAGCTGATCACTTGGGATTTCTGCTACTGAACTTCTATCCTGGAAGATATGCTGGGCATATCTGTCCAAAAAAGTGAAACTGGAGCATCTGCAAGTTGTGATGCTGCCTGATGCTTCTTTGTTCTCCTTGACCTTTCTTGCCTCTACAGGCTTCTCTGAACAGCTTGGGGGAGAAATATGACAACTCTAAACCTGAAACTCGGTGAGATATCTTCCTCAGTGGCATATTTGATTGCATATGCCTTCTCTTATATTGGCTCAATGGCACAGGACAGCCCTCAGCCACCCACCAGACCTTAGAGGTCATGGCAGGAGAATGTAAAAGATTAAATGTCATCAGGAGTCCAATTTCCTAACCAGGTTCAGTTAAGGAATTTCTTATGTATTGTGGTTTCAACACAAGTCACAGCATTTAACTGTAAATGCTGTAACTGAGATTGATTTAGGTGGGCTTTCTATGTTTGCTTGTCATTTGCTGCCTTCCTCAGAGTCATTGATGGGCTTTTTGCAGTGCTAGCATCTCCATAGATACTACTAGCTGTGTAACTTACGCGGTCTTACACACAGGCCTCTGTGTTTTACTATGGCATAATCATCAGTATGATCATAAAAAATGTTTATTTTGAAATTGTTGTTCATTGGAGAAATATTAAAAAACGTTTAGCTAGTTCTAACCACACCACAGAAGATGTGAGTGTTATCAGCTTCCTATGGTGTTGAATCCTTGTCTGACCTCCTCAATAACTAGTGTGACAGTATCAATGAACTGCAGCATCCTTCTGTTATGGGAAGATGGCAGAGGTATGGCTGAAGGCAATGGTTCTCTCCCCGTTTAACCCCCTTCTCGCTCCCAGCCCCCTTTACTGTTCTTGGTAGTTTATTTCCTTGCCTGCAAGATAATGGAAAGCTTTCTCCTTGCTTGACTGCCAAGCAGGATTTATAGCCGTGGCTTATCCAAACAACCTGTAAAAATGTTATAGAGTGCTTAAAAATAATAGTTGTTATAATTCAAGTGAAGAATAAACAAGCATTTGTATTCCTGATCTCTTCAGTGTTCACAAAATTGTGTACATACCTTAAGTTACATTGGAGGCAGAAAGGCCTTATTCTGACACTGTTTTTTGCTCTCTGAAAGGGGCTGTCTAAATAAAATATTCTGTTTTAATAACACAGCGATGTTAGGGCTCCATGGACTACATACGATTTACTTGACCTTTATAAATAGAACAGCATTTTATCCCTATTGTGAAAAAAGAACTAGGAAGTAAAATGCAGTTTTATTAACCAACACGTGTAGGAATTGTTAGATTTTATTTCTTGAGCAGAAAGGCAGATTGTCTAAGTAGGATTTGGACAGGATAGCACTGTATATACCACCTCTCTCAAATCGCTGCCAAAAAAATGCAGATGCATGTACATAAAACCAGCAGATGCAGACTGACTTGTTATTCCCAATGTCTCTTGCCTTGGGTGTGAACAAGAATACTTGTACAAGTTTATGGTGTGGGAAGAAAGAAATGCTGTGATTTGTTGATCACCTTGTGAAGTTCATGCCACCAACTGCTGAAATCATACGCTGTAGGGAAACAAAAACATGGACAGCCAAATCATTATGTTGATTTTAGCATCTGTTTAGGAACACCTAATATTTTGGAGAGCTTTTGTCCTAAGGGACACCAGAGTTAAAGATGATTAAATAGCTTGTAATTTTATTATTGTAATGGAGGGGGAAAATTGACACAAGCAAGCAAAGCTAGTTACTTTAGCTGGAAGAGATGGATACCTGTTCTCAGTGTTCCATAATGGAGAAACTCAGGAGTTTTCATTTCTAGAGTGAATCTGTCTTAAAGGGACACAGGTAAATTTAAAGTGCATTTCCAAAGATCTGTCTGTGTATTGGAGCTAGCTAAAATGTTTTGTTAGGTGAGCAGAGGTATTTCACTTAAGATAGGTGAAACCTGCATGACCAGTGAGTGGCCTTTTTGTGCATATGGGTAAATAAACTGAAGTCCGTTGGAAGTAAGGGATGTTTCAAACTTCTGTTTTAAAGACAGAGGTGAAAGTGCAGGTCCCTGGATGAACAATGAAGTTCAAAGTGCATAGAGATCAGCTGCTGCTTCTTGGTATTGTCACAGAGTTTTCTTTTAGCTGTGGCTGCTGCTGCTTGCTGGCTGAGAGGAGATACTAGGCTGAGTTTAGATTTAAAATAAATACTGGAACTTCTGGTTGCTCACTGACTTCAAAGATTTGTGTGGTTTTGTTCCAGAAACTCAATAAAGGAAGGTGTTGTTTTTCAGCAGCTTAAGTGCCAGTTACTTTCATTGGTCCTTCGCTTAACACAGGCTTGGGCTGATCTTTCTAATCACTTTCTGCTCCTGAATGTGCAGTACATTAGCATATATGCAAAGAGCTTGTATCTGCTTTTGATTTTGAAGCAAAGGATGATCTGAACATCTTTAAAATGCACTTAAATGTCTTTCAGGTAACATTTTTTAGGTCTATTGGTGTTAAACTGGATCTGAAATTGTTTCAGCTTCCTTCAGTAGTTCCTGTTTCCTATACCAAAATAACTTGGCTCCTTGGCATGCACATTTTCTCCATCTCGTTAGCTCTTTCTGTGTATTCCTTTATATAAATATTTCCTAAACGCAGGCTGCAGAGCATGGAACAAACTCAAAATGGGGAAGAGTGGCAGCAGTGTGTTTCAAAAAATGAACAGAACTGCCTTTCTACTTGTGTAAAATATTTGGGACAGAGGAAACAAACTGGTTCCCTGGAGAGCCATGTGTGTGCTGTCAGAAGGACTGTTGTTTCTGTCTTCTTGGGAGACACTGATTTACTTTCCTGTTTTTTCACGTGTGTTTTTTTCACCATTTTTTATCAAATCTGATGCAAGTACCTCTACTCCTTCCTTTCCTATTGTTCTACATTAAATCCCCAGGGTTCTTCTGGTTTCTTGCAGCCACATTTCAAAGCTGGCCACTTCTTCCTTCAGACCTTTGCCTCCTGGCCTGGGGCTTGGCTTTCTGCAGGCTGCAGTTTCTGGTTTACTTTGGTTGCTGTTTGTAGCAGGTCTCAATGCACTGTCCCAGGGAAAAGGGGAAATAGTAAGGGGCAGGATCTTGCAGAGGGAGCAGGAGGGGGAAACTACTTGGGAAGGTGCAGAAGTGGAAGAGCCTGATGGAGGATCTGAGGGGTGGAAGGAAAGAGAAAAGGTAGTGCAATGCACTCAGAATTTCAAATAAGGTGCTCGGGAGAAAAAAGGAAGATGATCCAGAGTTGTTGTAATGTGAGGAAGCATTTCTGAGTTTGAAGATAGTGTGGGAAGGTGGTGAGACGTAAGGGTGGCAGGAAATCAGAAAGTAAGTACAGGATGGTGATTCAAGGAAAAGAAAATAATTATAAAAGTACATTAGGCATATAAGCAAACTTACTTTTCTGCTCATATGATGCAGATAAATGTAACTTAATTCTGTATCCTTTTCTAGCTTGTCTTTCTGTCAGATTCTCAGCCTTCAGACCTCTTTACTCTCTCTGGTGCCCCTTTTTGAAGCCTTCCTATGAACAAAAGGTTTTCTATTGAGGATCAGGGCAGCAGATTGACACTTTTTTATTGTAAGTTATGGGGAGCAGGGGCATTAATATCTGCCCATAGCTGTAGCATATGTTGTTGTAATAGATGCTCTTAAACCGCTACACAGCAAACAGTTTAATCTACCACATGTCACACGTTAAAAATATTTTGGGACAAACATACATGTCCGAGTTCTTGTTAGCAGTCTTGCAGCAAAGAAGTGTGAGATAGCAATGGCCAAGTGGCGTCTTGATTTGGATTTCACCTGATGCCATAAATCATTGATACAGGGCATCATTTATAATGGTGGGTTGGTTTTCCACGCCCTCCAATGTGAGTTTATATAAGGTGATCGTCCCAGAGGCTTGAGGATTAAAGATACAATCCGTACTAAAATTTTTGAAGCTGACTTGCATTCCTCTCAGTGGGATTTGAGTATTCTTGATCTTTTCTCTAATGTGTGATTCCTTGCTCTTTCAAATCCTCAGTGCTATATGCATTCATGGTTTACCTACTGGCAAATGAGTATGTGCCTGCCTCCTTTCCTGTTATGCTTATATTACCCCTTACCATGCTCGCCCATGAGCTTTACATTTGCTGCAGTTGAAAGGGACTTCCCCCCACCCCCTGCTGTGACAGCAACAAGCTGCCAGGTACATTTTGTGCACCCTGTCTCTGACATCAGGCTTGTTGACTGTCTGCAGAGCCTGTTCTGTGATGGCAAATATGTGTGCTTCCCATCACTCATGTCTCAACAGAATGGATCTTGAGTAATCCTGTCTTATTAAATGAATGGGTTTCTTGGTTTACCAAAGGAGGTGGATTAGCAGTCTGCTTAATGCATGTTGCTGTCTATCCTCAAGAAACAAGCAGTGCTCTTGTTTCTTGTTGAAATGGTCCTATCTGTAAAGAGGAGAGCTTTCCCTTCGGAATACCTCAACATCTCCCATGCTTGGGTTATGGCTGACTGGGCTGCAACACTGCTCATAGGGGCAGGTGCCTTACTGAGTGATTGCCAAAACTTGCTTAGCAGGATCATTTCCCCAGTGAGCACACCTTTCCTCTGCTTTGCCTGTGTTTGTGTTGGTGCGTTCTTCTTTTACCTTTGTATGTCTATTCCTGTTAGTGTTCCCTGAAGACAAGTGATGCCATGAAATGTGAGGTTACAAATGTGCTGCTTGTGCAAAGATACCCTCTAATTTGCAAGAAATGTGACCTTTTGCTTCAGTATCCTTTCAGGCTGAAATTCCTGGAAGCTCCTCTGGAGGACAGTTATTTTGATCAAAGAAGGACTGTTCCTAGCGTACTTAAAAGCTCTTAATATTTTCCTTGATTTCTGTCTGAATTTCATGCCCTTCTTCTGATGTCATATTTGTCACTATTATTTCTTAAAACAATGCTTTAAAATTCTTTCTGACTTGCTTTATATGTGGCTGGACGGGTTGGAGTAGATAGTAGGTTTGTCTCACATAGCTCATGGGAATTAGGGAAATTTCTCTGAATCCCCAGCACATCTCCTCTTGCCTCCTGTAGATCGCTCTTTACAAAGTGTTCTGAGATTTTATGAACACTTGCCCCGAGGCTACCACTTTCTAAGCATTCTTATTTTTGTGAGAAATTTGCTTTTCTGGAGATGGGTGCCTTGTGCTGCTCTCGTGCCTGCTTTGTAGCTGAGAATCCTTTCTGTGGCTGTTGGACAACAGTCCCACCTGCAGCAGCCCTCCATGAAGACAGTACCAAAGTCTGGTCCTTCTGCTTCAGAGTTTCTCTACCTTTTTTTGGTTACAGTCAAAGGCAGCATCACAAGTCTGGGATTCTTAGTAGACTTCTTAAACAAAGATTAGCAAGAGCACTTCTGAACAAGAAAACATTTCATATGAAGCTGTTGCTCTTAGGATATTCTTCAAAGCTCAGCAGGATAGTAACAATCAATGCTCATGCAGTGGAAATACAAATTAGAAGATAGTATTTTGAATGTTACAATTCCTCCCTGACCTGACTTTGAACGGAAAGAAACTGTCAGTGATGGTGCCCTGATATGAACTTGGGCATCCCTGTTTTTCTACCTTATAGAACCTTCTGCTGCTGTTCTTTCTCCATTTAAACATTATGAAGTTGTATGGTTGTTTTAGAGTTCATATTGTCTGCCAAAAGGTGCTTGCCTGGCTGTAATCTGGTTTATTAGGAGCCTAGATAGAGCCTGCCTGGTGGTGCTCCCACAACTTGACTCAGAATTGCTGTATCCCAATGTGACCTTTCTGTGAGTAGGTACATGAGCAGTGCTTGCCTTTAAATCCCCCTAAGTTGCTCCTTGACTCTCGCCAGGGGGTATGTTATTTAGATAATCCTGTACATCTTTCAAATATTTAGGTCTCAAAGCATGGCTGCTAATATCGGTCCTTTTACTGATTCATAAAACAGGAAGAACTATTTCTCCCTAAAATCCCTAAGAAAGTTTATTGAAGACCAAGGTTCCAAGTGCTGGTCTGCGTTCTGCTGTCGTATACCTATGGAATTTAAGCTGGAGCCTTCTCCTGGTGGCTGAAAAGCAAAGAGCTGAAGCAGCTTTCCCAGACAGTAACATCTATCAGAGGTGTTAGGTGAATCAGAGTAAGTGACATTAAATCTGTTGCTATTTCCCCCCCATATATCATATTTTCTGTGAAACCCTGTCCTAAACTCACACTGGAGGCAGCTATATATTTATGCTGTTGTGACAGTGTTAACTTTTGAGGTCCTTATGCCAGGGAGGAGCAAAGTGCTTTTGCAGAGCACAATCATTTTGCGTGGACAGCAGTGCATTTAGAAAAGCTTGCGATGTGTTAGTAGCCTCTAATCCAGCAGACAAGAATGAGCTGTCTCCTCTCAGAGGAGCTCTAATTCGATTTCTGTATCTATTTAAATTAGGTTATCGTCCACTTGGCAGATTTCCTGCTTGTTCTACCAGTGCGAAGGCCATCTCTGTAGTGACTATCAGTAACTTTCTTCTTCAGGGCATCTGAATGTAGTTCTCTGTCCACATGTTCATTTATCACTATGAAGCCACACAGACCTCAAAATATGCTAATAAACTTCCGGGAACTCTTTTAGTTGTCATTTAGCTAGACTCCTCATACCTGCCTCCAGTCAAAGTTCACTGTGTGGAGCTGCCAAGAGTGGAAGTGTATGTGGATAATTGCTTGATTGATGGAGAAACTCTTGCATTTAAAGTAGGTGGTTCTTTACAGGATGCATCATTGTGAACTTCAAGATGTGTTGTCTAGATCGCCGTGACTCAGTCTTGCTAACTGAACTCCTCCTGGAGGAGTCTGGATTGTCTCTGGATCCCTTGGTGTTGTGACATGTGGGTGCGTATGCTTTCTCTGCTATTTTGCTGGTGCAAAAATCTCCATCTCAGTCACGCTGGATGTGAGCAGCAAAACTGCGAGATGCATTGGGATAACAACCTTCAGAAGACCACTTTTTTTTTTTTGCTAGGTGTCTCTGAGAGACCCCTCAATCCTCCTTCACCATGACTTTGCCATGTGTTTTTACCTATAATTAGCTGCCCAAACCTTCGAACCTGTTTGGAGGTATTGGTAGTGGTTTCTCAAAATGAAGCTCATGTGGGAGTTCCTCAGAGTTGTCAGATATTTCAGAAGTAGGCAAATTGTGTTGGCAGGAGATGACTTTTTTTTAACTGAGCTTGCCAGTGTTTCCAGGATCTAAATCTGTTTTTTTGTAGGATGCAAAATACTAGCCTAGAAAAAGGTGGTAAATTAAGATTTGTGGGGTGAGACACGTTAAAATGCAAGAGTTAACTAACTCTTGCCTACAGTATTTTTATACTAACAACAATTTTCAGCGTAGGTGAAGAGAGATTTTAATTTTTTTCTTAAATTATTTTGCTTTTTAAGCGTTGAATGCCAAAATATGATATAATGAACAGCAGTGTAAACGAACTGCATGTTTTACTGATATATTTAGAAAACCTAAGTGGAGCTGTCTGGTCGACACATTCTCTATAGAGCAAGCTGATTCTGAAACTGTAATTTGTATTTAAGTATAAGAAAAATGAAAACAGGGGCGTTATTTTCCTTTTTGACAGGTGTAAAACAGGGCACAGTTTCTTTACATGCTGCATTTAATCAAAATGTCAGTTTAAAAAAAACTTCAGTGTGAGAAGAGGAACATATTCTTTCACCCAACTACAGTGACAGTCTTGGCTGAAGATGCTTAAGATCCTGTTCAGAAATTTCCTCTTGCACCCTTAGGTGTATGTTTCTTCTCTGTATGTTGTGGGAAAGGCGAGCACTGTAGAGAAAAATCCGAAAGTGTATTTATTGGCCTTCATATTGTACAGTCCTGGACTTGAATCCTACTCTTATTCCCAGTTAACAAAACAAGAATAGCTCTCTGGAGTTATATTTAAAATTCCCTCTACATTCAAAGCATCTTTATCCTTAGCTAAATTAAACAGCTAATGTAGAGTTAACAGCCATCAATTACACTACAGTCCAAACAAGACTCAAATTTTACCAAAAGGTCTGGGCTTTTCTCTACTGTTCTGCTCCTCATAGTAAGATGTAGAGAAAATCCATTTGTTCACTTGCAGGCTTTCATACTTAGACATTATACAGTGCTATGCAATCCAGAAAGCGACAGTTCCTGTTGCACTGCTGTCATGCAAAAAGGATGTGCTGCCCTGTGCTGTGGGTATTTGTTACTGCCTGTGGTGCAAAACCTCCCAGATCCGTCAGGGAGGACCCTCCACCTTTCCATGATTGACTTGGCACAAATAATTTCTGTGACAACATGAACACTTTGGTTGCAAAACCAGCTTTCCTGAGGCTATGGACTTAAAGTTGGTTGTTAGGGATCAAATAATCATCTCAGGAAGTTACACATTCTGCCTCTAATTCTTATATGGTAACCTAAGCGATAATGACAATACGTAACACGACCTGTTGAGAAGAGCTGAATGCAAGGACGAGTGTCTCTTGTTGGCAGTCATTTTGATGTCACTGAAGCCTTTATGGTTCTTGGCTGTTATTTTTGAACCTTGCTGTGTTTGGCCAGGCTACAGTATTCCCAAACAGAACCCAGAAAATAAAGTATGCGTGCAATGCATTTAGTACCTATGGGCCACATGGTGGATTGAATAATTCTATAGTGAACAATAGCAATTTTTTAGTAAGGTTTCTGTATCTATGTATTTACTACATTTTAGAGTGTAGGGAGGTCTCTGTTCTGAAGGGAACATCTCTATGAAAACATTTAAAACATCGTATCCAAGTTACTTATCTTTGTAATTCGTTACGTTGCTGTCCTCGGTGATTAAACATACATCCTTCTGTCAGAATATTTCTTTAGTTTTGTTGGCTAAAGGGAAAAACAGGTTCATAATTGGTAGCTCCAGTGTTTTGATGTTGACCAGGCTGGGAACTGAAACGCGAGGTTCTATTCCAGAGCAGCATTTGAGTACATGTTTTAGTCTTATGTACTCTTTTAAGGACGCAAAGCTTAAAAGCATAGTTAAATGCTGTGTAAATGTGGGCTTTGAGCAAAGAGCTTTTCAAACCTCTAGAAACCTGCAGCCTTTGCTTTTTGAGTATCTGGAATGAATGCCCCCTTACAAAATGGAGCTATGTCCAGGTACAACTTAAAAATACCCATTTAACACTTTTTACAGTGTGTTCATTTCCATTCTGGAAATCTGAAGCAGGCACAGTATTTGGCCATGTTTTCTCTTCTTCTGCACTTAAATTCTTCCCTTAAACTCAGCACACGACTCTTCTGATGTTGAAATAAGGACCTTTTGGGACAAAGATTAACTTTTTGTTCTAATATTTATTGTACATGCTGGAAGGTACAACTCTAGCATAGAGAATGTGACTTTTTTTGCTGTGTGCGCAGAGCTTGGGGTGACCATTCTGCTCTTTGTACAATGTGAGTTACTGTCAGGATAACAACAGGCTGTAATACAGGCTTTGATATTTTACTATGTACATTGCAAACCACTGTAGCATTAACTCTGCTTCTTATCTAGGGCTGCATAACATCTCAGATTGTCACATCTGCTACAAACCAAAATTTTTATCTTCTGCTTTCATGCTTGCTTGAGTTGCCAGTGGATGTTAGCAGCAGGGCTTTGAGCAAGACGCTCCGCCAGATTCTATATTTTAGGGCCACTACAGTAATGCAAACCTTTAAACAAACCTTTTCCAGCACAGCTGAAATATGACTCTCTGCAGAGCCCATGCCTGCTGAGGCAGAAAACGTGGAATTTTGTCCAGGCATTTTGCCGTTCCCGAGTGGTCGTGCTGGCTTGTTGGTGTTTGGTGGTTGGTTCTGTTTGGGCTGGGGGGCTGGAGCAGCCCCCAGTAAGGGAATTAGGAGGTGTATGGATTCGCACATGTACATCTGTTTTGTTCTGAGAGGCATTTGTGACCAGGCATACAGGTGTCTGTGTGTTAAGTGTATTTTTAGCAAACTTCTTAAGGTGATTTTTGCATGACTTCCGTAAATCAAAATGCAATTAGCTTGTTCTTGTTTTGCTTCATTAATTACTGTGGTGGACTTAAACTGATTTGGGATGGGATGTATTGTAGAGGATTGTGCACTTTGTTTTTTAACCCTTTAATCAAGTTTCTGTTGCATTTCAACATCAATCTTTCAGAAAAGTAGTGATGGCTTAGTGCCAGATTCCTATCTCTGGACAGTAAAGGTGACAACAACTGCTTTCTTCTCTGACTGTCCCTCTGCATTAAGAACCATTCAATTCAGTACTCAGTGAATATTCATGAAAATGCCCCCTTCTTATAACAGGGTCATTTGGAAATAGTCTTGATCCCTTACAAATATTGTAGTACAGTTTCTTTGCAGATTGGAAACAGGAATCAGAAAATACAGAATAAATACTATTTGAAAATAAGAGTTAATGGAACAGCTGTATCTTGCTTAAACTGTGTATTTGCAATAGCAGGAGTGTGTTTTTTACCGTTTTAAATGTTTCTTGCATTGCTAGGTAGATTTCCGTATTCACAAATGTGTCTGGGATAGGTGCTGTTTTAAATTACTAATTATGATTAAGGAATGGTGTCGTTCAGAAAAGCATTTGTTAAGGAATAGTTGTGAACTACAAGTTAATTTATATGCTTTGAGTTTCATTTCATGTAAAAATCAATATAAAAGAATAAAAATTATTTACCTGGAATTGCACCTGCTTAATTATATTGAAAGAAAACTGCATAACATAATGTAAAAGTTGCTGAAGGCCTGGCATGTGCAAGTATGTGGGAATGGTAATCTACATTTCATGAATAATTTTTTTGAATTATTAGAATGACAAATATTCTCTTGCAGGGAACAATAGAATAACTTGTTGTAGCTATGACAATGTATTTTTAGTATCAAATGATTTTCAAATATGTCAAACTAAGGTTTGTTTTTTTTTCAAGACTGGTGGAATTTCCTGATGAAAAGGCCTGTAGAGTACAAACTACGAAGCGTGGTTTAGTCTAGTGTGAATACACTGATAAATACATAGTTGGATGTCAGGGTGCTTGTTCCTACAGGCAGTGCTGTTTATGGGCAGCTGGAGGTGCTTTCCTCTCATGCTCTGCTCTTTGTATTTGAAGCCTCATTTTAACTAATTATCCTTAAATAATGATATCTGTTTTGGTTACATTCCATTCAAGTGTGACTTGAGTTATTATCCAGACTATTCTATAGAGATATTTAATTTTAAGATGCTCTGATCTGGCAGAGATGAAACTGCATTATTGATGTCCCGGCTGGCATGTTTTTCCTCCTAATGTATTTCATATTGTTGTTAAAAGGGTTTGAATGACTTGGTGGGCACCTGAGCTTTAATTTCTCTGGTCTTTCACTGTTGAAGGGCAGAGGCTGTGGATGAATTGGTTCAGATGTACTTTTAGGCTGTAATAATCCTATTAAGCTCAGAATCCCTAAGTTTGTTCATGTTGCGTATGCTTTTCTACTTCTCCTCAAAACAGACTTCTAATGGATTTTCCTAGCCCCTGTGCAACTCTGTTTCTGTCATTTAGATCAAGTTTACTGATCCCTTTCAAATCCTTGCTGTACTCAATTCCAACAAGAAAGGCACTGTGTTTTTTTTTTTGCTGAGGGCCTCTAAATTAGTAGGAGAGTTCAGACTTGAACCATGTTTCTCTTACGGGTATTCTCACATGCACTCAACTTGAGAGGCAGAATTTATCAAGGAGAAAACCTTATTTTGAGCCTTGGAATGAAATAAATGGCTGAAATGGTAGTATTGGTGACTAATGTGGAAGCTTTAATGCTTTCTTCTTTGGCAGGCAGTTTGAGCAATGCTAATAATTAGTGCCTTTGTCAGGAGGATTTGGGGACCTATCGGGGTGACCAAGACCAAAAGAGCAGTACTGAGTCAAGGCAGAGCACAGAAAGGGTGGTCTTGCTTTAGGAAAGGAAGAGGGAATAAGGAAAGCGAGTTATCTGTCATCTGGTCAGCCTTACAATTTACCAGCTTCTTGCATTACTGGAAGCAAAAAGCAACACAGATGTAGGTTTTTCTGGTGGTTTTTATTTGCACTCACAAGGAATTGGAGTGACAGTATGTGAAGTCAAATTAAATTTCTCAAAAGCGAAAGGTTTTTGTAGCAGTCCAAGTCTGTGTTGTGTTGCAGAGAGTGCTTGAAAAGTCTGGTCTGCTTCCCATTCTGCTCTCCAGCTGGGTCAGTGCTGATGGGCTCTCATAAAAAGCAGCATGTTTTGTTGAAATAACCTCAGAACTATCAAAAGCGTGGAAATCATCTTAAACATTAATGAATTGAATCTGTGCTGCATATAACCTTGAGGTATTCTTCAAAAGGACTAGAACACAGGCATAACCACTCCAAGGCTTTCTGGTTGGTTTGGACTTCTCAGGTCCCACTTTGGTTCTTTTTCAAGGAGACACGAACCATAATGAATTCTTTGAAAACCACATTTCATATTCATATCTCAAAAAAATAACACTTTTGAATGCATAATATGTGTAGGTTGCTGTTATCTGCCTGGGTTAATAGTTCAGCCCACAGAAATGAAGCTGCAGCATGAAAAACAAAGGGCTGAGGGCCTGGTGTCCAGCCTGTAGGTGCTTTAGGGTCTTTAGTTTGGGTGCAGATCTAGACTGAGCTGCCTCATTTGTTCATTTCCACAAGTTGCTTTAGGAGTTGGTTTTTTTTTTTTTTAAATGTCAGAATGTGGTGGTTCTGCTGCATTAGCAGATGAATGAAGTTGAGCTTGACAGTCTGAAAGGAAGACTGGAGGGTTCACCTGTGCGTGTCTTACCCTGTGAGGGGAGCACTGGTAGAAATGGAATCTCAGGAAAATCAGGAAAAATGTGTCAGTGGTTTTGTTGCACATTTTCTGTCATAACATGACACTGGCAGAGGCACTTCTCAAGAGAACAGGTTGTGTTGTGTACCCATTTGGGAAGTCTCCCAGAGAATGCTTGAACTTTGAGAAATCTCAACTCTGTATCTTCAGAAACAACTTGTCCTTTACTCAGCCTTGCAAAATGGCTACTAAGAACTTCAGAATTCCAGCCCCATCACATGCCAAACCTAAACTGCATGTGTAATACACCTAATACAACTTTGGAATTTTCCATTTAGTCATCAAAGAAATGAATTAATGGTGGTGTTACTCCTGTAACAGTGGTGCCTCTTCTAATGTGTGTAATGGCCTTTGGTGTTTAATTAATACGCTGAGACTCAGTGTGGTATCTCACTTTTATATCCTCCAGTTTGTATAATTTAACAGAAAATACAATAAACTAAGTAATAAATCCTTTAACTTGTTTGTATTTTCAGTTTTGTATATGAAAGATATTTCAAGTAGCTGTGTTATTCTTTGTTGTTATTATAGATGTGAAACAGCTAAAAGAGGATCTTGCAATCACATGAAATCTATTTTTATGTGAATACTTGATGTATCTAAAACTTTGTTACACGAAATAATTTGAAGTTAACATTTCTGTATTTTTTTTTTTTACTGCTCTGCAATGGACTTTATCAAGTTTTTAGGGAAAATTTGGGTTGTTTTCTCCAGTGAAATACTCATTGGGGCACTGTGTGGTTGTGCGAAAGTTTAGATGCTGTTAATGAGCTTGACTGATGGACACATGGATAAATCTTGCCTTTTTTTGCTGCAGGTCCAAGGAGCTAATAAAGGAAGCAATCCTTGACAATGACTTCATGAAGAATCTGGAACTGTCTCAGATCCAGGAGATTGTGGATTGTATGTATCCCGTGGAGTATGGCAAAGACAGCTGCATCATCAAGGAAGGAGATGTGGGTTCCCTGGTGTATGTCATGGAAGGTACTGTTCAAAAAGCTAATATTTATTTCTTATTTTCAATTCATACAGAGACAAAAACTTTATTTCATGGGAAAAACTGCTTCAATGAAAGAGGCTAAAGATGTTGTCTAAATATGGTTGTTGAAAAATTTGGCGGACTACTTTTGCCTGGAAAATTTCTGACTAGATTTGTGTGCCTCCCTATATAAAGAAAGAGGGTGAAACTGTTAACCTTTCACTGAGATCTGTTGGATTAAGCTTCCACTAAATATAGTTCTTTGGCTTTGAGGCAATACCAATGGGTTGCTGTATAAATTAGGGACTTAACAGAAAGAATGGTGTTAGGAAATGGGAAATTACTGTAAAACAAGGAGAATACGGTCATGACTCACTACCTTATAAGGACATTGTGAGGACAAGCTTATAAATGTTGATAAAGCACATGGGGCTCTCAGCAGAAGCAATGCATTGTGTAATAGAAAATGGTATTTTTTGTTCCTGTGCACAAAATAAGAGTAGCATTGTCATAGTATGTGTTGTGGAAGAGTTTTGTTTTCCTGGTGGAACATGAGAGCAGTCGATATTCTAATGTTCTTGTGAGCCGTTAAGTGTTTGAAAATCTTTTAACAGGATCAGTGTTGTCAGTGCTCCGCTTCTCCAAAATGTCAGCTATTTGCATTTTGTATCTTACTTTTTCCAAGTTCTCTAACTCTTCACATGTTAATTCGGTATATTTTATATACGTGTTTTCTTTTTAAAAGAAGTGCATGTTTGTGTGACGTGGCACAGGAACAGGTTACCCAGAGAAGTCTTGAATGTCCCACTCCTGGAGGTGTTTGAGGCCAGGCTGGATGAGGCTCTGAGCAACCTGATCCAGTGGGAGGTGTCCCTGCCCGTGGCAGGGGGGTTGGAATTGGATGATCTTTAAGGTCCCTTCCAACCCAAGCCATTCAATAAATTCTATGATTTGTAGGAGTTACTAAGCTTGATCAAACCTCATATCCGTCTACTACAGCATCCCTCTTCTGAGAGTGGCTGATGATGAGTTTTGAGGCAACCGTCGCTGTTGTAATTCCACTAGAACAAGAAGCAGATTCTCAGTTTGATTTGGTACGATGCAAATGGAGGGATGCTTATAAAATTCTTCTCGCTCCTTTTACCAGATACATCTGGTAGACTTTCAAGCGTTTTTGCCAGATGACACCTAGGGGGAATGGAGGTTTCTCGCTTAACCCAAATTTTTTGAGCAAATTTGGGAAAACTACAGGTTGTGTATAACTTGTGTGTTTAGATGTATCTATACATGTGCAAATTAATTTCTTAAATTGTTCTTTTAAAGAAAAATATTTTCAAGGCAGTAAGCCATCCTTTAAACATGGTTTCCTGCCAAATTCTTAATGCTGTATAGTTTCAAATGCTGTTCACTACTTTTCCAAAACAGCTTTAATGTTCTGTCCTTTTAAGGTTAAGTCCTTTCTCAAGGCACAAGTTTAATTCCTTCAGCTTTTAATATTCTTCAATTTTGCACATTCAATTAGTATTTTGTGTTATGAAGTAACTGGTGGGGGTTCAAATTCTATGTTTCCGTCTTCAGCATTACATGAAATGATTTGGGTTTTTCAATCCTCTATTCGAATACAAAGACTACTTTGTTGAAATGCAGGATCTGTTCTACTGCTAATAAAATACTGCTTTAAAATAATTTTTGAATAGTATTTTTTTTTCATAGGAACATGTGGAGGCTTTTCACTTGCACAGTGCTTGCTTCCAAAAACACAACCACATCAGAGACACAGTCACAGTGTTCTTGCTGCTCAGATGGTTTTGGATGTGGCATTAAATGTTGCCCCTTGATAAACCCCATAACAACAGGATAATGTCAAAATCAGCGTGTATTTATCTTTTGCTCAGCCTTTCATATTCTGTGGAGAGGATTTCTCCACAGTTTGGAGTATAGAAGATGGCTTGGTACTCACATTATTTGGTACACCTGCTGGTGTTGCACTATTACTGTCAGTTCCTTGAATTTGTCAGATATTTGTAATTTTGATCCAAACTCTATCCCTGAATTCTTGATTCTTGTCTTCTAAACGAAATGTGTGTCAAAGACAACTTTAGCGTCTTTTGCGCACTTCAACTTATCCTTGCTCTTCTGGCAGCCCTCTGTGTATGAGGGCATGACTTGGCTCTCCACCAGTCTTTAGCTGCTCTTGTAACTTAATTTAAGATTATTTAGATAGCTTTATAAATATGCATAATGCTTTACAAACAAAATTATGAAGAGTTTATAGTCTATGTTTAGACATAATGCAATGAGTGATGATGAAGCAATGGGAATGGAAGAAGATGCTATCAAATGGTTTGACTTATGATTATGAGAACAGGCTCCTTAGCTCATTTTGGCTTATCATTTTGTGCCTTCTCATTTATTAAGACCTCCCCAGCCCCCAGTTATAAACTTTATTCTTTACAAAGTTCTACTGGAGTATTACTGAGAAGTATTTTCACAAAAATCAAATAAATGCTGCTAATGTTTATTCCATTATTTCATTTTTCTTTTCTTACTTGGACTTACAGCCATGATTAAGATGAATAAAAATTACTCACTCAGATCATTTGATAACCAATACTCTTACGCTTGTTTATAATTTATGATTCAGCCTTTAGATATAACCTCTTACCAGAAGTCTGAGTTATAGACTGCTGATGTTTCCTTAGACTAATTTTAAATAATAATTTAAGTAAGATAATTTTGATAACATCCATCATTTTCACTGTTACTGTCTGTGTTCTCATTTATCATGGTTAAGCAGTAGTAGTGTCTGTTTTAATTTTCCCCTCCAGACTCGAGGACTCTGCTAGTCCTGGTGAGACCATTATAATTGTGATCCTTGAATATTTGGGTTCTTTTTCATTAATTTTAAAATTCATATGTATGTGACACTTGCTGAACTTGATGTATCCTTAAAGGCTGGATAATGATGGACGTTGACTTCCAAACGCTATGTTCTTCACAATGGTTTGTTGATGTTTTCTGAAGGTAATTCCAGGTTTGCTATGTTCCTTGGGTAGAAATGGCTGTAGGATTGATTCCTAAGCAAAGAGTCAGGAAAAGGCATGACTCCACTTTTCCATGTTCTCTTTGGTTCTAGCAGAAAGGTGATTTCATGCTGTCCAATATTGGGTTTACATGTGCAGACATTTTTATTTGTGGATTTGCCCAACCCTACACACCAGTCAGTTTGGTGCTTTCCCCTCCAGTCATGTGCTCCCCTGCATGCAATGACTGAGTAAAAACTTTATATACTTAGTCTTGTTATTCCATGTCTTGTATCAGATTTCCTCCTGTCCCTGTATTTCTTTTTGTTAGCAGGAGTGCGAGCAGCACTGATACAAATAGGATGGACTCTAGAGATGAAAAGTTAGTTAATACAGTGTAGCTTGAGAAAAGACTGAGATTATTGAAAATACAAGAAGAAAATACTTCATTTCTATTATTCAACCTATTATGTGTCAAAACTGTAAAGCCAGGCAGGGAAAAGTGAAACACAATACAGGAAAACAGGATGATACTGTAAATTGTGATTTAGATGTGCAGAGGAGGAAGCTGAGGGAAATGTTCTTGCAGTAGAATTTGTGAATTTCAGAGGGAAATTAGAATGAGGAACTGAATCCAAAAGGAGGGTATTCTCTCTGTCTGCAGCATGCCGGTTAGAGGCAAGTGTTGAGTTTGAGAGGTAGGAATATGCCTCTGGCATGTGCCATGCTTTAGCTGGATTGGATTTTGAAGGGAAATGCCCATCAGATTGAGGAGCTCTCAATCTGAACACTCTGACCTCAACACACACTGATCTGGAAGCTTGCTTTTGAGAGTTTGCATAGAATAGCTAAGGGAGACATGTCCTTAGTCTCATCCTCTAAACCCAGTAACTGGTGATATACCCGATCTCCTCTATAAAAGAAGGCCGTGCCCGTCCTTGTAGACTAACATTTCCTGGGTGTCCATCGGGAATTTTTGGACTGGCTCTACATTTCTCGAATGTAGAAAGTTTTGTGCAAAGACTGTTTATAAAAAAAAAAAAACTAAGGAAGAAAAAAGTAATTGATCTATAGGTAGGATTTAACTGGAATCTTGCTGTTTTGCTGGTAGGCTCCTGCCTGGGCTTTCATGAGATACAGCCCTGAGTAGCTACAGAACGGAAGTTGTGCTTGTTGGAGAGCTCTTCTGGGTCTCTCTCTCTCTGCCTTGCTACACTAAAGCAGATGGGATCCTAGCGTGAAACCCCAAAGATTGCTGTTTCTACCAGATCTGGTGTACTGGTTTGGGCTGAACTTGGGCTCTGAGTCTGCAGTGAGAAAACAAAGTTACCAGTCAGGAGATGAACCTGAAACACTTCACCAAGCACAATCCCAAATTTAGGCCTGCTTTGCTTTTGTTTTTTACTTCTCTAGCAGTAGTCTCTGTCTTTCTGTCTTCCTGGACAGATTTTCACCTGCTGGAGAGTAAGAGCCCCCAGCTTAACTGTTTTCAGGACTATTGCTGGCTCCATCATATCCCAGTCCTTAAAACACTATTTCTCTAGCATCATCCTGCTGGTTTACTTGGGTTAGTCATCGGAGGTAAGAATCTGATGGATTTGTGGCACACAGCACCTTAGAAATGCCTTATATGTTAAATGCAGATAGTCAAGGATACGTTTGTTTAGTCAACAACGTTCAGTAGGCCAATGTATTTCTTCCAGTGGGGAGGGAAACCCTGATAGGAGGTACGCACAGAGAGGCACAACAACTTGAAGGGCTCCATAAAAAGCATTCCTAGATAGGTACCAGGTTGGAAGAGAAGGCAGTATTGCAGTCAGAGCCCAATGAAAGGAGATCCCCTTATGGCTTTGTGCCTTACCTGACCTCAGACACGGGTTTCGCTATTTACAGACCATGCTTTGCATTTTAAATATTTGTCTGTTCCTTAGCAGCAGTGTTGTCATCAGGTATCTGGGTGATTGTTAAACAGTAACACAAACTAGGTCCTATACCTAGGACACACTTCAGGACAGAGGTGTCGATTAGGATGTAGAGAGCTGTTGGATTTGGGCAGTCATAGCAACCCACGTTTCCCGAGTAGTGTTTTGTGTAAGTTAAGTGTTTCTTTTCCCCTCCAAAGTTTTCCCTTAAGCCCTTCAGAAAGGAAAGTGGTTATAAAGACTCTTGAGGGACATGGCACGTGTCCATTTGTCTTGGATGGCTCTCATGAGCTACAGAAGTGGGATTCTATGAAACTACAAGATAGGAACTGGTACTTGATCAGGTTCTGAAATGGCTTGAGACAGGGAACACCGCTTCATTCCCCATGTTTGAAAAGTAGCAAGAAAACCCTACAACTTTTGCATTTTACCTGAATTGGGTAAAGAGATGCCCTTAATCTCTAGCAACACCTAAAAATTGCAGCTGTGCTTTGAAGATGGAAATTAGCAAGTATTCATAAGGAGCTGAAATTGCTGGAAGCATTAAACATACGTGCTTGGTCCACCTACAGTGACAGTGTTCCTCCAGGCTGAGGAGGCTGATAGTGAAAAGTGGGATGAATGATGCTGTGGCACATACATCTGAACTGTTCTATACTGATGCTCTTGACTATGCAAGTAAAACAATTTTGAGAATAAAATAAACTTATCAGATATACTACTTTTCTTATGAGAAATTAAGTTGCTCTAAGAGAGGTTCAACAGCTTGTTTTAGAATCAAAAAAGGTTCTGCTGATTAATCATATTCTGTCTCTAAAATTAGTTCCCAGCCTCCACTTTCTTTAAGGGAAAAACCCAAACATTTTCCAAGTTCTAGTTTTGCAGGTTTACATTTGTTGACATCTTTGTTGTTGTGCCTTCTTTGGGCATAACATTTTTAAAATTTTCTGAAAGCTCTCGAAAACATGAAAACCTGGAAAGGTCTCTTTTGGAGAGATACATCTAGATCTATGTTGACAGGTTTGAGTTATGTGTGGGTATTACCTCACACTAATGAGGATAAATGTGATATCCCACATCTGAAACCAAATGTTTCCTCTTGTGCTCCCTCTCTGCCTGAACCTGTCAGCTGCAGTATGTCAAATTTGATGGTTGAATTATGAAAGGAAAATGTATCAGCAGAGCTGTGGGTAAATAAGGTGACAAGGTACAGGTTTTAGGCTCTCCTGTGAATAAGTCATGCCTTTATGAACAAATGTTCTAATTTTTGTAGAAACTGTATTAATAGGTGTGAAGGGTCCTCCTTTTATGTTTGTTACTATTCCCATAAAGTGCGGAAAAAATAACATAATGAGCTCTGGGGGAGAAGAAGGTTAAAATACTTGAGTTAACCATTTCATTGCTCATGATTTTGTATTGGCAATGTGTGCTGTAACATCATCCCTGACTATTTGTTGTTTGGCAAATAAATTTGGAGTTACACCTCTGCTGCACAGCTTGAGAACCTGAGTGAAGAAAAATAGCTCCACTAATACCTGTGGGGTACTGCTTCTGTAGTCATGAAAAGGGAAGAAGCAGCTTTTTAAGAACCCATGCTGAGAAACAGCCTATACTTCTCCCAGCCCCAAATTTAGTAGATTTTCCTCTCTGCTTAAATTTAATTTAACTTTCGTCTTCAGTCATGGAGATAAGTCTCTTATTTTCGAAGGAGACGTTGTTTCTTGCTATATTCTTGGTAGCTTCTACAAAGCAATGAAGTGACTAATTGGGACTTCCCATGGGAACGTGGTTTTATGGGAGTCAGAGGTGTCTTTGGAAGGAACTTATTTCTAGACACTGCAGGAATTGACAGGATGTCAAACTTGGTGTTGATAAGAAGACAAAATCCCTGTAGCCATTTGACCTACAAAGAGAGATGCAAGAGGCTGTAGAAGACCTTCCGTCAGAGGTGGCACAACTGTCTGATCTCAGATGGGTGAAATCCTCAAAGCAACTCTTCAGTCTCTAGGGATTTTTGCTGTTGAATCAAGACAAAAGCAGGCATATAGAAACCCTTTGTGTTCCTCGAGATATCACCTTGCTGCCTCCTGTGCATTATCACAGCATTTGCCCAAGTTTTGTAGTGCTGTAAGTTTTCATCACCAATCCTTTGGATGATGTACTTATCCCTGTTCTCCCTTTCGAAGTTGTGCTGGAGCATCTCATCCTTTTCTCGCCCGCTTGCTTTTTCCTAACTATGCAGTTATGTGATTCTTCTGCCGCCCCTGCCCAACTGGACTATGATCACTGCAGACTCTTGGATGTTATGTGCAGTCACCCTCCCTCTGAGCCCTTGTTTGTCTCTTTTTGTTGACTACTCTCATAAAGATCTGATTTAATAGGACCTCATTGCTCTTCTAGCCCTAGGGTTTTCTGAGTCAGTTCCTTCTCAGAGAAAGGATTTGGTAGGACTGATTCTTCTGAATGAAAGAGAAATGGCGAAAAGAGATCCATTTTGGATTCAAGTAGACTAAATGACTTTGTTCCCAAGTGCAAATACAGAATAGCAAAATGGGGGCAGTAGTACTGTCACCTTGGTGGAGAGAGTGCATCATGTCTCTTGCTCTGCAGCACTTTTGTTTTTACGTTGCTGTACACTGTACTTGCAAGAGATCCCTTCCTTTATTATGACCTGCTACAATTGTCATTGCGAAGTCCAAATGCATGTTTCTGCTGGCCTTGTTGGTATTCACCAACACTGATGATGACCATCATTCATCTCAAATAAAACCATACTGAGGGGTTAGAAGTTGTTTAGTCTCTGGGTCTAAGAGTGAATATGCAGTTTGTGGTCCAGTCAGTTAAATGCAGAGAAGTTGGCTGAGATTTGTGTCAGCTGGGGCATTTTGGGTCAGTCTCATGCTCTGAGACCATACCTGGAGAGAGGGAGTGCAGGTAGGGATTTGCCTGGCTGCATACTGGGTTTTGTTATGTATACCCATGTGGTACCCTTGCTAGACATCCTCAAGATTGGTGGTCTTTTACACCACCATGATGTTCCTGCCTTTTTGGTGTAGAATCAGACAGTTTTCAGTGCTCTTTCTGAATATGTTCCTGATGATGTAGGTAGGTCCTCTGATATATGTTCCTACCTTTCCGCATCACCCAAGGACATGTGGGAAAAGTAATAATAGCTGCATCCATTGCAAACAAGGGCTTTTCTAATACAATTGAGTCAGTAATACTTCTAAGACTTATTCTGCTTTTCAGTATGGGTGTTTTGGGCTTTACCGGCATCTCCAAACCTCTTCTTGAGGGGTTTGGATCTGCCTTCCCAAGCAAATGTCAAAAAAATAGCATCTCATTGCACAGGTGTTAGATGGCACTTGAGATTGGCAAGCGTTGACTCAGTGTCCATAAAGAACACTTGTGTAGGGAAGAAATGAATTAGACGTTTGTGACAAAGTGAGATTTTCTGCACAACACGCCAGCGAATCATTAGCCTCCAAAGAACTTGCCTTTCCCAGGACTTTCCATTAGTTTTGTGAAGATGTGCTGTGGCAGCAGTTTCTTCTTTCCACTCCTCTGTTTAATGTTTTCACTGTTTTTTGCTTTTTTCCCCCTTCTTCGTTCTGATCTTGGAGAGTTGGGCTGGAGTCAGATCAGGGTTTTTCCTGTGGTCAGAGATACTTACGCTCCATGCTGACATCCTGCAGCCTTCATGGGTTTCCCATTTAATTTTTTGTTTTCCCATGGAGGTAAGTGATGTAGTGGTCATCACTCCTCTGGGAAATTTTCAATCAGTCATCAATAATCCCTCCCCACATCTCTCCCCATATCCAGTGCCGAGACCAGGGCAAGACCTTTTTCTAACGTTGTCTGGGCTTAAGAGATTCTCTAGGATCAATGCCTTAATTCCAAAAGTTACCCTGCTGCAGACTTTTATTAGAATGTGCTGGAGAGGGAAGGGCAGAAATATGAGGTGTCATTCCAGGTGCGTAAGACATCTCAGTAGCTGCCTGCTAGAAACTGGCCTCTCGTGGAGCCAGTGTTTTAGTAGGGCTTGAAGATCATTCCTTGGGCAGTGTGGTGGCATTAGAAGAGTATTCCTGGAGCTCCTTATGCTGCAAATGTGCATATGGGCCCAAGGAGCAAGGGAGGTTATCAACCAGGTTCCTTACAATGTGCTATCGATCGATTTTTTTCACATCTATCACTGCATCTGTCTCACAAGTCCAGTGGAAGAGTCTGTAGGGCAGAGGAGTGAAGGGCTGAGATCTCGAAACTCTCTGGTTGCTTCTTTTTCATAACTTACTCATGCTTTGGTTGGTGTGTCTCTCGAGGATTTCCGTGGAGTTTAGTCTGCCTCCTTTGGAGAAGGTCAGGATTGTTTCTAACCCTCAGCTCAGGCTTTGAGACTGTTCTATGTCCAGTCTAAATGTTTGCAAGAAACTTGGTAGTGTTACTTTGAGACCTGCTTATCTGTAAGATAACAATTTTTATTATTTTTGGTGTTGTTTAGTAATCATAATTTTATATCACTTGCCCGTAATTTCAGTAATGCCCCAACTAAGCATGTGATGAATAATGACAACTTAATACATAGTTTTTATCTACTGTGTCTTGATCTACTTGGAAATACTCAGATCATCTCACTGTGATTTCTTAAATGGTATTAATACCCTGAGAGTGTACCTAGGAACTGGCAGCATAAGAACACTAAAAAGACTTGCATGACTTAGCAATTCTATGCTTTTTATGGATCTAGCATGAAAACCTGGCACGTTCAAAAGATGACCATAACTTATGCAGTGGATGAAAGAAGAAGCTCTGTTGACTGCATCAGTCCAGGTCTCCATCTAAGGCTGCTTGAGCATTTAACCTAGGAATTTTCCTGCATCTTCATAGGTTTCTGTGGGCTATAAAAGTTACAAAATCTGTCAGTGTAAAGTAGGAGGAGAAACCTGTTTGTTGACCATTAGGGTTTCTTAACCATCACTTAAAGAAATTGAGTGCCAGTGCAGCTGCGCTCCTTTTGGAATTACTACAGATCATACTAAAATTTGATTTTTCTTCCCCCGCTTCCTTTGGAAGTCAAAACTGTGGTTATTTGTTGGTTATAAAAATCCATAAGTATTTCTCACCAAGTATTTTTCCATAAATATGTGAAGTATGGACTTCTCTGTCTGGCTGCAGTATTGAGAAGGCTTGGGTTTGCAGCATTGAGGCCCAGCCTCTGTGACCACCATTACAACTGTTTGTTTCTGTATTTTTCTGATTTTTTATCAACTTGAAACCTGTTTATAGCTGTCTCGTAGGATATGATAAAGTGAATGTTCAGATGCTGTGTTCATTTACTGTGTTGGTGTGAGGGAGCCTTCTGTATAGCCTATCTCCCAGAGAAATTTAGTTTGCGTGCTCTTGTTTTCATATACAGGACGAGAGAATGCAAATTTTTCACTGTTACCTTCTAGTTATTTGGATTTTCAGTGTTTTAATAACGACCTATTCTAAGAGTAGCTATTTACTCATAGTAGTGATGGCGAAGTAAATGTTTCTTGTATTTATTTATGAGATGAAATTAGATGTGAAATTATGATGATCACAGTGGCAGTTTTTTATAGACAGTGATTGTGCTTATGAGTAGTGTAGTTTATTTGTTCTGTATAAAGCGATTATTTTTAAAGCTGCAGAACTAAATCTTAGTGCTTTAAATGCAGTAAGAACTCTAGATGTATATGAACATAGAACAGTAATAGTGCTGCAACTTGTTTTGGGAGATACTGTTACTTACCCTTTTTCAAAAAATAACTCCAATCAAACTGCAGGTTGGCTTCTATTTTTTGTCATAACTCATATGAACCTAACAGACTTCATCAGCAAGCTTGCTGAGTCGGAGTAAAGCAGAGTTTACAGAATCAAAGATGATAGCGTTTTATATGGGAGTGGGAACAGACGTTATCAACTGAGCCAGGACTGGGGAAAGAAAGCCTGTATAAATCTCATGGGTATTAGAATACGAGCTTGGGGAGCAGAAATGCAGTCAGGATTTGGAGAGGATAATGCAATGCTGCCTGTAACCTGCCCCTCTGCTTGGCTGAGACGCCGTGTGAGGTGAGCAGATAAATAGCCTGTAGCTCATCGCTGCTGTTCTTACATACTGACCTCTTTCTAAAGAACAAGTAAAGAAACAAAGCCTCAGATCCTATTTTATATGTGTTAAGGGATGTCAAGAGGATGTATATATGTTCTAAGGATATTATTTGATTAAATAATTCCTTTTCAGTAATGAAAACCTAACCTCTGGGTAGTCTAAGCCAGTGTTTGGTAGGGAAGGAGGAGAAATGTCAATCAGAGCTGGGAGCTAATGACTTAAGGCCTTTCAAATATATTTTCTTGTAGTAATACTACTAGTAGTAGTAATAATAATCATAATCATCATCATCATCCAGCTTCATGTTTATCAAGGTATTGCCAGACCCCACTCAGTGGAGAGGAGGGACTGTACGGTACGTAATGGTTTTGTACGAGTACTGCCAAGCACCTGAATAGCTGAGTTCTGGTTCCTCTGTCCTTATTTAAGCTCTGCTGTCAGCACAAGCTTCCCTGTTAGATTTGGATAAGAGAAGACTGCTGTCAGGTTCTTAAGCAATGCTGTAAAATTTCTAGTGTCAAGATGACCTGAAAATATTTTCATTTTCAAAATGAATGCCCTGCTTTCTTTGGGATCTGCTCTTACTCACAGTGATTTACAGCTCTTGCCAATTTGTTCATCATTGTCTTGGGTTCTCTGAATATAAAGTTCCCAGTCTCTTTGCAGTGTAGTATTGAACAAGGCTGGAACAGATATAGTAAAATCCCTGGACTTCATTGCTAGGGAGGAGTATTCAAGTTTATCAAATAGATACATTGTTCTGTAAATGCTTTCATACGACTGGATTCATCTGCAGGCAGCCAAATGTTCAACTTCCCCTTTAAAAAGATTCCCACTGTATGGGAAACATAATGAATGTGTATTTTTTCCCCACATAAGATCATAGTTGATGTGCTATTTATTTTTATGTTTTTCTGCAGTTATGCAAAGACGGCTTTGTTGTTAAGGAGGTTTTATTTAAATTGGTGAAATAAAGCCTCATTCGTTTTATTAATAGCAGCTGAGAAGGGAGGCACAAATGTCTTACTTGTCTCTCCCACCATTCCATGACTCCCTTTCACTGAAACTCCCACAACTGAAATGTAAAATGGTTTTCATCATAATAGTATAAATGAAAGGGCCTGGATTTTGACCTTTGTTTCTGCCCATTAAAATATGTGGCTATGTAATTTAGTCTGTGTATGCAGATAGAAAGACACTAGTGTTACCGTTCCAAACTGTTATTAAAAGAACACTAGAGGCAAAGTGTTCCCTTTTGTTAGGCTTGTTTCGCTTTGGATTGCTTGTTTACTTTGAAAGCTGATCTATTGAAAAAGTAATCAAACCATGAAAACCAATGCCCTTTCTTACTGCTCTAGGTTGTACGAAGAGAGCTCAAAATAAACATTTCGAGGAAGGGGGAGGAGAGAAAGGCTTCCTGCTGCTTGTTTAAACTGGAAACTCGGGTCATTTCTACCTTGTAAAATTCCCACGTCCCTCCCTCCTTGTTCCCCTGCCTCTTTCTAGCTGTAGTGGAAAATGAGAGGGTGAAAACAAGAGAACAGAGAAAGAAAGGACCTTTTAGACTGTAGACATCCAAGGTCTCTAGTACTCTAATTGGAAAGTGCAGACAAAATAATTGTTCTAAGCCATCTTGGTGACCCCTCTGCTTGAAGAGGTGCCTACCCAGCCTCACCTCATATAATTATTGAGTGCTCAGGACCCCTTCTCAGAAGGGTATAGCAGTGCAAACACTGATGCTTTTAGCTCTCCAATGATGCCAGTTGTTCTGGGTTTAAAATGAGTGGTGACTTGATCATCACTATTTCATGCAGCAGTGGGTGAAATGGGGAAACGCAATAGCAATTCCTATTGGTGAGACACACAGGCAAAATTTCTGTAAATGTCTGTGTTCCTTAAACACTTCACCTTGGTTGAATATCTTTTTGCCCTAGGGAAAATTCAGGTGAGATTTCATCTTTCTCCTCTTATGAGTGGGGAAAAAAATACCATGGATTTTTGTGACCAAGACTCTCTCCAGACCAGAATTTTCACAGGGTGAAATCCGAGGGTAAGTGTATAATAAGGAAATAAAGCCAGGGAGGTGGGGAGATTTTTTTGATTGCGTTCTTTGGCAAAGTTTTCTTATTTTTATTTTGATTTAATTTGTTGATCTTGATCTTAAAATTCTGAATAGCCCTCACAGTGGAGTTTTGGGGAAAAATGAGAATTCTGCTCTTGGGAAACAATTCTTTAAGATATAAAAATGTCAGATCAATGTTTGCACTGTACTCTTCTAAAATAATGGAAATGACAATGTATCCTGGCAGCTGCTATTCCTAGCACATCTAGGCATAGATGATAATTAAATGTAATATGAATATGTAGGAATTTAAAGTTGAAAAACTGTTTGCCATCCTTGTGCTGAATATTTTTATAACCTCTCAGTTCTGACTGGAAACAGTTATTTTGTGAAATGACTAGAACATGAAATAACACTGGGTGGGCTTTTGCATATGATAAATAAAAGCAGCAGCTGAGGTTTGAGATAATGCAGATCCCAAAATGCAATAATCCTGTTGTAGTTGCGCAGTCGCATCCTTCCAGTAGAGATCCGCTAGGGACTGTATATCACTGCTGAAATGATATTAACTCTTATCTTGAAGTAAGGGGAGACGAAGTTATTTTTTGGCTGGATTGTGGGATTTTTTTTTTTTCTGTTAATAATGTATGTCTTCACAGATTTCTTAAAGTTAAGCATATTTTGAGATGCCTGTAGTTCATCTGCTTCCACTTCTTTTCTTTTCTTTCATTACTCTTGGGGGAGGATGGACTTTGTAAAAGGGCTTTGTTCATGACTAGGTGAAATCTTACTTAAATGAGCTTTTTCAGGACTTTCAACCCAAAACATTGTGTACTTTACCATGTCCTCTTGTGAAGTTGTTTTCATTGGAAAAGTGAAGTCAAGTTATAACACTGGTAGAAGATCTTCAGTGTGAAATAAAGAAATATCTGTGGCAAAGCCCTGCTAACTTCACCAGTGCAAAATGGTGAATGACTTGTGAATTTTAGTGCAGACATCCGTGGGAGAGTATTCCTAAGGATCTCAGAGTGATTTTTTGCCCCTAGTCTTGGTTGTTGTCCAGTGATCCATTCAGATTTTTATTAATCCACGGGGCAGACGCTCCACAGTGACTGAGAAACTCTTAGGTCTCAGTATAGGCTTTTATTAGAGCCAAGTGGTCAACATGTCCTAAAATGACAACTACCTCTAGAAATCTCCTTTTAACATCGTTTTCCTGCGTTGAAATTTGGACTGAATTAAATGCATGGAAGATTTTTCAACCAAGGAATGTGTTTGTTCCCAGTGGGTATAAGAAAAGAAGGAGGTATCCTTGCTAATGTTCATCTGGAGGGAACAACTGGACCGTGTGCATTATAAATGAAAAGAAAGGAAGTTTATTATCTGCTTTTCATCAACAGCTCCTGCTTATTATCATTTGTCAGCTATCTCCAGTTTTTCTTCTTGGAAGAAGCAAGCCTTTTTCAGAGACCCCACTTAGCTGAAAATATTTACACTGTAGAACTAACTTTGCTCATAACTGCTGCTTGGAGGATCACTTATTTCCTAGTCCTGTGCTCTCTTTGCTGAACAGGTCATCATCATCGGGGAAGAGAGACATTTGGGTTTCCTTAGGTGGTTTTGTTAGTGTTTGGGAAGACCGTAGTGCTGGGGAGGGCTGAGGTCCCAGCAGCTTCTTGTGCTGCTCTGGCCCTTTAAATTTTGATGGTAATTTCGATTTTCCAGCTTACTTTTGCAAAATAAATGTGTCTTACTTAACTGTCAAAATATGCAGGGCTGTGTTTTCTTGGTGGAAACAAGCTGGGGAGAAGGTTGCAGAATCAAAGAGCCAAGTATATATCCTCAAGTCACTTCCACTTTTTTCAGAAGTCTAGAGAATCTGGGACCTCAAAGTACACACTTGGTTCTATCTATTACTGATATTGGGGAAACTGTTCTGTCTAACTTTTCTGGTTTTTCATTGTGTCTGCCAGACTAGTGGGATCGAAAGGACAGGTGATGGATGGGTCAGAGCTCCTTATCTCAGGTGCAGGTGAACCAAGACTTCTGCCATGGTAGCTGAAGTGTTTGAGGGGATTGTCCCTAGGGCTTACTTTCCTCTACAGGTGATAGTCGTCACAAGAAGGTGCTTTGGTAGATGCACCCAGAAAGTTTGCCACTGATTTTTTAGGGGTCTGATTCTTAACAAACTCTGTCACTGGATCATCTGCAAGAAAAAACTAAAAACCCCCTGTCTTACCAATCTTTTGGAAGGTAACGTGAAACTACTAATCACTCTTTAACTTCTCACTAGATTTGTTTCTCAGTACCATTGTTGAGCCATGATCATATGTTAGCATTCGGAGCCAGGTCCTCGGGTGACATAAACTGACACAGTCCCATCTGTCGGTGAGCTGCTGTCTCCATGCTCTAGGAATATGGTCCCATTTGTTTAATATTATTTACCATACTAAGATGATCAGCATGCTAAGCCTTTGCTTCGTGTTTTGTCCTCAAATAATGCCGTTTAGAAAGAGAATGAAGGCTTATGCCAAAGCAAAACAAAAAATGCTGATAGTAAATGAAAGCCAATGGGAGGGAACGTACTGCAGAATAGTATATTTATGTGTGGACTTTCAGAGATGATTTTTCAATGCTAATCAGTCCAAGTCAGTAAGAAGTAGAAAGGGTTTATTGAGGTAAGAAACAAAATAAATCACCTTCCTTAGGTTGATTAATGTCTGAACAAGTTAAGGGTTAAAAACTCTTGTGGGGTGTTTGTTAACCCCAAATAAGTGACAAGAATGATATGTTTTATAGTATAGATTTAATTTTCCAATACCTACGAATTAGAATTGGCACTCAGTAGGCATTTTCCATAAATCTTGCATTGTATTGCAGCACACAGAAAAGAGATACACTGAGGCTTATTTCACTGTCTTGGGATTTGTTATACGCTGTATGCCCAATATTATGCAGATTGATTGTCAAACTGGGATATCTGAGTTAAGAATCACTCTGGTCCAAGAACAGAAATCAGTAAGTGTTCACTCTGATATTAAAAATTAGTAATTTTAAGAGCTCCATAAGGAGTGGAAAGTAGCATCATTTATAAAAGCTTACCATAAACAACTGAATTCAGTTTTAGTGCTGTGGTAGTCATTAACAACAATCTTAGGCTTTCTTATAGTCCTATCAGAGACTTATTTAGGTTGTCCTGTGTTTGTTCAGGATGTTATTCCCTCTAACTTCATTTTACAGAGCTATTGATGTGAGGGGAGCTCCGCTGACCAGCAAGAAGCCTTGCAAATTTGATCCTGAGTAAGTGCAATGTGCTTTAGCCTTCAGGCTTTCCCATAAACCTTGCATAGTTTCCTAAACCTGAAGAACTCTACCTTTAAAGAAAATAGAAAAGTCCCGCTTCTGTCCCTAAGCAGGGGATTTTGCCTCTCTGACCTGTTTAGATAGTGGAGTAAATGGAAGTTTCAAAATGCATATCCGTGTGTGCTCATAAGGAAGGGCAAGAAATCTTTCCCAAGAATAAATTCCTGAAGTTGTTTATAAGGATTTAAAGACTTTGTTTTGTAGAAAGCAAAAAATTGTGAATCTGCAATTGTAAATCCATCAAAACCATCCCATTAGAATAAATGGTATCTGAATAAGAAAAGGTGTGTAGAATTTAAATTTCTTGCATGAAGTCACCTCTAAGAAAAATTTGCAAATAAATTTAACCTGGCAGTCTGAGAACAGAACTGTTCTGTGGTGCTCTGCAGGGAATTTAATTAAACCCACTGTATTATTCAATTAGCAAATGACTATTCCTAAACTACCCTTCTTTCCCTCTTGGAAGTAGCAACATCTACAGCAGCAAATGTCAGCGGGTAGAGAGCTGTTGTCTCCTCTGAGTGGTAGAGGAAGAGTGAAGCTGGTTTGCTGGTGCTGGCTCTTTAGTTGGTATGGGTTTTTTCAGCTATCCTTCTGGGGGTCACTTGCAGCTGGGTTTCAGTAGTGTGCTTCTAATTTTGCTGTTACAAAGCCTATTTCAGTTCTACTGTCAGTTAATGAAGAGCTTTTTGAATTAATATTAATGATTTCTTATCACAAACCCCTTCTGCGAATAAAATCAAAAAAGCAAAGAAAACAACTATGCAAATCTGTGGTAGTGACTTAAAAATGATCACAGAAGAGAAAATTTCATCACGTAAATCAGGGCAGGCTAAAAATGGCAGAACCATAGCTCACTTGTCACTTCTAAAATTTATAACTAATACACATGAATACTGAATGTGTTGGCTTTGTACATCCTGTGCTGGTGGAGTAGTTACGTGCTGGCTGCTGGATAGCAGTGAGCTTTGGGATAAGACTGCAATTTTTACTAAGTGTGTTTTTTAGGTCAACTGCTTACTTTAACAACAAAAGTAAACTTTGCCTGTTTGCTTACCTAAATTTCGTGAGCAGAGAAGCAGCTCAATTCCACCCTGTCTTCTGCAGCCTCAGCAAAGCTGTCAGCTGATGTCCACTTGCTGCTGAGTATCACCAGTGATGATCCCAAAGGTGGTTAAAATGAAGGTTTAACATCCTGGATCAAGTTCTTCTTAATTTGGCTTTAAGGAAAATGGTTTTGGGATGCGTAAACCAAACACATTTACTATATGTGACTCCTCAAGAATAAATCTGGAAATGCTCAGAGTTCATAGTAAAACACTTTAAACAGTGCCCTGCGCAAAGTGTGCTGTGTTTTACCTGAGCACTTGTGAAAAATTACAGTTTCATATGTACAAGGAATGTTCTACACAAAATACATATAAAGGAAGCAGCTGGATGATTGAGAAGGTGAAGTTTTGTTGTCAGGAACTGCAAAGAAGCAGCTATAGTGGTTACACACAGTGGGATTTAAATTAGCTGTTGCATTCAGGAGAGAAAGATTGGGTTTGTCATTCCTGTGTGCCCTGGCTTGTGCCTCCTTGTGTCCTGTGGTGAGTAAAAGAGCCCCAGATAAATAGTGTATTTGGTTTTATTGAGAAAGGAGTTTAAAATAAACCAAAACCCATCAACACAGCATGGTACAGCATGTTGGTTTGTTGCCATATTAAGGGCTCCATGCAATGCTGATCACGTATCAGAAAGGGACAGTAAAAGTTCAAAATCTTGTAGAGGAAGGCATACTTGGAGATATGGACTAGTTGTGGAAAATGCCAAGAAAGAGACAATGAAAGAGCAAGGAGATGATAAAGATTAAAAATATTGGGGAGACTGTGAATAGGAAATGAAAAAATGCCAGAGCTGAGGGGGATTTCCACCATCCAAGAATGAGGAGGCACCAAGAGACCTGAGCAGACATCAAGCTTCAACAACAAAAATGCAGCTTTTAGTGTTGAAAGTGATGCTAACAGGATATATATATACATATGAAGCCAGAAACATAAAAGGGCTAGAAAGGGGATTAGGTGTACCTAAGCAGAGCGATTCCACTCTCCTGTTGCAACCTGTCATCTTTGTTTCACAGTGGAACAAAATCCCTCCAGGAGCAGACTGCCTCCGCTGAAAGGAGGTGGTGCACGAACAACACAGCTGATGTAGCCAGTAGGGATGCAGTTCAGGAAGAAAGCGTTTGGCGCCAGATGTGCAATGGAAACATTTACACTACCTGCTGCTCAGACTAACAATACAAGAGCAATGGAAGCTTGCTATAGAAGTGATAGCAATTCTGAGTGTTTTATGCTTACAAAAACACCAGTCAAATTCCTTACACAAGTTTCACATAATTTCTTCATGAAGTGTAGAAACACTTTTAAATTTCAAGTATGAATATATTCCTAAGGGAATATACATTCTGTAAAATTATCATTTTATTAATTTGTCTTAGTTATTTCCTTATATGGCATTTGTTTTACTGCCTTTGCTGTGTGCAGATTTATTAGACTGTATCATTGATGGCTTCTGAGACTCTGTTGTTGCTCTTCAGTGGGTGGCCTTCCAGGTCTCCTGAAAATCTTTGAGTGTCGTTTTCTTAAAAGACAGTGCTTTAAGAACCAGGAGGGCAATACATTTGATCTGCTCTTGGTGTGGATTAACAACTACTATGTTTCTTTTGAATTAAGCATTTTACCAACATTTCCCCCCTATTTTCCCCTCTCTTATTAAGCCTGATGTTTACCACGTAAGTGTGACTGGAAAAGGTTGGGAGCAGGTACGAACATAACTGTTCAACATTATGGCTTTAGATCAGGCTATACTGAGGAAAAAAAAGGCTTTCCCAGAGGCAGCTGATTGCTAATGTGCAAAAATATTACTGCTGATCTCTCCAGACTGCTTTTACTTCTAGCATCATTCTGTCATACAGTCAGGACTGAAAGCTATGAAAATGCCCTGGTTTTCCTAGCACTGTTGAAATTCTGCATGCCATGGAAGTTGAACAGACCAGAATGACAAGAAGAGAACTGAGCCAATATTTTTAAAATTGATCATTGCTACCGTGTGTCACAGCTTCAGTAGTTTAGCTGGTAGTTGTCTCACTCTGGTGAAGAGACCGTTGCTTGCCAGAAGACCATGACTTTTTTCTGCTTTACAGGTCAAGCTAATTTAAATTCTTTGAACGCTTAACACACCTCAGCTCTGTGAATGGTGAGTTTTTTGCAGATGGTGAGTTTTGCATAAAGTTTTGCTGGAATGCTGACTTCCCCAGACATGCTGTCTAGAGGAATGGACAACCCAGATCCTCTTCAAGGCTCTCCATCACAAAAAGTGTGTTCTCCCTTTCTTTCTTGCTGATAGAGAGAAAAGAACTCCTAAATGTGTCATCCGGTGAAGAACTTAAACTTTCACTTGCTGGGTTGTTAATGAAAGAGCATGATCGTTTAAGCTACATGACTCCAGTACATATTGAAGAAGGCTAAAAGTCCCTATCATATGGAGTCTGGAGTCCTGCTTCTGTTCATTGAGTTCTTGGACTGGATCAAGAGCACCCCATGGCTCAGTGGATGACTGGTGACCTAGTGAAAAAGGAAAAGGAAAGAACTGGGAAAAAAAAAGGATCTTCCTGGTATATCAAATATAGACAGTGCACTTCTAATATGTGGATGGACAGAAATGGTTCATGGCTTTCTTTTCTCAGAAGTTTCATCCATCAGTGCATGACTTGGGTTTAAAACTCTGTTTGTTCTGAATTTAAGGCCACATACTGGAGAAGAAATGCTTGCATCTTGTCTTCTACATTATTCCCAAGGAATAGGAATTAGTGTGGTAAGTTCAACTGGAGGGACTCTGCAACCTAAAAACCTCTTGACAGTGGAGTCATTATCAAGGCCACATGCTACATAAACTTGGATTTGCATTTGACTTGCACAGAACCAATGAAATGTGCCAACCTACTGTGATGGAGCAAGTCACAGCCTTCTGGGCAGAGAGGCATATTGTTTGGACAGTGACACTTGCTATCTTTTTTTTATAGTTTTAACAGAGCAGTTTAGAGCTTCATTTCTATTCATCGACTTTTGATCTTTGATAATGATAATAACAACTACAATAAACCTACAACCTCCAGACCATTTAAACATACCAAACATCCAGCTGGACTGGAGCAGCACTAATAATGTTCTTTACTCTGGCTAACTGATATCTCTTTGAAGTTATCCACATTTTTCCTCTGTAACCATCCTGAATGACTTCCTGATCGTAGTTTTCTGTAAGTTTACCATGTAGTCCTTATTGCATGATTTTCCCCACTGCTACCAAGCTTATGGTAAGGACTCCCCGCATCACATCTTCTTGCAGTCTTAGCAATAGGTGTCTTCCTCTGTACTCAGAGCCTCAAAAATACAATGTGTCCTAAACCACTGTTATTTTGAAGCTGGCTGGAGAGAAAGGAAAGGGAATTCAACATCCATGACACAAAGCAGCATCTTTAATTTGCAAGCCTTACCCAGTTTTCCTTTCTTGCCCAGTGTCATTTACTGAAGTAAAACCTAATTCTTACAGTACAAGAGCAGCCAGATAATGTTGTTGACAAGTTTTAACAAAGGTATTGCAGGAGATTTTTTTTAAAACCCTTCCTATATTCTTCCTCCTGTAATTGTAATAGTTCCCCCCTTAGCTGTTATTGCTAAGCTGCCCTAAGAATTTGCATTTCAATTTGAAATTGTCTTTTAATTTAAAATAACAATCTGAGTAAGTGCAACTCCATAATCTAAAATGGGAACAGAGCTGAAACAATTGCTGTTACATTCAGTCTGTTAATCACGCCAACAAATAACTACTTAGGCTGCTGTCTGAACCAGAGGGATCCATTTTATAAGATGTGCAGAATTCTCCCAACAGCTATCCAGCGCAGGTTAATAACTTCAAAAATTATTTTGTTTCGCAGCCAACACAGCTAATGGTTGCAGGGAGGGGAGGAGAAGGTAATGCTGGCTTCAGAAAAAAGGCATTTTAAGTTTGCCTTTTTAAAGATATTGATTCTTGCACTGAGGGAACCTGGAGAATGGTGTAATCCCATGTGGGATGTCTTTCTGAATGAATTGGGAAAACCAGGATCTGTAAACAGATAAAGCAATTGAGGAAAAATGGCAAAGGTGGCCAGAAAGGTCTTGCTGAATACTGTAACTGAATGGCAGAGTGGTATTGGTAAGACACTCATTTTACCTGCTTTATTCTAAGAGGAAGGCAAGGCTTGTAGGAGAAGTTCCTTGTTAGATCAGCTGATGCAGTTTGAAGGAGGAGCCTGGGGTATAGAGTCACTGGATCATGAGAATGCCCAGACTTATTATCAACTTTGAGAAGAATGAGAGATACAATGAGCATGCACAAAACCATGCACAAAACTGTGCAAGTGAGTAAATAGTAAGCAGGATGGGAGGAGTAGGACTGAGCAAGACAGCACTGCCTTGGCAAGGAAGGTGAAACTAAGTCTCCAAGACTGAATCTGCTGTGATTCAGCATAATGACAAGGGTGCCGTAAAGCTGAGGGTTTACGTGCTATAAATCAAGGGTCTTACCAGCACCTACAGACCGTAGTGCCCAGTAAGCACAGCACTTTCCTTAAGAGCCACAGGGATTTTATTTAATCTCAAAAGGAACAGAACAAAACCCAGTTGTCTTGGTTGGGAAAAGACATTTCTTTTTAAAAGCAAACTGGTTCTATGCAGACAGTTGAATTAATACACTCAGGTTATAAGTATTCAAAGCGTCTGTTCTGAGTGCTCTGCAGACCAGGAAGTAGTCGGTGGTACCCTTTGTGAATAATCCTGAGTCAATGAATAGTAGGCACTTTCACAATCTTTTCATCAGTAATCCAGGTAAAAATCATCCAATTTGTTTTGCTGTGCATTATTGACTGAACCCTACGGAAGGACCGACTGGCTGAAGGTTTTATTGTACTTTCCAGTTTCTTTTGCTCGGAAAGAAATCACATTTTCTCCTGCAGACTTGCACTCCATTATTTTGGCTTCCTTTTACATGTGACAGACTGTGTGCTGTGTGCCAAGTCTTGTTTATAGTACCTTTGGTGCTGGTACCCCCATCTGACAATTTAAATCATCTCTTCTCTAGCATTGCAGGCAATGGCTGCCCTGAAACAGCGAGGTCTGTGTCAGTGTGCCTGTGCTCAGCAGGATTTGCGTAAAAGCCACATACAGAATTATGTTACAATACAGCCACATGGTCGTTCACCTCTTTTTATTACTTAGGCAGATCTGCTGTGGCTGTAGGGCTGCAGTAGCTCTTGGTGCTCAGTTTGGAGGTGAACAGGACCAAGACTGATACAGCTGGCAAGACCTCGTGGGACCTTTCTCTGTCCTATTCTTCATGCCATCCCTTTGCATGAAATCTCTTTACTTATTTTCTTCTGTTTAGTCTGAGATACAGGAAGATGCTCCCACCTTGGTGACCCTCTCACCTGTCCCACCAGGCCTGCTATGCAGCGTGGTGATGGTGTGTCACTTTGGGTTGGGCTGCTCAGGGGGCCTCAAGGACTCCTCCTGTGGACTGCTTGTAACTTGGAAACTTGACTGAAAGATGGTCATGACAGTGGGCTCCTCTTCTTTTGTGTAAAAGACAGTGCGTGTGCTCGTGTACAAGGAAACCACAGCATCTTCCTTCCTTAATGTGCTGCTTCTTCATTTATCCTTCCCATTTCACTGCTGTCTCATGCAGCAAGGGGTTCCACCTACTGGAGTTCAATGAAGGATTAACTCCAGAGGAGGTGCGGATCCCAGTTTTCTGCAGCAAACAAGCAGATGACATCTGCTTCATTTTTGGATGTACTAATATCTATCATTGCTGTTTCAATAACTGGTGAGATTGCTTAGCACCTCATTCATTTCTGATCCAGTCTACCATCCCCACATCAGGTGAATTACATTTGCCCAGGGGTGTCTCTTTCTTAGTCTGGAAACACTCACTTGTTTGTTATTCATTATCTTCTTCTCATTTTTCAGTGGGTGAAGAAACAACCATTTTGTTTAGAGAGAGAAAAAAACAGGTGCAGAAAGGCGTTTTTTCCTCCAGCTGTCTGAAGGCTATTTGATACTGGAGGCTGGCTTTGAAAATACTGATAGGCCTGAAAACGCCTCCATCTTCCACTTGAAAGAAAGAAAACTTGTCTGACCTTTTAAATACACTTGTTTACTTTTTGGAGGGTACTTTTAAAAAAAAAGAAACCGAGATTTAAGAGGAGTTTGCTATTTATTGGCTCGATCAAGCAGCTAGTGAGGTGAGAATGTTGCTTTCTCAGCCAAAAATAAATCGCAGTGCACACCTGAAAAACTCTCAAATGCAGCTACCAAAAAATAGATATTGGTGGGTGATTGTTCTGGGAGTCTGATAACGTCACCTAATCATGACTGTGTCTTTTCAACCACAGCAGCAACACCACCACTGTGATTCATAGCATGTTCTCTAACATTTCTGGCTAGCATTTGCGTGGTTTGTTTTCTTCAGATGTCAAGGTAATTTGTGGAGGTGTTTAATAACTGATTCAGATTTGAGTTGGCAGCAATTTCATTCTTTCAGAATACGTTCAGAATTTGTGCCCTTTTTAAAAAAAAAAAACAACAAACCCAAACAAAAACAGCCCCTCCCGAACTTGTGGCATGCTGGAACCATATGTTTATGAGTTCATATTTTTAAGAGAATTTTTATGCTGAATATGGTCTAGCAGAAAATCTATGCTTTGCTTAAGCATGATGGAGATAAAGTATGCAGGCATTATTAGGGTATTTATTATGTTTTTGTTTTTCTGGAAGATGCTCATTTGCAGTTTTTCAGAAAACATGGGCTTCTATTTTGAATATTAAGTGAAATATACAGTTGTTTTCCTGCCGGGAGAGAGAATGGTGAGCTGTCTGCAGGTCTGGTGCGAAGTGATGGCAAATTCTTGTACTTCATCTTGGAGATCACTTTTGGTTGTAGGTCCCCAGGGAGGGACAGAGGATATATTGTGTTCATGAGCTGTGTTGGTCAGCTGGAAAATGTTTGTTTTGCTGTGAATGGAATTCTAATCTTTCTACAAGAGCGAAGCAAGGAGCTCTGTTATCTTTTTTATTATGCCACCATTTATTTTAAACTTCTTTCTGCTTCTCTGGTTTATAAGAAGTCTTGATGAAGCCAAACATTGCTTTGTCACCTGAAATCATTCTGAAATGCTTGTGCCAAGTGGTTTTGGTGAACTGAATGATGAATGTGGATTTTGGATCATCTTCACGATACTGTGAATAACACCTCCTTTGTTAAGTCATCTTAACAAATAGTATAGTTCATGCTATATTTGTGAAACCTCAGAGTTTCCCAGCTTTGAGGATGAAGCACATGAGGAGCTATCTATCCTTCCCTACTTCTGGCCCCAGCAGCTCCTTTGGGTGCAAGCTAACGCAGCCCTTAAAACAGCCAGTCACTGGCTGGTGTTAGCATGCAAGTGCAGCAGTCATGGCTGGAAATTGATGTGTTCTTCACTTCTCGGAGCACTCAAGACAATGACCTCATCAAGCTTCTGGAGTATGAATGAGGCATTGTGAAGAGAGACAGAGCTGCTGGTCCAAAATTGCATCTTCACTCCCAAAGGCAGCTCAGCAGTGGTACTGATAACCCCAGAGTGGGGGAAGAGCACAAAACCAACCAGATGGAGAACTCCTGCAATGCAGAGGCATTATGCTGATGTAAATCTCGCCAATTCAGACTTACTTTGTTTGTGAAAAATGATAGCTTGCCTTGCGAAACGCCTAAAGTGTTCACAGTGAGAGAGAGTTTATGTAGAGGTGCACAGAGAATCTCTGTCTAGGAGCCCGGAAACAGTTTTGTAACTCAGAGAAAACCCAAGAGAGCGAACGCATGGTCTAAGTCTTACGTTTCACCTTCGTGCTGGGTATCTGATGAAGCTTTATATTAGTTTTTTAAAGCAGATGCATTGAAATTTCTGACAGGTTTTGAAACCAGGTTGCTCAGTTATTTGTCTGTTCTGACACCTCTTTTAATGATTTTTTTTGTTGTAATTCCGTGTCCATGTGTTGAAATTCATTGTCTTTGCACCAAGCTGCTGGTATTTGCATTTGAATTGCTTTTCTGAGTCTGTCCAAATTTTAATTTTCAATTTCACAATTCTTTTGCAGTTAGAGATAATTGAATGAATAAATGATGAAAAAATTACTACCTCTGTTTTTTACCCTAACAAATACTGCATTTCTGAAAACTTGCAGAAGGGTTAGCTATAGTTGTGGACCTTTATTTTCGCTTTTCAGATAACTTGAGAGTCCAGGAATGACAGTACAAGGCAGAGGTAATGGCCAATACTGAGGACAGCTGGGAGTACATAAAATAGATTACAAATTTCGTGGCCAAGATCACTCTTTGGTCTGCATATCTTGCCTGCTGTGCTGAACCTGGGATGGTGTGTTGCATAAAAATCTGAGCCAAACAGCCTCTGTTTCTCTGGGATGTTTTAGAGGGTTTGAATAACACAAACTTTTTTTCCTTTTTTCATTCAATAATGATGCTGTCAAACTTGGAGGAAGAAAGCAAAAGTAAGATATTTTAGTAATCTACAGGAGACGTGTTTGTTTAATGAGAGGAAATGAGACTAACCAACATTGGGTAAGAAGGCCACAGTGACAAAAAGTGGCCCTCTCTTGCTCTCCATATATATTGTATTTGTACCCAGGCTTCGCCAGCTGTGTAGTGATAAGAGTTTACTAGAAAGCAAGTCCAGTGCATCAGTGAAAATTATGCACAGTAATTTGGGCTGGTTGAGTAGCGGTAATGCATTCTCAAATAACCAGAGTGGCTGTTTCGTGAGTTAACTTTATTACTGTGTCTCCCTAAACGCTCCCATTACTTCTGGTGTTGTTTCCCTTCATTCAAAACAACTTGTCATTTGACTTCCTTAAGAAAATGTGTGTGTTTGATAAATAACTGAAGTCCATCTTTTGGAGAAACTAGAGTTATTGATGTACCTGTTACAGTCATTATTTTCAGGTAAGTTTTTTAGAGGTTGCGTGGTCTCCCACCCTGCTGTCCTGCCAAGGCAATGCTTAATAATCCACATCAGCCTCAGCTAATTTAACAGTGGAGCACGATTGTGACTATCTATGATCAACAGCTTCTGACAAAGCGAAGGTGGAGGTAATACTGCCTCATCCCTTTTCTCTTCATTATCTTCATTTAGTATACGTAGGATGGATCTGTTGGCCAGAAGAAAGCACAGCAATGAACAGAGAGAGACTGTGTATCCTGACTTGGATCTTTAAAAGAAGTTTTTAGACCTTCAGGTTCTGGTTTTCCCATTATTGTTTGTTGTTGCTTTTTTTTTTTTTCTTTAAAATTGGTTTTATGTCAGTGAATGTTGTTTATTTCCTCAAAGGATTAGCTTTTCATAGGCTCTGGAATCTTGTACTTGTGTGTAATGTAGATGGAACGTATTATCTTTATGTTGTATTTATCCATCACGTCTGCTGCTGGCTCTTTTCGCTGAGCACTGGGGTCACCCGAGGACCCTTTCCGCAGGTGGCTTCCCAGCCTGGGCAGGACAGGACAGGATATTATTGTTATTGCTCTACGAGACCATGTCACTGAAAAGCAATGATTTCCCCCCTTTTGACCTCTCCATTTGCCTTGTCCTTGAGAATCGGAGAGAACGTTTTCATCTTTGGGATTTCTATTTTCCTCAGGAATAAAATGAATGTCCTTTGCGCTACGAATAGTTTGCAATTTGAAATGAAAGCAGGCTCATTTTCCACAGGACCTAAAATAATTTCCCCACTAGTTCTAATTAAGCTGTGTTTGCACTTGAAATCAGGACTGTTTATACAAAATTGATGTTTTCAAATGTGATTTAAAAGCAAATAGTTGAATATAATCTCTGCAAACTAATGAAAAAGAATAAAGTGGAATGGTTTAAACCAGCTTTGTTTACACTCCAGTTACTTTGTATGCATGTTCACTGCTGGCTATACTTTCCCAAATCTAATTGCTCTTTTTCTGCTGAAGCAGCTGATAATCAGATTTACATGTTAAGTTTAAAGAAACAGAATGTTTTATAAAAAAAAATGCTCACCCCAACCTTTTTGATTTTATTTTCTGTCCTTCCAAATTTGAGCCTGGGGTCAAGAAGCAACAGGGCAGGGATTGTGTTAGTGGTAAGGGTTTCTGAAAACATGCTTTCTCATCATGATTTGCTCTTGCTGTCTGCTTCAAGGACAGCTAAATGATTCCCACTTTTACTGGAATGCAGCCAGCTGCACGTGTCTCTAGCCGGAGAGAAGATGTGTGGTGGCTGTCTTACTGAGGGGTTGGTGTAGGAGATCTTGCAAAGAAATTCTGCTAATTCATTTAGTCCTCCTTTTTTTTTTTTTTTTTTTTTTTCCTGGAACAGAAAGAGCAACAGTTTGGCCTCTTGCAGCATAAAAAGCAGAGACACGCTGATCTCCTGTGGTTTCTATTTTTGTTTGGCTGGGAAGCAGCAGAGGATGGTTCACAAACCTCGAGTGTTCACTGCATTCCTCTTCCCTCTACTTTTTCAGTTCAGAAGAGCCTTTTGGCAAAGCACCGCCCCAGTTCTGCGAAAGGGCTGTCAGTGCTTTGTCGGAGGTGGGTGGAGGCAACAAGCTCAATGGCTCTGTTAGCTTTGGAGTGGGATATGGTGGTACGTAATTACACGTGTACTGTCTTGTGTTATGATTTATTTATTAGTGTTTGTGGCTTGCTCTGTCCTTGGGAATGAGGGTGGTTATTCCTGGAGGAGGCAAAGACAACCAGCTTGCCAGTACTTGAGTTACTTCAGCAATATTGGTTACACCAGGGTTTTCTGGCTGAGAGTTCATTTTCACGGCAATCTGCATGAAAGGAGCTGCTTCATTCCCTCTCTTTGAAATCAGTCTGCACTTGATGCCTTTTATTGGAAAAAGGAGAGAAGTCATAGTGGGAAGAGAATATGGTTGTAGTGATAATATGAAGAGGACAAACCTTATTTTGGAATTGGCAGATACTTCTGTTTTCTTCTTGAATTGAATAAAATGGAAGAGGCCCCTGCAAGATGCTGCAGGTTCCCTGGCAATTATTCCAGTAACAGTGCCCATCCAGGAGCCATAATGTTTCATAATAATAAATAATTAACTCCAGCAAATTAACTCAAATTCTCATTCATCAGCACAATGGCAAAAAAGTTTTATTAAATAGTTCTGAAATCAAATTATTCAACATCCTACTTACAGGAGCAGTTTCTGAATTGATTGTCTTCTTTATATAAAGCTTGAGAAGTCCTTAGTTTCCAAGTGTTAAAGGAAGAGTCGTTTTTTTCTTCTACTCATCCAGGGGTATGTGTGCCAGTGCCTGAGGTCATCAGTCACTTATCTTCTTGTCACCTCATTGAGATAAGTCTTTTTAAAAAAGATTTCCTTGCACTAAATTTTGATTGGACTAATTCAGTCCTCCTCAGGGTGTCTCACGCCGTGCTTTCTGACTGTTAGGCAAAATAAATTGCGTGGTAGTGAACACAGCTTACTGCAATATGTGAGCAGCAACCAGAGACCTCAAAATCCTGTTGACATGTGCAGGATGTGCAGATGTAGCACGAAGATACCTAGGTTTTGATATCTGTATAAAAGGTCTACCAACCATTGATGGTATGGTTTCGCTTCTTTATTAAAATAACTACTTCAGATTTGCAAAAGGGAGGGCTTTGTTTATTCTGTACTACATTATATGTAGAAATAATGTACAAGGGGTCATTAGTCTTGCAGTGGTGGTGTTGCCATCTGGAAAGTGATGGCATCCTGATCCAAAGAGACATCCAAAGTGCAAAAGAGGGTCAATGTGACATCGCCCTCTTCCTTTTCAGAAGCAAACTTGGGGAGAAGAGGAAGAAAATACCGTTAAACTTTGGGGCTGTATAGGTTATATGTAATGTATGTGGGTTATAGCATATAATGGTGGGGTTATTTGCACCATCACGATCACTCTTAGAATGCAAACACTGACCACTGAAAAAAGATGACACAACACTTGGGTTGCAAGTATCAGCTTATCTTAACTGACAGAAGAGACTGCTCATGCAGATACATCTATCGACCAGTACCCAGCAGCACTTTTGTAATTATTTGGGTTTTGCCATTTTAGTGGATTGACTTTTGATCCACAGAAGTATTCCATATCTTCATTTAACGTAACCCAACATATAAATAGGGTGTAGATAAGAGAGTACATGCTCTTATTCCTCTGGCAAGGCTGGGGAGCAGAAGGTACCTGCATTGGTCCTGTCTGCTGCCGAACCTGAGGAAAATTTTTGAACGGGTTGAATTTGGCCGTCTGGCTCTCCATGGGGACGCTGGCATGGTAAGATTTCATTAATTCTTTACTTTGTTAGTTACTAAGTGTTATAGTTGTATGCCGGGTGTTGTATAGATCCTTTTTGTCCTTTTTCCCATTTCCCTTCCCCTCTTCCCTTGCTCCTTTACATATCCTTGTGGTGTAGTTGTTTGTATTTAGAAAAATAAAGAAATATATATATATTTAGTATGATTTTGGTTTCTTCCATAGTTTTTTTCCTTTGAAAGTGGGGAAGTTTTGGGAGAGAGGCAGACTGAGTGGTTGGAGAGCTTGGGAAAGCTAGCTCAAAACCAGCTCATACATTTAGTTTTCTATGAATCTTTGGCTTCATGCTGCATTTTCTCTCCAGTTTTGTCATTTGTTTGCTGTCATGTTTTCCTTGCCTTGTCCTCTCTCAATAGATGGGCACTAGGACAGGCCCTTTTGTTAGCAACTCTCACGCAGAAGACACTTGATATGGGAGAAGGGCCATACATCAAACCCTAGACTTGGCATCAGTCCCATGGCACCCAGGTGGCAACTGAAATAGTGTTTTTTCAGTCTATGGCATTTGTGGTGGGTTTTCTTAGCGGTCAGGACTGGTACTCATGCCTGTTCTTCATTCAGCAAGAATCTGGGACTGCTGAGTTGTTGCCTTGGCCAAGGCAACATCTGAACAAGGACTGTGTGGTTGGGAAGTCTCAAATTGCAGGTAATAAAAATGAAAAGATAATAAAAAAGCAAATCTTCATAGAACTTCTTACTTCAAAGCTTATGGAAGGATTGTGATGTGCTCTGTAGAAAAATGAGCAACAGGCAGGCTTATGTTGGAGAGGCAAAGAAAACTTGAGACAAGAGTGGGTGCGCAGGTTGAATTAATGCTGCCCACAGAGGAGAGGGTAGCAATGGGGAGATATCTTTGGGGAGGCAATGCTGAACGTGGGTGGCCACAATTACTGTGACCTCAGCCCTAAGCAGGCCCGGTTGCCTGCCAAACTGATATTTTCCAGTGCCCTAAAACTTGTTTGAACAGGCAAAAGTATTTATTGGTGGTTTCATCTGGGAGTGCTCAGGCAGGAAAGGGTCTGCACTGGTTGCAGACTTGCAATTCTTGTGTTAGTTTAAATGGGGAAAAAGAGGAGGAGGACCTGGTGAGAAGCAGGCTTCTCGCATACTCCTCCTACGTCTTACAACTCTACTCTACAGCCTGGGTGTCATTTTTGCAGCTCAGCTTCTTATTATTTTTTATTAATCTGAATAATAAATTGCTAACACGTAAAATGATGCTGGGAAAAATGAGTCAGCTCTTCTATTAAAAACATCATGCGGTTTGATCTACTTAACTCCTCGAAGAAATGTTAGAGGAATTTTAAATACACTAAATGATTGTGGCAGTTAAGGCTATGATTGCGTGCACCAAATAGAGATTTTAATTTTATTTCATTTCTGCTTACCTCTGAATATTAAATTGTGGAAGGATTATGAAGTTTGCAAGTGGTTTTTTACTTTGGAATTTCCGTAATTTTTTTTGTGTGGGCTGAGCTTTGAATACAGGGCCTCGAAACTATGTGTGCTTTTTGACAGGGAGCAAGGCAGCCATAGAAAAGAGAATGTAAGCATTGTGCAGTGCTTCTTCTGCCCCACACTCTTTCTGCGTAAGGAGCATTGGGTTGCGCTGTCAGAATAAAAGATCACCTTTGCTGTTGGTGGAGTTGTTTACTTTTGCTTCATGCAGCATTTCTAGGAATGCATATTATAGTTTTGATTTTCACCTCCTACTGCTGTGTACTAGGAAATCCACAAAATGCATGTTTCTGAAAGTCATCTTCTGGTGTAAACTTACCTGTAGTTACAAGACAATACAAGGCTTTTAAGATGTTACTTTTGGGGGAAAATGTATATTTTTATTTGCTCTAAATTGCAATAGTACTGAGGTTTTAAGAGATGAATGTCTTTTCCAAATAAAGCCATGGCAATGTATTTTGCAGTCACAGAATCCCATTTACTGGTTCACCACAACATACAGTTCCCAAACTGTGGGAAGTGGATGTGACACCTCTAGACAAAAGATACTCAGGCTGTGAGCACAGGAGTTAAGAAAGAAAAGAGTAAATAGAGTATTTCTGTTTCCTCCCTCTGGGCCCTGTGTGAAGGGATTTACAGCAACAAGCCCGGCTAGTTCATTCAACAAATGTCTATTGCTGTTATGATAAATTTTAACATTGATTACTACTTGGTTCAGACGACTTACCTGTTTGTGGTGACCTGGGGGGGTTTACACAAAATGCTTGAGACAGGATAGGAAATGTTTAACAGTTTCAGAAGCAGTAGAAGTTTTTGCTCTTCCTGCATCCTCAAAAGAAGGTTTTGTCTGTCGTGTCAAGATCTGCAAAATAGCAGCTGCCAACAAGTTGGGGAGTTCAAGTAGTCTGGAAGTCTGTGGAACCTGAAGGACTTGGGGATATGCAAGAGGCAGAGGATCATCTGCAGGATCTCTTACTTCTTTTGAGATAGGGTGGGACAGATATGGTATTTGAGTTGACTGGAGAGGGGAGACTTCAAATTGTTTTGTTTTTTATCGTGTGGTGGCATTGGGGTTGTGTGGGGGTTGCTCCAGGGTAAGTGCTGTACCTCACTTTAAGCATACGGTATGTGTCTGTGCATCAGTGAGGGCAAATTTGGCCTCTTCTAGGTACAAATAGTTCATCTCATGTCCTATGCATTAATTGGTACAGCCCATTTGCTTTTCAATTCATTTGGAGTGGAAGTGGTAATTTTGTTGACTTGGGTTTTTCTGATTTGGGCTTGGTCCACGCACCCTACTTCTAGTTTTAGCCCCATTATTAATATTGTCTTTCTAATAATTTAAATTACTGACTTATTACTAGACTTTGTGAGCTTGACATCGTTTTTATTGACCAGACTTAGTCTAAGGCAGGCCTGAATCCCCAGAGCATATATTAAATATCAAACACAAGGTCATTCAGGAGGGAGCCTGTCTTTGCCTCCTGTTTGGATGGTTTGGCTCAGCCTGTCCTAAGTCTGTTCAGTATGAGTAAATATTTGTTAACACCTCGTAGGAGGGAGACAGACCTCCCAGTTCACCCACTAAAATCCTGTCTCTTAAATATGTGTCACCTTCAACTCGTTAGTGTTGCTGTTGATCCCTATTGATTCTTCTGATATTTAAGAGCTCAGCCTGGGCAGAATGACCTTCAGCCAGCAGCTTGCCATGGTCCAGTCCTGCCCCTGCATGTTTGGCATGACTGATGTATAACTTCCCTTATACACTGTTTTCTACTTGCATTGAAAACAAGCCTGAAATTTGAATTTGAAATTTCCCTTTCAGGAAGAATTCTGCAAATTACAATTCTGAAAATTAGATGATCAGTTTTTTTAATAGCAATGATACATTTAAATCTGTAAACTGTTAAAATATATGGCACTTCTGGAATTGGTACCTTGTGTGAAGTGTCTCTGCTTTGGGTTGTCCCAGGTTTGGTTAAAGGATTGCAAAGAAAATTTTCTTAGTTGTGTATTGCTAAAAGTTGTACTTTCAATGATAAGCTCCTGGGCAAGAAAACCCCCCAAACCTTCGTCATTATAGTGAAATACTTTGAAAACAGTGGAAAAAGCATGCATTTTTTTTTTCTGCAATGACAGTTTTAGGGCTAAGTGATGTTAAACACGACATTTGGAGCTGTTGAAATGAGGAGTAGGGTTTCCTATCAGGTCAGACAACAGCGCTCATTAAACGTGATGAGCTCTGGTGCTGTGATGCTGTACTTGGGCTTTACTGTATTGTACTGTGTTCAGTTTTGGGCCCCTTGCTACAGGAAAGACATTGAGGGGCTGGAGCATGTCTGGAGAAGGGCAATGGAGTTGGGGAAGGGGCTGGAGAAGAAGTATTGTGAGGAGTGGCTGAGGGAACTAGGGTTTTTCAGCCCGGAGAAGAGAAGGCTGAGGGGAGATCTCATCACTGTCTACAGCTACCTGAAAGGAGGTTGTGGTGAAGTGGGGCATCAGTCTCTTCTCACAAGTAACAAGACATAGAATTAGAGGAAATGGCCTCAAGTTGTGCCAGGGCAGGTTTAGATTGGATATTAAGAAAAATTTCTCCATTGAAAGAGCTGTCAAGCACAGGAAGAGGCTGCCCAGGGAAGTGGTGGAGTCACCATCCTTGAAGGGATTTAAAGACATGCCAATGTGCTGCGTGGCAGCATGGTTTAGTGGTGGTCTTGGCAGTGTTAAGTTTACAGTTGGACTCCATGATCTTAAAGGTCTTTTCAACCTAAATTATTCTGTGATACTTCACATACTCATTTATAAGAAAGTCAAAGAAAATGTCAAGGCCAAATTTCCCATTTTTTATGCCTGATGTTCTCTTTCCTAAAGAAAAGATACTGTAAGTACAGTGTGCTAAAACACACAGCCAAGGTTTTTATATGTTTGTTTTTTGTTTAGGTCTCATTTCCCATTAAATATATTTCTTCCAAGACATTAGGTATTCCTCAAGTGGCTTTTAGTATACACTTAAGCAAAGTCAGTTCAGCCTCTCACAGCACCATTTTAAAGGATAACATGACCATGCATTTTTCAGTTTGTCTTCTGAAATAAATTTGGGAGCCTCTTCAAGCAGATCATTGGCTTAACATGTTAAAATATGTCCCAAGGTTCTCTGAGGTTTTTGACTAATGCATTTTCACTGAAACAGAGAGCTGGGGCCACAGCTGATATAAATCAGTATAACCTCATTGGCTCCAGCTGAGCCTCTCAGAGTTATGCTAGCTGAGGATCCATGCTGTGTGGAGAAAATTATTTCACTGAATTGACTACTTTGTCAAAAAGATTAACCTGAAACATTTCTACCATTTCAGAGTGAATATATGTTCATGGCAATGAAAACAGTTTCATTCATCAGGACATGATTAATGAAGGTTGGCAGCTTTTGACAGGAATTTGTATTTTTCTGTTATCAAGCTGATACAGTTTAAGCTTTACTGTGATATTTTATACACACGTTTTGGTAGCTGAAGTCACTTTGAATAACTAATTCCTTCAGTTATAGATTTCCTTTTAAAATTTATGATCAGGGAGCTTTAACTTGAGCATTTTTTATTTATAACACTGCAGAATAAATAAAACCGAGGTAACATATTTAAAAAACAGTGGATCTACAAAATTGGTGAGGGAGCATTCTGAATATGAATAGCCCAGTGTTGTTGTGATAGAGTTTGCACAGGTAGATAGTGGAGATCTAGGTGCCCTTTTAAAACATTGTTTTAAATGTACACTACACTGAACAATCTGGCAGTGATGGCGTTGTGCTAAGTCTTCCAGAAGATGCATTGCCTTGAGTCGTAATGTCTTTGAACCACATATGGTGTTGGTACATCCAGGTAAAGAGTATATGAGAAGAGAATATGATTATCATTGAAATAAAAAACATTACACTAAAAGAAATAGATAATTGGAGTTAAACAAGCAAATTCAATTCTTCAGTTTCCTTTTCAGTTTTTAGGGCCATTTTTTCCCCTGTAAATTTTGATGTTTTAGAGTGGTTTTCATTCAATTGTAAGTGGAGGGTGAATTGATTTTACTTTCATTTATGTACCAGTAGTTGTTTGTTCATATTATTATTTCCTCTGCTTTCTGCCATACCATATGTGCTGATGAAAGTCAAGAAAAAATGCACTTTTTTTTATCAGTATAAACAAGCTTCGAAGAAGTCTCAGCTGTATCTCAGCCTACATAAAGGAGTCATTTAAATTTATCTTGGATATACAGGTTAGCTAGAAATGTATATCTTCTGACTATAATTGATTTCCTCTCAATCTATCTCCATTTACTAGCTGAAATAGAGAATTTTTATTCCTGTCAGCATGCATCAGTCTAGGCTTGATGCTGCCTTTGTCAAGCAGTAAGTGGGAGGGTAATGGAGATGCAGTTTGTGAAATGTCACCCTAGTGTAAACACATTCAGATCCTTATGCAGAAGAACAGCTGATGTATGTATTTTCTCTAGGTGAGGGGAGGTTGTCCTGTATTTTAATAATAAGTATTATTCAAGGAGAACAGTGTTTTTGATGCAGAGGAGTCCAAAACGCGTGGCAGTATTTTCTCTGATTTGTAGGCAGATCTGGTTTATCTTGATTAGTTGGCCGCAGATTGACCCATGTGTCCTTCTGAATGCAATACTATTGACTTCTGAGCCATTACTAAGCCCTTAATATTTGTTTGCTTCTTTTATTGGCTTCTTAATTCTTGACTGGTTTTACTTTTTTTCCTTACTCCTATTTTAAACTTTTGACATAGCTTCAGTCCAGTTGCAAGCTCAGAATATGCCAATGCATTAAATGAAGGTGCTCAAGTTGGTTTATGAAGGCAATCACATTATGAAGGGAGGAGCTTTTGGATAGTTGTTTTACCTACAGGCAAACAAAATGCAGGTTAAATTCTGCACGTTCTCAGCCTCTACTGAGAGCTGTAGAGCATACGGCATTTTACAAGCAAAGACCTTAATCAAGAAGCCGAGCTGATGTAGTTTCACTGCATAATACGATTGGAAAACACAGAGGATAAAGCATCAATCAGAAATTTGAAATTCATGTCCTAAAAAAGGTACCAAACAAATTTCATCACTAGAGTTTTGACTTGTGAAAGGTTGTGTAAGCAGGAATTGTTCCTGCTTTAGACATTTAATATTCCTCTCAATATCATGTTAATTAAACTGGTAAAGTGCCTGTGTCAATGCTACTTTTCTTCAGAAGGTCTAAACAAAAGTCACCATCTGCTACTAAATTATTGGAGAAAAATAAGCCTCTGTCTAGTCTTGATTCCTCTCTGATCCTCGAGGTCAGTTTGGTAATTGCTGACATTGCCTTGAGCTCATGTGTAAATTTTATATGACCATGATTTCAGAAAAAGTTGTTGAAATGCTGTTGTCATTGGGAAGGTGGTTGAGAGGAAGCTTCATCTTCCTGTATGCTTAACAGTGGAGTCACAGAGTCCTATCAAGTAAGGAATTCAGTTTTAAAATGTAAGTAGAGAAATAAACAGGCCTTCTCAGGCAGTTGTACAGCTTGGGCATCATCTACATCAAAGCATTCTTGATGAAGTTTATCATTGTTTCTGCAAAGCTGGTCTGCAGGGCCCGGAAAAGGGCACTTTATTTAGATTTTGGTGATGTTAATCTGCTTAGCCTCTGCTTGCGACTGTGGGCCTTCCAGCACAATGAAGCCCATCTTGGCTTGGATATTTACATTATTTTTCAATATTTCTTTTTTAATGCTGACCTCCTCAGGGCAATGCTGAATGAAAAGTCAATCATCTCCCTCTCTGCAAGAAAATTAAATGATTGTTTGCCTTAACTGGCAGAGATTCGAGGTTGGCATTAAAAGCCTGCATGACTCCGTTAACTGCTGTGTGCATAGTATTTTTGCTGCTTCTGTGCTGGAAAGCAACTGTGTAGCTGTCATCTAGTTATACTTCTATGTGTTTTTGTGAACTGCTGTGCCAGCTGCCAAACCCTGACTAGTAATTGTGATTGAATACTATTTACTTGGCATCCAAATTGATACAGAGATAGAGCAGCAACTGAAATCTCATAGCACAGGAACAATTTCCTAAGAGAGGTGTTCATAGCAGCCAGATGGGCAAAAGGAGAGCTTTGTCCAGTGAGCAATCTTCAGAAGGCAAAACAAGGCAAAAAAACCCCATTTCAGATAAGTCTTTAAACTGTTTCAAGAGAAAGACTCAACGCACACTTCCATAAGTCATCATAGTTGCATTTTCATAGATAACACGGCAGAGCAACTGTTGGGAGAAGTCTGCTGTTTTAGGAGACAGTAAGAAATAAATGCTTCTGAGACAGCTGCGTACTCCACATCTAATAGCACTGTCTGAAATCCTGCAGGGTTAGTGCAGGAGGTGTGTTGGATGCAATGAGCATGACACATGGTTTGCTCTTTGATAAGAATGTTTATTACCGCTCGCAAAAGGGTAGAGAAAATCCATGGGAATCTTTGAGCAGTCCCTGTCTTGGGATCAGATGCTGCTGTTTCACAGGATATAGGAGAGGAAATAAATAGCAGTTTGGAGCAATGATAAAGTGCCTGCTAAGCTCAGCTCACAGAATAGAATCGACAGTAATGTAGAGGTTTTTTTTAATTTTAGATTCTGTGTACATATTTTGTGCTCTGAGTTTACTTATTTTACATGCCATTTGACAGAACTAAGAGTAATTCAGATTAGCTGGTGAAATCAGACTGAATTAAGCTTTTGATAGACAATAGACAATAAACAATGATGAAATTTTTCTTTTTTTTCACTGTGCTACCTATGAGATGTGTGTTGCACAAAGCTACTGAGATAGCCTGAGGAAAGGCTATGACTTCTAATGTCTCTATTGTTTGTGATCTACTCACTCTGGACAAGGGAAAAAGAAAAACATCTTCTGTTTATTTCTCCATCCTTAGCACTTATCTGCTTACCAGTGCTGCACTGATTATTTGAAAGCAAAATGAGGATCAGCCAATTAGAAGCGAGGTAAGTTGTTGCAATCCTCTTCCAGCCTCTGGTTCCTGGGCTCATGCTTCAGGTATAGCCAAAGCAATGATGATTGGAGAGGCTGTAAACTCTCCATCCCAGGATTTTCCCCAGATGTGTCTTCTGAACAGAGTTGGACCGGGGACAAGTTGAGGTCCAAGAATACACTGATGGTACTTGTGGTAGTGGTCGTTTATGTAGTGTGTCAGGTATCAGTGCCCTTTGGAGAGGGCAACTCTAAAAAGCCTTCCAGTAAGACTTGATGCTTTTTTTGTATATGGTCCATCTAGAAACCTGTGTCTATAGGTTCTTTTTAGCTTTTCATTCTCAAGAGCTTTAAAAACTTATTTTGTATTTCTCCTTAGAGTGAAGGAGACTATGAGAGAACTGTCTTATTTGAGTAATTCTTAGGAACAGAAATGGTCTTGCAGAGAAACTGTTTAACTGAGTTATCCTGGGAGACATTCTTAGAGGTTTTTCCCAAGAGACCCACTGACCAACCATTTCTGTTTTTCTTTTAATATCAGTTCAGATTCAGAACATGGTTGATGCTCCTCCTGTGCAGCCTGACGTGTTTGTAATCAAGTTCCAGGCTCTTGGTCTGAGAGGGGACAGGGAAATGTCTGGCTTTTATAGAACTGGCAGTATATTTTGCAAAGCTGTTCCCAAGATAAGAAGTTATTCATTCTTGAGAAGAACAAGCCTTTGTCAAGCATTACGTTGTGTGAAAAAGAGGAGAGTTTTGGAGAATTGAACAAGTTTTGGAGGAAGGCAGATATGGAGGGTGGTAGGTAAAAGCCCTTAACTGCTGTCTTGTGAAACACCTGGCAGGCAAAGATCTGCTTTCTGCCCAAAATATTGCAGATCTAGTCTCCTCTACAGCCCAGGTGAGGACTGGGATAAAGCTTAGTACCCATCCCTGGTAAGGTACCACGTTGTGGAACACTGTGGATACTGGAAAACAGTATGAAAAGTAAATGTGCATGTATTGTATTTCAACGTTTCTTGGGAATGTATTTGTATGATATAGGAAAAAAATAGTTTTTACAGGGTGGAAGTTTTTTCCATGTCTCATCTGTTCACATTTCTTCCAAAGTTTGGGTACTGCTAATATCAGCTGTTTCCTATGGGAAAAAAAAACCCAAAACAAAACATGCGTATTACATAGGAAAGAGAAATAAAGCACACTTCAGAAAACCTCCTTCATTTTTTACTTAGAGCCTATGAAAATGATTAGTTAAGTGAGTATGAATCTCCAGAAAATAAGCTTTCTGAATCTTTGAAAAGGTAACTTACTGCAGAATGATTTACTAATTCAGCATATTTTTTGTGACAGAAATCAAATATTCTACAGGAGTTTTGTCCCTGAACTGGATTTATTGAGCACAATGTATTTAAAAAGCTCTAGTTCAAGCATTATCTCACCCTTGGAGGAAAAAAGCACCTTCTATTCTGACTCCATGCCTCCAAGGACCCCTTACATCAGTTAATTTTTAAGGTCACTGATATTTCATTTGCATTCACAGTCAGAAAGAAATGCCATAATTTTTTTGATCAAAACTGTTCTTCTCTTTCAGTCTTGCCACTCATTTTATTTAATCGCAATTTGGTATTTTTGGAAAGCATGCCTAGCTCACTGTGTCTTGACTAAAATGATCTTGCTGTGAAGTCTACAGAGATTTGGGGTCTCAAAAACCTGAAGAGTCATTCAGTGCCTCTAGAGAAACAAGCAAGAGTTTTGTGTATGGCATGTCCCTATTTACCCAAAGGTTATGAATTTTTATGCTAATTTTGTGTTGGTCTTGGAGAGAGGCATTTATGAATGTTTCTTGTTGATCTTCCTCTAAGCATTAATTTCACAGAAAAATGTATGCTTCTGTGCAAACCTCAGAGACTAGGATTTAAAATAATTACTTTAATAAATTGCTTTGCTGAACACTGCCTGAAATAGTAAAAAAGAAAATACTAGGAAAAAGCTTCTTGGAGATATACAGTTAGAGCATGATTGCTAGTAGAAAAGATCCCCTTTCTTCCCCTTGTTTTGTAGCCAGAAAACCTCATCCTGAGACAAATCAATCACCAAGAACTCCAGTCTAGAAAATAATAGAAGTGCAATTTTAGAGAAGGAGAAAAGCAGAAAAACAAAGTTGCATAGGATTGCTACCAGCCAACAAAAACACAGAGAATAATAGAACTCACACAAAGAAAATCAAATCCCTCCTTTCCAGAAAGGTATCATTAGCAGAAATGCGAGATGAAGCAGAACTGAGCTTCTCAGGTTCCTGGCTTACACAAGAAAACCAGTGGCTGTAGAGCTGGGTTACAAATCCTGTGGACTGTAACATGTTCAGGCACTTCTAGTGTTGCTTTTCTCCATATATATCCAAAACTTGTGTATTTGACATTGCAGTAGGTAAGCAATTGTTCATTCTCTCTGATTTGAGAATTCAGGATTCTCCCCTGTCCTCTCTACATTTGCTATATGGTATTACTTGTTATTCCTAGCAGACAGAGAAATCACAGTGGCCTTTTCATTGATAATGAAGTCAGGTCTGCGTATTCCAGATAGGACAGCAATGGAAAAGATCGACACCAAAAGCTTACACCCAAATTTAGTATAATTGTGAATTAAACGGTGTCTTCTGTTAAGGGAGCAAATTACTTTGAGCCAGTGATTTCTGGAAGCACCCGTAACTTTTTCATTCAAGAAATCAGACATGTTTTACAACTTGCAAATGGAGCTTGGTTACCTTAGGCTGTCCTTTCACTGTGCGATGCCATAGCAAATATGACAGATCTGATTGCTAGAATTTAAATACCTCTTCTTTGTAGATTAAAGTCTAATAATAGTGTTATTTAAACAGGATTTCAAGATGGGTGTCTCAGGTATCCTTCCCTCTTCTGATTTTACATCGAATTTTTTTTCTGGCTTGTCCATGGGAAAAATAGTTTCAGCATGAATTTAGCAAGATTTTGGAAGACATCCCTATGAAAAGGATATTTAAAAATGTGGTTCACTGGAAGTCTTTAAGTATGCACCGTTTTAAAAAAATAGAATGAGTTGGATAAAATCTTTGACTTACAAATTTCCTGGTTTAAAAAAGTGTAGCTTTTGCAAACTGTTTTGTAGAAAATATTTTATTCTTGATTTCACTCTTCATTTTTTATTGTATTTAGAAGAAACTGTAGAATTTAGTGTCTTGTGCCTTCACACGTATCTTGTTCAATTGTTTTTTTTTTGGTTCTGAAAGCTACTTGGTAGGTTGTGTATTTCTAAATTTTGCTTTCTTGTATTTACATATGCAATAAGTCTCAGTTTAGAAGGAGGACTATATATGGAATATGCTTACTAAAAGGAAAATAAACACATACTGAAAATCCTTGCATTCCATTTGGCTCGAAATCATACTTCTAAACTATGTTAGAAAAATTTAAGGTCTGGATCCCAGCTACTCTGTGAAATGACTGCTATACTGTGAATAATATACACATCCTGGGGTCACCTAGAGGTCTATCCTTTGGTTTGCTGCTGCAGACAAAATTAATGACAGACAGATGTTTTAACGAAAGTACTTTTATATCTGGTTCAAAAGCTGAATTTACGTTGTTGCTTCTAGTTCCTTGAACCAACAGAAATGTGTTTTATATTGGTGCCAAAACTGGTTTCAAAGGCGCCAGTCAGCTCAACTTGCAGAAATCAGATTGCATATTGTTTATTGCCTTTGGCAATGGCCGGTAGACTTGCCATAGTATTTTCAATTGTGATCAAAGGATTTTCAATATTTTTTATATAATCCACTCACAGACTCCCCTTTATAGGTATATGAAATAGTATTTTTTAAATAAATGCACTCAGTGTTTTCTGTATTCACCAAAGGTATATATGACATTGTCAGGTTTCTCAAACTTGAGCTCGGAGTATGATTATAGAGAGTTTCCTTGTTTGTAAAGTCCCAGGCCTTACGCTGTGGAAACAGAAAGGAAAAATAATGAATGCCTAATTTAAAATCTCAATTCAGCACCTAAGCAGCATCATCTTCCATCCGGGATTAAATTGTTGGGAGAAGATACAAGAGGTATAAACTAGTTGTTTTTGTAGCAATGATTTTGAGGCTGATAATGCAATCTTAAAACTTCAGTGCAAAATCAATTATGAGGAAGAGAAACAGGCAGTGAGCAAGCAAAGCATTATTTCTTTAAAGCTATTTCATTAGGTATTGATCGCGCAAAGTCTCTACTGTCATCATTTTCTTCCTAATACTCTGTTCGGATGAATATGGAGAAATTCAGGAAGATTCCTTCTGCCTAATCACTCTGTTCCTGTCAACAAGCTGAAATTTGCTGGATTAAATCAAGTATTGTATTTAGTACTATAACGCAATGAAAGTACATGCTTTTCAGTTGAGTATTCTCATATATTGTAGTATTTGTTTGGTTAAATAACCAAAGCACTGTTAAACATTTATGTAGCTCCTTCTATGCTGTCAGCTAAACAATTATCTCATTTACAAATAATACCGAAACTTGGGCTATGGAGGAGTTGGGCAATACGTGACATTATCCTCTCTCAGCACAGCCAGCAGCTCCTCTTCACAGCTTGTGAGCCTCATGTGAATGTCGGCATGCGATGCAGAAAAAGCAACCAGGTGTTTAAACTGATAGTGATGGTGTGACTGCAGCCTTTGTGGCACAGTTTTTAAGAATACCAAAGCCAGCTTTACGATGTCTCTTGAGCTACAAAGGAGCTTAAATTGCTACTCGACCTAACCTGGGGGAAGGAGGGCTCAACAGAAGAGCTTTAATTTGTCCCCCAGGTCTGCATGTCTTATGCTAGTCAATTTCCTTTAATTTTCCTGAATGTCTCTATGACTCTAATGTGTTTTTGACAGAGAGAGGAAGATTTAAGCAAGTATAACTCTATTTCTATTGAAGCTGATCTGGGGATAGGGGAATTGGTATCATTCAGGTAGGAGATTGTATAGACTTCACCCGTTGCCTGGAAGTCTTCAAGTAAAGGACAGGTGTTACGTTATCTTATGTTATGTTCAGAGGTTAGCTTTGAGATAGTCCTCCTGCATTTTGGATTTGGCTTTTATTTCATTGGAAATCTCTAATGAACAATGATTTTAGTAAAAAATTCAAGCTACATAAGACAGACTCAGGTTTTCATAAATTTCTATTCATCTTCTAGAATTCCGAAAAGGGAATTGATTATCAAAGGGGTTGCAGCAATCTATTGAATACTTGATGCTTAAGAAGTCTCCTCTTAGGCATTTTCAGAAGGTGACACATTGGAAGTCAGATGTTAATTTGGAAAGTCTTGGCTTGGTCATGGGAGAAGTGGAGCATAGTTAACCCAACCCAGTGAGAAAGTGGAGTACCTTGGGACTTGCGTGGATTTTCTGATGCTTGATGGTTTTGAAGCCTTTTGGTATTTTATTCTGAATTCTAATACAATCACTGTCTTAGAGCTTTTTTTTTTTTTTCAATTTTATGCCAAACTGAAATGTCTTGTTGGTTTAAATTGCCTAAGTGCAAAAGAAAGCCCTATTTTGATATTTATGTTTTCATTTCTCTATGCTTGAGCAAGCATTTACTTCAGTCCAAAAATATGTGGTAATTGGCAAATATACTGAGAAATGTTATAGAAAAGCAGTGTGTATTTATTTGTGTGATACATATAAATGTTTTCTACAGTTTGCTGGTTCCTTATTGTGTGTTTGCGTTGGTAGGAAATAAAATCCTCTCATCTTATTAAAATAATTAAATACAGTTTGCAAAAAGAACTACTGGTTGAGTCTATACTCTGTACCTATTGACAATTTTAATGTTCCTTGCTGGTTGTAGGAATGGTGCACTGAATGCAAAAAGGTAGAAATAGAGTGTATTTCCTGTCTTTTGCTTTGTGTACAGGTAATTTAAAGAGCTTGAAAACCATGGCTTTCATTAGAAGGAAAAGACATTCCAGTTTATTGAACCATTTTTGTTTGCAGGTTATGAAATAGCTTATTTGTTCTATCAAATACCAAGAAGCATCTGCAGTCCTGATAACCCAAGATGTTAACTGTGCTCACATATTATTTTTGCTTGCAGTCAGAAGAATAGGAGTTTGACAGGGAAATAATGTGCTTTAATGAAGTATTCATCTCTTCTCCCCATTTTTCATCATTAAAGCATCCATTTCAATTTAGAAATGGACCTGAAAAGTCATGAAATCTACCATGCAGAACAGATGGTTTTCACCGCAGATGGAAAAAATTCAAGCTGTTCCTGAACAGCGGTCTTATGTATTTTAAGCAATTATCTGCTTTTCTGGAGGTATAATAGGTCAATTTCCTATTTTTCATTAATAGATAGCAGAGTTTAGCTGCCAATAGTGATTAACTTCAAATTTTGTTTTTAAACTGGCTAAATCAAGTTCATATTTAAAATCCTATGTTTGATGAAACACAAAGTATACCTTTTTGGTAGAGTTTGGGGTGGATAGGATGAATGTCTTGTCATTTCTGTGGTTTTATCCAGGTACTTCCTGATTTCTGACTGGAGGGGTACTTTTTCTTTTTTTTTAAAAAAATCCTTTTCTTACACCCATAGCATTTGAATTTCAGTATGGGATTTGTAATCTCGAATGTTCCTGGCTGCCTGCAGCCATTCGTTTTGAGCTGACTAGAGTGTGAATGTGTGTGATGCTGTCAACATATAATATGGATTTCTCTGGGATATGGCTTGTTGCCAATTCCTTCCTGATGTCTGACCTGTTGATCTGAAAAAAAATTTCCATTTGGCAACTCTAGCAACAGAAAGCTCTGTTCGGTTTTTGTCATGTCTTTTTAGATATAATTTTCTTTTTTTCTTCTGCTGAAGCTATCTCCTAAGTAGTGGGGACTTCTTGAGACTCCTGTTCTCTTGTTGGCTGCAGTCATATTTGAGTTTTCTGTCCAAGTCCACTATTTTTCTGGATGTGATTCTCCTGATGGTTTCCTACTGCTTTTTCTGGAGGTAGGAGGACTGGTTGCTATTACTCAGTGTTTGTGTAAGAGTAGCTTTTATTGGTGCATTGTTTATTTGTTGTGATGCTTGTTGCAGTTGCATTTACCATATGGTTGTGTTTATCAGGAACATGACCTGTAGAAGATGGTATATATACTGCTTTTCTTTTCATCTACTCTTATGACAAAGCATTTGAGGGTCACTAATGAGATTTTATGAGATAAAATTCAGCCAGACAGATTGTAGAAAATGGGTGGCTGTTCAGACTGATGAATGGGTCTGAGAACTGGAGGCAGGAAGGGATCCTATTGCTTATTCCTGCGATCTGTCCCTCTGGTAAGGCTTGTTCAGGCAGGACCATACTACAAGTTGAAGGGAGTCTGAATGTCAATGTCTGCATAGCTCTTATAGCAAGGTCTACTTACCCAAAGGTTATTTGTCATTGAACTGCAGCCTTCTGTTAGGCATGTAGCTGGTGTCAGCTGTTTGCTTTGCTGTGGACGGGACGTTTCAGAAATGGAGATTCCTTTTTCTGCTTGTGTGCTTGCCGTGATACAACATGCACGAAGAGGACACCTTGCATTGTGTTTTATTCTCCAAGATTATCCTTTCAGGAGTGTTCCCAGACTTTTCTGTGAGGCTTTAGATCTTCCTAATAACATGCCTGGGGTGTATTGAGGAATTCCTCCTGTCGTTTAAATGTGTGAGATATGGGAGCGTACTCGTGAGCTCTTGTCACACTGCAACACTAGTTAACCTAATTTCAGTGCTGATTTTCCAAGACTGCAATGTCACAGCCAAGACAAGACTTGGCCCAAGATGGTTTTATGCAAGGCAAAATCCTTTCTGTTTTGTGAGAGCTGCAGATTGGCTTCTAGCTTTGAAAAATTTAAGTGGTGGATGCTGCGGCCAGAGGGATTTAAAAGGTTCCAGCTCTGGTTATTTTTGAATTGAAAATCTACAGAGGCACTTTAGATTCCATGTTCATGATCTCCCAGAAGATTAAATATGTTTTTGTTGTATTCCAGACAGTGTGACCCCATTGGATTGTAAAATCCGGCTCGGGTGCAATATTTAACACAGCAATGCCTTCGTTGCAGGCCAAGCACATTTTTTGATTTGTAACTACTGGTATTTTGTTCTGCCATTGTTTCTGCAATATCAGCGGTGCCTCAGCCACGTTTGGGGAGCAAACGCACAACAGTAGCTTAATAAAGAAGGTTGACTTGACATCTAACTCTTTCAGTAGAGCTGGAGCAGTTCTCTGAAATCTGGAGAAATATTTCATTTGCGTTTTTAGTCAAGTCTCTTGGATCTATTTAATCCATTAAAACCAACTTTTCAAATTGTTTATTAGACTTCTGTTTCTTTTCCAGCAGCACTCCTGTTTGAGCACAAGTTTCTGGGTTGTAGCTCAAGAGGTTGGGTGTTCCTCCAAGGACTGGATTTTCACTGCATCTCTGCCTCAGGATCTCAATCCCAAACTGTGTTATTTAATGACTGGACATGGGCATTGAATCTCAAAGCATTACAAACAGTTGCAGAATGGTTTGTTTTGGTGGTGTGTGGAAATTTGAGGGCAGTAGAGGACATGGACCTTCAGCTGGGAAAAGATCCATCCTGCTCAGTGTCATGATTTTGTGAGTTTCTAGAGATTCTTAATGTAGCTTTCTGCTCCTTTCCAATTAAACATTCTGCCTGGCCAAAAATATTTCCAGACTCACTGAAGTGCTTCAAGCCTAAGGGAGCCTGGGACAACAGGAGCTTTCATCTGTGAATAAGCATGTTTGAAATAAGAGCTTGAAATTTAGGGAAGGAAATGGTGCTTTCCCTCTGCTCTGTGTTATGAGCAGCCTCAGACACACCGATACTGAAAGAAAATAAAGTGAATTAGGGTTTTTTCCTCCCATCAACCTGAACCAGAGTTCACTATAGATGAGGTAAAACTCAGGCTTCTCAGTGGATTGAAAAGATTTTTTAAAGCAGTGAGGGGTTTATTAAATCACTGACCTTTTAAAGGAACCGTGATAACACATCCCCTATGAAATGACTTTGTCTAAATAAAAAAAGCCTTTAATCTTCTCCAGGAGGCCTCTAAAATGCTCACTCTTTAGTTAAATGGGGCCTGTCCCACAAAGTGGTGTCCAAGGGAGTGGGGAGCAAGAGTTGTCCCAGGGCACCATCCTGGGGAGCAGGTGGCCATTAATGGCCGAGGGACCGGGCACCTGCCCACTTCTTGAAAGGTTCCTAGCTGCATGGGCCACTCTCAGTGCCCGGCTGTGCAGAGCAGCCAGATGTAAAAGCATATTTCCTGTGCCTATAGAAGCCCAGGGCAGGGAGTCCTGCCAGGACTTGGCATTGCTGGCGGCCCGGGGTGCCTCCTGCTTCCTCCGAGGGCTGTGTGCGTTTCGTATGTGCACAAGGAGCTGAAGTTGTAGTTAGTGGATTGGAATGAAAGGGCTGCTTGATGAGAGACACGGAAGTGAGTGTTTTGGATCATAGGAGGGCAGTGTGAAGAATGTAGGTTTTTTTCCCTCACGGGCATACATTGGAACAATGCTTCCTTGAACTGTGCCATTGCTGCTGTTTTAAACCAGGAGTGGTTGTTTATTTGAGATGCATCTAAGCATCCTTGCTATAAACACCTTCTTAATTAAACTGTACTCCTGGGAAGCCTAAAAGAAGGGCACCGTAGAAGCCCAGCAGGGATAAATACTTTATTGGTAAAGGTGAGAGGTGTGGGCACCTGCTGGATGTCTCTGTGAGGAGATGTTTCGCTGGGCTGTCTCACCCTGATGTGCCCTTTGCTTGCAGTGACACCCACTGCCTGAGACCTCAGTTCCCCATGCAGTATACCAACACAGAAAATGATAAAAGTATGTTTTATATATACCCTAAATCAGCCTTTTTGTCTTTGTTGTCATGTTGTCTTCTTCCAAGACAACACTTCTGAGAATTGTTTCCTGGCAGGGTCAGATTTGGTTTTCCTCATGCAAGATATACCTGGTGATTATTGAGTCTTCTGTGTGCAAAATGACAGTCCCAGGCCCTCCCTGCCCTCTTGCTTACGACTTCAGGAGAGTGTGTTGCTTGAGCTGTGTGGGCTGTGCCCTGCATGTAAACGAACCAGGGACCAAGTTTGGCTGACATCTAATATGCTCAGTCGTCCAGATATGCTGATTGCTCATACAAAGCTCATCCTCCTGTCTGGGGAGATAATTGGATAACCTTCCCTCTCCCTTCACAGAGAAAAAGACTTGCGATACATTTCCTTCGTGCTTTGAAACAACTTGGAGCTTTTCCATTGTGGGGAAAAAAAAGAAAAAAGTGCAGAAGTATCTGTGCAGAATTGCAGGCAATCCTGCAACTCAAAGCATATTTCTAGCCGTCTGAGACCATGAGTGACATTAATAAAACATGGTTTGGCATTTGGGTCCTCACTTTCTCCTTTCATTAGTTACTGAGGGTTTGTTGCTGAGATATCAACAGGAGAATCAGTGAGTCCTTTTGCACTCTTGCTCAATACTGGGAGCCCTTCATTAAGGTAGCGCACATTGAGGGGAGGCAATAGGAACATGGCAGCTGAACTGGTGCTTCAGAGTGGTCTTTGGAGAAGATTTCTATTATTTTCAGTCCTTCTCTGCAAGCTATAGGAAAGAAGACTGGCACACAACATCTTGGCTTAACCCATTATGACAGTGAAAGGCAGAGGCAGGCTCCAGGTTAGCATCCAGGATTGAAGGACCTGAGGGTACCTTGGGCCTGATATCAAATATTTAATCACTCCTGTTTGACTTGTAGATGTGGGCTTCTGCAAGGTAATGGTCCTCTGCAAGGTCATGGTCCTCTGGGCTGAGAAAATATCTTTTGCTTTTGGATCCTTTAACATGTGAGGATGAACCCTATTTTTGCCAGCTTTTTGCCAATGCAAACAATGGCTACATTGCTCAGTGCTGACCACGTCACGTTTTTAGTGAACCAACACTAGTTTTAACTCCGAGAAACTCTCCTAAGCCTCAGACTTCCCCAGAGATTTTCCAGCATACTCATCTGTGTACAAACTGATCTCTTCATTGGATTGCTTCTTTTAAACTTTTCATGTCTCATTTGCAGCTAAGCTGGAGGTAAAAGCACTGAACCACTGTGAAAAGGGAATAAGCTGTTTCCGTCTTGGCAAAAAGTTAGGAATACAGGAAATACTGTAAGAGAGCTTTTTCTCTTAGGATTTCTGGTCTGGTGTGTAGATCAAAGGAACTTAATACACACTTGAACTATTAGATCCTTGCCTGTACAAAACTGTACCTCTAAACCCATTGAGATTTTCAAAACACAAGCTCACAAAAAATATTTATTGTTGCTATTGGGAGGGAATCCTCCAGAGTTTACTTTTAAATGCCTATTTTCCAAAAGAAATATTCCACTGTCGCAAAAGCAGGGCATGAAAATTACTTTCACACAAACGCGTTACTTTCGTGGGTTTTCCTATCTTTTTTGTAACCTCAAAGAGACCCTATGAGGCAATTACATGCGTATTTTCTCTTCCTTTAAGTGCTTTTTAAAACTCAGAATAATGTAGAGCTGAGTAAGAGTTGCACACTGGAGCTGACTACAGAATGTGAAAATGTGTCCACTTTTGCTTGTTATCATTGAAAACGCACTGAGAGCGGCAAATAGCAAGTTGACTCTTGCCCTGCTTTATTCCACATAAGTACATGATGGTCACAGGTGTCACTGTGCATTGGCTGACTTCAGGACTAGGGAGTCCAACATATTTCTGTGCTGTAGTTTGTGGATGGCTCTTGAAGCATTAATTCTAGATACTCACCCACAAAGCAGAACAGGTGCAGTACAGCTTTCAGTGATACATATGTCCTTTGCTCTGTAGGCCCAAGATAATAGTACAAATTCTTGCGGACTTTTCAACGTTGATCAGGGAGCTGCATTCAGTTCCTTGACTCAGCCATATTCTGAAACACTGATTAAGTTATAAACTTGTGGAGATTGGAAACCTAAATGTGTTTAGATCTGATCTAGATTTCCCCTCATGAATTCTCTGCTCGTGTGGCAAACCTGGCAGCATTTACATGTCATCCTTCAGGAGAAACTGCTCCCTCCTCACACACATTATAGGGCAGAACATTTCTCCCCAGCTAGTGCCTTTGGTCCAAGCTGCCAGGGGGAACTGCGGATGTGGAATTTTTAATTTCCCCTCCCCCCAAAAATCAGAACTAGAAGCAAAGAGTGGCCTCAAGAAGCAAAGAGTGGCCTCAAACTGCTTAGGGATTTAAAGATATTAAGCAGGATATGAATTTCACACAGGCAGTTTGCTGGAAGCCAGTGGAAAGTGAATCAGGAGTATTAAAAGCTGTAGCTCAGCTCCTTCTGTCTTTAGCAAACTTTGCTTCGCATTTAAAATTAGTCCCTTGAAACTTGTTTGTATTTGTGTATATTGGAGATGAAGAGTTGAGGTCAGTGTTTTAAAAATGTGCAAATGATTTGAGAGTGTGGGGGCCTTTTAAAAAAGCGATTATGTGTGCCAATCATCTTCAAGGGTGTTTAGGTTGGTAAGCGGGAGCCCCTCATGAGGTTTGTCTCAGCTGCTATTGCCCAGAAAACATGCGAATCCTTTCTCACTGGAGGACAGTTGTTTGCTTTTGCTTCTAGTGCCGGCTTGCTGGGTTAATTTTGCATGATAAAGACTTCTCAATAGTCATCAAAGTGCAAGCTGACTTGTTTTGACATGTTTGAAGTCAGCTGTAACCTTGTGAGATCTTGCATTACAACCCTGGGATGACTCAAGTCTTGGGAGCTTACAGTACTCTAGCCTAGTGTGTGTGTGGTTAGGCTGGGTTTATCTTTCAAGGTACAGCTAGCAAGACTATATACTGTGAATTACTAGTGAAGCTTGTTCAGGCTCAAACCACTGGTTGGATGGGCCTCACTATTCCTGTGAACAGTAGGTCCATCCAAAATTTTGTCCATGGAGCTTAATATGTTTTGTGGTGATTGGTCTTTCTGCTCTTTGAAAGTTGTGTCTGCTAACACCAAGATCAGAACTTGTTATTTACTTGTAGAGGGAAAGTGGAGAGGTTCTCAAATAAGCATATACGAGAAATATCTGGAAATGCTACAAAAAGGTAGGACATGAGTGAACAAAGTGTTGAAGCAGTCTTTTTTTTCTTGAATAAGCTTAACACACAAAAAATAGCAAATAGCGTAAACAGTCTGTATAATTGAATAAATACTTGGAACAGATCTGGCTTTCTTATGATAAACTTTTGAGGGCTTACACTGGATAAGAGTATCCCAGGAGGAGCATGTTTTTGTGCATTCAGCTTTCTGTTGCCATGAATACATATTGTCATGAAGTCAGTTCTGTCGTGAGATCTGCCAGTAGGCAGCTCCCCAGAGACTGCAGTCTGTCTGTCTGCTTGAATTATGCCTCTCTGTGCTGCGTGAAGTTGCTGAGTACAGGAGTATTCCCTTGCCCAGATCTTGGCATGAGAAAGAAAAGGGGGCAGGTAACTACTGCAACAGTAAACAGTTTTTCTGTGCCATTGTGCTTTTGATGTCCATTTTTGCCATGACTTTCTCGTAGTGTTGCCACTGTGCTAGCTTGTAGGGCTGAAATCTAGACGTAGTATTCCATTGCATGTCAAGACCTATATGGCTGGTTCAAGCCAAGGTTTGCAGTGCTGTTACTGCCTGGAGTCAGTTCAGTTGTCCAAAATACACATGATGATGTGTGCCACAAATTGCATAACAGCTTCCCAATTTGCAACATGTCATCACTTCCCAAGCTCATAAGAGCAATTCTCGTATCTTAGCTTGAAATCTACTCAAATATATTGTGTCAGAAGGCTTTGTTTCTACACTTGGAAATGTTGCCAGTAATGCAGGGGAAATGTGTATTAGGGGAGCTTGGAAGTGTTGCTAGCAACTGGTTACTACAACACCAGCCTGTGCAGGTGCAGCTGCCTGCAGCACGGTGAGGGCAGCTCCAGAGGCGCTCCAGCTTAGCACCAGACACAGTCTCGTCATTGCTGGGTTACAGGTTTCCTAGAAAGGTGTGCTGACTTTTTTTTTTTGTGCGCTTTTTTTAATTATAAAAGGTAGAGATAAATGTCTCTTGTCATGTAAATGCTTGGCAGGACTGTAGCAATGTGGAGCATTTTTCTTTCTCTGATGTATGACCGTACAGAAATTCAGTGGGTGCTGAGACTGTGCCAGGTGATTGCATGTAAAAGAACAGTCTTTGTGGATATAGTTCTTTGCACGTGTATGTGCTATTTCTCAGTTCAGCAAAGTAGAATAATAATTACATCTGTTGCTGTTGTGTATCTTTGAAGAAGCCAGGTCAGCAGCAATGCTCTCCAAGCATCAGACTGGAGTGTGATATCAACAGAGTTGTGTTACTCTTGATTAGAACAAAATACTCCTGCAATATAACCTGTGCTATGCATAGGAGATGACAACATGAATATTTAATTGTGCCTCTATTAGCATCTGTGTGGAGATGCTTGTCTATGCACATATAGGCTCTGTAGTAGTGATAGCAGGGAACTGAGTTTCCTATTTCTCAGAGCTGTTTTCCTCTGCAGGAAGTTTATTGCAATGCAAATTGCCTTTCAATTGATTCTCAGCCAAATCAATTTCTGAAGGGAATTTTGTTATTCTAACAGTCTCTTACACACATTCAATATTAAAGGTGAGGAATTTGAGAAAAACCTAGCAAACTGAGACCAGAGCTCCATTACCAAGATAGGTACCTTCTTACTTACTATGTGTTAAAAGCACAAATCCTTATGCCTTTCCTTTAGTGTTATTTATGTGCATTTGTGATTTCCAGTAGATAGGACTGTGATTGAATTAATTTTCTATTAATGTGTTTTAATTCTTAAGAAAAGTTAATTAGTAAGCTTTTTAGTATGTATCAGATAACGTAGTAGCATTTCTTTTGATGTAAAGACCTGTGTCAGTGAGGATTCAAAGTTTACAATATATGGCATTGTTAAAATTTGCATATAATCCAGCTGTAAGATATATTAAAATATTCATTTGGAAAAAAAATATTTTATAGCAAATAAAAAGATGACTATTTTTTCCATAGATTTAGGCATTTCTGACGGGAGTTCAAGGATAAGTATTTATTAAAAAAAAAAAACAAACAACAAAGCAGCCCTGTGTAGCCTGCCTGAATATAAGGAAATGTATGTTTGACCTTTTATTTCCAGCTCATATAACCCATCAAGAGGCTTCACTTCCATTACAAGAGGTGTAAAATATGCCAAAACCAATTCTTAATTTTTTTTTTATTTTTGATAGTGATGTTAGGATTAAGCAAAGGCAACACGACTTTGGAGCATGGAACAGAGCATCTCTCTTTTGCAAGACAGGAAATCAGAGTAATACTCTGGGACCTTTCCCTAGGATGCTTTTTCTTCCCAGCAGATTTGGTGAAGATGACTTGGCTTTGAGGCACTCTATAGAAAGGTACTGTCAGTTGTAAGCCGTGTTGGATGTAATTGCTGGAACAGGGCTAGTATTTAACTGAGCAAGCTCCCCAGGCATGTGCCTGGTGTCAGACCTGCCAAAGCCCATATACCTGAAACAGACTCACCAATAATTTTTGGCCACTGGCAAGACCGTGTGTGACTTGCTGTGTCAGTGAGGCACCTCACAAGTGTGGTGCAGGACTTTGGAACAGTGTGCTGGGAGTGAAACCAGCCTTTTTTGAAATGCTTCCTTTCTTTAAAGGGCTGGCGTGTAGAAATTTACGTGCTGTTTTGCTTGCATTATGTGTTGATCAAATTGGTGGATTTTTAGACATGAGACTGATGAATTTGGGTTACATACCGCACTGTAGCATTTTGGCCAAAAGATGCATTTCCAGGGATATATTGTCCTCCTTTTCTTCTTCTTCTCTTTTAGTTGGGATTTTTCTCTGTGCTCCTCAGTATAGCTCTGAATTCAGAGTTTGACGGTGAGTTGGTAATGGTTGATTTTAAAGTTTTATTTGGGATAGTTTGTTCTGTGTTTTGGGACTAAAGCTGATTTTTAAAGATTTTTTTTTTAAGAGGGTTGTGTCCAGTCCCAAGAAAATTTAGGGAAGAGATCTATGCAAAGTTTGAGCAAACCTGGAATTGTGAAGAGGTAGAATTCTAAAAAGAACTATTTAGACTTTAAGCTTGGGCCTAATTTAGTTGATTTTAGTAATGTTCAGATATGAATCTGCAGGCTGAAAGTAGCCAGTGGAAGGTTGAGGAGTGTGTTGAGCTGCAGTCAGAGCTGTAGGAATGGTGAGGATGGAGCTGTTTGGAAAAGCTGAGGGGCATAAGCTGCACATGAAATGGGGAAGGCAAATCAGATGGGGCTGCTGAAATGGTGACGAGGATGGAACAACTGCCTGGGAAGGCCAGGGCTCTCTGCTTGTGATGGAGATTCAAGGATTGTGGATAAGATGGAGCATGTCAGTCCAGGAAGACTACCTACAACAGGAGAATGGGGATTTTAGGCAGAGTTTTGGTTAGGTTGTGGAAGGAACATCCTCAGCTGATTAAAATTAGAGGTAACAAGCCAAGAGACTGAATTTACTTCTCTCCTTCCCTCATAAAATGCTACCAGGAATTTGAATTTTTCGGGGAGTTTCAAAATGGAAAAGGGGCAGAGAGATTGTTAATACGTATTCTTAAGAAAAAAAGTCACTAAGAATTTTTATTCAGGGGAAAAGGAGGGGATAGGGCAGAAGTTAATAAATTTCAAATAAGTAAATGCAAAGAGTAATTTCAACAAGTGCAATCTCATTTAAGGAGGGCAGCCGAGCAGCCAAGGGAGAATCAAAGCTGTATGTGTCCTTGCAGATGTGCCAGAAAACCAAAGAAGAGGACAGCTGAACAGAGGTGCGTGGTTTTTACTGAGCACCTTGGTGTATAAAGGCCTCTCCAAGCTTGGAGACAGTTCATGGGCTGGCAGGAGAACTGGTGTTACACAGGGCTGCTAGAGTTACTTGCATTGCGAGCAGAGCGGCACGGTAAACAAGTACATGAGTTATTTGTGTCAGCAGGTCTCACTGACTCCTAGAATTAAAAAAACGTGGAATATCAGGACTCTCCCGGTGAACCAATAAACCATTGCATGTTAGACTGGCTGTGATATGCTGAGTGAGATAGGAGCAGTTGTAAGGGCAGGGAACAAAATAATAGTGGGAGATAGTAACTACCTTCTGTGTACTCTGGGTAAATGATACTATAATAGAGTGATATTGGTTGGAAAAGGACCTCTGCAGTTCTCTAGGCTGGAGACTGCTGCTCAAAGTAGGAATGATGCCCATGTGAGATCTGATTACCTCCAGCTCTGTTGAGTTTTTTAATATCTCCATCACTGTGGAGTTCCCTGAAGGGTGGAACTTCTCCAAGTGGTCAGTTGGGGCACCATGAGATCTCTGCTCAGCCTTTGTGCTCTTCAGTGCGTTTATAAATGATCTAGAAAGAGGGGTGGGCAGGAGGTGAAATTTGGTGAGATGGTGTAGTAAAAATGAAAGTCATGGTAGGATACTTGTCAACCTGGCAACTGAAATTTGGTGTCAGCCAGCACAAAATGGTAAACATGGAGCGAATAAACCTAACATAGGATGTGCAACAGTAGGCTTTAAATTAACTTTGCCACAAAGAGCAGTTTTGATGTCACTGCAAGTGGTTTTGCAGAGAGCTATCAATTCAGTGTCCTCTGTACCAAAGCTGGACGTATTTTGTGATAGAGGGGAGGATGCTGCAGTGTGCCTGCCTTGCCTGTGTGCGGGATGTGCCGCTGCTGCAGCATTTGGGCTTCACATATACCTTGAAAGGCAACGGCGCAGAGCGGGAGGAGATGGCACATCGCAAGCAGGAGAGCACTGGGTCAGGGCATGCTAAGAGCTCAGTGGTGCAGCTGAAGCCACGTAAATGTGATTTATGACAGCATTGCTGAAGCACCTGGGGCTTTGAATACCAAATCTGAAACTGCATGGATGTTTGCAGCAGACTAGTGATTGCAATCGCAGGTACCTCTGGGCATTAAGCCCCATTCAAAGGGATGGCTTTTTTCAAGCACTGTGTTCTGTCTTCAGTGTTTTGTATATACTAACAAGTGCCAAATTTATAGTTGCTTACTGAAGCTCTTTCAGTGGATTTTATTATTGTTTTTCATTTTACTGAAACCTACTAGTTTATAACAGCACCTGTTACACTGCTACTGAGGACTAATGCAAAACTAGTTGTTTTTTCTTGAAATGAGTGCATTGCATCACCTTTATGGGGTAGGAAAGTGAAACACCCTTTTGCAGCTGTACCCTGTCATCCAAATTAGCGGCTTTGGAATTCCATTTTTTAAAACCAGAGACTTTGTGAGACCTAGAGCATCAGTATGTCCTTTTATCTGCCCTGCTGTAGTTTTCTACACTGTTTGTCTTTTGTAGCCAAACCGTGAGTAGGATGGATATGAGTGCAATTTGGGTTTTTTGGCTTTGAAAAGCATTGAAGTCTTGCTTGCAGTTTTGAGGGGCAGAGCTTCATAACATAGGATGTGCCTGGTCTTCTATATGCATGGGAATAGTTAGTGATTTCTGTGAGGGTGTTTTTCTCGCTGTGGAGGTACCTGAAATTGGTTCCCAAGTTTGCCGAGGAAAGCTGTTGCTGCAGTATTTTAGTTCATTAAATTAAATTCATTTTGCTGCTGGTGGCTCAGTTTCTGTATTTCCAGAGGCTGCACTGCAGGAATCCAGCTCTGCAAACATCAATCAAGGGGGACAGTGGAAACCACAGTAATTATATGAATACTCTAAAAAATGTTTGACTTGGCTGTGTGCACCTTACAGGCTGTGGCTATCTCCTGTATCCTGTGGACAAATACTGTGTGTGAATATTTAAAAGTCAGCAGGTAGAACTGCTGTAGATGTTAACAGCTTATTAAAATGAGGAACAGTTTACCCATTTTGTATACTCCTGTTTTGCTGTCTGTCTGCAGGCTCCATTTCCCTTGCACCTTCCCTGGCAGCAGCCCTGAACTCTCCATTCCTCTGTGCTTTCCCATGAAAGCTCACTTGAAAAAAACAAGCACAAAACACAGGGTTTTGCACTGTAGCATTTTTGCCCACGAAGGTTAACAGCCTCATTTTTACTTTATACCCATGACTCAGTGTTTGCAGAATCAAAATGTGTTTGACTGGGATTATTCGGGGTAGGCTCAGTGCTACAGTGTCCCGACTCTTAATTTCCAGCTCAGCAGAGCTGATAAACAAAGATCCCCAGGTTTTGATTTCTTTTCAGGAGGAATAATTGGCATCTGTGGACATCCTTTGCCAGACCTTTCTTGTCATTAACAGCAACAGCAGCAATGAGATGCTCATCTGTGTGTTAGGTATACAGCATATTTGAAATGCTTCTGTGAGTATCCTCTTGAGGGCCGGAGAGATCTTAAAAACACAGCTTTATCTGCTGCTAAACTGCAAAGAAGGTCTGTTGATTCGACAAACAGTTTGTGTGACTGTGTTCACTTAGAACAAAATTATTTTAAAAGAATAACAACACTTATATTAATTAAATAATGAAAATTAAAACCTGCCAATTTCGCAAAATGCATGAATTGAATTGGACATTCTGATGTTGTTGTTTAATAATTTTCGTGGTCAAACACTGTCAGAGGGAGTGACTTTCAAATGTTGCATGGAAAGCTTCTTCTCAAAAGTTGCTGTTGTGTCCACAATATAACACTTTCTGATTCTGCTTCGCTTGCATGTTATTAGCACTGATGTACAATCACTAAAGCAATAAAAAGTACTTGCTAGTATTTAATATGCTTATAATATTAAGAGATACCACAGTCTGTAGAGCTCTCAGTCTTTTTACACATGATTTCAAAGCATCATGTTCTATCTTAAATAAGATGCAGAGTAGAACAATCATGAAAATATCAAGGAGACACGCATAGCCTTTTTCATTCACATAGTTTAAAAGAAAGGATACAGCAAAGAAAATGTCAGGATAATTGCCATAAATAATTGTATTATAGTAAAGAAAAGAATTGTAACAAGCTCATGAATTAAATCTGACCATTTAGTTGGAGGAAGGTTATATGAAATTAATTTCATATACTGTAAAATTTTATTTAGCGAGTAAGAGCCCTGTTATTCAGAAAACTTGTTTTGGTGGGGCATGTAAGAAAGACTGAAATATTTCCAGCTTAAACAATACAGATGTTCAAGGAGAACAGCTCCACAGCTTTTTAGTTGCAATAAAAGTATATAAGATCCATCTGGTACAGAAAATAATAGCAATTTTTTTTTAAAGAAGCTAACCTTGTCTCTTTGTTTCAGTAATGATCTGTGCTGCTTAAATACAGTGATGGGAATGAGCAAAAGGAGCACACGCTACATATCTCTCCCATCTGTGGCTTGAGGTGCGGTTCCACAACTGCTGAAGCTGGTGGTCTGGGTGCTGCACTACCCTACTCCTCGAAGTGTTGTCCCACTCTCCTCTTTATGCCACCTCTTCTTCTCCTGAGATCTTTTTTGGATCTTAGGAAGACTGAGACATAACAGGAAGAAAAACTCTAAATGAGCAAAACAGGGCGTGTCTTGACAAAACCAGAAATTACTGCAGGCTTGTTTCAGGTCAAGCAAAGTTGTAGCTGCTTCTTTTGATTTTTCACATGCATAAATGTTTTGATTATTGTACCGAAACCCAGGAGGTGTTATATCAGGGTTTTAGTTTTTTATTTTCTTTTTTTTTTTTGTGATTAAGTTTAAAAGAAAAAATTAATGTAAAACTAATGTAAAAAGAAAAAAATCATATAAAAAGAAAAAATGGGAGTGGGAAAGGAGTACTGCGTAGGGCTCATGGGCTGGCCCAGCTGTGTTGGTTCCTACTGTGGGTAGGAGCTGCTGTGAATCATCAGCTTTCTTGTCATCTTTCCTGAGCTCTGGCTTTTGCAAGGTTTTGCAGGTGCTGCTGGCCCAGATGAGGAGCAGATGTTAAACAGCAAAGCTGATTTTCATGTGGAAGAGCACAGAAATACTTCACAACAACCAAAACAAAAGAGGAAAGCATAGGAAACAGTCCTTTTCATGGTGTTATCAGAACCAACATATCCTCTGGGACTGTCAAGTAGCTGGGCAGTTTCAGAGGATGGTTCTCGCTTCCTTTTCTTTCTTGAAGTATTTTGCGGAGAGCTTTCCAAAAGCCCCTAATCATGTTGCTTTATGTCCATCCTGTGCTGTTGATGCTGCTCATGGAGGCACTGCTGCTCCCTCTGTTGTACACAGTCATGTGCCTGCTGTGTAGAGATCGATGAGTTTTTATCCTGTAAGATCTTTCTGAAGGTTTCTCTTGAGTACCCTCTGTTCCTGGTTTACTTGACAGGGTGCTGTTTGTGTTGTCATGAAGAGTGTGTGCTCTGTGTCCCATGTTTCCTGCAGGTACCAACAATGACCAAATTCTTGAAAATCTAGCGGTAGAGAAGTCTTTCCATTTGATATCCCACTACTTTGGCACATGTGCAGTCAATATACCATGATGGAGCTCTCTTAGAGCCAAGAGGCTGGCAACAAAATTGGATTTGTTTTGAAAACTATTTGTTTTGTCCATCTTAGGTTTGGATACTTTTGAGTTTAGGAGAAGCAGAGTCTGCCCCTGCTCTCCTTTCTGTGACTTTCCACTTTGCCACAGCTTCTGAATTGCATGTCTTGGGACTCCTTCTGCTTTCCTAATGGTCTTCTGCTTTGGTGATGCCACTTGACAGCCAGGTTTCAGGCAATCCTTTTGCTATAGTGGACTGGGAGGGCAGTCTGGAAGAGATGGGAGGGAACTCCCTCTCCCGAGCACAGAGACAGGCTCAGTTCAGCTACCAAGTTTATCTTCCCTGTCTTCGAAATGGTATCATCAGCATAAACAAAGCATTCATGGCTTTGCCATCTGTTTATGGTAGGACAAGATTTATGCTACCTGTAAACTTCAGACCACAGCAAAACTAAACAGCAGTGGAGAGAATCAGCTCTATTTCATACCAGCAATCATCATGAAACACTGCTTTGTTGAAGGAGATCCTGTAATACCTACACCTGAAATTGTTACCCTTGTGTCTTACACTTTCCCCTTCTCAAATAGCTTTGGTATGTTTGCATTTTATGTACTCTTGAATATGTTAGAGTAATAGAAGCATTACTCACTTCATGACCCATTACTCTCCTTGTCTCTGTGAAATGAAGAAGAAAATATTTTATATTCCCAATAACGTTTACTCCCTGTTGCTGAATTTGTGACAATACCTTTCAAGAGCCTGGTATTTTCACTCATTGTGAACATTTCTCTATTTGTTTCAGTTTTCCTTCCACTGTGTAATCTCTTTCTTCCTTTTCTAACATCCCACAGAACAGTCACGTCTCTCCTTAATCACTGTCTTTGCTTAAAAGCAACAACAACATCACCCCCTCTTTCAGCTTGGTTGTTTATCATTTTCTCCCTGTTTTCTCCTTTCTTCTCAGGTAAACTATCCCTTTCCTTGTTTTTTTTTCTGTTTGTCCTTGACATTTGCTTTTTTTCCCTTTAAGTACTTCTCCCATTTGTGCTTGTTGGTGGTCAGCAACTCTTGGACCAGTACTGGAATATTTCAGGATATTAAATAGACTTGCAACATGGCCATGAAGATTATCCATCTTCTCTGTATCCTAGGACTGTCACAAATATAATGTTTTCAACCCCACTGTCTCTGGGTGTGTCACTGAGTTGTGGTGCAATGTGCTGCCCCATTTACTTAGTGTGTGTCCCCAGTTAATATGTTGCTGAAAATGTGTGTAGGTGCCTCTTGCACTCCCATTGAGGGTTTCACCCTCGGTTCTTCCTTTGCTGTGCTTCATTTGACCTTTGTGTGGATTGCAACATTTACTCTATTGAAGCAGTGTTTATAATTTCTCTGCTTTTGTATTGGAATCTGCTGTAAAATTTCACTTCCGAAAGTCTATGTTTGCATGTGTCTTTGAAAATAAAAGAGTGAAGAACACTGAGGCTTTCGGTAGATCGGTGTTGAATACTTTGTGTTCAGGTGTCTGCTCAGTTGGTTAAAAGTCACCAGGCTGTGATGACCTGTGTTTTTCTGTTGGAATGCATTATGAGGATACTTTGACATTGGAGCAGATTATGTTGGTATATTGGGTCTGCAGTGCAGTTAAAGCACTTAGTGATCTGTATCCCTGTAGACTACTTTGTTTTTTTCACTATGGATATAATGGAGCAGTTTTGCTAGTCTGGGACTAGCACATGGGGGAAGAAATCTGCGTCTGATCAGTATTTTGACTATGCAGAAGTTTGACCAAAGAACATTGCACTGTTAAAAATTTCATCATGCTCTTATAGACTGAATGCTAATAAGGAAACAGTAAATGGCAAGATGCTAAAAGATAATGTTACTGCCTAGTAACAGTAATTTGCTTAAGGAACAAGAAAAACAGCAGCATAAAAAATTGTGCACTGGCTTTCAGCAGTGAAGGTTGCATGTGTTGAGAATTCTTTCCACTGTGCTTAAGACATGTTGAATGCTTGTTTTTAGGGTGTTACATGCCTTCAGCCTCAATTCTGATGTAAATAGGAACCTTGCTCTGGAAATAACCATTAAAGGGCATTTTCCCCCTGCTGTTTTGTTTTACAGAAGGACGTAACCATTTTCCTAATGCTAAGGAAAATAATAATCATTCTGAAAGGAGATCATTCAAGAAAAAGGGTAAACAGAAACCCACAGAAATGTGGAAGAGAATTTATTTTTTTTTACAGTGGCAGTATCCCAAGTTTCCATATTGGCCGGCAGGAGCTATATATTTGGAGAAGATTTTGTCGGTAGGCCTTCCTATGGCTTGGAATGCTTATTTCAAGTTTACATAATTAAAGACTAAACAAATGAGTTTGAATAAGATTTACTGATGCTGGTATGTTTATCTCCTTCTTTGTATATTTTGAATTTGTATTGTCTAAAGACAAAGTCCTTCCTATAGCCTTGTTTCTCTCTTCTGCCCTCCCTTTGGTGAAGGAAAGAGGTGCCTGGCATTAACTTTTATTCCTTACCCTCTCTTTTCCCAAATGCGAAGGAAGGATGGTGCTGACTTGACCCTACTAAAACTGGAGTGTTTGGGGAAAAAGAACCTCTTTTTTTCTCAACTTCCATCTGTAGTAACATTTCTGCCCATACTCCTTTGCTGGGACGGAGATGATGGGATGATTTTAAGTCCAAAAGGCAAAACTTTAAGCTTAGCTAAGGCATGGAACTTAGTGAGGACAAAATAGAGAGCCTGATGTAATTCTAAATTTCAACAGTGTTGTTTCAGTGGATGTGATTCAGTGACAAGCTAAGGGTTTTGCAAAACCAGGCACAGAGTCACAGGCCACATGTGTGCTGTGTAGGAGCATCCAGGAGGGCTAATCCCTGTGGAAAGGGGGTGAACAATGAGTTACATCCCTGCAGAGATATTCTTGTCTAGAGTTAAAGTCTCTGTGGCTTGGTTTAACATGACTCACCTGCAATGCCAATGAAGCCAACCTCATGAAAGCCGCGCTGTTCTGAAGGAGAGCCTGTGCATGTGCTCGAGGATAAATAACTGTTCAATATTGATCTGGATTAATTTTTCCAAGCATTCTCCTGTAGGAAACCTTAGGTGAAGTTTGAGGCAAACAGTTTAAATCCCTGAAGTCTGTGTACTTCTGCTGTGTGATTTGTTGAACAATGTATTTAAAACTGTAATTGCTGTGTAGCAAACTGAGGCTGGGGAGATTTTTTTCAGGAGCTGCGGCAGTCGAGATGAGAGGACGAGCTTTTATATTCCTAGGGGGGCTGTGGCTCCTACGCTCATCTGACTTCAGCTGTGGACTAGGATTGGCAGGCTTCGTAATATACTACAGGCTGTATTTTCTGAATGATGCTTCATGAGTCAAAGCTGATACTGTGGGATATGAGGGGTGTGTGCATGTTGACCATAGCCCTTCAAAAGTGGGCAGATGTTATTTGCTTCTTGGCCATGCTGTTTCATGTGGGTTCTCCATGCAGCCTTCTGGCACAGATGTTACATGGATTTTGGAGACATTGCATTGTATTTAATCTGGAGCGGTGCCAAAACCTGCTTCATGCTACGTAGAGATGAGCCAGTGAAGAAAAGTTTTGTGCTACCTTGACCTCAGACCTTCTGAATCCTTAGCATATATATAAATGCACACACAAAAAATACATACATGCCCCCGAAGAAGTTCTTCAGTGCTTTTATCTGAGCAGGAGTGAGTTTGCTGTGTTTTCAGTCCCCTGTTTAGGAATGTATTCTGGCTGCTGCATCAGGTGGATGTGCTGATGGCATTGCTCAAATCTGTGCCATTATTTTTGGGTGGCACTTGCAGATACGAACATGCTTCTTTCCCTGGAAATCATAATAGAAGTATTTTTCCCTGTGCTCTTACTGTTGGTAACATGACATGTTTTTGATTGAAGTCGGGGTCTAATTTAGATGCCTCTTGCTACAACTGTTAAGATACCATCTGTTATTACGCTCTTTGGCACCCTTTTCCCTGCATATTCTTGGCCCCTCTGTGACAGGATGAAGATGTTGATCGTGCCAGCTACTCTGTCACTCACTTGTGTTGCTTCACTTGGTAGAGGAAACAGCTTTCCTATATCATGGCTAGCCCACGTGCAGCAATGGGAGGAAGGAAATGCTCATCTAAAAGACGTGGTTTTCTATTACCTGATAATCTTATTTTTTTGCATCGGCTAACAAAATAAAAATTCATTGAGTAGTGATGATAGTGACTGCTGTGTTAAAGCATATGCTTTAATCCTTTGCTTCACATGGCCTCATCTTCAAAGAGAAATGAGCTGCTGTTATTCCTCTTGTCCCTTTATTATTACATTATGCTATGGCTTTCTCACTCTTTCAGACTGCTATGCCACACATCCATTCTTCAAATATCAAATGTATTAGTTCAGACACTTAAGTATTGGGAAGACCTATAGGGATCCAAACTAGCTGTTGGATGCAAGTTACTTGCACAAAAATTGCAAGAAGAAGAGAGGTTTAACTTGTGCCCATGAAGCTTTAAGAGTTTGTTGTTATACAGAGAGAACATATCTTGTCATCTTGTGTAAATTTGCACCCGCCCACCTGCTTCAACACAGATAAGATGGATGTCAGGGCTCTTGTCTAGAGTCTCTCCCACTTTCTCCAAAAGTACTTGCTTATTGCTTTGGCCTCTGTACGTTGCAGAGTTGCATCTTTGTCAGTGGCTGATTTACACACATACACAATCTGTGTTTGTGTGCATCTGTGCAGTAACTTACTTAAAATCTCTTTATCTGTTCCCTACTTGCTGAAGTTCTTACATTGTTTTTAAATCTTGTTCTCTGATACAGTCTGGTGTAACCCATGGGGGTGTGGTACGTGGGAGGTAAGTGTTAGCCTCCTACAGTCCTTCCGTCATGCTGAACCTAGGACTTCTACTGAAAGTCCCATTTTTCCCTGGAGAACATCTGCTCTTTTCCAGTACGTATACAGTGCTGTAGGTGACAGATACCCTACGACATAGCCATGGAAAAATCACAGAATCATTTAAGTCGGAAAAGACCTCTAAGATCATGTCCGGCTGACAGCCTAAAACCACTGGGCCTACTAAACCATGTCCCACAGTGGTCTACAAGTTTTTTGAAAATTACGCCTACAGGGATGATGACTCCACTGCTTCCATGGTCAGCCTCTTGCAGTGCTTCACCACTCTTTCTGTGAAGAAATTTTTCCTAATATCCAATCTAAACCCCCCTAACACAACTTGAGGCCATTTCCTCTCATCCTATCGCTTGTTATTTGGGAGAAGAGACCAACACTCACCTCACTACAACCTCCTTTCAGGCAGTTGTAGAAGGTGATGAGGTCGCCGCTCAGCCTCTTTTTCTCTGCCATTTTAGTGCTGCGCATTCACTGAGAGGCAGAATCATCTTTGTTATGCCATGGGCTCCTTGGTGACCATAAACCAATGCTGCTGTGTGAATGTGTCCTGGGACAGACCATTACTGGGGAAGTCCATCAATAAATAGGATGTTACAGTAGGTTTTGTAGGGAGCACAGTCCTGGTTTGGCGTTTGGCTGTAGTATGTAGGTATGAGTTCAGGTGTGCATGTGCACTGACACTCAACTTTTCCTGAGGAAACCCAGAGGAGGCTTCTATAGCTCTTGCCTGCTCCCTTGCTGTGGGGTGCCCTGGGAAGGAAGAGTAGCTTCACCTACCTGGGTTTTTCCCTAATGAGGGGTTTGCTTAGTGCAGCTGTCTGTGTAGAGGTGTTTATTTGCTCCCTCTCAGTGTAAGTCTCCTAGCAATGCCCACAATGCAGTGACGAGTCAGCGCCCACTGCCAGCTCTTCCTTATCCATGCAGCTGCCTCTCTCTGGCCCTCTCTGCTGGGTGTACCTGTTGGGCGGGTTCTGGCATTAAGTATCAATATTGTAATGCATTTTGATTAGCCCTGCTACTATGGGGTCACTGCCTTAGAGAATTGAAGAAGCTGCATAAACCGCATTCTGGATCCCAGATAGTGTTGTTTACTTTTCAGTTTTGGAGACTACTTGCTTAATTTTTGAATAAGCAAGCATGACTTTGTAAAGTTCATCTTTGCGGATGCTTTCTCATTTGTTTTCCAGCAGTGACACATGTAGTCCTTCCCCATCCCTTTCCCTGTATCCCAAGGGAAGTCTGTGGGTGAGTAACCATATTCACACTGGGAAGATAACAGCAGGACTCTATTTTTGGGATGTTTACTTCCACCTGTACTAAATACATTTGTTCATCAAGAAAACTGAATAAGCCAATCCTTAGACATAGAAAAGTATCTAAATATACAGTGCATCAACAGGGAGAATGTAATTGAACCTCATGCCCCATACAGTAATCAAGTGTTTGCACTAGCAGCTAAGTTTAGCTGTGTTCGGCCAAGAGGTAGCATGATAATGTATGTTTGAGGCAGATTGAAGAAGAAAAAATAAAGCTTTTTGTATAAACTAGGTGAAGCATTTATTCCACAGAAATCCAGAAAAAACCTTCAGAAATTGGCACCAAATTGTTTGGCACCAAATTATCTGGTCTCATATAGAAAAAATAGCTTTTTGGTTACTTAAGAAAAGACAAACAAATCCTCCTGTAAAAAGTTATTTTTTTAGTAATAGCAGCTAGTAATAATTTCTGCAGGTTTGCACATGTCACATGATAGTTTTGTTAAAAACCCCAAACTCTGAAAGGACAGTGTCTTGTTGTCTTTGTTTGCCTCCCATGCAAAGGCCCTTCTGTGGCTTGTGTGTGGTTAGTTGCACTGGTTTTCACACCAGCTCTGTGTGGAATGACGAAATTTGTTTTTCTTGTTATAATACTCCTTTTCTCCATTTAAGTTACTGAATTAAATTACATAAAAGGAGAAAAATGACTTCTTGAAAAGGATGTTGAAAAAGGAGCTAGCAAAACTGGTTTCCTTAAGCAATGGCTGAGGCAGAAGTTTAGGTGCTGTGTTTGCCATCGGTGAGCATCACTGGGTCTGCACAATGAGCCCTGTATCTTCAGGTTTTCCTGACATCCTCTTTTCAGAGGTGTCAACTGGTTTATCATTGTGGATGGCTTCTAGTTGCACATCTCAGAGGACCTAGGAGCCTACCAGGGTTTTTTAAACCATCTGGAATTCTAGTTCAGGATTGTTTTGTGGCTGAAGGCTTCTCAACTTCCAGAATACTTGAGGAAGGTGGGCCTACAAAGGGTTAGACATAAGTGAAATATATATTAATTTTCTCCAGGTTTTAGAGGAGAATAATTTTGCTTAATTTTTCTCCCTGGAGGAGAATGGAAACCAAATTTTATCATGCAGGTGCTGGCTGCTTTTCTCTGTTGCTCAAAAGGAGAGAAGGGTTCCATTGAAGGAAAAGTGTTCTTGTCTCTGAACTGTTGAGTTGAGGCTGTATGGAGGCTCTGCTCTTATTGGGGCTATGTTCCTGTACTCCATGCTCACTCACTATTCATCCTCCTGCTCCAAAGGTGGTCTAGACTAGCAGAGAGAGGGGAGGGGACAAGCTGGTGTTTCAGAGGAAATATGAAGTACAGTTTTCTGGTACTCCCCGTAACATCTATGTATCACTCTATGTTCTCCCTTCTGTTTTTTGCAATATTTATTGACTGCTCCCTGATTTCCCTTCGGTCTTGTCATTCCCTTTCAGACCTATCAATTTGATCCTTTAACTTGATGGGAATCGAAGGCAGCAGGCTCTGCTCCATCCTTACTGTCAAAAAGAGGGGCTATTGCAGACATTTCCTTGTGATGTTTAGTCTGCATAAATGTACTTATGTTTAACTCATCTCTGTTTTGTATCTTTATGCTGTTGTGCCTACACTCGAGGAAGCTGCTGTCATTTCAGCATGTCTGTCCTACCACAATCAATAATGTTCCTCTCAATCTGCACGCAGGAGGTGTTTGCAGTCATCCTGGTCCTTGAACATAAGGCAATGAGATAGCTGAAGTGGTACACTTCATTAGCAGCTGGTGTTGATCCCTCTTAAACCGTTCTCTAGGGAGTTTTTTTTGCTATTTTGCTTTTGTCAGCAAAGAAGCACAGGGAGAAAATTGTCTTACTTTGCTAGTTCCCACTGGTCTCTGCTCTGTTTGATTAGTTGGGCGAGTGTACAGGTTTTGAAAATTCACCTTTTAAGCATAACATGGCTCAAAAAATCGACCACTGTGAACCTCATGAGACATTGTGCTATCAACCTGAGGCAGGGTTTGCAGTGCATGTCTAAGAATCCTCCAGATCATATGGGCATTGCCTTTACTTGATAGGCTTTGCAATATGTTAGGTGTGACTTGAGATGTCTTTTTGGCTGTAAACACTTCTGTAAGTATCTACAGCTCATGACATCTCCCCTTCCCTGAAGTGGTTTCAGTGTTATTGAAAAAGAGTGACCAAAACATGCCTTATTCTCCTGTCTTGTCTCTGCCTCCTGTGGTTAAAGACGTACTGAGAGGATCCCTGCTTTTTTTGTGCATGAGATCAGCGTAAAATAAACTATAAAAATAAAAAATTTCTGTCATATAGTTGTATAAAGTGGTTTTTCTGTAACAAAACCTACAAGTTTTACTCTAAATGCTCCTTCTTCAAGTTATTTTTGAGTAGCAAGAGTGGCAGAAATCTGTTGTTGTATCTCTCTTTCTGATCATCTAGATCCAATAGAGAAAACTACTTTTCCATTTCTGCTTTTTTGTTTTTCTTTTTAAAAAATGTAGGCACATATATTGCATCCATAGCTTCTGTCTGAAGGTAAGAAAAATAAACTTGAAGAGGAACGTGAGGAGAATTCACTTTTCATGCTGTAAAGTATGTTCTTAGCTCTACCATTCTGCTTTCAAAGAGGTGATGTGTCTGGGGCTGATAATGGCAATTCAGACAAAGCCTATGGCTGAAGCAGGAGAAGTTTTTTTTCCAAGGACTGCAGGAGCCCAGTGTCTGCTGAGGGTGGGCGAGATCATTGGGCAGTTTCTGAGAGCCGTCATTTGCCCCTGAAATCTAAGGAAATGTCCCCATTTTTATCAGGCAAAGCCCATGCTTACACTGCTGAGAGCTAGCAGAAGGACCATCTACTTTTTCATGTCCCTAAGATGGTTGTTTTTCAAAGCAAACAAAATCAAGTGAAAAGCAGGAGAACTGAGCCCTTGAATGAAGTAGTTTTGAAGTTAAAGTTTGCGTGGTATTTTTCTTGCTACCTTTATTCTGATTTGGTTTGGTGGATTATTTCTGTACTTGAAGTTGAGATTTCTTTATTTAAAATGTACTCCAGTTTTAAACTTTAAATGTAGATGCTAGACAGGCATTGGCATGTGTTTTTACAAGAAGTAAGCTATAGTTGAATTCAGATATGATATACATAGAAAGAAATGACAGGCTAGTTTAAAAATTAATAAGGAATACATAATTAATTAATGAGGTGAACTAGCAATGTCTGTATGCAGTGTACTCTGAAGTAGTGTTTTGTCTATAGATGGTGTAAACCCATTTATAGTTCCTGCAGAATACTCAGGAAAGGCACCTGCAATGTGAAATTATTGTAGTTATTTCTACATTAACTGCCTAATGCAACTATATAGATACTTGATCCTTTTGACAAAGGAAAATGTTCTTTGTTAAATCATCTGGAGATGGAAACATATGGCATTTTCTATTCATCTGAGATAAATGGATCATCCTCTTACTTCTTCATGATTTTTTGTCATAGGCAATGTGCAGCTTGAAAAAAAACAAACCCAGTCAGCTCAGATCCTTTTATTTCATAGAGCTGATTTCCTGAAATGTCAGTGCAAAGATTTTTTTTCTTCTTTTCATCTGTTCTCTTGAAAATCTGTGGTAGCTAAACCTTTGTCTTCTCTTCTGTTTGCCTGCAAATGAGAGTAACTGTTTTTTTTTGAAACTGTCTGAATTTCTTTCTCTGCCCTTGTATACGAAGAATCAAGAAAAGGCCAAATCTTGACAAGGATTTAATCAAAAAATTAGCTACAAGACATTAATTGTTCCAGGATCAAAACCTCCTCATACCTATAAATAATAAACAAATAGAAAAGAACGAGATGTTTCTATAGGATCCTTAAGTATCTTGAGGAAAGTTCCTGGCAAGTTTTCTAGTATAATACAACTTTTTTTCTCTAGTTTTAAATAAAGAAATATGTTTTACTTGCATATTAGCTAACTTAGTGACAAAACTTAGTGATCAAAAAATGTGAAAAGAAACATGACCACAGCTTTCAGTTGTTGTAGTTTCTTAATACATATGACATGAAGTGATGAATTCTGTTGAATGCATATTACCAGTAGAGACTAGTAACTCGTATTTTTGATTCAATTAATGTGCAATTAAAGCTGTTAATTCTTTTCTAATAAATTCATTGCAAGAAGTACTTGAACATCACAAATACCTTGCTTTTAACTGTAATTGGAATATAGCTAGGTGGAGTTGAGAAAAATTGGGCGAAATATGTCTCTTTCCCCCTCATCCCCATCCCCATGAGTGTGAGCTGAATGAAATAGTAGCAATTAATCAAAAGGCCAGAAAAAAAAAAAACCCTAGATGCCATGTGGAGGAAACTGATTTAATTTGTATCCAGAGGAAAGAAGACACCTGGAAAGGCTGTAACTGCTTGTGGATGGCTAGAGATGCCGCTAATGTGGCTACTTTTGTCAGATTTCCGCAATGTTCTCTGGGTGAACACCTTCACCATGTAATATTGTCTTCCTAATAAATGATCTGGCCTTATTCCAAGGCAGCTCCATGTTCTGTTTTTGCAGATGTGCAGATAAATTCTTCTTGTATCTTGAGACCATGTCTGTCTTGTATGGGTTCAAATAACTGGCAGCCGTCCAGATGTTCTGCGAAAGCTTTCACAACCTTGGATGTGAAATGGATGAGTGGCTTAGTATGTAGTGAGGGTGCTTGAAGGAGATCAGTCCGGGATTTTTAATCATTGCCTGCATACAGGCTCTCCCAGGGGTGGCTGTGATGACTGCGTGCTGTGCTTGCCTTGAAAACTATCAGCCCTACAGTATCACTTTACTGGGTTTTGGCAGCGTTTGTTTGCCTGTGGGTTTTTTCACTCAGTATCAAGTGACTACTAGAAAAATGTCCAATTAATGCAAAAAAATATTTCTGCTGAATGTTCTGTGCAAGCCAGATGTGTCCTAAGGTACCTGAGTCCAGGATGTGTAGATTCAGTTCACTCTTTGGTGATGCTGGAGAGTCACTTGAATGAATTTGCAACACACAGGAACCAGCTTTCAGTAGTTTGGTTTCTGTCAGCTTAATTCATTATCTTAAACTTTGATGCTATTTTATGGATTGTTAATTTGGTCTTAATAAAACAAATCACACAATTTCACAGTCAAGGCACACGGACAACGTGGACAAGCACCTTCAGTTTTGTGGAGACGTAGAGCCCATTCTTTACACCGGCAGCTGTGGTGTCTCAGTCGTTAATAGTTTGTGTCTCATGAGTCAAGGCCCCAAAATGCATTGAATTATTTTAAAAGCACCGTAAATCATCTTTTACTAGATTGTATGATGTTTTTCTTTTTTTTTATGGCTCAATATAAATATGCATGGTGTTTTGAGAGCTTTTGTGGTTTTTTTTTGCTTGCTTTATCTTCCCTCTGTTTTCACCCAGAATAATATGAAAACATCCCTAGAAAGTGCATTGGCATTTGTGATTGAAGTGCAGCAGAAGCTTATAGAGGATCACTGTGGCCCTTGGAAAATTCTCCAGTGATTTCTTCTTGAATCAATACTGTTTCATGAGTCAGAAAAATAAATAAAATAAAGAAATAAAATCTGAATGTGTCAATGAGATCAATATGTCTCTAACAGAAAGAATTGTTTTTGGTGAAATTTCATTTTCCAGACTCTCTCTAAGAGGGTACTGAAACCGTGCTTCTCAGGAGTTTCCTTTCTGCTGCAGGGAGTCAGGGAGCTTTGTGTTTGGCTGTGCTTGAAGTGTCTTTCCTCAGACAGCTTTTCTTTTCCTTTCTTTTATAGGGTGCAGGATTTCATGCTGTATTTGGTAAATTAGTTGCAACTGCTCCTGCTAGCAAGAGCATCTTCTGTCAGTATTTGATGGCTTCACACATAGCGACCAGGAGAGGGAATTACTGCTGTGCTTAATTGTAGATCTTGCTTTGACCAAGTCCCAGGCTAGGTTAGGCGATGCTGTCTTGTTGGGATGCTGAATGCTTGTAGGCTCTAAGGATCTTATTTTTTTTTTGTCCCATGAGACTTACTTCACTGGACACCGGTGGGAAGTTTGTTATTGCATGAAGCTTGGTAGAGTTATTGCTGCATTTGTTTAAAGACCATCAACCATGGGTATATATAATGAGTATTTTGGAGCAATCAATACAGTTTTCATTGCCTGGAGATAGTTGGGGTGCATGCTTGTTTTAATGATTTTTGGAACAGGAAGAGTACAAATGATTTAAAATAATGGCTTGTATTGACTTGCTATAGTTGAACTACTCTGTTTATGGAAGGTAAAGGACATCCATATTTGGACTCTGTTTTGACTTACTTTTCTTCAATAATTTAGTACATACAAAAGCAAATCTCAAAATTTTATGCTATAACTCTGGTATGCTTATTACACACCATGTATTTTGAATAGTGTGAATTGGAATTAGCAAATTAAAGCATTTCTTCTTCCTTCAATAGAAGAGCATTGACCTCATTGTTAGAATAAAAGCTTCTATTATTTTCCTGACAGAATATGTACAGATTTCACTTTTCTTTTGATCTGGAATTTGGTTTCTCTTGAGAATTTTCACAGCTCCTTACCTTTCTCTCTCCCCACACCACTACTCATGAAATCCTGAGTCTGCCTTACTGTCCTGGGGGAGAAATCTTGATTTTGGAAATGAACTTTCCATTTATAAAGGTGCAGTGTGTTACACCTGGGAAAGATGGAGTCTTCCGAGTGTGGTGGGAAGGATGGAGGTAGAAGCCTGAGGAAAGGTCTTGGCTGTTGCTGGAAACATCTAAGTATCTCTCTGGCCGGGGAGGCATCGGTGTCATTGCAAGAAGATTTTGGTTTGATAAAACGCAGTCATGATGTGGATGAGCTGGCTGCATGCAGGCTTTTTTTGGTTGAATTCTGTAGGTTTCAGGGAGCAAGTGCTGTATTTTGAATAGCTCTTCATGGATTCACTAGGAATTAAACAGATAATAATGATAACATGTATCAGCAGAAAAAGCCCATGCCTGACTTGGGTAGCGAGGAGCCTAATTTTTCAATTAGTTGCTTTTTTTCCCCCCCACTGTGTAATTTTTAACAGCATTCATTAAACTGTCATTTTTAAAAAATACCTTAGTGATATAAATTGAATGGCCTAAGTGTATACATGACATTGTGCCTGTGGCAAAAGCCTTGTGGAAGCACAGAAGCTAGAATTTGCTATAGATTTTAGAATTTAATGTAAAAGTTTCTGAAATAAACTAAGTATAACTTCCACATCAACCCTGATGGTGTGATTAATGAGTTTTTTAAGGAGAAAAAGAGAGCATTATTTTGAAACAATTGGTACACATGACCACGAAAGAGAATATTTTTCTTTCCAGTTGTGTACTGAAACTTGAGTTTCCTTAGTTTGTCATGGCTGTATCTCTGTATCTCTGTGATCAATACTCCCTAGATGCTTTTTAGCTGGACCTATGAGAATCAATATATCTGAATATTCTGTGAACTGAGAGAGAAATAAAATGAATTTTCAGTAGTGCTTTGTAACTCTTATTAAAACTTTCATCACGCTTGAACATTGTTCATATTCCTCTGGGTGATCTTTTGCATCCAGGTGTTTTATTTCAGCATTGAGCCCATTACTTGAGTTGCTGTTTGTGTTTAGCAGGCAGTCGAGATGGTAAGAGAGAAAGGTGCTGTAACCTGTCAGGAGGGGATTAGCGTCTCCCCTTGAATAGAAACAACCCCAAATAGTAAATGGTTTCCTACCACCCTGTGTGGTTAAGCAGAGCAGAGGTTTTCACACACTGTTGTATCCAAAGTGTGTCAAACCTGTGGCAAGTCCAACCATGCCAAATTGTCACAACAGTATCATTTCACTAAAACATAGCAGAAGAGCAAGGAGCACGAGTAATAATGTTTGTTTTTTTTTTTTTTTTTAATCAAAACTGTTCTTTATCTCCGTGTTCTTCAAAGCTGGCATTTGATGGAGAATTATAAGAAAGCTGTCTGGTGCCAGTATATCAGTTGCCATCTGCGGAAGCACAGAAGGAAAACCTGAATATGCCTCTCCACAAAGCGAAATCTTGTGCAAGCAACAATTATGCAGAGTTTCACTTGTTCTTTTTTTTTTTTTCTTTGCTCAAAGAGGATATTTAGGAATTAATTGGAAGTCAGAGTTTTGGCTGAGAGCTAAAACATGATTGGATTCCTAATTATGATTTTTTTCCTCCTTTATTTTACTATTTAAGGGCTCTCCCTGCTTTTATCCATTACTGTTAAGTGGGTTTGAAAGATATTTTTCCACCTTCATTTACAGAGAGATCAATTTGCTCGACTGGTAAGGGGTCTGTGATTTATTTTTAACAGCCCATAATTTTGTGGGCATGAATTGGCTTACCACTGTGTTTTTTCTAATATAACTCTCACTGGCTTTTCTGTTGCAGTTGTTTGATGGAAAACAGGCATAAAATACAAATATTCTCCTCTACTCCTTTTCTTAAATAATTTGAAGGTTTTGCGGAGAGCATGAGCAAATCTGCCCTGGAGGTTTCATGCCAAGTGAAATACTTCTAGCTACCTGATGTCATCAGGGTGCAAACTGTAGTCTCAGCTTTTGTCTCTGCTTTTGTTTGATGTAGCCCTGTAAGAATAAAGGCCCTGACAGCTCAGGTTTCTTCTGTTTGCATGAAGCACCTTAGCAGGAGTTGGGCTAACAGAGCAAAGCGAGAATCACAAGTGAGCTGAGGTGGTATGTTAGTGGGAGCAAAAAAGCTCAAAAATTCCACTACTTCTGTGGTTCATTTTCACAGCCCAGTGAAAATAGGTATCCAACCTTTCCTGCCCTCAGCGGAAGCCAAGCCAGTAGTATGCCCAAGCCAAAATCTGGTTCTTAACCATCATTTTAAAGCATTTTGTGTGTCACTGGGTTTTCCAAAAGCTTTCACTTATGCTTGGATATTCGGTTTCCTCCTGTGTTCCTTCAGACTTGACATAGAGAAAGGTTTAGAACTTTGTAGGTAAAAACACATAGCAACTGTTTCCAGATTGTTTGATAATACCAAAGCACTGCTGTTAATTTTGCTCCAAGTATGTTCTTCTTAAACACCTCTTTTCTTAGACTAAGGATCATAAGAAATGTTAGTTTATTGCAAAATAAGAATTGTAAATTACTTCTTGAAAGTAAAGCTATGGAGCAAAATCACGTGGTGATGTTACATAATGGAATTATTTACACTGCTGGATTGAACTCAGATTCAAACATTAGTTTAAGTTCAGAGGGTGGAACTGAAAATTAGATGTCAGCTCTTACTGTGGCATTCTTTCAGTTGGTGAAATGTAGGGAGAAGTTTTTGATCCTAGAGTTCTGAAAATAGGCTAAAATACCCACGTGCTTTTGGACTACATTTTCACAGGAGCATCGGGGCACATAAGAATTTGTCTGAATTTTACCTTTAAAATGTCTCTTGCATATCAAATACTGTGATGTTCCACAGAATAAAACTGATGTAAAGGTTTGCATGAGGCCTCAGAGCTCTGCACTGGCACACTGCATTCATTGCAGCTGAACGTCAGCCCAGATGCCACTGCAAGCTTGGAATTTTGCTTTGCAGAGATGAAGTGTACATAAAGACACATTCTTACTTTTAAACCAGATAAATCCATCTCTCTGAGGTGACTATTTCAGTCCTGCTGGCTGGCCACGGCTCTGTCTTGTTTGTACAAGAGCGCTGAAGACTTTTGCTACCTTTCTGCTAATGTATTTCTTTATCGATACACTCAAGAAAAAGAAATCAGATCATTTTCTCTTCCTGCATCTTTGGCAGTTGTTGATGCAAACTGTGCACCCCTTCTGCGGTCAGGAATTGTCGGAGGAACTTTCTACTTCCTTTGCTATGGGAATATGTATTTTTCCCAGACATAACTGGTGTTTTTTTGAATTTATGCCACCAGGTCATCCATCTACAGGAGGTCAACCTCAGTTTTGCTGTGTGCAATGGCTACAGCTCCTGGGGACCTGGAAGGGGTTTTTGCTGCAGTGTGAAAATACATTTCTGCCTGCTGAATGAGCTGGCCCCAACCATTGCTCAGGAAAGGTTGCTGGAGCCTCCTGGAGAATCTGAATAAAAATCTTACCAATTTATTGTAAAATACACAAAGCAAATTTCAGAAATGCCCTTTAAGTCTATTTTTTTAAATTATTATTATAAAGCGTATTTAGGAATATGCATGGCAGATCCTATACAATTAATTTGCTAAAAAAATCCACAAACCTCTTGGAAAGCTTTCCTGGTTATGTGACTGTCAGTGTAGGTGGGAAAAAGTCTGGACTTAAATATGTGGTTAGATAAAGAATAAATGATAATTTCTGGCAAGAGGTATACAACAGACTTGTTATTTCAAGGTGTCTTTCTTTGAGAAAATAATGATGCTATTTTTAGCTGCTTTTGGAGTAAATGCAATGATGAATTTTGTTTGAAATGTCCAGCCGCTCTTTCAAAAAGAAAGCAGAGACCTTTCAGTGTCAGCAGTGGTGTGGTTTGTAACAGCCACTGCTACATCTTAGCATTTTTCCTGGGTTTGTTACAGCATGGATATCTTGTAGAAAATGGGAGTGTTATGTAGGTGCTTCTTTTATTTCCCCTTTTGTGAGAGGCCACACGATACTTGAAACTGTGGAGAAAACTAGTGTTTTCTAAATGTCTGTGGGTTTCGCTGAGAAAGGCTTGGAAGTCCCACTGCCAGCAAAAGAGTGTTAGGCATCTGTTTCCCAAAAATGGGAACCAAATTGGCTTAAAGTGCTCCTCCCTCCCCAGTTTCTTCCTGTCACATTTGACATTGGAAACGATCACTATCTAATGCAGCATAACCTCTCAGAAGTATTATAAAATGCAATTTTATATTACTTTATATTACAATGCCTTTGCTCTCTGTGTACGTATGTATTTTATAATCGACACATACTCTTGAAGACCACATTTCCATGTGGCTGACAGTTCTGCTATCAATTGTTTGCAGACTACAGCTGATTAAAATATAAGCTGTTTAGACGCATTAATGAGGATGCTAGGGTGAATGCTTTTGAAAGCAGGATATCCTTTCCCTTCTGCTCTGAAGGCACTGCAGGTTCACCTGCCCTGTCCTGCTGCGCTGCCTGTGCTTCTCAGCTCTCCCCTGGGATTAAGCTGTGTGGGTGCTATCAGTGCTCCTGGGAGCCACGAAGGTAAATCACACACAGCTTTTTGAAAGGAGGAATAATAAAAAAATTCTTTACAGTTGTTCCAGCCTTCCTGGCTATGGAAAAGGCAATGTTCCTGTGCGTGGTCGTCTAGGAGTTAAGGCAAATAGCTGTCTGCAGTCTGTAGCTTCAGTTACACAGGATTTAATTAGCAATGCTACATTTTTTTTCCTCATATACATCTTCTAAAGGAAACAGAGGGAGTTTTAATATCTGTGCAAAACTTTCTCCCACTTTCTTGGGCACCTGTGTCTGAGCAGAACATTTCTACAGGACAAGATCTGCTGCTGGGGACAATATCCAGTCCCCAGCAGCCAGTAGCAGAAACAGGCTAGGAATTGGTGAACAGCTTTAGCAATTACCAGTTCTGAATCCACCAAGAAATGAGAGTTAACACCATCTATAATACAAAAAATACCAGGGGACCTTTAATGAGGCATTAGACTCTTCTCTCATCCTCCAAACAGCTCTTCTCAGCAGTGCTGCTGGTCCCCAGCTGCTGCTGGGGCGATTTGAAAGGGGCAAATCCAATTTGCTGATTTACAAATACCGTGCCCTGCAAAACCTGAGATGTCTGGCGGGCGCTATCTCCTTAGCTTGTGTGATGAATTCTATGTGTTGAATCTTTGGTTCACCGTGGCTAATATACACAATGGATAACTCAGCTGGGGAAAATACCAATAGCCCCTCTGCAAGCAGCTGTCTGGGTTGTTTTTTGTGTTACCAAAACATTTTGTAGGTAATCCATTTCAGCACAGAAAACAGTGCTGTTAGAACCTGGTGGGTTTCAAATGTGGCTTTTAAGTTACATTACGCTTTGCAGCAACATCAAGTTTCTATTTACTTCACTACTTGTCATTCTTTCAAGCAGCGCTTGACATGAAAGTAAAGCAGGCTTTCTTGTTCTTGCAGGCATCGCTATTAGCTGAAGGTTTTTATGGTAATGTCCAGACTTCCCACTGTCCATTTATCTAAAGTCTGATCTGAAAGCACAAAGGAGAGGCTGCCCATTTCTCACTCGTGGGATATCTTCTTTTTCTGAGCCTCTAGAGTGGCTGATTTAATGCCTTTCCAGCACTGCTGTAGGATTGTCGGGAAAGATGTAAGGGAAAAAATAGTTTCTAAACGTACTAGTACTCTGGGTGGTGTGTTGCAAGGTATCATCATTCTTTTCTCCTTTTTTTTTGTCACTCTTTGCTTTCCTAATAATTTTCTTTGTTGGTGGATTGGGGACAGAGGGATGAGATATTCTCCTTCTGACCTGTACAGCTGAGGAGGAGTTTGTCACAGACCAAGTGACAAATGTGTGACTTTGATGTGTGCTGTGGGATTGAAGTGTCATGGAAAAAATCCAAGATTTGATAGCACAGCTTCTAAAAGAATGAGAATAGAGAAGGTAATTTTCTGTTATTTGTGTGGTACCTACTGGTTGATCTGTTTCTTTGCTAAGAGATCTCGTCATTGAGTGCAGGGCACATTAAAGCCTGGGACTGACACTTGATAACCAAACCCAATAGTGTTGTAGATAGTTTTTTTTTTTCCCTTTAATGTGATATTTTTCTCCCCTTTTTCAAAGAGCAAATGTATACCCTCAGTTACAATTAATTTCATTTTAGATCAGAAATAGAGTTAGTCATTAAAATAAAATAGTGGCTAAAAACAGGTAAAAATGTCCTGATGCAATAGAGAATGTCCTGATGCTTTTTGATTCACCTTCTCTAGCATATATATATGTTGCAAATCAAAATTCTTTGTGTTTGCAATCGATTCCAACAGCAATACCGAAATTTTGGAGTAACAAGTATTTTAAAGACAGTTTATGTGTTACTGCAATAGTGTTCTCACAGGATTCATTTTGATGAAATCTCAAACCATCAAATTTAGTGGACTGCCGAGGATTATTACATGGTTTGCATGAACCAGTTTCTAGTTTTGTTTCTTCATTGAATCAAAGTCCACTGCTAAATATTCTTCCAGAGGTTAAGGAGCAAGAAGCATGAAGAAAACATCATTTTGATCACCTGAACATGAGACCTTATAAATAAGCCATGGGAGTTTGTGCAAGATAAATGGTTTTGTCCAGGCTGTTGTGTTTTCAGGTGTGTTGTACACAAGGCAAGCAAGCAAGGAGGGAGAGAGGGGGAGAGCTCCCTATGACATGAGCACAGAAATGCCAAACGAGGTTGAAGGTTCCTTTTAAGGGTACCACTCCAGCAGTAATGTCTTGATAACTTATGGCAATGTTTTATCTTTAAAATATATGGAATAAATAAGGATAATTGCCTTGCACCACCTCAAAATGAAGGAGTAGTTGAAGGCTTCTTCATGAGCCCTTGGAGAAAGCACTGAGCAAAATCCTCATTGAGTGTTGTAGAAGTTAACGCATAAAATTCAAAGAAGAAAAAAAGTGTGTGTTCTAAAGTGCTAGATAATCTCCATAGAGCTTGTGAAGGCTGTAAATATCCATGGAGAGGACAGGGAAGACTCTCTGGCTGGTGGTCTGATGCAGTAAATTAAAGGGAAGACATCTGAAAAGGAGGAAGGAAGCTTGGGTGATGCTGAGCTGCTATGCGAGTATAAAGAGCACTGGACAAATAGATATCTAGGACTAAATTTTCAACGTGCTCGATATCTGCTTTTCCTTTCGTTTAACTTTTGAAAGCTTTTCCATGGAGGTTGTCTACAGCAGAGCGACAGTTCCTGTTGTGATTTACTATTTAGTCCTTGCTTAAATGAATGGTAGCCCATTGACAGAAGATAATTAAATTTTAAACCATTATTAATATCTGCTAAAGACAAACATCTCTTCTGGACTAAAGTTCTCTTAAAGTCCTGTGGCTAGACTGCTGGCTGGTTGGTAGAGATAGACTCATTCATGAAGTCCAGATATGGTTTTTGGTACACTTTAAAATGTGAAAATACGTGTGCTTGTGGTTTTGTTGTTGCCTGTTGCTTTTCCTGCGTGTATAACATTAACATACTGTGGGTGGTTTGATTGCTCTGGTTTAAGCAGTTGAGCAATTTTTGCCTAGACCTGCAGGGACACTACTTTTTGTTATAATTTCTACCACTGTGTTTCCTTTTAGAAACAGTTTGTTACCAGCATGTGGTAAATAAGATAAGGAAGAACCTGCCAGGTTTTAGTATCTTCTACCATTTTCTGCTCAGTGGTGACCAATGCACTTTTCTTTCCTTACTTTCCCCGCCTTTTTTCCTCTGTCCCTCAGTAAATTACTGTAATCTAATTTTGGGATTTATTGAATCGTAGCCTTTTAAGGAACAAGGTAGACCAGATGTTAAAAATAATGCTTTGGGTTGCCCTGTAAAGCTTATAAATATCTGGGGAAAAAGGATCACTGCGCTTCAGTGAATAGTGCTTTTGTTTGCTTTAATAGAGTAAAATTGCATGGAAGATCTTTTGGCAAATTGGCACAAGGGAAGGCGTAGTTCTTGGGTAAAGAACCTGTTTGGAGTTCTTTATCACCTATTTAGATTTTAGTGCAAAACGGGATTCTTCAGTTTTCATGAAGCATCTCAAACTTGTCTGCTCTCCAGAGTCTAATGGCTCTAGCAAATGCTTCTTGTGAATTTCATTGCTGATGCAATGTGTTCTTCACCTCTGGGTTTTAATAGCTGCCATCTGTCACTAGGTTTCACTTTGATTTCTCTTAAAAAAGAAACAGGCAATAACCAAAAAGATTAGTGGCTTTTATTGTTAATAATCACATATATTAAGTCAAAAACAATAGAGAAGATGCCCTGTTGTTTACCTACAGGCAGCCCAACACCACATGCCTTGCAACATGACAGCAGTCAGGTGAGACCGCAGATGTAGGACTTGTTTGATCTGTATGTTTTGGCATAAAGTTTTTTGTAAAGTCTACAGATTTTATTATTGTTGGCCAGACCTGCTGTGTCAGGGGGAGAATAGTGCCAATGAGGGCAACATATGGAATCAACCCAACTCTTAACTGCAACGGGTGATGTGACAGTCTTCATCCATACAATGGTCTTTTAATATTATGGTATATTAAATAGAGTGAGGAGAATATTTTCTTTCTCTGTTGCAAACTCTGGCCAATGTAGCCAATGTAATTTCCCCGCTCTGGCTGTTTCCCAGGCAACCAATGCATGGCTAGAGCAATAAGCGGCAAAATACCTGCACCCCTTCCCTCCTTGAAATGCTAAAAATATTATAAAATAAGACACAAATATAAGTGAGAAACGCTATAGTATAAATAGTTGATTAAGCAGATGGGCTCCCCTGACTCATCCAGCAGGGTGGAGCTGCAACCCTTGTGCAGCCGATGTCTCTTTGCCGTTTGTTCAAGGGGCGGGATGTCAACCGTGCGAGTGATGATCTCTGGCATTGTGGGTATGTTTGTGTATTGCTGAATTGTTTTCACAGGATAAGGAGAAAGTGTGCATGTATGTTCATATATAATTAAGAAAAAGAAAGAAGTTTTAAACACTGAAGAAGTTGGAGGTACAACAGATGGCAGTTGCTTTACAGGTCTTATTTCAAGGCTCTTGCAAAATGGCTAATACAAACCCTTGTCAGCAGCTTATGGTGAGGGCATTTCCATGTAGGAGTGTTATTGCTGTGCACACAATGTGGAAGGGAACATTTCTGCTTAGCCTCCTTCCTCTGGCACTTGCTGAGACGGCTGCCTGATTTTGGGATGTTAAGTCCCACAGTGGTATCTCTAGTGTTTGGTCCATCAGGATGTTACTGCCTTACGCTTATCAGTAAGAAAAAGCCAGCTCTTGTTTTCGTACTCTCTTTCACAGTATCACAGTATCACAGTATCATAAGGTTGGAAAGGACCTCTGAGATCATCAAGTCCAACCTATAATCTAACACTAACACCAACCATCATCTAGACCATGGCACTCAGTGCCTCATCCAGTCTCCCTTTAAACACCTCCAGGGTAGGTGACTCCACCACCTTCCTGGGCAGCCCATTCCAATGGCCAATCACCCTTTCAGTGAAGAATTTTTTCCTCACATCAAGTCTAAACTTTCCCTGACGAAGCTTAAGTCCATGCCCTCTGGTTCTACCACTGGTCACCTGAGAGAAGAGACCAACCCCTGCCTGACTACAACCTCCTTTTAGGTAGTTGTAGAGAGCAATGAGGTCTCCCCTGAGCCTCCTCTTCTCCAGGCTAAACAGCCCCAATTCCCTCAGTCGCTCCTCATAGGGCTTGTGCTCCAGCCCCCTCACCATCTTCGTTGCCCTCCTCTGAACACATTCCAGTATCCTAACATCTTTCCCATACTGAGGGGCCCAGAACTGGACACAATATTCAAGGTGAGGCCTGACCAGTGCCGAGTACAGGGGGACAATAACTTCTCTGGTCCTGCTTACTACACTATTCCTGATGCAGGCCAGGATTCCATTAGCCTTCTTGGCCACCTGGGCACACTGCTGGCTCATGTTGAGCTTCCTGTCCACCAGCACTCCCAGGTCCTTTTCTTTCAGATTTTATTTCTGCAGTAGCAGTGGATGTTGGAAATAACTCTCTTGTTTTGAAGGTAACATTTCTTCTATGAGCAAAGAAAGCCTCATCTCATGGGCTCTTTCTCTTTGTCACAGGACAAGGTCCTGTCTTGATGACCTGCCTAGTAAGGCTGATGAATCATTTCAGTTCGAGTAGCATCTAAGCGTTGTTAGTGCATTTCTGCTGAAACCCTCTGCTTCTGCTGTAGTGAATATAACAGTCATTTATCTGCAGCCATTGACAGCCAGAAACCTGCGTGCTCCTACTCCCGTGTGGTTTTTGCAGGCCACCATGCAGCTAATGAAGGAGAATGGTGTGGTGGTAGCAGAAAATGTACTGCAGGTTGGATTGATTACAGCACAGGGAATTTGTATGTGCCAGACCTGAGAGTGTGACAGGGACAAAAAAATGTTTACCCTTATGCTGCAAGTTGGGAAAAAACACTGCTAGCAGAAGAGTTTGGGGTGATGGGCAGCTGGTCAACTCCAACTTGTCTCAGCACTATTTGTTTTTCTGTTTCCCTGGAGAAAAGACTTGCCTCAGATCCACCTGGGCTGCAAAATACTCTAGAAGAGATCCCAGATGAGGTGAATCATGTGAGGACTTGTACCAATAAAGAGTTTGTCTGGATTTTCTTGTTGAGAGAGTAAAAAAAATTTGCTGCGGATAGTGCTTAACCAAAGCATTAACGAAAGCAATCAGTGAGACTTTAGGCTTTATAACTGCCACTTTTTGTATGCCTGAGTTTTCTGCTTAGCAGCATGGGGTGGATTGTCTTTAAACAGTTGATCAATCAATGTAAGTACCCTTCTTGACAGTACCTTCTTTATTTTTGTCAGTCGAATAATATTCTGTTACTAAAAAAAAAGAGTAGTAAGAGGTTTTGAAAAATCTTTACTTATATCTTCTCTTTTTGAGAATATCTTGTATATTTTCTGCTTTAAGCAGCAAATAATAATGTTTTCCTGTGGTTTGTTTGTTGATGGTGGTCTAATATCTGTATTATCATGAATTCATGGTTTCTCTGATATTTATTAGCCTGTTCTCCTAAGTTAATGGACGTGTATTCTTTTTCCACTAGTTTTCTGTAAGTTCTTATTAGCCCGCTTAAAAGGGGCATAAAATTCTTAGCTATAGCTATGTGCTCATATGTTTGTCAAAGCAAATGGGAAGGTGGAGTATGGAGACTCTGTCTACGAGGTACTGTCCAGTGGAAGGGCTGTGGATGTCATAGCTGGCTTCCTACAGAACACGTCATGATGACAGCTAAATGATTTGTTTTATTTTCAGAGAAGGATGCAGATTGGAGGGCAAGACTCAGTTTTGACTTTCTATTTTTCTCTTTCCAGGTAAGACTACAGTCTGCCTGTTTGCTGTAGATACTCAGATAAAACTTCTGGGGCTGTTGTTCTGCCCAAGTATGAAAGTCTGCATTAGGTCAGATCTGTAGTCTCATGTTTCTTGTCCACAACAGAGAAAATGCCTCCTCAGAGTGGTGATATTCTGAGGCTGAGCCTCTTACTCTTCAAGTGTGCCCATCCCTGTGGTTTTCCCGAGTACAGGAGGACCCTGCAGCCTTTTGGTTATAGGAGGGTTGTGTTTGCACCCTCCCTCTGGCAAACCAGAGGCCAAGGGACAGGGGGGAGGATTAGTCTTGCAGGGACTGTCTCCTCTAGAGGTTTGCCATTTCTTTCAGCCTTAGTCAGTGGTAAGTTAGCCTTAGGATAAGTTTAAGTAGCATGTATGTGATTTGGGAGAAAAATGACTGGAGGGGACTCAAGAACCAAAATTTAAGTTATTTCCCAGTGAAGCAAGGAGGGGAATGCAGGCACCGGCATTTTTGTTTCCTTAGTATAACTTTTTCATTTCCACTTTCACTTTAAGCATTTGTTGGCATGTTCCTCGAGTTTGGCCTTTGGATTCAGCTGCACAAATCTCTGGCTGGTTCTTGCCATCCTTCCTTTTGCACTGCCTGGCAGGCAGTGGGACGGGCCTTCCTTTGAAAAGCTGAAGTCAGTGTCCCGCCAAACCCTGGGCCTACCTTGGAGCCTGAGGTCTGTACTTGCTTATGTCCTTGAGAGCTTGGTTTGGCTTAAATGGCAAGGATTGGCATGTTTATTTTCTTGAAGCTGAAGCGCAGCTATTGTGTTTTAAGAATATTTTTCATAAATGCAGAAGACCCTGGTGCCAACTGAAGAACACGAACATCAGTTTCTAGGTAGATTATTTTGGCTCCCTAAGTCTTCACAGCAGCCATTTGGCAGGCAATTAACCTTACAATAGAGTGTATGAGATAACTGGCATAGCGGGTGAGAATTGAAAATTGTAAAGATTTCTAAATTGCTTTTCAAATCAGTGTTGTCTATGCCTTTCCTGTTACTACCCTCTTCTGCAGTGGCTCCTCAGTGGTCGTCATACAAGGGGATGCTTACATTTCCTCACATCTCAAAGAGACTCTGGAGTACGGTGTCCCCTCCTTTTAAGCTCTGCACATTCAGGCAAAGATAATCCCGCGCCGTTTCAAAGCATGTAGTGTGCCAGCTGTTATGGCTTGGCTGAAGAGACCTTCCTGCTGCAAGCAACACCAGGGATTTTGGCTTTCTTCCAATTCAAGTGCAAAATAGTTGGTTTGAAACAGTACATTTTTCATGTACTTACTTACTGTTGTTACATGTTGCAGAATAATTGTGGAGCAATTAGCTCCGTTGTATTTGTAGAGATGAGTCACTCATGTAAAACACTGCTAGGAAAGAGCATGGGCTTCCTATGCTGGAACATGCTCTGTTACTGTACCAGGGATCACAGGACAGGACTCAGGTAGTACCATCTAGGTCTGATCTCTTCATTTTTCGCCAGTCATTCCAAGTTTTCTCTTTGCTCTGCAGCATCTTTATAAAGGCGTGAAATTAGCAGAGAGGGATTTCTGTGCATTACTTGCCCATAGCATCTTCTGTTGATGCTGCCCTGATTATATATTGTGGTGCGGTATTGTGTTATTTCATTTTGTGGTTTTTAAGTTGAGAAGCTGACAAGGTAGGCAGATCTGGGACTGGAAGACATCTAATCTTGTTCTTCCATCCAATAAAAAATTGGAGGCCAGCTTAACTGTAGGGATTTGGGTTTGAATCTGAATGTTGTTGTTCTAAGTCTTGCAAAAAGCAAAGGTTTTAGGCAAGAGAGCCTGATTCAAGCCCAATTTAAATTCAAAGCAATGAGTGGGAGTTGTGTGTACTATAAAATCCTGTGAATATAGGATGCATACATTTAACGAGGAGTGCTTTGATAACTTATCCCATATATCCTAAAGGAAATTCACCTATTTATTGGTAACTTTTTTTTGGCCTTAGATGTAAGTCTATCGAATGCAATATTTCCAGTATATGAGACACTAAATGAAAAAATTGTAATACCAAATTAGTCAGATAGATAGCGAAGATAGAAATGACTTATTGATGTGGTGACTTGAGAGCCCTTGTCAGACTGACAAGAAACTTTCTAACATGGTCTTGGGTGAAATTTGGGATATGAGAGAGAAGATTGTAGAATCATAGAATGGTTTAGGTTGGAAAGGACCTTAAAGATCACCTAGTTTCAACCCCTTTGCCATGGGCAGGGACACCTCCCAGTAGAATGGCCAATGAATTGCATTTCCATTGCTCTTCCTGCTGCTTCTCTAGTTTAACCTGTCTACCACAGCGGGCCCATGGCTCTGACTCTGAGTACACTCCTTGTGTCCATTAAAAGCCGCCAGTAGGTCTAGCTGCAGCACACACACATCATGATGGAATGCTATGGCTTTGCTTTCATCAGGCGTCTCTACGAGACAGCATTTCAGTCTTCAGTTCTTGTCCTAAATGTCATATTTTCCCGAAGAGGTATTAAACAGATGATGGATAAGTCATGACAGCAATAATGGAAGAACTGTGCACTGAAATGAAAAGGTTTACCCCAGCTACCTTGGAGGTTTGAAAGTGATTGGCATTGAATCAAGGAAATAATGAAGCCCAAGACACATGCAAAGCTGGGTCCACTGTTAGACTTAAGTTTGGATTAGGGTTTGCTGAAGCTGGTCGTGGTAACACCCAATGGCATTGTGCTGGACTAGGGCTTATCTGAAGTGGCATAGCTGGAACATCAGAGTACAAAAAAAGGTTTGTCAGGAGCCATGGTTGAAGGATTTCATTGGAGCGTAGATCCATATTAAATTAAAGCTGGGAACTGTGAAAGGCATGAGGGAAACAGGAAAAAAATTCCTTTCTTCAAGGAAAACACGGTGAGAGCTTTTGGTTAAAATTGTGATGGAGAGGACTCTTAGAATCATGAGGGAAGCAACCTTGTAGTGCACGGGAGTAGGCATCGCTCCTGTGCCATCGTGCCTATGTCCCTGGAAAAGGTGGTTTATTCAAACAGAATAGTCAAAAGAAAACTTGATTATTTATTAGCAATATTTGAATGATATGCAGAAACACAGTGGTTCCTAAATACCAGCTAACAATGACTGGTAAGAGGTATTGTTTACTAGAAGAGGGCTTTCAGAACAGAAGTAAAACTCTCCATTGAACAGACAACAAGCAATGCTAACCGGAAGGCTGAGTCATTAATAAGTGGCTAATTTTTATATGAGGTTTTGCATTTTCAAAATATTGAACCAATAAACTCGTTTTGGGAAGGAAGTGAGCATTAACTTTCTGTAAACTGGTTGGTATGGCTTTTTCTTTATTTGCAGAATTATGTGGCAGTAGTATGTGCTGTAATAGATGCTTTCACTGTACCAGTGACAGTAAAATTCAGTTTTGAAGTGAAGTTTATTTTCCGACTCCATTTCTCTAAGCTCTAGTGGAGAAAACATAACTTTATTTTTTTTCTTCGGAATTTGTAATCTGTCTTTAGTCATGACCTTGTTCACTGTGTGAAGCCCATCTGTATTTTGAGTAAAGCTAGTCTTTCTAGTGTGACCTGCTCGAAATCAAAAGGTCGTTAAAGAATACTGAACATCAGTGAAAACATTTTGTTTGATGTAGTCAGGTTAAAATGTTTGTCATCTACTTTACTTGTATAGGAAAAAAAATCTCTGAAAGATGTTGCTCCTCTCAACTTTGGCTGAATTTGTTGGTTTAAGACTTGTGGCTACAAGGACAGCTGGGTCATAGATATTACTGTGTAATGGAAACATCTGAAGAAACCAGTGTTTGCTCTATGGTAATAAAAGAAGCCAGTGAGGAATTATTTCAGTCAGGAGTAATTTTCAGGTAATTTGAAGACTTTTTAAGTTTTATTTTCTCTTTACTTTGCTATGTGTTTTGAGGTTGGAGTACCCATTCTTCAGGGTGCTAGGCACCACTAAACCAGCTTTTATGTGAAGTGTCAGGCTTCCGTTGTCGTTTGAGTGATGGGCTAATTTAGCAGTACGACCAAAAAATGTTACTTTGGCTTATTGTGTCTACTGATTGCTTATTAAGGCATGTATCTTCTTGGGCACTACAGTGTTAATATGGGGTTTAAGTACAGCAATAGGGGATTGGTACTTAAAAGTCTTCAAAGATGAATATTTTAAATCCAGAGACCTATCAAAGCATCATCTTGTCACTGGAATAGTGTGTTACGGTGTCATAAAGCACAAAGCAGTTGTATGAGCTCAGTGTTTTGGAGTTCCCTTTTATCCTTGTCTGAAGTGCATTGCGATGGCAACGTCTTCGTAGCCTTGATTGTCTGCAGAGATGCACAAGTGGAAGGCTGTATAAAGAAAGATGAAGCAGTGTGAGATCAGAGGATTTGTCTGTGAAACCCAATGTGCTCCTAGGTACATGGTGCACATAACTTCTCATTGCAGAGAAGTTAATGACCCCTGTAGCAGGGAGCCACTGGTGCTTGCAGACTGCATTTACACTGTCTTTTTGAGGGTGTTACTATCGGATACATGTATTCTTCTGTTTAGATTGCTTTGATTTTACATTGAAATTTGCTTCCTTATATCTTCATTTGAGAGTTTTGGAAAAATATCAGTCAGCACCAGCGGTAATAATGGTTGTTGAAGATGAAGACAATTAATCAAGGAATTGCTAATGACGTGCTGAGTTAAAGCAGCTTTTGTTACAAACAAGCTTATCCTGTTTGATGAACACATAGATATATCCAACAAGTGAAAACCATCTGATAATCCAGCATTTGTGTTTTCCACTTCTCTTCAAAGAACAACGAAAGGAGGGAGGGTTGCTCTGAGTGAAGCCTTTACTGTATATCAGATTGCTCCAAGTTAGCTTTATTGCTCATTTTTTTAAAAAAAAGAATGTAACTGGTTAAAAATAGAACTGTAACAATGTAAGCACAGTTCAAAAAGATGAGCTTGAGAAATGCACTAAAAAGAATATTCTTAGAAGTAAAATCCTCCTTTATTCTTTCAGCATCAGAGTGAGTGTCTGCCTCTTAACTTAAGCTGGGCTTTCCCTCTTTTCTGTCATTCAGTGTGGAGAGAGTGGCACTGACCGAAGATGAATCCTTCCCATGCTGGACTCCTCCAGTCTGCAGTGGCTTGTTCCCCTTACTATGGAAAAAATCCTCTCCTTGTGTGACTGTTTTTTCTGACGGCAAGCTCAGGCAAGGCAGGGGTGCCCACATATTTTTCCTCTTCCCCTCTCCTTTAAGGTCTGTTGGTTAGTGTTTTGTTCTTTACAGCACTATAGAAATGCCTTGCTAGGACCTTGTATGTCTCATCAGGAGCAGGATTATATGGACTCCTTCCCACTGGCTTCATAACCACTCTCATTTTCTGAGTTTTGTCTAAATACCAAGCAAGTTACTGTGGCTGAAGTTGAGACCATACTATTGAATTTGACCAATACTGCCTCCATCATTCGGATGGAGCTGTTATTTCCCTTCTCTGGTCTCTGCCCTTCCTTTTGCATGAGTGCCTCACAAGATACCAGCAAATATGGGTTTCTTGCATAGGAAACCTGGAGCAGCAGCTTTCAGGCAGTTGCTACTTTTGACCTCTGGTGATTGGTGGACACCTAAGGGTTGTCTGTTAAAGATGAAGACCTTTTATTTTGACTTCAGTGTGCTGACAGCAGGCTTGCTTTTCTTGGTCGTTTTCTGTTGAGTGATTCCCTGAGGAGCCAAGGACTGCAGAGCTACAAAGTTGTATTAATTTCTAGACTGTTCTACTGTCAGATCAAACTTTTATCTGTGCCTTTATTTACAGCACCTGCCTCATACACTGAGCTTTCTCTCTTTACAAGTCTCATCAATCTCTGGAAGCACAATCATCCATTTTGTCTCTGAGGACGTAGTCTTTCTCTCTTTAAAATGTAATTGATTTTGTTTTTTTCCCCTGGAAGAGCTACAAGGCATCAGTATGTTTTCGACAAAGGTGACCACCTTCATATCCCACCTGATTCCATAGGGTCCTTCACCACAGCTGTTCAATCTGGGTGGTCCTACTGAGACCAGAGACAAACTGTGTACGAGACAGTACAGAAACAACTCACTGGAGAGAGAGCCTAGTGCAGCAAAGACAACTACGGTTACTAGGACAACCTGTTACAGCAAGAAAAGTTTTTGTCACCCGTGATCCTGTTATCTTCACTGCTGGCTGGAACAGAACCAACTGCCCAGACCTGCAGAACTGCACACTGGGAGCAGGAAACACCAACTTCAGATTTTCCAGATTTCTTATGTGGTGAACTTGCACTTTCTCCAAACGTGCTTTTATCACCCAGCAGGACAGCGTGTGGCAGGCTAGTGGGAGCACTGATCTGCAGCTGAAGGAGCTGTGCTCCACAAGCTTCTGTTGGCTGAAACCATCAAAAGAATAAGGAGTCGCAGTTGAAAATACTGCCTCTTAAAAGGAAAATTTTTAGGTTTGTTGGGGCGGGGGAGAGGAGAAGACTTCTCAGTTTTTAAGGTTTGGCTCTGCAGTTCTGTGTGCTGGTACACTTGGATCAACTGAATTAGCAATTTTTATCAAATAACTTGAGCTTCCTAATACATTTCTTGAATGCACTGAAGAGTGACAAATAACCTTATAAAAAGAAAAGCCGGCTACGTTTTCTTGACAGGTACTGCCTCTTCTTTTTGTGGGGCTGTTTGTCACCAGCCAGAAGAAGAAATGTCAGGATTTCATTTGTGGGCGCATCCCTACCTGAATTCCCAGTGGCTTCATTACCACAGATTTGTGAGCAAATAGGGAGGCATGTGAAAATATTATTGCATGGTGCAGTGATCAGCTAACTTAGCAGGCCTGAGGCAGTTATAATGCTCACACATTTCTTCAGGAAGATGAAAGATGTTTCCTTTAATTAGTGCTTATGCCCAGAGTCCTATTTTTGGGTCTGAGAAACAACAATGTGGAAATTTTCTGCTACTCCTAGCTGTGTGCTGTGCAAATCGGTGTTAAAATCCAGCAGACACCATCAGTGCCCTGTCTGATTTGGTCATTTGAAGACAAAACTGAAATGATAATCTGAATAGGTCCAGTTGGAGAAAACCATAAGCCTGGCTTTGCTGGGGGTCCCACGTATCCTCTGAAATTCTGGTTCTGGTGTGTCTGTTACTGAAACCTGGGGATTCTGTTCAGCACATGGCTGCCACGCCAGTGCCATCTGTCCTTTAGCAGGTAACCCTGCTTTATTTTGTCGTGATATTTTTTGAAAGGGCTAGTGAGAACTTCCCTGTGAAATCAGAGCAGTCAGGAGACTGATTGTGATGGTGCAACTGAGAGGGCAGAAGACTTCAGAGACCTCACTTTAGTTCTGCCTTGTGCTATGATTCATGCGGACCAAGCTTAATTTTGCTACAGTCAGTGTGGCTTCTTGGGAAGACTGGATGATCTTTTTCCTGATATTATTTGCAGACAGTGAGGTGCTTGTGAGGGTCTTTGAGCTCTCACAGGATTAGTAGCAATAGAGAGTGGTTCAGTGGAGTTTCTTTGCCAGCACATGTACAAACCAAAGACCATATTGTTCCAATACCTTGATTTTTTTTTTTGTTCCTTAAGAACATGCCTGTCAGTAGTATGCCAAACAGAATGCCAGAGTTCTGTTCATAACTATTGTTTTTCCAAGTTGTGCTGACAGAGGAGTTGGCTTTTGAAGCATGCTAGAAGTGTGGCTCCAATTGCTGCTGCAGTGGAAGCCATTGGTGTTCACATAGGAATAAATACAAGGACTCAGTGAAAAAAGGGAGAGGAAGAAGGAAGGCTCAAATTCAAAGCAACTTGAAACAGAAATCCTTCTTTCCGTCTTTCTCACAAATGCCCATCACTATTTTATTTAGGGGAAACCAAGGTAGGACAATTTACCTAGGCAAGGAATACTGTTAAACAAGTCAGCGCGAGAGTCTATGTATGCCATTTCCCACTTTACAAGTATAGTGTTGATGCGAGCTTTTTAAACATTGCATGTTCCATCTGAGCCACTTTGGGAGGTTTGGCTAAGGTTTAGCACCCTTCTGCTCTCTGAGATGCCACCTAAAACCTTTCACCACTGCAGATATGTGCATGATTTTTGACATTACAGAAGGTGAAATACCACTTCAGGCAGCAAAATGACTAACCAACCGTTAATGTCAGTTCTTCTTTAATGTATATTTTTGTTTGCATCCGTTATAACATATGCTCTGAACACAAAATATTTACCTAATTGGCAGTTTCTGCAAACTTGGTCTTCAGAAAATTCCCAAATGAGAAAACAGTAAAATTGAAAAATATCTTTTAGCTTTTGTGCTGACTAAAATACACTTGATTGGCAAGTAGAAGTAGGATTTGCCAATCTGTAAAGTTTACTGCTTTGTGCCAGCTGAAGTTCTTATTTTGTAAAACGTGCAGTTTTATTTTAGTAAAAACACAAACTTCTTGGGAGGAAACCCTCTCTCAACTTTCAGAAATATTTTAAGTTAATCTCAGCAAGTGATGAGAGACCTGTTGCCTTGTCATTCCTGACACTGATGTACGCCCAGAGTAATTCAATGTGTATGTACCCAGGGCAGCAGTGGCTTGGACTCTTAACAAGCTCATCCCCATTGTTCTCATTCTTCTCTGTGACTTGGTTTACTGCACTGAAATGCAGACTTGCACCCAAAAGATTTAGTGATGTACTTGAAGTATTACAATGTTGGTTAAACCTCTAATTGGAGTAGGCTGCAAACTGGAAAAGTGAATCAGGCTCACTGCAAAGTGATAACTTGCACCGGCATACCTAAGAGTAATCTTGACAATGTAGAAGTATAGTGAATAACTAAAAAGTGAAGGCTTAGAATTCTCATTTTGTATACAATGGTGCAAACCCAGCCTCCTTTAGTTAAGGGCTGCAAGAACAGTACTTCCTTTTTCTTCTGAGAAGGGTGTTGCTATGCAGCTTCAGCTGTGTTTTTTAAGAACCTGTGCTGGCAAATTGGAGAAGATGGTCTGTTAATTGCTGTTGCTTAGATGTTGAGTGATGGAATTATTTGCCTTTGGTGTTTGTTTTTTTGTTTCTTGGTTTTCTTTTTTACTATCAGCAAAAGCAATTACACAGCATTAGTGACTGGTCAAAATGTAACTACCTGCTTTTCTCTCTACATCAGAGCTGCAAAACATTAATGTGAATCATTGTCAGAAGAAATGGGCAGAACTCACTTGAAACTGTTCTGTGCGAAGCAGCTACTTCTGTTTTTTTATTGCTCCTCATGTTTCCATAGGCTTTCTTTCTAGGCATACTTCCACCTTTCAGACTCATGTAAAGCAAACAATCATGTAAAACGTTTGTTGTGGCTGATTTTCCTCTGTGGTGTGAATTTAGCACAGCTGAAGTCTGTAGGAGGTATTTTGGAAAATCCCATTCTCATCTCGATGCATCCTCTCTTATTTCTGTTTGGTGTGTTCATAGAGGTTTTGAGTCTGCTGTGGACACACCGTTTCCACCTTTGCCTTTCAGTAGAGAGTTATGTATCTAGAAAACTTGGTTCTTTTTCTCTGAAGCAAGGGAAAAAGCTGTGCAGCTGCAACACTTTTCAGACAAGCAACTCTTTGTGCCTTTTCCTCTTGGAAAACTTCAGAGCTGACATTCGCCACTGACATCTACGTATGAGCAGTGGTAGCAGGAAAATGGAAAAAAAGAGCTCAAATGCAGTTGTAGGACTGTATGAAACGTTGTCTTGGCAGGGTTCAAAGGCCGTGCGAGAGGGATATACATCTTTCCAGTACCTTAATCCTACAGTGATCATAGTTGCTGTATTGATGAATCATGGTTCACAGTTCTGCTGGTGTCAGACACAGTGGTGGCACAGCCTCCTTCAGATTACAGATTATATCTGCTTTCAGAAGCCTAATGTGGTCGAGTATGAAGGTCCAAACTGATAAGGTTTCACAGTGCTCAGCTGTCATCTGGAAGGATTATGGGCTGCCTGGACTCTGCACCACTGCTGCCTTGGATCCTGGTGTGGCAGTTGGCGGTCTGTTGCATGTTGTGCTGTGGGACTGTTGCCCCAGCTCTCCTCCTGACAGCTCAGCCCAACTGACCTCTCCTGCCTCTTCAGCTGCTGGTGTCTCAGCAGCCCGTTTGTAAGAATAAATGCTTGTAGACAGGAGAATGTTTGCAAATTGATTGATCTGCAAGCTAAACATTTTTTTTGACGTTCCCTGAATAAGGAAATGCAAAGCCTGTAGAGATTCTTTTCTTAAGAACTGCTTTTAATCAGAAAACCCCCAAACTATGCATGAATCTTAGAATTATGCTTCGATTTTCACACTACCTCTTAACAATGGGCTAGAAGCAGCATTTTCCTCCAGTCATCATGCAGGTCTGCAGTACAGCATTAGCGTTGGGGATCTATTACATTGTGAGTGTCAGCTCAGTCATGTCAAATTGGAGTGTGTGCCCTAACAACTGCATTGTATCGCTGCTAATAAGAGGCTGCCTCAGAGCAGGCTCTTATTAAGTGCTGCATTAACCTGGTGCCTTGTTAAGTGATTTGTAGTGGTCTGTGAAAGCAGGTACCTGTGTGGCCATGTGCTCTTTTCTGGTTTCCCTAATTCTCCTCTACCTCAGTTTGATTCTAGTAGCTGGGAATGGATCTCAAGATAACCAAGGAAATAGAAAGCTAGTCCTTGGATGAGAATTTAAGAGTTAGCACTATTAGCCTTAAAAAATGAGAATCAATGTGATTAGACCCATCATGTTAAGAGTAAGGTGCAATAGAAGCTAAATAAGCAAGAGGATGATACTGGCTTAGGAATCACCATCACTTTGAAGTGGATACTTGAACAGATGTCTCATTACCAGGACGTGGTGGTACAGGAAGACTTGCCAGTAAGATGCAAAAGAGAAACATCAGTCTCAGGGTGACACTTGGTCAAGGCATAGACAGGATGAGATGCAATGCAATTGCAGAGAGTGGACTCTGTGCGCCCAAGTAACTGTGTCCTGGGCCTAGGACAGAGAGCATCGCTGCTGACCCCAAAGCTGTGGAAGGGATCTAGAGCTCCAAAATGCATGCTGCTGGCTATATTTCTCCCAGACTTTGTCTTCAGTAGAAGGCTGGCATAGCTGCTCCATGTGACTGAGTAGCGTTGGTCCAGGAGAGGGGAGCCGGTCTCAGTTTTTGCAATTGCATATTCTAAGCATGCTATTGAAGATTCCTATGGAGGTTCCTTGATGTGTAATGCTACTTTGGGATGAGCCAAAGGGTTTGTTCACCATATTCCATTGCATGAGAAATTATAGCTGAGTAACATGTGAGGGGGCTGTCATGTGTTCTCTCAGATGCTTCTGAGCAAGGAAAACTTGTACTTTCTGGATGATGCAACAGCAGTGTTTGGTTTGTAGTTGTTCTCATTAAACTATGGTTGGATGGCTGTACTTGTATCTTCAGAGTTTGTGTGAATATAGGACTAAGTTTTATAAGTTGCCCATGAAAAGTAAATATTGTCCTTGTGCTCAATTAAATTGGCATAGCAAACTGTTAAAAGAGCTCTGTTAAAGCTGTAAAGTCAAATATACACCTTCAGTGCAAATGTCCTCTACTATGTTGCTGCCTCTGTCCAATGCTGAGTTCCAGGATTGCTGTGCTCGAATTTGACCCCAAAGATCCAGGTTTCAGGTTCAGTTGTGTGTTAGGATGCAAGTCTCATGGCTTCCCAGCAGGACAGCTCCCCACCACCCCACCATGGGAGAGACATGGCCTGAGACAGATCTGGCAAGTCTATCCAAGTGCCAGATTTCTTTTCCCAAATCTCCCTGTTGATCTCTGCCTACCCAGTTGCTTACATCTACAGCTTTCCGCCTCTTCCCATGGCAGGAGGGTGAAGTATCCTCAGCAGGGCTGAATACCTCTTAACTCCTACCTGTCCCTGAGCAGAGCCATCACCCTCCTTTCCTTGTGATCCTCCCGAACACGAGACTGTGTTTCCTGTGGTTCCTCAGCTTCTGTGAACTGAATTGTTCTGGACCTTCCTGGGCCTTCCTTCTAGGTGTTGTGCTCAAAAGCTATGATATCCCCAAAACAGAATGCATTCTTAGGGCTTACGTGTCAAATCTGTGGGTCATATCTCTTAGATCAGCCATAGAAACAGCTACCAACTGAGAAGTGAAACAAAAAATCATTTTCTGAGTCTCAGGAGAAAGAGCAGGTATGTTTTCCAAGACAACTATTCCAATAAGAAATGGGTTAAGTAAAAAGAATAAATTGTAGGTTAAAATTGCACAGTATGTTGTTCCGACAAATTCAGGTGCACTGTGTAGGTATTTTTAGAGGGGAAACACAGGGAAAAGCTGTTTATAAACAGTATGCAAATATGTCTCCTGTGTTAATTTGCTACGTTGTCATCAACTTTATGGCAATCCTCAGAAATTATTCTTAACAAATTGCTCATAATTGGATCCTAAATGTAAGGAAATCATCGGTTCTCTCTTGCTGAATACTTTAAGTCATAAATTAGAAATGCAATAGCGATGCAGATCTTGATTCTGTAACCCTTATATGTCCATGGAGTTACAGGTTCAGCACCAATAAAAGGCAGAAAAATCAGAGTGGTATGTGATTAAACTGAGCTCCTTGAGATGCATTGATATTGACAGTGAGTGGCTGAGCATCTCTGTGGTCTAGAGCTAAGCTTTCAAGAGAAGTAAAACAAACTGTATTGAAAACTGTGCCTCCTAGTCTGAAAATATTTGCAGTTTTCCACCATCAATGGGGTACACGTTCCTGATGCTGATCAGGAATTTGTAGCTCTTGTTTTGTAATACAGTTTTAATTATCTTCTGAACTGCAGCAGAAGACTTTTTCTGTAAGTGTGTAGAGGGAAGATAAGAGTTGAAGTGGGAGCAGTAAATCTTCTGTGGCTTCCTTTCACTACCAAATTGCTCAGAAAAAGAGCACATAGGAAGACTTGTATCAAAAGCTCCCAGTGTCTGGTGCTCAACAGGTGTAACATTTTAATGCAAACTTGCTTGTATTGTTAAACCTTTTTGGACAACTTCTTGCTTTGCCTTTTGCTCTCTTAGCTTTTGTCTGTTCTTCCCTTAAATGGAACTGGCTATAAAGGTATGTGGCTGCTAATGGATGTGATTGCACCAAATAAATAGAAATTGCTTGTGGGACCAATGGAGCCTGAAATCCCTTTAGCAGTGCCACAAAGGAGGCCCTTTCTCCTCACTCCTCTGCGAGAAATAGGTATGACACAAGTGCGTGAAACTAAGCACATAACCACATGCCTTTTATTTTATAACACTTCTGTTTTCCAAATTGCCGATAAATACAATCATATTAAGGAAAATGTAAATAATATTTAATTTAGGTAAGTGTATGATAAATGCTTAAAGGTTTTGCCTTTCATTAACGTGCTTTAAACCTGTAAAGGAAAGCCTGGAGTTCGGTATGTGGAAGAAGGAAATGATTTTGAGGTAGAAAGAGTTGATTTTAGTTGTTCCAAGTTACTCATCTGCAAACCAAGGTGAGAGTCAGATTTCAATTTCCACTTTTCCTGAGACCTGCTGTACTTTGCTGCCTATCACTGTTTTTTCCAGTTTCACCTCTCAGATGCTTTATGCACATCAAACGCTTAAAAAGCAAAATGGAGAACAGAGCAAATTACAGAGCCTTAGATCTGCTGAGGGGGGAAGAATCCTTCAGCTCGCAGTGAAATTCCTCCCGTCACTTCTGCCTCCCAAATTGTGCCTCTAGAGAGAGGGTCGAGGAGGATGATGACAGGTAGGTGCATTTCTTTGTGACCCAAGGCTTACTGAATAAGGAAGATGTGAAGGAATATTTCTGCTTCTTTGCCCCCTCTGAACTGCAGGGATGCATTTAGCAACTTATTTGTGTTAATTGGATATTTGAGTTGTTGTCTGCATCTTACTTTCTGTTACTCAATGTATCCAGCACAGTTTGCCAGGAGCTCAGGTTCACTGGACGCCAGCTTGTGACTGGACACCAGCATGGGTGCACCAGCATATACTGTCATTTGTTGTGTCAAAAGAAGTGAGGAATTAATGAATGAACTGATGACAATGCTAACTCCAGGTTTGCACGGCTGCATGGGTGAGAGACCTGGATGCATCCTGCCTTGTCTAGACTGGGTGCTCATAGGGCAGCAGAAATTCAGGTTTTCTGCAGACAGAGCAGCTCTAACAGGCAGTTATCCTGATGAAATGCTTCTGGACCCATCAGGATTTAATGAAACTCCTTCTCCCATCTTAAAGTTTCCAAAATAAACTGCTTTGTGGGAGCAGACAGAGATGGAAGGTGTGAGGTCACATCTTACACCCTGTTTCTGAGCGGAGGGGTGAGGGAAGCAAAATCCTCTGTATTTTTCTGCAAAGAACCTTCCTTCCCACAAACGCCTGAAGAGCAGCCAGCAGGAGTGGCTGGGTGAAGCCATGAGGTGCTCTAGTCCTTCCTCCCATGGGAAGAATGCTGCCAAGCATGTCTACCACTTTCAGGAATTGTGCCTATTGTTTGCTTCTTGGAAGGGGATGTTCCCTGGTCAGAGGTCTCTGGCTGTAAGGGGCACTCGTGGAATGAGTGGTATTGCCAGGTGTGACTTTTGGTGCATGTGTGTGGTGCGTTTTCTTCCAGGGGTGCTGTGTGTGGCCCTCGAGCTCAGGTGGATGGGGAGAAGCAGGAGGCTGAAATATATTGTGTTTGGCACTAGAAGTCGGTAACTACACCGTTTTTTTGAGCAGTGAAGTTCAGCAGTGTTACTGTGACTATTGATTGCTCTGTTTTCCAGGCTGAGAAGAGCATTTCTCTCCTCAGTGCTTCTGTATCTGCAGCCTAGCCAAGGAGTGGCTCTGATGACAGAGAGGCTCTGCTACCTTCCCCTCCTCCCTGCTTTTCTTCTCTTCCTAAACTGGCACACAAACTCAGTTGACAAACACAGCAAATGCATCTCTGTCACTGAAAAAGGCAGTAGCCATGGAAAAAATGCTTTCTTTTTTAAGCACAAAAGTGGAAAACTGTCCTGCTGAAAATGTTAATTTGCAACTTAAAGTGTGCTAGAAAGGGTTAACCCTACTCTAGTAGCCCTTTGCTTCTAGTTTGTTTGGGAAAGCCTTATCTCCTCTTGTCTGCAGAGACTCACTTAAAAAACTGAATCAACACAACAAAGACAGAGAAATGGGAAACCGGAAGACAAGAGGGCAAGCAAAGTGTTGGCAGAAAGGAGAAGGTATCTTCCCTTTCTTTAATGTGTAACCCTCAAATAGATAAGGCTCTGCCTAACTTTTGAATTCCCAAAGATGCCTTAAAGTGCCTGATGGATGAATACTGTCTCCATAACCCCCAAACTGGGGTCTGGGATGCAAGGCAAGATCCTGAAACCGATCCTGAAACCACGCAGTGTTACACTCATGGGAAATGTATCCCATGCTTGGTCCTAAGCTGGATACCACCTGAGGCTGATGGTTTGGTTTTTTTCCCTTTCCCATTGAAATGTGGAGACAGGGTCAGGGCTGGGAGCAAAATTGCTTTAAAATCTCAACGTTGTATCTGCTAAATCCACATCCTGCATATAGCAATGCAAAAACTAAATGTATTTTGCTGTGTCTTGCCTTTAAAATGCCAGGAGGAAGGTTTGAGGAGTGTGGAGGGAAAAAGGTGGATCAAGAATCTGAGAAAGAGTTTGCATTCTGGATGGGCCGAGCTTTGGACCTAAATTGTTGACCCCAGTCCTTTGGTACATTCGTGGGACATTAAATATCTTTCATCATTAACTGCTCCCAGGCTTTCAGGAGGGATGAGGGAGGAAAATCCTGTTGGTTTCTACTCTTGCCAAAGCGGTCATTGAGCAGCATAATTAATGCTGTCTCCCTGCTGTACACCACAGGCACTCGGATCGACAGGCTGTGGGATCTGCACGTTGAGAGCATTCTCCAGGTGACCCTTTCATCACAAAGATGGATTATATACTGAGAAATAATTAACCAACCTTCAGCCAAGCAATATTACAGTATATTCAGCAGGAGGCAGGCAGCCAGCATCCTTTGAAAAGGAGTTTTAGGCTCAGGTAGCTGGTGAACCTTCAGGTAGTTCCCAGCACAGTGAAGTCATCTGAAAAGTGGCAGTGGGGAAGGCAGGAGGGAGGATGGTGCGAGGGTCTTTAAGAGTAGCTGACAGTGGTTTGTCAGCCAGCTCTCTCTCCTTATTAATGGCTCAGCATGACATCGCTTATTTGGTTTCAGACCTCTTGTTTTCGCTGGCAGCACAGTGAATAGACTCCCTGCAATTCAGTTGGCGAGGATCCTGTCCTTATTGACAGCCAGAAAGTGTGAGTAGGGGCCATTTAGGCTTGTATCCTGCATGGGGAGCAGAGTCATTATCATTGCTTCCCCGTGGAAAACACCAAAAGATATCTAATGCATCCCCCTACCTCTCCTGCACAGAGACAGCAGTAAGTCTGGGGATGCTTTGACAGTGGAGAGAAATGTCAACATGCTCTGTTGATGCACGGTCTTGGGGTCATCAGTGAGCGTCTTCAGCTTGGTGCTGCCTTTTTGTTTTTCTCTGCTTTTCCTATTCTAAAGTGTGTCCTTCTCTGCAGACTGTTGGCAGTGGGCTACTGTATCAGCTGTGTGTAACTTCATCTGCTCACTGAAGATGTCCGCATCTTATTTATTTATCTCAGTGCCAACGTGGAGGGTTTCTCCTGTGGCTGGAGGACCACCTATTGTGGCTATGTTGTCTGAAGAGTCACATCAATATAAACCCATGTGATTTGATCGGGGCTGCTGGATGCCATCTGTCATCCAGAGTTTGCAGCAAATGACTTTGGTATTGCACTGCCTACATCAGTGTCCTCTTCCCTCCTCCTTTTAGCCTGTCCTTCTGGACTTTGGTAGCTTCCAGTGGATGCTGAATATCGCTGTGTCAAGTGGTATGCCCTTCTCAGAAGATGTGGAACAGGAGGGGCTCACTTGACTTTAAGAGGCAGTAACATCTGCAGTAGAGATGAATTCTTTGCTAATTCATATTACAGAAAGTGAGCAGGGATTCTAGTTACTATTCATGATAACCAGTTTTACCCAGCAGAAATTCACAACTGTAGTTGCTTTGAGGCTGTTTTCTATTGTTTGTTTTGTACTATCAAATTTGCAAAGGCTGAAGCTCAAAGGTGGATCAACATCTTGTCAACAATGTTATCATTTTCTGTTTCGAACAGGTAAATCATGTTAGCGGAGATGGTGTTCAATCATGAGATCAGGTGGAAAGGGCTTGCCCATCCAATTAATAAATTGATTTTTAGGGAGCAACGTGGGTTTGGAGTATCCTCACTGTGTTTTTCTCTATGAGATAGTTTGCCTCACAATGCACTAGGGAAACCTATGATCATTGTCTGTATTTATGGCTCTGCATTGTTGCGCAAGACACAACTTTCCATCCATTACTCTTCGATATAACATTATATACTTGTTATTAAAAATCTCAAGAAGTGTCAGGTAAGTTACAGGTTGTAGGAAGAAGGCAGCCACTTGGAGAAGTAGAAGAAAGCTTTATTGAAACTGCTCAATGGAAGAGAAATTAATATATCCTCTCGGGAAATAAATGGGAGTTAGTTCCTGAAAATACAATGATGTTCCTATGAAAAGGAGTAAATAATCTTCCTCAGAGGAAAAAAATCTATGTGAAAGTTCAGCTGTCGGACCCTCTTTGGCTTTTTCTTCTCTCATCTCCCTGTGCACTCAAAGAGAAATAAAACAAAGCAAGCGAGATTTGTCGGTGGTTCTATGTTTCTTTTGCTTCTTTTCAGAAGCTCGTGTCTGTAACCTTTCTACCTCTTTTGTGTATGTTCTTCCTTAAGTAATGCTCCTTTCTGCAATTTTAATCCTCATCCACAGACTTCAGTCTAGTGTGAACTTTCTCTTGATTTATGCAATTGTGTGTATTCACTCAGAGCTCTTGGCACTGCTGTGGCTGCTGCATATTAGTTAGGGCTTGATGCTTTGGGTGCAAAATTTGGAAGACGTGGAATAACTCTCCAAGCTCTGTTCATCACGACCTTCCTCTTTCCCAGGAGGAGGGCTGGGGAACAAATGGCCCTTTCAGCATGAGGCGCTGAGAGGCACTTAAACTCTCTGGAAAACTGATGGGGACTGGCAAATGCGCTGCCTCCTGGTGAAGTTTGGGCTGACAAGAGCTGCCGCTTTGCTTGCAGCAGAGAAGAGAAGACCTTTCAGAAGCGAGCAGAAATCAGCCCATGCACTGCTATCTGAGTAAGATGCTTTAAAATGCTATTTCAAATGGCTGTATAGGAAGATAACTCGATTTCATATAATGCATTCTAATGGATGCATTGCCTTACTTAGCTGAGATTTATGAGAAGTTTTGAATGGGAAGGTGAAAAGAAAGCCTAGGTGTGAGTGTTTGCGTCCACATGGGGGAGAAAAGCCTGAAGCCTTTTAGCTTGCACAAATGAAAACAAAAACATTGCGTGCTGGCAAATACCCAGCAGAGCTCCTGGGTTTCGCTCCTGGAATGACCTCAGTGGAAGGGGCTTTATGAGTAAATAAGTTGTGCATCATTTTGCATTTTAGTAAAATATGGGATGACTTTTTGGGATGTATTCTTACAGTAAATGGTGCAGTATTCCAAGCAAGCATACACCTTCTCAGTGTGACATGGGGAAGCATCAAATGTGGTTATATAGGAGTTAGGAAGTTTCTAGATAGGAAGAAGTGTGAAGCCAAGCAGAGAAAAAGGATTACAATTACCATCTCTGTGACAGAACTAAAAGATGAGTGAATTGTTGATGTTGAACTTCAAGCTTTGGGCTTCTGCATATTGAAATACCTGTTAGCATCTGCAGGATGTTGCCCGGAGCTGTGGAAGTGTAAGCAAACATTTGCCATGTGAAAATAATTTGAATATGTCCAGCCTGTTTCCCATCCAAATCAAAACTGCTGGTCTGCTTTTCTTGGCCTGTGTGCTGGTACTTCCTATGTTTGGCTGTAACATTTGGTTCATGTTTTTCATGTACTATTTGTTTAGATAGGAGCATTGAAACTTTCTTTGAGCTTGCTATGCAAAACTTGCTTCATCGCACCAAGTAGTATGAAGTTGCTGAATGTGATCTGCAGGCAGATCATCACCTCGGCTTTCTTTTCTGAAATTGCATGTCCAAAAAGAGCATTATCAGATTTTTATATTCCCTCTTCCACAGTCAAGAGACTGGTGATGTAACACAGAATCAAAATGGGACTTGCCACTCTGTATTACCTCCCCGAGTTAATGTCAGTGCTCTGGATCTTGTTTCTCTCTGATGTTTGCAGATGTTAGTAAATCACATTGGACTGAGCCGAGTCAACATGCTGATTTGTAAACATGAAGTAAGATCTGATAAAAGTATGCCTTTTAGATTTTTAAAGAGTAAACTTTGGATTAACCTGGAGTAGTGCAAATTGCAGCTGTAGTGAGGGAACTGAAGCTCTGCTGCTTGAAAGTTCAGCATATCCTTATGTATGCGAAACTCAATAAAACTCAGTTTGCTCCTGTTTTCAGAAGACACTTCAAATACATTTAACTGAGAAATCATATCTCTCTGTATAGTATACAAGGTGTTTCCAATCTTGTAATTTTCCTATTTGTCAACCTTTATTTTAAACAAGAGTTTGTACATTAAACAATCTTTTTCTCTAGCAGTGATCATGTGACAAGCCTCATAAGAATAAATAATTATACTTACATTGCTGTTTCAAGTGGTTGGTACCCAATATTGTATAAAATGTCTCCAAACATCCTCACAGCCCTTTTAGGTTGTCTTGTCTATGGAGAACAGGGGGATTGTGATCATGCTTGAACAATGTGAGCAGCACCTATCAGCCTGATCTCCAACCCTGAGCGTATCTGTTCCCAGAAATGCTTTACCCCATACACTAAGCTTTCTTTTCCAAAGTACAGTGTAGTTTTTATATATGTACACTTCTTTCCGTTCCTTGATATGGTTCAGAAATCCTAGTCCATAGAGTTCCATTCTACAGGGCAGGCCTTTCTGATGCGTGATTTCCATACAGGTGTGGGTTCAACAATGTTGGATTTTCTTAGGGAAAAAACAAAAGTGAAAAACAAGTCTGGTAAAAATAAGGTTGAAAGAAGAATTTACAAATGCTTACAGCTTGCCTGGTGTGTCTGCCAAAAAAAGGCTGCTCTGTTTTGACTTTGCCAAGGAACCAGAAAAGCAGACTTGCCCTTCTTTTAAGAGACATGTAAGTCCGAGCTAGTTCTAGTTTCATTTTAGAAAGAAGAGGCTGCGCTTTACAAAAGCTGAGTTCAAGGTGTCTGTGCTCTATTTTCTGTGTCTAGAAAGTGTTTTTTTTGGACTCACAAGCTGCTTTCACCTGAGCCTACCAAACACATACTGTGGAGCTTTACCACTTTCACAACATGTCTGTCTTTGGTGCTGTAGGAATGAGTGCCATGGGGCATAAATACGTAGGTCTGTAAGAGGAGGGGAAGAAGGATGGAAAGTTTAGTTTAGATTAAGCCCGGGTTTCTTGCCTCAGATCTACCACCTGTCGTCATTCTTAAATGGTGACATTTGATCATCTAAACAAGTAACTCCCGGTTGATAAATTTGCTGTTTCTCTGTTGCTATCATTATTATTATTTCTCTGCTATTTCTCAGTGACAATATTTTACTTATTCAGTTTATCTCATTTTCTCCCTAATTTTTATTCTTGAAATGAAATGACCTCTTTAAAGTTCACAGCCCGTGTATTATTTTTTCCAAATGATTAATACATTTCTCAAAACAGTTCCCTTGTTACCTTTCTCAGGTGTCAGCTGCTGTCTGGAGCAAGGCATCCATACTTAGCCTTCTGATAAACACAGTTCCATATTTTAGTTGATTTTTTCAGCCTCATAATCCTTGCGCTGGTGGTGAGACTGCCTGATCTGCAGCAAGGAAATGAAGATGGTTCCTTCTCGGTAGCAGAGAATACGTTTGGCCCTGTCTTCATTTTTCTTGAGTTGTGTGTAAATCATTTCTGCCTAATGCTCTGTCTTCATTTTCTATAGTGATTTCATATCCCTTTGGAGAAAGCAGGGACAAATTTGAATTTAGCTGAGAGAAAAGAAGAACGTATAGCCTAAACCATCTTACTTTCCCAAAGCATACCCGCTTTGCTTGTTATCATCTCCTTTCTGAAACACGCAAGGCAGAATGGCTGTTTAATCCAGACTTCCTTTTCCTGTCTTCAGCACACAAAGGACATGGATCTGTTAGAGTGAGTCCAGAGGAGGCCATAAAGATAATCAGAGGGCTGGAGCACCTCTCATATGAGCACAGACAGAGAGAGTTGGGCTTGTTTAGCTTGTAAAAGAGAAGGCTCCGAGGAGATCTTCCAGTACTTAAATGGGGCCTGTAGGAAAGCTGGGGAGGGGCTTTTTAATCGGAGAGTGCAGTGATAGCATGAGGGGTAATGGTTTTGAGCTGAAAGAGGGGTGATTTAGGTGAGATATTAAGAAGAATTTTTTTTCCTGTGGGGGTGGTGAGGAACTGGCACAGGTTACCCCGAGAAGCGGTGGAAGGTCCATCCCTGGAGGTGTTCAAGGCCAGGTCAGAAGAGGCTTTGAGCAACCTGATCCAGTGGAACCTGTACCTGCCTGTGACAGGGGAGCTGGAACTGGGTGATGTTTGAGGTCCCTTACAAACCAAACCATCTCATGATTCTATAACCTATATATCTTGCATGCTTTTACTCTTGCTCAGTGAACTCTTGATTTTTAGAGCTGTGCTTATATACTGGAGAAGGAGACGATCTGTATCAACCAAAAAGCTCTGGATAGCCATGGAAATTTGAGAGCTGCAGTCATTTGTGATATGAATGGAGGGCAAACTTTGGAAATGGTGTTGGGCAGTAAAAGAGCAAAATCTGTTGAACAGATGTAAGTTGTTATTAGGTAGATGTCCTCTGCAAGTTTATTTTGCAATCTGAATCCTCTAGGCATGTGAGGGTCTCTGAGGAGTCAGCGGTTTCGTTGCTACTGACAGTTTTTTCATATTCTTGTTTTGTACAAAATTTGTGCTGAGAGAGTAATGCTATTTTCCCTTCTGTCCCTAGCAAAAAAAAAAAAAGCTTAAAGCTTTTGAGGTCAGAGGTAGGAGTCTTCTCAGTGCAAAGTAGACTAAATAACAGGCTAAAATGTCTAAATAATAGGCATTCGTCTCCCAGTGAGGCTGCAGTATAGATACTGGAAGCGGAGCAGCTCCCAAGTCACCTTGCTGCACATTTCTTTCGCTGTCTACAGAGCTGTGAAGTGTTCAGGCTTGTGGTAAAAACCCCTCTGCCATCTCGATGAGCTCTGATAGCTTGTTTCATGTGTTGCATTATGCTGATAGCCCTTTTCTTGGATGCCTGGCTGGCTGCAGCTTTCTTCTCCTGCTAACCTCGCTCTGTTCAGTGAATTTGATGGGTTTGTTTTCAACGGATGTTTCTGCCTCAGATCAGTCTCTAGATCATTTCTCTGCTTTATGTAAAGTGATTGAATACCAGCCGGAGGTGTAGCATGGATAGTCTCACCTGCCAAGATTTAAAACGGTTCCATTCATTACCGTATTCACTTGTACTCCTGGTACAGAAGCTTTGTGTGTGAAGCTTGAAACGAACAGCACAACTGCTGCACATACCTCTCTTGGAGGCTGATGCTGATCTGGCATAAGGAGAGGTCCCATTATGGTACTTTCAAGGATCTCATCTGCTTGACAGGAGGCTGCCACGATGCCAGCATGGTGTGCTCTGGCTGACGAAAACGGATCAGTCAGTGGCATTAACCAGCTGGTCTCCTCCTGTCAAGGGATTTGCTGCAGAGCATGACTTGGGGCTGAGCACATATCTGGTACTGAGGAAGGGCTGGCCACTGGCTAAAAAGGTGAATGGGTTCACTGTGTTTGTCAGCTGTTTTCCCAGTGTAGAAGCTGAAGGTAACTAATGAAAGTTCTTCAGCTTATTTTGAAGGTTGTTGGGAACCCAGCAGGGCCTCTGGTGGTGGAGTATTATTTTGGTGAAATAGAAAAGGATTTGTTTTCAAAAGAAATTGTTCACTTTTTGCCTTGAGGTGTGGGGGAGAAAGTGAAATTTTGATGTGCCTGTTTTATCACTGACAATTCGCTGTTAAAAATGCTACTGAGTTTATTGACCAAGTATTCAAAAACTCCTGTGTCTGGACAAGAAATGAAAAGTCCAATGTGCTACTACTTTTGTGTAACTCAGAAACCTGGGCTTATTGCAGATGCCAGCTGAAAACGTTGTTTTACTTGAGACCTTTTCCTGCCTCGTCTGAGTCACTCGAGAAGGTTTCCTGTTGGCTCAGGCTGTGGTCTGAGCTTTTCTTCCAGCTGCAAGGCCCATGAAAGGGGCCATAGTTCTATCTCATCCCAGGTGAAAAATGGGAAACAGGGAAGAGAGGAGTTGGTCTTTGTAAATGTCCGATCTTTATTCATATATGTAGACTTAATGTTACTTGGCTTCTGAGCACTGTATGCTAAAGTCTCACATTTCCAAAGACAGTAACAATGGAAATACCAAGACTACTTATTTTCCCCTGCAAAAGTGCATCTTTAATTAGCAATAATAATACTATAATTATGCAGTCCTTTTAGCTCCTCTTATTTGTATGGATAGAGAAAGAAGATACGATTGTAAGATAGTTTAGGTCAGAAGGGATCTTGGGAGATCTCAATTGCAGCTTCGTGCTCAAGCAAGGTCTGAGGTCAGACCAGGCTGCCTGGGGCTTTATTCTGTATTGTCCTAAAAATATCCAGGGATGGAGCTTGCACAAACATCTGATGCTCAGTCTGGAGTCCTTCATGTTACTTGCCACCAGTGGCCATCAGGCAGGTAGGGAACTGCAGAGACAAAGGCAAATGGCTCAGGCTGTCTCTGGTCTCTCTGCTTAGCCAAGAAGTATGGACTGGAAGGACCAAATAAGTTGTCTTCTCCAGGTGTTCCCTAGGTGGGTTATCCATACAGTTCTCTTCATATTATTTAACATCTATAATGAGTAGCTGTGTGAGGCAGTGAAGCAGCACATACCACATCGCTGATGGTGCAATGTGCATTAAAAGCATCGTAGCATTTGAATGAATCCAGCTGCAACTGAGCTAATAAAACACTGTGCTGTTGTGGTACTACCTGAAAGAGATAAAGGCTCTCCTGGTTATTGTAGGATCTCTACCTTGAAACTTGGTTCAGGTCTTGAGTGTTTTTGTACTGATCATGTCAGTCTTCTGCTAGCTATAAGTGAAGAGTACATGTGTCCTCTGTCTGGCACAGACCTCTGTCCTCTGATCTGCTCAGGGCTTTGGGTGCTTCCAGTCCTTCATCAACCTCTTTGTTAAACCAGAAAACTTGTAATTTGAGGACAGTCTTTATTTTCCTCACGCTGAGATCAGAATTTGCCAGGGTGTGTATGTTGTCTAGCTGATGTCAAGGTACTTTTGGGCCTTTTCACTTGCTCTATGTTTTAGCCCCACAAAGTGTCTTTCAAGAATGTAACTCGTATAAGAGTGTGGAAGAGCTGCTCATCCAGGATTGCCCTTGAACAATTTTGTCTTTGCAAAGTCTGATTTTGATAAAAGTTAAAAAGTATACAAGTTTGGCAGTCAGCTGAATTATATGTTCTAAACATTATTCAGAGTGTGGTATTATACGTGGTGGTGTATGTGGATATACACATGTATAATACCTTCTGAAATATTTCTGGTGTGTAAATTTTTATCAGTTTAGTATTTTTGTAGATTTCCAACTTCTGTGTGAAATGTCTATCTCAATTTAAAAAAAATATATCTGTTCTTTTATCATTGCCTTTCAAGCACATGTTTATCATGGGTAAAAAGGGATCAAAGGGAAAAATGTTATTGCTGTTCAAAGGGATCTCGACCTCTGGTTTTGTTCTGTTGTGTTTAATAAGAGATTGCAATGATTTTATGTCCTACTATCACTTATCACATCACAAAACTAAGTCTGGTTTTCATTTTAATTAAAAGAATAAATTAGAATTGGCCACTTCTAATGCTTTATACGTTTATAGCTTCAACCTTTTTTTTTGACTAACATTTTGAAATGCATCCAAAATATTTTGAAAAGTCAGGAAATGAAAGCCAGAGCTCTGAAGAGCAAGGGAGGAGGGTTGCAGCTAGAAAATAAATTTGGATAGGATATTCTAACAGCTGTTTAGGGCAGGTGAACAAAATACGTGTTTTCTCAATGTATTCAGCAGAAAGCATCTTAGCGTTTTGAGAGAGGTGAAGTTAACACAGTGTCTTAGAAGGCCCGAGCGGGGGAGAAAAGTCAATGTTTCTCAGCATTTGAAATATGTCAGTAACAAAACTGCTGATATGGAAAATCTGAAGATGAGTATAAAGTTTCTTGTCGGTTGCTTGCTTTTTAAATAACAAAGTCTGTCCAGTTTGGAGACAATCATAAACCAGAGATGCTCATACCACCAGGAGCAGAGCTGGCTGCAGGGTCAGCACTCTCTGTCCGTCTCCTTTGCCCAGCTCCAAGCCCAGCTGCTAAGTTACAGACCTGCCTCTTTGATTCCTCCCCTCTTTATAAATTATATAGCCAGTTCCTTCCTGTTTGAAAAGATGGTGTGTCATTTATTAAAAAGTTTCAAAATACAGCTGTAGCCTGCTCACATTTCCCACCCTGACTACTGATTGCCCGAGAGGCTACTGTGGCCCATTTAGTAAAGGCTGTGCGTACACCTTGAGGAAACCAGATCTGGTATAGAAATATTCAATCATGGTTTTATCCAAAGAGATTTCTGAGTATGCTCATGTGAAAGCACCCATACCTGAGGGCGAGCTGGCTCACGATGCATTCTTGCGCCGTACAGGTTTGCTGCAAGACAGGGCAATAAATTACTCACTGGCTGCATTTAGTTTTGAAGTGAAATATACTTCCTATAGATCTCCCATCGCAGCAGCATCCTGTACATTATATCCATCAGTGACAGATACAGTGGTGGGTTGGACTCACCAAGAGGCTTTGAGTACCAAGAAGAGACAATTTGCACTTGTGACATTGTGGTCACAATTCCAGATTAAGAGCCACTCAGTCAAAATGGGAATTTGAGACAAATACTGGGGCTTGAGAGGGTGCACTACATCCTTCCACAGAATCACCTGCTCAGGGGAAAAGCAATTTGTGTTTGAGGTTGTTGCGTTTGTTTGCTTTTGAGATTGAAACCTATTATTTGTTGAAGTAAGACTGAGTCAAATTATAAAACAAACCAAATGTTCCCTCAAAAGTACTTGGAGTTTTCAGTGTTTTATCTAGGATAAATATGAAATTCATCTGTTCTCTTTGATCACTGTGTTTCCTGTGTAGGTTTCGGAAGCAGTGGAGTAACTGTGTATGAGAATGAATGCCAACACAACCTGCACGTGCTTCCCACAGGCCGCAGGAAAAAAGTGTTTGTTCGAATTTTACCTTAATTGAGTTTGAGTTCCTCAGAAACTGGGAAATCAAACTGAGCAATCCCCCCACATGTAAATTGCAATTGAAAACTTGTGGCACACTCTGCTGTCCACCACAAAATTGAGAAGTGTGGAATTAGCGGGTACAAACGCTCTTATGTTGCTGCCCTGCAGCTGGTAACTGTTGGTACAGTGAGGGGAGTGAACAATTCTTCAGTGTTTGAGGGAGGGCTGTTATATATAATATATATAGTTATGTACATATATATCCTCTAAATATGCCTCTTTGCATCGATCTCCTCTTCTTACCTCCCTTGGTGCTGTTTGGCTGTGCCTCTTCACTTTGCCTTCCAGCTCAGGATAATCTGGCTGACCAGAGCTTGTGGTGATGCTGCGACATGGCTGGAGTGATAGATCTGGCTGTATTCCAGGTTGGATCCCACCTACCAGCCTTAGCTGCCCTGGGCTTTGAGAGTAGGCATAAGCAGATTTGTGCGAACCCAGACATATATTGCTTTCAGGCAGACTTGTTAATTATTTGGTAGGGTCTCAAGTTTAGGGGGAGAAACTAGAATTAGCATGGGGTAGACAACGAATTCATGCTGATGTTTAACAGTGCTGTCAGACAAAAATGTCTGCTAATGAGTTATGGCCAAGGGAAGATGTTTGTGGCCTTGCAAGGCACTTGTGTGACTCCATGCTTCATTAGTGCTTCTCTGTGCCGACTGTAATGAATGTAACCCAGACAAACATCTCCTGTCTGTGATAACTGGCTTCTTGTTTCTGCCTTTTTTTTTTTTTCTGAAAACAGCTGAATAATCTCCAGGAATGTTGTACCTTAGATAAAATTTGGTTTGACTTTAATTGCATTTTTTTCATATTCTCTCTCTGCTCAATAGCTATCTTGTTGAATTCTTGTGACCTTTGTTTGCCAACTCACACTCTATCTTAAGAGGTTTCTCGAGCAGGTTTTTTCACCATTTTACAGATTTTAACGTGGTCTTACAACCTCATTGCAAAAAACTTCATTGTACAGTGCTTGCTAATGAAAGTTGCAAAATCCTACATGCACACCTCTTGGCTGAGACAAACCTTTTTTTTAGAAGGAATTTATAGAGATAATTGAGGTTGAAAGGAAGTGCTGGACATGGCATATCCATCCCCTTGAATATATATATTACACTTATAAAGACCCTGGTATTTAAGCTTGGAAAGAGAGGGTAGATCTATGTGTATGCATGTATATTTTTGAATGTTTCATGTGGTGTTTTAAGATGTGCTTCTCCGCTTGGGTTCTAGGTTCCACCATTAACAAAACCCTGATAATAATCAAAAAATCATACTAGCAGCAAAAATACCCTCAGAGTTCAGATCCTTCCACATAGAAGCCCACCTGTCTGAAAGTGGGAAATACCCATTTAATTTGCTTTGGCTTCAGAGTTTACTTGTGAAGATCACAAGAGGAAATAGTTGAGAATGAAATCATCTCTATACAGGCAGAGTCTGTATAGCAAGCCAGACAGTAGCGATTTGCTTCTCCTATCGTGGGTAGTGTTAGCAGCATTCTTTGCAGGAGGTTTGTTTGGCATGGGGGTGTTAAAGAAGGTTTAACGATAACCCGTACAGGTACTTGAACTAAATCTGAAGTATTAAAACAGCATCAGCATCCTGTTTACTTCTCTGATGGTGAAATCTTTCTTCAAAGTGCTTTAGGCAGATTGTTTTTTCTGTAAGGCAGTCCCCAGCATGACTTTTCTGTCCAACAGCCTTGTTTGCTGCTTTATTTGTGGATGTCCACAGGCCATGTTGCCATGTGGTGCTGTCCAAGATGGGCTGACCTTTCGGACAGCTTTAATTGCTTCCCAAGTTTTCTTCCACCAACCAACCCAACTGATCTTTACTTGGTTTATTTTCTCTCTGCCCTGCCAAGCTTTTATGGCTCTCATTGCCCTGCATACCTATTCCCTGCTCTGCTGGGTGCATCTTGTTCTCCTTATGCTTTGCTTTACTTTCGTGCTTTCCTCTCATCTGAGTGTTAAGTCCTACCTTTAAAACCTAGAGGAAGTTTCTTTAGCCTCATTTTCGGATACTCTCAATCCTCCAAGCTCCTCTGTGCCCCTAGGCTGTTGTTACAGATTTTGGCAATTGTCTCCTTTATTTCCATTCTCTGTTTTTCAAAACACTTCTGTAGACAGGGTAGAAACTTGCATGCTCTTATCTCCAGTAATCCTTTCTCTAGAGTAAGTCTTGATTTAAATCCAAGAAGTGTTACTGTTATTCACTGCTTTGGGCCTCTAAGATTCACTTTTTCAAAACCAGTTTCAAACCCATTACTTAAAAGCAAACTAAAAAATAGTCATAGTGTGTCATTTTTGAAAAGTGACAACACAACTGCCCCCATGTTGCTTGCGGTCCCAGCCAGCGAGACACGGTGGAGCAATGTGGGTTGGTAGATACTTACTGTTTTTTGGACATCTCTTGTGGACATCCCAGAGTGGGTTTCTGCTGCTGTTGGTGTCTCTTCCATCTGCTTATATCTTCTAAATAAATCTGGGCACTGGAAATCCCCCCAGACAAGGTGACTGTGAATGGTGTCTCAATGGTGACAAGGTGATGGTGAACGGTATCTCATCCAGTTGGCGGCCGGTCACCAGTGGTGTCCCCCAGGGATCGATATTGGGTCCCATCCTGTTTAATATCTTTATTGATGATCTGGATGAGGGGATCGAGTCCATCATCAGCAAATTTGCAGATGATACCAAGCTGGGAGGAAGGGTTGATATGTTAGAGGGTAGGATGGCCCTATGGAGGGACCTGGACAGATTGGAGAGCTGGCTGATTCTAATGGGATGATGTTTAATAAGTCCAAATGTCGGGTACTTCATTTTGGACACAACAATCCCATGCAGAGCTACAGACTGGGGACAGAGTGGCTGGAGAGTAGTCAGGCAGAAAGGGACCTGGGAGTGCTGGTGGACAGAAAGCTCAACATGAGCCAGCAGTGTGCCCAGGTGGCCAAGAAGGCCAATGGCATCCTGGCCTGCATCAGGAATAGTGTAGCAAGCAGGACCAGAGAAGTTATCGTCCCCCTGTACTCGGCACTGGTCAGGCCTCACCTTGAATGCTGTGTACAGTTCTGGGCCCCCCAGTTTGGGAAGGATGTTAGGATACTGGAATGTGTTCAGAGAAGGGCAACGAAGATGGTGAAGGGGCTGGAGCACAAGCCCTATGAGGAGTGACTGAGGGAGTTGGGGCTGTTTAGTCTGGAGAAGAGGAGGCTCAGGGGAGACCTCATTGCTCTCTACAGCTACCTAAAAGGAGGTTGTAGTCGGGCAGGGATTGGTCTCTTCTCTCAGGTGACCAGTGGCAGAACCAGAGGGCATGGACTTAAGCTTTGTCAGGGAAAGTTTAGACTTGATATGAGGAAAAAGTTCTTCACTGAAAGGGTGATTGGCCATTGGAATGGGCTGCCCAGGGAGGTGGTGGAGTCACCGACCCTGGAGGTGTTTAAGGAGAGACTGGATGAGGCACTGAGTGCCATGGCTTAGATGATGGTTGGTGTTAGTGTTGTTGTTAGTGTTAGGTTATAGGTTGGACTTCATGATCTCAGAGGTCCTTTCCAACCTTGTGATACTGTGATACTGTGACTGGAGATCCCTCCTGTTAGACAGCTATGGACAAGCAAGGAGTGTAGGCATATCCCTTCAGCTTTAACCTCTAGTTCTTGTGTCTCCTCTTTCCCTTACCTGAAGATTTACTTCCTTTACATGGCTTGTATTTGTGAGTAATTCATGGAGCTAGGAATAACAAAGCAGGCTGTTGTCAATAAAATACTGAAGAAAATAAATTTTCCAGAGAAGAAGACATTTGATAGCAGGAAAAGCCAGAGTAAGGCAGTGCTTAAAGTGGCTGGCTGCTTTCAGGGACAACTCATTTCCATTTTGTGTCTGCCACAGGTGAATGTCAGTAATGCTGCAGTCAACTGGTTGTGAAAAGTTTGGTTTTAATAAAGTCTGATTTGCCAACATACGGAATATTTGAAATCTGTATTTAATGTTGTTGGAGTTGAGCTTTTGGAGTAGAAAATGTATACAGTAAGTGTTGTTAAAATAAATTTAACTCAAAATTCAGACTTTCCTATTGGATGCTCCTAAGAGGGTGTTTCTGATCTTAACCCTCTTATCGCTCTTGTGTGATGAGATAACTCCTGCTTCGTCTCAGGCCCAATTTTTTACATACATTCAGTAGCATTCAGGAAAATCTACAGATCCATAGTGACATTTCCTAAACAAAATTAATTATGAATAATTACTATTCTGTCTTCAGAGCGGAGATTGAATAGCATCCAACAAGTAAAGCTGCAGTCCAAGTGTGAAACAGCATGGATGAAATAAAATATTGAATAGTCATTCATGAATTCTGCACTGACTCAACTGGGAATCCCGCTCCCTCCCCTCCTGTCATTTTGGAGTTGGGTGAGGAAATCTGTATCCTGATAAAACATGTGAGCTCACGTTGAACCCAGCTTTGCTACTTTCTTAATTTCTGCACTATGAAGTATTTTTATTTTTAAACCTTGCACAGAAGTGTCATGAATCATTAGTGTCCTCCTGGGAGACCTGCCTTTTTTTTTTCCTAAGGGTCTAGGATCTGAAAAAGGACCGATAATGTGAATAATGATAAAACCAATTACTCTTATCCATGTCTACAAAGGTGTTGCTAGGTTTTACAACGGAAAATAAAGAATTAGGCCTTCCAGACATCTTTTTATACTCAGGAGAAGAAATGGAGAATACAAGCTAGAAACGTTGCTGCCGGATTCCTGACGTTAAAGGCTGTCCTGGATGACAAGAAGAAAGCATATGTTATTGAAGCCTCTTGCTGTGTGGAAATGGCCTTGGATTCTTAGATGTCTACTTACATACTCTTGTATCTTTAAAATTAAGACATTAGGAGGCCGGTTTGTGCTTGTGAGTCATGGCAGACTTTGACTTGAAGTGACAAGTGGCTTTCTACCTGTGCCTCTAAGTTGGGAGGAGAAAGGGTGAGCTGGTAACACACTGCAAGAATTCTGCCCATTATATAAATTACACGCAGACTGACAAATGCCTCAAGTCAACTTAATTTGTTTTCTTCTGCGCCCGGAAAGAGAAAATGGCCATTTAATTATTGGGAGGAAAAATTATCCTACTAATTGAGAGCGTCACATTAGTGCAATTTAGTTTATCGTTTGATTTATTTGAGGAATATGGATGCAGTTCAGCCAGAGATGTTATTTAATGTTTAATTGGATGGCCTCAAAGTGACGAAACACTGCATGTCCTCATCAAAAAAAACCCAAAGAAAGGGCCTGTGAGCTTTACTAGTGGTTTTATACAGGACAAAATGGATCCTGCTTTCTTCATACATGCTTCAGTTATTTCTATTTTTATTTTCTGTGCTTCCAATGACACATATTTAACTTCGCATCCTGAAGACGTTATACGGTAACTTGTAAGAGCAATAACTTGTCAAAGCAAATGCTGATAAGAGAATTTTCCATGTATAGACTGTTTTGTAGGAATTATTTCCATCATTCCTGAAATGCAGCCTCAGGGTCCAAGCTGTGCTGACTGACACCCATGATCTTATTTTCACTGCATTGCCTTAGCATGGGATACTGATGCTGTGATCTGAGTGGACACTGCAAATGTGGGGCTGGGGAAGGACACCAGCTGTGAATGATGTGATGTGGGCCTATTTTAAAAAGAGCTTTAAGGAATAAATAATTATTTTTTTTTATATTGTTAATATTAATATCATTATGAAACATAATACTCCACAGCCACCACAGTTAAGACTTACGGTGGCTTGGACACAGCCCCATCAATAATGCAGGCCATTATCAATCTGTGTTTTGAAACAAACAAAAATATTAACAAATCTTAATTGAACTGGCTCTGATATCAACTAGCCAGTTAGCAATTAAAGTTTTAATTGCTCCACAATTAAATTTCCAACCACAATGTAATTAGCATGCAGAGATTAATTTGCCAAAGCATGGTGCTCGCCAAGACTCCCAGGGCTCGGGGAAAGCGTGGAGGGGCTGGGGCAGTGAGGGAAGCTGTTCCTGCAGCTCAGGGCTCCTCGCATGTTGCCTGTTGTGCGTGCTTGCTGATGCCTCTTGGATTTCTGAGGAGAAGCTTCCTTTCCCCAAGTCTTGGTGCGTGTTCCCAAAATCTTGCAAACTGGCTCCAGTTTTCAAGCTGTGTTGAGTTACAACCAACAGCCGTTAACAGTGCAAGCATTGCATTCCATGAACATGTTAGGAGGCAGCAAGAATGGATGAATTTAGCTGCACCCATTGCAAGTAATTTTCCTTGTCCTCAGCTAATTTACAAGCTGCTAAGAAAAGTTGTGAGTTCTGGATGACAAGTGATAAAATGGATGGGAAAGAGAACAAAATGTTTAGGAATGTGGAAGTTTTATGCTTAGATGAACGGCATTTACATAAAAATCTGTGTAAAGGCATGAGGATGAGGCTTTAGCTTGTATTGTCCAGGAGGATGGCTGGGAAAAAATAAACAAGAACAAAAGGGACGGTTTCTGGCCTTTGAATCCAAGGAATGACAGGAAACTTCCAGCATAAAAATTTGTTTTTCTAGAAGTGGGACATGATCCAAATCATTCTTTTCCTTGGAAAGAGAACCAAAGTACCTGCTACATAATTGAGACTTCTGAGCATCTGCCAAACACGAAATATCTTGAGTGATACATGGTGAAACTGTTTTCTGGCAGTTATTGCTGTCGGGAGGAGGCTGCTGGCTTCTGGAGGTTGTGTTCTGTTCTGTATCCTCACACTGGTCACCTTCATTGTGAGAAAGCCAAAAGGATGGTACCCTTTGAGCTAGAGAACTAATTCATAAAACTTGCCTTGCTGAAAAAGTGCGTCAGAACCACTGACGTGATATGGCAAAGGCCCATTTCTCTGCTTGGAGGACCATTAACGAGGTGACGAATCAGTCAGATGGTAGCAGGGCATATTTTGTCCATCTGGGAACAGAGAAGAATAGGGACTTCAGGGGAATCCAAAATGTAGCCACCAAAATATAGTCGCCAGCCTTTGCTGTTGGCAAGCCCTCCATGCTAGGGAAGACACAGAGATTTTAATTTTATTTTATGCTCTGTCTATATGAAAAATAATTTACATTGTCTTCCATCAGTATGGAATATTTTATTAGAGCTGACATAAAAATGCATAGCTTTTTTGCAGGCTAAAGCTCTGCAAAATCTGCTCAGCTGTAAATTAAATTTCAATATTTAATTCAATAACGTTCAATATTTTGGCAGACACACAGCATTTTCCAATCTTTTCTTCCTGCCTCGAGTAAAGCATCACTTGCATTATTTAGTATTTGATTTACAGAGATGTCAAAGAGAGTTGCAAATTTATCTTCATTAATTGATCAGTATTGTATTGCATTTCTTTTGGTTTCTTTATCGGGTTGATACATCAAAGAAAGCAATTTATTTCCGACATGGAAAACTGCACTGCATAGGCTACCAGCTAGGAAAAGGAAATGGGTAAAATTCCTTCTGTTTATAGCTGCATTAGACCCTTTATTTCCATGAGAGGTGAGTTTGGCTCACGGTCTGGGGAGTTTATTGTTAGATGTTTAATGTTCCAGATTGCTTAATTACACAACAGGAGAATAGGAGACTTTCTCCAGTACAATAAATTGTAATTAAGCAGCACATTTATTACTAAACCGTGCTGAAAGAGGAAGCAGTCTACTGTATCTCTTCTCTTGCTGTAGCGTCAAAGATCAAATACCTTTGCCTTTCAAATCCAGCCTTCCTCAGGCTACTGTCCTGTCCAATCTTTCTCTTACGCACTTTGAAAAATAGATATATTTTCTCCTGCAGCAGCTGAATTTGCCTAATGAAGTCTCTTGCTGACTATTTTGTGGCTTGGCAGAAGAATACAGCTGTCTGAGGAGTACTGGGGAGTGGCTCGGCTCTGGCGTCAGAAGAGTTACAGAGCTTTGGAGAAGGGGCAAAGGAGCAAAGGTGGGCTTGGGGCTGTGAAACACCCTCACCCTTGTTGCCAGGGGTGGTGGGCCAAAGCAAAGTTTACTCAAGTGGCTTCTTGTGCTCTGATCACCTCTCAAACTGATGCATTCCTGAAGATCTGTTCAAGACTGTATTTGTCTGTGTCCAGAGATTGCAAAGCCCAAGAGCAAGGAGCAGCTTGTCCTTGCAGGGGAACCTGTGAGGACAACCCCCTGGCACCCTGAGATGTCAAGAGAGGCAATGGGAAAGGCAGAGTTCTGTAATGTAGCTTGCATTCCTTGTGGTGCAGAGGAGGACCAAGCTACGGTGTGCTTTGTAGCTTGGGCTTAAGACAGGACAGAAACAGGGTCATCATGAGCCGCTGTTTGCAATTGCAATACATTCCTAGTGCCAAGGCACTGCCTTGCTGTATAAATAAGGTCACTGGGAGTAACAGAGAGCTGTTTTGCAACCTGAGGGGAGGGAGAGCTGTCACCTGGTTGCAAGGTGGGAAAGTAACATAAGGCATTGCTCGTCTTCCTATGAGTAAAACCTCCGCTTTGGAGGATGATGAGGAGGGTGCTAGAGGAGGACATTCATCAATGGTTTGCAGGAACAGGGGCTGCTTTCACATTCAAAATTATTTAGAGAGGTGTTTCTTAAATAACGGAATTTCTGTTGTCACATTATTGCATTCCTTCTGATTGTTTTAAGTAGAAACAGGAGAAATTTTATAATGGCCATTTCATCTGCACGTAGTAAATTTGTAGTCAGATTTGCAAAATAAGACACAGGAGTGGGAATCCAAGCAACACTATTAGCTGAACAGGTAGAAAATGCTAAAATGACTGCATGTGAAATTTATATTCATTAGCTTTCAAAAAGTCAAATCATAGGCCTTTGCATCGTGTCGTGTTCTATACTTCTGGAAGAACGAAGTGTTGTAGTAGGAACTGCACCACAGTTTGTGCACCTTCTCTGCAATCTATACTTCAAACACCTTTATCTGAATAAACTAAAATGGTTGAATGCAAATTTTAAATGAGCTATTACATAATTCTTGCTTCTTTATAAACAAAGCATTTTTAAATTGCTAAGGAATTAAAGAGTAGCTCTTGATGACTGCCTCCAAATCTGAGCAGTTCTCATATAGAAAGTCCTTATTGAATTCATCACAACAAATGCACATCATCTGAGTAACATCCAAACCCTACACCATTTTGAGTCTAATTTTAACTCTAATCTTTCCTTCAATGCCAGTGGCTTTTTGGGTTTGCCACTAAACAGAAACTATTGAATTTGAGCTGTTTGCACTTGCCCAAACATTTCCCAAGGCTTACAGTTTTCTGAGCAACTCTATAGCTACTGCTTGAAGCTCAGAGTTGCCAGCAGGTGGGATAACTACATATGAATCTTAACTTCCATCTATAGAATCTGACTCCCTCTTCTGTATTTGTTTGCTTTGGTTTTGTTTTTGTAGAAAGTTATCTTTACGTATTCTTGCCTGTGTCCATGTATTGCACTGGGAAATCTTCTCTATGCTTTTTAAATTGGTATTTTAATTTCGTCACCGATATACTTCTTGGGTACTAGGGGAAATGATTGATGCAGTAAAAGGGTCATGAAGACTATAGTTAAAATAATCTGTGCAATATTGTGCTTTCCATCTCATATCTCAAAGTCCTTTGCCATAATCAGGCAGGAATTTGTCATTGATAAACGGCAGTGAGTGTTCAGTTTTCTACATGTGAAAACCAGGCTGTAAAACGATGGGAGCTAAGCTAGTATTTCTGTGTATTACTCCAGTGAGACCCTTCCAACACCAAGGTGGTCCTTTCCAGCATTGTCAGTCCCTCACGGGGATTTTCTTCTCTTCTTCTTCTCAGCCTTTGGAGACCATCTATGGATGATGCAACATTGACTTGTAGTGATGCATGGTCATGAGTGAACCACATGATTTTTTAATACAGTGAGAAATTCTTCCCCCCAGAAAACCCCACTGAGCTGTAAGAATCAGAATCTAGCTTCTTATTTTTAATTCCTTAGAAGAAAATAAATGGGGTGTGAGAATATATGTAGCTTTCTTACAAAGATGAATGATCAGCATGGGTTGCTTTGACAAACCACAGATGACATCTTGAGCAGTGGGACAGATCTCAACACACTTTTGAATAATGTGATCTATGTGTGCATTGCTGCTCAGATTTGGCTGTCTTTTCACTGGAACCAGTTATGACTCCATGAGCCGAAACTCAGGTGAACTCATCCCCTTTGCGGATATTTGTTGTAGAGATTTTTGCAGAAATATCCCCACTTCAGCTGTGCTAAAACTTGGCTTTACTAAAAAAAAGAAATGCATTCTTCAAAAACATTTAGGAGTCTCTGAAACGTGTGAGGCAACGCTAAAGATTGATTTTTCTTATTCTTAAGATAGACATCTTTTTTTGTGCTTCATATTACATTGATACTTAATATGACCAAATAAATCAAAAATTGTAAAAAATAATGATCAAAACAAATTGACTTTTAAATGGAAGTTAGCCTGTTCAAGGAGTGGAATTGGGGTCTCTGTGAAGCTATTTATTGGCACCAAAGTATCATATTACATATTTTAGTATTTTTGTGATGGCTTTACTGTGTGAATATAGGTGAGTGCATTCTTGGCAGACCTTTGTGAGGTGCTAACTCTGCAGTATAAATGGCTGGTATCAATACTCACTGTGATGATGCCACATCCTTGTGCTTTGTTCGCCTTTACATGTTGCCATCCTATGTATCTCTCCCAGCCATGATGGGAGCTGCAGAGCTGTGCACACTGCGACTACCAGCCCACCGTAACTGGCCAGCATCTCCTAAAGGAAATGGCATTTTCTTCTCCTTATCTATGTGTGTGTACTTATCTAAGTAATCAATCATAAGTATATTTGCTGCTTTACTTGCTCTTACTATTGAAATATATACTTCCTTTCTGGAGGTAATTTTGTAGCAGCATATTATATATAGGTATATTTGCCTATTAGTAATAACTTGTAATAAAGAAATTTTAATAAATACCTCTCTCCCCCCTCCAACTTCTCTGTGTTTCTGTATTACAGAAGACATGGCTGCAATCTTTATACTCCCACAGGCCAGGTAACCTTTGGGTTGTGATATTTGTCAAACAGTAACTTTTAGTGTCGTAAATAACAGGATTTAATTGACATTACTTTAATATGGATCTAGTAGGGATATGATGTCTAAACTTATTTCAGAGTCCTCCAACCTAGCCTTTTCTCGTTGGTATATTTTTTTGGTTAAGTTCTCTGGCTAGGCTTGATTCCCTCTGCAGGAGGTAGGGTTGTGTAATCTCATATCTAATGAACTGGAGTTAGCCTTTGAGGCCCAGTTTGGTACCCAACGTACAAATGCAGAGAGCTGTAAAGGAGGTCAGAGCCAGTGAATGTTGACCATCCCTCTTGCCACGGATAGACCTGCAGCGAGCAAGTCACTGATGCCCTGCAGGCTGGGGTAGCAGCATCCCCTAACAATCCACTTCCCTGTTTGAGGTGAGAGAAGGCTTTTCAGGACTGATAACATTTGAAACTTTCACTTCTGTCTTGTACTTTTTTGCAGCCTAAATGGTACCCATAGGCGCAATAACCTCATGTTTCCCTTTCCCCCCAGTGTGTACTTTGCTTCTCATCGTGGCAATGCTCGCGTGTGCACAAGGTGATGGGACTGTCTCGGTTCCTTCCCTTCTCCTGGCTCTTGTTTCTCACATGTTTTGTGAAAGCGCAAGACTGGCCCTGAGCTGCTTTCTTTCCATTCAACCTTTGCTTTTAAATCCCCCCCACGTATCTCCTCTCAGGACGGTATTGGTAAGCAGATAAAGCAGACTTGCTTTCGTAAGATGGAACATTTGAAAAGGAAAGGTATGGTGAGATGGGAATTAAATAACAGCCACAGGTCAAAGTAATTTTCCTTTTGATAATAGCTGTGTTATTCATGGATGACTGTTCTCAGGGATTAGTTTCTCAGTGAAAATGAGCAAAAAAACTACCCATGGGTTTCTTCTGTGATATTTAAGACCTAAGTCTTTTCCTTTTTTAAGACAAAAATTGGAGAAAATTTCACCTGGAAGTGTAACATGTGAAGCAAAGTTCCCATTGAGCTCAGTGTACCAAGTACTGTATCAGTACAGATGCTGCACAAGTACAGATACTCCTCTAAAACAACTTGAGTGTTGAAAGCTTATGTACATGACAGGGTTTTTTTTAACCTTTTTCTGAGTTTACGTGCTCTCCTTCATAGTACCTTTAATTGGCTTTCAAGTTGCAGAGCTCTGGTGTTTTTATATTAATAGTATGATTGAATACATTTCAAAAATTAAGTCTGAAAGAGCTTAAATTCCCTTTCAAAATGGCCTTGTTCTTTCTTTTCCTCACAGATGGAAAGGTTGAAGTGACAAAAGAAGGCGTGAAGCTGTGCACCATGGGACCCGGAAAAGTCTTTGGGGAGTTAGCCATCCTCTACAACTGCACCCGAACAGCAACTGTCAAAAGTAAGGATGTTTCTGAACTTTTACATTGAATGACTTGGGGTTTCATTGGGAAGTAGGGTTCTTCTCGTCACTTCTTTGGAGTTGCGGCCTCTGTTAGGTGTTCCACTTTCTTAATCAAAATCTTTAGGGTATGTGTAATAGTACAGAATTTAGCCAGTGTGACCACAAAGAAGGTGCAAATGAAGTACTTCACCAGGTCAATTTTCTCAGGTTTGTTTTTGTTCACATAGGGAATCTCCTACATTAGTACGACATGGCTGATGGGACCTTGTGCAAAGGAACATTTAGCTAATGCCATAACTTTCCTTCCAACTCTTGCTGAATCTCATAATATATATAGCTGTTGCTTAGAAGAGCACATCTGACCCTTGTAAGGTTAAATCTTCAAGGGAAACTGTAAATTAAGCTTATGAATTTTTTCTGGACGAGTCATTGTTTTCCTCCTATACTGACCAAACAAAATCAGGAAAAAATCTGGATGGCGCTGATCACCCTGCTCTAAGTCTTCGGTACTTCTCCTGCAATCGGGTTTCTTTTATGAATGTTCTGGGCAGAAGCCTAAATTGCACAATTAATACAGAAAAAAACACATGTAGAACATAAATATATTTTTGTTTAAATTCAGAGTACTAGTTGAGATGTGGAATACATAATATCACAGTCCTTGATACTGACCATAAGAGTGACATCCTAAGCAGAGAGGTTTTAGAGGAGATAATAAATAGTTCTATGGTCTAAAGACACCATAGGAGAGAAATTAGGATACAGATGGGATAGACTAATATAAAGACAAACAAATGGAACCAAAATAATGAGGCATGTGAGTGCCTGTTCAGAAGATAGCCTTTTAGAAATACTTATTTTTGCTCAAAAAAGAGAAAGAAAAGAGAAGAAATAGGCAGAAATGGCAAACGGGAAAAGATAGCTAGATTTTTTTTTTTTTTTGTGATGAACGTGCTGTTCTCCATTGCACTAAAGAAACTGACTGATGTTGTCTATTTCCAACTGGGTTGACATTGCCTTTCTACAAGTACTGTTTATTGCAGGTAAATCCTTGGCTACAACATTGTCAGTTCATCAGTGGTACAATTTGTGCTTTGGAGTAGTCCAAATGATAAGCAAATGCTTTGGAGTGATCCCAAATGATGTCGCAAATGTCTATTTTACAGAAGTCATGACTAGTCCAATGGGGACTGCCTCAGCCCCAGAGACCTCCAGGCTTCTTCGAACAGTGTGTTGGGCTACTCTCCTAGGGGGATGCTTTGTCTTCTTCCCCTTACTCCACCCAGGGAAATAGGAGTGTGAACGGGAAACAGATATTGATCCACCCTCTCCTCCCCATGCCTTCCTGCCCTGTAGGTACATTATTGATGTAGCTGTACAGGGTTTCTCAGTGCAATTAAAGGTTTGGGGATTGATGATGACCATGAATTAGATAAGCTGCAGACTTATGTGATAATACAGTTATATAAAGTTGGAAAGAGCAGAGAAAGAGAGGAGATTGTTGAATCCTGGGAAAGGAAATGAGACAATGGTTATTATTTAGTTACTCTTAGAAATGCAGTATTAAAAGCATCCTGATCCAGTAGTTCCATGAGCACTATATCACATAATCCTGCACAGTCATGCTGTTCTTGTGATGTGTCCATTTCACCTGTTGGTACAAGTGACTCCAGTAGGAAATTATACTAACAGCTGTTCTTACTCTCAGTTTTACTTGCTTTTTCATGTACTAAGTCTCTTCTCTTGAGCAAGCACCCAGGTTGTCACTTGGCACTTAGTTTTATTGAATCCTTTTTTCCTGGTTAAACTGGGGGCACTACTGTGACTGTCCTTGCAACAAGCGAGGAGAACCATGCAGTAGACTCAATATGAGTGGTAAAGCAAGTTCTGGTTTATTGCAAAGCTCATTCACATCTATACCATAACTCATGTCTACTTAACTCATGTCTACTTGTCTAACAATCATTGGCTTGTTAGAACAATCATTGGCCCTTACATACACTTGTCTTATAATCATTGGCTTGGCTCCAAAGGCCTTACAATCATTAGCTTAGCTCTAAAAGTTACATTGTCATACGCCTCCTACTTGCAATCATTGGCTTACCTCTAAAGGTTACATTAGCATGTTCCTCCTATTTGCTCCTCCTACTTGCAACTACTGCTATATGCTCGGATCCGGGTCTCATTCTGGCCTACTTCCTTAAGTTGTTTATCAGTCACAAGGTCTTCTTGACCTTCTTTTGGGGATTTTCTCACTGCCTCCCTCCTTGTCAGCGTGACTCGGCACAGTCCTCAGTACTTTTTCATCACAGCCCAGCTCAGTTGATTTCTGTCAGGGCCGATTCACAGAGCTCCTCCTTTGAGCCATGTCCATGCTCCCGCAGCCATTCTCCAACATGTCCTCAGAGAAATCTTTCTTCAAGGAAAAAGTATCTGCAGTTGTTGTTACACCCTGTTCCTTTCCCACCAGCATCATAAAATTATGATAATTGTGCACCTTCTTCTGCCGGCCGCTGTCGGGCATGTAATCTCATTTCCAATGCCTGCAAGTATCTTCTAAGTGTTTTCTCTCTCATTATGGCACCAATAAGTAGCAGTTGTAATTATAATTGGCTTTATATCCTTTCAAGTGCAATGGCTCACAAGGTCACTGTTTAACTTTGAGGAACCATTTCAGCCAGACCTAACTGAACAGAGGTCTTGGAGGTGTGCAGATCAACTTAGGGCATGTTATTGACTTAAACTCTTGCCACTGCTGCTAAAAACATCTTCAAACATCTGTTTGTTCTTTTGGCTAAATGATAAATAGTCATGAAACTCTGGAAAGGAGAATGCTAGTAAATATTCCGTTACATCTAATGATAACTTTGATCATTACAAGTTTTATTTCAGGAGAAATGAGCAGTTGATGATTGTAATGAGAATAGATACCTAGTCAACATAGATGTTGGAGATGGTGAAGATGTGTCAGGGGGCATCAACCAATTTTCATTTAGAGAAATTATTTAAGTCAGGGCTCCCCAATTTTCAGGAGATAGATTTCCATTACATCCAGAGTGTCAGAAGTGGTTTTTGATGTGCCTGCTGGTACTTCATTACAAGGATGTTGAGTATTTCTTTTTGAAAAATGAAGTTGCAGCAAAGTTTGGATGGAGAGTGTATTATGATAGTGAGATGCTCAACAGTGCCTTTGGGCTGTAATGATCTGCTACCTGTGTTGACATCTCTTGCTGTAACTTATTTCTATGTCTACTCTTGCTTTGGCTTTGTAAATAATAAAGGTTTTAGCATCATTACTCACAGCATTAGTCTACTTAGCCTCTTCATCTGGTTCTTGCTCTGTAGGAGATTGCAGACTTAAAGGGATAAATCACTGTGATAAAGACTTTACATTTTAAAAATAATTCAGAAGATGTTAAAATTTAGTTATTCTGATCTGACTTCTGTTTCATTACAGCCTCTTTAATAAGACAACCCAGGCCTTAGGAAAGACTGCCCTGAGAGAATTATTGTAATATTTTTTCAGTATTATTTCAGTCTTAAATAAAAGCATGATGAGGTTTAACCAGGGCCTGAGAGGAAAAAGCGACCAAAGCCTTGGGAGTTCGGAAGCATTGAGGAAGGTAGGACCACATCTCATGAGATGCGGCCTCAACTTTAAGATCCTTATGGTTTTTCAACACCTTATTTTTTTGGTTAGTCTAAAGCTTTTTTGCTTTACGTTTCCAGATATGACAGAAAGAATAATTGTAATTTATTTCTGATGGAGACTGTTCAGTCTAGTGCTCCAAGGATGTCACTGTCACATCTTCATAAAGACCAGCTTCCCATTACATATGTAGTGAAGTCTAAATCAGAAGCTGATTTCTTCCTCTGTCTGTATTGATTATTCAGAGTTCTCAAATGCTTAGATGCAAAAGTTGATGCTAGTTGCACTTTAAAGCAGAATCACAGACTTTTCTCCCTAATTCCAACAAATAATTAAATTCAGTGTATTAGAAAAAGGAAAAGAAAATTAAGAAAATCCCACTCATTATGGACAAATTATCTCACACCTAAAATGAGGTTTCTGCTGCCCTGGGAGAATGCTGTTCTCCAAATACACGTGTTGACCTATATATCTTAAACTCTTATTTGTCATCTTTTTGAGGATGCTAGTTGATTGTCTTAAAATAGCAATGGTGGTAAGCTGTGTTTTCAGATCACTCAGAAATAACATTGACTCAGAATGTGATCCAAATATTAAAAATATGCTAGCTTTTGTTGTTGCTTTTGTTTACTTCTGCTCTGACTGGCTACTTTCTCCCTGTAGAAAGAGAGCGATAACCTATACAGCTACCACCTATGTAGGTTAATAGCAGGCTGAATGTCGGTGTGCCTGAAATCTCTACCCTGATTGCCAGTTAGCACCAAGGCAAACATTGGCACGAGTGTCTTGCTGCACCCTTCTCCCCTCATCTGGGCGGTACAGCATTGGTATGAGAGTCCGGTCAGGGCAAAGGAGGCTGGACAATAGAGGTGCAGATGCCCCTTGGCTCTACTCAGGCCACGTAGCTACGTGTTAGACCCTGTTAATTAGGAATCTTTCCTGTACACCAAGAAAGGATTTGATCTTGCTCATTGCCAAACAAACAGGCTCTCCAAGTGTGTTATCACAAGAGTCTGTAAGAAGCAAAAATATATTAAAATTCAAATGTGTTTTTGTTTATTAATGACATGGATGTAGAAGGAACTACATGAGATGTCAGGAAAAAATAGAAACAAAAAAAAGACGAAAAGAAACCCAACACCCAGTTGCATTTGGGTTGTAGATAAAGCTTTGTAATTGCTAATTTGATAACACAAAAGATCTTAGTAAGTGGAAATTTATCTGTTGTTACTATGGTGCGGTAGTTCTCATTCCTTATATAGAACAGTCTGGTGAGCAGAGTTAAGTAGTATTTCTGCAGACATTTCTGGGAAGCACTGATTTTGTTAAAGATTCTTCATGCTCTAAAGATATTGTATTTATTTGAGGGGTGGCTTTAGCATCTGAAATTTTATTTGCTCAAGGGCAAAATTCAAATAAAAATCTTCACTCAAAAACATCTTGATGCAAGGCTGCCAGTTCTGCTGGAGTTATGGTCAACACTAGTCCATGCTTTCGGGAAAACAGTATTAGCGAAAATCAGAAAGTGCAAGCTGAAGTTGTTAAACTGTAAGCCATGTCAATCTTTTTTTCAGGTAGAACTAAGTGTTTCTCCTTGAATGCCAGCACAAGAGTTGCTCAAGGTTCTCTGCTTATGAGCAGTGCTAGTTGTATAGAAGTCAGTGCCATACAGTGTGATTAAAGGAGAAGTTTAACAATTTGTTGCCAATCTTAAGTGAGTTTGAATTTTCCACCACAGTTTTTTTTTTAAATGGAGTCCTATGGTATTACTTTCCTGGCTTGCTAGCTTCAGCCCCAGAAATCACTGTGTAGTTACAAGGAGCTTGATAATGTGGATAATTTGCAAGATAAAATAAGGCAACAGTCCGTTGCCAATTAAAACTGGAGAGATTCATTAAAAGCTTTTGAGAAGGATTTTGCCTTCATATGCTCTCTTCTAACAGTTATGGGGGTTTGTGTAAAGTTTGCTCAGATCTTCTTAAAATCATCAAATAAGTCACAAAGAGGTTGACATTAGATATTAAAACAGTTGATTAAAACCTCTCAGATATTACTTTTAGATATGAAACCCAGGCTGGCCAAGCCAGACTTGATCAGGCCACAGATAGCCTGGTGGGCCTGGATCTGTGTGTGCACCTGGTAGGGGATAAATGGATATATCTTTGCAGAAAGTAATTTGAACCCTCCCTTGCATTGCCTATTTTGTTCTCTGCCAGGTAATGCGACAAAGTGGAATTGGATTATTCCTCCAACAGAAGGAAAACAAAATAAAATTATGTTGAGGGCAACCAACAAGATGTAGCAGAACATTTTTTCCCCTCTACTTACTCAGTAGGCAGGAGCATCTTCAGTACGGTATCTCCGTGGTTCAGGAGATACAGACATAGTGATGGGTGGCCCTGACCACTGCAGCATAGGACGGTGAAATTTAAAGCAAGAGACAGTCTAATTGAAGAGAGACTAACAAAAGGAAAAAATCATACAGCACCTAGGTTTGTTGTGTGCCTGAAATGTTCACAGGCTGGTTGAACTCAATGGCAAAATAGAGGAGCTTGTTAAGGAAGCAGGGCAAAAAAGAGGAAAGATGGAATGATTCAGCTTGTGGTGCTTTGATTTTTATTTGGTTGTTAGTTATTTTTAAATAATAAGGAGTCCAGTGGTGTGTTGTAGACAAGAATGGCCAACCATGAAGTTTCAGTCCAAGGTCAGGCATGCTGTTGTGTCCTGCCTGGTGGCATCCATCTGACATAGCTGTGGTGTGAAATACTGTGTTGTCATTCTACTTTACATATACACCTTTTCTGAGTAAAAATAAGAAGCTCCAGGTGCCAGAAGCCAGGCCATGTACTTGATGGACAAAATCTGCTGCAGTTTGGGGCACTGCAGTTGCTGCAGCTTGCTGTTGACCACAGAAACTGGCCAAGGCAACTGGTTCCTTTGTACTGCACTTTTAATATGGGAAATGGAAATTAAGTGACTGAGCAGAAGAAAATCAATTTGAATTTGTGTTTGGTTATGGCTAACTATTGAGTCAGTGCTTAAACTGGTTTCCTTCCAATTGTAGTTTTGATACCTCAGGACTCAAGTCACTGCATCAGTTGTGAGAGCTGTGGCAGTGCTAACATTTCCAAAGTGTAGCAGCTGACCATCTGTACAGAAGCTTAGGCTTATTGCTTATCTTGACCTTTGTTTTGACTTATCATTTTCAATCATGTGAACTTCAGCAGGTTTCTAGCAGTGCAACAAAGCTGAGCAAAATATTGCAAGCAAGGTACTGTCAAAAATAATTGGCAGGTGAAAGAGACGTATTTTCTGATGATAAATGAGAATGATCTTGACAGTCTTTCATAGAGAAAATTGATTCAGGGAGCACTGATGCTGTGGGGAGCTACTTATTGATGGTCTGTCTGTAAGCAGCACTTTGCTTGGCATTTTGAAGAGGTCCTGAGCTAGCAGAACTGTGTTGCACATGCTTTATTTCTCCCATTTCTGCCTGTGACATTCCCCCCCCTCCCCAGTTATGTACTTACTGCTTTTGATTGTTATTTCAGGATTCTTTGAATGGGAATATTTGGTCCTTATTGCTTCAGGAGTTCGAGGCACGCTATCCATTGAAATGTCTCTTTGCCCCATGTTTTCACCACTGGGAAGATATTAGTACAGAAAGCTACCAATACTGTTTGGGAAATATGTGCTTTCTGCTGTATGTTACATTTCTAGCCCTGGTAACACAGAAGGAGAGGTAGTGTCTTATTCTGACTTAAACACTATGACTCGAATCTTGAAAGTTGCTTTCTTTGTTCTCTTTTTCCACCTTTCCGTGTTTATAACATAAATGGTCTGAAAAAGTCCCTTATATCCAGTTCCTAAGAAATAAAAAATTACTTATAAATAAGGAAGGTGCAAATTTGGCATACTTTTATTTGACTCTTTGAAGAAATGTGTTATCTTTTCTATTTTATTGGGTCAAGGTATTAATTTGAATGCTATTGTGTTTTAGTTCCTGGGTTAGGAACAACTGCAATTTGAGCCGAAAAAGAAGCAAGGGCTGGGTGCTGCTGCTATGTGGCTCTGCTGGGTTATAAAGCACCGACTCTGCCTCCAGGAATTGTCAGTCTGATTTTCCATTCTTTTATTTGAGAACTTTTATTAAAAGCAAGAAATTCCTAGTATTTGCTTGCTGCTTTTTTAAATGCTCTCCTAGTTGGGGTGTTTGTGTTGCCTTTGTTCTTGAGAAAATCATCACTGTCTCTCAATGTCTTTAATTAGTGCTTTTAATTAAATAAACTTTTTTCTTTTTTTTCCTTTTTTTTTTTGGCTTTTTTTTGCTTGGCTTGTTATTTAGCAATATAGATTCTTTAGTTTGCCTGCCTTTGGCATCTTCTGCATTTTGCTAGTCTTTTCAGGATCAAAAGTCTTGAAAGTGTTGCACAGTTTAGGGGCTCATCTTTCTGTGGTTCCTTTGACTGGAATTTTTTTTTTTTTAAAAGAAAAACCTGAATGTTTATCTTTTTTTTCCTACTAAATTTATTCTAGATTAGCTTTGTTATAGTGTTTACCCAGCACCCAGAGTTTTTCCCTTGATACTTTAATATTGCACTTATCTTTGTTGGCTCATCTGCAGATGCTGTGGAGGAGAGGCATTGATGTGAGTTGTCTTTTCTAGCAGTGCTCATTAGATCAGAGAGACAGAAAGCAGTGATGGTTTCGGAGCCAGCTGAGTGGTTTTGCTCTGTGAAGATGGTACAAGCTGTCTTGGAGGCAGGAAGGGAGCAAAGATGCTGAAGTGTGGTTGATGGCTTGTGCTGGGGGACTGTGAAACAATGTTTCCGTGAAGTCCACAAAGAAACTTCTTCAGTACAGCACTTTGGTGTGCACGCCAGCGTGTTGGAAAAGGGGCAAAACCCAAATGCAGCAGCATCCCATGAATCTCTTATTTTCCTCTCCTTGTTTAGATTATTTTCTAGTTAAATGTAGACTAGGTCAAAAGTTTTAGTCTTGGATTACTCATTTTATTTTAACTCTTCCTTCAGCATCTACTTTTAGGCTTTAGAAAAGATATTATGAAACAGAGCCCGGAAAACTTGTGAATCATTATAAATTAAGAGACACCATTGGGAATGGAACTTATTGCAGCTAACTTTGCAAATGGAGCTTGGAGAAATCTTGGATGGGATGTTAGTTTTATTTTATAGTGAGGTTTAATATCCAGAGAAATAAATATTCAGCCCAGTGCAATTCTTGAAGAGCATTCCTCAAACACACTGACAAGAGGAGATCCCATAACACCTGGAAGTTTAGGCATTATGTGCATTTTTAAGACTGGTTGGCTATGTGTTAAGGCTGGAGCCGAGGGAGCACCTTAGCCATCTTGTGGGCGTGTGCACTACTGGTACTCTGCCTGCCTTCAGGAAAGCTGTGCGGGTCCTGAGCTGTATCCGCTTGTCCCTGAGTGATGTCTGCATTCATGTTCACGTTCCAGAGAATAAATTTCCTCTCCTTCAGATACATGATGTTATTTAAAACTCAGCAGTACAAAATCATTTTATTATAGGAGAAAGCTTTCAGTGTAAATCCACATTATAGGCCAATAGTCTGTATAGACCTGTTTGTCAAAGCTCAGAATGATATTGTGCTGGTTGTGTCTGAGATAGAAGTATGATCATCGTGCAAGGGAAATGGAGCACCTGAGTTGTTTTTAAATACACCTGAAAATAATTTTGTTGATACTGTTCATTTTAGTTCAATTGCAGAGCTGGATAATCTGAGAAATCATCACAGTTAAGCATATTTATAAGTAGTTTATGACTTTTTCCTTGCAGCCTTTGAAGAAATAGTTGATGTTAACAGCAGTGGTAAAATAGTCACTTCACAAGAGCTTCGTTTTACTCCCCTTTTACTTATGTCTCTGAAACTGTTACTGATGCATGAAATATGGCTAGAGCAGTTTTGATAAATGAGAGGAATGAACTTTGCTAATGACAGTAAACCTTCAGTCTGAGCAGTGTTTGATAAACAAGGGAATGGAATAATAGTATTTGCCATTTAAATTAATTTATGGGCTCAACAACAAATGATCTCTTCTCAGATTAAGATGCAACAGACTGCACAGGGTCTGTTTTTGACTCACCAAACACCAAAAGTTTCTTCTTCTAGAATATATCCTGTTACTAATTGTGGGACAAAAAGCTGCTTGATGCCAAGAGACACAGAAATGATCAATTTGTGTTTCAGAGCCAAAGCTACCATCCCCTTTTATTTTCTAAAACCACTTTCAAAGATGCGTGATGAAATGAAATCACCTGTTGCTGTCTTTCCTAGTGTCCATAAACATATTTTGTACAGGTGTTTTTACTCTTTCATTACAGCCCACTCCTGTCCCAGTAGTGTTATGGCCCACCCCGATCTGCACAGTTGAAGAGGGAGGGTAAGAAAGGTTCTTTTGATATCTGCACGGCAAATCAGAGACCAACAAATCTCCCAGGGTAAATTCAAATGCAGAATTTATTTTGGTCACAGCCAAAATCACAAAACAAATACTTGGGTGCACTCAGAATCGCAGCTTCTCAAAGTTACAAAACCAGATCCCAGTTTGCTCAGATCACAGTCTGATATCTTGAACACAGCCAAAGTCATTAAACAAATTACAACACAACTCGGATTTGATCTGATACAATGTAGTGAGAAGAAAGAAGGTACAGCAACATAAGTCAGAGACCGAGAAAGAAGTAGTAGGGGAAGAAGAACAATTACCACCACTCTGGTGGGGCACAGCAGTTCCTTAGGAAAAAGTGGGCCATCCAGCAGCAATTCTTCAGGAATACGTGGTCCTGTAGCTCTTCAGCACCAATTCTTCAGGCCAATTCTTTGAGGTGATGGGTATGTGCTCCATGCCTTCTTAGCAGGTGCTATTTATAGGGCAAGTCTGTGCTCTGTTAGCAGCTGAGGCGGGGAGCAGTCTCTGCTTTTGCACCTGCCCCTCTTGCACTTAACCTGGAGCCACAGAAAAGCCCCTCAGGCTTACACAGCACTCAGACAATGTTTGAGACACAACAAATACAAGTAAAATCTTTACACCTTTATATTTCAGGGTTTTTTTCTGAGTCAAAATGGATTAATTTTGAAGATTTGAATATACTTTTCTGTATTGAGGAAGTTGTGCTTCCCTGTATTTGAAGTCTATCACTTTCAATAATCTTCCATTAAGGTGATCTTAAAAAAAAGCCTCTCAACAATAAGCTCGAGTATGTAACTTGTCAATAAATGTTACTGTAATTTATATTGCTTTCAGCCAGGCTATAGCACCATCACATCTACTGAACAATGTGTTTGGGGATGACCAAGACTTTGGACTGTGCTGATCATAGAATAGAATAGAATCATAGAGTCATCTGGTTGGAAAAGACCTTTGAGATCATCAAGTCCAACCATACCTGTCCACTACTAAACCACGTCCCTAAGAAGCTCATCAGCCTGACTTTTATAAACCTCCAGGGATGGTGACTCAACCACCTTCCTGGGCAACCGTTCCAGTGTCTGACTACCCTTTCAGTGATGAAATTCTTCCTAATGTTTGCTCTGAACCTATTCTGGCACGACTTGCAGCCATTTCCTCTCATCGGGTCACTTGCCACTCGGGAAAAGAGACCAACATCCACCTCACCACAACCTCCTTTCAGGTAGGTGTAGACAGTGATGACATCTCCCTTCAGCTTCCTATTCTCTAAACCCCAGTTCCCTCAGCCACTCCTTGTAGGACTTGTTCTCCAGCCCCTTCACCAGCCTCGTTGCTCTTCTCTGGATGTGCTCCAACACCTCAGTGTCCTTGTAGTGAAGGGCCCAAAACTGAACACAGTGCTCGAGGTGTGGCCTCACCAATGCTGGGGGGCACAATCACTTCCCTTGTCCTGCTAACCACACTGTTTCTGATACATACCAAGATGCCTTTGGCCTTCTTGGCCGCCTTGGCATGCTGCTGGCTCATATTCAGCCAGCTGTCAACCAACACCCCAGGTCCTTCTCTGACAGGCAGCTCTCCAGCCATTCTTCCCCAAGTCTGTAACATCGCATGGGGTTGTTGTGTCCCAAGTGCAAGACTTGACGCTTGATATTGTTGAAACTCATCCCACTGGTTTCAGCCCATCAATGAAGCTTGTATAGATCCCTCTACAGAACCTCCTTTCCTTCAAGCAGATCAACACTGCCACCCAGCTTAGTGTCATCCGCGAACTTACTAAGGGTACACTCAATCCGTTCGTCCAGACCATTGACAAAAATATTCCAGCATTTCAGTACCTGAAGGGGCTACAGGAAAGCTGGGGAGGGACTTTTTACAAGGGCAAGTAGTGACAGGGCCAATGGCTTTAAACTGGAAGGGGAAAGATTTAGATTAGATGTTAGGAAAAAAATTCTTCATGATGAGGGTGGTGAGGTGCTGGCACAGGTTGCCCAGGGAAACTGTGGCTGCCCCCTCCCTGGAGGTGTTCCAGGCCAGGTTCAATGGGGTCTTGAGCAGCCTGGTCTATTGAGAGGTGTCCCTGCCCATGGCAGGGGGTTGGAACTGGATGTGCTTTAGGGTCGCTCCTAACCCAAACCATTCTATGATTCATTAAAGCGTTCTGCTGCTCTCATCCCATTCCCAAATAATGTTGAGAAGAGAGAAATAAGTGAACAATATATGCTCAAGAAAAAATTGGAGCAAAGTGATCCTGCCCTAGAGCTGCAATCCTGGTGCTTTGCTGGTGTGGGCACTGATGGGGCACTTGGGCAAGGGCTGGGGTGCCTGTTCTTGCTGAACCCCAAAGCCTTTTTGTCTGCAGTTTGCAGGGAGCTGTAAATCCCTCCAGCCAGTCTCATAGCAGGATATGTTCTGCCTCCTTGGGCTGTTGTAGTATCATGGAATCGTAGAATGGGTTGGAAGGGACCTTAAAGACTATTCAGTTCCAACCCCTGCAGCACCCCCATCCTTGCCAGCACCACGCGGGGGCAGGGAAAGGCAGCCAGGAGCCACCAGGGAGAGATGGAGAGCACTGAGCTGGAAGGGGAGAGGGAGAAGGAGAGGGAGAGGGAGGAAAAGAAGGAGAAAAAGAAGGAGGGGGGCAGATAGGGAAGAGAAAGAGGGAGAGGGGAGAAAAGGAGGAGGAGGTGACCCTACCTCGGTCCCCCAACACCACCTAATGAGCAGCTCATTAATGAGGTGACTGGGCTAAGGAGAACCTGGGGCAGCCCCCGCACCCCTGGAGCTCCCGCATTGCATCCCTCTGGGGCTCTGCCAGCACCTCCTGCACCCCACAGTCAGGGACCCTGCACCAACCCCCTCCCCCCCCCCGCACCCTCCCACGTTCAGTGCATTGCCCCAAGTAGGGAACAGGATTCGGAGCCCGTTGCCAGCAGCAGGAACCCTGGCAGGGCAAGGGTTGCTTTGCTTTGGGCTGAATCTCCTGCGAAGGCACAGGGGAAGGCGATGCAGGACATGAGGAAACAAGAGAATCGTTTGGTTGGCGTACAGACTGACTCTGCTTGCATTGTCTTAAACGTCTGACTCGTATTGTTGATTTTAACATCTTCTTGAATGCTGTGGCTCCTGCTGGGCTGACTGTGCTGCTGCAGAGGAGGGGGAGGAGGTGCAGCAGCAGGCGCTGTTGAACTGCCAGTGACCCTTGAGCCCCCAGCCCGAGTTCCAGGACCTTCCCAAAGGAGCTTCTGTGCATACTCCGAGAATTTTTGCAGGAAGATCACCCCTCATACTCCCCAATATAATGCTAATTATTGTTTCGGGTGTGTGTGTGTTTTTTAGATATCTTATGGCTCAAAATAAAGCGGGGAACCTCTGTAACAGTGTTGTATCTGTGGAGGGCATCTTCCCATTGCATTTGCGGACTTCCCTGAAGGAGTGGGATTCTCTGTAGCGAGAAAGGTGACAGTGGGGAAGTGGGAGGGAAGAGCAAGCAGCGCTTGTGGGATTATGCAGGAGGGGGGGAATCAGGAGGGGCTGTGGGGTTGTGACTGACCTAAGTGCTGGAAGTTGCTGATGGGCAGTAGGTGGCTCTTTCTGAAAGCAGTCTCCACTCCATTTTTTGTGATGTGGGTATTTTCAGAGTAAGAGGTGTTGCTGTGGCAGATGGAGATGCCATGTGCTGTATTCCATAGTGTTTGAGGTTATATTCAATATATGTAAAAGGCAAAATAGAGATGGAAGATAACCTCTATCTACTACATTGCAACTTTGCTAGTGGATTTTTTTCCTGCTATTGGAGAAGAAAAATTATGCTGTATTTTTGGAAACTATACTGTCTCATCAAAATTACCAGCCTTTTTCATCTGCAGATACTTGGTGACAAAACAACTGAAAACTTCTCTCCTACGTGAATCTTCCACCATAAATCTACTTACTAGTGTCAACTTGGTTAAATCACTGAAAAAAAAAAAGTGTGAGCTTCCAGTGTGTTGTGGTGTTTTAGGTGGAGTCTATAATGACCTGTACTTACTCAGTTTTGTGATGCTATGAATAAGGCTGTAATTTACTTGCACTTATCTGCCCTAAAAGTTTCTGGCAAAGATGGATTTCATATTATTTATCTGCCAGTCTTTGAAACCACTTGGATACCAAATAAATTGACAAAATGGCAGATAGGCTTTTTAATAAAAAAAAACCAACTAAACAAGTTTTCAGTATTGCAGGTCTGAAAAAGTCATTACATTTCATGAATTGCATCTTCTTGCTGAATGTGATCAGAACAGGAGCAGTTTTATTTGTCTTTCGACTGCAATAAGAACTATGCAGGTAGCAGACTCTTGACAACTGGATTCACTCCTCCTAAGTTATTTGCAAAAATCTTTATTTCTGTTTTTAAAAGTAATTGCTGTTTGAAATAGCTTTGGTGAAAATCTGCTCTTTTCAGCCTCTGCCTGGCACACAGTAGAAGGAAATGAGATTTCAGAAGTGTATTGTTTTTAATTAACCAGAGAAAAATGAGTGTGTGAAGAGGCTTGACCATATTTTGTTAGTTCTTTGGTTTTTCAGGATAGTCTGAAGTATCTCTAAATAAAATAAAGAGCAGGTGCCACTGTAGAGCTGTCTTCTACTTTCCTGTGGCATGACCTGGAGACCCTAAATTGTTGTTTTGATGGGAACTGAGTTGAAGTCGAGACATTTTAAGCCACAGCTGAGCATCTCAGATAGCATTGAAAACTAAATGCAGAGATTTAAACAAGGAAACATCACTGTTAGCTTCCTGTGGTTTTTTTTTAGCTCTTGGGTTGCTCTGCCTGCCTTACTTGTAGTAGCAGGCAGGAGCAATCATTGATTAGATTCAGACAACACGCCCAGCTTGGAACCTGTCTTTTTGAACTTAGATTTTCTTTCATAAGCAAGGCAAAGGGAAGAATTTCTTTGTGGTAGAGTATCAGCATTGAATGAGGCAGCACCGGTAGTTTCTAGGATGCCAGGCCATCAAGCGGCAGTGCTTCTAACACCGTCGGGCACAGAACCACTCAGAGCAAAACATTATTTCCTTACAGAGATCTCCTAGATGAAGCTCTCTACAAATTACATCCCTAATGTGTAAGCATGAAAATAATGATTAAAATATCCAAGTGATCTTTCAAGAGCAATTTTCACAATGCCAAAGAAGTCATGTAGATCTACTCCAGGCTTTGTGTAAACAAATTTGTGGAGGTTGTTGGGACAGGACCATGTACCTAACAGCATATATCAGAAGACAAGAAGAAAATCTGGTGAGCTAAGAGCAAATGGCACTGACTTCTCAAAGGACTTGTGCAGGCAGCTCAGCAGGATGCTCAAAGCATTGTGGTTAGTCTCATCCTCAGAGGAGAGAGGAGCAAGTTCATGGGAGGAGCACTTGCAGGGTGGGAAGGCAGGGTGGGTGACAAGAGTTCCTTAGGAAGCAGGCTAAATTGGCTGAGCTCATCATTCTCAGATGTGAAAATGCCTCACAGCAGGTGCATCAGTTTTACCAGCCCCATTTCAGAAAGGCCAAGCACTTGCCCGCGTCCACCTGTGAGGGTTGGCAGCAGAGGAGGCAGTGGCGGAATATCAACTCTTCTGCATTCCTGGCCCATTCCTTCCTTGGTAAGGAACATTCTCCACTTAAAAAAATGTTTAGCATCTGATTAGATCCCATATTCTCTGATTGATGAGTCTTGTGAACCACTTCAGAATCCCTTTTTTTCTTTAAATTTCTTCTCTGCATTTTTCCCTGCGCTTTTATAGACCTTTATCATTTTCACACACTTCTGTGATTCTTTTCAGTTGTTTCCAAAATACAGGTTTATTGTTGTCAGATACGCTCTGTGAAAGAGCAAAGTTGCTTTGTTCTATATTTTTATAACATCTCCGTTCCCAGATATCAGACAAGAGTTGATATTAAAGCCTGTCATGTCTTTTCACTCCCCAGCAGGAATATAAACACTGATAGTTTTATAGGTGTTGAGTGGGAGCAGCAGCGTCCGTAGAGCTACCGGCAATTGTGGCACCTGAGGATGTGCAGTATCGCTCCCAGACCGCATGTGCTTTGTGCACTGTGCATTCTTACACAGTAATTAGAGTTTAGGATTGCAGAAAGATGCTTTATGCTGGAAAGGAATGATTAAGAGAAACCACTGTCCCTGTTCTGTCCCTACTTTACTTTAGAGTCGTTTGTTGCTCAGCAAATATGTATCTCTTCCTTCTGTGATGATGATAGTGGAGTTGAGTGCTCTCTTTCCATCCCTTTGCCCACAGCCACCTTCCAACATTTGTGTGTAGGTATTCAAAACATGTTCAGCAGCATCTTGTACAAGGAACTGTGCTAGATCATGAAGCTGAGATGGAGATATTGGCTGCTGGGGGCAGAAATTCATCTCTGGAAAGGTATATGAATAGTGGGAAACTTTGTGCTTCCAAAACCAGTTTTCAGGTTTTCTTTCTCGTCACCTCTTTTTACTGCTAGCTGTGCTGAACTTTATTTTGGCTATTCAGGTGAGGGATGAGTGTTGTTTTCCCTTTTGCTGCCACTCCAACCACTTATCTAAATTCAGAAAACAGTTGCCTCTGATTTATCCCTCTGTGCCTGCTCAGGCATTTTAAAGCCTCCATGTTTTTGCTCAGCCCTCTAAGTGAGAAGCAAATTTACCTGAGGTCTGTTAATCTTGTTTTGTATATATACCCACACATAAATATTATACAAATATAAAATAGATGTACAAAAAAAAGGCCACCATTTTAGCCAGGAACCTCAGACAGCGCCATAATACAAAACAAGAAATTCCCACCTCATTCTCGCAAGAGGAGGGAGCTGATTGTCCCTCTTTAGCTGAGAGAGGAGATAAGCAGAGTGATATTTTATAGCTTTGATGTCTAGGTCCGTAGGCTTATGAAGTGCTGTTAGCTGCTGAAAAAATCAATTGAGCTGGCATCTAAGCAGCTTGCACAGCAACTATTTAGTGCCCTGTGTTCACTGCATCCTAAAACCAGCTTTGAGGAGGCCTTGTTTGATGTGCAGAGTTCATTGCACCATAACAAACCATTAGTTTGCCTTTTCTGTCATCCTAAAGGGAACTTTATTTTTTTTCCCTTTTTAGATCACACTGGCACTTGTCGATTTACACTACAGTCACTAATGTTTCTGATGCTGCTTGTGGCACGTGCCAAGGTTGATCTTGTATTAAAAATTCTGTTGGCTAAAATAGAAAGTATTCCTATGGGGAGGCTGCGTGCTTTCTGTTTCACCCTCACTGATGGTCAGTCCCAACTTTTCACTTTTAAAAGCACAGTGTGGGAAGCTGATTGTATTTAATGGGCAGGATTTCATAGCATTATCTATTCCTGGCAACAGGGAAGAATTTACCTGCATGCGAGATACAAAAAGCCTACTGAAAATGATGTGTATTATTAAGGGGTGTGTGTGGGACGGCCAGTAGTATGTGTAAGGCCACCTTTTGTTTACACTGCCAGTAATGACTCCCATTTTCTTTCATGTGGGATAGTGCAAAGTTGTAGCTATAGGGGCAATTCAGGATAATTCAATAGCAACAAGTGATAGAATGAGAGGAAATGGCCTCAAGTTGTACCAGGGAAGGTTTAAACTAGATATTATGAAATATTACTTCACCAAAAGTGTTGTTGAGCACTGGAACAGGCTGCCCGGTGAAGTGATGGAGTCACCATCCCTCGGAGATATTTAAAAGATGTGTAGATGTGGTGCTTAGAGACACGCTGTAGTGGTGAATTTGTCACTGTCAGTTTTATGGTTGGACTCGATGATCTTGAGGATCTTTTTCAACTTAAACTATTTGGTGATTCTGCGATTCTGTGAATTAGGCAATCAGTTGAAGGCTGCCATGCTTTGGGGGTAAAAACTCTTAGAGAAACTAAAATCTGGTGTAATCTGTGATGAGCAGACACCTCTGTGTTAATCCTAGGCTTGTGTTGGTTGGATAGGAGATCAGCATGTCTTCTCCAACATCCTGCTTGAAGAAGGACTTCCAGGGCAGCTATAACTTTGTATAGATAGGTCTTCAAACCCTGCAGGAGGGAGCTGCTCCACTCTCCAGCGCCATGTCCCAGAGGGAAAAGATAAAGAAATTTTCCTTGGGAAAGAAATTTTCCTTCATGTCCAACCAGAACCTCCCAGACTTTACAGCTTCTGAGCATTTCACCCAGTTATGAAAGTCTGGCAACATCATCTGTGTAGAATCAGTCAGGTCTTCTGTCCTCTACTCATGCTGTCACCTCGTCAGGAGTGTGGCTTGAGGAGATAGGGCTGTTCCTGCCCTGTCTGCCTTCCATTACTCAGGTACACATCTCTTTGTCCAGTGACACAGGAAGTGGATTGGGAAGAAATCTGGGTTCAATGCCAGTGTCCTTCCAACAAGCAAAAAAACCCCAAAATCCTTTAGACTATTTTTAACCTAATGTGTGCTTTTCACTGCAGCTGAATAAACAGTTGCTGGCAGGAGGGAGGGGAAGTGCATGGGAATGGGAAGTGTGGGAGAAGAGGAGTGCAGTCAGGACTGCTCCAGTGATCTGCATCATTGCCCCAGATTGTAAGCTTTCTGGGACAGGGCTAGTTTCTACAATACTGTGGACACCAATCTTGTTTGGAGTTTCTAGACTGTGTTCTGCAAGTAATAATTACTTGTGTGCATTTGCTTATGACAGTGTATTATTGAACAAAAATCTTATATAGCCTGGTGAAATGCTAGTGCATTTCATTAATATGTTCTTTTTATACACAAGACGATTGTAATTGCATCATATAATTTGGTTACTGAAATATTTAGATCTTTCAATAGCTATTGTCATCTTCATTTATTAAGAGAAGGGTTTTTTACCTGCTGTTAACTTCCCCTGGAAATTATGGACACTGAAGCGTTAACAAATGTTACTGGCACTAATATGTAATCCGATTACATTGTAATTAGGTAGTTATACCTGTCCAATAGTGTTTGCGCTTCCATGTATCCACTCAATGGAGGTTTTTAAAACACATTTGAAAACCAAAGTGTTTTGGATCTTCAGAGGATCAAATCCTATTACACTTCAAGCTTGATTTGGGATTTTTTTTCTGCTCTTCTAACCACACAAATATTTGATTGTTTCAAATTAATTACAAAAGGTTTATGATATTTACTTAAACACTGTTGCATTTTTAATTGTTACTCAACAAACATTGTAAGATCTTACTAATACCCAAGCGTTATGGAACAGTGGGAAACAAGCTAACATAGTTTTTTATTGCTGCTACTGTAAACTTTTTTGTGATCTAGAAGAAATCCTTCTTTCTTCCCTTCCAAGTAGAGGAAGATGATGATGGCTGCATTCAGCAGCTGGTATTCAACTCCTGCTTCATTGATATAATAATCTTCCCTCAATTATGGGCAAATAAAAGGCTTCATCAATATATCAGCTGCAGTAAGTGAAGTTATCAAGAAACCAGAAGACTCCCAGGCTTTGCTGTGCCCATGTTTCTTTCTGGTTCTTAACAGAAGCATGGAAAGACATCATTGAAGGCATATTTTTCTCCAATTGGCCCTATATGAATATACTTCGTCTGAGGATTCCCAGGATACGTCTGGAATGAACTTGCAGGCAGGGCTGGGCTGGAATACACTACACAGAGTTCATTACTGTTGCCGCTTCTCCCAGGTAGCGATAATCTGCGGCTCCAGGAGTGGCTTTTGTCATGCTAGCAAGTTGGGCTCTCCTTCAACTAGTTTTGGAGCATATTGTTTGTCTGGAGAAAAGCAGGGATGTGTTGTACTGACTCTATAATGGGAATATATAAAAAATAGATGTAAAATTAAGCATGAAATCAGGAAGATTCATTAGTGCATTACCTCTTGGTGTTTTAATGCATGCGTTAAAGATATTAACATTAACATCTAGAAAATAGTTGTTCCATCCTTCCTGGGTTGGTGGTGCTGAACCGCACACCGCTGTCCCATTCCCCTTCCCAGGTATCCCAAGTGCATTGATGAATCTGTCTCAAATCAATGTGTGTATCCCAGTGATGCTGTTGTGTCAATGTTATCACCCAGTAATGCACTTGAACTGTTTGGAGGATGGCTATTTTTTTGGTTTGGGGTTTGTTTTCGTGGTTTTTTTTCCATTTTGAAGCTGGTGAAACCATTGGAAGGTTTTCAGAATATCCTTGACTTGCTGTAGTGATACGTAGTGTGAAGCAGTTAGAACGGTCGTGAATGTAAAGGTAAAAACTACAGAAATGGTTCAGTACTGGACCAGAGCCAAGTGTATAAATCGGTTAAAAGATTAAGGCCCCTAAATCCGTTAAAGACTGCAAGGTTTCCTTTAATTTCACAGGATTTAAGATTATACCCTGAGTAGTTTTTTGGCCATATTTACTAATAAATTATATGGGTTTTATAATGAAAATCTTTTTAAATTCTGCTTAATTTGAAAGAAAAATCTGGAAAACTGATTGGTTTTACAGTGCTGGCAGCATAGCTTATGCCAACAACGAGAAAGAATTAATCAGATTTTTCTCTCCCAAAGCAATCTTATCTTTTATTAATAAAATAGAGCAAAAGCAGCCTAAAGTGCTGCATGCTTTTCAGTAAATTGGAATACAGAAAGCAACATATTTATACTTAAAGATGCACAAAAAGTGCTGCTGTATGTGAGCATGATTCTTGATTTGAGTGTTGCCCCAGGTTTACATGGTACATTAGCATTAACCTCAGTTTCCAGGGGAACTGCAGCATCACGATTGTCAGGCAAGACTTGCCTCCATCCTTGTGCCGTTGGTGTATATTGCTCGTTGGAGATTACAGTCGCACAGTGCAGCGTTTGACAAGTTAAGTGGCTTTCCTGAGCTACCCTAACAGCTGAAGCAGACCATTTTCATTTGTAGTAATTTGCAGCTTTGTGTAGAATCATCTTGTGAACGAAGTGGGTATGATTTCTCTGCTCTGCTCTGTGGTTTCTGTAGAGTTGGATAAAGATTTAACAAATTCACGGCATTTCATGATTCTTTGTCATCTTGTCTTCTGTTATCCTACCTTGTTTCAACAGAAATGAGTAGGCTCAAATCTCTCGTCTTCAGGATTGCATTTCAAAGTTGGTCAGGTTTTAAGGTGAGAAGGTGCTTTCATCCGGTTGCGGTATGTCTCTGCAACTGAGGTGGGTCTTCCCTCTGTAGAGAAAAGGGATTATATTTGAAAAAGTCCTCAGTTAGGAAAGAGCTGGCCCTGGTCCTTACCTGTCATGAACCACCATGTCCCTCCACATGCCATACACCAGCACCCGAAGTGACTGATCCTCCTGTACTGGGTAATTTGCCAAAAATTCCCTGAAATCTCTTCCTTAAATGAAGGTCCCGTTGACTCCAGCTGCAGCTGATTTGACAGTGTCGTGACTCATTGGGAGGATAGTCAAGGTCATGCACCAGGGATGCGAAAGTCCTGCCCAAAAGTGTCTTCCTGGCCAGAAACTGGAGACGTGGTAGAAATGCAGAAAAAGTGCACTTTTAATTCCTGCAGAGAAGATTTATGTGAGATCAGGCAGAATGGCTGTCAACAGTTTCCCAGACATTGAAATTTTTTTGGAGGAAATGATGTTGCTATTCCAACTTTTGGAAATTAAATATTTTCTCAATACATTTGTTATACATATTGTGTTCTGAAAGAGAAAATGTAATGTTATGAAGCCATGTTTAAAAATAATCCTTATTTGCCTTCAGTCTGATAAAGGGAGGTGTTTAGAGCTTTGTCCTCTAATATCAGTTTATCCTTGAACAGCATAGAAACAGAACCTGCCTGGTAAAGAAATGATTCCTCATGGAAAGAAATACTCATTTTCATATTGCTTTTTTTTATGTTATAGTCTTAGTTAATTAACTGTGACGGATTTGTATGGGCGATTAACACACAGATTCTGAATTCATCGTGCGTCTGATCTCAGCTATTACGTTAGAAGTGGAACAACGCAAATGCCTTTTAATTACTATTGTAATTCTTACTGCAATGGAGTATTACAGCTCTCTGGTGTGTTTGAAATGAAGATCTGACACAGAGTAGTGTGAATCTTTCCAAACTAACGTGTTCCAGATTGTTCAAAGAGATGAATCTTTCCATGAACCACCTTTTGCTAACAGCGTTTTCTGGCTTTGATGAATGTAGGCCAAATGAAAAACAGTCAGTTATTTTTCCTTAAAAAGGAAGTGATGCAGATACTATAGATTCATATACATAGGCTTAACCTATTGTCCATCTTTACCAGTGGTACAACCTGCAGAGCAGGGAAGGTCAGTCCATTTTCACAAGCCTTTTACGAAGCTCACTTTGAAATAATGCCCTGCTAAAATTTCCTTCTTTCCCCAATTCTTGAGTCCCCAGTACTTTGGCACTAGGACAGAAGCAGAGGTTAGTAGCTTAGCTAGCTTATATTTGTACTGCCAACCTGGGAGTGCTGGAACCACTTCTGAGCTGCATCTCCATCTAAAAAGAGAAGCTAAAAAAAAAGGCCCACCTGTGCATCTTTGAGAGATTCTGGGTCTGGAGATGAGGATGAGCCAACCATAGTCTTTTAATCTTACTTCTGCTTTTGTGTCATCCATAGTTTGTTCTCTCCAGTCCCAACAGCCTTCTTTGGTGAAGTTCTGTCCTCTTGTGGAGAATGAAGATAACTCATGCCGTTGGCAAGGTATGATGCACATAAACTTACCTTCTCCTTGACAGCTCTTCCATGACTCACCAGTTCATTGTAAGCTTGGTGATGAGGAGAGCTCCCAACAACTTGCTTGTAAGGTTGCTTTTTGTAGAAGCCCTTAATTATCCAAACACTGTCAGTCTACTTCTAAATTTTACAGTGGCTTTAAAGAGCATTTCCATCCAGTCAGAACATCGTTGTTGTAGGTAGTACTGACAGCGCCTAATAGAGGAAGGAAATAAATTCTTTCCTCGTGCTATAAAATACAGATGTACTTGAATATAGTGGTTAATGTAGCAGAACTACATAAAGGCTATTCTAACTATTGCTTGGCTATGCAGCAGTGGCAGTATTACTACAGCCAGGGCTGTCTGAGACCACAGGCATGGTCTTGTAAGTCTTCCTTGAAACTGAGTACGGGGTGAGAAAAAAACGCCTATAGTGTGATTAGTTACATATGTTACACCACTGAGTGGAACAGAAGGTACTATCTGTATGTACAAACCTGGTCCAGATGGAATTCCATTCTTTATAAAACCGTAATTATTCTTTGCAAGCTGCTTAGGTTTGAGGCTGATGTCATATCTGCAATAATATATCTAAGGGACATTGCTATGTTGTAGGAGGCAGTGAGGGGCTGGCGTGGACATGCATTTCCATGCTGGCAAGGGCAACGGTAGTTGGACAAGCAACCGCTTTCTGCCATCGATGAAAGCTGAGGAGGCACTGCCTAACAGCTTCTTGGCTCACCTGTGTCGTTGGGATCTCTATTTCACAAGGTTTGCTTAACAATGTGCAAAAAGAGTTCATATATTTCTCATGCTAAAGGGTTCTGCTATGGTTTTAAGAGTTGAAGGAAGTGCTGGACACGTTATACCCACACACACTTCAGTTGCTTAATGCCATTTAACAGTAGAAGCTGCTTCCTGCATGTTGTATGCTCCGCTGTCCATTGAAAATGCTGGAGAAATTCTGAAGACTCAGGCTGGGCCTAAAGGTATCAAGTGCCTCTCTCAGCGTTTTCTAAAATTTTGAATTTTACACCTGGGACATAAATGTTAATGACACGAGAAGTCAGTCTGTGAGCCTTCATGAGGAAAATGGCCTGTCTGGAAGACCTTTTACTGGATGGATGTTGTTATAATGAGGAGTTATTTCTTGGCTTTTCTAACTTACTTTCCACCAAATATTTGTCAAGTTACATATGATATTTCTCCAATAGTAGAGGCATTAACCTTTATTAACCACTGCAGAGACTGTAACTGCTTAAAGACGAACGTGATAATCGAGACCGCTTCTTGGGCTAAGTTCATTCCTGCTGAAGGTCCATTAAATTTTAAGACAGTGGTGAATTTCAATGAAGTAGTAATTAGTTTTTCTCTATGTATGAAAAAACATGTGGAATACTGTTGTAAATTTGATCTGAGTCCAGAGGGTTAGGAGATGCCCCTACTCATGACTAATACTTTAGTTAGTTTAGTAAATGTATTGCAGTCTGATTGCACTTTCTACCACCACCTTGATTTTATTGTCCTAAGACACAAATGTTTAATGGAAAAGCAAAGATGCCACCAGCTGGGAAAAAGAACACAGTTGGATGTACTAGCTGCTTCTGTAGTAACACCAACACTCTGAACTGTGGCACCAAGCAAAATGGCTTGAGATAGATCCATCATGTACTGAAGTTAATCCTGGCCACTTTGTAAGTGTTTGTGCTTTGAAAAACAAGGGTGCAATTTCCAGGTAAAGCTGTAGGAAAATATCCATTGTGAAACCTATTCTAAGAAGCATTAAAAGCTAATTGTAACGTGCATGCTAATCGTAATGTAATCTCAGAATGGTGGATAATTGCTGAATACCTTTTGATTTTGCATAAAGATTTAAGCAACAACATTTCTTACAATTTTTTTGCTATGATTTCCAAGCTTGTGTGAAGTTTACATTGTGGACAGAAGTGTTGTGTATTGGGGGAAAAAGTATCCAAAAATAACTGGTGAGATTTGCTGCGTGGGCAGGCAGTGGGAGAGCCTCAAAGCTTGCCACAGGCTTTAGCTCACGCCAGCAAGGATTTTTGCTTGCAACACATATGGTTTGGCTGTTCACATCCTCTTGTGATTTGTGGATCCTGCTGGCGGGGGAATATTTCCTCTCCTCTGGTTTTGAAGTGGAATGATGTGGGTGGGATGGCAGGCAGCCGTCTGATCTTCTGCAGCTCACCGAAGCAATTTCTGGGAAGGACTCGCCAGGAGTGATTTTTTTCCTCCCCAGACATTGCATTTTCTATCACTGGCCTACAGCCATTGCACAAGCAATGGCTGGGTGTACTCTGCAGACTCTAAGGAACCTGGAAATCCACTTTGAGCCTGTGGAGCGAAGAGTTATCTCCTGTTCTTTAGCAGTACTTCCTTGTTGCTGAGGTGTGGAGAGCCCAGTGTTTGTCAGATCATGGCAAGTGAGCTTTATGGACAAGGTTTAACCTTAAACGAATAAGGTTCTGCAAAGGTTCTGCTCAAGCAAAGGTTAAACCAGGTTGGTTTAGAATAACGAAGCAGGATTGTAACACTGTGTGGTGACACAAGGCAATTCCAGATTATATTTATCAGTGGAAATAATTCTTTGCACTTTGACTGTCTGAAGCATCTTAGTGTGCAGTCACCACCCTGCGCTGCTGAATCATTTACTGCTGTTGGGGAGGAGGCAGCCATTGCCTTGCACCTCTGCTTTTGCAGGGAGGGAGAAATGAGGGGGGAAACAAGGTAAACAGCTTACTGCATCGCCATCAAGCTCCTGCGAGCTGGCGTAACTTGGTTTCTGGTTTGCATAGAAGAGTTGTCCCACCGTTGACAGAGATGTATCCTGAGCTGCTGTGTGGTATTGTAGAAATCCTCCTCTCTGCCCCAGTAAAAGTCTGGATTAGTTTGCACACTGTTGCCATCTTAACCTGACATCCTCTAGCATGGAAAAATGTGGATAAAATCTTATAGATAGTATATCTTGGCAAACAGTGGGCTGATGGTCACATTTTAAAACTTGTGCATTTATTTTACTGTACAAAGTCTGCTTTCTATCAAGCAAAAGGCAAAGCTATATAATTGTAATGGTTTGACCCCAGCTGGCAACTAAGTACCATGCAGCAGTTCACTCATTCCTCCCCCCAGCCCTAGTAGGGTGAGGAATGAGAATTGGAAAAAAGTAAAACACTTGGATTGAGATACAAACAGTTTGATAGGATGGCAATTGAAGAGGAAATAATAATTGTTGGGGGTCACCATTTGTTAAGGATACCATTTGTTGAAGACAGCGGGAGACTTAACGACACGCATATGGTGTTTGATTAACAAGTCTCAGTCTTTATTAGCAGTACTTCTACCTAAATAGTTTAGTTAATGAGCTTCATACATATTACAAAACTTTAGCTCCTTATTGGTTACAGACTTTATCATTGCATAAGCGTCACATACATTCCTGTAGTTTTAGAAATCCATCTGGTCCCATGGGAGACATCCTGTTATCTCTCTTGCCTAAGCTTCACTGCACAACAAGGGCCCACTGACCTTGCTGGTCAGTATTTTTTCACTTAGCTCAGTATTTTCCCACTCAAGGCCTAAGCAGCTTGCTTTTGTCAGGCTCATGTCTGCTTTCAATGAACCAGGTTTCAGTAAGTCCCTCCACAAATAATAATAATAATAATTATAATAATAATACTACAAGTGATGCACAGTGCTCACAACCTGCTGAGCAATGCCTAGCCTGTACCTGAGCAGCGATTGCAGAGTCACAGCCAACTCCCCCCAGTTTGTATACTGAGGTGCTTCAACTAGTGTCTGCCCACATTTGTGGTGGTGATAGGTCCCTCCAGGAGGTTCCATAGTAGAACATGTTCTCCCAGTGCTCATTTTGTGTTTTCATGTTTATCTTGGCCTTATGCTGGGGTCAGGACATGTGCAATTACCGTTAATTCAACTTGCAAGAGAGAGAAATTAAATATGAATCCAGGTATTATTATCTTGGCTAGAGAAGTTTACATTTTATGCAGTTTTATAGTTTTTGTTGATGCATGTATGTGTACATATATTTATATAGACATAGATTATTACAGGCTATAATGTAAGACCATACCCTTTTGCCAGTGAAGATGTTTCTTTAATTTTTTTCTGTCCCAATCTCAATTGCTTTTCCGAACTATCTGAAAATACCATGTCTATAAAATGGATATTTAAGTGATGTGAAAATTGTCTGGTCACAAATTCAACACACATTTCCCGTGGAAAGTTTCTATTCCGTTCTTTAAACTATTATTTACACACACTGGTCTGTGAATGTTCATACATAATAAAAATGCACTAAAATACCAAGAAAGGATCTGTAATCTCAGAGGCCTGATAAAATAGCATGGTGGAGATTTTACAGTACATTTGGTTAAAACCATTTTTCACATTCATTTTGTTACTAAACACTGCTTTCACTAATTACTCTTTTCTTTTGAATAGCTGCTCGAAATAGCTCCACAAAAGCAAATTAGTTATGTTCATAATGCAAAATATAGCATGACCAATAGCACTGCATTAGTTCCATGTATTTAAAGTATGATAAATAATCAGAATACAGATCAGAATTTGTTTATACAACTGCACATACTAAATAATCTACAATTTTTGTAAGATTGTTTCATAAGTATGCCAACTTCATGTGCTATGGCAGCATTTACTGAGGATTACCGCACGAATTTTTGATGAATAATATATAATAGATTATAACTATTTTTAATTAAATATCAGAATATAATAACTTTTTAACAAGGAAATGTGCTCAAGTATAGCACTTATTTCAGTCTAATAATAAATCCAGTCAGAGAGTTATTTTGATGTAGGATCTATATGCGCATTGAATAGAATAATATCTGATCAAAGCTGGGAATGAAGAGTTAGAAATGGCAAATGGTGCCATCAGATATGAAAGCTGGATCAGATAAGGTCAAGGAAGAATATTACAGAAACAGGAACTGTATAGAAAACAAATGAAATGTCACTGAAGGAAGATTCGGTGTTTTAAGTGCCATCGTGTGCTACTGCACAGAAACTTTTTAGATGTTCCCTACAGCAACCGAAGGAAGTGCATTTCATGGTGAGGGTGGTTTGGTCCTACTTAAAGGCGCAAGAAGAGGTAAACAGCCAGAAAAAAATGTGTTTTGCAGGGACCACCAGAGATCCTTTCCAACATAAACTGTTTTATGAATTCAATTCCATTCCATGAAATTAAATCAATAAAAAACATCTTCTAGTTTGATTTCAGTGTGCACATCCATTGTATAAGTTGTTTTCTCGTTATAAAAATGTATCTTCTTGGTTTAAAAGAAGATTTGTTTAGGTACAAGCACAGTGGGTTACCATTTTGTAAATGTGCTTGTGTCGTATGTTTACAGTAATGGAAATGTACTGTAAGAAAACAGGCTGAGAACAAAGATGTGAGACTGAAAAAGAGAACAGGGATGGTCATGTGAATTATTCCAAGAAAAGGATTTTTCTCCATACTATATTAAAGTTGGAAGTGTGCCTTCTTAACAGGTCAGCTTTCCGTGCATACATGCAAACTTTTGTGCTTGCTTTGGTGACTTGCTTAGATTTTTAGTGTTTTGGTTAGTAGCTTTTAAAATTATTGAAGTGATTAATTTTGGGATGACAAACTAGGTATTTTAGCAACTGCTGGAATAGCTGCTGTGTGCAGAATAGACTGCAGAGAGTGTTGCATAACAGAGCAAGAGCCCAGCCTGACTTTCAGACCCCAGAGTGATATTGATGATTTTATGTTGCTAACAGATAAGCTGTAGAATGAGACCAGTGAGACAGGGTGGGCTTGGGAACTCATGATACTAGTACAACAGGTGTTCTGGAGTTTGAGAACTTGCCTGCCTTTATTTACTTATATCTTTTACAGTTCATTTTAGCAATTTTTTTATTTGCCAGAGCATCTGGAGGCCCGTGGCTGATTTTTCACATGATGGAAAGTTGAATTCATTTATGTGGCTGGTTGTTTACTTGATTCTTATTATTAGTTTTACCTGTTAGAGGTGGATGTATGTGATAGTCACATAACATGTCTCCTTCCTGAGAGAGTTAGGGCGAAAGCAGGGAAGAGGATGTTACTTTTGAAGCAGACAAGAGATATGTGCCTTTTAGTACATAGCAGACGAGAAACTCAAGTCCAGAGTAGGATCGTGGCTCTGAAACCCTTTTGGAGATCAGCGTTCCCCCAATGAGTTCTTGCAGTGAAATACGTGGACTCGGAGGGTCAACCGCTGCCTGTTGTGGTTCCCAGTGCACTTACTGGCATATGTGGAAATGCTATTTGCCAGCCACAGGTAAACATCTGCAGTGGGACGTTACAGTAAAATTACCATAAAAAAAAAGATATGGTGCAGCAGAATTCTTGTTTGGTGTTCATGTAGTCCTTGTGTCCAAGGTGAACGTTTGCAGCTCTTTGCTCTGTGTCCACCCACAAGTTTTTCTACAGCAACTGCCTTGTGTTCAGCCCCTTGTCAGCTCAGCTCTCAGGAAGTTTTCTTAGCTAAAGGCAGTGGTGAGCTCTTGAGTCTCACACTTGTCTCCCATGACGATGTGGCCAGGTTATGGTCCTGGAGACTATGACTGAAGATTTACCATGGAGCCCACTTTGCCTTAGAGTGGAGAATCAGCTACATACTGAGTCACTGGGCCAGGTCCTGCTTATGCTCTGGTGAAACTCATTGATGTCAAAGATCCATGTCCATCCAAGCTATGGTGGTCTTTGGACATCTGGATCTTCCCATCAAAGGTGCATAGCAGAGGAATGAGATTTTTGGGAGACCTACTGGTAGCTCTGGCATCTCACCTGCTGAAAAACCCCAGCACGCTCTGCCCACCTACACATGACCACTTCAGTCCGTGAATGCAAAGCCTCTGGGAAAGTAAGTTAAAATTTACCTCGTGTTCAGTACATCTCTGGTGACCTTTGTTCACCTGACAATTTCTCTTTTAGTGGATGTTGTCATTTTGTACCTCAGTGTTCTTAATCCTGCTCATTAAGTAGTTCATTAGTTGCACTGATCCCTCGGTTAATCTGTACTACTCAGAAAAAGATAATTGAATTTAACTTTACTTCACAACCAACATGTAGATAGATATAAATACATGGTAAAGTCTTGGTTTGTTTACATTTTTTTAAATATTTTTTTATAATTAGACTGTGAATATTCTTCCACTGATGTGAGATTTAAAGTATTGCTCACCCAAGGGAAGTATCTTCAAATATCGCAAATAAATGTGGTAATTCAAAAGTGAAAGCCTTTAAAATAGGATGTTTTTGTTTTGGTTTGGTGTCTGTAGGCAGCATAGGAAGATAAAACATATGGAATGTTTTTTTATGTCCAATCGCTATTTTTCTGAGAAATATGGTTGTATTTAGAGCTGTTCAGAACTTGGAAGGTATATGCAGGGGATGTTGAACAGAACAAACCAACCAGCCAACTAAAAAACCAAAACAAAAATGTTTCATATTGAAAAGATTTTCAAATTTTCAGCTTATGAGGTTTTCTGACGTTTAAAGTTCTGTATGCTCTTTCTGATGTATATAATGAAAATAAAATCTGAAGAGGTTCTCGCAGCAACCATCACTGCAATATATTACAAGTATATAATCTGCAGCAATGGGAGAGGAAAATTAAAGCTTTCTAACAAGAAGAGAATTTCCCAGAAGATTGTTTCCAGCATTGATATGCTTTGGGAATGCAATAAGTCTTCGGTCAGGAGACTTTTTATTGCCCACCACTTCCGTTGCAGACAGGTAACAATGGGTACATGAATTTCTAATGTGTTTCTGTGTTTTGGAACATGCTGATAAATGAGTGGCTGTGCTGTGAATTCCTGAACAGCTTTAACCTCTTGTTTGTCTTGTTGGTGGGCAACTGTCTTGTTTGGGGAGAGGGGAAGAGAGCTTTCTGCCCTTGCATGCTTTAGGACATTGCAGCTTTGATTTGGTTGTGTGGTACAAATTTATTTCACTGAGAACAACTATTAAAGTCACTCACAACATGAATATTTGCAATTAGTTTCAACTCTAATAGCAGCTGGCTATTCAAATCCCTTTTGAGACTTTAGAAATCTCCTTTAGAATATTTAGCGTATTTAGTGTGTTATCGTGTAAAATCATAATAGAAAATGAATTATTATATGATCCGTTCTGCTATGATAAGTACCAAAGCCTAAACCAGTCAAAATACAGATATAGGTGTTCTTTTTGCTGTCTTACATATCAAATAACAGAAGTAATTTGTGGTTTATGTGGCAAAGAAGATGGGTGAGAGGATGGAAAGCCCCATAAAGCTTTTGTTATTTGTTACAGATTTCAAACCACTCCTAACTTGTTTTCCCCTTCCACAGCTCGCAAGTTGCAGGCCTGTCCTCCTGAGATGGGCTTCATTTCACAGTGTTTATGCGCAATACTCTGGGGAAGGGAAATGACTTGATATCCAGAAGCTGGAGTTTCAACTCCATCTGCATATAAAGGGAACTGACGATTTTCGCAGAAAAACTACTGGGTGCGGACTTCCCAACATTTCTGAATTTGACTCTCTAAATTCACTATTCTGAAAAAAAAGATCTTGGTAAAGGCTTTTACAATGATGTTACTTATTTTTAGGATAAAAGCTACCTTGTGTCCTGTTGGAAGGCAGGGGAATCATAGAATCTTCTGGTTGGAAAAGACCTTTGAGATCATCAAGTCCAACCGTACCCACCTTCTCCTAAACCATGTCCTTCAAAAACTCATCTACCTGTTTTTGAAACACCTCCGGGAGTGATTCAACCACCTCCCTGGGCAGCCTGTTCCAGTGCCTAACTACCCTTTCAGTAAAGAAATTCTTCCTAATGTCGCACTCCAACATCTCAATGTCCTTCTTGTACACAAAACTTGAGGTGTGGCCTCACCAGTGTTGAGTACAGGGGCACAATCACTTCCCTGGAGAGGGGATGGGTCTTTGATTTCCTGTTTCCCATGAAGCAGGTGGGCATGGTATTAGCTGTAAATGAAACATGAACATTGTTTAAATGAAAGGAGTGCAAAAAGTGATACATATATTTCTGGGCAAATATCTCCTGAGTGCCATTCACTAAAATGCTGTGGGCAGGCATCAATTCCTTACATCGAAGATGTGCTTTAATATGGAAAGGCAACTTTGCCGCAGGAATATCGCCCTCAAATGAAATGTCATTTTTTTCCTGTAAGGAAATAGTTTCAAAAGAAAAAATGCATTATGTACAGAGCAAACTAAATGCACAACTGGTTTACTACCTACATGCCATTTTAATAGTTATTTTGAAGGGCAATATTAATAAATTGAGATTTGTGGCAGGAAATAACAAGCTTTAGATTTTTTTTTTATTTGCAGTCATGCGTTTATTCAACAGAAATAGTATTTGCAAAGAAATTGAATTCTGTCATCAAACTTACACTTCACATTTCATTTGCGGTACTGACAATCTTGGACTCCACTAGCAACAAGTGCCACTGTTTCTCACCTCTTTTCCTGGGCGAGCAGCACACAGTGGTCCCTAGCTCCTTCCTCCTGCCAGCTCACCAGCAATCCCAGCCACTGTGCAGCACTTCAGCAGCCCTTGTGTGAAGCTGGAGGGAACAAGCTGGATACCATTGAACAGTGTAACCTGAATATATGCAGGCTGGATTTTTTTCCGAGTGATATTATTGTGACCATGACATTAAAGAACAAAAGGAATGATGGAAGTTGTGGGATGGAAGAATTAGCATAATAAAAATCTTTTTGATGGAAAGGCTTTTTTAGCACTGCTTGCAGGGAGGCGGCTCCTCTCTCTGTCAGTCTGTTTCAGTCACTGCTTACAATAAATGTAATATTTGTGCTTTTCCAAATGAAAATGGGCATAATTCAGGAGGAGGTCTGGAAATCTTTTATTAGAAGGCATTAGTACAGGGGAATGGGAGGACATCTCTATTTATATTATTCACTATTTTATTTGATCACTAAATGCTTTGTGACTCCATATCTAAACTTCTCAACTGGCATAAAAAAACTTAATTAGTTGCCTCTCTGAAAAAAGGAAGTGTTCATACATCATGGGTTTGACAGCTGTGATCACAAATGCAAAGTAAACGTAAAAGTAATTTCACTTTATATCATCAGGCCAGCGTTGAAAGCGTAAGATAGGTGATGGATGTCAGAAACATCAGCAGTACCTGACTGCTATCAGGTTACACTTTCTAAATATAACTGTCGGTTATCAGTTTCTACAGTGTCACGTCCTGTGTCTTCACATCAGCCTTTCCCGTTGCTGGCTGATTGCTCCTGTTGAGTGAAATCTGCGTCTGGCTGACATGCCATTTCCCTTTAGTCCACAAACCATTTCTAGATCAGAGGAGAGAGAGTAGCTCATGGCATGACGTCCCCATGGCTTCTCTTTCCCTTCTCTCTGCTCCTTGGCAGTAAATATCTTCGCTTTTCCACCTTGTATTTCTGCACCTGAAATCCCTGCAAGCCTGAATTTGTGTACAGATGAAGAGTAGCTGGGGCAGTGGATATTTTATTGCTTTATGTAAAACCTTCTTTCTGATAGGCCTGGAGCCTGTAAATAGTAGCTGTTCTGCCTCTGACTTGATTTAATTAGCTCTTGGTTTGTTTTCAATACAATTTTGTTGAGTAGACAAAGCTGCAGTATAACACATCTCAGAAATGCTTTGCTGCTGTGAGAAACAAGCCTCCTAATGCATGTTTTTACCCCCTTGGGTTGGCTTATGGAGGCAGTAAAAGACTGGTTGGTTGATAAGCCTGATCCTGTTTTGTTAAGAGTGATCACTAGGGTAAAAAGAAATGGAGATAATAATGTGTGCTAAGCAGCATTGCAATACAATTGCACCTTGCCCCCACCCCCCAGTGCTGAAATAGGATGCCTCGTAGGAAATATTCAGTGTGTCTGTGCAGAGGGAAAGGTTTGGAATTGTGTATCACTTTTCTGATGGCAGGTTACTTCATTAGGTGACCTACACTGTGGTGAATATGGCATCAGCCTTCTGGATATTGAAGTCATACTGCTTGCTAGGTAAGCTAAGATCTATAGGGGAAGGGGAGAAAGGGATAGAGAAGCGTTTACCAAACTTACAGCTTTTCACTTGCTTTTAATATGAAATACAAAGCAAAAGATGTGACTGAGATTGATGGTAAGTGGTATGTCTGGACTGTAAAATGGTGAAGTTAAAACCCGCTGAGATTATGTCCATAAAGTTAACGTCAGTATACTGTTAACAGGCAACACTTAGAAAAACATTGACAAATTGTGCTGAAGCCATGGGACAAGGGAGATCATTCCCAGTGAAGTTTATCGAAGAGGCTCTGCAGAAAAATACAGCAATGTACAGAGCCATGACAAGCAACCTACAGACAAAAAAGCTAGCAGACCTCATCATGAAGTCCTTGAAGGTGGTGCCTATTTGCTTAAAGTGCTTGGGAATTGTACAAGTGGTGATTTGATAATGGTGAACAATGTCCTGGTAATAGGACCTTCTCCCAGTAGGCTAAAAATTAATGCAGGGCCCTGCATCTCCGGTTACGTTGCTTGCAAGAGCTTTTGTGCCACATGGTGAAATATTCAGCATTGCTTGTGAAAAGTTTGTCCTCTGGTGAGAGCTTTTACTATAAATTGTGGTTCTCTTTACTGCTACACAGTGATTTTCTCAGTTATGTGGCAGCAGCTGTGGCAGCATGTCTCTTGGGACACGTGGCAGTCATGTGTGGAGGTGGCAGCTGCTGCTGCATCTTCTCCTCAAGGATTGGCTCTGCATCACAGCTCTGCCTCTCTGTTGACTGACCCGTACTGATACTTGAGGAGCAGATGTGCAGAAGACACTAAAACAACATTACTTCCAACCCAGCCAGGGATGTGAGACCTTCGCCCTCCAAAATCTCTTCTGCCTGATTTTCAAGTGTCTCTAGGGAAAATTTGTGTGATTTCCAGTTTTTCATAACAGTCAGATGTGTTTTGGCAGTCCTGTGGAGGCATCCAGCCTACCTTTCTCCTCCAAAGCTTGCTGGAATGTCTACATTTGCTGCAGTTATGCTCACACCTACTCTGCAGGATTAAAATTCTCCACCACCCTGGTTTTGTCCTTGTGGGCAATAAGAGCAAATGTCAAACCTTGAAAATGGCCAAAAAATTGTCTTCTACGTTCAGGCTTTGGAGGTGCTCAAGTGTTGGCTGGACTACAAATCACATTATCAGTAATCCAACCTGCGGCTGCCAACACCTGGTGACCCAGGGAAACACTGACCATGTCCATTTTACATTCCCATACCTCCCTATGAAGCAAGAGTGAGCCCAGGCTGTCCTCAGGCCAGACATCGTGGCAGTCTTTTTCTTCCCCTGTGAGCAAAGAGACTAATGTGGCCTGTAGCCTGTACTTAATGACTGTTCAAAGTGGAAGATGTGCTGCCAAGAGACCACTCACAAAAAAAGCCATAGAAGTAGGTGAGATATGCGTTAAATACTCTTAATTCAGACCAAAAGGAAGAATCTCATCAGATCCCTGCTGGGTTTGGCTTAAAGTGACATTTCATGGTTGCTTTTGGCACTTGAGGAACTGCCAAGTGCCATGAAAACACACTTTCTATGTTATCCCATATCTCTGGGGCAGGTCTACGGAGTCATGGTTGAGGCTTAGGGCTTGACAGCAAAGCTTGGAGTTTGTTTGGGGGCATGAAATGGGGAGAATTGCAGCTCATTCTGGCCAAGAGTGCAAAATACTTCCCCCAGGAAAAAGGAAGGGGCTTTATATAAAGAGGTAAACAAAAATAACGGAAGTAACCAGGGAAGCACATCTGCTGATACTCTGCTCTGAATTATCCATTCCTTTTCCTCCAAGTGATTCATAAGGACCTCACACTTAATTTTTTAGAAGAGTACAACCTTGATCTTAAAATGCAATTTCCAGAGGTTAACACCTAGGAAATCATTTGGTGGATGGTTCTTAAGTTGAATGGTTGGTATTATTAGATCAAACCACCTAATTAACTGATCAGATACAATATGTTACTCTTTCCAATAGTGTGAAGTAAGTGGGTGGTAGGTGTCTGCCAAAGAGAGAGAGAGAAAAACTGTCTCATTGACTATAGGAAATATGTCAGTAAACTCTTCCTGAGTGTTTTCCTTTGTTTATCTAAAGAATAAACTCCTCCTTGTTATTTCTGACAGTGCCTCTTATTTTCTAGGGGTGATTCCCTTTCTGCTTATATTAACAAATTAATTAGAGAGGGAAACAGTAAGACCCAGTGATGCAGCTTGTAATTATGCTGAGGAGCTTAAAACATGCAAACATCCACAAATTAATTGCAAATCTAGTTCATATATGAGTAGCCAGAATTAATCATTAACCTAATAATTCCCTTTTCCACATTATTTCTTTGTTAAAAATGAGTAGTTTTAATTGGATAATGAGGTGCCAGTACAACTCATGAATTGCACATTACCCAAGCTAATGGAAAAAAAGGATCTTGTGCGAGTAGCGTTACGGATGCTGTTACAAATGTGTCCAAAGTGAACATTTTATTTTGATAAATTCTTAATTTATTTCCAGATGGATTTTGAATTTCTAGAACATTTACTGTATGCTGTCATTTTCCCATTTGATATTCTTGTTATCTAGTTCTTGTGAGCTGTATGGGTGAGGCTCAGATCCTTGGGCAAGACCCAGTCTCTGGGTCTTGCCTGGAAGGTTTCTCAGCCCTGCTCTAACAGCAAAAGAGTATGAGCAATGGGTGTGTGAGAGATTACTGGATTAGCAACATAATACACCAAATACTGATGCTGTGAGAGGATGAAAATAATTGATTTTTTCCAGAAGGAAAAAGGACTCTGGCCTCAGAAACTTAGAAAATATTATTGGAGGGAAGGTCAGATTCATTAAAGAAGGTTGTCAAATACCTCATTTTTAAAAAGCCTACTTTTCCCATAAAATTGGTTTGGGTTTTTTTTAAAGAAAGGGTGGTAGTGTGAAAAATGCTGAGTATGGTATTTCCACCCTGAAGGAGAATAATTCATAGAAATGAAGAAAGAAGCCTCCATAACATGTTGATCACCATTGGAAATATATTTTATTTGCAAACAGGAGCTGTACCAAGCTGCCTGAAATGAGAGCTTTCTTACCTCTGTCCTTGTGAAGAGGTTGCTGGATAGCACGCTACAAATATGAAAGTGCAGCAGCATTTGAGGAGCTATAATATGATGAGTGCAAAATAATTGGGCAGCGAATTGCCAGTTCTCCTCTTTGTCAAAGAGGAGCAGTGGAAGCTTTTTTGTGTTTGAGCTGGCCCTGAAGTCCCTGTTCTGCACTGCTTTTCCCCAGCTCTCCATGCCCAACCGAGCTCCCTTTGTGATCCAGCTCTCCCCGTACCAAATCCTTCCATGCCGTGACTGAGATCAGTGAAATACAGGGCTACTGATCTTGGCCTTGCTCAAACCTCACCCAAGAACTGCTTGTGCCCTGACAGGTGCAGCCACTTGGTTGCTCCTTTCCTTTCCTACCCTGCCCTGCAACGTCTCTTCCTTGCATACCTATTCCTGCTCCAGCCCGTACCAGTCCTCCTGTGCAGCCGTGCTCATCCACCTCTCCTGGCTTTGCCTTGCCTCATAACTCCTGGTTACAGTAATTACACTCTTTGAAGCTAATTAGAAATGAGTAAGTTAAGTGGATAATTATTTCACTGCATCAAGGTGCATGTAGGTTAAATGACTGAGTGCACTCTGAAAGGAATTTCCTTACATATCTGATAATTGAAGAGGAGTGTTTACTCTCTTAATATGTTTCCAAATGGCTTTGTATGGTTGGTTTTTTTCCCTCCCAAATTAGTTCAGTTTTGTAAAAGAACAGCAAAAATTCTTAGGATATTTTGGGCATTTTGTGAGATTTAAGAACAGGGATGTCATGGACTTCATTCGGAGTTGAAGGGTTAAATGCACTCATAGGGCTTTAAAAACAACCCTTATGCTGTTATAGTTGATATCTGGTTTGGTTTGGATACTCTTACTAGGTACATTAAATAGGTATTTTTATAACAACTGTCCTTAAACAATGCTTACTTTTTGCTTTTGAAGGTGGGAAAGGAGTCTAGCAAGGAAACTTAACTGCCTCTTCATCTGCTTAAACTTACATAGCTAATGAAATTAGGTTTTACTTGAAGAGGCTAGATCACTGACATGTTTGCGAGACTGGCTATCAAAATTTTAGCTTGACTAATCTGAAGACTGATTTTTTTTTTTTTTTTTTTTTTTTTTGTCAAAAGAGAGATTTTTCCAAGCTGCTTTGGAGTTTCTTGGAGTTTATGGCTACGGCAATCATTCACACTCTTATCAGCTGAGGTACAAAATGCAACAAGTGTCTTTTTGGTACATGTTAAGATGATAGTTTCTTCCTGTGTGGATTTTTTTCCCTCACAGTGATGTAGTTCTCCTGTAGTCATTTTGTACTCCTTGCAAGAGCCTCGTGTGCGTTATGCTGTATCACACAGTATCACAGTATCACAAGGTTGGAAAGGACCTCTGAGATCATCAAGTCCAACCTATAACCTAACACTAACACCAACACTAACACCAACCATCATCTAAACCATGGCACTCAGTGCCTCATCCAGTCTCCCTTTAAACACCTCCAGGGTCGGTGACTCCACCACCTCCCTGGGCAGCCCATTCCAATGGCCAATCACCCTTTCAGTGAAGAATTTTTTCCTCATATCAAGTCTAAACTTTCCCTGACGAAGCTTAAGTCCATGCCCTCTGGTTCTACCACTGGTCACCTGAGAGAAGAGACCAACCCCTGCCCGACTACAACCTCCTTTTAGGTAGTTGTAGAGAGCAATGAGGTCTCCCCTGAGCCTCCTCTTCTCCAGGCTAAACAGCCCCAATTCCCTCAGTCGCTCCTCATAGGGCTTGTGCTCCAGCCCCCTCACCATCTTCGTTGCCCTCCTCTGAACACATTCCAGTATCCTAACATCTTTCCCAAACTGGGGGGCCCAGAACTGTACACAGCATTCAAGGTGAGGCCTGACCAGTGCCGAGTACAGGGGGACAATAACTTCTCTGGTCCTGCTTACTACACTATTCCTGATGCAGGCCAGGATTCCATTGGCCTTCTTGGCCACCTGGGCACACTGCTGGCTCATGTTGAGCTTCCTGTCCACCAGCACTCCCAGGTCCTTTTCTGCCTGACTACTCTCCAGCCACTCTGTCCCCAGTCTGTAGCTCTGCATGGGATTGTTGTGTCCAAAATGAAGTACCCGACATTTGGACTTATTAAACATCATCCCATTAGAATCGGCCCATCTCTCCAATCTGTCCAGGTCCCTCTGTAGGGCCATCCTACCCTCTAACAGATCAACTCTTCCTCCCAGCTTGGTATCATCTGCAAATTTGCTGATGATGGACTCAATCCCCTCATCCAAATCGTCAATAAAGATATTAAACAGGACGGGACCCAATACCGATCCCTGAGGGACACCACTGGTGACCGGCCGCCAACTGGATGAAACACCATTTACCATCACTCTTTGGGCTCGGCCATCCAGCCAGTTCCTAACCCAGCACAAAGTGCTCCCATCTAGGCCACGGGCTGCCAGCTTCCCTAGGAGTCTACTGTGGGGGACCGTGTCAAAGGCCTTACTGAAGTCCAGGTATACCACATCCACAGCCTTCCTCTCATCCACCAGGCGAGTCACATGGTCGTAAAAGGAGATCAGGTTGGTCAGGCAGGACCTACCCCTCCTAAATCCGTGCTGGCTGGGCCTGATTTCTTGACCGTTCTGCAGGTATGCAGGTATGTAGGTATTCTGCTGTATGGTCTGGACAGTGGGGTTCAGGCATATGGCACCATGGCAGACACGTAGGTGTGTGCCATTCCATCAGTGACCAACTTCAGTGGTCAGAACAAATCATCTGAATGTTGACCCTACGTCTCTGTCATTCAGGTGTGCAAAATAGATACAAATAACGTGTCATGCACTTTGCTATTGTGTTTGCTTACTACAATGTGATATAAATCCAGATCTAACCCCAGGAATTACCTGTGATCTGCCAATGCTGCACTAGGGTTCTCTGTGGCACCAAGGCTGCCAACGCACCACTTCAGTAGCAGGAAGTCTGATTACTTTTCTCATGGACTATTAATTGCCTTCGCATCATTTCCAATCCCCAAAAAGAAACAGTCTGTTAATTAAATATTTCCCCAATGTTTAATTAAATATTTGTCTATTGAATCTCATATGAGATAACAGGCTTTTTTCACTCAGTAAGAGAGAGGTTGTATTCTGTTTTATATGTGCATAGAAAGTATCTGAATTTTACACAAACATAAATGAGGTTGGAACATGTAGAAGTCCTCTTGACTGAGATCAATCAATTATGCTGAAAGGAGAGCAGACGGGGGTGGGGGAGGCTGTACTCCTTCTGTGGGTGGTAGACACAGTGACAATATCCATATGAGACCTTTCACTCCTAGAATAATATTAGTCATTTTCAATTTGAAGATGAATAGTTAAAAGCAAGTGGGAATGGAGAAGTCTGCTGTTGACTGAGACTGAGTGTCATCTCTCGGGTATCTTTGTCTCCATCTTCAGTTCCTTTCTGTGCTACTACTTTACAATTCTTAGGAACTTTGGGTTGTTGGTTTGTTTGGGTTTTTTTAATCAGCTCTCCCAGAGGAAATAGGGAATTACAAATCCGGGCATTTCTCCCTGCAAATGATAATAACCTAAGTGCTGGTGGTCCCCCAAAACCCCGAACCCTACCCATTTACTACTTCAAACCCCTACATATTTACTGCTCTGCTGTTGTGCAATGTGGCTTTACATTTTTCCTGTCTTAGTAAGAGTATTGAGTTATAACCACTGCTTAGCACACTTCTGTTATAATAGCAGATGGCTTATTTTTGATTAATTTCAGTAATTTTGCTCTTGTTGCTCCTGACTGCTCTACTGCTATTGTATGCTGTTTTTCTGTTGTTATTAGTTTTGCAGAAAGAACACTGGGGAGTAAATCAACAGCTTAGGAAGTTCAAAATGAACCAATAAAACAATAAAAGTAAAAAATTAATTCACTAAAACTCTGTGTTATAATATTTTCTTTTTCATTAAAGGTCTACTTTATGAATGTATTGCAGAAAATGCTTTCTTTTCTGTTTCCATGCCATCACTTTATAGGCCAAGCTCTGACATATAAAATGTTTCAGAAATCCTCTCACTTACTTATTGTATGCATGATTTGTAATTTATATGGCTTTATGAGGAGCACGAGAAATAATAGATTATATGAATTATGAGACACGGAATGAAGGTAAACTAACTTAATTTGTGCGTTAATTGTTTGGGTTAAGGGGACCATGGATGGTAGTATAACCTCTAAGCTCAGCTGGTTTTATTTGTGAACCTGCAGGGGCAAAGGCGGTAGCTAATGTTTCTGTGTGGTTTGCACCCATTTTACTACCTGCCACCTCAGCTGAAGGTTTAACTGAGAAGTCATGGCAGGTGCTGAAAGGCAGCGTACAACTGGATGGAGAGGCTCTGCTGCATGCACAGATGTCTGCTCTTAGCTGGAATACGAGTAGGTTATGTTGGAGTGTGTGCAGAAGACTCATTTTGTTTGCTTGTTTTTGGGGTGACTTGCAGGACTTGGGAGTAGAGTCAGCTGGAGTTTTGTCTGAGTTTGTTTCATGCTACATCAGGTTGAGATTTTCCAAGTGTTGAAGGGAATGTCCTTAAACATGAGAGTGGCAATAAAGTTTTTCAGGTAGGAAAAGGCTTGCGCTTCATAACACAGTGTTTTGAAAGGGAATTTCATGTTTTGTACGTATCATCCCCCTTTGTAGTTATAAGGGGTAATGGATTATACAGGGGTCAGGACCTTGATAGCATTGGTGATTGAAGTGTTTGAAAAAGAGGGTCAAGAGGTAAAAACCGAGGCACCTCCAATTGTTTGCCTGTGATGGTCTTTGTAGGGAGCCACGACAAGTGCATAGCTCTGTGTATCTGCCCAGCATCAATCTGGAAATCACTTTTGAAGTCCTTAGACAGCACCACCAGAAAGGTGAGAGATTGGTTGATCTCAACAGTGTGAAGTTCTTCCAAACTTTGTGAAAACAGGTTGGCAAAAGATAGGCAGACACTCTGTAAGCCCCACACTGGAGAGAAGAGGTAATGTGTCTCGCCATATATTAAGCAGTTGAGAATCCACATCTAGAGGTGAGAGGAATGACGTGGAGGTGAGAAAATCTTGAAGGGATTCATATGCATTACTACGTATCACAGATTTCAGCAAATGAAGCTTTCTGGTGCTTGGAAAGGGGACCTCAGTGAAATGCGGGCAAACAGGCCATCAATCACAGGATACAGAGCTGGGAAGCCAATCTTTGTTATTATGAAGATGAGCTTATATTTACTTCTAAAATGCATGCTTTTAGGCTTTTCAGTATCACTCAGAGCAAATGGAACAGAAATGCATTACTTTGGTTTTATTCTTCTAAACTAGAACAGGAGAACCCTGTTTCAGCACAAACTCCGAGAGCTGCCCTTTGAGGAAAAAAGAGAGAATTCGTTAGGTGAAAGATATACCAGATGAGCAGTCTCACTCTTTATGTAATGAACTGAGTTATCTCATGTTGTAGGTAGGATTTCTGATGGGCAGACGCACAAATGAAAGGGCATTTGCTTGTACAAGGCAAATTTCCTAGCAATCCCTTTTCTTCTGCATCCTTTAATGAATTCCCTAACCATTCCTGTTTTTTTCTCTCAAATTTTAACTGGTTATAACTTAGTTATGAAAAATGCCCTATTTTGAAACATTTCCAAACAGCTGAAGGGTGTAGCGACAATAATCTATTGCTTTCAATCTTGCTGAATACAGATATTGGTGGGAAAATACAGAGCCACATGTAGAAAAATTGTTAGTGTTATGAGGAACACTTGAAAAGGAATTGAAGGAATGTAGGTATCAAAAGTGTAAGATATTTGATTTTGATTATTTCATTTTAATTATGTCATTGGAGTTTTCTAAGGAAAGGCTAAAAATCTCAAAGTGGGTAGAAGTTTGTAGAAGAGTTTGTGATGTGAAATACAGTCCTGGAAGGTGTGAAAAAGTAGAAAAAAGTTTGAAAGCTCATCTACTGAATCTGTACAAGAGGTTGAACAAGGGAGGAAAGCATGATAACTTCTTTATGAAAGCATGATCGGCATTTTTGTTTCCCAGATCTAATAAAAAGTACTGATGAAAACCATAGTACATCCTGTCCATTAGAAATTAATGTTCATTAAATATTTGCTTTTTTGAACAGCACACTGAAATGTCATCTGTTTGTAAGGTAAGTTTGTGACACAAAACAAATGGCCTGCAATAGTAAGAACATGATCATAAAAATCCATGTTAATCAGCTACTGTTTTAATGTATTTTGGTGCTATTAATTTTTCATAAATTATCTGCAGAAGATTTCCTTCTGTTGCCAAGGGTAAGGGTCAGTTTTTCCTCTCACAGTTTATAAAAGATATGAGCTAATTTTGGAGATTGACTCTCCATCCATATTTTTATGTATTTGGTTTAAGCTTTTCATTTTCCCACCAAATTTCCAAAGTCAGAGAATTAAAGTTAATAAGGGGTTTACATTTGCAAATCACAATGGCTTTGATGACCCCCATAGGACATCTGACTTTGAGGCAATATGGAACCGAACGAAATGGTCTTGGAACAGCTGGACATAGCTCAGTGGCAGTGGCTGACTCGCTTCTTCAGTTGTAAAATCAAATTTTATACCTGAAACCCATGGAGACCTGAGTTTTCCTGGATTTTTTTGCCATCTTTTTATTAACCAGCCACATTAGATGCCAGTTAGTTGGCATCAGCCACTGCTGGCTGTTGTTAGAGTGGGACCATGTTTGGTAGTATTCATTTTATTGAAGGAGTCAGGGGGTAATGGCTTTGTGCCTAAGATTTACACAGGTCCAAATTCGTGAAAAGTTTTGATGCTTTCAGTATTTTTAATTAATTTCAAGAGTAACTATTTCAAAAGGTTCTTTATGGTTTGTCCAAGATGTGAACATAGTATCAGCATTGTATTCCTCCTCTGCCTATACATGCTGTAAGAGAACAATGTGCTAAATGTTGTTCTTGCAGTAGCATGGCCGCAAGACATTGCTTCTGCAGACTCCCTGGTGTAGTCTTTTGGTGAAATTTGCAGTGGTTTGTTGTTTATGTGCTGACCTGAAAACAATATCCCTGGCTTTATCTTAGCTTCTCTTCTCTCCTTGTCTGTCTCTATGTTGAAGTAGTGGGAGGTTATAAATAAGAGGGTGTCATTGAGAGCGTTCCCTGTTCCTTGGAATGACATTTTCTCCAAATCACTTTAAATTGCTGGCATCCTGATAGGCATGGCTGGAGTCAGCAGGTATTTGTCTCTAGCTTTGCAGCCTTTTCATTGCCCTTACTCCCTTTTTTCGAACACCAGCTCTAGACCAAAATTATTATTTCCTTTGCACCTCAGTCACAACTGTTTATGTATCCCCAAAGTTTTTTGTGTAGGGGATTGTTTGCTGTTAAAAAGAACAAACAGACTGCCTTATAGCCACAATGCTACCTCTTCGTGTAGCTTTCCGTATTACAGCAATACTTTATCTCTGACAGGAATTAAGTGATACAGCATGATTATAGACATGAAAGGGGTTATCACTCGACTTCAGCCTCCCTGTACAGACAGCTGAGATGTGGAGATGGCTAAAACAGATGCTATAAATCTCCTCCTGGAGAGGCTACCTCTCTCTCCTTTTGGATACGTTATCCTAATGAGGCATGTTCAGCACCCATCTTCCAGCAGTTAATAGCCTTGATGGTACCCCAGCTGCTGAGCAGGCTTCAGAGGTTGAGCTCAAAACATATGTTGCTATTGCTGGAAACCAGCATGGTGTTGCAGAGTCCTCTCAGCCCAGCTCTGCGTCCAACCACCGCAATGGTGGGGATGAGCAAAATGGTCTCTGATTAACTTCTGTGGCTCCATATGTGAGTTCATCTCCCATAACTTTAGCATTGAAAAATCCTGAACATCAGACTGACTGTGTCATTACTCTTTTGTTCTTCATGAATTTTGGTGCCAAACTAGAGACCTAGTTAATATTCTGATTGAATGCCTTGCAAGTTTTACCCAGAGACATAATAGCCTTTATTGAATCTCTTCATTTGTGTATCTGAGTCTGTAAAAAACCTCTGTCTGCTGGCAGGAAGATTTAGCATGATTTTATTTCGGTTGGAAACAGCTTTCCAAGCACTGATCCCTTACAAAGTGATAGAGGATGATCTTTTGGACTGAACATAAGCCTCTTCCGCACTTTTCCTGGCTCTGTGCTCTGTGCTCACCATTGCCTTTGGCAAACCTCCTCCTTCCTGTATTGTTTGGTTTTGATGAAAATGAGTTAATTTGTTAGTGCTTGTACAGTGCCTTGGTGACATTAGTTTTCATGCTACCTAAACTCAGCAAAACACAGGCTTATATTATTAACTAATTTTGTCTCATTAAACCTAGCCTTTCCCTTGTTTCCAAAAAAAAAAATTATGCTGGTAAGTGCAGCATTATCTAATCACTGATGAAGGAGAGTAGTTGCTTCTGAAATGATACTTTTCCTAATTTTGGTGGCATTTTCTTCATGGTTTCTGGAAAAGTCCTCCCACTTTTCCACATAACACCCTTCTCTGTTGTCCGGGGGTAGTTTGTGACTTGAAAATAACTTTCACATGGGCTCACACAGGGAAATATTTAATAGCCAGGATATAATCATAGAATACTAGAATGGTTTGGGTTGGAAGGGAACTTAGAGATCATCCACTTCCAACCCCCCTGGCATGGGTAGGGACACTTTCTACTAGGTCACATTTCTCAAAGCCTCATCCAACCTGGCCTTTAACACCTCCAGGGATGGGGCAGCCACCACTTCTCTGGGCGACTGTTCCAGTACCTCAGCATCCTCAAAGTAAATAATTTCTTCCTAACAGCTAAGCTAAATCTCCTATCTTTCAGCTTAAAAACATTATCTTTCATCCTATTACTATACTAACTGATAAGGAACCCCTCTGCAACTTACCTGCAGGCCCCCTTTAAGCACTGGAAGGGTGCTATAAGGTCTCCCTAGAGTCTTTTCTCCAGGCTGAAAAAGCTCAACTCTCTCAACCTATCCTTGTAGAGAGGGTGTTCTAGCCCTGCCCTCTGATCATCTTTGAGGCCCTCCTCAGGGCTCACTCTAACAGATCTGTGTTTTTGTTGTGTTGAGGGCTCTAGAACTGAATGCAGGACACCAGGAGAGGTCTCAAGAGGGCAGACGGGGAGAATCACCTTCCTTGACCTGCTGGTCACACTTCTGATGCAGCCCAGAATACCATTGGCTTTCTAAGCTTGCAAGTGCACATTGCTGGCTCATGTTGAGCTTCTCATCCACCATCACCCCCAAGTCTTTCTCTTCAGGGGTCCTCTCAATCCATTCTCTGCCCAGCCTGTAGCTGTGTCTGGGATTGCTTTCACCCAAGTGCAGGACCTGCACTTGGCCTTGTTGAACTTTGTTAGGTTTGCACAGGCCCACCTCTCAATCCTGTCAAGGTCCCTCTAGGTGGTCCCAATAAGAACACCTGTGGAATGCCACTCATCACAGGTCTGCACTTGAACACTGAATTGTTCATCAAAACCCTTTGAGTGCAACCATCCAGCCAGTTACTTATCCACTGAGTGGTCCATCTGTCAAATCCACATCTCTCCAATTTAGAGGCAAGGATGTCCTGCAGGACAGTGTCAAATACTTTGCACAGGTCATAGAAGGCCACCAGATTCATCAGACACAATTTGTCCTTAGTGAAGCCATCCTGGCTGTCACCAGTCTCCTCCTTATTTCCCGTGTGCCTCAGCAGAGCTTCTAGGAAGATCGTGGAGCAGATCCATGATCCTGCTGGAGATCCATGATCACAGAGGAGACACGGACCAGCCTGTAGACCCCCAGGTTTTGCTTATTACCTTTTCTTAAAAATGACAGTTACATTTCCTGTTTTCCAGTCAGAGGGGACTTCATTGGGCTGCCACAACTTCTGAAATGTGACAGATAAAGGCTTAGCAACTTAAAGGTGTTAACAATATTTCTGTATTGCAAATAAAAATTTGCAGTACAAAAATAAAGTTGGAGTTGAAAAAACAGAGACAACAAAAGTTTGACGACACCTATTTATTGTGCCTTCGGGCACTTGCTTCTAATTTAGTGATTAGTTAAAATGTTCTATGTACTGGTTTTGTTCAGACCTCTGGAGTAAGGTGAGAGACCCGAAAGAAAACTCTTGTGTAGTCTTGAGTGTGGTACCATCATGTTTATTCACCAAGGAATTAATACACGTACACTAAAGTAGTCCTCTGATTTTGCAGTACCGTGTTTCTTAGAGTAGGCTTTCTCTCATTACCCAAATTTGAAAGTAAATCAAAGCAGAAATGCCATCATATGGCATCAAATGAGCTTCATGAGTAGGTGGTCAATCAGATTGGTAACCAAATGAGTAGTGACTTTACATACTGTGTTGGGCAAGTAGCAGATGGAGAAGATCCATTTACAGGGGCTCTTGCAGTACTTCTGGAGAGCAAAGGGAAGAGTCTTGTGAGCTTTTTGAGTGTAGGCTCTAGCACATGGACAGCTAAGTCCATTATACATGGAAGAGCCACTTTTAGTCCAGTCTACAAACCTTTCCCAGCTGTTTTCATCATGGGGAATCCTTCTTTCTTCCACCCAATGCTATTATATTTTTTAGATGTCAGAATTATAAACCTGTATAATACTTTGTTCCTGTTTTCAAAGCTTACTGCTGTCGCTTGGGCAGACTTTTGGACAAGAGAGGTATCTCAGAGACGAAGCCTGCCTCTTGAAGATGCAAAGTCTGTGCGATAAAGTGCAAGTGTATAAAAACATTTAAAATAATACATCTTGAGAATATGGGATGACAGATTAATTATTTATTAATGATGGGAGTTCCACGGGCTAAAACCTTGCTAAAAATATGACCATGACCTGGCAACAGGCAGAACACAGCAATTTTAACACAGGGATATCTGTGAAGTCCACAGCTTGTGTTTTCAAACATCTTGGCATATTCTCCCTAACCACACCCTCAAATATGTAGAAAGGAAAATTACTTAATCCAGATTTCTCCTGGCAAGCTTGGGAGCTGTGTTACAGAGGCTGTATTGTTTCTTGTGTTGGTGCAGATGGCACAGAGAGCATTGCTTACATCTCTGGCTGCCTCTTTGAAAAATGTTGTGTTGATAGTGACAGAATGATAGCTCTGGAGCACAGATTGCATGGGGAACAAGTGGGACAAGTGCCTTTCTGGGAGATTGCTTTTATTAAATGCCCATTAAAGTCAAAGGCGAAGTTTCCTATTGACTTTTATGAGTCCTGGATCAGTCACTGCAGGCGTGATTGAGACACACATTACCAGAAGAGCTCTGCTCTTAAGAGATGGCACTGAGGTTGTAGAGGAGATAATAAAAATGTTTCTTGTGATTAGAGAGAGACAGAGAGAATGGAGTCTCCCAACAAAGCAGTTGTCTTTATGGAGTAAAAATTGTTTCTGTGTTTGTTGTTAGCCCAGCTCCTGGGAGGTAGGATCTTTATGCTCTGCCAGACAAGTAAGAGCAACCTTGTGTTGCTGCATTCCCCCTGTGCCATGGCACCTGAGAAATTATTTCTTTTCCATGGGCAAAGTTTGAAAAGACATTTTTTATTGTTCACAGCAACGTGAACATTTTCCAGCAATGACACTTTGCCTATGCTACAGTGGAAGGGCATGGTGGCTGCACTCCCCTGAAGCCGATATCTCTTCTGCTGTATCAGGGACTTGGTCTCACCTCCTGCCTTTCTGTAGATGCAGCAGCTGACCAAAAAAAGGTGCTTGGGGCTGGCCAGCCATAATAAAACAATTTCCAGTATCAACTCTTCTCATTCTTCATGTTCCAGTGGGCACCAAAATGGGGCTGCAGAATTCAGTTTGGTCCAATATGCTCCTAGTCTGTTTTTTCATGGGCTGGTACTGAAAGCCACAAAATTTGAGCTCCATTTTCATCTGTGCATCAGTCAGTAACATGTATCTTTAATGGGAAAATGGTGGTTTTCCATAAATGGGGCAAAATGCACCTTTAAAGTATAGTTTTCTTTTTTTTTTTGTAATCCATTAACTCTTTTGAAGAATCAAAGTCTAATAATCTGTTACAGATGTTTTAGCAGGACCTGCCTTTATTTTGTTCCCAATTGCTACTACTTTGAAATGCTTGTGGCCATACATGAACTGGTCATGGGAGTAATAAATGGGATTACTGGTAAGAAAAGTGAGTATTGTAAGTATTAGTAGGTATGCCATCATCACAGCCTTTTCACACTTGAGCAAAAGTTAAGAGAAGGCGTATGCACAAAGCTAGTTAGCTTTCCTGTCAGGTTCTGTATTGGTTGTTATTATTTCTCTTACAGTGGGTATCTCAGCCCTCATCTCTGGTTCTTCTATTACCACAGTCTACAATAGAGTTTTAATCTTGTGTTTCTGCAGTTAAAGACTGCTTTTAAGGGAAGGGCAGTGTTATTGCTAACTCTGTAGTTGCTCTTCCCTGTGCAAGAATTGGAGGTGAAAATGTATGGATTGATGGGTGAAGAAGCATCTTAAATCACTCCCACCTGGGGTGGTGAACGAAAAGGATGACGCACACATTTTTGAAACGTGAGTGGTGGCTGCTATTGGCAGTCTGATTTATTTCTTTTGGTGTGGGAGGCATAGTTAAAGGCTTTTCAAAAAGGAGTTTGAGGGTTTTCTTGGAAAGGATTAGACAATAAACTAAAATCTGTGTTACAGAGGTCTGATTCTTGCTATTTCACAAACTCTCTATTTACCTAAATAAATAGTTCATCCTTCCTATTTGTTGGATCTCCCATCTTAGTCTTGCAGAAGCAGCAGACGTGTAGGGTGAAGATGGAGCAGGGCTGTCAGACAGTAGCGTGGCCCGGGGCAGTGCCTAGCACCACCACTCCATGGGTGCAGTCGGGGGTTATTGTTTGAGGGGGCTGCCAAAAGGATCGGGGGTGGGGGGGTGGGGCACGTGAAAAAAAACCAAGAACGATGGTTATTTGAGGAGGTGTATGTGTAATGGTTTCTTGTGGCAAGTGGCGAGGGCATTTCTCTAATCCAAGCATCTGCCTTGATGAATTTCAAAGTCTTGAAGAGAATACTGGGAGAAGTACAGCTTCTTAAAAGCGTACTGCAATAGCTTTTTTATTGAGTGAATTTATGTAGTTTGATCACAGCTGCCCACGTAATTACCTTGAAGAAAGAACCAGGCAGGTAAGAAATCTTTATTAAAAATACAGGGAAGATAAGTAAGATCATTTTCAGCTCCCTGGTTTCAATTCCCAGGGACTCTGCCAAGTGCCTTCATGCTTCATTTTAGCATAAAAATTTGTAGATTTTAGCATTTAGGGTTGCGGTACAGGCTCTGTGGTAATGACGTGATTTGTACGTCCTTCTAAATGAAAGTAGCAATTTATTCTTCATGAGAAGGGCAAAACCAAACAAACTAGAAACAAAGTTATAGAATAAACGCTGAAAATAGTCCTTTTATGAGTGATAGCCTTAAGTAGATGGGCCTATCATAACTGGGTGTAATGCTTCACAGGCAACTTTGTCTGGCAACTTTAACGGTATCGTCTGGGGGTGCAGTTGGTTCAGCCAAACTGGAAAGCTTCTCAAAGGAAAAACAATAGGGACAAAAAAAGGTTAACATAATTACTTTTTGAATAGTTTACAAGATTAATCCTTCAAAATTCTGTTTTAAGATTCAGCTCTATGTTTAGATTTAAAAGGCAGGAATGACACTACCATCCTCTCCGAGCAAACAGAAATTCCAGTTTTCCTTCATCGCAATGGTCTCTTATAAATGCGTATTTTTTATGTCACCTCTAGAGATGGTTAATTACCAGCAAATGTACTTTTTTGATGCCTTGATTTGAAACCTATGCTAAATATTAGATTTAAGGAACATACGATTATGGTTGCCCACGTGAGTCGCCTCCAACAGCAACAGCTGTTGTAAAAAGTGCCAAAAATTAAATGGGATGATAATCCCATACCACCCTTCAGACCCAAGCCCAGGCTCTTCAAAGAGTCCAGGACTGGTTTCTTAGTGGTTTTTAGTCATTAATATTAATTGTCAAGGTAGTATAGGCCAATATACTGTGATTCTTGTTGTTATTTATTTTCCACTTTTGAAGTCAAGCAAGAATGTAAGATTTCAGGGCAACTTCCAGTAACTGAATAAGGAAAACGAGGTGAAAATCTCGGCCAAAAGGAATATTAATCACATTGTTATACATAACATCAGGTGAGGTTTCTTCTGGTTTATTTCTGCCTAGAGCAAGTATTCAATCCATTTCTTACATAAGAATCATGAGATCCTTGCTGCTAACTTTTTATCTATTATACTGCTTTATTTGCAACTTTTATTGCAAAGTAAATGATTTATCTTGGCATTGTAGCCAACCACAGGTCATTCCTTGCAGTTATGTGCCTAACAGATTTAATTAATCTCCTGCTACCAAAAATACAGAAGCAGCATCCTATGAGCATGTTCTGAGCAATTTTCAAAATCTGTAAATAATAAGGTTTTGTTTAAGAAATTATGTTCATAAATATGTTACGTCTAAAGTAGAATTTTTCTAACCTGTAAACTTACTATAAACCTTAAAAGCTGCTGTTTGCTCTGTGGTGAAGGTAGGTGTTTTTGTATCTTTAGAGAAAACTGCATTGGCGTCACCATTGCTCGCTGATGTGGTCCATTTCTTGTTTCCCCAGTAGACAAACCTAATCATCTCTATTCTCTAATTATATCAGTGCAATTTCACATATCATCAGGAGCCAGCATTACAAATTCCCATCTTTGTAGCATCAGCAGATCTGTCAGCTTATCTAAGCTTTTTACCTTTCTGATGGTGAAATTAATTCCAAGAGATTTTTCACTGTGGGGAACTGGAGGTGCTTAGACAAGCTATCCAACATTAAAAAACACACCCATAAAAGATTGTCTGCCATGCTTATTCTGATTAAGCGGGTTGTAATGTCTATGTGCCTAACAGAGTGATGTCAGGCCACAAGAACTTGGAAATCTTTCTGTGAAGTGGAAATGCCTAAAATGTCAGTGTACCAGCAAACAGTGACCATCTTTATCTTAACTGAGACATAATCTCCTCAAAGTCATTCCTTCTGCAAAAATAAATAATAAAAAATAAGATTTGACAGGCAATTAGCTTATAAGGCTTTTCTACCTATGTTTCTTTTGAAGTTTTAAAACTCTCTAGTTATTATCTGTAAGTTTTGACTTCCTCCAAATGCTGAACCAGTAGTTTTATTTTACAAGATTGGAAAGTCTCTGTTCTATTTTATTTATGTATTTCGTTTTTCTTCTTTTGTCCCAGCCAGCACAAGTTCGTAAGGGGAAGGTCCTGCTTAAGAAACTTTATCTCTTTTAAGGTCTTTCTGTGAACTCCTTGGCCAAGTTGATGTCAGTTGATGTAATCTTCCTGGATTTCAGAAAAGCTTTCGATATGGTATCCTCCTGAACACAATGTCCAGTATATAGCCGGATAAACGCATAATGCCATGAGTGAGTAGCTGGCTGATGGATTAGGCTTAAAGGGTAATAGTAAACGGGGTTACATGGGGCTGGCAAGCAGTCACTAGTGGGGTTCCACAGGGATCTGTCCTCGGGCCAGCAATCTTTAATGTCTTCATAAATGACCTGGATGCAGGACTCAAAGGTTTATTAACCAAGTTTGCTGATGACACGAAACTGGGAGGAGCTGATTACACTCTTGGGGGCAAAGAGGCCCTGCAGAGGCATCTGGACAAATTGGAGAGCTGGGCAATCACCAACCACGTGAAGTTTAACCAGGGCAAGTGCCGGGTTTTGTACCTGGACACAGCAACCGTGGATACACGTACAGACTGGGGAGTGAGAGGCTGGAGAGCAGCCCTGCAGAGAGGGACCTGGGGGTTCTGGTGGACAGCAAGTTGAACATGAGCCAGCGGTGCCCTGGGGTGTATTAAGCACAGCATTGCCAGCCGGTCAAGGGAGGTGATTGTCCTGCTCTGTTCTGTGCTGGTGTGACCCGACCTCAAGTGCTGCGTGCAGTTTTGGTGCCATAGTGTAAGGATCTAAAGCTACTGGAGAGTGTCCAGAGGAGACCACAAAGTTGATGAAGGGTTTAGAGGGGAAGCTGTATGAGGAGTGACTAAAGTCACATGGTCTGTTCAGCCTGGAGAGGAGACCTCATTGTGGTCTTACAGCTTCCTCACAAGGGAAGAGGGAGAAGCAGACATTGATGTCTTCTCTCTGGCCACCAATGACAGAACCTGAGGGAATGGCAGGAATATGTGCCAGGGAGGTTTAGGTTGGACGTTAGGAAAAGATTCTTCACTCAGAGGGTGGTGGAGCACTGGAACAGCTCCTCAGGGAAGCAGTCACGGCACCAAGTCTTGACAATATTGCAGAAGCATTTGGACAATGCCCTCAGACACACAGTGTGAATGTTGGGGTTGTCTTATGCAGGCGCAGGAGTTGGATTTGATAATCCTTGTTGGGTCCCTTCCAACTCAGGACATTCTATGATTCTATGAATAAGTTCCTACCGTGACAAAGCGTGGGAGAGAAGATGATGTGTATGGGGTACTCACTTCAGACAGGGCATCCTTACAAAATCACAAGGCATAGCTGAAAACCCATTGAACTTAAAGTATCTTATCTGCTTGAGTGCTTATCATTTTGCTGGGAAAAGTATATTGATGTCTCCTGTCAGTGTATCCCACCATTACACTCTGTTCATTGAAGGTCCCTCACACCCTGGAAGTGTGGAATGCTAATCTGTGTAAGAGAAGATGTTGGCACCGGCAAGTCATGTTTTGTTCTAATGTCAGAACTGTTGATATGTAAGAGGAGCAAGTTCCTGCACCCTTTCTCTTTCTATCCCTCATCTTCTAAATTCCTGCCTTTCATTCCTGACCTGCTCCGTTCCTACCATGCAGAGAAACCAAGACAGTGCCTCATGTCAAGCTGGGGGTGCGTGCCTCTGAGGGTTTTTTTGTGTTCATCTTAATGAGCTGTGCCCTCAAAATGATTTGTACCAGATGAACACCATTTGACGAGCTGGGAAGATGTGTCCTTTGGAGTTGTCCAACAAATGTGGATTTGCAGGTGGCTCCTTTAGGGCTAGGAGCTACCTAGGGAAGGGTGCGAATGTGGTGGCCGTTGCTTAACAGCTGCAGAAACTATGCTGATGCAGTTGATCCTGTATCATTTAATGTTCAAAGTATCTTTGTGGTAGTATAGTAGTGATATTAATTTATGTTTATGTAAAGCTTTAGAAAGGCATAACTATACTCGTACACGTACTTGTTTCTGCTTTGTCAGGGCAGTAGGGCTCTGAAAACACTTGAGAAAGATTGTTTTCGTAAGTGTTGTCTAGAATGAATCACCTGTTGTTAGGTAACATTCTAAACCTGTCATCAATGTCAAAGTTTTAATTTATAAAACCCCCAACATTCATTAATTTGATTATTTTCCAACCTAAGAAAAGGATTTTGCTTTCTTTTGCTGTAAATTGAAAGCACCCATTGGTTTTTAAATCTCTGCTGCTGCTGAACCCTGTTTTAAAATCTCACCTTGCTTTAATATGCATGTGAATATTTAGCAGAAGAACAGAGGGAATGCACCAGGTATGAACATTAATTTCTGGAATGGAAATGAGAAGATGCCAGGTGAAGTCACCATGGTCTGATTGTATTTTCCAGTGCATAGTTAATGGTCAGTCAGTATTTTCTTATGTTTTTCTAATTTTGGTGAATTAACTTGTTTGCAAAATTAAGAGTGGTTTCTGATGAAAGTAGCTGTTTGAAATGAAGATGAATGTGAAAGAAATATGCAACTGGTGAGACCTTTGTGGGGACAGTTTAATGATTCTCAGAATTCTTGTGCGTCTGGAAGAAGCAGCTTGGCAGACATTATTGTTTAAGTCTAAGTAGGCATCTCTAATATATTGGTAGGATTTTTTTTCTTCCCAACTGAACCTAGCTTGAGACATGATGCCTGTTTAACAGAGCATAGTAAGTTAACAAAAGGATTTTGGAATAAGGAGAAAATTCTGAATCCAGCTAGGTTTGGAAGTAAATACTACACCCAAATAGGGACTGTAAGAAGAGTTTTAAATTTGAGCTGCAATATTTGGTTAAATTTCTATGTGCAAAGCATCCTCTGACTTTGGAGCAGCCAACTTTGAAGTTTAACAGTCAAGTTTAGTTAGAAAATCAGGTTTTCCTGGTTCATCCTAGTAATTAGATGGTGACGAATTTAAGAATGTAGCCAAAGAAAAAAATTACTTATGGAGACACTAAAACTTCTTGAATCACCTATGCTTCCAAAGGCCTTCATCTCCAAATTAATTCATCCGGTTCTAATTAACCATGAGCTCTGAGAGAATTAGAAAACAAAGTGATGAACTTGTTTTAGTTTATAAGTCAATACTCTGTTGAGTCATTAACATTCTTCAGCATCTTAATTCCTGGAAAACAGTATTTCATAGTCATCCTGCTTCTTAGACCTGGAAACAATAACATACCATTCACTACGTATTCCTAAAGGTTTCTTGCCATTTATAGGGAAAGAAGTATGTGCCAGTGGGACTTTTAGTGGTATTACCAAAACTCATCTCTTATTTGTTGGTTTTTGATTTGGTAAAAGTACTGTTTCTGAGAACTGGGTGCAGTTTTTTAACTAAGAGCCACATGAAATTTACTGATTCATTTACTAACGGAGTGTGATGCATATGAATGCGTATTTGAAAATTCACACTTTTGTGCTAAATGACAAATAATATAAATATGGCCTAACTTCATAGCTCTTGGTTTTAAGATAAACTAATGGGTATTAACCGTAAAAGTAAGTAAAATAAGAATTTCTTCTATATCCCTTATTCTCATAAAAGAGTATATTCACCTTATTTACAGGTAATTCTGACTTTAGTAGTGTAGTATAAAAATAATGAGAGATATGCTAAAATTGTAAATACATATGTTTATGGTAATGCTGCTGTGCATTTTAGATGGTCTATCTTTTCTCCCTGTGCCACAGTTCTGTCTTTGTTATTCTTCCCTTTTTCTTTTTGGCAAACACAGGTTTTTAACTGTCTTGGTTTTGAATATAAAACTTCCCTTATCAGGTTGAACCATCCCCTCTTTCCAGAGATGGGTCTGGCTATTCTGAATTCTGTGTCATAGTCTGAGCTACATTTCAGGTCAGTAGTTTTATTTTTCAGGGAAGAAAGCAAGGATTAAATGAAAGAGAAGTATGCGAATCTTTTTAACCATAAGAAAATATGTCATTTTTAGGGCAGAAGTGAAATAACGAGAAAAACTTGTTCATCAGTTATCTCTGTAATAGCCTGTAGCCAAACAGTGGGATCCTTTCTTCTGTTATCTCTTCCTCACTGCTCAGGAGACACATCCATGGGCAGGCATGGCACAATGCAGCTAGATCTCCGCTGAGGTCTGGAGCTCATGTTTACACCCTTAGGAGTCCTGTGCTTTGGTCTGGGAAAGTACATTTTAATGCTGGCCTGGACAAAAGTGGAGAAAAATAATAATTTCATTACAATTTCTTCTCAGCTGTGCAAGTTGGGAATAGGAGCTAGTGGAAATATTGCTTCTGTTGGACAGCTGTAAATCATTTTGCTCCCCTCCAGCCCCAATTTTTTAATTAAAAATGTCAGTCCTCTTCAGATACTACTATGAATGAGCAATTTAAAGTCAGTCTCTGCACGTGAGGTACCTTGCTGGATTTTTTTTTTGTAATGGTGGAGTATGAAAAGACTAAAACTTAAATTTACAACCTTAATGTGTCAGTGTGTAGGTCCCTAACATTACCCAGCTGTTTTGCCCATCTGCTCTCTGATTTCCAATGCTGGAACAGTCCTACTCTGTCTTTGCTTTTCCCTCGCCCTCACCAAAAGTTCAAGCACCACTAGAACTCTGTGTCAAAGCTCTCATTCAGGAATGAAGAGGCCTTAATCCTGAAGAGGATTAAGTTACAGTGCACCTAAAGCAATTTAACTCCTGGGTATGAGCTGCTGCAGATGAATGTAGCGGTGGTTTAATTTATGTCCCTTGGCCTAACTGATGAATGAGTCTCTATGTGCCTGGGTGCTTGGAGTACCCTGTTCCTTGCAGTCTATACAGATAGACTCTTCTCATCCGATTATTGCCGTCTTGGTTTGATACACGCTTCTCTGGCAAAGAGACATTCTCTTTATGGCTGGCTGCATGGGGTTTTCCCCCCTCTCCCTGATCTCACTGATTAACCCTACACTTTGAAATATTATTTTTCAGACAGCAGTTGAAAGCAGGAGAAAGATGGGAGAACACCTGGGCTGCTTGCAGGAGGATCTTTAGAGTGAGCTTTAAGGATAGAGATGGTCTTTCCTAGGGTGGGTTATGGCCACAGTTGTTTTGCTGTACCAGGAGTGTAAAATTGAGATCAGGGGTGAAATCCCAGATGGGATCACATCGGAGCTTGAACAGTTAGAGAAGAAAAGTCTTCCTTTTGTTTATGAATCAATTATACACGGAGAGATTTTATATGTTTTTTTAGTCACTGAATGATAATATTTTATTTTCTTGAACAGCATTTGAACTGCCCTCCCTCCCCCCAACCCAGTATTTTGGGATAATTTTGATAAAGAGCCAACAACCACTTAAAACTACATGAGCTTAATGTAGGCCTAAAGAGATTAAAGGATTATTTTTTTTAATTACATTTGGCAAAAGATTAATTGATTGTAACATTGGAAATAGTCACCTCAAATCTGTACACCAAACCTCAGTGTGCATTACTTACAGTCAGGAATTAGATAGTATGTTGTATTGCATGCAAGTGGGCTTTGATCACCTTCCTCGGATCATGAATCCAGTTTGGTTGTACACCGCGCTTGAGCACCATGCACAAATCAATCCAGCATTTTTCCTTTTTCCACTTTCCACAGAGAAAACAAATTACCAGCAGGAAATGTTTGTCACCACAGGATGATGCAAAGATGACATGAACTGTCAAGTCAGTCGACTTAATGCATGAATGCTGTCAACCTGCTCTGAGTGGCGGGGCATTTACAAACAAGCGATGCTGCGGAGGGAACATCATAACTATACAGTTTTGCGTTAGGACATCATTTGCATTCAAAATGACACAGAACACCACTGTGGTCCAAGGAGCAAATGGGATGATGTGAATTCATTAAAAAGTGGCTCTGATCAGAGCTGTAAGTGATTGATGAGCAATTAAGTGGCAGGGCTCCTGCGGTAGCCCACAGCCTGCTATGACTGCTCAAGGGGACATCTATTTTGGCTTTCTCTGCTTATGGTGATAGAAATGGGTTATTTAACCTTCTGATGGTGTGTATCCAGAAATACACATAAATAAGAATTGCTTCTGTCAAGTAGCTGGATAGATGAGTTTGAGCAAGAAAATATGTTGTTGCTGGTGAAGATGTCATAACTATTATTAATACATTACAGTTTGGGTATTAATATTATCCCCCATCTCTTCTTGACACTCTTTGGTGCTGCAATTAACTACTTAAAAGTAGTTATTTAACTTCTGTGTCACTTGCCTCTGCTACTTCTTGTTCCTTCAAACTGCCGGATGCACTTGGATGCAGTGGGAAGCCTGCACCTGGGAATGCAGTGCCTTTCCTGCAGTTTGATGTCAGAGATGCTGACGCCAAAGTTAAGGTTTCTTTATGGCTGACCCACCAGAGCTGCTGTGCCTCTACTTGGAGGAGATAGATAGCATGAATACAGCACTTGTGATTGTATAAGAGAAGAAATTTGAGAGCTAAATCCTCTGTCTCTTCATCCCGATGACTGACCCACCTGTGACGTTCCTCCTGCTGTTGTACCAAAATAATTCAGCTCTTATCCTCCATATTCATAGCTCACTTGCACCTCTGTCTTTTGGGACTGTTGACAGTGATGAAAATAAGTGTTGTGTGGGAGAGCTGATAGTAATCTAAGTGTAATGAGCTCAAATCAAGGAGCCAACCAAATTTCCACAACCCACTAAACTGACATCAATAGTGACAGGTAGCAAATCAGGCTGGCTAAGATTCCACTTCCTAAAACTCAGACTGGAATGATGTGAACATGCTGTCTTGCATTGTTTTGTATTTTTTAACAGTTTTAGAACTGCTTTAACAATATTTGCAGTAACTGGAGCTTTGGACCATGAGGCAAGTTTAAGTTTGTTCCCCCTCTGCAGGTTTCTTTATCCTAGTAAGCTTTTCTAGCAGCTCATTAAGGTTTTCCATTTACATTATGCTTTTCTGTTTCATCAAGTGCATTACTAGAACTCTGATAATGTCTGCAGTATAATCCTGTGTGCTTAAGATTTGCTACTATTTCTATTTTAATCAAACTAATGAAAAGCAGAGAAATAAAATGACTTCTATAAGACACAGATAACGGCTTCTGCAAAGCTGTTTGTATGATACTGATGCCCAAGGCTTGGACCATCGGCATGCTGAAAGATTTGGGACCACCTTAATATGCTGTACATTCATTTTGAGCCAATATACCTGGAGGTCTCTGTGCCTTTTTTACTTCACTTTTGTCCCAAAATTGTACTTGAAAGTAATTATGTAAATATCTTGCTCAACTCAAGTTTGTTGTGAAGTCGACAATAAGCGAGAATAATGATTTGATACTTGGTACAGTGTAATGGTTAAATAGCATCCTTTGATGTGTGCAAAAACCTCAACATGGAGATTCCCAAGAGAAAATTTACCATATAAGTCTTACCTAAATCAAACCCACTGGGCATGGATGGGCTCCTGTTTGCCCTGTAACCCAGATTCATGTTTTCTGCAGGCAAATATATACGCTTTCCTGCAAAATTCCCTCTAGAGTATGGATTTATTTTATCAGTTTCATAATACTTTCAGGGAAATAACAGGAACACCTCATTTTTACCTGTTACATGTACTTCAAATACTAACCATGACGGATGCTCTTTTGTGATGCCTAAGAGGAACATTGAATTGAAGAGCAACAAATGATGCTTTAGCTATCTGGATCCCAAAAATGATGAAGAGCGAGCATTTTTTGTTGATTTTAGGCAGAGGGTGAGTGAGTCATGGAATCATAGAATCTTCTGGTTGGAAAAGACCTTGAAGATCGAGTCCAACCGCACCCATCATCTGCTAAACCATGTCCCTCAAAAACTCATCTATCCTTCTTTTAAATACCTCCGGGGATGGTGATTCAACTGCCTCACTGGGCAGCTGTTCCAGTGCCTGACCACCCTTTCGGTAAAGAAATTCTTCCTAATATCTAGTCTGAACCTCCCCTGGCGCAACTTATGGCCATTTCCTCTTGTCCTATCACCTGTCACTTGAGAGAAGAGATCAACACTCACTCTGACACAGCCGTCTTTCAGGCAGCCGTAGACAGCGATGAGTGTTGGGGTCACCATTTGTTAAGGACACCATTTGTCAAAGACGGCGGGAGACTTAACGACACGCATATGGTGTTTGATTAACAAGTCTCCATCTTTATTAGCAGTAGTTCTACCTAAATAGTTTCGTTAATGAGCTTCATACATATTACAAAACTTTAACTCCTTATTGGTTACAGACTTTATCATTGCATAAGCGTCACATGCATTCCTGTAGTCTTAGAAATCCATCTGGTCCCGTGGGAGACATCCTGTTATCTCCCTTGCCTAAGCTTCACTGCACAACAAGGGCCCACTGACCTTGCTGGTCAGTATTTTTTCACTTAGCTCAGTATTTTCCCACTCAAGGCCTAAGCGGCTTGCTTTTGTCAGGCTCATGTCTGCTTTCAATGACCCAGGTTTCAGTAAGTCTCTCTACAGATGAGGTCTCCCCTCAGCCTCCTCTTCTCCAAGCTAAACAACCCTAGTTCCCTCAGCTGCTCCTCATAGAACTTGTTCTCCAGCCCCTTCACCAGCCTTGTCACCCTTTTCTGGTCGCGCTCCAACACTTCAATGTCCTGTGCTGGGCTGGCACGCAGCTTTTCAAACCGCAGAAAGGCAGAGGGATGGTGTGTATAGGATGGACAGAGGCATAGGACATGGATTATATGGGAAATGTAATTGCTCCTACTGCCACCACAACTGCTCCCTTCCCTCCCATGTTTCTTCAGATCCAGCCAGCAAACCTGATCTCTTTCAGACGCTTGCCAGCTAACCCATTAAAGATAGCAAGTGAGGAAATGGTAGTGTAGAAATAAAAGCTGTGGCTCCAGGAGAGACAGGTATGTAAAACCTCCGCGTTCCTCTCCGTTATGTCTTACAAATAACAAGCCATCAAGGGCAGGTCAGTGATGGGGATAAGTGGGTAGTGTGCACTTACAGCACTTTTCTGACATCAAATCTCTTCTGCACCAGCTGATCCACTTGTTTGATGTGATATAACCAGCACACAGACTCAACCCTCTCTTTTGGCTCCTGCAATATCTACTTTGAGTCGTGGGTGCTATCTATAGCAAAATCTTTTCTGGAACCGAAAGTACAGGTGAAAATGGATTTTTTAAAAGAGCTTGAAATGCATTGTTTATTTTTTGGTTTGTGGAAAATGCAGTAGAAAAAATTTGTTAAATAGTCCCCAGTCTGATTTTCAGTTGGGGTTCTGCTGTGTTGACAAAAAGAAAGTGGCTACGAGGAGGCTGGGAATTCAGAACGTGTGGGGGATGTTTTTCCTACAACACCACCAAAGAAGTTCTTTGAACAACTGAGATTTGGTTCACTTTTCAGGATAAAACATCGCAATGTAGAGTGAAATAAACTTTTCTTGGGCCCAAGTCAATTTTGTTTTTTTTCATTTCGCAAATAGTCATTTGGTTCTGGGTCAATTCAAAGCAGTATTTCCCCCTAGTTGTGTTTTAACTGTACTCAGGACTGCATCCTTCCTTACATTGAGGGTTTGGGTTTTTTTTCAGACATTAGTTGCTTTATAATTTATTTTCAACAACTTTTATTTAACAGTCTTCCAGCAATTCAATAAGAACATTGCCAACATTGAGTGTTCTTGTTGCTTCTTGGGCTCCTCAACACTTAGTTCATTCACAAGTATTTCAGAAACCTTGATTTAGTACAAGAAGGATATTAAGCCCTTCTTACATCTTCCAGCACTTTCTGGAGTTTATTCATAACAGATTTTGGTTGTCCTCTTTACTAGATTTGCGAATCTATCCCTTTGCTCTCAGACTGGTAAAATACATCTGCAGCTTTCATTCATTTCCCAACTCCAGATCTTCTAGCAAGGTGCAGAAGAAATGGTTTTTGCTTTTTCTCACTAATTCCTTGGTATATCTTGTGGCTTCAATTTACCCTGTTTCTTAGCCTCTTACTTGATTTGAACATCTTCTGAATCCACAAAACTCTTCTTAACTGCTATCTGCAAGCATTTGATTTTTATGTTGCATAGCTCAAATGCTCTATTGAACCTGCAGCCCGCTCTGTTTAGTTTTTGATTTTCTATAGCACGTCCCTTTATTTAAAAAAAAGTGACCAGCATCCTCAGAAGTCATTCAGTGAACTGTTCTGCTCTCCTAGTTTATTCCCTTTTCCTCCAGAATTGGTAAATAAGTGATTCACTATTTGTTATCCAGCTTTATCACCCTTTTTACGTTTAGAAGTTTTCTGATGATTTTTAGTGCTATTCATGGTTGTGTTGTCAAATGCGGAAGATTTTCTTAATTCCATCACTTACATGCTTCCCTTCAAGCAATCCCAAGTCTTATTTAAGATCTGAATAACTAGGCTTTTAATGAGCTTTAGAAGCCCGCCTGCATCCTTCTTGCTGTATAGCAGACCAGTGGATTACTCCCTGCACTTTTTTCCCCCATCCTTTGGATTTTGTGGCCACAAAATCTTTACTACTGGTGAAATTATTGCTCTAATGAGCTCCTAGCATCATGAGGGTACTACGTACAGCTTTCTCTATTCCAAGGACGCTCAGCCCCTCTTGAGCTGGGAGGAAACCAAGGTCTGCAATAAGCTACTTCCTAATTATGATATTGTTCTTGGAATACAAGATTTGACAGAAAAAACTGAGACTGGCCCTATAGCTCAGAAACAAAGAGTAGGAGGGGGGAAGAAAAATAAATGGTTGTAGAACATGTTCTAACCTGTCACAGTGGGACAAAACTTGGCTCAATCACTTCACTCAGTACAAGTGGTTGTGTGTTCAAACAGAGACATTTTCTTGGAAAATGTTCATGTACGCAAGCCCACAGCACTTTGTCTGTGTAGCATGTTTTAGCTAATAACGACATCGCTGTGCTTGACCATGCTGGGCAAGAAAGTTAATTTCTTTAGGTCAAGGTCATCCCAGCCTCATGGCTTAGATGCAGGATGCAACCTCTCAGACCCAGGTGCTGCTTGTGACTTCTTTTTTATTTTTAATTAGAAAAATACATATCCACAGTCCTTAGTAAGTTACCACAAAAATTCTCAAGGTTTATAATTTACTAGAAGGAGTTAGAGGTTTCTTTCAATTTCTTTAATGGCATAATGTATGTTTCTGCAGTTGCTCATTTTACTGCTTTCCAAGCATGATACCCGTGAGAGTTTAATATCTGTAATACCCAAACACAGTGGAGGCAAATGCAGCTTTTTAACACCTCAGTTTCACCAGACGAATTGTTACTATTCACTATTTTAAATCAACATTTAAGCATATTCCCTTACAGAGCAAGAGCTTGCTAAGCACACTTTTTGGTATAAACGGATGTCATCGTTGTTAATGATCGGCAGTGTTGGCTGCTTCCATGTGATTAAAAATACCATTGACTATGGTAACGTTTGCGTCGTTGTTGTTCAACCTTGACTGGCTGTGCAGCCAATTAGTCATTGAAGAGACATGGAATGAAATAGAAAATAATCACAGCAACTTCCTAATATTGCATCAATGAACTTGTCATCCTAACTCAAAGCAGTGATGCAAATATTGCAGAACAATGTCAAGACAGTGATTATTTTGTGCTCATACATGGTAGCAGATAACATTCAGTTTTATTTCCTTTTCCAAAAATATCCTTTTTCTGCCATACCCTGGGAAAACTGGAGGGGACGGAGAACTCTTGCTGTTCTTCATAGCATATGCTGGTCACCTTTGCAGATATTATCTGTTATAAATTGAGACAGTGCTTTTGACCTGGATTTACAGTGTCTGTTTCCATAATGATGAAAATTGCAGGTTTACCACATCACCAAGCAGAGTCACAGAGGATAAGGTGGGGCTCAGGCAGCTTCTGATCTCATTTAGATTTCTTGAAATCACAGCAAATTAGACCAGTCTGAGTCATACACTGAAAAAAAAAAAAAAAAGATATTTTTTAAGGGAAGAGGACAGCATGGGAAGGACAAGAAAGTCCCGTGAAGGAGAGATTTTTGCCTTTGGACAAGGACAGTGTCCCGTTTTGAAATGTATTAGTAGACCGGTATGAGTATGGATTGGAGTACATTCAGATACTGTATATCTTCATATGAACAAAAAATATTGGGGTTTTTTTGTATTCTTATTTCTATATTTTTCAAGAATGAGGTTGTGTCCTTGATAAATGCTAAAGCCTGTGTCGTTCTGCCTGCTTCCCTGGTAACTGTGTCAGCACTGATGAAAGGAGTACGGAGATTTTGGCTTTTTTTTTTTATTATTCAATTATTTTAGCACCTACAAGATATTAGGCAGCACCAAATTTCCATGGGAATTATTTTAGAGGAGGAAGCTCTATATTTTCCTCTTTCAATGATCAGTGTAGCAGTTACTGTCGGAGAGGTAAGGATGAAGGGAATTGTGTTTTATTATGGACTCACATCAGGTGGTTTTACCATTTCCTTCTCCATCAAGTTGGAAGTTGGTCACACTCTGTGTAAGTTAAGCCTACTAGCAGGGGCCTGGCAGTATGTTTGCAAGGGTATCCAATGTGTGCTTCTCCCATGAGCTTTTTTTGGACTTTCTTCAGGTAACCAGATAAGGGGGTGGTGGATAAGTTCAGGGACTTGCTGTCACCCAGTTCACCCAAGATGTGTTGAGCACCTGGGGACAGTTTGGTTCCTTTGTCATTAGACTAGCTGTGCTAATTCTGCTTATTGAGTTTAGTAGGATCTCCTGAAAGCAATTTTGTACAAAATCTAGTTGTATATACTCTACTTGATCTTTACCTGTAAACAGGATCACGCAGCTATCTTTAAATAGCATCTTGGAGTTGTATCTTTCACCCATAGGTAGTCTTTAATTTCATAGCAAGTGACAGCAAGCTGGCTTCTTGTGGTGGTTAGGCTCTGTATCCATAAGTAGTTCAGCAGACTGCTCTGAGCTTGTTCAGTGAAAAGTACTGTGTCTTCAGGAACTCTTAAACAGCATCTGGTGCGACTGGGCTTGGCCATCTTGTTATGATCTGCAATAAGGACTCATAGCAACATTGCCCCGTGCCAGCACACTTGTCCTTGTTTTCCCTTCCCCACTCATGCCTTCTAATATCTTCTAGTGCACTTGAAATATTTGAATATCCGCTGCTTTTTACAGGGACTGAGATTACGCGAGTCTTTCAGGAGATGGCCCAGACCAAAACTAAACGTAGTAAACAGTAACTGAATCCCAATAAAAAACTCTTACTGCTGTAGCATTTGAGTTAAGGCTCTGGAAGGGCTTTCCTTCTGCCACAACATTCAGTGATCTAAATGCAAGTGTACTCCTTTGCTTTAAAATATACATTAATGACTTTTAATGTGATGGCATCCTTTTTTGTATATTGTGAAATTTTTATTTTGGAGGAGTTAAGAGAAAATTAAATGTCCCGATAGTAAACTCAACATGTATTTACCTCTAAGCCTTTTAAACATATGAAAATGAAAACTTTTGATATTGCAAAATAACCTTAAATTTTAGAAAAGTCCCACATCAAGGAGTTATTGGAATTTTGGGGTTTGAACTTGTGTGGAGTAGCCTTGGTAGAAGGGATGCCTGAGCAGTAAGTCATTGGGAGGGCACTGCTGCTCTCCTGGATTTTCTCAAACCTTTAAAATTAAAGGCCAGCAAACGCTGCCAGCACTTGTAACCTGTAAAAGAAGATTTGTCAGTGCTTTTGGAGGTGAGTGGCAGCTGGGTTTGTTGGTTGTGTTAGTTTTTAATGCAGTTTAATAAATAAGAAGGAAACGTGTCATAGCCATTCTCATCAGCTCTAAGTAGTCAGCTGCAACAGAAATAGTGGGGTGGCCCTTGTGGAGAATTCATGAGACACTGGAGAGATGCGATGCGGAAGAGGGGATCCTCTACTGGTACAAAATCATCCATCTCAGCCTTGCATCAGCGTGTTATGTGTGTGTTGGATGGAGTTGGCTGCAAGTAAGTAAAAAAGCAAGAGAAGTGTGCATGAAAGACTTTAGGGTGGTCATCTCTCAATCTTCCCTCCTAGGAGAGGCTATTTGATACGTGGTATATACCTGTCAATGCGGTCCCCAGCAAGAGTAAGCCATCTCAAGCTTGTGTAAGTTTGTAGCTGCCTGTTCAGTCTTGCTTCCTGGTCTGTGTCTGTGCAGATTCCTCTTCTCCTGTTCAGTATCCAAGTGAGCACAGGTGGTCATGGGCAGTGACAAAAGAGCTTTCTCCGTGGTGTGTCACCTTCTTCAAGCCAAAGTCCCCATCCTTTGAAGGACTGTATAGACTTCTGCAGTTTCAGGGTTTGCTTGGGCAGCAGTTTCAGGCTAACAGAGAGCTTCTGGATTAGTGCTGGAGCTTTGTTCGTTGGGTGATATTGCACAATTCCCAGTTTATTGCTCGGAAGAGACAACACAGTTGCTAGGGCAACCGGGTAGAAAACCAAATCTCATTTGCTTCATGCTTAGGATAAAAGTGCTTGCCTGACTGTCAGGATTAATACCTTTCCTGTAACTTTTCCCTGATGCGAATATTCTTTTTTCTCACTTTGAGGAAGGAAAGTCCAAAGGACTTTTGTTTAGAGTGAAACAAAAATTAATATTAATATGATATTTTTACAAGCCTGAAGCCATGCTACCTTATTGTCCCCTTATTATACTGGTGAAACGTACATCTAGGAAAACATATATTCAGACCAAAGTTTTGCTTCTATTTGAGGAATTTAGGGGCTTTCACTCTGCTAAAAGTTTTTCTCTGTCTTTGTTGTAAACCTCTTTTAAGTATTGAAAGGCTGCAGTAAGTTCTCCTCAGAGTCTTCTCTTCTCCAAGCTGAACAACCCCAACTCTTTCAGCCTGTCTTCATAGGGAAGGTGTTCCAGGCCTTTGATAATTGTTTTTGTCCCTCCTCTGGACCCACACAAATAGGTCCATGTCCCTCCTGTGCTGAGGGCTCCAGAGCTGGACATAGTATTCGTGGTGTGGTCTCACTGAGCAGAGCTCACCTCCCTCGACCTGCTGACTATCCTTCTTTTCATGCAGTCCCAGACATGGTTGGCCTTCTGGGCTGCAAGCGCATGTTACCAACTCATGTCCAGCTTCTCATCCAACAGCACCCCCACATCCTCTACAGGGCTGCTCTCAATCTCTTCATCCCCCAGCATGTGTGAATACTGAAAGCTGCCCCAACCCAGGTGTTGAACCTTCCACTTTGCCTTGTTGAACCTCATTTGGATTTCACAAGCCCACTTCTCCAGCTTGTCAAGATCCCTCTGGATGGCATCCTGTCCCTTATGGGTATCAACCTCACCTCTCAGCTTGGTATCATCTGCAAACTTGCTGAGGGTGCACTCAATTCCATCGTCTATGTCAATGATGAAAATATTAAACAACACAGGTCCCAGAACAGACCCCTGAGGGACACCACTCGTCACTGATTTCCATCTGGACATTGAACTATTGACCACTACCCTCTGGGTGCAACCATCTGACCAATTTCTTATCCACTGAATAGTCCATCTATCAAATCCATATCTCTGCAGTTTAGAGAGAAGGATGTTGTGAGAGACTATGTTAAAGGCCTTAGAGCAGTCCAGTTAGTTGGCATCTCTGGGTCTTCTGCTGTCCAGGGATGTAGTCACTTCCTCTTAGAAGGCCACTAGATTGATGAGACAGGACTCGCCCTTGATAGGGCTGTGCTAGCTGTCTTGAATCACCTTCACGTCCTCCATGTGCCTTAGCATAGCTTCCAGGAGGATCTGTTCCATGCTCTTCCCAGGCACAGAGGTGAGACTGACAGGTTGGTAGTTCCCAGGGTCTACTCTTTTTTTTTTCCCAGGTTTCTACTCTTTTTAAAAATGGATGCAATTTTTCCTTTTTTTTTCCAGTCGTCAGGGACTTTGTCTGACTGCCATGACTTGTCAAATATTGTAGAGAGTGGCTTGGTGATTGCATCTGCCATTTCCCTCAGGACTCTGGGATACATCTCATCCAGTGCCATGGACTTATGTACATCCAGGTTCCTCAGGTGGCTGCAAACCTAATCTTCTCTTACAACGGGAGGGACTTTGCTCTCCCAGTGCAGCCCATCCTCTCGAGAGATGTGGGAGGAGAGTTTACTAGTGAAGACTGAGAAAAAGAAGTCTAGAGGCAATTGCGCTCATTTTAAAATTTGGGGGAGGGGGGCAAGACAAAAAAAAAAAAAAAGTGTGAAGCCTTCCTTATTAAAGAGCTGTCCGTAAATGAAAATACTGTACCACAAAGCAGGCAACATGCTGATATCCACATTCAGGAGACTTTTCTAGTTGAGACTGAACTTTTAATACAGTTTCAGGTGAGTTTGTGTGAAGGAGAAGGTGATGTAGCAAAGATGCTGGAAGTGTTGGGGGTTGTTCCTCAGCAGGTGCTGTTAGCAGTGGGCTCTTAGTCAGGGACAGTAAATGCTTTGTTCTTAGCACTTACCCAGTTCCAGTGATAAATCTCTGCCATTGTTTAAATATGTGCTACCATGTTTATTTTTATTTTTGGTTATTATTCCATAATCTTGGATTAAAAACTAATTGTTATTTGGCAGGATTATGCTGCCAAGTGGGGAAAGGTTATTTACTGCACTTTTTAAAACCAGAATACATAGGACATTTAAACACTATTCTGTTCTGTACAATGCAATATCTCATGAGTTTGGAGACTTTTTTTTTAGGGTTCTGTATTTTTGCAAAATGACCATGTTTTTCTATCTTCTGCACACAGACAACTGAAAAGAATGTATTAATTGGTCTGATTTTACCATTAATAAAGGTAGTATATTCTCAGTATGTGTAACTCCTCATGGCTATGTACTGGCATAAAGTGTTTTGCTGCCGGTACAGAATTATATTTATGCAGTATGCTGTGTTAAGATTTAATTGAAATTGAGAAGTACCATTGTCATCAGCAGTTAAAACTCAAAAAATCCATCAAATACTTGGAGAAAGTGTGTTCTTTGATTCATTACAACTGGCTCTTAAAAATATTTATTGTTTACTTCTTTCCTGTTTCACAAACCCGGGCAAAATGTGCTGTTTCTAAACACTGTGTGAAAATTAATGGTATTCTAGAAATTGCATGGTGCATCTTGTATTAATGCTGCATTTAGTAAAGCAAAAGACTTCTTACAACTAATTATTCTCCATCAAAAATATTGCTTCCAGCATCAAACTTTCTACATCTCAGTATTGTGATTAGTTATGAGTCTTACAGCAGTGGTTTGGGATTGGTGCAACAAGCATCCTCTTTCCCTTGATCCATGGTTAACAATCTAGTCCACAAATGAGTAACCAAAGTAATTGCTTCATTAAATGACTACGAATGTTGCTTGATTTGCAAAAAGGCAAAATATTCCATCCTTTTAATAAGAGCATGTTATTGTACTGGGGTGATTTTAAAAATGCAAAGGAAAAGAGAAATCTTTAAAAGCAATTACCTTGGACAGTTTGGTTGCTATAACGACGAGATGCCGCTCTTGATGAGCTATCATTTTCTTAATGTTGTTAAAAAGTTTAGTTGTCATAACAACAGAATGCATTTTTATTTTCAGTAACTGATACTTTTGCTTTTTACCCCGTGCTTGTAAGAACAGCCTGTGTTAGGGTTTTTTTGGTGTATGAAATATTTAATATATTAAGTGTACAGTAGGAAGGAAGTGGTAAGTTTTATGCTACTGCACTGGAATACATAGGAAACAACCCATATATCTCTATATCTTTCCTTGTGTGTTAAATTTGGCTTTTGATAATTACTGGGGACATGGAAACTTCCTGGGGTTTTGGAGGATAAAGATTTTTGTTCTTATAGCTATTCAGTGTTACTTAAGTGAACTGGTACCTGCCATGCTGGGGAGGCTGTGGAGCATAAGAGAAGATGTAAGGCTGGAGGTCAATAGAACAACCATGCCAAAGTCAGTTGTTCTTGTACTCGAGCACTTTGTTGTTGGCTGCTCTCACAACAATGAGCGCTGCTGGCACCATGACATTGCGTTGGAGGTTGCTAAATGGTCATCTTGGACCTTTTTGAGCCTTTTTAGAAAATAAACCACATTTCAGCTTAGTTTCCTGAGTATGTATGTGTTATCCTTCAAATGATTTCTATCTAAATAATTCAGTCACTATTCAAGAAGAAAAACTGTTGGAGTTTTAATATATTCCCAAATCTAATTCTGTTCTTAGGTGTATTAGCTCTCTGTTTTTTGTACAGAAGAGACAACGTATTTGGCTATCGCTCTCTTTTCCATACCATATTGACTCTGTAAGGCTGTAAGGCCTCCTGTTTGCTGACATCTCCTATTTTGAAGTTATTTCAGTCTATGTTACATTTGCAAGAAGCTGTTTTCCAGGGGTAAAACGATGGATTGGTAAATAATGTATTGTAAAGACCCACATTTTCCTTTGGGGAATCACTTGCATCTGGGCAAAGTGCTGGTGTGGGTTGTCTGTACTTTAAGAAAAAAAAGTTAAGGCAGTCACAGGTTAGTTCAGAATGAGAAAAGATAAAAAGCAGATCTTGGGGAAATGCTCAGTGTTGTAGAACTGTTTTCATGTCAGCATGTGACAGCTTTTTCAAGGCTGTCCAAAGAAACCCACATCAAATAAATAAATAAGACCAAGTAAATTATCTTTTTCAATTGCTTTTGTTTAACTCCTCAATATAACACTGCTGCCACATCCTTGGCTTGGCCATTTTTTTCTCATTGACTTTGCACCCTCTTCTTTCTCTCTGTCATCTCTCATTTTCAGAACACCAAATCAACCTGGGCCACGGCATTGCCGTATCATGCAGGGAAGGATGCTCAGGATTTTGGCTCAACAAGCTGTCGTATTTCATCAGTGTTAGCTGGGGAATGTAAGATTGCTATGGGACAAGAGATGCGGTTGGGTGTTTTATCCTGGTGAATGGTTAGCATAAGTGTCTCCGCTCATCCTGGAATTTCAGACACTTCTTGAAACCTTCTTATTTTGAGTGGAAAACCAGCTAGGATTTGAAATTAATTACTAAAAAAAAATGAAATTCACAAAAAAGTGTGTTTAAAGAAATATACATGAATTTATATGCATCTATTTGAATAGTCTTGCTGTGAAAGTTGGAGCTAGTACTGAGCGCTGATGTGCTTCATTGGCGTTGTTGGGTTGAGCCTTGGAGTCTCCATGGGAGGAAATTTTGACTGAAGAGGGTGGAAATCCCCTTTGCGTTTTCCCGTGAGCATGGTACTTTTTCTGCTGCAATTTTTTTCCTTCAGAATAGTAGAGGAGGAGAACGATATAATCCTCAAAGAGCCTGGCTTGTTCCTCCTTATCCATTTTCCTTTTGGACAAGAAAGGAAGAGTTTGATTGAACCTGTTTATGCTTAAAGAAAAAAAAAAAATAAATCAAAGGTCTAAACACATCCTTCAACACCCAGACCTTTCTGACTGCCAACAGGTTTCTGTAACTACAGTTTTGTTATGAGTAAAACCCTTAAAGTCTTTCAAAAACTCCTTGTTTCTCAAATTGAGATGCATGACATTCCTATGTGCAGTTTGAACGTGCTTCCAGAGTTTTTACTGGGGACTAAGAGCAAATGATTGGAAAGGTTTGATCTGGTTATTTTGGTTAAAGACCAAAAAACTTAAGTCTTGATCTCTCTGCTCTGACAGAATAGGACAAATCTCCATAACCTGCAGTTGTGTTTAGCAAGTGCAAGCCTGGGAGAGTTGCTATCCATTTATTAGATTTTCAGCTTAAAGGAGAGGGAGGTGCAGGATTGATGAGGCAGAGATGTTAGCTTTGCTGCCTGGGGTAATTAGTATAAAGTTTTAATTTTTTTGAAATGACAGTGAAGAAATACATCTTTATGATCTGGTTTTAAAGACGGTGTTCGTACCAATTATTCATTATTAGATTTCTGTCCTGTTTTACCTTCCTAAAGTCAGCAACTGTGTCTGTAAAATGTTGTGCTTTTGGAATAAAGACATGTAATTAGTGGAGAGAGATGAAAATTAAGGGAATTGCCCTTTCCCCAGCTCCAATTACAGTTTACCAGACAGTGTCTGGATCAAAAAAACCCCAAACCTGAACTGCTGTTGCTGATATAATTAATTTGCAGTAGTTTGCAGAGAGACACCGTCTCTGCTTGCCCTGTGCTTCCCCCAACCAGGTTTCTGTCCCCAGCGGTGGCAAACCTCAAATGGCACAACTCAGAGTGAAAAAGAGAATATTTTGGATCTGCATGTGGGCCTGAGAGCAGCAGAGGGATGAAAACAGCTTTCTGCAGCATGGATGCTGGGGTTTTGCCAAGTCCAGCCCTACTTTTAGCCAGTGGGAAGAATTTTAAAGAGAGATTCCAAAGATGACAAGGAGGTCGCATCACTATTCTGCACCAGCGTGGGTAGTCCTGAGGAGAGAGCCTGCAGGTTATAGATAGTGTGCTCTTGGTGTTTTAGCATGTGTATGAACATTGTTTCGCTAGTGAGCATGAAGAACATTGCTATCTCTTATTACAAGCATGATTATTTCTGATGCGTCCAGGGAGGGCGAGGTGCGTATCACCCTCCGAGAACATAGCAGTAGATGCCTGGAGGAGTAGTCCAATACACCTTCTCATCTTTGCCTACAGTGTAGACATATGAAAACCTTGGGAGCGAGATGTGATATAACCATTTTTAAATTAATATCTTTGATTATGAGGTGCAATTTAAAAACCCTGTGCTCGTTAGCTTAGTGTTTGTGATTACTGCTTATTACCTAACCTTAATTGCCACAACCTCCTCCCATGATTTTTCCTTTTTTCTGTTTTATTTCCCAATAATTTAGTATAGGGTTGTTTTATTAAGGCAGTGATGGGAACTGAGGGAGAGCTGAGACAGGGCAAGCACATTTTAGTTATCCAAAACCAAACCTGAATTAATCCTGAAACTAAATTTCCGAAGTCCCAGCCCTGCCATTACAAAACCTTTGCATGAGGAGGAGCAAAGTGTACTTTCAACATATCTCCCCTCTCCCTTAGGTGCTGGTTTTGAGATAGTGTTTTCTGCTATAAATTATATATGGAAATAACAGAGCTCTCTGTATTTGCAGCTGGATGTATTATAGGTTTAATATTTTTTTGGCTCCATGAAGTTATCTTTAGCTTTATTGCAATTAGGTTGCAGTCTGTTTCAGAGACTTACTGAATAGTGCAAATTATTTTAGGCTTTCTTTTTTTAGTATTTCCTCTCCAGCTTACTGTAGGAACTGTTTACAAGAAAACAGTTTTTCCCATGTAAATACTGCTACACTTCCTGACAGGAAAATATTTTACCACTCTGGTTTCCCAGATAACTTTATCCAGGATTCAGGTATTGAGGCTTTTGAAGCTGCCCGAGGAGAAGGGTTGATGACTGTAGCTACCTAATTACTCACAAGCCACTCCAATCCCGTGAACTGCTGTACTCTCTGCTTTCCCATATCCCATGTTGGCTTTTTCCTGCACATCAAGTAAAGTCTTCATATGCTAAAGATAAAACAGGTACTTATCTTTCAATTTATTTTAAATTAAAAGAAAATAATCTTTCCAAATGAAATAGCAAAGATGATGGCCTATAGGATAATCCAGGTCAGAAGGGTTCTCAGGAGTTCCCTAGTCCTAGCTTCTCAAAGCATGTCAGCTCTGGCATTAGACCAGGCTGCTCAGGACTTTATCTGTTTGGGTCCTGGGAATATCAGAGAGTTGAGCACAACCGCTCTGGCAACCTGCTGCACTTTTTACCATGTGGATAGGCTTAATTTCCTCCCTAGAAGACAGTCTGACCACACCTCTATAGCTCTTTTTGGGTTCTTGATAGAGCTGGGATGTTCTGGGAGTGACAGTGGATTTGAGGGGACTGACCTACAGCAGCTATCTCACAAGGACAATGTAAAAAGTGCCCTAGGAGTCTCTCAACAAGCTCTCAACGAGCTCTACTTGCTTCTATAATTGTCTTACTGCACTTCAGCACTCCTAAGTTCAGACCTAAAAGCAAATGCTGTGTCAGCACATCAGTATTTATGACCACTTAAGGAGATGGAGAACAAGGATGCAGAAAGGGAAAGTGTGATGGACAAGGTTGGGTTTATGTTTTTCTTTTTGGTAGCAAGAAATTTGTCCTGAGATGTAATTAATTTCTCTTGTAGTTGAGAAGATGTGCTTACTAATAACTCCAGCACCCTGTGCAAAAGTTAGTCCTCCAAGGAATAGATTTCCATGGTACAGGATTGCTGACTTTTTGCCACAGTTGATTGTAGATATGTACCAAAAATCAACACAGGACTGAGGTTGTGTAGAAACCTCTTGAGCTGCAGTTGCTGTCCAATGTAGGGAGGTTTTAATTTTCAGAACAAAAGAAGGTCAATCTGAATGAAATGCCTTCTGCTGTTGGAGTGTTTCACTAAATTCACATGATGCTTCCTTCTGAATGGGTGGAAGTGGAAAATAGTAAATTTTCTTTGCAATATTAAAAATTTACACACAAATTTACCAATGTACTGAGATGCTGAACAGGTAGTTTTGTAATTAATATCACAGAAGTAATTTCTGCTTTGTTTTATTCACTTTAGGCAAAGATACTCAAAACATGCTGCTCTTCTGTGTGTTCAAGATGCTTTACAACTCCTTTAAAGCTCCAATTTGAGTTTAAGACATCTTTCTATTCTAAACTAAACAAACACATTTGATACAAATATGTTGGCATAAATATAAATGAGGGACAAGCAAAACATAACCTGTTTCTTCCTTTCTGGCAGCAGGCCTGTTTATTCCTCTTTCAAGCTCTAGGCTGTGTGCACCGCTCTGCGTTACCCAGTCACTGTCCTCTATTGCTGGAGAAAGCAAAAGGATGGAGTTCTCAGAGCAAGTAATATGCCCAGATCACAAAGTCAAAAAAGAAATGAACCTATGCAGAATTCATGGCAATTAAAGCAGATAAAATGCGTACAGGCCTGACTCATTTGTTCTCTGCGAGAACAGATGAGATCACGTTATTGACCTAAAATTGCTAGATTTAATGCAAATAGCATCAATAAAAGTTTGAGGTAGCTTGTGCTTTAGTGTTTGGGGTTTTTTTAGTTATTTAGTTTTTAAATTCAACTGGTGATCATGATGAACACATTAATGTGTGGATATGAGGGGCATCAACATGTTAATTTATTTTCCAGCTTATGGAACAGTAATGCTGTAACTGTGCTTCAGAGGGAATATTTGCAGAAATCCTACCTGCATGTTGTCTCCCCAACCCTGATCATTATTTGGAAGTGAGAAAGGAAAAGAAATTCTTTTAATGGAGACAGAGAGTTTACACTTCCAGGGTATGTATGAATATTGTATACACCTGCCGCTTAGTGCAAGCCACTCCAGAAGCAAAATTAATTGTATCCGAGTCCCTGATGTATATATTCTATTACTGGAGTAATTACTGGGAGATCACTAGTCAAGGGCCTCCTAGAGAGCTGAATGTGTCGACCATGGGATTTGTTCTTTGCACCAGTATAAACCAGTGTAACAAGAACAGAAGGAGAAGGGCTCTAAACCAAGAGGAAGGTCGGTGGGAGTTTCTGGGGTAGGGAGATGGAAACTGTGAAATCATGATTTTGATACCTTCCTATGAAAAGCGATGTCTCTGTGTTAGAAGTTTTGGAGAACTGATATGGTAGATGCATCTCTCTCTCTCATCAGAGATTGCAGCTTATTTTCAAAGTACCTTGAATTAAGAATGGTTAAAAAAAATGTAGTAGCTCATCCTAGAAGAGTGAGATCAAAAGCATGCAAAGTTTTAGAAGATGTTTTAGTGGAAATATTAATTGGTGATGTGGAATTAAATGCAACTGGGTAACGTGGTGGGTTCCCTCGAGAAGGTCACCCATCCTGCCATTGAAGGGGGTAGTAAATTGAAAGGTGTGCATTATTTGTTACTGTGAATTTCTAAAAGAAAACTAAAGGCCCTTCCCAGGCTGATGGAAACAAGTGCTTGTTAACATCTATCATTTCTGCTAGTGGGTTTTCAAGAGATGTTCCTTCTTTCCCTCCAGTGATTAATGTAAACAATGTAAAAACTCGAACGTGAAGCATTGCTAGGTATTATTAATAATTCAAAATGATTTCCAATGTCAGATTCCTGGTCACAGTTATTTGCAACTCCCTGGTGATTCTGGACTCATCATACTTGAAAAATAAACTATATTACATTTAATAATTCAATACCATCTTCTTTGGTTCTTTTATATCAACTATTAGAGTGACATTTAACACTCATTAGTAGGTTGCTGGGTTTTTTCAATACTATATTATGCCAAGACTGCTGTACAGAAACATGTTCATTTTAATTGCATTTAGCTTTGGTTACCAAAAAAAGTAAATAAAGCACTAACAAAGGGTCAGATTGTTCCATTTGGCCTCAAGCTGTTTTCCTTTTGAGAGCAGATATTTTATTTGAAAATTTTGTCCATGTATTTTATTAATTATAAAATGCAAATAATAGAAGTTAAAAATGAAGGTGAATTTTAACAGTATTTAATGAATACAAAATATTTTCAGAGCAAATTTTAAATTCTTTTTTAACCTTAACTTTTTAACTTTATTTTTTAAAAGCAATTCTTAGCCATCTCTAATGCACTAGTGTTATGGTGATAAGCTATATTTTTTCGAGCGAATTAAAACCCCAGTGAAGGAAGATTCCTTAACTACTCCGGAAACAGTGAAAGCACGCCATATTTCTAACTAAATGTTAAAATAGTTGAGTTTTTCTTTAACGACATAACAAAAATCTTGCAGGCCTTAGAGTTCTATTCTAGTGCCAAAAACGTAACAAATCCCATGTTGTACATAGAGAGAATAATTCCAATTGTCTTCTGTATGGCTTTCTTCCATACCCCTTACAAATAAATTGGATTTGGCCATTTCCATCGCAGAATTAGTCTCTTACACCATCTTGTTCCCATGCTACTCAATATCCTAGCTTCTGAAAGGGTCTTGAAAGCCTGTTGACACCTTCTCCCAAATTATATAAGAAAGACTGTAAAAGGGAAATGCTTTGTCCATAGCTTTTAGATATGCCAGAGCATTACTTGAGCCCCAAAGACAGTTTTTATTAATATCAGCAAGGAAACTCCTTGTCAGCTGGCGTTATTAGGGTTTTCTCATATTGATTGATAGAATCCAGTTGTGTCAAATGTGTCATTTTCCAAATACAGAAATCTTTGATGGGGACTGGGTTTTTCTGAGGTCTTCTCCTAAATGATCAAACTGCTCCCTGATGCTCAATGTTGTGGTTGTGTATAACAAAGATACTGAAGAGTTGGGCATATCTCAGATTTAATCTGCTTTAAATTGATTTTACTTGCAATCTTTGTATTCATTAGGGTCTTGGAAACACTTAACACTTTGTTTTCTCTTAATTTGAGCTAGAACCTCAAGTAGGGACTTAAATCACTTTGTTGTTAGCAACGGGATGAATCTCCCACCTTTGTGAAGTCCTTTTTTCACCTGAGTGATTTGTGGTGAAGATTAAGACTACACAAAAGTTCATGGACTATAAATGAGGTGAGTTTGGATGGCAATAGTTCATTCCTGTTCCAGCCTTGATATTCTAGCGAGATTGGGCATCTCCATAATATTGACAAATCAACAAAAGGCTATCTGTGTGTGAACAGCTAAGAGACTGAAGCCTTTCCTGACACAAATGGGAAGAAGGTGAAAATAAGCCATATGTGGTTGTGCTGAATTCCAGCTGCACGAACTGCTTCTGCCATCCAGATCATTGAAACTTTTGGTAGTGCTGTAAAAATTCCCTTTCCTAGCTCACCCTTCTCTGCCTGCAAAGGAACCTCTTCAAATCAGTGTCAAAACTTTTCGGAGTCCAGCCTGACTGTTCTGACCCCAGGACAAAATTGGCTCAATACTAAGTGTGAAGAGCCCAATTGTCTCTAGTTTGGAGTTCTTGAAATCGTTTTGCCAGGAATGTTTGTTTCAGAGTGCTGTTGTTTGTCTCCACATCATAGCATTTTCTCCAAATCCAAGGCAAATCAAATCCTTGAGACCTCTGAGCATATCAGCATCAAATGAAGTATCTTGACATTTTATATCCCAGTATGTGTTAGTAATGGTGTTAGGATGCAGATGAGCAATGTAGGGACAAGCATAATTCTATGGTTTCTTTTGTCTCCAGAAAATGTGTTTCTACTTTAGAATTTATTGCATTAAATGTTTTCCTTTAGAGTTTTTAAGTAAAAAAAAAAATCACTGCTTGCAGTGAACATATATCTAGGTAGCAAATGTCAGTGTCATAGGAGGGTGACATAACTGGGAAATTCTTTTCAGAATTGGGAGCACTGACTCCCAGCAAAGGTCTGCATACTCAGTCGTTATGCAAAGGTAAACCCAGGAGGGGTGTCTGGTCTAGTGGCTACTGGGAGACTGTCTGGCAAAGGCTAGGATGGTTAAACAACGGTGGAGAATTGATTAATGAGGATTTGCAGAGGAGAAATAAGGGAGAATTATTTTTTGAGGGCAGAATGGTAATGATATCTAAAGGGAATAAAAGAAATAGGAAAGCAGAGTTTTTAGTGTCTGCCACAGTTTCCCACTCCTGGGGTGTGCACCAAGCTGGATGCTCATAGTGTGTTTTCGTAGAGAGGCGTAAGTGAGGGCTCCTTTGCACATCCTCTTCCAGCACCTCTGCTTGAGCTGGACTGTGGCACTGGACATCTGCTTTCTAATCCCATCCACAGACTCTGGGAACCTGTTGATCTGCTAAAAAGCTACCAAAAATGAAGGTGCAGCTCCAGTAATTCACCCAAACAATCAGTAGATCCACTGAGGCAACGCTGGGTTTCCTGGGACTAGGAGGACACTTTCAATACATACAACTTGGGTTGTGCAGCAGTCCTACCTTTCATTTGTTTCTATTTTTCCATATGTTCTTAGTAGGCAAGCAAGTGCTGCTGCAAAAATTATGTGTCAAAATGATTTGGGTTTGGGTTTTTGTGCCTAGAGAAGGCTGTGTGTACTTCAGTCTATCAGTAGATGTGTACTCTGTCTGGGGTGTAAGGATTAATTTCATCTCATGTGGTCTAAATCTCCATATTAATTTAAATGCTTTTGGATAGGAAGATACATATTGACTGAAACCGGAAAATTAAAACCAGAGTAATTATTTGAAATTACCATTAGTACCAATGCAACCAAATTCTCCTTACCTTTAGTCTTTCTGAGGCTTAATGTATTTATACATTTTACAAGGAAGATTTTGACTCAACCTGAATCTTGAGAATTTATAATTTTCAGTGCAGAGTTTTAATGGCTCAAGATAGATTAGAGCTGAAAGTTTCTAAAGCCGTATTAACTGCAGCCTTGCCAAGCAGTTAATAGTTTTTTAATGTCTTCCCACTGGTTTTGTGCTTGCTTTAACTCCAAAATCGTAGTTTCTCAGACAGTCCCTGCCATCTCCTAAACCGTCAGTTACTGTTGTGTCTGGAGGGTTATGGCTCTACAGAGTCTGCACTGTGAAGCCAAGCCACAACAGGGATTTTCAGTCTAAGGGGGAGATTGCACACAGGATGTGTCTTTTGCATATCAGTTACATTATCATAATTGCTTCCGTGTCTTTTGCCTCCACATCTAACTGAGCACTAGTAACACAACATCTCTCCTTTGCAGATTTCCCCCTTGCTGCTCTACAAGTTAAGTGGTGGTGTTGTCTTTTAGAGATAATGGAGTCCCTAAATGGCAAATAGCAGTCATTTGGACAAATACTGTCCTGGAGTTGCATATAAAAATGTACAGAATAAAAATCTCTCTTACTGATGCTCACTATTGTAGATTTTTCTAGCACAAGTATTTTCATCCATTTGATATTTGTTAAAATGATAGAATAAGCCTGGGCTGTGTTTTGTTATCTGGATTCTTACACACTTTTCTGTTTATCTGTATAAATACATATCTAAAAAAATCCCAGTGTATTATCATTTTTACATCAGTAACTATATCCAGGGTATTTTCTCTCAGGAAAAAAAAAATGTATATAATGTGAATATGTATTTTCTCATATTGCCATGTTTTTGGATGTTGGCACCAGGAAGTTCTCTTGTTTTCATAGTAAAGAGCTGCCATCATCACATCAGAAAAGAATCATCAAATAAGAGAAAAAATTGCTTTTGAGCATCCCACTGACTTTGCCATCTTCTGGATCCCCAAATACTTTAAGATGGGGAGGATAAATTTTGTATGGACTGTGAGATTTCTTTGTGTGTGTATACACTTTGGAGAATTGCATGTTCCTATTAGTTAATCTTTTCTATGTTTTTTACAGTTTTGCATAGTTTCGTGGAGAACTTTGTTGTCACTCCTTAATAATAAGAGAATTCATTAAAGAAAAGTAGTATATGCTGGAATTATCCTTTAGAAAATGCTTATCTGCAAACCAGAGTAATAAAATGTGTCTTGAGGAGCAGAGAGGGAAACTTAAGTTTCATTTACATGGTGCTGTTAGGTAATATGATGCATTCTGATTTTTTTCCTATAAAAAGCTATCTAAAACTGCGGAGTGGATTACATCTGATGTTTGTTTAATAAGGTGATGATCAGACATGCTCTCTTGAAAAAGATTGGATGGAGTCCTCAACTGCTATCCCTTGCCAATGGGACTAGTATTTTTATTAAAAAAAATAACCTACTGATCTTGTGGGAGAGGTGCCCAATAGTGTGCAAAGGAATCAGGCTGTAACCTGTAACAAATAATGTTTTGGGACAACACTGAGTTTTGTTTGCTCTGTTAAGAAGACTTCTTATTTCAATCTGTGTTGTCTTTTGATTTAAAAGAAGAAGTATACTTTTGACTAAACCTAAACTCATAAATTCTGATTCTCGATCACGTTGACCTTTTTCTCAAAAGATGCAGACTGTGGACTCATTGACTGTGGTTGAGTTTGGGGTTTGGGTGTGCTGTTGTTCCCAGTGGTTCTCCTCCAAAATAGGCTTAGCTGTCCCAGTAGTTTCATGATGTACTGCTGGACTCTGAAGGAAAGGGTAGGCTTATATGTTTCTGTGGCTTGTTTGTGCCTTCTTTGGGAAAAGTCCATAAAAGTCTCAATGCAATGGACCTTCATGGAGTTTCACTCAAATGCATTTTTTAGAAGGAAGAAATGTGCTAAAGATGAGGTTTTGGATTCATTGGAGGTTACCAGGCACGTGGGAACGGTGTTGAATGAATGTGAGAATCAGGCCATAAGCGAGACCAAGTCCTCTGCATTGCCTCAGGATGGAGAAACATGGATCTGATAATTTTTATGCCCTAAATATTACATGTCTTTTGCTCCCTGTGAGGCAGATCTGTTGCTTTGTATTACGCATCAGGAGGAGATACAGATCTGATGCGCTGAACTGTGCTCGACTTCCATCAGAGAAGCCCCATGAAAGTCTGAATGTGACTCAGTGCCTGCTATTTGCACAGCATGTTTTTTAAAACACTTTGGGAACCGCAGACTCAAAAGACACGCAGAGAAAGATCAGTGGACAAGACGCTAATCTTAGACAACTAAGCCAAAGCTTTGATAAGTTGAATTGTTGACCTGGAAAACAGGCTCAGATTAAGAAATGTCAAGTTGGTATGATGTCTTAAAAGCAAAGGGATAAAAACATTGAGAAATTTAGTGATAGCACAAACAGAATGGAAACAGATTAGTTTGGTCTCCTTTTGAAGTTTGCTGACAGTGCAGTATCACAAGATGTGGGACAAGTGTTGCTTAGATGAGATGAGGGGTGAAAAGCAGGTAATTTTTGTGTTCATAGATGGCCTGGGAATTGCTATAGAGAAGTGTGCTCAAAAATCTGTTTCTGATATGTACAAATCACAAGAAGAGGACAGTGATGGAAAAAATCATATATTATCTTGAGTCAGGAAAATATGAGTCAGGAACATTTACATGGATGAATTTTTTAGCTTGGTTTGACCTCTTGTTTTACTCTATGGCAAATGAGATGTTTCATGTTAGAGTGATTAGGTCATTGGAAATGAATGAGGAAAACAGTTTTGCATGCTATGTAGACATTAATTAAAAAAAATTCTTAAAGAGTCAAAATACATACTAGGGAAAAGAATGGTACAGAATAAAAAAGTATTTAATAAGGTGTAAAAAATAATTGGTATGGTTTTGGTCATATCTTCAAATGCATTATAGGGGAAACCAAAAAATTAATGACTTTGTATTTCTTGATTTAGTTGGCTGTTAAAAACAAATCTCTTCTTCAAAATGAAGACAAGAGTACTATATATTTTATTTTTAATTATTACTTTTGTAATACTATTTTACAATAAATTACTTCTATTGACATGATGTAAGATAAGGATTTGAATCAAGCATGTTGCACATTATATATTCAGGAGTTAACCCATGGACAATTTACAGTCAAGGACCTGAAACGCTATAGACCAATTTCAGAAACAAGATGCAAAGTTTAATAGTTGTAACTCTTATGTTTTTTAATTACTGGTAACTCAGCCTTGCTCAGTCCCAGCGATTAGAGATTCCTCAGTTTCTAAAAAGTCATTTTTCATCAGCAGGCGGTAATAATCTTGTCTGGATTTGCTTTAATCTCTGAAGCACAAGACTGGATCAGTGCTCAGTCTTTAAATGTTTATAAGCCATGATTTGACAGAGGCCGCATTTATTTCAGTCTTTGTGATTGTCTTTTTCTTGGAAAATATGTCAAAACGGGGTAGGCAGTTCTGAGGTTGAATGGGCTGACTAGAGTGAGTTTGTGTAGCAGGAGTTTATCTGGAGTGTTTTAGGCTATAGGCAGAGCATGTGTTCTGATTTAAAGGAGTCTGTGGTGCAATTGGACTACCAGTCCCATTTAAGCTAATAAAGTCAGGAAAAATGAGAATTAAGGTGATTATGGGAATTGGTATATTTGCTTTACTGGGAAAAGCACAATTCATAGAGGAAGATCTGAGCCCCGAGCTCCTTTCCTTTGGGGAGTTTGTCAAAATGCCAGTATTTGAGTATATACATGTAAATACTGAATATATATTTGTAGTTTTAAATAAATAATATACTTATTTATATTATAGTTGTATAAATACAAAAATACATAGAGAAATATAAAAAATATATTTATAGTTACATTTTATGAAGCATATCTATTTCAGCATATATTTATAAAACATACATTTAATTCTGTTGAGCAATGCTTGTGGAAATCTGCTGGCTCTGACAGCTTTAACAGCTGGGCATGAGGATAGCTAGCCTGGAGTAGAGCTCTTAGTGCTTCAAACATTGGCAAATACTTGAATAAAATGAATCCCCAAGGGTGACTGAAGTCCCAAACTGGATTTAGTGCCCAAAGTACTCTTAGTGTGTTGAGAAGTGTCCTTCTACCATTATTGCAATCCCTCAGACATGCATAGGTTTATCTCTCTCGTCTATTGACAACAAAAGATGTTTCTTTTTTCTTCTTTTCCCCCAAATACGCATTTTAATAGAGAATCTACTCCCTTACTTAGCAAGTAGTAATTGAGAATAACTCTCTTGCAAGATTTTATGAGCTGTAAGAAATGATGAACTAGTAAAACTAAAAGTCAGACGAACAACTTCACAAATATCGTATCACTTAATTCCATTTCTATACACTTGAAATGAGAATTTCTCTAAACATAAGTGGAGGGAGAACATGGTGTACCCATTATTAGTAAAGCTGATGGTATAGAACATGTTTTAAGACTGAAAAGCAAATAGTTATATGGATACCAAAGGAGGATATTGTTTATAGTGGAAATAGTTTATTCATGGAAAATGTAATCTAAGATACTATTCCTAGGAATCTAAACCACTGAAATCTAAAATACTGTATTTGTGTAACCAGCCTTCTCTCCTTCTCAGTGATTAATTATTTTCTCAATGCCTAAGTTGTTATTAAAACAACAAAAAACCCACCCAAAGTGTAGTGAAATCAAGCACAGTAAACGTAATTTTTGGAATACTGTATAATTTTAATTCCAATATGAGAACCATGATTATCTTTAATGCCGTCCATTTGAGAATACAAAAATTGCTGTGGTTTAACTGAAGGTAGACCTCAGTCTAGTACGTTGCGAATCCCTCACTTCATAGATGTTCGTGAGTGGTTTTGTTTTCTTTTTGTCCCTATAAGTCCCAATGGTATGCTGTATTTTCTAGAAGTGCTGCATCCTCGTGGCCTCTGTTGTTAACTTGATCTCACTCTTCAGTGAAAATACACTCAAGCAGGAAAAGGATTGATTCTACAGGTCAAAAATGTGAGCATGAATTGTCTTTAGCAATTCATACATCAAGCCGAAGGATATTTGAAGTTGGTATGTCTTAGCCGTGAAAGACTTTCCGACGAGGTTGGAAGTGTTAGTGTTATCCTCATGATTACAATTGGGGTATTATGTATTAGATACGAAGTAATATAATTAAAAAGCACACTTTATGTATGACCAAAATAGAACCTTCCATCCAGAAGGAATGAGATTGTTTACTTTGTTCAATGCTTCTGCCTTAATCCAGTGCCACACAAACAACACTCTAAGATTTTACAAAACAATTTAAATGGAGGCTAATTTAAACCCTCTAAAAGGAAGCAATACAGTGTTTTGATGGGCAAACATGGCTAATTACGTCTCAATAAATACGAGCGAAATCATCGTCTCTGGTGCAGAGATAATTTTAGTCACAGCATGTTGACAGCATATTTGAGAATCTATTATCTTTGTCACTGCGTAACAGCTGAGCAGGAGCGGTGTTGGGTTCTTTCCTACCTGGGAGACCTGCACACACTCAGGGAACTTTTGAGGCAAAGAGAAAGAAGGACTGAATGTAAATTAATTTCATGGTTATTACCTTACAGCAATTTAATGAAGTATGAATATATGTTTTTGGAAGGAGAGATGAGTTCTCAAAAATTGAACTACAGTGTAAATGATTCAGCAAATATAGAATTTTTCTGAAGTTATTAATAGGTTTGTTAATTATTACCTAATCCACATCTGTTAAATATTTGCCTGAATTACTTGCCATTTTAAATCATAGGTTCTCTTGGGTTTCTTTATCTGAAATCTGAAAATCAAGTGCTGGTGTCCAATGAGAAGTTCAGGGTTTCCTCTTGATAACTGTAACTTTTGCCTTTAGAAAAGAGCTAACCACTAGCTTTTTTATTCACAAAATGAATCCTGTGCACCTGTCCAACAAATAATACTTATAATAATAACTATTCATCTTACAATACATTAAAACCTTCTGTATTAGTTTGAAATTATTTTTGCTCCTGGTAGCATTTCTGTCATGAAAAATTGTGCCAGCCTGTTGGATAGGCTGTAGATCTTGCTAATCCAGGAAGGCTTGTGATTTCTCAAATTTGGTGTGTACCAAATACCATCCATGGATACACTATATAGTAAGACTTCTAATAACTTGTCCTTACAGCAAGAACTCCAGACTGACAGTAGCTGTGTCTGTTAGGGTTAAGGCTGAGCATCCTCTCCCGCAGCTGATTTCAGAAAGTAGTAAGAGATATTCAAAACATTACAGGATTGTACTCTTGGTGTGATAATGTTTTCCAAAGTCATTTATTTAGCTTACTTTATCAGAGAAAGATTTTGGGAGAAACAAAAGCTTGTAAAAATCTCCCCCTCCCCTTTTTTCTATTTAAACATGTTCTAGTAAAAAAGAAATTCTTTCTGGACTACTATAGCAGAATTTCTTCAACTGTGAGTAAAATGGGTACAGGATAGGTTTGTTCTTATGGAATAGTGAAGTGTGGATTGCTTCCTAACAGTCATCAGTGCTTTCTATGTATGTGCAGAGAGACATATTTCTTTTTGAGTTTAAAACTATTTCAGATTTGCTTTTATTTTGCCCTGAAAGAAGAATAACCTCAAGAAGTTCCTAGGCAGTGAATGAATATCTAGATTTTTGTGCGCTAATAGCGAAGAACAAACAAGATATTGGAAGGCTGAGTATATAATCAGCGTTATGACTTAATTACACTACTGAGGCTTATGAGTTAATTTACATTCCTGGAAAGACGATAGGCAAGGCTTCAGCTTGTTCAGGCTAGATGAGCTGAGGGAGGGCTGTGTTTTGAGTTAAGGAGGTACAGACTTTCAGAATATGAGAGCGCATGATATTTGAATAATAATAAAAAGATGCTGTCTACCATGGACTACTCAGAAAAGGCAGAAAAGGGATGTTTTTTGCTAGTAGTCAGTAATGTCAGGGAGGCTGTGGATGATGTCTCAGGGAAGCAAGGCAAGGGAAAGGCATGAAAACCCCTTCATTTGGACTTTCCCAAACTTACCTCACTAACAAAGAGGAAGACCACAATGAGAAAGAGGCCGAGTGGATGAAGTGGGATCTCTGGGACCCTGGTGGAGAAGGATCTGGGGGTGCTGGTTGACAACTGGCTGAATATGAGCCAGCAGTGTGCCCAGGTGGCCAAGAAGGCCAATGGCATCTTGGCCTGTATCAAAAACAGTGTGGCCAGCAGGACCAGGGAGGTGATTGTGCCCTGTACTCAGCACTGGTGAGGCCGCACCTCAAGTACTGTGTTCAGTTCTGGGCCACTCAGTATAAGAAGTACATTGAGGTGTTGGAACGCATCCAGAGAAGGGCAACGAGGCTGGTGAAGGGGCTGGAGAACAAGTCCTACAAGGAGCAGCTGAGGGAACTTGAATTGTTTAGCTTAGAGAAGAAGAGACTGAGGGGAGACCTCATTGCTGTCTATGGCTGCCTGAAAGGGGGCTGTGGCAGAACAAGTGTTGGTCTCTTTTCACAAGTGACAGGTGATAGGACAAGAGGAAATGGCCATAAGTTGCACTAGCAGAGGTTCGGACTAGATATTAGGAAGAATTACTTTACTGAAAGGATGGTCAGGCACTGGAACAGGTGCCCAGGGAGGTGGTTGAGTCACCATACCTGGAAGTGTTTAAAAAATGGGTAGATGAGTTTTTGAAGAACATGGTTTAGCAGAAGATGGGTACAGTTGGACTCTGTCTCCAAGGTCTTTTCCAACTGGAAGATTCTATGATTCTATAATTCTGTACTGTAGTGGGAAATAGTACGAAAAGCAGAAACAAGCTCAGGGTTTCCCCGATGAGTATGAACATGAGCATGGTGGGATAAATTATAATATGAGAATACTCGATGGTGTCCTGAAGATTTTGGAGTAGAAACTTGTGTTAGAAGCCATGGTACTTGTTCTAGTTGTACCTCAGTTGCCTCTGAAAAGCAATGTCATAGCCCACCATTTTTTCCTGGGATTTCAGTGTTCTGCAACTTCTTTACCTTTGTTGAGGAAGGGAAAAAGTAATAGTAAAGCAGTCTGTGCTGTGCATAAATGATAAAAATGTGGAATTTGCTGAAGCGCTTGGTCCCATTTTCAGAAGCACCAGACACTTAGGAACCAAAGCACCATTTAATAAAAACAGTGGGACTTTGACTTCTTCCTGTATAATAAGCTCTGGGAAATGGGGCTTTGGTGCCTAAGTCAATTAGATAGATTTTAACACTTTCTTACAGGCTTCCCAGAATAGGTAGTGAAGCTTTGAAATTTGATTAAATTATTTAAGGCCACATTTACCAGTTTGATGATTGCATGTGCTGATAATCATTGTTATTCAGTAGCTAGAAGTCCTGTTTTGAATACAAACCACTATTGATGAGAGTCTTTGGCGTGCAGGAGAAGGGGCTGTAAGGTAAGCTTGGCATCAGGTTAGAAGAAAGCTGAAGATGTCCCATATCTCTGTCTCCTCCTTCTATCCCACTGCTGCCGGAGATACTGTCATGTCTAAAGGAAGTGTTATTAAATGCTTCCCAAAAAAGAGAGTGACAAAAAGTGCAAATAGTATGGTTTTCAGTTAAAATTCAAGTTACAATTACTTTTAAATGTTGTCATCATCTCCAGCAGTTCATAAATGCTATTTGAATATTGCTAATAGTCAACAGATCATTTTTACCTTGCTCTTTTGATGGAAGCATTAATTAACAAGCTTGGAACAATGAATGATAAAATAGAGTCTTACAAGTAGCTAAACAATTATATTCTGATGTTTTAGTCTTTGTTTTCATTTTAAGTGTCATTTTGGTTGTCAACGTTCATGTAAGACCACTTAGGCTGTACTGGACCTTGGGGTCTCAGTATGAACCATGCAAATGTGGGATTTCTATGGGAGAAACTGTCAGGATATTTTTCTTGTCCTGGGGTTAAATACTGTAGACTTTCTGGATTTCAGGCTAGATTACAGCTGACAGAGTTTGATATCAATCCAAAAATAGACTCCTTTCCTGGCAAGGACTAAGAAATGCAAGACCTTGCAGTAACTGAGTGATTTTTGATTGACTCCCATATTAGATCATCGTATACTACACTATCTGAAAGTAGTGACATGGCCTCAGAGTCCACATCCTATGTACTTTTAATAAGATTTGCATATTTGGCTGAATTAAAATTAGCTCAGAAATAGTGTAACTGCTGACAGCAGAGTCTGAAAGTAAATTCATACAAATTGATCTTTTTCTTTTAGATACTGTCCCACTTGTAACGTCTTCATCGCCCACAGCCAGCGTAAAGGCATAATTTTTTATCTTGCTCCTTTACAGTGACAAAGGAAAGGGAGATGAGACATGCTGATGTTTGACAGCCCTTCAGTTTGAGGGCAGTTGTTATTCCTATGTGACTTGATGATGTTGACTATCAAAATCCCTTTCCTTACACATCCATCAATGTTGAGTCTTGCTTTGATTCGCTCATGGAAATTTTTACATCCTGGCTTAGCTGCATGAATAATAATCCAGAAAACAGAGCCTCTAGCTTTATGGACACTTTTAAAAATATTTTATGTATATCTAAATATAAGCACATACACATGTAACATTCATAGATATCTAGATAAGTCTGTATGTAGATATGTATATTGATGTCTGTATGGCTATTTTATCTAGATTATTGTTGAACACAAACCAACTTTCACTTTGATTATCCTTTTATAAAATCAAGTATGATCAAATAAAAAACATTTTGAGTAACTCTCAGAAAAAAAAAACAAACAAACCCAAAAGAAACCACTGAAGATGTCCCAAGAAGGCAGCTGTTTCGTTCCCAGGATATGATTATCGTCTGGTATTATAGAATCATAGAATGATGGAATGATTGAGGTTAGAAAAGGCCTTAAATCTCATTTGCCATGGGCAAAGACATCTTCCACTGGATCAGGTTGCATTTCAACCAAAACATTTATTTTACGTTTACCTTTGATAGCAACCAGACCCCAGAAAAAATCAAAATGAGAAAACCCAGACCAGCAAACCGACAAGAAAGCAACAAGCACAAAAAGATTTATGAATTAATGCAGCAGCACTAAGGGCTGAAGTGGCTTTCTAATAGAAAGTGGTTGGATCCAGAGCTGTTTTTCAGGTAGATCTTGATCAACTAGGAAAAAAGGCATGTTACTGTGCAGGACTGGTTTGGAACTGGAGAGGTTCCCTACACCTGTACCATACCCCACTGCTCTGTTAAGTCCTGAACCTACGCTCGATTAAATTTGAGCTTGACTGGTCCAGCCCATAAGGTTATTTCCTTTGGTTCATCAAGACTCTGTTTTTTCAATAAGGTTGGGGTGGCTGTCAGTTCCTCTCTGATGAGCTTTCCCAAGATTCAGAGTTAATGCCATTTGATTTTCTCATGGTATAAAGGGAAGATTTTTTTATGGTTGCCTTGAACTTGTCGTTAACATTCAAAGGAGTAATTTACAAACCCTGAAAACATTCAACTGGCTCAGAATTGGGAAGGAGTCAGCTAAATGGCCTGGGTTTGCCAGCCATAGCTCATCCATACAGCAATTACTATATCAGAAAGTAAAAATAAAGGTACAGAAATACAAACCAAAGAGAGTACTACTGTATTTTGGGTGTTGGGCGGACTCTAGTATGCTGCAGGCTGGCTGTGGTTGGGAAAAACCACGTAAAACCTGTCTTGGGCAGTTTGGACTACGCTGCAGAAGTAGTAAGTTAGTGGCAACAAGATGCCATTGAGTCTGAGCGCCTTTCCAGTGAACATGGTGTTCCCATCAACTCTAGTGCCAGGTTTCACTGTTAAACTACCTTTGGTTTTCTTACTGGTTGATAGCTGAAAAGAAACATTAAGGATTTAGCAGCTTTTTTTTATTTATTCCTTCTCGTCTCTCCCAATATGTTGGGTTTTGTTAGGTAGTTCCTTGGTGTTAGAGGTAGCCCACAGGGAAAAAGAAATGCCTTAATTGACATTTGTGGTAGTCTTGATGTTCCCTCTGGCAAGAAGAAAGCTGCAGTTCTGTGTAGTTTAGGAAAGGAAATAGTGAAATGACTCTTTTTTTCTGTTCAAGATAAATTACAGTGAGTCATGTTCTATAGTGATGATGTATTCGTGTCACTGTATCTTGAACAAAAATGGCTCATTTTCAAGGAAGGACTAGTTTCCTTCTCTACAAGAATCAGGGGTTAAAAATCTGACTGCATTTAGCTAGTGTAGATAGATTTCTACAGTTGACAGTGTCGTGGCCAATGTGGCCTCAGTTGAATATTATTGAACTTATGTAGAAATTATGTTCACTTACTGTGCTTGTAACTGGGTGGAATATGAAAACCACTAAAAATGGCTTTTTAAAAATACTTTTGCTTGACATTCATAATGTCTTTATGCTGTGTTGCAAGGTGGAGAAAAGTTGAATGCAGACACTAAACTCCTATTACAAAGGGAGAGAAGAAGTAGCACATGTCAAATCTTCATTAAATGGTATTACTGAGCTGCTCTAGCCTGTTAAGAAAATGGAAATGCTCAACTGCATGCAATTATTGTTATTCTTTGCTTACATTTTGAACTTGGAGAAGTTACTTAGCATGTCTAAACTTTCTATGTCTCCTGTTTGTGTAGCCTGGTTAAAGAAACATAGGTTAGGGTATAAATATTATTAAATATATAAAGCATGAGCGAGGTTGATGAATTTAATGCTAAAGCTCTGTCCTGCAGGCACAAATGACTCCAAAAGCAGCTTTGTTAGGGAATAGGTGGTAAAGGCAAATCACAATTGATTTTTTTTGAGGACTCCTTATTTTACTACACAATTCATCATTAAAAATCTTGTTTGCATTCATATGAATGGCAGTGTGTATCCATGTAAAAATTATAGAAAAGGTAAAATGAAAGTAATATATCTTATGTTTAGGGAAATATGGGTAGGTCACAACTCATCTCCCAGTCTTCCAGAACATTTTCTGGTTACGTCAGTAGCTTTTTCTTAAAGGTTTTTGCTAACCAGCTGAAAAATTACTAACAAGGAGATGACATATTCGAAGGATAAATTTATTACAGCATATTGTGAGGTATTGTTCGCAACTGGGCAGGTCTCTGGAAGTTTTGTGGCTTTTGATTTTTTTTAAGTTTTTTTTAACTAGCAGAAGTGAAACACTTCCCTGCAAAAATTACTTTATATACTTTCCTAAAGAAGGCAGCAATTTACCAAGTATAGTTGCTTATATAGCTAATTTTCAATGTTTAGGACAAATGACAGTATATGAGGAAGAAAATTGCTAGCTTCTCAAGATAGAATTGTCAAGATGACTCCTAGCCATTGCTAACCATACACCATCATACAGTTTATTTTTATTAACTCTATGAGTATTAAGGTTTCCCTACAGGCTTTGTAAGCTTAAAACGTCTCAGAGTGGCTATGGTGTCTCTATTCAGGTCAGATCTGGTTGATAAACACTGGAAATGATGCTGAGTTGTATCCTTGAGAGACTTGAGGTTTGGACTGAACTTTCCCTACATTTCTTACATTTCAGTCTTCTGTCCTTTAACCTTCCTGTTCTTAAATAAAAATTATATATATTTTCTTTGCCAGCTGTGAGAAATTCAAGATCTGAAACACTCAGTTCTCCGAAGTTTTCATGTGTATGTAGTTTATGGGAAAGGGGCTATTAACAGAAAGAGAATTTTACTTTAAAAAATTGTGTTGCTTTTCTCTTCCTGAAACTACATTTTCTAATCATCCACAGCTAAAATATATTTTTCTATATATATATCTTTCAACCGAGAGCTAGGTAATGATTATTTGAAAAGAAATGAAACCCAAACAAACTCCAATGCATTTCAGAGGATGATTTCAGACATCAGGAAAAGTATTCAAAAGTCCAACTATCTTAATCTGCTTAATGTGAGCTAATGCCCGGGTGCTGTTTGCATGCTCAAAACCTGTCATTTTCTCATCAGGAAAATTGCTTTTTTTTTTTTTTAAAAAAAAAAAAAGCTATTTTTCCTGTTTGTGAAATCTTCTGCTAAGCATCTCATGTCAGCTACAACTTTCCACTTGTATTGTGTGAATTAGTTTCGTTATACGCTGTCATTTCGAAGCGAAATGGCCTTTCAGATCGGATTCCTGTTGATCTCCACACGAAGTTTCTTGCTGCTGAACTTAATAGCAGTAACTGCAGAGATCAGTACTTCTTCAAACTTCAGCCACAAAATTAATGAAAAAGAATGCAAAAAAACCCCAGAGCACGCTGGGAATTCATACTACAGGTCCTTGATGAGTTGTCTGCATGTGAGCATCCCCACTGTCCATCTGAGCAAAAGCTGTTATCCTGGTGTGTCCTGCCACTGTTGGTGTGTAGATGGATATGTCCTTCAACAAATATATGTTTGGAAGGCATTCAATAGCAGGCAGAAAAAAACTATTTCTGGTCAGTCATAAAAGAACTTAGAAGAGAAGATTCATTAACTCAGATGGATCCAGTGCAATACAGAGTTCACTTTTAGGGCTAAAAGAACCTGGAAAAAGACTTAATATATTTTTTTTTTCTTTATCTTGTGTGAAAATCCTCCCTCACCATGTTGTTTGTGGGGTGTGAAAGTTCTTTATGTTCTGCCTGATGCAAGCTGGTACATAACACAGATGAAGATGACTTGGTAAAAAGTGTGAAGATTTTCTTTTCTTATTGCCATGTATTTATGAGAGGTTTATTGGAAATTTTAAATGCTTGAAATGGGATGCTTTTTATAGGTTTTTGTAAGTCTGAGATAGGAGCAACAGGCAGGCTTTACCTGCATCTGCTTATTACTCATGAGTACTGAAAGAACCTTTTTCTCATGTCAGAATTAATTCTCAGAGTGCGTTCAAGTAAACGTGAACTGACAAATTTATCCAGTTGGCTTCAAGAAAGCATTTTTCTGCCTTTTTAGAGAAAAAAACATACTTACGTGATTCCACGCAACAAAACATTGAAAAATGAGTGGTATCTTCGGCATCTTTCACCATGTTAGTGTACCATTCACCTTGTTTTGTAACCAAAACCCAGTGTTCTAATGCAGGGATGCTGCTCAAGAATCACAGTATCCAGATGCTTCCAACATCTGTCTGAGGGGAGGAGAGAGAAGGGGAGACAACATGTTTCCATTGGCTTTTTTCACACTGAAACAATAGGATACTCTTGGCTGCCTTTTGCCAGTTGCGTCGCCTGGTTCTTGACCTGGGATAGCACCGGAGCTTTCAGATAAACTCCGCATGACCTTTCCATAAGGGGCATATCTGGAAGGTGACAATTTGATGCAAGGTCTGTAGTCATGGACTCTGACAGGCTCAAATGGTTAGCATGTACCAGGGGTGAGCCCCCTCCCTGCTTCCCCAGGGTCCAGCATGAGTATGTGAATGCTTTGACAGTGATTTCAAGCTCAATTAACTCCTTAAAAAAAAGAGGAGCCTGGTTATGTTTCAGCCTCTGAATTTTGTTTTCTTGTTTAAGTTTTTTTTAAAGGGCCCAAGTCTCTGTCCCTGATGGTAATCGGAGTTTTACTGCTAAATCTTTCTTTCTTGCTTTAATTTTAGCAGTGGATGCCAATAATATAAGAATTTATTTAAACAGGGGTAATACAGGAATTCAAACTCCAATGTATGCATAGAAATGATGAAAGTGTAAGGAGTAGAATTAAAAAGCGACAGCATTCATGATACTGATGAAAGCTTTGGCATCCCTAAATAGTATTTCATTAGGTAGCATTTTAAATGTTACTTATTTGCACATACCATACAGCATTTGAATATCAGTTTCTTCCTGGCCTGAATTATGTGTCTCTGGGTAGAGTTTGCTCTCAGTCTGCATACTCAGTCAAAAAAAGAAAAAAATTCTTCCCTAGCACTCTATATTTATGACATAATGTTGTTACCAACATTATTTTTTGCAATAAAGACATAACTCTAATATAGTTCAGCTGCTTTGTAACATAAAAAAATGCCATTCATGGTATATAGAATTAAAAATTCTTCAGCTGACAAGGATGTACATATTCAGCTTGCTTAGGTGCGGTGATGAGTTTGGCGAAACAATGCACAATGCAGTAGAGAACGCAATGCAAATACAAAACCTGCAGCAGTGGCTCGGATCTCTCTAATTATGTCATCACCCAAAATTTGTATATTCAGAGCAAACTGCAAATTACTATGATTACTGTGTTTCTATCCAAGGAGGAAATTATTTGCTAGACATAAATTCAGACAAATCTTCTTATTCTCCTTTGCCTTCCTTCTTCTCTTTCGGTTCAGAAGCCCACTTGTTTCATCATGTGTCTTACAGAAATGTATTGATCCATTAAACACTCAAAAGATATAAATTTAAATTAGAGATTCTTTACATATAGAAACTAAAACCAACTCTGTTGGTGTATCCTTGGTATACTGGACAAGTTCTTCCTTTTAAAGTTGGACTACATTTTTAATCTCAAGGTTATGACCTGTGCTGCTGAAACTTGGCTGTCTAATGACTCTGTTTTGATTAAAGAGAAGTTCAGCTTTCTGATTTAGCAAGGTAGAGTTTTCCCCTTCTGGCGTTCATGACACTTCACCTAAAGCTGGCAGAAACATGGCATTAATAGGTAGATTAATAATAATTCTGCCTGTCACGGCCCTTGTCTGATGAGAAAGCTGCACTAAATTTTGGCATTCTTAGACAAAAACTGGTGCTGAAACTGTGGTCCCTAATTCTGTGTGGAAATGAGCTTATAATTAACCTAATATGGGATTACGCAGTGCTTCTGGAGATCATGTTTAAGTATGCTTTTTCTTTATATTTTTTCTTTTTTTTTTTTTTTTTTAATTAACGCGATGCAAGCATATAAATATTTGTTCATAGTAAATATTATTATTAAAATTAAAATATTAAAATTATTATTAAGTAGTAATATCAAACCATGTAATTATTTTTTTTCTACGATCATTAGGGAAAGGTGTTAATTTTATGTAGAAAAGCAATTGGTAGATGACACCTTGTGCCCTTTTATCATCTCATGACAGAAGAATAGTTACATGGAGAGCCAAACCTACTCACTGTAGTCAACAGCAATGTTTGCCAAAATGGGAATGTGATGGTTATTAAACTGGAAATACATTTTCATGCTCCTACACTAGAAAAATACTTAATGAAGGAATAACACTTTTGCATTTTAAAATTTCAACATGTTCTTTTGTTAATTGCTTGTTTCTTTTTGGACTAGTCTAGTTTATGAAACTGAACAATGTGTTAAAGAAAATTCAGTATATTTTGTTCCATTCCTTAGATAACTTGGTATCTTTAACTAAAAATAGAGCCCAGAAAGATGAGAATTTTGGCTTTTCTGTTGTTTAGATATGCTGTGGCTCCCAAGGAGACCAAAACCTAGGCACACTCTCCATCACTGTGTCTATCCTATAATCATGTTTTTACAGCTGAATCATAAAATACTGCCAATTTAAGACAGTCATTTTCTCAATTTCCAGTGTTTCCCCATGGATTCACAAGAAAAACGGAATACAAATTTAGTTTAGAAAAATGTTAAAGCTCAGGCAAGTGCTTCACCAGTCTGTAGGTAGTAGGTAATGCTCTTTCTTTCAGCTGAAGATGAAATGATATGAAATTCTCCTAGGACCTGAGCATAACTGGTGGGGATAAGTAACCATCCATCTCAAATTACAGCTTACAGACTGTCCTAGTAGAAACCCAGTATTGTGTTAGCAAGTCATAGCATCCGTAGTAGCTGTTGGATGCGCTTACAACTTCAGGAACCCAAATACAATTGGTTGATCTCTGCATCACAGATACAGAACACCATCATGGGCTTTCCAAGACTAACCTTATTTATAAAAAATAAATTAAAAAATAAAGCAAAGCCAACCCTGAGAGACAGGGGAAGGCTATTCTTGGTTATTCAGGGTGGAAAAAGTAGGCTGAGGTAATGTAAAGTAGGGCACTATTAAAGTTTTTTTAGCCAAACTGGTGAACGTGTTGCTGTGATGAATTGCAGAGACGCCCATCTTCCCTTCTTGCTTCATTCAGCATCGTCCAGGGCAGTTATTCTGGCACCCAAATCCTTCTGTGATACATCAACAGTTGTTAATTATGTCTGTTGAGATGAGATATCAAAAATATTTTAAACACAGAAGCTTCTCCCAAGAGAGGTTCAATCATATGGAAAACTTATCAACCAACAAAGTGGAATCTAGCCTTGATGATCCAGACCCCATTATCTGTTAAAATAAGCGCCCCCTCACCAGTGTCAGGATTTCATTGTGAAATTTTTGGCTTTGAAAAGTGCTGGGATTGTAATAAAATACAATGAAAAACTACATAGCAATTAAATCATACATAAAGTGTAAAATCTATGGTTAAGGAAAATTGTAGGTTTAACGTGAAGTAATCAGCAAGTGTTTACTTTTTGTCACTGAATGTTTGAGTAGTGATTACCTCATTGTAAAATATACAGCAGGTCCATCTAGTATTTGTCCAGCTGCATTTTATTTTCTGTTCTTGCTTCTGTTTCCCAGATGTAATAGCCTGAACATATCGATGATATGGATTGTTTAAAATGGCATCTTATTACTGAAATACTATTTGACTTTGCAGTAGCTACTTTTAAATGTACCTTGTGTTATGTAGTAGATATTTTAAAAGTATCTCTATAGGATGACAAATGTCTATAAACAAATCTTGGATAGTAGGAAAAATAGCAATTCAGTCAACAGTCATACAGTGGCCAAATCTCATTTACTTCTCTGCTCTTCAAAAGAAGAGGCTATATTTAAACTAGAATTCTGGCTCTGTGCTACAGGAAATGGTCTTATTGGTAAATGCAGAAACTATTCTCTGTCTCATCATCTTTAAGCTATCACAGTTGATCAGTGGCACAACTGTGGAAGATTACTGGAGGGGGAAAAAATTCCCCAAAATCTTTACTGTTATTAATTTATGATATATACTTCTAATTTTCACACTGTAACCACCCAAAGACTACTGCTGGGAGCCCACTGGAATAAGTATGTTAACAGAAAAAGGCTGTAGTGCAAGTTTGGCTGGTCCGAATGGAAGTGCCTAATCTAAATAAATTGACAGTCTCTTATATTTTTTTTAGGGGGTGCTGTAATACTCCTGGCTTTTTTTCACCATTGACACACTGGCTCATAATCTGAGATCACAACATTCAACCAGTCCATTGCTAGAAGAGCTGCAAGAAATTACAATTGTAGCAATAGCAGTAAAAGTCTTTGCAGTCCTGTGGAGCATCAAGGAAGGCTGCAGAGAGGTTTCCTGCCTTCATCACCTTTGCACAGCCCTCCTCTGTTGTTGCCTTGGTTAATCCAGACTATTCATACACCTTGTTAATCAAAATAGAGTGTTTTGAATTGTGAGGAGTATTGTGAGCATCTTACAAACATGAGTTAATAAGAAGAATGGAGACAGAGGAATAAAAAGCTCTATAGAAAAAAATAGCTTTTCTATTTTCTGTATAAGCTGATGGCCTCTGAGCTGAGACTTATAATTTAGAAACAATGTCATGAATTTGTGATATATTGTGCTGTGAAATGTCAGCCAAATTGTCCGTAAAAAAAAGCCGTATTGAGCACTGTGAGAAATAGTGATTGAAAAAGAAACGAGAGAACGAAGGTTTCTCTGCTGTTATGTAAATCCTCTTGAATACTGTGTACACTTCTGGTTGCCTCTCTCTCGGAAATCTCTAGTCAAACTGGAGAAGGTTGGAAGAAGAGTGAAAAGGGTGATGAAGGCATTTAACAGCTTCCATACAATAAAATACCAAATAAGTTTTCCAGTCTTTCATCTGCAAAAGAGACAACAGAACATTTATGAGTGAGGTCTGTAAGTTCACGATTAATATAAAAAAACAAGACAGATCAGTTGTCCAGTTCTTCCAGTACTGAAGGAATTCAGAAGATATGAATGAGGCTACTAGTTGGTAGCAGGTTCAAAAAAACAACAGCATGTGGGCAGTTGGGCCTTTGGTCTAACCCCATGTGGCCATAGCTGTGCTTACATGAGTGACCTTCATCTGTCCAACTCACCACTGTAACGGTGGCTCAGTTTGCTGGTTCCACACTGATCTGGGGGGGGGCGAGGCTGCAAACTCCATATTATATCTTTCCTGGGGAAACAGAAAGATCATTTTATTTCCAGGTGTCAGAAAACAACCTAAATTAAATCAACTGTTGAAGCTGCCAAAATTTTTGAACCTTGATGTGCATGGCTTTGGGCTGGGCTACAGAAGAGAGATTGAATTGTCTGATGAAAATCGGATTTTCTTTCTTCTAAGATCTAGTTGCTACTTTTAGTGCTTTGCTGGAAATTTTGCATTGAGGAATACTCTCCTACAAGAGCCAGAAGACTACTGAAGTCATCCTCTCACTTGCTCCATGTATACAGCTGTTCTAAGGGCTCACTAAACACAAGTCTTTTTATTTCCATACCCATATTGATGCCTTTTGGGAGGAATCAACAGTGATGTGGCAGCTGGTGTGCGCTACAGTTGATATGAAGGTTTATGAGTGTTGGTACAGATGGGAATAGGGAAATTCTTATTAATTGGGATAATACCTAATGCCTGTCAGCTGTGCATGCACATACCAGGCAGAAATCATCTTTTAAAACACCTATGTGAAACTTAAGGATTTGAAGAGTAATTGAAAAGTGTAAAGCATGGGTTACACTTACCCAGTGTAGTGAGCCATCCTTCCTCTGATCAGCCTGAAAAGGCTTGTCCACAATCTACCAGATGGCACATGTGGTGTCCTGAAGATGGCCTTGCTGTCCTAAGCTGTGAGAGGCCAGGAGTCCGCATCGGGATAGAGATTTGTAAGCTCTGCTTTGCTATGGGTCTGTGCCTTCTTTGAAAAAACGTAGTTAGAAAGAGTTTAATATGTCTCTGATATGTCTGACTATGCCATCAGTATGTATTTATGTAAACCAGAGTTGACCAGGCGTGCCTGATTTCTTCCTCAGGGAAGATTTACATTTGTTGCAAATCCAATGTGTTAAGGCTGGTTTAGGGTGTTTGGTTTGGTGCTGTTCATCATTTTGATTTCCAGCACTTAGTGCAAGGCAGAACGTGCACATGGAAACTCTCCTGATGAGAGAGCATAATCAAGTTGAGGTTATGGGCATGGATCAGCGGCACATATTCCTTAAATTTATTCTGAAAATAAATTAAACGCTCTGGGGGTAATATTTCCAGGGAACTGGAAGGCTATTGGGATTTAGAGTATCCAAGTAAGGATGAGGACAGAGTATTCAGATTGCTCTCTCAAATCTCATGATAGACATGATATGGTCTTCTGCTCTTTTAATTGCTATTCACTTTATAGGAAAATTGGATATATGGTTATTTGGTAGCACAAGTCGCATTTAAATGCACACTCTAGAACAAATGTTGAACATTTGAAGTGTGAGGCTGATGGTACCTCCTCTGCAAACCTCATTTCTATTAGGAGTTTATTGGAAAGCATGAACATTCACATTTTTGAAGTGAGGTATTAGCTGCTTTGGGTTAAGTCTCTCCTGAACGGGCAGCATTTTCATGATGAAAAAGAAAAGCACCGTTCATAACTTCTTATTGCTTGTTCACAAGTTGGGCAGCGTTAATTTAATTTGACAGAATTACCTGTCCTCCATGGCACAGGGTTGCATATATTTTAAATTCAGTAAAGGGAAGGACTGTGTGAATACATCTCAAATGAAATTATTTTCCCCTAATGACATTAATTTTCCAAACTTGGATACGTTGTGCAATTGAAGCCACAATGACAAAGACCCCAGGAACTTGATCTGGAAGCTGTTGCTGATCCTACAAAGAAAAAACAGTGTATCCAAAAGATATTTTCTGGTTGCACGTATGAGGGGAGAGGGGAAATGCATCAGCAAGCAACAGGTGTCTGTAGAGCTTTGTGCTGTAAAATACAAAAGAACAGCCATTCCTGTACCTTTGCCTGCCATTTACTCTTGTGCTGCTCACAAAACTCAAGTTACATTTGAGTTTGTATGAGTTCTTATCTGATCCTTTATCTTGTTTATGAACTTTCAAATCATGTAAAGCCCTTTGAAACTCTGCCACTTTCTGATCTTGTGCTAATGTGTGAGCTATTTGAATTACTGTCACATAATTATTTTCGCTGGTGTACTTACATTTTAGTTTTTTTACTGGAGGATTTTATTTTTTCTAACAATCGTTTCACAAGAATTGCACGGAACAACCTCTTTGTAAGAGCCAAAGGTCCTTTCCATGTCTATGTTTCAGCACTGCTATTGATGCACACTTCTCTGGCAGGCATGGTCATCAACAAGAAGCCTGTTTGGATTAATGAACATGATGTTAATCAGCACCATGCCACCCAAGTCTGTGTATGTCAGGCCTGTGATGATATGCCGGGACAGGGAAGGACAAGAATGCAGCAGATACACAGTGCTGCTGATGTCCATCTGCTTTTGGCTATGGGCAGCTCGATGATGTCCTCAACCAGAAGAGGTGTCCATAGCTGTTCAGCTGGTGTTCTCTTTTTCTAATTTTAATTTTACACAGAATGTATAGATTCGGCTCCTGATCCTGTGGCAGTGAAGCCCTTATCCTTTTTTTTTGTGTGTTCCATTTAATATCTACTGCTTGTCCTGTGAGAAGGTGCAGTGGTAAATTGTCAAATATTCACCTTTATACACTATTTCTTGTTCTACAGTCATCTGTGATGTCTTCCTGACCCTACCACCGCTTTCCAACCTGTCCTGAGCACATCAGGAGTAGGATGTAGCTCCCTTCCAGCCTCAAGGAGTGCTGGAGCAGGTCCCTCATATATGAACCAGATGCCCCTAATCCTCCTCCCCTTCCCTATTTTGTGATCCTTTGTGCTCTGCTGTAGTCAGCTTGTGATGCTGGGGTCAGGGCTGCATGTGGGATTGAAAACGGGGACCCTGGCTGTTTTTTCACAGTGTCACGGCAGGATTTTCTTCTTGGTTCTCTGTTTCTTATCCTAATGATGTCTTTTTGACCACAGCCAAACGTGGAGCTGGTAATTTAACAGCCCATTGCATGGTGAGTTCTGCATGGCCCATAATATTCTTGTCTATCTGTTAGTAAGGTCATTTTTCTCCTCGTCCATTATTTTGCCTCCATCGGCATTTGATCCAAGCAAAGTCTGTGTTAAGTGGTATCCATCAGTAGTTCCTCTTCAGATTTTACCTCCAAAAATTTTACTTGATCATCAAACTTTAACCCCTTCTTCTTTTTCAGAACAGGTTGAATGGCAGGAATCCCTCTGCAGATCCCTGGATTCTTGTTGCGTGCCTTTTATCTTTTAACCCTCCTGCACAAAAGGGTATTTCCATTTTCATCCCACAACAGCTGGGTTTCTGTAAGAAGCCCCTTTTATTAAGAGGCCACGTCAAAAGCTTACTTGAGATACACGTTACAGCAGGGTCATCGTTATCCACATGCTAGTTGAAGGAACCAAGGGGTTTATGCCTTCTTCAGACGTTCAGGAAAAGTTGTATTGGCTCCTCATATGTATTCATACCTACACTGTGTTGTAATTTTTACAAATTTTTCTGATACTAGAAATCAGATTGAGCAGTGTGCAATTTCCTTAAGGCTTCTGGGAGTCGTTTAAAAAGCTGTTTGGCAATTACCACCTTTTTTTTTTTTTTTAATTGCAAAGGCTGATCTAAGCAATGAGCTGCGTGCTAAAATTATTAGCTTGACAATAGGAACGACGTCGTTTGCTCATATGTGTTAAAGACGGCATGAGTCAAGCTAGGCAGTCCCTCACCGTATCTATTTGCTGTAAATGTTTTCTGCTGACCCTTTAATTTCTTTTTTGCATGTTTCTTGTTCATAGTAGGAAAGTCAGGGAGCTTCCATAGCTCCCCTTGGCTGAACAGCGGGGTCTAGTCCTGATCTAGCTTTTCTGCTTTGACTTCATCTGCTCTCAATGTTTGTATTAAAACTTGGCATCATAGGTCCTACAGGTTTTCTGGAACGCTTCCTACTTTTAATGTGTTCGGAAAAGCCTTTCACTAGCAACCTTCTGCCAGATATGTATCTGCCTTATGTATCTGTTGGGTACTATGGGTTTACTTTTCTCTTTCTAGGCTCTGTGCTGTTCTCTTTTTTTTACCTCATCCAGGTGCAATCACCGTTTCTAAAGGTTATCTTTTTCCTTCTCATACTTTTCTGCACTTTGCTGTTCAACTATTGCAGTTTTTTATTACTTAAAGTCATTTTGGGTATAGCAGATACGTATTTCCTCCAAAATTCTAATGGATGCAAGACAATTTTTATACCACTGTGAATTTTTCTTTTCCCTTTTGACTACTCCCTTTAATTTCCTTTTAAAAATTTTCCTCATTTCTGTATTATTTTGTATTATTTTTTGTTTTGAGGCTGACCATGAGGTAGCAGTAGTTTTGATTTTTCACTTTCAAGGGGATGATATATTTTGAATATCGAGTGACTTTTCAACAGAAACCTTTGAAAGCAGACGTTTTGCAGTGGTCTAAGAATTGTTTTTCAACCAACACCGCTTTAAGGAGGATCTGTGTAGTTCTGAAGTTAATGTCTTTTGCACTCCTGTAAATTGTCTTTTTTTCTTTGTTGTAGAAAACTTTCCAATGAAATCTTAATTTTTTGAGCGTCAGAAATGGATGGTCGCTATTTCTGGGAAAGAGACCTGATCTGCCCATTAGCAGTCCGTAGGGAGAGATGGCTCAAGCAGAAGTACAGATGCAGTGTACCTTCTCAAGGGTTACCTTTTATAGCTTTTGATCATTGTAATTACAGAAATTTGACAAGCTGCAAGGCTTGGAGAAAAGAATGTTTGGTGTTTTTCATGGTGCAGGAATGACAGTGCGTTAGGTGTAAGTTACAGTTATCTGCTTTGTTTACTGAGAGTTGGATAATGCCTTAAGCCACCTTTTCGGAAGGATCATGGAAGAGAAAGTGGGGAAAAACATTCAAGATCCAAGTCAAAAGCAGCTACTCAAAACTCCCAGACCTCAATAAATTAACTGTACCTGCCTTCAACTCTTTTCTGGTAAAGCTCTGTTCCTGGAGAACAGAAAAATACACACTTTGCAAAGATTCAGAGTGTTGAAAATAAACATTAAGGATTAAATTCACCCTGGCCAAAATCACCAAGGCCAGTAATGTACCTGCCTTATTGCGTTGACAAAAGCGTGGTAAGGAATAACTAAGAAAAACAGTCAGCACTGCAGTTATTGCTGCTGCTCTTGCTGTGTCTCATCTCAATCTGATTTCTTTCTTCATTTCAGAGCTTGTGGATATTTAGAAAACATTTTCTTTCTTGTTAGAGCCGTAATTCAGTGCTTTTGGTAGTGGGATGTAGCCCACAGTGCAAATAAACTAGATGCATGGAATCACAGGGAGCCTAAGCACATAGAAAATGCTGCTAAAGTCTGTTTACTTACTGTCTTAATGTATATATGCATCTATGTGCTGCTTTGGATCCTGTCCAGCCTCTTCTGCATCTTGCAAAATTGAAATCTTAGGGCATAAATACGCTGAAATTCCCTAAATAGTCAGAAATATGTGCTCTGAAGGTGCTTGGAACACGACTGTTATGGGAGGTTAAATGTGTAATGGTAAGTGTCATTTAATGTTAGTTTAGAAAAACATAAAATAATAAATTTCAGGGTATAGGCAGGAAGAAATTACTGTTTAAATAAGGTTTGGCAGTTTGTTGCAACTGGGTTTTGGAGCACTTAAAGGAGGTTTTATACCCTCTCTCTGTTTAGTAAAAAGTTCAAGCTCCTGTTTATTAGGGGAGAGACAGATACCTGGAATTCCTTGAGCCTACTTGTCTGTATCAGCTGAACTGCTCAAATTGTTGGAAATGAGCAGTAAAATGTCTTCTCTATGGATTAGGAGAGTAGATTCTTTTTCAGTGTTCACCTCCTCCATTTTTCATCTTTCATCTTGAAATCTGGGCAGATGCAGAACCATCGCTGCTCATGGGCTTGTCTAGATCACGTCTGCCACAATGTTTCCTAAACTCTACCTGTCCTAAGTTTACCCTGAGGTTTATCTAAGTCTGATTCTCCTTGTGATGACCACCTTCTCATTTTCCTTACTCCTTCGCACCTCCTCCTTAGGAACTACAGACAACCAAGTCCAGCTTTGATTCATGTTTTAAATCTGTGTGCTTGTTAGGTCATTCTTCTTTGTCTTTGTTTTTTCCGAACAGCTGAGCTCGTTGCTGGCTCTTAAAACTAAAAAACTAAAAGAAACCCTGAACAGCAGTAATGACATTTAGTTCGCTCCGAAGTAGATAAGCAAACTTTCCAGGGTAGACAGCCTGCAGTATGTTTTAACCATGATTACTGGTTGACTTTGGGATGTACAGTCAAGTGTTATGTGAATTATGAAAAATTAGTGCTGGCTGGGGACTGGAGAAATTTTGAAATAATTAATAAATGTTATTATAGGAAGAATAAGGCTCTTTAATATTCAGTTTTTAAACATGATTTCTAACCACTAAAATGCTTCACTGCACTCAAGATTGACTGTTACCACAGTTCATTTTTAAGTTAGCAGCATTTTTCATCAAAGCCAAAATGATCTGTAGTGAAGGTATGATGCCACCATCTACCCTTTAGCTCTCGAGTGGCTTGTGGTTTGGCCTCTGAGGGTAACAATGAGGGATGGAGACAAACTGGCTTTGGAAGAGGGGGCAGGCATCTCAGGAGGACTACAAGTAGCAGGTGAGATCATGTAGGCATAAAATTAGAAGGGCTAAAGCTGAGCTGGGACTTCAACTGGCCAGTTCAGTGAAAGACAATAAGAAACGCTTCTTCAAATATATTAACAACAAGAGAAAAACCAAGGAGAATCTCCCTCCTTTACTGGACACAAGGGTAATGGTACTTAATGCTTTCTTTGCTTCAGTCAAGGACAAGGGCAAGGCAGAGGTACTTAATGCTTTCTTTGCTTCAGTCTTTAATAGGGAGGAGAGATGTTCTCTGGGCTCTAAGCCTCCTAAGCCAGAAGACTGTGAAAACGAACCCTCAATGTTCCAAGAAGACTTGGTTAAAGACCTCCTTGGGCAATTAGATGTCTACAAGTCTATGGGGCTGGATGGGATCCACCTAAGGGTACTAAGGGAACTGGCAGAGGTCCTTGCCAAACCCCTTTCCCTCATCTATCAACAGTCCTGGCTGACTGGGGAAGTGCCACTTGACTGGAGACTGGCAAATATAACTCTCATTTACAAGAAGGGTCGGAAGGACGGTCCGAGGAATTACAGGCCTGTCAGCTTGACCTCGGTACCAGGGAAGGTCATGGAGTAGATCATATTGAGTGATATCACACAGCACATGCAGGACAGCCGGGTGATCAGACCCAGTCAACATGGGTTTATGAAGGGCAGGTCCTGACAGACTAATCTGATCTCCTTTTATGACAAGGTTACCTGGTTAATGGATGAGGGAAAGGCTGTGGATGTGGTGTACCTGGACTTTTGTAAAGCCTTTGACACCGTTTCTCACAGTACTCTGATTGAGAAACTGGCTGCCATTGGCCTGGACAGGCACAGCCTCTGCTGGGTCAAAAACTGGCTGGATGACCGGGCCCAGATGGTGGTGGTAAATGGAGTTCAATCCAGTTGGAGGCCAGTCACGAATGGTGTTCCCCAGGGTTCAGTACTGGGTACAGTCCTGTTCAATATTTTTATTAATGATCTGGATGAAGGGATTGAGTGCACCCTTAGCAAGTTTGCAGATGACACCAAGCTGGGTGGCAGTGTTGATCTGCTTGAAGGAAGAGAGGTGCTACAAAGGATCTGGACAGGCTGAATCGATGGGCTGAGACCAATGGGATGAGGTTTAAGAAGACCAAATGCTGAATCCTGCACTTGGGGCACAACAACCCCATGCAGCGTTACAGGCTTGGGGAAGAATGGCTGGAGAGCTGCCTGAAGGAGAAGGACCTAGGGGTGCTGATCGACAGCAGGCTGAATATGAGCCAGCAGTGTGCCCAGGTGGCCAAGAAGGCCATTAGCATCTTGGCCTGTATCAAAACCAGTGTGACCAGCAGGACCAGGGAGGTGATTGTTCCCCTGTACTCGGCACTGGTGAGGCCACACTTCGAGTACTGTGTTCAGTTCTGGGCACCTCAGTACAAAAAGGATATTGAGGTGTTGGAGCGCGTCCAGAGAAGGGCAACGAGGCTCGTGAAGGGGCTGGAAAACAAGTCGTACAGGGAACGGCTGAGGGAACTGGGGTTGTTTAGCTTGGAGGAGACTGAGGGGAGACCTCATCACTGTCTACGGCTGCCGGAAAGAGGGCTGTGGCAGAGTGAGTGTTGATCTCTTCTCTCAAGTGACAGGTGATAGGACAAGGGGAAATGGCCATAAGTTGTGCCAGGGGAGGTTCAGACTAGATATTACAAAGAAGTTCTTTACTGAAAGGGTGGTCAGGCACTGGAACAGGTGCCCAGGGTGGTGGTTGAATCACCATCCCTGGAGGTTTTTAAAAAAAGGATAGATGAGTTTTTGAGGGACACGGTTTAGTGGATAACGGGTGTGGTTGTACTTGATGATCTTAGAGGTCTCTTCCAGCCAGAAGATTCTATGATTCTATGACCACACAGGGTCTGGAGGGACCATTATGTAGCTGAGTGTTTGAACCAAACAACTCCATGCAGAGCAGAGGGAAGGTTTCTCCCCAGAAAGGAAGCAAGGGACAGGATAGATACTGTCCTGTTGGTTGCAGAGGGAAGGTGGAGGAGGTTTCGCTGCTGTTAAGTGCTGTGTGGAGAGGCCAGCTATTGCTATTTGTGCTTAGGAAAATATCAAGGTGGTAATGCTTTTGAAGTTCTCAGGGTACTTTAAGGCAATGTCATATCTTATCTTCTACCTCCTGCTTTCTCATCAAATGAATAACAAGACCTTGTTTTCAAAAGGCATAGTGCTCCGTCCTTCCATTTCATAAGTGATATTTTTAAATTGCCCTTTTCCATTTCCCTGCCAGTGCTCTTTGGTATCCAATGTTATTGCTGCTGTTTGACTTCTGCTTTGCTTAGACTGTGGTCATCCACTGGTTTCCAAATACAGAAGCAAGAAAAGTCCTTTCCCAGAGATCAGGTCATTTCAGGAAGACATAGACACAGAGATGGGAAAAACAAAGCAAACAGGCTAAGTCATGACTGAATGTCAAATCTTACACAATATTAAGGCTACATGGGAGCAGAAATATAATTAAATTATATATAACACTTGGCAAAGGGTGGGGAGGGAACGGTGGTGGGCAGGAGAAGCTTTTGTTGGTCCCAGGTCTGGTTTACCCATCATGTGGATAGCAAAGCCCCTTCCCCTCGAGGATCCATCAGTTGTACAGGCTATTTTTAGTGATTTAATCTGTGGGCTCTTTGCTATGATCAGCACACTGCAGACGGGAATAAAAGATTTACTGGAGAGGAAGCTGTCTCCTAATTGCTTGCACAGTTATTTTCATGCAGCTGGACATGAAGCTACCACCTCTTTTCACTTGAGGCAAAAACCACCCAGGACTTGGTGCTAATTTTTTATCCCCTTCGACCTATTTGGATTTCAAGCTGCTTACCAAAGGGAAAAAGCTTTGCACTCTGTTTTTAATTTCTCCGACTGTAGGTTGCACTCTCAACGCTGCTTTGCTTGCTGGGAGAGGTGCTAGAGATGCATCCTCACCATTCCTGTGGCCTCAGAGGCAGCCAGTCATGCTACGGAGGCGTAGGGTAATGTTGGTGTAAATGAACAAATTTAAAATGACACTAGACAAAGGAGGACCAGCAACAGAACTATTCACGCTCACCAGGAAATCTGGATATGGGGAGGAGATGATCCCCTAGAAAGACATCTTAAATCTGATTAGTAGTTATCAGATGATATTGTCTTACTTTAATAGGTGATGCTGTGGGAAATAAAAGTCCAGATCCTTGGAGCTGGACTGTAATTCTTCCCCAAACCATTTTTTTCTGAAGGAAAGGTGAGCCTATGATCTCTGCCTTAGCTAGAATTACATATTTATCAAGGAGGCAATGGTTTCTGGAATAATTATATTTGAAAATATTAGCTCTGGTGCTGGATAAATTTTAATATAGACTCCTGAATATGATTGCTTGTTAAACCTCGTTAAAGTAAACATGCTGTCAAAACAAGCAAATGGTGAAGCAGCTAGAACAAGGGAATTTTCTGACTCTTGCTATAAACAACAATACATTTTGGCAGCCGTACCCAGCTTGCTGCAGCAATGTCCACTTTTTTTACGTGACTAGTTGCGTGTTTTACTTTTGCCAGCTTTTCCACTCAGTAGAGCTAAAGCTGGCTGAGAAGTAAGCAGAAATTTGACTTACTCTTTGCTTTGCCAGCAGAGGCAAAGCTGCACTTACATTTCTTGTTTTCATAGGCATTGTAATGGCAAATACCAGTGTTTGCTGTCAAATTAATGCAGTTGCTAAAATCTTATCAGTATTTTAGGCTATGCAATGAGGTGTGAGAGAAAGGAAAAAGCTTTAGCATCCCAGGTTTTTGTCCTGCTGTCAATGCAATTGATCACAGCTTTTACTGATCGTGCTTTTCCACTGACACAAGTGACTGTCTCAGGCACCCTATATTATCCAGGTACCACCAGCAACGGATCTCTCATGTAAAGATGATGACTAGTGCAAGCATGTACGTGATCATTCTCCTCTGATCATACAATGATTAAAGTTAGGGAAACCCACAAAGCTTCTCAAAGCATAGTCCCTGCTCTGTTAAAGCAGATGCACAACCTTTGTTGACCGTTTAATTTGTTGATGGCTATGGAGGTTATTGACAGCTAGTTTGCATTACCTTGTAGCCTTGTGGGTTTTTTTCCCAGTCAAATGCTGTAGCTGGTGTGCTCTTCCCATCGCTCAACACTTAACAGTTTGAGGATGTAAGAATTAATGAGGGGGAGAAAGAAGTTGCAGTGACTAGAAGTACAGAAAAGAAGATGTACAGAAAGAGTGCAGTCCTGGAGCCTTGTGCCTTTCATTTGGGAAAGGGTTGTGCCATGGTTCTGCCTGTCTCTTAGTTAGGAATTTGCGAATATCTCAGTGTTGTGATTATTTCCATTTTATTGTGTCCTACCAGGACCACTGCTGCAGAGTGGATTATAGGGCTCAACTGTCATCAGTCTTACACTATTCAGAGAATAATTTATTCCATCATTTTGATTAATACTACACAGTCCAAAAATTCATCCTTCATTTACATACGTGTCCTTTTGCTTAGCAGAATAAGATTGCTACTAATTCTAATAACATCATCTAAAAAAGAAATTATTTGCTTTGTTTTCATACGGACAACTGTGGTTTTGCTTTTCCTTTGTATTTCTATTTTGTGTTCCATCATATCAGAACACATTTTAAGTCTGCATATCAAGAGTCTCAGTGGGCAATTGTGAGCTTCAGTAGCAAAATAAATTCAAGACACACACTTGAACCATCTCGTACGTAACAGAAGTAAAAACATATGACAAAGCCCCTCCATAAAATCTATGAAACAGCTCTAAAAAAAAAGTGGTGTTATTATCCTTTTGGAAACTCTGGAGCCAAGCAGACAGTAGACACTGCTTTACAGATCTGGCTGTCTGATGTATCCCAGGGAAGGCTGCATTAGAAGGAAAGATATGGGAAACGTCAGCGGGACCCAGGGGATCCCATTAACTCCTGCAGCAAACTCTCCACTGGAGCTGTAATGGGTTTTATGCATACCAGGGCTGAGAAAGTTGACGCAGGGGTATTTTGGTACTTGTTACATTAAGGAAAAAAAACCCCAGTAATCTATTCTATACTATATGCTGCTTTAATTAGGCTTTTCAATCAATAAAAAGCATCTTGCTAGAAAGCTGTCTCAGGTCAATTAGTTACACCTAGTGAAGGCATATATGGCACTTTTCTCATTCTTGTTGTTGTTATTCATGAATTAAAATGTCCCGCAGCGCAGAGTTATAAGTGAGAGTGTCTGACTGTGTAAATGGATTTCCACATGGCTTCATGCTGATCTGTCTGGTTGAATAAGCATTATGGGAAGTTGGCCGTAGGAGCTACTTTTACAGCTAAACAGCCAACTAGCACCTAGAGCTGGGGGGGGTAGGGGAGGGGGGAACTAAGATAATAGTTTGTTACTTTTTAGAAAGTATCAATAATTTTGCTGTATGTGAAGAGCTGTTTAACAAACTGTCATCCTCAGTGGTAAAGAGATTTCCGGGACACATATGGTGTCCTTTAAAAAAAAAAAAAATCAGTTGATGAAGCTGAAGCTCCTGCTCATTTTAGATCCTTTAGTGTCAGAGTTCAGTGAGAGACCCTGGAGTAAGAATGGAGGAAAGGACCTCATTGCAATGTGGCTTGCTGGGAAGTTAAACATTTAAACCCTTTTTCTGTGACTGTTGGAGATCTGATGATAACTCTGTGGAAGGAAGAGGGTAACTTCCACCTAGCTTAAGGTGTTAGCACTACTTTGGGTGGTAATGGAGCAATGAAAGAGCCACTGCTCTCTTTTGAGGTGAAGAGATGGCCATGTCTACCGGAGAACTGGTGAACTGAGGAGATCTGAAGTCTTAGCAAAACTTTCTCCCAGCAGCAGCAGAGACACTTTCCTCTCTTCTTTTCCAATGATATCATCATCTAGTGCTTTGTAGCTTTCACAAATGTTGTGAGGCATAATTATTACTCATAAAGTGCTTCAGTTTCTATTTAGAAAAGTCATTACATGTGTGCTTCACTTTAGTATTAAACAAGCAGATGTTATCTGTTATTGGTAGTCCTGTATCCTTAAAGCTATATTTTCTTTTGAATAGAGTATAAAATTTCTTTTGTATTTTCTAATAATTCCTGAAGTACTCAGCCCCATTGCAGTTTTCAAAGATATTTTTAGGAAACTGTCTACTGGCTTTACCCCCTATGAATAATCAAACTAGTTCTAAACTTGTGTGGATCACCTCAAAAATCAATCCCAAGTTCTGCTTTGTAGGTTTCTGTTTTCATGTCCACTCAATTGTATTTACATTTTTACTGACTAGACAAGCTGCTTTTTTTTCCCCAAGATCATTTTTCAGGTGAACACCAAAACGTGTATGTTTTTCAAATGAAAAGTATGGAGGACGTTCTTTGAGCAGAATGGCTGTCAAAGGGACAGTTTCAAGAAATGGGACAACTTGCAGCACATATTTATACTGTCTTTACAGATTCTTCCATAAGGGTCTTGGCAATGTTCCTGGTCAAATCCTAGGAGCCACAGTTATTGCCGCCTGGGATTTTCCTCTGCTTTTAGGACCTTTTATTCTTTTTACCCTAATACCATGAAGTCACACACAATTCTTCCGGTCCGTTTTTGTTTGCTAGCAGCAGAGCAAGTTCTCCCTTCCCGAAGTACAGACCCTTATGCAGCCCCACTTACATTGCAGGAGGCTGGTTTCCATATTGGGGAGTCTCTCTGAGATGCCTCGTCTTGTTATTATTATTTTTTCTGTTGCTTTTTTAATGGTCCACCAAGCTGGCTTCTTCATTTATCAGTGCCTTCCCTTTCAAATTAAGGCAGTATCAAGACACCTCCTTTAATTGGGTACATTCAGTTTCCTTGTTCTTGGGGCTCCTTTAGGCAATTAGCTAGAAATTATTAGTAAGTCTCCTGAAAACGTGAATATATTGCTTTGCACATTACTTTTAGAAACAAGGTTTCTTGGTAAGCTTGTTATGATCTTGGAATGTCCCAGGCTGTATGAGCAACTACATTTTGGGCTTCTGACCTGCGTTAGACCCTTATTGGTTTTCCATTAATCTCGCTTAATGCATGTCACTCTCCATCAAATTCAAAATAGTACTTGGAAGTATTTTTTGTGGCTTTCAAATTGTTCTGAATAGATTCTTTCCAAACTACTTTAAGGAACTATTTCAGCCTTCATCTTTTATATTGGTGTTCAATGTTGTAATGAATACTATTTCTTAAGTATTTTGTGAGCTCTTGCTCATAGAAGGTAAGTTTAATTAAAAATCTAGAAGAGCTTCTATATTATGGGAATGTAAGAAGAGCAGAACTACACATACAGAGGCAATGAGTAAGGGATGACATAGTAAAGGTTATATGAAATAGTACTTAGCTTAAAAAGAGCATATTAGCAGGTTTTTTAATACAAATTATATGGATGCTTTGAAATGCCAAGGAAAAAATCCTGACACAATCAAATAATTCTGTAATGCTTATTTAATCTTTCTCATAACTTCTTATTAAGGCCAAGAAGTTATGAGTCGTCAGAAGACGACTGAGATATTTAGGGGGGAGTGGGGGCAATAGCAAGATTTGGAATTAAGTTAGACAAAACTGAACAACAATATATACCATCTGCCAAAATGGGCCTTAAATTACTCAAACCACCCAGGCTGGGGCTGGTTATTCCTGAATAATTCATTAGGAGACGTGTGGGTTTCTTTGAAACATGGATGAAGGTGGTTGCTAGGCCAGAAAGCTGGGTTACTCAGTTCACTCTTCTGGCAGGGATCCTGTATAGTTCCTAATACAGATTATTGTACTTAGCACTGGCTGATAGATATTGTCATACCTTAACTGTAAGGGTATTTTAAGTTCTAAGCAGTATGATGGAGGAGTAAGGATGAAATCCCCTCCATTGAAGTCAGCCGATGTTTGGCTTGAAGCTTTACAAAGGCTTTGGGGCTTGCATGAGTCAACTAAATCCCAGGTGCCATCTCTTTTTACATAATTCATTCCTCTCCTGCTGCAATACAGGATTTTCATTGGGGATCTCACCCATAGCAAAACAGTCAGAGGCAAGATCTCCTGGGGTAGACGTGGTGGGAGTCTGGGGTAGGACCAACTCTTCTCTCTGAATCACACCTATGAAACAGCAGGGACAGCCAGCACATAGCAGAAATGGGGAAGGTCTCCCCTCAAGTGCATTCCTTCCTCTGAAGAACGATAACAGCATAACACGGGCATTGGGATGAGTAGATCCTTTTTTTATTTTAAATAGAATCTTTTGTGGACTTTGCAGAACCCATTTGCTTCAGCGGGAGAAGGAGTCAGCCTGCATTCTCCAGAATAACATACTGAAACCACAGTAAAACCACTAGTGAATTCTGTTAACTATAATGAAATATCAATGATGTTATTCTGTTTACTAATATCTTGCTAAAGAGGAACAGAAAGTGTGGTTATAATTTCTACTGAGTCATTTCTACAGTACACCCACAGCATTTCATTTTGTTTGTCCTAGTTTTCCCTTGATGTCTTCATAGCTATCCCTAAAATTTGGTTCACTGACTTCTTAATACTAGAGGTGACTTTATTCTAGTGGAAAAGAGCAGAATTTGTTAATAACTATTTTCTTTTCCTGGTCACACATGATATTGTCTGGGCATGTTTCATTCCTATGCAAAATGTTTACATTTCCTTGGGACGTCCAGTATCTTCGTGGTTTATTGTGGTGAAAGCAGAGCTATCTGAAGAACTACTATTAAGTCGGGTCCTTCCTCCTTTGTTTCCTTCTCAGATAACTTGAATAAATCATTAGTCACCACTGAGACTAGTGCTTAAACAGCAGCCAAAACCAGTTCTTTAAAAAGTAATACGATTCTGAAGTCTGCCTATTAATCTGTTTCTGAATGTTTTATGCAGAAATCTTGATTCCTGAATGTGATTCAGGACAGGCTTGTACTTTGAATACTATGGAAGTGCGAACTGTGCATAGTTTTCAAAAGAAAAGGGCTTCTCCTTCATGCAAAGAGCAGATGACATTAGCTGTATCTACGCAATGCGTATGTGACCATCCAACATCGCCTGCCAGGGAGCCTGGAAAATGAGTTAGAGGCGACATGCATGGGTGTGGCCTCCTCCTGTGAGATGTCTGACCACTGATAGCTCTCTTTAATGACAAATTATCACAGGTACACATGTGAGAGCATCTCTTGTTGTGAACACTCGAATGCAGCTGTGTTCAAATGTTGAGGATTTCCTTGTCTCGTCTCCTTAGTGTTAGGAACTGAGATAGATCTGGTGTGAAGGGGGAGAGGCTGGGGTAGGTTGAACACATTGTTAAGTACACCTTCACTGCAGTATCCATGACAAAGCTGAGGCTCTTTTTTTTCTTGAAAGATCATGCAAATCCAAATAAGAGATTATTATTTTTTATGACCTGAAAAGAGCTCATGTATTGAAGTAGTTGTTGTCTTTGAACAGCAGTTACCTTCAGTCTTCCAGGTGAGCAATACAGGCCAGAAAATTCTGCATAATGTCAAGCATGTTTTGTCAAGCATATAATACAGATGTTTCTTATGTAAAATTCAAGTCAGTCAAGCTCAGGGAGGGAGATGGAAATAAAAAATTTAAAAGATCACAGTAAAGATGAAATGTGTCTCTACCTGTTTCAGGTCATAGTAATATGCTGATAATTTCAGGCACTCATGAAAGTGCATATTTGACCTCTGCTTTAAAGACCATTGCCAAATAAAGCAGTCTGCAGGGAGGTAGATGAATATGATAAAACCTCATCCTTAACTGTGCTCCTGTGCTGAAGTGCAGAGTTACCACTGTATGGGCAAACCCCTGCTGATTGTAGCCCAGCCTGAATGCCAGCATTGAGTATCCTTCCACACAGACCTTGAGCATCCTAAATCATCCTGCACTTTGTTAGGAGTAGTATGAGGCCTACTGGAAGTGGGTTTTGCCTTATTTTTTTTTATTCTTTTTAATTCTCTTTGATTCCTGTCCTGCACTCTGTGTGCCACGAAGAGCTGCAGCTCTGACCTGAGAAGGAAAAATGAATAATATTTTATCCTGCTTTTGTGGACATGTTTTCATTTTTTTATTATGAAACATCATTTTTAACAGACTGTCCCAATTTAGGAGCACATTATTATGAACTGTACTGGGGGGAAAAGCAGGTTTAAATGTTTATCTGTCCCTACTTGAATGTTGCATCTTTCCTTGGCCAAACATAAATTTGTTCCTGGCTTTGCACAGTATGTTGTGACAAAATTCCCTTAGGGAGTTATGGGAAAAGACCCATTGAGAAAACAGCGTCAGGATGAAGTCGTCATTGTACCGGTGCCATCGTTGTTAGAAACTTGAAACAGAAACATCAAAGAACAGAAAAAATTATTATTGCTCCAGCTGTTAAATACATTCCTTATGTTGCTCCACATTGTATCCCAAAGCAGAGTCTCCTGGGGCCTCTTCATGATTCACAGTGTGTATGGCAGGGTATAACAATTCAATGTGCTCCTTCTGTTTAGCTAAAAGTACTCTGCGTCATCGTTTTATATGATATACATGACAAAACGCAAATAACTGGAAATGACTGCGTTCTCCCTGATGGTAATTTGCACAAAATCTCTGCAAAATCAAACCCAGGTGGGAGGATGCTTAAATTTAAGTGGAAATTTTATGTATCATTGCTGCCAGAAAGGCCCTAAGGACGTGAAGATGCCACTGTTTCTTTGCCTGAGGCTTTCCTGGGCAGATAAACAAACAGGTATTTAAATAAAATAACCTAAAAGTAAAAGCAGGGTAATGAATTCTGGCTACAGTGCAAGGCAATAAAAAGTTTAAGGTCTGATAATGCCACCAGCGAGTGCTTGAGCTAAGGATCATTCATTCAGTGATTCTTGAAAGACTTGGAAAGGCTTCACTGAGCACGTAAAAACTTGGAAAGATGCTAAAGGCTGCAGGGACATATCAGTGTTGCATTTCATTTTTAAATAATAGCCCTATATGGACACTATTGGTTTGTTTCTGTGATTTTAAGGATTTAAAGCAATTTTTAATGTTTTACTGATAATGCGTGGCTGCCTTGGCTGTAGTTAAAAGAGCATTTTGTGATTGACCTGGCTTCACAGAAAAGCAGCCTCTGCTTAAACCTGTGTTGGGAAGATGGTTTTCCAATAATGGTATGCAAAATGATGCTTTATTTTCAGGTGCATCTTATCAGCTGCACCTGAAGGATTTCCTCAGCTATGGTAATGCATACTATATAATATTATATAATGCATATAGCATAAATAATACTTGTGTTACTCTTTTGTAAATACTTTTTTCACTTGAAACTTTGCAGTGTTAGCCTCTGTTTTGCTACCTTCGCATGTGATGCTGGGAAAAGGAGTAGAGCTGGGGTCTGAGCTTGAAATTCATGATTTTCAGCTGTTGTGTTTGCAAGAAAAAAAAAGCGAAAGAGCAAAAACTTTGTCCTTTAGCAGGCTGTAGGACAGCAGTATTAAAAATTAAGATAATTAAGCCTCGGAGGGGATCAATCATGAGTAGTCCCTATTATTTAATGAGAAAGATGGGGAAAATCTCAATGCTTTCTCTTAGTTTTCATGGAAATACACATTATGCCTCTACTAACACCAAAATAATACTGTGTAACTGATAGCAGTGTATATAGTAAGCACCAGATAAAAGTTGCAGTTTATTACACGTTGCTGTGGATTCAGAAGGAGACATAATAAAGCCAAACTTTTGCAGATGTCTTAAGAGGTCAGAGCTGAGCAGAAGAAAGGCAACTTTCTGGCCGTTCTCTCTTCAGTGCCATCTCGTGTGCTCATCTGCCATCCCTGGCGTCCCTCCGGCTCCGACCTTGTTGTGCAGAGCACTAGGCTGGCCCCATAGGGACTGTGGCTCAGCAAGAGCCAGCATCAAAATCCCATGGGGCGGCAGGAGATGCACATGTTCAGCTCAGGACTGGCTGTCACCTAAAAAGCTGGGTTTATTTTTCCACCTTTGCATCAACCTAAAATTGTTGCCAGCCTTGAGTAGGAAGAAACACTCAGACAGTGTCTGAGCCACTGAATCCATTCGGCTTATGCTGCATCATGAAGAATACGCACAAGTGATCTGTTATAATGAGAGAGAATTGCTTTATCTTGCCTTGTTTTGTGCTCAGAGACCTCTCAGCACGTGGGCGAGCCAGCGGGTGTGGGTAAAACAGCCAGGACGTAGCCCAGGCTTTACGCTGTGTTGGGGACTCTATTACTGGGGATGTACTTTCCTCTATTTAGAATGGGATTATTTTCATAGATTACCTGAGTAAATGAATAGGAAGAAAACTTCTTTGTGGAAAAACTTCTTTTTGGGATAGAAGTTTGAAATAGGTAATGGAATTGTTTATTTGCTTAAATCAGTAGAGAGATCTGACTCATATACTGAAATGATTGACAAATCATTTCAGTCAACTTGTTATCAGAAATTAAGTATTGACCACAATGAACACCTCAATTTTAAACTTTGATGATAATTGTTCCCCATCCAGTTTTGACCCTTGAAATCCCACTTCCTTCGCTTTGGCTCTGACTGCTTCTCTCTCTTTATCCAGGAGCATTTAGCTGTGGTCTCAGTCCTTGCAGGGTATCACTTTCATCTGGAGTTTCAGATTCAGATGAATCTTTTTCTCAGAGGACATATTGCAGGCAAGCATAAGAACTTATGTCTTTGCTGAGGTTAATTTAACCGCTCTGTGCTCTGTGTTTTTCTAATTATCTAGTGCCTTTGTTAGGAGCTCGCAGTGAATCCTTATTTTGATGGGATTGTTCGCCTCTAACACACAATTAAAATATTCTGCAGTGACTGCAGACTGCCCTGCATCATTCGAGCCCCTCACTGGGAGAGCTGTGGCTCCTAAAAATTCAACAATGATACCAGATAATCAAGCATCTAGATGCCCCGGTCCTGGGCATCCCTATTTTTATCCATTCCACAGGGTGAAGGAGGAATGTATACGTCAATATATATATTGTAACATACCTTAGTTTGTGAGCATGCATGTTGTTGCCTTATACCATTGCTACTTGTTCTACATGAAAACCAAAATCTTGGTGGCTTCTAGCATGATCAGTGATTGCATTATGTGCTGTTAAAAAGATGAAAGGAAACCCTAGCTATAAAATTTTACTATGAAAAAGTGTAGAAGAGGCAATAAACTTTAATTGCGATTTAACTCCACTGTAACTGCTTTGATTGCAGTATAACATTTTATATTATTTTATATTATTGAGTAGTCTTATGAGACTCCTGTTATACATATATATTTGTGTACACGCACCTCTTTTCATAATGTTATTTATCATATTATTTTATAGCTGCAGAAAATAACATGTTCTCCTGAAATCACACTTCACAGAAAAATTTACGTACAACATCCAACGCATATTCATTGCAAAGGGGCAGACAAGAAAGTCTCTGTGTCACCTCTGTCTGTATCTGTTATGAGTCAGTTATTCACAGTGGAATGGACTCTGTGATATACAACACATATACATACTTTCCATCTCCAGACACTCATAAATATATATCTTTGAAGTTGGTAATGTTGTCGAATCTTACAGAATTCATGCTGTTCCTTCAGTGTCCTTCTGACTCAGCTACAGAGGTTCTTAAGCATAACAGAGATGATGGTTGCACCTGATTATAAGGGCTTTATTGACATTTAAAGCTCTACTATGATTAGCCATTATTAAAACATCTGTTTATCATTAGGTAGGATAAATATGAATGTACAGTATCAGTAGTGATATAATTAGCAGTGCAGAAGTACATTGTCTGCACGTAACTTTTCCTAAACTAAACGGTCCTTTTTAGTACAGCTTAGTACAGCAAATATGTATAACTGGGAGATACACATTTAAAAAACCAAATAATAAAACATGTTTTATACTATATATTATATAAGTATATCATATATACTATGTCTGTAAAATTCTCAATAATTATACATTATAATATATAATTATAATAGCGTTGGAACAGGCTGCCCAGGGAAGTGGTGGGGTCACCATCCCTGGAGGTGTTTAAAAAAGTGTAGATTTGATGCTTTGGGACATGGTTTAGCAGGCACGGTGGTGTTGGACCAATGGTTGGACTTAATGATCTTAGAATTCTTTTTTGACCTTAATGATTCTATGTAAATATATGTATGTATATATTTAATTTTCTTTATGTACATTCATACACGTAAGTCCATATGCAACTTGGGTTACTGTAGGGTACCTTCAGGAAAATATGACGTGTTCTAGGCTCATTAAGCCAGCCTCTGGTCCTGTGTTCCCAGGAAGATTGCCAGCTGCGGAGATTTGTTTTAGCGGAACACTTTGTAGCAGCAATAAATGGATCTTCATTTTGCTCAAGAGGTACTAAATTACATTTGCCATTTATCTAAGTGCATTAGAGGCTGAGTGAGAGCCTACCTGGCACGGACCATGCAGCAATGACTCTTCCTGGTCTTCGGGAATTGATATCAATTATGCAGTAGTGCTTTGTAAAGCATCTGGGGATCAGACAAGAATGAGTAAATGTTTGCCACCTACCCATGGCACCTGTGACTACCTTTGCAGTACCTCTGAACGTGTTGGTGGAAGGATAATACCCGGCGTACCTTCATCCTTCCCTATCTACATGAAAAATAAGAGTTAGCTAACAGCCATCAATCACTGACTTAAAGCATAATAGCATAGAGCCTGTAAATACATCAGATGGGCCAAGGATGGGGACTGCGCCTTTTGGAGGCTGTGCTCTTGAACTCTGTGATGGACTCCAGGCACCAGTCGAACATGTCTGCTAAGGACCAGCTGACCAGGATTGAGACCAGGATGAAACCTTTTGTTTTTCAGAGCTACTAGTTTGCCTTAAATGATGAATCTGTTAAAATACATTAGGAAGCAGCCACAGACAGAATTATTTATGGGAAGTATGTCTTGTTCTCACAATTACATGGAAGAATAGGAAAAAAAAAGGTGAATTTAAGCGGTGTCAGCTTAATAGTCATGCATTTGCTATGAAGACTGTATGAAAGAACCACAGAGGAAAGCTTTCCTTTAACTCTGGTGGACGGCTGTACTTTGGAAAAAATACTTCTGGTCAAATAATAAGATCTGTTGATGGTATGTGTTCATGATAAGGCACTGTGGCGCTGTTGGATATTTCAGCCCAAGGAAAAAGAATTTATAAACTGTAATTCATTCATTATTTTCCCATCCAGTACATCTTTTTAAAAAAATATTCTGTTAGTAGTGTTTTTTGTCATTTAACCAAGCAAGTCACTATTTTCGCCTTGTGTGATAATCATACAGTATGCTGAACAAAAACCATCCCAAAATCACCGGGCTGGCTGAATTCCTTACATTTTTTTTCATTTCTGGTAGAAAGCACCTACATTACAAGATCATCTTTTCCTGCTGTCACTGAGTTTTACTGCTTTTTTAATGATTTGGTGTCGGCCTTCATCATCATCATCAGCCAGTACAGTAGGAGACATCACTTTCAGTGAGTGCTGCCCCACTCACCCACCCTTTTGAATAATACTCATTTTCTTCTCTAGAGGATACAGCTCATCTGAAAATCAATTAAAACCTTAGTTTTGCAGAAGACATTAAAAAACCTCAGAAAAATAGTGATCCCATTCACATTACTTGTCTCTTCCACTCTAAGGAGAGTGAAAGACTAATTTTCTTTACAGAAATCTCTCATTCTAAAGCTCTAGATTATTCTTTCCCATCAGTTTGATTATGAAACTAAAAACATTTCCTGAAAAGGAATTTCTGTCTTGAAAATGAGAGGAGATTTTAAATAACGTGATGCGTTCACTTAATGTGATGCATTGCACTTAGTTGTGCAATACGATTTGAGAAGAAAAATCTGAATTTTCATTTTGAAGGTTTTACATCTTGCAAATGCTATTAGGGATAAAACCTCAACTAGCCAGGGTGTTTGTGAACTAAAGGACCAGGGAATAAAAGCAAAATAATGTCTTGGATTTGTATTCCTGACAATATGTGTAAATATTTAGATAAAAGTTATTTTGCTCATTTCTGTTTCCTGTAGTGAAATGGCTTATGGGGATGAAATTTACTGCAATACTGCTGTGGAAAAAAACCCAAACAAACAACAGGTGCAGAGGTCTGTAGAGTGGATTTGTTCAATTAAACTGTATCTCTAAGGAAAAACTAGTGGAAACTGTATAGGTATGCTAACATTTATAGTTAATGAAAATGTCCAAGCCACATTTAAGGTGAAAATCTGGGCCATTTAAGGTTCTTGCGCATCCAGTTCACGTGAGCTTGGTTTATTTGAGCATCTACATTTTATGCAATGATAATCTGTTATGTTTGGTTTTACAATGGGGCTTTGCTTCTGAAATATATGGTACAGTGTATGGTGCAACACTGAAGTCCTGGAAATTGATTATCAGAGATCTGAAAACTAAAGTTGGAAAAAAGTTACTCAAGATATCCAGAATTGCTATGAGTTCAATCATTAGGATATAACAGGACTTGGTCTGGAAAACCTGTTGAGGTTAAATTGAAATTTGTCATCTGCTTTGGGAACAGGATGAAATCTTACTGAATTTTGCTGTCTCAGAAGCAGGATAATGCACTAAAAGCTTCCGCAGATCACTCAATGTCATAGGCAGTGGCATGTCCCAGGTTACAATGATCTGAACATCCTATTCCTGTTTGCTTTCAGCCTGCATTGATTTCTTCTTATCTCACAGTTGCTTTTAGGCAATCTTCCCTAAGCCCATATACTACAGCTAAAATTTCAAATATTTCAGATCATTTCAATGCATGCTTAGTCCATTGTCCAGTGGATGAGTTTTATGTTAGTTCTGAATTGTGTACCCATTTTCATGCTTTCTCATTAATTAATTCATTTTTCTCTGCAGTTCACAACAGTTTTTTCAAATTTTGACGTTTTGCTAATTACATTTTCCCCTTGTTTTGTTTTTTTCCAGCTCTCGTAAATGTGAAACTTTGGGCTATTGATCGGCAATGTTTTCAAACAATAATGATGAGGACAGGCCTCATCAAGCATACTGAGTATATGGAATTTTTAAAAAGGTATGACACTTGTTTACTTTATCAAAAAATATAGTGAAACTGCCGTCCCCATCTTTTGCCTTTTTTTGTGAATACAGTGTTTGATTTGTTTCCTTTTCATCTCTTTTTTTTTTTTTATCTGCTCTTTAACCATCTGTAAGTCATATCCTCCGGCCCCAGGAGGAGCCTTCCCTCAGATTAGTTTCATTCCCATTGTGAATTATTCATTGGCAGTTATACAGCCAATGTGTAAGACAAAAAGGTTTAGTGTTAGTCATTTGGAGCATACCTTATTAAAGAAAATACCCTTTAAAAAAAATAACTAGTTTATAAACTGCTTTAGAAAGAAGCGAGTCCATTCAAAATGTCTTCTTGTGTTTCCAAAGGTAAAATGCAAGTTTCTAGAGACGCAAAAGCTGTAGCTTGCTCTGAAATACAGATTAGATGAGTAACAGGAAAAACAGAAAGCCAAGTCTTTCACTCCTTAAATTTGACTCTCTCAAACTTCTCTTCAGTTGGTGTTGCCATATCAAACAGGAACAAATCCTCCTTACCAAAGCGACATCTCATTTCTCAGTAATCCAAACATGCCACAGCAGTGAGGAATGGGCTGTGTCTCATGTCAGCAAAATAATCCCAAATAGAAGCATAACATCACCAAATTCCAGAGAGGAAAAAAAAAAAAGCCGAAATCAATGTGATGCTGTGAGTGATCCCATCACTGCCAGAGATCTTACTACACCAGGCTTGTCCCAGATCAAAATGCTCCCCACTGCATCATTGCCCCTCCAAACTGACAACCCCGCACTCTTCAGAAGTGGGGAGAGGGGTAAAATTATGCCTGAGAGATGGTTTCTCTTGGTGGTGGATGGGACTGGGGATGTGCACAAAGTCTTTTACATCTGTGTTCCTTTCCCACCGTGTCTCTCTAGGATGAAACTGCAGAGGAAACGTTCTTTTTAGTTTGGATTCAGCTAGTTTTCAGTATATGGCAATGTTTTAGAAATTATTGCTTCATTTCCAGAAGTTGCTGCTATTGCTGCTGTATTCCAAAGAGAGTTTTTCAGGGAAAAGTGCTGTTGTAGGATTATAGAAAATCTTACAGCTTACAGGTCATGACCTGCCTGATGATACACCCCTTAAAAGGGATGGTTTGGATGAGAACTCAATCCCACACAGCCATATCAGATGACAGGTAATAGATCTCCCTAATGTGAGCATATGAATTTTTACCCAGTTGTGTCCTGTGCTTGATTTACTTTTGTTTCTGACCTGCTTTTTTTACGTGTTTTCAAACATAAGACTTCTAAAATTGGAACAATGTGCACAGTACATTGACTTGGGTATTCAGTAACATAAACTCAAGGAGTAACCGGTATTCATTCAGAGCTAGATCAGTTTTTCTTCAGTTACTTTTGGAAGAAAAAGTGACTTAGAAAAATATTTAGTATGTGGAATATATATAAAATATATAGATCAAAAATAATAGAAATATATATACCAAATAAATCTCTGCGATGCTGTTGTCAACGAGTCACAAAACTAGGCTGTCCCACAGGTGACAACAGTCTTGTGATCTGCAGGCAAAGCTTTAGGGGATGGGGCAGGGTAATTGAAAGCAGGAAGGTGAACCCATAGGACTGATACCCTGCCGATGAGGGTGGCTGTAACTGCAGCTCAACCAGGACCACGGGTGAGCTCAGGCACCATTAGCTGCTTAGATATGGGAACAGAGAACTGCCCAGCTCACTACACTGGTTCTTGGCTGGGTTGATATCCCACCTCTTGGCCTCTCCTTATGGCCTGGACTTTCATCTGTTATTATATTTTCAGTCATGAATAAAAGTAATAACAGCAAAATAAGGAAGTGAAATAATTGGCCAGGCAGCATGGCCTCTGATGAGGGCAAGGTGATTCCCTGGAGAGGACTAGGACCTTCATGGAGATGTTCTGCTACTCAAAGATGACATGGAAGTGCAGTCATCAAAGTCTGTCTTTTTCTTGTGTCTCAGTTTTTGTTTATTAACAAGCAAAATCAAGAGGAAAAATGAAACCAGTTGGCATATTGAAAGCATTTAAAAAATCATAAATTCAAACATTAACAAGCACTGGCCTTTCTCGTGTGCTGGTGAATGAAACTAGAAAATAAATATAAGCTCATTTCTGGGGGTTAGAGCCCCTGGCTCTCTTTCAAAGCATAAACTATGTGCACATTAAGCTCTTGAGCTTAGAGCTTTAATAGAGATTTTCTAGAAGATTGTCCAGATTAATTTGGATGCAGATTCCACAGAGCTTGCCCACCTTTAATTTTGAAGAAAATAACGTGAGAAAAAAAATGAGAAGCATCTTCTTACACTATGTCTGAGCATCTTGGACACAGCCTCTAACAGTGTTGAGCAGCACGTTAATGCTCATTAGAAAGACCTATGGCGAGGAAGTATTTTTTTCTTTCAGTCTTACAGTTTGAACTTAGGAAAAGATTTCTTCCTACACAAAAATTGTAGCATGGGGCAGGTAGCTGTAGGAAAGTCCTTGCAAAATGGTATCTACCCATTGTGTCTTCCAGTTTTGCTGGAGCTCAACATAGATTCCATTTATTACAGTGAACACTCATTTTTAAAGATACTTTCCTTCTAAATATTTTGAAGGAAAAAAATACATTAAATCTTGAAAATACAGAGTATGTCAGATGTTGACCTTATTCTGCATTCTTTTGTTCTTTTTTTTTCTTTCCTAATTAATAAGTGTATCAAAATGTTCTTGTTTTGGAATTGAATGGAACAGAAACAAAGGTTTAAAATGTACCTGTTCTGAGAGAAGTCAGTGGGGATGAAAAGCATGATTTTATGCTTGCAGTGCTCTAAAAAATTTGCCCTGTCTAATCGTGTCATTAGTCATGATAAAATAATGGCCACTTTCTTCAATAACGTATTTTCACCTATGAAGAAAATACAATAGAAATGCAGCTTCTGGGGGTGAAATGAAAGCATTTGTATCTCCTCATTCATCTTGCTGAGAATAAGTGCAGAGAGAAGTGGTATCACAAAGGCTTTTTGTGATCACTGTATGAAATGCTACCCCTTCTGCTGGTCCGGTGGTTTTGCTGTGTTTTTCCATGGAAAGAACATATTGATAGCAAGGGTCCAGAGCATGTCCAATACTTCTGTTTCAACATTGTAAGAAAACAATAAAAAAGGACATTTCCTGGGTAAGAAATCCCGAATTACCTTTCCAGTAGGTCCTGTGAAAGAAGGTTGTTTCCTGGTTTGCTCCAAGGAGTAGAAGTATGTAGTTCTCCTGGGCTTATAAAACTTGAGATAACTTTTCTAGCATATAAATCAACTGCAATATACTGGAGTGAAGAAGTGAACACACTCTTTTTCAAAGTATTTATGAGGAACTTTTCTGCGTATCCCTTTCTGTTGCTAGTAAAGTCAACAGATGATCCTTGAAGTGATTAAAAGGTGGCCTAATTCCGTAGCGGCACCTGCTTCAAGCAAGGGATGGATAATTCAGGTTGTTTTTTGGTCCCTGTGTATATGGTGAATGACGAATTATAGCAACAATTCCCTTTGAAACAGAAATTTCAGCTAGCTCATTATATGCCTAAATCAATGCTAGATCAAACTAGTCGCTAATGGAGCTGACAGTAAAAAGTTAAAATAAGATATTGTGCTGTAGGTTTAGTAACTGTGTATGGTATAGGTTTTTGCACTGAGCGTTTCTTTAGTTTTCACCCAGCTTGGTGCTTTCTATATCTCATTAAATATACTTGCCCTTATACAAGCAAGCACTGCATCATTCTGCAGTGGAGTTTACAGCTATGCTAAAATCAATTATACATCTCACTCCGGTGCTATTGTTCTAATGTTAGAATGATTTCCTTCTCAAGCCTGTACTAAAAATAATTTGGTTTAAGCAAGATCAGAATATTTCAGTTAAGGAAACAGCTATTTATGAAACAAATTTTTCTAGGAAATAAAAGATGGGGGGAAAGTCTTATGCTGTGGCAAGTTTATTAATTTCCCGCTAAATCATAAAAATTTAAGGAGGGATACAAATACCCCCTCATAAAAAAAGACCAGAATACCTTGGAAGAGTAAATATTGTATTTTTTTATGAAAAACTTTCTCAGTGTTCCATAGAAAGAGACCTCATGTTTCGGTCGACCATGTAAACTCTGATTCATCCAAGACCTCGGAACAGATCAGGAGAATAAATGAGGCAGGTCGCGCTAGAGGCAGGATCTAGCTTTAGACGTGGAAACTTAAAGGAAGTTTACACATGCACACTATTTTCAATCTTATAAATAAAGATTCAGCAGTGCTAATAGAAAATTAAAGTATCTTGTTAGCTCAAGCTTTGAACTTAATGATAACATCGAAGACTTTCATCTGACTGACGAAATGCCCGCTCTTCAACCTTTGCCTATTTGTCATAGCACTCTGGCTTGATCTTGAGTCTCATTGACAGTTTTACCCAACTCAAAATTGGCTTAAGTGAGAAGTTTTGATCTGGATAGACAAGCAGAACTGAGCTGGTGAAATGTAAAAAATGGGAGTTTATGCATTTGTGTTTAGTTGTGTGGGGAATTAAGCTGTTAACCTATTTTATGTTTAGCCACTTATTTAACTGTGGCAATGCATAGTGAAATTGGTCAATGTGAGTAGCGCGATGGTTTTAGAGTTTTGCATTTCATGTGAGTCGTTTTTCAGTGACAGGAAAGCAAATGCAAAAATGTGTGAAGCTTTATTAAATGACTGTGTCTTTGAAAGACTGCCTGGAGTATCACATGAAATGTTTCCTGAAATGCATCTTAGAGTGAAATTATACTGGATAGAAGTGGGAGGGAAATTGAGTGATGCAAAGGGAGGAAAGGCTTTGGAAAGAGAGTTGGAGATTGAGGGTGGGTTGGTGAAGTATGTATGTTAAGATTGTTTCAGCTGACTAAATCTGCAAACAGGTTTTGGCTTAAAGAAGGCAACTGTTGTGGAGCACTGAAACATAGTCAAAGTGAACAGAGGGGACAGCTGAGAAAGAAGAAAAGGGAAGTTATTTCTATAAGGCAAATAAATACATCTATTGTTAATGGAAAGCTAAATATAAGAACAGAGGTACTGGTTCAAACCAGAAGCCCATCTAGATTTGTGTCCTTTTCAAACGAAGTTGTTGCTCAGAGCAAAAATATACAGGACCATCCCCAATCAGATGGGTATGCAGTCTGGGTCTTTGAAGGCCAAGGGTGTCATCTTGAAGAATGTTCACAACCGCAAGATCTGGCCATCACTCACCTTTGGGATGCCCGAATTTTCAAAGATGGGTCCAAGAAGTGTCTCTAGGGGAAAAAAAGCTGTACTCATGTCATGATTAACTTCTGTCTGATCTCAGAAGGCAGCTAAGAATTCTGTAGTTACCCCACTTTCATTGTTGCTGTCCAGTCTGACGAATATCAGATCAAATACATGATCCATGAGCCATGCTATTGATACAGTGACAAAAAAGCTTATGTCCAGATTATGGTCTAGATGGAGCTAGGAAGTCTGGAAGCATCCAAACAGCATCTCCCAAGATTTGTAGATAAGATGACTGTGTGCCATACTGACCATAATAAGAAGCTCAGGAAGAGTAAAACCTGGGAGAGGTAATATATATGTTATTTGTCTACTTTGCAACTGAGCTGGCTTTCTGACTCCTGTCTGTGGAAAGCTCTGAGTTGTTTCTTTCTTGTGAAGCATTTATACGTGACATTTTTCAGCCCTCTCTTTCCTGGTAACGTAACCCAGGTAAGGTGGATCATATACCACCCACAATTCTGCTCCAGTTTGCAGAGCTGTCAAGTAATATCTTCCCTTCTCTCTAAAGATGCATTGTTCTTTCTGTAGCCTCATGCTGTGTGAACCCCACAGGTCTGTTAAGAGAGGGAAGATTGAATGACTAATCTGCATTAGAGCATATCTATTTTGTGGCAATTTTAGCTGGAAAGTGTAAATGGCAGGACTCTTTCGACATCCCAAGTGGGGTCCAGCTTTGAAGAGGACATCTGGAAATAATGGGAGCACTTTCAGAACTCACCTCCATCTAGTTCATTCTTGGCTAAGGTCCATAGTGATTGTTAAAATTATCCTTTTTTCATAATTGTTAGCAAAAGGGTGGGCAAGGAGAAATATGAAGCAGGCAGAAAATTAACACAAGTTTGAGCACAATTAGTACATGAAAATTTAATGGTGTTTAATGGTTCTCCATGATCCCCAAAATAAAGAATGGATTCATACTTGTATGCATCAAATAAAAAAAAAATCTATATAAGATCACTTTCAATTTTTTGTTTGGTTATTTTTCATATGAGATGGAAGTGACTTTCTGAAGGTGATGTGAAACTCACCCTGCCGTGAAGAGCTACACATGGCTTTAGTGGGGACGCTAATATGACTTGAGAGAGTTTGCAAGACTGAAACGTCAGTCTTTTGCATTTTGATTAGATAAATCCTGTGTTATAGCCAGCACTGGGGAAAACAGATATTTTAGCCACACATACCACCACTACCTTTGTGTTTATCTGCTTGGATTTCTCACTATTAACGACAAATTGGATGCGCAGGGAGCCACATCCCAGGCTGTAATTCATGCCAAGGGCCACAAATGCATGCATGTATCAACAGGATGGAGCTAATGGGCTGCCAAGGACTGCCAAGCCCACCCTTGTAAGAGCAGGAAGGAGCAAGAGCACATTGGAGCCAGACGGTTAGCCAAGACGGGCATGGCAGGGAAGGGTGTTAATGAGTTACTGTAACAGGAGGATGGCAGCAGGCGGCAGGATGCAGACCAGAGTGTAAATAAGATGTCAGGATGCAAGTTCAGGGCAGCCTAAAGGTATATAAAAAAGGAAAAGGCTGTTGTATTTCCTGGGGCAGGCGTGGAAAGGATTCAGGGATGGTTTTATGTGAGAAGCTGTGCATAAGGCTGCAGATAGTGAAAACACAGGAGCTCTCAGGAGGTCCTTGCATCTCCCAGACTCATGCATAAAGCATGAAGACAGCCTGCAATATGGGTTTTGTGGTATTTCAGGAGCCCTGCGTGGAGAAAAAAAAAACAAACCAAAAAAAAAGCTTTGGAAATCACACTAAATCGTGTCTGTCGGGTCTGTTTGATTTTTACTGCATTGCTTTAAATTCATTTTGTGCTGTGAACTTAAAGATATCTTGAAGGAAGTTTCTGTTCACAGGTGGCTGAGCGTAAGGAGGTGGTTTCACTGCACCACGGTGCACAGGCAGGCACTGAAGTAGAACTGAAACGATGCGTCACACTATCAAACTGTCAATTTTCTTTTGCCCTTTAGCAAGAAAAATAGTCTTTCTCATCTTTTAGTGAAGAGAAGGCCAGGTTAAGATTTTTTTACAATACCTTTTGTAATTAATTATTTTAGTAGCCAGAGTCAAGCCTCCATAACCCCTTGTGAATGTTACTAATGCATTTGAAGGGGCTGGGGGAGATATTTTTTAAGTGACAGAAGTTTAATAATGACCAAGTATGTTTTAATCTAAAGAAAATCTTTGCTGGAGGCAATGCACCACAGGGAAAAGGGAGGAGAAGTGGCGAGAAGGTGGAAGTCTCATGTTTCTATTGATTCAGAGCATGAGGAAGTGTGAGGAATAATTGCTATATTTTTTTACACGGGAGCGTTTCAATCAGGGCAGCTGCAATAACTTGATTAAGGGCATTAAGGGGATTGAAGACAGCAGCCCTTGAACCACCCTGAAGACTGATCTTGATGTCTAGTTTGTTTGAAATGTGGATTAACACAAATGGGTTGTCTATATCTTATTTTAGTGTCATTTAATCTTAGACTCATAGAATGGTTTGGGTTGGAAAGGACTTTTGAAGCTCATCTAGTCCAACTCCTCTGCCATGGGCAGGGGCACCTTCAACTCGATAAGGTTGCTCAGAGTCTATCCAACCTGATCCTGAATATTTCCAGGGATGGGGTTTCTACCACATCTCTGGGCAACCCGTTTCTGTGTTTCACCACCCTCACTGTAAAACATTACTTCCTTACATCCAGTCTAATGTTACTCTTTTTGCACAGATTATTCTTTTGCACACCCAAGTGAGTCTCAATGGGGCATCCTATGATTTCCATTTGCTACTCACTGCTGCTAATCTGCAATTTCAGAGTAAATAATTTACCCAAGGCAGGTGACGGACAGTGACTTTGCTCCCAGTGTCCATCCACAGGGCAATTTAGGGCTTTGCAGAAATGAGGAAATTATATATCTAGCCGGAAGCAGCCAATTGCAGGGACTAGGGGATACAGAAATGGACGCTGGGTGGTGCCATGGAGGCCACAGGTGGCAGCAGTAGTTAGATATCTGCGGGTGGTGAGGATTTTGAAGTGTTTGACTTTCTTTGCCCATTTTTTTTTATTCAACTCAGAGTTTAATTGGTGAGGTAAAATCTAATTTGCTGGCGGAATTGCTGCGCTACATGACACGAAGTCTCTACGTTTCAAAGAAGAAATGTAACCTTTATGCTCCCTTAAGTGCTTCTATCAATAAGGAGAAACACTGTCAAAGATGCACTCATAATTTCAGTACACACAGGATCTTATCTTGGTTACCTTCTTTTAGATTATTCTGTTGTAGTGGTTCCAAGTCAACATTATCCAGGTAAAATCTATTCTGTAGGTGCATGTGAAGTTATTTGGGCTCTCCCAAGCTTATTTGTATAGAAAGAAAAGAGAAAGACAATTCCTTCATCACTAAATATTAAAAGATAATAGTGATGAAGCTTTGTAACCTTACATAGAAAGAAGGAAGGGCCATGCATAAAGATTCACTGTTGCAGGGGTGAAAACCAATACATGCACAAAACTCAGCTGAGTCAGCAATCCTGCCATTTAAGTTGGAAGAGAGGATATTATTTTTTTAAAAAATGAGCAGGAAAAAAACAAGAAGGAGTTGAGAAATAAAGAAATTGCATTATTCAGATCAGTCAAAATACCCTTATTTGTTATATGGTGAGCCTCACAAAGCAGCTGTTCTCAGGAAGACCAATGGAATATCTCAATCTTTAGTTTAAGAAAAATATTGAATTCAAAACACTATCCAACAGCAACTCCAAATGGTGTTGCTACAGTTTTCTTGGAGGTAAATTTGAGGATTGGGCTGTGTTTCTCTTTATAAAACCTGGTGAAAATAAGCAGCCTAGGAGCTGGGGGAAACAAACTGGCAACGTGGTCGGTGTCTGCAGGGAAGGCAGAGACTGCGAAAAGCTGAAGTCAAGCTAGAATAAGGTTCTGAATGAATTCATCCATTGTGTATGATCAGACAGCAGGAGGCTTTTTTTCTGTGTTGTTTTTTGACATGTTCCTGCAGTGTTTTTTGAAAGCTTGTGCTCTAGGGGTGCTTGTATTTCTGGAGTGGTTTAGCCCTGTACTTCAGTATAGCTGCTGATTAATCAAGGAGAGATGGTGTCAGGAATTAAATCTTGGACTTTCTCTTCTTGGGTAGTTGGCTGTTATCCCTTAAAATTAATGGTATTTTTTTTTAATTTGAATTTTCAAATCCTTTTCCTCAGCTAGTAATCAGATATGCATCAGCTCCTATGTGAAGGGAGGGCTATTATCGTTATCCTTGTTATTCTTCAAATGAGTGAGTAATCTGAGCATTTCTTGACAGGAAGATACAGGCTACAGTTTAGCTGCTTAATCTTTCTTTCCTCCCCTCATCTAAGGAGAAATGCCTGTATTTCACTGCAGTGTATTTGGTTGCATATGAAAGCCCTTAACTTGCTAGAATACTTGGGAGTAAATAACGTTTTTATCTACCTTAAATTATTTAACAGATTTTCAATTACAGTTGATTAAATACCTTCATCTACAAAAAAAGATGAGTACTTTGATGATACTTATAAATATTTTGCTCCTATTTGCTCAAATAAGGCAATTTTAGCAATGCTTACATGGGACCAAACAGTCTATTGACCTGCTCCCTAAACCAATAGATACTGAAAATTGGGCTGTAAGTAACACCCTAGATATTCTTCATTAGTTATTCTGTACGTAACAAGGCTTCCAGAAATTACTGTCAGCCCATTATTGCTTCTTCTTTTTCTGTCCAAAATGATTGTTAGATAGGCAGTGAAACAGTCATACTAAATGAATCCCCGTTTTTCATCGGTGTTGTTTTATTAACCTTTGAAGTCCATGGCAGAAAAATGCTCTTACCTATACTTTTATGCAAGCACTGTGTCTGGCCGGAGTCAACCATGCTTTTGGGTTATATTTGCCCTTACTTTTTCTCCTTGCAAAACAGTTTGTTTTCTTGAGTTGGTAACTGGAAAACCAGCTGAGGTCTCCAGAAAAAAAAAACTTTTAGGGAATTCCTAATGGCCTACAAAGAAACCATTCTGTGTACAAACTGAATTCTGTGTGCAAACTGAAATGCTTACAATATGCTCAATGTCAGCGAGAGAAAGTAGTAGAAAAAGTGACCCTTTTCACCACAGCTGGTGGAAAAATTTGAGTACAGACTAATTGCTAGAAGGATGTCTTAGGCTTTGTGTTTAAAAATTGTGTATTCAAGCTGTCTTTGATCCTAATGAAAAATCTGGGTTTGCCTGCAAATATGCAATGCCAAGCAAAGCATTTTGGCAAGCCATTTATTTGATGAAAAATGAGCTTTAAGGCTGAATAATTTGTTGACGGAATATTTCAGAAATTATGAAAGAAATTTCTTCTCTACAGTGATGGATTCCTTGCACAATAAAATAACTATAGGGATGCGGGGAGAATGGGGATGTCATTTGTTTGGGGTTTAGAAAGACTTTTGACACATTTGCCTGCAGTATTATCATTTGGAAGCTACAGAAGTTTAGCTGGGTGCATGGGTGGTTAGATGAGTTGAAAGTTGACAGGACTATTGGGCTTGGAGAGAGGTAATTAACAGCTTTGATTTTTCACTGGTTCCAGTGAAAAGCAGAGTATGCTGGTAGTTAATACTGGGGAAAATACTCCGCGTCTCCATTGACATCTGGGTAGTGGGACAGAGCCATCTTCAGCAAATATGCATCCAGGATAAATTAGGGGAAGGGGGCTTTTAGTGCTGAGACGTAGTAGACCTTCATTTGAAAGGGGCATTGAGAAATGTGTCTGTTGGGTCAAATCAGCTTCATAAAACTCATCATGGAATGCAGGATAGAGGTTGTATTTCTGGAGCTGAATAAACCTGTGCACTGACAGAGGCCAGGGAATGATTGGCTGGACTGGAGTTCTATAGAAAAGGACCTGGGCCATACAATGAGGCCAAGTTGAGTAGAAGCCTCCTGAATGCTGTCACCGTGAACAGTCCATTGGGAAGAGCATGGATGGCAGATGAAGGTAAGCATTTAGTCCCTCTACTCAGTGCTGGAGAGGCCACGCTTGAAGCAATGGGTTTTAAGCCCCAGATAAGCCTCTTAAGATTGATACAGAAGGAGTTGAGGGGATTTCAGAACAGTCTCCCATTACTGCAGGGGCTGTTGCAAACACATGAAGTCAAACTTTTCTTGGTACTGGCAAATGATAAAAGAAGGGGCAACAGCCATGAGCTGAGGTTTGGGAGGTTTGGGCTGGACATGAGAGCAAATACTTTTCCCATAAAGATGGTGCAAGTCAGGACAGGTCACTAGAAAGGTGAGTGGGATCTCATTCTTCGGAAGCAGGACATGTTGAAGTATATGTTTGTTTGAAAAATGCTTTTGTGGAAAGATTTCTGGAGGAGTCATTGATTTGGATTTGTTGGCACCTCTTTGTGTTTTGGCATCGCAGCTGGACAACTGGCACTAGAAATTGAATCCCATCACCTTTGTTTTTCTTTCTAGTAGACTCATGGTGTTCTTGCATTACCTTGCTGACTTCCTTTTTTAGTCTCAATTTTTTGCTCGCAAAAATGAGCACTTCTAAATACCTTTGGCTTCAAAGTAGTGTCACGTATTTCCTATGACTTTGCATTTCAAATAAAGTCTGAAAATGTAAACTGCACTTAAAAAATTGACTGTGAAATAAATACAGCTGGCACTCTTGCAGTCAGTAGCCTTGATAGAAAAAAAAATAACAAACAGGGGGTTGTATATGCCTTTTTATTTCAAGTTTAAATATTTACCAAGGCAAAATGCCACAGCAAGAAGTAATACTTCACATGATGACCGCCGTGTATAGGAAAAATAGGTCAGGCAGATCAGCTTCATTTCCATGGCAACTGCTTAATCACTAGTGAAAAAGGCTAACTTAAACCTAAGTGCTGTTTCTTTACATTAGTTTCATTGCTGGATCTTAAACAGGCTTATTTTTATAATCACCTGATGGGCATTGAAATCACAGTAAAGAGTGTGAGAGGGAGTTAGCTGGGTGGAGATACACCCTGCCGTCTCTGAGGCTAAGGCCGCAGGTGGAGGCTCCACAAGAACCTGAGAATCCCTACTTTCTTGCCACTGAGCAGAAAGAGGGGACCTAAGATACAGGGGCAATGGAAACAGGTCCTTGCTCAGGGCGGTAGACGAATCCCCTCTTCGCCTCTCTCACCTTCTTGGTTGCCCTTACACAACAGATATGGGGCTCTGGGACTTGAGGGCCAGACAAATGAGTAGGTAGATGTAGGTCCATCCAGGGGATTGCCTATGGAGAGTCAGTCAGCCCTGCACATTATAATTGCCTCTGTTAAGGGAAAAAAAGGAGGGTAATTGTCATAGGTGATTCATTTCTGAGGGGAATAGAGGGCCCAATATGCTAACCAGCCCCTTCCCACAGGAAAATCTGCTGCCTCCCTGGGCCCAGGTTAGAGGTATTACTAGGAAAATCCCTGGTCTGGTATGATCCTCTCATTATTACCCACTTTTAGTTATACAGGCTGGCTGAGATGAGGTTACAGAGAGAAGTCCAAAACCCATTAAAAGGGATTTTAGGGCACTGAGGTGATTGGTCAAAGGATCAGGAGCACAGGTAGTGTTTTCCTCAATCCTGTCAGTAGCAGGGAAGAATACAGAAAGGAACAGGAAAACTCACGTGATTAATACATGGCTCAGGGGCTGGTGTCATCAGTGGAATTTTGATTTTTTGATCATGGGCAGGTTTGCACAGCGTGGGGCCTGCTGACAACAGATAGGAGTTCAGTTGTCTCAAAGAGAGTAAAATATTCTTGCTAATGAGTTGGCTAGCGAGGGCTTTAAGCTAGGTTCAAAGGGAGTCAAACTAGACTGACTAGAGATGAGCCTATAGATGAGTCTTGCACCACAAGACAAACTGGTGGGGAAGGTGTCTGGCCTGGTTGAACAGAGAACTTTTGCTGGGACTCAAGAAAAAGGTAGTTTACCCCATTTGGAAAAAAAGAGCAGAAAGCACAAAAAGAGTTAAGGGGTCTTGTTAGGTTATGCAGGGACAAAATCAGATAGGCAAAAGCGCGGCTCAAACTTAATCTGACCACTGTTGTAAGAGACAACAAACAATGTTTTTACAAATAGATCAACAACAAGTATAGAACCAAGGAGAATCTACATACTTTACTGGATATGGAGGGGAATATTGTTGTTGAGGATGAGCAAAAGCCTGAGGTGCTTAATGCCTTCTTTGCCTCAGTCTTTGTTAGTCAGACCAGTTATCCCCAGGATATTCAGCCCTCTGAGTTGGAAGACAGGGATAGAGAGCAGGATACCCCCACCCCCTATAATCCAAGAGGAAGCAGTCAATAACCTGCTGGGTCACCTGGACACTCACAAGTCCATCAGATGGATGAGATTCACCCAAGAGTACTGAGCTAGCAGAGGAGCTTGCTGGCCCACTCTCCATCATTTATCAGCAGTCCTGGTTAACAGGGGAGGTCCCAGATGACTTGCCAGTGTGGTGCCCATCTACAAGAAGGGCCAGAAAGAGGATCTGGGGAACTACAGGTCTGTCAGCCTGACCTCAATACCAGGAAATATTATGGAGTGGTTCATCTTGACTGCACTCACCAGGCAAGTGCAGGTCAGCCAGAGGATCAGGCTCAGCCAGCATGGGTTCATGAAGGGCAGGTCCTACTGGACCAACCTGATCTCCTATGACCAGATGACCCACTTAGTGGATGAAGGGAAGGCCGTGGATTTTATCTACCTAGACTTCAGCAAAGACTTTGATGCTGTCTCCCTCAGCATCCTCCTAGAGAAGTAAGCGGCTCATGGCTTCGACAGGCATACTCTTTACTGGGTAAAAAAGTGGCTGGATGTTCGAACACGGAGACCTGTGGTGAGTGGAGTTAAATCCAGTTGGCAGCTGGTCACAAGTGGTGTTCCCTGGGGCTCTCTGATGGGGTCAGACTGTTTAATATCTTCATCAGTGATCTAGATGAGGCACTTGAGCAAGTTTGCAGATAATACCAAGTTGGGAGTGAGTGTTAATTTGTTTGAGGGCAGGAAGGCTTTGCAGAGGGATGTAGATGGGCTGGATCAATGGGCCAAGGCCAAGTGCTGAGTCCTGGACTTGGGCCAAAACAAGCCCATGCAACGCTACAGGCTTGGGGAAGAATGGCTGGAAAGCTGCCTGGCAGAAAAAGATCTGGGATTACTGGTTGACAGCTGGCTGAACGTGAGCCAGTAGTGTGCCCACATGGCCAAGAAGGCCAGCAGCACCCTGGCTTGTATTGGAAATGGTGTGACCAGCAGGAGCAGGGAAGTGATCATGCCCCTGTACTTGTCGCTGGAGAAGCCACACCTTGAATACTGTGTGCAGTTTTGGGCCCCTCACTACAAGAAGGACATCGAGTTGCTGGAGCGTGTCCAGAGAAGGGCAATGAAGCTGGTAAAGGGTCTGGAGCACAAGTGTTGTGAGAGACAACTGAGGGAACTGGGATTGTTTAACCTGGAGAAGAGCAGGCTGAGGGGAGTCCTTATCGCTCTCTACAACTGCCTGAAAGGAGGTTGGAGTGAGACGGGTGCTGGTTTCTTCTCCCAGGTAACTAGTGATAGGATGAGAGGAAACGGCCTGTGGAGGTTTAGATCGGATATTAAGAAACAATTCTTTACTGAAAGTGTGGTGAAGCACTGGAAGAAGCTGCCCAGGGAAGTGGTTGTGTCGCCATCGCCTGGAGGTGTTCAAAAAATGTGTAGATGTGGCACTTCAGGTGCCTGGACTGGTAGGCCCAGTGGTGTTGAGCTGATGGTTGGACGTGATGATGTTAGAGGTCTTTTAATGATTCTGTTGTTCTGTTTGCAGCCGTCCTGACATAAGGACTGTGAGGTTTGTTGTATGTTTCTTCACCTGTTCAGAGATCCAGCTCCAATATTAAAACTACATGACAAAATAAGAAATGTGAAAGTCTAACTGCTGCATTTGAGGAGGTCACAGTGGCAACAGGGCATATGTATACTTGAATTTTAGCCTTTTGTTTGTCATGTCCAGAACTGAATGGATGTGATAAAATTCCTAAACTGATAGCAGTGTATGAAAGAAAGCTGTCTGAGTCTTCAAATTCTGTATTTAGCTGATCTGGGGTGAAATTTTATTTTACTCCCAGAACTTGCAGTGTAGTTTTGACGAAGCTACAGGGAAGGCTTTGGTGTGCAGCTCCTACACAATTTGCATGAGTGAAACATGGAGTATTTTTATTATTAGACTTGTTAGATTGCTTTGACAAATTCAAGTTGCCACTAATAGATTCTGCTATGGCAGCGAGTCCTAAGCATCAAGCCACAGCCAGGACATTTGAGATCTGGGAAGGAAATGAAAACATGAGTAAGATTTCAGACCTTAGAGAGCAAATAGTAAATATTTAATGTTTGAAGACTGTGTCTCAGCTGACTGTGTCCCTTATAGCTGGTCTCTGATATCGTGCCCACCCTTACACCATTCCCAAACCCTCAAAATCATGTCTTGGGTTTGAGTGGAATTAAAAACTTCTGATGGCAGTGAGATTTGATTTGAAACATTTGGGCGGGAGTTTCAATGTCAGGAAGTGGTTAGCAGTGCATTACCTTGGAGTCCGCGTTTTTTTATGAAGGATTCATTGAAGCTTAAATTTGTTGTGAAGATGTTCAGTAATTACTAAGTTGCTTCACAGTGTAAAGGCCCAGCACTTTGCACAAGGCTTTAGACTTCATGAAACAGCCTCTGTCATTGCTGCTTTCTCCTGGCATCAGTTTTAATAGTCCTTAGTAATGTGGGGTTGGCCAAAACCATGCTTCAGTCTCCATTTAAAAGGGATGCTTTAGAAACAGAGATCTGAAATATTATTGCCTGGTCTGAAAGATGTGCAGCCTGAATAAGAACTTTGGAAGTTAAATTGTGGCTGAGGAAGAGAGAAGAACTTGGGGTAACGGAAGTTACACCCCGTAGAGTAATATGATGCTTAGGTGGTGCCAGTTCTTTTAACAAATAAAGGGATGCAGGATAGGAGGAATATTAGTAACACCCTTTTCTGCCAGCCACAACCTTCCTCTAATGAGGTATTAATAAAAAACGGCACAAGTTACAAAAAAACTGTTACTTCTTCACATTATCTAATTGGCATTTATTTTCTTTAAATCAGAAAGTTCCAATACCAATTCTCAGGTGGAGACAGTTTGATAACTGTTACTTAAATACGTTTAGACAGATTATGAAGAAGTGTTTTTTTCTCTCTGCTGGAAAAGGCTGGCTTGTACTTTTGAAGGGAACGGCAGTGGGGAAAAAAAAAACCCACCCGTATGGTTTTGTTAGCAAACTTGCATATCAAAGGCTTTAGCCTTCATTTCATCTTTCCTTATGAATGGCTGACAATTATCACATTGCCCAGTTAACCCAGCTGTGGATGAGAATCAGACTGATAGAAAAATGGAAATTGATGTGCCACTTGTCCTGAAATTCTTTTTTTCCCCCCAAGCCATTTGGCAAAGCTTTGCAAAACATATATTTCAACAAGAACAAAGGCTTCTTCGACAGTCTGATTAGCTGTCACTTCAGTTAACTCTTAATAAACATAAAACCCTTCAGATGTATTCATTTGAATAAAGATCACATAATCATGTTTTGCTGATTGGAAATCCTTTGGGGATTAATACGTGTCGAAGTCTATGTTTGTTGAAGCAAAAATGAAATCGCATTCTCTGGTTCTTAGGTGCTTTGAAATAAAATGAATTATTACTTCCTCTGCAAATTGGAACCATGCATATGGGAGCATAAGACGCATGAATTGGTCTGGATCTTTCTGAAGGGGCAATCTTCATTAGTAATCTGGATGAAACAGTTACTGACTACAAATAAACCGTGTTGCTGAGTACAAAACAAACTGTACTGAGATGAAAAATAGGGACAGCATCTTTGAATTCATCTTGTCGCAACACATAACTTGGGAGCACATCTTGTACTTTGAACTGTATTAGAGTTTAAAGGGCAAATTAAGTAAAGAACTGGGCATGCTTCCAAGCGCGTAACTCATTAAAATCCAGCCCTCCATTGGGCTGTCTGCTAAGAAGTGTGCAGTGAGGCCAACCTTTGGCAAGGAATAGTGGATCTAATTTTGGCCTTGACATTACAAAATGTTGCTGTAGCTTCTGCTAGAGACATGAAAGCATGCTGTGCTGGAGATGAAGTCTCAGCACAGAAAGAGCTGCTAGTTTGCTATTTGGGTGCAATTAGAGGTGTAAGTGAAATATTGTGATAATATTGTGTTATATTAATGGGATAATGATTCATAAAGAAAAGAAGATCCTTTCTGTGTTTAGATTACATTACTGTAAAACATTCATCATGAAGGATGCTTAAATGTTTACACTATTGCAATTTGTTTGTGTTTATCCACTTTTTTATCCTATATATTGCAATACTAAGTTGCCTTGCATGCCTGCAACTTGGTGAGCTCGTCAATAGCTAATTTGGTAGGTAAAAGAAGAAAACTGGCTTTAGCAAATATTTGAAATAAGTCTTTTGAATGTGGCTTAGGGAACTTTTACTTTTTTTTTCTCTGAGTACCAGGTTCTACTCCTTCTCTTAATACCCAGATAAAACTGCCTACAACTACCCATGACTGCCGATGGACCTGCGGCAAAGGAAGGATGCCAGAGTTTTTTTCCGAATTAACTTTTTCTATCATTCAGTTTATCTTTCACTCTTTTTAGTTGTTCAGTGCCTCTTAAGTTCTTGTCACTGGGTGACACCAGTGCTGGTGTCATAGCAAAGGATTTCTGTGTTTCAGCCAACAGGCCAAGTGAGAGTGATGTGAGATGACCATCGTGGTCTGGATACAGGTTCTAGAGCCTAATGGATGGTGGTGGCTCAAAGAGCTTGTCCCACTACTTGGCCAGCAGCTGGGCTTGTTTTCTGTATCTCTTCATCATTTTTATGGTTCCAAATGTTGCATCTGTGTTCTGCATGCTTCTCTCTCTCTGTCCTGTAACTTGGAACAAGATGAGAAATGTAATGACGATGATGGTTTTTTATTCTCTTTAAATAATCCATGATATGAAATTGGATGTCGATCTTCAAAGGCAAGAAAACATGTTTGCAACGTCTTTTGGCATGAATTGATAGCCTTTACAAGGGAAAAACTGAGTATTGTTTCAGCCTGAGTCTATGCTATTCTGGGTATTTGTGGTATTTTTAGCTTGTTTGGATGGGCAGTGCAGCATGCAGGCGTGCAAATTCTGCAGTCTTGGATGTAGACTACATCCACTGATGTATAAAACCATCTGAAGGAGGCATTGATAAGTCAAGCAGATAAGACAGCAGTGGACTCTGAAGTGCCAGAAGTATTCATAGCTGCAAGGGAAACACCGTGGTGGTGGTAGTTTGAATGCTGTGATCCATTGCTACAGGAGTGGTCTATTGTGATTATGTAAGAATAGGAAGGTTATTTGCACGCTTAAATGTGAAGATGCTTTTCTAACAGAAAAAGACGTTGAATAGGGTAAGTTCTTGGTTTTATTGCGGTATGTATAAAAATTAGAAACAGGCCTGTGTAATCCGTTCTCCAAGTACATCTTCATTAATCTCTCTTAACAGAGTACATATTTTTTACCTGGTAATTGTTGTGTATTGTATTAGCAAAGTACAAGAAAGATTAAGTGCAAAACCTTTAATGTGATTAGAAATTGCTGTTTAGCTATGTATCTCATTTATTGTTTGTAATTGACTTGAGACTTCTTGCTTCTTTGGCTAAGACAGGGAACACAAACACATTGCCATGCAACAGCTACTTGATTGAAGTGGGTTCAAGTGAAGAAAATTAGTTGGGTTCTTTAAATGTTATTTCCATGTCCTCTCCACAGAGACAGGTAGCTTGAATCGTTTGTTGATTTTAAGATAACTTAAGATGTGGAAAAAACATAAATGGAGAGGTAGGAACCTAGAAGGTGCATACGGACAGAATTTTAGAAGGGAAAAGACAAATGACAGCAGCTCCATTGGCCCAGTTTCACAGAGACAACTGTTGACAGCAATCTCAGGGGTGAGTTTCTGAAACTTAAATAAACACTGAAGTTCTGTTCTGAGTGTGAATAGATTGAAAATGCTAATAGTCTCTCCTTTGGCATATATGTTCATCAGAAAAGTAGTCACATAGATAATTTGACTGTCTGGATAGGATCGCTTAGCCTGAAATTGTATATTTTTTGGGTTTTATTTCAGGCAACTAATTCTAATTTCACACGGGATCCGCATTCTTGATAATAATGGTATAGATCATGTTTTTGAAGTAAGCTGAAGTGAACTTATTCAGATTACTAATGGGAGCATTTTTTTCTTCAGCAACTTTAGAATAGCTCAATAAATACTGCCATTTGAGCGCAGATCTATTAAACATTTTTTATGACCAGTCAGAGACCAGTCTTGTTTTCCTGTATCTAGTACATTTATACATTGTAATGATCATTTTATGCATTTGTCCTCTGCTTGCGTGGGATGAATTTTAATATGCAGGCAGAAGGTGACATTTTTATTGCTTTTGTGGACATCGGGAATGAATTTTAAATTCAATTATATACTGTCTGTGGAATTATCACACAAGGGACTTACCAATAAATACAACTCATAGATTACTGAAAACTAAGGAGGAGAGTAATCACCAGAGCGACTTAAACTGTGGAAATTGAGTAGCATATTACATATGACTTCAAAACATATGAGGTAATGCATTTTAGGAAGAATAATTTAAACTTCATATAGACAACAATAAACCAGCATAATTATTTCTGGAAGAAGGTTAAAAGAGTTTCTACAACTCAATGAAGACGAATCTACAGTGTGCCCCAACAGCTCATAATGCAATTAGAAATATGTATTTTAAAGTGTGGACAAAATAGGAAGGGCATTATATACAATGAAAATGATCTCACAGAACATGCTTGCAGGAATTGTGCTGTGGAATTGAACTATAGATGTAGACAAATCAGGCTTATGTTAAAGTGTCCTCAGAATGACAGTAAAAATCCTTAACTGCTTAATAATTTGGAAAATTACAGCTGACCTGCAGTGAATCAGTACTCTGTTAAGCTGCTAACAAGGAGGCTAAGGAGGACCAGCTCGCCAAAGCACACTGCAAATCAATAAGATACTGGTTTTAACAAGAAAATTCAAACTGCTGGATATATAAAACTTTGATGAAGGCTTTCAAAGCAAATTGGACATGTGTGTGCATGAACGCACATCCACATACACAGGATTTTTAATGCTTTGCACTACAGTGGAAAGATAAAAGATGTTATTAAAAAAAATCAATTTGGCTTGATATTCAGAACAACCAAATAAAGCGTAAGCCCTTATCTGGAGTAGGTAAATACAGAAGATGTCAGTGTTTTCTTGTGGAGCAGAGAATAACAGTCTAGTTGATGTCTGAAGGGTCCAGCCCATGTGGTCATTTCACCCAAACCTGCTTTCGAAACAGGAGGTGAGGTTGAGCTAATCAAACCAACATGGAGAGGTCTGAAGGAAGGAGGTGTTCTGCCCAACATGGCCTCTACTCCCTACAGTTGTAGGGAAGGCAGATGCTCAGCATTTGCTGGGTCCTCTATTGGAGGAAACTAGGGTTGCAACCGAGGACCTGGATTTACAAATCCCTCTAATGAGATTTGCCCTTCCACATGACATTAGAAATCCAGGATGTTTTGTTCCTCTGCATTTTCGGATGACATATTAAACTGATGTTTCGATTAATTTCCAACCTTCATCAGCAAATTGTTCCCGGAGTTCCTGGATGTCTAAAGGGCAACTGAAAACTGACAGTCTTCCTAAGCCACTGAAATTCTTATACCTTCTAGACACATGCCACTGAATTGTTATTAGAGAAAGGAAAAACACATCTTTACAAGTAAATATCCAGCCTTGTCTTATAGGCTCTCGGATGGAGATGGCTCTGTCCCAAATAATCCTGTTCCAATACTTACTTTATTGCTATAACCTGGGAAATGAGATATAAATCTCAGTTTATCTGATTTCTAATTCCAATGGACCTCGCCTACCTTCACCTGTAAGATGGTCTTCAACATCTAATCTTTTTCCCATGTAGGTAAAAATTACTCTGAATCTATATTGAACAGTAAATTCGCTATTTAAATGAATGTTAAGGGTGCGTTTTTTGAGGATGTTATGGGGAGATCCTGGCTACCTTGTTTTAAAGCAATGCTTGCGTGCCCACTGTGATCTGCGTACATGTTCCAAAAATGAGTTATTGAATATTTGGGGTATTAGAAGTCATTTTGTTAGGTATTAATCACTTGAGAGGAATAAATTGCCTCATCTGCAAACCTGAGGAATGATCGTCAATAAAACAGAAATGACAGTGGACTAGGAATGGTTTTATGGGAAGCTCTTTCAACAGCCATTGCTCGCTTCTTTTAACTCTATTTAGGTCTGCTGGTAAGTCAGATTTTAATCTGTAGTGTTTCCTTCTAAGCATATATGATGGCATTTTTAATCAAGATGCCATGTGGCCTTGAACAAATCACCATACAGTAAATAACCATATTTGCCTTTGTCATCCAGAGCCGTAATCTTATCATAATGACTTTCTTTCTATGAAAAAAAAGCTTACTGGCATGAGTTATATTTTTTAAACAATTTTTGATAGAGTGCTACGTTCATTGTTTTTTGAGGACAGGCTGTACTCATAGCCAAGCACAGGATGCTGCCATAGGCAAAAAAGGGCGGCATGGCACATCCTGGGTTACAGGGCTCAGGGCAAAGATTCAGCACCAAAATCTAGTATGCCAGCTTCATTCCTTTTTAATCTGTATCCCCAGTCCTTTATCCTTGACTGACATACCTGTAAGCTAATTTCAGTGTCAGTTTTCTGTTCTGCTTGCTACATGTCTGTAACAGAAGTCTTGAAATTGTGTCCTGCCTTCCCTGTATATTATTTCTCTATCTAAATATCAACTATGCTGGCTCAGGAGTACCCACTAAAATTCCTAAACACTCATGTTTCCATATTGTCTTTATCCTTCTTTTGAAACATGACAAACTGGAAAAGGTTTAGAGGTTCAACTGCAGGCAAACCATCCAATAGTATCAATGATCTCAGTCTCCTGTCAGCTTGGAAGGATTGACATAACAGCATGCCTGCAAAGATTCCTTCTTGGGATACAAATGTGATCGTGTAATGCGCTGATGTTTTGATTAGCAGTTAATTAAACAAATTGATAGAAGTTAGTGAAACTTTCATCTTGCAAGAGAAAAAGTGTGGAAAAAACAGGACATGCTGGATAAAGCAAAGTGAAACATCTTTTGCTATTCGAGTGGGGACAGATCTGATCTGTGCTGTATCGAACATAAAATTTCTCAAGCATTTCCCTTCTGGCACAAGAGTGTCTGTTAGATAGATCAACCAACGCATGCCTGCCTGATCAGTCTTGCTGCTTATGGCAAACAAAAAAGTTTCCCCCCTTCTCCAAACCACTTTTTACCTGGAGTGCATTGCAGATTGCAGTATGTCCATGTTGTGGATCTGTGCTCGCAGTGATGGTCATCCAAACCTGAGATGCTCCAGTTGGAAGGTTGTGTGGGTTGGGCTCTGTCTCCTGACAGGGACTTTGGGTTAGCCTGGGTGTAGGGGGTTACAACTGGTCTTAACAGTGGTGTCTTCTAATCATTAATTTGGGAGCCCATTTTAGGGTTGCAGTCCCTAAATGGGTTATTGTATTAGCAAATGCAGAGGAAGAAATAACCAATGATTGTTTGACAGCAGCTGAATAGAGTTGTATTAAGTAATTGAAATTGTCTTCCCAGTACATTTTTTCTTTTGGTTTGAGTTTTTTGTTACCCATTATATTGTTTGCCTGTCTGTAATATTCCTAAGATTATGTTTTCTTAAACAATTGACTTTTCAAAGCTTATTTCAAGTCTGTCAAGCTTATTTGATTATTTCTCCAATACAATTCAAGCCACTTGAAATCTTCAACATTTAATTCACTTTCAGCTTCATTCTATTTTCAGCACATGAAAAATGCAACGGAGACTTACTGTGCATTGCAGACTTTGGACTCCTGAGATGTAAGGGTTTTACTGCGTGGAGGAGAAAATCAAAAGCATTGTATATGCAAAGATTAAATCATTCTTCACTTTTCTTTAATTCAGTAAAGGGACTGACGCACATCCTGAAGAAGGGGAAGTATACCAGTTATAGCTTTAGAGGCATTTTAAAGGCATTTGGTGTGCTGAGCCTCCTAAAACTTGTATTACACATTTGAAGTAGATCCAAACTGAACTCAGGCAAAGGTCCCCTGTAACATCTATGAAAAGGCATTCAGAGATAAGAGAGCTCTTCTACAAAAAAGACAAAGAGCAACAGCAGCAGCATTCCCAGGAATATGAATAAAAGCCATTAGACATAAGGAATTAAGATGAGCCACCATCTGTTAGCCTTCAGAGCTTCACAGAGGATAAATGTCTGGAATTATACCCCCAAATCAATTACACATGTGCCATCCTTTCTGCTGTGAACAGCAAACGAGCACACTGCCTAGAGAATGAGTGTGCTTAAAATAGGAAGGGATTTGCTAGGTCTGTATTTTTGCCTCAGGCAAACCTTGAGGTTGGTGTCCCTCTTGTGTCTCCAACTGAGTAGTAATTATTCAAGGCTGTCCTGGCGCTCTACAGGTTAGAAATTAAGAGGAAGGGGGTTTTACGCATATGTGTGTTGGGTTAGAAGTACTGGATTGGGCTGGTTAGGATGTCCTGAATATCTTGCAGTACTTTCTGATGTTACCTGGGGTTTACATCAACTTACATCAACAATACTTGTCTGTAGAAAGATCTCAAATGCCTCCATCAAGCCCTCTGAGATGAACTTGCATGGAGCCACTCATGATTTCATACAATTGTGGCTGTCCTAAGTTTCTATCATGATGAGGAACAAACTGCTCTGTTCTCCAGTGCTTTTTTCATAGCTTATTTCTCTGTGGAGGAGGTAACTAGGTCAATATCAGGAATACTATTTTTGGTGATGATCTACTGATGGTCAGTGCTTTTGTTTGGACTTGTCTCTCAGTAAATCATCTCAGATGCATCAATCGAGAGTGAGTAGCTCAAGATTGCCCCCCAAAAAAAGATCTGCTGCTTTTTGCTATGTCTGGAAATTATTGACACTGCTGACTGTGGGGTCAGCCCTGCCAACTCACTGTGTAGGAATGTGTTGGACAGGATTTCCACATTTCTTTATCCTGTATTATTCATTGGCTAATAGTGCAAAATGTCTTCTGACTGTTCTTGTAGTAATTAACGTTGACAAAACTAGAAGATATTTAGCTATTTTAATACTTGCTTTATGAATCACGTAGATTCAGTCAATATCTATGATGGGGAGTAATTTTTCTTTGAAACTTCAATATTAGGGACCCATCTCTCAGGTTCCTACAATTTAGTGGGCACTAAAGGAAGTTGCCCAGGAGAATGTGAAATGCTTGTGATTCAGATGACCTTAAAAACACTTATAGCTTATTTTTCTTTTGTATCTATGGAATTATGAAGACAGAAAAATGGAAATCTTTTTAATATGTTCATTTGATGGTGACAGATAAAAGGATGGAGGCAGGAAGCAATGTTAACAACAGCAGTGAACATTGCAAATCAGGGGCTGTGCTTTGGAAATAGTGTTGTCAGTGTCTTCGTGAAAAAGATATTATTATGACAATTTCCTGTCAAGTGCAGTAGACATCTGTTAGAGACAAAATGCCTGGCTTTAATTGGTTTTGAAGATGTTGTAAATACCCAGTTTGGAGGAATGGGACAAAATGGACTGGGCATTGCAAAGACAATTTGTCACTTCTTTAAACTCTACCATTTCTTCAAAATACTGATCAGCATTTAAGAATCTTTTTTTGAGATACAGCACAAGAGTCAATCACAAGCCTCTTTCCATTTTCGAGGCACAGTATTAGCATCTTGTGTGAGATAATGTATTTTGTTTGACTTTATTCTGATGCTGCAGTGATGGATTTGTAGTTTCAGTCGAGATGCAGAAGCAGAATTAAGGCTTGGTGCACTCATTCCAGGATTGTCACAGAGGCTGAAGGGTGAGGGTTTGTTTCCCATGATATCTCCCAGAGAAGGGGGGAAAACGCTGGCGAGAAACTCCTTGATAGTAAACCGTTTTGAAGAGGTAATAATTACATTGCAAGCCGAGGACAATTTAATTATGGCTGCATTGCAATGCGGGATCGTAGAAACAAGATATGCAGGGTGTGCAGGGGTGTGAGGTTTCTTGTGGCAGCTGTTGTCTTTAATAACCTATATAAACATGTTAGAAAAGACAGGTAAGTTGGAATGTACAGAATCTTTCCTTTAGCACTACAGGTATTATTTGGTTTACAAATATGAAGAAATACCAACTGGTACAGCAGAGAAAATCCCCTAACATACTCAAACAGTAATAGCAAGTATAGGTTTCCTCTGTAGGCTGGCACAAGAGCAGCACTGCAGGGCAGTGTGCATCCTTTGGCTTGAGCTGAGTAACCAAAACATGCCTGCTTGAAGTTTAGTGATGTTTCCAAAGTAGTTGTTGCTGTTGAGCACTTGTAGCACTTTGGAAGCAACACCTCTTTTCAAGAGGAATAATCTTGTGTGAATGCAGGTAAAATGGGTGAGAGAGTTTCCATACCTGCTAATTTCTCTCCTTCCCTCTCATCATGACAGTAACAATTTATTTTTTTTTTAAGTTGTACCATCTCCCCAGTGACTACAAAATGAGATGTGGTAGGAGGGCTGTCTCTGATAATGAACCCCTGTCAGGGAAAGACGAGGACTGTCAGAAGCAGAGAAAAAAATACTCTGGAGTACCTGAGCAGCCTACTGAACACAAACAGAGCTTGGACCAAAATGAGGTGTGCAGCCGCATCCTGTTATGTCGCCCCATGTGCCTTCCCTGCAGGGGAATCTGAGTTTTGACCTCATGGTATCAGTAGACTACTTCATCCATTAGCATCGTTATTGCCCTTTTATTACGAGAGGAAAAAAATGCAGTCCTTTGTACTTGCTTTAGTTTACTCTTTTTCAGAGAAAGATCAGTTCATTTGCTTTTTGAATCTCTCCCATTTTCACATGTATGGCAGCTCTTAGTATGTAACCAGAAGTCTGGGAGAAAAAAACTTACAGGAAACCCCTTTCAGGAGTTTATTTACCAGAATAAGGCCTGTATTGTGAGTGGCAGAGCTTTAAAGCTGTAGCTTTAATATTTTCACACTCTCCCAGATTAACAATTGCAAATTATTTTAATGCTTTTGTAGCTTTAGCACAGCAGACAAGTCATCTGCAGCACCTGCAGTGCAAATCTGTTCTCTCTTTCTAAGACCTGCATTCTATGAGCGGCTTTCAAGACCAGACATAAGTGCAATTAATGCAAGAGTGAGTGACTTCTGCTTTCCATCTCCCATGATTCCTTTTTCTCTAATATTCTTCAAGCTAAGCAAAACGCAGGAAATTGCTTCAGGAAAACTAGCCTTGACTTACCAATTGTATTTGTAATAGGGTAAGGATTGAGTTTCCGGAGAACTAAATACACCTTTTCTGCCACTTCTATTGTAGTGGGTAATGTGTATGAAAAAAACCACAAGAGTTTATCCTCCAAATAATGCCTATTAATCTGACAGAAAAGAGGAATTGTATTTTGATGCAACAGTTTGCAACACAAAATGAATATGCAGCGCTCTCCCTCTGCACCCTTGCCTCCCTTGCATGCTGACTTTTGCACGGAGGCATCCAGCAGCTGTGTGGGCCTCAGGAACTACTTGCAGTTGTTCTCACCATTCAAGAGACTCCCTGTCCTATCACCTTCTCCAGACTTTCTGTGTTTTCTCCCTAGCAAGCTCATACACTGTTTAGTCAGTGGATGCTCTCAGTGCCCTGTCATTGCCAGGTACTTCTAGCAGTAGATAATCCCCGTGTCGTCTCTGAGCACCCTGGGAGATGGTTTTGCTAATGAGCTGAATCTCAGTGTGCAGTTTGCTTATTGGGATGGAAATGGATTTTTAAAGTACTGGAATGAAATCCCACATCTGGGACAATGCAAAACGCAGAGGCAGGTCCTGCTTTGTGCTTCTGCTCTGCCATCCTGGCTTGGGTTAGGGTATATTCCATAATTATCCTTTTTATTTTGCTCTCTATGGCTGTATTAACGTGTGACAGGGACAGGATCTGTTCTGTAAGATCTAAGTATGGCATAGGAGCAATAGATTATTTTTTATTTTATTTTTTCCTCATGAAACTATCTTCTACAAGTTCCCACTTTAAAACCAATGCCAACCAGACCTCAGGATAGATGTGAACATGGGAAAGGTGGGACTATGTGGGGTTCTCTGCTGCAACATGTCCTGCTTTAAGAAGGCAAAGAGAAGGCAGTATGAAAGACTACACAGTAAATTTTTATACGGTTCCGTGAATCAAGCTGCAAGCACGTTTCTTAGTTCTTTTTGTTAAGGTCATGATCCTTACAGAGCTGGCAGTCCCTGTCTGACACAATCTGATGGCCAGTGGGCAGCTGCCTGTACTTGGCATTTCCAGCTTGATTTGTTCAAAACATGATCTTCTATGAGTATCCTAAATCAATCATGAGCTTCTGCTAGGTAAAGTTTAACCTCAGTTCTTTCGGAGTGGAGAAACAGAGCTGGAGAGGCACCTCAAATGTGGCAAAGCAGAGACAAAAACTTTAGTGTTTTTCAGCTTTCATTATAATTGGGTGCAAAAAAAAATTCAGGCAAAGCTTCCTTTCCTTTTCCTGATCTGTTTTGATTTTAAAACTATACTTACCCTTTGGGCCCAAGGCAGAGAACAGTAACAACAAATGCATTTGTTATGGTGCCAGCCAATAATAAAAGATAAAGGGTTTGTTTAGGAGCTAACCCACAAGGACTGTCTGCCACCAACTGCAAGGCTGGATAAACACTTTCAATGAACACCCTTTAAAAGTTTGCATCTTGAAATGCATTTAGAAAGTGAAGAGCTGCTTTTGTGTTAGGCTGAAGAAAGACGACAGCAAAGGAACATGCATAGTTGTCAGAAGATAAATGTCCTGTCACAGTGTTGGCATTTCTGACACTGAGTGTTGTTTTTTAGGGTAAAATGAACTCTTTAGGTTACATCCAGGATTATTTGGAAACCCTCACTAGTTTAGCTTGTACTAAATCCCATGAGATGAACCAAAAGGATGAATTAAAGCATTGCTAATGGAGTATGTTGCTTCAGCCTAAAACTTGAGAGCATCTCAGTGACTGCAGATCATCTGTGCTTTTGTATTAAGATGGAGATTCAACATGGACATTTTGGTGCAGCTCTTTCCCCCCATTTTGGCAGCCTCTGTTCAACATGTTAAGCTCTCTGTGAAAATGTGTTGCTTTCAGCCCCAGCTGGAATAGCTGCTCTGCTGTTCCTGCAGACAGCAAGCAATTCCCCACAGTGCCCTCACCAGATATATCGGCTGTCATCCCCTACAAAATATTCCATAGCTGAATAGCATGGAATATAGCCAGCAAAAAGTCACCACTCCTTGCCAGCACGAGCAGCCCTTCCACCAGTGCAGCTACTTCTATGTTTCATGTTCAATCTACAGAGACTGGAGAAGGTCAGAAGTTACCCTCATCCTGTTACCCGCGATAGCAGTCACACATTTTTGTGATGAAATATCGTGATGTTTGTGGATGGAGTAAAAAACTATTGGATTTATTGGCAGTTGCAGTTAAAACTCAATTTCCTTAAGCTAGGAATCTGGTTTGCCTTGTTAAGTCCTACCTTTGTAGGACAGCCTGGATCTTCATGTGGATCTTGATCTGTACTTTTGGAAAAGGGGCTATAAAATAAGCATAAATAGTTTGTTAGAAATGCATTCTAGCACCGATATCTCCATAAATAACTTCAAGAGGCAGACTGTAGGTGCATAGAATTTCAGTTATGAAAGCAACTCTCTTCCATAGCCAGCTTTATTCCATAATCTCATCACACAGGGTCGGGGCTTTTTTTGACTAATCAATGTTAGACATCTTAGGTGGTGTAGTGCTGATCACCGTTCAGTTGCTTGCTTCATGGGGGATATTGTAGCAGACCTGGAGCCTCTTCTGCAACTGAGTACTTAACTAGTTTCTCTTGAAATATATTTGAAGGATCAGGCAGTAGAGAAAGCCTTGGTTATCTCTTCGGCTCTGGAATGATCAAAGTGTTCACCTTGGATGAACAAGATGGAGGTTTGATTCCCACCTTAGCATGGGTGTGTTGGAATGCAGACCTTTTCCTTTCAGGGCAACTTTTCAATAGTATATTCAGTGCAGATGGACAAATTTCTCCTTGTTATATGGAACAAGAAGCACCTGGAGAAAGTCCACAGGTGGACTTGGTAACTAGACTTATAGGAAACACAGCTTGTCAGGAAATACTGAGCAAGTTGCAAGTGCATAGTCAAGAAAAGACATAGTTCCTTGGCTGTGTGGGGAAGAGGTTTGTGAAGAAAAGTGGAATGAAGTCTTCCATGTGTACTATAGGTAAGAAGAAGAGTCATGAGTTTTAAACTTTGTTGAGAGACTTCAGTGTTGGATATCAGAATATCTTTTTTCCTATCTGTAGCAATTGTTACTGGCTAGAGTGGGTGTTTTTAAATTTTCATTGTTGATGGATTTTAAGAAGCAATTGGAGAAGACCTTGTCAGAGTCTGTATTTGCTTGATCCTGCTTTGTTAGAACAGAGTAAGTAATTTCTTAATGAGATTGAGTTGCATTTGCTGGCGTTTCTTCTGTTCTAAATGAGTGCATCTGAACTCAAGTGTTGAATATTTTCTTATGTGTCTTTTCAGACTTGCTCACAAACTTAACAAAGTTATAGAAAACGATGTAATTTTTCTTATCTGTTGCTCTGCAGCAATATCTTCAAAGATTTTCTTTCTTTTGAGTCTTATGCTACTCTTTGTCTTTCTAGAGTGTTTTTTCCCACCTGCAACATTTTGTAGCTGGGCTGTTTTCATCTAAGCTTTCCCTTTGGATCTGAGGCTCCATTTTCCTTTGAATGCAAGTACCCACATGGAAATAATCACCAAAAAGAAAAGATCTTTAAATAATACAGGCAGATTCTGGATGAAAGAAAGAATCTATTTTATGAATCTGTGTAATGTTTTTGTGGAGTGTAGGGGTATATTTTTATTTACTTGGAGAATCAAACAAAACGTTCAATGCTGTCCTATACACTTGAGCGTATTTTCCAGTATCTTTCTTCGATTGGTTTTGTCATCAGCTCTGTTAGCCTGAATTTGTGACATCTTTTAGCAGGTCAGTAAATGTTTTGTCTCTGCTATTTTATAAAGGTATTTGTTCAGTACAGGGGTTTTTTTTGGTACTAAAGTGATGATCAGACTCTTCTTTAGAGACTCAAATAGTATTCGACTGCATTGTCACTTCTAGCTCTTTAGAAAGATACTGGCCTCTCATAAATCACTTAAATTTGTGATATTAATTGTGTAATTCTGTGATGTGTTGTAGTTGTAGTTTGTTTGGCCAAAAGTTGATTTTCCCATTATCTACTCTGCCGCTGTGTTAAAGTTGTAAGCATTTCTATTAGGAATTTTTCCTTGTTTACTTAGTAGCCCAAGTTTTCAGTAGAAAGATTTAGAATTAGTTCAGAGCTCACATGCTCGCGCATTTGGGCTATAGTATGTGTGTTCCGCTACACTCCCTTGCGTTGTGTAAGTTGTTTGTAAAGAATATGCTGTTTTGCATTCTTTCTCAATCTGGGAGTATAATAGTGCAAGCACAGTAAAATTTGTCCAGATGTCTGGGAGTGCTGTCTTCTCCCATCAGTTTATTCCTCACTTGGGAATGCTAGAGTTGGTATAATGAACTTTCAATTTATACTTAGGCCCAAACATTATATAATTTCTTTTTAGTTGCTTCTCTTTGCTCTTTTTTTTCACATTGTGGACTCATGTTCTCAGTGAAAAGGAGTGCTTCTTGAGGAAAAATCAGCAGATGTTAATGAAAGCATGAACAATCGTATTTTTCTGCACTTAGTTGTACAGTTCTGTCTTGTTATCAATTAACACATTCAGCTGAAGTTATCTTTTTTAAAAAAATAACAAAGGTTTCCAAGTTTATTAATTCCACTGCAGCATAGCATATGTTTAAGCAAATAAAAGCAAGCTCTGCTTTGGTTGTCTTCACAATTCACATTCACCAGGCACATTGCGCTTGGCCCCAGACAAAATACTGGGGTTTACTATGAAGCCCTCTGCAAGGTCTTCAGATCTACCTTTGCTTTTATGGGTGGAGAAGCAGCCACCAAACTGAACATCCTGAAAGTGTTTGGGGTTCATGAAACACAGGTCGGGTGATTACCCCGAAGTCTTATGCCAGGAGTTGCTTTCCAGAGTTCTGGGTTGCAAAGAACATGTGGGTTTGGTTTGTCATTTTTAGCTCTCCAGATTGTGGACAACAACTCTTATGCAGTTATGTGATCCAATGTAAAAAGCGAAACCTGTGTGAAAGGAAAACATTATTTATTTTGGGTTATATTTACCTGTCTGCAGGGAACTATTCTCGACAATCCCCTCCCTTCTGGCTTTGCACCTGATCATCAGAACAACACGTTGGGGATCTCAATATTAGGAGCAGAGGAAGAGCCCTGATAATGCAACTTCTTGGAAGTAGCCTCAGTAGAGCTGTATGAGTTAGGCTTGTGCTAATATTTAATGTATATGAATTGTGAATTGATCTACTGATGACAAATTTTTAATTAAAGCAGATACAGCACTACTTTCATGCTTCTGAAACATACTTTTCTCTGTGTTTCATTTAGCATCATTCGGGAATATTGATGAACATCAAGTTTTAATAAAAAAATAGAGAATGAGGAACCAAGATATTGCAGAATCACTGACTGATTGAGCTTGGCAGGACCTCTGGAGATCATCTAGCCCAACCACTCTGCTTAGGCAGGGCTACCTAGAGCTGATTGCCCAGTACCATGTCCAGATGGCTTTTGAGTATCTCCAAGGAGGGAGACTCCACAAACTCGCTGGACAGCCGATAAGATAGTGGAGTTAGAGCTTCATGGTCAGGGTACTTGAAGGAGATTCGTAGACCCAAATTGTTATCCCTCATCCTGTCCCAGACTGAACTAAATCTCAATCCTGTGGACCCTAGGCTGCATTGCCCTCTCACCTCAATCAGCAGTTCTAGGCTGGCCTGGGAGACATTTGTGGAAGGAAATACTACCAAACAAGAGGAAAAGTTGCCCTTTTGGCATAAGGAAACAACCTTGGTTGCAAAGCTCCTGATGAAATCTTCAATAATTCTAACAGTCCTTCAGTGCTGTTTTGTTGCTGACCTTGTACCCTTCACAGCTTCATGCTTCTGCATTTTTTATGTCTGTGTGTGGCTTCAGTCAATCTTTCATCTGTTGTTGGTTAGAACTGGTCTTTTCTGCCTTTTTTATTGTTATTTATTTTTGGTGAGATGGAAGTATAACACAAAAATTTGCACAATTGTTCATGTGATAGAGCAGATTTGTTGCACAGATTAATTCCAGTAAATCCTTAATTGATTGCTAGTTGATTACCAACTTTACGAGTGTTTCTTCAGATGTTTACTGCAAGTGGTCTTCTAGCAGCCAAGATGTATTTTATTGATGGAAGTTCATCAGAGTTTCATTACATATGCTGTTTTTCTGGTGAATTCTTGTTCAACCCCAGATAATGAGGGCAAAATATCTCTGGAAGATAGATGAGAGAAATGCAGCTAGATTTATGGCATGTATAGAGAGAGCCATTAATCGAGAGGTTTTTTGTATTGCAGTGTTCCAACATTCCAGAGCCTTCCTGAGGAGATACTTAGTAAGCTTGCAGATGTCCTTGAAGAGGTAAGTGATTTTAATTTCGAAAGTTAATGAGTTCTGAGCCTTCAAGCCTTCTGGTGGCAATATCAGGCTCTATTTTCCGAAAGAACAGCTTCACAATTTTGCTCCCAGTTATGGTTGACTGTTCTAGCATATCAAGATGATGAGTAGAGCTGTGTGAAAAATGAATACAGTTTTAAACAGAGCTTACATATTTTAAATTGGTTTTATATTCAAATTGTTTGGTTTGGGAAGTCAAAGGAAACAAAAACCAAAACCAAACGAAACAAAAAAACCCCACCCTACACTAAAAACACTCTATGCCCCCAAAACAACCCAAACCCTGCAATCTTAGTCTTTAAGTGAATGTGTAAATGGATGTAAAAATACTTGAGTTCCATTGCAGGCAGTTTGTCCACATAGTTTATTTAATAGTGCTCAATTCTGGGCCTGCAGAATTACATGTAATTAAATGTTAGAGGAACTGTTAATAAACCTTTCAAAAGTAGCCCTATATAATTTAACTGCAGGAAATTTGTGTCCAACACTATTTTATTGCTTGCCTTGTCAATTTTTTCATCATGCCTTGCCAACACAAGCAACCCTAATAGCTATGTTTATCGAAGAATGTTCGTGTATACCACCTCGGCCATTGATTTTAAGAAATGGGACTGCTGACGTTTAATTTGATTTTCTTTTTAAGAGCCTTGATAGGACATTGTTATTTCGGTGCCTTTTTATTTAGTATACAGATAATTTCTGTAATCCAAGCAATCGGCCATCTGTCATACAGAATAATTGCGTATCCATAGATAAGCTTTATTTCCTTTACTGGTGGAGAAGTGTTCAGATTTAGAGAAAAGACACATATTAACTTGATATGCTGTGAATTAAATTTGCCTATCTCAAAACCACATGCCTAACCAAAACCAGATAGTTTAATTTGCTTGGGTTGCATAACTAACTTTAAGCTCCTTATCGAGAGTTAAGGAAAAGAACGCAGTTAGTAAAACTTTTCCTGGGATGCTTAAACTTTCTTCACTTATCGTGAAGAAATGAGGCATGGAAGCAGCATCTGTATCGGGGGTTGCTATGGTAAGAGAGGCTGGTCATCCCAGTCTGTACTGGGATATGGCTCCCAATTTCCTACTTGGAATTGCCCTTCTGGGTTTGTCTTTGATTTAACATACCACATTTTACATAAACTAAAAGAAAATCATTACCATGATATTACGCATTTAGTATTCAACAGTATCTAACATATTGAAACTCTGTGGCTATAACTTTATTTTATCCTCTCTGTTGCTGTAACAAGGATTGGATAAAAGTGACTGATTTGGCACAGTTTGAGGCAGGGGAAAAAAGTAATGTAATGTCAAGTTTTCATGCATTTTTTCTTTTGATAAAGTGCTGTGAATAATGCATCACTTCTGTTCTATATTCTTTAAATAATTTCTAAAAACTGTTAACTAAAATCCAGAAGCAAGTAAAGACTGGTTTAATTGCCTGTTATTGAAATCACACTTGGAAACGACATTATATAAAAACAGTGGGGAGGAAAAAAGGTCAATGTTTGATAACGTAATTTCATTTCTGGAATTGATGGAAATACTATGACAAGTTCCTTGGATAACTCAAGAAGCAACAAAACGCATGGGAAATTCCTTTTCTCTTGCAGTGGCTTCTGACTTGTGTGAGATCACTCCCATCAATGCAATTGCTAATAATTTATACATGTGAGAATAGAAACAAGTCTGAGTTCAGGTTTGGCACATTCAAACCCAAGCTACCAGCATGTTGTGCATTTGCCAGGATATCTTCTTTGATGAATTAGCTTTCTAGAGCCACGATTTACCCCATTTCCAGGCCCTTGTTCTGGGTATGGATGTTTCTTCTGCTGTAGATCGTTGCAGTTAATACCAATCTCAAAGCAGCTTTAGATTGCTCCTCTGGCCCAGTCTCAGAATCTGGGAATCACAGTTGGACACTGGCACAGCTTTTCCCAGCACCCAAACCTGACCTTTCTCTCTTCTGCCATTACGTTTTTTTAATTATTTTAGTTTCTCAACATTTCATATTAACAAGCATCACTGTAATGTGTAGCTGACTTTCTTAACATCTCTAAAACCACTGAGTAATGATTGCAGTGATTTCCACTGTGATGCTGAGCATCCCTTCCAGCACAGATTTTGATTAATTTGACTGTAATACCACTTCTCCTGGAACATCACTGCCTGGCCCCTGATTTTATTGCATTGTTTATCCTCGTGCTTGGCAAAACATAATGTGTGAATCAACAAGTAATATGTTTCTGCAGCTTGAGATTTAACTTTTGTTTTACTTGGGTTTTGGCAGCTTGGTGTCTTAAGGAGATGAGGTTTATGTCCTCCTATGGTCCTCTCAAATAATTTGCAATTACTTGCCTAAAACCCATTTGATGCAGCATTCCTGTGAGATGTATTCAAATTACAGGGTAAGACAAGAAATATTTAAATTAGTGGCTATTGAGTCAAAACAAACACAGGTTTTAGATCAGCTCAGCCTCTGTTTCACATAAGCTAAGCTATTGTCAGGGGGAAGCTGTATGGGAGATGCAGGGAAGCAAGGGTAAATGGTGCTCATGCTATGAAAGGGATGAAGGACTCAAATTCATCAGTTATTCTGTATGTGGAACAATTTTTATCTTTTCGTAGAGTGGTGCATGTCACCCCACCTTTGCTGTGTCTGGGATGTGATAGGTAACACATAGCACTAGAGCCTAAGGGTTTAATACTGCCTTTTTGAATACTGCCTAATTTTTTTTTCCTTAGTGCCTGCTTTTTCAGCTGAAGAAAAATGTGAAAAAGCCCTTCTTGATCTCCTTGTGACTTCTCAAGCACCATGCCCTGGGCTGCTCCTTCCTATAAAAACCTTTTCATAATACCTCTGGGTTCTGGTGTGTGCACTCACAGCTCTGTTGCTTAACAGTATTGAACTGATGGCAAAATAGTTTCACTGTTCTGTTTTTTAGTAAAGGGCATAAACATGTTGATGTTTAAATCATGGAGGATTAACATAGTTGGAAAAGATTACAGTGGCCAGGGTGCTGCTTAAGCTGTGTGCCTTACCCCCATCTGAGTGCTGCATAACTCAGATTAAATACCTGGATTGGTATTTATTGTATAAATATCTTTGCTCTGGATGAATGCAGATCTCCTTTGGAAAACAATAAAAGCTCCTTCTTGCGCATTATTTTTATTCATGAAACATCCAAATAATTTTAATTTTTTTGGGTGAAAGAGGGGAATGTGTTTGCAAATTGAGAGACTTGCTGTAGATGATAAATAGCCAAGCTTACAAGTCTCCTTTTGAAAACCTGAAAAACTTGGTGAAAATACAGAAGCCTGACTTTTCTTCCCTCACTTTTGAAGGCTTTGAAACAATTTGTGGTTGTCTTTTCTGAATACAGACTTTCTGATTTTCTTGGAGTTAAGAGGTCTTTTTTTTTATCAGGCACTCTTAAATATGTATCAACTCTATATCAGAAAAATAAATGGGGTTTTGTTAATATACAGCTCTTTCCTTAGAATATGTAGCTTTATCCTGATGGCACTTCTTGGCTTTATAGTGCAGGCAGTTTAAGACAGAAAGGAAGTGTTAATTTATTTTTATTTAGGAAACTGAAATGCATTGGAATACCCACAGAATAACTTACAGCTGTGGTGCCATTCACCACAGCTGTGTTGACTGCTCCAGCCAACATTTAGGGTCCTGTCCTCTCTTACAGCCCCCAAACTGGAAGGGAGCACAGATGCATAGCTGCCCAAATGTGAAATTTAGCAAGAGAGGGAAGAGTGTTTTCCCCGGCTTCAGGTCTTTGAGGTTTTAACCTCTTCCCCCCCTGCCCCACAGGGATGGTGAAATTGGTCACTGTAACGACTGAGGTATTGTCAGAAACAGTTTCACAGTATCACAAGGTTGGAAAAGACCTCTGAGATCATCAAGTCCAACCTATAACCCAACGCTAACACCAACCCATCATCTAAACCATGGCACTCAGTGCCTCATCCAGCCTCCCCTTAAACACCTCCAAGGTTGGCGACTCCACCACCTCCCTGGGCAGCCCATTCCAATGGCCAATCACCCTTTCAGTGAAGAACTTTTTCCTAACGTCAAGTCTAAACTTTCCCTGACGAAGCTTGAGTCCATGCCCTCTAGTTCTGCCACTGGTCACCTGAGAGAAGAGGCCAAGCCCTGCCTGACTACAACCTCCTTTTAGGTAGTTGTAGAGAGCAATAAGGTCTCCCCTGAGCCTCCTCTTCTTCAGACTAAACAGCCCCAACTCCCTCAGTCGCTCCTCATAGGGCTTGTGCTCCAGCCCCTTCACCATCTTCGTTGCCCTCCTCTGGACACACTCCAGCATCCTGACATCTTTCCCAAACTGAGGGGCCCAGAACTGTACACAGTATTCAAGGTGAGGTCATAACACAGTTAATACGACATGGATGTGTGTAGTGTGATTATCTGGAAGGTACTGACATTGTCAGCATTTTTAGTCTTTATGGATTAACTCAATTCATTAAATGAAGTGAAATCCTTGAAGAAGGAGAATGGCCAGTCTGTAAGAAGTGGATCTAATCAGGAATGACACCATAGGCGAGAGAATAAAAAGGGGAATTTATTATCACAGAGGAACAAAAAAACCCAAAATGTCTGACCTCTAGTATAATTTCTCAAGATGTGACTCCTCATGGAAAATGTATAGATGCTTTATCTGCCCACTGAGTTTGCCCAGTGTTAAGCAGCTTTTCTTTGCATGCGCAATTAAGGGGGAGAGGAAATCTGCCACTGATGTAGCAAGGGTGGCCTTTTCCCCACTGAGCTTGCAATAGAAGCTTATCATCTTTTGGCTGTGTATGTGAGAACAAGTAGGAACTGCTGTAGACGCATGGGATGGTAGAGGCTGGACTTCCTATCGGTGCCCTTCAGCTCTGACTATGTGTTTGGAAGATCTTTCTAAGAGCTCAGCGGGAAGAAATTAGTTCTTCTGGCAAGAGGCACAGTACGTGCTGATAAAAGGGAAACCAATGGGCAGGTAGAAACACAGACATGCTGGAGAAAATGTTTGAAATATCTGGAGGAAGAGAAATATTGTTCTGGGGTCTGCATTCCCAGTGTGGCCAAGGAGTGGGATGAGCTGGTCATAAGCATGGTCAGTGCTCAGAAATGCTAGGCTGATGTTTGCTTCTCTTTCTTTTTTTTTTTCCTTCTTTTTCTTTTGGGGTGAAAAATAGGGATTTCTTTTCCATCTTAAAATTGTTTCACTTTCTGGTGCCTTTTTCCTCTTGCAAGGTTGTCCTCTATGTCATTCAAATGTAAAGCTTATATCTTTGGAAGCTTTATATCTCAAATCAGTAGCTCAGGTAACAATAAGTTAATTAAGGTTGCTTGACCTTGTCTCTTGAAACTATTTCCAGTTTCTTATGATTTTGCTGATTTACCCATTTGATCTGAAATTATTCATGGCAGCTGCTGGCCTATGGTGATTTTTTTTTTCCCAACTAACTACTAATTCTCTTTCCAAGAAGGAGATTGCTTTGTCTGTATGTCAGGGATGGATGTTATCAGCCTAAATATCTGTCCCAGCTCTGATTTATATAGGGCTTTCAAGGTAGATGAAAGTGGCAGGAAGTCAGAGAGCCTGGGGGAGCTGGAGAGAATAATACGTGATTTTAAAGTTTTGTAGTTATACATATACATAGTAGTATATGTACTACATATACATATACTACTACATATACATATGTAGTATATACATACACAGGAGGAGGTTGAATTAAGGTTTCACTGGCATTTTTCAACTCTAGCATTTTCCAAATCCTGTGTACTTGATGTAACTTTACTGTTTCAGATTTATTGTACTAATCAATGTAAGAAGCTATATGTATCAATCTGAGCAGTTTGAGCGACAGAAAAGCAATAAATGCAATTTCAGTTTGATTGCCAAAGTACTGGAGATTCTTTTTGTGTAGATAATGTCAAATCTAAACTATCTCAAATGGATTCTTCTTGCATATTGTGTGTCCAGAACTCTAGGTAGCTTTACTATTTAGATATTATTGTTATATGTATATAAATATAATAATTTGTATGATATTATTAGAGTATGTATTAAAAATATGTATAGGCAATACAGAAAATGTCTATAATATAAAATATTATATGAATAGGAGTAATTGCCCTAAATCAAGGATGCATACCATTTCATTACCTGGTCCTAGGTTTTCCTTGCTCTATGGTACAGTTTGGCTAGGGAGCATGTTAGAGGCCTAGGACTGCCATTGCCCAGTTTGCACTTCAGAAATTATTTCACTAGAAGTGATGATACTTCAAAATTTTAATTTAATTTAATGTACAAGGAAGGTCCAAGTGCCAGTGATGTGCTTCTGCCAAACTTAGGTGGCTATGACTTAACTGCTTCACTGATCCCTATGCATATATGATCATGGATAAATGGTACAGCCAAAGTAATTGAGCAGTGTAAGTGAAATGTGTTAAATATCACAGGCAGATGATGCCAAGCCTGAAATCTGTGTTCTTGCAGCTCAATGCCTGCATGCAGAGCACATCTTGGGAGTGTGATCTCAAAGTGCTGAAAGCATGGATCACAGTGCCTGTCTGCAGCCATTTCATTAATGCTGTTGTCAATTTGTGTGATAAGGGTTGCTTGCCACTCTTCTTTTTTTTCTTCACAATAAAAGACTGACATTAATAAGACACGAATGGTAAAAGGAAAACAAAATTCTTTTCTGTTGCTAGCGACGCATGTCCTTGTGAAGAGTGGCGATCTTGGAGAAAGTTTCTTTGTGTAGTTTAGCTTCAAAGGCTGATTTAGGCTTGCTTGGGCAGGCCTGTCATGTTTTGCCAGCCTTCATGCAAAGATGTTAACCATCCTTCTTGCTCCACATTGTGAGATTAGTATGGATCAGAAATTCTTAGGATGCCTCTGTTTAATTAACGGAGCCTGAATAGAATCTTCTTTTTATGCAGAATTGCGTGGCAGCAGTGAATAGAACAGGAAAAATATGCGAAAGTAATTAGCTTTCAATGTAATTAGCATTTTTTTTCTGCCCAAAGAAGAGTGAGGATCATCCCTAGGTGAAGGAAAGCAGGTCTGATACAATCCTTTGCTAGCCTATCCTGCATTTTACAAGTATCATTTTGTAGAGCTTGATGGTAGGGTCTGCCTGGACCAAAGGTGACCACTCCATCCTAGCAGAATTGAAACACAGAAAAACTAAAGAAGATAATACTGATATGAAGCACCTTTTTTTTTTACTCTCTACTTGTTTGGGATCTGGCATCCAAGGTATATCCCATCACATTTCTGGTTTTCAGTGGGAGTAGAGTGGAAAGCTGCCTTTGGAGAAGGCAACACTGGGTCTCTGCAAACAAAAATAATCAACAAAATAATGCCTTGTGTGAATAAGGGGAATGGAAAAATGGGGGGGGGGGGGGGGGGGGAGCAGGAGTGGAAAGTTGAACTTGTGAATAACCAGGATAAACAAGGCTAAATATTTGTCTGGTTCATATGACTATGGCTGAGGACAATGGAGTGCTGCTGGTTAAAATAAAGGTGCTGGAAAGTCAAGTTGTAATTAAGTCCTTGACTGATTGGCTAATTTTTCTCTATTTTATTGCTTTTCTGTAAGAGTGTATAGTGCAGGAAATGTTAGGATAATCTATATCCACAGAGCATATAGACTTCTTTAGAAAAACATCATAGGCATGTTTGTAAGTAGGGAACTTCCTAAAAATACACATAAGGGCATTAGTATAAAAATGGGATTATTAGGAATGTATGAAGAGAGGGCAGTAGCTCTGTCCTTTCTGAAAAGCAGATGTCGTAAGAAACACAGGGAAAAGTTTCAGCAACCATATGACCAGGACTTTGAATGTGTTGTACATTATGTGTCTTAGGGGAAAAAAAAACACAAAACCAAACAAACAAAAAACCCGAAAACAACAAAAACCCCAAACCCTGACCTTTGCACAGATTGGGTCTCTGCAGACTGGATTTAACAGTGATAAAAACAAGACTGTGGTTGAAAATATCAGGATTTGTGCCAAGAAGCTCTTCTGAAGGCCAGTTTTCCTTTTCTAGTTTAGTTGGGCTCCTTGGTGGTGGGTGGTAGGCAAATTTTGCTTTGAACCATTACCATTATGGGGAGCCAGAGGTTGATTCATCCTTAAATGAGGCCCCTAATCACGCAAGGGATTGCTTCTCTGCTCCAGCTCCTGACAGACAGAGGCAAAGGAAGCCTCGAAGTGATGCTACTGAGAAGAAGCGAGGACAGGTGGTCTGGCAGGACCTCTCCTTTCAGTTTAGGCAGGTTGGTGTGCATGGTGGTGTCACTGCACTGCTCAGTGTAAAGGACAGAGGTAATTACATGGCACTGATGAAATGATAATTAAGACTGTTGTATGCAAAGGAGTAGCTTAGACTCTGGATGTGAATGTTTTTGTATACAAAAAGGGTGATTCTTTAGTGCTGGGTATAATTATCCTTTTCTCCACTTGTATCTCCAGAATACATGATGCTTGTGTTTATCCTGTGTTTATCACAGGAGTGTTTTCTCTAGATGTAGCTTAATATTTCCACCTTGACAAGCCTTGGCAAAATGTTTTAAGGGTTAGTTTTAAAATTCTTTAATGCATGTTCATCTTGGCTCCCTTACTGCTTCATATCCCGTCTCCAGACTGCAAGGGATTGGTGAGGTCTTGTGGGTATCGGTATTGCAAAGTTTGCTGTGCTGTGCCTCCAGTTAAGCAAGAAATACTATGTCGTCCCTGATGCACTCTCTTCCTTAGCAAGATCTCTGTGAAGTCTGTCTCTGGCTTTTAAAACCATAGCTGCTGCCTTTGCAGTTTTCCTGAGACAGATCTTCTTTCCAAGTTCTTCCACTGACTGTATAGGCCAGCAACGTCTTTCTCTTGTCCTTTCTCCACAAAATATATATTGCCTTTTCTTCCTCAGCCCATCCTTGTCATCATTTACCATCAAACTCCTCTCTTCTCTGATAAAATCCCTGTGATGAACACACTTGAAGCTGTTTCCTTGTCTTCCAGGTGCTCTGCATAGACAACAGATTCTGGTCTTCTCACAGTGGGACCTGTTGTGTTTTGCAGTGGGTGCAGCTGATGAGCAGTGCAAACCTGCCAGTTGCAGAGGGCTTCTGCCAAATACCCTTCACAGTCAGGGAATTCTATTCTCTTTTCGACTCATTTTTATGAAATTAATTTTAAAAATCTTTCAGTTTGCATTTGCACTGAAAATTGCAGAAGCTTCAGATTTTTTTTTTCAGGCTTTCCATAGGGAGCCAGATTCCTTCAGAGACAAGTAGGAGATTATTATTATTTAACTTAGTGTCAGAAGTACAGCTGCCCTTCTCTCTGGGCTTATTTTTTAAACCACAAACAAAGGATCTGCGTTTGTTTTTTTTTTCCAATACAAATTGTAAAATCCACTGAAATTAGGTCAAAGCACCTTGGCTGGAGAATTAAATCTCCTGTGGCCATCTGAAGCATGTAGATATATGTATTAATGTAAACATCCATGAGAATCATGAAGAATACTCAGAAGGGTAAGAGTTTGGGGTTGTAAAGAGATTTCCTCAGCTGCTAACACACCACGATAGCTTGCCATGTTGTTGCAGAGCCACCTGGAGAAGCCATGGACTGCTCATTAGCATCAAGTATTAGCCATCCTGTCTATTCAACAGCACCCAACAATAAAGGTGTAAAAGCTAATGCTAGAGCCTGAATTTTCAAGTGCAGTATTTGTACTATGATTTTTTTTCCATATATCCTGCGAAAGAGTTTTATAGTTGCCTGTTTTTCAGCTGCCTCTCAAGTAGCATATCCTTTACAAGTTATTATGCTGTCCCCCTGCATTAGGCATTTGTCTTATTAATAAAGACCTCCTAGCCACATAAGTGGATAGAAAAAGCCTCACTGGCAGTGAGGTTCTTGCAATGAGGGCACTTGGTGACAGCAGCATCATGGAACAGTTTCCAACAGAACAGAAGAAAAAACCTGCAGTCTTCTCTGAGATCCAGTATTTTATATTTATTATTGTTTTCAGTAACAGCGGGTTGAGTGGATGTTGAAGCTTCCTGCGGTGAGTTACTGATAAGGCACTAATTTATAAAGCTGCCACACTTGCTGTTGCCACTCTCAGGTTATGCAGGTTTTTGGGCAGAAGTGTTTGCCCTTCAACACATCGGATTAAACCCAACTCTGGCCTATCTGGAATATTTTTTTATGTTCTCTCTAAGCAGATTCTTCAGACAATCTGTCACAGCTATAAAAGAAAGGAAGAAAAAACGACCACATGAAATTGTTTTTTGTTGGTAATCTTAGATGTTTTCGAGGGCTTCATAGATATGAAAAAAGGATTTAAGTAAATCCATAATTTATCATTTGCACTGGCAGATTTACAAACTCCCATTTAGAAACCTGTAAAATAGAAGTGGGGACGTCGGGGAGGTCACAGGATGCAGCTCAGGATAGCCAAGAAAATGTTTCATCTGTCATCCTGATTTTTTTAGTTTACTGTTTCTAATTTTAAGAGGCTTTGCAGCATACAGTTGGGTAAAGTGCTCGTGATTTCTATTTTACGATGCATTTTATTTGTTTCTTTTGACCACAGACAGGTTGGGGCCAATGGGCTGGTGTTTTCCCTCCACTTCATGTTAAGTAAATACAATATATTTGATTCAAAGTGAAATATAATTCAAATTTGTGCATCTGGTGGTTTCTGCTGCAGCTGATGTGGCTCAGCTCAAGCCCTTCTTCCCAGCAGTGCCCTAGTAAAGGCTGCTGCTGCCTATGGGACATGGGCAATGCCTCTGGGCCAAAACCACTGCTGGGATATTTCCCTTTTCATCTGGGCAAGTTTAAAAATGAATTAGAAAAACTAGATCAGACACTAGGTAAGAAATTGTTTTCTAGAAGGCCGTTTGTTTCTAGTGATGTATCAGCAGAAATATACGGCTCCATCTTACTCCAACGTGATGGGCAGCACATAGATTCATAGAGCAAATGCTTCCCTATTTAAATATAATTACAATAATGATTTGAATACAAATTTTAAGATAAAACAAAGCTGTGTAATATGTAATCTATAACAACATGCAGGTTCCTCCTGCATCAACCATCTAAGCTCAGAACTAGCAGCGTGGGGTATTTCCAGGGCCTGATGTCAACATTAGAAAGGAGCTTCTCTGACAACCTGAGTGCTCTCACCTAGTGATTTTCAGGATGGGCCTCCCTATTGATGAGGTACTTGCTCAGTTCCATAGTTTTGTGCAGGCATAGGGAGAAAGAGACCGGGGGCTTTGCTTTGCTTGACTGTTTTAATGGAAGCCTGGCAGGAGAGTGTGCATGTGTCTGGGCTACTGAGCATCTCCTTCTGTAAGTTTATATTAATAGTGGTTCCTCAGAATCAGAGCAGTTTCTGAAAATCCCTAATTTTAACCCACATATCAATGTTAAATACATGCATACACTAATTTTGATGGCAATGAACCAAAGAAACAAAATCCAACTTTGTACTGACTGAAAATATTCTGTGTTTTCCAGTCTCTAATCCTGAATGGTCTGAAGCAGAAGTGAATTGTTGCTAATAAAGCTCCTTTGTCTGAGCCTCAGATAAATGCACTTTATCTGTAAAAGCAGAAAAATATAATTAGAAATTATATTAAAAACCCAAATATTAATTGACAATGGGTGTTTTCCCTTGAATTCTAACTTTCTTCCACTGGTTTCCCCTATACCATTGCCCACAGTGACACCTACCGGCATTCTGAGCAAGGCTGGCTTGTAGGCTGTAGCCTCGTGAGCAAGCCATGCCAGTGATTAATTGGGAATATTGAAGAAAGCAGTAAATGTGTTCGTGGAGACAGCTGTCGCCACTCAAAGGAATGGCCATCAAACACTGAATGTTGGCCCTTTGTTCTGTGCTGGGACATCAAACTTTGAGTTTTCCTGCACCACCTGATGAAGACCCTCTAGCAATGGAGCCAGTCATTAAATCCCAGCTTTACCCTTGGCAAAAGATCAAGCATTAAAATGGGGAGATCTGCCCCTCTATACCCCAGACCTTGGTGGCTTCTCGTGATACACCCTGACTGGCAAGTGTTACTTTATTCAGGGAGTTTACTTTCCTTAGGAAATTAACTTGCTCGCACTCACTTAAGTAGCTTTCATTTTTGTGACTGTATATTATTAAATATTCAATTAAGGTCTTAGGGATATATTTGAACTTACTTCTTATTTCCCACTATTTGGTGTGGTATTGCAGTATCTCTGAACTGTAATAATAGTAATTATGATAGCAGAAAGCCGTTTCACCCTTAATCCATGAAATACTAGGCTTTAGATATCTTAATATAGGTGACCACAAGACTAAGCTACTGCTGGAAGGGAGAAATACATTAGAAATGAAATTATTGATGTGGTAAAATTGAAAAGGCCTTATTTCCATAGTGTGCAGAATGCAGCAAAACACCACGTGAGAGGTTTTATTATTTATATTTTTAATACCTTGTGGTCTTCTGTCCTGCTTAATAGGTGAAGCTTCCCAAAGTATAATTTTTACTGGTGTTGGGGTCAGATCCTGTCTGCCAGATTGGACTTGTGAGAGCATATGAGGCTGGAAGTGGTAATGAGTGATTGTGGGGCTACCTGCTGATAGAGGAAATTTATCATCCACTAGGACAGACTGCTTGGTGATGGCTAAGTCCTCCTTCCATGACACTTTTTGATGGAAATGGGATGTCTTTCTGAAGGAGAAGCTTTTTGTTTTGACTGTATAGGGTTTGTCAGGTTAGATGAAGGAAATGGGATGTCTTTCTGAAGGAGAAGCTTTTTGTTTTGACTGTATAGGGTTTGTCAGGTTAGACGAAGGGGGTTTTGGTTTTGGCTTTATGTATTTCTGAGGATTAGCTGATTCGGATAATTCCTTCTGTCCCTAAAATGGTATGAAATTCAAAAATGTGTTCCTAATCTTCAGAACTTCTAGGGAGTTGGGCACAGCTTGGATATTTTGCTTGTCCTTTGAAGCCTTCAAGCATTATGGAAATAAGAGCATGAGACTGTATTTGGGTGTCATAAACAAGTTTTTATTTATATGGCTGCAGACCTCAAAGTATTAGAACAGGGATGAAACTCATCATCTCAAAACATTGTTAGAAGAGGTCACCAAAAGTTGTATAGCTTAAGATTGGAGAGCTTTGTAGAGCATTCCTGAAACAGGTCTATCTTCAGTGCCCTTTTTTAAGCATCCACATAATAGATCTGTCTTTAACTTAGAGGAAGGGTCAGACTGGGACTGGCTCCATAACTCACCAATTCCCAAAAGAATCCTTGCCCATAGGTAGTACCAGTGCTGTGCTGATTGAGTGAGGATCTGGAATGAAATCAAAGTGTGGGCTTTCATCAAAAATATCTCATGATCAAAATGTGTAGAAATTAAGTATGATAGCAGAGAAATTAGTCTCTGAAATATATACTTGGGTCAGAAAATGTGTATTTCTCCAAGAATTTAAAAGAAAATATAAAAAAGAGATGTGGATCATTTTGGGCTCTGCCTAAAGCAATATTGCTGTAGTATATGACAAGGTGTATTTAAACTAATGCTTTTTACCTTGGATTGGAGTCTAGCTTTATAAACTCTCTGGTACAATTTTAAGGAGCCTAATAGCTGTTTAGGCCACCTGAATTACTGTTGTAGCCCATAGCCTAAGGACAGTGTAGCGTAAGGAGTTGACACAACTCAGTCCTGTGGTACATTCTCCTTGCTTGCTTTGCCTCTCTTGTGGGTGAGGGATTTCGAAAGGTGAAGACAAAGCCTAGTCCTGTAGTACATGCTCACTAGGAACTCCAGGTGGGACTTACAGGTTTTCTTTATGCCATTAAAAGTCAGCTCAGGTCAGTTCTTTATTGCTTTCTTTCTATGAAGTGGAAATACTAAAAATATTCAGACCTGACTTGCCAGCATGGCAGGAAAACTAATACTGTTCTCATTTTTAAAAATGAGGAGAGCTTTGAAAGCACAAGGGACTGTGAGGAAGTTGTCTGTTTTTTCTGAAAACGTTTTTTACATTAGATTTCTTGTACTCAGACCTCAGAGATGTGTTGAGGACAAGAAGAAAACCCAACTTTGCAATGGGTAAATGCTCATTATCCCTGGCATTACACACCAGATGGGAGGTGAAGGGTCAAAGCACACTGGATCAGGTTAGCATCTCCCCAAAGCCTCCTGCTAGATGTGCCAAAGAGCACTTTGATCCCCTTCTTGAGTCATTTGATTCTCCATCAGCAGCAGGCAGCTTTGCTAACAGATGCCCAGTATCAGAAATGAAATATTAGCTGCTGTCACACTGCCGTATGGTCAGAGGCCATAGCACAGAGAGGCTGATTCAGTGTTCATACTTGAATTTCACCCTGTTGGGTCTCAGTGCACAGCTGGCATGTCAGGAGGTTGCTTGACTTCAGCACAGCTTGCTGCATGTTTGGGTATCCCCAAAATGGGGGAAAATACCCCCCAAAAGCTAGCTAAATATTGGAAAAGGCTGAAACTCAGCTCCCTGCTTGGCTGCAGGATTCTTGGGATCAACCAAATATGTCTTTGGTTCTTCAGCTGAAAGTTACGGAAAACAGGCAAGAAGTGATCTTTTGCTGGAGATCTGTGTCCTTCAGCTGCCCTTCCTCCATTCAGCATTACACTTGTGCTAAAAAAAACCCAACACCCCTCCCATGAATCTCAGAAATAATATAAAGTGAAAATAACTTACTGTATTGGTATTTCAGGGAGAAAACAAGTGCAAAAATAGCTCATTGCTGGGAAAACTTATGATACTGCTGTAGTGGAAAATGCTGATGTCCTAAATCAGGGCATCAGTGGAACAGATGCGCTCTCCTTCTCTCATCTCTTCTGATTGTGTCCACCATAAGAGACTTGAAATGTAAATAATATGGCTGTTTCCAAAGCATAGTTTTATGCTCTTCTTTTACCAGGATGAAGCTTTTCCTTGGCTATGTAGGAGTAGGATTTATTAACTGTGATGACAGGTACTACCAGATCTGTTGCAGTAAGACTTGAACCTGTGCTTGTCCGCTTGTACATCCAAATCATAATTTTTCAAATTCCTTTCAGAGAAAGCCACAAAAGAGATAATTCTCTGTGCTTTGCAGTTCAAAATAACCCTAGGGAAGTAATCTGTGGATCGATGTGCTGTCCTTGTCTGGTAAGGAAATAGTCAGCTGCCCGTTAGCAGTGCTGCATCTTATGCCAAAAACCTGACCTAGATTACTTTTCCCAGTGTCGGTCTGTTTTTCTTTTCAGGACTGATATTAAGATATACTCAAAAAAAAGCTGCTTTAAAGAACCTAATAGCTGATCAGTCAAATATTTGTATACCTGTTCCATGAGAAATTAGTGAAGATGTTACTGTTGCAGGGTTAATTCTCCACGTGCCTTATCTTTTAGTAATCTAAACATTTACTGTGTTCTGAATTCATAAAGAGAGATTTTATTTTTTTTGCTTTAATCTTCTTGTTTCGTTACTAGTTGTGTAAAAGCCTGGAATAAGTTGTAGACAGTGGAAAGTTTCACTAAAATTTTCTGTCTAACAAATTCATAGCAAAGTTCAAATTGACATGGCCGAGTTGCATGAGCCTATTGTAACAGTAATAAGCCTATAGTAAAAATAATAAACACTGAATTCTGTACTTAGGGGAGGATATTTTTCATTTCTGTATTGAAATGTAGTTTTTATCTGAATTTTGCAAGTTGTGTTGTCACAAAGATAGTTGCAACCCAAGTTATGGTGCATGATTCGAGGCAGCTTTTACTTCCATTTAGAAAAGCTGTTATTGGTATTTGAAATAACAGAGCTTTTGAGTTTTCCCATTTCATTACACACTCAGAGTAAAAGTTCATTTGTTGCTTTAATATATTTCAGGCAAACATTTTATCTTGGTTATCCCAGTGTAATTCACTTCCAAAATTCCTTGTAATCCAGAGTGCTTGTTGGCAGACTGGGAGAGAAGTCTGAGTCTATATGCATGCCAGCTGATAAAACTCTGCTTTTTTTTTTTCTTTTGTGCAGTTAATGAGAGAAATCGAGGGAAAAGGAGAGTATTTTCTATCAACAGACAAAATCAACAGAGGTTTAAAAGGGAGTACAAGCTGTGATAGTGTTTAATTCATCTGGTGCGGCAAGGCTCATATGTTGTCAGAACTGGTTGTGACCTACACAAATCCCTAAAGAAGTTGCCAAACTGGAAGCAACTGGTGAATTCAAACATTTGTTAGGCAAATTACCGGTTTCTGTAAAACTCTGTAGAGACTGTCAGACACAAATGCTTTTCATGATTTTCCTTCCAGTAAAGTTGATTTCTAGTGACAATTAAAAGAAACACGTGCATATGGAAAGGTAGTCTCCTCTTTGATCCAGACCACAAAAAGAAAACATATTTCATGGCAGACTTGTAGACTGACTGAATATATTCAATTAATAACCTTTTCCGTTCTTCATGATAGATTGGAAAATTAGCTTGGATCCTTATGGTAATGCAAATAACTTGTCTGAATAAGCATATACGATTTGGAGCAAAATAAGAAAACTATACTAAACAAATATGTTGATTTACATTGTTTACTTCCAATTTCATTTTTGCAGGGAATTGATTGCCATTTTAATAGTTGTAGAACTGGCCTTTGGATTTACAGGGGGAAGTTAGTGTTTCACATACATTCTTCCAATATAAAAAGAAAAATCAGAGCTATTCAGGAAAGAAGGAGAGAAAAGCAGCTATTTTTCTTGCTTTTCAATGAATTTTAATTAAAAATCCACATACTTAAGTTTCTTGTAATTGGGGAGACATTTTTTGTGCAGTGACATATTCTAATATAGTTTCTAGTGGTATTTCCTCAACACAAAGCTGTCAAAGTTAATAAGCTGTTATATTGCTGAGGGAGACCTTTCAATCTCTGTATTTAAAAACAAAGCACCTTTCCCTTTCTAAACAGTCTGTTGAAATGAAACAATCTGACTTACAGCAAGTTGTTTGTGTTCAAAGTAGACTGGAAATGTCAGGTGATAGGTGTTGTTCGGATAGAGGTTTCAATCCTACAAAAGCTTATACTAAAAATTAAATGTGTAACTGGGCATAAGCATGCAAAATTTTTTCTTGTGTTAATAACTTCCAATTTTCAGTTGACAGTCTGATGCCTTCTCCATGAGTCAGCATCAACCCCATGCAACTTGGTGTATATATATATTTTTTACTTCATTTTACTGCTTGCTAATTTTTAGTCAGGGTAACTGATTAATTAATTCAACTCTGCCTAGTTATCCTTTTTATAATTAGTTACCTCTCAAGTGATTCTCACATTTCTTGTTGATTATTTGTGAATCAGTTATTTTAGCTAGCATGTAAATTGTTGTTTTTTCTATCCCAATTCATTGATGACTTGATGTGTGGCCTAATACCACTATCAACTTCCACCTGACTAATTTGCCATCTCTCATTATCACCATCATCTCTCATGGGAAAAAAAATCCTATTTTTTCCATATCAGTTCTTCTCTTGTCTTTCTGAGCAACCTTCTTTGCTAAAACTCTTCTCTTTTTCTTCAGCCTGTCCCATTGTGCCACTCTCGCCCACCTGTTTCATTTCTGCACTCAGTCTTCGAACTACCTTTCCTTAAATTCTCTCTTCATCTTTGATGTTTGTCATAGCCTGTTACTCTCTTCATCCCCATTTTTATCTCTTTGAACTTTCCAACTTTTTCAGCACTTTCTCCTTCCTGCATTTCTCATCCTTCTGAAATTCCTGTTTCTTCTTAGAAGATCATCCTGCACATTAATCTACTTTTATTTCTCTTTCTCTGTTTCTTTACACTTAAGGAAATGAAGCTCTGCCCCACTGTCAGAGCTTCTGCAGTTGATTGCTTCTGGTGTCCTCTCGTGATACCAAATAAAGGTGTGGTGGCAGGGCTGATTTTCTGTTATCCCCTTATCCTTTCTCTCTCCCTTTCTGATCCTTCAAATATCTTTATATGTGATCTTTCTCCAAGAGCATCAGGATTTCCAGCATCCTTTTCACCCACTGCCATGTATTTTGTCTCCTCTTACGTCACTATTTGCTGTGAATATACAGGGATAGGTAAACTCCTTTCAGTGGCTAGGCCTCCAAAAATTAGCACTTCTGAGTTTCTGCTATATGCCTACAAGTTTCCTTTATGAAAGGATTTTGGACTGCAGGCAACCGCTTGATCATCTCTTGAACCTCTTCCCTACTTGCTCCTATTCACAGTATTACAAAGTTGGAAAGGACCTCTGAGATCATCAAGTCCAACCTATAACCCTACACTAACACCAACCCATCATCTAAACCATGGCACTCAGTGCCTCATCCAGTCTCCCCTTAAACACCTCCAGGGTCGGTGACACCACCACCTCCCTGGGCAGCCCATTCCAATGGCCAATCACCCTTTCAGTGAAGAACTTTTTCCTCACATCAAGCCTAAACTTTCCCTGACGAAGCTTAAGTCCATGCCCTCTAGTTCTGCCACTGGTCACCTGAGAGAAGAGACCAATCCCTGCCTGACTACAACCTCCTTTTAGGTAGTTGTAGAGAGCAATGAGGTCTCCCCTGAGCCTCCTCTTCTCCAGACTAAACAGCCCCAACTCCCTCAGTCGCTCCTCATAGGGCTTGTGCTCCAGCCCCTTCACCATCTTTGTTGCCCTCCTCTAAACACATTCCAGTATCCTAACATCTTTCCCAAACTGGGGGGCCCAGAACTGGACACAATATTCAAGATGAGGCCTGACCAGTGCCGAGTACAGGGGGACAATAATGTCTCTGGTCCTGCTAACTACACTATTCCTGGTGCAGGCCAGAATGCCATTGGCCTTCTTGGCCACCTGGGCACACTGCTGGCTCATGTTGAGCTTCCTGTCAACCAGCACTCCCAGGTCCTTTTCTGCCTGACTACTCTGCAGCACTCTGTCCTCAGTCTATAGCTCTGCATGGGATTGTTGTGTCCAAAATAAAGTACCTGACATTTTTTGGGTACCCGACATTCAAAGAGGTTGTCATTGGCTGGGGGGGGGGGGCAGAGCAGCAGGGACAGTGTCAGGCTCAGGGGCCAGGACAGCAGTGGCACTAGCTGGTGACAATGTTTTACAGCTCAATCTGTTTTCCAAGCAAAACCAGAGAAACAGATGTCTGCCTCAGCACTGTGGAGAGAAAGTAGCTGAAAGGTGGCTTCCTCCCAGGCTGTTTGCAACTTAGGAAGTCTGATTGCTCTTCAAAAATGGTTGTCAGACTACATTACAGTAACAGTGGGGATGGAATGAGGGTTAAAATGTGGTTTCTAATGCCTTGTGTCTACTTTTAGAGCAAATTAAGGCAGGAAATTTCTTTAGCGGTGAGGCATTGAACTAAATAATGCATTCTTTTAGATTCTCTTTCCTCTTCTTTCTCCCTTAGAAGTGCATGGTGCGTTTAGGAATCAGAATTGTATCTTGGATCTTTATTACAGACATTGACGGACTCATCCAGTTCAAATCACCCTGGCTTACAGTTTGTAGATGTCTCATCATCAACTTGATTTTCTGTATCATCCTTTAGTCTTAGAGGTGACTGTATAAAACTATTTGAAGTTCAACCAGTCTTCACCTAAACAGGACAGCTGCTACTATTTAACCAGTCCCATTGGCATTCAAGAGTCCCTAAATATGTTCAGGCTTGCTCAAAACTGTTGGTTTTGAGAGTGGACTGGGAAAGAAACTTGAAGGTGGCAGTAGAATTTGCCTCCTGCCCAAGAAATTTTTAGTCACGTCAGATCAGAATGTTCCGTGATTATGGAGCCTTCTTTCACCACAGGACTCTTTTCCAGCTTTCAAGGGGTATGAAAGAGAGAAGTTCCAGTAGAAAATTGTTTATTTTTAAAAGGTGTGGGTAGAATAGAACAGGTGTTTCTTCCTGTAACAGTGCTGTCCACTGCCTTGGGTAGCAAGTGGGATGCTTGGGAGTGGAAAAAGGAAAGGGCTAAAAGCTCCTTCCATCTTGTGCATGTGTCTTCCCTTTTGAACACGGGAACCTGCTGTTAAGGTTGGGTGTTTTGGTGTTAAGACCTTTTATGGTGAAAAAGGAAATTGAGTTGATAAGCTGTACACTCTAGGTTGTGGAAATATTAGAGATTGACACTGCTGCCTCTTTCCATGTGAGAAGTCAACATTCAGGAAATTTCTGAATCATCACAACTGTAATGTCATATTTCAGGTCAATGCAAAAGAATCATAAAATGGTTTGATTTGGAAGGGACTTTTGAAGATCATCTAGTCCAACCCTTCTGCCATGGTCAGGGACTCCCATCAACTTGATCGTGTTGCTCAGAGTCCTGAGTGAACCTGATCTTGAATGTTTCCAGGGTTGAGGCTTCTACCACCTCTCTGGGCAACCTGTGCCAGTGTTTCACTATCCTCATTGTAAAAAAAATATCCTCCTTATGTCTAGTCTTAAACTCCCCTGTTTTAGTTTAAAACCATTACCCTTCATCCTATTTGCACAGGCCCTGCTAAAAAGTTTGTTCTCATCTTTCTTGTAGGCCACCTTTAAGTACTGACAAACTGCAATATTGTTTCTCTGGAGTCTTCTCTTCTCCAGGCTGAGCAACCCCAACTCAGCCTTTCTTCATAGCAGAGGTGTTCCATCCATCTAATCATTTTTGTGGCCTCCTCTGGACCTACTCCAACAAGCACTTATCCTTGCTTTGCTGAGGACTTCAGAGTTGGACTCAGGGTTCCAAATGGGGCCTCACCAGAGCAGAGGAGAGGGACAGAATCCTTCCCTCCACTTGCTGGCCATGCTGCTTTTGATGCAAACCCAGGATACTGTTGGACTTCTGGGCTGCAAGTGCATGTTGCTGGCTTATGTCCAACTTTTCATCCACCAGTACTCCAAGTCCTTTTTGGCAAGCCTGCTGTGAATCCCTTCATCGCCCAGCCTGTATTGATACTTGGGGTTTGACTTTGTTGAACCTCATGATGTTCACATAGGCCCACCTCTGAAGCTTGTCCGGATCCCTCTGGCTGCCATCTCATTCCTCAGGCATGTCAGCTGCACCACTCAGCTTGATGTAATATTCAGCCTTGCTGAGAGTACACTTGATCCTGTGGTCTGTCATTGATGAAGATACTAAACAGCACTGGTCCTGATATGGATCCCTGTGGGACACTCTTGTCACCAGTCTTCATCTAGACGTCAGACTGTTGATCACTACCCTCTGCAAGTGACCATCCAACCAATTCCTTATCCATTGAACAGTTCACGCATCAAATCCATGTCTCACGAATTTAGAGAGAAGGATGTTGCAGGGGACTGTGTCGAACACCTTACAGAAGTTCAGGTAGATGACATCTGTGGGTCTTCCCTTGTCCACTGACGTAGTCATTCCATCATAGGAGGCCATTAGGTTGGTTAGGCAGGAGCTTGCCTTTGGTGGAGCCATGTTGGCTGTCTCTAATCACCTCCCTGTCCTCCATGTGCCTTAGCCTAGCTTCCGGAAGGATCTGTTCCACGATCTTCCCAGACACTGAGGTAAGGCTGATAGGTCAGTAGTTCCCAGGGTCCTCCTTTCTATCCTTTTTAAAAATGGGTGTGATGTTTCTGTTTTTTTTCAGCCACTGCGAATTTCACCCGACTGCCATGACTTTTCAAGTATCATAGAGAATGGCTTGGCAACTACGAGTCTGAGATGCATTTCATAGAATTTTAGAATCTTTTGGTTGGAAAAGACCTTGGAGATCATCGAGTCCAACTGTACCCATCTTCTCCTAAACTGCGTCCTTCAAAACGCTACCCATTTTTTAAACACCTCCAGGGATGGTGACTCAACCACTTCCCTGGGCACCTGTTCCAGTGCCTGACCACCCTTTTGGCAAAGAAATTCTTCGTAATATCCAGTCTGAACCTTCCCTGGCACAACTTATGGCCATTTCCTCTTGTCCTATCACCTGTCACTTGAGAGAAGAGATCAATGCTCGCTCTCGCACAGCCCCCTTTCAGGCAGCTGTAGACAGCGATGAGATCTCCCCTCAGTCTCCTCCAAGCTAAACAACCTCAATTCCCTCAGCCGTTCCTCATAGGACTTGTTTTCCAGCTCCTTCACCACCCTCATCACCCTTCTCTGGATGCGCTCCAGCGCCTCAATGTCCGTCTTGTAGTGACCTTTTGTCTGGTCCCTTAGACTTAGGTATGCTCCCATTCTTCAGGTGGCCACAGACCTGATCCCCTCCTATAGTGGGAAAGACTCTGCTCCCCCAGTCCCTGTCTTGAGGTCCATCCACTTGAGAGGTGTGGGAAGAGAGTTTACCAGAGGAGACTGAGGCAAAAAATTTGTTGAGTGCCTCATCCTTCTTGTCTATTGTTACTTTTTTGCTGGTTGTGTAAGTCCTATTGACTAACTCCTTGAACAGCTGCCAACTTGCTTTCCTAAAATTCAATGCCCTGTTTTACTCTTTGCCTGACCCATATCTCTCAGGACTGTGAACTCCACCAGTGCGTGATCACTACAATCCAGGCTGCCTCCAATCTTGATGTCACCAATTAGGAAAAGGGAAAAGAAACATCAAGTTTTGAATAATGGTGAAAATTCAAACTGTGTTTCAGGACTGGCAGTTTCACCTAAGTATTTGTCAGAGCTCTGGTCAGAGTTAGAAAAATCACAGTTTGGAGATTGTCTTGCTCTAAACTGAGTATGTTGAGTTTCTCTCTTCTGCAACTTCAATTTTTCTAACTCTATTTCCATCATCTATCTTGCCTTGTCCCCAGCCGTGTCGTTGAGTACCACCCAGCAACTCATATAGGGGCACATATGGGAGAGGACTTGTTTCAGATCATGGATGACTTGTGTGTCTGTGGAGCACTGAAACTGGAGGAGGTTTTGAGAAAAAGGAAGAGAAGTAGAGTACCAGCCCCAGCTCCATCCATACCTGTGTTGTGTGCTCTCTCCCTGCTGACTCTCTACACAGCATTGTGAAATTCAGATTCATGGGACAGTAGTGCCAAACCCCAAAAGAAACAACGAGAGAGTTAAAGGAATCATTTAACAAAAGAACTTCAAATTAGAAACATTTATCACATCTTTACATTTCAGAAACAGCAGAGGACTGTTGTAGGACTGCTGTTTTATTCATTTTGGTTTGTACACAGTGGTGTGGGTATAGACTGTATGTGCTTTTGCTTGAACAAAATAATTGTTGGATAAACCTCTTTACTCCCTTACATCCTGTTATATTCTGTTCATCTGGAGAAATTAATGTGACTGATTTCTCAGGAGTACGTATTGTATCTTGATATTTGGAGGGGTGTCTACAGAAACGGCATTTCTTAGAATACGATTTGCTCCCTGGTTTTGATTTATAGCTTGTTTTGTTACGAGATCTTCACCTCCTATATCATGAGTATGTGAAGACAACCTCTGGCGAGGATAGATAAACCCACCATTTGGAGTAATTTGTATTATGTGGGCACATGCAAATTATTATTATGCATCCACATGCAAATAGTCCCTTTAGGTGCATTACAAATGTTGCTGTTTAGGGGATGCTTTTGTGGGAATCAGAAGCAACCTATAAACTGCAGAAGACAGCACAACTGGAGAAGACACACAGACTGTCCAAAGCCCAGGAGGATTTTGTTTTCTCATCACTGTCACAGTCCATTAAGAAGCCATAGTGAATTAGTGCAGTACAAGTAAGATGTTTACCATAAGGCTTTACCAAGGCTACAGTCTCCTATAACTATTACAAAATAGATTTGACCTTAAAATGTCCCTGTGTGTTGTAAGAAGAGTCGTAGGGGCAGACGACCGCCCTGGATGAGTAGGGAACTTCTGAAGGAACTAAGTAAGAAAAAGAGGATGTATCATCGTTGGAAGGAAGGGGAGGTATGTCAGGTCATGTTCAAGGATGTTGTTAAGTCGTGTAGGAGAAAAATCAGGGAAGCAAAAGCCCAGCTGGAGCTCAAATTGGCCACTTCTGTTAAGGACAATAAGAAGAGTTTTTATAAATATATCAATGGCAGAAAGAAGGGCGGAAGCGACCTCCACTCCTTGTTGGATGTGGAGGGAAATATAGTAACCAGAGATGCAGAGAAGGCTGAGGTACTTAATGCCTTCTTTGCTTCAGTTTTTAACAACAAGGATGTCAGCTCGCTTGACAGTTGGCCCTCTGAAGTGGTTGATGGGGGCAGGGTGAAATATGGCCCTCCTGCAATCCATGAGGAGGAGGTTAGAGACCTGCTGAGCCGCTTGGACCCTCATAAGTCTATGGGGCCGGATGGGATCCATCCTAGGGTGCTGAGAGAGCTGGCGGATGAGCTTGCTAAGCCGCTCTCCATCATCTTTCAGCAGTCCTGGCTCACTGGAGAGGTCCCGGAAGACTGGAAGTTGGCCAATGTGACGCCCATCCACAAGAAGGGCCGTAAGGATGATCCAGGTAATTACAGACCTGTCAGCCTGACCTCGGTCCCAGGTAAAATCATGGAGAAGATAATCCTGGGTGAAATCATGCACCACCTGCAGAACGGTCAAGAAATCAGGCCCAGCCAGCATGGGTTTAGGAGGGGTAGGTCCTGCCTGACCAACCTGATCTCCTTTTACGATCATGTGACTCGCCTGGTGGATGAGAGGAAGGCTGTGGATGTGGTATACTTGGATTTCAGTAAGGCCTTTGACACGGTCCCCCACAGTAGACTCCTAGGGAAGCTGGCAGCTCGTGGCCTAGATGGGAGCACTTTGTGCTGGGTTAGGAATTGGCTGGATGGCCGAGCCCAAAGAGTGATGGTAAATGGTGTTTCATCCAGTTGGCGGCCGGTCACCAGTGGTGTCCCCCAGGGATCGGTATTGGGTCCCGTCCTGTTTAATATCTTTATTGACGATTTGGATGAGGGGATTGAGTCCATCATCAGCAAATTTGCAGATGATACCAAGCTGGGAGGAAGAGTTGATCTGCTAGAGAGTAGGATGGCCCTGCAGAGGGACCTGGACAGATTGGAGAGCTGGGCCGATTCTAATGGGATGATGTTTAATAAGTCCAAATGTCGGGTACTTCATTTTGGACACAACAATCCCATGCAGAGATACAGACTGGGGACAGAGTGGCTAGAGAGTAGTCAGGTAGAAAAGGACCTGGGAGTGCTGGTGGACAGGAAGCTCAACATGAGCCAGCAGTGTGCCCAGGTGGCCAAGAAGGCTAATGGAATCCTGGCCTGCATCAGGAATAGTGTAGTAAGCAGGACCAGAGAAGTTATTGTCCCCCTGTACTCGGCACTGGTCAGGCCTCACCTTGAATATTGTGTCCAGTTCTGGGCCCCTCAGTATGGGAAAGATGTTAGGATACTGGAATGTGTTCAGAGGAGGGCAACGAAGATGGTGAGGGGGCTGGAGCACAAGCCCTATGAGGAGCGACTGAGGGAATTGGGGCTGTTTAGCCTGGAGAAGAGGAGGCTCAGGGGAGACCTCATTGCTCTCTACAACTACCTAAAAGGAGGTTGTAGTCGGGCAGGGGTTGGTCTCTTCTCTCAGGTGACCAGTGGCAGAACCAGAGGGCATGGACTTAAGCTTCGTCAGGGAAAGTTTAGACTTGATGTGAGGAAAAAATTCTTCACTGAAAGGGTGATTGGCCATTGGAATGGGCTGCCCAGGAAGGTGGTGGAGTCACCTACCCTGGAGGTGTTTAAAGGGAGACTGGATGAGGCACTGAGTGCCATGGTCTAGATGATGGTTGGTGTTAGTGTTAGGTTATAGGTTGGACTTGATGATCTCAGAGGTCCTTTCCAACCTTATGATACTGTGATACTGTAATGTATATTCACATACCTGGTTTGAATTCAAATGGCTTTATTTTTAAGTAAGAAGAGTAAGTTTATAATCGTTTAGTGAGCAAAAGATAAATTTCCTGTAGAAGATTGCATGTTGCCATAGGGTCATCCACAGGTTTCCAGCTCAAGTTCATATCCGTTTGGCATAGTGGTGGTGTGCTAGTAATGTATCAGTTCCTGCCGTTATACCCCACCATGGGTCAGTCTGTGCTTCCTTATCCTCCAGTGCATGGTGCAGGTGAACCTGAGACAAGCTGCTAAGAAGCATTCCCCATCTGTTGGGTTTTTCCTTCCTTATCTGCTTTCCCAACCCTTTGCACCATAATGATGTTGAAATAAAAGACTTTCTTACCATCAACAATACATCATTCTCATATTTTAATTTACCACTTGCTTAACTTTGCTTAAGCTACTGTTCAGAGTGGTGTTGAGACATCTTGAATATCAGACCTCAAACCAATCCTCTGTGCTTTTGAATCATAGGATAAACAAGTGGAGAACCACAATATGATAATTTAGCCCTTTGGCTATTTCATGGAGCAGCATTTTTAGATAATTCACAGGAGTGAAACACATAATAAAACCAGGCAAACAAAGCTCTATGATTCCGAAGGAATTCACTACAGAAGACCACTATTATCCTGCTTGATTTTGTAGTATTTTTCAGCAAATAGAATTTTTAAAATTCAGTTATGTTAGCATTGCTGTTGTCATTTCAGAGTTGAAAAAACATTTAAGGCAGAAAGTCCAGAACAGGAAAAAAAAGCATTTTAAATGCTGCTTATGTTTGGAATTATACTGATAGTTCTGTGAATATTTTTTTGAACTGCCAGCAAAATAACATATTGAGATTTATTTATGTAAAAAAACCAAACCACCTTGAGGGAGATGGATTATACTTTGCGCACTGCCATCAAACCGATGTTACACTCTCTGGTTTTTATGGTGCAAACCTGGCTGCAAGGAGTGAAACTCTGTTTCAAAGCAACCTTTGTATTTCTGCTCCCTTAATGTGACCTTTAGCAGGGTTTTGGCCTCTTGGTGCCACAGCTGATGTAGGTTACATAGTACTCCAAACATAAGATCTATTTTCCACCTTTTTCCAAATGTTCTTCATTTAAACAGAGCAGTCAAAGGTATCCAGCTGAAGGAAAATTAAGTTTTCTGTAGCTTAACCATTGGGTTGGTCTCCAGCATAGAGGCTGGTCCATGGAGCCTGTGTCAACACTTGGTCAGGCCTTAAAAACTTTTCAGTTTTTGATGGTGGTCAGGAACAGACACTTCAATTGAAATTGGTGACTGACAAGATAATATCAGTGAACTAAAACCTTCCTCCAAATGTGGGTGTCCGAAGTTGCAAAGCCCATGTTTTCTCTGCATGGTGAGTGAGACGCGTCCCCTCGCATGCTGTGGAAGAGGACTTTGTTGCAACGTCGTGGCATATGAGGAGAGCCTAAAGCAGAGCGAGGTGTCTGAAGCTCATATGGTTGGCACAGATAATGATGGCACAAGGTTAGGTCCCACACAGTGCCCAGATGTTGTGCATGCATCTGACCACTCTTCATGGTTGTCTCTGAGCTCCTCTTCTTTGGCTGTTACCACCAAAGTTTTGGCTCTTTGGGTGTCATATTGAGAAGTAGGAAAAGTGATTTTTCCTCCAGTTACTGTAGTGCTGTGAGTCCTTTCTGTGTAAAATAAAAGATTGTGATAAAAACCTTTCTGGGAAGGACAAAGTTCAGAAGTTCAGATTTCAAACTCCCTCATCTCATTGCAGCCACTATGTCAGGATGGAATATTTAATAAAGCAGGATATTTACTTTATTAGCGCATAATCTAACTCAATCACAGGATGCTCTGCACCTCTGCAAGGGTACATTGATCACATCAGGGAGCCTTACTAATGCCTTACTAATGCCAATCAAACCTGCTGAATAAACATTTTTCTTCTTGATGTGAGGATTTTTATCAGTTTTAAGTAAAACTAGCAATAGAAGAAAGGAGAAAAAATAGCTAGAAGCTAATGTCACTGGGCAAACTGGGGTTCTCTAGGAGACAGGCATTTATTGTGCTGATGAACCACACGAACTGACTTTAAAAGAGGAAGAGCTTCCAGGACTTTTGTTAGTTTAGGTTGGAAAAGATTTTTGTGAAAGGTCAGAGCTTCTGTGAGTGCTGAGGTTGATTTTAACCTAAACATGTGAATTTTATTTAGATACAGAGTAATACATTCATTGGATTAAGATCTAGCTATGATGTTGCATAGAAACTGGCCTGTTTAGGATTTAAAAAAAAAAAAGCCAACTCTATTTTAATTTTATCTTTACTATAAGGGGAAATTATAGTCTGAAGTGTCTGTAACAGTTCATACAGAATTATGATTGTTTGATACCTAGATTTCAGTACATTCAATCTGCATTGGGTATTAACTATTTCTACACTTGGACCCACCAAAGAGCTTTCATTTATACTTGAGCATCATTTTTCTAAGAAATCTGATTTCTGTGCTTTCACTCCAGTAGCAATTTTTATCTCTCTCCACTTTTAGCTACATTCTAGTGTGCTTAGGGTTTCGTCGTAAGTATAAAACCATAAAGTAGTTGAAGATGCTGGCAACATTGATGACAATGGAATACTTAAGGATGGGAGCAAGATAGTGTTCACTATATGATCCCAGTTCTGATGTTGAAATTCTTGCTCTTTCTGCAGTCATGATAAATGCACGTCTACTATTCTATATGCGTTGTCCAAGTTGATTTTAAATCAAAATGTGATTGTGTGAGTCTCCTGTGCTCTGGGAGATCTACTTTGTTTTCTGCTGATCTACCTGGCTATCTGTGCAGGGAAGCATAGAAAGCTGGGGTTAGAGGTAGTTGGAGGATGACAAGAATGACGTATTTTGACCTCGTAATCTATTGTAAGTGCTATTTAAGCCTGTCCTCTCTAGCTTTCCTAATGTTGCGTGATGTTACGTGATGTAAACCATGAAAGGAAAGAGTTGGCCAGATGAGCTGTAGCTCCCACTGGTGAGATCTAGCCCTTTTTAGTATTATTTAGTTGAACTCAATGATCTCTTTAAGCAACAAAGGAAATAAATCTCTGTTAGTTCTTGGTGAGGAAGTGAGAATGATAAAGGAGAACAGATGATTACACAGGTCTCCTTGTTGCAAAGATTTTTTTAGTATACTGTGTTAGTTTGTAAGAAATCAATTAGATTTAAAAAAAAAACCCAAAACTGTTAATTCAGCTCCTTCATTTTGCTTTAATCGCAAAAGGTGTTTGAAAAGATTCGCACATATTTTTTAAACAAGGGTGCTCCTGATCCTGAAAACTCTTATTTAATAGCGTACAGGAGATTAGAAGATGGCAGTTGTCTGGGGCAAGGACCCCAGAGTTAACAAGTTGGTGTTAGGCAGAATTTGCAAGGGGAAAAAAGAGCAGTTACAGAAAAATTATGGTTGAGGGGTCAGAAGATGGGCTGGTCTGACGTGCTGGAAACGCTCCACTGACACTGTGCTGGTTTACAGCTGTTAAACGCTCCAGGGACTTAAAAATGCTGTTTAGACTGGCTCTCTGGTTTTGCTTGTTTATTTTTTCCACTCCTGTCAGGCTTGCCTCAGGGTTGATGAAGTAAGTTTGAGGAAAATTTCAGTTTATGTGATAGGTACATGACTTTCTGTTGCTTATACATGTTTCGGGTTTGTTTCCTATTAAAACATTTTGGTTAAGGACCTGGTCTTCTTCCCCGAGAAAGCTAATTAGAGATTTCTCTTTTTTTTTTTTGTTTGGTTTTGATTTGTTTGCTTGTTTTCTGCATGACACGTTTTTTTCTGTAAATAGAACGCCGTTGCTTGAAGTCCAGAGTTGAGCTCCTCTGGAAAGAATATTTAAATACTTAGGGGGTTAAGGCACTTGTTGGACAGATACTGAGATATAGATAGTGATGCACTCTGCATCCCCATGGATATCTCTGTGCTGATAAGGAGAAGGTGATCTCTTCATACTGGTTTAGACTGGATAATTTTTTTATTGTCTAGGAAGGTGGGGTATTAGGAGGCCAAGGGCTCATTCAAGAGGTGATAAAGCAATAGAGAAGTACCTTAAGGGCCTGGTGTTATGTTATAAAACAACAGTCTAGTTAGGTAGACAAATGTTCTAAGTTTTGTAGCATGTATAATTCATTGAAGCTCAGCCTTCCTCCTCATTTGCCAAAGCTTATAAAATACACATTTGTGGCTTGCTGGTATATGAGTGTTCCCAGCAGTAGTTTCTTGGCTTTGTCATCACTGTTGTTTTGTCTGACTTTGATGCCAAACTGAGGCCTGGATGCCTTTAGCTTACAACATTCTCCCTCTCCCTGTAAAGACAAGCCCCTTGTAACTATTAGTTTTGATGCCTGCTTATTTTGACCTTGGCAGGTCATACAGCTGTGTTTCTGCAGCCCACGTTTCTATTTGGGTTTTCTCTGTTCCATTTTCATGCTGGATTTCAGCGGAAGTTTTCTGCTGGAGAGAAGAAAATGTAAGAATAGGTAATATAGCCTGGCCAACTCTTCCAACTTGGAATTAATTTTTTGCTTTAATTTGTTCTGGCCTGAAGGAGCTATGTCTTAAGAATGATGCTCAAAAACCTATGTGATACTTAGGTTTTGTGAGATCTATCTGAGATATTAAATTAGCTTTCATCTCTGAATGCTGGTATTGCCTCTGAAAATACAGTATTCTCTCTAGATTCCATTTCTCTTGGGAGAAGAGTCTAAACACAGAAAAATTCAAATTCTAACCCCAAATCTAGAATATTAAACTAGTTGGGTTTTTTTATTATTATTTTTATTCATTTGTGATTGCAAAGGTGGGATAGAAATATTTATTTCTTTTTTAAAGATATTCTGGAAATTCTTTGACTAATATATAGGGCTTTGAAGCTAGAATTTTAAAAAATGCCTCCAAATTCTTGTTCTTTCCATCAGAAGGATTTCATTCAACAGAGTCTGGCTTCCAACAGCTTGCTAGAGCTGTTCATTCTTTCATTCAATTCAGTCATAGAATTCAATCTTGCAAATGCAAGTCCAGAAGAAGTGGAGGGGTCAATTGAAAGCCAGACACATTGAAAGCGATTGCTTTGCTACTTTTCTTTTTGTGATTTTAATTCAAATTTTATTCAATTGTATGTACCACCACACCACTGTAGAGCCTTAGGAATTGTTGATTTTCCTCATATTGTTCTTGGGGTGGTTTTATCTAAATGAAATGGAGCTTGTGTTGCTAAAATATGAATCAGCTATACTGTGAATATGCAACATGTGCCAAAGTGCTTCTTCAGGTGACTTTGTATAATGGTACCGTATACCTGAGAATGTATTCCTACCTTATACATGGCCAACTAAAAGCAAGAGGCTTCTATTTATTTTTATTTGCGTGTGTTGTAATTAAGCACTTATGAACGTTGACTGCTTTGCACAGTGCTTTCAGTCTAAATCGACAGAAATAATTCAGTTAGAAGGGCGAAGAACATGGGTGAATTAATTTGTGTTAGAAAAGGAGGACTTGAGGGGAAGAGCATGGGGACGGACAGGTTGATTCGAGCAAGAAGAATTGCAGTAAGGCCAGGTGGAATTAGCTGTGAAAGAAATGGGCTGAAATAAATAAAGATGAAGATGTGGACTGCAGGAAGGGCATAGAGAGAGGTGCTGCTGAGGAAGAGGTCAAATGAAATGAAAACTCTGTGGAATTGGGCACTCCAGGAAGGACTAGAGAGGAGTGTTTGAATGTTGGAAGAAGAACTTGCAGTATATTTTGAGTGAGATTAGAGCCAAGGGGAAAAAATATATACAGTAGGCAAGAGATGCTAAAAGAAGATGCAACTTTAGATCCTTCAGTTCCTTCTGGGGATGCCAGGATAAGAATGGGTGGGAGGACTCATGGGTGGGAGTCAGATATGGCAGCAGGACTGTGACTCTTCGTCTTGATTGGTACAGTAGTAACTGATGACTAAGACCAAGAAATGGCCTTTTAAGAAGGTTTTGTCACGTTGAATGTGATATTTGGCCAGAAGTTGAGAGTCAACTATAAGATAGTATCAGCTGAAAACTGCACGAAAGCCGTATAAGCTGTAGCAGTTCAATATGCTGTTACACTCTGCTCCTGACCAGTAGTGTTAAGGTCCTCCTCAACCTGCACAGTCAAAGAGAGAGGGTAAAAAGGCAGCATATATCATATCTGTGCAGCAAATTGGAGACTGACAAATCTCCCAGGGTAAATTCCAATTCAGAATTTATTTTGGACACAGCCAAAATCACAAAAGAGATACTTGGGTGCACTTCAAGTTGCAGCTTCTCAAAGTTGCAAAACCAGATCCAAATGTGCTCAGATCACCATCGGATCTGAACATAGCCAAGGTCACTAAAAGACAAGACAACTGGGATTCAATCTGATACACCGTAGCACCAAGAAAAGAAGGTACAGTAAGATAAGTGAGAGAAGGAGAGAGAAATAAGCAGCTGGGGCAAAGGAAAAATTATCACCACTCCAGTGGGTCATGGTGGTTCCTCAGGAAAAATGGTCTATCTGGCAGCAATTCTTTCAGCAGCAACTTTTCAGGAACACATGGTCCTGTAGTTCTTCTTCAGGCCATTAAGCAGCAGCACTTCTTCAGGCCAGTTCCATGGGGTGGTGGGCACCTGCTGTGCCTTCTTGGCAGGCACTATTTGTAGGGCGAGTCCATGCCCTGTTAGCAGGTGAGGGGGATGGAGAGGGAGGAGCAGTACCTGCTTCTACACCTCGCCCTTCCATTGTTAACCTGGAGCCACAGAAAAGCCCCTCAGGCTCATGCAGCCCTGCACTCAGACAATGTCTGAGACACAACAAATACAAATAAAAAAGTTGGTCTTTACATGTGTCTAATGAATTGCCTATACTAAAATTAGAAACCTTTTGTCTGATATTTTCAGTCATTAACTTTTTGAATGCCTACAAGATTCCACGTGAGAGAGTGTGATCCCAGTACCTTGTAAAATCAGGACCTTTCAAGGAATCTCAACCTGGATGCTCAAAAATGTACATTCTCAAAATCTGCTATCCAGACACACCCCACGTAAGAAGTAAAATTCTGCAAATGTGTATCCACGATGTCTTCTCCAGGCTTTTTTTCTTCTTCCTACTCTAGCACATGGAAATAGGAAAAGCTCTGGATTTTAGATCTATCACAGCCCATTCAGGATCAGTGCAAGACACAACTCAAGTCTTCCTGACACACCTTCTCCAATCCCTTTTCTGAAGACTGATGTTATAATATGCAATATTTATGATTCTGATAGAGAACTTTATTTTTTAATATATTAATCTTCTGGAGAGTCTGAAGAATATAGGTTACTAACATACTGCTTTGACATTCTGAGTTTATTTACCCAGAATATTTTGTAGGATGGTGTAAGCACCCACAGCCTAATTATATGCATTTTAAAGAACTAACCTAATTAATTCCATGTTATAGTTCATTAGGTATCTTTTCTTTTTCATTAATGTGCCCATATGCCCTGTGCTCCCAAAGCAAGGGGTTGTTTTTCTCAGATGTAGCAGATACATTTACATGGACCCCAAAAAGATTCAATGTAAGGATAAATAAACAAATGCTGATTAATAAAATACCCTTGAAAGTAAACATCTCAAGCTTATCTAATTTCTAGGATTCTGATTAATTCCTCTGTCTTAGCTAAAATCCATCCTTGCTGTTGATACTTTGTGATTAAAAGGTCTAGTATCACAGTATCACAGTGTTACAAGGTTGGAAAGGACCTCTGAGATCATCAAGTCCAACCTATAACCCTACACTAACACCAACACTAACACCAACCCATCATCTAAACCATGGCACTCAGTGCCTCATCCAGTCTCCCCTCAAAAACCTCCAGGGTTGGCGACTCCACCACCTCCCTGGGCAGCGCATTCCAATGACCAATCACCCTTTCAGTGAAGAACTTTTTCCTCACATCAAGCCTAAACTTTCCCTGATGAAGCTTGAGTCCATGCCCTCTAGTTCTGCCACTGGTCACCTGAGAGAAGAGACCATCCCCTGCCCGACTACAACCTCCTTTTAGGTAGTTGTAGAGAGCAATGAGGTCTCCCCTGAGCCTCCTCTTCTCTAGACTAAACAGCCCCAACTCCCTCAGTCGCTCCTCATAGGGCTTGTGCTCCAGCCCCCTCACCATCTTAGTTGTCCTCCTCTGAACACATTCCAGTATCCTAACATCTTTCCCAAACTGGGGGGCCCAGAACTGGACACAATATTCAAGATGAGGCCTGACCAGTGCCGAGTACAGGGGGACAATAATGTCTCTGGTCCTGCTAACTACACTATTCCTGATGCAGGCCAGAATGCCATTGGCCTTTTTGGCCACCTGGGCACACTGCTGGCTCATGTTGAGCTTCCTGTCAACCAGCACTCCCAGGTCCTTTCTGCTTGACTACTCTGCAGCACTCTGTCCCCAGTCTATAGCTCTGCATGGGATTGTTGTGTCCAAAATGAAGTACCCGACATTTGGACTTATTAAACATCATCCCATTAGAATCAGCCCATCTCTCCAGTCTGTCCAGGTCCCTCTGTAGGGCCATCCTACCCTCTAGCATATCAACCCTTCCTCCCAGCTTGGTATCATCTGCAAACTTGCTGATGATGGACTCAATCCCCTCATCCAGATCATCAATGAAGATATTAAACAGGATGGGACCCAATACCGATCCCTGGGGGACACCACTGGTGACCGGCCGCCAACTGGATGAGACACCATTCACCACCACTCTCTGGGCTCGGCCATCCAGCCAATTCCTAACCCAGCACAGAGTGTTCCCATCTAAGCCACAGGCTGCCATCTTCCCTAGGAGTCTACTGTGGGAGACAGTGTCAAAGGCCTTGCTGAAGTCCAGGTATACCACATCCACAGCCTTCCTCTCATCCACCAGGCGAGTTACATGGTCATAAAAGGAGATCAGGTTGGTCAGGCAGGACCTACCCCTCCTAAACCCATGCTGGCTGGGCCTGATCTATTGACCATTCTGCAAGTGCCACATGATATCACCCAGTCACCCAGGATTATCTGTTCCATGATTTTACCTGGGACCAAGATCAGGCTGACAGGTCTGTAATTACCTGGATCATCCTTATGGCCCTTCTTATGGATGGGCATCACATTGGCCAACTTCCAATCTTCCGGGACCTCTCCAGAGAGCCAGGACTGCTGAAAGATGGTGGAGAGCGGCTTAGCAAGCTCATCCGCCAGCTCTCTCAACAGTGCTCTTTTCTGGGGCTTTGTGCTTTAGTGTAGCTTCAAATAACACCCGAGCCAGAGCACAGAGGCATTTTGGGGGAGGTTTTTCCCAAATCAGTGCTAGGCCACAGCAGACCTGAATCCTGAAACTCGCTGTGGGGTCTTGATTTAAAAAAAAACAGCCATCATTTGTCCAGTGGGAGATGTGGTAAACCTGTTAGGTGGGAAGTTCTTAGCATTCCACTGCCTATGCTTGCTATCGAGCTGATGGTTTTTGAATTTGCAGGGGGTAGAGCATCTTTGAAGAACATGCCAGGATTTGGAGGGGCTAAATATGAAAGTACAGTCTTTAATTAGAACATGCCAGCTTTTATTTTTTTGATGATGTGTAAATGTATATTTGTTTTGATGGAGTAATACAAGGGATGAAGCTATCCTATTAAGTTTAGAAGCAAGTGACATAAATTTACCAAGAATGTTTTACAAAACAAGGTGAAAAAGACAGATTAAACTACAACAATAGTGGGAGAAGAGGAAAAATTATTTGTTAAATAAAGCGCTTGCTAACAAAGCTGGAAAAATACCAAAACCAAACAAAAAAGATAGAAGAACTATTTTTACAACAGACATATCTTTGCAGTTTAGTTCATATACTATAGTCTCTGATGAAAATTCCTCTGTCTGGTTTACTTAGTATAAATGGATTTAGGCTGTGAGGATAATTCATTTGGGCAAGAGCTGGCACTAGCACAGTAAAAAGAAAAATGATCAAGCCATAAATGGTTCCATTTTAATTATTATATTCCTTGAAACAGGACAATTTTTTTTTTTATAACATTGCCAATGTCAGACCAGGATAAAATTGGTCCAAGATTATGTTTCCATAAGTGTTATCTTGCAAAACTGCCAAGCTGTCTGCTGAATAACAGTCTCTGGTTCTGTTTTTTCATCTTGATTTTATGTTTTTTTTACAGACGCATTATGAAAGCGGGGAGTATATTATACGACAAGGTGCTCGAGGGGACACTTTCTTTATAATCAGCAAAGGAAAGGTAAGTTGACACCCTTCACAGGCAAGTGGGACGCTGGCAACAATAGTGGTGATATGCTCTTGAAATTCGGTGCCAGCCAGCGCTTTTCCTCTCCGGTCCCTGAGGCACAAATGTTGCAACACTTGACATTTAATTAAACTTCTTGGCACTGTATCAGTAGGGAAGAGTGGCCTGAAGGGGAAAAAATAGATCTCATGCTGTTTTACACAAGTGCTCACAGTGAACACTTTGGGGTTCAAAACAGTTGTTGAGACTCTCAGTAACTGACTAAAAAGTTCAGGGTTTTTTTTCTTACTTGGGGACGGTCTAAGTTTCTGTTCCACTGTTCACAGGGGAAAAATGCTTTTTGACCTCTTTTCTGATAGTTAAAAGATTTTCCTTCCATTCAACTTCTTTATTTATCTTTTAGCTGGCCTAATACTATTACTCTTGAGAAACATTTGGCTTCTTTTCACATAGCAGGATGGAGATATTCAAGGGACTACACTGTGATTTCCCACTGGAGATGAGAAGTGATACATTGAAAGTAAACGCAAATGGATAAATATGCTTGAAAGTAGGCCAAGCCCAGCTGCCTGATTCTTGGATCTGATGCTTGCACCAAGGCACACGTTAATGTTGGCCTTGCATAATTAAGGGTAGCATAAATCCCATGGCCTCTGTAGAGGAACAATGTGGGTGTTATACACGCTGTCGGGTTGTTTCGTGAGGGAGGTTATCAGCTCTCAGGTACTAAAATTAGATTTTCCACTCTGTCTCTGAGAGCCAGTTTTTGTCAGAAGAAAAAAAATTTTTAGATGAATGAGACAGTTATAAACAAATATCTGAAATTAAGATAATCATGGACCACAGAAAGCCAAGTGGTATTGTCTCATGCCCTTTCACTTCCACTCAGAAGTAATATTGCCTCTTCTTCCAGAATAAGGGCAACCATGATGCATACTTCAAATCCTGTTTTTTCCCCTCTTTTTTTAATGGGCGAAAGTAATGGGAAGGTGCACGTCTGTCGCTTGTCAGGGTTTTGAAGCCTTCCTTGCTATGTTGGCCAACCTGTTGGAAATTATGCTTTTGCCCCAGTTGGACAGGTGGATCCCAACCTTTCCTAGCAATCCTCAATCTCCAGAGAGGCCATTGGTTGTATAAACCAAATCCCTGTTGTTGACACCAGCTGGGCAACTAGTTGCTCATTAGCACCTTCTCAGCCCTTATAACTCGCCTGCAGGATGGAGGAGAAAACTACTCCTGTGGCCCATTGCTCCAGAGCCCAGTAGTCCTGCTTGAGATGCTCCTTGGCTTTATCCTTTACTGCTTTATTTTACTATGATAGCTGATAGCCAGAAAAAGGGAGCTAAAATAAACCAATACACGTGAACTTGTCGAGAAATTCCCAGACCCTCAGTTGGATCCTGATGGCTTGACAGAAGTTCCCACAGGGACATTTAAATGCTGCCCAGTTTTTCTTCCGAGCTTCCTGATTTGGAAAAGAGGCATCAGTGACTGGTAGAAGATGGACAGAGTTGGACGGTGTTTAATTCTTATGCCTGTACTGGGGCATAAGAGCTACACAGTGGGTGTGAGAAGTGACCCATGTGAAGGGTACATCCCCAGACAGGAGGAATAGAGCGTTAGCAGTGAAACATTGAATAAACAACAATGAAATACAGAAGTAACCAACCAATGTATGCTGCCTAGGACTTCCTGAAGCAGGGACAAATACGGTCCCATGTTCCATGCTAAAACCTGACACAGGCAGCTTAATAAGTCAGAAAAAATGCTGGCTGCAGCTCATGTACCTGAGACCTCACATCTAGTTTCTACATTCAGCTGCATTGCATGAGTATTATCTCTTAAAGCTACTTTTAAAAAAAACTCTGCCTTGCCTTTTATGTCAGAGCATCTATAGTGACAGTCAAGTGAACAGAGGAGGTTTTTTTACGTTTCTGAGTCAGACATGCTTAGAAGGACTTCTGCTCCATTTTCTTTTAGCCCATGATCCATGGATATTTTTTTAGGATCAAAAACCTTTTCCCGTTTTTCCCAATCAACTCCGTTCGCCACATTTGATCCCACTCCTGAGCTTGTTTTATTTATTATAGTGTATTTCCTTGAGTCCAAGTGAATAGAAGTCAAAAGTGTGCTCAAAACACCCTGTATGCAGAAATCTGCTGAATAATACATCAGATAAAAAAAACTAGATCTGTTCTGCTTCTAAATGCTGCTGCTCTATGCCTGTTCTGTACCTTGCCTTTACCCAAGGATGGTGTGTGCCGTGCTGTGCCATTGTGCACCACTTTTGCTTTAAAAGCCATAGTGTGCCACCAATTTAATGCTGGATTGTGTGGGTTCTTCATTGATGCTTTGAACCATGTAGAAATCACAGGTACCACTCATTGCTCAGGATCAGTGGAGGACAACGACAGAGAGCTTCAATATCTGTTAAAGTTCCCTATGTTTGTCCAAGTTTTTTTTCGTCATCTACAAATCTTCTTGGCTCATCAATTACGTGTTCCCTACTGTCGTCTGTTCTTCGATGAGTCACTGCCGCTGTTAAACGTAGTGTGGTGTGTGGTGTAGACTGAGCACTCATTAGTGACTCAAACCCACTGATTTTACCACCCGTAAAAAAGATAGGAGGAAGTGCGGGCCACGATTGTAAATGTAGTGGTGAAATTAAACTGGAGCACCTCTAAATCTGAAAGGACTTGTCCAGTATCCCAGATTTTTGCTATGTGAAATTAAATCTGCAAAATCTAAGTAAAGCTCAACAGCCTGCAAGGGAGAAGCAGATGAGAGATTTTCCTGTGTTAGTGAACTACCTCTGAGACTTGCTACTCCCAATTAAATTTTGAACAACTCAGGCTTCAGAAATGCCCATTTGTCTGCAGTAAGCCTGGACGACTAGATTTATAGATGGTTAATATGGGGAGGGTAATCCCCACCATACACTGATAGAGGGGAATTGTAATTCACCTGCCTTCTTGTACTCTAAGAGGTGTGAGTTACCTCTGATAACAGCTGAAAAGGAAGAAATATTATCTAATAGAGAGCCATTATGTGCAACATTGACTTTTCATGGAGCCTTTCGCATCCTTGGTATGTCATCCCATCCTCAGCACCCAGCAGAGTGTTGGGCTTTGTCATTACATGGCAGCCAGGATTTATATCCTGTAATGAGATAGGGAAAGGATTTTCAGGTGATCAGTTACTATTTTCCTTCTTAAATTGTTTCAGAAAATAAGAAGGACCTCCCCCGGTAATAGTAAATCATCACTCACAGATGTGACACCATCTTCCTGTTGTTGCAGTGTCAGCTTCTTCAAGTTAGGCTTACACTAGGTTATACTACCCATGGTGTTACAGTGGGTAGAAAGACTGCTTCCCATTAGCAGTAACTGCTTTTTTCTTTCACTGCAAAAATAAAAAAAATAAAAAGCTAATTGGTATTTTCCTTTAAATTTACATGAAAATATTGGATTTTTGCTCCAGCTAGAGTTATCCCCTCACTGAATTTGGGAGACAGTAAAAAGGAGAGGAGGCGTCCTGCATCCTGCAATGCTCTATATTTATGTCTAAATGTAGATTATTTTTATTATTCCTTTCCCTTAAGTAAACTTAGAAATGGAAGAATTCATGTGGAACAAAGCTAGCAGAAGCCTATACCATGTGTCTATCTGATACACACAAAATATTTGGAACCGTTTTCTGCTGCTGGCTCCGTATGGGTAATGACTGTGCTTGTGCAGCCAACTTCATGTTTAGCACTAAAAACCTTAAAAAAAAAAAAATCCAATATTGCATTTTTGCAAGAGTAGTAGGTACCTTAGTGGAAAATAACCGCTCATTTTATTGGGTGGCTGGTTGGTGATGCTGAGGGAAGAGTGCAGGACTCTGGAGAGCTATGCAGTTCCCAGAGGAGATGAGGACTGGCGCTTTTCCTGAGGGATGCAGCAGATGACAAATCCCTCTCTGAAAAAACAGGTTTTATTTGTTAATTAAAAGTTTTCTAAATGCTGGGTGGGGTTAACTTTTTCAGGTGAATGTTACTCGTGAAGACTCCCCCAGTGAAGATCCGGTCTTTCTCCGTACTCTAGGGAAAGGAGATTGGTTTGGAGAAAAAGCCCTGCAAGGGTAAGTGCTTCTTATGATGTGACTCTTAGGTTGAGATATTTTTTTCAAGGACTTCTGTGGCTTTCAGACTGCTCTTGAAATTTGGAAAAAGATTGAGAGTGGGTTTATGCTTTTGCAGCTTGGCATTGGTGCTTGGAGTTGCATGTTGCAACAAGGCTGCACCTTAGTAGGGAGATAAGCTTTGTCTTGCAGTTGAGTGGCCAAATATAGATTATCCCATGTTTGTAAACATCAGAAAATAGATTATCTTTGCACTGTCTTCCCTGACCGTTAGACCAAAATGTCAAATGAATGTCAAAATGTTTAAAGTCTTGCTACTCTGTAGTACCTTTCATGTATGGTAAGAACATAATTGTGGTCTTCTTGATGGGGCAGAGAGCTGAAGGCAGGGTGGTAGTGGTGGTTTTTAAATTGTCTTACTGTGTATGTGTGATTTTGTTGGAGGTAAGAACTGTGTGCGAGTGGCCTGTATAAACATTTTCCTTTGGGGATGACTTTATACTAAGAGAAGAGAAATTGTAAATCCATATGAAACAGGTTATTATTGTAATAATATGCTTTATTTCCATAGGGAGGAATAAGAATAGGAATAGTAAACCATGTTTCATGCAGTAATTTGAGGCACCCATTTATGTTCATTAACAAATACTTCACTCTATCCTGGATCCTTATCTGGGCATAAGAGCTATTGGACTTCTATTTGATGCTGTTATAATGTGATCAATTGCTCCTAAATCAGCCTTCTTCCAAAAAGAAGGCAGCAGAACATTTGAAGGCCAAATTTTGTGTCACTTCTTGCAGCCAGGGCACTGTGTCCAGCACAAAACTCAAGTTTTGTCCCTGCAAATCTATACCTTAATTTTAAAATACTAAGGTTATTAAATAAATGAGCTTATTTTGGTTATATTTTTAATACTAAGGTGGAAATGAACTATATGTTTAAATTTTCCACCACAAACACATAAGATTTTTTGTTGAGTCTCACAGAGACTTGACTCATGGAGTTGGTATGTTTTTCAAAAAGCACCAAATATTTTGAGACATCCACTCTGCTGGTGAGAGCAGGCAGTAGTGTGCCAAGAAAAATCATCTTTTGAAGACAATTTAATATGGGAAATAAGAGATTTCCTTCCTTGCCGTCCCCTGACAGTTCTAGTGATACACAGCACCACCATGAGGAGAATTCCTCTGCGTTTCAAATATAGTATTTTGGCTGATTACCTCAGGCAGAGATTAGTTAATTTACAATAGCTACTGGTCTGAATGTATTTAAATATTCAATACATAATAACTTCAGTCTTCTGAAAGTAAACAGAGCATGTTGTCAATGTGCAAGGAAAGCATAATACTGAAATATTCTTTTGCCAGGGAGATGATATACCTGAAGTACCATACCTCCAGTTTCCTAATAAGCTCTGTAATTCCATAGCTAGATTTAAATTGAGTGGTGTGAAAATACTGTAATGTAAAGCATCCAGCAGCTCAATAAATTGCTAATAAAAATGTATCTTTCAGGACTGTGCAAGTTATCACTGCTCAGCAACTAGCTAAACCTTTAGGATGTTTCTACCACATATGTAAAATACAGTTATGGCTGAGAGCTCAAGGTGAAAAATTTTTTTTTAATATATTTTCTTAACTTTTTAATCTTGAAGTAATTTTTCAGACTTTTGGGGGATTTGCTCAACCATACTTAGTTACATGCTATTAAATTGTATCTTACACTTTCCTGCATGTGGGACGTAGTAACAACTAAAAGATATTTCTTCCTGACAGTATAAAATAATGGTTGCAGCACTCATTTAGCATAATGCTGCACAGCAGGATGACAGATAATAACTATCTTCTAGTCTCTCATAGAAATATGCGTACTGACATCAGGCAATGATATCCGCTATTCTGAGTTTCGCACTCTCACCAGATGGCATGCGTTATTTCACAGTATCTCATTGCATACTGGCAGGAACAAAACAAGATGTGAAATGATCAGCCACATCATCTTACAGTAATACTCAAGGCTCTCAACTGTTACATGGTTCTCTTACCTTCCTGGCTACTTGGCACCAGGATAGCAAATGTATAATTTACAGTATAGCTACATAATTTACAGTATACTCACAATCAGTTACTTTTGATGATGTTTTCTTAACGGGAAAGAAAATGTTTTATAGGACTGTTTACAATCAGTATTTCTATTGACAGGGAAATAAAATAACATTACATTCAACTAATCAAAGGAAAATAACTCAATGCAACTTTGTGGCTCATGTATGAAAAATAGTTAATAATTATGGTGTGCTGTCTCGGTGGCATCACAGAGCTGAACCGTTGCACAAGAGCATCTGTCTGGACTATGTCACGTCCTCTTCCAAATGTGCTGTTCTTGGTGCAGCCATCTCATTGGATGGAAAGCATGGTTTAGTCCGCGAATGACAGTTTTAAAGGGAATAATGGGGGAAGAAAAGAGGAGAGAAAAGCAAATCTTTGGGATCGTAAGAGAAGGGTCTTTCTCCCTCAGAAATTATTTCCCGTAGGCCAACCCAAAGAGGAACATTTTTGAGCCATCACCTCCTTACTGTTACATTATATATTGCATCATATATTGCATTTAGCTAGACCTGTTTTGGGGTTTTGACTGGTTTTGGCATGCGGGAAGATGGGGCAAAAGGGCATTGCCACATGGCAGAGCACTGATGTTTTGGAGAGACAGCAATGGAGACCACCTTCATTACCAGGAAAGAGATTTTGAAAGAAATATTATTCATATTGTTCATAACACTTTGATCAAACTGGCCAACTCTTGACATCAAATAACTGGGATTTTCTGGTGGCTCTTAAAGAGGAGATCCGTAAAAATTCAGCAGCCTGGAGTCTTCTGTGTGGTGCCAAGAGAGTAAGAATTTTGGAGAGTAGCTTAGGTTGAAGCTGACACAGAGCCTGCCCTGGCCTCCACAATATGTACTTATGTATAAATATAAATGCTAGGAGTGTTTAAATGTGTACAAATATATTAAAGGGCTGTAGCAAACATGTTTTCCATATAGTAGGATGAAAATGGCAGCTTCTTTGAACCCTTTTTAAACTGTATTTCTAGGCTGTTGTCTTTGAAAGGAGCATAGGAAGAAGAGGTAGCTACTTCAGTGTGCCTCAGGTAAATGTTGGTGGGACAAAACAGGGTTAGGGAAACAGTTATATTTTAAAAGCAGCTTAGTTTGCTCATTTGTCTATGTGAACTGTCTTTGAAAATTATGAAATTTTTTGCTCTCGCTTAGAATTCATCTTCAATTCTACTGATTTATAAATCCACATGGGTGTCTATTTGTGATGGGGTTAATCAAAAGTGAATCTTGACTGTGAGCAAAACCACAATAGGATGAGAATCAAATTGAGGAGAAGAGGGCATCTCAGCAATCGATGTGAATGGTTTTAGTGCATGGTGTATGATGGAAAATATGTGGCAATTTGGGAAGATTTTCTGCCTCTTGGTTGTGTGAGTCAGCGTGCGGATGGGGTCACTGGAGGAAGTTCTTCCTTGCTGCAGAGAACCCTATCCAAAGGGGCTCTTCCTTTTGTCCTTCTCATTTGTAAAGAATGAAATAAAGATTATTTTCTTTTTTAGTATGTTTGTGATGCATAGGCTGAAGAAGAAATTGTGGTCTTTGGGTCGTACAGGAGATGCTCTGTTGTGGGGACAATTGCAGTAGTATTTGAGCTACAGTAACAGATTTATATATCAACTTTTTCTTACCTTCATAGTGATTTCAAAATGAGTATGGTAGTATCCTTCTGAGATATAACAGCATCTTCCTTTGGAGAAAATTTGTACTATTTTCCATTTATATCTCTGCCTCCGGAGGGTTCTGTGGAATTTTTTTCTCAGTGTTACAGAAACCATCTCTCCTCTAGTTCCCCAAAATCCCTGAGGTATGTTTTGTGCACTGTTTTACTTCTTATTTGTGCAGAAGAAGTAAAACAGTTTATATTGGTGTGGGTAGGAGTGTCAAAAGACAAACCAAAAAGACCATCCAAAAACTTTGTATGATATTACCAACTCAAAATAGTGTGAATTGCTGTGATTGAAGTTCTCCTCAGGCTCTGGAAAGAAGTAATGATGCATGAGGAAATGCTGTTGCTGCTTTAAATCAGGATAGCAGCTGGCAATGTCAGAGCTTTATTTATTCATAAATTACTGTAGAAATTGAATATAATCCTCAAAACTACTTAAAGGTCCAGTAAATGATGGCTGTGATAAGAATAAGACATCAATAAATAGGGCATTAGAGTATTCGCAATGCTATAGATATGTTTCTTTTTGTAATATATGGTTGTTTTCTTTTGCTGCAGCCAAGATTGAGTCAGATTCCAGAATTAATCGTTTTTATTAAACCTCTATGAATTCTGCAAGAGATGCTGGGATTCTGCTCATACTCCTCACTACTCTAATTCTGAATTTGTTTCTGTCGAGTTGCAATGATGCTACTGCTAAACTGACCTTTGCATTAGTCTTTTTTTCCAGATAAGAATCTGAAAATTGAGTTTTTCATGAACAGCTTTATTGCTAAAACCTGGGAACCTATTTAAGAGCCCCACCTTTCTGCTCTGCTATCTTCTTTCTTGTCTTTCTGTCTTACTACTTACCTGTTTAGTTTCTTTTTTCCAGAAATTATTTTCCCCTGTTTTACCCTGATCACTTTTGAAGGACGACAGAGATTTATTTACCCAGTTTAAACAGAATAAGATTGGTTCTCAGCAATTAGAAAATATCTAATGTAGTAAATCATAAAATGGATTTGGATGTTGTCATCTTCTAATATTTTTTGATTTAACACGACCCACACACAGTGTCCTGTGCACTTCACAACCACCTTGACTATCTTGGAGACTGGAAAGTAAAAGTGCAGGCTGGAGTGGCTTTTATTCTATGTTTTTATGTTTTGGGTTTTTTTGGTAAAAAAGATGCTGCTGTTCAGACTGATCTTCTTTGTACAGTAAACAGGGTATTTTTCAAACTCCCTTGCTGTCAAACTTTTCCTATTCTTCCATTTCATTTGACACGCACAAATTTCTGCTTCTTACAGATCACCTCTTGGGAGGTATCTAATAGAGTTTTAATTTACTGTAATTTATTTTATTTGATTTCTCTCGGCCCTCTCCATGTCCAAACAGTTGTGTCTAGAAAAGCTTTTTCAATATCCTTGACTGGACTTTTTCAGGGAAATGAAGAGTTATGTTTCATCACCTTCAGCACAATACTGTGCTTCAGCTAAAAACTTACCATTTGATGACCTATTAATCCAATTATCTTGATATTTCTTGGGGAGAGATAAAGGGATGAAGGATTGGAAATGTTTATTGCTCTGTGATGTAGAGTAGTAAAAGTTTCCTCGGTAGTCACTCAAGTATATGCAGGGCAAACAGAAGCCTCTGGATGGTATTATATATGTAAAAAAAAAAAAAAAAAAATTAAAAAAAAAATTATATATGTATATATATTAAAAAACCCTGTATTATCCTATAGGATTCTATATATAATTTTGGTTTCTCCAGGGCGAAGTACTATTCTACTATTCTTTCTGTTGTAATCAGTGTGCTTGGGAAAGAGGCAACCAACCACCGAAGAGTGTTGGGGGGTGGTTTGGGTAGCAGCAAAATTATGGTGTAAGAAAGCGAATAGGATGTGTGATTGAAAAGGTATGGGAAAATAGGCTGTGTGGTCCTGACTGGGAGAATTATGGAAGGTTCCTGCCAGCAGTCATTTTTATATGCTCATGGTCTTGGCATGAAGTCATTTTTCACTCACCTGTCATGCCAGGAGCCACGATGTGAAGAGATTTCTATTTCAGCCCATTTAGGAACAGGGGAAAGTAAAAAAAGAAACAAAATCAGCCATAGGGTAGAATTCAGTTCAGGATAATGTAGTTTTCCACCCAGAAGCCCTGTGGAGATGAAGATGTATCCATCGTGGTGGTTGTCATGAGGAAATTGAAGCAGTGCTTCAAATGAAAGACCCTTTCAACTTCAGCTAATAGGAGGGAGCAAGTTGGGAAGCACTGTTGATCACCCTTGTTTCTAAATAACAGGGCCTTCTTTAAGTCCTGGGTAGTCCCTTTGTAGCCCTTGTGCCTGACACTTGCAATACTGTGTGCGTAGCTCAAGGAGCATGGATGCAACACACAGCCTCCAAGGATCAACTGGAAGTTATTTCATCCATTACCTCAGCTGCTTTTAACATTTATAACAAACGTTGGGTGTTCTTAAAAGGTGTTTCAGCTATTATGTCTGTATTTCCCCTCCACAGATGGATCACTTCCCATAAAGCCTGGTGAGACCTGGGAGATGGGAGCCAGGGGTGACAGCTGGTGGGTTTTGACCCATCACCCCAAGATGCAGGGAACACCAGAAGCTTTTAAAGGATTTGGAAAAGCTATTGGCAACCCCCTGAAACAAAACCTTCCCAGGGGTTTGAAGGGTGAGAGCTCAAAAGCCCGGACAGCTGGAAGCAAGGAGGCAAAGTCACCATATGGTTTCCTGAAGGGTTGGCTTTCATCCTGCAGGCATCTGGCCCCTGCTTGGGTCGGGAAAGTTGACTAAGTGGAACTTCTGTCTCATTGATCTGCTAGGGGAACGCCACAGCAGTATTTAAACAGTACTAAAATGTCTCCCTGTCCTGTCCAGGCTGAATTCTGGTGTTTGGGTACCCTGGTCTCAAAGTCCTTAGGGCATCACAGATGCATGATACTGCTGTTGCAAAGTAAATTATGAAACCTTCATCACAGCCTTTGCAAGTTGTTCAATTACATTATTCTAAGCACATATCAATTACTACTGTAGTTGTTTTGCTTTCTCCAAGTACACATTCTTCATCCTTCATTTCATCAAAAAACACAAACCAATACTGTGTTGGCTTGCACGGGAGCTTGTGGCAAACTCTTCAGCTGACTGCCAAAACCTCTAGATGCTCCAGGATGTTCCCTGGCAGGGGAGAGACTCCCAATTAAAGGACTCATACAAAGCCTTTTAAAATGAGCTTGGCAAGTTCAACCTGGATGTTGTTAGGTGTGCTCTGATTCACAAAATCACAGTTATACCTTCATCACCCAGCAAAAATAAACCTGGTTCTTGTTGAGCTGTGTTGACTTGAGCCACCTAGCTTATCAAGGACCCAGACGGACAGAGCAAGATGTGCTGGCTCTAGCAGCATCCTGCCTGTAAGCGCTGTGTTGTGACTACCAAGATGAAGGTTACTTTACACTTTTCCAACAGGAATGAATTGATTTTATTGAGGCTTGTCTCCCATAAGAACATAGAATGGATCACATCAGTTGAAACCAAAGGTCCATCTGACCTGGCATCCTATCTTTAACAGCAACCAAAATCATTTGCTGAAACCAAATTCCTGAACCAGAGCCAGTGGCTTTATGATTTATAATCCTTGGTGAGTTATTGATTTACTTTTCAAATATGTGCAAGCGGTTTTAAAATCCATGACCTTCTGTAGCAATTAGTTCCACAGCTTAAGGGTGCAAGATGAGAAGAAATGCCGTCTTTAATGTGCAGGTTTTTTTTGGAGGGGCCATCTGCTCCTCCTACTAGATGCCTCAAAGCTCTCAGAGGTACAGTTGACTTCTTGATTTGCAGAGAGCTCCAGAGTGTGTTGTCTGAGACCATAGATATGACGACAAGCTATTTAATGTGAAGACAAATAATGTTTTTTCTTTACTATGTTTACAGTTTCTAGTATCTTAATTGACTTGGAACTCAGTCCTACTTTTTGTTTTACAAGAACCACACTTTTGATAAAAGATATTTGGAACCAGAGCAAACTGACTGCAGTGTCATTCTGCATTTTGAGAAACAACCGATCAGTTGATAATTTGAGGTTATTTACTAATTTGTGTGCTGGTGTTACAGAAAGCTGGTAACATCTTAGTCAAGCAGATGTTGGTGGACCTTCCAAAAAACCATGCAACTTTTCAGATTTGTTCCACGTGACAAGTTTCAGACACAAGAATTAGTTTTCTAGGCTTGAATAGGCAAAGTATTTCTCTAGGACCAAAGCAATACAGGGCAATTGCAAAAAATCGTACCCACAAAGGCTCTTTCAATGTCTGTGTTTAGATGATCACTGAAAAAGCTCAAGTAGGGCTAGAGTTAAGCAATGAGATGATGAATCAGGGGTTTTCAGCTGCTTGATTTTCGCTTTGTCAAATATCTTACTTTCAGATTTCTTGAATGTTTGGGCAATTGACTTGGAAATGAGATGCAGCTTTATTTTATAATAACACTGAACAAAGCCTGTTGCAGTTGAGCGACAGTAAACACTGCGTTAAGAAGGAAAAACAAATGATTATGTACTTAAACAAGATCAGTGAACACCACAATTGGAGTCTTTTATACCTTATCAGTTGCCTGCCTTGTGCTGCATTTTGAGCATCCACTTTGCATTTCATGAGCTTGTTTACATAAAATACATAATTATGAAGATACATCAGTTACTGATGGAATATAGACAATCGTACTAATAGAAGGCTTATGCACAAAATACACCTTTATTTTTTATTTATTGCCTAAGAGAAAAAGAAAGCAAGGACCTGGCTTTTTATATCTCCTATCAAACAAAAATCTTCTTTTGGGAAAAATAGCCATTAGGAGACAATTAGCAATAAATTCAAAATTTTACTACTCCTAGTAAAAAGTACATAAATAAAGTTGCTCCAGTTTCTACAGGGAACTTGTGCTTAGAGCCAACTAAATGACTCAAGTGTAGTTAATAGATAATCAGGTTGGTTTGAGTCTTGAATATACTAATTGTTAGTTTATAAGAGCACAGCTTATTAATAATTCTGGCTTTTTTACAACTGAGTCATAGCCTGGGAACTAAAACTGTGTATTTGCTTTCCTTTGAGGATGCAGTCCTACAGAGCTAGAACAATATTCCTCCTGCTCAGTTTAAAATATATGTAACATTGGGCAACAAGATTGTGCCAGATGGAGGAAAGCAGAATTACAGAGGTTTTATCGTTATGAATATATTTGCTTACACTTACTGCAGCAAATTTTTCTCATGTCTTTTTGCCTTCATGTTATTTCAGAGCTTGAAAGAAGCCCTATTGCGGAAATATGTAATGCATAGCAAATACCACAGAGGCATTATATTGTTGGTTTTTATTAGCTAACAAAGCTGCTAGAGCACTATTCATTTGAAAGTATAAGTTTCTTAGTATAAAGTTTTTAAAATAGCACATAATCTCATATGAGTGAAACCAGTTGGTGATAGAAAATATTGCAATGGTCAGATTTGTTAGGTCTGCCTTACTTAGAAGAGTATAAACCTGAAGTTGCAGTTTGTTTTTCTCATTTGGAGGATGTAGAATAGCCTGGAAGGGCTGAAGGCTTCTTCTAGTGTTGGCTGAATCCTCCAAACTCTTCTCCTTTGCCTCTTTTTATGTTATTTTGCAGACAGTAACTGTGCTATGTAAAAGAAAAAAGAAAGCAAAAACTCCTCATCTAATTTCTGTCATGTGGACACTTGGGGCTTTTACATTCTTAAACAATAAGACCTCTATGTCAACATATTGGCAACAATAAATACTGGTAATTAAATCAAAACGTTTTATCATAACCTTGCAAAATAGTGCTTTTGTCAAAATGCTGAAATATTATTTTATGACAATTTTTCTAGTTGGATAAAAAAAGAAATCCATAATCCAAAATAAATGTATTAGAAGGGAGAGGTGAAAAAAATACTTCTAGAAGACCTCTGGAAGAAATGACATGTTTTCTAGGGACAATGCTTCCATCAAAATTCTCCCACTAGCTCTGTTCAAATTTGTATGCATTAAGTGGAGCTGAAAAATACAGCACCAAATTATAATTCTCCTGACTTCCTTAAAAATGATAAAGATTTCTACTGGGGATGGAGAGGCATAGGTATGAATTACTGCCCCGGATGCTGCATGCTAACTCTCAGCCTGCCAGCTGCTCTGCATAACTACCCATGACGCAGACAAGGTAATTTGTGTTAGCTAACTCTCAGAGCAGGTATCCAACAATATAATATGAAATACTTAAACGTTGTGATTTGAAAGTAGTAGAAGGTTCTACATAGAAGCATATTAAAATAATTCCATCTCTAAAAATATAGAATAATATATTTTCATAGCTTTCATTTTGCATGCTGCATAATTTAAATACAAACGGTAGGCCATTTAAATTATCTAGTGATTTTAACACAGTCACAATTTAGCCATGATATAGTAAATTAGGCCCCCATCTTTAGAAGAAGTTAGTGCAAGTTTCCATTTAGAACATATTTCTAATAACCTGTTTTTTCTTAATTGTTTTCATATTCAGTGTTATGAACAAAGAATGATGACATTATGTCATCCAAGTGATTCAGCAGGGGAAAATGGTCTTTCCCATTATAGACTTGCTATTTTTAAGGCAACTTTTCTGTAACATGTCCTCCTTTGACGATGTAGTTCCCTTTCTGAGCTCTTCTGCCTCTCAGAATCCCAACCCTGAAGTTCTCCAGCATCACTGACTGGCTACAGATTATATCCTATGGACAGCAAATGCAGAATTGCGAGGACTATGATTGTGCTCTTATCAATGCAGTAGGTTATACATTAAGAAGAGGAATATCGTGTAGCAACACTAAAAGGACTTTAGGGTGCTGGTTGATGAGAAGCTCCACGTGAACCAGCAATGTATGTTCACAGCCCAGAAGGCCAGCTGCCCAGGGAAGTTGTGGATATCGCTTTGCTAGAAGTGTTCAGTGCCAGGTTGGACAGTGCCTTGAGCAGCCTGGTCTAGTGGGAGGTGTCCCTGTCCATGGCAGCGGGGTGGGAACTCGATGATCTTTAAGGTCACTTCCAGCTGAAACCATTCTATGATTCTATGAATTCTGTAGTTCTGCAACACCATAAATTAATGTGTTCCTTCTGATTTATAGACTTCTTTCCCCCGACAGCTTTTTATCCCACCTAATTTTGCTTAGGTCACAGTGTCTATAGGTTTGCAGTAACATGGTGACCCTTAAAGGAGTGAGTCATCTTATGCTGAAACTCCTCTACCATCTGTCCCCTCCGGAGTTGCAGACAGCTGGGCTGGATGAGATCCCAGTGTCACGGAGGGCAGCTGAATCCCACTCAGAGGCATTGACCAGATTTCCTTTGAGACTAAAAAAAGAAAAAGACTCTGAGTGGCTGCATATAATAAGTATTACCTGTGGGGAGCCTAGTGATGAACATCTATTCTCCAGATTTTGTGTTACGGCCTTCTAACTATTAAGTAACATAAACTGCCACAGACATGCTCAAAATTAAGGATGAAATATTTATAGGACCGGAGCTGGCTGTTTATCTGTGTGAATGCTTATTTAATTCTTCTTTGCTAGGAACTCTACAGTATTAAAAGACCATTTTAGATTCACCATTTTCAAGTAATGCTCATTTAAATTGACAAGAAGATGTCCTCTTTTATAGCATTTCATTTAAAAATCTGTTGCAGCCCAGAATGTCCAATATTGGATGGTTTGGTTTTTTTGCATGCTTGTTTTGTCTGAGGAATCTGCTTGGTCATAGGCTAATGGCTCTCTCTGTGGCAGAGCTATTTGTACCCAGAAGACTTCACAGTTGCTTTTCCAAAGTCTGGAGCAAAGAGTTTGAGGCCCTTACACAAAGCTACAGCTTGTCCCCTGAGTGGTGAACTGCCTCAAGGAGCACTTTGGCAGGTAATTGAACTTTTCACAACCCAGAGTCTTTGCTTTCATTACCATGCCTTTCCCAGCCAAGAAAATGGGGCAAAATGTGGAGCTGCGTGCCTGCCCTCTTGCTGGAAACCGAGGGCAGAAGCAATGGCTTAAGCATCCTTCTGTAATGCTAGGCAAAAAGAGCAATGCAATTAGAAATCCTCTTTTTTGCTTTTCTTGATTAAATGGTTCCTTTTCCTGGGGCACATCGGGCATTAGCAGCTTTACATCCTGGAGATACTTTCTGTTCAAGAGCACAGCTGGCATGATTTGTTATAGGGGAGGATGGTGGGAAGGGAGCTGAAGACTGTGGAAAACCTGGTGTGTGGTTATGTAGGTATTGTGTCCTGCAATGGAAAAAACATTCAGACCATGTTGATCAAGCTGGCTAATAAATCGAAGGAAGAAAACATTTCCATGCAGGCATGTAATGATATCTCACTGGCCTAATTACCTTCACAGCTTGTGGTGTGTCACCCTGAAACACAGATCAGTGTTGTCATCTTCAAAGCACTGCTTAATGAGTAATAGCAGCCCAGTAGCAACATGGGGACAAGCCTGTGTTTATTACATCCACTTTTTCAGTTAAATGCTGGCTCTCATCTTTCTTCACAGTTTTGCTACAGAATGGGAAGCTTTTCAGTTTGAGTAGGTCTAAGCATTAGGAATGATAAACAAGTGCTGCCTGCACTAGGAGTGGGAGATGTGCATGTATGTCCTGCAAACTGGTCATGACAAATTCGTTCTTAATCCAGGTGTGAGCACAGCACAAGAAATGTTACCTGGCTGCCTTTCTCTCCAGAGAGATGAGATGTGGTGCCCACCCTTTGTAAAAATGGCTTTATTGTTGGAGAAGTTGCATGTTAGTGTTAGGCAATTGGTGCAGGACCTCCATACCAAGTCTCTTAAGGTTTACTTTTCTCCTCCTCATCTTTCCTCCATAAGTACAAAGAATTTTGTAGACTGTATAATATTAATATATATATTTCTATTTCTTGACAGTCACCAGTCTACCAGACCCCTGGTTTGAATTTAATTCTTATTAACAGCAATTTTAAGTCTTAGAACAGATCTTTCCCCCATTTCAAGGCTTTGCAGAGGGGCTGATTATGCTGGTGATGGCAAAACAGACTCTGATGATTCTATCTTTGGTTATAGCCTCTGAACATGAAGTAAGTTGCATTGATAGTTAATACAAATGATACAGTTAAGCTTTTAAGTACTTGGCACGTTAAAGCAAATACGTGTTGTCCCAACCTGCCTCTGTCCCTGTGGGGTGTCGGTGGCACTGCGAAAGGGAAGCTGGGATCTTGGAGAGCAACTAGGCTGCCTGCAAATATCACTCTGAGTGTGTTAACATTTAAAAATAAATAGATAATGTTGTCACTAAACAAAGTCAGGTCTTATTTTAGGCCAAGGCACAATCTGAGCATAGCTTTTGCAAGATGTGGCAGAGCTCCTGTTACAGCATTGGGATGTGCAAAGCTCTTCTTACCTTTATGTTTGGCTTCCGTAACAAATGTATGAAAACTGATTTTTTTGAAGTTGTTTTCCTATTAGGAAAGTGTGTTATTTATTTGTAATGTTGATGTGGATGTTCACCTAAGTATCTCTTCACTTAAAACGAAAGATTCAGATTATTACATGCAACATTATTTAGGAGTGCTCATTATAGGTGCTTAATGACCTACTAACATTTCGTTGGGTTGAACCGTGTTATCACTGAACCTCAGAAACTTCATCTGGGGCTTGAACTTTCCATTTTTACATTGAGTTTAACTGGGGAATGACCTATGGCTGTACCAATAGTGTGGGACAGTGTATGAACCGGTCCGACATGGTGGCTGCCAAGCTCCTCACTAACCATCATAGCTAGGATACTGCAAGCTCTGTGAATAGGGATTAAATGAAGGTTCTTTACTGGGCACTCTGCAGCACCGTGATAGACACAGTGTTTTTTTCCAAAGAGACACCTTTGATGGATATGAGAACCTTAAGCAGCTTTCTTCAATATACCAGGCTGCCAGTGAACTAAGGTGAAAAACAAGCCCAATCTCAGCGCTGAGATCAACCTTTTGGTTCTAATTCTTTACGGAATAGATTGAACCGTGCTGCCTTTTCCAAAACTGAGGTATCTGCTCTATTAAAACCTCTCCATAGCATCAGCACCATTGATCAGGCGTCTATACAGTTGAGAGCCCATCCAGCCCTTCTCACAGTCACTGGGACTTCCTCTTTCCTTCCCGAGGCTTCATCTTCCTCTGCCCAGCCCTGCAGTGGTTGATTCTCTGCAGGTTTAAGGCCCTAAACCTCTTCTCACTTTTTGTCCTTCTCTAAGTGGAAGTTTCTTATCCCTGAATTCATTTGCTCTTGTGCTGCCAAACAGTGCTGGCAGAAATCCACAGCAGGCTGATTTCCTTAATTATGGTTATTGTCTTCCACTTTCTACTTTCTCTCCAACTGAAAACCAACCCCCTAGCTGTCTTTTCATTCCCTGACTGTCATTCATCAAGCTTGTGTCTCCCTTCTCTCCCCAGTAGCTCACTGATTTTTCTCTTTTTGAGAGAAAATGGCCAAGATACAGTTCTCCTGATTTGCTGTCCCATGTCCCACCACAACTCTGTCTTCATCCTTTGCTGCTGCAGATACAAAAAATTCTCTTCTTGGAATCATCTTCATGGCCCCCATTAATATATATCTTGCCTATAATCTGTGCCTTTACTCTTTCCCTTAATTTCTTGCTCTCTCTTAGATCTTATCCCTCATCAGATGAGCACGATTTTGATCTCCTCAGTACAAAGACAGAAGCTGCTGCCCCATTGTCTTCTTACCACTAATACTATTTGTTTCACTGAAAGCTGTTGGGAATTTTTGTCTTCCAGAATCATTGACTTGTGATTTAAGCTGGAAGGGACTTGCAGAGGGCATCTGGTACAAGTCCATGCTCAAAACATATCTAGTTAAAGGAGGTCACTGGGGGCCAGTGCCATATTCAAATGCTTGTTTTTTTGTTTGTTTTCCTTTTCTTTCTTCAGCTTTGTTTGTCAACTCAACTCAATTGTTGTTCTTTTAGTAAAGCCACTCTTAAGCATTCATAAAAAAAACCCCAGGACTAGCAAACTACTTTTGCTCTTTTAGAATTGTCACTGAAATGGAACTTTGGCCTTCTCTTGGCATCTCTGACTTTCTTCTTGCTATACGTGGTGGAGAAGCTGTGTTTGTTCTTCAGCCTCTGTATGGGGATTTGCAGGGGTTGTTTACTCCTTTGTGTCTTTTTCCTCTTGTCACTGGAACTTTATCTCTGTTTATTGTCTCTGTCCTGATGTCTTGCAGCTTATTTCTGGACTTGACAAACAGGAATCTCGGCGTTTTTTCTGATACGTCCTAGAGATGACTGGCTGTCAGTAGTGTTCCAATGAAATATGCAGACTTCTCACTGGTTTCTTTCTTCATGCACGGCCATGATATTCTGTCTGTCCTTCGTTCTCCAAGATGCATGTCATCTTCAGGCTTTTTTCTAAAACCCTACCTCCACATTAGGTTGGATCTGTGAAATTCCCTATATAGAAAGACTCCAATACGCTTTCACAGAGCAGTCAGAATTTGTTACATCAAAAATGTTATAAGACTGTTACTGTTATCCTAAATGATTGTTTTGACCAGGACCTTTTTGTTTGCATCTCCTCTGCTTTCTTGCCTCAAACACCAACTCCTCATCTTTGATTACATGACTTATCTCCATCCAACCTTTTCCCATAGTCCCTAGTGATTTTGGCATCTAATGCCCATTTATTATGCTTGTCTAGAAAGTATCATTCTGCTTCTTCCTGGTGCCCCTCAGCCTGGGAGAATTTCCCTACAAAGATCCACAAAGCTGGCCAGGCTTCAGTCCTCCTTCAAGTTCGTCATTACAATCATGCATGAGAAGTGGTTTCCCAGGAGTCCTAAAGACATACTAAAACTACCTCTTGTCATTCTGAGACATTGTATACAATTTTTTCTATATATTTTCTTCTATTCCTCACCAGCCAGCCACTTTTGGTCTTGAACTGGAGTGAAATTTTGGTGCCAATATAATAAATTGTTCCTGCCACAGTTAGGAAGTATACAAATCTTAACTGCTAGACCCTCTAGAAAATCTAATTTGCTAACAATAAATGTATTTCCTATATTCATTTCAGCAAACATATAAGTTTGTTACTTAGGTCTCCGCAAGCTTTTAGTGAAGTACAGAGTGACTGTGGCCAGTATGCAGGTGTAAATTATGCTCTCAAGAGTTAAGCCATCAGGGCAACACAAATCATCTGAAGTCCAACAGTATGAGAAGGGAAATATTGAGCTGCATGTGTTGGATTCAACACAGCCATTTTTAGGAATTTAATTGTGTTTATATTCACTAAAAAGGGAAAAAGTTCATTTATTAGTACTAAGACTGTGGCCAGCCTTCATCTCAATTTAAATCTTAGGTTTGTTCAGGCTGAAACAACTGTTAAAGGTTTATATGGCAGAACTTACCTAATGAAGCAATTTCACTCTGACTGCTAAAGGGGCTGGCAGGGATTTAAATTCATATAATTTTTATGTTACTATCAAATTCATTTTTCCCCCCAGCCTCTGGGCTTGGTAAAATAAGGTTCTTGATTCCCGAAGTATAAAGCTATAAAATGTACATCTTTAAGACACTTGCTAAATTCCATTATTTCCTCAATCATGTTATAATTAAATGAAAATATGTTTTCAATTATAGAATTGAGAAGAAGCTTGAACATTTTATTATAGTTCTTGCCACAATCTTATAAAGATGATAATGGCTGTTGCAGCAGGTTAATCATCATTTGTCTTAGGTGCTATTGTATTTTCTCATTCCATAGTGTAATTTTAGATACATGATGTTTGGGAGATTTACAAAGAAGTAGTCTTAACCTGTGCAATAGTGTGAGTCTTATACTTTTTTTCCTTTCAAACAGAGACCACTAACTAGTGATTAGGACATAACCTCGGCAAGAGGCGCTAAGCATTAAGTAAGGAAAGAGGATTGACGGTTCTGTTGGCTTGACTTTGCTTTCTTGGGTCCAAATCTACATTATATTTTCCTAATGTTTATTTTTATAAATATTGTCTGTGCTGATGTTAGAATGAAGAAGTTCTTTTCAATTTCTTCCAAATTAAGCAATTAGTTTTCTTAGGTAATTTCAGTGTTGGAGTAACTAGCCCAACTCAACTCCGAGAGAAGGATCAGTAACGTTAGCAAGAGCTTGATGATAATCTAGCTAAAAATCTACAAAAGGCATTACTGTGAGGATACCCTTATTTTTAATTCTTATATGTGTTCTACAATACCTGAGTGAGTTTTGCACCATGCTGTGATAGAAAAGGTGACGTGAAATATGTAGATGAGCCACTTCTGGTCCTGGATTGTAACCTTCAAAATTGTTTTTAGTCTTCTACGCTTGAGTAGGTGAGGTCACATTTAGCCCAGGAAAAAAAGAATTATGAAACTGAAGTTATATTGGGAAGAGGGGTACATGATTAACATTCCTTGCCAAGGAATTGCTTTTATAGACTGCTGGCCTAGAGCTCCTTCATACCATGCTGGTGTGCAGCCTCAGTTTAGAGCCAGCTCCTCTATACGCTTCATTGCTGAAGCAGTCAGGAGTGACTTTCAGTCTCTGCTCTGGAAGGACAAGTATTAAGCAAGATAAAACTGGATGGAAATATCTGGAAGTTAAACAGAGCACAGTGTAAGCATCAGACCAAAAATAGCCTGGAAATACTTTGCAGTCTGCACAAGGTTTTTGCGAAAGCTATAGACTAAATCTTTCTTCTTTCAAATAACTGGGAGGTAATATGTGTTGCCCACTGCATCTAGTCCTGAAGGCTTCACTGTGATTTTATTATCTTGGCTTTGGACATTCTGAAATTTCCTCTGGTAATGGCTGAAACTTTGAAAAAGAGATGGAATGAATTTTAAACTCAAAATTATTCTGTTTTGAAGCCAGGTATATCCAACATCTTACATTACCATAAGTTAATATAGTGTTTTTAAAGTTTTTTAAGATGACTGTACTTGTGGTTTCCTCTCCTATCTTGCATCTGAAATCCTTATCTAAAATCTTTTTAATGCTCTTTTCAGAATTTCTCTGAATATATCTGCCTTAAGGAAAACTGAGAAGCTGGCATAAAAAGGCATTTGGTTCTTGTTATTCAGGTGACCTGGGGTTCGTAACATAGTTTTTAACAGCTCTTAGTGCCAGATTGAAAGTGTGTTTTAGTCTAGAAAATGAGTCTGTTACATGATTCTTAAAAATTAGTTGAATTTACTGGAGCGGCGGGAATCATGTACAGAAGACAGACAAATTCAGATGAATGTTGGCTGAAAGGGAGCTCTGGTGGTCTCTGCTTTGACCTCCTGCCTGGAGTGGGGCTGTCATAAATGCAATTCATCATTACCTTGTCCAGGATAAGCTTGTAAATCTCTAAGGATGGAGAGTCAGTCACCAGTCAACCTATTACACTGCTGTAAATTTTTCTTAAGTTTTCCATCATGCCATCTTGAACTTCTTAAATGACAAATTCTGACTACTGCTTTAAAAAATCCCTGGGGAAAAAATGCCAACAGAAGTAATTTAAACCAAAGTCTGGCATTTAACAGGGATTATTGCAGTTATTTGCTTCAAATATTGAGCCCAGTCTTTTACTGTAATGAAAAAAATTTTATTGTAATGAAAATGGGGATATATCTAATCTGCATGGGTTTTGAGAGGGTCCACAAGAGGCATGGAGTAAATCCATAGGAATCACAGTATATTTTTTTAATCTTGCATCATGTGTCCTTTTTGGACAGGTTCATAGAGACTTGGAGAAAGCCTTAAATAATTTGGCACTTTTGGAGAGGTCTCTCTATCTAGGAGAGTTGAAGATCTTTTGAACACTGGGAAAATCTGAACCCTTTGTGCTGTTGGTTTATTGCCCTGATGCTACAAAGAATTTAGACTAGATTTTGGTTTTACAGTAACACCAGCATGTGTCCTGAGCGAAGTCTGATATTTTACAGATAAGGATATCACCTCTCTAAGTGGGGCATCTCAGAGAAGTGCAAATCCATATAGAGAATGTTTTATCATTTTAAAACTGCTCATCAAAGGTTTGTGATAAAGTATTGTAGTTAACCTTATAGCCTTATTATTCTTTTTTTTTCCTTTTATGGCTCTAGATGTTTTTCCCATTTGGAGATTCCAAATTAAGAACAGTGAGAGAGTGGAAGGGAAGTATTTTAATTGTCAGGAGCTTTGATTTAGTAATGAGACACTGACACTGTGACACTCTGTTCTTCCCAGTGTTCAGGAGAAGCATTGGACCTCATTGGAAGCTTCACAATTTGTGTGTCTTCATTTTCCGTCCAGGCTGAAAATTTATCAGTACCCAGGGCTTGAAGAGAGATGGGTCAACCATGGGTAAAATTACTGTGTTTAAGATCCCTAAGCCCAGCAATTTTCACAAATTTTATCGCTGATACCCCCCAACTGCCATGAAAGTCCTCAGTTTACCTGTGATTTTGATGATAGTTTCGTTGACAGTATTTTCATAATCAAACGGCCACGATGTTTCCAAATTATTTACACTCTGTTGCCAAATTTTCCAATATCAGTTAATATCTGCTTTTCTAACTGAAGAGAATATTTGAATATATATGATTAAGTTCCCTCTCATTTCTAAAAACACAGTGGGAAAGCAGTAATGTTTATTTGAAAAACATCGCTTGTGCAAAAAAAAAACAATCCAGTATGTGCAGGGAATTAGTCTACATATATACCATTAACCATGTGGGAATCCATCCAACTGGATTTGTGTCCTTAAGAGCCCTGTGCCAATAGAGTGAGACTTGCCAGTCCCCAAACTCATTTAGGATGTTCAAAGTCAGCTGGGTTTATCTCTGTGCAGCACTGCTCTGCCACATAGGCAAACCTTTACATTACAGATTTAGCTGCTGTTCTCAGAGGTTATTTTTCATGGACAGCAGCTCTAATTTAATAATGTGAGATCTTAAAACCATACCAAAGGATGGTGTTTATTCATCTCAGTAGGTGTAGTTTAGTGAATAATGCTATATATGATCAAATCCACTCTGCTGCATTTCATCATGGTCATTGGCATTTATTTTACCTCTTTCCTTTATTGTGAGCATGTAATGAGATTTAGGTGATTATAAGAATAGTATGGTTTCTTGTGTTCACAGAGAGGAGCAGGAGTCTCATCCAATGTTCCAGTCACACAATGAGCAGTCCAGTTGACAGGAAGCACGTTATTGATGTGCACACAGGTTAAAATGAAGGTGGCATGTTTGATGATAGGTTTGATAAGGCTTTACTAGAATTCATTTGACGTTAGTATTGCAGATTTTGCTAATTACTGCTCAGGCACTTTGCAAATGTTCCCTCCTGACGTAACGTGTGGTGGTTTATAGCTTTTATATGGCACCCTCTGCAGTGAGTCAGGACCTGCTGAGGAAGGATACAGTCCCAAGGATATGGTTTAATGAGAGCACACTTTCATTAATTTACTCATCTGTGATCAGGCACTAATTCACCACTTGCAGGTCATGTCATCTTTTTTAGTCACCTCAGTGTTTCTCGCAGGAGTTGTAGGGACTAATGAGAGGCAGGTCTTGACATGGGTTTCTCATCTTCTCAAATAATCAAACAATCCGATTGTCCTTCACTGAGGATGTACACATGGTGCAAATATGCTTAGCAAAGGCTGAAGGACCTCAGTTTTCTCCATATCATTCCTTGCCCAAGGAACTGTTGCTTTATCCAATTCAGTTGTCCTTTCCCATCTCCTCATTTTCCTTCTTTTCTCCATCCGCTGGCATGTTGTAAGCATTCATGCCAGCTTCATCCAATTTTGAAATGAAAACTATGATATCAGAAGGTTCTTGCACTCATTCCTAGAACAAAATACACAGAATCATTGGAAATGAGCCAACGTTGCTTTTTGCAGATCATGAAGCAACATGTTTTCTTTCCCGGGCCCAGAAGAGCATAGAGAGATGGTCACTGATGCCTTCAGTTTTGATCTATAAAGGCATGATGTGGCTTGTCTATACATGCCTATTACAGCCATCTTTTGATAATATGGAACCAGAGAAGTATCTTTTGCATTGCTTTTCCAATTTTCATTTGAAAAATTTAAAGCTATTTTGTGCACTTCTTTTTCATGTCGTAGTCAGAACAAGAGCGGTTTGGTTTCTTCTCTATTTCAGCAGATCCTGTCTTTGTAAGCAATAGGCCTCTTCTGATGACAAATTGGCCTGAATAAGCTGTAAAGAATTACACACATAACAAATTACTCTGATTTTATTCAAATAAAATATTATACTAGTCTTCCGTGATTTAAATACCTTAAACAAGAAAAAATTAAACAGAAGCCCCGGGTTCTTAATCTGTTTCATTCTTTATAAGTTACTCAGAAAAGCATCTGTTTTCATTAGTTAGATTGTGACCTCAAGATTTTATTCGTGCTATTTAATGGGGTGAAATTATTCTCATTAATGTGTTTTGAAAATTAATTGGTTTACTAATAATAGAACTTTGTTTCCTCCAAACCCTTTGATTCTTTAACAAGGTTCAAATATCAGTATATTCCAAAGTGAAGCAATTGTTTGAGAGAGTTTGAGGGGTTTTTCTATTCTCTGTGTTTCTCTCTAGTGAATTATTAAATAATAAACTGAAGTGCTGCTGTTGAGTTCTTCCTGAAGAAAATGGGTCAAAGACTGGTTTATGTGGTTCTGTAGGCCAGGTTCCATTGCTGCTCTTCAAATTACCTTTCTGCAAGTAGTCTTTGTAAAATGATGCAACTTTTAATATAATTTCAAAATACATTCATAAGAGCCTATTTATCCTACCAATTTTTCAAAAAACATAAAAAGATTTAGAAAAGTAGCAATAACATGTGTGTGTTCATATGTAAACAGTCATCTTGGCAGCATGAAAGAGTTTATACTGCTCAGAACTTATTGAAGTATGACACCTGCTATGTTCAACTGCATTGCTATTTATTTTGAGGAAATCTGTCCACAAATAAATGGTTTCCACTTTACTTGCGCAAATTTCTTGGTCAATTGGATTTGTCTAGGTTTTTATTATCTGATCGATGCTGGTGGGTATGTACCTTATGCAGTGTAGGTGTGCAAGGCTCTAGTTTCTAGAACTCTTCTGATTTGCCCAAGATTTATTTGAATTGTCCTTGAATGTGATAATTAACATTTAATGTATCTTAAAGACACTCTTGTCACCCATTGGCTGATTAAAATAGTAAAGTCCTGTGTGTGGTAGGCTACTAGTGGACTTTTTTTTTAATAGAAAAATTGATCATTTCATACTTCTGGGTTGTTTCGTATAGGGAATGTTATTAATTACTTGATAGTGAGACAATAGTTCATTACAATAATTCTAAATGAATTGCAAGAATGATTGGGATAAATCATTAACAAATTTGGCAAGTAGGTGTTAACATCCTAATATTAGTGTTACATACTTAGATTCTGCTTTACTCTTTTATTTTATCCATACTAAACTTAAGTGCCTTCTACCTAGAAAATGTTGGTATTCCTATAGACAGCTGCCTTTGCTCTTCTCTGTCTTTCTGGTCTTTTGAAAACACTCTACTAATTCATACAGATACTATTGAGTGATTTCTATGAGAGGCACTGGTCATACTCCTGATGGAGTGGGTCCACTGGAGATGGTTTTCCCAACAGTAGAGGATGATTTCTAAGTGTTGTTGCCATCTCAGTAGTAGGAAACATGCTCCTAGAGGCCTGTCAGCAACTCTGACCACTGCTGATGGACCCCCACCGTGCCATGCATGGTGGAACACAGTGAAATTTGGCACCTTTGACTAATGCTGTACCAGCTGCAAGACTGAATAGTGTTGTATGATGAATATGGTTCAAATAAGATAAATTGATATAGTCAAAAAAAATGCTAATACTTTTGGATTGGCTACGTCTTTGGGTTTCTCACGTCCCTTGTACTTTTCCTTTTAGTGTAAAATGTGCCTTTTTTCCCCACTGGCTCTGTGCAATAGTAGAACAGCAGAAGAAAACTGGTGAAGATTCAAAAGGGGATAAAAAAGTTGGAATGAGTAGGAAAGAGGATGGAAAAGAAGAACCATTGCAATCACACATAAAGGAAGTCTTTGTAACTTTTGCTATACAGAAAGAGTAAGCGATGCTGCAGTCATGCCTGCATGTACAAAACATCCCAGCAGTGTCATTTGCAGGACTTTTAAGACTTGGTATCTGTAAATTTGCAATTAAATCCTGTTGCAGAAACTACTTACAGGGCAGAGAGCTCTGCTTTCACACCATTGACTCCAGCTGCCAGCATGGGCCAAACTGGGACATCACTCCCGCAGTGACTGATTCCAAGCAATGAAAAATCATGTCCTATGTGTATGTTTTCCTGATACTTCTATCAGTTTGACCTATAAATAACTGGTATATATTTAGTTCCAGAAGAAATTTGGATTTATTCGCTTAAATAGAGGACTTTCACTTTTATCTTGTTGTGGTCAACATCTTGTGCAAGGTCTGTATTGTGACAAGGATGTCACAATAGTGAAGGAGGAGGCAGCAGCAGTGGTTTCAGTAAAGATTGGAGTGATGCTGCTTAATAAGCAAGCCACCATACAAATGGCCTTTTTAAATCATGTTAAAATTAGCATTTCTGGGAAAGAAACTGAAATATTTTAAATGAGAAAGGGTTTGTTCTTCAGGCTCGCAAGGCAGGATAATATACAGATTAATATTTCTGAAATTCTTGTTTAGTTACAGGAAATGTTAACTTTTGTTTGTAGAAATTAAACTGGAAATATTTGTTTTGTATTTCTAAATAGGGAACACTTATATTTATTCTGGGATAAGATTATCTAGTCTTACTTGCATCCTTGTCAAATAAACTGATAACATGAAGAAGCCATTTCTGGCATAGGTCTGTAGGATTGGAGCCTTACAGTTGTGGTGTGTAGGGTTCAGTACTAAAACTAAATGCAGGAGAGTCATAAATCCCTGAACCTAGCACGGACTCATGCAGCCCTGATGGAACTCAGTATGTTCTAAAAAAAACCAAAGTAGTTGATAAAAATCTTGAAGACAGTGCAGAGGAAGCAAAAAACCTTGAGAGGGAAGGAACCGACCATGCAGGAACCACCATCGCTAAAGACGTGATCTCTCCATGAACAATCACCTGTTATTATTGAATTACTGCCATTTCAATTTAGTATTACAGTTTCATTTATAATCGTGAATAGAACTGAGCTGGAAATGAAATTTCGCATATAGACTGCTAGGGGATCATTTGGCTGGACTCTCAGGAGAAGACCTGCTGTGGCCCCTTGGCCACTTGCACCTCCTTACACCTTCAACTCGCCCTTCAGAGTGAGTTGGTGAAGAGTCCTTGGCACGTACCAAGAGGTGCTTGGCAGACTGTCTGCAAACCCAACTGTGATGAGATGGATATAATTACATCAGTTTAAACCAGATAAGGTTCCACGCACAACTTGGTAGCAAAGGATAAGGGAGGAGATAGCCATCTATTTTTCTTCTTTGCCCTTAAAAGACTGCAAGAAGTATTTCAGCTGATTATGTGGCTATCTTCAACATATCTCTGTGCATTGTCGCTGATGTTTTGTTTTATTGGATTTCCCTTCCCAAGCAGATGGGTTCCCCAAGGGACAGCACAAAGTCGAGTTTCTCTGCCTGGTAAAAAGGCAGAGCAGACCCCCTGTGAGATAACAGCCTACAAGTACCTGAGCTGCAAGTGTTTGCACTCTGATGCTGCCCATAGTCATTCTTCTTCCTTGAATCAATGAAAAAGCTGATTACAATTAATCCAGAGCAGGTTTTTTAGTGTTGGGTTTGTTGAGTATTTTTTTTTTTGGTGGGGGTGAAGGTGGAGGAAGAGGGTTTGCATGCAAACTATCCTGGCTGAGTGCACTGATGCTTAAGTAATTGATGTAACTTTCAAGTGTTAACACCTGGGTGAACAGCTGAGGTGAGGTGGGTGTATAGGCATACTTCCCATGTTTATCTGCCACCTTCCCTGGTAGTACTGGCTTTTGGAAACATTAAACTTTGGCTTGTACCTCACTGAGCAGCAGAGACCTGAAGGATCAAAGGAAATTGTGTTTGTGTGACTTTTGTTAATTGTTAGTTGTGAATCTGAGTAAGTGCTATTTATCAGCAAATAACGTGGTTTCATTGCCTTTTATATATGTATTTCATATATAATATCAGAAAATAATGAGTTATCATGCATTCTTAGCAATATCCTGCTAATATTTAGTTTTCTTATGCATTTAGTGAACACATGGCTTTAATATCTGTCATAAAATGATACTGATGAACTCAAGTCAAGTCTGTGTTTCCGCTATGAAATAAATGAAGTAGGGATCAGCCTCTGAGTTTCATTTTAGAGTAGGGCCCAGGGACTTGAAGTAACCCCATCCCCCAGTTCAAACGCATTGTCACATGCAAATACATGCAAGGAATCGTGAATAAGAGCCATTGACAAATATTTGAAGTTTAACATATTGGTTGTAAGCACAAAACAATATAATGTTTTTTCATGGGTTTTTCTCAAAAAAAAAAAATCATGTTTTTCAAAAAATTTCTTGGAATCAAGAAGTTTAGTAAGTGTTGACTTGAGCGATGCCTTTATTTTGCCTGCATAAGCCTAATGGGAATCCTTCCTTGAAATAGGCGTGTGAAATTTTAATACACTGTGAAGATAGTAACTTCTAGATAATATCTACAACTTTGCTATGTCAGGAAGGCACCAGAATTTCACATCTGTAGAAAATTAATTAAGTAGAGGTTGCATTCCTGTAGACATCCTGAGAACACCTACTGGTATGATTCCTCTCAAGCACGAAAGATCCATATTGTGATCACTAATGCAATAATACACTTATAAAGAAATTCAGTTCTTGGTTTGCAGATGACTTTCAGGGAATAGTTAAGACTATTCTATTCAAAAGATGTCTATATAATTCAGCCATAGACCTCATTTCTATAGATGAGATTTCCAAGCTTGTCACTCGTCCAATTCACTGCAGGTGAGATGAAAGTTGTAGACAGATTAAAAAAATTCCCCAATATCCCATTCTTGATCGTTGGTGCAGGGTTTGCATTTTGCCTTTATAGAAGATGACATAGGCCATAATGTAGTAAACCAGTACAAAGTAATCCTTGTCACAGTCATTTTATAAAGCTGTATGTGAGTTATGAAAAGTGATACCCATAAATTACAAGTCTAGCCTATTTATAATTCTGCTGCAGTTTGCTGGCATTTGCGCTAAATAATGACCGTAGAGAGGAAAGCTCTGGTAATCTTTCTGTTACTATTGAGTGATATAAAAAGGTTTCTTTTTCTTGTTTTGTGGAAGTTATTACTAAACCAATGGGCTTAAAGTACCTTGATATGACAACAAACTATAAGTAAAACCCCAGCACTTTGTTCTAGATAATGTAAGGGGTATTTTATATGGGATTTATGTCCGAATTCTAATCCTACCTAAATTTACTGCCTTTCCAGTTCTGGTTTGATACAATTTTCTTTATATATATTCAGATTAAGTGCAGTTCAATGTTAAATCGATTAAAAGTAGCTGGAAGCCAACCTGCTTGAATGTTTTAATAATTTTATTTAAGCTTTGACTCATTTTTCTTCTTCATCCAGACATTTTTTCAAACCTTTTCTTCCCTTATCAATTCAGTAAAGAGATTGCACATCTGAATGCTGTAAGTGGTTTAGTGCAGACTCAGAGAGATACCTCACTCCACTAGAGGAGGAGCTTGGACTCATCTTGGTTGCATCCGTGGGGCAAGTCACTCATCTTTCAAAGTGTTAGGACTTATGGTTTCATTTCAGGCCCATCTATCATTTCAAATTCAGTTTTGAGTTAGAAATACAAAACATTAGCAGGGCATGTCCACCTCATCAAAAAGAGGTATGGTCTCAACTGGATTTATTTGCAGCTATTTAATACACTAGGGGGGGTTGCATGGGACTGTGGTGTTCAGAGGGTTTTGCTTCAGATGCAGATGATGATCCAAGAAATTGTATGTGGACCAGAGGGCTGAGAAGCTGGAAAAGAGCTGCAGTCATGCTGTGCAATGCCTTTGTACACTGACTGTGTGAAGGAAAGGGTGAACTTGTACTTGCGGATGTAAGTCTTTCTGCTATTTCCCATTGTAAATGGCTGCATATTAAAAGATGATGTTGAGATTCATCACAATTTGTTCTTAAGTATCTGTTTTGCTGATATAAATTATAAAAGAAGGAGAAGGTTTCTTGAAGGTTTATAATGATTTTAAATTATGGCTAGAATAATTGCTTAGGTTTTTATTATGTGTTCTCTGGTGCTGGCTGCTGAATCTTCCACCTTGATATTCAGATATTCATCAGTGTGTGTCATATAAAACTCATAAAATCATATAAAACTAGCCCTTGAAGCCCTCAAAGCAATAAAATCCATCTTATTGGGGTGGTATATGTCCAATCGGAAAAAGACCAGCTGCTCTGCAGCACAAAAGAGCTTGTATAACATCACATTGTCAAGGCCACTGACTGTCACTGTGATAAAATATCTTTTCTTGAGATTGTTCAAAGCAATAGCAGTATTCGTCAACATGCTGCCATTTGTAAGAGTCGAGGCTGGGAATGAGGATCCATCACTTTCGTCCTGGGAATATGCTAGGTGACAACCCTAATTGCTCTCTTAACACTTCTATCATACTCTTAGCAGCATAATTTCTTGTAGGTCTAAGTGTTACCCCCACCGGTGACTGAAACTAATTCATTTCTTTCCTTGTCAGTTCGATTCCTTGGGTAGGATTCTCATGGCAACAGAGAAGAGCTGGTCACAGGTGTTGTTTGTAATTCTCTCAGACATGTCAGCTGTAAAACTTAATTTAAAGTTGCCTTCTTTAAAAAAAAGTAGTTTTTATCAGCATGATATACTTCTAGCTGCTGCAGTGCTCTCAAATAATGAGGGATTCTTTTATACAGATGTGTTTATCAGAGTTGATTTTGATGTTTTTCTGACACTGATTGATAGAACAGTCATGGAGAGTAGAATGTCATATCTTGGATGCTTGCTCTGTGATTTCTTGTTTTGATTTTGCTTTACTAAGGAAATACATTCTGGAAAACAAGATCTGCGAAATCCTGTGGTAGGGACATGTCACATCCTATGTGTGCAACTTATTGTTGAGAGTAGTAATCTTTATTGGTAGAAGATCAGGCTCTTTTTTAAGTTGAAACTCTATTTTAAATAGCGTATTATTGATTACTTTGATACTTGTAATTTTATCTTTTCTAATTTGATTTCTTTAACTTCAAAGACTGTAAACCAGAGATGTGGTGTAATGCTTACATTGATGTTCTCTGAAATACTATGTTGTGCTTGTCACGGGAACATAGAGCTGCTCAGGTCAGAAGTGACCTCTGAAGATTGTCTGGTTCATTCTGCTCCTCCAAGCACAGCCAATTGTTTTCTTCATTAAAATGTCTTATGACTGAAGTGGGATTTTATTTTTTTTTACTAAATTTAGAGTAGGCACTGAACAGGAGATGGTTGTTGTAGTGGACCGTGCTGTGACTGTAGGCCAGGATTAAGGTGAAGGTGCAGAAATTATTATAAAGAAAAGGTAATCAAACCTTTAAAAAGAAAGTAGATTTGGACTTAGGAGGCCTCTTTATCTTGATCCTCAAGTTCAGATCAGTCTAGTTTCTGAAACTGGAGGTGTGAATCTATTAATTCATGAGTGCCATCATAACTGGGAGGAACAAGAAGCATCAGAAGTGATGGGGCCATTGAGGCAGTTACAAGCTGGAAAAATGGCAATGTTATATGATCCTTAATTATCCTTACCTTCCAAATTTGTTGCAAAGATTTCAAGGAAAATACAATGTGTTCTGTCTGTGCAGGAAAACCCTATTTTTGGACAAGAGAATCACAACAGGTATCAGCTGTCTGGATTTGAACATAAAGTTGTATGTGGCACCACATGTAGGTGGAAAAATTAAACAGTGCAAGATGGAGTTCTAGGAGACCTTCAAAGGTGTATGCAGTAAGAACAAGACAATATTTGTACCTGTGTACAAAACCCTGGTGAAATCTGGTCTGGAGTGTTTCAAACCACTGAGGACACTTATGTTCACGGAAGATGAATTTGCACTGGTCCGGGTATAGAGAGGCCAAGAAAGCTTAAGACAATAAGTCAGGAGACTTTGATTCATTTAACTCAATGAAATAAATTCTGAGAAGGTTTGGGGAGGGGGCGTGTATATAAAGAGGAAGAAAGGAATGATTTTAGCTTGAGGTCCGTTGGTTTAGACTTAAGCTTGCAATGAGTAAATTTAGATTGGGAAACAGAAAAAACTTACTAACCATTAGAGAAACAAGCTCTGGAAGTATCTTCAATGGCTATGCTACCAAAACTGATTTTTATTTGAATCTATAAGTTTGTGAAAATTATTTATGGCATATTGAAAATATCAGGAAAATGGACTTTGTCATCCATGAGATTCAGGGAATTCCCACTGGCTTCACATGATGTCCAGAATCAGAAACGGGGATCCCCAGGAGGTGGTCCTATTCCCCTCTAACTCCAGAATTCAAGAGAAGTGCAAGTATAGGTTTCTACAGACACCAAAAACAAGGCCAAAACCATCTAGCATTCAGGATATTTCCTGAAGACAAAGGTAGCCATACCTGAGTGAATAAAAGATGTAAAAAATCCAGAACCGTTATTCTTTCCATACGATGGTGAGTGCTTAGGTGTCATGTCTTCTGCTTTTACAGGATGTGAGCACGATTTCACTAGGACAAGTGGAGAGTTGGTAGCAGCACTATTTGTATTTCTAGTGTAATTCCACTTTCAGACATGGCCAATCATTTCCTGCTGAAATAGATTTAGAAAAATAAATACATCCACCTCCGCAGTAATTAGCATTAACTACATAAATGTAAAATGCCATGCAAATGAAGATTTGTTCTGCACAGCTGCTTTGCCAGTAGAAGAGTGATGAGATACTCTCCATCACCAGCCAGGGTGATGGCACATTTTTCTACAAGCTCAATTCTGGAGTGATTTTTAGATCTGCAGAGAAGTTACAGTTATGCGTTGGATAGGACTGCCTGGAGTATCAGTAAATTTGGGCTTACATTTCTTTTGAGTTGGAATTTATTTTGTGTTGTGGTTATTGAATGAAGACTGTAAATGCTGCCTTGAAAGAACTTTCCCCTGCTCATCTACACTTGGTGTAGGTGGAGCATGAAATGCCTTTTGGCTTTTTCAGTGCTTCTCCAAAGTTTTTTGCCTCTCCTCAGGCTGCAGCAAATTGATTTTTCAGATTTTTTACTTTATTTTCTAAGACTGTATTGTGCTGCTCTCCAGACATTACATAACTGGGTTTGGGTGTTTTTTTAAGAAGTGTATTAGTCGTGATAGAGTATGATCAAAGGGGTTTTTTTAGCAATATGTGCTAAAATGTACTGTATCCTTCTTTTTTTTACTATTGAGATTGTTCATTAAGGTCTGTGAATACTTCGTAATGAGGAAAAAATAGATTTCTTGTGATTGTACCTTTCACAGGCAAACCATCTTCTGCATTTTCTTTGGTTTGGTGCATATTAAATAGTTCTGTTGTGCTGGTTTGTATTAGAAATGCTGGGCAAGTATTGTGAGTAGTCCATGGTTGCTTAAATAGTGAAATCACGAGGCAGTGGAAACTCAACATCTGAAAGACGGGGTGGGGTTCTAGTCCCATCTTCACTCCTTCAACAGATAAGGCAGAGGTGAAGGCTTGGCCATGCCTGTCCCTTAGACAAGTACAGATCATTTAGGATGTGGTTAAACAATCGCCTTCGGTGAGTGTATCGCTATGTTTGTGCCAGAGACTGGTCCCAAACTTCTCCCTTCCCTCTTAGCCATGTGTTACCACCACATCCTTTCCCTAGTACCAGTGATTACAGGCTAAGGAGTGAGTTGTGCTGATCTGCAATAAAACTAAGCCTGCAGGAGGTTTCATTTATCTTAGATGGGATTAAGGTGATCACGGAGCCAGTGTGTAAAATCTGCTCCATAACTCCATGCACACAAAGGAGAAAATTAGGCTGAAGAAAATTACCATTTTTATATCTTTACCAGTTATAAACTTTGCCCATATTTTTTCCTTCCATGTTATTCCCACTATAAAATAACACAAGAAATTACGAACTCAGGCTAAAATAGGGCTCCATCTGTACATCAGTGACACAGACCATGGTATAGCAGAAGGATGCTCTAGTTGGCCTTGCAGGAGTTAACTTGGTCATCAGAGTTGAGTGTGGCAGTGTGGAGCCCAGCATGGGCTGATGAAGTCTCTGTAGCTCTTCTGTGTGCTGTTGGTACCCACTCCAGCTGGCTCAAAGTTGTGTCAAGTCTTTCCATGCTACAGAATAGAGTAGTGCTTAAATGAAAGCACAAACTGGATGGAAAGCACAGGCTTGCAGAGCCTCAGAAGAGCTAATTGCATCAGCAGGAGGCTTTAAGAAGTTTGTGGAGGATTCTGATTTCTCACAGGCACCCTACTAGCTAGTCTGGGAGCTATCTGTGAAATTTCACTTAACGAGATGGAAAAGGCAGCTGAAGAAAGAGCATCAGCAAGCATCTCCAGCTCCCTTGCTGCACTTACATCAGCAGGCACCAGTGTGGTCCTTCACATTGTTAACCATTGGTGTCCAGGATATTTATTTTGTTCTTCCAGTCTAAGGTGAAGGATTTGGGTGCTTTCTGTTCTTGCTTTTGGTGCTTTTGTTCCTATTATTGGTGTGACCTTTCATGCAGCAAACACAAGAAAACTTTTGCTTTAATTAGCCCAGCAAAACTCATTCTAAGTGGAAGTGGATCCTGAGGTGGATACTGGTAATGCAGTAGCAAGGCATAGCCTTGGTCCTGGGTCTGGGTCCAGAGCAGCAGGAGATGGGGTGGAGATGGAGGTAGAATCAAGGCTACAGCATCAGACATGGCCCGTCCAGGAGAAGGGACACAAGCTATCTACATTTAGATCTAAGATCCATCCAAGAAACAGGGCTAGAGGTAAGAGATAAATCTGTACCTGCAACTGAGTGTCACAGGCTGAGCTGTAATGGTGCTTCTGGACCATGGGCAGAAGATGTTGTGTGAAGGTCCCACTGAGGCTGCTCAGGGCAACTAAAGCCTATTGGCACATTCAGGGCAAGGACAAAACCTGTATCTTACTGCTATAAACTTAAGTCCTTGACATCATTGACAACAGTTGGTTAGTATGGAAGAAAGCCAAAGGATTTATTTGGTGAAGGAGGTATGCAGTGAATTTGGCCTGCATAGTGGAGAAGAGATGGGTGGATCTGGAGGTGTTGGTAACCTGGGGAGGAAGTTAGGATGGGCACAATCACCAGGGTGAGGCAATTGGATCCACTGGCATAGGCGAAGCATTGGCCTTGGGAAGAGGCAGAAAAGAGTATGGTGCAAACCACACGCTTTGGGTGGGATTGCAGCAACCTGAAGTATAAGGGCATGGGAATTTGGTACCCAGGAAACTTGTAGTGTCAGCCAAGGGTAAGCAGTAGTGAAAAAATAGCTCCCACAACTTGTCATCTATATCCTGCTGCTAGCATCCATAAAGGAGAAGCCATAATGCTGTTACAACTCACCTTCCATTCTTTGCAGAGTCTAGGAATTTAACAGTAACATTGTTTAAATACATTTCTGCTTTAAAAAAGTCATGATTTCACAATAAAACCTTAAAAAATTTCTCACCTGAAAGAGCCTTTTATTGTTTCCAGATAAATCAGATATTTTTGTGACGAGACATGATTTCAATAGACAAATACATTGGTCATCACTTCAGCACAACAAAGGGTATTTGTCCCAGTGCTCTCAACACACAAAGGAGCCAAGCAAGGAAAAGAACATAGCATTCATAGAAAAACTTGAAGGGTGGGGAAAAAAAACCCAGCTATGTAAGGATCTCAGCCTGTAAGAAGCTGCTTTGTGTGCAGTCCTTTCCACTGATCTAACTGAAGACTATCCTGTGTTAATGCAGGCCTTGAGATATAAATATAGTGGTTACAGCTAGTGAGACTGGCACAGTATCTGAGTGGCACAGTTAAGGGATAATCTAATCCCTGCCTCTGCATTGATCACATGCGTGTGGCTTTATAAACATGCCAACACAGTAAACACTTTAGGCCAATTGGATGCAGCCTTATTAATTCTTGAAGAGGTGCCAGCAACCAGTTCTGGTAGCACTGAGGCTGGTTGCTGTGTGTAGAATCTAATGCACCTTGCTCAAGCTCCTCATGCGCTGGTTTACTCACCTGTAAAATATGTTTACAGAAATTATCATATACACTAACTGCTTCTGACCATGGTAACCTCTTGTATGTGGTTTAAAATGATGTTGCGTAAGCACAGTGTTGATATTGTTTGTATTTATCAGATCTATTGTGTCACTTTAACTTTACCATCACAGTTTGATTTGATTTTTATATAACTGTTTGCTTAAATAATGGCAAATTAGTAACTTACTGCTCAGAGAAAATACTCGTGGGTTAAATTAGTTGTGGTAGAGGTCATAGATTATTTCCTTAGTCAGTTGCAATTTTCGATTATGGATTAAATAGGATAAGAATATATGAAAAGCAATGCATTCTTTATTAACACCGTGACCTGTGTAGTTCATAACCCTTTCATATAGCTGCAGCCATGATTACCTTGCAGTCAGGAGTTAGCAGAAGAGCCTTATTATGACTTGCAGCAAGAGAAAAATCCTCATTCTGACTGTCAGAAGAGTAGGTACTGTCAGATTTATGCCAGCTTTGTGGTAATCAACCGGTAGCAAGTACTTTTTTCTCTGCTTTCAGATCACGAGAGGCACGTACCCTTTATTCTCAAAAGACTTTTGAGCAGATAGAACCCCCTCTAGGTTTCCTGAATCACTTGCAGCTTATGATCATATATATATAAATGTGAAGGTGGCTACGCCAGCTTCTAAAAATGTAGCAGCAGATCTCTGTGTTGTCAATACCTTTTGCCCTCTGCACTTCCCCATTCCCTTCCAAGTGGCAGGAGCATGTTCAATATTATCGTATTATATATCCTATTGCCTGTCATAGTGCTTCTGCTTTAATTAATAGTATTTTTTGGCAATATTTAATCTGCATTACAACTGTTCATATCAGCATAGGGAGTCTGTTGTTACTTCAGCAGCATCACTATGTCAGATCTATAATGCCAACAAAAATAACAGCAGCCATCTCATGCATCTGTAGACCCAAGGGATCACACATTAAATTAAAGCATTTTTTTTCATTGTAATGTAGGACTCAGATAATGAAATTTAGCAATATAGTGAAATACAGGAAATACTCATCTATCTAAAAATGTATCTCTCTATATAGAAATATAGTGGAATATAGGAATTAAATAGTGAAATGGCTTTTTCAAGGCTACACTGTAGGCAGTGGCAAGGTAGACGAAGCAGCAGTCACAGTCCAGTGCAGAATTTGTAACAGTGGTCGTTTCTCCAGAAACATACAATGAGTACAAAAATTATATATATATTAAAAAACTAGGACATTTGCATAATACAAAAATAAATTGTATTTTATGTAAACTGGACTTGATTTTCATTGTTCATGAAACAGAAAAGAAGCAGAAACCCTCCAGGCATTTCCTTTTTCATGAAATAGCAACCATCATTTATACGAAGCAGAAAATAATAGTCTTCACATAGCATCCTGGAATTATCCCAGCACATCAGGACACATTAGGAGAATTTTGAGTTAAAACAATGTACTCTTAACAGAAGTTTTAGGGAGTTTTGTTTGCTTTTAGAGTCTATAGTAAGGTCAGAGCAGATTTTTTTTTTTGACCAACAGAGTCTTGAAAGACTTATTCACCATCTCCGAGTCCTTAAACTTATCAATATTGAAATATACATTCAGGAAGAGGTCTTTTTTATAAATTCTATTGTGCAATCCTTGCAAGGGTTTAAACCTTTTAGCTGGAGCCACTGGGAGTATAAATATATTTTAGAAACGATAAGGAAGTCCTAATGATATGTTCACAAGGCATAAAACATTTTTAGAAGGAGTTGGTACATTTTCTAGCCTATTTGGAGAGTCATACCATTTGCTTATATTGAATAAAAACTCTTTAAAATAGTATTTTTAAACTATTTTGTCTGAACAAACAGAAATATTGTTCTAAGAAATGTTTCCTTTTCCCAGTAGCCATATCACCTCAGTCGCACAGAAGCACACATGGTTATGTGTTCATTTTGATATATATGCCTTCAGACTGGGGTACCTTAATGCAAAAACGCTTTCCAGTTGTTTCATTACCTTTATAGAAGCTGTGATATTAATGTCCATGGGGATTTTAAAAGGTTTTGTTAAATGGTGTAACTCTTCTCAAGTGAAGGTTTTTCAAGTTGCACGTTTTATTAGTTTTACATTAAAATATTTATACATTGTAAATATAAATACATCGTATTTATTAATTCAAGCAAAGTATTTTTATAGTTAAAACCAATAGCAAATGGATATTGTGTTCTCAGAAAGTGTTGGGAAAGCAAACATGAGTCTACAAAGTACATTTTTCCCCTATGGAAATCAATCAGTAGGTCCAGGAGCTGATACAGACCATGACCAACATCATCAGTCATGCTGGAACACATCACTCTGCTTTAGGTCTGCATTGACTTGACTTCAGCAACGGCTACCGAGAAAAGGTAGTAAAGAGATGCAGATTGGCACAAACTGTACCAACTGAGTGTACCATAAAATCAACCTACATTTTTGCTTCCATGTGTCTTAGCTGACCACATCATTTGCAAGGATAGTCCCAGTGTTTCAGATAAAACTACCTACATGTGACTGTCGTGATCAGACTGTGTTTCCCAGGAAGAGCAATGGCCATGCTATCTAAATGGGCTTGTGAATTTCCAAACAATTATTGGCTGCAGCGGTATTCCAAAATGTATATTTAGGATTTTGGGGTTGTTTTTATTTCTTTCTCTAAAAATGATGACAACAATCCATCTTTCTTTGACCTAGTATCTGAAGTACCTTGACTGACTCTACCAAGAGTAGATGGGTCTGTATCTCATCCTTAGTGGTTGCTCTGCAGAAGCTACTGGTGCTTGGGAGAGGTCTGTAGTGGAAAGCTCAAGTCCTGTGGGACTTTTGGAAATGAACGTTTAGGTGATTTAAACTTGAAAATGGTGTTAATGAGAGTTTTCAGAAAAAAAAGATGGAAATCAAAAATTAGTTCTTCCCTGGTGGGTTTTAAAAACTTGGCACAGGAAGGCTGTTCTAATTTGCTGATATTCAAGTTCTTTAATGCATTTTACCACTTTCCAGCACTGCGCACTTGACCTTGTTACAGTAATTTGAATAAGGCTCATTTAAAGTATGTAGAGCAAAGCATGTCAGAAGTGAGAGAAAAAAAAAAAATTATGGGAAAATTCAGTTAACTTGAATTTAGTGGTACTAGCTCAAAACCTAGCATCTCTGTCTTCCTGTATTATCTTGTTGGGTATTTTCTGGTTACATGATAACTTTGACATGGGAGATGAAAAATTATTGTGTATTCTGAAGAGGAGTACCCAAATTCAGTGGACTTCTGAAAATACAAGCCCTAGATCTATCCTTTAAAGAGAGGGTTTTGCCTACCTAGAGACCTAAAAATGTGTCTACTATATTAGATCTTTAAATCAATTTTGACAGACAAAAAGCCAATTAGGAGACAGGCCAAAATGGATCAGCTATAAACGTGATACTGTCTACAGCAGGGTGCTTGCATCTCATAATTAACACTATTTTGTGTAAGGAGGCTGCATCTTGGGGGGAACTGATCCCAAAATCTGTGCAGACATCATGCCAAGGTAGCACCAGCTCTGTTTGTCTTCTCAGCAGAATGCAGAGCAGTAATTCCTGGCAGTATAACAGCAAGGTTCAAGCAAGTCTAACGGTGTGGTGTTGAATTAAATTGTCAAAAATACAGTTTCCATTTATTTGAAGCATTGTACTGGCATTATTAAGGGGTTAGGTGTGATAGGAACTGTAGGAAAGCTGGAGTGGGAGCAAGACTCCCATGAGGTAGGATGTGTAGGAAGGAAAAAAAAAAAAGCAAAAACCAAGAAGATGTGAATAACCTCAAAGATTTTTAAAATCTGTTAGTTTTTACAACCTAAAGTAAAATCAGGAAACAAAGGCTGACGTATAACCTTAATTCTGATTGAAACTGCATATATTTATCATATTCACATTTTCCAACATAGCTTTAGAAATAGTGGGATCAACACACTTTTATTAGAAAAGTTCCTGGAAATGCTTAAAAAAAAGATTGTTCTTAAATTAAGTTGTTGGCAACTTATCAGAAGCAGACTTGTTGAAACTTGACACAAGTTATACGTGTGAACTGGGTGATGAATTATAACCAGAAAAAAAAACATTTCTTCTCTTAAATAATGTACTGGTGTTTATGGTGACATGACAACACACTTTGGAATGGCTTTAGGAATGTGGATAGCACTGTCTCATTCCCCCATGGGGTTAAGGAGCTGAAGCGTGGTGATAAAATTCTCCTGCCCCAGTTTTCAAACACGTCCAGGGCAGGAGCTGTGCCTGGAGCAGATGCAATGCCCACTTGTTTGCAGCCTTGTACCTCTTTGTGGCTCCAAAATACCCTCTGCTTGTATTTCCTGATGATGCACCCTAGAAACCCCTTGCAGCAGCTGTGACCTTTCTCCAGGTCCCAAAGTTTGAAGCTGAAGGGGCTGTAAAATACCGGAGCTTAGTGGGAGGACAGAACATAGCAACAGGTTGGAAGGAAGCAGGCATTTTCCTGGGGGGGAAATGGTGGAGGCAAACGTTAGCGATGGAGTATTCAGAGGGTGAAGACAGTTTCTCTGATGAAGAGTGCTGTTTCTCAGGGAACGACAATGAGTACTCCTGCAATGAAATCCAGAAAGTGTCCGAGTCAGTGCTTGCAAGCAAGGCTTTCACATAATTATTTGTGACATTTAATGGTGAACAATTGTAGTAATTACTTGTTGTATTTAATACCATATATTTCAATTAACTACTTTTGCATTTAATACTGTGTGCTTCTAATAATTACTTGTTGTGTTTAATGCCCTGTGCTTCTAATAACTGCTTTTGCATTTAGTACCGTGTTCTTAAAATAATTACTTGTTGCATTCAGTGCTGTGCATTTCTGTTAATTACTTTTGCATTTAATGCCATGATATTCGAATAAGTACCTGTTGCATTTAATGCCATGTGCTGTAGCTGGTGGCCACCTGTTGAAATATTATTTTTTTAAAAATGGACTGAAAATTTGTTTTGCTTGAAAGTGACTGAGGAAAATTTGTAGGTCAGTGGCCTGATCCTAGGTATGCTTGTCATTTTTAAGTATAGTTCAGGTGTTGGCAGTGGTTGGAAGTCTGAGCATGGCCTGTATTTCACAGCTGATGTATGTAAATGTTGGTTGTTTGTATAGAACTGAAAATACATTGAATTTTTTTCCTTCTGTTTTTAGAAACTTGATGAGATTTTTAATCATACTTACAGACTGATGGGTAAACACTCCCTAACAGGAGTGCACGCAAGGGTTTTGAACTGTAGAAACAGAAACCTGCTTTTCCCTGTCAGTCCCTTCATGGGGTATTTATGGGATGAGGGTCCCGTAGCAGTGACAGGAGTAGGCAAGAATGATGCCCAGGGTGGCTTTGGAGATACCCAAGGGAAGCAGTTTCTTGATTTAACACTTTATAAATGAGACACTATCATTCATTAAAAACTGGGAGGTGGGGGTGGGTGTTTTCTGTTTTGTCAGTTATCTCTACTCATACAGAACATAAGGAAACCTCAGAATTGCACAACTTTTTGCATTATAAATGTCTCTCTGGTTCAAGTGTTTATGCCAAGTGAAATGCCCGTTGGAGAACTGCCATTGTTCTATGTTAATTTCATGCTGATTAAGAGGATATGTTAAGTGCAAGATGTGTTAATTACAAGACATATTAAGTACAAGTTACCTATGTGTTTTAATCTCTGATTTTAAGATTCATTTAAAATATTTGAATTGGAGCCATAAATAGGTTTATTTTACTTGTTTGTAATCCTCTAACTGTAATATAATAACTATAATTGTATCTATTATCCGTAGCTATAACTTTATAAACTGTCTTTTTGGGGCAGAAAGGCAGCTGCGATAATGGCACAAATATGTTAGGTTTTACCTGGAATTAATGAACAACCAAAAACTTTGCGCACTCATTTTTAATGTATTAATATGCTGGCAAAAGTTGGCTACAGCAACTTAATGGGATATTAACTATCATAATTCCTTATCTTCTCTGTATTTATGAGAGTTTTAGAGGTTACTGTCTAGTGCTATTGGGCTACTTATAGACTCAAAAACAGCATTTAAATATAGGCTTGAATATTGTTTCTTTCATTTATATTTCTGCTTACTCTTCTTTAAAAATATTAAAGTTAACTCACAAGTAATTAATTAATTATTACCTTAAAGGGAGAGCGTACATTCCTGTATGAGTGCATATGCACCATACTTTTCTTCACTATATTACTGCTTTAGTACATCAAGTCTTTAACCAGGGGAACTGCTATTTCTAACATTTCTAAATAATTTCTAATTTAAATTTCTAATAATTTCTAAATTAAATCTCATTTTCTGTTTCAGTGGAAACGTACAGTAGTTATCCTGTCTAAGTAAATTAGGTTTGTTTAAAAGAGGTGGGTCTCTTTTACCTGTAATCCACTTACCTTTCCTGTGTGAAAAGTTTTGAATAAAACAGCAACTCTGAATCCTGCAATATTTGTTTGGTTAACACAGAAAATGCAATGACATCTCTGTAACCCTGATGAAACACCAAATCAGTCTGATTAAAATGAAATAACTTCATATTTTAGAGCTTGAGTTGGCCGTGGCCAAATTCTTGGAGGGGCAAGGAAAGTGAGAACACAAACGACTTGGTAATGAAGATACCGAAAAAAGTGTGCAGAGCCCAATTCTAAGTGCAGTATCTCTAATTTCTGAAAAGCTGGTGAAAAGTACCAGTGCCATGTTTTAATGCTGAGACCTTTCAAAAGCTCCTTCATAATCAGTCTCTTTTTATAGGCACAGTCCAAGCTTCCGCCATGCTCAGACAGCAAATGCATAGTGAATTCCTATAGCTTGTTATATTCGCTGTACCTGATACAAGTAGCAGAGCTAACATCCTACTTAACTGGATTCTTCATCTTCCAATTCTGGGATTGTGTAGGTTTTTGGGGAGAAGGGCATGAGCAGAAGTCTAAATGTTCAGAAATAAATGGTGCAAATAGGCAATATTTTGATAAAACTGCATAGCCTAAAACAGATGAAAAGCATGGGCTGATTCATAGCGAGATGTCTTGTTTATAAGAGGAACTTTTTCCTGTTTTCTACTCATGTGGTTTTTAGCTTTTGCATGCTTTAAGCCTGTATGGATGATGAACATGAAATCAATGTAAGGAAAAAGCTGTGAAACCCAGAAATTTATTCTTGAAATGCTCTAAGAATGCAATAAATTTGGAAATAAAAAGAATGTAATTAAAATAATACAACTTACTTAAGAAATGTATTTTTTCTTTCAGGGAGGATGTCAGAACAGCCAATGTTATTGCGGCTGAAGCGGTAACTTGTCTGGTAATAGACAGAGAGTAAGTACCTCACTTTCCTGCCTTTGGACAGAGTCTATCTCCAGTTTGCACCTTTGACAGTTTTTAACAAAAGCCTTTGATAATTTTCTCCAGAGAGGTCATTCAATTTTCAGTAATACAGTCACAGTATATATGTGTCCATGATGAGGGAGAGAGAAGGTCCCCCTAAGTCAATAAAACAAAACTCAGTAATGCCAAATACAGACAATTAAGAAGTGCACAAAGACAAAATGGAAATAAATTGAGAAATAGCATTACTGTGGAAACGGATCCAGGCGTTATGGTAGAACACAGATTGAGTTTGTGTCAGCAAAAATGTCACGAAAGGCATCAGGCTTCTGGCAAGTGTTAGAGCAAGATGTTGTTATTCTAGTCCATGTGGGGATGGAGAGCTCTTGTCCAAAGGATGTAGCCCTGCTTGAAGCTCTGTGCCTCAAAGAAGATAGAGAAGATCAAAAGAGTAAAATAATGTCTTATGTAGGGAGCTTGAAGGAATTAGGGGGTTTTAATCTGGAAAATAAATGCCTGGGTTCCAGAAAACAGTGCTGCAAATTCAACTGCTCTCTACAATTGTTGGGAAAACCAGTATTACCTTGAAATTCACATGACTCTTGGAGTGGTTTTCCGGTTGTAAGGGCAGTATAACCCTGGCATAGACTGTCAAAAGGTATGGACAAAATTTGGAATACTTCCAAGAGAATTTAGTATAGATCTGTGAAACTGTGAGAAATGTGGGTAGGATGGACAAGGACTGACCAAAGAAACCTGCAGGAGGAAAGTGGAAGCCAAAAGGAGGTGGCTTTTCATGTGGGCATCACTCACAGAGCTACAGGAAAACAAGAAGATTTTGCAAGTGTTCAAAAGAAACTCAATTGGCTTTTTAAAATATGTAGGACCTACCTCCGGGCTAGGAACTTTGAGTTGTGTAAGAGAGTATCAAGACAAGTATCATAAATGGTTGCACTGTCCTTGAACTCCTCCCTTAGTGCAAGATACCATCAAAGGTCAGATGCTGAGTTAGGAGTGACCACTGAAGTTCATGTATTCTGATGAGATATATAAGAGATGCCAAGTATCTTTTAAGGATTATTTACATACACTCAATCCTACTTTGACACAAGTGTTTTGTATTCATTTATTTTGCAGTCCTTCATTTCTAGAAATGTAGTATTCTGTAGTGGCCAAACTGGGGAATAATACTCAAAAAATCCTATGTCTTCTGATATGTTAGTTTGTTTATGATCAATTAAAAAAAAAATACTGTCTCTCGGTTGAAAAAAAGAAGTTGAACTTGAGGACTGTCAGCTGAGTGGCTTGCTTTCATATACACAAGCAAGGTAGCCTGGTAGATGAAGGACGCACTATCGCTTATCATTCTGTGAGGCTAAGAGAAGAAGTTACATAATTAGATAATTTAGCAGGTATTAATTCAGGGAAATACAAAGTAACAAGTATTTACGCTTTTTTTTCTGAACACTTCTGTAAGAGAGATTTTTGGTTAGCACTGTAAGCATTAAAAAACCCCAAATAACTAATAATTGCATAGTCAGTCATTCCTGATCATTTTACAGACTGTCTTTGCTTGTCTCTTGTGCCCTTTTCTCAATATATAATGCCCTTGAAATGGTAAGGAAGTACAAGTTAATTTTAAACTTATGAAGCTGTAGTTAATCTATAACAAGGATTCTAGTAATGCTCTGCAATTAGTGGCAGAGTAACACTATTTGTAAGAGTCCTATTTACAGTGCAAGAAAAGTAAAGCTATTTATAACACTATTTATAGTTAAAGGAAGGTTGTCCTATGTCCTGACCATTTCCAACTTTCTTGTCATACCTCTTCTCAGATTATTATTTTATAGGCATGCAAATAACTGTAGAAGCTGATTTTAATGTGGAGAAAACCTACTAAGACTTCCGTAAATTAGGAAAATTGTGCAGATACTGTTTTGTAATGAAGAAAAATAGCATTTCTTTATATGCAAATGCATAGAATGTTAAAGTATTTGGTTTGTTGTGGTGGTCATGGTAAATGTTCATGTTGAGTTATAGGCAAGATGGCAATGAAAACTGGAAGTCAGCTTTACCGATTGTCGGAAGCTGTTCTGTGCAGAAGGAGGAGTGATACATCTCATTAAGGTTGCCTAATATTTTCTATTACAAGACAAGCTCTTTGCTTAACCAAATGTAACTGTTGAAGCAGCAACCTTCATGTTCCATGTGTGTCTCGATCTGAAACATTTCAGCAGAATTGATGTTGCAATTTCAAAGAACAAGTTACGGGAAAATATCATTTCCTTAGCAGTCAGTCCATTTCTCTGAGAAACTGGAGAATTTCAGTCTTACTGGCAGTAGGGGTTAATGCTGGCCATTGGCATTATCTTGTCATCAGGGTAACTCTTCCAGCTTCCTTGTAAAATCTTCCTAAGATATCCAAAAAATTGTTCCACAGAACACCTGAGAGCCACACTGCTAATACAGCTGCTGTGTGCCCATCTAGTTAACACTTGAACTGTAAGGGTCACAACTTGGTATAATTGTAGGTTATTCCTAAGAGAGGTGGAAGACTGGTCTATGGATTTGGCAATACTGTGAACAATTGTAGGGCTATTTTAATTACGGGAGGATTTTGAGGGTAATAATGCTGGATACTTTCTTTATAGAGATGAGCCACACCACCAAGCAAGGTGTGAGAGAATTGCCTTTGAGATAGGACATTGCTTAAGTGTGAAAAGATGGAGTGGTTTGCCTACAATACGTTCTGTAATTAAAAAAAAAAATACATATTAAAGTGCTACAGAGGTGAAGCAGTAAGAGCTGTAAATACCATGAGGAAGGCCAAATGGTAGCATGTGATGGGTCTTTAATTACCAAACTATCAGGATGTTGCTGCTGCCTTGCTTTTTAATTTCCTTGGGGAAAAAAGACCATTGCTGTCACAAAAACACCCCAAGGATGCCCAAAAAGTAGTATAGCTATTTGTTGCACATCTATGTAGTATTGTGTTGCAGCAGTGGTTTTTCAGCGCTGTTTTCTGATTAGAAATGAGCTATGTTGTGATCTAACAAAGAAAACAACCTGCAGTAAAGCAAACATTTGATGTGTTCCACAGTCTTTAAGCCATTTTGTTCCCACTTGTCCTTGTCCTGAAAGTCTTTGTTATGGACAACGCTGACAATCTTTCCAGCTTGTAATTATCTTTTTAAGTCCCTTCCTTTACCAGAATAATGAATTTCAGTGGGATTTGGTCCTTAACGATCTCTGGCTTCATCAGCAGTCTCCACCATGCAAGCATTGAGATCAAGCTGATCATTTGGCTCCAACCAAGCTGTAGGAGAATCTGAGAGTTTTCATCTGACTTTGCTTAGTTAAACATCAGATTATGCTATGTTTTACTCACACATGAATAAATAAATATATATCATGAACAACCTGTAAGTTGAACATCCTTTTCTCTAAACTGGAGAGATACAGATTTGATGGATGGACTGTTAGATGAGTAAGGAATTGACTGGATGTTCACATCCAGAGAGTGGTGGTCAATAACTCAAAGTATGGATGGAGGTCAGTGGTGAGTCATGTCCTTCAGCTGTCCATAGTGGGACAAGTACTGTTTAAGAACTTCATCAAAGATATTAGACACTGGGATCTATTGCACCGTCAGCAGATTTGCAGGTGGCACCAAGTTGAGTGATGCGGTTGCCATGCCTGAGGGATGGCATGCCATCCACAAGACATGGACAAGCTTTGAGAAGTGGGACTATGTGAACCTCACGGAGGTTCAACAACGTCAAGTGCAAGATCCTGCACCTGGGTCGGGACAGTCCCAAGAACAGAAACTGGCTGGCAGGAGAACTGATTGAGAGGAGCCCTGAAGAGAAGGACTTGGGGATGTTGGTGGATAAGAAGCTCAATATGAGCCGGCAGTGTGCACTGGCAGCCCAGAAAGGCAGCTGTATCCTGGGCTGCATTAAAAGAAGCATGACCAGCAGGTAGAGGGAGGTGATTCTGCCCCTCTACTCCGTTCTTGTGAGACCTCACCTGGAATACTGCATTCAGTTCTGGAGTCCTCAGCATAGGGGGGTATGGATCTGTTAGAGCAACTCCAGAGGAGTGCCATGAAGATGATCAGAAGGCTGGAGTACATGCCATACGAGAACACACTGAGAGAGTTGTGCTTGTTTAGCCTGGAGAAGTAGAGAAGACTCTGGAAAGACGTTATAGCAGCATTCCAGTACTTAAAGGGAGCCTACAGGAAGGCTGGGGAGGGACTCTTTATCAAGAAGTGTAGTGACAGGACGATGGGTAATGGTTTTAAGCTGAAAGAGAGGAGATTTAGATTAGATATCAGGAAGAAATTTTTTACTATGAGTGGTGAGATTGTCCAGAAAACTCCTTGAAGTCCCGTCTCTGGAGTTGTTCAAGGCCAGGTTGGATCAGGTTTTGAGCAACCTGATCTAGTTGAAGCTGTCTCTGCCTGTGACAGGAGAATTGGAACTGGATGATGTCTGAGGTCCCTTCCAACTCAAACCATTCTAGTATTTAAAATGGAAAATTGAGACATTAAAGGAGCTCCTTGGGAAATCAGCTGGACAAGGGCACCTATGATTCCTTCATCTAATGGTCTTCAGTTCTTAGAAATCTGCATCATAGATAGGCAACACATTTAGGAAATGTTTTGTAGCGGTTTATAGGAGTTTGTGTTGTGGAACAGCTGAAGAGAATTGACTAGTTAGTTTGAGATTGCTACTAGTATTTAGAAAACCTGTAGAAAATGAAGTGAGTGTTACGACGTGGGATTTCCAGGTGCTGCTGTGGTGGAGTTGTACAAGCTCCACAGTGACCACTCTATGAATATCATTAATTTTGGTCACCCAAGGAAGAGGGTGATGACAGTGAATATATTATTTTTTTATGAGATTAGAAGTTGTCATCTGGCTAGGAAAAAATAGTATAGTCCTTCAGGTGTATTTCAAAGAAACAAGCTTAGTAAGTGGTAAGAAAAATTTTCAGGGAATTTCACCTTATATTCAAAGTTTCAGCCGGTCCATGCCTGCTGTCGTTGAAAAGGAGGTTCTGTTCAACCAATAGGGAATGCAAAGTAAGATGGTGACAAGGCTGGTCACATGAGGATATCTTCACTAAGAGATCTCAGCACTGGGCAGGCTGGCATCTTCTCCATGCTCAGGCGTAATGATAAGACCGGGTTGATTCAACCAGGCTGTCTGGAGGGAAAGAGGTGTTCTTGCTGCCAGTCATGATGCATAGACTCAACTGGGAGGCTCAGAAAGTTGCCTTCAAAAGTTCGGCAGAATTCACATGTTGTTCATGGAAACTATAAAACTATACATCTGACCATTTCAAGAGATTTGTAGAAGCCTTTGGATATTTGAGTTGCCAGACAGCTCATTTGAAAAATACAGTTCTCTTCTGATCAAACGCATGATCTAGTAAATGTATTAATATTTTATAGCAGTTACTGGTTATCAGAAATATATTATTCATTTTTATTTCAAGGAGCATTTTTTCTTCACAATTCATAGCCTTTTTGATTTTATGATTTTCTACAATCCTGTGTGAAATCCTGTGAGTGCTACTATTTAAGTATTTCATATTGTGATACTGCAGTAATTCATCCTCTAGGAAGAAACTAATTGTGGGAGATGCACAACATTGGTGTCTCCAAAACATGTTGCTGTCACAGTTCATCTTAGTGAATTTTCAAGCTCCCTGGAGGCATTGTTAGACTTGTTGCAGAAATACAGTTGGACTGATTGGGGAAAACTTAGGAGTTACAATATGCTGGATTTGATGGATTGGTCCTCTAGGAAATTTTCTGTAAAATGTCTTCTGATAAAAATTGTGTAGACATAAGTGGGACAACCTTGAGCATCTGTTCTGTACATCGATTTGAATAAACGTGTAGAGACACACTTTACTTGGGTTAATTTGTATGGAGATAAACCAGGAGGAAAGCATTCAAAATCCATTCCTAACATTGTGAGCATCATTCAGACCCTGACATGTACCTCTCAAACCTGAAAAAGTTTTTGAAAATGTTCATAGATTCTCCTGAATTGTAAGACTATTTACACTGAAGCTGAATTGGGTTCATCTTTTATTTGTATAATATTTTTCTCTTCCATGTAGTTTATGTATGATGATAACAGTATTTTCCTGGAGTGCTGAGATTTACCGGGTATAAATGTTGTGGGTACTGGGAGTACAAAATTACCTGATGCAAATGTTGGACAGAGGAACTGAAGGATAAGAGCCACTAAAAATCAAGGCACAACTGCTACTGATGGAGGCTGGTAGTGCTACAAAACTACATGCTGTTTGCAGATATTGAGTGCTGAATTATCTTTTTTTCTGTTTATCATCATCTTCAGCTACACATATCAAGATGATACAGGGTTTTTTAGGGAAACATTTTAAATATTTTAGGTATTTTCAGATTTTTTCCCTTTGGATTTTATGGGTTTTTTTCTGTTTTTATTTTAACAGGAATAGGTGTCAAGAAAGGTTACTGTATCAGGCCTCTTAGCAATGAGAATTGGGAAAAAATAAAGAAAAAGTATTTTCCTAGCATGACTGACCCTCTACAAGCTGAGCTGAACTCTTTCATTGGAGATTTTAGTTTTTGTTGCTTGAATGTTTTTGTGAGCTGGAATGAAGTTTATCCATGGAGAAAATTGGTTATGAGGAAAGAATAGAAAAAATGAAGAGAGAGGGCTATGTGGAGAAAAAAAAACAAGTAGTTTTCTGATTAAGTTCTTAGGGAAGTTGTGATTGAGATGATACTTTACGACATTGAGACAGGCAATAAAGAAGTGATTCAAGTGAACTTCAGTGTCTTGCCCAGTCCTGTCTTAAGATATTTTAGTAAAAATATAGGGATATTAGACAAACTGTTATTACTTTCAGTGACTTTTTCTCAGCCTTAAGTCATGTCTTACAGAGTTCCAGGAGATCTATGGTGTTACTGTGTCTCAAATTGCCTAAATATCTCTTTGTGGTGCAAGTTAGCATTAATATACGCATCTTGCTTTGCTTTCACTCTCCTCTTACAAGGGTTCGGATTCATCTTATGGCACATCTTCAGCACAAGAAAGATAAACTTTGATATGTTGAATAAGCTGAGTCTTTCATTATTATAGCCTGCCTTGTTAAAAAACCCTAGCACAATTTCATGCCAGAGCAAAGGGATATTTGCCTTCTCTTTCTCATTAATGCATTCCTGTTGCTTTCCCTGTGCTACTTAAATGATTTCCTAGATTGTATAATTTAAAATACTATGAATTAAACAGAGTGGAAAACTCGAGGAATTTGTGTGGACAGAAGATATTTCCAGAGTGCTGATGACTGTAATTGCATAAAGGCCACACTACAAAGGCCTATTACAGCAAGTGATGCTAGATAGAAACCAGTATAAATACCTCTCTTGACTGACTGTGACCTTTTGCCTCATATTTATTGCAAAAATGGGTCAAATGGCTTTTTCCAGCTGCTGTTCATGAAGTAAGATAATTAAGCCTCCTTCCAGTCTTCTGGAAGTTGAGTCCCTGCTTGCCACAAGCACGCAGGGTACCTTGCTTGGGGTCAGGCACCTCCTGATGCAGCAGGACACTTAAGTACCCACTTAAGATTGTATGGCTGTTTAAGCTGCTTGGATGAAGTGCAACCCGGACAGTTTCATCGTGCTTGAGGCCAAAGGGAGCACAAAGTCACCCTGGTTAACCTTGTACGTCTCGGGATATTGCATTTCCCACAGCTGCCCTCTGTTCAACCCTAATACACCAGGTTGATGAATTCTGCTGATTACTGTATTTGCACAAACAGCTGGGGTTTGGAGCTTTTTGTCTATGGCTCTTTATCCTATATAATGTCATGTGATACCAAGTGATTTAGGGAGAAAAACTGCAAATGATCTGCAAACTGTTGCCTTTTGAACCTGCCCTGTTTTCCTCACCTGTTGAATACCATTTATTCTCTTTCATCCTAGAAGACTTTATTGAGAGAGGGCCATATTAAATAGTCTGTTCTTATTCCTGAATTCGTAAATATGGTCCTAAATGGGGATTTTTATTTTTTTAATTTTTTAACTTCCTGGGTTTTTATTTTTAAACTTCTTAATAGGGCTTTCTCTTCTTTGGCTCTATGTTGAGTGCTGTAGGAGTGTCACAAACACATAGAAGCCAGAGAAACCGCAGGACATTAATTTCTGAAGCTGTGACCTTAAGGCAGAGGCTAGTAAAGAGGCTGTAGTTTACAGCAGTTCATCCTTTCAAATTAGCCTGGCTGGTTCTTTCTTTCTTGAAGAAAACACATGCATTGGGAATGATGGAAATGTATAGTAGGAAACTATGCTTCTCACTTGGACTTTTTTCAGTTATAGGTGTTAATTGATTTCAGTTATTAAAGTTCCTAAAAATATTCCATTTCTAATTCTTATTTAGTCTCTGACACTTTGCAATATCACTACCAAAGACATGACAGTTTGGGGTTGGGTTTTTTTTTCCCCTCTGGAGTGTTGCTTGTCAGTTGATCAAATGGTCATTGATTTATTTGTTTGGTATAAAAAGATTTTTCTTTTTACGATATGTCTATGCCTTTTGTATCTCCGCTGAGACAGAGGATGGTGTTACGGGACTGCTCAAGCTGCTCACAGCTTGTACAGAAGACAGCTCAGCACCGAGTGTATCAAGCACTCCTCACATTTCACCCTGTCTTACTCAGTTTAACCCAATTAAATCCAAATTTCCTCTTAAATCGATTCATTCATGAATTTCTCTTAATTAAGCAAATTGATTTATGAGAATTTGCTTACCTTTCTGCCCTCACTTTCTTTCCTTCTCTGCTTTTTTTCTTTTTTATTTCTCTCTGCTGTGTTTTTGGCTGCTGTTTCTCTTAAGATGACAAAGCTAAGATATTTCTGATAAAGTTTATCCTACACTTGGAAAGCAGAGAGATTTCTAGAGTTTCTGGTAGAGGACAGGTGTATGATGGTGGCACCTCATCATGATCTGACTTACCAGCCATGTTGACAGATTTAGTCTGAAACTTATATTCGAGCAAGGCAAAACCTCAGAAGTAATTTCAGTGGGTTCAGTCTGTAAAAGAGCTGAATAATAAGCTTGGATCTTCTTGGCACTGGTTATTGCATTTCCATCCCTTCTCCAACATGTCTGAGGCTGTGTTTCTCAGCATATGCCCAGTTGTTTACAGCCATCTCTGGCATCAAGGGATGGCCCCTGGTTGCTGCTGCAGAGCCACATGGGCTTGCTTGGCTCCCAAATGGAGATTCTTCCTCTAACAATATTCCTTTATTTTTACAGCTCCTTCAAGCATCTGATTGGTGGCCTAGATGATGTTTCCAATAAAGCCTATGAAGATGCAGAAGCAAAAGCAAAGTAAGTGTCTGCTTGTTATGTTCACCGTAAAATCTTAACCTCATTTTTACTGATACTTTTTATTGTAGTTAAAAAAAAAACCCTGCTTTCTCTCAACACAATAGTGTAAAACAGCTTAAAAAGTAATGAATTAGTCACTTACGCTGAATTTTCCTCTGGATGAACCTCATTCTGTCTCCCTGATGCTCTCCATGAAGGAGCTGGCTTTCCTCAGGTCAGTGCCCAAGGCCAGGTGGCCCCAAGGTCAATCTTAATTGCAATATTTTGAGTCTGTGGAAATGTTTGATCTTCAAAATTATCGTGAAATAATTCTCTTGAAATAGTTTAAGGTAAGAAATTACAGATCCTGGAAAATGCAGGTAATGCAGAGAATTGTTCTTGAGTATGATTTGTTTTTTTAAAGATCTCTGATCTTTCTCAGCCATTTTCACGAAATCAAAACATGTTCTGAGACAAAGAATGGCAAAGTCAGTTTATCATTTTCAAATTAATACAATAGAGACTGATGAGAATCATATTCACCTGAAGTCCTACTAAAAATATTGATTCCTTTCAGAAGTGAACTGTAATGTATTTTAAAATATTTCCAGAAAAAAACACCCTTCATTCATTCTTGAGCTAAAATTTGTTTTTAGTAGGAAAACTTTGTTATGCTTGTGCTTTGACTCTGTAGCAGCAATAAAGCTTTTGAAGAGGAGTGTGTTCTAATTAGAGGAATATTGAACATAAGCAAAAATTATTCAAGAGGAGTGAAAGTTGTTTTATACAAAATTATTTTATTTTTCATCTGTTTGGTTTTTTTCTTTAGTTATTATTATTTCCACATTAAAGAATGGGATAGTTGTTTTCTCAAAGTCAAATGCTCGGTGTGACTGTAAATCAGTGGTCTGCTACCATCTAAATTTAAGATTGCTCTTAAGTTATACATAGTAACTTCTTATTAAACCAGAAGAGTTTGAAATAGTGTATAACAAAGGCATCTGGCACTTCTGTGGAAAGAAGATGAGAAGCCCTAATCAGTTAGTTGATTAAAAATAACTTCTTGTTTGTTTGTTTCAGAAAATGAGTATGCATCCTAAGAAACTTAGTTTCTTAGACAAGACTTGCTATTATTGCAAAATACCCACAAATTAAGATCATATTTTTTTTTCATCTTTGAGTGATATTTGAAATACATTTTTAAGCATGTTTAATTTATTTTAAAGTACTAGAAGGCACCCAGGGTTGCATTTTTGTTTAGAAGACTATTTCCCTGCCCCAAATCAAACATGTAAGTGTTCTTTTTCAAATTATTAAGTTCCCTAAAATTCTTATTGATTTAATTAAAAAGGTAGAAGGAGGTCAGCCTCTTTTACCATCCCAGAGGACAGAAACTTGAGGCACAGAATGCAAAAACAAATGGACACAGTGCTATAGCAGCACATGACAAGCTATTAGTTATAAGAGATAAATATATAATAATCTGTGTTAGCTATTTATAGCATCTGAAAACATGGCATTTTAAAGCCAGCAGCAACTTATGCAAAGCATTTTGCAAAGTGTTGGAAAATTAACTTAAGCAGCTTCAGAGAGATGGTCCCAAGTATCCCAGGCAAGTGCTATTATTATTTTAGATTTTTTTTCTTTCAGTTTTACTATTTGGATTGTATTGATTTCCAATTCCATCTGAATAAAAAGGAAGAAAACACTGGTAATGAAACTGGGGATTTTTGTTTTTTCAGTAACAACATGATATTATTATCACAGAAGCTTTTATAAGGTTAACCCACAACCCATTAGCACCAAGCAAAATTTGCACATAGGACTCGCCATTCCCCATTTCATAGTCTATCTTTTCACATCTTCAACTTTAAGCTATATTATTTATAGAGTATCACATAGTGATTTGTTATCACAGACACTGCTTGTGTATCCAGATTGTATTGAAGGGATTTTCAGGGATAGTATCCTGAATTTAGGAAAGGCTTTCAGGGCCTCATCTGAGCTTTATAATGTGGCTTTAGCAGAGGCTTGCAGTTTTGGACCTATTTTAGATAAACTCTTTATTTTGGGAACAAATGGGCCAGTGTTGACTTTAACATTTTTGAGCTTTTATCTTCTTTATTCCTTTTCTTTTCTTCTAATACCAAGTATTTGATTCCAAAGAAAGGGCAAAGAGAAGGATTCCTGGTGGTGGAGGAAGCGTTCCCCAAAAGGAGGAAATGATTCATTTTGATAGCAAGATTTTATCTTGAAAGCCAGAAGCCTGCACGTGAGTCCTGTAACTCGAGAATGTAGTTAACAGTGACACTAGTGCCCTTCACATATGGACATTTTGACTTTGAAAAAGCAGAAGAGATCAGTGATGTGTGCATGGAGAAACAGTAAAAAAAGGAATGCTCTTTGGAAAGTTATGGCATTTATTAGTCAAATACTATATACACACTTGCTCAACTTCTTGAAAACAAGCAAATACCTGCAAAAAAGTGAATAGAAGAGTTAAAAATGGCCAAGATACTGTGAGAGCAAAGCAAGATGTGTGCTTTGGAAGCTGCTGCAGAAAGTTTTATTGCTCGAGAGTTATTGTTTCTAAATCTCGCAAGATAAGATTCTGTTGGGAGAAAACCTACTTGGCAGAAATTCCAACCTGGATTACTTTTCAAGCAGCTGTTAATTAGATCCAGCTAATTGTCCTTCCAAGGGCTTATCTTTTTTGAGGGAAAGTCTGTGAAAGGGAAGAACTTAGCACATATCGCATTTGGGTTTGCTGAAGCCTTTCATAATTCACATAAAAAAATCTTTCCCTCTTTCTGCATCCTTATAGCTAGTATCTCATATTCAGTGCTTGTATGGCAGGTGGAAAAAGACCTTTGGATGGATAGAAATTATCTCTATATTTGTGTCTCACTATGTATTAAGTGGATGAGGATGATCCACGCAAAGATTAGACATTCAGCAGAGGTAACCACACTGAGTAAATACAAAGGTCATCATTGTGAGACATCATTATGGAGTCTGCTTTTAGCTGGTACATTGCTTTAAGAAATAGGAACTGAAATGATATGTGTAAAAATATCTACAAAATGACAGCAAATGTATTTATTGATAAATCTACCATATGAAGGTGATTATTAAATCCCTGTTAATTTGTAGGCTCCTGTTCAGCAAAAGCACAAGTTTAGACTAGTGCTGGGTTCATGTTCTTAAGGCAGGACTGGGGCCATGGGCAGGAGTTCATTGCAGAAATTAATACCAAATTGGTAATGGGACTGATGAGTTCTTTTTACCTCCATGCAATACCGTGACCATGGGAGTCCCAAAGCAGACATGACTGAGAGGATGTTACGCAGAAGTTACAGAGTCAGACAATCCTTCCACATATCCAAGAGTCCTCCAAATCTGAAAGGGCTAAATGACTTTTTGTTGTCTTTATCTCTTGGTGTTTTCCCAGCCAAGCCTTGACATATGCTTAGGGTGTCCTAGGACCTGGGAGAACGTTCTAGCAATCAATCTGCTGTAGACAACTGAGATACCACTTCCTAGCCTTGGGCATGATTTGATGGAAAGAGAAAGCTCTGCTTAGCTCTTGAAGGCAAAGGGAATGCATAACACCGTTCAAAAATAGTTCAGCTGAGCAGAGGGACTTTCTACACCACCAAACACAGTGTCACAGGGGGACCATGGCTTTAGGTATCTGTATACTGGCCATGACGGTTGTACGTGTGTCTCTGTTCTGCATGGATATCTTTGGATTGTGTTCTAAATGCCTGGTTCTTGGCTTGCTCAGGCAGCCAGGCTTCCCAAAGCAAGGCTGTGTCAATGCTTCAGTGGGAAGGTGCCCAGGATTTCCTGCCAAGCAGACCTCGAACAAAGTTGTGTTCTTCAAGGGCTTTGGCCTTCCCTCGGGAAGACATGTCTCTCTAAGAAAGCAAGTGTGCACCTGGACTGCTGAATATAGTGGAATTCAAAAAAAATGTTGTTCATGTGCTTAAGCTAAGTCAGCTTTGATGCTGTTTCATGAATTTTCTTAAATTCAGGCAAACACAAAAATAATGGCTTTCATTTAAATGGAAGAATCCTTTTTTTATCCTCATGATTACAGAGAATGTATCTATAACATGATTTTCCACCAGCACCAGAACTGATTTACTTTTTTAAAACTAATATCTTACTAGTATCATATTTTGGAGACAAGTTCCCTTGGTTTTTGCAAGCAGTTCTCCTTAATATCTGTTCTTTGTGTTCAATGTCTTAAGTTAGAAATCATCAATCTGTGAAACTATGTAATTAATATTCTGCTCCTCATATATATTCAGATAAATTAATAAATTCATTGACTTATGAATATTACAGTTACATCCTTAACAGAGTAAAGGTGAATGAGAGAGGCAAACATTTAATTTGGTTCACATTATGAGAAAATGAGAGTTTCAGAGGAAGGATGCACATATCCTAGTGTCAGGCCCAGCCACACTGGTATTTAGGACATGAAGGAGATGCCTTCATAAGCAGGAGACACACCTAAGTGTAGTTCAGCTCCACATGGAGCCCCTAATGCAGCTGTCACAAATCCAAGGCAAAACAGGTGGTTTCTGCTGCACTTGTTGGTGCAAAGTGAGGTGAGGGTTCAATGAACATTGTTAGCTCCAGGCACACAAATCCCTTGTGTTGGCATCTTCCCCATCCAGAAACTCCTCAAGTTAGTCTCTGTTCACTACTTTAACCCCCAGCAAGGTCATCAGATGAGATCCTTTGTTGGCTGGTCTCACCTCTCTGTGATGTGGCTATAGCAAGGGAGTAGCCTCTCCTATGGCACAAGGACAGTAACAAGGTGGACCTCCCCGTGAATCTGGGAAGCCTGGCAGCTGCCTGGATTTTGCCCAGCCAAGCAGAAAGCATCCACTTCAGCCACCAAGGTTCCTGCACTCCTTTTCTACTCTCACATCCAGAAATATCTGTTAATGTTGATCTTCTGTAGCAGTGGGGCTTGAAATTAATATCCTGCCACAGGTGCCTTCATGCTATTGCTCCAGGCTCCCTCAGGCTCTCTGCAGATGCGGCTATTTGGATTGCACTTTTTACTTTTTGCTGCTTTTTTTTTTTTTTTTTATGTTCCAGCCATGTTGCAGACCTAGTAGGTCTTGGTACTTGCCACCTAAACCGTCTCCTTTTCATAGGACTCAAGGAGGCAGGGCCCTTTGTGTAGCTATGCAATGCCTTTTCCTTTCCTGGCAGCTATGGTCTCAAATGCCCTTCATCTTTACTTGAATTGTTTTATAATAAAGAGCTCTATCCAAAACATTTACTTTACTGGCCAGTCATGTCCCTTTTTTCACTTTGCACCTCCTCTCTAACTACATTTATTCATAAGAAGGCATCCTAGCAGTTGATTGTCTCAGTTTTGGTGCAGAGAGTAGTTATAAATATTTTTCAGGTTTTATATGCATACTTTTTACATATTTTTCCCCTTCCACCTGGCTTTAAAAGTAAAATTGACTTTATTCTAATGAGAAAGGTACAGGTACAGCATTACAGTTTGAGCAAGCAAGGTGGTATGGTGCCCCATCTTTTTTCCTTTCACTTACAGCTTACAAAATGGTACTATGTATTGCAATACCTTTTAGCACTAGGTTTTTTGAAGATGCCTGTTTAGGAGAAGTATTCATCTCCCAGCAGTAAGCAAGTGGTTGTGTGCTTGGCTGGACTGAGGCCTGCTCCTCACATCTCCCGGCAGCTGGTAGCTGGTGTGCAGGTGCCATCTGCTGTTGAAGGCTTCCCCTGAGCTGTGTCCATGTATCGTGTCTTGCAGGATGAAATCCCTGTATCCTCTAGTCTGTCTAGTTTCTCCCTTGGAAATATGTTTACAAGAGAAAGTATTGTTAAGTGTCCTGTGTGGTTTCTCAGTGGTGTTCCTTGGAAAGCAACTGCTGGCTCTACCTGTATCTCCTTCGTATACAGCCTGTTCTTTTGCTTCATGATGATGTCTTTAAAAGTTATTTTAATACTTGAAGTTGTCTCTGGGATTGGAAGCATATTGCACGTGGATTGGTCTGTGTTAGTAAACTGTATAATCCAGAGGAATGTGTAAAGAAAAATGTTGGTGACAAGGACCAGCTGTGTAGGCTTTTTGGATTTCAGTGGGGTTTTCCTTTTGGGCTCCTTCATCTTGTCCCTGGACTCAATGTTAAACAGTGCTCGGGGCACATAAATCAGCTCCTGAGGCATGTCTTCCAGTTTAACATCACTTGAGAGGACCCCAGTTCTCATGCTTTTGCCCCGCTCAGAGACATGAGAGGGACTCCTCAAAGGACTTGCTTCAGAAACACACTTTTCATCTGGGCTAAGAAGTTAAATGCACCTTACATATAAAGACTGTTCCTTTATTCCTGGCTTGTGATATTTGTCTGAAAGTGATTGGCAGTGATTTGTTCACATGTGTTGATGTGACTGTAGTGTAGACATCTGCTCTTTGGTGGTCTGTAGGTGCTGGCTAACATCTCTGTAAACGTATTAAGGATGGAGTTGGCCCTTCAGCTCCAAGACATGGGCCATGGCACACAGCAGAAACTGTCCTGGGTCAATAAGATGGGAAAGCTTTGCATGCAGATGCTGTGCCAGACTGTGGTGATTTTGAGCCAGTCCGTGGATTTGGGGTGAATAATAAACAATCTGCGTATTAGGAAAGGATGCACTGAACTTCTTTATATTGTTTTCTTTTAGAAATATAGGTAAGATAAGCCAAGAAAGACTGTAAACCCTGTCAAAGGGAAATTTTGAAAATGAAATGTTTCAAAATGGAAGCTCCCAATTAAAGAGTGATTTAATTAAGGTCTGACTTTCTGTTGGGCCACAGCTTTGGAAAACATTGGCTGAAATAATTCACCAACACACAGAGTGTGATTAGATTAGAACTTTTCTGCAAGAGAAAATATTTTCTGGTTTACAGCATAAGGAAGATATGAGCAGCCTGAGAGCTGTAATAATTGGCTCAGTCTCTCTCTATCAATTGTTTTCTGAATTGGGGGCCATATGGGAACTAACTTTTGCCCTGGCTATCTGCAGTGCCAGACTGGAGGAAAAACTCATTGATGCTATAAAAAGTAGAGGTTGCAAACATTCTTTTAAGCCATGTAAATAATTAAAATAATTCTCTTACTTGGTGGATGCTAACGAGAAATCATAACTGATCATTGCTTCCTGTTAAGTTCACATGAGTTTAAATATCTTGCTGTTTAGAACTGAGACTTTAGATAGTGTTACTTGGCCTCTGGTGAGCAAAAGCTTTTTTCTTTCTACTAAAGAATTTTGCATATTATAGAGTTTTACTCTAAATATATGATTTCATACTGAAGCCCCTGGTAGTTGGTATCCAAGTCTGGCTATCAGATTTTCCCAATTGCTGTAATAAATAGGTGTTTACGTAGAAAAACATTTCTCAGAAATTATTTTAACAGACGAGAGCACATTGAGATAACATGCATACAGTTTTGGGCCTCTCACTACAATAAGGACATTGAGCTGCAGAAGTGTGTCCAGAGAAGGGCAACAAAAGCTGGTGAAGGGTCTGGAGCACAAGCGTTATGAGGAGCAGACGAAGTAAACTGGAGGTGTTCAGTCTGAAGAAGAGGAGGCTTAGGGGAGACCTCATTGCCCTCTACAACTACCTGAAAGGAGGTTGTAATGAGGCGAGTATTTGTCTCTTCTCCCAAGTAACAAGTGAAAAGGACAAGAGGAAATGGCCTCAAGTTGCACCAGAGCAAGTTTAGACTGGATAGTAGAAAAAAATTGTTCACTAACAGAGTGGTGAAGCACTGGAAGAGGCCGCACAGGGAAGTGGTAGAGTCACCATCCCTGGAGGTTTTCAAAAAAACATATAGACATGGCACTTTGTGACAAGGTTTTAATAGGCATGGGGATGTTGGGCTGACAATTGGGCTTGGTGATCTTAGTGGTCTTTTCCAACCTTAATGATTCTGTGATCCCTAAATGAAGGCAGTGGAGGGTCTTAAATTGTGCCCTTTTTCTAAGGAGAATTGCTGTTTTCTTGGATACTTGCATTACTCATGCAGAGATCTGCTCTGGGTAGCCTTTATGGATGCTTTCCTCTTGAGAAAATGCACTGAGTCACTCATGAAGGGTATATTAAATTAGCTTCTAAAACCAGTTCATTTTTATTTAAGTTATAATCTATATGCTCTCTTATTGCTAACTTGACCTTTCTATACGATAATGGGCTGTGTCAGATGTAAGGTGGAAGTGCTAGTGAAAAAAAAAATCATTGCTTTTGAAGCAGGCTGCTATTACAATATTTTATGCCAACTGATGAAATAAAAATGCAGCAGAAAGCTTTCTGACAATAATGAATCTTATTCTAGAGGAAAAAGAAAAATATTGCAGCAAATGCTTCTGCTGTGTGCCAGTTCCAGTTCTATGTGGTAGCACTTGATGGAAAAAGAGAAGTATGAAGAATTCTTTCGGCGTGTATCTAGATACTTTTTTCAGAAGCCACTGAGAAAACTTTACTAATGCCAATGTGATCATTTAGAGCTTCTCATAGCACAGCCTTAGTAGCGTTAAACAGAAACCTTGGCAAACTTCGGCATCTGTGAGGGCCAGAGAGGCAAAGGTTGTTGCATGGTTTTGGGGTCTGTATATTTGGTGTCCAGCACATTTTTGAGCTGTTCTGAAGATTTATTTAAATAATTTTGTTTGTAAGGATAACAACCCTGGAAGACAGGCTATTTCTGTCCTGCTTTTAGCTTTTGAATTAAGTTATAGAGAATCACTTGTACAGAGTCAAATATATTATAAATAAAACTCAGTGATCTTTCTACTATAGTCAACTACTGATTTTTGGAACTGCTGGAAATAGTTGTGGGGTCATTTGTGGTTTTTCCAGCACCAAAGTTGCCTGCTAGACCAGGTGTCCTTGATTGTACCTCACCAACTCCTATGAGATCCAGCAGGAGTTAGATCAGACCTCATTTTAATGTCCAATCATCGGTAAGGGAAAGGAAAAAAGGAAACAGAGCTGGTGAGAGCTGTGGATGGTGTTGGCATCTAGAGAAGGTTTGGAAGGAAGAGATTCAGACTCCAGGAGGGAAGCAGCAGGGGAGGAGCGGGGGGAGCGCCACCTGCCAAATTGTTTTGGCAGAGCTGTAGAAGGTGTTGCCAAATAAAGAAGTTTCTTCCCATTCACCTAAGAGAACTCCCAGGATGGGATGCGATGGAAGTAGCTCCAAAGTTTTGAAATGTTGGTGTATGCAGTTGTTTAAACGTCAGGGAGAGGGGAAGGAGTAAAGGGTGAAGGTCCGTATTTCAAAGGTGAGTGAATATTTATTGTTTTGCCTGAGAAATTTTGCAGGTATGATGCCAAAAAACTGCATAGCAATTTCATTTCACCTGTGAACAGTAATTGTGTCAAATTCAAAGATGAAATTCCATCATTGAACTGTGAAATGGAAGGAATGGAAGCGAAAAACTCAATGCATCCTTAACTCTGAAGTTACTACTGACACTTCCATCCCACCAGCAGCTCTTCCACCAAAAAAAGCCCCCTTGTTTCTTCTTTCCCTTCTTCCCTATAAAGGATTCTTAATTGTTTTTTTCTGAAGGCTCAAGTTAATTTCTGTATATAGCTTACAGTCTAAACATAGTCCACATTAAACTCAGGATTTCTATCTGCAACTCATCCTTACCTAGTGAGCACGAGCAGTATTGGCAGTGTGGTGCCACCTATATTCCCAACACTGGACTGCAAGGCTCTCTTGATTCTGTTAATTTTGCCAAACATTAAGCAGTAAACCTAAGACAAGCCACGAGATGCTATAGAAGATGTGGGTCTCTGCCTTCACTGTTGCCAGCAGCCGGCTATGGGACCCACACGTTGCAATGCTCCCCTCTTTGGGTACAAGGATAAGGTGACAATCTGCCACTACAATAACTTACTCTGTAACGCTGAATAGAGGAGGTTTGTTTAAAAGAACTTGATGCTTCCAATATTGTTGAAGGATCCTGAGAAACTGCTGCCATCTGATACTATTATTATTATACTTGAGAAACTGGCTGCCATTGGCCTGGACAGGCACACCCTCTGCTGGGTAAAAAAACTGGCTGGATGGCCGAGCCCAGAGGGTGGTGGTAAATGGAGTTACAATCCAATCGGAGGCCGGTCACGAGTGGTGTTCCCCAGGGTTCAGTGCTGGGTCCAGTCCCGTTCAATATCTTTATTAATGATCTGGATGAAGGGATCGAATGCAAGCTTGCGGATGACACCAACATGAGTGGCAGTGTTGATCTACTTGAAGGAAGGGAGGCGCTGCAAAGAGATATGGATAGGCTGGATCAATGGGCTGAGACCAATGGAATGAGGTTTAACAAGACCAGGTGCAGAGTCCTGCACTTGGGATACAACAGCCCCATGCAGTGTTACAGACTTGGGAAGACTGGCTGGAGAGCTGCCTGGAGGAGAAGGACCTGGGGGTGTTGATTGACGGCCAGTTGAATGTGAGCCAGCAGTGTGCCCAGGTGGCCAAGAAGGCCAATGGCATCTTGGCCTGTATTAAAAAGTGTCACCAGCAGGACCAGGGAGGTGATTGTGCCCCTGTACTCAGCACTGGTGAGGCCACACCTCGAGTACTGCGTTCAGTTCTGGGCCCCTCAGTAGAAGAAGGACATTGAAGTGTTGGAGTGCGTCCAGAGAAGGGCAACGAGGCTGGTGAAGAGGCTGGAGAACAAGTCCTGTGAAGAGTGGCTGAGGGAACTGGGGTTGTTTAGCTTGGGGAAGAGGAGGCTGAGGGGAGACCTCATCGCTGTCTACAGCTGCCTGAAAGGGGGATGTGGCAGAGCGAGTGTTGATCTCTTCTCTCAAGTGACAGGTGATAGGACAAGAGGAAATGGCCATAAGTTGTGCCAGGGGAGGTTCAGACTAGATATTAGGAAGAATTTCTTTACCAAAAGGGTGGTCAGGCACTGGCACAGGTGCCCAGGGAGGTGTTTAAGAAACAGGTGGATGTGTTTTTGAAGGACGTGGTTTAGCAGAAGATGGGTACGGTTGGACTCGTTGATCTCCAAGGTCTTTTCCAACTGGAAGACTCTACGATTTTAGTTTTTTTTCCATTTGCTTGTTTGCAGCATTTAGGGCATCCCAGACCCTACAGCTGGTCAGTGCACTTATTTATGCTGACTATGCTGTGATCCACTTACATTGATTTGTCCTCGGTTCCATGAGTGTTTTCTCAGTGCCTGACTGAATACTCCATTAAATGATTTGAGAAGTACTGAGCTCTAAATCAAAACTCTTCTCATGATTTAACTGATCCCATAGCTTTTACGTGGCAAGATAAAACATCAAAAATATAGATAATATGAAATTTTGAATATATGAAAAACTCAGTGTCTGTAAACATCTAAAGAGAAGATCAAAGTCTGATCTTACCTCATTATATTGGACTTTAATGTAAAACTACCTGGAGGGTTGTAATAGAACTATTGTAATTAAATTTCTGATGTAAGTTTAAAAGACTTCATTCACAGCTGTATTTAAAATTCATAGAAATGACATGCTTCTAGCTTTGTCTGCACAGCCTACTATAACACGCAGGCTTTTTTTGCACTCTGCCTTTAATATCTCTTAGGTTTTGTTACTTCATTTTCAGGTACAATCGTCCAGTCGCTCTACAAAACATAGCAAGTAAAATAATTTGTTGATAGCAAAACAACAGATTAATCTGATAAAATGGAGCTCAAAAAGCATTTGTAGAATTGCAACTGCAGTTTGCTCAGCTGTTGATTATCTACTGTGAATAACTGTTGTACTTCACCCAAATCCATCAGAGCTACAGGTGCATGTTCAGATCTTAGTCTCAGTCATGTACTGATCTTAGTACCAGATCAAAGCACAAGTTTTGCCAGACTCTAGCCCATTTCTGAATCCTTTATGCCTTACGAAGATGCTTTTAATGAAGGTGTATTTCTCACACAATGCAATTTTAATGGATAGCTATTCCTTTTTTCTTTTGGAGGCTGCTTCTGTGCAGAAGTGATATCATTCATCTTGGATGGCAAAATGTAATTATTATTACTTGAAATTCTTTTAGGAGCTGGTAATCAGAAAAGGGCTGGGAGCAGTCCAGTAAACAGCTGTGACACTTTCAATGTGCAGGGAAATTGCCAAGGAGTCCCTACAGAAACTGGTTTGTTAATTTGGTATTTTTTTAAAAAAAGCTAAATATTTGGCTACTTTGAAATGTTAGCCATCTCCTTAAATTCCCCCGGGTTCCTAGTTTGCTTTCTGATTTCATACTCTTAGGAAAATGAATGTCTTAAGTTTAGCTTTGCAAGATGTTTTATGATCCTGTTATCAAACCCACTGCTTCCAAATATGCTCTTTTAATAACTGTGCAGTAGTTGAATTGTTACATTTTGCATCAGGGTCAGGTTCGGAGATAAAAATATTTTTTAGAGGTTTTGCATGTGTTTAGTGAAGGCATGACCTCCTGCTTATGAAAAATAGCATTTCAGCAAGAAAATACATCTCCAAAGCTTACGGCTTGGGAAAGCAAGACCTGCAAGGGATTACTGCTGCTTCAAATGTGCCCTTGCTTGTATTGAAGTTAGCATTCAAAAAAAATAAATGAACTAGTTTCATCTGTTATTGCTGCAGCTTTTACAAAGGGTAAAGTCCTACAAGACTGAGTGCTGCGAACAGCCTTTCCTTGGTTATCGACTGCACTCAGCAAAGTCCCTTCTAAAATTAAATACAATGAAATGTTTTTCTTCCGATCAACTAAAACATAACTCCGGTAACCTAAACTTCCTTTAAGTGAAATTCTTAAACGCAGAATCAAAATTAAGATTATTTTCTTGCTTCTGTATGTGTTTCAATCTCTTTGGTTTGTTTTTGTTTTTAAAGCAGGCAGATTTTTATCATTGCTACTATATTGCTCCTGGAAATAAAAAAAAATATTCCGACTTCCCAGGAGAGAAATAGACGGTATAAAGGCTGGAAACAAGCAGTCCTGTACTTTCTGTTTCTTAATGTGATGGATAATGGTGATGGTCTCAGATGAGGGCACATACAGAGGAAGGAGTCTCTTGAGTGAAGGGTCTTTTATAATGAGTCTCTTTGAATGGCTTAAAGCTTTTTGCAAATGATCTTGGACGTGGATGAGGGAAAGAAATTGAGAAGTTTATTTGACCTGCAGCATCTCCTATGCCATTGAATAGAGGAGTCAAACATTAAAAAGCTGAGCTCCAGGTATGCCAGGGGCCATATCTCTCAAGAAGTCAACAGGAGCCACTGATAATGAATTCCCCTTTGAGTCAGTGAATGCTGGATGTCACAGTTTGGCTTGGAAAAAAGTTGTACTCACTGGAGCTATTTTAAAATTTTCCTAATTTTCCACAAGTTTTAGTGGATGGGAGTGCTTAGAAGATGAACATTTCTCGTCCATGGTGTCACTCCTTCTATTGCTCGGACTCAGGAGAGGCTTATCTGTCTCTGTCACCCCTTTGGAAATGGCACCGTAAGGGTGTTCAGAGATAAACACTAATAGGATACTTATATATGGGTGCTTGGAATTGTCTTTAAAAAAAAATTTCTACATTCACATATATTCAGTCATATTTTATTGTGGACTTCTCAAAACTATTTAGATCTTGAAATAATTTATAATTGCATTAGCAGGTCTCTCATTTTCAGTGATCTTGTTATGGTGTGAAAAATCCTACTATCATATTGGCAGTTCACTAGGACTATCAAATGGATAATTTTCCTGAAGTCCTGCATCTTTAGTAAATCCTTTTCACTAGATTTTTGAGGCTAGTTCTATTGAAAAACAGAAAAATCAGAAGCACGTTCAAAATAAATCAACAGTGTGAAGACAGCATCTGGTCTTTACTCAGAAAACCATTTCTACAATGCAAGCGGTTTTTCAGAGAACTTCTATCTATATACCAATGTGCACTTAAAACTATAAAGTCCATTTGACGAGGTCCTAAACCTTGAGAAATTATTGCTTGTTACCCCAGTCCTACAGTGCAAATCTCGCTGTCAATAGATGAGAATTGACCGTGTTTAGTGTGGTTGGGGGATTCAGGGTCAGACTTGCAGATGAGGAGAGGTATCTTGTTTGGTCCAAAAATGAATAATCTGGACTCAGTTTCAGAAAGTGGTATAAACCTGTTAATACTCAGCATTCATTGACTCAAGTCTTTAAAATTTATATGTCCTGTATTTATTTGATAAGACGTAGCGTTATCTGGCTTTTCCATTAGAAAGGAACCCATACTCAGCACCTGTTTGCCATGTTTATACGTCTAATAAAACGTAACACTGCCAGTTTAGACCTGTTCATTTGTATTTCACACATTCACTCTTTACTCTCAGTTTCTATGGGAACCTGGGATGTTATGACAATAGAGAATAAAGAGATGAAGAGAGGCCTTTGAAAACATAATTCCCTTTCTCTGCTGAATTGCCAGCATGGGATACCTGGCGCAAACACACTTACAGCCAAATAAACTGGGAAGGGAAAAATCGAGGCAAGTTAAAGGTGAGAAAGTTGATGCTAGTTGAGTTTCCTCCTTCCAGAAACCTCTTGTTTTGGTACTTTTATGCTTTTTGCTTTGAAAGTCTATGTATGATGCTTAAAAGTTAGGTTTACATTTTCTAAGGAGGAGATGATAGTTCCAGTTGCTTGCCTTTTGTGACTATAGTGTTTCACTACAAATAAAAACCAAAACACCTCTCCTTTTAGTAATTAATTACAGCTCATGATTTGGAAACATATAGTTTAGTATCTGCTGTTTCAGTATCTGTTGGTGAATGAAGGTGAGTAATGTAGATGAGCTGAAATACTTAGTAGGAAATAATTAGAAAAACCTCCTTAAGGACATTTCTTGCAGTGACGTGATGTGTATGAGAATTGTTTATGAGACATTTGCTTTTCAATCTAACTTGGAAGAATATGAATGTAATGCTTTGAATACACACTAAGGCTATGCTAAAAATGTAAAGGTATGTTTTACATCTTTTGACAGATCTGAATTTAAAAACCAGTGAATTTGGCAGACTTTGCAAGGATATACACAGCAAAGGGTTTTGAAACAGTGAGCTTTGGTAGGGCTAATACCAGCAAGACTTATAAAGCAGTTTCTGAAACTAGTCGTTCATTTGTTTTAATGTTCATATGCATCAAGACTGATGATCACAGCTGTGTTCCTGAATATCTAGAAATGCCTTTGAGCAGGATGATATTCTTCACAGAATCAGCTGCAAGAAGGGCATCATATAGGATGCTAAGTAGTGTTATCTTTAGGCTATTTATTTACTTACAAATGCTTATTTTTAAGGACAAGCAAGCCTGTTCAAGACCTTCTGGTCTACAGTCTCTCCAGAACCCACAATTCTTTGTTGGTTAGCGTGACAATCAACTTGAGATAACCCTGCTCTTAACAGATGACTTCTCTTCTTGCTTCTGTCTTCCTTGTAGTTGGTTTAAGTTGGTATTGGTGAGTTAGGTTTAGTAAGTTGTAGTGAGATGAACTTGTGGGGCATTCCCTGCTCCCACTGCTTGGGTCTGGAAGGAACATGGTAGCTAAAAACTTTCTCAGTAGTGTTGAACGGCACCATGAATAACTCTGGGTAAGTTGCTTTACACTGTCCTTTGGTTTCCTCTTCTGAAAAACAACATTTAAGATCTACTATTCCATGGTACTACATCAGAAATTGATATTGTTATGTTATCGCCATAGTCTTGCTTTGCATCTTAAGAATATGTCATATTATTTATGCTTCCTTGTTGCTTTGCTCTTGCAGTAAAGTAATTTTAAAATTATCTTTTAAAATACTGTTCAAAAGGGGAGTGGTGAGCACTTGACCCCCTAACACAGCATCTACAAATATTTTTTTACCCTTGCTAGGAAGTTGGTTTTGTGGGTCTTCGTTTTCAGGCATCTCTTTAGAGTTGGTGTTACACTTATGTATGTATATATATGTTCCCTATCTGCTGGCCAGGAAATCGCCTTTGCAGTCTTTATCAAAGACGGGATGAGAGTACCTGGGCTAAACTCTTGTTCAAACTGATTATATTTTTTTTAATGAAAGAAGCTTAATTCTTCCCTTTTCCTAGGCAAATGTGTGTCACTTAATGTCTCTCCCCACCTCCACTGAAGGCTTTGAACTTCTACTGTGGCCTACAGTTTGGAATGGTGTTGACAATTTCATAAAGGTTTACTAATGACATAGCCTATTCAATTGAAACAACTGAGTTGAGTTTGGTGTCCAGGTTTACCCTTCTCAAAACAGCCAGGGTGCCAGGTGAACCTAAAGGAGCAGAAGGTCTTTTGACTGGTGATGAACTTTCAGTGCTTAGGAGGCTGAGGAAGAGAAGCTTACTGGTATCTGCTGTGGGCTAGGATATTCTTGGGGGTTTCAGAGGACCTCCACTGGGTGTAAGAGACTTGCAGCTGGTAGGATTGGTAAATCTGATCTACCTCTTTGTGGCGTCATATCTCAGATCAGTAGGTGGTGGAGAATAGACAATTGCACGAAGATTGAATGAGTAGTACACATTGAGGACCCAGACAGCAGATTTAGCTGTTGTTGTGAGTTCCTGAAAAGATATCTGGACTCCTGATTCAGATAGTGGGCAGCCTCTTGACCCCTGTAATAACCACAGGATCTCTGCTCCAGCCCCCAGAGGAAGAGATGAAGGAAGAAAGATTCAATGATCTCAAACCTCTGCCCCTGAATCCAGAGAGGCTTTCTGCTGTGCACTGCCCAATCATTTCATCTACTGAACACCTGCTCTTCTGGTTCACAGGGGGGGACATAATCCCTTCAGTTCATCACTACTGACTCCCACATACATCTAAGCATGGTGTGCCAGAGCCTGGCGCTCCCTTGCTCCTTCCCAAGTTGGGCAGTGGTGAGCAGAGCTGCGTCTCTCCTGTTCTCCTCAGGCTTTTGGGTTTCCTCCATGCAACCTATATCTCGAGTTGTCCTAAATAGGCACCTAACATCAATTAGTGCTCATGGGGAGTGTCCAAACCATATTGGGATGCTTCCAAGCACAGACAAGCTGCTCCAAATTGCAGGTGTCTTTGGCAAGCCTCTTACTCCTTAGTTTAGACGTAATGAGGAATTGCTGTAAAAACTAAGAATTAAATTAAAAATATCACAGAAAGGATGGTTGATGCTGCTGCAGCCCAGTGGTGTTAACAGTGATAAAGCATGAAGATGCAGAGATAAAAACTATGTAGTAGGAAACACTGAGCTGCTGAGTACAAGAAGATGCATCTACTGATAAGGTCCCTTCACCTTGGAGACTAAAAAAACAATCAGTAGTGCACGGACCTGAAGTTTGAGAGCCAATAGTGTCCAGGGTCACAAAGGAGCATCTCCAGCCAACACTTCACTGCTTTTTTTTTTGGAGGACAACCTGTACTGCACTGCAGATGAATAGAAAAGCTACCCAGCAGGGAGAAAAATCAAGAGAAATATAGGATTAATGTAGAGTATTGGAGCAGGTAAACAGGAGATAAATAGGGAAGGCAAGTGTACAGCGGAGGCAGAGAGGGCAGCATAGCCACTTGCTCGACACCAGCAGCTGCTGCTGGCGTTGGAGGCTCTGGGAGAAAAGCCTTTTTTTTCACAGCCTTTCAGCTGAAATAGGATTTTCCTTCCCTCTGTGAACCCAGAGAAGGAGTTTGGCCTGTTTGGAGCCCTGGAAGCTTTGGAAATGCCATGACTGCTGTCAAAAGGGCTATGGCAGGTCTTGCACAGCCTTGTGTAGAAAGCATTGAAACCTACTGTACTAGAAAATAAACGAAATACATGTTTTATACCATAATAAGATAAAACATTGCTACCTATTTAAAAAGTAAAATTTTATTTAGCCTTGTTAGATATAGACATTCCTAATCCCCATCTATCACTTGCAGATGATTTCTGACCCTCCCTGGCTTGCCTGGTATCAGTCAGGAGTTGGCAGCATTCGATACTGAAGTGCCTGACGGTAAATTTCACAAAATTACGCTTGTTTGGCATGTAGCCGAGTTCAGACCATTTCTAATTCATTTTCAGGTGAAAGGAAGCTGATTTGAAACCACTGCTGCTAATTCCAGGAAAAGAAGAAGGCATTAAATGTCTTCTGGGAGTTTCAAGTGACAGCATAGCCATTAGCAGAGGGGAAATGCAGGAAGACAATCTTTATCAGAAACTATGAGTTTGCCTCTATAATTCTTCCCCAGAAGTCACTATTTACCTTTTGGCTAAGTATTATTTGTTAAATTAAAAAATAAGTGTGATTGAGTTGCTGCATCTTCTTGGTGAGCAGCAGTTAGAATTTTGTGGTTTATTAAAGATCCTGAAAGAGGGAAGAGAAAAACCTACTTACTAAAAGAAATGTGTGATCCTCTTTGAGAACAGAAATAGTCTTTTGGGAAATTTCTCTGTGTAGACTAAGCACCAGGTGATATTGTAGAAGTATTTGTAGTGCAAGAAATCCTTGCTTTGATCTGGGTATTGTATCATATCATGGAGTAGAGGAGATTATCCCTTTGTGACTGCTTAGGTTTCTGTTGGAAAAAGCAGCTCTGAGCATCCTTGTGCCGCAAAGATACTTCAGAATTTAATGGCAAAAATTTGGATTTCTTGCAATAATAGAAACAGTGGCACAATCCTGCTCTTATGTGGGACAGGGAGGATGCTAACCTCCTTTTTTCACACCTGAAGCGCTTGTTATGGAGCCTCTCATGAGGATCGTGACAGCCAGGATTGTTTTGGTGTGCAAAATTCTGCTCCTTCATGTAACACCTTTACAACAGCTCCTGCAAAGTTTAGAGAGGCTACAAGATTATTAAAGGAAATATCACTACATGCTTGCTCCCCTTCTCCCTGTTCCTCCTCAAAGCTGTTCTCCAGAGAAGATACTGAGCAAAATGGACCTTTGACCTGATCCTCATCCCTCAGATGAACTGCTCGTGAATCAGTCTCCTAGTGTACCTTCATTTTACAGACAAGGAAACATTTATGGAGAGATCAAGCTAATTAATCAGAAGCTCCAAACTGGAGCTGGTACTGTCCTACTCCCTCCCGTCTTTGGTCCTCAGATGTAAATTAAACTGGCAGACAAGGAGACAAAGTGGAAGAAGATTCACCTGTGGAATCATTTCCTGTTTAAAGAGCTAGCATTGGGGTCATTATAGCAAATAACAAGTAAATTTTGACATTTTTTCGTTCAGTTGTGAAAGAACTAGTCTGGAAAACCGAAATACTGAAACGTGGAGAAAGGTTCCTCATCACAGACCATATTCAGCATTACCCCAGATATTAAGTCTTTGGATACTTCAAAAACCCCACACATTTTAGTGAAGTAGTGTCCCCCGTTTATTAAGTAAGTCTTGAAAATGCCAAACTGTAGGCAATTTTCAGGCCAGAGAGTCCTGACTTGCTCACTCATCACTCTTGTAGAGGCATTTCCCTTTGACCAGCCATATTGCCTTTCTCTGAATGTTTCCCAGCAGTGCTCTGTCTTTACCAAGGTGAACTAGAAGGGCGTGGAAGTACTGGGTGCTGTAGGTTTGTCTAAAGGCAGGATGGTTGCTACTGGTAATCCCTGACAATTCAGTCTATCTTCTTGACCACGTCTGAGCACTGAGTTGATGTTTTCATGGGCCTGTTGTAAATTCTTGAGGGGTCAATGGTCATCTTGGAGCCTGTCTTTTGATGTTAGAAGTTTGGGTTGTTTTTCTATGCATATCAGTTTATCTCTGTTTCATTTTATCTGACATTTCATTGGCAAGTTACTAAATCATCTAAGGTCCTTCTGCAGGTCTTAATGGTTCACCCTGGTTTTTCTGCTGCTCTAAATAGCTTAATGTCAACAGAAAACCTTGGTACTCTGCTGTTGAACCATTATGCATACGAATTTTAAATCCATCAAACAGCACAGGTCCCGACACAGCAACATATAGGATGACTGTCTTCCACTCTCTGAAGCACTTATTTCTGCATGAAACCTTTCCTTCTGTCTCCCAGGAGCTTCATGTCTTTGCCTTTGCTGGGACACTTTCTGAAATGCCTTTTGGAAACCAAATAAACTCTGCCAAGCAGATCAACCTTGTGCGTGACCCCTTCAATAATTCCAAAATGTCCTTTTGAGGAAGACAGTATATCGAATTTGTTCCTGTCTACTCTTGCTGATAGTTTTCACTAATAAAGATATTGATGATACAAGCCATAACTCTCCAGATCAGCTCTCTGAGCCTTTAAAAATATTTTTATTGCTTCCTGGGGAAGCAGTGAGGATGTTAACCTAGTGGTCAGCACATATGTTCGTACTTCCAGTATAATTATGCTACCTCTAGGAAAATCAGGTGTAAAACATGAGGGACCTTGAAGTGTTGCAGGTAGTGCAGGGAGCAGAGGCAAAGGGACACTGGGAGGGGAGCTATTGATGTGGTGGTAAACTGGTAATTATTGTAGTTGCTTTATGAAAAGAGTGATGTTGTTTTGAAATGGAGCTACTCATAAAAAGCAGGGTAGAAACCAAATTAAAATCTGTAAGTGCGCAAGAGTGTCTCCCTGAGACCAGGGCTTGCTAAAGCTATTTCAAACGTGTAGATGTGTGACACTAAGCTGAAGGGTCGCTTGTGGAAATGTGGGATATTCCTGCCCTCCAGTGGAAGTATAGAAAAGTGCCTTTCAGAAGTTGCCTCAGCTGGAAAACGGATGGGGGAGCCTGCGAAAGAATGCTAAGCAGCTTCCCGGAAACTCATTGCTTATTATTCGTTTTCCCCAGAATTATCTTTGATATTTCTTGGCAGAGCCCCTTTGGTCCTCTCTAGGTCCCCCTGCCCATATGTGCTGGTACACCCATTGTTAGCCTTTATTCAATTATATTTTCCAAATCTGGGGCACTGAACAAAGTAGATGATGTGTAGCCAGTGACATTTCAGTATTGAAGTATGTGTCTTGGAGGTGTATTTTGAGGAGAACTCAACCATATAAGTCACGTTCAGCTTCCAGTATGCCATAAGATGTTTTCCAAAATGAGCTGAGTACATGGGACATATGTTATGAAACATATTCCTGCATTAGAAGAGTGGCAAATGAGTTGTTGAGCTGCTGTGACTTGAAGAGTTTTGAGTCTTCCAGCTTCCTGGTATTCCCTAATGAGATGACTTGCATTACTTTTCATCTGCAGTAGGGAAACTTAGAGGTTAGGATGGTTTGTTTGGTCCTTTTTTTTCTCTGTCTCTCTCTCTAATTAGCACACAATAATATTCAAATGTTAACAAAGCACTTGGTAGTTTTCTCATGTGGTGAATTTAGGATTAGCATCAGTGAATAAGTGAGAGCTATGCTTTTTTCCTCATAGTAGCCACCATGTGTTAAATAACGTCTGATAAAATCTTCCTTTTATCTAGTCAAGCGAAGTCATAAGATTGAACAGCTCATCTCTCACCATGTAGAACACAAATAGACTTCCAGATCAGGCACCAGACATTGTGAAACACAACTCACTGGTTTTCTTTAATGCTATTGTACATTACCAGTAGGGGCCTTGCATTTCTCAATTTATTCCAGTTAATATACAGATACATCGGAAATGACAATATAGGAGTGGCCTCGTTGCATCAAGATGTAGCTAATCCTGTACCCTGTCTCTGACCGTGCCCAACAGCAGGTATCTAAGAAGGAGAATAAGAGCAAACAGGTGCTTATTTATTTGAGTTCCACCAGTGTCCAGTGATTTGGGACTTGGGGACTCCCTGTGTATGGGCACTGTCAATATATTTAGTAGCTCTTGCAGAGTATTTTTTCTCTGAATCTGCTTAGCTGCTTTCCATGGCTCACCCAAGTTTTAGACCTTTGTCATCGCCTACCTGACTTGTCCTTTTCCTGAGAAGAAACCCCTAATACAGTCATTGTTACAACAGAAGAAACAAATACAGACCTGTGCTCCTTACCAGCACACTTCTCAGTGCCTTTTCCAATTATTCTCTGTAGTTGTTGAAATGGGAGGTAGGGTAGAGGTGGACGAATTAAACAATTACTGCATATGTAAGATCAAGATGGTTTTTCCCTGATGTTCAACACTGCATTTCTACAGAATTTCAAGTGAATGTGTTGTCTTGTCTTTCAATAACTTTAAGTCCTTGTGCAATTTTTCGCTTTGGGCTTTCGTTTGCTATCTTTGATTTAATATCCATGACCAATGTTGTCATTTTACTTATTTCCTCCTTTTCTACACATCATATGTAAAGATGTTGAGCAGGAAAGATTTGAGTACTGTTGGCTTCCATCCACTAGAAAAACCATCTTGATATCTGCTGTTTCCTATTTTTAATCTTTTTTCTAATCAATTAAAAAACCTTTTTTGTTGTCTCACAACAGCTTAATTTCTCTGAAAGCCATTCAGACCTTGTCAAATGCCTTTTAGAAATCCAAGCCAACTATATCAACCAGATACCTCCTGCCCACATGACTGTTTACTCCTTCAAAGAACTCCAGTAAACTTGTGAAGCATGTTGGCTCTTCCCCAAAGAAGTCAGATTTACCCATGTGTCATCTAGTTAGGATAGATGTTGGACTTAGCTGAGTGCAGTGCCTTGATCACATCAAAAAGCCACTTGTGTCCCTTAGCAGGAAGAGTTGGTTACAAACCACAGTTTGTAGTTCACCTTGAGTTCATGCAGAAGTGCTGGGTGAACACCATCTGGGCTTGAAGATGGGATAATGTTCCTTTGGTCAAATTTGGTACACTACTGACTCTTCAGTTGGAGGCAGTTACTCTGATGATTCCTCTGGGAAGGAAGATTACAGTGGCAGGATGTCCCCAATATCTTCCATGTTGAACCCAGGGGTAAAAAGTGCACTGAACTTTTCTCGCATGGCTTTGTTTTTCTCAGTGTGCTCTTTCTAGAGCATCAGCGTCTGGAGACCCTGCAGCCTTATGGTAGTTTTCCTTTCAATTGGACAGGGTTTGATTCTTTGTTTTCTTTTTTTTCTTTTTTTTCTTGATTTATTTGAAACCACATTATATTTAAAGGATGCCTCCTTGCTTTTAATGTACTGTCTCATCCTGCTCTTCAACCACACTAACTTTTAACCTTTGACATTTTGACCCATCTGAGGTCCATGTTTGGTAGATGGTATTTTTGCTATATGCTATGTGCCACTGCTAAGAATAATTCTCCTAATCAACTCTTTTTATCTACCCTTTAAATTCCCCCTTTTTCTAATTTTTAAGTGCAGTAGTGGTGCTTTTATTTTAAACCTCTTTTCAGACCTCCAGCTGTCTTAAATCTCAGTACATCATGGTTTCTGCTGCAAGGATGTTCTTCAGTGGTAATACTTTGAAATGGGCCTTACATCGAGTCATAAACTTTCTTTGGTTTTGGGCCACCTAATTATCCATCTTCTAAAATATCCATTATTTGCAAAAATTTAGGCTTGACAGATAGTATATCTAGAGTTTGTTGCACACTCATCCTAGATGTCTTGTCTTTGCTGAGATCCTTTAGCAAATCACAGCCTAGTGGGTGCTCAGGAATCTCGTCCAAGTACTTTCCTTCCCTTCTTACACTGGAATCCCCATCATGATCTACTTCACTTGATAATTTGATTTGTTAACCTGATTTAACACATAAATCACTCTTAGGACAGACTACTTAGTGTAGCCTGCATATTTCTAGTGTCTTCTGTGGCTACTGTTATGTCATCCCAGCCATGGTCATTTCATACCTTCTGTACGTTTCTCATCCCATAGCCTTGTTGAGAGCTGGACCTTCTAGTTCTCCCATTTTCTTTCTCAGACCTTTCTTAGATGTTTGTGGGATGGCACATGCAGAGTTGTTTTGTTTATTCTATTTCTCTGGATTTTCTTTAAATTGTCCCCTTGTTTTGATGATTTTTCTTATTTTGGCCAGATAATAGCCTTCATTATTTCTGTAGAATTGTTAAACTTCAGGGAAAACTTTCTGCCTCTGCAGAGCCTCTCCCACATGGAGCCAAAAGGACCTCCATTGCCGAAGACACTGAAGTTGCTGTTGAAAGCGATATTTGCACAAGAAAGCAAAATTTTAGCAGATAAGTCAAATTAAAAGCAGGTTTTACACAGGGTGATACTTAGATGGGGTTGGTTATGTGGAGTCCAGTTTCACTGATCTCTTCCAACAGTTTCATCTGTCTACCAGAATAAATAAACAGAGTGAAAAACCTCACTTTGTGTGCACACGTACTTGCTTTGTAAGGAAATATCTGCTTCCTGCCTGCTCCCGCTTTTTCAGTAGAATCTTATGTAATATTCCCCTCCTTCCTGCCTTCCTCTTACATGTCACCATTTTCTTCAAAGTTAATTGCTGGATGCAACAACTTCCACCAGTAGTGCCAGCATGGCCGGAATACAATGATATTGGCCAAAAGAACAAAACCTTGAGGGTTTTGCAGTAACGCTGTGGGAGGTTTAGTCCAGCAATTCCAGTGCAATTAATAACTCTCACTTGCAATCTGTCAGCATTTTGGGAGAGCCACTGGATTCAGAGAACATCATTCACCCATCTGCTACAGCAACATCTCCAGATCCTATCACACACAGGTCTACTTGAGAGTTTCTAGGAGGCTGCAAGAAACATTGTAGAAATGTCTCTGGGCAGCCCTTGGAAGAGGGACACTTGTTCACTCAAGGTAGAACTCGACTCTTCAGCAGCCATCAAACTGGAAACCATCTCTCTTATGAGGGAAGGCTGAGAAACTTGGGTCTGTTTAGACTGGAGAAGACTGAGAAGGGATCTCCTTGATGCTGATCAATGTCTAAAGAGTGGGTGTCAGGAGGATGGGGCCAGACACTTCCAGCAGTGCGTAGCAATAGGACAAGGAGCAATGGGCACAAACTGGAGCACAGGAAGTTCCTCCTGAACATGAGGAAGATCTTCTTTTCTGTGAAGGTAATGAAACACTGGAACAGGCTGCCCAGGGAGGTTCTGGAGTCTCCTCTGGAGGTAATTCAAACCCCACCTGGATGCATTCCTGTGCAACTTGCTTGAGGTGACCCTACTTTTGCAACAGGGTTGGACTGGATGAGCTCCAGAGGTGCCTTCCAACCCCCACCCTTTTGGGATTCTGTGATATAGCAAGTGATTTTTTTCCTGGAGGATTAGGCCACTTGAAAAAAAGAAATTGGTAAAACAGTGCAAGCTGTTTTCTGAGTCCCATGGGACTTGAACAAATGTGCAATAAGTAGTGAATATGGTGAGCTGGACAAGTAAGTATGTCTAACATCAGCAATATATCGATCTGCTCTCCATATTCTTTAAAAACATCTAAGAGAAAGAAAACTGCAATCTTTTTCATCTGAATATTGCTGTTGCCATGGTGAGCATTTACTTATGCAAGTCAACGCAGTCCTACATTAAGGCTGGAGGCAAAAGGGCCATTTAGTGTTTACGTGCTTAGATGAGCCAGTTTGGGGTTCATGGGATCTAATTAGCAGTTTACAATTAGATTATGATTTTTCGTAAAGTAGAAGGGCAACGAGCTGAACTGACTGTGATTTGAGAAATTTCCAGCTGTAATTAGACTGAATATTCATTCAGATCATCTCTCACTTTCCAAGGTTGTAATATGGCCATGCCTCTTCCCCAGTGACTCCCAACAAGTTGCCTTGAAATAACTTTGGCATCCTTTTGTGGCATGTAGTGGCACCTTTGCACCAAGTTTGGTAGCTGGGACTTATTGACCTTACACAGGTCAATTGAATTTTTAATGTGAAATGCTTTTTTTCCAAGTACTTCTCATAAGCATGTGATGTGTTTTCCTTGGTGTTTTCCAAAGGAAAAAATAAGGGATCAATAGGTGTTTTCTTTTGAAGTGAATCAGAAAGGTGAACGGAAAAAACATTGATGCCTCATCTTCCAAATACATTTTCTGGCCTACATATCCAAACTGTTAAATTCAGAGCTAGTGAGAAGAATAAAGACAAGTTAGTAAATAGTCTCCTTCCTTACCATAATACCTTTTTTTCCTTAAATTATTCAAGGGCAACTAGCATCATCATGGGAGGTTTATTTTTCACTGGCTTTATATTACTTTAAAAGTTGGGGTGTTAGTGCTATGATAGAAGTTGGGGTTGCCAAGTATATCCAAACTGATTCATCTTTCATCTGGTGAATCTGTGGGTTTAAACCCAAATTTTAGCTTGGTGGTAGCCCATGATTTAGGAAGAGTTATATAGGAATTATTACGCTATCGGCAAAAGTCCCTGGCAATCTTTGCATTTGACTACAGCCACACCACCCTGCAGTGGGATGTTAGATGTTGTGCAGCATAATTTTAATATTTTATTTTGAAGGTTGCTTATTCATATTAGTGTTAGCATGTGAGGAGAGAAATGTGCCAAGAAGGCCATTAAGTCACAATGCTGCAGAGTGCTGGCGCAGTAACGATAAAAAAGCCACCTGAAGTGTATTATGTGCTCAGTTTATTCCCATAAGCCAAGCAGAAGAGCTTTCTCTTTGTGATGCACGTGTCTGAGAGCATAATAAATGTTTCTTTGCAATTTGATCCTTAGACCACACTTAGGTTGTGATGATCAACTGCAGGAGAAAAAAACAAACCAAAACAAAAGCTACGAAAACACCAACAGCTTTCTTGGAAGTAGCGATGGGGTGGTCAGGACATGAAAGTCAGTAAATTACAGTGTGCTAAAGCATACAATAGCTACGTGTTATGTAGTGAGTGTAACACTTCAACTGAATATCCTTAAAAAACTCACCAGAAAACTCAAAAACACAAGTACCACATACCTGCTGGCATTGAAATATGAAGATACGGGGTATGTGTAGAGGAAGGATAGTAAACCGATATTTCTTCCACCCGGCACCTGTAACAATACCCATTGCCCAAGGAATGGAACTGGTAGCAATTTTTCAAATGAAAATGTTGAATTGTCCAGCAAATGCTTTACAGAAATGTGTGATTTGAACATGGGGAAAAAAAGATGTTGATAAATAACATTTTTAAATAATCTTGCATTTAATATTTGATGTTATTTTCATTGAAATGAAATTAAGATGTCAAGGTCTGAGTGCGTCATTTGAGATGCCATGACAAATTATTTGCTTTTGCTTAGAATTTTGTTTAGCGTGGAATTTTAGGTTGTGCTGTTGCTGCCTGTCTTGGGGTCAGAAAAAGTTATTAATGTTTTATTTTTCCACTGTCACCTATGAGTTTCCTACCTGGGTTAACCCAGCATACCAGACACAATTGTGCTATCAGCAATGATTCTGGGTTCAATCCCTCGCTGCTCAGCCAAGATACAGATGCAAAGCAGCAATCTCCAGCTAGCAACATCCAGAGGAATAAAAAACAACAAAAAATAAGGAAGAAAAGGAGAGAGACGCAAACCCCCTGCCTTAAGCACTATCTTTTAATACTGTACAGAACAGGAAACACCACTAGATGAAGGAATACTCCACATCCTCCCTCCGCCCCTGTTAATTAAAATTTATTAAAGTCTTGTTTTGGTCAGTCAGGTTATTCTGTAGAATATCTTGTTTGGACTATTTCAGGATGTTCTTGGCATTAGACATATGATGAAAGTGCAAATGTTGTTTTAACCAAGACTGAAACCAGGACTTTCTAACATAGGACACAGAATCCTGTTGGAGCATCAGGCTGTTTCATTAGAAGTTGAATTAGAAGCATATGCCTCTATAAAATAAAACAAGCATTTCAGTGGTGACCTCCCTTTAACTTTGAGTGAAAACTAGACACCTTATTCCCTAAAAACCACCCTTATAATCTCATGCTTTATTGAAAGCACTCTGCTTCATACCTGACAATGTTATCACTTCTTGTTCAGCTGGCATTTTATATCTCGGTTTCTTTGGTTCTTCCACGAAACTATTTGCTTGTTTGTGGCACATGAGCGTTGTGGGGCTATGCAATAAAGTGGTGCAAGCAGTCAAAGTACACCCCTTTATCTGCTTGGATTTGAGAAAGGAAAGTTGTTTTTTTTCTGAGCCGTTTGATTGTGAGCTTTGATATATGCAGGAAGCAGTTGTGCTTTTGAAAGGAAGTGATGCATTTCCCCGTGTTACAACAGGAGAGAATCTCTAATGAATATCTGAAAAAAGGTGAAATTTGGATTGGGGGTTGTTTGTCCTAATAAAGTTGCTCTGTGCAAATCTTGTGTTCAGATAAGATCCCACTGCAGCACTCAGACTCTTGCTAGACAGGAAGTACTGAACACAACAGGTGTAAGTTGTTTAATAAGGTATTACCAATCTTTTGGCATATTTAGGAGTTCAACAATATTAACTTTGAATTTAAGACCTCTTAAAGAGGTTGATGATACGGTTGTTCAGAGCTGTTTTAACTGACTTTATTTTGATTCATTCAATTACATTTCTTGGTGAAATTGGTCTCCATGCAATAGGAAGTCTTCAAAGCCCTGTAATTCAAACAGATCTTCTATTTGCTTATCTACTGAAACAACTTACAATGAGGACAGCATAATATCATGTTCACATTGCCGAGCTCTAATCGAAAAGTAATGTGCTATAAAAGAGGAGGAAAAAATAATTTCTCTGTTAGTTTTTTAACTTTATGTTTTTAATTTCAGATCTCCTTCCCCTTCCAGAGGAAGTTAGAGATGCCATAGCTTTAATGTCTGTTTTAGCTGCCACTCAAATGTTCACTTTCTGTAAGAAAATCTAAACCGGGAGCTATGCTATTTCTCCTGATCTGAAAGTCATTAAAGGCAAGTATGGTGCAAGTTCCAGTGCTAGTGGGTCCAAGAGAAATTCCCAGCCCCGACAACATGAACTTGAAAAGAAAGACAGCCTTTCTTTTGGATTCCATGGTCTGTGCATCATTGCCACTAGCACATTGCTTTTAAAAATCTGAACAAAATCTCTCTTGATTTGGATTTTCAGTCAAAGGTGCAAGACATAGAATGAAGTGGTTGCAGCTAAATCAGGAGTTAAAGCCACTGCACTGCTGACCTCAGAAGGATGGTCTGGAAGAAGGAGACCTGAACTAATGAAAAGCTGGGTTATTAGTTATCATACTTTCTTCCTCTATCTATCTATAGGTATGTGTAGATAGATCAATATACACGTTTACTTTTTCAGTGTTATTTGCAATTAGAAAAAACAGAAGAGTAGAAGATGAGTGTGATGTTCTCCTCCTTGGTGCAAGGAAGCAAGTCTTTGTCTGCAAGTAAATCCTCTCTAACAGGTCTGTGGATAACACCATAGAACCCATCTCTTGCAGGAATGGATTAGCATTAGGATCGAAAATAACAGGCAGAAATTATTTATGGATGTAATAACATGCCAGCAGTCTGTTGTCTCTATGAAAGGGCAGAAAACTCCAGCTGGATTTAGGGAAATAGCATGTCAGTGCTCTCTGCTAAATACAGTTTGGCGCCTGGTGGGCAACAGCAACCTTCCTGCTGATAGAAGAAGTCACAGTCGTCTTGTACCACTACTTTTATCCAACAGCTTGGTGTCTTTGATTGGTGTCTTCCTGCTTTCACTGTTAATGGAGATGGCCTGGCATGATTTTGTGATTCTGTATTAGTGAATGAGCTAATAAATGGCAATAATGTGATAGAGCTTGAAAAGAATTCAGCTTTACTGTAGTGTTATACAATGGGCAGTAAAATAGGTGAAGATCTGGTCTTTTTCTTATATTTTTGTTCTTACTCATGCCAGTGTTTATCTGAAAGGGACATTTGAAAGTAAAAAAGTGCATTTTTGTATCAGGAGAGAGACAGACATCTGTTACCCAGAGGAAGAAACACAAAACATAGGCATTTCCCATACAGAGGGATAGTATTTAGGAAATATTTATTCTCTGCTGTCATTGCCTACTCTGCCTGACTAATTTTGGAGTAGGCATCACCCTTTCAGCCAGTGTAATTCTACGGAGACCTGACAGTGCTCTTCACCTTGAAGGATCAAACTCATAGAGTGCTCTGATAAGCATGTTGTGGTCTTCCCCAACAGCTTTTTGGATTCATACCCTTGGGATGGTTTTATTGCTGCAATGGTTGGTCAAGGGACATCTTCCCTCCTAAAGTGTACTGACCTTTAAAAGGATTGTTGCCTGGAGGGAATGCTAGATAAGAAGGGTTTTGCACGCGGGGTGGGACATAAGAGAGGATGAGTGGCAATGCAGCATAAAGAAATACAGATTTGCTCTCAATGCCTCTCAAGAATTTGCTTTCAGGCATTCCCAGGCTCTGGATCTTGCTGATTGTGTAAAATACTGTCGCTGTGCCATGCTTCTGTCTGTTGCCTGAATGTGGCTAGATCTTCTGAGCCCCACTCAAACAGGGCATAGTTGAAGGTAAGGATCTCATTTGGACACAACACGAGCTGCTTTTTATTTTGCTTTCACCCATATGACCATTCATAGATTTCCCTTTGTCCAAAATCACTCAGAAATATGTGAACCTGAGCTTTTTGGAGTTATTTGAGCAGGTTGTGAAGAGGGCTGGCTGGCACAGAAGGGAAGGCATGGGAGCCCTACCACCATTTGCTGCATCTACTCTTCCTTGTATTGCTTTCAGATGACGAAGCCTCCTCGTTACATGAATTTGATCCATATCCTCTGCTACTTTTCATTGACATTTGGAATTGAATCTCTCTTAATAGCATGAATCCAATCCAGAAAACCTGCTGTGACTTCAGGGTACCAGGCAGGCAAACAGCAGCTGGGTGACGTGAGTAGCTTAGACCCAGGTGGGTTATTTTACTAGGGCTGAAAATATCTTAGGTTCAGGTCTATAGAAAAATAGTCACAAAATTGAAGATTTGAGGTAATCATTGCACATGTGTCTTCTTGTAGGCTGAGTCTGATCATCACCATTCAAGAATTGCTATTCATTTTATTCTAGTCTTTGCAGAGATTCAATATTTCTATCTGCAGAAGGGCACTGCCTCTACAACGGGTGGCAGAGTGATCAGGCCAGCCCACAAAGATGAATAAAAGGCCAACTAAACAGCTGTTAAACAAGCAGGTATCTGTCGCTGAGGGAAGGTCTGAAATTCTGGCTTTATCCACCCAAAATGGTTATGTTTCCTTTTCTCAGGGAGTTGGTGGGTAGTTCCCATGTGGTTGCAATTTATGTATAGTTGGCAGCACACAGGTGGAAAGAAGCCAAGTTTCCTATCAAGATGACAGTTTGGTAACAGATGTCTAATGTTTCCCAACACATTTAACTCATGTGATAGGAATCGTGAGTTACTTTACTAAAAAGTTGAGCAGTTGGGTAATTGCAAGCCTTTGCCCCTTGTATTTTCTCATTTATCCTTTTTAGCTGCCTAGGTAAGATTTTTTTTTTCTTTTCTTTTTTTTTTATTTGTATTTTTGTGAGGAAAAGCTTGGAATGCGTTTTAGAGTAATCATTGTCTTAGGAGGCAATCACTCATTTAAGTGTTTGGAAACCTCCAGCAGTGCAAGAAGCCACGTGTTTTCCTCTCCCATTCTGCATAACAGGCATTGCCCAAATACTTGGACTGTGGCTCCTGCGCTGCTGTTTCAAAGTAATGGGACATGTGGATGATGGTATTTGCTCCTGATCCTGCTGATTATTATGCTTTCTTGCATGTGATGCCTGTCCATGCTGAAGAGGAGACTGAATCAAAGCATTTTACTGAGACATTTTAATTAGCAGCTCCTTAGGAGTATGTATTTTATTTGGAGAGAGAGAATGTAGCAGTGGTTCCAAGCCCCAGCTCTTCCATAGGAGGGCACTGATATGTGCAAGATACAGAAAGACAGTTGTTTCAGTGAGATTTCAGTAGGTACCTCTTTCATTCAGATTCGGAAGAAGCCTTGGGAAAGAGCTTGGGAGATTCTGCAGGATCATAGAATCATAGAATAGTTTGGGTTGGAAGGCACCCTTAATGGCCATCTATTTACACTCCCCTGCAACAAGCAGCGACATCTTCAACTCAATCAGATTGCTCAGAGCCCTATCCAAACTGACCTTGAATATTTCCAGGGATGGGGCCAACTTCTCTGGCCAACCTGTGCCAAAGTTTCACCATCCTCAGCATGAAAATTGTCTTCCTTATATGATCTCAACCTCCCCTCTTTTATTTTAAAACCATTAACCCTTGTCCTGTCACAACAGGCCCTGCTGAAAAGCTTGTCCCCATCTTTCTTATAGGTCCCTTTTAATACTGAAAGGCCACAATAATGTGTCCCCAGAGCCTTCTGTGTTGGTGAGACCTCACCTCAAATATTGTGTTCAGTTTTGGGCCCCTCACTACAAGAAGGACATTGAGGTGCTGGAGCACGTCTATGAGGGGCAACCAAGATGATGAAGGAACTGGAGAACAAGTCTTATGAGGAGCAGCTAAGGGAGCTGCGTTTGTTTACCCTAGAGAAGAGCAGGCTGAGGGAAGATCTTATCATTGTCTACAACTGCCTGAAAGGAGGTTGTAGTGAGGTGGTGTTGGTCTCTTCTCCTCAGCAACAAGTGATAGAATGAGAGGAAATGGCCTCAAGTTGTGCCAAGGGAGGTTCAGATTAGACATCAGGAAAAATTTCTTCACTGAAAGGGTTGACAAGCACTGGAACAACTGCCCAGGGAAGTGATTGAGTAACCATCCCTGGAGGTGTTTAAAAGGCAGGTAGATGAGTTTCTCATGGATATGGTTTAGTAGTGGACAGGTACGGTTGGACTCGATGATCTCAAGGATCTTTTCCAACCAAGCAATTTTATGATTCTATGATTCTATGCCTCAGCCTGTACTGATACCAGGGGTTGCCCTGACCCAAGTGTAGGAGCTTGCACTTGGCCTTGTTGAACCTCATGTTTGATCTAGATCTGAACATCTCCTCCTCTGTGCTGTTTTCCAGTATCCTCTACGGAGCAGATACCTCTTCTGTTAGCTACAGGATTGGACTATAAGCTCTGGCAGGGTTGGTTTGGTAGGGCAGGTGACAAAAAAGGTTTCAGAAAGCAAAAAAGTTCCATTAAGAGTGCACTAGGAGTTGATACCTGGTCTCCCACAAGCTTTTGTGAAAATATCAACTTTAATTTTAAAAGCTCTATGGTAAAGAACAGACTTTTTGTTGTTTCTCTGTATTTGGACCACAGGTTCTTTGTATCTTTTCTTTTTGTGCACTTCCAGCTATGATTTTCTGGGTATTTTGGCCTGTGATAGGTGGGACAAGAAGTACAATTACCAAAATATCTGGAGAAGGATTCTTAATTACATTTAATCAAACTGGAAAACCCCAGAAATCTCAGCATAGAAATTTTAAGCCTTGGATCTGAGTAGCTCCAGAACATCACTGAATGTGGGTGTGATACTGACCGGCATTCACACCTCCAAGCTTGCCTGAGCTGTCTTCCCAATGCATGTCTTATCTATTAATTTAGGAACTTAAGCAGAGGTCAAAAAATCATTTTCTTGTTTGAAAAGACTCAGAGCACCAGCATATGGCTGCATGTTTAAAATTTAACTGCCTTTCTCTGCTAAGTACCAGATGAGAAGAGGCTGTGGCATCGGTAAAATTGTACCCAGAAGAAATATGCCCTGACCTGACACATATTTATTTTTCCAACAGAATGCTGAGTTATTTACAAGTCATCTCGTACAAGTGTCAAACTGTCTCTACTGTTCATCCCATCTCTGTTATATTCCTGGGGAACATTTTCCTACAGACACACCAATATTATTTTTTAAACAACTTCTGTATTTCTTTGCACTGCCCTCCCAGTGCCTTAAAAGGGTCCCTTTTCTTTTGAAAGTGATAAAATAAGACATCACATGTTATTCACTATAATTTTGTTGAGTGAGAAGCACATGCTGCACAACCATTGGAGTTTTTGTCCAGGTCGTGTGACACGCAAATTGGTAGTTGGAAGGTAGTTGGAAGACAGAAGTTGAATTAATATTCTAAATTTCAGAATGAGATTATAATCCAATTTCTGATTTAGAAGATGGTTTGGGAATATTTGCATTTTGATATTTTTATTTAAATTACTTAAAAGATTTATATTTGAGCATATATTTTCAGAATTTCTTTTGGGTTTTGGATGCCTGTTGCAGAATAACTAGAAAACTGCATCCAGTTTGTTTTATTGCTTTATTGCATTTGTATGTGCTAACAACACATAAGCAGTCTGTCAAAGAGAATTAGCCAAAAGATTTCAAAACCAAATCACCATAATGCTGCAAGTGATGATAAATGAATTCTTTTTTTTCACTTTAAAAGCCATCAGCAGAGCTTTCAGCTTCTGCAATTCAACACACAAAATGCTCAAGAAGTTGGGACTGGAGCAGAAGATCCTGTTTCCTGTAGAACTGAGGGAGTTTGAGGATATTTGGTGTAATTTGCAGGAGCTGGGACTAGCGTCTGGCTTGCCTTGCCTTGCCTTGCCTTGCCTTGCCTTGCCTTGCCAGCACCTTGCCAGAAAGTCTCACCTAGTTTTTGTCCTCTCATGTTGCTTTTGTAAACCATATGTCATTTTTTTTGTGACTGTTCATCTCTCAGGATAAGAGGTATTATAGGTAAAAAAACATTTCTTCTCTCTGTCCCATATGGTTTTGAAGACCATAACCCTTCTGACAGACTGCTGTTTGGCATCTCTCATCCACTGCTTGCTCAATATTGAGAAATCCTCACTATCTGCCCAGAGGAGAAGGTGGGATAGCTGGTCCCCTGTCTCTGTGAGAGCATGGGATGGCTTCCTTCCACTCCCAAGCCTTGGGGAGTAGTAATGCAGGAAATTTTCCATTCTGGGATTTCATCTTCCTAGCAGGTATAAATCATCAAGGCTATTTAACTGGTCTATACATTTATCATGGAAATTAGATGCAACTCATCGCTCTGTCACCCTTAAAATGATGTGTCTGCTGTGATTTAGAAGGGAATACATAAATGTGTCTTTCCTTTAGCACAGTTTTTTAGTGACAGGTTTAGTATGCACCTCATGGTGAGTATGAAGCGATCAATAAGCAGCTGTGTCACACAAGGTTATCCCAAGTTCGAAACAGGCTCAGTACTGAATGGTTTCCAAAATCAGATGCATTAGGCTGCTATGACCGCAGGAGCAAGGTCATTGAGAGGATCTGGTGGCAGCATAAATAATAAAGTAGAGCTTAAGTAATTTGTTGACAGCACCCGTGAGATAAAATTGTGCTTTATTACATCGAATTTGGGGCTTGATGATGTGACTTTTCACCTTTCTTATTTTTTTCCTTTTAGCTTTAAAATATTTTTTTTTGCTCTTTCTTCCCCAGTGTCATTGCAGTTTTAAATAGACTAAAGAAGGTGGTTTGAAGGGAATAAGTCAGTAAATCAATTCCATCCCGTTATTGAATTAGAGACAGGCATGACAGATGAGGTACATTAAAAAGATAGACAAGTGGATACACAAATATGATCGTGACTAACACTGTGATGTTTTATCTTTATGCTAGCGTTATCATGCACAAATGAAGCATCCAGGTGAAATAGAGGATTACAGTCTCTCTGTTAATTGCAAGATATTATGGCTAAAATTAAATACTGAAAACCAAACCAGCTCCTTCTTACACTCTCCATTCCTCTCTCCATAATCCTGTCAATGTTCTTTTTCCATACACGTCTTTGTCACCAGCGGCCAAAGGTTGTACATGCATGGAGACTTCTTTGGCAGCTGAATGTCAGACTTTATTGAGTGGGTGGATCCTGTTCATCCATTTCCCTTCTGAGCCTTTCTAAAAATACCATAAACCTTGACAAGGAACTATTTTAGAGGAATCATATTCATGAGGATAGTCATGGGAAGCTTATTTTGGCAGGCTTGCATGTGTTCGATTTGCATGCTTCCTTAGTCAAGGGCTTGGTGAAGTTGTGTTGTGAGCCAGTTGGACACGAGCTTAAGAGAGAGCATCTGGATTTTGGGACCTCCTGGGTTGGGACATCTACTCCAAGTGAGTTTGTAGGAGGAAGAGAAGTGAAGATATTTTTATAGGAATGTTGATATATGACTGAAGTAATTAATTTCAGGCATTTGCACACCAGCCCGCAGCTTATCGGATCTGATTTCATAAAACCTGGCTGTGATTTCTCTCCAGGGACCTTAATGATTTTGCCACTTTCAATAAACATTTATAGAAGCTACTGCCAGCCTGTGGATAAGAGAAAATCTTTTGAGAGACTTTGTCTTCCAAAAATACTTAAAGACACCAAAAAACCACGCACAAGACGCTCAATAGAAAATGTCAAAATGTAGCATTTGCTGGGTAGCTGGAGCTGGATTGCAGTACCAGACATTTACATTGTAGGCATGCAGTAGGTATGTTTGCTTTTCTCACTTGGAAAACTGTGCACGCCGGAGTGATGCTATAATTGGGACCAGCAGAAAGATGAGTGTGAATAAAAGCAAACTGTAAGAGATAAGATGGAAATTAAGCAGGTAAAGGCTGTTCCACACTCACACCATTCGGGTACAGTATTGCGCAGTGCTCATGTTTGCACCTCTAAGAAATTTCCATTTTTTCGCATAAAAAAATCCAGATATGAAGCCGAAGCTGCCTTCTTTGCCAACCTGAAACTGTCTGATTTCAACATCATTGACACCCTTGGAGTTGGAGGGTTTGGACGAGTTGAGCTGGTAAGTACACTTTTCTTCTTTGAAGCGTGTGTGATGTCCTAGAATACGTACTTGAAATTTTAATTGACTCATTTAATTTTTCTTTGTTTTTATACCCAATGACTGGAAGAAAATTTTGTGATAGGATTGTATGTTTTCTAATGGTTGAAGCAAGCTGAATTACTTTTCCCAGTAAATAAAAATGTACAAATTAATGCTTTGCAATAACCAAGAATAATTTATGTATTAGGTTGAGAGAGGAGTACACATCATCTCTCTCCAAGAGGTCCTATGTTTATGGCATTGACTGTCTTTTAAAAAAAGCTTGAAGACTTATGTGGCTATTGAGTGCTAAGATTGAAAAAGCAACTTAAAATCTTAATTAGCCAAAACTGGAGTAATGGTATGATGTCTCTTCTAAGCCATTTCTAATTCAGGTCTAGAGATCAAACCTCCTTGGTTATCACAAAAGTTGTAGATTTGTTGTCTGTACTATGGCAGCACTTCACAGAAAACTACTTATTATTTGCATAATTATAGAGAAATGGAAAAATTTGAGCTTGCTTTTTGCTCTGCTTGGATTTAGAGATCTGTAGTCTTTTTTGAAACAAAGCCTGAGCAGGAGGAGACCGAAACAGCAGCCATTGTGTGACCTGTTTGTAATATAATGTAAACACAAAAACTTATAATAGAAAGAGGGAGCTTAGTTTATGTCATGGAGGAGCTTCTGATACCGGACACCAGTAGACTATGTTAGGAACTCATGCAAGTTAGGGGCAGAAAAGTGAACAGAGTTTCTGTTGCCATCATGAGACTTTGGGGAAGTCTCCGCTCTGTAACACCTGTAGTGCTGGGAGCTGGAGAACTGGCAAAATGAAGTGTTTTGGTGATTATTTGTGATGTAAAAGATAAATTCAATGTTAAAAGTGCAACTCACTCTTCCATTTGATTTATTTCTGAGTTTTCCTGTTTGACTGTATGTAAAAAAGTGTGGAGGTGAGCACGTCCATGACAGCACTTGTCCCTTCCTAGGGTTTGGGTTTCATGTTTTCATTTATTTTATATTAGCAACTGTTGGTTTGGAAGACAGTCATAAGAGTTTGTGTGTAGCCTTGGAAGACTGTCCTCACTCCTATAGTCAGCAGCTGTGCAGGACGCTTTAAGCAGGAGTTTAATTTGGGTTGCAGACCACCTCTCTTTCGAAGGCCCTTTCCGCTCTGTTGACAATAGCATAAAGCTCAGGAGATTTATCTTCTAAATTAACATCACTCCTGGCTTCACCGCCTGAGATGCCCTGTAGTGAGGGGCCCACCAGTCTGAGGCTTGTTTTCAATCTTGTGGAGGACTTTATGAGGTTTGTTTTCATTTTTAAGTCTTTTTCAACGCATGTTGTCAAGCTTTGAAAACCGCAAGATGCTCCTGGGAAGGTGCATGAGTTCATCTTCATGAGGGATTGTCTATGAGACCCTCAAACCACACAGGTGCAAAACCAAATTGGACCATGCTATTGATGGCCATGGACCAGTCCTGTACCTCTGGCTGCTTAAGGACTTAATTTGGAAGCTTTAAGATGTTGACAAAACCCAAATCTTACCAATGCATGACACTTGACCAGGTGTGAGGAGCACAGGAGTGGACATGCTTTGTTTCTTCAATGTATCAGATCACAGTCAGGTAGAAATATGGATATCTTAGGAAATGTCCAAATCTCAGAAGCTTCCAAGAAGACTTAGTGCCATCTATGCAGCCTGCAGAAGGTTATAGAGACGTTCACATTGCCTTGTAGGGATTTTTTTCAGGGGTGAATGCCCCTTGTCTAATCAGGAAAATGATGGTTAATGTCATTTTCCATAGTTCTTAAATAACACTGAATTACACACAGAAGGATAAAAGATATTTAAAAGTGTAGCTTAACACTCCAGATTTAATTTTTCTTCTTTATCACTAAGGAAAATTTTCTTATTAAAACAAGAATTTTTTTTGTCAAAACTGAGCCTAGAATTGCTACCTCTTTCGTCTATCTTCTCTATGAAAAATATGTTTTATAATTCGAGGCTGAAAGAACGAACTAATGCAAAATGCATCAGAGGAAGTGACTCTTTTATTGCCTCTGTGTGTTGTGGTATCTTGCTGGTGCACAGCAACATTGAAATTTGTTCCTGGAAAACATTCATATTTTTTCATTTTCCAAGAGTAAAATCGATCAAATAAATAAAGTACATTGCAACAAAGAAGATTTTTATAGCTTAACCCCAGCTGCTGTGGGCAGACTCCCCCAGGGCATCTCTGTATCCTTCAAGAGGGTAACTGGTACTGTCTGGTTGGAAGCTGGAGTGTCTCAGGATCAGTCTGGGTCTTACTGGCCAAGAAAGAATAATGCTGCCACTGGCTCGCGTATAATTTCCAGCTGTGGTTTGTATCAATAAACGCTAGTTTTCCATACACCTCTGTGAATGCTGCCTGTTTGGAGAGGTCACCCCTTCAATACATTGGTACACAAGTATATGGCTTTTAGGTGGGACAGCCTAACATTTAAATAATTTTCGGCTCTATGGAGATTACATGTGGGAATACCTATTTGTCTTGTTTTTCTAAGTAGTTTTATTTTTTTTGTATGCCAAAAGACGTTTCCAACAGCTTTGCATTGGTGTTTTCCATAGTTTGCTCAGTTTTTTGGTGGCTACCTGATGCCTCTTAAAACATGCCTTGTCTTCATGGGGGCTGTTTTCCTTCTTCATCCCCAGCAGAACTATATAATCAACTTTTATCCAGGCTTCTCTTGAGGGAAGAAAGCAGCTGAGCTATTTTAGACAGGAATTGGCTCTGCCACTGGAACAAGAGCAAATAAAGGTTTTTGTTCACCTGTGTTCAATGTTTGAAAAGCAAACAGGAGAGCTGGAGAGACCACAGTCAGCCGAGGGCCAGCAGTGCCACATTCCTAGGACAACCCTCCCACATTTTGGAGGGCTGCCAAGTGGGTTTGAGCTGCTCTGGGACGTCTCGCCCAGCTGGTGGACACCTCCCTTAGCAGGTCAGAAAGAAAACAGCAGGAATGACTTGTTCTTTTTTAATAGCACAGATTAACAGATGCATCCAGTATTTTTTGCAACTCAGCTTCTCACCACTATGTCAGTTGAGCATCTTCTGTGTTGGGATCCAGGTTCTTCTGTAATACTTTGGAATAGAGAACGAAGATGTCATCTCAGAGTTTTATCCCACCAAGCACTGCTTTGCAGAGGAAGGAGATATAGGTCAGGTGTCCTCAGCCTTCATAAATCATTTCTCCTGAACTTTATTGCTCCTGTCTTTGTTCTTTAATTTCTTTTTAAGTCCTGTGTTTCTAATCATCTGCCTCAGGTCAGCTATTTTGGATTTAAATCAAGATTATTTTAGACTGCTCTGAAAGAAATGCATCGGAATATCTCAACAAATGAAGGCAGAAACATCATTGCAGTGAAATCAGTTCATGTAGGTGATGGCTGAGCACAGATAGAGTGAAAATCAGGTCCACACCTCAACATGTGCCTTGTTTGTTATATTGATTCATGCAGTTATTGTTTCCAAAACTCAATCAGCAATAGAAGAAGGAGAAGATTTTAAATCACTCCTGTTGTTATAAAATTGTGAAAATAATATATCTTCTCCATACTCCATCATGAGCTTCATTGGGGTTTGTTTTCAGCTACATCTTTGTTCACTTCTTAGAACAGATATGCCTGTGAAAACCTATAGGATTACCAACCATTCCTGCTCGTATGCAAGCTTGGAGGGAGCTGTGCCTTCTGCACTCCTGTGGGTAATTTATGGCTTGGGACATTCTGAAGGCAGCAGACAATAGGCAGGTTACGGACAGTCTCAGTTTTTAGCCCAGTTTTATAGAATTCAGTGGTGCTTAAAGCGCATATTTCAACCATATGGTCATTAAACTTTGAGCTGGAAGGGACCTAAAGAAATCACCATCCAAGCAGAGTCAAATATACCTAACCACTTCTGACCAGTTTTCCCTAAGTTGTTGTTGGAGTCTTTAGGGAAAGAGGTTCGCAGGAAGGTTTTTCCTAAGATTAAACATCTCCCTGCTGTAGCCTGTAGTAGGCTCAAACTACAAAAACATGCAGCCCTTGAGGTTGGATTGGACTTATTTGAAGACCATTATCACATCAGCCTTAAGATCTCTTTTCTTTAAAAGAATAAATGTACTTCTTTTGAGCTTTACAGCTAATTCGTGCTTTCCAGGCCTGTGATTGTTCTTGCTGCTCAGGCTCCTGCTGACTCTCACCTCTTTAGAGTGATACCCAAACCAGGTAACATTAGTCCAACCTGGACCTTGCTCTGCTCAGGCAGAGCCAAACAACTAGGGGTGCCACTTTGCCAATGTTAAATAGTATCCTTTTTATTTCAAGCCATCCCTTCAATTTGTAAAAAAAGAGTTTGAATTCACTTATCAAAAGTGCTCCCAGCCGCTCTGGCTTGATTTTATTGGTACAAAGTTAATAACACTCTTCTTATTTCATAACCCAGGCCATTCATTCAAGTATTTTATGGTGCTGTATACTAGACAGAGCCCCTTGAAGTCCTTTTGGCTTGATAGAGGCCAGTAGAAGCTAAACTTCTTTACAATATTAAGATTAATAGAGACATACACATAAAAATAAGCCTTAGTTTCAGCCATGTTTTACTGGGGCTATACGAAAACTTTTTAAAATGGACAGTATGGAATTTTTCATTTTTATTCATGTTTTAAGAGAAATCTGGCCACAGATTATGAAGTGCAATCAAATTTATTATAACTTCCAGCCTGTTTTTGTAAACAAAACCATTAGTGAATTAATTAGATGGCAAGGAAAAAGCTGCTTTAATTGTCTTCCAATCGACTGACAGATGCATAATTCAGATATTTATTAGTGGAAATTTCCAGTTGCATAGCTATCCTTTTGTTCCAGCTATCACGAAGCTTTTTACTAGAAAGATTACTCTTTTCTTCATAATCTCTTAATTTTTATTTTTAAATGTCAGGAATCTTTTGGCCTCTTTCCTTTTGAAAGAATGGGTATTTGGGGTGCCATTAAGGTGGGGAAACTGAGATGTTAAGTGAAGGATTTGAAAATGAAGTCCATGACTAAATCCCACATTCATCTGACCGCAAAGTTGCAGCTACAGAGCTGAGCAAAATACTGCTACTAATAATAAACATTTGGCCCTTTTTTTTCTTTCCGTTCCTAACTGTATGCAGTGTGCTTAATTGTAATGATATTGTCAGATGCGACTAGAACACTGCAAAGCTATTTTTTCATTTTTCCTTTTGATTTTTCCTAACGGAATTAAGTACATCCTTTCGATATAGAAACATATTCTTGGGGCTTGTCTGTTAATGGAAAGGATGTTGGCAAGGTTTGGAAAGATGAGGTGCCATTTGTAGCCCATCAAATATTGTTAGCGGCTGGATCAGGATATAAGCTGTCAAGCTGGAAGCTTCAGCTCTGTTTGGAGGCAAGAATATGTTAAAATAAGTGCTGTATTGTGGACAAAGATGAACTCCGAGTGGGGCCGGATCGTGTACAGGGTTGGAGAGTTTAGGTCCATCTCATATTTTCAAGAAACCACAGTGAGGTTTTGCATTTAGTTTAGCATATTTTAGCTATGAAGCCCTTCTTCTACTATTTACTTTTTATTGGAATTTTTTTATGCATGAAACAGTTTACATTCTTCATGCTTTTTCCTTTCTAGGCATTTTTGCAAAATAATATTTACCTCTGGGTTTTATAGAAAGACACAAATTTTAGTACATTTCTCTCATTTATAAAAACTTAGTTGTGTGTGTTCTCATACATTGAATATCAATTTTCAGTACAGGGATCAAAACATAGAATTACAGATTTTTAACACCGAACCTTAAGGAGATGTGCAAAGTACCCTCAAAACCCTAATGGGGACATCTGCAATACTGAGCACCTCAGTAGGCTTCGAGGCATAAATATGAGGAAGATATTTCCATGTTGTAACACGAAGAGTATGATTATGGGGAAATTTGATTAAGAAATTTTAATTGTTAAATAGCTGAGGTTTTCTAAGCATTATGCATTTTATAATGTATACCTAAGTGTATTCATAGAGTGCAATTTTGCAATTAATTTTTTTTTAGAGCCCCATAGCACTCAGATGGTGATAATGATATTCAGTGCTTTTCCAACCAGCTGAATCTAGAAAAAAAATTAAGGAACCTGTCATGGACATTTTTTAACCTGGTGCCCACTTATGATTAATTCTTGATTTGTCTTTAACAATTTCAGCCTCCAGTATATCCTAAAGACTTTTTACTGTTTTTTTTTTTTCCTTTTGCTCCTAGGTCTATTTTTTCAGTCTTGACATCACTCTAAGCCAGTCCAGTGGCTGTACCTGTTTGCCTACGGCATGCAACTAACTCAAAACTAGTGTGATGTTGAGCACGAGGTAGAAAAGATATAGCAAGAAGCACAAAGTAGCCTCCTTGTAATCTGGATATGCAAACTAAAGTTTCTCTTTAAGCCTTAGGTCAGGAGAGCCTTAAAGAGATGTGCAAAGTACCTTCAAAACCCCAATGGGGACATCTGCAATACTGAACACCTCAGTAGACTTCGAGGCATAAATATGAGGAAGATATTTCCATGTTGTAATACAAAGAGTATGATTATGGGGAAATCTATTTCATCCTGGAAGAACATAAATATATCTAGTATTAAAAGCATGCCGTACTTTTTGGCTGGGGAAGGGGGGAGAAGCTGCCGCTTTGTTCATGCAGCAGTTCAGCTGTTTGGATTAGGAGAGCTCAGCTTGCAAGTGCTGCACTCAGCAACAGCTGCTGCTATTTTTGGAGGTTTGAATGCGTTGAGCTGGGAAACAGCAGAAAATAAAGGACCTTGGACATACCCAGCAAGCAAAAGCATTTGCACTTCAGTTCCTGAACGTTGCGTTTGAGTCAGTTATTCTTTAGCACAACACAAAAATATTCATAATGTGCGATAGCACAGATTTCTGGCTCCATATATCCAAGTAATGCACACATAGTAAAATGCGGCCTAACAAAGGCCATTTGGAAAAGCATCTTTGTTGTTATAGAGGTATCTCTATATAAGGAGTTCAATGGGAGACAGGAGAAAGAAGAAACTTGTTGGTCCATGAACACAGGAGTTCAAGAAAAGCTTCTGTCCAGCTCCTAAAAACTCGCTGTGACTGCATATTTAAGAAAAAGCCACAACTCTAGAGTAAATGAAATATTTTTTACTTGCATAAACTCTACTCCCTGTGTGTTCCAATTTAGTTAGGAGCTTGGCCAACTCCCTTGAAGAGCAGCAGAAAAAGCTCCTGAGCAAGGTTTTTGTGAGTGCAGTGTCCAGATGCTGTGAAAGTTCATGTTCAAATGCCTCTATTATGTCAGCAAGAAGAAATTGGGAGATTGTTGAGTGGCAAATGCCGTTTTAGTTGTAATCTCTATGCAGCTGCCAAAATGAAGGATGGATAAACTAGAAATGTAAATAAGTGTTCAGTTCTGCTTTCATGCCCCGGGTCTGTTCTCCTTTCATAGGGTTTGCAAGGGTCTGCACTGTGTACTATAGTGGCAAATATTATCTGTGGCACTTCCCTGAAGAAAAAACATTATTGTACAACTTCTTGGAAGACCCTTGGTCATGCAAGAGCTGTAACCCACAGGCACAACATCTGCAGTAAATGGGAATTAAGAAAATTGGGAGAGGTTCTTTGCTGTCTTTTCCTAGAAAAAGATCATAGGGGAATAGAAGACCAGATGTGTATGACTTACGTGCTGTCAGAACAGCATTCCATGGGCTAGATATGACAAGGTTCAGGCCCTTCACTAGTCTTCACTGAAAATACATCCTTCTTTTGGGGTTTATTCCACATCCTGGTAAATATTTATTAACGCTTACAGATTCTTAAGGTCAGCTTGCATTGTATCCGTTCAGTCCTCACTGCAGTTGCATGGAAATAGTTCACATTGTGGTCTATATATAACAAGCGTACATGATTTATAGTAAATAGAGAAAAAAAAAGAGGAAGGATAAGAAGCATACATATACAGACATTTAGTCTTCCACTGAGGCCTGGATTTCTTCTCATCAACATCCATTTTACTAAAAAGTCTAAAAAAGCCCTAAGGTGTAAAACCATGTTTATTTATACATGAATTATAGCTGTGATAAAAAAAAAAAAAAACAAAACACAGCAGGCCTTGAGCTCACTGTATATTTTGGAACTTGCAGAATTTTATACACTATAAAGCAAAGCAATGCTTTTGGAGTGATTTCAACATTTTTATATAAGCAAGGGAAGCAGAGGAGAAGCCGGCTGAGGTCTAATGAAACAAGAACATAGAAAAGTAGGAGAGATGGGATCACTTCTCTTTCTCTTGCCCTTTTCTTCTCTTTCTCTTGCCCTTCTTTTCTCTTTCTCTTGCCCTTCTCTTCTCTTTCTCCTCTAGATCTGTCCTCCTCATCTCTCCTCTTTTCTTCCCTGCGTTTGCATCTTGTCGCGTTCCTGTTCCACTCAATGCACTACCAAGGCATCTTCACCCCATTCATAATGGACTTTTAAAGATTTCTTTACAGACGCAGCATAATTTTCTTAATGCTGACAAGTAAAGTAGTCCTATGAGTTTAACTTATAGCAAAATGAAACCCATTTCCCTGCCATGTGCTTGTGTCCTCTTCAAGGGAGCTTCTCCTTGAATGTATTTTCAGATAGTGACCCATCTGTTTGGGTTCGCTTAGGGATGGCTTTGTCATGATGACCCAGGCTGCCAAAAAAAAACTATGCTAACATGGGAGTGGGGCACTGACGCACAGCCCAAGAGGAGATGATGAGGCTGTGACAGCGAGTGGACGACACTCCCAGGGTGACAAGCCAACTGCAAGGCATGTGAGGAGAGAGCAGCTTTGGGACTAACATAGAAGAAAGCTGCTTCTTTCAACTCCTGTCCACCCTGATGTTCTGAGACTTCCTTGCTTCAGAGGTCTGGAAGGGTGTCACATGTGGAGGAGAGGAATAGCTGCCTCTTCATGAGGCTGGCAATTGCTGTGAGCTCCTGTGATGGAAACGGGCTAAAGATGGAGGAGCCTGGATCTTCCCATGCAGCCCTGTCCAGTTAATACCTTCTGATTGAAGATGCTGCCATGGCTCCAAATCTGACGGTGATATCCCATCAGCATAGTACTTGGACCAGAATATTTTTGCAAAATATATATGTATATGTATTTTTATGTTGTATTTATATTATATATGCATGTAAATATATCTATGCCATTTAGATTTTATATACTTATATGTTTATATTTTCGCATATACAAAATACATATATATGCAAAATACAAGTAGCTATTTCTTGTTCCATGTTGCTTCTACAATTGGCTCGTTTAGTTACAAATGACATTTCTGCAGTTATTTTTGCCACTGGGATGCATTTGATTTCCTGGATAAGAATCCTGCAGAGCAACCTGATCTAACTAATTTTAGCTCTTCTCTCTCTGTCTTTTTACAACACCTCTTAAAGATGGTGTATGGACTTGATTGAACTATGCTCCCTATTGCATTTTCTTGTGTTTTGGACAAAAAATTATATTCCTGTTCCACAACTGAAAGGGTTTATATGGTCCTCTAGAGGTTCATCTGTAACAGAGAGGGCAAGGGCTCAAGCAGATTTACCAGGAGAGAGTCCATCCAGGAGAGCATCAGTAGTAGGTACAACTTTACCAAAGTTCACTGTTTGGGGGATTATTGCACTGGAAAGGACGATATGGGTCTGCTCTTGGCAGAGGTTTGTTGTTCAGCCTGCTTTGCATTTACAGTTAAGAGAGTGCAAGTTGAAGGCAGATTTGCATATATGGAGCATGTGCCAGAACTCAAGGATGAGATAGACATAAAACGGGAAGCTGAAACATGTATAAAGGTGGAGAGAAAGAGAAGAAGTATACTCAGTGCTATAAATCTTATTTCTAATTTTTTTCCTGCCGCTGGACCTTTTGGCAGATATGCAGCTCTGATATTATTATTGAATGTGGATATTTACAGTGGCCTTGATGTTTGCTCTTGCCATGAGTGTGCTGAGCTTCCAACAGATAATTTTTGCGCTGATGAAAAGGTAAGGTAAATATGAGGAAAGGGAGTGAAAAAAAAGAGGGAAAGAGCCACAAGTTACTTTCTGTCCATTCTCTTAGTGTCTGGGCTGCTGATGGACAAGAGCGATTGAAACACAAGGCTCCAGCAAATCTCCATCAAATCAATAGTCCCAAGGCCTTTGAAATAGAAGATGTTATTTTCAAGTGAGTGAAAACTGATCTCGTGAGCTGTGTTACAAGGATGACTCCTTTGCAAACTGCATTCCATGTAAAGCTACACATTTTGCCTTTTATAAAGCATCTGGGAAATTTTTGTGGTGGGTTTCTTTGGGAGGCTGAGTTTCCTGCTGCCTCCTGAGCTAAATGTCAAAATCCTTGTGGCTTCTGTGGCTCGCTGTACTATTTTTCTCATTATAACTGGAGGAAGGACAGGGTGTTCTCAGCAGCCCATTCTCATCTGCTCAACATTGATCCTTTTTTTAAAGAAAGAAGCCCAGGTGATACCATTTTTTTATCCAGCCTGGATATTATTTTTTTACTTCTTTTGAAATGAGATTGGGATTAGACATGGGATTTTTGCTATTAACTGTCATGAACTTAATATTAAAAATTACTGTTTGTTAGAATAATAGAAATTATCCACAGGTCCCCAAATTTACATCATGAAAGTAGCCCTCACAGGTACCACATTTGACAGGAACACCAAAGCAAGGGGAAGACTCACACATGTTGAAGAAGAAGGAGAAGACTGCAGGGTACATTTTCCAGGTAGACAACGAGGTGATCAAAAATATAAGCCTTAAATTTTGTACCTCAGCAGCCTGTCTTGGTGAATGAGCACATTTAATGCATATTAATCCCCTTGTGCTCTGAAACTCTTGCAAATCCTCTGCATTATAAAGCACAACAGGAGTGGGAATTGAAAATGGATCTAAATTCTCCAGTGACATTAGGGCAAAGTCTTGCATTAGCTAATTGTAGCCACCTGATTGTTCTGTATTTAAACATTTTAGCAGTGATGAAGTTATCAAACACCAAATAAAACCAATGCGTTCTGCTTCCTTACAGTAATTTGCTTTCCTGTACTTCTTTTGAATTTGTGCAGGTATATATAGGAAAGCGGATTACTTCCCCAGACGCTCCATCATGTGACCAGGCATCCCTAAAAAAACAGTAATTAATAAAAGAAATGGACTTTTTAATGAAAGACGCAAAAATTAGGTAGTCAAAATCCATGGTATTAAAATGAAGGGGACACATTGGAATTTATTCATACTACCCTTAATTATAAAATATTGGGATTTATTCATCTGAGCCTCCACCAGCTGCTTGTGTTTATTTTGACTGTGATGCCTAGTACAGATTAAAATTAGGAAAATAGGAATTTATGTTTCAAGTAAGTTTAGAGTACTAAGTACATTTTTATTTATTTTTTTAATGTTTTATATCCAAATTGATCTATAAGTGTTTAAATTTGCTACTGGAGCTACTTTCTTGCTTCCACTGTTCATTATTATTTGTGTATGGATAGCCTAACCTTAAAAAATACAGATTGAAAGAAAACAAATCTGATCTATAACATCTAAGAAGGATTTGCACGGGCTTTTTTTGAGATAATTTGATGCAGTTAATTACACTTGTCTGTTGGTAACTAAGCAATCTGGATTGCCATTGAAATTGATGAGTTCTCCAGAAGTCTATGCTTAGAGATATTAAACCTTAATATTTTTTTGCAAGTTTTGAAAAATTCTGCTCAGCTTAGATTTTGCCTAAACTGTCTTCACTGCTTCATTCCCCGTGTGTCGTCTCACTTCTCACCCTGCTCCCTTGAAACAGCCTGATTTTGATGGGATAATACCAAATAATTTAGTTAAAATTGTTGAACTGAAGTCCATATGCCATCTATTCAAAATAAAACAAACAAAAAAACCCAAATCCCAACCCCAAACCAAAAACGTTTTTATCACTTTTAATCTGCTATAAACACAGAATTTCTTTCTGCTTTGAGCTGTGGTCAAACCACATTGTGAAGGCAGTGCCATGCAGCACCAGTTCAATAAATAACTGGGCAGCTCTACAGCATAAATGAGGAAAAAAAGTTTTTTCTTTATTTCATGTGGATTGTTTAGGTCTTTGTACCCTGTCTCCCTGAAGATTAAATGGCAAAAAATGACTTCATGCAAGGCTGGTAATTACAAGTCTCAGTGTGGAACACAGAATAGCGCCTTTGGGAAAAGTAAAGTTTTATGTGGGCTTGGAAATGCCTGTGGCTGCAAGGAAAATAAGAAGCCACAAATCCAGGGCCCAAAAATCCAAGTGAGTTTAAATCAGATAGATAAATACATGCATATAGATGTGCATGTGTGTGTGTGTATAGACAAACACACAAACACTTGAGCAAACCAATATTGAGTCAGGAGCAGTGGGTACAAAATTGCCGATGAAACCCTGGAGCAACAAAGTGCTTCTCTGAAATCAGTAGTAAAGCGTTGGTGAAGTTAGAGGTTTTTCTCTACTGGTATTTCGAGAAAGTTGAGAGTTATCTCAGGAAGTTCACTCCATCTTCAGATTTTTCTCAAAATCTTAAACCGCGTCAACACAAATGACATACTGTGAAGTTCTACAGCTTCTTTTCCAGTGCTCAGTGAGCAGACATGCCTCATGGAGGTGACTTGGGCAATAATGTCTCTGTTTCGGACCATTGTAGATTAAACCACTGAAATAGCATTAATAAATCAAAGAACTTAACATGAAAACTTTGGCCATAGACAGATTTTTTTCAGGTTTATTTCTGAATCACTTGTAGTGCTGTTGGGAATCTCTTTGCCAGCTGAGAATCAGCTTTTTGGATCTGATTTCCTTAAGCTGTCTATGTGTTTGTGGACATCAGAGTACTTTTTTTTTCTGTTTTTCTGACAAAGTTGGGATGCTGAGGATACCATTCCTCCTTCCATTTGCCTTGCATCTGAATCATTACACAAAAAAAACCAAAACCAGAGGAAACTGTTTGAAGTTATGGTTGCAGGGGCAGCTTGGAAAAAGTGTGAAATGTGCCATGTCCCGTATCAGCCTGCATTTCTGTTACCAAGAAAATATAAAAATAGATATATCATTAAGTAAATTGCGATTGCATGAATGATGTCTCCTCACCAGAAAGGCAAGCTGGATTTCCAATACAGCTTGATGACCGACAAGCCACTTGTCTGGTTGCTGAAGCCAAATCCCTACAAGAAAAACAAAGTAGGAGTCACCAAATGGCACCTCTTACTATCAAGGGGGAAGACCTTTAACTGGCAATATTGCAAGCAGCTGCTGGGGCAATTTAGCAAACTAAGAGGCTTGGTAGGTCAATGATGAAGTTCCTTTCTCATTTGTTGGTGACTAAGAGGGCATAGCCAAGATGGAAAGGATGGCTGTGTTCCAGCTGTCTTTGGGATGGGTACCAGTCACTCAGAGTGGGCTGCAGATGGCTCAGGGTTCAGAAGTTACCAGGGTTACACCGGCGAGCAAGCAAACAACTTCCTTCAACCTCATCTCGGGAAATCAGCTAAAAATAGGTTGCTGAGGCTTAAGGTTAAAAGTTAAGGTGTGACCAAGCAGTGCCACTGAAAAGCCAGATCCGCTGATCCTCTGCAAATATCAATGTACTACATTTCCCTGCCAGAGCTGGTGCATTTGTTGCTAGCTATAGAAAAAGGCTTTGTGAAAGTTGTACGTTAGCTAGCAACATCTTCTGACTTGAGAGTAATGCTGATGGTTGGGTTTTCCCTAAAACACATTGAATTTTAGAAATGGCTTTTGATTTTAGCAATAGGCCAAGTATTTAGAAATCTGGTTCATGTCAAAGCAAAGCTGATGACTGAAGAGGTGAGAGGAATTATTTGAAGGTAGGGTGGTGGGATTACTGAGTCCCCATGCAGTTGACTGTCACAGCTTGGTGGCAGGGATGCATCCTTCTTTTAACCATTGTGTTTGCCTGCTTTTCCCAAGGTCCAGTTGAAAAGTGAAGAATCAAAAACATTTGCCATGAAAATACTGAAGAAACGTCACATTGTGGACACGAGGCAGCAGGAGCACATCCGCTCAGAAAAGCAGATCATGCAGAGCGCACACTCAGACTTCATTGTGAGGTACTGTCCCTCTGCCTTATGTACTGCTGTGGGGGAGTGAAGTACAGCTGATTTCGATATTTCATAAAACCATATAGGAATAATCCATCCATCACCAGCAAACCCTTTAACCATAGCTTCTCTGGAAAGGACTGCAGATACAGTGCATGGAATAAGGTCCTCTCCAGGCAGACATGAGATTACTTTGCCTTTGGGGATGTACATCCAGGTCTAAACTTAACTCATGCCTTAACTGCTTTGCACTGGCCCCACAATGTGCTCACATGGCTTTGTGGCTTCTGGAGCACGCACACGCCTAGCCTGCAGTGTGAACAGAGCCTGTCAATGCTGGCAGGTGGTGCTCCATATAGACACACAGAGCATGACTTGGAATTGCTCCTGCTCAGGGTTAATTTTCCTCCTTTTTTCTGTATTTCTGAATTTTCCTTCCTGAAAAGTGAAGCTGGAAGACAGGGTTTAGTCTTTTGAGATCATGTGCTGTGAACAGATTGTAGCCAGTGCTTCTCTTTAGAGTGTATTACATAGATCCTTGACTCATCATGGTCAAATACCTGAACTACATTCCTCCCCAAAACCTAAGCAGATGCAGTTCTTTGGCAAATAAAATCAGGTGCCAGGCACTTTTGTTTGTTTCAACCCTAATACCAAAGTTCTCTAACTCTTCAACAACTGTGAGTATCTGTCAGCAGGAAGCAGAGATGGTTCTTTATATGGTTAGGTCAGGATAAGAGTGGTGGGTGGTGAGAACTCTAGCAGGGCAATGCATTTCACTGAGCTGGAGGTATCTGAAAGGGCAGCCCCTCGTCTAAGCCACCCTCAAAGAGATGTCTGAAGCACTTGCCTTTTGCCAGAGGACATCAACACTGCTCCCAAAAATTGCTCCGGAGAGACATATTAACCCCGGAGCGAAACCAGACCCCTGTGATAAATGCAAAGGCAAGTGCGTGGCCCCAGAATGGCCACTCATCAGTTGCTAAGGGGGCGTTTCCTTCCCCGGGCTGATCCCTGGGATTCCCCGGGAGCCCACAGCTTCACCTCTGATTCATGGGTGACATCTGCAGCCTGACAACCTACCCAGCTGGAGTTTGCTTCATGCTGTAATATTGATTGACAACCATGCCCCCGTTACTTAGGCTAGAGCCAAATATACCCCACAGGCTATTTCAGCCTATAGATGTATATTTTGAAGACTGAGCTGGCTCGAGATGTGGATGTAAAGGGAGGTGAAGTGCAAGGCCAGCCAACCAGAGGGACATTTTGACACCATATCCAGAAATACACACTCCAAAATAAAATGCCTGAGCCTGCAAGCATTTCTTAATGGAGCAACTGATATTCATAGCTTATAAAACAAATACTACTTTTTTCTCACTTTTTATTCTTCCAGTAGACAGGTGATAGATGTGTTAGCCGTAAGTCTTTCTTCTCCTTTCATATACCAGACTCATGGTTAGCCTACCAGGACTCCCAGGTCCTTCTCTGCAGAGCTGCTTTCCAGCCAGTCAACCCCTAACCTTTACCGGTGCAGGGGGTTATCATGCACTAATTCCCATCCTTTACAGTAACAAGCCTCCTTTTACTATTTTTCATACCCAATGGAAATCCTGCACTGGGAAAGGACTGAGTGATGAAGTCCAACCTTTTGCTATTGCATGTGCAACAGCTAGGAAGTATCAGGTTTATCAAACTCTGTCTGTTTTCCCCCCCTCACTTCTCCTTTTGCACATCCACAGGGATTTGAAGTTATCTTATAGTTTCTATCCTAAAATTATACGTAACCTCTTTATACCGTTTCTTGGGCCAGCTGGGATAATATCTTTCTGGGTGCTAAAAGCAGAAATCTTACCACTTCAGTACATTAATCGTGGTTTGAGATGTTGGGTGAAAGGTGCATTTAAAATCATGTTGGAACAGGGACACAACCTCTGGGATATCAGAATAGGAGTGACAAAGTTCCCAAGGAACTCGGTTATTTTCTTAATTCATGATGAAACTGTTCATTAAAAATCTTTGAAGAATATTTCAGTTAAATAGGGCAAGAAAAGCGGAAGAGGTTCAGTACCACTAAATAAAATTTACTCATAGATAAACTAAGAGCCTCAAAGAAAAAAATGCTCTGGGTTTGATAAAGGGGCAAACGAGTGTTGAGCCATGGCTGTCCTCACTGGATCTGCAAATACTTAGATGAATTAGAAAATAAATAAAAACTTAAATATTGTGACATTTCAAACTTAAGACTGCTTGATCTACTGAGATTGTACATGATGGAACTGCACTAACTTTATGCTCCCATTACAGTTGACAGACAATATTTGATTGTTTTCTGCATGTTTTGGGCCAGATTTGATGCCCATAAAATTTTCTGGAAAGCAGTTTTCCAGCAGGGCTACCTTAACTAGAGAAATTAATGCCATATGTCAGTAGCATTTAAATTACTGAACAATTATAAGCATTTAGTTACTCATATCTTGGATACTTGAATATGTACGTTTTCTGTAAATCTTAATACAGATGAAATGTTTATTAAGATAAATAATATTTTGTCCAGCTGGAAAGAAATAAGATTTTTTTTTTTGTTAAACCCATAAATTTTAACCATAAGAAATGGTCAATAAGTATGTTCCAACTTTTTCTGAGAAGCACATTATAACTGATGTTTTAGATGTCAACATAGGTAATACTAGATTAAGGAAAGATCTGAAACACTGGTTTATTTGTTTTCCTTTAAATTTTGTGTGGCTGCAGATAATAACAGTATCACAGTATCACAAGGTTGGAAAGGACCTCTGAGATCATCAAGTCCAACCTATAACCTAACACTAACACCAACACTAACACCAACCATCATCTAAACCATGGCACTCAGTGCCTCATCCAGTCTCCCCTTAAACACCTCCAGGGTCGGTGACTCCACCACCTCCCTGGGCAGCCCATTCCAATGGCCAATCACCCTTTCAGTGAAGAATTTTTTCCTCATATCAAGTCTAAACTTTCCCTGACGAAGCTTAAGTCCATGCCCTCTGGTTCTGCCACTGGTCACCTGAGAGAAGAGACCAATCCCTGCCCAACTACAACCTCCTTTTAGGTAGTTGTAGAGAGCAATGAGGTCTCCCCTGAGCCTCCTCTTCTCCAGACTAAACAGCCCCAACTCCCTCAGTCGCTCCCTTCACCATCTTTGTTGCCCTCCTCTGAACACATTCCAGTATCCTAACATCCTTCCCAAACTGGGGGGAGCCAGAACTGTACACAGTATTCAAGGTGAGGCCTGACCAGTGCCGAGTACAGGGGGACAATAACTTCTCTGGTCCTGCTTACTACACTATTCCTGACGCAGGCCAGGATGCCATTGGCCTTCTTGGCCACCTGGGCACACTGCTGGCTCATGTTGAGCTTCCCGTCCACCAGCACTCCCAGGTCCTTTTCTGCCTGACTACTCTCCAGCCACTCTGTCCCCAGTCTGTAGCTCTGCATGGGATCGTTGTGTCCAAAATGAAGTACCCGACATTTGGACTTATTAAACATCATCCCATTAGAATCAGCCCAGCTCTCCAATCTGTCCAGGTCCCTCTGTAGGGCCATCCTACCCTCTAACATATCAACTCTTCCTCCCAGCTTGGTATCATCTTTTAGCTATAGAATATTTTCCAGGTAGATAAGCACTGAGCATATTCAGTACCCAGACTCAGGCCTGTATCTCAGCTCTGTCTGCTGGGACGTTTTTCTGTTAAACATGCCAAAAATATAGCAGGTAACTGCTGCTAAGCTGTGTGCTGGATGCTACACAAACACAGACGAGACAAATGTTGTCTAGCATCATGATGTGAAAGTGTATCAGAGCCAAGCTGTAGCTGCAAGGATTTTTTTGCCCTGTGCCTTAAGTTAGTATTTAACTGCATGCCTTCAAAATTAACCAAATCTTGCTGTGTTTTCCTGCTGGTCCCTCACACAGCTCCATAAAAGATATTAATAACTGGATTTATCACTAGCTGGGAAGACCTAGAATCTGGAAAACCACCTGTTTTAATTTATATCATGCTGCATCAGCCCTTTAATTTGTATCTCTTGGAAACTTACATGAACGCAGCAACTACACCGTAACAGATATCCCTCAGCATCCCCTTCTGCTGCAGAGCTTGGATATTTAAAATTAATTTCTAAGCAGTGCAACTGCAAAGAAACCTTTCCAGTACCACATAAGGTGAGCTCGTTCCTGCAGGTGATCTGAACTGATATACCCACATGTATAATGAGAAGGACAAAACTGCTTCAACATAAAAATTAAATGAAACAGCTAATATTGAATTCCCTATTTTTATTTCCACAGTTTTATAGCTCCATTTGCTTAATATATCATACTAAACACAGAGCATGGATTTAGATTGCACTTGGGAAGGAGGATGGGTTCATAAAGCCTGGCCCATCTATCCCTTTAGGCAATTTTGTTCTCCACATTCAGCCCCTGAGAGGACGAGCACTTTTAGCTATCTGCATGTCAGTGGGTTCTGTCTAAACTGTACCAAATCAGCGTGTTTAACTTCTGAAATTAATCACAAATTGGGTGGTGCTCCTTTGAAATGATCAAAAGTAAGGAAGACTACTGATCTGCAGCTGGACTATTTAGTGTGAAGAATAAGATGATACGAATGTCATAAAAAATGGTAGGAGAACTTTTTCAAACACATCAGGAAAGTCAAGGGTCAGGTTATGCCATTAGAAATAGCAGATTTTAAAGGTGCTGCCTAGAGTAGAGATGACCTCTTCTTCTGAAGCTCATGATACACTTCACCTATCCTTTTCTGCTGAAATATTTCCCACCCAAGAAAAGACATTAACATGATCTCCTTAGATGTAGCTACGAGTTCTGAAAGATTCCCCTTACTCTTGTGGTGCTTTTGGGGATGAAACCTATGGTCTGTGAGAAGTGGGAACAACTGGTGCCTTCATTTGTACTGTGGATTTATTTATGATTTTCTCGTTTGCCAACAACAGGCTTTATAGGACATTCAAGGACAGCAAGTACCTGTACATGCTTATGGAAGCCTGCCTAGGTGGAGAGCTCTGGACAATTCTCAGGGACAGGTAAGTTGTAAGGAACTATTGTCCTTACAAAGTGGAATATTTCCTAATATGCCTCCAGATAACCAAACGTCTTTATCTTTCATGGACAAAATCTGGATCTTACCATGCTATGTATGATTTAAGATCCCTGAAAGGTGAGGAGCTACTTTTGTTCCTAAGCAATTGAATAGAGACAGAGTCAATCTACTTATAACTGAGAATAAGGACTGACTCAGGTTGTATCCAACATGTACAAAGCTTTATGTAAGTGTAGACTTATCCAGAGCTGCTTTGTTGTGGCCTTTCTGAAAAAATATAAAACATAGTGATGGTAGCGATGGTAGTCATGTGATAAATTGCATCTATGACAAGTCTTTGACTGCCTTTCCCTGTCTTCATCTCTAAAGGGTACTCCTAAATAGCCAGCAGCATATTTTGATATTAATGAAAAATATTATTTTTTTAATTAATTTAATTTTAAATTACAGAGAGCAACAACCTTTTGCAACTACAGAAATTATACCTGTGTCCTTGGTGCCCACCCTACCATTTGTCATGTTTGGGAGCCTGGCTGGAGGCTCAAATACCTGATGGGGAAATGTGGCATTGTCTTAAGACAATTGTCTTAAGATTGACAAAGACTTTGGGCACCATGTGTGACAGCAGAGAATGACCCTACAGAGTGTGGCCAGGCATTGCAGGAGTTGCAATGGCAAGTCCAGTCCCACTGCATTCCTGTAAGACACAGTCCAGAGAGACCGTCTTTCCAGTGCGTCACCTTTAGACGTTGCTACTGTGGCCATTTTAGGATCTGGACTTACAAACCAGTCCCATAAGGCAGCAGTGGCGTTAGTGAGAGTTCAGAGTTGCAAATGTAGTCTATGAGAAAGCATATTTTCAAGGTAAAAATGGCATACTTCGTCAAAGTAATCTGAAAAATTTCCCATCCCAGAGAAAGCCTGGCTTTTTTCATCTCAGTGCTTGCTCCACTGTCCACTGTCTGTAACTGTGAATATGTAATATCTGTTAATATTTCTTAATATTTATGACACAGTTATGTATAATAGTGATGAGCAGGAGGAAGTCAATAGTTCTGTGTGGCCTTTTAGTCCAAATATCACATATTATATGAGGGCCGCTCGTCAAAGTGGGAAACAGGATCGTGCATCAAATCCACACCCTGCAAGGAGCAGAAGTGCCATGGAACAAAATAGTTAGGAAAGCATGAAATTACATACCATGCCATAATGCACGAGTAAATGTGATCCTGGTATTTCCTGTCTTGGGAGGGTTTGACCTTGCAGTGGGTGGGTTTGGTTGTGGGTGGGTAGGTGGCAGGTGGGTTGCATGGGACTTGCACATGATACGTCCTCATGTAACTATGATTGCTTATAATTGCAACATAAATTAATTAAGTTTGGAAGAGGAAAGAAATGCATTGGAAAGATTGATCAGAAAGCAAAGATTAAATTAGTTTTTAATTACCTAGAACAATTCTTTTTTTTAATTCTTCCTTTTCCTAACAGCATGCATTCTCTGGACCATTAAAATAAGAACTGTAGCAAAGTAGTAGGTGACAGGGGGTATTTTTCATGGTCATTTTCAGAGCCTGATAATTTCATGTTTAATTCTCTCGGCTTTAAATTGTGGTTCTGCTGCCACCTAGCTTAGACGCACTACTGAGCTCAGCCAGCTCCTACCCAGCTCCCCAAGCGAAGGGGGGATGGTTTGCTTCAGAAAGCTGACTGCAAACCGGTGCTGAAATGAGGATCCAAAAGGGCAGTTTATGCTGAATTTGCAGTTAACACTTCACATCCCAGCAAATGTAATTTTTCTGCCTTTTGTCTTGGTTATGAACATTAGTACAGGAGATTTTGATCTCCACTACTCAAAATAGCTTTAGCACCCAAAAGTCAAAGATTGCAATAAAAAAAAATCATCTTTGGTTACAACGTAATGATTATAAATTTTACCTCTATGAGATGAAATTATAAAATAAAACCTAACATATTTTAGATATGAATATTTGATATGAAAGAGGACTGAAGGCAAAGATGTTAACTTCAAAAATGGAAAAGCAATTAAATTTTTATATAAAAGTAAGTTTAGCAACAGGCACTTTCCAGGTGTTAAAGTGATACTACTGAACTGTATAGATATTTTAACAGTAGAGTGAAGGCCAGTAAGGGAAGAGATCTAATTGCTTTATACCTATTCCTTCTCTTTGTTTTAAATAGAGGTTCATTTGAGGATTCAACAACCAGGTTTTACACAGCATGTGTGGTTGAAGCTTTTGCGTATTTGCATTCCAAAGGGATCATTTATAGGGACCTCAAGCCAGAAAACCTCATTCTGGATCATCGAGGTTATGCCAAACTGGTAAGTGTCTGCAACGTCTGGTTTGCCAAAAAAAAGTCACAACTACCAGCCAAGTGATCTTAGGGGTAAAGGAGAACACAGGATTAGCCATAGAGGATCAGAAGCAAATTCTACTCAGCCCAGGGTCCTGTTTCTGATGGTGGCCATCAGTAGATGCCAAGATGAGATCAGGGCAAAGATGTTGTCACCCACCACTGGGATGTTTTCCCAACCTCCAGCAGACCAAGGCTCAGGTTACAGCTGAGCTGGGAAACACTAATCAAGGCTTGAAAGTTAGATCCGTTGTCCTGAAGTGGGTTGGAGAAGGACATCAAGAGAAATTCATCCAGCGGTTTTGGAGCTACTGAAAGACTAAAAATAACTTGTAAATAAGTGTCTTAAAATATTGGTGGGAGAGATGGAGAACTGGTAGCTGTGGGCTTTCTAGGTAACTGGTGAAGTAGATTTTGCAAGCTAGTGTTTCTGTGTCAGGTCCTTTGCGTAAGCAATAAAAAAGGTATTCTTAATGGAAATATTAATCAGGACCCTATCATAGCAAGTAATTATTATTAATTGCTCCAAACTGCACTGTTGAACTGTGGCCAATAGAACTTCTTGCTTTAGGATGGTCACTTCTGTTTTAGCACCAGTAACACACCTGACTGATCTGTACAAACTCCTCTGGGATGACTGTGTAAAGCTTTGACTGTCCCCTTGTAAAATCCACCTCCTCAAACCAGGATGGCAAGCATGTGCAAGACCTCCACCCATCAAACTAGGGAGTTTCTGATAGGTATCACTGTATCACTTTGTTCACTCATATTACTTTTTTGCCTCAAAAATCACTGTAGAGGTGCACTGCATGTAACATAGACCCCAAATGCCAGGTGAGACCATGGAGAGAGGGGGAGGAAAAGGGAAGTCTTCCTGGTAAGAGGTGCTGGAGGATGTGGGCACTTGGGAAGCCATCAGTGATGGACGGGACAATGCACTCCTAAAAAGGGCTACTTTCAAGAGAGGTTGATGACCTCCAGAGAATCTTGGGAGGCCAAAGTTTCTGTCTCTTGGACTGGGGATTCTTCCCTACCTTTGGGAAAGCAAACCTGGGAGTGGCATCAGCAGGTGGGAGCAGTAACTCAGACCATCTCCATCACAGACCTTTATGGCATGGTGGCAGCTACCGTGTCTCACCACGGCACCAAGCCTAACAATTTACATCAGAATTATCCTCTACAGCATTATGTTAAGGCCAGGGGAGCCCAACGAGGTGTTGGATGATCAAGGAAAATTAGGGGTAGGATTGTCTTTCATCCCATCCCAGGAGGATTTGGACCAAGGTCTCTGCTGGTCCTGTCACCAACCTGCAACTCCTTAGACATTTTGACCTCCATGATAGCACAAGAAGTGTCCCCTGTGGGACTATGATTATGTAGGACATTTTGCCCCTGGCCAGGACAGGATGGTGCAGGAGCATCTCACAGCCATCAAGGAACAGCAGAGTGTGCTATAGACCACAGCGCTGGGCCAGTGCAGCACTGAGGCAGGGGAGGGCAGAGGGGGTAGAACTAAAAATACAGTAAGCCTATTAGCCTGAGCTCCACCTGGGCCCCAAAGGACAGCTTCAGTTCCCAGTATAATCTGATTTTCTGTGCTTTCTAGTGCCATAGGAGCACTGCTATAGGGGCACACTGAGGTTTGTGAGCCCGCCGGCACGTTCCAGCAGCCTCAAGTAAATTGGGAGGACATTTGTACTGCACTGCTCTTTATACTGGGAGAGAGATCTGATTTTTTCAGTAGATACCAAAATAGCTGAAATTTAGCTTAATGGCTTATATTTGCTCAGGTTAGGACTGAGAGTTAAAAAAGCAAAACAAAACAAACAAACAAACAAACAAAAAGCAAAATAAATCAACTTGAGTTGTGAATGATATGAAGTTACATCTCCCAAGAAACCATTGGTGCTGGCATTTATTTTTCTTCCCTCACACGAATCTTCCTTTTATATTATGAAAGATAAATTGGTGAAAAGGTCACTGTGGTTGCCTGGTTCTGGAATAACCCACAATGCTTTAGTTAGGAGAATATTCCCACGAGGAAGCCTGCTTTCTTCTATGCTTCACTTCAAGAGGAGGGAAGCACATGGCTGACATTCCTTCTCATGCTCTGCCCTGATGGTACCCTGTTCCTTTCTGCAGGTTGATTTTGGCTTTGCAAAGAAAATAGGATTTGGAAAGAAAACATGGACTTTTTGTGGAACCCCAGAGTATGTAGCCCCCGAGATCATCCTGAACAAAGGTCACGACATTTCAGCAGACTACTGGTCACTGGGAATCTTAATGTATGAACTCCTGACTGGCAGGTATGGGCATTGGGGCCGGCGCTGCTGCTGAAAATAGATCAGCATGTTTCTGCCATTGTCACTCTGATTAGGTGAGGGGAAGGTTCAGAGCTGGACTGTGGTTTAGTGGCACAGCACTGTGCTGCTGAACCAAATAATTCATTTTTCCACTTTAAATCACAGCTTCCACGTAGACCTCTCAAAGGGCACGACGTGAGCAAGCTTTTTAGGAAATGCTGTGAAATTACACCAGAAATTCATTTCCGGCCCTGAGTGAGCTGAACATGGTAGAGAAAAGGAAAGGTTTGCAGTTAAACTGGGAAGGAGCAGTGATCGGTTGCCACACATCTGAAAAGGAGGTTGAGCTGACATCACAGGGACTTGAGTCTCTACATCCATCCTTTCCCTTATTTAGTTTTGGATGTAAATATTACTGCTGATGTTAGCGGTATTGGCTTCCTGATATTTTCTCACCTCATCCCCCATCAGTCACTCCCAGGATACAGGAGCTGGAAAAATGATCCATCACCTCAACGTACTTATCCTTTGGGGTTAGACCCAGGCCCCTATTCTGTTAAAACAAGGGACACCTAATTAATCCCCACTGAAAGCATGTCACAACATCAAACAGAATAAGCCAGCGAGCATTGCTTGGAGCCTTGTTCCTGGGGCTGCTGGGACATAGGCCACCATGGAAATGAGAGGTTTAGCATCTGCTGCTGCAGAAAATGTGGCTTACTTTTTGGTACTTCCCTCCAGACAGTATCGCTGAAATCCAGATCATATCAGAGCTCCTTGGCTGAAAAATGGTTAAGGTCATAGGAAGAAACGCATAGCTAGTTGTCATCTACCTCTTCTCATTTCAGTAGGATACTATGATTTGCTTTGTTGGTTTTGGGTTTTTTTTTTCTTAAATCAATCATGAATGCTGTTTTAAAGATAAGCTTTTAATCTTTTTCTTTTTCCTCTTCCTACTGAAGTCCACCTTTCTCAGGCCCAGACCCCATGAAGACCTATAATATCATATTAAGGGGAATAGACATGATTGAATTTCCAAAGAAGATTGCCAAAAATGCTGCTAATTTAATTAAAAAACTATGCAGGTAAGTACCTGAAATAAAATCACCTTGATCTTATTTGCAAAGAAATGAATAATTTAGAGGCGTTAAAAAAAGTAACTGATTTGTTATTCATTTTATAGGGACAATCCATCAGAAAGATTAGGGAACCTGAAAAATGGAGTGAAAGATATCCAAAAGCACAAGTAAGTGTTATCACCATACATCAGATCCAGCAAACAGAAAAATGCCTTCCAAACACTTCAGTTTTCAGCAAAAAATACTATTCTTGAAATCTTTTGGCCTTTCCCTTCTAGTGTGCTGTAGACTCTAATTGAATTTTCCCCATTGGTTTAGTATAGATGCCAGCCTTGCCTGTGAGCAAAATCATTGCACATTGACCGTTACACTTTAATTACTCTAATGCAGCGGAGCATTTGGAAGCAATCCAACTTGGCCACTGCCTGCTTGGAATTTTTTGGTTTGCAGAATCACTTTCCAAGGTTTTCTCAATTTCCTTTCCCCCTCGCCACCCAGCACGCTTTCTTTCTACCTGTAATGTTAACTCATCATCCTTTTATGCCTGATAGGAGAGAGTTGTTAAGTGATGTCTCATATGTTTTCACAATGATGGAGGGGAACAAGAACAAATTAGAGACCCACTGCAGAAGCAGGTTATCTCATCCATACTGATCCTTCTCTTTTCCCATTCACAAAGCAAGATAAGTGGATTGAATGGACATTTTGGGGTGGACAGACTGAAGGCTCAGTTAAGGATTCATCCACCTACCCAAGCTGCTGTAGCTCAAACACAAGGCATGCAAACAAGGAGGAGGATATCACTATGCATGACCATAGCTCCCAATCTCACATGAAGGAAAAGAATAGGATTCTCATATTGGAGGCCTTTACCCTACAGGAAGGAAACAGTGACTGCCAGGACACCTGCAGTGAGGAATGGCTTTCTTCTGAGCACTGGTAATTTGAACTTGCCATAGTATCACCACTGGGTTGCTCTACATGCTTCATTTTCAGTACCAAAAAACTTACGTGAGATGACAGGAAAAATTACTAAGGCTAACTGTATGATTTGAGGAAGATGACTGCAGGAGATGAAACCCACTGTTTAGGCAATTTAAATTTCATTTTGTGCTACAGAAAATTTTTCACCATATGTCTTACTGTTTCATTATTCGTTCCCTTCTAGATGGTTTGAAGGCTTTAACTGGGAAGGATTGCGAAAAGGGACACTGACACCTCCTATAATACCAAGTGTAAGTTTTCCTACTAATATCTTCCTTCCTGGCCAATAAGTTTCTTTAACATGGATATTGTGAGCTTCTGGCATTAATACGCTGTAGATAAGTGCTGACAGCATATGTGTTTTTTTTCAGAAGATGCTTGAAGAAGTCACGTTAGAGACATTTTCAGTTATACTTGGTCTCTAAGCAGTCTCTTCCAGGAGAAGGTGGTTTAGAGAGGACATGACTGCAATGAAATGCCCTTTGCAGCACGGAGATCAGGGCAGGATCACTCACTACTACGCATTTTTCTTTTCCTCAGCTGCTCTACTTGCTTCTTCATCTGCATTTCACATATCACTGGAGACGTGCCACTTTCACCCCTTCTCTCAGATGTGTCCTTTTTCTTTCTCCTTTTTTCTTATTTCTTTTGGTGAAGCAAGTGGGATTTGTGTGCCTTCTCCCTTTTCTTTGCATTAACCTTTCCTTCTGTCTTTTCTTTTGTGCTTTTCACCCTTTTTCTCCTGCGTCCGTGTCCTACATGAAAAGCCCTGTTACCGCCTAGTTTATGTTTAACTGGGAGCAGACGTGAAGGGACAGTTCGACTCATTTTCTTTTGGAGCAAAGCTCTTCCTTTGATGTCTTTGTGAGCTCTTTACCCACAAAGCCTACCGCAAAGGGAAACCAAACAGGATTAGCTGATAGAAATTACCTTGGCCCCTTCTGTTCTGCAGCCTTCCCTCCTTGTTTCAACTTAATCCCTTTCTCTCCATGCCTCTCCCACAGGATCACCAAGAGAATGACATTAGCAATCGCGTTTAATTGCACCCCGTTGCTCTGTCCACCCGTGGTCCTGCACCTTCTGCAGCAGTGACAAGCACAGCTCTGAGGCTAAATCTGCCATCCCAAAGTTTTCTTAGCAGCTATGAAAAAACAAGAGGATTTTTCATCCTCTTTTGCTGTATGGGATGCAGAAGTTACTGGCAGCCAGTGGGCGAAAGCAGGACTTCACAAATATTTACCTAAAGCAGGATGCCCGAAGAACATATAAATGTTTTATAAATGAAAACTGTGTTTTTTCTGTTAAGCTTCTTTTTAATGACTATTAATTTGTTAGCAGTACTGTTCACTAAATTACATTTCAAGTCAGACAATAAAGTCACGTTTGCTCTTTTGCATCCAATTTCAGTTCCTGGTTTACCTGTGCAAGATGTCAGTGTAGCCTGAAAATGCTACAGACTAGCTATTTTCTTAAGAAAAAAGCCTTCCCCAGCTCTTAAACCCTCATCATCAGTTATGTGGTACTACCAGGGAGGTAATGAAAAGCTGTTCCTTAGCTCGTATTCCACAGGATTTTAGGACCTATTGGTTTTCAGCCTGCTCCTAGGACATTACTAGAGTGAGTAGTTAAGCCTCGATGCCACCGCTTAAATCCATGGCGGTAGCTGTCCTGAAAAGCTTCTACTTCTTGATTCTTCCAAAGACTTGCTTTCTTGCATCACAGCTATTGTATTTGAGAAAGATGTGCAGACCTTTGCACTATAATTAATCTCAAGACCCTATGTTAGTAAACAGCCAGACAGCTGATACTGACATTTGCACTTATCTTCTTGGATGGACAGGAGTGTCCCTTCTTGGCTGGAGAGGGCATTGAGAAGGACATTTTTTCCCATGTCTCTGACAGTGAAGGACTGTAGGCCACACAGGTGACCTGGACCTCAGAGCTGTGGGGAATTGCACACAACAGTGTTAGCATCACATAAAGTCAATCAGCAGAGTAACAACTCATCCAACCTTTCTTCCACAAATCATATTTCTTCTAAGGAAAAGAAAAGCCTCTACATTTGAGGTGTTGGATACACTCAGCCTTTTTATTTTGTCAGATGAAGACAAAAGGCTATCAATTTCCCAAAGGAGGACTTATTTCCCTTAAAGCCTCATCTAGCCAGAGCTCAAAAAAACACACCTGACTTGCTAGGTGCTCTCAGAGTGGGCATCTTCAGAGGAGCCCTGAGGAGCTCCATAGATGCTTTCACCCAGTGCAGTCCCCTTACACACTGTCTGTCACTGCTGAGAGGCTTTCGCAAGAGGCTTCAGCTCATGCACGTCCTCCATGAATGGTCACCAACTGCACTTCTTATACTTTGGTATCACCTATACTTCAGTAGCTGGTATCTTGTACATACATCATCAAGACTTATGCTCCCAGACGGAAAGTGGGGCAATGCTGATCCAACTGGGCAGCAAATTAAATTTAGAGCTGAAGTTGCATCTCTTCTTGATCAAATAGTCTTTTTCCAAGGCTTTATAGCAGCATCCATCAAACATGTCTCCTGGACTGTAGGATATGGTCTGGCCACAGTTTCTCCACCAGCTACACAAGTGAAAAAAACTATGACAAGTATTTCCTGCACAGCACTCCTACGGCAAGAGCAGTCCCCTCCAGCCTGCACTGACTACTTGGGGTATGGCTTAAAGTACCAATTTTCTCTAGTGAGACGCTATTTTGGTCTGGAGAGCTGCTGGTCTGGTTTTGTATTGTTTCATTTTTTTTTAAAATTGCATTGAATGTATCAGGGTCTCATTGTAAGAAAGTTTCAGTCATTATTGTAAAGCAAAACGTTTCAAATTATCTAGTTCCTGCCTTTGTCCTAGCAAGCCAGGTTTCTCTAGTAGGCTCTGTAGGCTGAGCAAAACTTGAAGGCAACAGGGCCCAGCTCACAATCTCAAGTTCAGGATCCTTGAGCCGTAAATTGGAAATCATTGGCTTTTCCAAGCCTTTTTTGACACCCTTGTAAATATGTGTAGGACAGTTGCTCTTGAACTAGAGGCTGTAGAGGGCCTGGATGATTAATGTAGGGAGGCTGTGGGAGGTCCTCCTGGGAATCAGCAAAATACCGTAGAATGCAGAACTTCCTTGCCTGCTGAAGATAGCAGTGAATGCTTTTGAATTATCACAGTTGTGAGACAGAGAGGGAATGTCTGCAAAGGTCCATTTTGATGACGGTCCCCTTCTTGTCACTCTCTTCTTTCCACAGGTCGCATCTCCGACAGACACAAGCAATTTTGACAGCTTTCCAGAGGACAGTGATGAACCACCCCCTGATGACAACTCAGGATGGGACATAGATTTTTAACGTATTTCTTACCTGCTTCTGCCTTGCTGAAGACAGCTTACTGGGACACGGCTGCCAGCAGAACTGAAAGAACTGGGGAGGATTAGTGCTCGGGGTCACCATGATGCCTTGATTGATGCTGCTACAGTAACTACAGTGGCATTAGGACTTATTGCTTAGATGACAATAGTGCTCTTCATGTTTTATGTTCGAACTTAAAATAGCAGTTGACATGGTGGTCCTGACGCAAAGCCTTTCACCAGTAAAGAAATATGTTTTCTATCACTGCAACGACCTTGCTACACTCTTAATTATAAAAGTCGAGAGATACATAGTGTAAGATGCACTTAATTCTAGCTGCAAGGTACTGGCTTTAGCAGTAGGATCAATAGTAATTTATTAAGTGCTGGAGCTAAATACAGTGCAGGATTTGGGCTATTCCCATCCTCCAAACTCTATAGGTCTTCTACTGTAAGCCAGTGTAGGAGCAAAGGAGGATCACAACAGTACTGGTCAAAGAGTCCACTTATGCTTTGATAAGCAGTGGTAAACTTTGTCCTTCTTAGTTCCGAGCAGTATTCCTGACCAGACTGAATGTTACCTTTCCTCTTTCTTTTTGGGATTTTTTTCCTTTGCCTGGTAAAACAAAAGCACAACTGTTCTAGATCCTTTTAAGGCAGATATGGGTCGTTTCTTTCATACAGCTGAGAACATACTGTAACACAACGACTGGGTTTTTCTCCTTTCCCTTGGTACAAATACATAACCGCATGAAAAAAAAATCATAAAATTAATTCATTTTACATATAAAATAGTGCTTAAATAATGGTCCTGTAACAAAGTGACAGCAACCCACTGGTCTTATTGATTAGCTACTACACATAAACTTTTACCTTTTTAAAACCCAAAGGAAAAACGTAAGACCCATAATGTACTTTATAGGTGCTATGTACATCCTTCATCTGTGAATATAAATAGTGAAACACCATTTCAGAAATATGTAGCAAGAGGCATCATTCTCCATCAAACTCTTACATGATTTTATGTCTCCATGTCTGCATCTTTTCCGTGTTTAGTACAAAGCTAATTAAAATTAAAAGTGATACTGGGCCAGTTTGCTGGCTCTGTAATACTGCCTGTAAAAAGTGTAACCCTAATTCCTCACTAAATTAAGGAGCTCCACAGGGCAATCAGTGGAATTAAATGGAAAATCAATATTGAATGTGTTTGTGCAAGGTCTCCGTGTTTCTGGTGTACTAGGTCCCCAGTGACCATGTTTAAGGCATGGGGATAGCAAGAGCTGAATCAGCTCACATGAAAAAAAGAGCTGATGAAACTGATACTATCATGTGTACACTTTTCTCTCACTTCCGCTGCTTTTCCTTTGCTTTAGTGCAGTCTCTTCTGATTTGTAGGACGCAACAAAGGAATCCTGTCCTGGATGCCTGCTTGTTGCCTATGCATGAGACTAAAAGTTTATCAGCTTTCAGTCTCTATAACAGACCCTGCCCCAAAAAATTAACTGATGCTGCCCCATTTAACCTCAGAGTTGCCGAGAGCTGTTGTAGATGATGGAAGTCAAAAGGTGAACTTCTGCTCAAAAGTAATTCATATGACTTTTGCTTAAACAGTATATGGAAAATGTATGTTTTAACCATAAAAAATAATTCCCTGATATTTGATCCCAGCTCTTCCTCGTGTTCCTAATGAAAGCGACTCAATAGAGCGTATTAAAAAAGTATTTTCTCCCCTTCTTCTTTGACAGCAATGACAACGTCTGCTGCTTGCCAACAAACTAAAGAGCTCGGTCATCACAAGCCCTTCAAAACCAGTCTGCCTCCCTAAATTTGCTCCCTAGTTTTCCAAAGGCACAATAATTTCAGGTTATTTCTGCTATTCATTAATCATTAAAACTTGTTTGCCTTGAAAACCATAGGGAAAAGATAGTAACTAGGTCTACCAGGAATTACCCGTGTAGGGCAATTACGCGCTCGCTTTTCAGCCTTCCTCTGAGGAATGGAAGATGCTTTACTCGTGCCCCCATTTTTTCACTCAATGGATGCATCAACATTGGAGGAGAAAACTTGCTGTATTTGTTAAGTTTCTACAAAAGAATGCAGAGAGGAGTTTGTCCCAAAATGGTAATATTGAGTAGCTGAGACATACTTGTCAGTCAAGGACTTGCTGAGAAGAAGAAGCATTACAATTATTTTGGGGGGCAACCCAAAAACATTACGGGAAGAAGGTTTTAGAGAGGGCTGATGTGTTATTTTTCTTTCTTCCTGTCCCATTTACCTTGTGCCACATACAGTAATTAATACCTGCAGCGTGCAGCATGCAGTGTGCCGAATATGTTTATTTTGATATCAAACACTTCACTCGACTTTCATCACCTTTCCTAAGCATACTTTAAACAACATACTTAGCCTATGTATATGATAAACGCCTTCATTTATAAGTGATATATTTGAGTTGCATTATATATATTCACAACAATGAATTGCCTGTGTGTTTCCACTTACTGTCCTTTCTTCTTTGTCTATTTTTTTAATATATGGGATGATGGCATATTTACATAAGGGGAAATCAGCTCCTGTATTTAAAATAAGTATATTAAGATTGGTGTCGTTAGGACACAGACGATCTGTAGCTTATCACAGTGCTGCATTACCCATAGCAAACTCTTATTTAACAACAGGACCACAAGTGAATATTTATGTAAATAGGTATTTTCGTGTTGATATTTTGTGGTACACATATAACTTTTCTTTTAGAGTTCCATGGCATTACTTCATTTTCTTATTTGTAATGTAATGTTTTTAGATCAAGGTAGACTTGAATTAATGTCATAATTGTCAGTATTATTAAACTTTATGTCAAATGTACTGTTAACTCATCTGCCCCATAGTTTTAGAACATGACTAGCTATCTGGCATTGTTGCAAGTGCCTTAAATCCGTGGCATCCTATTAAAAAAAATACAGATTTGGTGTTATGCTGCATGACAAAGACAAACACACCTCAAAATGTCGTCCTTTCTTAGCTTGCTGCGTTTTACAGTTCTTTCTGCTACCAATTTCTAAGCCTTTATTATATAATATTGATGAATTACAGAAATGATGAAGTTGTTCTCTTATTTCTGTTCAATGTACCAGAGCTGTGTATCTGTTAATGAGATACAGAGTCATTTCTGTGAAATGTATAAATGTTATGTGCGGGTCAAATTAATATATGACATCCTATCAGTCCGTAGACAGGTATTCCTGTTTTGCTAAGCTGTGCAGATTCAACCCATCGTGCCGTCCAGCACCAACCTCCTGTCTTACACAAACTCCTTTAGAAATCTCCCACCGGGAAGAAACAGTGAGTGACCCAGTGTGCAGACTGACCTGCATTTTTTGACCTGGAACTCCAAAGCAAAGACATAGCTCCTTTGCGCCACTCAACAAAACAGGATCCGTGCTTTTCCCCTAACTCCTATATGCAGCCTAATGCGGAGGCGAGCTCTCAGCATTCCTGCAGAGCTCAGCTGGAAATCTGGGAGATCCTTGTGCCCTGCAGCTCCCTGGCCATGTAAACTAGGTGTAATGCTGAGACTCAGGTTGTTTTGGGGCTTTACTGGCAAAAGGGGAAATTCTTACTGGGAGCTGCCTATCATCCCGAGTCCCAACATACACTGGTTTTATTACACTGGCCCTTTGTTTTATTTTCTCATTTTCTCGAGTTTTCTTCTTACATAAAAGAGGTTTTGTTTGTTGGACAAATGTTGGTCACCACCGGTCATCGGCCGGTTGCACTCTTTTGATGTAGATTTAAGAACTTTTTTTCATAAATTTTAACCGCTTTTGTTTTGCTCTGTATTTTCCCTGCAGCTGTAATTGCCGAGTGCCTGTTGTATACTTTATAGAGTTGAAATAAAAATAATTACTTTTGAATGGCATGTCGATATCTTTCTTCCCTGGCAGAAGCCACGTTCGGGAGAGTGCTTCTGCATAGCAATTAAATCAGATTTTTTATTCTCATTTATAATGATATGCAGTAAGATATAACCAGACAAACTTTGTGGTACTTATAGACTACTACCAGCTCATGACTTCATCTTGCAAGATCCAAAGGCAAATGGATACAGTTACTGTCCTTTAGTGCTTATTTGAGCACCAGTATCATCCTGAGCACCCTGGGCAAAGGGGTCCAAGTCTGGTGCTTTGAGCAGGGTTGGGACCAGGTGCATACTCTGAGTTTGTTTCCAACCCTGATTATTCTGTGAGTATGCTACGCAATAAGTGCATTTCCATCATGTTTACTCTTCAGGGTGAAGAATTCACTTTATATTTTGATTGCTACCAATGTAGGCAAGTCCAGGGCACAGAGCTGGGAAGGGACTGTATTTCCATCACAAGCTGCATCATCCCTAGATGGGAAGTGACTGCAAATAATATCCAAGCCAAAAAATTATGGTGTCCTTGTCATTACTGTCCCTTATGATTAATGCTGAGAGGTGGTGACACGGAGACACAGCATAGCCACTGGGCGTCATGAAGACATCACCACCGTATGTGGGATAATGCCTACATTTTACAACATTCAGGATGCTGAGGCCTTGCCCATCCCAATGGGTTTAAATCCATGCTTGGCCCTCATGTGACACAACTGTCTTTAAAGTCTCAGTGCTATAGGGACACAGACAGAGGTAAAAACTGGGGAAGGCAATAAAGGGAGCAAGACAACTTCCTTCCAGAAGGGAAATAAATCCAGTAACTGCCTAAGAAGGAGCTGGGAAGCATCACAAAATTATATTGCAAGATGCAGTAATCAGCTACAAGTCAATAACACAATTAAAAGCCCAGGGTGACGTGGCTCTCACCTGAAACTGCCAGGGGAACACAGGGATTTTGGAGCAAGGTGTGGCCTTCCTTCTTGCAGGCTAAAAATAGCAACGCCCCGGGTCGCCTGATGCGGCAGGGATGTCCGCTGCCCGCTGACTCACGGCACCCGCTCCGCCAGCGCCTGCGTCGGGTGCTCGCCGAAACTCCCGGGCAATCATTAGCCCGGCGGGAGCCCCTTGGGCCGAAACCCCCGGAGCAGCTCCACGGGAGAGCCAGCGCTGCCCCAGCCAAGGCCGGTACCGCCCACCCATATGGAGATAAACATTTACGGTGGGCTGGGCACCGCTGCGGTGTTTGGGGCCTTTAGCCTATGTTTTCTTTCAAACCCCGCTGAAGAAAATAAACGAGAGCCTCGCGCCGCCACCGTGAGAAACAACCGATTGGGTTTCGCTCCCGCAGTACCCAGGCGGGGGCGGCGCTGCCTCGACGCGGCCGCCAGGGGGCGCCGCGGCGCCCCGGGGGGCGGGGAGGGGCTATGGCGCCCCGAGGGCGCCAGTGCAGGGACCGGAGAGGGGCGGGCGGGGTCGGCCTCTTTGATCTTCCCGCATCAAAGGGCCCTGGAGCTCCCCCCCCCGCCGATGCTGCCCCCTCTCCCCATCTCGACGAAGGCTCTGCCTGGGCTGAGGTCGGGCGAGTGCGGGGACAGGAGCCGGGGAGGCGGACGGGACGCGGCGGACACCGGGGCTCAGCCCCGCCCGTATCCCGTTCCCTCCCGTGTTCCGTCCCCCCCCGTGTTCCGTCCCCCTCCGTGTCTCGTCCTCCCCCCCGCCCACCCGGGCTGAGCGGTGCGGAGGGCTCCTCTCCCTTCCTCCAAAGCTGCGCTGGCGCCAGGAAGGGCGCGGGGGGGGGTTGGGGGGGGGGGGCGGGGAAGCTTCATAGGAGACCAAAGGACTGACTCTGCCCCGGGGGGCGCCCTGCACCCCCCGCGGCTCCCGGCAATGGGGGGGTTGCATGGAGTGAGCGGGGCCCTCCTTTCCTCTTCCTCCAGCGTGGCCCGACTGGAGACAGCGGCAGCGTCAGGGCGTGCGGAGCATCTGGCCGGGACCAGAACGGGGTACTGGGGGGGTGGGGGGTGTCTGCCCTCGTCATTGCGAAATCCTGTCCCGGGCCGGCGGCCAATGAAGGAGCCCTCGGGGCGGGGTGGGGGTGGTTTTGGAGGCTCATCGGCACAATTCCCCCGGGGGCCCTTTGAAATCCCATCCGCTGTGCCCTCCTTCCCGAGGGGGCGGGCGCAGGAGGCAGCCCCCGGGAATATAAAGGGGCAGCGGGCAGCGCAGGGAGCTGCTGTTTGGGGGCTGTGGGAGCTGCTGTACGGACACCGCCGGGACGAGGGGCCGGGAGGGGACGGGACGGGACGTGAGGAGGATGCGGGGGCTGCTGGCGCTGCTGGCGGCGCTGAGCTACGCGGCCCCGGTGGGGCGGGCGGCTGCCCCCGGCGGCCCGCTCAGCTCCAACGCCATCAAGGGACCCCCCCTAGGAGGGGCGGCCGAGGCCAGCGCCGCCCCCGCCGCCCCCTTCGACGGCAGCAACAAGGCGCCGCCGGCCGCTACCCGGCAGGTAGGAGCGAGGACGCAGCGGGGATGGACTAAGGGGATGCACTGGGGAGGGGGAGCGGCGGCGCCGCTGACCCCCTCCGCCTCCTCTCTGCCCCCTTCTCAGCCTTTCCCCTGCGCCGAAGACGAGGACTGCGGCCCTGAGGAGTTTTGCGGGGGAGCAGCCCGCGGCGGGGGTGCCCCGCTCTGCCTCGCCTGCCGAAGACGCCGTAAGCGCTGCCTGCGCGACGCCATGTGCTGTCCCGGCACGACCTGCAGCAACGGTGAGGGGCGGAAGGGCTTGGGAAGGAGAGGGACTTCCCGGGGGTTTCCGCGGGAGGGGATGTCGGGCCCCCACCCGTGGCTGACAGTCGTCCCGCTGCCTCCCGCAGGGCTCTGCACCCCCCCGGAGCCTTCTCACGGAGCCACCGAGCTGGACGAGATCGGCACCGAGGTGCTGCCCCGACGGACGCCCGCTCCTGCCTGGGTCCCGACTGCCAAAGGTAAGGGGGTCCCTGGTACTGTGAGCCCTCTGTCCGTCGTGGGGGAAGTCCTGGAGGGGGATGCCTGCCCTGCTGTCCCCCATGGGGATGCCCATCCTACCCCACCATCCCCCGTGGGAACATCCTAACCCGAGCATGTGCCACGTTATCCCCGCACAGGTGAGGAGGGTGACTTCTGCCTGCGCTCGTCGGACTGTGCAGCCGGGCTGTGCTGTGCCCGTCACTTCTGGTCCAAAATCTGCAAGCCGGTGCTGCGGGAAGGGCAGGTGTGTACCCGGCACCGGCGGAAAGGCACCCATGGCCTGGAGATCTTCCAGCGGTGCCAGTGCGCCGAGGGGCTGTCATGCCGCCTCCAGCGAGAGCAGGGCCCTGCTGATACCTCCCGCCTGCACACCTGCCAGCGGCACTGAGCATCACCGGACAGACCGGCATGAGGGACAGACTCCGGCCCCACCGGAGTGGAAGGTTGTTTCTCAAGGGAACTACTTTTAAGCGACTAATTACAGTATGTTACTGTGTTGTGAATACTCAAGCTGGCACTTAGCTGTATATAACGCCGGGACTTGTAATGATTTTTTTTTTTCCAAGGGTGCTGCCTTGTGCTTTTCAAGCAATGACTGTGACTTTGTACACACTGGTTTTTTAAATCTAGGTCAAAGGGATGTGATCGCCTGTTTGCGAGCAAATAAACCATTCTTTAAAATCAGCCCAAGCTGCCTATGCATCGCTGCCTGCACATTCCTGTCTGCATGTGACTGCCGTGGTCCTGAGCTGCCCCACGGGAGGGGAGACACCATGGGGTGGAAATGATCAGAGAGACAGGGGAGCAGGGTGGCTGATGGTTGGCACCCCATGGAAAATGCAGTTTGGTTGTCAGTATTTATTGAGTTACTTTTTAGGAATTACAGTGTGCCATGATAGCCACTGATACCCTCTGGCTGCTAGATGCAGGGCCAAGGATAGGCATTGTGTCCGGGGCTCAAGGAAGGGCAGGCAGCAGTAAAAGATCCTACTGGGGGATTTTTTTCATGGCATGAAGAGGGAGCAAAGGATCACTGGAGGGGCTGTGCCAGACTGCAGCATATAGCTGGACCATGTAACTGGCACCAAGGAGCATAGAGAACTCAACTGCTTCATCAGAGCAATCTTTGCACCATACACAATAAAGATTTATTTTTCACTTCACTTTGCAGCCTCTTACTATGCGGTTTCTCCCTTTCGGGATCGCTTGGAGGGAGTGAAATCTGCAAGCATGCTTTCCTACTCCGTTCAGATTCTAATACTGTCCGCCTATTGCAGTGCTGGCAACTATGTCCTGTGACTCCCTACAGTATGGAGAAGGTGTTCAGGATACAAACCCATGCTAGAGTCTTTGCTGCACAACCCAGAAGTGGTTTGTTCCCTAAGCCCAAACCTGACTGCAAAGCAGCACATCCCTGGGTGGCTCTGAGGACACCATGTCCCGTTTGTAGGGATGCTCCAGGGTTGCCACACCTTGTTTTAAAATGCAACGTTCTCAACCAATTTTTGGTGCCTGTAGGGTTAATGCTACCTATCACCTCGAGGACTGCACTGGTACATAGGATTACAAAACAGTAACCCGAACTACACATCTCCCAGGCGTATGCAAGTACCAGCTGGTGCTGAACCAAGCCCATAGTTACAGAAAATGCAAATAAGGGAGAACAGAGTTCCATGTAGAGGAAAATTATTAAAAAAAGGCACCTTCCTCTTGCATGGGTGAGGCATCATCCTCAGCTTCCCTTCAGGTCTTTTCAGTGTTGGCACTGGGTGGAATCCGGGTAGTCTGAGAACAAAACTGCCCAAAACCAGAAGGTAAGACATTGGTGCTCCTTAGACCACCTAAATGCACCGGGAGTTTTTCCCCATCAAAGAATTTGCAGCAACTAAGGAAGGCTGCTACAGCTGCAGCGACTGCAGCCAGAGCAGTGGATGCCGTAAGCTAAGTGGCGATCTGCAGGTTGCAGTGATGTTGTGCAGTTCTTGCTGGATGGCACCTGGTTTGAGTTTCACTGTACTGAGTCTGCACTTGGGAACAGCTTTTACTGGGACGGCAGCATGAGCTGGGGTTTGAAGCAACCGCTGAAATACATTGCAATTCAAAGGTTTGAGTTTAGTGCTTTAACCATTGTGCAAGGCTTCAGAAATTAAACAATAAATTTAAAAAAAATACTTTTAAAAAAAGATACTTTAAAAATACTATTTTATAACATATTTGTTATTATTAAAAACACTTAGAAAAACTCAATAGAGTAATAAAGTTACCTATGAATAAAAGCATCAGTAGCTCTTCAGATAATTCATATCTGACATTGACAGTGTCATATTTTAACCCTAGTACATATAAAATAGTGTAGTTAGGTTAAGGTTTCTTTCCTCCATACAGTTATAGCACTTTCTCCTTCCCAGGTAAACCAATGCAGCTTTGACACTTTTGAAGGCAGTCAAAATTATGTTTACAGTTATTTAATTATGCAGCTTTTTGATGCACAATCATGTTGTATTAATCTTAGCCACATACAAGAGCACTTGGGTGGACATGGAGCTCAGCATTGTCACACCCAGCTCCATCCTAGCAGATACATTTTAGCATCAGCATGTCCTTGCAGTAGCAGTCAGCGCTCCAGATACAGTGATGCATTTCAGATAAAGTGATTATTTCTGTCTGAAAAACCTTGGGTACCCTTTCTTGTAATCAGTAGTACCGTGTTCTCCATCCTCTTTTGTTTCAGGCAGTTTGGTGACCTGTGTACTTGACCATGCATTAATCAAAAATCCTTTTATGTTGCTTATGCATTGGTTTTCTTTGCTTTCTCAGTCTGGTGGGGGAAAAAAAAGGCAGTTTTAGCAGCCCTTTTCAGGTGAGAAGAGCAGCGCACATTGGCACTGACTGTCTGATGCTAGGTGTAAGGGATGTTTGAAGTACAGGTTGCACCTATACCCTGGTGCCTAAGACCCTGCCCAGCAGGATGGATGCTAACACAGCAAATCTTCAGAATCATTAGTTTCATGGCTAGATTTCACAAAACCAGGGTTTTTTTGGGGCTTTTTTCCCCCTCCCTTTCTCTTACCTCCTCTCAGTAAGCAGTCATGATCTCTTCCTAATTCTGCCCCATTTGAACTTCCATGGTTTGTTCTTTAAGTAGAGAAATTTGATTTTTTTAACATCCTTTATTAAAAAAAAATAACAATATGATTTATGTATGTTGAGACTTAAGAACTCTCTTTAAGGAAGAGATTTTCAGCCGTCCCTGTCCCCATGTCCAGCGCCCAAGACCCGAACCTGTGTTAGGGCTTTGGCAGCCTAAGAAGCCAAAATATTTAGTGCAGCAGCACAGAAGCACAGGTAGATGGGTGTGAGCATTGGGGTGCCCTGAGGAATAAATAGACAGCGTGACCCAGGTGCCTCCTGTATTCATCTCCCCACCACTGGATGCTCCATATTTCAGAAGTGCCTGAATTAACACCTACAAACTCAAAAAAAAAAAAAAATATGAGTGTGGGAAGTTGAAAATATATTGATTAGACTTGGCAAAGATGGAACGTAGAAAGTCCTTGACTTTGAACTGGCTATTGTGTCTGGATCTCAGGCTCCGATCCAAAGAGAGAAAATATGGAGAAACACATTATTCCAGCACATGACACACAATCCAGTAACACCTAGTCAAAGACATCTCAGGATGTGCTTTGTGACCCATCTGCTCCCTAAAGAAATTATTCCCCACCCCCACCAAAAAAAAAGCAAACCGAAACAAACATTTTTTCTAAGTAAATTGTAGAGCTGATAGAAGTAGGTTTTGGTGGACAAGGAGGTTTAGCACCACTTGTTTTTACACTGTTCCAGGTTATAGGGCTAAAAGAGCTAACAATAAAGCTCTTTAAAGTTAAATATTGTTATTTATAACAATAAAAAGTGGAGCATTGTAAAGCAGTGTCTTCTAATGGCTGGTTGCTGGCATCACAGCTTTGCAGCTTTCTTGTAAATATAACCCTTCCCATCATTTCTCCTACAAATTAAGTCCTGTATCGTGTTAGGCTGGTGAACTTCACTACTCCTCCCGATTGCTACAACTGTGGTACTGCAGGTTTTAAAGATTTTAAAGGTCCTATTCCCATCAATATCCATTTATTAGATTGTCTAATTTTTGCTTTTGGGTTTTTTTTTTAAGTTCTTTTGAACTCTTAACCACTGGTCTGCTATGTACCTTGCATCCCTGCAGCACCTGGCTAGAAATAATAAAACAACATCCCAGAACCCCCCAGCTCTGAGATTACATGTATCAATACAGACAGTTTCAATGATGTGAAGAGAAAATTGAATTACTTTTCTAAACACGCTATGGTTTTCCTGAGGTGATATTTCTGCACTGTGGATATAGATTTCAAAGAGATGCTTTCACAGAAGCATCATCAGAAAGCCCCTCTCTGCTGCACACAGTGACAATATTGGTGTAAAGACATTAATCTCACAGGGAAAGAGGTGGGGAGGATGGGATACAGCAGAGTTTTTATGGTGATTTGTGGTGAAATGAGTTTTAGGGGAGGAAAATACTGTTTACTTCTAATTTTTTTCCTAAGTTCCTTCAGAAACTAGTTTGACCCCAAGTTGTAGCACAAGCTCTACTTGCTTCCACCAGTCTTTGCATTACGTTTAACAGTAAACTCCCAAGTCACTAAAAACACTTGTCCAAGGAACAAAACCCCTCTCTGCCTCATGCAGTGCAAGGAAGGGTTACAAAAGTTCTTAAATCCACCCATAGGCATATAAACTTTTTTTTTATACTCACCTCATCTGACACAGAGCAGAAAACTGCATATTGTATTTGGTTTAGAAAGATGAAAGCTCTGAACAGAGAGAGCAGGTGAAAACCTTAATGGATGTAACAGTACAGAAATTTTTGGTTGGGTTTTTTTTTTTTGTTGTTGTTGGGGTTTTTTTGTTGTTGTTTTTTTTTGTTTTATTGGGGTTTTTTTTTTGTTTTCGCTATATTTGGGGCTGAGATTTTTTTTTTCTTGTGGGGAGTTTACCCACCTGTTTAAGATACTCTTTATACAAAAACTTTCAACTAAGGATTTGGTGAAACAAATCTTGATCTCACTTGGGGTAGAAAATGGAGCATCCAGGTGGTCCAGCTCCTCATCACCCCTTGCAGAGCATTAAAGCTATAGTTTCCTCCATGCCTTGCGCTTCTTCAAATATACTACATCCCTAATACAAAGTGATGTTTATTACTATTCTTTTCCCCCAAGTAGATTTTTTTTTTTCCTCTGCCCTCCTCCCAGGGCCTGACTTGTGTCCCTAATTAGCACCTTAAGAGGGGGTGAGGATAACTGAGATGCTTAAGGAGGGCACTTCTGGGCAGAGCTTCTAATCTATCTTTCAGTGAGGGAGGGGACCCATTAGCAGGTGATTTAAGTGAGTAATAAGTCCATCAGCATGCAAATCACTTTTGCCTGATGAAAGGGTTGGCTTGGGAAGGTGAGATCTGCAGCTGGGCCACAATGGGATGTTAAGCCTTCCCTTCTGAGCATCTGGCAGGGGTGTCCCCCCACCTCTTCAAATCCCAGATCTGAATGGTTGGGTAAGTAAGGAGAAGCAGCTGTAGATGAATGAATGAATGGATGGATGGATATTGTGGAGGGGAAAAGAATCAGCATGAGTTTTGCATGAGAAAGTGGTGCTTTGCTAGTCTAGGAGTAGGTTAAAGGAATCAACAAGGAGGTAGAGGAAGGTGATCCAGCTGATTGCAAAGACCTTGCAAAGGAGCCTCACCAAAGGGATGAAGTTGCTGTTGCTGGAGAAAACAAAGGTTTCACCCTCCTTTGAAATAACTGGGGAGCAAGCCACGGGACCAAATAGTTGTTGCTTGTGGTGAAGGAAGTGATGATATCCTAAAAGGAGGAATGCTAGATCTTGTGCTTTACACCTCTGCTTATCTTTTAATTTTCTTTAAAAAGAAAGAAAACCCTTTATTAATAGTAAGTCTGTAGCTGATACAGAGTTGGTGTAGGTAAATCATGGAAAAAACTATGACAATGGCAGACTAGGAAAATATTGCAAGACAATATGGTAATACCAACTGATTTCAGAAGCTCATTGTCTAGAACTTTAGAAAATAAAGGGTAAGGAGGTGAGACTATGCTCACATACAAGGATGGGTTTGGCAACTCTTCTCAGTTGGAAAAGCGATGACTAAGTGAGGGTGCAAGAAGTCTGTAAAGCTGTAAACAGTGCTGAGGATGTGAGTGGTTATTTTTATTTCTTATAATGCAGGAAGGAGATAGACTGTTCAGCCAGTGGGTTTAAAACAAACCAAGCACATGACCAAGTAGCGTAACTGGTGGCCACAAACCTGAAAACTCATGAATTAAGTCACATGGGGACAAGATGAATTAATTCAAGACAGGGATTCGAATGCAAATACCAGCAGAAGAAATTTCTAAATGCTGATTATTGGTAGTGGGAAGTATGACACTAAAAGTGTCTAGGGGGGTGGGTTGTGGTTTTTTTAGTTATACTTTTGTTTTGTTTTTCTTGAGTATTTGCTCCTTAAAGGCCTTGATACTGCCTCTTGGAGAACGTGATCTGGGGCTGCAAGTATGAGGGTGTCAGACCTACAGAGGAGTGCTGATGTATTCTTAATTATTTATTTATTTTCAGTTTTAAACTAATCCCCCTTTAAAACATGTAATTGGTTCAAGATGCTGATTTTTGAGAAGAATAAGTGATGATGCAAGAGCTTCATCACTGGAAGCATAAGCCTGGCAAGCCCACAGTGATTATGAGCCCACCTCATCCTCTGTTCTGATGCCGTTGTTGTAACAATAGCCTGACACTCCAGGCTGATGTGAGCAGTGCATCTTCAACCTGTATTTGTTGTGCCCAGTGGAGGACTTCTTGAAGCGGGTCAAGTTGTCTCACTGCTTTTACCTTAACGTTGATGCATTTTGAAAAAGAAACAAAGTTGCATGTTTAATTTTACTGTCTGCTGTTTAACATACCTGGGTTTTGTGAGGTAAACTTAAAAATATGCCAATGCCATCATAAATCACTAACGAACAGAAGGCCGAAGTGTGGAAGAACATGTTCCAAAATGGGTTCAATTGCTCTTTTTTTTTTTTAATACTGAGAGCAACTTCACCACAGATTAATGTATTTTTGTATGGTTTTGATCTTGCAGCTTAACATTATTTCTCTATTTTTCTGTTGATCCACAAGGATTTTGTGTCTTTATAGTCAGCCTTGTGGTGTACAGGTGGCACTTCAAAAAGACTGTTTTGTAACCTGATAAGAAGTCAAATAATCCTCGTAAGGTAGGACATGGACTTCACACTTCCTTTTCGGAATAATTGTAATTGCACAAGGAGCAGTAAAGCAAACTATAATTAACTTTAATAATTTAGTTTATTTTAGCTTGCACATTCAAGGAACACTTCTCTGTTGATGTGGGGCAAAATGAGAAAGGAGGGTCCTGCCACTGTCAATGTTTTAGAAGTGTGGAGAACCCCTCTCGACTCCTCTAATGCAAAGCAGTTTTTTTGCACCCACTGCCAAGCTGAGGTCATCTCATCTCCAAGAGAACCTTCAGAGGATTCACACAAATGACAGCTCTTTCTCAGCTTGTGAGAGCGGGCTGGAAATGGAGAAATGAAATGCTAACAGAGCTGATTTCCATCGCAAATGTCTGCTGGGGTCTTTGCTCTGCTCTTTCACTGGTATATGAGCAGGTCTCTGCTGGCTTCAGGTGGCCTAGAGCTACCCATCCTCCCAAAGGACTGGCCTGCCCTAAGCCTTCCCTATCCCAATGGCTTTGCTGTCCCAGATGTCTCGCGTTAAGGAGGCTTTAGCTGCCTTAGCCAGGAGGAATGCCTGACCATAAATGATCATCCAAGAAATGTAATTTCTTTTGGCTACAGCCCAGCCTGTATAGGGGGATGAGTGATGGCCATGATAGCAATGAGCCCAGATCTTTCCCCTATTTGGAGACCTGCATCTCACTTCCTCTCTGAATGCAGCCCATGAGTATGCAAGGGAAGAGCCTGGAGCTGTTTTTGGACTGGGTTTTATTGCATTCCCACATACAGGGACCCCTTAATCTCATGGGCTCTTGAGTTTTCATCCTAAAGCACAAATCTTTTGCACACTAATCTGCTTCTGCATGTGTCCTTTCAATTTTAAGACTGTAAATTTTGCAGGGTATAAACAATTTTTGTTCAGGCATCTTTGCTGAGAGAACAGTCCAACTTGTCCCAGGGCTGGTTGGAGCCAGCACCTTCATCCATGGGCAATACTGCTACTCAAACCTAGTGCTGCCCCGGAGTATTTATGTGACATATAGAGATGCCTTATTCATGCAAGATGTCTTGGCTTCTTCTTGTCAAGATGAAGACATGGTTATGAGCAGTTTTAAAGTATTTTGTCCCATCATGTTTTGGGGAGAGCTTCCATCTCCTCCTTGGAGAGGAGTCCTTTTGGACACAGATGGGGATTTTGTACTCCATGAAACCTGGCCATGTGTCAGTTTCCTACCCTATTTCCAGCAGACTGATAAAAGACTAAGCCCATTACTGAGCTGGATACCTTTTGCCAGAGTGGTCTAATATTATTTCTGTCAGAAATCCAGCAACACTTGTTGGTAGCAGACGTTGTCAGCCTACTTGATCATCTAGAAAGCAGTAGGAACGCAAAAGAGAAGCCCTTGTGATCCAAATTATCAATGTGTTTTGGTCATTGTTGTAGGATTTTATATTCTTCTGGGAGCTCAGAAGCTGAGCACAGCACAAGTTCAATGTTGTCCAAACCTGGCAACAGTAACAATGGTCCTACTGGCAAGGAGAGGTGTGATGGGTTACTGGAGAAATGAATTTAGTATTTCCTAAGTTATATTTTTATATCACCACAAGCTGAAACAATCAGCAGTGAGGGGAAAACCCTTCCTTCAGTTTGTCACTTGCATTGAAAATATGAGGGCTTACCAGACCCGTAAGTAACACTTATTTTGGTTTAGATATGGCATTCTTAAAAATAACATTTGATTGTTTGCTGAAGAATTGTTATCATGAAAAGAAGCCTCCATCTGACCTGTAAAGCTCATTTGGATCCCTTTTTAAGCCTATCAAGGTTTTCTTCTGGAAAACTCAGGACAAGGAATCATCGTGACATATGATTCTGGCAGGTTCCTTAATATCCAGAAAAAAATTTATTTCTGTCTCTGTGGACTTATTTATATCATGTGTTGATAAATACCTGATGTATTTATGAAGGAGTCTTCATGGTACAACAGCATCTTAAAATGCCACAACAGCAAACAGCTGGACAGACTAATATTAGCTTTCTCTCTTGCAGATCTTCCAGGTTTCATTGCTTCTTAAAAGCTTGCTGACATATTGAACTGTGCGTTACCCTATAGATTGCTAATTGACCTTTTGGTATTAAAGTTCATAAAGTGATTGTCAGCAAACTAGTGTCAAACACTTCTAACACTTGGAAGCTGTCTAGCGCCTGATTTTCATGCTATTGAGCAACCCCGGGTAATAGCTGTAGCCCTCATATCTGTGTTTTCCCTGTACTCGTCTGCTGCTTAACAGATCATCTGTCCACATTCCTGAACTTTGGTTCTGGGTTTTGTAAATGACCAGCTTCTGCCCTGTGGAGTTTCTGACGCTGCAAAGGGTCCAGTTGCCATGTCCTGCTGGCCAGTGGTGTGTCCTGCATGTTCATGACAGCTTTCCTACCGTGCTGATGGTGGCTGTGCAACCCAAGTATCCTCCTTAGACCAAGGAAACCAGGTTCAAAGCAGTGTTCAAACACCCTCTGGAGAGCAAATGGACTTGAGTCATGTTCTTGATAGAGTTTTTCAGCTTTTGTTATTTAGGCTTAGTCATTAATTAGTCATTGTGTCATAAATGCCTCAAAAGCCAGACCATTATTACACAGTATCACAGTATCACAAGGTTGGAAAGGACCTCTGAGATCATCAAGTCCAACCTATAACCCTACACTAACACCAACACTAACATCAACCATCATCTAAACCATGGCACTCAGTGCCTCATCCAGTCTCCCCTTAAACACCTCCAGGGTCGGCGACTCCACCACCTCCCTGGGCAGCGCATTCCAATGACCAATCACCCTTTCAGTGAAGAACTTTTTCCTAATATCAAGTCTAAGCTTTCCCTGACGAAGCTTGAGTCCATGCCCTCTAGTTCTGTCACTGGTCACCCGAGAGAAGAGACCAACCCCTGCCTGACTACAACCAGCCCCTTCACCATCTTCATTGCCCTCCTCTGAACACATTCCAGTATCCTAACATCTTTCCCAAACTGGGGGGCCCAGAACTGGACACAATATTCGAGATGAGGCCTGACCAGTGCCGAGTACAGGGGGACGATAACTTCTCTGGTCCTGCTCGCTACACTATTCCTGATGCAGGCCAGAATGCCATTGGCCTTCTTGGCCACCTGGGCACACTGCTGGCTCATGTTAAGTTTCCTGTCAACCAGCATTCACAGGTCCTTTTCTGCCTGACTACTCTCCAGCCACTCTGTCCCCAGTCTATAGCTCTGCATGGGATTGTTGTGTCCAAAATGAAGTACTTGACATTTGGACTTATTAAACATCATCCCATTAGAATCAGCCCATCTCTCCAATCTGTCCAGGTCCCTCTGTAGGGCCATCCTACCCTCTAGCAGATCAACCCTTCCTCCCAGCTTGGTATCATCTGCAAACTTGCTGATAACATAATGTAACATAACATAGCATAACTTGGCATGGCATGGCATGGCACGACGTAACATTACATAACATAGCATAATTTGTCATAGCAAGACACGACATAACATTCCTTGGGTATCTTGATCCTTTCTTAGATCTGACTTGGTCTTAAGCTGTGGATGTAATTAAATAAATAATTAGTAAAAAGATTTTAGAGAGCTTTTAGAAGAATTTTCTTTGTTGCCCTAACATCTTAGACCTGAACACTTCTTACTGTTAAGAAGCCTATTATTATTAAAAACCTTCACTGTCATTAAAATTTGAAGACTATTGCCTGCATTTGCCTGTTACAAAGCTGAATTTATTCTAAAGGGTTTTTTTGTTAACTCAATAACCCTAGTTTCTTAGTATATCCATTAAATATCATTAAGCCTCAGAACATCAGTTTATATATATTTTGGTTTTTATTTCCTCCTTGTCGACATAGTTCCAATAACTTTCAAATCGATTCCATCTGAGAATTTCACATCTAATGCTGTGAAACAAGATGAAGAGCAAGGGCACATGCTTCTTGATTTAGGATGAAGTTCTAAGGCTTATATTTCCAGGCTTGTATTTTAGGAAGGGTGCTGTTGGGTTTTGTTTAGTACTGGGTTTACATTTCACAGAGCCACTGAGATGAGATAAATCAGTGTGGGATTTTTTTTAATAAAATTTATGACTTCTCACTGAAACAATCTCAAATACCTTTTGTGGTGAGAAAGAGGAAGGTATGCAAAATTCCTGAGTAAAACCCGCTATTTTCCTCCCAATCTGACTTGGCATGCATGCAAGCTATTCAACAGGCATATATGACATAGAGATGTATAAGAAAAATCAGGTGTCACTAAGAACAAGTATAATTCTGGATCTTGCTGGAGCTTCGTGTTTGTTAATTCCTCAGGGCATTTTAAGGAAACAAGCCAATTGGATCATGATGAGCAGTCATGGTACAGGCAGAGCTTTTTAAGGCATCAATTGGCCTCCTATCTCCCTTCTAATCATTGCTAAGATTACTGATGTGGGATTTTGGCAGAGCCGTAACTGTTGTTGCAACCTCTGGTTAAAAAACTTCTTAAAACTCTTAAGTTCTTCCTCCCTCATATTTTAGGCTATGTTTCACATTAAGAATCTGCTCATCTCTACTCTGGTTCCCAGCATGTGTCCCATGTGGTTGCATCCTTATCGCCTGCTCTTCTTTGTCTCTTAGAGTGCCAACTTGGTGGTCCCATTCACAACCCAATGGCAGCTATCATGGGGCTGTCCACCCTCTGGTTTACTGTTGACTTGTTTCAGATCTCTTATGTCCATTTGACAACCTGCTGGAAAGTTTCTTTTCTTCTATTTTTTGATGCAATTTGGTTCCAATGTCCTTCTGCTTTCTCCCCTTTTCACCCCTTAATAGCCCTTTACTCATCCATCAAGCTTTGGCTTTCAAGACATCCAATGCGATGTGGAGGTTGTTCCATACTAGTCCAACCGGTTCTCCGACTGCGTAGAGCCCTGACACTGAAAACTTCCAGCAAATAACTATTTCCTGTGCCTCCCCTTGCTGGAAGCTACCCAGAAACTCTTAACACAATCATTTTGCTATTGCAGACCTGCTCCTCAAATACCCGAGAGCTTTCGTACCCGAGATGTACATCCAAAGGGACGTAGTGAACAACAAGAGAGACATAGCGGTCTAGACCCAAAGTGTACCACCCGCTCATGTATATTTGGTAAAAAACAACTCTGCCTGCTGTATTTTATTTTTCTCACTGAGGTACATGTTGCTCTTAAATAAACATGATTATACCCTACATAGAGCTGCAGCTTAGTCCAAACACTAAAAATAGCAGGCAGAAAGTAGAGACTTCAATTAGATGCATACTGCTCAACAATTTAACTTCTAATTGGCTTGTGGTTATCCCCCAACTAGGAACCAACCCTGTTGTGTTTAAAGGATTCACAGTCTAGGAAAACAGGAACCTGAAACAAAGTCTTTTTAAAGTGAAATGACAGAAACAAGAGACCCAAGTGTTGCATATTGAGGAACTCACATCTTTGGTATCCTCTTACCTTTAGCTTAGAGCTATTCTGCAATGAGTCTGACCATCGTGGGTCTGAAAGCTAGGTTCATCTTCTCAGCCTCTCCTCAACTTCATTGCCATGGCCCCACAAAGTTTTTCTAACATAATTTGGGTTAGATTGATCCAGCTTGTGGTACAATACTGCAGAACTAGTGGTCAGGGGCATCCCAAGAGCATCTTGATTTCTGCCCTCCACTGCTTCAGTCCAAACTCTATTTGCATTTCAGTTAGCAACAGAAGAGCCTCTATCATCTTCATTTCCTTAATTTTTATCAATTTTTTAATTGTTCTGATGACTTAGCCTGGAAGCAGTAGAGCTAAGCGTGTGATTTGCCATGGCATCAAGAAGTGATGCTCATCCATAGTAAAACTTGTGCTGTGCTTCAGATGGTCACACACACACATAACACAAAGTGGCCTTCAACACCATGGGAGTCATTTGTCAGATGCTACCATCACCTTTTTTCCTCAAAGCACATTAACCTGGGTGCAGAATGGGAGAAGGATAAAAGCAGGGCTCAATTTTTTTCAGAATGCCAATACCATGCCACTGCCCATGCCCCGTTTTAGCTGAGATTTGAGTTTAATTCTGCCTTGGCATATGGTGGCTTCAGAGACAAAGTTTTTCTAAGGCTCTGGTGGGATCGAGAGGTGAATTTCAATGGTATACTAGTAAAAAAAAATGTGGAGCTGCCCACGTGCCCAGCAAGAATACAAGAGACCTTGCAGCTGCCTACAACAAATGCATCACTCCTTTTCTTCCCCTACCCACCCCCATAGCAATAGTCCTTTCCTGCCCCTTTTTTTCCAAGCCACCTTTTCTCCCAACTCAACCACAGAAAATTTGTCTGCTACAGTCCTATGATCACCAAGGCTTGGTCTTACCTGTGACTGGCTTAATTGTATGAATGCATGACAGTCTAGGGGGAGAACCCCTATAATCTCTAAGTGAAAGTAGTACTTGCATTTCAGTATACTCTGAACATTGTTGGAAGGTAAATTCTGGGTGTCTTTCCCCGGTGCTGTTCCTCAACAGATGTCTGAGAAAGCATTTACACCATTGTACTGGGGAGGAGAGCACACAAATAGCACTGTGTTTAGTCTGGTTAGGCTGAAACTAAATTCGGCCTTTCTGCCCAAAGTCACGTCCCAGCAGCCAGCTCTTCCTCACGTGAGTAGATTTCACTCCAGCATGAAGCATCCCAGAAACCACCGTGGCCTGAATGTTTTCAATTTTACATTATTCAGTCCAAAATTATCTGACTCCACGCCAGTGATGTCCGCTTATCCAAGGCTCTCGCGTGGAGCAGGAAAACCATGACAATTATGGCAGTTTTTTTGGCTATATTCTTACACTGATAGTGAAACAATGCCCTCTGTCACACTGATTGATAGAAAGCAAAGGCAAGTCTCTAGCTGTCCTTGAACTGCTCATAAATTAAGTATTAATGAAGCTATTGTAATAAGAGTGCAGCTCTGGGAGAATAATCATGTATAACATAGTTAACACCAGAGGGCAACTCTGCATAAAATGCAAAAGGACAGTAAGTGATTCAAGCCAGCATTTGATCCCCAGAAAAAGATATTTTCTAACATAAGACTTAGCTTTTTTATTCATAGACTTGATATATCTTAAATTACTGCATCAGGTGTTTCATCACAATTCATTCACCCCAAAATTATACGGGGAGTTTGTATATGAAATAGGGTTTATCATACTCTAGAAAGAGTGAATCAAATTGAAGCACAGAACTGAAATAATGATTGTATTAAATACAGCTTGATGATTAGCCAAAGGATGCTTTCAGTCCTCAAAGGTGAGACTGCAGCACCATCATGCAGTGGTGACGCTCCTGCTGTGTGGCTGACACCCAAGGAGACTCCCATTTGAAATTGTTTTCTTGCAAATTGTTGCATGTCTAGGCTCATTGGGTTTTCTTTAACTCCTGTAATTTCAAAAAAGGAAACTGACTAAGTTCAAAGCTGCATGAGGGTCCATTCTCTGACTGAGTGCAGCATCTGCATGAGTTGCTTATAAAGGCAAGATGTTGAATTACCACATACTCAGTCATCATATAACTATGTGAACAGTGGTCATTCTGGCAGTGCAAGATCCAGAGGGCTCACCTATACAAGCCATCTTCTTGTACAAATCCATCCCTGTATCCCCGTGTTTGTTGGCAAGTGTCTCTAGACAAGCTGAAAAAAAAACCCAAAATCATTTTGCTGCACACAATAGGACCAAGATTAATGTCCAGAATTACTCTTTTTTTTTAGGGCCAAAATCTTGGGAAAAAAAGTTTGGCTTCTTCAAATATAGAATGTTTGCTAGAGTACCTCCAGGTCTGGTATCCAGAGTTATGAACAGGAGAGTCTACATTCCACTCCTGACAGCCACCACAAACCCATTGTTTTCCTGGGGTTTCAAACAGTAGCAGGGCTGGCGGCCCCAAGTCAAAGTTCATCCTTCCACTCTCTTACAGAATTTCCAGCCTAAAAAGAAGAGTTATCTGCTGCAAAAAGGCTACCATATTAACTCCTCTGACAAATGTAAAAGTAGCTAAATAACAGGAACAGGAAATAACTACCCAAGGTTTGCCAGCTGCCAGCCAAACTGTAACCCACTTGAATAATTTTCGAGCCCAATTTACTAAAAATTGTGATCTGGAGTTAAACATAGCAAGATGCAAATAACACAGGGCAAGAGCTGTCTTGGGTTGGATCCTTGCTTTGGTTTACAGACCTTGGAATAACTCTCCCTCTTTATTTGGTGCTGGGAAGCACAGAGGGACTTCTGGGAGCACTTGCGGCTCTCTGGGGGTTGTGGATGCTCAGCACCTCCCAGGAATTGCTCCACATTTCTCAGTATCAGGCCCTTGATAGTAGGTTACCAGTTCTGCAGGGTGCACACAGTATACTTACGGATGGTTTGAAATGAGAGGCTGCAAATGAATAGATTTTGCCCAGGATCCTTTCATTAAAGCCTGGACAGACACGCATGCAAGCTGAATCTCATTGACAGGGGAGCACAAGATAGCTTTTCCAAACCCTGTTATTGGCAATCCCAGCATCTAAAGACTTGGTCACCACACTGAAATGCCATCACCATTTCAGTCCTCTCTGAATGGCCTTTGGTTATGAGTGGTAGAGTGGAGCACCCCAAAAACTTAGCCTCTGTTGACTCCTTGCCCTTTGCTAGGTGAAGTTGGAGGTGCAAGGAGAAGCTACAGGAGACCTGGGCTTCCCATGATGGAATGGTTGGAATTTCAACCATGAAATGCTCTGGGTTTAGGCTCATTGCCTTTTTTTTTTTATTTCCCAAATACAACGAGTCCATGCTCCCTTTGACTGCACCACTACACGGCACAGTTAATTTTTTTTTCAAGAGAGACTCGTTTCAGTTTGGGACCCATGGAGATGGGGAAAGGGGAGGCCATGTCCAGGACAGGATTTGGGGTATCTGGCTACACCCATGAATCTGCGGTGTTCATGCACTTTCCAAATCAGCGGTGGGGAGAAAGGGGTTTTAAAGAAGATTATACAGAAGAAGAGGATGCTAGTAGCGCATAGGCATCCCAAAGGTCCTTGGGCAGTTAACCCTATGGCTTTTATCAGCTCCCATCTCAAAATGCTGAGTTTGCTGGTATTGAACGTTGAAAGTGGGATGTTACCTTAGGTACCAAAAAAATCCAGGACCAATTGCCTCAGAAATACAGTTTTGCTGGGCCATGGTGGTACCTCTACAAGTTGACACCAGTTGGTTGTCATCACCATCAGAAGAATGGTTTCCTCCACACAAGGTAAATCTAACTGGGGAAGTCAAGCTGTCATAACTGTGTGACACTTCCAAAACCAAAAGATTTTGGATGAAATGATTTCTTTCATATGCAACAGGGAAAGCCAGCAACTTGCTTGTTAGGAATATACTTTTAAATGCTGAGAGTGCTTTATCAGGAGGACTGTGACCATCAGTAGCTGCTAGGATGCAGCACTCGGGTGTTCAGGGCTCCACAGTGCCTTTTGAAAGGTAAAAAGTTTGTTCAGTAGACCCTTATATTTACCTGTTTATGTATTACAAGAGAGTCTTGTGGGTCTGTTTTATTTGGCCTGAGACATCACTGCCTTTTCAAGTGGTGGCTTTTTTTTTCAGATCTCTCTAGGATTTTTTAAAGTGACCTGACAGCCAGCAAAATATATTTTGTTTGGTTTGGGTTTTTTTGTTCACAGCAGTAAATATCCTCTGTACATTGCTCATGATACATTGAAGTAATCAGCATGCTTAAGTGAATTGGGCTGACATTTTTAAAGTTATGCTGAATATTTGTGCTTCAATTTGACTCCAAACAGATAGTGGTGATAAGCTGAGATCTTCTCTTGAGCTGTACATCCAAATGCTGCATGAACTGTTGAACTCATTTATTTGTCACCAATTTATAAAATGGTGATGATATCAGACCAACAGAAATTGTTTGGAAATGGTGGGACATGGCAGAGTGGCCAGCTGAAGGGTGCTAGCAGTTGCTGTGGGTGATGAGCACTGCTAGGGGTTCAGAAAATGATAGACATCTTCAAGGAAGGCAACAAAAATGCCATTCCAGAGCTATTAATTGCCAAGATTTGTGTTTCAGCTGCTGCAATTTGTTTGTTCCCAGTGCAGTCAGTAATATAACTTGTATGCACCTGGAAATATAGTGTATAGACCACCTAAAGATGAAAAAGAAGATACATTCAATCTGATTGCTGTAATGTAGATATACACCAGTGACCAGCAAAAAAAAACAAAAAAAAAAAAGAGCTATATCACAATAAATGAAACTGAAACTTGACAGCCGAGGGGTAACCCCTTCGAGGTTCAGATCAAGTGGGTCAGAACAGTGCTGGGTGCTGTGTCTATAAATAAAGTGATACTGTTAATAGTAAACAGCTCCACTGTTCTTTTAAGAGACATATTTCTTTGACACATGCAGAAAGTTAAAGTTACAACTCTGTGAAATTTAAGTTTGCTCTATCATCTGTTTATCATTTACTCCTTGGATGCTATTGCTAAGAATTTAGGCTTTCAGAATAATGTTTATGGTAGGTGGTCCCTTCAAAGCTGGTTTCTCTCACTGAAATGTTTTGATTTGCTGCATGAGACTCATGCAAACTTTTCCTTCAACTGTATCCAACATCATGATGAACCAATGCAAGAAAAACTACCATCGTAGTATTTCAACACAGTCGGATCCTTAAAAGTGTGATTTTTCATTGAATTTCAGGGCCTAAGATCTTGTTTGCAGTTTTGTTCACCCTTTTCCAAGTGAAAAAGAAAATGTTTATATGTATACTCTAAATATATCAGCTTATAATCTAAATATAGATATATTTATAGCATTGCTTTTACACAGATACATGCACACACATTAACATAGCAATATCTGCCCTTTGTGGTTACTCATGGCACTCTCAGTCATAAAGTAAATACTCTTTCTGTTTTAGAAAATTATTTTTTCAAAAGATATTTACAATTATCATGACAAGGATGTGGGATATCAACACAAAACTGAAATGCTTTCCTCCTTTATGTTCACCTAAAGAAGGTGGCATCCCAATCTCCTCAATAAGCCATGGGAAAATTTTCCTCAGGACATTTATTTACTGCGTAAAAGAAAAAATGACTGAAAAACAAGGATTTAATATTTCTCTATAAAGACTAATATCATAAACCAGTACAGCCACTGGGGCATGTAACAGGACTCCTTTTTCATGTGGGCAGGCACTATATGGAAAGTGTAGCTGAGCGCAGGCTGAGTGTACACTTACTGTGGAAGTGATGTGCACAACCACACAAAAAATCAGCCAAACATTTTCTAAAAACTAAGAAAATCACCACGAGGAAACTTTTTTTTCCTAATAGTAAAACAAACACAAAAAGAAAGTGGGTTTGTCTGGGTTGATTTTCACTGCTTAATAAATATGACAATAAATCCTCCCTAACAAGCAAAACACCACAGAATGCATGCAGAGAGTGCTATGTTTATTTCATTTTTGCTAAATTCTCAAAATCAGTGAGACTTCAGGCAGCAAACGCTCAAATCGAGGTGAAATAAAGTTGTGAGATATTTGCCAGTGACCTCAACTCAGCTCTCATCCTTTTCACACGGGCTACTGCAGCCTGTGTTGAACTCGGGCGCAGGGGCGGGATTAACTTTCCTGCATGGAGCTGGAAAACCCAGCAGGGCAAAACACATGGAGGAAAGCAAGGACTGAATTGCCAGGAAAGATGGACAGCAAACACACAAGGGGGAAACAGTTTAAAAAAAACAAAGTTTGGATTTCTCGAGATATGTTGCTCCCAAAGCAATAACATATTATTGAAGAGTAGCATCAGCTCTTTAAATGAGAAGCCTTGGATATTACAGGAGAAGTATCGTTTTTTATATTGATTTTTAAAATTATTTTTATACTGATTTTTTTAGTTTTTAAAATATTGACTTTTAGATTTTTTTCTATTTATCTTAAAAATCATTTATATTGAGTTAAAAAACTATATATTGATGTTTTTACCTCTGTATCTTTGTCTAAAAACCCCAAAGCAAGCAGCTCATTTCCACCAGAGGGGTATGCTCCCTGCAGCACCATGCTGCGGGTGCAGCATCCTCATCTGGGCAGCAGCTCCTCGTGGCAGCCTGAGCCGCCTGACTCGCTGGCCTTGAAAGGCACTGGTGGGAGAGCTCCAGCTTCCTCTGAAAGCCTTTGTGCACTCCGGTGAGCCCATAAATCAGCCTGCTCACGCTGCGTGACCTTCTGACATGACCAGCAGACAGGAAGATGGGGAGTGCGAATGACAGCGCCGCTCAGCAGGTGACTGCCGACAATAGAGCTATAATTTTAAGTGGCCGAAAGAAATGACATATCAAGGTGTCACATGCAGAAAATGATATGCTGCCCTTTGTGGCCTCCTTGCCAAGGAGGTAAGAAAGCATGGGTGATTATTATTTTTTATTGCGAAGGTTTTAATTCAATGCAAGACCCTGTGCACCACTACTGGCAGTCTGAAACTGGATGTAATTCCCATTGGTTTTCTTGCCCTCTGGCTATTAGTGGATGGGGAATTCATTGACAGTGATAGCTAAAGGTTTGCAAAGCTGGAAGCAATGCTGGAGTTGTGTTGCAACTGCAAATAGCTGGAATTCTGCCTCTTTTCGTTTGAAAACTATGTTGCTTTCACCCCTGGTGCGCACCCCCCGTCCCCATCTCTACTCTCGGACACCCACACTCACGTGCATTTTTTCAGTAGTTTTGGGCTGGAAGGACGGCAGAAGAAGCAGAAGAAATTAATCAATTCTTCCTTAAAGAACCATTACCTATGGAGAAACTGCTTGACGTCCTGCAGTGTCCCAGTGGGATTGCCTTCAGCTGAACCACATGCCAAAATTACAGTGTTCAAATTGTTCAGAAAAGCAATAGAAAAACAAACCTCAGCTTCTTGGTGGTTCCATTTACACTTTGGCTCTACTCCTACTGGGCACTAGGGGTAAAAAATAAACCCTTTTTTTTTTGAGGGGGTAAATTTCTGTATTTAAAACCAGTATAGCCATACCCAGGTAGGTACTTGGGTGAATGTAGGTGTGTACGTTTACCTCCTTTTTTCCCCAAAAAACTCCTGTGAGAGGATTCATTTCATCTGTTTGAAATGGCTTATTGAGGCCAGGCATCTGCCTCTGAGTTTTTCCCAGTAAATCTGAGTCCGAACAGCAGTAGTTAAGTTTGTACTATGGGCAGCGTCCTTACCCCATATGGAGCAGGACCTGAGCGGGGAGGGACTTTCCTTGCCCTGGGAATGCAGAATATGCACCCTCAGGTAACGATGTCCCCCATAGCCAGCTCCTGGCAGTGCTTGTGGATGTCAGTGGCACAGAGGCTTGTCCCTACACTGGTACCCATTGCTTGCCTTTCTCACTCAGACTTTAATGGGATAATGTTAGTCAAGTACTTTGAAGATGAAGAAGAAAGACCAGGCAAACATAGGCAGATAAACAGAGTGCTTCATCTTCTGAGCGGCACCGGGTGAAAAGTGCTTCCAATTATTTTTCCCAGTGTCTCCACATACTGAAGAAGACACAGGTCACAGCTGAGTTCTCCTTCTCACCACAACCCAAAACATACCATTTGATCTGTCCCTGCAGGATGCTGCCAAGAAGCACACACTGATGCATTGCCTGAGCTGCTAGTTAATTCAACAGCCATTAACCTAAGTAAAACTATAACCTGCTGAGTAAACATTTCCCTATTGTTTCTAGAGATTACTGTGCTGGGAAGTCATTAATAATTTGGAACTACATTCAATTTATCTTTGTTTATTAGCTGCTTTTGTCAGACATGAGGATCGTCCTTCTGCTATTGAAGTATCACACTATGACATTAGCCTCGACTACAACCTCTGTAAAGTCAACAATCTGATATGGTCATTAATCTCACACTTCAAAAGGGGAAGCAGGAGACTGTTTAGGAAGATCTCACATCTGCTCTTCCACTTGACGATTGCTATGGCCTGAATTCAGATAACGGCTTGGTCTAGCATCCCCCTCACCTACTAGATCTTGCCAGGAGCTCCAGATTTTTGCTTCCAGTTAAAGGTGACCAGCAGATATGATGCAGGACCTGCAGGAGACCTGTACCCTGAGGAACAGGAGCAGGAGAGATGTTCCACATACCCTCCCCCCTCCAATAATACCTCAAATAACTACACATAGGTGACCAAATCTCATCCCTAGTCTCTAGGTGTAAAACTTCATAGGTACTCCTATGGACACATCCAGTTAATTTTTGATCTAAAGCCAATATACTTTGCTCCAAATTCCAGTTTGGTGCAACAGATCCTTGTGGGTTCAGAGCCCACCACTGTGTCTGGAGCTTCAGAGGAAGCTATGGCTCACCATAGACCTCCCAGGAGCTAGGGGCAACGGAGGACCTCAGCTGTGAAACTCTGTCCTCACAAAGGTTAAATGATAAGCATTTTCTCCTTCACCTACCTTAATATGGAGCCATTCGTACATTATCTGCTCTTTTGAACAAAAGAGATTTAGAAAGTCCACTGGAATTGCTGTAAGAACAGTCTGGCATGTTGGAAATGAGTCGATGTAATGCTTAATCTTCCTTATTATTCTGGAAGGAATGACTTAAACTACTGTTAAAATAAGATATTCTTTACTAATAGCATTTTTTTTCATGTGCTTTCACTACCACCAACGCTGCCACATGTCCAGAACAGGAATTACTGCAACATATCGAGCAGGAGGAGCCAGTGGATACAGTATCCTCTGTAGTTAAAGCAGTGACACATTCATGCTATCACAGTCAATCCAAACCTAGCATCATGTTTTTCTGGGCAGTGTTTGCTAACCTGCTACAAGCATTTGCTTTCTAAATAATTTCTTTCCTACCCAGGAACTAGCTCATAGCACAAACCACAGATGACGAAGCTTTGCCTTCACTTGCCCTGGGAAGGTCAGGGACTCTTTCATGAGTAGGAGGAGTTATTTTATATCAAGAAAAATAAATTATATTAAAAATGAAAACTTCATTAAACTTCATTAGAACTTCATGAAACTTCATTGAAATCCTGTTTTCACCAACATATTATTTATTCTTATGTACCTCTATGGGTAAAAAGGAAGATGCCAACTCTTCTCTTTGAAGGTATGACATGTATGATCTACAAGAACACCTATTTTTCTCTTTTCACTTTAAACAGAGGATTTTTTTAAATTTTATTTTATGCTTCCCAGTTCAGGAGCTGTGATGTGGGTCTGGGTGGGGAGGTCTCCTCTCCTCTCTCTCCTCCGGCTCATGTGCTTTGTCCAGCTGGCTGAATGATCTCCTGATGTTGGAGATTAGGTCCAAACCCCTCCAGGCAAGGAGGAACTTCAATGTGCATCTCCCACATCCTGAAGCTTCAATCACTGAGATATTGCATAAGGAGAGGGAGGAGGATGACTTTAGAAAGAAAGGAGCAGTTTTTTTGTTTCGTGAAAGAAGGTATTAGGACAAAATCAAGCAGCAATTTCAAGCCCTCCAGAGTGATGAACCCTGCCTGAGAAGAAATACTAATTTCTTTGAGCCTTAACTCTACTTGTCTTTTCATCATTTTCTCCTAGCTGGCTTACATGAATCTTCATCTGTTCCTCTCCAGGTGGTCCTAATTGGGATCTAGTTGTCTGCTGAGCTGGCTTGTTTGAGACTTAAATATCTCATCCACCTCCTCTAGACAGTCATTATAATATCCTTTTCTTTTGTTTAAACACTGACACACAGAACACATTACATATTATGCATGACTTAAAACAAACATTGCAATCTGCAATATGGCTCATGCAGGTATTCACTTTTGCTGCACACTTTATACATATGCTAAAGGTATTGTATACAAGCTAGTATTTAACCACAACTACTGCTCATGCAGATGCATGGTGCTCCACAGCATGTAAAAGGAGAAACTGAAATAGTCTTTTGATGAAATATATCTTCTTTTGCAAGACTCTGTGTGTGTGTTGCATGTGTCAGACCTGTCCACAGAGGATGCTATTTTGATAACTCTTGTTCTGGGATTGGTCTGTCATACAGGACAAGACCTGTCAATGGTTTTGTATTTTCATGTATGACCAAGCAATATCCTTTCCATCACGTTAGACAACACAGTTTAGTACCAGGTATCCTTTAAAATCATAATTGCACACAATGTAATATATTTGTAATCATAAGCCTTGTGAGGATTTTATTGGTTTTATTATAAATTCCTGTGGGCAAAGAAAAGTGCTGTATGTCATCTTCACCTTATAAGAGAAAACATTTCCTCTCCCAGCCCTCTCTTAGATTATTTCTTTGGGGAAATGACCGGAGACAGGCAGCCAGACCTTCGAGTGCAATGCAACCATTTGCTCTGTAACCGGGGGAAGGCATGGGCAGGCAGGAGAGGGCTCGGTGTCTAAATCTTTGAGTAGGTAATGGCAGAAAGAAAGGAAAGCGAAATCTTTGATCTCAGTGAGGTGCTAATTTGTAAGATTTGGGGGTTGTTAGGGCCTTAGGAAGCGCGGGCCAGCACATACACTAGGGCGCTTATCTGGCAGGGGATTAATGACGCGTTACTATCTCCGCACTCAGCCATTTACCCAAGCGTTTGAAGACAAGCCTATGTGTCAATGAAGGCATTAGAGCGGACACCTTGAGCCCATCAGGTTTATCTGCCGTTGCTGACAGGAACAGTAGGTGACACCGAGCCAGGCAGGAAACTTCAAAGTTTTGTGGGCTGAAGTCTTGCACCAAAGGCAAACAACCTTTGCTGCTGGGGCCGGGACAAACAGCCGGGTGGGGAGGGCAGCTGGGAGATGAAAGGCTTGTCCCTTCGCAGGCGCGTTGGAGGCTGTGCCGCCCGAGTTTGCCTTCATCCAACGCGGGGTAGGGGGGGACGGGACTCGTTTTAATGAAACTTTCATCTTGGCCCTCCTGAAAGTATGCTGTTTTAAAAGGAGGAACGAGAGGATTTGAAGCGGATGAAGACCGGAGAGGTCACCTGCTGCTTGAGCAAACACAACATCCAAGCAGAGGGACGGTCCGTTAATGTTGTTGTCGGGGATAAAGTACAGCATATATTTCCAAAGGATGGGATTGCTCTATACAGTGAGGCCGTAGGGAGGGAACAAGGGAAGGCAAATAAAAATATAAGAAGCAGAGACAGTTCGCCCAGCACTTCTATATTTTTCCAAATATTTTTTAGATTTTTCCTGGAGATGCTATTGCCTCTCCTATAGACCTCACCATCCGACCTCTGCAGTTACAACCACCATGACTAAATCCTGCAACCACCTTGAAAACACCACTGAACCTTAAATCTATATGATGGCTTTCGCAATTTTTTAAATAAATGAGATGTTTGTTTAAAAGGTAACGAGGTATTGTTTTTACAGTGAGGTAAAATGCTGATCTTTGAGGATAGGATTGATGTTTGAATTAGTGAGCTTAACACCATATAATTTGTCTCTCTGATGTAATTTTAACTAATATGCATCTAAATGGAAAAAAGATTACATGAAAAATCCTTTAAAAATAAGTATTACCTGTATTTTACTTTTATCTGTATTGTATGTTATTGAGGAGAAATACATAAGGGCCAACAGAGTTGCTCCTATTTGTACATTTTAAATCTCTAAATTACATTAGTTTGAATAAATCTCTCATTAATATTCCCAGACATGGAATTACTTTTAAGAAGTCCTCATTAAGGATCTGACATCTAACTTTGTATGGTCGTGAAAATACAAAGCCATGCAATTAACCAGTATTCTTGCAACTCAAAGATTTTTCCAGCTAAAATCCAAGTGTTTTCTCTTCAGTGCCAGTCATTTTTTTAATGGCCCATGCCATTCGATTGCAACACGCTGGGACTTGGAGAAGCAGCATGATGAATGTCGCACTCTCTAAAGGTGTCAGATAAGGTGTTGCGAAGGCTGCAGAGCTGGAGGCTGGTACTAATGGCTCCTGAAGCCACCGCAGTGCCAGGTTGCATTGGAAGGAGCACCTCTGCCCTCTTCTGGGACAGTCACGGCATAACTTGACCTCCACAAGAATTTAAAACCTCTTGGATACGCAATGTCACTTCTGATGGTTTGAGGAGGGCAGCAGCTCTGAAGATGCATACATTGCAGCTCCTGCAAAAAAATCTGTGCATTTAAATCTCACCTGGGCTGCAGGACTCAGTACCTTTGTAGGGGGACTCAAGAGTGAATGTAGAGAATGTAGAGAGGGGCACTCTGCAATTTGGAAGTCCTTCTAAAACCAGTGCATCCTTCCTGCTGGCCATCAGCAGACAAAAAACCTCATCCATGCTTCAGTGCATGTCTCAGTCTCGCTTGCTTGTGGTCCAGGCTTACTTCTGGCTTTTTTTGGCTGCCTTTAATTTGTGGCCATTCAGTAACCACTAGTTGCAAGCCTGCTGGGCTTAGCCCCCTTTACAGAAGCTGTTCTCTGCAACCACAACCATTTTAGAAAAATCAGGATGTGATGGAATATTTACTCTTTAATTGTTTAACAACATCTGAGAATTCAAGCAATTCCGATTAAGACCCTGAGGAATGTGGAGGCAGAGGAGGAAAAGCCATCTCCTTTTCATTTCTTTGGACTGTGGAGGCTGGAGCCAAAGAGAAGCTGGGATAACGAATAGTACAGTGGTTTTAATTAGCTGCAAGCCAGCACATTTCTGGAATGTTGAGGCTGATTGCATTTGTTTAATGATGAATAACATAGAACCATGTGGGTGGGTGATAATATATAATGCTATAACACATACTGAATATGGGGAATATTGCTGCCATGTCATAGCATGGTCACATCATGGACAGACCAACACAGTTGTCGTCTTCCCAGGGGAAATCTCTTTGCAGAGCATTTAGGGTAGGCTCTTTGGGTTTGTTTCAAACATGCCAGGAAAGGAGGGGTTGGTTTTTTTTTTCGGAAGAGAGTATTGCCCATTCCTACATACTTGCAGAAGAGATGAGTAAAGAGTTGAATGTTGCAGCTGGAGCATTAAGTGATTTGCCTGGTAAGATGCTACTCAAAGCTCCTGGGATGCCATGTAGTGTTGACACCCTCTGTGTTTTCCCCTTTCCTGCTGTTACAATAAACAGCTGGGAGCGCACATAGTATTCAACTAGGAAGTATTCAACCAGTATATTTGCAGAGGACCATCAGCCTGGAACAACCAGCCTTTGTGGTCAAAAGCCATCGAGCAAAGATATTGGTCTAGGAAAATATGCCCTCCATACCCCAAACACTCCCTGCTGGTCAGTACAAGGCTTTTAGTAGAAAAGATCAGAGTTCATTAAAACCTGATGGCATTTTGGTTCCAAAATTAGCACAAGTAGGGCAGAGTCATTGGGTTATGCCCACAGCTCATCTCTCACTGTCACTATAGAGAACAGCAAAACCCCAAGCAAACCAGCTATGACACAAAGGACAGGAGAAAATCTTGGTCTCTGTGGTAGATACCTGAGATTAATACAGTGCGTGCACATAGACATTTACGTATCCACATGGTGTAACAAGCCACACATACCAAGGGACAAGATTTGATGTTGATCTGTCAACTCACCCTCACTCTCATATCAAGCAAGGTCTGGGAACAGGTTACAGTCCTTGCCCCCAGAGCCATTGCAGATGACCACTATGAAGATTTCATAATTGCTTTGTTTAATGGTGTTTTACAGCTGTGATTATGATGTAGTGTATTTGTAGGTTATAAAAAAAATAATTTAGGTTGGAAAAGACCTTTAAGATCATCAAGTTCAACTCTGAACCTAATGTTGCCAACTCCACCATTCAACCATGTCCTGAAGTGCCACAACTACCTGCCTTTTCAATACCTCCAGGGACGGTGAATCCATCACTTCTCTGGGAAGCCTGTTCCAATTCTTGATAACGCTTTCAATGAAGAAATATTTCCTACTCTCCAGTCTAAACCTCCCCTGGTGCAGCTTGAGGCCATTTCCTCTTGTCCTTTCACTTGTTACTTGGAAGAAGAGACCAACACCTGCCTCACTCCAACCTCCTTTCAGGGAGCTGTAGAGAGTGATAAGGTCTCCCCTCAGCCTCCTCTTCTGCAAGCTGAACAGTCCCAGTTCCCTCAGGTGTTCCTCATAATACTTGTGCTCCAGACTTGTGCACCTGAGCCTGAATTCTGCACTCAGTGATTTCACCAGGAGCAGTGATGGACACTTTGCAGGTTGTACTGTCCTCTCTACCCCGTGCTCTTGCCTTGATAGACCTGCTTGAATCATCTGGAAATCCATCGGACACCTTGTTAGTGAGGTATGATTTTGCATGTCTTGCTTGTGAGCCATCTCTGAAATATTCCTGCTACAATAAGTACAACTCTGAAACATACAGCCATGAGAGTGAGACATGAAAATACAATGTATAACATGCTATGTTGAAATCAAAATGCAAAATCACTTCAAACTCTAATAAAAAGTCTTTCAGACACAATGGCATGCCAGAATTAAGGCATTAGGCATTAAAGTTTCTAAAGCCTTGTGTGATACTCTCATCTTCCATAGGACACAGTTATAGTTTGCATAAAAAAAATTAGAACTAAAATCTTGACTTCCCTCTTCCCATCGTAGCCTATCTTCTCCCTAAAAACATGGCAAAGCCCATATCCATCAGCACATTTGAGGAGAGAAACTGCTGATACGCGAACAGGAGTTGTACACATCACCTGCTAGTGCTTGCTGCTGTCAACAAAACATAGGACTGTAGGCTGGAACACTACACAGGTCCTGTAAAATGCTAACCACCATCACCTTTCTTCACCTTTGAAATGAAGCAATAGCAAGGATTTTGGACAACTGTCCAGCTTGAGGAGACCAGAGCAGCCAAAGATCCCATCTTGCTTGAAGATGCCACAACTGGCCTAGTACCTTCAGCATCATTACCTTCTCTGGATATATCGCTTTTAAATTCAATAAACTCCCAGACTGAAGCTCCTGCTGTGGTGAGCTGGTCCTTTATTATCCTTTTCCTTTATGGTGCAGCAGCCAAGAACAAGACAGAGTTGAGTCCACTGCAATGGGTCTCTCTGGAAACTCAAGCATCTGGTGTTGCATCTTGTGGCATCCTTTCAAAAGATCAGCCAAGCAGCTGCCGAGCACATGTGCAAAGGGAAAGCGCTATCTGTTAGTTAAAGCAATGCTATAATAAGAGCATTCACTGCCTGCAGCATCGTTGTTTCTGGGGGTGGCTTCCTGGACCCTCTGATCTCTGCGATTTCAGTGCAATATAAAGTAGCTCTCACACCAGTGGTGAGTATCAGGATGAGTACAAGGTAGTAATTTTATTTCTCTTACAGAGCAATGGTCATTGAAAGATGGAGATGTTCAGATTTTAGGTAGTAATTTTATTTCTCTTACAGAGCAATGGTCGTTGAAAGATGGAGATGTTCAGATTTTAGGTTGTGCTCTGAAGCGTTTGAGCATTAAGTGTTGCATTGCCAGCCTATGGCTCTCCATTTTAGGGTAGAACAGCCAGAAGGGTAAGGGAGAGCTCCAGTTTGGCACTGCCTTTAGAAAAAGGATGCCTAAGAAGCAATCAAGTTGCACTAATGTCCACAGAAAACTGTTATTTGCACGGTGTGGTTAATGCGTAGCAAGTTCATGCAGGAGCATGCTGGGAAGCGCAGAACTGTAGGCATTGCCTCCAGCCAGCTGCAGAAGAACCAGTCCCATTCTTCTCACTGGGTGCAGCACTAAATGCTGGCAAATGCCTGCAAAATGTCAGGACTGTGCTGTTATACAGAGGTGCCACCCTGAGCCTCCTAGGAAATAATTTAACAGCTTCTAACATTAGGCTGCAAATTGGGAGATTTGGGCCAATGTCAGGTGGGTGTTATAACTTTAATTACTCACCCTCTGTATTTTCTTCTTATGGCATGATATGTTTTTTTGGCACACGAATATCCAGTTTTGGTCCCAGAGAAAGGTCAAGATCTTCCTGGAGATGTAATTATGCTGTGTAAAAATTATCTATTCCTATCACTGCTTCATGGAGCTGGTATCATGCAGGAGGAAGAGATCATCCCTGTCTCCTGCAATAGTCCAGGGTATGAGGTCCATTACATCCTCCATCTGCTCCATTCCACAACTTTGGCTGGGGTTGTGATGACTGTGCACCTACAGCATCATCACCTTTGTATTTCTGTGAGTGGGATGATGCTGGAACACACAATATTGTAAACATGGAGCTGTTGCGTTCAGGGGGAAAGCTAAATGGTACAACTATGGAGGTGAATTAGGTACCAAAGTACTCTCAAATAGAAAAAAAAATGGAATGTGCAGGAAGATTGTAGATGTATAAGAGCAGAATACACCTGTAATAATCCCAGGCTTGGTTACCCAACCAATCTAAATTCAGTTCTTTTTCTTGGAGATGTGCTGGTGGTAAGATAAGACACGCTTCAGGGATAGGCTTATATTTGCTGTGAGCTTGAGCTTTGCATGTTTACCGGGGCAGGGAAACATGTCAGTATGCATTTTGTTCTCTTTCCTCCATCACTTTTCTCTATTGCCTGCTTTCCCTATTCCCCAAACCTGAAAGGATAGAGTGGTGCATACAGCAGACTGACAGAAGGTGAAGTAAGTATGCAGGAGGCAAACAGCTGCCCACAAACAACTTCCCTGCTTTCCCTCCCACACCCACCCACGTGCATCGGTCGCTCAGAGGAGTTTTTATCCAACTTCCAACACTGCAGAAGAGTGGGTGTTTACGGAGAAAGTTTTGCCTTCGGCTCTCCGTCCTACAAAGTGTCAGATTGGGGCAAAGTCATGTTTTCCCTGGGAGTAACGGTGCAGTTTGCAGAATAGACAGTTAAGCATGTGCTTTAACTGCTCCAGGATGTGGGGTTTGCATTGCCAAAAGAAAAAACAGAAAGAGAGAAAGTCTGAAGTCTGCTCTCACTTTCGCTGGTTTAATTCTAATGACACTAATTTCAGCAACACTAGCCCTGCTTTGCACAGTGGGAGAAGCTCTTGCCTCACACAATTTATTCCTCCAAATCCAATATCTCGTGAATGGGCAGACAACCTGTGGTCCTTCTGTCCTTTCACCTTTCATCGGTAGAGAAAAACACTACCAGTTTGCAAATGCTTAGCACCCCTATCCAGCAGAGTTTAGGAAAAGTGCTAGAACTAATGTAAACAGAGAATTACACTACTACAGCTGCATGTGGTGTTATAATTACACAAGAATGCAGCTCAGCCGCTGGTGCATCATATGCGCCACACTGTCGCCAAATTTGCAGATGTTCAGTCTTACTTTTATTAAGCATGACAATACCCAGCAGGATCTATTTTCTCTGATTATACTCAAATGGAGAGGAATATTAAAAGGCAGGATAATTAAAAATATATGCCTAAACAAAGGATGTGTCTACAGTTCTTTTTCCTAGTGCTTTGAAATAGTTTAAATTTCTTGGCTGGCTTGTGTATACAGGGAACCCAAAGGATGTCTTAAATTCAGACATATGTCTTCATTCTGTTTAATGTGCCAGAACAAAAACATAACTTGAGACCACCAAGAATTGATTTTTAAGTGACGACTCCTTGTTCTACTGTACCAGACTCCAGGGCAGATTTTGCAGCTAGGATATAATAATTTCCTACAAGAAAAAAAGACAGAGTTTGTCTACAGGATATTATGGTTAAATGGAGACTGCAGCCTCAGTTCAGGTATTAACTCTGTATTACTAAGCATTATTTTTTAAAACAGATGTTCAGAGGAGCATGTGTGCAGGGATGCTAAGCGTCTTCGTGAGTAGCATTTCCTTAAATCATCTCCAACAACAATTATGGCAGACCCTGAAATAATCATCATGCTCAGAGTTTTTCCAGAAGATGAAGATTTGAAGAAAGCAAACAACCTGATTTGGAGGAGAGACAGCCAGTCGGTAGCAGTCCAGAGCATGGGAAAAGTAGAGGCACTATTATGGCACAACTGGGAGCTGGATCATATAGAAATCATGTATTAAACACAGGAAATGTGAAACTCAGGCCTGAAAATACGTTATTATGGGAGTGTGTGCAAACAGGGCACAAGTTAACCTTTTGCGATGCGCATGCTTCCAGAATGCAGTAAAGAGAGGCACAGGGTGCAGAGGGGCTGGGAGTGACTTGGCAGTGAGCAGGAGCAGTGTTGCTGCCGGCAGAGCAGGAGACAGCGACAAGGATGGATAGAAGGATAATGGACAAGACGCTGAAGGACAGGATTTCAGACAGCTGCAGCTCAGATAGTGGTGCTGAGTGCTGCCTGTAGAGGGAGAAGCAAGGCTCTGACTTGTGTGAATCCCCCTCTGCACTGAGAACTAACCACCCCAAACCAAAAGTAAAATCAAATAATTCAACCTTTACTCTATCCATATGCATTCCCCAATGTCTTACCATCTAAACAGAGCTGTGGCTCCTAGTCGGTTTGGATATTTGAGACAAAGAGGGAAGAAAAGCTGAGGGAATGAAGGCCCTCTCCCCGCTCTGAACCCATCAAAACTTCCGTCCATGCAGCAAGCCTTGCAGAGGTTGTGGATGCCTGGCAACTTGCCAAACATCAGGATAAAAAGAGGAAGGTAGAGTCAGGCTAGCTATGGGGAGTGCTCAGTCATCATTCACTGGGCTATAATATAGGCTACAGAGGATGATTAGCACTGAAAATACCAAAGCTGTGATTTTTTTTCCTTAAAAGAAGCATCTTCATCACTCCACAAAACTGCTTAGAGGTCTCCAAATCCTTGTTCAAGGCTTGGACTCTGTTTTTGGCAAACCTCAAATGATTGAGCCCATGTGTGCCCTGGTGCCTTCACCCTGGAGAAATCACCTGGACACTTTGGTGATCAAAAAGCTAAAAACAGCTTTAAAATGAGTCCCAGTGCCTAAAACAGAACTCTGGCAGCATTTACGTAATTAAACCCCAAATTCTGACGTTGAGAATCCCCAGCCTCCTGCCTTATCTAAGGAGACTAAACCCTGTAGGCACCTAAACTGTGCTAAAAAAATCCCTGCAGAAACCCCAGGCTCAGGGTCTGTATTTCACCCATAGACTCCTTGGTGTCAAACATGCCAGGAGCCCTCGGGCAGGAGCCGGGATGCTCCTTTCCTCCAAAGCTATCCTAAAATAGCCCAATTTAGCAACAATCACTGTGGTTTCAGCTCTTATCTGAAAAATATATTTTATGCAGTGATAGCACAGCATGGTTTCCCATGGGGGCAAAACTTAGGCATGTGGCCATTGGATTTGGTGGTAAAGCCTCAAAAATCAGTTTTACCCTTTGGCAGTGCATACTGCTGTCATTCCCAGAGGAAAACAGCACTTGTGGACCATGTTTCATCACTGTGATTTAGTCTGGACTAATGCAGCAGCTTCCCATGGTCACCCCATATCAATAGGTTTGCCCCATCATGCAGCAACCCATGTATTGATCTAAGTTTGTGGTTTCTTGATATTTTAAGTACTTTAGAATCCTACAAGCATCAATGCTCATTTTAACGGCTTTACACTGGCTGTGAATGATCTCAATCCTGCAAACTCTTTGGGCCATGGATGCCTAGAACCAGATTTACAAATTGCATCCACTATTTATTTTCTCACTTCTTCCTATATAGAAATAGCCATTGCTCAGCCTTACTGATGCTTTAGGGTCAAACTCATTGCCCACAGGCCAAATCCAGCCCTCCACCTTGTTTTATCCGGCCCAGCACCTTGTTTCTACTCGGTGGCAGCACTGAGCTCCTTGCCCCTATGCTCCTGCCAGCGCTGGTCACGTGTGCAGTGTGTGACAGAAGTTACGCTGCAGGAGCAGGAGAACAGCGGGAGCTGTGAGTTTGACAGTCCTGCTTTAGGGGAAGACTGTAGACCATGCAATTGGAGGACCCACTCACTAGGAGCAGCAGGGGGAGCTTAGGCAGCTGTGAAATGACCAGGAAGGTAAGGTTGTCCTGGCTGTTGAGAGGAGTGGGAAAAGTATCCGACAGCAACAGCTGGAACTGCTCTTGCCTTTCTGATGGCAGAGCTCTGTAGGATGCTTGAAGGCTCCCCCCACTCAAGGAACAAAGGAAATGAGAACAACAGCAAGAAAAAATAAGTTATGCCAGGAGGAAGTCTGGATTAAGCAGCCAGATTTCCTCTACATAAATCTCACTGTGAAAAGACTCATTGAAACACAAGCTTTTTCCTCTCACTTGCAAATATTTCTCTTGCACAGAGCAGTTTCCTGGGACCATAAAGAGCTTCTCCAAAACATCTGTAGGTCTTTCTAGACAGAGCTACTGGGGTCTGGGAAAGGGTCTCTGCCCTCAGCCATGCCTGTCTGCCTGGCTTGTCCAGGTGATCAGGCCTCGGGAATGCAGTGGTGAGTCCATGCTCTCAATTCACAAGCAGTCCTCAACCCTCTGGGACAAGTCACTTTCAAAGGCAGGATCCACCCCCTGAAGGACCAGGCAAACACAAAGTGCTGTTTGCAAAGCTCTAATTGAAGCTGTAAGAACTCATCTAGTTCCTCCTCCTCAATTTTCATAGCTCCTTTAGGACCTTTGGCTCCTCACTTCCAAGGTTTTAGGGGTTGTCCTTTCCCCTTGTCCTTCTTGCAACTGGTCTGGAAATAATTTGGACAAGACGGGTTTGTTGCAGCCATCCTGAAGCAAAGTCGTGTCTCATGGCATTGCAGAGCACATTTCTTACAGGGTCACTTTCTTCCCTCCATCCTTGCAGGACCCAGCTATTATCACGGCCTAATAACTGTCTTGGCACACATACATACTTATATGTGGATTTCCTATACTTTTTTTAGACCATATCTGTTTGTACATGCTTAATATATGAGATCAAGGAGAAAAAAAGAAAACTCAAACCAAACAAAACACAGCCCTTCATGCTTTGTTTTCTCCCACAATCGCTAAGTGTTAAACCAACATCTGGATGCTCTATAAATGTGTTATTTAAGGAGAGAGAGTTCCCCAGAAGTGTTTATTTGCAATGTCTCGTCCCTGTGGCAGAGTGGCTTTTTTGACGTGAGGCTCATTGGCAGCTCATTGCATTGAAGTGACTCGTTTGTAGTCTCAGTGTTTGTACAATTGCCAGAGCCAGAAGATTACCACATTAAAAATACACGTCAGTCTTATTAAGGAGCGGTGTCTAGCAACATCCGTCAGGGAGCTCACTGGTGGAAGTTTTGATTTAAAGGCAGGATTCACTTGCTCAGATGGGGAGGGAGTTTGTGGGATCTCTGGCGTGGTTATCCCTCTCCCTTTTTGTTCTGTGGCTGGTATGGGTTTGCTAATCGAGGGGGGAGGGATGGTAAAGGCATCTTTTGCTTCATTGCTTGCTTTGATCCCTGGGCTCCAGCACGACTCACTCAGCACAGACTCCCTTCTTCTGCGAGGTAACTGAAGGGGCAAAATGCTGTGGTCTCTTCAAAAGCTACCAATACGCTTCAGGTTTCTGCTTCATACCCTTTGTTACCTTTAAAAAGTGACTATGGTGGCATTTTCTCTCCAGGGACAGATGGAGAGCTGGGGACCACTGTGCCTCACCACATTCATGACACCAAGGGGTGGATGTGGGGTAAGGAGGTGTAGGTATGGCTCCACAGAAGGGATGCAGGCAGGTTTTGGCAGTTTATGTCTGGTTCAAAAGTTGGACAAATTTGCAGAATAGCTCTGGTTGGTGCCTAGTACTTGTCAGACCACTCCTGGCGTGAACATCCATTCCCATGGCAGCTTTAAGTGGTCTTGAAGAACCTCCAAGCCCAAGGCTGAGCAATAGGCTCCAGCTAAGACACTACATAAATTGTAGTCAAACGGCACAAACAGGAGCATGTCCTTCCACATCCTCCTCCCCTTCACTATTTTATGAAAAGGTTTTTGGGAGGCATACACTGCCACAAGCATGGTGGGAGTTTGAAGATGAAGCTTCAGTGAATTGGAAGGCAATAATTCTCCTGTACATCATATAGAACAGGTCAACAAGGTAAAGAAAATAGTGCAATTGTGTTGTACTTCTTCTGGTGCACTGGAGCAATGTTGAATTTCAAGGAACAGCAGGGCAAACTGCTGGGAAAAAAGAAGACAAGTTCCATGGAAGAAACTAAACCAAATCACATGGCTGTGAACATGGTTCCAGCTTGAAATTTATGTGTGACTTGAAATACATGGTTATTTTTTCAAATTCAGAGTTTAAAAGTAATTGAAAACAACGCAGCTTCATTAATCTGAATCTGGGTGGCAAGGGAAAATATGACATGACAGATGGAAGCACCACAGTTAAGCATGACTGTTTACAGGAGTTGAGATCTTGTCATCCTTGGTCAGTGATATTTTGTTGAAAACCCTATGGGGGAAGGAAGCAAAGCAGTTAGTAAACTGCAAACCTTAATAAAAGAGTTTTAAAATAAATTTGAGAGTTCCATTTTCCCCAGTGTTTAAGATGTTGACAGGCTTTGTTTTGCATGTCCTTGCTGTGTGTTAGAACAGGGTGAAGGTGGCTCTGGGTGTCTTTGTTTTGCAGGAAGATCTGCTCTTTGCCGTTTGCTACCATGAACACAAGAGGATGAAACAGCTTTTGAGAAAAGGTGCCATTGTACAACAGGTATGGTTTCTCCTGTAAAACAAACAAACAAAACTAATAATAAACAAAACATAAATAATGTCTCCTTAATTTGTCTTTTGCCAAGAAGTTGCACAGCATCAGGGCTCATGCAAAGCATGCTTTTAATTATCTCCGATGCAGACCATCTTCCTGCTCCGCAGAGAAATTAAGAAAGGAAGGAATTTTGTGTGATTGGATTTTATTTGTTTGTTTGCTCCCCCCCACTGCCCTACACCGTTCTCCCGGCCATGGGAAAGAGCATCACTTTGGAATACCACTATCCTATCTTATAAAGCAGTCTATCTACAACCAGATGTGCCTCAGGGAATGGATTTATGCAATCTTCTCTTCTCCTTTGGCATTGATTCTAGAGAAAACCTCAGAAAATCACCTTTACTGAGTGAATAGGAGCCATTCTGAGTACCCATCTCTCTCTCCTGAAGAACTTGCTTCATAGAACAACTTTCCTACAGCCTTCTAAGGATATTTAGTATGAATACACTCACCATGTATTGCGTTATTACATTAGTTATGCTGGATATAGTGCCCAAACTGTAGAGGCTTTATACAAAATATTATAGAGCATTTGACAACACATATCCCATCTCAGAGTTGAGTATGCAGAGCACTGCAGTTTTTTTCTTCTTTTTTGTTCCTAGTAGTGCCTTTAAAAACTTTTGACTGCAAGAAGGCCTTACTAGGTTGGCAACAGATGCACTTCCAGCCATGCCTTTGGTGGAACCCTTCACAGTTTTAATATGATTTTAACCAGGTTAAAACTGTGATGTTCTCACAGGGGCAAAATTCTTTCTTTCCACTGAGAAAGCTGGGGACAAGCTGAAAGCTTCCTATTTGATCAACATCTTCCTTCTCTTTTGACATTTAAACAAAAACAAATGAGAGTTAATAACATGCTTTTGTTTCTCCACTTTTTCTTACATGCAATGCCATGTAAGTTGTATTTGTGCAGTTCTGAAAGGAAAGCCTTCAGAAAAGTTGAGCAAGCATATTTTTTTTAATGGGAGGCATTACTTTCCTTCAGGATTTCTAATTATGTCTAACCATGCTAATTAAGTACTGGAGGGAGAACTTCGTTCTCCTAATGATTTACCACTGAAACATTTCTAGCATAGTTAGCTATCCCAAACCACCTGAATATCCTGACACTTATTAAAACTGCATGCAGCTGTACATTGAAAATCAGTCTGCTCTCCACCTCTCCTACAAAGTCAACTGATGTATTTTCTGTGCTCCTCATTTGCTTTCCAATTCAACATTTCAACAAGATAATCTGTGTATGTCAAAACTGCAGTAAAGGACTTGGGAAAAATAATGCTTTCCCTTTCTCTAGGTGAGATGTTGTTATTTAATTACTGAAAGCAAGCAGTGTGTTTCTTTTTACTCCTGGAAATAGTGATGCAAAAAAAATCATCTTTGGCCCCTGCTTTCCCTTTATTGCTGGTGATAAAAGAATTCAATAAGCCTATTTATTTCACTGCTGCAAGAAATAATTGACAAAAAATAGAGTCACATATATTAAATACATATATTCACACATATTCCTCCTTCTCACATATGTTCCTTCACATGAACTGTTATATAAAGCTTATTTTCCTTCTGCCACTGAGACAGCATTTAACAATGGTACAAGCCATCCTTCTGCCAATTAATTCCCCGAACTAGCAAGTTATATTAATTCATGGCTTTTTACACTCAGAAGGAGAAAGTTGGAGGGCTAGAAGAAAAATCCTTCAGGCGGCCCCTGATCCTCTGTCCTTCAGTGCTATGGCATGATTTAAACAGTCCCATGTCTTTGAAGACCCTTTCTCCTACGTGTATCCTATATAATGTTTTGAATTATTAATATAAGGATAAACATGGCTAGGGTTTCCAGTGCTGTGATCTTCCTGCTCAACAATCAAATGGCTTAAATAGGAACAACAAAATCCAAATACAAATAACGGTTTGAAAAACACATGATTTGTGAGAGGGGACAAAACACATAGTGTTGGCCTTTATGGTCTGACTTATTTCCCGTTACCTGTCATGATTAAACTATTATTAATCATCATTTTCTTAATCTTAACATTGGAACAATTTTTTAAGCATCCATGGTCTGTCATGCTTTGGAAAGAATTTGAAAGCAAGCTGCTTTTTGGTAAAATTACATTTGTATGCATAGTGAGGGTTTTCTAAAAAAAAAAGGGCTCAGCTCCTGCATCTCTTTGGGGCAACATCTCTTGAATTTAATGGATTTGCTGTAGGAATTTATTTATTCTAAGTTGTGTCTTTGATCGTTTTAAATGAAGACTACAGCAGACTAGCTGTTGCCAAGTCATCATATCTATTCTACTTGCAGGCCTCCACTGCCAAAAACTTAGTCTCTTGTCCAGTGAATCTGTAGTGAATTTGTCAGGACATTAAAAAGAACATATTTAAGTAGTGAGTCCTGGGCTAGACTTTGCAGTGACAGTCAACATGTTTTCAAACACCCCAAAAGCAGCCTCTCTTTTCTTCCTAGCTCCTTCTAGCCATGTAAAAGAAGATCTGTAGGGCAATCAGTATGTAATTAACACATTTTTCCAATCCTTTTTGATATTCCTGCAGTGAAACAAAGGGAGAAATAAAGTCTCTGTAGACTTGAACCAGTGAATTCACAGAATATCAAAAACCGTCTCACTGCCCTGTATGAAAAGCAAGAAAGCCTACTGCCTGCTGAAGAGTGTACACCACATCTAGCTCTCAGTTGTGCTTGCAAAAGCATGCAGCGGAACGGCTGCCTGTGCACCAAGCTGTGGATGTGTTGTTTTACTCTCTCTTGCATCAAGGTTGACAGTATCTTTCTTAAAGGCAGAGGCAGTAGTACCTTTATGGGTAGGTTTGTAGTGCCTTTAGTTGTCTATCAGCTCTGTTCACAGCTTGCTGGATTTTACAACTGTGCTGCTAAGCCTGTGATTTCCTTAAGCCTGAGCAAGCTGTTTTATAGTGCTAAATTTAAACTCTGTTCCTAAGGGGTTTCTAGGATTTTCTTGCTTGCAGAGCCTGCAAACTCAGGCAAATCTGTGTTGACAGGCCAACATTCAAATAGCATTTCTTCTGGATTTTTTTGAAACTGCATAGCTAATGTAGCATGCCAAAGGTTTCCACTGATTATAGGTCTTATGTATTCAGTAAATATTCACCTTTCTAGTACCTTCCCCAGATCCCAGGCTTACGCTGCACTGTTCGAAGAACACCTTCACACAGTCCTGTAGCTCGAGTAAACTTTGTGGTGTTTGAGGTTTATGAGTTTGGCAAGGTCTGTTTAGGTTCAGGTTCATGGAGTTTGCTTGCTAATTTAGGGTAGAAAAGTGTATTTCAGCACTATTTCAAATCATATTGTTTTCATCTAAGGTACACAGTTTACAAAAAAACAAGCATATTTTTCTGTGTCAGGAGAGCAGAACACCTCTCAATGGGCACAGAAGCAAAACCAGGTGCTCTATTTATTGACCTTTGCATAAATAGTGTACCCCCCCCCTTCTAAAGTGCATGTTTTTCACTTCACCCGTTCTCTGGGTTTTTTGCTTGCTTTCTCCCATGTTGTTTTTCAGAATTTAAAAGAAACACAAAGCAAACCACATTTTGGTTTCAGTGACTAGATAAGACTGAGAAGATTGTAGCTATGGCATACATCCATTATCCTGTTTTGTCCCCCAAATATTCCAGGTAAATAAGATGAAGATGAGCTTGTGTATCTGGGAGTTACATCTCCAAAGAATAATAGACAGAACAAATATGCATACTAAGCCTTTAGGGATATATTTTTTTATCACCAAAAAAGTAGAGCACATTAGACTCCCATGCTTCAGCCAGGGTTGGCTCAATTAATCTCATGGGTTTTCCTTCAAGTATTTCTCCCGGTTTAAGATCCTATTCCACAAGCCCTGAAGGCAACCAAAATGACTAAAACCTGTCTCTAACCACACCACCAGCAGCACTTGTACTCAGCATCAACCACTAATCAAGGCAAAAGTCACGCCTTTTTTTTCTGCTCACAAAATTATGTCATTTCAGGATCTGAAAGGCATCAGAGCCAGACCAAGGATCAAGATATATTTTCACTTTAATTTGATGGTGGAGATGGTCCTATCCTGCACTACTGCAAGGAAGCAGGCGCCCAGTGGGGTTTGAGTGGGACATGTACATATTTACCTGTAGACTGTCCAAAGAATTGCCAGGACTGACATTCTAGAATCAAAGGATTTGACGCATATTTTCAGAAGGGAAGCTACTCCAGTGGAAGTGGTGTGAGATGGAGGGATGATTCACAACTTCATTTAGGCGCCATTGTTTTCACAGTCAGCTCTGCAAGCAATACATCATCTCTTGCCTTTGACAGGGATATGTACTCCTCACACATGAAATATCTCCATTTGACTCACTTTATGTTTTGCCTGCCAAAACCCAACCTGTCAATGGGAGTGAAAAGTAATTAAGCCAGAGGTTCAGAGCATTGTATCCGTTTTACTCTTCAAGACAATTTGTCTTTCTGAACTGACCGGGTACATCATGCACTGTGATCTCAGTGCTGATACAAGCTCAAGTTGCTTGCAGAAACCTGTGCCATTTCTTCAGAAGATAATAATTGCCAGACCTTTGAGCACCTGCTGAGAAGAGGAGAAAAGCTGTTGTCTGCTCCCTGTCCCCTTGGGTGCCTGTGCAATTTTGAGAGCAGAGAGACCGTATGATCGTCCATGCTGTACAATGACACTATGTGGAGAGACACAACATCACAGCGGCTGATTAGTTAAACTAAGGGCAACAATACTGTCTTTAAACATTTTAATTTTTACTTTAGTGGGTACAGCTATAACAATCTTATGCTTAAACCTTGCAAACATGTTGCCCAATGGCTCATGTTCCAAATGATTTCAGTGCTGGCTCTGCAGATGAGGAAAAAACTGCTATTGAAAGAGATGGGAGGGCAGTGCTTGCCAGTCAGGATTATGACTTGTCCTTGAAATTGTCATCAGGTAGAAAAGTCCTTTTGAAACAAAAAGCAAAGCATTAAAAAACATGAAAATGTGAAAATGTGGGGAAACCCCCCATTACTCTGGCTTTTTAAATTGCCATAGATCATTTGGATAAACTCAAAAATACTTTTCGAATTGAAAAAAGGGTTCTGACTACAATTTTTTTGTTTATTTTTTTTTTCAAATGCCACTTTCGTCAATATCCATAGAATCACAGAATGGTTTGGGTTGGAAGGGACCATAAAGATCACTTAGTTCCAATCCCCCTGCCTTGGGCAGGGACACCTGATAGACCAGGCTGCTCAAGGCCCCATCCAGCCTGGCCTTGAACACTTCCAGGGAGGGGGCAACCACAGCTTTCCTGGGCAACCTGTGCCACTGCCTCATCACCCTCATCTTCCTAATGTCTAATTTAAATCTTCCCACTTCCTATTTAAAGTCATTCCCCCTAATCCTGACACTACATGCCCTGGTAAAAAGTCCCTCCCCGCCTTTCCCATAGACCCCTTTCAGGTACTGGAAGGCTGCTATGAGGTCTCCCCAGAGCTTTCTCTTCTACAGGCTGAACAAGACCAACTCTCTCAGACTGTCTCCATAGCAGAGGTGCACCAGCCCTCTGATCATCTTCATAACCCAGAACTGGACGCAATACTCCAGGTGGGGTCTCACGAGAGCACAACAGAGGGGCAGAATCACCTCCCTCACCCTGCTGGCTGCACTTCTTTTGATGCAGCTCAGGACATGGTTGGCTTTCTGGGCCATACATTGCCGGCTCATGTCGAGTTTCTCTTCAATCAGCACCTCAAAGTCCTTCTCTGCAGGGCTGCTCTCAATTACATCATCCCCAGCTTTTGTGTATGTTTCTGATTGAGCCATCCTCTCTGAAAACACAAAATGTTCTTTTTGCTATGTTCAGAATGAGCAGATTAGGCTACAGCTGGTGAAGGAGAGGCAAGACAAAGGAATAATGTGTTGTAGAAAACATGATGACCCTATTGCTTGCAGAAAAGGTGATGAGACTATCGCCTAGTGTCACTAAACTTCTTGCTTGCTGGCTTTCACTCTATGGAGCCCTTTTAGTCTGCATGCAGCAAAGGGCAGGGTTTTGACCTATAGATATTGACGTCTCTCCTAAGCCAGCCAATATTGTTCCTATAAAATGCTGATAAAATGTCAGGGGTGGTGTTGTACCATTCTGTCAAATCATCGGGGGAAGCTCAAAGTATTTGAAAATTATATTCCTTGTTAGAAAATAATTACACCTACAGGAGAATGGAATGTTCGCTGTAAAGTTTCATAGAACAAATACCCATTTTGGCTTTATGATAAGAAATTGTATTTTGTCCTTGGAAATGCACTGTTCATCTTCCACTACTATAGCAAAATGTCTCGGTAGAAATAGGTTAAAGGCTTGGTGAGACTTTCTTACCTACTCCAGACAGAAAGCCAGAATTTCTGCTGTTTTTCCTCAGTAGCTTTCTTCTCCAGTGATTGCCTTATGTCTGCATTGAAGACTGAGGCCCTCTCAACAGGACATTCTCATCATTTCCCAAAAAAAGTTTCTGAAAATAGACAAGTTTTGTCTCTTCTGGTGATGTTTCATCAGACAACATCACTCGGTCAGATCAGAGTTGGTGCTGTTGTAAGTGCATACTGGGGAAGATGGGAAGAAGATGCCCTCCAGTTGAAGGTACAAAAAATACTGACTGACTTTAACCGAAATAAAACCAGACACTGATTTTACTTCTTCAGTACAATTCGAACTTTGCTTATAACCAAGTTCTCCCTCTCCCACAGCTATAATAACTTGAGTCATGGTTCATTAACATCTCTGCCTGATACATGATGCAAATAAATAATTACAGCTTGAGACTTTGTCCTGTATCATTAGCAGAAGGTTTTGCATTTAATGCTGAGAATGATTCAAGTGAAGAATTGCTTTCTGTGACCTGACATAAATAAGGGATCATTATAATCAAAATCCCAGCCTTGATTTATATAGGCTGTTTGCTCAGGCTGCCAGGATTGAGTCTCTTAATTCCTATTATTATTGAGAGATTTTTGTGGACGTTGATCTAGTTTAATCAAAAACTTGCTGCTTCTAACAATCTTTAGAAAAACAGCAAGAAACAAAACCAATCCTATCTGAATGGATTTTTCCTGCTCTTCAAGTTTGCCCCAGTCTTGGATTATTGATTGCTGTGACTGTGATATGCTTTGATTTATTTAAATCAAAGCATCCTTCTTTGGCTTCGATTGCTCTCAGTTTAACTTTAAATAGACACTGATACAAGACATAGTGATATAAAGAACATCTGTTTTTGATAAATGACATCCGGAGATGCATGGGACTACTGAATGCAGAAATTCCTAAAATATCTGCAGGTTACTTTGCATCATAATGCACACATTTGTTTTACTTATAATACCAAGAGCAAAATTAAATAATTTATAAAAAATTCCATGTAAGTAAATGGACATCATAAGAAACAAAAAAGTATTCCTGTAAAAGTTTGTTAAACCAAGACTGGGAGGCTGAGTATCACTCATGGGAAGTCCCTCGATACTACTCTGACTCTGCAAAGAACATGAAATTCTGGCTGTATTGAAAAAGAATGTAGTTGTTCATACTTCCTCCTAAATGGGTTACAATGAAATGCAAATTTCAAATCCACAAACCTACCTCAAATACACTGCAAAAATACTCTTCAAGAAGGAAGCCTGGTCAGTATTTTCTCTTGCTGGCACTGCAGCCCTGGTGCAGCTCTAGAGGAAGGACGTGTTTCCCATAATGCCTGCTGAGTGTAGCCAACTGTGTTGCTTGAGTAACTGAGAGGACACATTTTTTAATCTTCTAAGTAAGAAAGAATGGTGCCCCACTCTTAAAACGGCTGGAGGCTGAGACAGAAGGCTCATGGCCAGCTATCTCCCACACTTCAGAGATCCTTCACATGCTACAGTGTACCTTTGGCTTCTTCAGCACGCACAGGATTTCAACACTGTTGAGCTCAGTCACAAGAAGAATATTTTGTCAGCTCCAGACCTACGGACAAATTCACAGGGGACAGTGGGAGGTAGGATAAGCCTGGAGTGCGTGGTCTGAAGGCAGGAGCAGGGTCAAAGTCGTGGTGATGGCTCATGTCATCTTAACACACTTGTAACACACAACACAATTGTAACTTGTTTCTTTTGCTAATGACATGGGAGTGGAGTCTGGGCTAAGTGTAGTCTCATGGCCATAAAACTCTGGGTTTGATTACAGTTTTAACAATATTTTTCTTATCTTTTTATGTTGCAAAATGTTAACTGGACGTGCAAAACCTGGTGAAATAAGGACAAAAAAGATTATTTATTATACCTGGTGTTCCTCTTTACCCCATCAGTTATTTTCTTTGATAGATAGCAAGAAACTGGCCTAGAGGAAAATCTATCAAACAGCCTAAACGATCAGTGTTTCCTTGATTTTAGAAAGCTGAGCAGAAAATGTTAAGTTGTGAAAGATTATGGGGATGGAATTTCTAATCCATAGCATTATTTCCTTGTTTCAAGGTCTTCAGGCTACAAGGTCCAGTCACAACGGATAATGTAACTCAAATACCTTCCTGCTGGAGAAAAACAGCAAGTGGTACACTTTGCAGGAGCACTTTTATATAGTGCTGGCCAAGAATGATTTTTTTTTTTTTGCTAAAGAGAAACAACTCCTTTAATACACAGGACACTGTCAATAATTGATAAGGATCCCAGCAGCAGGACAGGGAAGTCCTGTAATATGACTCTGGCAGTTCACAAAGGTAAAGGCCACAAGGAGAATTAAAACATGCCATAAGGTTCACTGCCCATCACCTCATCCTCTCTGAAGTCATGGAGTCTCAGTATAATCAGTTGTCCAGATTATCTCGTGGAGAGTTATTCTTCTTTTCATTAAGGCATTGATTTCTCTGCAAATTGTTTAGTCTCTGAACTGATTAGTCTCTTTTATGAGGTTATTAATGCTATAAGCAAGAGGAGTGAAATTAAGAGCTCCATAAACTACATATAGTTTTGCTGAAATCCATGGCAATATACTATGTACTTCCAGGTCTGAATGTGTTTTATAATTTACAGATAAGGTCAAGTCCAAAAAATACTGCTTGGCTGTTTAGGGACATACATGAATTAAACAGGCAAAGAATTTGTCTAACATGAGGCCCTGTCATACAGAGAAGGGCAGTGCCCATGATTTGCCAGTACCCAAGGTCTGCTGCCTGACTCAAAGAGCTGTCAGATGCCTTTGGCATAGAGCTGTCATCCTGACGAGGCTGTGATCTCTTCCCTATAGTTCTGTGTCTGGAGTCTTCTCACTGATACTGGAACAACTTCAGAAGCACACTTGAGAACCTGAGTTAAAAGTAAAAAGGAATCAGGTCATGAAAACACCTAACAATGTATTTCTGCTCAGGCATTTGTGCAGTGTTACAGACTTACAAATATAGAAGACTATATTGTATGTTACATTGAGCACTTTTACCTACCCATGCCCTTAAAAAATTCAACATCATTGGCTTAGTGCAAGATTTCATCTTTTAAGAACAGACAAGGGACTGAAGTGCTTTATTAGTTTTGTCTAGCTTATGGCATGTTCTCAAGTGTTTGATACCTGTTGTTGCCACTTAAAAACATTTCAGGACACAAAAATGTGTCAAAACTGTCAGGTCATGTGTCTTTACATATGTTTGCCACAAGCAGTAAAAGGGGGATTTTTTTTGCACTTTCAAACCATTAAAAAACCCAATATACTTATATTAGAAAATAAGAAGGGAGAAATCCATCTTTATTGTAGAGTGACTGAACTTGCTGCCAAGGTGAGAGATTCTGAAAGGGGTGCTACAAAGGTGATGAGAACAGTATCGAGTTATGGTCACAATGGATGGATTATGGTGGAATTGTCCAGAGACAAGGAGGCTTCAGGTCAGTAGGAAACACCACCTGTAAAACCCTGAAGCCCAGGACTTTCCCAACAGAGGTGGGTGACTGCAGTCTCTAAGAACAGGCTGAGCTTCTGTGGGAGATAACTTTCTTGGGTGCCAAACAGCTTTATAAATCTGGAGCAGCCAACATTCACTGACCTTAGGAGAAGGAAAGAGGATTCTCATCATTTTGCATGTGTGAAGAGAGGAATAAACCTCTTCCCTGACTTTGAAGACAGGCCTGTGGTCATGTCTATTTACACATTTTTATAGATGTACATATTCAAAGGGTTTTATTCTAGCACAGCTCCTGAAACCCAGAGACTAAAACTAGCTTATCTCAAACCTTTCAGCTATTCCCATTATTTCATTGTTCAGAAGTATTTATAAATGTGAGTACAAAATCACACCAGCAGAAGATTAACTGAAGTCATTTAAGATTCTTTCTGCAGATGGTAGAGGTGGGTTATATTCTGTGAACCCCAGATGATTTCCTTTACTAAGAGAATGTTTGGCTAGGTAAGGATTATTAAGGATAACCAAACTACCTAAGCACTTGCTTACTTAAGTGCTTTGCTCAGCCAGAGACTTAATGGACTCAACAGCCCTAATGCTATTTAACCCCTTAGTATACTAAAACTAAGGTCATGAATGAGACTAGTAGGGATAAGATAGTGGTAATGAATTTATGCATGAATCTGTCTGCCTAGCTGTAAATATTTGGAGTAAGACAGCTGTGTTCTCTCGATCTATATAACAATCTATATATATAATGTTAAATGATGGAGCTGCTGCCCAAAGCTGTAAGGCTGTTGTAAAAATTAATGGCAGCTTTATTTCCAAAGGGAAAATTCACTTATGGCATTGCTAGAACAGAATAGGCTGAGACAGGTGGGCCTTAACAGAGAGAGTATTTTGATTCTACATTATATTTGATCTTTCTCTTGATTTCCTTTTAGCATGATATGTTTATAGGATCTTTTTTTTCCCTACTGAACCTTGAGGCTCTGCTCTATCATTCTGACCAGAAGCAGGTGCTCTTCATCTTCACAACAGGTTTGCAATCCTGACACACTACGGCTCGATCTTAGTACACTATATAGATCCTATATCAATACGTACAGTTCACAGACTAGGAAATTTGGGAAGAAGGTGGGGACTAGCACCTGTGTCTGTATTGATTAGCCTAAGGTATTGTGTGTTATCAGTCGAGCAAGTGTCTGAATGACGCTAAGCAAGGTGATATAGTTTGACAGCTTCTGTAGCCTCATCTGTTGTTTTCAAGACAATATGAAATGCACGCAATGGAAGATGGATCTATGTCAGAGAAGACAGGCATGTGTATAAGTCAACTCTGTCTACCCTTTGTTCTCAGCAATGCTGGCCTCAGCGGTTTGGTGGGGCAATGTGTGCACAGGCACCATAAAACTGATGGCCACCTCTTCAGCCTGTGCTGCAAACCCAAAGTCACAGAAGCATTGGAGTGAAGCTTTTTTTTGGCCATACATTTTTTAAAAGGTGTTAAAAAGTATTTTTGGTCATTATATGACATCATCCATTGGGGACAGCTATTAGGATCCAGCAGGAATCACGTGAATTTGACAGCCAGGGGCACATGATCCATGTGACTGAAGTTTGCCTCAGTAGCAGTCCCTGTGGTTCACTAGCAGCTACTGATGAAATATTACCTGGGACGATGTGCAGGGAATGAATGAGGATGCTGATGCCTCCCCATGACTGCCGCATCCCAGCTGGCGTGGGCTGTGCCTGCTCACAGCTCTCCTGGCAAACTGAGCCCCTGGGGGGAGGGAATTTGTCTATAGGAAACTCATGTTTGAAATGGAAGAAGTTTTCATAGATTATCTTCACAAATAACAACATCGGACCAGCATTTATGATAGTCAGGCAGATAGATGCACAGCCAAATGAGCATCAAAGGGTAAACAAGGGTCAGCAAAGACAGGAAGTGACAAATTAGCTCGGGAGACAGAGTTTTGTGCAGACAGGACAGTCAAGGGAGAAGGACTGACTCCTTCAGGTGAATAAGGTTGGGAGTGTGGGGTCTGAGTAATCAGTGGTGGTGGCTGTGGCTTTAGCCCAGGGGAGCATGCAGCACTGGCACGGGTCAGCTGAATTTACTAATTATTTAATTAGGGAGTGGAGGTCTGAGGCTGTATCATGTAATGCCTTAGTCCTGCCAAGGGGGTGGGACTCGTGTCAAACCAGAAGAGGATAAAAGGATTGATCTCCCTAACCTCATGATCGTCACACTGGTTTGGCCTAAGGAGCTGTACTGAGGAAGATCTATACCTGACAGGAAAATACACAGGTTTCTGGTCAGGAGCTCTCTTCCCAGGCACTTGTTTATAGGTTTGTTTCAGCAAAGCCAGATCTTGTTTTTTGTTCCCAGCATAATAAACCTAGAGTAAGAGGCAGCTCATGCCTTCATCCCTTTCTCAAAGGGGAAATGGAATTAATCTGAACCTTAAAAATGAAAAAATAATCAGAACTCAGAACAGAGGTATCACTCCAGCACTAGAGTAGGAAGCCCCAGGTTCTTATATAGAGCCAAGTGTGGGTGGTTACCAGTAGAGACTTGAGGGTGTATCCTCCTGGACCCCGCAGATGTGATTTCTCCCCTGGGACTAAGGGCTCCCTTAGCAGCTGTTATGGGGCAATCCTGACCTTATGCGGTCCCTGCTTTGCTAAGGAGAGGAAGCTTCAGGCCAGGGGGTGGATGTGCTGGTGAGGAGGAGGGATCAAGTTTTCTTTTGAATGCAGTATTCTCCTACTGTTCTAGAGGAAGATTTGGGGTCAGGATGGGGCATGAGTGATGCAAAAGGGCTGGCAGTTGGCTGCAGGAGATTTGGTGAGCTGATAATGCCTGCCAGAACAAATGTACTTGTTCAGCAGGGTGTCGGACTGGGTTGGGGGGAGGTGGGGATCCTGTGGATACTGATGATGTGGCGGGGAGCAGGGATATACTAGCAGTTCAATGCTGGATGCCAAGCAGGAGCCCAGTGGTTGGCACTGTCTGTCCCTGCCATGAGGCCCAATGAGCAATAAGTACTGCAGACCACCTCAAAAAGGGTGACCAAGGTAATGGTAAACACACTTGCATTTCTCAAAAGAAGAAAGGCAGTCTGAAAATCAGTAGGACCACTCACGGAGTCATAGAAACACTTGCTTAGAAAAGGCCTTTGCGATTGACTCCAACTGTATCTGTCCATTACTAAACCATATCACTGAGCACTTCATCTACCCATCTTCTAAACACCTCCAGAGATGGTGACTCAACCCCTCCCCGGGCATCCATTTCAGTGCCTGGCAACTCTTTTGGTGAAGAAATATTTCCTGATATTGAATCTGAACCTCCCCTGGCGCAAGGATGAGAGGACATTTCCTCTCGTCCTCTCACCTGTCACTTGGGAGAAGAGACCAACACCCACCTTGCTATAACCTCCTTTCAGGTAGTTGTAAACAGTGAGAAGGTCTCCCCTCAGACTCTTTTTCTCTAGGTTAAATGGCCATAGTTCCCTTGGCCACTCCCCATAACACTTCTTCTCCAGCCCCTTCACTGGCTTTGTTCCCCTTCTCTGGATGTGCTCCAGCATCTCAATGCCTTTCTTGTAGTGAGGGGCCCAAAACTGACCACAAGATTCAAGGTGTGGCCTCACCAGTGCTGAGTACAGGGACACAATCACTTCCCTGGTCCTGCTGGCCACGCTGTTTCTGATACAGGCCAAGATGCCATTGGTGTTCTTGGCCACTTGGGCCACTGCTGGCTCATGTTCAGCGGGCTGTCAAACAACACCCCCAGGTCCTTCTCTGCCAGACGTCTCTCCAGCCATGCTTCGTCAAACCTGTAATGCTGCACGAGGTTTTTTGTGTCCCAAGTGCAGGACTAGTAGCTTGGCCTTGATGAACCTCATCCTGCTGGTCTCAGCCCATTGATCCAGCCTGGTGTAAAAAAGGCAATTGGGGATAATAAGGCTGTGCCAGACAAAATAGTAACTACATCACCCTCTCCTCCTGAAGTACTGGAGACCTCTGTGGTCTGCAGCAGAGACTGGTTAGAGGAGCAAGGCCAGGTTGAGTTACAATAGATGGGATTAAACTCTAGGATTGAGTGTCCCCTCTTGAAAGTCTGAAGGAATTTAGTTGTGAGACTGTGTCAGGTTTTAACCCTAGCCAGCAACTAAGCACCGCACAGTTGCTTACTCACAACACCCCAACCCCTGGCGTAGTCAGGGAGAGAATCAGAAGAGTAAAAGTGGGACAACTCGTGGGTTGAGACAAGAGCAGTTTGATAAATGACTTAAAATAATAATAAACTGTAATGAAAAGAAAAATAACAAACATATAAATAAAACCCAAGGAATATGAGATGTAAATGAAAACCAGTTGCTTACCACTAACTGACTGATCTCCAGACAATCCCCAAGCAGCAGAAAACTCCTGGCCAACTCCTCCCAGTTTATACACTGAGCAGGATGTCATATGGTATGGGACATCCCTTTGACCGGTTTGGGTCAGCTGTCTTATCTCAGTTTTTTGTGCATCTCCAGCCTTCTTGCTGGCAGTGCATGGGAAGTTGAAAAGCCCTTGACTTAGTATAAGCACTGCTTAGAAACAACTAAACCACCAGTGTGTTATCAATATTATTCTCACACTAAATCTAACCACAGCACTATACGAGCTACAAGGAAGAAAATTAACTCTTTTCCAGCTGAAACCCAGAGAGACTGGAAAACTCTTAGCTAGAGCGTGCGACCTGTCACTGCAAACTGCTGCTGTGCTAGGCAGCTAGAGGGAAGGGCTGAGTGGGTTCCTTGAAGCTATGGAATAGATCCAGTCCTATTGATGACTGGGAAAGGAAGACAGCAGTGAAAACTCCAGGTTTGTGGATGACACTGAGCTCTTCTAGGTAGTCAAATATTTTGCTAACAGTGAAGATGACGATCTCTCACCCCAGAGTGAAAAAGTAAAAAGGAGATAGAGGAGGATAAGTGTACATAAGCAATGGGTTTAAGGACTAACCAGAGCCTATTCACCTAATACTGAGTTCTGAACTCACAGTTGCAGTCAGAAAACATCCCAGAGTTAACCTTGATGGTTTTCTGAAGCTACAGCTCAATTTGTGATGTCAGCCAGCTAACAAACTTCTGGGACTTGTTGCTACTGAATGCAGCACCAGCAGTTTCAAAAAGGGTTAGATGAATTTGTGATTGAGTGCATCTCCCCAGATACTCTGGATGTACCATAGAAATGGGCAGGCTCATGAGCTTGCCATGAAGAAGATTTCCAAAGACAGCACCCTGATGGGCTGCTGATGTGAGCATGCAATTTCTAAGGTCTTTTACGGCATTCCTAAAGGCTCCTTTGGCTTCAATGAAGAATTAGTAAAGTGTGATATGCTTGAGCCCAGTTACTCCTGTACCTTGTCAGGTCAAAGCAAAGCTCTGCCTGGATCAGTAGTAATTTCTGACAGCAGTTGACAGCAGACAGTGTTTTTTTTTTGTGTTTGGCAAACTCCTTCCAGTAAGTTTATGCATGACAAGTGTGATATCTGAACTCCAATTTGGGAACCTTGCTGTACTCGTCATGGATTGCTGGGAGAGTGCCATCTTGGATCACTCACAACTTGTAATATACTTTTTTGCAATAAGCCTCCAAACTAAATAAAAGGCAAGATTTTTTCAGCATGATTGCAACAAAGGTGGACTGCTGGGCAAGACAGACATCACTTACTTGCAGGATACAAACATTTAAAAAGGATCAACAACAGTATCAATTTCTTATTATACAAGGTTCTTCAACGTGTACAGAACAAGATATAGCCTAGGGCTTGAAGGATGTTCTAACTTGCAGAAAACAGTGAGGAATAATATAGAAAACATGCTAGAATGGGAGTCAAACTGTCATGAAATGCTCTGTATACTTGTGTACATATAAATAAATGAGCAAGCCACTGAGTACAGAGTTTCTCAAAACTAATGACTTCAGATTTCTATGCTTACAAATAAATACTAAGTAAAAAGTCAAATACTTGGCACAAGAAGAATCCATACTTTTTCTCAGTAGCTGATAAACAATGTATCATGGTGTCAAATCAACAAAATCAATTACTTCAGCTATAAGTAAGGATTTATTTCTGCTTCCATTTACCTCAGGAGCAAAGTTTCTTCCAGCTTCAATGGATGTGACATTGGTTCCTCAGTCCTTAAATCACACCGAGGCAGTGAGACTGCTTCTTGCATGCTTTCTGATGCAAGGAATCAATGGCCACTGGAGTCAACTTGAGAGTAGCCATACACCAGTTATTTCAGTGCAGTACATAATGATAGTCAAAAGGTCCTCCAAAAGTGGATGAGCAGACCTGCCAGAAAAAAGCAGCCTAGGAGTAGGAGGATGTCCGTTCTTTGTTTTATCAGATTGGGGATGGGCTCTCTAGACTTGTTAACCTGCAAGACCTATCATACTGGGTCAAATGTATTGGGTCTGCATGGAAGAAATGTGCCATTTGTGTTTCTCAGCTCTGTGCACCTCCTGCACAGAAGCTGTTTTGCAGTGAGCAGAGGTGCGGGCCAGTGGGACTGTGTGTGCAGTGGCAGAAGCTGTGCTTTGCAGCCCTGTTGGGAGCACTGAAGACCATCCTTCACCATTGTTGTCCTCTACCAACAGCAGCATAGGTGAACAGCACCTTCCTCACTGCCCAGGCTAGATAATTGTCCCTATCACTGGACAAGATTCCTGCAGTATTGATGGGACAAAAATCCTAGTATAAGACTTCTGATGGGGAAAAAAATCCTGGCTACAAGTTAAGTTTTTGGAGTTACTCTCTGTAGTATTTCTTCTTCCCAAAGCTGCCTTTCTACTCAAGAACCCCACTGCTGCTAGAGTGAGAGACATGTCAGGGAAAATGAGGAAGGATTTTCTGTGAGTGACGCTTGAGATCATATGTATGGAAATGAACATTAGAGAAGGAGATTAGATCCGTGGAATAGCATGATTTTCTTGGACTACCGTTGTTACTGCTTTCTTGTCCTGTAGCCTGCAGGGCAGACACAGTGAGCAATCAGAAAGACTGACTTGGAGTGAGAATCTTAGGGATGAGAGGAGAAGGAGACAACCTTTTCCTTCTCCTCACCTCCAAGTTAATTCAGTGTGGGCTTTTCTTGATCAAAGTTCCTACTCCACAGTATGTTCTAATTTATGTGTGTTGGAGACATACAATAATGCTGAGAAAATGTGGTTTTGTACTTAAGTAAACATGTTTTCAGAGTTACTAATGCATGACAAAGTGCTGGGTCGAAGTCTCTCCTGAATTAAGAGAAGAAAGAAAACCAGCTATATAAAAGGAGCAATGCATCTCACTGAGTGATGTCTGCAAATCAGTACCTTAGTCTTTGATAAGGAACTATTTTTTTGTAATTATGGGCACCCCGTTATAACTGGGCTCTTCTGCAGACAGCTACTGCCTTTGAAATTTTTATCCTGTTTCTTAGAGCAGTAAAAGATGCAGATCCTCTCAGGTCTTAGGATTATAAGTCACAAATGTCCCATATGGGCTTTAACAGGGCAAAAAGAACACAGTAAAGTTTGCCTTAGTTGACAATGAAAGAATAAACCATGATGTGTACTGTAATAGGTAGAATGTAAATTAAATATTACTCCTTATTTTTCTAATGGAGTCTCAGCATTTTTTTTAAATATGACTCACAAATGTGTAATATATCATTAAACTAAAAAGACACATTTTTTATCATTTTAAAAATCTTTATCTAAGATTTCTTTTCAGACCTATTTGGGTAAGGGAGTTTATCTACTTACATGGCAACACAGACACAAAGTCCAAGTCATTATTACTGGTGCTGCTTTCCTACTATTCCCTTAAAACGAGATAGTGAACTACACTGTTTTTGTTTGATGTATTTTTAATGTATATTCTAAAGACTCTTGTCTGATAAACTATCATGAGAAACGGACCTTCCATAGCATTTCTTAATACAGCACGTGGTTTTGATCTATAAAGTAAACCACAATAAGAAAACCACGTGTTAACAGCATGGGAACACCAAGAAGAGAGACCTTTCTTACTGTGTTTTGAGCGTGATGAGCTTTCTAGATAGTTTTGCATCACTGACATCTCTTTCATCAGTGAGATAGATCCCAGAGCATGGTCATAATTAACAAAAGCAACTTAAACCAGGGAAGTCAGAAAACTGGGGGAGTGCAGGGAGTGGTTAACTGAGATAAGCCGGTAAGGTTTACAGATATCTCATAGGTTCATGTGAGAGGACATGGTCATGATAGAGCGGTCTGAAACTGAAATGCGTATGCGTCCCACAAATCTCAGAGTAGAAACTCAAGTGGCAGGAGCTCTGCTTCCATGGAGTTATGACAAACACTGGATTACCTGAACTATCCAGATATCCAAATGTGGACAGAAATTCTCGCTGAACAGTACTGACCATACCTAAATGAAGCACTGCTCTCTTTATTTTGAGTAATGCTCTGATCCTGCCAGCACATGCTCCTGCAAGTATCTTCATTGGTCCCAACAGAACTTCTCAAGTGACAGTTTCTTGCAGAAAGGAAGACTCTTAATAAGGAAAATATCTGTGAGGGCAGAGGTCACAGAGTGCTCTGTGACTGCCTGGGTGGCATGGAGAAGACGAAAGTGGAACTGTAATCTGCTGTCTCATACCTGAAGAGCCAAACAGTGTCCTACAGAATCAGGAGACAGCAAGTTCGAAACAATCCAAGGAGGTGTTCTGTCATACTGCATCCCATTAAACAGTGAAACTCCTTGCTGCAAAAGTAGATGCCTGATCTCTGCATGCACTCAAAGCATTAGGCTGTGTCAAATTAAAGTCCACCTAGTGCAAAAATCATGTCACTGGCTTAAGATCTTCAACCTCCAAATCATGAAGTAAAAGGGAAGAATATTTTGGAGAACTACCACTGTATGCTGAATCTGATCTTAAGTCCTTCCCTAGGAACCCACTGCTGAAGGCAGGAGAAATAGACTTGACAGACCTAAGTGATTTGGTAGGCTTGTTTTTTTATATTTTCTCCTAAATGTAATTTTGAAAACAAATAACAGCTCAAAATTTGCAGATAGGGAAGAAAGGGGTATAAAGAAAATACAGTAGACAATGGCTGAGACAGTGTCAGCTAGAGCTTCCTCCTCAGCTGCACTCCTGCTGCCAGCTGTGACAGGTAATAATCTTGTGACAACATAAAATATTTTAGTCGTACAAAAGGAAAAAAAGTACTTCCTAAATGCACATACACAAAATATAATTAAATTATAGAAGTACCACGTTATTTTCCACTGCTTATTGAAGTGAATGAATTCAACAAGTTTCACTACAGCAAATGAAAGTAACTCAATGTAAGCACATGCTTATGTTTAAGGCCCTTAAAGTTAGGTGTGTGCTCAAGAGCTGTTACTTGAACTGAGAAGTGGGCTTAAAGCATTTTCCTGAGCTGGAACTTGGCTGCATCAGTAGTCAGCTATGCAACTGGAGAAAAGAAGAGTAAAACCTAAAATAGATACATGCACACACAAAAATGCAGAAAGAGTGTTTCTTTTTATGTCTGTCTGCTAAGCTTAGTGGGCTTTCTTGGCTAAGTCTGAGCTAAATATTACTGAAAATAGCATAGTACTGTAGTTATTTCAAAGCACTGTCTGTATTTGTTCTGTGCACTGGGTGGGCAGGAAGCTTCATTTCATAAATCACTTTCAACGAGACAGTAGGCTATAAAAAGGGAGGGTTTTTTCCCTTTAGTGTTTTTAGTTTTGAAAGTTCTGAAGTGGCACAGCCTACATACTGGGAAAAGTTCAAAAAATATGTTTCGCAGTGTTCTGCAGACCCTCTCTTGCACACAAGAGAGCCAACAAGATGCTGAGCAGGCACCCCTATGCTCGTAGGTCTCCCAGGTCACACTGCTTAGACAGGGCTAAAACATGCATCAGCAAAACTTCTAAAGTATCTTCTCATTCCCAGCCCCATGCAAAGCCCTTCACGAGCAGTTTCACAAAGCACAGCCAACCCAGGGACTCCATGTGGAGGAATAATTGCTCAGGCAAAGAAGTGGGTTAGTTTTCAGGGGAGTCTCCTGTACCCTTTAGGGTACAGTTGGGCAGGGAGGTGCTGTAGGATGGAGCAGTAGGAGGAAGAGGGGAGGAGTAAGCAGGTAGAAGAGCTTACTTGATTCGGTCATTCTGCTTCAAAATACTTGTTAAAACTTTGTTAGATTGAGCTTCACACTCAAAAAAGAGCCAATTGCAGATCAGGTTTCTCCCTGTGATAGATATTAGGAACAGCAGGATAGGAGAGAGATGGAGTTACAACTGGTTTGCTGCCTGATAATATACTCCCTAGTAGACCAGCTCACACCTTCCACACTTGAAATGAGCCCCTTTGCCAGGTCAGCCTGGTCCATGATCTGATGTGAGAGAGCCACTGAAGCCCTACTCTGCGTTCGGAGTCACTGGACTGGGAAACACTTCCCTCAGCTACAGAGTACTGTCAGTGCCTGTCTCTGCTCTGGCAGTTCAGGGATGAAAACAGTTGTGAAGGCTTTACTCTGATCAAGGTTATCCTAATTTTCCATATTCTCCAAGCCTCAAGAAGTCTGTGTCTTTTTTCTGTAATAGAATGTATTGTTCTGGTTTTGGTAGAAAAAGCTATGCAAAGAGCCCTGGGAAAAATAGCAGCAAATATGTAAAGTTTTGGGTTAAAAGCTGGTGTTGCCTTTCTTTTTATGCCACAAATCCAGTCTATGAAAGTGTAAAATATGGTTGCTTGAAATAGTTGAAAACACCCCTCCATCAGTAACCAACCTGATGGACTGAGTACACGTGCAGAGTTCTCATTATAATACTACCCATGTATGAGAAGGAAACCAAATTAAAATTCGTATCTGAGGCTACATCCAATTTACTTTGTGAATTGCATGTAGGATTGCCTTTTAAAACCCCTGTGAGACTGAAATATCTGCAGTAATCAAAATACGAATTTTTGGCAGAAATTTAGATGGGAACTTTGTAACTGGTAAGCAAAACAATCCAAAAGATTGTCTGTGGAAAACCATGTCCCTTTTCCATTTGGGAATACTGAATTTGAAGGCAGGCATTTGTATATATACCGTTTTGTGGACATCAGAACATAAGCAATAGCCAAACATTTAACCTAAGTTCTTTTCGGTTGTGCTGATGTAAGCATGCATTCTGGTTTTGACAGTTGGCTCCACTCCAGCATGTAAAATATCTTGCAGGAGTTAACCCACTTGAACGTGGAGTTTATGGCAGATTATGGCCATTCAAGTTTAGATCAGTGCTCCACATTATGCATCAGAGGAATAATTCTTAAAAAACCAACTCCAACCAATACCAGGAACTCCAAAGCTTTTCCTGATACATGGTGGTAGTCCCTGACCTGAGCCAGTATTTCAGTGGTTCACCACTGTGGTTCAGATTTCACTCTGTTGTATTAATAGATATTGTCTCAGAAGAAAACATCAAATAGTGGGAAGGCGCCTTTTACAGGCGGATTAAATCTTTTAATTTTCCATGGTAATTATTAAGATGAATCATTAAACTAAAGCTGCCAGCTGTGCTCTGCTAGACTGCAGTCTCCCTTGTTCATCAGTCTCTAGCCGGTTTTAGCTCAGTAAGTTTGTCATTGGATTTCCATGAATTTGCTGAGTGTTGAAGTTTGCTTTTGAATTCTCTTGCAATCATGCAAACCACACAATAAGGCTAACTATTGTAATTTGATTTACAGAAAATGAAAATGAGTTATCTAGAAACTAGTTCTAGTGGTGCTATATTGGCTAAGTTTGTTGTGGCTCATTTGTATCACTTTGATCAGAAATAAAACTAAATCTTTGAAAATTAAAGCCAGAAAATGCTTGCCCCAAGCCAAGACTGAAATGTAAAAGTATTGGTTCAAGCTGAGTGATAAATGGCAGAAGTTCTCTGTTTTCCACAATGGTGGAAATGCTTAGTTCAAGACAGTTGTTGCTGTCGTTACGTATTTAAAGCTGAATTTTTCTATATATATCCTGTTTCAAAAAAGGGAGCTCTGCATGTCAGACAACAACTTTTCAGCTCTTCTGTCTTTTAGACATAGATTTCAGGACCCTAAGGAACATATGAGAGACTGTAAATAAATAGTACTTTGCATAGTAAGTGTAAGCCGTAATCTTGATGAGGGGGGTGTATAACTATTTTTTTCACTACTATCCCCACTAGCCACAATAATGGATTTACAGTTTGAATTTTCATGCATTTGTAAATTCATATATACCTTGTACCCTACAAAGATGTCATGTTTATAGATGTGGATATGTATTCTGTTTGAAGTCAGACTGGCTGTAACTCTTAACTGAAAAATGTTGCTGTTTGGAAAACATACACATTTTATCTTTGACATATTACATGAGACTTCATCAGAATTGGTGTGAATAGCACAAACTCTACTAAAAGCTTTTTAAAAAGTACCAGTGAAAGTTGTCTGCTGAGCCAGTCTCTCAAGGCACATCAGTTTGGGATGTTTTTTTTCAAAAATTTGTGCAGAGCAGCTTTTACCAGCAAAATTACCTGCATTTGAAAAATAAAAAATAAATCAAAGAGCTATAAATCCCCTCTTTCCCCTGGCTCACCAGCAGCAATAGTACTTGTAATACACATAATTTTAGTAAGAGTCTTTAGTCCAAGACACTGTTGAGAGTTACTGCAGTGCATCCCACATTGGGGTAAAAAAAGAGAAACATGCTGTTAGGGCTTAGTCCAGACAATTGTTGGAGGTATTGACTGAGGCTAGAAGATGGCAGACAGATGCAAACCAAACAAGTGAAGGAACTAGGCAACTCGAAACTAGGCCAAAGTCTTGCAAAGAACTAGTATGTGTAGTGAAGCTGGGGACCTCAACAGAAGGATGCTGTGGTAGGGCAAGATGTCAGGAGATACCAGCTCTGAGCACTGGAGAGTGCAGTGTAGGCAAGTTCCACTTGGGAAATGTGAATGAAGACCTTGAACAGGATAAACACCTTCTGGAAAAGAAAAAGTGCTCTGCTTAGGAAGACAACAAGGAAGTAGTCTTTTCTTTTTTTATGAGGAACTATGAAATGACATGGAAGAAATTTAAAGAGAGAAGTTTCTGGAATGGGCCTTCAGGAAAGACACCACCTCTCTCATGCAGACTCCAAAGGAATTGTGTTTACAAGCTGTGCACTAAACTCCCCTCCAGTGTAGTTGGGTGGAAGAAGATGACCACTCTGAACATACAGTAAGAGTAGAGATGCAATGTATTACAGTGTGTAGCATGTTTTAGGCAACATTGACTAGATTAGGCAGACAGAAAGGTGACTGGAGTGTCTTGGTTGTCTTTAAAGCTCTATTTTACAGCTAGATTTCCAGTGCCTCAAAATTTTTTTGACCTCTTCCTGTGCTTGATTTAACATTTTCATAGAAAATGATCAGGACCTAAAAATGTAAGAGAAAGGTCCTCTTAATTCTACATAATTCCTTCTGCATATGTAGGACTGGCCTATAAATTTGCAACTGTCAAGTCCATTCCAATTTCCTTGTTTTAGAACCTGCTGAGCCAGCAGCCTGCTCTTGGTGCTGTAGCCCAGTATTCCACATGTTTCAGGGAGACCTACTCACCCCAAAACCTTTCATTTTAATTTCAACCCAATCTAAGTTACTGAGTAGCTAGATACAATTTATCGAATAATACTTCTCTCCTTAAGAAGATGACATCCTCCAGGCATCCCAAATCACTCACATCTTCCTAACATGAGATTCCTCATTCAAGATAGATATTTACACATGAACACATGTCCCTGCTTACACTAAACAAGATTTTTGAAACCACCTTCGGGACTCGAAGCTCATTTCTACCTAACTTCTAGTGGGACTTGGAAGCCAAGTCCCTCAGATGGCTCAGAAAAAAAAAAATCTCCATCTTAATAAGCGGTTGGGAGGTTTTAATTTTTTTTTTTTATTTGTACTGAACTGAATGACCTACAAGCTTTAATGTGTTTCACTATTTATCTTAGTCATGCTGTTCGTTTTCTGATGAGCTACCGGATCACCATTTCTTTCTTCTGAAACGTGGCAGTATTTTAAGTAGGCCTAAGTGCTCATTAGGATAAGTAGATGATGACCTAGCTGGCCGCTTGCATTTTCTCACAACAAAACACACCACAGTAGCGATCTATTTGTTCTGTTTCCTGCTCCAACACATGGGGTCTTTTTGGAAACAGTTAAAGTGAGTTTTAAAATTGCTGGTACTCCTGGAAGCTGCTGGTTCTGCTCTGGGCTACAACAGCTTATGAAAGGAGGATGACAGAGACCAGAGCAGAAGAGAAAGGAAAAGGACAGGCAGATGATGGAGAGATGGAAGAGCAGTGAGGCAATACATTCTGTAAACTGTTTCCTTCTGTGACTTGCTGGAAGGTATAATCAGTCATCTGCTGCTCATTTTTGTATGTATGATGTGTATGTTTTTTTAACTCCCATTGCAATCCCCAAAGACTATACTCCTGGTTTTACTTTTTTTGGTGGTGAATAGTGTATGTTTGTGTAAGGGGTGTCAGGGGACTGAAATTGTGATACCAACTAGCAATTTGGGTGTGTGGGTGAAAATTAACTGTTGTAGTTGGTTATTTTATGGGCCCAAAATATGGCTGTTAAAAACCCTAACATTCACCATATGAGCTTTCCGTATCCAGACCATAAAATGTCTGGGATACATAGACGGGATCTGTGCTGACTTCCTGCCATGAAATTGTGCTTCACTAATGATCACTCCAGCCTGTTTTCTAAACTTGGAGACCTCTTGTTTTCCCCAGAGGATATTATATTGTTTGTCTTTGGGAAAAAGTGTTTGTGTGCTACAATTATGAAGTTTATAGAACTTAAAAATTCACCTGAAATGAGACTACTACTTTACAGACAGTTCAGCTTGGGCACAAAAAGAATAAACTACATTTGAAGCTGCAAAAAAGTGCAAAAGTAAGGGATCATTTAAAAAGCTAGTTGTCTATCAAAATCTATATCTGGAAGTTCTTTTCTAGGTGAGGTTCTCTCTCCCCACCCCAGCCCCTGCCCCCAATACTTTTCTCAATGCAGCATTTCCCTAGCATCCCCAAACACTGCTGTTCCAATCACACTTTTAGAAAATACACTATTTTTAGCATCTGTAAAGAGACTTCTGAAACTCTGTCTCCACTGTTTGATGCCTTGGAACACAAAGATCTCTATTCAGAGTGCTCATGGTATATGTAAAAAGAGCTTAGAGAAAAAAAAGATTAACCTGAGATTTGATGCAAAGAATGTGGTTTTACAATGTTCACTGAGAAACGCTTTTTTTGTGTTTCATCATCACCCTGATTAGGACTAATTTCTCCTAGCTGCCTTTGAAGAAAGAATCATTTTAGGTGCATATGCCTGGGTGACTGTGGAAGGCTAATAAAGATGCATTTGAAAGAAGGCATGTTAGCCGTGTCAGGGAAACAAACACTTATCTCAAAGAGTGCTACCTAAAATCTAACCAGTCTTTTAACACTTTTGATTAATCAGAATATTTTTGTAGAAGGAGAAATAAACGTAATTCGTATCTGGACTTCAGCTCAGTGAGGGTTTTGAGGATCAAAGCTGGGATTTTTGGATTTCTTTAGAATGGAAAGGCGGTGTGATTAGTGTCATGCATGCCTGTGATATGTTGCTATGCAGAGCAGTATCCATGAGCAATAGCAGCCAAAGTGAAAGGAAAAATTCTTCTTAAGTCTGTTCATGTATTTAAATATCACTAATTGAATTGCACTGGTTCACATGTGGGAGTGTGCTGTCAGCCTCATGCATGAAGCTCTGTAAAAGAGCCTGCTTATGATAGTTCCCTGCTTCCCAGGGCACATACATTTGAGGAATAAAAATGTTTACCAGCAACATATAACACAGAGGCAGTTTAGATGGGATTTTTAATTTGGTCACTCCCTCTACTGGAGGTTTTTTTCCTAGGTCTTATTCAGATGGTGATCATGTTACAGATTAATTAATCAATCTTTATAAGTTCGTCTTTGTAAAAGAATTTTTTAGGAAAAAAAAAAACCAGCAAAGCTTCATTTAACTCTTTTTTGTAGAATCCAGAGTGTAAATTGTACAGTGCTGGCAGATCTGTATGTGCAATGAGAAACACAGCATGATTGCCATGCAGCCTACTATGACTCTGTGCATATACAGAGTCACACAGTGAGGCAGTGAAAGATGGTCCAAGTTGGTTAAGAGAAGTTTGAAGGCTCAGTTTTTTTCTACAAGACCCTTCAAAACAACACCTTAATTTTAGCTTCCCAATGTTTGATTTGGGGCCACACACTGTCAGAATGCTAATCCAGTTTACTAATGAGATTTTTAAAGCTAACTCCCGAATCCTTTCAAGTATTGTTTCATAAGAACATGAAAATCAAGAAAAGGGCATTGTAGGATATATCCCAATAGGTTTTAGCTTAAGGAGCAGAGGTGATAGGATCACTATGAATTTCAGTAACCTACTCAACTTTTATTGCACAAACCCAGCAGATTAAGAGTATTGCTTTTAAGGCTTTACAGAGCATGCATAATATTTAGTTTGAAGATGGCTCTGGTAAATAGTAAAAGTCTAGACTAAGGGTAAGCAAATGTAATTCCAGTGTATTTTGCTGAGGAAGGTTAATAAAATGCAGCAATAACAAAAAGCTCAATGGTCAAGATGTACCGCAGTAAATATTCCTAGCTTCACTAAACGTTATCTCAGTAGAAATCTCTTGCGAGAACAATGCAAAAACTTTTTTCTGCCTTAATCTGCTATTAAAATGGAAAAACTGGGATAATTCACAAAAAGTTTTGATGGAAAATTATTTATTTCCAATAATTCAAATACTTGTCAATAGCAAAACTACTCAATCAAAACACAGCATTTTAGCTGCTGTGATGTATTTAAATGTTTGTTGCTTTGGTGGCTTGCAGTACAACACTAACCATGCTCAGAAATTGCACGTCTTGAGCGCCACAAGCTTTTCTTAATCAGGTTCGGTTAAGCAAGGACTGTATTTAAGGCAAGGGCCCGCTTCTGTTTAACATGGACATGCATTCCGAAGTCTCTTGTTTTCAGATTGCTGAGGGAAATTTTCATCTCTCCTGTCTGGGTTTTCTTCAGAGCTGCCTATTGCAGTTCTTATGAGATGGGACAGTTTTCAAGCAACAGGTGAAAGTCTTTATTTTCCCTATAACTCTTTTTATTTCTTCTTCTGCTACACTGCCACGCAGTCTTTGATCTGGTGGCTTTATTACCTGAGAGGGATTTTACCAAAAGTCTGGGTTGTCTAATCAGACAGGAACATGCTCAGTCTCCAGTTTCTTTTAGGAATGAAGTCTCTATGTGAAGAAATCTTCTGTTGGTGTGAGACACCCTGAGATCAACCCCTTGGCTCAGTCCCATTGAATTTAGCAGAATTTTGGAATGCCACCCTCTTGAAAACAGGAAAGTTTTGTATTAAATTAGCCCGTGGTGTGCCTACCTGTTAAATTTAATGCAGATAGTCTGATGTTTGGAATTAGCAATAATTCAAGAAAAAAATCTAGGCTTTGTTGTTGAGTAACACCAGGAGGCACTACAGAAACCTGTTATCTGTGAAGTTTACACTGTGTGTCATGGGCTTATGTCTTGTTGAGAGACATTTATGTCCTTTGTCAGAGGACACTGCAAATATTAGAGTTTCACAGAAGAAACAGGGGATTCTAACATTTCTATTTAATGTAGTCTATAACCTGGTGTGGAAAATCTGGTAAAAAAAAGGTAAATTTGTGCCTGGCTGTGCTATCACTACATCAGAGATAAGGAGTATAGAGTAAGTGTTTCTAATCAAATAAGCAAACACTAGTAGATATCTGAAGTTAAAATTCAAACTCTCAACCTGAACATTGAAGATGCTCATAAGAGATGGCTAGGGACAAGAAAGAATGAAAATGTTGAAAAATAAGAAACATTTAGGTAGCATTGTTATTTTAAATATTGACTGGCAAAAAGATGATGGTATTTTTAAAAGCTATTCAATTGATTTGAACATCCAATAACCCAAAGTTTCTGAAACTTTCTAAGAAACATCAGAATCCACTTCTCCTTGATAGCCATGGGAGATGTTTGCTCATATATAGCTACAAGATTAGGTGTGGTTAAAGGTGATTGAACAGCACATGGTTTTCCAATTACACCCTGGTTATAGCAACATCCCAGCCAAATAACCTGCTGATGAATCAGTGAGAAAAATCACAAGGTCAAGTCCAGGCCTGCTGTGCAGGTGGAGCCATGCTGAGTGCTGACATCAAGAAGGAATTCAGCTTCTCAACAGGCTGCTTTGTTGCATATTTAGTAGCTACAAAACATATACAAGTTTTATGTCATGACACTTGGAAAGACCACTTGTACTACTTCATGCTGACTACTCTAGGTTAAAAAAAAGCAGTGGAGGCTTTAGAAGAACAGAAGGAAAACCTCAAGTAAAATATGACATGAGGCATAGTAGCATTAGACTGCCTCAAAATGATGTGCTAAGGCAGAAAGACAAATAGCAGAAGGCAATAGTAGCTGTCAGTCAGATTGACTAAGCGAATCTATAGAAGTGTCATTTGAAGTCTCCAAATTTCTCTTGGAAGTCAGTTGATTTCTCTATCAACGGGGGCATCAATTGCCACACACTGTTTCACTGTCCAGATAGAAGAACATTGCCTGACAGCACATCGTGTATTTAAACATAATTCCTCCTTCCTTATCCACAAAATCATGGTGTTCTTACATTTGAAGTAAAGCAGCAACGCATGAGATCTGCCACATCAACAACAGGTCAAGAGAAAATTTTCAAAATTCTGTCAGGTTTTATGATCTAGGTCTACCTGTTGCTAACAAAAAATTTAAAATACAATGAAAAAATTATTTCTTAAGACATTCCTGGTTATCCACACCCATGGCCCACCCCCAGCTCCAGCTCACAACATCCAAATCAGACTTGGACACGAAGCTCAGCTAACATACCAGCCAATATTGCCAATGCCATGCAGCCTTTCAACTCTCAAATAGTTATAGAATAAAGATGTTTCAGGGTTGGGGTTTTTGTTTTCCCCCTGGTTTTTTTTTTTCAAATTTTCAAGAACCCCAAAATGAAAAAATAGCAAAGACCAGCTGTGAGCTAAGGGGCCTAAACTTGTCTGTACATCCTGGTGAAATGAATCATGTAGATCTTTTTTTTTCCCCCCATAGAAATGAACTCTCCAGGCTGCTATGGATTTTCACATGTACTTCCTCAATTATAGGAGTTTTCAGGCTCCCTCATCTGTTGCAGCTACATCCTGTAGTTTCCAGTGCTGGTTGATGCGTTAAAATCTGGTCGGCACAACTTACATGTACTTATCAGTGACTCATCCCATATTTGAAGATCTTAAGAATGAATCACATCTACATGTTTGCTGAATTCTTTCTGCTGCCTGTGAAGGAAGGCTCACGCTGACGGGCTGTAGAACAGAACTCAAGACAAGAGAGACTTTGATGTTTAGGGACTTTATACAAGTGTGTACTCTCTGAAGAGAGGATTTAAATCAATTTATTAAGCCATGCTGACTTTGTTGTCAAGCTAAGGCAGTGACACCTTAACAAAGCACATCCTTCATAATTTTTCAGGCAGTAACTGAACATGAGGTGTAATTAAAATGTTTGGTTTTGAATTTGGCATTTAAAATACATTGTTGCTGCTGTTAGAATAGCTCTCTGTCAAACCAGATCAGAGGAGGAAGTGTCACTCAGCACAATAGGCCACAGTCAGTGCATATAAATTGTCTCAAATCTTCCCTTTCAAATGTCAGCTGACAAATCAAAATGAGAATAGGCTATGCAGCATAAATAGTAGTTATACATTAAAGACTTAACACGGGGCTCCTGTCTGCTAATGTCTGAGAACTCCAAATGTAGAGAAACCACACAGAGTTAATGATAATTGATATCATATGGTCTTTATCAAAGCCTCCTCAAGAAAAGCAGCTTAAGGGAAAATCTGTAAATGTGTGTCTTGACCACAGTCTACCGATCTTCTTCCGCATTGGAGCCTTTAACTAATTTGTTGGTTTAATTACTGAGACACAGGAAAGTTTGCAAGAGTGATAATTGTGTATTCTTTGATTGCTGATCATTACATCGAATGTTTTTTTTGAATTAAAAATAACCCCTGAATTTAATATGAGAACTGGGAAATCAGTCCGTGCCTAAATCTGGAAGTATAAGCTCACTACTCCTGGCTGACAGCACAAAGTAAAAAACAAAGCAACAGCCAAGTTCCAAAAACCTGAAATTTCTGTGACAGGCGGTTAACTGCACCCTACAAAAAATCTGGGATTTAAAATGGTTCAAACAAGATCAATGAGACATTGGGCTCTCATTTCAGAGGCTTGTTAGCTAACTTCTAAAGTGCCACATAATTCTATCTTTAATTGGAGGGGGTAATATAGCCCACTGCCCTATTCTGAACCAGTGCCGGAGGAATTACCAGAAGGTCAAACGGAAGAGAGAGGCAGGGGGAGGAGGAAGTGGTAATTGAAGAGACAAGAGATGATTGTGAAAGTACTTGGAGGAGTCTGTGTGTCTGGCAAGATGCAACGGGCCAATCTACAAACCGGAGGCAAGGCACTTACTGGAGCAACCTCTTTCCTCACTTCCCTCCCAGCCTAGAGCAATGTCGTCGCTAAGTCCCCAGCAGCTGCAGGAGCAACAAAGCACGGTAGTGGCTAATTAACTGCAGTGTCTATCCCAGTGTAACAGCAGAAATATTGGCAATACATGCACTCACACAGCCATCGAATATGTAACTACAAATGCTTCTGCTGAAATACCTTCATTTTCCAGAGATAACTGAAATGAGAAGATGATGCATCCAGTTCTGGAGTCCTCAGCATAGGAAAGATGTGGACCTGTTGAAGTGGGTCCAAAGGAGTGCCACAAAAATGATCAAACACCTGGAACACCTCTTCTGTGATGAGACGCTGAAAGAGTTGGAGTTGTTCAGCGTGGAGAAGACTCCAAGGTGATCTTACTGCGGCCTTTCAATATTTAAAGGAGGTTTATAGGAAAGACAGAGAAAAACTTTTTAGTAGGGCCTGCAGCAACAGGGCAAGGGGTAATGGTTTTAAACTAAAGGAGAATTTTATGCTAGATACTAGGAAGAAATATTTCATGCTGAGGGAGGTGAGACACTGGCACAGGTTGCCCAGAGAGGTGGTAGACGCTCCATCCCTGGAAAAATTCAAGGTCAGGCTGGATGGGGCTCTGAGCAACCTGATTGTGTTGAAGATGTCCCTGCTTACTGCATGGGCCTTGGACTAGGTGATCTTCATTGTCCCTTCCAGCCCAAACCATTCTATGATTCTGTGACAGCAAAATCATGCAGCCAGTAGTTGAATGGCCTTCCTTCTCTTCTGGCTCAGGTTACAGTAGGTCTTCTCTGCCCTTTCTACTGTTTATGAAATGGAGCATCTTATAAGTGTTTGCAAAAAAATTGGTCAGAACTGGCCTGGGAAACCGGCCAGGCCTTCAGTCATCAGCCTCATAGGCTAAAAAATATTGCACTAGACAACAGGAATGAAAGAAGCAACAATACAAATGGAAGTTTCTGAGACACAGATGTAGTAATAGAGCCCAGAAGACATCAACAGAGAAAATGGCAGCATTTACAGTACTGTACGATGACTCAAGAAACTGCAATCAAAATAAGAGAAATCAAGAGTCTGATGATTACAGTCCATCAGAGCAAAAAATAATGAATCCAGAATAGCACAGATCATGGAAGGGGTTTGAATAAGGAGAAACCACGTGACTGAACATGTGTGAGACATCAATGCATCAGTTACGTGGAGAAACAGAGTGAGTCAAATACTGATGATGGCTTAAGAAGAGACTGTTTTTATTTCAGATGCTGAATATCTAGCCTGCCTGACTGGGAACAAAATGTTTGCCTGAGAGAAAATCTGGTGTGTTCTCATTCCACTTTTACAGAAACCCTTATTAAACATTTCTTGGATTTCAAAGGATTCTCTTGCAGATTAAATGGACTCAATATTTTCAGCAGCTCTGCTAACGATTGTTTACCAGTGTTACCTTATACCTGTAAAAAGACTCTCTATAACACCACCCCAAGATATATTTTTAAATTATCGTAACCTTCAGAATGTGTGGTGGAAATGCTTAATCTACTTTTCAGAATTTCTTCTCAGATCTCTGTGCACCAGCTTGTTCTCATATATACACACAGATGCCTGAAGAAACTATTCTGACATACAATAGTAAATTTGAGATGCAAAAGCTATGTTGAGTGAGAGAGTGTAGAGCTCCTTATGCAGCACACCAAATTTTGACTTGGGAGATTTAGTTATTTGAAAGCTTCAAGAAAAGAGCAACAGCATTACAGCTTGAACTTCTATACTGTTTAGATCTTTTCCCTCCCAACCCTGCATAGATAAAGAGGATGAAATACATAAGCAAAAAAAAAAGAGGGTTTGTTACTTGTATTTTTAATGGGTGCTTTAAGAGCAATTTCAGTTTTCAAAAACCCTCATGCATTTTTAGCTAATATATAATTTGGTTTTAATGATGGTTTTTTTAGTGTAACATTTACCTTCAATACAGATACAATATATCTTTACAATACATGTCATTTTCTGAAGCAGACATTGCAATCATAAAGTGTCTGAAAGTGTTTGCATAATATTTTTAAAGTTGTATTGCAAAATGTAAAGCTACAACAGTATATCATTATGATTCAAATTTGAAGGCAAGAAAATTCTATATTATTCTGCAACAGTTCTGAGACTGATAAGTTGATATTCTGCTGCATAACTATAGACAGTATTTCAGATAATGGGTTTTTAAAGTATGCACCAAACCTTAAAACACTTACAGACATACCAGCTTTTTCCTTGTGATCCATTGTACTCTGCAGCGTCATCATTCACAGGCAAAAGATATCAGCAGACTGAAACCAAACTTTGAGATCTTGATCAGAATTTGGACACTCAGTTACAAAGGGAAAAGGGGGAAAAAATATTGACATTGACCTGTTGGTCTGCAGTCACTCTCTGTGAAACTCCTTATTTCATATAATTGTATCCTATCCTCTTGAGTATTTTTTCCCATCTGATGAGTCCTCCTATCTAGTTATTGCTCATATAGAAGTCACGTCAGACTTCTGATTATCCTATCAACTTCCTCTGGGATTTTCCAATTGCCCACATCCTCTTGGGAATGAAGGCAACAGAACCACATAGACTGCTCTACACTGACCTACAACAGATTTGTAGTGTTACAGTCATCTCCACTACTGACACTTGATTTCCTCCTTCAGATGCTATTGCACTCAACCAGTGTTTTCACAGCACTATTCCTTATAGCCAAGGTGGAAACAGTAACCTTAAAGCTGTAAGTGTAAATACGAGAGCACTTTCCCCACCCTTTAGCAAACGGTCACAGTCACTGCATTGTATGCCTTGTCACGGGAGTCCTTTAGTCTCAGTGTCTGTTTGTGTCCCATTATAGTTGGTTCTTAACCCTATTGCCACGAAAAACTCGCTGTCATCAGCAAACATGTTCATGACACTGTTGTCCCACTCATTTCTCGGTATATTGAACAAGTCCTTGCACAACCTGCTGGTGATCTCTCATTTCTGAAGGCTGGTTACTTACTCCTGCTCCATTTTTCCTGTCTTTTAACTAATTACTCACTATGTAAATACCTTCCCTCTCATCCTACAGTACCTTTACTTGCCAAACACTTCTTCAAAATCTGTATTAATTGGGAGTAAAGACACACATGGCAATGGGGTTCCCTCAAAGAACTCAATAAATGTGAGACGTAAATGACACCCCATTGACTCCCTGCCCCCCCCCCCCGTCGCCCCGATGTGAGATGTTTATCAAAGCACCAGATAAGTCTGGGCTAGAGCATGGTCCCTTCTGGGTTGCCCAGTTAATATGTCAGGTTTCTCAGTCTGTGGTTCCCTGTTGCAGTGCTTTCCCTATTCTCAAGATTAGGTGCCTTGACCTAGTCCTGTCTTCGAAGTTGGTAGAAAGACAAAGCTACTTTTAAATTACCATCTTGTAAAATATGCAAAAGTAACAGATCTGTGGCCATTTGCTGCACGTACAAGAAAACTGAATTAACCTACATTATACCTGCTGCAGAATGGTTTGTTATTCCCCCAATATTGTTCAACGTTTCTAATATTGGAAAGACTTCAAAATTCTGTGAGCAATTCCGTTCCTCTCCTCACTCTCCTACTTTGTGCCCTTTTGTGGGTGTCCAGTAGGACAGGGTATTTCTTGGGCAAAACTGTAAGTATTACCTTTTATCTTTCTTTCCTTTTTATTTAAAGGCACTTTCTTCTTCCTTTATCCTCCTTCCCTTCGTCCATGCTGGCAATTTGTTAAAAACTTATTCAAAGATTAGGAACTACTAGGAAGGAAACCAAGAATACCATTGTGCTGCCAAACCCACAACCTGAATACTCCTGTCTCCTCATCTTCAGAAAGTCTATAACAGATAGTGCCGGTAGGTGTAAGTCAGGGCAGTCATAAAAAATACAGAACAGCTCCTGGACAAGGAACAACAGCGTAGACTGAGACTCTTCAGTTTGGAAAAGAAACTCTGCCACGCATCCTGCAAGAACCCATTGAGAACATTACAAAAATAGGAAGCTGTGCTGGAAACCATCTGGTAGGAAGCAAATCTGGAATGCGGGTGTTCATCTAAGCTAGAGTAAAACATGCACCATTATGCGTTAGTTTAAGCCAGCTAACACTTCCATGTTTGTTTGTTTGCTTTTTTTTAATATGTTTCATAGTTGCTTAGTGACTTGGGACATTCTTATTCTTTTGCAGAAGCAAAAGACTACTGGCTCACAATCCTCACGAGTGTTTTCTTTCTTTTTACCTTCTGTTGTAGAATGTACAAATTCTTCTCCATTTTAATTATTAGGCAGGACATAGACAGACTTAGATGCCCTGAACCCTGGCAGAGCAAGAGGCTAGAAATGTGGAGGTAAGATGGGGACTACGTCAATCTCTCTTAATAAAGGTCTCTTACACTTCAGAGAAGAAAACAGAGTGCAGATTACAATTTATATTAGCTCTCAAATCTTCTTCCTTTCTTTGGCTTTAAATATCTCTGTAACCTGCCTGCTTGTCTATGGCAGCCAAACAGAGAAGGCAAGTCTGACCATCTCAGCCTGCTTGAGAAGTGGCCCTACTGCAGATGACATGCTCTACTTCTGCCACTGAGTTTCAGTTGTCCATAAGCTCCGCAGGGGCAGACACACCTAAACCAGAGACCCACTTATTTAGGAGGCTGTAAAAACTTAGCTGTGAAGATAGCCCTACACTACTCCTTTAAGGCAATTTGAACTCCCTTGCACTGTCAACATAGCATAGAGAGGGTTTCCCAAGAGGCAGAGTTTGAGCAAGAGTATTTTCCATGTCTTTCAAGCTTTTTCATCAGAAGTAGACATGGCTCTACATTCCTCTCCTACCAAACCACTAGTTATATGCAAAGCATTCTTCTGATGCTCTGCAGTGGGTGTCCGTAAAGACTTCTTGCCTCTATTACCACAATTTCGTTTACCTCATCCTTAAATGAATTTGGTTATGTGAGCCTGCTAAAAAAGTCTGAGAAGCCTTCGTTTGCAACATTCTAAATGAATGTTTTAAATGGACCTGATTTATATTGATACTCAATGGAAGAAGTTAATCATTAACAGTATCCTTACATCTAAAATCAAACTCAGACTGACAGGTGCTCTATTTTGAGAAGCTTATGTTATTGTTCAATGGCAAACAGGGCTGTAAGCAAGTGTAAATGTGAGTTAAAAGAGAAAAATACATGGTATGGTTTAGTGTATGTACCTACTGGGGAAAAATTGACGTACTTTTCATGCTGTCCAGCCTGCTCTGTGGAGATGAACATCCTCACCCTTCATATAAAACACTCTCTTGGTATGACATATAACGGGATCCTAAACACAAAGGAGGGTCAACCAAACATACTGTCCCCCCGCCCCTATTTCTGCAGACTAAAATCCTGATGACTTCCTACCAAAGTCAAAGAGAAAATATTTTCCGAACGTCTCCCACCATTTTCTGCAAATGACATGTACTCTGTCACAGACAGGATAAATTTAGTAGGCTGGATGCCAAATGTGTACAGCAAAATAAAGAATTAGTTCAGGCTTAGCCAGCATTTCAGTCTCCAAAGGTGTTTAAATTGAAACAATGCGTAGCAGGGATCGAGGTTTCTTTACAATATTAAAAAAAAAATCTGCAAACCCACAAAACAAATCTCAACATATACCCACCCAAATACACATGTTTTATTTTTATCATGCTGCCAGAAATATTTAGTCTTCCCCCTGCCGAGCCATTTTATATTGAACCAAATACACTATAGATGAACGCCTGCTTCCTGTTTGTACCCAAATACTGATATGACATTACTTCTGGAAATAAACAGTCCTATCTGGTATTTATACTACATTGATTAATTGTTTTTCTATTTGTATTCTTTGTGATGTTCCTCCAAACAGTACACAAATTATTTAGCTCTTAGAACCCAGAAGTTGTTTGACTCCCCCCTCCCACTCCTTTAAACTCGAAGGCAGCTTTGAGAGTCTTAAGATCTCACATTAGTTTTAACTGCTTCACTGTAGACCTGCTGGCACCATTGACAAAAAGGGAGGGGTCTGACAGACCATGAAGATGTGCTCTCTTTGGTGGCCAACAAAGAGCCAAAGGCGACCCCCATTATTAGTGCTAGTGAGACTAGATGTACCATATTATTAATCATTAAAGTCTGACTCAAGATTCAGACTGGCTTGTACTTACTCCATGGGTCAGGGAGGTTTACCAGAGCTCATTAACTGTGCTGGGCTACTCATTTACTCTTTCTGCAACAAAATTTTTCCTAATGCACAAGGGGAAAATGAAATACAGGTGATTTTTCAGTTTGAGGGATGTTTGCTGCTTGATCTCAACAAATAGAAGCAGCAGGAGTATTTTGCTTGTCAAGAGGTCAGTAATTCTTCAGATCCCTCTAAAGAGATAACGAGTGGCAATGTAATGCTTTTGATCTGTCATAATTATAAAATAAAAGAGAACGGATGCAAAGCTCATGTGCCATGGGAAGGTCACTCACTTTTAAACATCTAGGATTCCCTCTGTGGCTAATATCAGCATATCCCGAACGTGGGCTATTTTCAGGCACAATATTAGGTCCATTATACATCCTGTCCCCAGAAAATGAGTTCCTCACTGGTGATTCTCCTGTAGGGCAGCTAATAAGTAGGTAGGAAATATGACATCTCTCTACTTTTGACTTGCATGCTATTGCAAGGAAGGACTCCTCTCTGGCGTCAAACAGTCCCCCTGCAGCATACATGCAATTTAAATTATTACAAGGCAATGTTACGAGTATGAACCCTGGCACAAAATAAAGTAATTACATTTAATTAGGCAGCCAAAAAAGTGATGGCCTGAGACTCACTGCCTTAGATGTAGCTTTTTGCTGACTTAACAAAGGACAGGTAATGAATGAAACTTCAAAGTGTAAGCAACTAAATTGCTGCTTAATTAGCGGAGCCCTTGTCAAACACACAGCAAAACAAAAAAGCAAACCCTCAATTTTCTTTTGTCAAAGGAATTCAGACAAAGATCCCACATCTCAGAGAGGCCCTGAAATTAAGAATTATTCTATTAAGCATGTTTCTGTTCAAAAGTGAGTTTCTGGTTTTTTTAATGCAGAGCTCCTGAAAGGTGTGAGATTAGCAACCCTGAAGTCTGACATTGCCCAAAAGGGAACTTAGTGTGAAAAAGTTACTAGCTCACAAATCTCAGTGGCTCTCTGAGCATCAAGTACAGATATTTAATCCTTTAAGCACTCTGATCTGCTGGTACCCTTGCACCTAGCAGCCTACAACAACAAGACAATTTTCAGAAGTCAGAAATGGTAGCAGATTAAACAAAAAAAGCAAGATAAAAAAGGTAAAGTAAGTATTATAACAGTAGATTTTTACGTACAGCCTCTTGCAGTTGTGCTATTTTGTATGTAAGATTACATAGTTTGCAAAGCCCTGTCTGGAGGCTTCTTATGCTTCCATAAGCATCCTGCTAGTGTATCACACAATTAAATGTGAAAAACAAAAGCGGGTCTGAATAACATAATGATTTACATTAGTCTGTCATCCCTTGGCCAGTATTTTGTTCAAATTTCAATCAGAGACCAAAACAAGTGATTTATTGTCATCTTATTCCTCCTAGACTTGCATCAGACTGTAAGTCTCCTCTCCTAAGAGGTGCTCAGGACGGATTCACATGTGCCTCAGCAGCTAATGGAGCCTTTATTTCATCCATCTGCCTACAACTGTGTATTTACCAGTCAGGGTAGCTGGATGGCAAAATAACATCTATTATAAAATATTCTACCTGGATCAGGTTTTCTCCCTCAGTTCTTTTCAGTAAAACAGAGCCTTCAGCCCTTGACAAATTTGCCCATTTTTAATTCCAGTTCCCACCCCGACTTGCCTACCTCTCACACCTTTCCTTTTATTTCTTCCCTCACTCTCATCTTTCCCTCTTGCTTGTTCTTCATCCCTCTAGAACGAGTCTTTTCATTGGCATCTGATGTGCCACTTCGTACTCTCCACTACAAACTTCATATCTGAGGTTAGAAGCAGCAAAGAAAAAGGTCTGCGGGGTGATCAAAATATTCATCTACATCCTACTAAATCCTTAATTTCAGGGTGTTTAGAGGACTAAAATAGTACTTTTTATATTTTTTTTGGAGGAGGGGAGCTGTGTTGTCATGTCCTGTCCAACTCCCTAAACCAACAAAAACTACAAAAAAACAAGGCAAAGTTTTGCTAGAGGACCTCTCATTACCTGTCTGATTCCACATCTCAAACTGCTGGCAGCTCCTAGTTCTGGAGTAGTAGATCTATATCCATGAATTATTATTAAACACCAGCTTGTCACATTTGTATCCCAGCATTTGTTTTTACTTTGTGAAGCATAAGGAGACTGCAGTGATGTACTAAAACTATTCACTTTTTAAGATAGGCTTTTAGTGAGCAGATACATTTACCCAAGTGCAAGCTGTGTTTTCTATCTACAGGCTGAAAACCCTCAAGAAACTGCATCACTTGCATTTTTTGCACTGTTTTTCACAATGTTTTATAGAGTTGCACTTGTAGCGAAATTCAGGTGGTTGTGAACCGAGACAGGTAATTTCCACACAGTTGAATTTTGGAACTTTTTTTTAAGAGGGAGTTTTCTTTCTCTTCAGCTGTCCCCTGCATTAAACTGGATTTGTTTTTCCCCTGTTTTTCTCCGTTCTTGACATAAGATATGGAAATGGCCAGCTCTTTACAATTACTTGAGACTAGTGGTGTGCTGCTGGGCAGAACACATCACAAAACAAGAAGTCTCAACACATGGACATTTTAAGATTTTACCCAGTCAACAAAACTGTTTTCTCAAGAGCCTGTAAACTCAGGAGTCTCAATCATCTTTTTGAAAAATGGCTTAGAGACTCAGGGCAAGAACCAGTTCTCTTACGTCAAAACTCAAGTTCCCTTTTTAGTTAGGCTTGTGGGAGGGCAGCCTGACAAATGCACAAGTTGCACATGAGCACACTGCTATGCCAAGGAATTTTTAAGGATGCAGGTCTCTCACCTCCTTGGCCATAGCATGGAGCACTCACTGAGGTGCTACTGCAGTCCAAAAAATACAGTGGCGTCATCACCTGCATTATTTTACCAATTTCATTCCTTTGTCACACACTGACAGGTAGTGCAGCCCCATCCACTCTGCAGTCGGCAGCACTGGAGGCCACAGTAAAACAGCCTGGCAATGATCATCCTTCAGTTCCTGCTTGCAAATGACATGGAAGGCAAAATTAGGAAATATCATGGTTTAGCCCCAGCCCGGCTTCATTGGCAGCTAAACATGAACGACTGTGTTCCCAATTCCCTCCCTTCCCTTCCCCTTGGGAAAGGAGAAAGGGAAATGAGAGAGAGTTGTGTGTTAAAAACTAAACAAGCTTTAATGAAGCAACAACAACGACAATAACAATAATAGAAGCAATATTAACAAAAATGATATGATATATACAAATATATGAAATTGAATCCCCTTTCTACATACCAGTGCCCCATGTTATCACCTCTAGAGACAGACACTGTCCAAAACCATACAGTCAGTTTTCATAAAATGAAGGTAGTTGGATTAGGCTTAGTTGAAAAGTTAGAATATTGATTCTGCTTTAGCTCAAACAAGAGGGGAACAAGAAGAAGAAAAAGAACAAGAAGGCAAAAAGTCTTAGAACCAGAGACCTAGGATTGCTAGTAGCTCAAAAACATATGTGCAGAAGCCACCGAGGGTGCTCCAAACAACAGCTAGTGGCTCCCTGATGATGACAGCTAATTAGGACTTAAGCCTACAAGTGAATTGAAGCTCCATAATCCTGAGTCCATGCTTTACTAGTTAGGCTATAGTATTAAAGGGAGATGCAACTCAACCCTTGGGCAGCTTTGCTACGAAACTGGCAAGTTCACTTGTTTAGTAACTGTTATTAGAGAATTGTGGTCTCTGATTCCCACAATGTTCAGTGTACAACCTCAGAACAAGAATCCAAAAGCATCTTGGGTGGGGCAGAGCTCAGATCCACTCCATTTCAACAGCTCCTCACATACTACCCTGTGGTTCTGCACTCACTCCACCAGCTGTTCTGGGAGCCAAGATCTCACACTTTGCCACCAAAAACCATCATGATGAGGCTAGGGGCTTAATTCTGAAAGTACAGGGCTTTCAACATGCCAACAGTGAGTATTTAATCACTAAGTCTGGGGTCCTACAAACAAAGTCCAACCAGAAAGACTGTGATGTATTTAGATGCGAAGACCTCCCCACCCTGGCTTCATCAAGATGTGTTGGAAGTGAGCTCTGCAAGCTGGGAAGCAGTTCCAGGATAGCTTTACTCCATTTACTATGGGCACCAAAGGAAAATGCACATTGTAGGACCTCAGTTAGATAATATGATGCGCTGACAGCAACCCTCACATTTAGTTGGCACAGTTCCTTTATTGTGTGCATCAAACTTAGCTGGAGGTACTTCTTAAGTCTAAGTACAAGAGCTTTTATATATTCAACTCTCAGCTGCCCAGCTAACTTCTTCCACTTGATTATTTACGTGAGTTCAGTGATTTGGCAAGTCTTCAGTTATTTGAACAAAATGATTTCCCTCCCTAAAACCAACCACACGAAATGCTTTTGCTTAGGCTTTGTAATTCAGTGCAGTGTGCTGCTGTCCCCTTCTCTTCTGTTTCATACTTTATTCCTGCACTGCTATTGAGCCAACAGCATTTTTGTTCAAATCCACACCACATACCCACCAGTTTTCCTTTTTACTGGAGATAAAAACCTTTGAAGGAGGCACCTCCTTCCTCTCTAACTCGCACCAAAATGCTGAGCGTGGACACTGCTTTCTGCTGGGGTGATGTAAAAACCACAGACATGCACTTGACAGTCACGTATGGTTTTCAACAGAAAGCACAGCAGCACTGAATCTGCACTACAAAATTGTAAGACATGTATCCACAGAATGCAATATTGTATATTCAGTGGCCTTCTTCCTGTCACTACGCACAGCACTACGGAGTTTACCAGAATTACAGCTTTATTTGTTTGTATATCCTTTTACCAATCAAAGCAGCTGTTCTCAGAGAAGACTCCAGTGCCTCACTGAAATCAATAGGACTCTTGTAGTCCTCTGCACTGTTCCTTTTTGGGGCAGAGCTAAAAACGATGCAAGTGTAAAATAGAGAGAAGGGAAGAAAAGAATATCATCAGAATTTCATCAGCTTGTGGAAGAGATAAGCAAGCACCAGTGGGACACTAAAAGCAAGCATGGATCAGCTGAAATTGGATTTGAACTGTATTCCTCAGATCTTTCAACAATACACAGAAATTATTCTTTTAATTATTTAAGATTGATTGTGAAGTACTATGTGGAGTTTCATTTTCTATACATGACCAAAATGCAACTGGAGGGAAAACGGTGTACATCGTTGCTGCTGCTACAAATCTGTGTTCGCTGAGAAGCCTTTTGCTTGAAAATAGAGATAAAATTTTGGAGTAGTCTGTCCCTTTTTCCCCACCATCATTGGGATAGCAATAGAAATGCATCTTCGTATGGTGCACATCGATGCACACGCAGAATTGCAACATGTTAGAGATCAAGAAAAAAAATCAAAGAATGTAATAAAGAATATTTTTGATGCCTTGTGCTTTTTAGTATCTAGCTAGTGTCAAAACATGTGTGTCTCAAGGAAGTTGGAATGTCACCACTTCACTGTCTTCCCACTGGTATGCAGCCATAGGCTCTTGTCTAAGCTGTTAACCGACTGCATTTACTATCACTTACATATAATTATAGACCAGCTGCCTAGCTATACCATTGTTTTGTCTAAAAATAGAATGAAATATTAATGGTAGCATCTCAGAAATATTTAATGAACAATATTATACATGCACGTATCAGAAATTCTCTTTCAAATCCATTAATAACTCTCAAATCTGTGCGTAATACTATAGAACTACTTCTAGTATGTTGGCTCTTTAGGCTATTGTTATATCAAAGTATTCATGAATGTGTACCCATTAAAATTTCCATCACTTTTCTTGATAAAAATCTTGCTTTTCAAGGCAATACTTTCTAGAGCTAAATATATGCAAATGTAAAGTTCCCAGTCAGGTTTCCTGAAGATGCAGAGAGTTTGAAGAGGTCCAGAATAGTCATCATATATGATTAGAGAAAGATAAATTGCAAACCTTCTCAGCAAAACCAGTCCTGAGTTTTCCAATAACATGGACCAAAACTGATTTTTGTCGCTTCAGAGAGGAGGGCTCAGGGACATTTTTCCTGACCTGGGAAGGACAAGGGTGGGATGGGAATTTAAGAGAAGACTTAAGAGGCAGACATCCTCCACTACAGAACTTTCACCACCCTAATGCAGAGCCATTAGATTGCTTTCTTATTAACAAATTTTCTCCTCCCTGTGTTCATGACATCTGACCTGCTCAGAGGCATCTATTGGATTAAAGGAAATAGAGAAGTAATTTTACCTTGCTGATTAACCTGAGGAACACTAATCCCAAAACAAGATACAACAACTCCCTGCCATTCATACTTCCCAGTTTCTGCTTTCTCCTGTCCCTAGGGCATTCATCATGCAGAGGATCTGTAACCCGGTAGAAGTCCAATCTTTTCTGCATAGTTCATGGCTCATTTTCTGAATGGAAGGGATTTTACAGCTCAGTTTTCCTTTTCGCAACCTTGCTGAGGCCACTCATCTTCTTCCATGTCTTGCCCAAGGCTTTCTGGAAATTGTCCCAACTTGCTATGCAGCTCCCAGTTTGACAGCAGCCATCTCATCTTTGTGACCTTCTTCTCCTCTCCCAGAGGTGCTACTGGACGTTACTTCTTCCCCATTAACGAACCTGGCCAGGCTCATCTTCACAAGATTCTGATAGTCCACTGGGCTTAGTAGTTTACTCTTTGACAGACTTCTGTTCACAGAGCATTAAGAAAAAAAAGACTACATGTGCACAAGAGTAATTGAAGAAACAGTAGTTTTGTGAATAGGCCATAATATGCACAGGTCATTTGCAGGCAGATCCTGAATGCAAATGGAATCATCTCCAAATCTTGCCCTATGTATTTCTAAATCAAAGGCTGTCTTCATTTTGCAATACCATGCCTTTGGCTTAAAAGAAGCTATGACTTGTCAGAAAAATATTCTAACATAACTGAAGTTGTGAATCTTGAAGGCCATCATAAACACAATTATTTTAGAGCACACTGTCCCATAAATCTCATGATTAAGTTGGGCAATTACATGTACATTTTTACAAGCACTCAGCTGAATCATCTATATGCATACATACTCCCAGCAGCTAGGCAGTAAAAGTTTCTACCTTACTGAAGCTTCTAAATTGCTTTATTTTTTATGTTTTAACAGATTCAATAATGTTGTTGGTTATTGCAAAGAAACATTAAAAACCTGTTTACTCTTAGCTTTTTATAAAAGCATTAGAAGATGGGGGAAACTAATACTACTCATTGAGTGTCACCATTATAAATGGCCATACAAATACAGTGGCTTATTTAATCACATATAACACAGCTAGAGGGAAAATACCTATTTTGGTGTTTATTGAAAATATCTGGAGGAAATCCAGTTCAGTAGGCTTTTTAGAAGCATATAGAAAATGGAAGTGTCAGTAAGAGGTGATTTCTGGACAATTTGTAATCATTTCAGGATAACAACAACAATAATGTTTTGGTGATTCATAGCATACTGGTGCCTCTCTGACACTGAGCCTGGTTGGTACTGTTAAGTGAAGCACTTTGCATGTCAAAGAGTAGAGAGATGTGGCCCTTCTTATTATGTCTTTATGAATATGAACAACATTGTACAACAAGAGGGATTATTAGCAAATTACATTCTTTGAAAAACTTCCATTGGTGTCACCTTTTGCAACTCTTTGAGGACCATTACTACCTCCTCAAACACAGTTTATTAACTGTATCTGCCCCTCCCCTTGGAGGGCTAAGGTGGCAGTCAGGGAGGATTCAAGGAATTGCCTGAACACCCTGCTAGATATAATTTGCTTTGCTTGTACCTAATCCTCATGCAGGCTAGAGGAACACCTAGCCAAACAGGAAGGCTTAACTTCCAACACAGTCTGGCAACTGCAAACCCAGGAATTACTCAGGTACTAATATAATAGGCACAATACAAATCAACAGGGGAAAAATCCAAACAAGAAAAAATGGAAAAGAAATAAAAGCAGAAGTTTGTATAGAAATAATATTTTCCTTGTGTATGACAGATTTTTTTGATATGTTGGGGTTAAAAAGAAGGCTCCATTATGAGAGAAAAAAGTTTTGTGACTTTAATGAACAAACACTCAATTAAGTTAGGGGAATTTCAGTTGATTGAAATTCACTGCTCAGCACTTCAGAGTGGCAGTAAGAGAACTGCTTTACTCACATACGAAGTTAGATAAAATGTTGTTTGTTTTTTTTTTTTTTCTTCTATAACAAGATTTTTGTGTGGGAAGAAGAGGTTTGCCACCACGGAAGAGTTCAACTGTGTAGCAACAACACCAGCCACAGCCTATGCATAATGGACAAGCAAAACCGAATTCCTTTCACAACTGTCAGCCAGTGTTAAGCCAGGCTTGTGCTTTGGGGAGAGAAAAAGGCTTCGATCGTGTCAAGGACAGGAGCATTGCCCACTGAAGCACCTCAAGGAGACATCCTGCCAACAGCACGGAGCCTTTGTAGTGTACTGACTCTCATTTACCAACACATCCGCACTGCTGAAGGTGGATCAATGCCATCAAAATGGGTCCATATCCATCAGGAGGAAGGTGAATCAATGTCATCAGGGATGGATATCAGGCAGAAAGTGGATTGATGTTGTCAGGGATGCATCTATATCTATCAGGAGGCAGAAAAAGGTTTTTATGCAAAGCTGTCTTAAATAAAACTGACAGTAACATGCCTCCCTTCTGTCTCACTTTTTTTAACTTATTTTTTTTAAAAATAAATTTAAAGCAGCCCTTTTCTCTCTTCTTTTCTGAGCAGAACAGCTTAACTTTCAGCCAGGTAAGGTTAAGTTCTACCATGTACTTCCGTGCTGTACCAGGGAGGTCTCTTTCAGAGCACAGTATCCTGTATTGCACAACATCCTTCCTGGAAGGTAAGAACTAGCTGAAGGGAGTCCAGAGAGTCACTCCTGTGCATTCAGGCATTCATCAGGAATAACCAGACTCATCCATTCCAGGATACCTGGAGAAGAGCTAAACAGAAGAAACACACAATAACTCTTTTCAAACTGTTAAAAAGCCACTGCAGGCCACAAGGAAACAGAATTCCTGTTCCCTGGCTCTGCAGTGGAGAGGGTAAGAGGTAATGGAGAGGTTAAGAGAAGGTTTTTAATGGAGAGGTAGGTACAGAGAGAGTGTCCAGGAAGATGACAAGTCTTCTGCAACTGAGGTGATGCAAGAATCTCACAGGCATGGCTTACCTGTAATCATTCTTTACTTCGGGCAAGGGGCTGGACTTGCCAACTGCAGGATGTCCCTCCCAGTAATCTTTCTTTCTAATGCTTTAGTCCCAGTGTTTAAAATTTCCCAGAATGCAGGGAAATACCTACACTGATGCAGAGCCACAACCCAGGCAGAGTATATTATGTGTGACAATTTCCTTTACACATGAAGGAGAATTAAGCAGGCAAGGCATTTCAGCCTCAGGGGCAAAGTTTGGTTTTGCTTCTGCAGCAGCAGAGGATGCAGAGCAGGCCGGGAGAGAGCACTGGGATTAAAAGCATGAGGGAGGAGGAAAGCCGTCTTATACTACTCCTTTGAGGAATACACCAGCAGTTCTCTACAAGTCCTGTACCTACTCCTCTACAAAGACCCATGTACCCCACCCCAACACCCTGAGGATAAGGGTCTTGGACACAGAGGTCTTGGACAGAAGGGCATTCCCTATTCCTACCCTTAATACAAGAGGCAGCATCTGGAGCTGCAGGGAAGGTAGCAGGTGCTGCCTCCCATCACACCTGAGCTCTCACTGTGCAGGTAGGACAGATATTCTTGTGCAAGGGTGGCCCAGGCAATATAGTCTCCTGCTGTGCCCTGAGCTGGCTCAGGAGGGGACAGGCACACCTCTGGCTTGCATTTCCAAATGCAAGGTGTTTGCAATCAGCTTCCTTCTTGTGGGCTGCTAAAGGAAGAGCTGTGCTGCATGTTGACAGGAGGTATGTAATGGCAGATAATTTTCACCCCACATTTGCAGATGTTTTAATGGATTTGTGCTACTACCATGTTTTCAAGACAATTTATAACCTTGGTTTGAAAAGATCTGAGAAAGAGAAGGACAGATTTACCAAATTACAGGTAACCATCAGCTGTTTTTCCCTGCTGATGCTCCATCACCCAGTTCTGCACGTATAGTGTGTGAACAGTAAGGAACGCACAGCAGGAGCTGCCCTTCCGATACTTTGAGAGTTTGGTTTAGCTCTCCCCTACTGACTATCTAAAAATATATAAAAATGCACAGGCTCCTTCAGTGAATCCCTTTGTAGATTAACAAATCTATTCATTGCTACATCAGATGAGCAAACGTTTCCAAAACGGTCTGGGTATGTGCCAAGAGAGGTGCAGACAGGTCACAAAGAAGCAGGGAGGTGGGGTGAGCAGCTTCCATGACAGAAGTATTGAGCAGGAGTTGCTGTAAAATTATACTAAAAATACATCATCACAGAAAAATGTGTCCCAAGCACTATATCCTGCCTTGGCTCTGCCAAGGGTCTTTGATTCTTCAGGCCATCATATAAAAAGGCCACCTGCCTTTTTAACCTTCCTTTGCCTTTTGCTAATACAAAGTTCTGAATGTGGGCCACACCACAAGATACGATTGCCTGGAAAGCAAGAGCATGGGAGCAGATGTTTTCAGCGAATCAGTCCTTCGTCAAAGCCAGCCCAAAGTCATTTTAACACACGCCTGTACAAGCAAGAGGGAAGGATTAGTGGCTTAACTTACCCTCAGAGCAGCCAGCTCATCTCTTCAGCCGTAGTTAAATACCAGTTTGCCTCCCTACCCTGCTTTACTAAAACCAACTGTAAGCCTGCTATCAAAAAATATGATTTTCTCCTTGCAATGAATACCCTGAAGGGCAGCAAAAGTCAGGCTTGCTAGGGGCATAGCAAAATGCAGAGGTAAGAGTGTGCAGGTGGACAGCCTAACATTCCCATGCAATTACTGATTATTTCCTTCTTCCCAAGCAGGCTGCAGAGAACATTCAGGGATCTGCCTTCAGGGAGGATTTCAAAAGGTGTTTTCCCAGGCTTCTTCTTCTAATCACACACATATCCTTTCAATCAAACTTGCTACACTGAAGAGTTTGTTCTGAATCACTGACAGCTTTAACATCTTACCGCATTGCACTTTCAGGAAGAATCACACCTCTGCGGAATTTGGCTGGTATTTACAGCTGTGATAACAGAACCAAGGTACTAATGATCCCCTCAGTGATACATTGTGACGTTAATGCAGACTAACTCTTTTGTCACTATAATATGGAAAGACAGAATTAAAGTGGTGGTTGCATATAATAAATATTTCCTTAGCCAGGAAAAAAGTAGCAGGAAGAAAACCTGTCTCAGGATGTATAAATTCTATAAGACAATTATTTTCAATATATTTCAAGGGGAAACAGTCCAAAATCTGCCCTTTTAAAATAGCTTATTGCACTTTTGAAGTGCTGAATTAGAGTATTTCTCTGAAAGCAGGAAACAGAAAACTTTGCAAGGTGTCAAAGAGGTACAGGAGAAACCAAGCAGTTAATTGGAAACTCAGATATCACAAATTCTTTTGCATTACAAAAAAAAAAAGGTTATGATAATCACTTAAATACAATCCATGATGCCAGAAGGCGGCCCTGGAAGAGACAAAGATAATGAGGTGAGTGAGATTTTTCAACCTACAAAATCCACAATAGCTTCTCTTCTCCATTATAAAATTCAGAGAAGGGCAAAAAATTTGGACAAATTGTAGACTGAAGACAATGAGTGCTCTGCTGCAAATCAGGATGCTCCTTTTTAAATTTAATTTAATATTAGAATTAATTAGTTGTTTCCTATCAAGCATATTTGCAGATTATGTGGTTTCATAGGCTTAAAAGACCAGATTAGTTAAATTCTGAGTATTTCATAGCTGTTGTTCTACACTTGCTCTACAGCTGTAAGTGTACTTCGAAGTGTAGTCTGAAACATACCTGGGACTCATAAGCTGAAATGCAAAATAGTTGTTCTTGAGAAAAATTTAGCTATACTTACCCATTCTTAACTGTGGCTGGAAAACCTAAGCACACTCATTCGTTTTCTTCAACACTTGCACAATTTTATGGCCACTCAATATTCCCATTAAGACACAGATTGCCCTTGCTACAATAACAATGCAGATACACAAAACGCTGGTGTCCTATGTCAGGAAAGGGAGCTTTCTTCATCTTGACCAGAATTAGCCAAATGAATTGTCTCCATTGACATAACACTTAAGCAGGCTGCCACATTTTTATCCTACACAATCATTGATCCAACAGAAAAAGTGATCAGTTGTGTTAGAGATGGTTCCTGAGACATACCCAAGCAGACAGTGTCTCAACTGGTCACAGAGGCATTAAAACCCTTGGAGAAACCAGAGCATGTCAGCTGGTAATCTTCCTGGTCACCTGTAGCAGTGGAAAGAAACAGCAACAAGGAAACCAAACGTCTATTACATCTTTGTGTTTTGTTTTTTTTTTTCTCCCTATATGGACACTACTGCAGAAGCTTCTGAAGTGTAGGTATGGCTTTTGCAAGCCAGCATTGTGGCCACAAACCCTCACGTTAAATATTGTTTGATTTGTCTTACCTGAGTATAAAAAGCCACAGTAAGGAAACATTAAGAATCAAACCCCTAAGGTCAAAACTTATCTTCTTCAGCCAGTCTTCTTTGAGCCAACGCTCACTGACTTGCTCAGTATTTGGTGCTTGCTGCTTCCATCCATGTTAGCAGCATCCTTTATACCCAGCAATTTTTATCCAGCTCTTTCCTTCTGCTTTCCTCATCAGATAAGGGATGGTCTTCCACATTAAATACAGGTATTGTCACCTGACTCACACCCATTTGGACAACCTAGGTGACTAATTACTGCTCATACAAGTCCCCATCTTACAGCACAGGAAATACTTATTGCTGCTACACGGATTTGAATAGGATGGACATTTTCACCCCGCAGATGCTACATTGCTCTAGGCTCAGCTGGGCTATTTCATCCTCCCAGACCTCTCAGGTCATGGTTAGAGCAGCCTGCCACCCTTTCTAATGTGACCTCAGAGCAACGTGTGCATCTAAGACTTGATCATTCACATTCTGAATGCTGTGTTGCAGCTTTTGTGCAACAAATTGGGTACAGCTCCTACAGAGCTAGGGTTCAGTCTTGTTGTCACAGCTTTTAGCAGTGTAATTCCATTCGATATGTAGTCCAGCCAGAACTCCTCGCCAGCAGAGGGGACCACATCTATATTTCATCTGTCTTCAGTGAAATCTGGATCCAGCTGTCAGCTCTCACTTGTTCTGTGTCCAGGCTAATGACAGTGTCTTCTCAACGTTTGATTAACTTATCTAATAGATACCCACCTGAACCAAAGCAGGTTGGGAAAATCCCAGGGTGCTATTGTCATGCACGCTCCCCAGCAAGGAGCACAAGGTTATGCATTCCCACAGAGGATCTGAAAGCTATGATGGAGCTGCTGTTATCTTTAGAAACAAGTAGTTGTGCAATGCCATTTTGCCACTTTTTTTTAGGCACTAACAGCAACAAAACAGCCCTGGCCAACCCTAGCACAGAGCTAGAGACTAGGAACCGCAGGAGTGTGCAAGCCGCAAGAGGAGCATAGAAATGCAACTGAGGTGATATTGGTCAGTAAGGCAAATTGCTTTGCAGCGGCTGCCAAACCACTTGTTTTGCTGTTTGCACGTTAAATCAACAGCATTCACCTCCACAGGCTTTACAGAAACACCTCAGTTTTCTTTTCCTGGACTCCATCTATTTTCCTTCTCTGTCTTTGGCTTAAATGCTTTGCCTCATATTCAAACGTCAGAAATAAATTATTATGTGGGATCCTCATGCACATCTTTAGACATTAGGGCAACAGAGACTCTTCTGAGTATCGTAGTTACAGATGCAGCTAAACCTGAATTAGCTCCTAAACAGAAAGACATACAGAAGTCGTCTTATCTGAGAAGCTGTAGCAATTCTTGAAACAATGAACTGATTCCACACAGAAGTGGGCAAAGCTTCTTGTTTTCCAAAGAGCATTACTATTTTGGTCTTCCTGCCTGATACATTTGGAAACCCTGTCTAAAAGTTTTTCACCAAACTAGGCTCTACAATGTCTGTTTGGAAATTCAACACAAAAAGAATGGCATATGGGGCAGAAACATAAAATCTACTTCAAAAGAAACAAATTAGTTTTGTACTACCTCCCCCCTCCCAAACTGAACCAGAAAGCACGTGATGCACTATGATTTTCCTGCCAAAACGGGGACCAAGCCATGGCACTGACAAACAACTCTGAAAAAGCAGCACAGAACATTTGTGTTAAGCTTGCAGGAGAGTCTAGTACAGCAACTAAGAGAGATGCAGCTTCAAGGTCTGCAGTTTAAACAAGGGTTGGTGAAAGGATGTGATACAGATTGCAAGGGTTGGCAGAACACAGAAGTAGGTCAGTCCTCCTTAATAATGATCCTTATTCAGAGCAGCAACCATTTTTGGCCTCATCACTGTATCATAACAGCCACAAAGACCTTTCTCAAAGACTGATGTCTCGCTGTGATGTACCACTGAGCCTTAAAGTGGTGATTTACACTGAACTGGATCATCAAACCACAGTGATTTTACTGTGGCAGCTGGTAAGTATAAACATACACATCTCATTTCAACCACGGATTCTTAAGTAGCTATTGAAACCTACAGTTCATATGATGAATGGGGAGGGGTGAAATATCAGATTGGATATTTATATATTACAGTGGGTCACCAAAACCAGGAAAACATCTGCTTCATCAAGAAGAGACATATTGCTCTTGGTAACTGTTACTTGCATTTCACCCAACTGAACTTACCGTCACTTTGGCTCACTTCTGTCAAAGAGCAGTGTGCATAGTAAAACCTCAAACATTTTTTCTTACCATCAGTATCTGGGTCAAGCATATAGCAAAGGCGTTGCTTTTGTCTGATGCTCAACTCCCTGTACTGCACAGGAGACACCGGCAAGAATGGTCATATGATGAGGTCCATGTAGCTCAGTACCTTACCTCTGCCCACAGGGCATTGTGACCATGTAATGAAGAGGAAACAACAAAACCTCTGTACACCAGCAAAGCGGATCCACTGGGGAATTACTGCAGTGAAGGAAAGTTTTACCTTGTGATAATCACAAGATGTACAAACATACACACCCCCCTCGGTCACACTTCTATCGGCTCAGTCAGCTCTGCTGCGTGACAAATATTGTCCAAACACTGCTTGTATGAGGACTCCTTTCATACAGGATATGGCTTACCAAGCTAAGTCAAGTCCCTGGGTGCATGCTGAAAGCACTGAGGTCCATCTTATGCATCTAGAATAACCAAACAATTGGCTTTTTCCATTAGAATGCTCTGATAAGTTTCTTCATTTAATAGGGTTTTTATAACGAGGTAGAATTCAAGTGAAGCAATGGGGTGGTTTATCTGCCATTTCATTTTCTGAAATCTCAGTCTTTTACGATGGGCTAAGCCTAAGCAAAGAAAGCTTCGCAGTTTCCCTTCTCATTTCTTGTTGCACTGTTCTCACAAAACCTTGATGGCAGTTCTTCCCAAATCACCGGTAACCAAGTGCTGGATCAGAAAAAGCCTCCCCACACTACAAGTTTCCACATCTTATATTGTCTGCCTTCAACATCATGCACAATGAACTCTGCTTTAATCTTTGCTTTGGTCAACACTAGTTGGAAATCTTCTGAGCAATATTTCCATTCAGAAAATGCCAAAGAGATCCAGAACTGTCATATGAATGCCAGCTAATTTTCAGGACCTGGTTTTATCTTTATCACAATTCAGTTATCATCTGAGCTGTTTGCATTTACTTTATGTTTCTCAAGGTTGCTTTGGACAAAAGGTTTTGGGTTTTTTTCAAAAGAATGAGGAAGAAAGAAGGAAAAACAACCCTCTGGAGAACAACTCAGATTTGTGAGGCCTGTGAACAAACCTTGGAGTCTTATTTATCCTTCCTGCACCAGGTCATCTCTGTCTTGAGGGACCACTGACCTACATAACATCTATAGAGGCTAATTAGGAGGAAATAAAGAAAGTAGATTGCATTTAAAATGGATCCCATTTAAAAATAACTCAGTGGCAAAGCCAGTCAACAACATGTAGGAATAAGGTGACATTCGATTTCTGCTGTAACAACAAAATCACAACCTTGCATGTTTTCTTTTTCTTTCTGTCCTCATTCACTGTTAAAGTTTTCTCTAACAAAATATAGTATTTATCTTTGAAAATACTGTTTTCACAGATATAATGTTTAAAAAAGTTTCTCCAGCTTGTTTGTAAGCAGAAAAAATATTTTTATTAAGCTATCCAACTATCACAATTCTAGCCTATAATTTGATCCTTTGTAAGTTCTTAATTTTTGTTTGTATGCTTGTATTAAGTGGCTTCCTAAATTTGCCATGCTCCTTTTGTTTCACATATCAGGAATAAGCAGCATATAGGAATATTTTGGAGCTTTGAAACAATAAATTCATGGCTAATTCATGAATAAATCATGAACTTCTACATGTGGTGAAAGTAAGCAACTAGTTGCTCAAGTAACTTTTTAACCAGAATAAACACAACAGTCAGCCTAGAATAGTCATACTCAAACATATAAACCTACTTATCAGCTAGGAAACTCCCTAAACTCAACTTAAAGACTAATATTGTCAGCTAGGTGACAATCTAATAGCTGAAATCTTCCTTGTCTCTGGTGTCTGCAGCTGCATGTTGAGACAAACCTCTGCAGAAGCAATTCAAAGGTATGGACACAAACCCAAACAAAATGGGAGGCTAAGTTTTACCTCTCATTTCATTGTAAGTGGAAATAATCTCAGTAGTTCTGCAAAGGATGGCCTCATGGCTGAGAAACTTTGCACTGGAAATCAGAATCATGGAAACTCACTAGGCAAAAATCCTTTAAAGCATGCAGGTATTATATCTTGATCTGAAGTAAATCAAGAAAAATCATCCCCTGAAAATACAAAGAGACCAATGAGGCCACGTTGCAGATACTGGCTCAGACTAGTTTGCAGAGATGACAGACTCCAGCAGCTGGGGTTCCTAACCACCATACAGAAAAATTAAAAGACACAGTTGGTGTTTAGAGTCTTGCATCCAGGACAGTGAGATCAGCTTCAGCCATACGATGTTCCTGCTCCTGCAGCCATCCAGTTGGCAATTATGTGCCACTGACAGCCAGAAACTTGACTTCCAGGGCTGTTTTCTGATGTGTCTCAGTTTTGTTCTGTTTAAGATGGTACTTCTGTATATCCTTGCAATAATTCTCCAACCCTCTCAGACACATAGTACGAACTCCAAATCATTCTGCCACACTTGTTCATCATCCAAGATACCTGACTTACCCAGCCTAACAACTTGGCTGTGGCCATAGCTTTTTGATCATTACAAGTCTGATTTGTTTCAAAATGCTCTTGGAATTTCCATCCTGCTGTTTAACAGGACATGAGCCCATGCTGCACAGCAATTTGGACAGCATGCTCTGCCACCCGAACTAAAATTAGCCAACTTAAAAGCAGGTTTGTGGCTGTACATAGCTATTGTTTTTGTTACCAAAGCTAGCTTAGGTACCTCTATGTATGCATTACACAGTCCAGTCGTATCTGATGTTTGCACATACTCCTGGGAAAGAAAGGCAGGGGGTCAAAGTGGGGATTGAGTCAAAGCCACTGCTAACATTTCTCAGCACAAACCAGCTGCATTAGGATCTTCCATGCACACATGGGTTGCTGTTAACCTCATTGAGACTGTTTGTGTAAATGAAGTCTCATTAACATCATGGTAGGATCCAGCATCTGGCCAAAAGAAAATCAATTAGTCACCTACCAAGTTATCCAGTAGAAAAAAAAAGGCAGACTTCCAATGTTCAAACAAAAATGGTTTGTAAAAGAAATTGGCTACAAGTTCATGCATTTGGTGCCAAGTCTACTCTATGTTCACCAGGTTTGCTATCAGTTACGAGGAATAGAGGAAATGGAGGTTTGGCTTTCTAACAAAGAAACATCCTTTGAGACCTAAAGAAAAAAAGAACATTTCCTATCAGCCAGTTAAACTGAGAATACAGAGCTGGTCTTGAGAAATCTATATCCTTTCTCTAGGAAAAAAAATGACACTGCTATATTCACTCTTCCTTGAAATATTACGTCTTTCTGCATTCAATTTCCATAGTTTTTGATTGTAGACAGCTCAGTTGAAATTACTATAATTTAAAACAATACAAAAGGAAACATGGAAGAATTACATGGAAGTGCTGTTGTCAATCAAATGCACTTTCAGCAGTCATGAATACCTCAGAGATATTTGCATCATTTCCTCATGGACCCATTGTGAGTTCGATGCATTGAGACTGATTTTTCTTAGCAGTAGGCGAACTACTCAAGACAAAGAGCAATTGCAGCAAAGAAATGAGCTGAACCTACTCCCATAGCCAGTGAATTTGATGATTTTGTTCCTCTTCACTGTCAGTGGGCTGGAAAATCAGCACTGGAAGAATTAAAATCCGTGGCCAAAGTCTTGACTTCAGCTAAGTTGCTAACATGACTGCCGTGATTGAAACAGGAGCTGATTTCACAGCACTTCACCTTTCCCTATTATCTGATTCCTCTCATATGTGCTGACAGTAGGATTTTTGGTGAAAGCAGAAAGGTATCCCAGTGTCTGCTTCGGTAGAAATAAGTGTAATTTTTGGCCCTGGCTTCAATGAAAGATAAATTAGTCCCATTATTTTTTTCCATAGACAGGTTGCAGATTAGAACCATTTAGATGACCAAGATGATCAGCAATGCCCTCAAAGCAGCCCAGCCTCAGAGAAGCTCTCTGTATGGTTGTCCCCCCATCACACATGTACGATGCGTTCCCAGCACTGGCCAGCCATACAACATCTGTTGCCCACACGTTGAATAGACAGCCTACACATGCACAATGTCCCGGGACGCTCAGGATGCATCAGCTCTGGGTGCCAGCTCCTGCATACAGAAAGGCCCAGCTGTTCAACACATGGACAGTACAGCCAGCTCATTCCAAGGCACCCTGGAGTCAGCCCTGACCGTGACCAACTGCTACAGAGAGTTCCTCTGTGTGTGTGTGCATCTCTGCCTAGGGTATGTCAAAAAATGTTGCATAACTATCTCTGCTTAGAATAGCAGGAGAACAGCACAGTCTTTAAGTTCTTTCTTGAAAACCTGCTACTGGCCATGCTGGGAATGAGACATTGGGCTGGAAAGGCTTTTGATAGACTTAGTAACTCTCTACCATAAAAATACTAATGTAGAACCAAACTTTGTGTTTTTATTACTGTTTAATATTCTTCCAACTAAATTGGAGGAATTAGATTAGGTTTTTAAATGAAATTGTAGCACTGAAATTGGGTTTCTGTAAGGTATCACCTTTGTGTATTTCACAGGGAAAATATTAACAGAGGACTACGTTGCATTCCATAGAAAAATATTTCTAAGCAGAGTTATACAGGCAACTTCAATGACATTTTTCCTAATCATACATTAGTCTGAAGTGATAAAAGTAAGCCAGATCCAGGCTGCCTGGGCAAGGGCTGGAAGAAACATGCCAAACACTGAGCAGAAAGGCCCAAGCAGGTCCACAGGAGTTAATTCAGGACTGATTAAAACCCATGGAGGCTGAAGAAGCAGAATTAGTGAAAATGAAAGAAAGCAGAAGTCAGCGGTCATCAGTTCTGCCAAGAAGCAGAGAGCGACTCCCTGTGTGAGCACTGCTGGGTAGGTAGGGCTGGAGGTTACAAGCAAGGAAACAAACTGCAGACTTGTCTTCCCAGTCTCACTGCTGTGGGTATGATAGTGAACCTGAGGTAATGAGCCTGAGGTCCAAAATCAACAGGAATGACAAAGTAAACACATGTGCAACACAGTTCTACATTTAAGTCAGAATCAGCAGTTACAGTCTTTCTATTTCAAAAAAACCAATGCACTTGGCTGCTTTGTGGTAACCACTAGTCATACTGCTGTATGTGTGGAAAAGTATTCACAAACAACATGGAAAAGGGGATAAACAGTAACTCAGAAAATCTAGTAATTAGGTGAAGTTATTCAGGTTAGTAAAGAGAACAGTAGATTGTGAAGAACTGCAGGGGAACCTACAGGATTGAGTAACAGGATGTTAAAATGACACATCAAGTCCAATGTAAGATGACATAAGTGGAAAACCAACCCTAACTTCACAGATGATACAATGTGGGGAAACATCCTGCCTATTTTGATTCAGGAGTGAGATTTTAGGGTTAGGCAGGATATCTAAGAAACACATCAGCTTAGTGCACAGTCATCAAAACTCAGAAAACATTCATATTCTTAGAAAAGCAGAGAACATCTTCATGCTGCTGTCTAAACCTACATTTGTCCAGAGCTTAGATAATTTTTACAGTTCTGATCCTTCTCACACATCCTGAAGAAGATTTACCAATGCTGGGAAAATTTTAAGGAGGGATAATGAGGACGGCCAGTGGTTTGGAAGCAGGAAGTACCATTTCCATCACACAAAGAATGACTGCTATCCTGGTTTTGGCTGGAATAAAGTTAATTTTCACAAGAAGCTGGGAGGAGACACAGCATGGGGCAGCTGACCCAAACTGGCTAAAGGGGTATTCAATACCATACTGACATCATACTCACTATGTAAGGGGGGAAGGTTTAGCGTTTGGGTGCGTGGCTTGGGATCATGGCCCAGGATTATAGCTTGGGAGCATGTCAGGTATTGGTTTTCTGGACAGTGAGCAGTTTACACTGCATATCATTCAGTTTGTGTGTTCTTTCATTGATACGGCTGTTACGGATTCTTTTCCTCCTTTGCTATCCTCTTAAACTGATTTTATCCCAACCCATGAATTTTACTTCCTCTGTTTCTGATTCTCCTCCCCATACCCTGATGGAGGAGGAGGGGAGGAGAGTGAGTGAGCAGCCATATAGTTCTTTGGCTGAACTTAGACACTGCATACATTAGCATTTTCTCATCTAGAAAAGGTGATACTGCAAGAAGTTCGAGGAGGGACAAGAGGCATGGCCAGTGGCCTGGAAGTGCCAATTCCTTCACACAAGGAATGACTGTAAACACTAGGATTTCTCATCTAGAAAAGATGATACAGGAGAACAAAAGATTTCCTTAAAATCATGAGTGGCATGGAGAGGCTGAATAAGGGCCAGATGTTGCCAGTCTCTTCCAGAGCAAGACCTGGGGGTTATCAAATGATGCCAGCAGATGGCAGGTTCAAGAACACACATGAGAATGTGGGTTTTTTTTTTCATACAGTACATAGTTAAACTGTTTAATTCCTTTCCACAGGATATCCTGGGTGTGATGTAGTCAGGGAGGAGATGCAAACAAACATGGAGGAAAACTTGACCAGGCTTCTTAGCTCTCAGAAACTATACAGGACTTAGGAGGTTCTTTGAATTCAAAACTACTGGAAGCTGAAAGAGCACATTTTTTCTCAGTATTACCCTTCTTATATTATGTTCTTGCAAAACAAGCATCACCAGAACATAAACCTGTGAGAACCAGCATCCATGATGAACAACTGAAATTATATCTTTTTAAAGTGCTTTATTATGCACTACATGTTCTAAGCCCTTCAAAAGGTAACAACCCCTTCTAATTAATGCCACAAAATCTTGAAACTCTGTATTGGAAACAATATTTTACTTTTGCTCTCCTCAGGGATCACCCAAATTAAGCTACTATTTTTGCCCTTTCACCTAGAAAATTGTACTATGTGAGATCACAGTGTTTTTCCAGCCACTACATAGTTAGTTCAGAATTTAAGGCATTATATATATAAAAAAATATATTTTTCAATAGATTTTAGTCCTCTAGCTTGTATTTTGAAGGTATTTTATGAGCAAAAATGCTCTCAGCATAAATCATTAATTCAGCCACTACTCTGGAAAATGACAGTGGAATAAGAAAGTGCATCATTTTGAAGCGTCAAAATTTGGCAAGAGAATGACATTATAATATAATTTTTGTATTGCATGAAGGTACTAAACTGCTCCAGCAAGTCAAATTGAATTGCTATTGAGACTGGGCTGCTTCAACTTGTTTATAAGGTCTTAACCAGCTCATGGAAGTGGACCTAGCAAGGTCCCACACCTACCAGGGTCCCTTTTTGATTCTAATACTGGCAAGCAAACTCAGCCTATTTAAATGTTTTCCACAGCTTCACAGAAGATCACGTGCTGCAAAATCCAGCAATAGCAAAAATCCCAAGCCTATCACCAGAAAACACAGCAGCCTTATATGTTCTGTTACAAACCAGGACACATTTATAAAAAGTAACCTAATAATTGCCATGGGAACAATTTCTTTCATCCAGGTTCTTGACGAAGTTATTGATTGATATTAGTTCCAGGATCAACCCCTGGGTTACGTTAACCTTAAACAGCTGCTAGCTGGACACTAGGCGCATCATCAATACCCTGGAAGCCTGGAAGATCAAGCAACTTTCAGCCCATCTGTCTGATCTTCAAGCCCCTACCATCCATGCCTTCTGAAAGAGAAAGCTGTGACAGATCCTGTCAAAAGCCTTTCTAAATATCAAGGTAGTTTGTGTCTGTTGCTCTCTCCTCAACCATATAACCAGTCATTTCATAACAGAAGGCAACCCAGCTGGTCAAACACAGCTCACTCCCAACAAACATCCTTGACTATCCTCTTGCTCTTATTTGGAAATGAAAGCCAAGGGTCTCTAATGGAATCCAATTTTCTTGGGATTGATGAGAGGCTAAACGACCAAACAGACTGTCCAGGCTGTTGTTACTGCACTAATGGCTGCCGCACCTTCCCAGGCAGGTGGAGATCTATGCTGATGTGAACCATATTGCTCTAATGGGGAGGAAGCTTTTAAATACATACAGTTCATATTGTGTTAAAACAGTTAACTCTGTGCTACATGGAAAGTAACAGCATCACAGTATCACAGTATCACAAGTTTGGAAAGGACCTCTGAGATCATCAAAGTCCAACCCTATAACCTAACACTAACACCAACACTAACACCAACCATCATCTAAACCACGGCACTATGGTTTAGGAACAGGAAACCATTGCTCAGAAAGTTGTCAATAGAATATTTGCGATTTCACATTTTTGCATATGCAATGTTAAGCAATTTATGGATTATGAATTTTCAGCCCCAAGTGCGAAACTAGTTGCTCATGAAGCACTCCTCTCACTGCTGACATCTAGCCCATTCCCTGACCCACTTTCTGTTCTGCTGTCCATAGGGAAGCCAACATTCTGTATTAGCATGGGCTCCAGTTTTTACCTTTGTAACAGCATATACCACTGGAAACGCACATTTCCTCAAATGGGAAAAGATGGCATAGCCCCCTGGGACATCATACTTCTGAGGGAACCTCAGGGTGAATTTCAGTGGATGTTTCTTCTAAGTGAGTTTTTTATAGTCTTCAAGAAAGCCACAAAGTTCAGGGATCTGTGGGAAAAAGAATTGCACGTGTTCAGGTTGCATATTGGCATTGCTTTCACGCATCTGTTTTTCCTCTAGCATAAAGGAGACACAGTTTCAAAGACCAGCCCACACATATCACACCCTGTATCATGGGATGACAACACGGACTAGAGCTCAGTTTTAACAACAACAAGTTTTTACAATTGAAACAATTGTAAGGTTTCATGGGATAACTATTAGAAGCCTATCACCCATTTGGCTTTGGGCTCCCCTGGAGATGCACATCTAGAAGTGTGTTTTGCTGTAGATAAGCAATTTTGATTATTAATAATAACTAAGGTGATTTACATACAGGAAAATGTGTAACTTTCACTGTCTTCACAGAAAAAAAATAAAGGTATTTGCATTCCAACATCTGATTGTAGACAAGACAGCTAGAATATTAGAGTGTTCCTTACACATTGAAATTTATGTACCTGTTCCTTGCAGAGTTGATAAATCTAGGTGCTTTATTAAAAACAACACAGGCAGCCCTCATGTTACTTTTGGAAAATGAGCTATTTGAATACACAGAGATTAATTTCTGCATAATTACCCACATGGGACAGATGCCAAAGCCTTAAAAGGATATTGCTGCACATAAGCCAACAAAGATGAGGGGAAATTCGAGACAAGTCCTGAGGGAATTTGGTGATGTAAGAGGTGCACCATTAACGAACCACTTAACTGGAAGTACCTCAACATGAAAGGACTTATGTCAAGGACTTTGGGAGACATTTCTCCATGTGATTCATAGGAAGGCTCCATGGAGTATGGAGCTCTGCGCCAGTAAGCCCGCTTGTACTCTGCTCATTAATCCAGCTCCAGCTTGTTTGACCACTCAGCTGCTTCCAGTAACTGTAAGTTTGGCAAGAACTTGGACTAATGGTTTGGAGTTCTTTTTGTGTTTTAATGGAAAGAAGAGAGGAGGGATTTTTTTCCCTTCTCATTACAAATATCCTGTTCAGTGCCTTTTTCTTAGCTCTCCGTATAAATCATATTGATTTGGGATAGAAAAGGATTTCCATTCAGATATTGAAGCACATAATTAGGTGAATCATTCAGGTGACACATTTAAGTTGGCAATAACAATTGCCCAATAAAACTGAAGTTATATTGTCTTGAGTAGAGGCATTTCCTATCATCTCCTCCAGCCTCTGCTAAGACCTAGAATAGTATGCCCAAAAGTTTAATTTTGCTGTGCTTATAAAAATCTGGGGTGGGCAGTTTGATTTCTGTTAGAGGCCATGTGGTGAACATAATTCAGAGTAATGTTTGATATTTATTAAGAAAAAAAGTGGAAAAATAAAAGTAAAAATTTAAAACAAAATAAAACAGATAAAAAAACCAGCTCAAGATCCATAGCAAAAATGGAGTACAGTCTCATTTTTTCAGCTATAGTCACTTTTTTTTCTCTCTCTTCCACCCTCTTTAGATTTAATAGACTTTATAAGCTTTAGACTCCTGTAGAGTGACCTCTAACCCTGCAGGTAACACCTGTGGCTCGTAGCAGCTCAAAGACAGAAAGATTTATGCTGGTGTTATCCCTCACATAAAACACCCAGCATAAGGAAAAAACTTAGTTTAATATAAAAATACATCAATATGTAAAGTTACTGCAACAAATGTTGAAGTAAGAGAATTTGTTTTGCTCAAAGTTTTGTTTACATGGGAAACCTTATGATTTGTCATTAATAGTTCTACCTTTCATATTCCATTTATTTAAGAAATGCCACAATACAGTTTTACTTTACTTCTTGCCTCCCCATTCCCCAAAGCAAGAGAATTTGTAACTCTACACTTGACACAGAAAACAGAAGTGTCAGGGTGAAGCATTAAGGTTTGGGTTGACTCCTTTTCTTTCAATGGGAAGTGACTGAAAAGTTGCTTTCTCTTTCATAAAAAAATAAAAGAAAAAATAGAGAAAGGGAAGGTTTTGATGGGTTCTATTCTATCTCTGATGGATATTTAAGATCTCAGAAACCTTGATATCTTGAAGTTTTCTACAATTCAGGATTCACACGTCAGATTCGGCAGTTCTGCTCTAGCTTAGCCAGCTCTCAGAGGACTTTTGCTGCCCGTAAACACCTCCTCCTCAGCTACTTCACTCTTCAACATAGGTCACAAGATCAAAGTATGAGGAACAAATGGTACAATTGTGATACAACTTCAAGGTAAACCTAATTTGCAGTAAAGCTGCAAAAGGCAAGGAAGAGCTCAACACTTGGCTTCTGCACCAAGCACAGCTCAGGAAATACAAGGATATTCTATAATATGTGCATAACCACACAGAGCGACGTGGGGCTGAGACAGGCTGTAAAGCAGCACAGCACCGTTCTACCAAAGCCTGTGTCAGGTATCAATATATAAGCTAGACTTCGATAATTAGGTGTTGGTACTTCTTGGCTTCTGATCTCCAGGCAGTAGTGACAGAACGAAATTCAGCACAGAGGAACAGAAATTCCCTAATCTACCTAATTCTAGCAGAGTCAGCCACAGAAGCAGACAGTTCTCATGGTAGCCCCAAGAATGCAGTTCTTTCAATCAGTTCATGTATTGACACATAAAGGTGAAAGAAGCCTTACCGCATCTTTGGGATTTGCTGTTCCAGAAGACAAGCAAGCTATGGGTGAGCCTGTGGCTAGCAGATGTACTAGACAAGCAGGACCTGGACTACAAGGGAATAAGGTAAACTTGAAATAAAATGGAACCCCCCTACACATACTCGTAAAAATTGCTAGATGATAAAAAAACAGATTGCATGTGACATGTGATGCAGGTTGCTTTTCTTCAGCGTGGTTGGGACACTTCCTTCTGCCTGTGCCTGATTTGCTCACAGTACCACTCTAATGACCTGCCAATTACATACAGACCTCCACCTGAAACAAATCATTCACAGGAATACTGTGGCAGACTGGACAATTAAAGAAGGAGAACAGCCATCAATAATATACCACAGGTCTATATCAAAACCCAGTAGCATCATTGAACCCTTCTATAGATACACATTCCAATTTATTCTGCATTAAAAGAAGCTCTCTTGTTACAACACAGTCTTTCTGTCAAGGATTTGTGAACAATATTTTTATTTACAGACCTTGGCCTGCAAAGTATTAAGGGAGAGGTGTTTTACACCTACATGATATTTTACTGACAAAATACAAAATATGTATTCAGAATAAAGTACTTTAATTAACAGGCTTGTTATGGGTTTAATATATTTTCATAGTCCTAGGAAATGTTACTCTGCATCAGACAAACATAGACACAACAGAACTGTAGTCCCTTGCATGGAAAAAACATCACCCTCTTCAGCTATTTTATTGGGAGCATTTTGATTTCAACTGTCATCCACATGCCATTAACAATGAACATTTGAAACACGCTTTCCAGGACACAACATTTCAGCAAAAGCTCTGTTCTATAAAGGTCCACTTTCATTCCATAGGTCTACAGCGGACTTTTCAGCACCTTGTACTTGTGGTTTCCTACAGGACATGAGGCCAAAATCTGTATGAATTCAATTACCTGGAATAAAAATGTACACTATAGTTCCAGTAGTGTGTTGGTTGTTATGTCATTGCTGTTATGGAAGGGAACTGTGGAACTAAACACACTACACACCGCTTGTGACCACATCTCTAAAAGGGAATATTAACCATGGTTCAATACAATGTCACTGACAGCAAATGGAAGGTCATTCCAGTCACATTTAGTCATGTTAGAAGGTGGCATATCAAATAGCAAATGTGTCTCTGCAAGAAAAAACTCAAGTTAGAAGAAACTCGTTCACTTTCTAATCAGTTCAACAGCACAGTAAACATTAACAGTTAAGCATATATTTAATCAAGGTTGTATGATATCAACTGTTTACATTACTGTTCTGAGTCAATAGAAAATTCTGTTCACAAATTATGCAAGAATCCTGTGATATTTTAGTGTCCCAGGCACACTAGCATATCAGGAACAGAAATAGTGCAACTGGCACCTTTTAGAATGCCTCTTTTAGATGCTTAACACATAGATGGAAAAGAACAAAACACTGTCATATATGTAACATTTAGAAAAACACATTTAGTAGAGCAGGATTGTTTTTCTGTTCCTAGTATTCATGGTAATTTATCTTATCAACAGCAAATGTACTGGCACATTAAGCACAAAGAAATGTTGAAAAAACAGCCCTAAAGCATAAAAAAAATGAGACTTGATTAAACAAGAAATAGAACTTTTTCACTCAAAGAAATTGCTTGTATATGTGTATTATAGTTATGTCATTATATATACTACTAACTGGATTATTTTATCTTTGTGGCTCTTGTTCATTATTAACTCACCTTCCCACCCCCTCAAAATTTATGTTCCATATAAAGGGGTTTTATGTCACAATTTGGGATCCTTTGAAAACAGATGAAATTTTTGCCAGGATGCTGAAAGATGAAAAGCCACTCCAAAGGCCTTTTAAAAACCTCATTCTGTTTAATCTAGGACTGCAAGCTGCACAGTGAAGGAACTGAAGTCAGTTCATGCTCCATATTCCATACACTAAAACCAAAAAATAAACATAACCCAAAGTCAAATTCTTTGGCTGCATTAGGTTTTTTCCTACTGTTGACCTCACTTGGCATCCTTACAAAACCAGCCTCATCTTCCAGTCTGCAGCAGTGTTGCACTTCCTGCGAGAAAAATAATTTCAACGTGCTCCTCTACCACTCAGCAGGAGAAAAATAAAGAAATTCGGTAGTTTACTGTGGAAACGAACATAATGTGTATTTCACGAGCCCCCTCTACTGTCTTTTTCTGGAAATACCACTACGGTTAAACAAGCTTTCAAAGAAACGTGGCTAAACCCCGTAAACTCATTTCTCTTTCACTAGACTTTTAAAGAAATGGCCCTCACAGAAAATGAGACCATTTTTTTTTTTAATGCAAGCTGAAATTATTTTCAATGCTTGGAACTACACTGGGAGAGAAAGAATTACGGACCAACTCCCTGGTACCACCACTGTTACATCAAGCAAGAGCCAAAATGTAAAAACAGGCTTTCAAAAAAAGTTGACCAAAACCAAAGGTTGGTTTCTTCACGGGACCTGCTACCAAACTGCCGTGTAACTTTGCAACTCCACAGCACTTTGACTCTCTTACCTTTCCAGGACAGGTAAGCAGAGCGACTACAGAGAACATTTCTCCCTTTCTTGGTTGATGTAGTGATCATATCCAGGTTTAACCATGCAAACAGTTGCTAATGTTTTCCTGTCACTATTTCCAAGATCAGGTCTTAGGTCTTTGTTCCTACAGAAGATGAAGTAAAACAAGCATTCTCAAAAAACCCCACACTCATCTATTTGAGAAGCCAAATATGCCGTTGAACTGCATAAATCACTGTTGGTTAAGTCCTAGATAGGTCTACACCATTGGGCTTTCCTGCATCATAAGAGAGAGATTCGCGAAATGAAAGGTTCATTGCTACCAATTAAGAGAGAGAAGCTTGTACTATACTAAGTTTTACACATCAGAAATTTGATTCTGAATTCCTGTGGATTTCATTTTCATTAACATGGTTTTCCTTGGCCTTTACAAGTCACCTTGTGGGCTTATGTAATTCAGTGATACACTTATCCTGCCCTAATTTATCATGTAACCTTCAAACTTCTCCTCCTGGAGTTCATTCTAAGCAAACAAGCGTGAAATTAGTTGTGAAATTTTAAGCTCTAGATGGATTCCAGACAGAAATCTTTACCCAGTAGCCTTCATAAATAGGCCAGCATTACGTTCAGGCTCCAAAACCAGCCTTAGCATGTATGAATTTGGACATAAACTTCAACACAGTCCAAATCATAGTGGATAACACACTGGTTTGGATTTTGTCTTTTTCCTGCTTACATTTTTCTCAGGCTTTAAAATTAGTAGGTGGCTTCAAGCCTAGCAACTAACTAAGTTGTTCTATTGAAGATGCCAAAATTCTGCACAACAGAAACATATCAACAAGTGCTAGTGTAAGAAAGGCTCCTAAGGGATAATGTTTTCAGAAGAGGAAATAACCAAACATCCAGAAGGGCATCATTCCTTCATAATAAAAATTTCCTTATGCACATATTACAGAGATGGCCTCTGAGACTACACATGATATTCCCAGCTCCACATCAAGAAATAGAACAGATGCATTCAAATTGCCATCAATACAATTGTCATTGTGGAATTTATTTTTCCTTAAAAACTAATATAATGCTTAGGTTATCCTGGTATCCAGGTCTGACTGGACAAAATCGCCAACTTATCTGAAATATAAAAATTACAGTAGAATGCAGTAGCCATTACTCATAATGATTTTCATTATGTTGTAGGTTAGCTAACATTTCCAAGGCACATCCTCTGGGAGTCCAGCCTATTGTGACCTTGCTAATTCCAGTTGAATTTGAGTGTTGCTGGATTTGATTCTTGGCCCTGAAGTACAGTCTCCAGGCTTCTACTCTCCAGTGGAAGTTTTGTTTTTTTCAAGAGACAGAAGTTATCTGCCTACAAGTTTGCCTATGTAACAGACAAATGCCTCAATACCCACAACATTTGGGTTGTAATCAAGAAATTAGAGAGCTCACAGTAAGCGTTTTTTGTGATGTCACCAAGGAAGGCCACACTAATATCTCATTTGCAGACGAATATTATGCATGAGGTTTTGCGTAGTAAAGCATGCAACAGTAGAACAATAACAGCACTTGAATTGCCACTTTATGTTGCATTAAATATATGAAAAACCAGGAAACCCTTAAAATATTTGTTCACAGAGAACCTCAACATCTGAAAATGTGGCCTTTCCTACCCTTTTACCTCTGCATAGAATCATAAAACAGTTGGAAGAGACCTTAAAGATCATCCAGCTCCGATGCCCCTGCAGAGGCAGGGACACCTTCCATTAGATTAAATTGCTCGAAGCCCCATCCAGCCTGACCTTGAACACCTCCAGGAATGGGGCACCCACAACTTGTCTGGGCAACCTGTTCCAGTGCCTCACCACCTTCACAGCAAAAAATTTCTTCCTGATATCTATTCTAAATCTATCCCCACACTCCGCAGCTTTCCTTCATACCCCTGAAAGTCAGAAAAGCCCAAAGGAACTTATATTTAAATAGATCTTCAGAACAAAACTACCACCAAGTAAAAAATCTGCTACTTCCATACACACACACTCTTTTAATAGATGCCCTTGTACATCAGCATCCAACTACCTACAAATCAAAGACTCTACTACCATCCTTTAGTATAACTTTTCCCCTACGTGTTCAAATGGGGAAATGAAATTGCAACACCAACAACTCCAGTAACAAAATCCCATCTTATCTGAACATCCTGAAGGAGGCGAAGCAAAATCAATAGTATTTGTAGCTGCTGACAGCTCTCTAATGTCTTCCCCACAGAAGACTGTGATTCCCTAATGGCATTTGACTGCAACTCAGGTGCCCTGCAAGATAAGTCTGAAGCCATTTATGTTGACCATAGAGTTACATCTTGAACATCACAAGAGATAAACCTCTAGACTGTGGAGGAACATCAGTGTGTGTCCCCAACCCTCCCTGCAAAGAACACCATGGTGGAAAAATTCTTGGTACTCTATGACACTGATTGGCGTAATTTTTATTTGATTCATGCATACTAGGGCAAACTAAGAACTGATGTTCACTGGGACCACGCAATGCCAAAAATTTGTATGTATATGGAAACCTATAAATATGGGATTGGACAATTAATAAAATTAGTTTTACGCCACCATCTTTCAAGTGACTCTTCCCTCCATTACCCCACAAATCCAGGCATTTCCAGACTATCCTCAATTGACAGCTGTCTTCCACTAGATCTGAAGCTGCGTGAGCATGCATGGAGGTTTTCAGCCTACACATGGGTCCTCTAGCTTGTAAGTAATCTGGAAATTGTGAAATGTCCAAAAAGTTTGGCAACTACCATCAAAATGATCTGTCCTTTTGAGTAGCACTGATGATGGATGAAATATACTTCCACAAGTGAACAGCATACCACTTACCTGAGCAACTAGCAGCATAAAACTGAGTGTTTTGCAAATTTCTGTACTCCAATCACTAATCAAGCCTTTCCAGTGACAGGTTGAATTGTTACTTTACTTAAATAATGCGGTCATCCTGAAGCTAAGTTGCCTGACCTTGGAAACATGACTCATCTGCACAGAGGTAGAATACTCTGCAGCTAACATGAATTTTACAAATTTACTTACCCTCGAGGACATACGAACAGAGGCAAAAGTAACCAGTGCTGCAGGTTTAACATGCTACTCTGTAGACTCCTGTCCAGCCAGACACAAGCTTTAAGACTGCACAGCCTGTTGTTGTTTCAACACTTTATCATTTTAGCTTGTACTCTAGGTCGATGCTTGTCACCACACTTGGACCATAAAAAGGGTGGGAGGTGCAGCCAAGTGTGGTTCCACCAGCAATTTTCAACACCTGAGGGCTCCTGGCGCTGTAAAGGGCAGGGTAAGAGAGGTAGAAAGATTTTCCCACCCAAATGGCAGCTGCACTGGATTTATTCTGCAGCTGGGTCTGCCTTTTTGGGTGAATAAGGGATATGTGACCTTTTTTAAGGCTAAAGAGATGCTAAAGCTGTCAGGCAGCAGGCAGCAAACCCCAGCATTTTGTGAGGAAAATGCTCAGGAATAAACGGTATTTTTTGTTCTCAAAACATACCATGTCTGGCATCAAAACTCTCTCCAAAATCATGTCTTTCAGAAAAAAAGATGTGAGAACAACTCCCACTACCCATTCAGTTACTCAACACCAGTGCCTTTGCCTAGCTGCTTCCTGGAAAATAAGGTGAGATGAAGCAAACTGAATATATGAGGATTCCCTATCAAATTACTTCAAATGCTGCTTCGTCTATTCTTGCAAAGGAAACCAACACCCTGCCAACCTGCTCATCTGGTGATAAAAGATTAATCTGGGAGAGTTATCCTAAAACCAGTTACACCAAATTCAGACAAAATTTTTACACCAGATATGCAAGAACACAATTAAGAAAGTGAAACTGTGATTTAATGCTACACCAGAGGCCCTAGCAAGAAGGGAAAACATTCTCCCTCTCCCTCATACTGAAGATCTCAGTTGATTTCCAAATTGTAACAGCTGTTTTGCAATGCCTTTATATTATCTGGAGATACCTCTTTTAAATGACTCCTTAAAAACCCTTTAGATCCGCACCTTTGTGATTAAACCACATAAAGGTGTGTTATTGCCAAGTAAATAGGCATAAAGGGGTGTCAGCCCGGGATTAAATAACATTATTGTATCTTAAAGCTGTAAATTTACTTCTGACTGTAAGAGGGGGAACCTGTAAACCTGTAAAACGCTGGGAACCTGTAACTATCCTCACTTTGGAGGCCTAAAACCTTACACTTGATCAAGGGTTGATCTCGCTGACAACACTGATAAGGAGATGCAGTTATCACTGAGTAGTTATCACATTTTGCCCAAGATCAAACCTGCTTCTAATATTTGGGAAGGTCCTGTGAACAGGGTGCCTCTCTAGGAATGAGTAAGCTTGACAGTGTTTTCCCAGCAGGACGAACAGGGAATGCTGTCAAGCAAGGATGTGCAGCAGCACCACACACTTTGAGATCAGTTGTTTTGCACAATTCCCACCTCAGAAACACAGATGACGTCAGTGGACAGGGAGGCAGATTCTCCTGAGCAAACCTCCACAGAGGTGCTGACAGGTCAGGTCCTGCCTTTTATGTCCAGTGCCACCTGACTGGTGAGTTACAGCGATTGAGAGCCTCTCCTTACCTGCCTTGGGATTCCTGTGCACTCAGAGGGTTTCTTCTCTGCTTCTCATCCATAGGGAACCAGCAAGAGGAGATACCTACTCATTCATGCATTGCTTAGTTGGGATCCTCTGTTAGGTCTCCAGTTCTGTTTTTTCCACTTATGCTGTCCTGAAATCAGCACCAAAGAATTCAGTGTCCGTATTTCTAACTCTGTATACTGTTCCGTATTATTTTTACCTCAAATGTACACAACTAATCAGTATAATTGCACTGCACTGTAATTATATTGATTGATGTGTACATTTGTGGTAAAACGTATACAGAAAAGTACACTGAGTCTCCATATTTGATAGAAAATATTTGTTTCAGTGCTGCCAATCCTCATGATTATGTCGGGACTAGAATTAATGAAGTAGATTCTTACTGTTAATTAAGAAAACAAAAAGTAAATATCAGCAGTGTGACCAGAAAGAAAAAAAAAACTGCCCACCAGTATCACTGCAACCTTGGAGCATCCTGAACAGGCTATTGACAGACTGTATTCTACAGATATCGGGCTGGCAATGCTTCTGTGTTTCTATGTCTCCATGAACACCTGAAGGAACTTCAGAAGAAATCTGCCACTCTCACCTTGGAGGTGTGAAGGGAAGAGTGGACTGGCACTCTCCAGGGTCAGCTGCCACAGGACTCCACTCCCCAGCACCATGCCTGCCTCCTGTTTGAACTGTCCTGTTTGCTTTCTCTCTCAATTTCATACCACACAATATGCTCTTTTCTGTTGCTTTAATTAAGTGCTGCAAATGATTTCACAGTCCCATTACTGGAAGTTAATCTTATTGATTAAATTTTTGACCCCATTAGAATAGATTCCACATTTGCTTAGCAAGAATTATTATTCACAAAAGTGCCCTTGGTTCGTGTTAATTACGTTGTCTTAGATATTTCACTGATTTTATCTGGCTATATCTTCCCAATATCCAGCCTCAGACTCATTGTCAAGCTGACCAGCTTATACAGTTCTGCTCGCCTTTTTAAACACTAATCTTTATTCTTCCAAAATTTCTCCAGCATAATAAAATTCAACAGAAATCAGTTCTAGTGATCAGATTTCCTTTAAATTTGCAGATAACTTTGTAACTCTAGGAGATATACAGTTTAAATCCATCACTTCCTTAATTTTTTTTCTCCAAATAATACCAATAGCTTAATCCCAAAAATCTATTTATTGATAAAATTTTCCATGTAAAAATGAATAGATGAATTTGAAGTATGTGAAGATGTTATGTAAACAGGAAAAAAACTAAAAATATCTTGCCAGACTAGCTAATTACAGCACCATAGCCAAGAGGCAAGAACAGATCAGATTATAGGGTAAATGTTTACATTGTAGTCATAATTCTGTTTGTATAGCTCCCACTTATATATATAACCTTTTGAATTCCCACATTAAGTGTAAGAAATGCCCTTAAGTAAGAAAACACAACATAATTTATTGGCAGCAGAGAGTCCATTTGGAATATTCAGGCCTGGTCTGTAATTCCTTTAAGTCAATAGAGAGTTCCAACATTGTCAAGATTTTGGAAAAAAAAATTAGCAAGATATAGAAATAAAAGTACTTATCTTTTCTGAGACCCCCATATTTCCAAAACTCATGTCTAACTTCAAATGAACTTTAAGCCCATAATATTCAGATTCGCGCAGGTAGGCAACGTACAATGTCAGAATTTGGAGTTTTGCTGTGGTGGAAGGATGAGAAAGCTGGGAGCATGACACAGGTTTATGCAAGACCAAAGCAGCTCTGCATATGAGGGTGGGTGGTTTGTACTTGCCTACGTGGGTCCTAGCACTTGCCAGGGCTCTCTAGGTCTCTCTTCTGGTGGGATGGAGACCCCTTTTAAACCAAGGCCAACTGTAAAAAGGGGACTCTTCCACTGCTTTTGCAGAATGCTGACTCTGTGCTATCCCCTTGCTCACTTCTAGCTCTCAGTAACAGGTTGGGCAGGAGTGGTCAAGGGGGCCTTCCTAGTGAGCACAAGCTGATAGCTCCAGCTGTCAGTGCTCCACAGTGGATCTCCTATCTCCTACCAGGGAACGGAAAGAAGCCAAGAAGCTACATGGTGCTGGAAAAGCCAAGGGAGCATAGGGAGAATGGCCTAAAAATATTCTCCATGACAAAGTGTGAGAGAGGCACATGAGTCTTCTGCACTGGGCTGACCTGGAGGGGGGAAAATATTTTTGGTTTACACAAATTGAAATTGTGGGGTAAAATATGTAGATGTGTTTGTGTACACAGCTACCTATAAACATGTCTATGTACACTTAAAAATACATATGTGTGTGTACATATGCATATGTGTACAAAAACACAAGGGCAGATTAACATTTTGATCCCTTTTCCACCGAAAGAAACACATTGCAAAGTTTCCAAGCAAATTTCCCTTCTGTGACATTGCTGTCCTTAAGAACTCAACTGTGCAAATGATCTGTAGATTTCTAACAGATAAAAGGCTTTTCTCCTCCCTTCCTTTTTCTTAAAGCATTAATTTCTGCATTTACAGCTACATGGTTCAATTAAGAAAGAAAATGCAGAATGAGGCAGGACAGAAATATACAACCAAGACAAGGCTTAAAGGAGAATTAAGGAAACAATGGGCTGTAAAGGAATGATACTGTAATTTTTCTCATCCACTGCACTGGACGTTGTTATCCAGTTTTTAAGGTATGGCATTCCTTCATCTCTCTGACATCAATAGTTTTCAAAACGTAATCAGTCCTGGAAATAACAGCTGTGCTGTCCTCATTCATACACGCATTTCACCTACACACCTCGGCATGTCTTTCCTGTAAATTGCTATCACTATTTTTTCAACTCTGATTTCCTTAGACAAAATTCTATTTTTTTTAAAAAATAAGAGGGGGTGAAATTTCTCATACAACTCGGGTCCTCTGCAGAACTTGTTGGCGAGTCCCTTTTCCTTCTCCATAGACAACGTTGCCATCTAGTGTGATATGTTGTGACTGCACTATGTTAGGCACAGAAAAAACAGAAGATGGTAATTAGTTACATTGGATGTCGGTAAAGATGCTGGCAGCATGGAATGACAGTACAGTATTGAAACATGAAAGTTAAAATTACAATGAAGCTAAACTGAACCGTGTAGCAGCAGTTATCAGAGAACCATTGCAAAATTCAGGTAGTTAAAACAACTGAATCCAACAAAGAAGATAGGTTTTAACTATGTGGCTGTGTCACCACATTTTCACCTGCCATATTCAACTTCTAATTTCAAACTGTAACCTCATCCCTTCAGCACTACTAGGACTATCTGTGTTTTTCCTTTCTTTCTCTTTTTTTCTTTCCTTCAGTTTAGGCTAGCTAGGTAAAAATATCTATAAATAAATCCACACAAAAAAAATATTTTTTCAAAGATGTAAAGGTTCGTTTACAATGAAAAAAGTAAAAGAAAAAGTATGCTCTTCAAAGGCAACTAATCTTCAGTGGGAAAAGTAAAAATCAAATATAATGCAACATATTACTTTTTTATAAACAGATTTTTACGATACAAACTCAAATATTTATTTGAATGAAAAGCTGAATTTTGGAACATTAGTTCTCAGGAGCGTTCGTCAAAGTGTCTAGAACAGTACTACAGTATGTAAAGGAAAAACATTGAGAAATCCAGATTTATTCACAGAATCATTTATATTGGAAAAATACCTTTAAGATCACCAAGCCCAACCCTTAACCTTACACTGTCAAGTCCACCAAGAAACCATGTCTCTAAGCACTACATCTACTTATCTTTTAAATACCTCCAGGGATGGTGACTCCACCACCTCCCTGGGCAGCCTGTTACACACATTCCCCCCCCTTGGAACTCTCTTCTTGCTGCGTTGCTAAGGCTTCCTACAAAATGTGACATCGCTCTATGGCTTAAAAATAAGTAAATAAATAAATAGATAGATAAATGAATAACTTAAAAACTGAATCTAAAGAAAAGCTCACAACTTTGTCTATTTACCAAGCATGTATTATTAAATAACCATCCCTGCACCACATGTTTGTCACTTGAAGCCTTGTGGACAACCTGTTTGATATGAGCAAATTTTGGAACTGCCTGAAAAGTAATTTGTTTCAAGCTGTCCTATATCAAGTGGCTTCTCTTGAGATGTATTTTTACTCAAATAGCCCCAGCAAAGGGAACACATGTCAAAATCGGGTCATGTTACAAGGCGAAGCGAAGGACGGTGGTGGCCTAGAGGAATAAGATGGAGAAATGGGCAGCAGCTGGGAGTTGTAGAACCCAACTCATCCAGCATACAAGGCAGATACTGCTTTTCTTATAGCCTTCAAGATGGGTGTATGCTATGTTGAAAGCAGCCAAGGGACCACAGTATGGAAATATTTCATTTTTTTCTATTTTAACTGAATCATTGTGACAGTTTTTATGTGTGAACTTGAAAATGGGGAGTCACTGTCATAACATTAGGAAGAATGTGCAACTTGCCCTTTCTTTCAGCATGTAACATATACATAACATATAAAATTCTTCCATTACTGTGTTCAAAGTCTTATTACTCCTGGCAAATGAGACTTAAAACTGGTTGGGAAATACTGTAGAGATTGGAATTTTCTACAGAAACAACCTACTATGTACACACCCGACAATTTTGGCAAGGCTGTGGATAGGATGAACTTTAGAATCTGACCAGAGTAGACTGGAGACTCAAGAGTTAAGTAAGTGCAAGCAACAAAATTACATCTGGGCATACAGCTGCAGATTTTGTAAAGCTTTTGAGGATGGCTGTGTCAGTCCCAAGTGGATTGCTTTGACACGTAATGGGTTTACTTCTTTGCATCATTTTTTTTACATACTGACTTTGCAAAAGAAAAAGTCACTTTATTTATTTGTACATCTTTGTTATGTTTATAAAATGACCCTGTAGCTTTCTATTAAAAATGAAAAACTTGCTAAACTTATGGCAGGGAAGAGGAAATGGGAGGAACAGCCCCAGAGCAATGCAAAAAAAACAAGAGCAGGCCACTGCTTGCTTTTAATAAACCCACTCATTTGACCATCTGACCACTCCTTTTATGGAGAAAAATGAGATTTTTCCCATGACTGATTTGTAACTGTTCAAAAATAGTCTTCACTTTTGTCTTGTAAGTTGCTTATAAATATCCAGTCCAAAATGCAAATCTTAACCAATAAATGCACCCCATCCCCCAACCCCCCCAAAAAGGTTGTTACTACTACTACTACACTTTTGGCTTTTATTTTACCATAATTATATTAAAGTTCATATGATATTGAAAACAAAAATAAACATACATTTTTATAAATACAAAAGCAACAGAAAGCCTAGAGGTTCCTGGGTGGTTAGTGCAGTGATATAGCACTCCCTTGATTGTTTCTGATAGGACTTCAAGGTCTTGCCTGTTCTGCTGTCCTGTGGTGACATCTTCTGGGCCCTGCTCAGACTGCACAAAACCACATCCAGTGACACTGGTGGAGGACAGCTCAGGAACCCTCCAAATTCTGGCCATCAAGAGACTACTAAAACAGAAAAAAAATAAAATAACCTTACTCTTCTGTTTTTCCAGCTTTCTTAGCTGGCCAAAGCCTCACTCAGCAAACCAACCCCCACTCCGTTCCCAAGAACTGACTCACTTGATTATTTTTATTTTGTAGCACTATTAAGCTGTAGTAAAGCAGGGCTCAGAATTAAGGTGTGGGATGTAAGTTACTCTTCGGCTTCCCAATACAATGCATCTTCAACATTGCTGCTTTGTCCAAAGGCTAATTCAGCTTCCAAAACTATCCCCCAATAATGCCTTTATTTTCCCCTCTTTTCAGGAAGAACAGGAATGCCTTGGCTGTGCTTTTTCCTTACGGAGCTGTACATAGGGGCTTCTAAGACAACTACTGCAAACTTTGGTCTGCACAGCTCTATCAGGAGGTATGGAGGTCTTCTACCAACAATGCTTTCACAGAATACCTGGAGCTTAATGCCCCCCCCCCATCACCTGATTCACTGCTTCAATCCAAGGATTTTCTTGGTCCTCAATGGACACACATTACCACTCAATACTGAACAATTGCTCTTCAGAAGGAATAAACAGATGTGAGTCAACTAGACATCAACTCTGCAGACGACCTCAAGGCAGACCCATACATATGCTGTGTCCCCGACTCCTCCCTGGATACTTACATGACTCTAGAAAAATTGTACTTTTCCCTCACCTTGAAAGCCACTGGCTCTGTTCAGACTCCTCACAGGAGACTGGGTTCTTCCACTTGTTATACATGCCCTGAAAACAGGCACCTCATGGGGTCCTGAGCTGCCTTTGCGTTGAGCTTCTGAGCACGTATTCCAAGTAAAAGCTTCCTGCCCATACAAAGTGGTACCTAGGAAGCCTTGCCAAAATTCAAGGCTGCCAGCCTCCAGGGTCAAGTGGTTGCAGAGTAGGAGGATTTGCAGTATAATTTCAGAGTTAAGCCTCTTATTTTGATCATTTTATCGTACCTGAAGTCTTTTTGGAAATGGGCCTCTCTGCTTCAGATTAATTAGTTAGTAACTATTTACCCAGCCCTTTTCTGCTATAGCCTCATGAATAATGAACTGGAACAATGCAAACACCAAGGTGAGGAGCATTTAACAAGTGAATACACGCATTTCTTTCGGCACCTTCTCATTTGATTAAATAAATCTATAATAGGGGAAACAGACTTGACGGTACTTAGAAAAGTCAATGATAATTTAAAAAGTGGTTCTAAGTGCTGCTGGCCTGAACACAAATATCATCAACCCAAAATGATGTCATGTAGCCAAATGCCAAATTAGCCATCTCCTGGAGAAAGGAGCACTAGAACAGATAGTCTGGTGTTCAGTTCTGTCTCCTTTTATCCCATTTCCTCCATATTAAGGCAAATAGCGTGTGCTGGAAGAAAGGCTATTGGTCATTTGGAGGCTGTATTATGTGTGTGTTGCAGAGAGAAAAGAAGAGACTGGGCTGCTGCTCTTCACTGACCTACAGTAAGTACGGTGTGGTGGAAACAGGTCAAAAAAGCCCCATCCATTTTGCATCTCAGATCTGGCAATTGTTCAAGCATACACACACTTCTAAACCCTTTTAACACTTCTGCATCCAAGAATATGCAAATCTTCCGTGCCCTGCAGACAAATGAATACAACCCAAGAAATATTTTTTTTGTTTGTTTTGGGGTTTGGGTTTTGGTTTAGCTCGTGAGTTGTTTTTCTGGGGGCAAGATGGAGAATGTAAGATATGTTAGCTGGGAAGTTCTTATGGTACCCAAGTCAGAGAGCAGATAGGAAAAAGGTACAGGACCATTACATGCACCATTCTGAGCCATGCCATGGAAAGACTTTTCCCATAAAGGGAAAAGAAGAAAATACTACTTTTTAATAGACTTCCCTCTTTTAGCTGGTCCAGGCGAGCCATGTCTGATGTCCACCCTGTTTCCCCAAGGAGTTTAGGATCTTCAGCACCCCTGGGTACACTCTGTCCACTAGAAATCATCTAAACTGTGGCTTTCTCCTTGTCACAAGAGCACATTAGACGGGGCATCCTCCCCACCTCATTGTACATGATAAATCATCCTTAGTCCCAGGTGAAGGCAAGGACTAGGTAACCTTACAAGGGTAAGAGTGAGGATGAAGCCTCACAAACAACTGTGTGTTTGCTGAGTTGGTAGGGAAAATAGTTTATAGTCCTTAAATACTTCCAGAGGGCCTGTGTAGCCAGTCTTTGGAGTGAAGCGGTTGACTGCCCTTGGTTTAATGGAAAGGACATCCCTTTTAAAAGACCAAGGTACCTAAAAGTGCAGAATCCTTCTATTGTTTGGACCTCATTTTTTGTTTTCTCCCACACTGCAGGCTACAGTTACAGTCAAATCATAAATGCTGCTGCATCAAAGTTGCACAGTGTCACACTTCTAAGCTATGAATTCCTCCTTTTGTTATGCAGAGATAACAAATGGACACAGGAGCAGTGGGTGATGCAACTGAAGAAAAAGAAAAAAAAAAAAAGACAAAAAAAGAATGATTATGGTGTGAGCCCTCAAAAGAGAGGGGATTTTTTTTTCATCAGCAGGTAAGACAGTCTAAACACTAATTCAACCTTAAAAATACGCTAAAAAATTACATTTCCTTCTCCTTACACTCTTGAGCTGAATGCAATAACACAAGAGCTGGGGTCAGAGCAGTGACCTGGCAGAATCAGAACTAGTCCTATTGCCAAAAAAATCACTGCATGCTCAAGAAAGTCCTCAGCTTTGTGAGGGAGCTGGAGCAGCCCACAAAGCACAACTGCACTAAACACTCATCAGTGGAAAGAGTTATTACCAAAATGGAGGAGTAAAGTAGAAAATACATTATAAGATGAACAACAGGCTAATGATAATTCACAGTTCCATAAGCCATCCAACGCAGTGTTCATACTTTTGTACACCTCAATAAAAACAAATTTGAATATATTAAACAGGAGACAGAAAATTGTGGTGGCCAGAAGAAAAGATCCTGCATCTTTTCCCAGAAGATCAAGGAGTGAGGGTAGCGCTGACAGTCATGCTGAATGGTTCCAGTCTTTCCCAGCAGCATGGGGATTTCAGGAACCTGAGACACAGTGACCTGTTTCCTCTCTCTAAGTTTAACCTTTCAGGCTTGAGGAAAATTCTGTGAAGTGTCTTCTTCACAGGTTTCTAACTCTCTGCACTTACCTCACCAGTACTAGGTCTTGCAGAAGGCTTGATGAAGCCCTCAGTTGAAAAGTTGCATATTTAGTGCTGCAATAATTAGAAGAAAAAGCAGTCTTAATGTCTTTACTTTCTAGTGTTCTAATACCAAGTGCAAAAATCCCCAAGAAAAAGTCAGGGCAGACTTTGATTTGTTAATGCTTCTGATTTAACAGAGAGACATTTAACCTGCAGATCAGAGGGGGAAATTGGACCAGATAACATCCTAGTCCTGCCTGCTGCTTTTATGGCATGTACCACAAGGGGGACTCTTCTACAACTTTATAGGGCAAAAATCATATCAAAGAAAAGGGAAAGGATGAATAAAAGAGCCCTATAGCTGAATATGCAGAGACCATTTTAGGCTTTAATTTTTCAAGCCTGCAGGAGCTCTTAATCTGCACAATTCATTAACAAGTATCAGATTATGTTCATGTCTGGCTGCTGTTCTGGATGTCTTCAGCTTCTGTTTTTATACTGCAAGTTGCAAATTACAAATATCCTATTAATCTTTCTTAAGAGACTTTGTTGATCCACTAGATAGAAAACACAAACAAAAAACTCTGGCAACTCTGATTATATTCTAGGGCTGGGAGAATCTGCTGGGTTGCCAAGGCTGGACACTGTCGTGTCCCCAGCAGTGCATATGGTGCAGGAGAAGACAGATGGTGTAGCAAAGACAGTGGCATAGGTGGAGGTTGCAAGAGAAGCTGTGAGACAAGTAGGTTTGAGTGCTGCACATGGGGGTCTGGGCACCAGAGCAGAGAAGGGGAATTTGCCATAGAAGGGTGCCGGGAGGGATGGAGAAGACACGTGGTCCAGTGCTGACTAACTTGAGTCATCTATGGAGTCACTCCTGCCTTAGAGTAACACATTACAAACTGTCAGAAGAAGAACAAAAGAACAATTTAAGGTTTCTGCTAACATGCATGTATTAAACCATGTTTTCCTTTACTTACTATACTCAGCTACCATGACAGCCTGACATTGCACAGCTGCATATCTTACGATGTGGGCTGTATCTACCTCAGACAGAGCGCACATTGTAAGGTTTATCAGCATTTAGAGTTCACTTAAGATGATATACTTAAAATCCAGATTCAAAAACACAAGCTCGGTTCCCTTTAACTTTTAGGATGTATATATAAAGGGTCAGCTCTCTGTACAGTGCTGTCGTAGCTAACATATGAAATAAACCTGAAGTATCTACCCAACTGAAACTTTGATTTTGTGAAAATGTATTTAATGATAGGTTATAGGTTTATGGTGAAAGTCTTAGAAGATAGCTATTAAAATGAAACTGAGAATTAAATGGCTATTCAAATAAATTTGTCGGTGACATTGCAATTACTTCAAAAGCTTCCCCAAAGAAGAGACATTATCATTCTAATCAGAACTTCATTTTAGTGGGAAAAAACTTGTATTACACAGCTGCCATAATTCTTTTTATAAGTAACCAAATAATTGTTCTTACTCAACATATTAAATTCCTATTATGTCTTCAAAACATTAACTAAAACTAAAAGTCAAAGGTTTTAGAGTTTATTCTGGAGGATGGTCCTTCAAATATTCTGCTCTCCAAAGCGCAACAGTGATGGAGCACGTTCACATTTCATGGCAGATGTACATATCAGATAATGAGGACTGGCTCTTTAATGGTTTTTAAGATCTCAGCTGCGCGTGACAGTAGGAAAGGAAAGTAACTTGCACCATGAGCGAAGAAAGTATTTGAATTTTTCTCACCAGGACCCTCTCAGGGGTCACAGAAGAACCGAGTGCATCCTGGCTGGCCATCTGCTTGTGGCCAGCTGAATGGGGAATGGTTGAACTCATCTTCCTCTGGGGGCACAGAAGTATTCATTTGCTTTTCACTTTCTTCTACCCAGCTGTCAATTTTCCTGAAGCTTGTGGAAACTTAATTAATTTGGAGACTGCTAACGCTCCTTCAGATCTGGATGAAATTTGTCATTTGGTTCAGAAATTATTCAGAGCAGGTAGGGCAGGTGGGTGGACACTGCAGTCTCCCGTGTTGCTTCCCTAGGAAATAAAATTGAAAACAAAAGACTAACAAGAATATTACAAAAAAAAGAGGTCCTCAAATCTTAGGAGAGCTAATCAGTACTTCACAACTGTTGCAAAACTAATTGTTGATGGACTAATTTTGACAAGGCATCTGGGAAGTAGCAGTTACAACTGCACATTGGTGTAGCAATACTGCAGTGCAGCAGACGGGCTCTTCCTACAATATAGGCATGACTACGGATAATAGGATTCTTTGCCAAATATAAAGAGCACAGTCAAATCTGTAAATAATAATTTAGAGCACAAGTCTTATGAGGAACAACTGAGGGAAACATGGTTCTTTATCCTAAGGAAAAGGAGGCTGAGAGGAGACCTCTGCACCCCGTACAACTACCTGAAAGGAGATTGTAGCGAGATGAGGGTCAATTTTTTTCCTACAACAACAAGGGATAGGACAAGAAGAAATGCCCTAAAGTTGCACCAGAGGTTTAGAATGGATATTAGGGAAAACTATTTCATCAGTATGATTGCCAAGCACTGGAACAGGCTGCCCAGAGAGGTGGTGGAGTCACCATCCCTTGTGCTTAGGCACATGGTTTAGTGGTGATCTTGGCAGTGCTAGGTTAAGGGTTGGCCGTCATGATCTTAAACTGTTCCATGACACAAAATCAAAGTTTTTTAATGCAATCTGACATATTTAAAGTGAAAAGGAAGTTGGTGTGTACTGCAGAATAGAGCGAAGACAGCACAGAACCGTGCCTTAGAAGTGATGAAGCAGGAACTCAGCAGGAACATTATTTCTTAAAAACAAACCCTGAAAGTTTTCTTGGGAGGAAACAAGTGATTTGGGCACTGAAGGAGAAGCAACAGTAGTGATCACAATACAAGAGTGTTTTTTTCAGTCTGTCTATGGAATTTAAAATTAATGAGAAGTACTACTGTAAGAAATATTTTTGTTTGGTTCAGTTCGGAGATTTTTAATGCTCCTATAAGATCAAAACTAACACTCCTTTCTGGAGTCTGGATTTGTGTTATTAAGCAAGACTGTAAAGCTTAAAAATTTCATTCCTATATGTTTTTCAAAAGATAAATGTCCAGCATTTACTATAATATAGAAGAGGAAATAGAACAAATCTGCTCTGTCTGGTTTGTGAAGCAGTAAATCCACAGGCAAAAAGTATCAACGTTATCTCAATGGTTTGTATTAGAATGCTTGCTCGGGATGAAATTTTAACAATATGATGTTTAAAAAGGAAAAAAGAATCTAATTATATTATAGCTATGTTTTTCAGAGGACCCTAATTAGCCCACTTAATCAAAGTCACTTGAAGGAGCACGAGATTCTTACTTCTGATCTCCATACCTTTTGTTGACTCATTTTTTTCTCAGTGGCTTTGGGGATTATGTTTTCCTCTTCAGTTCTGCCATACAGAGAGGTATTCAACTGTAAATAAGATCTCCCCAAAACTACCTACCCTACTAGACCTTTTATTTTATCTGTTATATATAAATACAAGCTTTTCTAGAAAGATGGGATTAAAACCCAGCTAAACTGTCACATTATTACTGGACTCTGAACTGATAGGTACAACTACAGGAAGAGCTTCTGGAGTTATCACTGACAGTTCTCAGAAGCCAGGGCACAGCCGAACATTTATCAATAACCAAAACTAGTCAAAATAATTGGGCATCATCAGACTGGCGTCATGGCTGAGAGAACATTTTCCTGCTCCGTATTTGCATGAAAAGAGAAAGAAGCTAGGAAAGGTCAACCACTCCTGCCATGCAAAGCTTGCTGCAGAAGTTACTTGCAAAAAAGGACAGAGAAAACTGCCTTGGATGGTGAATCTTCTTTGGAAAAACACTTCACTGAACATTCAGCCTGTTTATTTTATGCACGCTGTAGCCAGGCTGCTTTATTAGCACTAACCAATATTTCTGTGTCCTACCCTGTCATTCAATACAGATGTTCTGCTTTTAAATCTATCGTTATAGAAAGGAATCAATGCCCATAAACCAACCTACCAAAAGGGAAACGTGAAAATAAGAGCAGGACCTGCAGGAGGGAGTCAGTCTGAGTAGTTACATTTTTACATTTAAAAGGAATATGGCCTTAAGCCCTGAACTCTGCCATACAGAACTAACATGGCTCAAGTTAGCTATGCATGAAAAAGGCTGGTTGTGAATAGCTTCCATAAGGAGCTTACTATAAAAAAGCACTTGAAACCAAGTCCTGCATTACAGTGTTTCTTGTAGTTATTTCAGTGCATTCATAAAGACAGTCTCCTTTTATAAATCCACGAGGCATTTTGCTGCTTGTATATAAGGAAGGGTACATATTCCAGTAGTTATAAATCTTTTCATTATTATTAAAACTTCTAAAATATGTATCGGTAATAAAAGCCAAGGCTATATTCTCATACGAAATGGCCTCACAGAAGTCTCCTTTGCTAAAGCTATGTAAGAACTGGTTTGTCCCTGGATGCTCTGTTCTTCTGTACTTTATTCAGGAGATGCACTCCCCCATTTTTTAAATGCAACTAGAAGCCTGCACTTCAGCAGTAACAACAGCAACAAGCATTGGAGGAATATTTTTCATTACTTCCCTCCTCTTGGATGCAGTGTTCCTGTAATCGCTGGCCATCATTCAGAGTTCATGTTACTGAAGTGCAGAGTCTTCCTGTATGGAGACATGGTCAGCATGTGTGTCCACTGAACAGCCTTTGATTTTAACATCAGTTATGCTCAGAATCTGCAGTGGTAGAGTAACTATCATTCCAAACACTTTATGACTTTAACTGCCCCTAATTGACTCAGTCAGAAAAGATGAAACCTAAAGTATTGGTGATGTTTTCATGTTAATGTCTAGTAGCTAATTAATGCTTAAGCCAGCCTTTCATCTTCCTATACATCCATACACAGGTGTTGGGAAGAGAAGATCTGAAGGTTGGGAGTTGAGGGTGCTAGCATCCTGGTATCCTATATCCCCTCTGCAGAAGGAATCACTACATTCCTAGTGACGTGCAGTGACACCAAGACTTAGTTTCAGCAGGCAAGTTGTACTTGGGCACTTACCCTAGCGAGACACATGCCCTCCACTAGCATAGGATACTACAGCACAAAAACCCAACACACTCTAAATATATTCAATACAAGTTTATGTAATCTGGGAGATGGTTTGATTTTAAGCAGCAAATTAACATCTTTTCTTTGTCCAAAGCAGGAATTTTCTTCAAGATGGACTTAGGGTTGATACTATCCCTTCAGAGTCTATCTGAAACATTATGTGACCAACTACACTGGGCCTTACATATCAAAACCACACTCTCCCTTCCCTTTTTTTAAAAAAGAAAATTGCAACCAGTCTATAGATTAGCAAAAGAAGGTCTAAACTTCGGAAAAAGCACACCCATTCATTTAGCAGCCAGTTTTGCGCTTCCCTGTGCTCAGGGTGCTGCCAACAGCAGGGTGATGTGCTTATAACCAGGCAAAGTCTCTATTCTTACGTGGACCCAAGAAGGACCATAGTTCCAGCTTCTGCCTTGTATGATTTATTAGATTTTATTGTGCCAAAATTTTAACAATAGAGTGTATTTTCTATGAAGCTGAACTAGCAGCACTCAGATGAACATACCTCACGGCCTAGGATTAATTTATTTCTACAGCCCCTCCCAAAATTCCTAAAAGGTAAATCTTGCCCTCACCTGATTTTTCATGCAACATGCCAGGTGAATGGATGTGGGGCAGGAAGCACAAGAAATTAAAGTGACTGGTCCTGCAGTAGCAGTAGATAGGGCGTTCTGTTATACTTGCATATTATACCTTGTTATACTTGCATATTATACCTTGTTTTTAAACCTCAGAAGCTTTGCTGTCATTTCTTTTCATACTTCTTTCCTTTAGTGACTACATCTTCATTAGTTTGACGACATGGAGGTTATCAGGAAGTCTGGAAAGCTGTGTCATAAACAGAGCAGCTGCCAAAATCAATTTGACTCTTCTGCTTGCCTTTGTGGAGACTGCAGCTGAGAGCTTCGCCTCCTGCTAATCCAAACTCATTTGGCTCAAGAAGCTGTTTAGCTGGGTTCCCTCACAGCAGCACAAACAAGGTGCAGTAGCCTCAATGGGAGCTGCCCCCCAGCCCATGAGCCCAGGGCAGCACAGGGTCTGTATTGCAGTTGTGTCCAGCATGTGAGATCAGGAGGGAAATGTGCTGCCCCATCACAGAGCAACTGCTGCTGCTAAGGCCTCCTGGTGTGCACTGCTGTACTGCAGACACTGCTTCCTGAGCTGACAGGGTCACCTTATTGCACAGAGACAATGAATGCTCTTTCTCTCCCCTCCTGCCCCCTTTAAGATATATTCAATATTTTAATCAGAATTTCCATCTTTCATTAGTCTCTCCTTAGCCACTAGGTTGTTTGAAGAAGATGATCTATTTTATCTAATAGTCTATGTCATAGCTATACATTTATAGATGGAAAAGGATGATGGACAGATGGGTGCACAGGGTGTACAGATACACATGCGTATGTGCACGAAGAGAAGAAACTCCAAGCAAACTCCAAGTTATTCTTGAAGTCCAGAAAACAAAGGACTTTGTGGTCTTGGCAGGATAATTCGCTAAGGCAGCACAACGCCCAGCGTGGCTGCTCTCTGGTACTGTGTGGGACCTGAGTAACTCTTGATGGACTATGCAGTGCTGTCCCTCCTATCCTTGCTACCTTTCTTAAAGAAATGAAGGAGGAAACACTGACTGAACCAAGTATAGCTTATGAATATGAGATCTGGGAACACCACTTCAGTTCTCTTCCCGTGCTTCTAACTCGGATTTGACAATCCTACTCACAACCAGTGTTTCACCACATTGTGAAGAGCTTTCAAGGTGCCTAGAGGCCAATTTGTGCCCTGATGTCTATTCAGAAGTCATTTATTTATGCATATTGCTAGGGTAACCATGCAGAATTTTCAGTCTGATAGGGAAAAACATATATTACTAAATGAAACTGATGCGAGAGACAATTATTTACTGTTCTCACTTGGCTTGATGATGATATGTTTTGCAGTTTACTGCATTCTTATACTTCCTGTTCCTTATTTAAACAGCGGTGATTAATCAGCATTCACCATTTTGTTTACCCTCTCTTCCTAGAACTAGCATTCTGTGCTAGCTTTTTGAAACACTAAATGAGGGCAGACCCTGCTTAATGTTTCATGTTTTTTTAAAAATGGCACTTATTCATTCTAACAGTCTCTTACCAGCATTTCTGAGATAACAAGAGTAAAATAGCACTTTTTGAATGCTGTTAGAGAGATGCTCTAATTTCTAAAATGTAATACATTAAAAATAAAAAAACTTTCTACCTGTGGAAAATTAATCAGATTAAATAATGACCCTAATACAATTTCCCCTGGTGACCTTTACTGAGGAAATAAATTCTTTCTTAGTTACTAAAAGTAGTCAGGTAAAAGTAGAGTTTCTCTAAACTTTCCTACTGGCCTTCAACACAGGCATTAAGGAGAATCTAAAGTGTTACCTTTGTGAGCAGTAGTTAAATCATGTTAGTGCTGAGCACTCTGGTTTGTCACATTTTCTTGCAAAAAACAGTGACTTATTGCTAATTCACAGCACAGCATGGCTGGAAACCACTAATTATATCGCACAGCACATAATTTGCCAGTAGCTCCACCACAGGAACGGCTCAGTCTGCCAAATGGGAGTGGTTGCAGAATGCAGCACCTGCAAATGGCTTACCACTTGCACAAATGGAATATTATACCATCAGCTCCATCCTGCAGGACTGGTGGCACTGTGCTGAGGGGAGCACGTCTACGAGACAGCAGGCCGCATGCACCAAGCTCTTTCCAGACCACTGCCCTCTAGATGGAAATTCACCAGCACACATATTTAAGCAACCATCAGTTAGTTGGAGACACGATACGAGGCATTTATATGCCACAGAAGAGAAAAAACAATCCACGGACAGCCAGAAGGATGACACGCACACCTACTGCAAACCTAACACCTGAGAAGAACCAATGATGGATTTCACCAAGAAACCACCATCAATCTCAGCAATACTGACATACAAAGCAGCTTTGTTGTGTTATTAACACAAAGGCTTATACTTCCCCTAAACTTTTCAAACAAAACTAAACTTCCCTTCAGTGCCCTTCTCTATGAGCATTCTGTCTCCGTTTCCCCAAATCTCTTAGAGGAGTTCTGTAGCTGCCAGGAATACCTTCCCTGGAAAGTGGCACTTGCAGTTTCTGATAATTGCTGCAATGTACCTGTACTTGCATTCAACTTTGCCAGGTACCAAGGCTACAGTTATCTGGGAGCAGAAAACAAAGTTTTGAGCAGTATGCACTAAAAAAGGCTAATTTTATCTTTTTTTTTGCCTTAAGTGGTGATTTTTTTTTTTCTTTAAGCATTTCAGCAGCACTTTGAGGGTGAAAAGGAAGATTTTCAACTGTTTGACACCGGACCTTTTCCTTGCTTTTTCAAGAACAGCAAAAGAACCACTGCACAGACACCGTCTCTCCCCCCAAAACACCATTGAATACAGCTCAAACTTACCAGCCACTATGCACTCCAAGGAAGGTCAGCCTTTAGAGAGCTAGAGTTTTAATGCGACCTCCTGAAAGCCAAGTGCTGTTGAAACCTACAGGACTATGAGAAGTGTGATAGCTCCAAGGGTCTCCACGTTACTGCCCACAGTGCCGTGGTGGATTTGCTGTCCCAGAAGCTCTGTGTGGTTCCTCCAGCTCTCTGTGGAAACTAATGCTCCTTGTCAGGCTGAGACCGTATATTAAGCTCCCTTGAGCAAGAACCACTTACTATTTTCAAGCAGACCTTCTGCACACAACCAGGATTAGGAGCTTATATCCCTTTCTGCTGAACTCCAGCATGGGCTCCCCATGTATGCTTAATCCATCATGGCTCCTTGGACAGAGCCAAATAGGAGCAATTCCTGAACGTCTTGACCACCCGTACGGTTCTATAGCATCTATATGGGGACCAGCAAACACTGTTTGTAATGCTACAATGCCTCTGGGTATCAGGGCAACATCATGGCTGGCCGTGGTTAACAGTCTGCAGGGTTGGCATTACCTGTGTAGGATGGCTTGCAAAATGAACAGCATAATTTTATCCTGTATTGTTAAAGAGCAACAAGCAATGCCAGAAAGAACAACTGCATTTCAGCTGTGCAGGCTAGTGCCACCCTGAAAGCTTCGGTTTTGTTATGCCATGAGTGAATTACCTGATTCTGCTCATGTTGTTGCTACACTATTGATCCAGGCCTGTGCTACAGCTTTATCATTTCATCAGCTAGGCTTAGTGCTCTTAGTTCAAACAGCAATATTACTGAAACTCTCTTCTTCCAGTCATAAAGAAAACAGGTAATATTCCTCAGTACTGATCTAATGGGCTTTGGAGAACCATCCACCTTCAAAATTCATTTGACAAACTGCACTATCCCTTGGGTTTATCAGACCTTGTGGCCTATCAGTACCTTGTAATAAACAGAAGTCCTTCTCAGACTACAAATGATGAGACAGTCAATGGTAACCTAACGTCACCATTTCTGTGTGCAGCATTTGAGGTGTCAGCAAGCATGAGCCGAGCAGGAGAAATCTGCTGACCTTTTCATCTCTGGCTAGCTGTGTGTCTTTGCACAGCCATAAGCTAGGACTTGATGAGAAAGCATTAGTATTTACGCACCCATTTGCAGCACAATTATAAATCCTAAAAGGTAAGAAGATTTTATAACCATCCACTAGTTGCAAAATATATTTAATTGTAAAGCTTTGACCTACAACTGACATTTGCTAGAGGCAAACATGTAAAAGCGAGAAGCCACTTCCCAACCATCGAGATCATCACACAGAAGCAACCTGCGGATGACCACCAAGAGAAACCAGAACCATCATGGCTTTGATTCATTAGACTTTTTTAAAGAACAAGCTGCATTCCCTTGGGAGTGTGTGATATTTTCTAGAAAGCACTTTTATGACTCAAAATATTTGGTTCCTACTATGTGCTTTCCCACCTTGTTAGCTGAAATTTGTTTAAGAGATCAGATTGATGCTGTTCTCCATTGCTAAAAAGTTTGGATTTTTTTTTTTTCAGTCTCTTCCATTTTGCTGACTGTGCAAGTTTTCCAGCTACATAACCAGATTCTGGAAGGATTCAACCTGGGGGATGCTAAGAGAGGATGCTGTGGCATCACACTGCTGAACACATATAGCACTCACCACAAACACTCTCCTTCCTCCACACTTCCTTAGGCAAATCCTGGCTGCAAGGACTACTTATTGCAAATGTATAAATATTGTAAGCTTCTTAACATGTTCCCAGAAGATGTGCAGGGCGTTTTTGTTTTTTTTTTTTTTTGTGTTGTTCATTGTAGTGCACACTTAAAGCAAAAAAAAAGTTCCTGTTTTTCTCCTGATATTCCTTGTTCTGCCTCACAGCAAGCATCTCACTGCCCTTCTATAGCCACAGTCAGTCATTTGAATCTTGCTTATACTGAAAATGCACCAGATGCCACACTAAACCACAAAACTATTAGTGCCTGCTTGGAGGGGTGTACAAATTAAATCAAAGTCAGGATCAATGACTTTCACCTTGATTGCTCAGTCAGTGAGTCGTTCTTCCACCCAGGGGAAAATGCTCATGACTTACATCAGCTTTACAAATGTTAGTGGTTAAACATCTATAAATTGTATCCTAAGACTCAGATACTTTATTCTACTTACCGAAAAGGGAAAATGATCTTTCTCTTATGTTATCTGTCTGTACCATTGGTTCCAGCACCCACTGCCTGCTCACAGCCTAAAATCAGTCGACCGAAGAAAACACAGATTTGAATTCTATATTGATTTACAGTATTACATACACAGAAAATAAAAAAGAAAAAATCCCTGCCCTGTTAAACCTCTGCACCATGAAAGATTTCATGAAGCCCTTCTCTCTTTGCCAACAGGATTCAAGTTTGAAAGTCAATACACGTTTAGTCAAAACTGTGCCAGGTTTTAGATGAATCCCACCTATTGCTGTAAAAGTGAAACTTCTATTTGCTTTGCACTGTGGGAGAAGTTCTGAGCACTTGGACAGCACACAGGAAATGATATCGGCAGGTTTTGCCTTCAATAAACACCTGCAGTACTGCTCAGCACCAGTGTCAAGCCTGACAATCCTTCACACAGCTCGAGCTGAAGCTGGTATAGCTGTGAGTCTCAAGAAAAATAAATAATGTTTTTTCCCCTCAGAAAACTGAGAGTATTTGGGAGAAAACATTTCTCTAAAAAGCATATAACCTTATTGAAGTATTTAGTAAGAACCAAACTGACAGATCTTGCAATAAATATGATGAAATAATAACAGTATCTTAAACAGGATTAAAATATATTTTACTAGTTTTTTCAAAGAATAGATTTTTTTTTCTTCCATCATTCTCACCTATATGTTCAGACTCTAGTTAAACTCTAAACAGGTATTTTTGTTAGGTACCAAGTGCAAATATACCAAGATAAAAGAGTTAGGAGAAATACCCAGTGGTTTGTTTGTTTTTTTTTTTTTCCCTGTGTGGTAGGCTACATTGCATTTCTAAATGCCTAAAACAAGCACCATCTCTCAAAATATTTGGTCAGAAACCTCAGCTTGAAAAGGAGGTATTTGACAGAAATGTCATATTTACATTAGCATAACATGTGAACAGCTTCTAAAGACAAACATGAAGAGCAATCTTGTGGTGGAGAACCTGTGCAACGGGAAAACAGACACAAACACAGTAGCAGAAGTCCATTCACTGCCAGAGCAGAACCAACAGCCATCGTCATCCATCTGAAACTTCCAACTGCAGCAAGTGAAAGAATGAGGATGCCAATAATTTCCTTACTAATTCCAAACATTTATCTGTTGACTCTTCCCACCTTTCAAGAGGTATCCATATTGTTGGCACATCTAGTCTGATCTTTTCCTAAAAGAAAGTTTGCATAATACAACAGGACACTTTTGTCAGTGAGTATGTATCTTCTTTTTTTCTTTCCTACATCACATCAGAGGAAAATACTTTGCTCTGTATTGCAAGCATCTTTTAGGTATTGGTGACTACGAACGGTGGCATTTCTCAGCCGCCTTTTCAAGTTGCAACACAACATACTCACTACTTTGAGGTACAAATAGAAATTATAAGCAGGTGCAAAAATTTATAGAGTGTATTTTACAAGTAATGCTTACTCAAAGTTATTTGAAAAAATTCACTGCGTGTGTTCCGATACAAAGCTATTTATGCTTATTAGCTTCATAAAATATTCATTTTTTATCCTTTTCACTGTGATCCATTTGTCTTTTCAGCAGGTTTATGTTCAACACTATTGGAGTGGAATGGTGATTGTACCATTTAACCCAACAGCTAGCTGGACTTGAAAATGTATCTATCCCCTTCCTATGAATTACTCTTTAATGCCTATTTCTATCACACAGACTCATGTACCATTTTTTTTTTTTGAGGAATATAGCCATTGGATGACAATTATTGATGGAGCATAAAAAAAACCCAGAACTAAAGATCATGTAAAGAAGAAAGCAGAACTGATGTGGGAAAAGATGAAAAGATGAAAAATTGAATGGAGAAGAAAATTGGAATGAACTAATTTACAAAAGAAAATGAACAAACCATGGCCAGGTAACTCTGAATAAGATTAATTGCTACACATTTCCTTCCTTTTTGCAATTTTTATCTTCCTTAATCCTCTATTCCACTTTTCTATGTAACAGTGCTATACTCTTATAAATTACAATTCCAGTCTTACCTAAGTTCGCTAGCTGCGTGCAGAGCAAGAACCTCTGTTAGCATAAACTGGTATATAAATATTGACTTTGGTACTGTTACTAAAATTTAAGCCAGTCGAGGATTTGCTCCATTGACTTTCATGGATTTATTTTTAATTTATTACTCTGAGTTCAGAATCAAGAGCTCTGGATATAAATCTTGAACATAAATAGACATTTTCCAAATCTAAACAGTATAGCCACAAGTACCATACAAAAACAAGCTAGGCATGTATAGAACTGTCTGAAAAGTTAACCAAATGTTGCTGTGCATTTATTAGTAGTTTACTGTTTATTAAACAATAAATCAAGATCCAAAATAACTAATTAATTTAAATGAAGTGTTGTTTAGTGAAATGGGAGTCTGTCAAATAGTTCTTGGGGAGGACAATTAATTGATACAAATATGAGTGCAAATTTTGTTTTTAAACTTTAAAGCGTGTCGTTTGTAGTATACAACATATGTGCACAATACAAATTTCATACATTTTCCTTGGTGACAATAAAAAGCGCAGTTTATTATAAACTGAAGTAAAAATTAAAATAAAAAAAATAAAATCACAGTTTTGTCATTGGTATGTGAAGGTTGTTCCAAGGGCCCATCCAGAGCTCCTCTTCATCTGACTGTGTGTGTTCACTGTGCAACTCCAAGGGCTCTTTGACATCCTCATTATCAACAACTGATTCTTGCTCTTCTGTGCTTTTCATTTTGGAAACCCCTGGCTTTGTTAATATATTTTCGGCCCCTGTAGTAGAGGAAGCAATTGAGACACTGCAAGGTCTTGTGTTCATTTTATCACTAGAAGATGGTCCCTTTGACAATGTGTTCAGTGGGACATTCTCCTCGTGTGTCACTGCAAGCTTGTCCAGTTTCTTGAACTGTTTCCCCAGCCTTACTGGAGATGTGACTTTTAAATTATTACCAAGGCAAACGCGACGGGTTCTGACAACAGAGCCATTCTGCGCAATGTAGATGTTACCATTGATGTTGTTTTGAATATTCGAGTTATTAAGACGATTCCTCTGGTTGGAATCAGGAGCGCTGTCTTCTCCAGTGGAGCTGGTCTCATACTCTGGGTCGACTATCAACTTCATCTTTTTCTTCCTGGCCCACTGTTTGACAATAAACAGAAATGTCATTAAATCTCAGCACAATTTCTTACAGTTTCTTGCCCTTTTTCTACACATTATTTATCTTGTCTTTTATCTAGACATATGAATTTTTATTAGCTTGGTCTTTTGTACCCTTCTTTTTAGGTTGTACACAGGTATTTCTTAATTGTTTTGATTAGGATTGTGTGCCACTATCACATATACGTAATGCTTGAATGCACAAACAATTCTTCGTATTAAAATGTTAGAAGGATAAAATCGTTTTACTTCATGAACTGCACAATGCGAGTCAGATAGAGTATACAAAAAACATAATGTTTTTTCTTCAGTAGTGAAAAATTTTGGTTTTTTTTTTTAAAGATGCATTCTGCTGTGTTCCCTTTAAGTTGAAGTACACCTCCTTTCGAGAACTGTGAGAATGGAGTCATCACTTTCTGAAAGAAAACTTCTGTAAATCACGATATCGGTAAGCCAGTTGTATCTTGACAAAGCATTGTCTCAGTCTGTCTTACAAAGAGAGATGAAAAACAGCCAGATCAACAACCCTTTCTAACAGAAACTGGAAGGCACTGATGATGAAGCCATTGCGTAAGTGATACTTCTGAGAAACTACAGTACTGAATTCATTTATTTATTTAAAATAAAATATTTATATTTTTTTCATAGTCAATGCAAACAACTTCCATGTTGCTGTGACTTTGTACTAACAGTGATTACACAAAATCCATTATTTATTTTAGTTTATAATTGATCTTCTTAAAAAATGCCTCCTTGCAGTATGCTGAAAAAAACTACTGTCATTCTTGAATTAATAATAAAGTGTATTTCACTAAGATAGCAGATACCATCACAGTTAACTCCCACTGCAATACACAGACATGCAGAAAAGAAAAGCCAGTTTTTAGATAAAAAAAAAATCATGCAAAGTACAAGCGGGTGTTTTGTTTCAGGTGATCATGTTAGGTTTACTGTTAAACTCGATGACCTTAAGGGTCTTTTCCAACCTAAATGATTCTGTGATGATTACTCTTAAGCTTTTGAGAAGTTGCACTTCGTACTAATTACTTAGAGACCTATACTTTTGTTCCTGATAAAGACACTGAATTCCACGTTTTGCCCCCTTTTCCTTCCTGCAGTGTTCCGTTGTGTGACAGATATGACCTGGAGGAAACAGGGCCCTTAATAGGCCGCACCATCAGGCTCATTAAGCTGTCTATCACAGCTAATGCAACATGCAACATTATTTTGCTTCACAAAGTACTTAATGAAAAAAGCATTAAATCTAAGAATCGACACAATGCCTTTTTAACTGTTATTGAAATTAGCAGAGAAAAAGAAGTACTTCTTCCCACCATTGCTCGAAGAAAATGAATCTTTCCATATCCAGCAGTAAGCATACCTGAGTAATGTCTCAGAGGAATTATATTAGTTTGGTTTTCTCTAGTTCTGTCCTTAAGACAGCATACAGGGCTCAAATGGTGAAGCAGTAAGCTTTTATATTTTCTGTTTGGCTGCCTCTAGTTAAGTGAGTTTTTTTAGGAAAGACCACACAGAAGGCACAGCAAACAAGATCACTCCTTACTGCAAAGTCTCCACCTACTGTCACTCCTTTTTAAAAGGATGTAGAATCACCCGCAGTCTCGGACTCCGTAACGGCAGTTTCTGGGGTCTCATCTGACTGAGACTGACTGTTCACCTGGGATGGCTTTCTTCCTGTTTTCTTTCTTTTCACATTGGTGTCAGAACTTTGATTCTCAGTATCAGGGGGAGCTGTTTTACCAGAAGTGAAACTAGTTGTGCTTTTTGTCCCTTCAGTACCTTTGGAGGTAACACTGATTTCACTTTCTAGACATGAAGATTCATTCTTACTGATAGTTTCCTCCCCGTCACTAGCATCTGTATCAGCCTCTTCTGTGCTTTCATCCACACTATCGTCACCACTAATAGCTGATTTTCTTTCCCTGCCTTCTTCAGTAGCAGCAGATTTTGCATTGGCAGATGTTTCAGAAACTGCTTTATTTGAGTTGTCTGCTGTCTCATCAGGGCTTTTGCTGACTTGTTCCACATCTGCTTGTTCATCTTCTTCTGACACCTCTTCTATTGTGTCTTTTATTTCAAGGCTAGTGGTGGAGGTTTTGCTTTTATAGCTGGATCCTGAAGTTTTCCTGTTGCTTGTGTCCCTGTCACTATCCGATGCATTAGAACTAATACTTGACTTCTGGCTGGATCGCTTTGCTCTGCCATGAGAGCTACCTCCCCTACTTTCTATACTGGACCTTTCAGTGCTTCTTCGACTACTGGACTCACTAGTCCCTGATTTGCTGTACGAACTTCGTGTAGATGAGCTCTTTGACAGGCTATCATCTTCATCACTGTCAGAGTCTTCCTCATCATCGTCCTCTTCAGATGACTCCTCCTCTGATTCAGTACTAGAGCTGGATCCAGAATCATCATCAGAATCCCCAAAGTCATGCCCTGTTTCTTCATCTGAGTCCACAGTACTTTCAGTGGCTTCATCTTGGTCCAGAGTCACTTTTAAGTAGTCTTTATCGTCTGACTCTGAGCCAGAGCTACTGCTCTTCACAGATGATTCATCTGAGGAGGTGTATTTTCTTCTCTTCTTTTTCTTCTTCTCATAATCACTATCCTCGTGTTCACTCTCCGCAGTGATATTTATTGAAACTCCTGATTTTGCTTCATCTCTTTCATACTCTTCCTCTCCTTTTCCTCTTGTATGCACTAAATCCTTGCTAACAGGCTCTTGAAATTTTCTTGAGACACTAATGCGCTTTAACACATGATTTAGTTTTCTCATCGAAGGTCTGTCATCTGTTGATTTCTGGAAATAACTTCCCCTGATAATCATGCTTTTCTCACTGTCCACTTGGCGAGCTGACATCAACTTGGCATAACTGGAATCCTTCCTTCCACCTTTCACTTTCTGCAGAATCATTGGGAATATCTTTGCTTTCTTCCACGGAGAAAGAGCGGACTCAGTTCTTCCTACAGATTTGCGAGCACTGACTGCTACACGACTTACATGCATCACTGCTTTTAGTTTCCTTTTTCCCTGGCTGGTCCTATATGCTCTTCCAGAAGCATGTCTTAGATTGATCCCACCACCTAAAGGTCTACCTTCTATATGAGCCCCGACTCTCTGGCTTATATCTCTGCTTGAAGGACCTCTGCCTTGACTCATTCCCTGCAAATTATGAAAATGGAACTTGATCACAATTCAAAAGATTGTTATTGTGAAAACTTGTACCCTAAAATAACTCAGTATGAACAAATGCAACATTTTTTTCCCAGCACTAAAACTAACTAACTTGTTTTAGAATAGCTTTACACCAAAGTCATCGGGAAAGTTTTACTTCTAGAATAGGCTGCAAGTGCACAAATACCTTACCCCACAAAAGGGAAAAATACTGGCTCAGAAATATTATCGCTTCTCATTTAGTTAATAGTCATGTCATGGATTAGAAGTCTAGTATTTCTCTAAATTAGATTTTAAAAAAGGAACATTTACATCAACTTTCTTCTGGCATTTTTAAATTTTTTTACATTCAGTTGTGAACATTATGATTAATGAGTTCAGGTGATTGCTTTTCTCAGTGGAAAATCACCATTTACAGTCTGAATATTAGTAATAATCCATTTTGTTAACAATATAAAATGGAATTGCCTAAGGCTATGTGACTTTTCTTTGAACTAGAAATCTACATTGAGGGAAAAATAGATGTGGATATTAAAAGAAAGCTCGCAATTCCTTTTTATTTGTAGAAAAAGGGAAAGAGGTGCTGACACAAACTTATCAGTCATCAGAAGGGCAAATAATGATTAGCACTGGAAGATGCGCTTATTTGGTCTATACAGAACACAATATTTCTAATCAATTACAAAATACATTTGACAGAGCTTAAGGGTTTAATGCAGAGCTGGAGTCAACACATCAGAGATCCTTACCTCTTCTGCTGTGGATCCGTGCGGACTATAGTAATATCCACTGTCATTCTCCACCACAACTTCCCCATACTCATCGTACATCCCAGAAGGAGGCAGCAGCCGGCGGCGGCTCCCATACTGAGGCAGTTCATACCTGTCAAAAACACCGTCTCTTCATAATGTGCACCAGTGTGCCAACGTATGCCTCTAGACACAGCAACAAATGCACACCCTCACATCCTGAAAGGACAAGAACGTCTTTGCTCTCCTTTCTCTCTACCTTTGAAAAGATTCTGTTTCCTTAGTAGTAACACAATCCAAAATCTCTTCCTATTGCAATCGGTGCATTACAACTGGAGGGTGACCCGAATTGCCAAGTCTCTAGGATCAGTCAAGAATCCTCCAAATGTAATGACCTCCTTTTCAGGCACCTACATTTTGGGGCAATCTTTTTTTAAATTGAGGGATGGAAGAGTACGTTTCCCTGTATCAGTTCTGGAGAACCCCTGCAAGCTTGTAAGAACAGCAATAATCCCTGAAGTGCTTGCAGTCAGATAGGCATTATCAGAACAATTTAAGATGATATTTTTCTACATAAATGGAGAAGGTCAGATTCTGGCTGGAAACTGTGAGCAGAAAGTATCAGTCATTGAGCTACAGAAGAGGAAGAGATGATGGAAATTCATTTCCAAGCCAGTGGATATATGCAAATAAGAAAGTGAAAATAAAGCCAGCAAAATAAATGGTGTATACACTCTGCAACCTAATAATTAGATTCCTAAAGAAGTAGGGAGTTATACAAGGCCCCTTCAACTTTTAAAAAGAGTTCTGTTATCAGCACATGCCTTTGTGAATACTAAGTTCAAAGTAATTCTGAGGTGAAGAAAATTCTCCAGAGTGGATGCTGTAATAATAAACATCACCAATCTGGAAAAGCAGCATTTTGTTCTGAAATACACAGGAAAAAGGAAAATATACCCATGCTCATAACTGTAGTAATCTTGCCCGTAGTACTCCTGCCCTGGATCGATTCCAGACTCCATACTTAACTCCTGCCAAAAGAGAAACACCAATTGAATGCAGACAGTTACACACAGTAATGACACAAAGAACAGTATCTTAAAGTACAAACAAGCAAAATAAAAAATGATAATATTTTGAGAAACATTGACAACTGTTAAGAACCACAATGAGAAGAAAACAGGAGCTTTAAATGACCCCTTCCTTGTTTGTTCCCTGGGAGTGACTCATGTAAGTTAGCTACATGCCGCTGTTCTGCTCCAGTGTGGGACCCCCATCCCGCTGATCCTGTACGAAATCCTCATTCACTAAACTAGACTCACCACAAATAACACTCTCACTTCTTGCTCCTCTCTCAAAGGAAAAACCTGTGTTGACAGATTAGGGCTATTCTTTTTATAGTGTTTGTCAGGTCTTTCTTTAAAATGTTTTCTCAACCACCAACAATCAAGAGCAGCACTGGACTAAGCTATATACTTGTCTGTATCCTGCAAAAGTGCCCACAGGTCCTTAAGCTCCTTTCACATACTGTTTGGTAGCAGGTTGTTACGTGCAATATCTCTGAACTGCAGTACTGACACAGAGCACCAGGGCTCGGGTTTTGACCACACAGCTTCCTAGAGCTTTTTCTGCTGTCCAATGACATTAAAGTTGTGTCAGAGTTATCTTGCTGTAATTACTTATAACGACAGCAGAAACAATCACCATCCTGTACCACAACAATACCATCGGAAGCAAAAACTCACAAAAGCAGCCTTTGCTCCATTGCTTATTCTAGAAACAATACCGTGTTTAAAAGATTTGAAATAGACAGTATTTAGTTTATAATTCAGAGTGGCCTTTGCACTCCACAGCACTGTACTAATGCTGCCATCACCCTGGCAGACCAACTGCTTAGTTCATCTCTAGGCACAATAATCAATTAGACATCTGAAAAAATAGATTGTGGTTGGACAGTAAGGAAATGATTCTGTTTGTGAACCTGGACACAAAAGCAGGAAAGCTTTCAGTCTGTGTGATGAAGTCCATAGGAGCAACTGAAAGATGCTCAAGGGGAAAATATCAAGATGCGGTAAATGTAAGATATTTAATTAAAATAACATAAATGGAGCAACAATATCAGGACTTGACACGTTTATATAATGAAATTATGTAAAAGCCATTTAAAAAGTTATAGAATAATTAAGAAATGAAAAATACTAGTACCTCTGGTCTGAGAAGAGAAGGTCTCAACAACTGCTGTTGCTACAAAAGAAAATTAGAAAGAGGTTAATTAGGCAGCAACAATTAAAATGCAGGTTAAGAAATTCTAAAAAACACAGGTCCTTCGGGGCCTTTTTTACAGCACTCACTTGGATACTGCCACACTCGCTGAGAAGCAGAGCACTGCTAAGCACCTTATGTGGTAAAATCACTTTGCAGTCCACTGTTTCTTTTGCCTAATATAAAATCAAATTCCCAGTTTGTGTGGTGATTCTCTAAATTATTTACCTCAAGAACTTGTCTCAGAGGCCAGGACCATGTTACGATGTATTCTGGAGACCACAGGGAGACAATGGCAGATAAAATATTACCAACAGTAGGTAAAAAGCAAGTCTATGGGAATCTGTACTAAAGTCTGTGATTCATCTATGAAAAATCTGAAGAGATTTGATTTCTGACCAAAGCTTCCACCTCAATACCATTGCTTTAATTCTCTATCTATATTTATATACTTCTCTGGCTTTTAATCAAGTAACTCACCACCACAAATATACTCTAACTCACAATACCAGTGAAGCAATATCTCACTTGTTTTCTCTACAGTTTATGTGTGATTCCTTTGTGTGTGCGGCATGCAGTGAGAAAAGACTGCTGATGTGAGGGAAAAGACCTTGGGAGGCTGCATGGAGAGGACCAACTGGACACTATGGCTCCTCTCAGGTGTCTCACAGCTAAACATGGGTAATTTTTGCCAATCACCTTGTTACTCTGCATCTCCAGTTTTCTACAAATGACAGACTGATGCACATCACTTGCTATTTTGTAAATTAGAATCAGATTTACTTAGGAAAGTCACTTTGTCCCCACGCTCCTCCCAATACTCAACAGCACTATTTCAGCCAAGCTTCTTGGCCAAAACCAAACACCAAGAAATGGGAAATTTCTATATCTTAATTAAGAGACACAAATCAGCTCTGCAAAGGGAGGATAAATCACAGCAGAGCAACAGAAAGCTTGTAATTTGTGAAACTCTACCGCGTAAGGAACATTAGAGTCCAGCCACATATCTTAAGATCAGTAAAACCAATCCAGCTCTCAGCAGTAAATATCAGCCTTTATGATAGAAATGTATTTTGGAGAACTTCCAAATTATTAAATGAGTTCAATCAGATTTCTGAAGGAAACTCTCCATGTTATTCCTTGCTGTAGAAAAAGATACAACACTGACACACAGAGAAGGTCTGTGTAGTCTGTACAAGGCCCAAGACACTGGGTAGTGGTAGAAGATTAAGTGTGCCATAAGAAAACACAGAAGACAAGGAGGAAATTCCCTGGGAAATGGGTTTTGGTAGTTTGTCAAGCAGCAGTCTCCTAGGGAAGATATGCTTGTGCCATGACGGTTACTAGTCCCCAGTATATCTATGCCTCATGAACTTTTTTAAGCCACTTTATATTTCTGGCTATATCCAGTAGCAATGAGTTTCACAACACAGGCTGTATAGGAAAAGTATGTTGGTGTAATTAATATTTCAAATGTAACTGGGGGACAGCCTTACCTCTTGCTGTGCATATCCTCGCCTAGAAGTCAGAAAATGAAAAAAAAGAAACGTTAGTATACTTCTGTGAGACTACATAAAGATGCATATTGCCATTCTTTCTGGAGAGAGGTGAAATAATGTAATTAGAAATACTACTAGCAAGAAAAGAAATACATATCTACAATATAAAATATGTTTTTCTTTAGATTTGCCCTGGACATACAAATAATTCCATGAGGGAGGTGTGTGAAACTTTGGGATCTTTTCTTGCTTTCGATTGCAAATGAATGAGAAGAAATCCCCAATCCCCAAAAGCCAGACAGCCAGTGCACCCAGTGAACACAGCAATGGGAGAGGGGGTGAATGCTGTATTTGGTTCTCCTTATGTTACCATAAAAACAGTCCTGCCCAGTCACCTTCTCTATGATCTCAGAGACCCACAGAGACCGGCTACAAAGAGACTCTCTGATTTCACGTATCTGCTTAAGCAGTGGACTTTCTATACCCACTTTGGGACTTGCTAGAAATTGGCCTGGAGCTTCTACTACAAATTTATTGTAACAACATTATTATTAAAATTACACATTTGCTAACATTTGCTCAGCATGGGGGAGTTAAATTATTTTTGCTATCTATGATTATTTTGCCACAGGCTTTGTGCTTTTGATCATACTGGATTCTTTTTGTTGTTGTTTTTTTAATTAATTTTCTTGGAGTCATTCATATGTATGACAAATGCAATTATATCTATCAAGTTCTCTATTTTCACATTTTGTGCCAGAAAATTAAAATGGTTTAGACAAAACTGGGGAACAGCAATTTAAGTCTTAGCATCATAATTAAGGATAAGCCTGGATTTTTTTTTTTTTTGAGAAGGAAAGGGTAAATGCCCAAAATTATGTTGAGGTTAACCTAGTGCAAAGACAGCAGTCTAGAAGAATTTTTTAATTGCACTTGAGTAAGTAATAATGAAAAGAGTAGAAGTCCTTTCAATTCTTTAATATCAACATCTATAATGTTTTCTATTAATATTCAACACATGGAATTGATTATCAGCATTAAATTAAAGCTCTTGCCCATATAATATAAAACTAATGAGCAACTAAAATGAAGATTTATCATCAAAAGATGATCTGTGACTTTTCAAAGCCCACTTGAGAAGCACTGTATTTAGTTTCCATATCGCCTACAACAATCTTCAGATAAAGAAGGTCTTGTGTTGCACAGACGATGAGCAAGACTATTACTCTTAATTGCTTTGAGTAGTCAATACTTAGCAGATTAAAAGTATAATGTAAGTAACTCTAATAAAATTTTGAATTCAACTTTCTTAAAAATAGCACCATGCTGTGTTTTGAGAGCTGCTTGTATTTCTCTTATAGTTTTATGTGGCCATGATCAGAAGAAAAAAAAGCCCTCACAGGACAAAAAATACCCATTCACTCAACACAGTACAAGGATCTATTCCAACAAAAAGATAAAGGTCTAAACAACATTTGTTTCCAGGAAAGAATTGAAACCCTCCAGCAAGGGAGGAACTGGTTGTGGATAAACATTATGAGCAAGACTTCACTGCAGTCAGTCAGAGAAAAACCTTCAGCGGAAAGTGGGAAGGAAGACATAGCACCTTGTGATGATGTAGTATAATATACACTGCTGGTACGTAACAGGGAAAGTAAAACAAGAGTGAATGTACATGTACAAAATATGCCAACCTTTCATAGGTCTGTATTGCTAACATAGGATAAAGGAACCATGATTTGCTTAAAGCAAAGCCTTTCCCAATTACTGGCATCCTAGCAGGCATTTGTTATTTCATACTTTATATCTGACTTCACACTAAAATCAAACCCATCATAAACCCCAAATACTACAGATGCTACTCAGAGGAGGCAACTGCTTATCAGTTTGCCATGACTCTTAAAATGGAGGTTTCCTGCATTTCATAACTGGAACTGAGGAGATGATAGAATCTGGAAGGGAGATGATTAATGATACGTTACTGCTTGATTTCAGTTTTGCAAATGTGTTTGCGAAAAAGCACTTTCCAGTCATGCAATCTCTGTTCCTGCTTGGAACTGAATCCAGTTAAGTTATGATGAAAGGACTAGAAAGATGTCCAGGCTCACATCTGACCCTAACTAACTAAATTAGACAACCTGAAGAAGGGCCAATAAGCTTACATAGGCTCAACTTCTTGCCAATTTATTGCCAAGTTTATAATCCTTTCTAGAGATGTGGAATCACTGTAGCTTCCAAATATCGCAATGGGACAGAACTGCCCTGGGTTAGGTTAAAAATAGATGCTTTCCAAAAATACTGTTTCTTTCCAGGTCCAGTAGAATAATTTTGTTAACAAAGGGTATTTACAAAAATCGCAGGAGAACAAAGGTTGCATTAATCCCAGACAAAATGAAACTATGTTTCCTAAAGTTTCCAACACAATGAAGGTGTCCCAAATTAAAAAGTAAATGTTCCTCATCAAAGAAGAGCTGATTACTGTGTCCCTCAAAGGCTCTTCTGAAAATTGATGAAACTAAATATTTCAAAAGGAGCTCCTGTGTGATGTTCATTCTTTCTGCTTAAGGAAAGCCACAAATAATTGTAGCCAAATAAAACCTTTGGAGTTTATGCTGTGAATTACCAAACACCTGCAGCTTTGCTGCATAACACCAGCCGCTATAAATTATGTCATATTTGGCTAATATTTCACTAGTGATGCCATGAAATTCATAAAAACATCTGTAATGAGTCTACAAGCTCTAAAGTGGGATTTAGGTACTTAAATTCAAATCTATGTCATAAGATTTGATCCACTCTGAACACGCATAGCAGAACAACTCACACTCATCTTCAGACAATTTCCACTGTTCCCATGCCTGGACCATGGCAGACACACAGAAGCAAGTACACATGTAAGCCATCTTCTGATTCTGCTTCTTAAATCTTACAAGTCTCTCTACCTAATAGCTGCTGAACTTTGACAATTTGCAGCTGGTGCTGCAGTAATGCCCCTCCTGGAGAATTTACCGTCAATGGCAGGTATTCTATATGCATGCATCTCGTAAATTATACAGATTCTGTCACAGCAAAAATGCTGTGATCAACAATCCTTCCTCTCACACATTTAGATACTATATGTGTCTTGGAACTAAAGTTTGGCTCAACAACAGTTTCAAGCGAAGCAAAATTCTAATGTATCAGCAAAACTTGTGCAATGGAGTTCACGGAGTTTGGCTCTGGGACAAAGAAAGAGAAACTATCTTCAGTAGTTTCCAACTGAAGCATCCACACATGTTCTAACTGCAGATTTAAAAAAAAAAAAAAGAAAAAGATAAAAAGCAAAGCACCATGGAAATGCTGAATATTTCTAGACCGTCTGATAAATAATTACCTTTTTGCTGAGAATTGCAACATTCAATACTGAAATGGATTTTTCCCCATTATTTATTATCTGCCTTTCCAACTTCGTTTTTAAAAATTGTCATTTTAAACACAAATATTTTCAATTTTGGTAAAAGACTAAAAGGAAATTTTCAGGTTGAACCAAACTAGCATTCATTTATATGCCATAACTGCTTTTACTTACCATTTTTTTTTCAAAGGACAAGTTAGTTTACTGTAATTGACTTATTTAATATAAAGGTCTGATTTAGATGACTGTGAGCAAAAAAGCCAGGAGGTAAATCCATATGACATGGATTTTTACAAGTACTTGAAAAATCTTCACTTGGTGAAACTAATCAGAGCTACTTTATTACAATTTTCAGCTGTCAAGCTCATCGCAAACTAGAATGAAAATCAGAGAGACACCAACAACATGCATGTGCAAAATAAAAAACAAACAAATGCTTTGTACCTTAAAGAAATATACAAAATAAAAACTTTTAACATGCAGTTACAATATAAAAAATGCAATGGAAGGCAGAACATAGGTAACACAATGGAAGACAGCCCGGTTTAGTGACAAATCGAGAAAAACCTTTTGGCTTACAGACAAAAATGTGAGTGGAAAGAAAGCATGCAGACATAGCAGAATCCTGCATCATCTCCCATGGAATATGTAGATGCATTACTGTAATAACTCTGGCTCACTATTGCTGAGCCTGTTTACTATGAGTACTTGTTTCTTTGACAGGCAGTATTTGACAGTAAGATTCCTCCCAGGTTGTACATTTTATGGGCAAAGCAAGAGATTCCAGTTACAGATGCAGACAAATCACTCTGCTTTCTGATATTACCTATAGTAAAGGCTGCTTAACATAAAAGCATTATCAAGCCCTTCGCTGTTTATGAGTGATCCACGGGTACAAATGGACGTTTTCCCCAAGAATTTTTGGTAAACAGACTAAGTACCAGCATCACAGAACAACGAGACGTAGCTTTGAGAGAACATCTTGTTCAATTATTACACATTACAAACTGCCAAATGAACAGGAAAGACAACATCTCAATTTTGGTATTAGGACTGAATAAGAGGTGACATACAACAGAGAAAGGGAAAAAGTCTGAATTTCTAGAGAGTCTGAGGCAGATACCATGTGCTGCATTAGAGTCATCTCACTCAAAATGTTACATGCAGAAAACATCCAACTGTAATTATTACAGTGCTGTTGACTGAGATGGAAAGCGTTTCTCAAGCTCCTCCACAACACAGCTCAGGTTGCCATTCTGCTGGTTGTGCTCAGCCGCAGCTTCTGGAGTTGGCAGCTCAGGTGTTGCAACTGGTTTGAGCTTAGAAATGTGCTTGGGCAGAACGTGATTTTTGTCTATTTGGCTGTACATGTTGGCCACAGACTTTTCGATCGCTGCTAAATTCTGAATGTTTTTAAGAATCCCTTTCAACTCCCTACGGGGAGGAGGCTCTGGCACTGTAGCCGGAGGTGGTACAGCTGGCTGTTTGGCAGGGGATTTTAAATGCTTGGCAGGGGAGAGATGCTGGGTGCTAAGAGGAGATGAAGAAGAAGGAAGAGAAACTGTGGGTGGAGGCGGAGGATGTGGTGGCAATAGAGGAGGGGATGGAGGTGGGGGTGGTAGCAGTGGAGGTGGGGGTGGGGGAATTTTAGGTGGATCTGGGATGCTTTCTACAACTTCTTTGGTCTGAGGAGCTAGAAGACTTTGGCAAACTGATTTCTTTATCCTAAAAGACGGAGGAGTTGGTTTGCGAGTCGGTGGAGGAGAAAGTTCTTCAGGATAATCATGGTGAGTGATGATTACAGAGGGGACCGTGGAGGCCTCTGGTTCAACTACTTCAGCACAAGGTGTTGGAGAGGACAGAGGAGAAGAGCGCAGGCAAGGAGAAGCAACCACACTTTTAGGAGACTGCTCTAGCATGTTCTCTCCTTCTTGGAAACAGATGCTGTGTGTTGGTGATCGGATGGATTTCACATCAGGAGATTTCACTTGCTTCATTTCTTGTAAAGCCTGCTGCTCAAACTGTCTTGCCTTCTCTTTTACCGTTAACTTGGGGCCACTTATTTTTTGAAATAGCGGGCTGCTAGTATCAACATTGTCATGTTGATTTTCAGTTCCTTCATTCTCTGCTTTGAGTCTTTCCTGTTGCCACTGAATGGGGTCCATAATAACCGGCCTACTCAAAGAACCAGGCACGTGTCTTTTAGTAATGTGAGTTGGTACTGTCCAAGCACGGTGACTGCCTCCCAAAGAGGTATCTCTCAAGACTAGTCTTGAAGGAGATAGAGTATCTAGAGTATCATTTCTTTTCTGTAGAAACCCAGCAGCAGCAGGACTTTGAGTGACACCTTCCATATATAATGGGTTTTGAGTAGTTAAAGGGTTCTCATCAGATAAAAAAGTAATATTACTTGAAGATTTGGGGAGATTATTGTTCAATGATCCATTGATATTAGATTGCTTGTGAGCCTCAATAGCACGGGAAGCAAAGCTGCTTATAACTCTCTGACGGTCTCCTTCTTCTAAGACTGACTTTTTTCCCCTGCTTTGTTGGAAATGGTAGAGAAGAAAAAGACTTGAAAGAAAAGAAGATAATCACATGTGAGGAAACATGCATGGACACATATACTTATGAAAGAGAAAAAAAAGAACTTATGATATGAATCAGAGCCATTAAATTACTTCTAGTAAACTACTACTATCCAACAAAAAGACCATGTTTACTACACTATTGGGCAAGACATTTACTTTTACATCTCCTTTCAGCAAGAAGGACTTGAGAAGGAAGAAAAATCAAAACAAGTTTTCAGCTATCAGCAAGTTCAAAGATAAGTTAATGTCTTAAAAAACCCCTTTGATTTCAAAAGCATCAGTCAATGCTGTACCCTATCCCCCCAGTGACACAAAATGTCAGTGCAGTTATGTGATACAGTTTCTCTATGAGCTAATATGGAAAACAGTATGTATACTGTATGTATGTATTAACTGTGTCTCTTGTTCAAATGCCACAGTGGCACTGTGCCATCCTGCACACAGAATACTCACAGGGATTCTTAATTTAAAGCTACTTTATAATAAATGTGTATCAAAACTCTGCTATTCTATAAAACACGTGTACGATTACATAGTGTTTGTGCCTGCGCTACTCTTTTAAGGATAGGTCACACCCAAAATTAGAACTGTGGTCCGAGCTGATGCTGAGCTTTGAATCACAGTCCCAGAAGGAGTCAGAGGTGCACCTTAGCACTCCCAAAGCATAGACATATAGGGTCTCTGTGACGCACACAATCGGAGCTGATGTCAGTCAGCTGAGATGCATGTATTACTCAGACCATTCCTCTGAGACTGTTTAATAAAGAATTCCCAAGCTGGACATTGGTTCTTGCATTTTAACACGCATTGACACTTAAATATCAATATACGCATGAATTTCATTTCTGCACCATGTTAATCCAAGTGAAAAACCCCTGCAGTTGGATTACATTGAATTTCTATCCCAAAAGTAGGATATCTCACCATTTTCTGAAACTCTTCTAGCACCCGTGTCTCATCAACTAACTTTCCTCAAATATTTTTAATACCACAATCAATATCCCCAAACTGCCAGCTAGAACAGCGTACCCTTAGAGCCCATTTTTTAAGTAATGCTTAGCAACAAGATTGAATCAAAATGCATTTCCATTGCTGTCATATAGAAATTTGTTGTAACTAAACACAGGCTGCCTAGCACAGGGATACAAAAAAAATCCAACTCAACCCAACCCAAAACCCAACAAATAACAAATCCCACAAAACTCAAAACAAAAAAACTCAGTCTTTAAAAGGGAACCTACTCTAAAACGCTCTCTGAAATATTAAATATATCAGTATGAGAGGCTTATAGTGACAATATGATGGCATAAGGGACATTGTGGTAGAAAGAAAGATTTCATTTCACTTTTGTACAATTCACTTACAGCTTCACTACCTCCGCGTAATACCACTACTCCATATCTCGAATGCCAAACTTGAAACCTTTCTGTTTTCTGTAGTTAAGCAAATGCAGCTAAAATATAGCATGAATAGCAATGACTTCCACATATGTACAAATAAAACCCTCATATAAAACTACTTTTACAAACCTCGAGCTTCCAATATTTTTAAAAAACCTATTAAATAAAAAGTTTTTTTCTAACAATATTTCAGTCATATTTTTTAGAATTCATATTTGAAAAAGAGCTTAGGCTTTATTAACAATAGGAATAGTGGAAAAAGTACATTTTTACATGATTACATGAATCCTGGAAGATAAAGTTGTAGACCTCTTGGTCAGATTGTTCCCTCTACTTCTGTGGGTTTTTTTCATATCGCAGAAAATATTACCAAATTTTAATTAATGGAAATTTCACTTCCAGTCATTATATATTCCCTGGCAAAACTGGAAGAGAATTTGAAATAACTATATACTGAATAGGAGTTAATTAAGTAATATTAAATCTTCTCTAAGTTATTTAATATGCAAAACTCCCCGAAGGGCTGATCACCCACACAGAGGAACTACGGCTTCCTAATGGGCACAGGGACCTGAAAGGACTATTGAGAAGAATCACTGCAGAGAGCACAGGGATACAGAGTACACTTGCAAATAACACCCAGTACAGGCATGAAGGGTTACACCAGTGAGGATACTCTCCTCAGGTACTGCAGTAAAACTATATGCCTAAGGCTTGCCTTTGGGCAGAGCATAACTGTCTGAAAAATAATTGATTTCACACTAATAATAACTAATTCTTTATTCTAAAGCAGTATACACTGAGGTTGGTCAAGCACCCTCCATCTTTCTAGAGCTGAGAGAAATAAATGATTCTGAACTTGAAGGAAACGCGCCAGTAGAAGGCTCATGCAAGACGACAATAACCTGTATGCTACAGATTATTTCAAAAGCCCCTCAGGTTCTTCCTTGCTTCACATCACGCCTCTCAATGGTGAGGTTATCCTGCAACATTTTTCTGTATTTTAGTCAATGAGAAACATCAACCCACCAGTCTGCAGCACATTTCTGTAAACTGGAAGTATTGTACCTGCCTTGCAAGGAATCGTAAACAGCAGAGATGAAAGATTTTGCTGGCATTCAGTTGTGAGATCTTAGTTCTATGAAAGCAAACCAGTTTTGGCTTTGTTTGTTTACTTTTTAAGGTAGTAGGCTTTAGAAATAATACCCTTCAAGTTCAGCAATCATACTTCATCTCTACTTCTAAGAAAAGGCTAAAGAATCATAGATGTATCGGAACTTCACAGTAAATGTCTTTCCTGTACTTGATCAATGGATATGAGTTTCCGATTGCAAGGTTTAATGGGAATTACTGAAAGGAAAATTAACTAGCATTTCTACTATCTACAAATATTAAGACAATGAAATGAGCTTACTTACTGATGCCTATGTTTCCAAAGACAGAGAAAAATGAAAATTATGAGACAAGGCAGTTTTAAAACTAATGAGCTTAGTTCCATTTCATTTGCTATAAACACCAAACCAAAATAAAAAGACACAGGACTGTATCACAAATGAAGGATGACTGTCTTCGGACAATTAACAACAGGAAATACTGTACTAAAATCCATGAAAAGTGTTAATAAAAGGTTATTCCCCAAATGATTATTTCCTAAGGCAAACCAGTGCCTCGTAAGTCAAATATTTGACAGAAAAAAACCCAGATACTTTCTAATTATTTTTATTGAAGCATGTTATTTTCTTTAAAATTCTAAGGATTTTCATTTATGTCATAAGTATTTTTACTAGATTATGTTTAATTAGTTCCTTAGGATAATGGACATCTCTTAGCTGTATGCAAAGACATCTGAGAGAAAATATTCTAAATATGGCATCTTTTTTGTTGAAATGAAAACTATTTTTAGTAAAAATGAATAAGCTTTAAAATCAATACTGTAAATATGTAAATATCCAGCACAACGAGGCTTGTTCTGGATTTAGCATAAGGCACTCAATAATACAAAATGCAGATTCATCCATCGGGACACCCAGTTCCCACAGATAATGACCTTTATATTACTGCCAGTAAAATTAGTAGAAGTCAGACATTATATTCAGTAGATATTCAGTTATATGCAAAACAAACAGGAATTTTTCACAGCAGGGTACCTCACTGTATGTGTGTGTGCAGATGTGCTCTCATGTCATTCATAAGCAGAAGTGCTCACATTAAAAAATGCGATTATATGCTACTATTGAAAACACCTTCTTCCTCCCTCCTGCCTAAGCTGCAGCACTTCACAAAGGCAAAAGGCACAAGAGGAAATTCAGCAGTTAGGAGAAGCTCTCCTCACTTCAAGTAGAGCTCCTCTACTTATAGAAAAAAGCTTAAGCTCTGAATTATTCCAAAGGCAGAGACTGCACTCAGATGGCAGACCTAAAGCAGCAGTGAAACGCTCTGTTACGCCTTCTTAACATTTTACAAATTCAATCACAGCATCTGTAAAATTTCAACTTTCTGAGTAAACTAAATAACGCTTTTAAATAGAGTAGCAGGGCAGTCCTCAGCACCAGCAGCAGCTCTCTCTCTACCTGTCTCCATACTTATTGTTAATGTTTTGCTCTTCAGTGTTACTTGGGTTTAAATCATAAACATAGATGAGTAAGTGTGGCAAGCTTATCAACAAAACCCCCCAGTATGACACAAATATTAATTGGCTATTCTCTGTTCTAATATTCTCATATTGAGAGTTAAATTGTTGTTGGAGTCCATAAACTTCAGATTTCCAGAAGCATGAAAAAGTAGACATCTTTGCACTTTCATTAGTTTATGAACAAAACAACAGGTACAAAATGCATTCATTGAATTGCCATTGGGTTCTCTATTTTGGCAGTTACATTATCTTTAATTCTAGTATTTAAGCACTTTCAAATTTAGAACAAAAAACACCCCACACTTTATACACAGAATACTTCTAACCACATCAAATAGGGACTTTGGGACAGCAATTTCATTGATGTGTTTAGTCAATGCCTTTTGGAAACACATGGCAGGCTGGCCTGGATTTGCAGAGGCACTAAAGAAGCCCAGTCCTGGCTTGCCCTGGTAGCAAGGGCCTGCTGCAGGCTCTTGCTCCAGAAAAAAAACATCTGGTTATACCCTGCTTTTTGCCAACTGAAAACCTGCTAAAGATTTCCCTATGCACTATAAGAAATCCCCATTAGCACTTAAGCTGTTTTTTTTCTCTCCTTACAGAGTCCTCCTGTTTATTTTCTAGATGTTTGAAAACCGCAAGCAGCTGAGGAAAGACCCCTTCATGAAGAAAAGACTTTTTAACAGACTGCACGAAGTGATATTCCTGGGAAGTGAATCACGGCTTTGGTCACTAACAATTTTATTGATGTATCACAAGGAATACTCACATGGTGCTGTCGCCAAGCTCTTCATAGAGGTTATTGGCAGCGGTGCTTGCTGGTTTGCCTGCTGGTAAAGCCATCTGGATTCTTGCAGTCTTTGCACACTCAGCCTGTCGCCTTTGTAAGCCACGTAGGGAAGGAGAAATACGTATTAGAAACACTTCGTACCTAACACAAGCTGAGATGCAAAATTTCCTACGTTTTTCCCTGCAGTTTTCAAAGCATGCCTGCGATGTGTCTTCTTCAAAGAAAAGTTATAACACGTTAATCTTTTCCTGTTTTTTTTTCAGCTCTCCATTACTTGCTCTTTCTTGGCGGAATCTCAGAGCTCCACTTGGACAGAAAGTTCCTGACCAGCCACAGAAGGTTTTTCCCAGGAAATAACGTATATGCCAGCTTTGACGCTGCTCTCAGTAGGAGGTTTATCTGATCTGGCTGCCCAAGAACAACAGTAGAGAGATTAAGCTCTTTGGTCAAGGGCTTTGTTCAAGTGCCAAGAGACTAATTTCAAACAAAAGTCATCTCTGGCAGAGTTTGACTTATCACTTACAAGTCCCTTCTTATTAGAGTTGGCTGAGAAATTAAGTTTCAATGAACAATTTTCCTGAAAAAACTGTTTTCACTATGAAACAATTATATATTTTCTACCTAAAAAACAAAGCCTGAGGTCCCTCAGATGTGTAATACTGAGAGTACCACTGAAGTGACTTGACTGATCTACCCCACTTTGCTTTCTGGGTGGTCAGTTCCCGATCCTTCTTAGGGAAGGCTCTCTCTAAGCACAGCAGCCTGGCATGTATTGCTTCCTTGAGGAATGCCACACACAGGGAAATATCAACTTTTTCCTCTGCAGGAAATGGGATGTCCTGAACCACAGCATCTTTAACATGTGCTAGCATGCAATAATAAAACACACTGAGTAGCCATATAAGTAACTTTTAAACTTGCCGTACATAGCATCCAGGGAGCATAGCGAGTAATTCTTACTGAATGTCAAGTACCCCTCCTTCTTAAAAATAAAGACTAGCAGGCTGTCAGTATTCCTATGCCATCTGTTAGAAACAAAATCTGAAAATAAGTACTTACTCTTTGAATCTGTTTTGTTATGCAAAAAAAGATAAAGAGATAAAAAGGAAGGTTAGATGAATTCTATTTGTAACAATTGTACTCAACAGTGAACCTAACAGTAATAAACCAGATGCTACTTAATTATTCCATACATAAAATAGGTCAATTAATGACATGTTTAAAGAATTGTAATTTCCAGAGCTGAACAGTGCTTAGCTGCTATTTGTGATACTCTTAAAACAATTTTGCAGCCAGCATAAACATTAATCACAGCAGGGATTGCAGAAAACAAATCCCTGCCACACACACAAGAGTGAGACACGCAAATGTGAATATACCTCATGATATGTCTTTAACAGCAGGAGTAGTAGGGGGGCATTTTTATAATTGTTTTCTTGTAACATGCTTCAAGAATGCTACTGAAAACATGTTCAATAGTGAAGGAATGTTAGTTTTAGTTTTATTTAGAAGATAACGATCTTTTGTGATAAGCAAATAATAGATTATTTATATATTTATAGTTACCTTGAGGGGTTGTACCAGATAGTGTATTTCAAAGACACTATTTAATAGGAAAGAATAATAATAGTTTCTGGCTTGTTTAAAAGTCATAAATGTACAATGAGCTGTACTTTGGCGGTGATAATTTTTAAATTCAGTAAGTTTTCTTTTCAGTAACTACTATTCTTGTGAAATTTAGTAAGCTGATGACTGATCTCAAAAGCACTGAAAAATGGACATACTGCACAGACAGATTTTTAACAGTGTGAAAAATTTTAACATTTCCATTAAATGTGCTGTAACTGTGACACTTACATTTACCCCATTACCATTTCTACACTCAGTGGCTGTCTGGAGCACCTACTTTGCCAGAATGTTATCAGGAAAAATACTGAAACTGCTTTTGAAAATGAGAAAAAAAGCTGCAATGCAAAAATAAAAAATAAGGCTCAGGACAGCTTTTGATGTTGATATTAACACTAAAATTCATTTTACTTTCTTTAACATTCTTCTGTGATACATCTTTCATAAAAGTGTAGTTTATTCACATTCGTTTGCCACAAATCCAGCTACAAGTAATACTTGTATACAACAAAACCTGGATTTTTTTGATGAAATGAAGTTAGGCAGATTCCTTAAAGATCTTAAGAAAGACTGATAATCTAACAGATATCAAGGAAAAATAGTGCTATGAGATTTCTTAGAAAAACAGGGAGATAACAACAACAACAACAAATTAATTGTAGGTTTAACTGGTTCATTAGTACTTGGGAGAAGTAAAGCAGCTTTGAGATGCGCTCCCGTCCCAAAGGTGCAGAAGTTTGCACAGCTCTTTCAAACTCCTTCAAAATATTCCTTTGATGCAAACTGTTTGGAGAAACAGGGCTGTAAATATAATCCAGGGAGACCTTAGAGCAGCCTTCTAGTGGCCTGCAGGAAAGTTGGAGAGGGGCTTTTCATCAGGGACTACAGTGATAGGAAAAAGAGTAACAGTTTTAAGCTGAAAGAGGGGAGATTTACATTATATATTATATATTTTTATATAGATTATATTATTATATAATATATAACGATATTTAATATTATTATATATTTTACTATTATACATATAAAATATATATTATCATATATTTTCCTGTGAGGTTGGGGAGGCACTGGCACAGCTTGCCCAGAGAAGCGGTGGATGCCCATTCCCTGGAGGTGTTCAAGGCCAGATTGGATGGGTTTTTGAGTAACCTGATTGAGTGGAAGATGTCCCTGCCCGTGGATGGGCTTTGAGGTTCCTTCCAATCCAAACTATTTTCTGATTTTCTGATGAGAGCGCATTAGGTTCCAGCTAGTGCACTAATTTTAAAATGAAAATAGAAAGATATGGAGGTACAGACCAATATACATAGCAGTGGAAAATAGCTGTTTACTGGGGACGATTCACTGAATTATTTTTATGTTGATTTTGTACTGATTGGTAACTATTTGGGTACTCAGAGTATGCATGTAAAATTAGAAATCATTCATGAGGAGAAGTCAAAGAATAATTATACAGACTTTAAGTCCAAATACATTGATTTTAAATGTGAGTGGACCTGAGACAACTTAGTTCAAAAGAACTTCATAGTGATGTTGATCCTTTTACGAGTCTACTAGCCCAATTACCTAAACTTCTTAAGTTGAAGTTAAAGGTGAATGAAAATATCAAGAATGTCTCTCTGGTGTATGCTGATTGAGATAGCAGTAAAATGGCACAAAATCAATTCTTCATGAAACATTTGCAATTAAGAAGTACACAGCTGGGGGAAAAAAAACTGTGAGTATTTTGGGATTTAAACAAAAAAAAAGTTGAGTAAACTTTAAGTTGCACAATTTGATTTTTGACTTACTGAAATAACAACTTTTTTCTTTTTTGGTGGAGAGGCACGTACCTCAGCTCTGAATCTACATCTGCATTTCAAACATCTGGCTTTTGACATTGTGTTTCAGCACATACTCTAAAACAGTTACTGCATCACAACTTTAGAGAGTACAGCAAGATGCACTTCCCATGTATCTTCTCTTTTCATGTGCAGTCCACATTAAGCATCGACCAACTCTTGTGGTGAGACAGAAAGTAAAAATATTTCTCTGTATAATAATTTCCTTTCAATAAAGGATAATTTTCAAAACAGTTCTGCTAAGAAATGTAGCATCCCTACTACATCCTTTTGTTGCTTCCACAAAAAAGAAGAGTAGTACTTACTGTTTGTAGCTGACCATAACTATTAAAATCGCTGGCATACAGCAGAGGATGATTATGACGGCCAGAGCGAGTAACGCGCCTTCTGTGTAGCCTACGGCTTGTGCCTGCTTCTTGACGTTTGCTACCACATCTGGGGTGCGGATCTCCAGGATGCGTCCCCCCTGCCCCAAGTACGGCTGAAACTCTTTATTGATATCCAACAGTTTGCCATCCAAGAACCTTCAATGTTACAAAAGAAAACTATTACAGCCAAGTTCATTTACTGTGTTTGAATTACTGCATAGTTGGGTTCATGATGATGCCCTTTTGATAAAGCACATAACCCTTCTTCATGTATTTAAGATTATTAGTAATCACCCATAATCTCTATGTCAGTGATAACTCCAGTGAGAATACCAGAAAACAGTTGACACACTGAGAACAAGAGGTGAGCTGAAGCTTATCCTCATTTGTAAGTTCTCCACGCCATTGAGAGCAGCATGGCAAATAGCTTGTTTTGTGCTGTTTCTTTCAGTGTCTGTTGCACAGGACTAACAACTCTCCTGCCCATATCCCTAAGGACCACTCTGGCCTAAAGATCAACTTGATGGTACTATAAAAGTGGATAATTTTTAGAGGACTTCCCTCAGCTTCTTAGGGAAGCTCTTTTCAGCTGGAGGGGTAGCCTATAGTTTTTTCCCTTTTGAGTTCTCTTTCAATATTTAAAAGGAATTGTGAAAACTATGCTGTTATTAATCCCTCCCCTCACCAGCTGCATCAATTCTGAACTCCATTCTCATGTCTGCTCTGTCTAGTTGGCCTCCGTGTCTCTGCTATTTTCAGACTGTAGTTTTGGTACTACATATCAAAGGAGTTGAGTAAGACCCTTATAGTGTGGGCTGCTTGATGGCAAGAGGAAACGTGGAAGGACAGTGATTGGACAAACTCATCTCTAGTGGGAGTGAGCATCAGAATAGCTGAAATATTTGCGCTCTCAACATTTGGCATCAGGTATCTGATACCATGGTCTCCATAATGGCAATTTTTGGGTGGAATCGAAATCAACACTTCTGAGAGATGCAGGAGAACTGTAACAAGGAAAACAATAACATTTAAACTCCTTCTCTTAAAGTCAACATTACCAATTACAGGAACAACAGGATACCTATAGAGCTATCAGAAAAATATTGGCTTCAAGCAGGACTACAAGGCAGATGTTAAGACAAAACTAGGGTATTAGCTAATCACAGCACAGGTTGTGGTCACTGCTTGCCTAAGACAACATTCATTCTCTGTTTGGGCAGTACCTAAGACAGAAGCTTAGAACAACATTGCTACCAAGCAAATGACTGGAACAGTCTCTGAGAAGCATATGCAGTGGAAGAAGTTAGTATCTGATTTCATAAATGGCAATTTAAAGATAGGTAGGCAAACGTGATTCCAAATCAAATGACTTTATTTCCCATATGATGGAAAATTTTCTATTGGATCACTTTTTGATAGTAAACAGTATGTTAATGAAATTTACTCTGGGAGTTCAAAAAAATATTTTGGCCAAGGCTTTAATTTCCAGAGGAAATAAAAATTCCTGGATCACTTTTGAAGCGAGGATTGACAGTCTCACAAGCTGCCAAAGAGAAGGTTCGAGCTGTAAAGATCGAAGTAGGAGGCACCCATTAGGACAGAGGAGGATCCTGCTGGCTCTCAGCTACAGCAGAGCCCAGATCCTTACACATACAGTGTTCTCCTGGAGAAAGAAAGTCGAGTGCAAAATGCTGAGATTAAAAACAAAACAAAACCCAACAGCTAAAAAAATATTCTGAAAGTATTTCTGCATATAAACACTGAATGTTTAAAGAAAGTTTGAAATGGCTTTTATTTCCTTAGTCTGATGATCAGACAGAAATTACACTCCTAAAAGACTGTTTTCTGAAAGGGTTTTAATTTCTTGCAATTGATTTCCTCTCAAATAAATTGACTGATAAATGCAGATGGCATTGTTTGTCCCTGGGTTTTTTTGACTTTTGGAGAGAATGCGCTCTGGTCTCGTAACATGCAGAACAACTCATCCCAAATGATGAGATGGTGCTGGCTCCATGACACCAACTTCAAAGAGCAGCGGCTGCTCACTCACAGACTGACACTCTCACAAAAAGCAACCCAAGGTATTTTGAAGAATAATTTCCCTTTGTATTACTACGCTCTGCAAATATTCACAACTAATTCCTCGATTTCTTCTGCAAAACATTTTCTCGGTATTTGAGCACAAATTCCTTGTTGTAGCATAAAGACTTGCAATGATTGCAAGACAGGTATAGACAGGGCTCTAATCCATTTGCTGTACGCTAGATGTCACTGGTGCATGTTCCATGTTCTCTGAGTTGGCAAAAGCATTCAGGGATGACAGCATTAAATCTCTGGGACATTTTAACAATCTCTCAGTTAAAATTCTGTTAGCATTTTCTTGACAGACCCTATTATAACAGGTTTGTAACTCAGCCGTGCACATTTACTCCATGATGAAACATGACACACTGTGCAAAAGATTCGAACAGGGTAAGCATTTTATTTTTAATGGTGGACGTTTCCACTTAATATATGCAGGAGACATTTTCTGGATTCAACTGTTTGTTATGCTCCAATAAATCAAATCCTCTTTCATATGAAAGATAAAAAAGGAGGCTGCTTTCAGTCTGCAAAACTGTGGCCTCAAATTCTTTTAGGAGTCAGGGGCAGGGGGTGGAAATAAGAAAGCACAGTTACCATTCAGATCCATATTTTGGTGTAGTCAGACAGCTTTCTAATTAAGAACAGCACATCATCAGTTGTAACAGTCCTAAAGACTGTTGCATATCAGTCTTACAAAGTATAGGACAGGGAAAAATCAGCATATCTTGAAAGACACATGGGTTTTCCCCAGCTGGCAATGAGGAACACAGCACAGTTGTTATGTCCACGACTTCTAAATCATGTCTTTGTTTTTCCGTCAAATATTTTGCTTGAATGCAAATATGTGGGATTTGGCTGCTCATTTGGAACTTCTGGATGTGAGGCAGCCCATTCAAAATGGACTAATAGTGACCATGCATAACCTGTGCATGTGTTTTGCACATCTGCATTAACCAAACACATTGAGATCACACTGCATCTCCTTGTAGCTATTCCTTTCATAGATAATTGTTGGACATGCCCTGATGTATTAGAGCGGCATCTCCCAGAGATGATGATGAGAGCCTCAGACACGAACTTGTAGAAATGCAGCTCTGTAGCTGTTCACAGGCATGATTTTGCTCAGCTGCTGATGGGCATTAGTTGTCTTGACTATCTTTTCCTTCCAGCTCCCTTCTGAAACCAAGCACCCTTGGGACCCCAACGCTGCTCAGAATTGTGCCTGGCTGCCAGCACCAACCAGGATGAGTTACCAGTGATCCTGTGTGTATCCCAGCAGTGCTCCACCTTGTGAAAGGGAATAGATCACTCTGCTCCACTCTGTCCCCAATTTGCCCCCCCCCCATTCCTTAAAAGACCTTCACGGATAATTGCTTTGAAACAGTGACAGGTTTAAATTCTGTTAGTCAGGGCCTCCACTCTGTTTTATAAGCAAAAGCACAGCAGGGTGTTCCCAAAAAGCCTACTTAAGAAAAGTCACAGGTATCTTCCAATCCACAATAATTTTGTAAGCTGTGTTTAAATCACCACTGGCAGAATAAATGCGCTACATCTGTGCTATTGATATGGTTCTCTCTTCTGCATACATCCTGAAATTTTTGAACACTTGAAAAATACCTTGACTGAATTTATATCCATTATTGCTAATTAGGTTTTTTATACAGGGGGCTCCATCTCTTTCTGACTTTTTAATGTCTCTCCCATCATATTCAGTAAATGATTCTTTCTCCTATTGATCTCTTTTATGCTAGGATCCAGAGCATATTCCTCGCTGGCAGAAGGATGCTTGTGACTCCTGGCACAACTATTGCCACTGAGTCCTGTGACTGGGGCAGAAAGAACACTGAACCATCCCTCTAAAGATCAAAACATCAGGACGGGTGGTCACAGAAGGAATTTCTTTTTAGATTTGGGTCAGCACCTGAGCTGAGCCAAATCTTTTGAGGCTCACCCACTTGCTATTGAGAACTAGTTAACTTGAGAAGTCAAGCTACAAAACTTTCACTTCATTTCTCTCCTTATTTCAGTAAGCTGACACTCATTCACCTCTACCCTAAAGCCAGGAAAGCATTCCCTGGGATTTTGCTGATTTAAATATTTAAAAGCTTTTGAAGAGTGAAAAGTCAAGAAAAAAAAAAAAGAAAGCAAAGCTGAGTATGCATGCACAAGGAGCATTTTAATGAGGTTGCTTCTAAACCGATACCCCACACATTTTCAGACCAGCCAAATGAATAACCTTCCCTTCACATCTGAAACACTGCTTTTAACTTTGTTCTCTTCTGTGTACTTCACTGGACATACAAACATCCCTAAAAAGACATTCTTATATTTTCAAAGGGCAGAAAAATGAAGAGGGACACATTTTCTGTCCATGAAGAGAGTCTGCATCAGATAAAGATCCTTTTTATGGAGTTGAAAGAGCTAACTGCTTCCATGCATGGACACCACCTCAATTTTATATAGCAATAAATAGTATATTTGAAGAGAGCTTTCCAAAGTGAGGAATAAAAGGGTGTCAAGATTTTCAAATGTCATCAAGGTAATATAAATTTTTTGAACCTGGACAGTACTGAATAATGTACTTTTGACCTTGAGCATTGCTAACAGGATCCCACTTTGGCAATACTCTAAACTGGCTATGACTGGAAGAAAACGCCGACCTCAATGAATTTACAAGCTGCAAAAGTGGAAAAGTAATGATAAAGAGGGACCAGTAGACACCCTGGGTGTAAGGTAGTATACATTTCAATGAGACTAGTTTTGGGAGTGGGCTGGAGTACAACAGTCACTAACAAGTAGATTTACTGGCACTTTTCCCTAGAGAGAAATGAAAATGGTTATCTATCAGGGATTTCTGCTGGCTTCTTGCCAGGTTTCCAGTTTCCACTTTCACACTTCAATAAAATTGGGAACAAAATCACAGAGAACCCATTCTGGGAACAATCAGCAGCTCTAGCAGGAGACAAGTGAATAACAACTCCCAGGGCATTACCGAGACCTGAAAGGACTGACCAGGGAGATACCTACAAACAAAAAAATGGCCAGAGAAAGAAGAAGGCTGGATTGCCTCTTTTATCCACTGCTCTGAAAGCTGCTGCTGCTAAACGGCCTCTGATTTTTATATTTCTAGTTCAGAAATAGATGCTGGAAGACCACAGACAGTTCACAGAAAATTGTGATTAAAAGACTTAAAATATAGCCCAAAAGTCAAGGAACTTCCCTCTGACACTCCCCCCCCAAAAAAATTGAGACGAAGATGTTGATCATAAGCCTAGACCTTAGTGGGAACAAGAAATCAATCAATCTAGAACCCAAAGTTATAATACAACCCCATGACTGAATGACAAATTAAAAATAAAAAAAGGCCTAATTTTTGTCAGTAAAAATAATTACCCTGTAATAACAACACAAAGGGAGTAGCTGATTGGATTTCCTTGAGCAGTTGCTTTGCTGAAAGACAAGCTCAAAGCAAAATTAATTTTGGGAGTTCCTATGTCTTATCATACTAAGTCAGACTGATCACAGTGATCTCTTCCAATCTATGAAGTCTAAATATATGCAGAGCTTTAGTATGCTATAATTCATCTGTACTAAACTAGGAGTTCAGGAGAACAAGCCCCTTTTCAATTATGGTCCACCAAGATGGCTCACAGCATTTGCTTTTTAGGCTGCTAACTGACATGTTGCTTTATACCATTATGGAACAGTCTGGTCTAGCTATCACTGAGACAAGATTCAAACACAAAGGTGAAACACGTGCAAAAAAAACCCTGAAAGATAGCAGCGGCTTTAAAAGAGGACCCTGATTTGCATTTTCATTGCTTTGACTCATATGCAGAATGCTGAAACACAAAAAAACAGTTTCTAACAAAATGATTCTATAGCCATATTGATACATTGGCATCTGAATGGGTTGAGATACTAATTTTGTGTCAGAACCTATTTCCCACTAGTGATAACTCAGAAAAAACATATAAAGAGATTACCTTAATTTCATCTCCTTACCAATGTAATCTCTGGCTTCTCTTAGGCAGGCAGAGTATGGAGTTACCACTGGTCCCAAAGCAGCAGTGTGCCAGAGTGACATCCCATCAGAGCTCTGCAAAGGTGCAGAAGCCCAGCCCCGCTACCAGCCCACTCTACTCTAGCGACCAGAGCTGCTCCATTCACTGGCAACATTCTGTGAGTACAATCAGCCAACAAAAAGCTGTCTCATATTTTTTGTGACACTACAATTTAGCTGGTAATTTGGAAGTTGATTGAAAAGGCAAAACAACACCAAATTATGAATATAAGTGGCCTGTCTACTGCTCTTCCTCAACTCCTCTTGCAGCTAGTGGGATGGGCCCATGCTGATCTGTCTGCTCAGCCCACTGGACACCTGTGAGCTCTACTGATGGCCTGCACGTAGATGTGCACCTGGGTCATGTCCCGATGTCTATGCTTCAAACTAGATGCACACAACCTCTCTATCTTCCCTTGTCCTTCCTTCTTCTCCTTTGGTTTCCACAAAAAAAACAACAGAGAAAGAGATACATTGCAAATAGAAGCTGCAGAAAGCTTGAAGGTCAAGAGCTGGAGCACCAAAGCCCTTGCTTGGAGATCACAGAGACGTTTTGGTACAGAGAAAGTAAATTCCTTCAGAGGAACTGAAACCGGAAGTTCCTTCTCAAGGTGGACAAATTGTACTGCAAGCTCTCATGGCGACCATGTCTAAATCACGCGTACTGGGGCCACTCAGCTCAAGGGAATGGGCTGTACATAGCCAAGCTGTAAAGTCCCAAGTTGCCCATAGGGTAGGTATAAGGGCACACACCAAATGCCTCAATTGATTTTTCTGTTCCTGCTCTGTTGAACCACTTGCTAACAGGCACAGACCAACAGCTTTCAAAACAGTCCATTGAAATACAGGCAGAGCAAACAACAATATACTTACTTAAAAAGTTCGTTCCTCATTATAGCTCTATTTGTTTGTGGGTCAATTGCATAGACCATGAGGTCAGACTTGGTGTAATCCTCTTCAGAGTATCCATCCCCAAACCTCCGTGCTCCAATGGATTCCACCACAACTGTTGCACCAGGAATCTGATCTTGGACATAGCGTTCCAAAATCCTAGACATGAGATGGAGCCAGAAAGCAGCAGTGATTTATTTGTGCTGATCAAGACTGACAACATCCCAAACAAGATACTAACAGACAAAACCCACAAGCTTAGAATGATGGTAACCTTCAGAGCACTTCTAAAAAATCTCTGCTCCAATATAACCTCATAAATGCTGAACTCTTGGGAAAGCTTAGCAGTGTTAGGAGAGGTCACCAGAAATAGCGTCCTTAAGTCTAGTCCTTTGTATTTATGACATCAGTTGAGTTTTAAATGGCTCATGGGAAACACCATCCATATTTCACAGAAAAACCCCTGTCATCCTTTTATTAAGCTATATTATTTCAGAACTCTTCAATTCCAGCCTTACACAGAGTGCATACAATAAATTTTCACCCACAGAAACAACTACTTCAACCATTTTTGGTGGGATATTTCATCTGGCCCTCCAACACAGTACAACATATTAGGTGTCAGAGTACCTGCTACTCCAAAAGGCATGAGCCAGTTTCACAGCCGTAAGAAAGTTGGAATATTGAGCTGACATATTTACCACAAAAAAAATAAATAAACTGCAGAAGTTCTACAAGTAGAAGAAAGATACGTTGATAGAATTCAGCAGCAGCTATGCTTGGAATAGTGGGGGCATAACAACAATAGACCAAAATGAATCTGTTCATTTTCCAAAGAGGAGTATCCCTCACAAGCTGCCAGGGCACAGAACAGCACACTCTGGATATCTATATGAATCACAACGTGTCAATACATGAAATAAACGCAGTTCTGGGGAATTACAGTTTATTAGAGAGGGTGATATTTACTGGTAATTTTATTATTTTTTGTCATGTGACCAATTTTCTTTATTACTGAATATTCTTTCTTTTATTTTTTTTTGATAACTGACTGTCTGCAGACATCTTAATTTGTGCTCCTGGAAGCCTTCTTTCTAAATTCAAAATTGCATTTTTCTGCAGTTTTCCAGGTAGAACTATTTATAGGAGAAGTCCCAAAATGGGATGTTATTCCTGAAATATTCAAGAAGACAAAAGGAGAATGGCTGTTTGCAGATTGCCCCTTCAAACAAAACATACTTGCGCCTATACCAGGTTGAAACGCTTCCAGCATGCCTGCAAACGCACCAGAGTGATGGGGAAAGGACCTCATCGAGCACTTGAAAAGGTTCCAAATAAGTACACTTGCACCTCAGATATGGAGAGTTAAGGAAAGTTAGAAGCATCACTCACTACTGCTCTAACAAATCCTTTAAAAAGGACGATACCTTAATACAGTTATAAAAAGTGGGAAGAGCATCTTTGTACACAGACTTGCTAACGGTGTGATGAGGTTTCCAAACTTAGACTGAGAAAGGTACAGTTAGGCCAAAAAAAAGAGTTTGATAAATAAAGACATAAAAGCAAACATCTATCATCAATACTCCACATAAGAGCAAAAAGTATGGAGAAATAAACAAGAGAAGGTGGAAGGCTAAACACTCCATAAGAGTATAGAAAAACACAAGATTTTTTTGGCTAATTTATGTAATTGGAATATCAAATCGAAAAGCAATAGTTGAGTTAGGAGGCAAAAGTAAGGGGATGAGAGGGAACATTCTGGCTGATACATCAAGAATGCACTAGGGAATGCACTAGGGTGTGAAGGAAGGCAAATCTCAAAAAAGGAAATGACTTTTAAGAAGTCACTTGTTGTTTTAAACAAAATCTTTTCCAGCTGCTGAGGCTACATTTTGCTGTTGTTTTTCTCCTGACACAAGATTTTCAAAGTACAGTAATGCTGTCAAAGCACTATCACCATCTCATAATTTTTCAAGACCATTGATTCACAGTTATCCATCCAGCTTCTCTGCTCTTTCTGTGAAAGTTTAGTATGTCCGTAAAATAGAAGCTCTTCTATAAGATTTTGAAAAATCGATGCCTGTCAGACCCAGGTTCTAGCCTAGCAGTGAATATGTACTGGTAAGCCAAAACCATTAGCAGGGAGACTAAAACCAGGAGATTGTCTGACATAGCTAGTTGACTGTGTTCACTAAACAAGCACTCCTGTTGTTCAAAGATATGGTAAACTCTACTCATCTCTGCTTCTGGCGCACATTTAAGTGGCAGCTATGGTGATAACCTGTCGCAGCCACCTCAGTAACAATAGTTCTCCCAGCTACAACTTGACAGAACAAATCTGGGATATGCAGATTACTAGAAAAGAAAACCCCAAACATTATGTGAATGTAAGTGACTAAAATAAACCATAACTGCCTTTATAATGGCGTTTTGCACAAGGATTCAGATAGAGTATGTAAAAGATTTACCTCCCTAATTAGTAAACTGCAGGGGTGTGTGTGCTTTTGTTTCTTGCGCAGAACTATTATTTCACCAAAGACAGAAGAACCCTGTAAGTCTGGAAGGTTATTACGTAGGGTCACTTTCAGCAGAACTGATAACAACATTCCCTCTCCTCAGAAAATCCTGGCAAGGTTTCTGCTGGAATTCATAGCTTTGAGAATACCTTTGTCTAAAACATGATTAAATTTGAAGAAAAAAGTAGCATACTACTTTCTGACTATGAGAAACAGGTATGTTGCAGCCTTTGGCTTTATCTGACACTGCAAGAAACTCCATGAAGTATAGTGAAATTACTGCAATATTTCACCTGAAACACACAAATTGCATGTTTAGGTTGAATAAAATAAAAATGCACTACACACTAAAAACTAGCAATTAAAGAATGCACTGGAAAATAAGGCAGTTCGCCATAGAGCTTTCTGAAAAGTCATTCAGCTGTAGTGTTATGGAATTCTACTGAAAGTGGCCACCTGCTTGTAGTACTACTCACAAGAAACAATATTTAAAACACATTTTAATTAACAACTGCACCTGCACTTCTACTGTACCTATCAAGAAAAGTCAGCTTAATATTTATCTGTCACTTGTTAACACAAGGGTAATTACCATCCTCCCAACAGTGGTGTAATGAGTGGTAGAACCAGTAACTTAAGAGGTGATGAGACTGTCCTGTTGCTCCAACTCCATTTTGCTCTGCAGACGTAATGAACTGAAATGACTCCCAGGGTATTGTCATTTCCACCACCTTCTGAATTCCCATCAGTGACAACAGTGAAATTGAACAAAGGACAAGAATATTTTCACTGTCATTGAGGACATAATGTGGCCCTAAACCACTGAAAACTCAGCGATTATTTCCTTTTTATCTTTAGATGCAAAAGAAATAGAAAGGCAAAAAAACCCAGGTAGGTTTGTTTGTTGAGTTGTCCCTTGGCTGATGGCATTCTGCTTCCCAGAACACTCCAAAACTAGTTGAACAAATCCCCAGATCTGGGATAAAGTACCATGATTCTGGGCCTCACTTAGTGCTATGTCCATGAGCTGTGTACACCTGAGGCATCATGCTACACGGCAGGGCTGAGACTGTTGCTTCCTGTTACAGGCAGAGGAGAGCCTGCTGAGCACAGGATGAAAATAATGGCTCCACCCTGGCATTTCAGCAACATGCTGTTTTCTCTCCTCAGTTGCACGGATCTGGCATGACAGATGTGCCCAAGCATGGGAGAGATCCTGCTACTGGGAAAGATGTAAACAACTACTTAGAAGCTTCTTTGGAAACCAATGTAGAAGTCCGCACAAATCAGTTAATTCACCTCAAAATATGAGATATAGAGTCAGCCGCATGAGAGCCCAGCAGCAATGACAACTCAACGAGAATGACAGTCATCGTGTAAGACTTGGTAAGTCAGCAGCAAGGTTTAATGACCCTCTGCTGTCTCTGGTGAAGATGCATGACATGGCCCGAAAAGAGCACTGCAACGTTCCAGCAGTTTTATATCCTCAAGTCAAATTGCTAAGTTGCATGCATATCCTTTGTATCAGCACACACACAAAAAGAAACAATTGATTTTGCAGAACATTTTCGACTCTCACCAGTACTTGAATTTAATTTTCTTAGCAGAAAACTCTACGTAAAAAAAAAAAACTGTCTCAGTTCTCTACTAATTTGATAGCCTGCTGTGTGTCTGGAGCACATAAAAATATTTTAAGAAATATTAAAAAAAGAACTCATAATTTCTTGCAGGACTTTCAGAGCTACAAGTGTTGAAGACTAGATATTCTTTTTAAATTTTGGCTCCTCCACTGAAAATTCTAGGTCCTCAAAATAACTTAGTAATAACAATAAATTCATATTCTAGGTATTTGAAAATGTAACCAAATTTGGCAGTGATGCACAGATGAGAATGCTTAGCTCAGTCAGTAGAAATCAACACAGACTACTTGAGAGTTTTATTTAACCTTAGTACACTCTTCTGATTTTGTCAACTTCAGCCAAATTCTGACTGTGTTGAGTTTTTGCAAAGTTAATAATTGATACCTGAACTGCTGGACTTTCAGCTGTACTTTCAAAAATAGATAAGGACCAATTTCTGCCCTTCCTGTGTAGTAGTGACAGCTTTGGGGGCACGATATGCTTGGGCCCCAGCTCCCAGAATCATAGAATTATTTGGGTTGGAAGGGACCTTAAAGATCATCCAATTCTACCCTCACTGCCATTGGCAGTGACACCTTCCACTGGATCAGGTTGCTCAAAGCCTCATCAAACCTGGTCTTCAATATCTCCAGGGATGGGGCATTCACAGCTCCTCTGGGCAACCTGTGTCAGGGCCTCACCACCCCCACAGGAAAAAATGTTTTCCTAATTCTTCTCCAGGTTAATTAAGCCTAACTCTCTCAGTCTGTCCTCATATGGGATGTGCTCCAGCCTTCTGATCTCTTTGTGGCCCTTTGAGAGACCCATGTCTTTCCTGTGCTGATTTGCCGTCCTTCCACATGCCTAACTACAAGATACATACAGCGCTGGGAAGGTTATACTACTTTTGTGGCCTCCGGAGAGGCACTGAGCTGCTCCGGTGCTCCCAACAAAACTCAAGAAGCCCTTACCAGTCAGCTAAGTCAGCCTGCTTTGTGCTGCAATGTAGAATGAGAAGAGCCCAAACTGGGGTTTATTTCAAGGCTATAACTATTGCTTGTTTATAAAACAGCCTTTTGATAAAGACTATTCCTGCTTTTATATCATGCACAAGGCATATATCTAGCAGGCAGGTGCACCACTGAGCCAATTTACTCTGCATATAATAACATCTGAATTATTTAGAAAACAACAGAGTCAATGTCTTTATATCTACTTACTCTAATCCCATAAAAACATATTGGACTGCGCACCATAAAGAAAATTTGCTTTCTTACATATTGCTAAAGTTTCTTTTCTTCTTTTTGTTCTCATCATGCATATTCCTGTCCACCAAAAACCTACATGGACTCCAACTGTTTATGTCAGTATCATTTACTCAGACACAGAAGGAATATTACGCTACACTCACCCAAAGAGTAATGCACAGAGACAGCTTCACTGGCTCTGCACACATATCTTCAGATCTCAGCACAAAAGGGGTTTTACTGCAATAGTAAGCAATTTCAGAATAAAGCAGAAGTTTACAGCTTTATCTGAGGGGCCATGCACTACATTATAGTGCTTTATAGAAAATACACTAACAGAACAACATTCAATACTATTGAGAGGAGGTAGAAGGAGATCGCTGAAGCAGTGCTTCCCAGCTGGCAGTGGAAGTAGCAAGTGGAAAAGCTCAAGCTGAATATGCTTTGGTCTCTATTACCTAACTTTATAAAGGTAGCCAGATATTATTAATTATCCTGTTTACAGCTGCGGGAGGTTAAGATCAGCTGAGAAATGGAATGGGTTCAGTTAAACACTGTACAAAGAAAGAACTACAGGACACACATTCTCCAAGCAAAGCCAAACATACGGTAGATACAAAATATGATGGAGCTAACTGCTGGAATATGCCCCACTAATCTTATTATTTATTTATTTTTTAATTTTGCAATTTAATTTTGAATGAAACAATATAGAACAAAGAAGTGGAAGGGAAAAAGGCAGGGGGAAGGTAGACCAAAGGGCTAGGAGAAAAATGAACCCATATAGCATTAGAGACCGTCAAGGCAATGACCAAGGCATCTGTAGCAGTATGTTTAGCTATGTTTAGTAACGGAGGAAAGTAAGTGTTAGCTGTGAAGAATGCTTTGGGGTAAGGTCACCGCCATCCCTAGTATGCAAATAGTCCTGTCACCTGTAAATAGGTTTAATTCAGTAATTATTTGGCAAAAGACATAAAGCAAGAAATGGAATACTTATTCTCCTGTAGTAAAATTAACAAGTCTGAGAGATTTCTATACTGCAACTACATCCAGAAGGAAAGACACGTTCATTTTCCACCAATTAAGGAATTGTGAAGAAGAAAAAACAGTGTTGCAGTACGGCTGAATATTTTAATACAGTCAAGAGTTCTTTCAGAAGCACGGCATTTGCCAACAAGCATGTTTAAGGTGGCTCATCCAAGGGGCAGTTGTGTCTGGCTTTACTAAATGTATCAAGAAAGCTGGAATCCCAGTGACACCTCATAAGATCTGATTAGCCACATCTTAGTAAATATGCTACATTTCAGAGGCATTTACTCATCCTCCCAATTATTGAACAGATCAACATCCTACCGAAAAAGAAAGCAGGAACAAAGAAATAAACCACAACAATATACACAGATGTCATGTAAAGCACTTGTGTTAGGTGTCCCTTTCAAATGCCACCAACTGGCTTCTGCAACTGAGATATGAAAACACCACTTGCTATTTTTTCAACAGCAAAACACAACTGAAGTGCAATCATCCGCATTCTGAAACATTTCCCTAAAGAGAGGACTGTGCATTGCAGCTCCTATACTTAAAATATATTATCTCGTATACTATTATGATACATAAAACTATATAAGATGTACAATGTACAAGTGATGTACATTATGATACATACTTTATAGCAATATATATTGCTCCTGGATATATTATGACATTGCTTTTAAGTGGACCACAGTTTCTACGCAGTAAAGCAGTGTAGATACTCCTTTAAGAAATGATGGCGGTGAACTTGATATATGCAGACTATTAAGTCAGCAGGCTGAATGTTTGTGTTCCAAGACACTCTCTTACTCTTTCTCTGAGGATCAGGACTTCATTTTACATTTGGATTTTCCCATAAAAAATATGCCTGGTCACTTCTACATTGCATTAGAGGTTTGAGTGTGTATTTTCTTTAACTGTGGAACTGCTCCATTCTTTTATAAGCATTAAGGCATTAAAGGATTGCAGCCTATAACAGGCCAAAACGCACACGAAGGAAGAAGTTCCCTGGAATTACTACATATCCTATTTCCAGCAATTTTGTCTTGAAAAGTAGGGAAAAACCTCTATTAAGATACAGATGAACACCCATAAAACAGATGCAGTTGCTACTTAAGTAACATCTGCACTTGAATTCCACTTCCAGAGACAGGTCTGATACTCATCAAAATTCCTCAGCCTAGGAGAGTGAAAAATGCTAGAGCGATGTAGAGAGAAGGCACGTTCAAACACCAACGATACACAACTAGTATAAGCATTTCGAGACCTCTACATTTGCACCGTGCTTGTCTGTTATAAAGTTAAAATATAAGAAAAAAGAATTGTCACCAAGACAACACTTAAAACGCAGGAGACTACAGAAACTTGACGTGGCAAGTCACGATTTCAGTTTAAATATTTATACTTTTATTAGTTATTACGAAATAATAAAACAATTAGCTGTTGTTGTATCTATCCAAATTTATTAGCAGTACGAGGCGATTCCATCAGATTCCTTTCTAATGAAAGATTCCCGCACCACGACTAGGAGATTTTCTTCATATGGGCAGAAAACAAGCTCTGTTCTCTCCAGGCTCATGTTTCACTACAGGGAGGAAAGAACAACGTGGGAAATCTCATATGATTTTTGAAAGACAATCCTCACTCCCTTTCTTTTACAGCTCTATAGCAGTCCAAAGGCACCTAAATGCGTTTTCTTCACCTACCTGATTGGGTCAGAATGCACATACAATGCAAAACGTGCTAACATTAACATTGAAAAATAATGCCCAAATTGTTTTGGCTGGCTCTAGTTCAGGAAATAGAGTTCTGAGTTTGTAGGCTACAGGGCAAACCCAGCCTTTTCAAGAGGAATGTCTATTCAGTATTACATCAAAGCACTCATTTTGAGCCACTCCATTATTCCATTTTGGAGAAATTATTTGCCATCTATAGAAGTGCATACAGAGGAATTTAATTCACAAGACAGACACACGTCACTCTCGGTAATGTGATGTTTCTGATTTTACCTAGAGGTTTAAGTTGTCACCATGTGAAAAACAAAGAACTAAATGCTCTGAGCATGAAGTCAGCTATTTTATTCTGGTTGAAAAGCTGTTCCTTGCCCAACACGTAAGCACTAACAAATATTGCCATATTTAAAAACCACTGTGTCATCTGCCTTTGCCAAATCTTCTGAAGGAGAAGACCACACAAATGAATTTTACGCTAAGACCCACTCCATTCTCTCTGTCATCTCCTGTAGCAGACATAAATGGACCTATCTGAAAGGACATAATTAAAGTGGGTGAGAGAAATGGTAAATCTGACGGAGGATATGAAAAGCTTGTTGATGAAATTAAAGCAGTTAGAGGAAAACGGAGGTGCTTACGGAATGTCTGCAAAGGATTAAGACAAGATCAGAAACATTAGCTGAAGACAGACCTACTGTATCCCTCAAAAAGTCCAAACTCCTAAACCAAAGAGATAGTGATGTTTCAGATCTTTTCTTCTATGCTTCCTTTATTTGGCCCATTAACCAACACACATCTCAAGGCTATGCTGAGTAAGCCTTTCCAGCGTGGAAAAAATGAATTATAGACTTAGTACCTTGTATCCAATCTCCAGTGAAAATTACAGGCAGCTGGGGAGAATCTGTTATAACTTGTTCTCCAAAGTTGTTTAAATCACTGTTTATTTTCTTGTGAAAAATCACTATAATTTCAAAAACGACCCAGCTACCCACTTCCCTAACTTTTGCATCACTAAGTATTGCAATTGGTGGTTAAACGTTATATTTGCAGAAATTAGTATTTACTATCACTGCAGTGCCACAATGAGAGGAGAAGGAGCCAAATAACCTCTGTAGCGACTAATATAGTTAATGATACAGACTTTTTACCTGTTAACAAATTATACAAAGTGTTCTAATTTTATAAACTAGTGCATTATTTGAAATGGCTGAGAAACCTCTTTGGCTGAAAGTACTTTAGCCTAAGAAAGTGTCCATGGTTATATTGTCCGTATAGCACAGGAAAAAACACAAAATCCTATTATTTTGTTTTTATGTCCTGCATGAATTGTTGAAGTTTTTCTAAAAACAGGAAGGGAATAATCTTTAAACTTCAGGAGGGAAATCCAAGAAATTTGAAGATGGCAGTGAAATAAATACATTTATGTGAAACAGAGAAGTGAACATACGCAAAATTCTTTCTGAGACTTTCTCTCTGCAAACATTTTCAGTAAAGAATGTGACACTTCTGAAACAAGCAAATGCAATCTCTTCTGGCAAAGGGTGTCCTTAATAGCTTACCCCTAGAAACAAAATTCTTACACTACACTCACAAACAAATTTCTTACACTACACTCACTTGCTGGTCTGATGGTGTTCATGAAGATAAAGACTTCCCTAGTAAATTTTGAGAACTTGATACCTGACATGTTGTTTTGCTTTTGTATTTATTCAAAAGCCTCATTCACTGTGAAATATTTACACATCTGTCAGAGACCTCCATGCACAAGGGACAGAACAGCATGAAACAAGTTTTAAAAGACTTCAACCTGGAAGAAGAGTTTTTTTGAGCATAGAGACTGAGGAATATGACTCTGGGATGTTTTCCAAGTCCATGTCAGGACGTGCCAAGTATTCCTCTGGGCCCTGGAGGAGAGGAAAGAGGGTATGGCTATGGCACAATTTATTGGTGAGGCACTGAACACGGCTGAGACCTGCTGCGAGCTGGAAACAAGCTGCTCCAGTGTTTGGAGAAGAAGATTTTTGCAAGGATGGTGAAATGGTGAGACACTACGCCGTGCCACCTGTTGCAGCATTCACGCTTTCTGTCCCATGACAGGTGTCATGCAGTTGACACTCTTCATTCAAGCCAGGCTTGTTCCACCTTGTTTTCAAATCATCTTCTGTGAGTGCCATCTGTATTTTGCTGGTGTCTCCTTTTGGCCCCAGGACAGTACAAAACAGGGAGGATCTCAAACACAGTCTAAGTCAAATTCAGCAGGAGATCTATGCTACATCATTTAGAAACGTGTTCATCTTCTCCACTCAAGAAAACAGAACCCCAGAAAGCCTATAAATTACTGTACAGTGCAGCATGCTGAGGTGAACTTGAAGGCTTAGCAAAGCAGAACCAGACTTTTCCTATTGCTGTCACTAAAAGATGCATTGTTCTTCGGCGCTCCAGCCAACACCAAGACCTCACACGTTTGGAAAGCAGGATCTTAAGTGTTTAGCAAGGAGACTCCTTTATTGTTTAGGAAATGAAGGCCCTGTGAATACAGACTATTGTCTGACGAACTTAGCATTTGGGGCATTAGAATTGATCAGAGCTAACTCATACCTGGCTTAAAACAGTTACAGAAAAGGGAAACGTCCTAAATCACCTGAAGCAAATCCATTGCTACTTTTTGCTAGCCCAATGAAGACACAAGCTATTTAGATACAACACTGTTCTTTTTCTGTGAGTGATTATATCATCAGTCACAAGCTATTTAACTTTCTGTGGAGAGGTAAAGGTATGACAACAGTCACAATGGAACAGACCTGTTGAAATCTGAGAAATGCCATTCATCACTGACCAAAATGACAGAAGAGTACAAAGATTGTTTAACTCTTTCCTATAGTATTTTTTCCCATATTGTCTAATCTATTGTTATATACCTAATGACACAAAGTATAGTAAACCCTCCTTGTCCTACAAAAAGAAGCTAAAAGTGATGATGATGTTGTGGTTTTTAAGCACTATTAAAACATATTTTACCGAAAGAACTTTAGATGGCTTCCAGTATGATAAAATACTTCACTTTAATTGCAAAGCATTAATGTTTCTAAATACTGGTCCCTTCATCACAACATTTTATTCCTTCTAGTCCTGAATAATGATACTCTGTTACCAATTTTTTGCAATTAAAATTCTATGTAATGACGTTATTGGCATTAATTGTACTATATAAATTTTCTAAATTCTGCTTTCCCTCACAGTTACGTCATCCAAATGAAACCATAGTAAAGCTGTACAGCTCCCTCAGACACACTGTCTCAGCCTTTTTGGAGATGTGCTTTACTCATTTTACATCAGGTTCTGTGCTCGGTGTCTGGAACCTTCGCTGTGGTCTGTAGTAGGGGTGGATCTGAATCTCACTTCAGCCTGAAAACTGGGTAAATTTGCAAGCAAAGAAGTGATGTGTCTCGGCATTCTCCAGAGGAGGGGGAAAATGGGGTTGCAGTGCTGTCACTCAAAACACTTACTTGCTCATTTTTGAGCCTTTTGGCAAAAAAAGGAGATCATGGCATAAAGGGAGCACTCCTTGCTGAATCTAAACAAAATTCAGTGAATTGTCTGGTATTTGTAGAGTAAATAAATTTATTACCCTATAAGTTGATCTTTGTTTTGTTCCACAAGGGTGGGAGGAACATTAGAGACGATGACTTGCATATCCAACTGATTGACCACAGAGACCTGCAAACAAAAGAGTGAAATTCAGTTGGCACTCTCAGGCATAACAACCTCCTCATACACAAAGAATAGAGTAATTACTTTCCTGCCTTCGCAGCCATGCCCCATGTACTGATTTCTCATTTTAATTCTGAATTCGAGAGCCGGGAAATCTTGCTTTGCTTGGCAGCCAAAACCAATAAACAGCAGGCAAAGATTTAACCAGAGCTGTAATTTCAGGACTGCATCAGAATTACAGATTTTTAAGGGAGGGAATACAAAAGCTGTTCTTCATTGTTAAGAGTTTACTTACGGATTCATGGATCTCCCACATGCCACATCCAAAACCACTTACAAGTGTTTTGGTATTTTTGATCTAAGATTGGAGATATGCGGTTTGTACCAACGTAAATATAAATAACCAGATTAATTAACTAAATCAATGATAATTTCTTTTTTAGAAAAATCACAAATTAAATAGTTCATATATTTTGAAGTCATCATTGTAAGTTATTTTAATGTCCAATTTCTTCTTAATTTCTCTTTCTACATGTTATAAAACTGCATAACCAAGCGCATTTTAAAATTGCACTTTTTTCTAAAAGGACAGGAAAAGTGCCTCTTTAATACACTTAATAGTTGCGTGCTTTGTTTAAAAAATACAAATAAAAATCCAAGATCCCGCAAAAGAACCAACTGACGTCTGAATAAATCTCTCACATCCACATTTTGTAGCACAAATGCACTGCAACTCTGGTGCTCCTCAACCACAGGCTGAACGGTCAGTGTGCAGAAGGGACAAGATGCATGCATCAAGTCCAGCAGATTTGGCAAATTCTGCTTCGCATCTCCTGATCAAGTCTCCTCAAGCTATTTTTATTCCAAGAAAAGGCTGCTTTCCAGGAAAACGTTTGCATGCTTTTTCCTCCCTTTTAAATATTTTTGCATTTTGTAATAGCTCCCTCCTCACTAGCACAGCCAACCTCCCCTCAGGTTGCAAACACTTACAGCTCGTACTGGTGGAGTAAATAAAACAGTTCTTAAAACTTGGCTCGTGTCCACATAGGCATGACAGCAAACACTATAGCCCAAACCACCTCTCCCTATAGAGAATTCTGAAGGTAAATTTTGAAAAATAGGACAATGTTAAACCCGATACATTTTAAAATCAGAGTTAGCTGATTCAATTCTGAAAGAAAAAGTCCCCGATTTTCAAAGGAGAAGCCTAAGCCCTGTAAGCAGTTCAGCAGAAAACCCATGATATACTTTGACACCAAACACTAATTCACCAGCTTTGAAGCTTAATTCAACTTCAAATATTTAAATGTTCTTGAAATGTCATCAGATGCAGGGATGAGCATGTACAGACTTCTGTGTGAGAAAAACAATTATTATGAACTCAAAAGAAATTTTAGACTAAGATCATTGAAAGGAATGCTAAAACAACAAACAGTTTAATGGAATTAACTGAATGAACCAATTAAAGCAACCACTCTGCACCTGTGCACCGAGTACTGCACAAATGCAACACTAAAAAAGGCAATAGTTCTTTTGACATTCAAGGGATCACAATTATGACTACTTGTTCATACACAAAAATATGAATAAACACACATTCATGAAAAGCTGTATTAAAACAAGGGTGTTGAACAAAATACAAAAAAGTTAATGCTTACATAGTAACATTATCTTACTTGCTATCCATATTTGTAAAGGTTTTCATTTCACAACTATTAAAAATAATATTAAATTGATGAACTATATCCAATTAAAATACATTGTAAGAAAAACTGGGGAGAAACTGTTCCCTTACACTCAAGGAGAGATGGAAACATGCATGAAGGAGAGGTGGAAAGCGTGGGAAAGCAAAGGCTATTCCTGAGGCACCACCGCTCTGTGGAAGCTTTTTGGGCACAGTTAACAGGAACCATCTGACCCACCGTTCCTTAGACAGCTTTTGCTATGTCCAGTCTACTGAGCAAAAATACAGCCAGGTCCTGTGATGCTGAATAGCAGACACCAACCTAAATTTTAGGGCTAGAGGTTACCATGCTCATGTCTAACATCCCTAAGTATTTGCAGAATACATTGCTGAGAACTAGAAGTTTGCAGCAGAGGCAAGGAAAGCATATAGTTGTTGATAACCACTGGCCTGGAAATGATATCCCTTTGATTCTCTGCTTCATTCAGTAGGCACTTTCCAATTTTTAAATCAAGCAAAGCAGAGTTTGTAAAGTCTTCATCATTATACAGCCCAAATGGATTCCTGGGAGTTGTTTATTGCTGAGAGCTGAAAGAGGAAGGGGTTGTGGGACCCTCCAAACCCCAACAAACATCCGATTATACATGATTTCACAGTGAATATTCACACTATCTGCTCTTACTCTGCACCTTTAAATGCTTACTTGCAGCAAGCTTATTTTAAAAAGTGATTTCCTATTTCTTTCTTCTGCCTCACAGAGGCTAAAAAGGAGAATTCCACCACATGGAACCAAACAGATCTATAGATGTCCAGCTTGAGGCGCACGTATCCTTCTGACCCTTAAAGCAGGTAGACATTTTACCAGCGGGCTTGGCAGCTTGTGCCCCTCACAGAGCTGTACCAGGGCTCTGAGGAAGGGTCCTGGCTCCAGTTCTAGAGGATACCTTGCTCTGCTCAGGTTCTTTATAGCACCGTCCTTCTCGTGTTGCCACATCTCTTCTTCCTAGACCTCTTCCTAATGCCATCTTGCTTTCTTCCCCTACATCTTATTCTTTTGCATGTGAGTAATTTAATTTAATTTCCCTTATCTATGTGCACTCCTTGAGCTTCTACTGAAAACAGTAACACCTCTCAGTCTGAGCACCTGACACCATAGTGACAGCAGGATAGATTCTGTTCAAATCCTAAAGGCCAGGAACAGCTTAGTCTAGTTAGAAATGATCTTCATATATGAATTGTGCTTAGTGCAATCCCAAACCTTCATGGTGGGATGGTGTGAGTCTGTAACTGTATCTACAGCTGCTCTAAGCTTTCACACCTTACTCAAAAACGCTATACCAGAGTGCTCATCACTCACTAAGGCAACTTAGACATACCTCTATAAATTAATGAGACATACTTCACTTTCTAATTTTAATGTCGATAACTTCTGGCTATATTTTAATACACTATTACACATAAATTGCATGAGAATGCCCTATCATTTTGGGAGGTCAAGCATAAGGACATCATATATTATGTTTATTTGCCGAATTTCTGCATAACTCAATACAGCAAGTGTTACGGCTATCATCTGTATCATTTGACAGTGTTCCCATGAACTAGATAATGCACTCCATCCCTATGACATTATGCTAATATTAATCCAATCCATCAAGTTATATGGGCTTTAAAGAAATTTAGCATTGATGATTTCTGTGACTGGCCTAAGTCAGCACAAAACATGAGCTCAAGGCCTAAAGCTGGTGACAGTTTTGAAAGGTTGCTTCCCTGAGAACTTAAAGTACAGTGTCAGCCCAAAATTATTCTTTGTGTCTCACTTCCAGACACAAGTATCTAAGACATGGCAACCTTGCCTCTTCCCAGTAAGTCTCACTTTCAGAGATTGCTCAAATCTTTGCCTACACTGCAAGCCAGATACACCAGATCTGACTCTGATCCAGAAGCTATGTACTCATGTTATCACAGGGTACAGCCCAATATAGGAAAATTTCTGCTTGGCTTACTAACTGGGGCTTAATGCCATGTTAACCCTGCTTCACATCTTTGATATGGGAGCTGGCTGTAACTTGCTGGCTCACAGGACAGGTGGAGATGATCTGTAAATGCTTGTGCTGACCACACAGATGTGACCTGCTTTATACTTGTAACACACAAACCCAGCATTTTTTTTGCTGCCATCTGGGTCTGGAAGGTCCATTATAATGCAAAAAATTAGAATCTAAATTGAACCATTAACAACGGCTCATTGAATAAATAAAATACTTAACTGCATATCTAGGGTGGTAACGGATCGGGACCTCTGTCATGAAACATGAACACATGCTTCAGACAGTCATAAAGGTTTCTTCTTCTATTTCACTCCTTTTATTTCACTGACTTAAAACAATTAAGTACACACAGTTTATAGAGTTTATGGCCTTCCCATAGGTCTGCACGGACTTAAAACTTTATGTAGTGTTTGAATTTCCTCAGGAATTATTCCATAAAGGTAATGTCTGGCTCATACTTACAAGTACTTCTGCTTTGCTGCTCAGTCCTTTTCCATAATCGTCAGTTGCAATGACCTGAAACTTGAAATAGGATCTCCTCATATTTTTGAACAGCATAGCAGTTTTTATTAGCCCCGTGTAAGCTTCAATCACAAAACCTTCTTTACCATCCTTAATTGGAGGAATGATGAGTCTGTATTGCATGGCACTGTAATTCCCAGTGTCTTTATCATCAGCCTAGCAGGAAAAAGAAAACAAGCAGAGGCAGATAAAGTAAATACGCATGCAAAGAATCATTAACTTAGTCCTTTAAGTAAAGCTGCATATTGGTCCAGCAAATTTCTTCCACTCTTTTAAAACATTAGAGCCCAGAGAACAGATATCACTAATATTTTAAATGGTTCATTTAACTTTGCTGCATGCATTTTTGCTTTTCCAGCAGTTTCTTTCTCCTGTGTTGGCATTAAACTGCTGCCACCACCCGCCCCCCACAAAAGGGGGAACAAAAATATAGATGAACTTTTCAAGCCTGCAACAAACTTAATAGGTAAGAACAGTTTAATTCTGAGAAACTTCCACTGCCAAATTTTTGTTGAGACTTATTAGAAAAAAAACAACCCAGCAGCACATTCACTAAGTTATAGAACATGAATGTCTTCACTCCGCTCAGAAACAGTCTGCACCCTAGTTGATTGAGCACATGTATTTTTGGAGTAATTTTAGCCTTTTTATTAAAAAAATATAAAAGGAAAGAGAACGGCATTCCTGCAGTGCTGCAGAAGGGATCTGATCTACACTCAGTGTAGGGCACAAAGTTGCCCTGGCATTCTCCCATTATTGAATTACTACAGAATGAGGACACAGTCCTGGCACCAATTAGGCAGTCCTGGCAGCTATATTATTTCACCTGCCTTTGTGCCTGACAGCATTGCATGGCCATGTTCTGGTCTCTTCAGACCAAAGCCTTTGCATAAATCATGCTCCTGTTCAAAAGGCAGTACCCATATTCAGATGGGAGTTACAATGTTTTCATGTGCTCCTTCTAGGAAGTGGTCAGGAGGATTCTAGCTAATTACTGCTCATACTTTTGCCCACTGATTAGACCTGGGCACTCCCTCAGCATCTGGGACACTTCAGCATCTACTATCAAGCTTTCATCAAAATACTGGCACAATTTCTTAAACCCGTGGCTTAGCCTAATCTTGGAGAATAAAACCCCTTAACTTCAAAAAGGTCTTCATGCAAAATCTGTACTTCCCCATGACTTAAAGCCAAAACTAATAATCACAATATAGTCAGGGATTTTGTCTTTAATCTTCTGAAATACCAGTGAGAAGATACACAAGCAAGCTTATGCAGCACAGTGATTGTACTGTGAACCATCAAGAGATAATACCTGTGTGCCAGACAAGAGATCCAGGTACTCACAATTGTATGTGCTTTCCATGTTGCTCTGACTGCTATCAAACCAGATGGAAGAGATATATATGTGTGGTATTACCTGGGCTAGTTTAGCTAGAGATAGCAACACATAGCACAACAATGTGCTGCAGAACCACCCAAAAGATGAACTCCCACAATGACACTGTCTGCCACTCATCACAGAGAAAGAGCTGTTTAAAATGGCTCTTGCATCCTTTATATATTTTTTTATTTTCCTCTAAACTGACAAAGCTTCATCTAGCTTGGCTACAAAAAGCATAAATATAAAATGTGTTAAAGTGCTTTTGTTCTTTAGTCCTATAGCTTTTTTAAAAGCTTTTAAAAATCAAGATTACTATCTCTTGGGTGTTTACAAACACCCTTATTAGCATTTTTAGGAAAGATGAGGAAGGTTTAAATGCTTTCTGAAATTTACCCTGTTCTGTCATTCAAAAGGTAAAGATATTGGTAAGCCTTTGCAGAGCACTCCTTGCTATCCAGCTGGCATGGAAAAATGCAACCCCAAAACATCATGCAGTCAGCAGACGGGAGTTTGACAGGTGGACTTTCAGGACCAGGCTCATTTTTGGCTTTCCTTTTGACAAGTAAATCGCTGAAGGAACAAACAAATGTGAAGGCATGGTATATGGCACAAAGAAGGGAAGAAGTGGCTGTACCTAAAATTCAGGCTGATGTGCAAGTGCTAACAGTCATCACTATTGGAGAGCTAAACATCAGTGCTCAGCACTGAGCTCGTCAGCCCTTTTAAGTGCATGAATGCCTAAATTACACAACAGGTTACTTTTGCTCCTCCAGTAACCACATCAACTTCAATGACCTTATTGAATTCTTACTCCCACCAGTTTCATGTGATGTATTCTCAGCTTAAGAGTGTTGCGGTGAGCTGATCTTGGTCAGCTGCTATACATCCACCTAGACACTCTCCTGCTTATCAACAAGGTGGGGGAGAAAAGCTCATGGGTTGAGATAAGGACAGGAAGCTTACTTGTTCATCACTGTCACATGCAAAACAGACTCAACTTGAGGAAAATTAATTTAATTTACTGCCATATAATATAGATTTGGATAATAAACAAAGGCAAAAAGTAGACCCCTGCCTCAGCTATGTCTGGCTGTGGGGCTGTTGGAAACATTTGTGCCTGGTCCAGAACAGCATCTGCTTCTCCTTGCAGAGATGCCTTGGCCCCTGTCTGGGCACACGCACCTTGTACACATCTAAAAATCAAATATTTTACTTCAGGTACCTGTTCTTAACCAAATGCAAAGGGAATCTTAGGATTACAACGAAAAGATTCCTATTACTACTAAAATTACTCTTACAAAAGAACCATTTATAACTGGCATGACTACAGAAATAAACACTCTTGAAAACATGCAAACTGTAGGTTACAGAGGCATTCAAAGTAACTTCTCTTGGTGCTTTTTGGATCAATTTTGCCTATTTGTTCTCATAGAGTTCTACATCTTCCATATACTCAAAAAGAGATCAGGAAGTCTCTGCCTGTAGTAGTAGGGATATGACCCATCCAGAAGATGACCTACACACTGCTCAAGAGACAAGAAGGAAACCCTTCAGAAATGATTTTGTGGTGATGCAAAGCAGATAACTTAAAATACTTACTTCCCTATCTCATACCTAGCAAATCACAGTATGCATGCATTTTAGACCAGGGAAGTGCAGGTTGCTCAACATAGCTCAATTCAAAGCCAAGAACAACACTGAAATGAGCAGTCTGGCAAAAACCACAGGCTTATTCACACTGAACTCTGCATGCTGGTAATGGAGCTGGGGGGAAAAAAAAAACCACAGGCATAATTCCTGTAACCCCAAGCAACAGGTGTTTTGGCACATAGGGCGCAGGTAGTAGAGCTCTACCTGATCTGGTTCCTTTGGGTCTTCACTGTAGTTAGACAGAATTTACATTGACTGCCTCGCTAACTGCCGAAGGTTCTCTGGAGGTGCTCTGTGAAAAGAGCACTATGTTCTTTCAATAAAAAGCCAATTTCTTTGTTAAAATGGATTTGTTGGATTGGTTCAGCTGGGCTATAAGCCTATCATTTTTGTAATATTAGCAAATTCTATCTCAATAGAAACTTGACTTTTAATAGTTTGTTTCAATAACAGCAATCAATTCCACCTTCAGTATTTCAGGCTTGTATATGTGTGCAACTAAGGACAAAAATAATTTGGATCCAAATTAAGGTATCAATATTGCAGGCACAGATATTAAATAGGGTGTTTCTGAACAAATATAATGGCCCTAGTGTAGTTGCTTAGAAGTAATGGTACAATAAGTCTTGCAGCTGAGTTTAATCTCTGAAACTGTAGTGAAATAGGCATTTTTAAGTTTTAAGCATGCAGCCTTTAAAATCCTGCAGTTCAGATGCCCAAAGTAGCTAGACAGGCTACAAGTTAATTTTCAGAATTTTAGAGAACTCAGTGGCACTCCAGAGAAATCGATGTCCTCGGTATTATTACATCCCAGAAACCATCCACATGCAGATGAGAAAATCCAGGTGCAAAACAGCCTGAGCAACTTGGAAAAATCATTATATTTCCATTTAATTTATTTTAACTTTGTTGTTTCCATTTCTCCTCTTTTCACTGCTTTTTATACTTTGATCAAACCTAATGATGCTCAATGCAACGTTTAGCTTTGCAGAACCACCAGAGGGAGCTTGTGAGCTGCTAACATTAATGCAGCAACTCCTTTATTACACAGTAAGGATGTTTGCTATTCTTGTAATTTGTCCTGAAGGTAAATATTTTTGACACTTCATTAGGAAGAGATATATGACATCTCAAGAGTTGCGTTATGACTGTCAAAGAAGAAAAAGAGCTATACTTAATATTACTGTGGTATATCTTCCTTTTGTTTTGTGCAAGAAATACAGATGTCTCCGAAATTCTGCTATGAATACTGATAGATGTATGATTTTAGGAATTACCAGGCCAAATTCAACCCTCCTGTAACAGAGAGTGTGTCCACACAAATGGAAATCTGTTGTCATCACCATGCACTGCCTCTAGTCCTTACCCTCCTCTCCCACAATGGAAGTGGTACAACTGGTGAGGTGCTCTCTAACCCCACCACAGAAAAACATTACACCAGCCATGTATCAGCTGAAATATGCTGCTCTAGGTCCTAAGGTGGGGAGTCATTAACAGTTATTTTTTATAACTTCATTGGTAGCCACCTCTTTGAGCAAAAAGACTGATCAGAGAAGCATTCTTGGTGACTACATCTCCTAAACATGGACTGCAAGCACAACTCACAGCAAGTCATTAGAAATGTTCAAGTTTCTGGCACTGCAGAGGCAGCGAAGAGACGGACCAGATACACTCTCAGATAAGCAATGTCTAATTCAGCCCAGCATTGCAGTGGCAATGGGATGAAGGTACAGCTGCTTGGCTGATAAAAAAACCTGGTTTTAACACATCAGTTGCCTTAAAACAGAGAGAGAGCAGAAGGGTGCTTTGTTTTGTTTGGTTTTTAGCTTTAGGAGGACCGAGAAGAGCAAAAAGTGTTAGTTCAAGTATGGGAATAGATAGGACACACTATTGCTGAGCCAAGCTGCATGCTTGTAAAGCCAAGAGACGAGAATATGTGAGCTGTCTGTAACCAGTTTCAGTTTATCCTAGTATACACATTTTTTTCCGGTGTAACTCATCAACACAAGGCTTAGGTTGTGTTTAAGTGCTTCACAAGGCTTCTGTCCCTAAAGGACATCCAAATACCTCATAACTAAGAATTTGGTGGAAAGAGGTTGTAAAGGACCATAACTTTGAGGAGCTGATGCCAGGAGATCCAAAGCTAAGAATTCTGAGGCAGCCTGTGGCAAAACCAAGTGATGACTTCAAAAGTGCTAGAGACAGGTAACAGAGTAAAAGAGCACAGTAGTGAAGGAATACAGAAAACAAAAACCCAGAGGAGAACTGCAATAGCTATAAAAAAACTTACTGGCCTAAGTGTCTGTAAGCCACAAAGTAAAACTGCCTCTAAAACAGTACAATGGCAGATGTAGTTTCACACCTGAAAATATTCAACAATCTGTAAATTCCTACCAGCAAAAATGGTCTTGTTCTAAAAGCTACTTTATGTGTCAGCCACTGACTGGAAACAGTTGAACCTGCCATCTGCTTTGTGACAGTAAGCTGGGAGGAAGAAAAAAAAACCACAAGAGCCCACTTCCATTCATTTTACATGTCCTGTTTGCATCCATGGGCTCATAATTAAGTGTGACCTTGCTAGGGAGACTGGAAAACATTTAAAATTAATATTTGCATTTAACTCTGAGCAGCTAATTTGAATTTAGTTCACATTGAGAATGATAAAACCAGTAATTGTCTGATGATTATACGATAGCTTCAGAAGATATGGTTAATGAAGACTTTAATGCTCAACCCAAACAAGCCACCAAACATGTCAACCCACTGGTGATTTTGGTGACAATATCAGAGCATTATTATTACCACATGGCATTGCTTTTAGAAGACTCTCTGGGTGAGAAGTGCCCTACTGTAACGCTGTGATGGTGCAGTCATGTAGTTGGCCTCATGCTGCGATATTCCCTGCAGAAATGTGCAGATTTGAGAAATATCAAATAGACACCTTTCATGAGGGCTGCATGGAGTCAAAGCCAGATTAATTTACGCTTTAAATGCACTATTTTTTAGGCAGAATTACAAAGGTGCTACAACAAAGAGAAAAAGAATGGACTCTGCTAAGTGTATCACTGATCACTGCCCAGCCCACTCGAAGTAAACCCCAGCTCCATGGAAACATCTCGGAGATAACAGGTAGTAAAAAAAAAAGTGAATGAGAATTGTTTAGTTTTTCCTCCAACAGTGTCAAGAAACCCAAGGTGTGGGAAAATAGATCAATTTTGATAAGCTGTCTCATGGGAAAAATGTTGAATAAAAGGTGTTTCCAAACTTGTATGTTGAAGAAACAACAGAAACATTCGAACAGCATTTTCCTGCTGTGCCAATAGCAGTCGGTGCTCCATAGAGTAGGTTCATGTGTATGTGCTGCAAGGAATTGCAGAGCATGCAACTGATCCTCTATAGGATGGGAATGATCTCCAGAAGGCATGTGCAGGACTAACAGTCTTAAAAATGTTAGAAAATAACACAGTAATTGAAATAATATTACACCTGAAAAATCACAGAGAGTAGTAGTTTTTCTAGACACTGCCAAAGGATAGCAATAGTATTGCTTTACATAGGAAAAAGTTTAGCAAGCCGAAATATTATGTTCTTTGAAAGAAATCACCTGTGTACTTCGAATTACTCTAATATTTTTCCGAGAGGGCAAGTAGCATCTTGTGAGAGACCAGATGTTACAGCAGATGTGTCTGTCTGAGGGTGTGCTGTTGTCACAGCAAACAGGCTTCAAAGTAAATTTTTGCTTCTACCAAGTATGCTTTCTCCCTACAGATTACTCTCAGTGATTCATACATCATATTTAAACTAATAAAAGATTGTGAATGGCAAAGTAGTTCATTTTTACAAAGAAGATAGATCTCCTGCGTACATGTAAAAGCAAAATTAGAGAAGGGAAAACTTTGTGTTTCCCAACAGCAAGCTGGCTCAAGGAGCCGAGGGCTGAATCTCACTTTTACAGAACTTGCCACTGTGGAGATTTAGCTGTCATCCCAAGTGAAAAAGGAAACACCAAAAGAAATCTAGAGGTTTTAGGCATGAGTAGAAAATAACTGCAGATTTAACATGGATAAATGAGTCTCCGCAAAAAAACCCAATCCCAACATTCTCTCTATACGTAACTCATAACCATAACCAGGAATTTTAAACATTCATTCTATTAGTTGCTTTAGAACAGCATGCAACTGCTAAGATGGAATGCTTTCAAAGATTATGGTTAAGTAAAGAGTAATTTCTATTCCCCTGTGTGTGAACAAGGTAGCAATTTGTAGCATTAAACGGTGTTGTTTTATTTTGTTGTTCTGTATATTAAGATATTCAAACAGTAATAAATGATAAAGTTACATAATGAAGCCTAGCAGAAAGGGGCACAAAATACAGAAAAGATCTGAAATGAAAATTTGATCAACGATATTGTAAGAATTGAGCTTCCTTCAGGGTGTAACTGCATTTCAGATTCCAGTGGCTCCTATTATCACCATCAAACCTCTCTGCTGGCTTCATATTAGAGCCATTTCTGTCGAATACAGTTCAGCCACTTCCAGAATCTTTGATTCACTGGCCTTTCTTTTGGCAAGCTTCCCTTTCTGCAAACATTTCAGTGTAAAAAATACCTTTATAAACTGAGGAGTAATTCAGAAAAGAACCTCTCACTTTGTTTACTAGAATTAGCATCTCTGATATCTCCTATTTAAATGCACTTCAACAAACAAAACTAGAGAGATTAATGCTGTAAAAGAAAATGCTTGGAAAGAAAGGAATAGTAACACACCATTATAGTGAAAAGTCAATTCCCACCAGTAATTTCCCTAAAGATTGTGTTGATTTTTAGTTTTGCTTTTGTACAGCAGATTGAAAATATTGTGTATGTGGCTAAAGGAAGCCTGGTTCTAATTCTGAGGGGAAAACCAGGAGTTATATGAAAATATGAGTAGCAAAGCAAAATAACTAATTCTAATACAATGAAATGCAAAGCAAGTCTCAAACCACAAAATGCATAAATTAGTAGTTATGAGTAGTACATCTGTTTTTAATTAACATATTCATAACAAAAAGAATGGACAGGCCTTTAATCATGCAAATGAGCTCTTATGTATATTGAAAATTCTGGGGGAAAAAAAGAGAATTGTGGGAAACAGGAGAAAACATAAAGTTATTATAACACCAGTCCTCATCAGGACTGTCCAACACCTGGAACCTTTTCCTGAGCACCCCCAGCACTGTAATTAAAGTGATTATGAAGACAGCTGCCCAGACTGTGCCCACCATAGTAGTCCCAGCGCAGTGGTTGCAGAGTGAAACCCAAATAACCAGCAGCCAAGATGTCCTGCAGCTGCCCCACCACGGCTTCAGACCAACCTTTAGTCTTGCATCAAATCAGCCTGGACTCAGAAGAACTCATCTGTATATGATCCTCGCCCCACCAAGATCCACAGTGGCACCTCCCAGTCTCTGCTACCATTTCAAGAAAAAGGGTATTTAAACACATCTCTGCATTTCCTACTGAGCTATTCGCAGTACAAACAGGGTCTTTAAGATGCAAGGACTAAAGCCTTAAAGTGAAAAAGTGCCATTTGAATGAATACGCTCCTGATATTCTTCTCTTAGAGACACTATTACCTATCAGTTTTCAGAGGACACTAGCCTTAAAACAATCATATTAATACAAAATAATTCATTCATATCATTAACCAAATTAATTCTAATTAATGTGACTTTTTGATAATGATTTGCAATACTCTTTTGAGCCTAAGCTTCCTTTTTATCTCCTTACAGTAATCTTTCTAAAAACCTATAGCAAGACAACTCATTGCCCTATTTTAAAAGGATTTTTATATTCAAATGAATGTATTTAAGAGAGCAGTTACTGCTGCCAGCAAAATTGCTGCACCTTATAGACCTGTTAGAAGCAATCTATAGTATCTGCCTTATTCACATATGTAACTATTTGATGATGAGAGAAGTATTTATCAATATTTCATTGGCTGATTTGTCTCTAAATTCAATTTGTGTGTAAGATAATGCACTCAGTACTAGATTTCTTCTCTCCCTGCATTTGTTTGGTGATTGGCCCATGGCAGTTCAATTATTTCTTATTCCCAGTGCTACTCGCTAGGCTGTACAGCATAATTAGTGCAAGACGAGGATGCTTTACAACATATTTTTCAAAAGGGGAAGAACTGTACTTTGATGGGAGAGGTGAAATTTTGACCAAGCCACAGAGCTCAGAATAATTTAAGCCACTGAAGTTAAACTTACAAATGCTAAGCAGTATATTTGTGTTGAATTTATCTACAAATGATTTACATAAATCGCTATATTAAAATTAATAATAACAGCAAATCAAGTGCTATTAAAGAGGAACTAACTGCTGGTTTGTTTTTTTTTTTTAAATTTGAAAGCTGTGGTTTGAGGGCAATGAAGCTTGTTGTCTTAGTTCTGTATAAATTACATTTATCAAAAATGAGTCATTCTTATGTGCCAATAACGTTGTACAAAGATAGAAAGCTAGATGAGGATAACTTACTAAATGTCAAAATGGAAAGAGAAGTGGAGCTCTGCCTACAGCAGAGTGGAAATAGCCCCGTGTAGTCCTGGGTTCCCCCAGGAAAATGCAGATGTATGTCTGGAAAGAGAGGTGTGGGCACCTTAACATGTCCTTTGGCCTGGACAGTTGCTGGAATAGGCCATGGCAGATCTTGGTGGGGTACGGATCTGATCAAGGTGAGTACCTGGGCATAAACACAGCTCTTAATCCTATCCTGCAACACCAGTGCCACTAAATATTAACACCAACAGTGTTCTGATATTTCAGACTATTTTTTTTTAAACTATTGCAAAACTTGGTATATTTTTTAAAACTTACAGTGCTGTTTACCTATTGCTTAATGTGACTCAGTGAATTTTAACTCAGATTACAAAATAATTTTTGAACCTTCTTAGTATATACACTGGTAAACACCTGTAGTTCAGTACTTCCTAGCTCACGCCTCTCAGCTCATCATTTCTATTTACTATTTGAATAAAAAGGAAAAATTACATTAGCTTAAAATGTCACTAAACGGTAACTGCTGGCAAGTGCCCACCACTGTGATTGTTATGCTTAACTAATTTAATTACAGCAATGGCAAATAAAAGCAGGCATACCCTGTAAATCAGATCTAACTGCAGGAATCAATATCTGAATACCAGCCATTCCCATTTCTGCAATTAACCCAGCCACCCTTTGATCTTTTCCCATGGTTATTCCACCAACAGCAAGTGAACAAAGCAAACCTCTTTAAACAGGCCTGCTCCAGGCTCTCAGCAGGCGACATCAGCTGGTTTAAAATACTGTGTTAAAGCAGCTCCATTGAGCCCATAAAGACCTGTCCATCTGTCAAACTGTCACAGAGGCAGACTGAGCACTCTTTTGGTGCAGCCGTGCTAGTACTATATCCCTCCTGGCCTCTGATGCTCAGCTCAGGAGCATGCTGCAAACTTCAGAAACCTGAAACTGAAGATATCTAAACTTGAGCATGGTGTTAATTCAAATCCTCTGGCTAAAGCCACAAACAGCTTTGACCTTGAGCTTTTAGAAGAAAGGTAAAGTTTCAAGACGAGTCTCTGTTTTTTGTCACAATATTTTCCTAAAAGTGGATGCATGATAAATGGTAACAAAAACCAAAACATTATCTGGTGCTTGGGCGTCACATGAAATTACAGGGCCTTGGAGAGCAATGAGTAGGAGCTGGTATTAAACATACGCACATACACACAATGACTAATACCAGAAGGAGGGACTGGGAATTTTCAAACAACTGACTTGACTATCCAAATCATCCACTACTAAGAGAAGCCTTCGGCTTTCTTTTCAAGCAAAATCTGACACATACAGATAAAAATCAAGAGTAAAACCAAAGAAGCTCAGAGATAAGACAGTCCCTCTAAAATGCGCTAATTTCCCTGTTTAATACAAGCAAAACACTGTCGCAATTCAGAATCCATTCTTTTTTTCAGCAACAACATTTCTACACTTCAATTTAAAATAAATCTTCTCTCTTTTTCTCAGGATAAGTGAATGTACATAAAAATCCAATTAAAAAATTTATGTCATTGCTACACATTTAGTGCCTATTTATTGCTCGTATCTCCTTGAAGTACAGGGGAAAAAATGGCAAGTTTAGTTTGTAGTGTGCAGGTAGTGTTACATACTTGGCTACAATGGTGACTGTATGGCATTGCTGTAACAAATAACGTGACACTATTCACAATCAGGAAATATTGGTTCACTCTGAGTCCCAACAGTGACTTCAACTATCCATAATAGGCAGTTCTACATCCTTCAGTTGGAAAAAAATTCTGCTAGCATGTTCAAGGATCATCAAAGTTGTTGTCAATGACTGGAAGAATAAGAACATGCTGAGAACATCAGTTTCTTTTCAAAATTACTCTAATGCCATTAAAAATTTAGGAGCTGTTAATGAATGCAGAGGATGCAAACAGATGTATATAAAACTCCTATTAAAGAGGTGTTTTTATTAGAATAAAAATCTGAATTATTTTTACAGTGCAATCCATGCATGGACTTCATTAATGTTCTTAAAAATTGCAACTTGGAAAATTACTCATCTCATTCTACTTACTGGAACCTTCAAGAAAAGACATTAATTTGATTAATTCTTCTTCTTAATTGGAATGGGTATGGTATTCAACTACCAGAAAAATTACTATTTTTTTTTCCTAAAGGACAGAAAATAAGCTAACTAGCACCAAGTGCTGAAATTGCTTGGTCTAGAACAATAAATTACAGCCTGATTTTCTCTGACAAGAACTTCTGAACTGCTTCTAATTTTACTTTATGTAAGCACATAGTTACGTTTGATGCCATCCACTAGTAAAAACTTCTGTCTTGTGTTTGTGCTATTTTGCCTGTCACCAAAGACAGGGAGAATCGTTTCATACATTTTAACAGAAGCAGATTAGAGATATAAAATTGTAATATGTTGTGTGCCTTCCTTGATGGTGTCCTTTCATGTCCTCTGATTGCCTTTCTTGAGTAAAATGTTTATGAAGGGTAGAAGCAGACTCCCCTCTTCACTCTTCAATATCCCTTACCTGTATGCATACTGCTCTTTTTCACATGCTTCCTATCTCCTTGACTGACACTCATGAATTGCTGTGCCTAAGAAATCAGGAATGTCTCTTTGAAAACGAGGTAGGATTTCACAGCCTCTTCAAATTTTGTATGATCAACTCAAAATGTGATATTACATTTGTGTCTTATTTATCTCCACACACATAACACTCCTTTAACTAAGTAACTTCACTATCACACTATTCTTCATCTACTCCAGAATCTT